>JAROYE020000010.1:0-5000000 GCA_029619315.2 Dynastes maya
GACCACGACCCCAAGATTGACCTTGACCTTGACCTCAAAATTGACATTGACCTCAACACTGACCTTGACCTCAACACTGACCTTGATCTCAACACTGACCTTGATCTCAACACTGACCTTGACCTCGGCACCGACCTTGACATCGGCACCGACCTTGGCATTGACCTTGACCTTGACCTTGATCTCGACATTGGCCTTGGCCTTCGCATTGACCTTGTCCTTGGGGGGTTGCTCGGTCCTGGACTTAAAGTTGACCTTGACCTTTGCATTCCCGTGACCTTGGGAGTTGCTCGACCTTGGTCAGTCTCAGCCGATTCTGGAACCTCCTCCTTGACCTTGACCTATGCAGATGCATGGTCAAGGTCAAGGAGGAGGTTCCAGAATCGGCTGAGACACTCTACTTGAATGAACACACAAATGTGCAACACTTCGTGGTTTGTTGGATGAACCAATTGCTTTCTCTCAGTATATAGTGTTGATACCTGTAGTTGAAATAAAAAAATCGATATACTGTACATGTGTCTGTAAACCTTAAAAAAAGGTCCTTTCAGCTGCAGAAATCGAGGAAATCGAAATTTCACTATATCATATTGATTATTATAAAATAAATTATTATCTGAATTTACACAAGAGCAACACTTTCCTCGCGTATTTTTCTTGCCAAGTACAATATACACGATATGCAACGGAAACAAGAGGGAATCGAAGCCTTGCATATGACTTCCCATCACTACCAGCCGCCTCTGTCTGCTACAAAGAAATTTGCAATGTACCATTTTTGGAGCAGGTTACGCAGAATCCTTGGAGTAGGAAGACGAGAAGGTTTTCTTTTTCTGTTTTGAAGTATAGATAGTAATGGATAACCTGGGCAAATATGCGGTAACAGCCAGAGGCGTGGCGAGCGCATAAAAGTTTACATATAAAATAGAAGGTAAGAAATAAATTATAAAACGTGCTGAAACACTTACCATTTTAAAAGTTTTCTGTGAAATCACAAACTGAGTAACATCGATTAAATATTTGTATCATTAAATATGTTTCCACAGCTGTTTCAGTCAAGTGAGTACGACGTGCCGAATAAATGTTTTTTAATGCCGAAAACGACCGTTCGACATCTATCGATGTTATATTTGCATATTTAAAATAATCTTTGAAACAACTTAATGCATCTTCACACGCACTTTCACAAATTTGTCTTAATATAAGAAAATCGGAGTCTTTCTCTAAAACACTCTCAAATTTTCGTATTACACACCAGTTTCAACATCATTCACCATTTGAACAGAATCCACTAGCGACATCGAAACATTTTATAATTTTTCTATTCCCACCGTTAGTCCGAAGTAATTGTTGTGAATAGTTTGTAAATCTCTTTTAACCTGACTATCTTGAAATATTTCCTGGCTTTTCTTGATTGTTGCAGCTTCTGTCGGATTGAATTTTAAAACTACCTTCTTTACTTGATCAAAATATTTGTTGTAGTAAAACGCAGCCTGCAACCATGTTCCCCAACGTGCAACAATCGACTGCGGTGGTTCAGGTAAATCAGGACACAGTTTGTGAAATAGTCGGGTACGTTTCGGGGACTTTAGAAACACTGCCTTTGTACTAGCAATCAATGCATTTACTAGTGGAAAACGTATAGGAATCGTTTGTGCCGCAAGATGTAGAGTATGGATTTTACACGTTACATGTAAGAAGTTACCACTGTGTTCATTAAGAGATCGGCCCAAAGAACGCATGTTTGCGGCACCATCACTCATAAACATTAAAAGTTGCTTAGTTGAAACTTCAAATTTGTTCAAGGAGTTCAACACCACCTTTAAAATCTCATCGGCAGTACAATTTATAACTCTTTTGGAAGCAAGTAAGAAGGAGGATGACGGTCGATGTGGTTCCATTGTACGTACCATTACATTAACCACAGAATGTTTTTGACGATCTGTTGTTTCGTCCACACACAATCACAGTCTTTTATCTTTCAATTCCGTTTTCATTCTTTTTTCTATATGTTCACGAGCAAATGGCACTACACTTCGTATCGATGTCCGACTGGGTAATTTACAGTCAGCATATTTATTCCAGAAGGAATAGTAAACGAAACGATACATTACATAAAATAAGAGTAACACATAAATCAAATGTAAATTTTTCTTGGTCTCGTATACCACTTTTTGCAGAAGAATGCTGTTTGCTTCCGATGTGACGTTGACAATGGCTTCTGGACCAACACATTAAAGGGATTTTACAAACTAGACATTGATTTTTAGCGCCATCAAACATGAAGTCCGGCATGTCCACTATAAAGTTTTTAACTGTGCCTGCCATTGGTCGTTTTCGCGACGTACCTAACTGCGACATTTTTAAAGCAAATATAAGCGTACAATTACGAAATAAGTTACGACAGCCTACATATACACAGAACTACTCGCATACAGCATCGATTTAGTACTGACGCTGTGAACGTGTGAAATAAATAATCGCCGACTCCGCACCACATATCTACTACACTAACTGTTACCGCTGTTTGCCCAGACTAGTAATGAAGTTTGTTTTATACAAATTTTAATACTTGAAAATTATTAATAATTAGAAAAATAGCTATCGGTAGTGATTATTCTAGGCAGATATTAAAAATGTTAAAATTGCTAGGGCGATATAAATAATGTTTGCTATAATAAATTCGTGTCATTTTTGTTTGTCACAGAAGTTGAATGATATCTGTTTTCGGTTAATTTGTTTTTATGTGTAATAGTGAATAAGTTTATGAACATTTTTTATTTATTGATTACGACTATTTTGTTTTATTAGTAAGTATTTAGTCTCATTCAAGTCTTGGAACAATTTATCCAGGAAAAATTAGGTATGTATAGAAGTTTTAAGTTGCGATGGTTGAAGTTGACAGTTGTATTTTTACAGGTGAAAACCAATGGCATTATCACACATGAAATGTGTGTGAAGTGTTGTTATTTTTCATATATATCCTTTTCGATAAAATAAACTTAACTATACGTGTCAATTTAGGTATTAATATGGACGTTTTTCTTTCATAAATAGCAAACAAAAATCAAAATATATTTCAAATAGGTGTGACATCATTATGACGTTTTTCCAGTTAATATACCCTGCAACATATAAATGGCTAATCTGTTTATCATTATGATAGCGTTCTATATTTGGGAGGGTTTTCTATGGTCTTTTCTGACATTAATGTTAGGTGTATTTCTTGCGAGTTTTGATTCAATTTTCACCGTTCTCTCTTGTCATACTTTTGTTTATCATGTTTTGAGGGATTGATTATGCTTAGAGTGCGGCAACGTTGAGTGAATTCCAAAGAGCTCGACTTGTTGGCTTGAGCGAAGGTGGTTTTTCGAAATTGCAAAATCGCTTTAACCGGAACCAATCCACCATCATGCGCTGTTATCAGCCATGTACTAAAGAGGTCCAGGAAGGTCGCTAAAGACGAACCGGGGACCGAAGAGGAACTAATGAAGTGCAGGACCGCCACCTTCGCCTAACGGCACTAAGAGACAGATTCTCCAGTACCAGGTCAATTGCTGATCTATGGTTAGGTAATGAAGGTCGTCCTGTAGTATATTTTTTTATTACAATATACTGCATTTACAATGAAAGGAGCAAATTCAATATAATTTTAACAAGCCGTTTTTGGCAGAAACGATCGGATACGTCGAATAATTTTAAATTGCCATATTTTGATCTGCGTTACAGGGGAATTTTACGGTTTTGGAATAAATAATACACATAAATGTAAGCTTCACATCAAAACCTACTTATTAACAAATGTGGTTCTTTTCTAGTACAATTCAGGGAGGTGAAAAACTTTAAAGTGGCGTTCAAGTAGGGTAGTGCAAAATTAGTACAAAAATGAAGAAGTAGTGCGAAAGTTTGTACAATGCAAATTAATACGACCGTTCATATAGCGGTGTAGTGCAGAATTAAGAATTGGTATAGTGCGAAACTATACATACGTCAAACTTTGACAGTACCACGATACTGCATCAACACTTTCTGCATTTGTCTTTGAACTTGTATGTCTGTTAATAAACATACCAGATAACGTTCTCGTCTAATTCCGTGCATTATAAAAGAGAAACAGATAAATAAATCATTGGTGTCAAATTAGCGAAGTACTGCACTAATTTCACACTAATTTTTACACAAATTTCACAAGACCCTATGTGAACGCAGCCCAACACAACTTAACACTGAAGTAAAATATTTTTGGAAAAAGGCTAACTTCATTTGGCATGTTAGTACGCATTTCACTAACATTAATTTTCTTCTAGAACGGATAGATAAACCTAAATAAAGTTATAATGGTTGCATGGACCAATAGCAAATACGAGAGCATTCCAGAAAATAGTAACCGTTTAGTCATACAGATGGCGCTATTGATCTAATTAAAGGCAAAGTGGTGCAGATGTCAACAGTAACATCGTAGCTTTGCGGGAAAAAAGAGTTGAAGTTCTGGTGCGTGGTGTGAGTTTTATGACTGTTTATAATGGCGCATAAAATCCCGCGAAATGCGGAGTGCGATCCGTGATTCGTTTTTTGAATGCAGAAAACGTCCGTCAAAGCGAAATTCATCGCAGGATTACTGAAGTGGTACGGGAACAATGGATGATTCATCTGTAAGGCGCTGGGTTCGAAATTTCAAAGAGCGAAGAGATAATGTGCACGATGAAGAGCGGTCAGGTCGCTCGTCCCTTATCACCGACGATCTGAAGAAACGTGTCTGTTGTTGGTTGATTTCATGCCCCAAGGGACGACCATCAATGCGGACACATACTGTGAAACACTTCAGAAGCTGCGTAGGGCCATTCAAAAGAAGAGGCTGGAATGCTGACAAGTGGCATTGTTCTTCTGCATGACAATGCTCGTCCCCACACGGCTCGAAAGACCACTGACCTTCTTCGGAAGTTCAAGTGGGAGGTTTCTGACCATCCTGCGTATAACCCCGACTTGGCTCCAAGTGACTATCATTTGTTCAGTAAACTCAAGGATTTCTTGTCAGGAAAACGTTTCCAAAGTGACGACTTAAAAGCAGGTGTACAGCGTTGGCTGGCTACTTTGGCGGTAGACGTTTACGCGGAAGGCATAAACAAACTGGTTTCAAGATACAACAAATGTCTCAACAACGGCGACGACTACATTGAAAAATGAGTAAATTTTAAATAAAATCATTATTTACTTTCCTTCATTTTTCTTTTAATTATATGTAAACGAGTACCATTTTCTGGAATGCCCTCGTACTTAAGATGATTTGATTATTTAAAAGTTCACACGATATCTCGTATCTTCAGTCGACTGTTGTACTGGCTGCATGTCGCTCCTCTTTTATAATATTTAATGTTACTAGCATGGTAAAAGGGTTTTTACTGGCGAACAAAAGAATATGACTAGTGAGCCAAAGGCGAGCCAATCATCTTCTGGAGCCAGTAAAACCCGTTACCTTGCGTGTATTATTGAATATTTTATTTATTCCTCAATTGTAAATGACTATTATAAACTATTAAAAATTCTAGGAATTCCGATATTTGAAAAAGAATCCTATTAGCTTTACACGTATTGCTTTGGAAACGCACGTCACTTATTTTGTTGTTTAGTTATGTCATTTAGATTTATGGTTTTCGATTTATTGAAATGAGTGTGCCGTAAACTATTGTTCATGAAGCAGGCAAAATCTTCAACAAGATACGAGCACGAGTACGCTGAGTTCAAAAAGTGGCAAAAGGAAAACAACATCAGCCCGAATTCTTTATGGTCAAAGTGGTCAATGGTTAAGAATTGTTTGGAAGTTAGAGAAAACATTGATGTTCGCAGGTTTGTTTTATCTTTCTAATTTTTTTTTTTTTTAGTCAGTGGTTGTGTTTTTGAAAAGACGAAATAAACGCTATGTTCCCAAGAAAAATATATACTTGAAGCTCGTGATGAGTGGTTGCTTGGCGAAGTCATTACCATTTTTTATATATGGTTGTTGTCGATGCGATAAGCTTCTATCCCTCACTTTAAATGACGTGGAAGATTTGGACAAATATATTGTTGTCATCTTACTCGAAATCAAAAATGTAACAACTGGGAAGTTTACAATAACGGATGATGGGCGTAGTTTTAAACCTTGTGTTATTTATCGAAAATATGCCGCTCTACGACCTCACAAAAGTAAGGACCTGCGATTGTTCTTGACTTACCAGAATGGAAAATCTGTCGCCCTAAATGCAGGTCAACATACTGTTGGCACAGTACCTAAGAAAATTGCTGAATCTTTAGGATTACAAGAGCCTGCACTGTATACTGGTCATTCATTTAGACGGACTGGAGCAACAATGGTTGTTGATGCGGGTGGTAATACGAGGTAGATTGACAAATGTCGTTGCTAGGGGGTTGCTTTTGTCAAATACTTTATGTCGTTGTGTTGGCAACTCTTTCATATTGACTGCAAATGTCAAATCGATCTGTCAAATAGTCTGGTTTTGGCAAACATTGAAGTCAAGTACGTTTTCGTGTTTTCAATTATGGATAAAAACGAAGTTCGAGCTGTCATCAAATTTTTCTATTTGGAAGGGAAAACCGCAACGGAAATCAAATCAAGGTTAGATACCATTTTTGGGGATTCATCACCTTAATTTTTTACCGTGAGTTTTTGGGTTTCGGAATTTAAGCGTAGCCGCACGCACATAAGTGATGAACCACGTTCAGGACGTCTGAAAACAGCTACCACGGCAGAAATTGACATGGTTTTGGCAGATCGCGTGAAATTGAGGAAGCCGTGGGCATCTTCTATGAACCAGTAGTTCATATTTTACATAAGGAATTGGGCTTAAAAAAGCTTTCTGCAAGATGGGTGCCGCAGTTGCTCAATTCGGAGCAAAAACCCATTCGAGCTCGAACCTCAGCCGATCGTTCGGAAGTGTTTACGAGGAATCTATCGGATTTCAAGAGACGATTCGTGACCATGGATGAAACCTGAATTCATCACTACACACCAGAGACAAAAATGCCATCAAAACAGTGGATTGAAAGCGGTGAATCGGTTCCGAAGAAGGCAAAGATCATTCACTCGGTTGGAAAGGTGATGGCATCGGTTTCTTGGGACCCAAGAGGAATTTTGCTAATTGAAAAAGGAAAAACTGTTGTTGGCCAATGTTACACAACACTTCCGTACAAACTGAAAGCAGCAATTCAGGAAAAACGCCCGGGAATGATCAAGAAAAAAGTGTTGTTCCACCACGACAATGTGTCCGTTCATTTAAGTGCAATCGCTCAGCAAAAGTTGACAGAATTGAAGTTCGAAATCCTTCGCATCCCCCGTATTCGCCTGATTTGGCTCCGTTGGACTTCCACCTGTTCCCGAAACTCAAAACATTTCTGGGTGGAAAGAGATTTTGATGGAATGAAGAACTGGTAGAGGCTGTAAACGATTCTTCTGGGAACCTCGAAGAAAGTCATTTCTGGGAGGAAATCGAGAAGCTAGAGAAATATTGGACCAAATGTGTTGAGCTTCGAGGGGATTGTATTGAAAAATAAAATGTAACTTTACCGATTTATTTTGTTTTAATTGTCATGTTCAATCTACCCTCGTATTTTAACTTTGAAACTCATTTACAAATGAGGAACAACTAAAATAATTTTTTGTGAACTAATTTTTTAAAATATAACTTAACAAATGGATTACCTTTCTAATGTTTGTAAATGTCGACGACAATTCTTTACGCAAGTAATGTTTATGTCTTTAGTAGAGTTTCATAGATGTTTCACATTAGTTGTAAGCGTTTTTAGTGTTATCCTTACGATGCGGAAATAAAATCTGCGAAAGCTTGATCAAACAGGGATTTGAGTATTATTTCCTTTTGACCGTTTTGCCCAGTCTAATTTTGTTGAACATTCAAGGTGATGCCATATCACATCATGACATCCATTCGGTTAACTATGGAAATCCACGAAACATTATTCCGAAGTAGTGTTTGCTAATCAAAAACGTTGACTATCATAAAATTTAAAATATAGTAGCTCTTCTGTTAGAAATTACCAAGTTGATATTCGTTCCTGGCAGTGAAAGTAAACTGGTAATGTTAATATTTTTACTGTAAAAGGTTAATGTTGGAAATACTTATAGGTATAAATTTTCAGATTTCAGTTTCTGGCTCTCTCGCAAGTATATTTTGACATTGACATCAAGATAATTTTTTTCGAATTTGGGTGATTAAACGTGTTGTATTTTATATATCTTTAAACAATGAAGCAGGGAAAAGCTAATTTTATATTATTAAAAAATTTAACGGCAAAATTTAAATATTTACAAACTGGTCCGAAACATTATTAGACTTTAATTAAGTTCAAGCAATAACTAAAGCAAATTATGGAATTGAAAATTCGATTATACTTCATTTAGTTAACCAAATGAGAATGATTGGATTACCTTCGTATTTCCTTCCAATTTACAGCTGATATCTATAGGTAAGCGTAATTTTCTAGATAGTGCATATGAATCACCCCACATTTGAGAGATCCCGTGATATTTCAATGATTAAAATTTGGACAGGGTGACCTAAATTAACTGTTTTTAATGAAGAAATAATTTTATATCTTACACAAATTGGTGAAACGTTTTACAGAAGAAATGGCACTTTACAATCAAAATGTTCTAGGCTATGATGCATGCTCTGTGTGGAGCAAAGCATATGACAAATAAAAATTACGCAAATCAAGCAAAGCATCTTATTTGCACATCAATTCAAATATATTTCACAGAAAATAATTTACCTTGAGCGGCAACACGTGAATTTTAGTAATGATCACGTGAACTACATAAATTCTAAATGACATAATATGATTCTAATATCCACTTAATATTCTTAAATAAAATATTGACGAATATGATCTGTATGTTGTAGCGATAATAAATTTAACCGATACATTTGGAAGTAAGCGGTTTATTAAATCGATTAATAGAAAAAAAAACTAATGCTAGACTGTTAGACAATAATCAAATGAGCAAAAACTTACTGTTCTATAAGTATGCACACAAAATTTACAGAAAAATTAGAAATGTAGTTACGGTCGTCTCTATTTCTTAACTGATACATGTGCTCATTTATATAAAGGTAGATGTACATCTTTGTGATCATAAGACGTTAGATAAGCCTATGATTTATAGGCAAGGCAAACACATGATGGAAGGATGATATAAGTCTATTAACGTTACTTAATGTAACATGAATTGGAAGCGTTCTTTCTAACGTCCTTAATCAAGAGGTGCCCCCCCCCCCGCATTATAAGTATTAAAAATATATATTTTTAAACGTTCGAAAACACTAAATTCCACAATTAATATCAACTTCCTGCGATTTTGCTACGTATTTTATCTCTTCGCTTATCAAATTTAATACCGATTTACTGATGTACATACTGTAGAAGTAAATTGTTTACAATCTTATCTCTTATCGCAGATACTGGCTGCAATTATAAGAAATAATTCACTGATGTTAATTAAATCGGAAAGATGAATCTGTGCGTTTCGTTGGTTTTGTTTTCTTTGGTGGTAGTGGTGTCCGGCGCGGATGACATCTTGTGCACTTCATCATTCTGTGACGTATGACTATAGTGGTTAATAAGTTATGCACGTAGTTTTTTAATTTTTCTGTTATTAGAATTGGTCAATATACAATACGTGTACAGACGTACCAGTTAATTGTAGGATACAAAACGATACACACAATGGTATTTTTTTACCGTTTGCTGGACCTTGCCATTGTTGCGATTACTGTATAGTAAATCTAGGTAGCTATGATTTAGTTAATTAGCAATTAGAGATGACATCACTCTTCTGTGACATGTCATTATATGCCGATATTTTAGTTGAAGGAGATAGTTGTTCAATTGGCACTGCAGCAAGCCCTCTGCCAAGAGTTATTTGTGGAGACCTGCTTTCTTGTGAAGCGGGTGCGGACGATAACACCTGCCAGAGAAGTACGTATTAATCTCGTGTGCATTTGAGAACAAATTGTTTTCTTTGTTCAATTCAGAAGATTTGCATAACGCCATAACTGTCCAATCCAAACAATTTTTCTTAATAACACTTTGGTATACTGTGGGGGAAAAAAGTACTTTATGTGAGACGAAAATAGATTTTGTTCAACTATACAATAAATAAAAAATACAAAATCGAAAGCAAACTAAAAATAACTTGCATACCAAGCGGGAGCAAATATTAAATACCAATTCAAAAATGTTTTGTCTATCATACCTATTGTCACTGCATCCGTGGACGCACTGTATACATTTTCGCCATAATTATTTACCATTCTAATATTTTACAAAAAAATCCTATTTTGATATATAGTAACATTATAAAAGTGTAGCATTAATTTACAATAACACTCCACGACTACGTTCAATAAGTATTCAAAATTCTAAGTGATAACTTGTAGGTTAACTGACTTTTTGAACGTGAAGAGGAACAACACGTGTACACGTATGTATGAGCGGATCACGGAAAAATGTCACATGATAGAATGTACTAATATTGTAGGAAAAATATTGTAGCAGCCATTAACAGAATTATGTAACCCGACTGCAGATTTTTGTTAATTATTAGATGTTATTGTCACAATTCCTCTTCTATTTTAAAAGGATGTACTGTTCTACAACCGCCCAAGTCTCCCTTTGTAGTTGGGTTATTACTAGAGCCCGGTAACTGGAGAGCAATCGCAGCGGCGGTGTGACTGTGTTTAGGTGGGCGGGGAAGGCTGGTCGATTATGATACGATACGACAAAGCATCATCTCTCAGTTCAGTTTAGCATTGGATAGCGGATAGGGCGTGTTGATTTTATTGATATAGACGTAGTTATTAATTGTAGTTATTATTTAGTGTAGTGCGTTTTGATTTTATTGATACAGACGACTCTTTCAAGACATAGTAAATAAGTTTATTTCTGACTTTCCAGATTTGTTTTACAACGGGAGTAAGATAATTTGTAAAGTGTGCAAAATACATTTGATGTCAAATAAGAAGTGGAACTGTACAAGACACGTAAATTCCGCACAGCATAGAAAACGAAAATTGGGCATGCCACCGAGAAGTGCATTTTTATAAATGTAATTCTTATGTTGGCAAACTGTAATTACTCGACAAACATCCGTTTAAGGACTTTTGGGACAAATACAATCCTGAGTTAAAGTTGCCAACGAAGAAAACGGCACACAAGCATGTTGCATTTATACGCGATGATGTGGAAAAGAAAATGAAACGCATATTGAAAAAACAGTTTCTTTGGTTATGTGTTGACGAGACAACAGACTGTAAAAAAAAATCAATGTAAATATTATGGTACTCATACTAGATCCTAGTAAACCTACATTACCACTGTTACTACCTAGCCGAAGACTACAAGAGTGTACTGCTGCAGCAATTACGAAGGTTGTACTTAGTACGTTGGAAAAATTTCAAATTTTAAAAGATAAAGTGTTGATGTTTATGAGCGATGGCGCAGCGATAATGCGTTCGGTAGGCCGTTCTTGAACATGGTTGCAAGTGTTTACATGTTACGTGTAAAGTGCATGCTTTACATCTTGTGGCAGAAACCATTCGACAATGCTCTCCCGAGGTAGATGCATTAATAACAAGCACAAAAAAAGTATTTTTGAAATCTTCCAAACGCCTACGATCATTTCACACAAAGTGTCCTGGTATTCATCAACCACCAGAGGTAATTCTTACACGTTGGGGAACATGGTTGCAGGCAGCTTTTTATTATGCTGAACATTTCAAAATAGTAAAAGCTGTTGTTGCACAATTCAATCCTGCCGAAGCTGCAGCTATTAAGGAGAGTCAGTCGAAATTTCAAGATATTTTCGTTGAAACAGATTTAAAAAATATTCGTAGCTACTATAAAGGATTAGCTGACGCAATAGACCAATTACAAAATAGATCGTTATCATTATTGGAGTCTCTGCAAATTATGGACGGACTGCATACACAGCTACTGACTATACATGACGCAAAATATAATCGCGTTTTAGAAAAGTTCGAGAGTGTGATACAGAAGGATCCCGATTTTAGCACACTAAAACAAATTTGTGATGCTGTATCGAATAATCCACTGACTAAGTACAAAGAGCATTTTAATCATGCATGTATAACAGCGGTAGATGTTGAACGCTCTTTTTCAAAATATAAACTCATTTTCTCACCACGGCGAACATCGCTCACCGAGACAACTGTGGAAACACATCTAATGGTGTCGACTTTTTGCCACTCATATCCATATGATGTTAATACTGATAATGGTGCTTCTAGTTTTACTGTTCCGTAGCCAAGGCTGCTTAAAAGGGTGAGTGTTTCACCACTTTTCACATATTATAATTATGTATTAGTTCTGTTATTTTTTTTTCTATTTTCTTACTATTGTTTTTGTATACTAGGCAGGTACGGCTATGGCACGGCTCCCTGTTCCCGGGCTCTAGTTATTACTAAATCGTGACAAACGGTTGCACCCGCTGTGTTTGTAGATACTGGGAATCGAGTTCGGTTATTATCGGTTGATCAGTGTGCGTGTACTATTGTTCGCGTGTACTATCGATGTAATAGTACACACACACCGATCAACCGATAATAACCGAACGTCCACTCGATTCCTTGTACAGCGGGTTCAACCGTTTATCACGCTTTAGTTATTACATCTGATCTCTCCCTGAGCTTAATCGTTATGCAAGCTCTTGTCGCTAAATATAAATAAAACTTGTGTCTATCTATTCGCATTGACCTACACATATTTCGGTTATAGCCTCGTATAGTAAGCGACCAGTCACCTAAAATGTAGGCCTCTCTATTTATGTCACAAGTTGAAATCTAACAATCCTCTTATGCATTTTAGCTTGCATTTATATTCACTTTCATATATGGAACATGTTTCTAATATTTCAGTTCAAACGAACTGCACAAGTGATCAAGATGATTACGATGAAAAAAGAAATACTGGAACACTGGGACATTTGCAGCTGAGACCAAACTGCCAAAGACGAGGATTATATAAGCCATTTAAATGTATTCCAGGTGAAATGTGCGTGGATTTTCAGATTTCAATTTCAATGAGTGACGTATTTGGTTATCGAATTTGATTTTCAGCTGTTACTGCGTAGACGATGAAGGAGAACGAATATTCGGCGACATACCGTATACAACCATAGCGTCGTCCATTATGAATTGCGGCAAGTATACTTTTAGATTCGTTACTAAACATACAATTAATTAGTGTATCATTTTAGCATGTTCCAGAAATTATCAAAAAGCAGTTAAATATTTAGGGAAGGAACTGTTTAGTACACAATTATTGCGTTGTAAAACGAATGGCGACTATGATCCTTTGCAATGTATAGATGATAGTTGTTTTTGCGTTCACACAGAAGATGGTACTTTAGCTGTCGATCCAACAAATGTTGTGAATATCACGAGCATATCGAATGAAACTTTGTCTTGTTGTAAGTTAGTTGTATTATTAAGTGTTCGTTCAGATTAGACGTCAAGAATTAGTAATGTTTATGCTACGATAAGCACAATCCTTGTATATCTTCCAATGCACTTTTCCTATGCAATCGTTAATGATTTCCAATGTTGGTTAACGCATTTGATATCATTTTTATTCAATAAAGGAATCATAAATCATATGAAAACTTGAAATGTTAGTCAATGAAGGCCTGAATTGAAAACTGCAAATTTTGATTCGTATTATTTCAACTTTTTAAACGGAACGGGCCCCGATAGCTGTAGGTCCGCTACTGGGTTTGTGAGCGATCGCAATATGTGCAGCTGTTATGACATAATTATGTCAAAAATATCATAAAGATATCTTTACATAAGAAAATGCAAATAATAACTTTTTTCCTAGAAAAAGAACAATTTCTCTAAAAAACACGATTCTGCTTCTGGGTATAGTGTTAATCTACTACACGATCCAGCGGGCAAATGGTGCCCCCTACACTGCGGTAAAACGTTACAAATTGGGCAATCACAATCACCTAATCGCTGTCGCTGTGTGCATTCTCGTTTGTTACTTCTGGGGGGTTATTCTGTAAGAATCGAGGTGCACTACCAGCCATAATTATTTGTCCACCCAAAGAAATGCGCACAAATAAAGAAAGTGTTAACTGAAAAAGATATTATAGTTTTGCATCAATAAAATCCTCTTAAAACAAAGAAATTGATAGTCTTTATGCAATTATAAAATTTATTTGGCACAAAAAAATTTTTGTTTCATCGAAATGTCAATTTCAACTACTACTACTGCAAATGCTAGGAAACAACACAACTGCGGAACCATTTACACCGGATGAAGCTCTGGCTATATACAACGATATATCTTTAACAAGAAACAGGTACCAATATTTATTAAACTGTTTACTAAACAATGCAGTTTATTGCCATCGTACAAGAAACTGAGGGATGCTAAGGTTGAATGTTGTCCAACTCCAATTGAAATTACTGACATAAGTGCGAAAGTAACACTACAGTCGCTCCTCGATCACACACGCAAGAAAATTTTGATCATCGATTCTGTTGACCTGCAAAAATCATCACAGTTACGTTTATACACTAAGTGGGGCCGTGATGGTTCTTCAGGACAAAGTGAATGTGAACAAATCCTTCCTGGTGAAAGCTCCCTTATAGCTGACAGCAATTTATTTGTCGCTTCCTTGGTACCAATTCGCCTTATTGATGAACTAACACAAAGTGTAATTTAGCAGAATCCCTCCCCAGCTTCTGTGATATATTGCAAGCCCATTTCAATCGAGTTTTCAAAAGAAATGCCTGAAAAAACAAGAGCTACTGTGGACGAAACAGAAGCTCAGATCCGTGCCTTGTTGCGCACTTCAGTAACGAAAAATGAGAAACGGGTCACAATAAAGCATGAGCTTCTGTTTACAATGATTGGTGGTAAAGTTGTGCAGGTACTAACCCATACTGCTTCTACTTCAATATGTGTTGTGTGCCTTGCCAAGTCCACGGAAATGGACAATCTGGATCGGGTGAGGCAAAAACAAGAAAACGAAAACGCTTTTAGATTTGGCCTCTTAACGTTGCATGCGTGAATAAGATTCATGGAGTTAGTTCTTCAGATTTCCTATAATTTGTCGTTTAAGAAATTGGCGGCAACCAACGAAGACATGAAAAATGAAAAGCAAGCAAAGAAGACTTACGTTCAGGATAGATTCAGAAAAGAGTGTGGACTGATAATGGATAAACCACGACAAAATAGTGGAAACAGTAATGACGAGAATACCGCTAGAAGATTTTTCGCTAATCCGGCTTGTATAGCGGATATAACTGGAGTTGATGAAGAGCTTATTTCCAGATTTCACATAATACTACAAACAATATCATGCGGTAGGCAGATTAATTCATAAAAGTTTGGTCAGTATGCATTTGAAACTGGACAATTGTATCGGAGCAAATATAATTGGTGCTATATGCCCTCATCAGTACATAAAGTCCTGATTCACGGGGAAAATATAATTCGCTATAATGCAGTTTTGCCACTCGGGCAGTTATCTGAAGAAGCCCAGGAATCGCGCTATAAAGATTACAAATTATACAGATTACATCATGCAAGAAAATGTTCGCGTTTTGCTACGAACGAAGACGTTTTCCATACCTTACTGTTTACATCAGATCCCTATATATCCAGTCTCAGAAAAGTATTCACGCCTGTAAATGTTAAACTGGACGAGAAAGCTGTACGATTGTTAGAGTGAAAGCATTTTCTGTTTTAGCGCCCTTCCATTATGTAAAACAACGTAATTTTCAGTGAATATTGCTAAAATAAGATACCAAATGTTGCTGTGTTTTATGCAGGTTTCGTACAAACACCTAATTAATTGTTGTTATGTAAATATGTACTGTTATTTACCAATAGATAAGTTTGCTTTTATTTAATAAAAAACTGATTTCACATGATTACGCTGTATTATCAAGGTAACAATAAATTAAAATTTTTTAAATGTAGATATCGCACAAATACTTAACTTTTGTTATTAACTGTTATTTACCAATAGAAAAGCTTATTGTGGTTTCATAAAAAATTGATTTCGTATTATTATTAAAATGGCAATAAATTAACATTTTTTAAGTAAACAATCGTAAATTTCTTGTGGAGAATTTTGTATTCATTTAAGATCTTAGAAATTTCTGTACATGCTGCCAAATTTCACTGCTATATTTCTATTAATAAGAAAGTTACAGATTTTTGACCATCATAAAGCAGCTTGGCGCCATAGTGCAACGGTTGCTACTTCGAAATTAAATATTCGTTTTCTAAAATTAAATTTTCATTTTCCGAAATTAATCTTTCATTTTCTGAAATTGAAGTAGCAAAGGAATAGTATACTATGCTGCTTCTATTATTCTAACTTTAGTTGTTCATACAGGAACAGATATTTTTCTACAGTATTGATGTAGTTTATCTAATATTCTTTTTATATGGAGAGTAGAATTGTCTAATGTGAGAAGAATTTTTCCAGTTTACACCTAGGAATCCTTTCTTCACGATAGGTATCTGAGAGTCTTTTATTTTCAGTTGATAACGATACTCATATTGAAGGAGAGTATTATAGAGATTGCGAAGCGAAACTGGTTGAAATTTTACAAGAAATAAATGAATTTGAAGCTATAGAAATGGAAGTAATCGGTTATCATTTTCCGAACTGTCAATTAGATGGTTACTATGCTGCTGTACAAGAAAATTCAACTTAGTAAGTACCGTATCTCTGTATTTGTATTGCAAAAATAAATCTAGTATCAATATTTCAGTAAATACTGTTCGGATCCACATGGTAACGTTTTAGAAGATTTCATTCTTAATGTAACGGATCCAATGACTAACTCTATGAATTGCAGTACGTATAAATTACGTTTCTCTCTTTTTTTGATAACATCGCTATGTTGTGCATGGGATAAAATTGCTGAAATTGTAGATTGTGCTAGATCGAGGAATATGACAGTTGCAGACAAACCTGAATGTTGTGCTAATGGGAATTACAATAAAGTACAATGCAGGCGTGGTTTATGTCGTTGTGTAGATGAGAACGGAAATCAAATGGGTAGAGAAGTTAACTATCTTGGTAGAGACTTTTTGTGGTGTTACCAATATCGGTGTAATAAGGAAGAAAATGAAGAAGGGACAACAACCGAGAGATATGAGCTATAATACTTAATATTTTTTATATAATTTTAAGACGTAGTATAACTATTTATTGTAACATTAAAGCTTAATTATATATACATATATATACCCTGCTATTAAATATCAATGTTTTCAATAGTTACTTATATAAGGAAACACCGACAATCCGAAAATTCAAATTTGGATGGAACTCTAGAGACTGAAAGAGCACCTTGGTATAAGAACAACAAATTTTTTTAGCAACTAAATCACCAGATTTCAGAGTACAAGCCCTTCCAAAGATTTTTAGGATTTTAAATTTTTGTAAATATCTCGGAAACTATAACGGATTGTTTTTCGAAAAAGTATATAACGGGGGACTGGATATCCAGTACCATTTTTCTTTATTTATCGAAAGTAAAATCGCATTTATGTAGAAAAGTTCCCCTATACTTATATAGTATTTAAAAAGGTATACCTGCTTATGACTTTTGGTAAACGTGTAACATGGTCAGGCATTTGTTTGTAATATTTCTTTATTACAAGTAGAGATTTTGAATCTCTTAATGCTTATTTCCTAGGGCTTGTCACGTTTTCGTAATGCTTTTATTGAGGCTTTTGTTGAACTTTGCATTTGGTTGCTGATATTATTTATTATTGAATTACTGTATACTTCTTATAAAATTTTTAAATCTAGGGTTAGGGTTTTAAAATTACTGAGTTGACTCCACATACTTAGAATATACTAAGGTAGGTAAGGATTCATTTATAAGTAGTCTGGGCAAACAGCGGTAACAGTCAGTGTAGTAGATATGTGGTGCGGAGTCGGCGATTATCTATTTCACGCGTTCATAGCGTCAGTACTAAATCGATGCTGTATGCGAGTAGTTCTGTGTATATGTAGGGTGTCGTAACTTATTTCGAAATTGTACGCTTATGTTTGCTTTAAAAATGTCGCAGTTAGGTACGCCACGAAAACGACCAATGGTAGACACAGTTAAAAACTTTATAGTGGACATGCCGGTCTTAATTTTTGATGGCGCTAAAATTCAATGTCTTGTAGTGGCATTCGAGACCAAGAAAAATTTACATTTGATTTATGTGTTACTCTTATTTTATGTAATCTATCGTTTCATTTACTAGACAAAGAAGCATTTGTCTCCTTCTGGAATAAATATGGGGACTGTAAATTACGTAGTCGGACATCGATACGAAATGTAGTGCCATTTGCTCGTGAACATATAGAAAAAAGAATGAAAACGGAATTAAAAGATAAAAAACTGTGGTTGTGTGTGAACGAAACAACAGATCGTCAAAAACATTTTGTGGTTAATGTAATGGTACGTACAATGGAACTACATCGACCGTTATCCGCCTTCTTACTTGCTGCCAAATATGTAAATTGTACTACCGATGAGATTTTAAAGGTGGTATTGAACTCCTTGAACAAATTTGAAGTTTAAACTAAGCAACTTTTAATGTTTATGAGTGATGGTGCCGCAAACATGCGTTCTTTGGGCCGATCTCTTAAAGAACACAATGGTAACTTCTTACATGTAACGTGTAAAATCCAGACTCTAAATCTTGCGGCACAAACGATTCCTACATGTTTTCTACTAGTAAATGCATTGATTGTTAGTACAAAGGCAGTGTTTCTAAAGTCCCCGGAACGTACCCGACTATTTCACAAACTGTTTACCTTAACCACCACAGCCGATTGTTACACGTTGGGGAACATGGTCACAGGCTGCGTTTTACTACAACAAATATTTTGATCAAGTAAGGAAGGTAGTTTTAAAATTCATTCCGACAAAAGCTGCAGCAATCAAGAAAAGCCAGGAAATATTTCAAGATAGTCAGGTTAAAAGAGATTTACAAACTGTTCACAACAATTACTTTGAACTAGCGGAGGGAATAGAAAAATTACAAAATGTTTCGATGTCGCTAGTGGATTGTGTTCAAATTGTGAATGATGTTCACGCACAGTTATGCGCTGTAGAAGGCGAAACAAATTGGCGTGTAATACGAAAATTTGAAAGTGTTTTAGAGAAAGACTCCGATTTTCTTATATTAAGATAAATTTGTGAAGGTGCGTGTGAAGATGCATTAAGTTGTTTCAAAGATTATTTTAAATATGCAAATATAACATCGCTAGATGTCGAACAGTCGTTTTCGGCATTAAAAAACATTTATTCCGCACGTCGTACTCACTTGACTGAAACAGCTGTGGAAATATATCTAATGATTCAAATATTTAACAGATGTTACCCAGTTTGTGATTTCAGGGAAGAAGCGTTTAGCACGTTTTATAATTTATTTCTTACCTTCTATTTTATATGTAAACTTTTATGCGCTCACCACGCCTCTGGCTGTTACCGCATATTTGCCCAGGTTATTTATAAGCGCTGGTCCCATACATACAGCGAATAATGTTGTCGCTTGTGCTAGGAACGCCCTCTTCACTCCTCAGCGTCCCTAGATAATCCCACACAGTCGCAAGTCAGTCGCCTAGCTTACGTGCTCGAGATTTCTACTTGACTCAGATTTATGGAAATACGTAAAACATCTTATTTGATTTTTGTCCTATTGATGGACTTTAATCTTTGATTATTTCCGAATAAATACTTAAATCTAATATTGTCTTATATGAAACAAAGAAAACGTTCTTAATTTAAAAGGAAAAATGATGAATTCAAAGACTAAATAGAACCTCTCATTATAAAATAGCTAGATTAAATTTTTACATTTCCAAATATCCAATATATTATATTTAAATGATAGTAAGTGCATAATAAATACATAAACTTTTAAATGCAAATTCCAAAACGATAACATGTTTTCTAAATCTGGTTAATGGAATTTTATGTCAAAATGAATTATATTTGTATGTGTAAAAATTCAGTTGAACCTACTATTATAATAGCAGTCATTTGCAGTGCTGCTTCTAATGTGGTATCATTTCATGATTTCTTAGTTCATAAGAGTATAATTAAAAAGAAAACTATTGCACCGTATAATTTCGAGACACAAACAAAGCAAATCACAAATAACCTAGAAGAAAAGATCGAGAAAGGCAAGGATGATCAATTAAAGAAATAAACTAGGGGCGTATTGCATGGCTATAGTCTAGCGCGCTGGTCCTCTTACAGCGGTTGGATTGTTATTGATTCTGATTCATTGCAACACTGTCCATATACGAGGCTCGTCCGGAAACTAGTACCCGTTCGCACCGTGTGAAGCAGCGGTTGCGCGACGAGCCGCCGAGTGGTTTTCTCGTGACGCAGTGACTTGTCAGCTGTCAGCGTACGAGATTTGGTTGAGTTATCTACAATAATATCGCGTCAGTGTGAGTTTGAAATTTTTAAGACACTCGACAATACCGCCAGTTGTGAAGTGCGGTCTGTAATAAGATTCCTGAACGCTAGAAATTTAAAGCCATGTGACATCCACCGTCAAATTCAAGAAGTGTACGGCAACGATGCGATGGAAGCATCATCGGTTCGGCGATGGTGTTGCAATTTCAATGCGGGTAGAGACAACGTTCACGATGAAGAGCGTCCAGGGCGTCCGTCCGTCATTACTGATGCGTTGCTGCGTGCAGTCGACGACTTCATACAGCAGGATCGGCGTGTCACACTTAACATCAGTGCACGTTTTCTACAGATTTGGCGCACCATAACGCATGAAATCGTCAAAGATCATCTGCATTACAAAAAAACTTGTGCAAGGTGGGTGCCGCGCATGCTTTCAGAGGAACACAAAAACAAGCGTATGGGTGCGGCCTTGAATGTTTTGGAGCGTTACGCAAATGAAGGTGATGCATTCTTGTCACACATTGTTACGGGCTGTGACACATGGGTTGCTTACTCAACACCCGAAAGCAAACGCCAATCCATGGAATGGCATCACTCTCATTCACCGACCAGACCCAAAAAGTTCAAGACAGCAGAGTCGACTCGCAAATTCATGGCAACCGTCTTCTGGGACAGACATGGTCTCTTGCTTTTGGACTTCATGCCTCGAGGGGCCACCATTAATGCGGAAGCATATTGTGCCACGCTACAGAAGTTGCGGCGGGCAATTCAAAGTCGGCGGCGAGGCCTGTTGTCGTCGGGCATTGTGTTGCTGCACGACAATGGCCGTCCCCATGTTGCTGCAACAACACGCCAATTGCTCCAGTAGTTTCGCTGGAAAGTCTTCGATCACCCACCCTACAGCCCAGATCTAGCACAGTCGGATTACCACCTTTTTTACAAAATTGAAAGATTTTCTAGGCGGAAAACATTTCCGCAGCGATGACGACCTCAAAGCAGCGGTCACTACATTTCTAGCCAACTGGCGGTAGAGGATTACGACGTCGGCATAAAAAATCTCATCCCACGATACGACAAGTGTCTTAATTTACGAGGTGATTATGTAGAAAAGTAATATATAGTACATGTATATGTCTAATAAAAAGTTTGCTCAGATATCTCTATTGGTTGCGATTTAATTGGCAAATGGGTACTAGTTTCCGGATGAGCCTCGTATTTTAGCGGTTCACTTTACTACGAAATTTACTAACGCGATATATACCGCGCAAGAGAGACGTCCGACAAGCGTAAACCTGGGGGCAACCATTTTGACGAACAACCTGCGAATTAGATGACCTAACATACGGACGGAATTTTAGTTTGTCTACATATCATAATATTATTAACATTACAAAATAATAGAATATGTAACTTTCTAATAAGTGTAAAAAGTGTAAAAGTAGGCGATAATACTTCTATAAAAAATAATATATAAGTAATTAGTAATTAGAAAACAATGAAACACGTGTAATATATTCACATTTATATAGTGTGGTATTAAAGTATGGAATATTATAAAAAAAGCGAAGTGAAGCGCTTTTTTCCAAAAACGCTGAAACACGTCGATTGTAGTTTTTAATAATACACATTAATATGTGCGATTCACCTTCCGAGTTTCATTTGTTTTTGTTGTTATGACGTCATGATAAAAAATTTCAAATGGCAATATAGACTTTTAGTAGTGGAATCTGATAGTGATTTGTATTCCCTTTATGATTATGCAAATAAATCTTAAGGTTGTATAACAAAAATTCTGAGAAAAATCTAGCTAAACATTTAATGTTGATATTATCGAATGTAATAGAAAATGATTCAGTGATGGAAGTAAAATGTTAACATCAATTTATCATATATGAAAATTCCTCGTTTTTAATGTACCATGAAATTGAAAAATGTGCAACTTTTCTATTTGAAAAAATGCAACGTTATACAAAATTGGAGAGCGTTGGGGCACATTGATACTTAACAATTATTGACATATAAAAGTGAGGTAAATTAATTTAAACAATTTCTAGTATGAACTGAGCACAAGTTCTAATTTATCTTTTACAATTCTTGAATTCCATTTCTTGTGCAATTTTATACCGGGCTAAAGGTCAATGAGGTTCAGAACATCGAGTCGCGGAGGATTAATTCATCAACAAAATATTTTAAAGAATTTCGTTTATTTCTTCTATTCTAATTAGCTTGTCAGTACATAGGTAGCGGTGAAATGCCATGGTATTTAAAGCTACTAGATATATAAAGTACCGCAATTATCCGCCATTTTGGGGCAAAAAGATGAGGGAACTTTAAAACTTAAAGCAAGCAATACATGACTGATTCTCTAACAATTTGTTCTTTGGTATCAAATGAATAAAGCAGTGATTTTAAAAACATCGATGGAAATTTTCTGTGCAGTATGTAATGTAGTAAATATATTTATTAAAAAAAAAAGAAAAAAAACAGTAAGATGTATACATATTTATTTTAAACTTATTACATTATTGTTATAACTACATATAACTATTGTAATGGACATGGCCAAACATCCAATAAAATACATTACTCATTAATTAAAAAGCTTACTTTCAGTTTTAACACTTCGTGCAAAATACCTGGTCAAAATTTAATATTTCTTAGACGATGTTGAAGTGTTCTTATACTTGGATATGGAAGTTTTTGGCGACAAATTTCCTCATATCCTTTAGTACCGCAACCCATACATAGCTTCAATGCTTTTGTAATTGTATCATCAGACCATGGAGATCCTCTACTATTATATGTTTCAAGATATTTTAAATGATCTGCATTGAATATGTCCCCTAAAATTATTTGAACCATTTTGTTATAACTTTGTTTCTAATCTATGGCACTTTTGCAATGCTGTTTGAAATCGGCAACTAAAGAAACCGTATCTTTTGCTGACCTTTCCATTGTCTCCAACATATTCCACTCCTCAATTTTGTCTTGACTGTCATCAATAGACATATCGCTTGTTGTTTCATTTAAAACATATCGACCTCCCATAATTCTTTACACAACACCCTAGCATTTTAAAAGTTTTAATCAGGGAAATGAAAAAGTGTTGATAATTTTAAGAACGTAGTACCTATACAAAATAGTATTTTATATTAAAAAAACTAATTAAAACACGAAATAACAGTATAGAACTAAGCAGAACTTAAAGCGAATCAGAATCATAAATGACAACCACATTAACATGACACAAACTTCAAAAATATAGGTTAATTTTACTGTATTCGACAAAATATTTTGGTGAAGTATTGAAACCACTAAAAAGTCACTGGGGAAGCCGTCATTTTGGGGCGAAAATATGGTTTTCTCTTTTTAACACATTGGCCTCATAAATTGCGGTACTTTATATATCTAGTAACTTTAATGGTATTATGTAGTTTTAGTTTTGATATGTCATCGACACTTTATTCACCGTCAATCCAAAAGCGCGTTTTTTTCCAAATTTACCATGTCGGAAAAGTATGTAATACCAATTGAAGCCGGCCTTCTTAGAGCATTCGTGAGAAAAGAAAATGACCTAAAAAACAAATGGTCCGCGAAATGGGGTTGGATATTGGACGAATATAAGTATGCAAATAGAATACACGCATATATCGGAAGCCATTTATTAAAAAACATATACATTTTTAGAGCTTTAAAGAAAACTGTCGCGACAGTTGCTGAAACCTCCGTTCTTGTTACAAAGGAAGAAAATATCGATCCCAGAACAATTCAACCGATACCAGAATCTGTCAATCACGAGTATGGTTGGTTAGCCACCAAGCCGGAATTTAATTTGGAAGTGTATGGGCATTCCCTTTTTGCGCCTAAACCTTTGCCGTTGGAATATAGATTGATACCACGGGAACTTCCACCTTAATGTTATTAATTGATACACGTGTTCGTGTGGATTTTGGACCATAAGAAATTAAATAAAATCGATCCATTTTCTCGCTGGTTTATTTGTTTAATATTCTTGTTAGGAAGGATCGTTACAACAACACAGTAATGACGTTGCTTTAAGGTGCAGTATAGCTGAAAAATTAACTCTTTTAATTCAATGTTTTTAATGGATTTTTCAATTTATCGCATTGTGTTGCTCTGTTTATACAGCCTAATCATGAATACTGTCTGATAAGTTCTTTGGTACTGCAATAACCTTTTGAAATGTATTAGACTTCGTATTTCTGCGGTGAGTCCCACTTAAATGTGGTTGCGGTTAATGTTCTACAGTTATACCAATGGTTAGTAATAAACTTCTTATAGAACAGCTATTGAATATAAATTTAATCCGGCCTCTATACAGCATGTGTCGTATTGCAGTCGTACAGTTTTGTGCGTTAACTGAAATTCCGTTGAGAACATTTTTGAAAATGCAAACAAATTATTGGAAAAGAACTGATAATTGCTATTTCCTTTAAAGTTAAACATCTTCCTAATTATAACAGAAGACAAGATACACTTATAACTAGTCTGGGCAAACAGCGGTAACAATCAGTGTAGTAGATATGTGGTGCGGAGTCGGCGATTATTTATTTCACGCGTTCACAGCATGAGTACCAAATCGATGCTGTATGCGAGTAGTTCTGTGTATATGTAGGCGGTCGTAACTTATTTCGTAATTATACGCTTATGTTTGTTTTAAAAATGTCGCAGTTAGGTACGTTGCGAAAACGACCATTAATAGTGGACATGCCTGACTTAATTTTTGATGGCGCTAAAATTCAATGTTTGGTTTGTAAAATCCCTTTAATGTGTTGGTCCAGAAGCCATTGTCAACGTCACATCGAAAGCAAACAGCATTAGTTTACATTTGATTTATGTGTTACTCTTATTTTATGTAATCTGTCGTTTCGTTTACTAGACAAAGAAGCATTTGTCTCCTTCTGGAATAAATATACGGGCTGCAAATTACTTAGTCGGACATCGATACCAAATCTAGTGCCATTTGTTCGTGAACATACAGAAAAAAGAATGAAAACGGAATTGAAAGATAAAGAACTGTGGTTATGTGTGGACGAAACAACAGATCGTCAAAAACATTCTGTAGTTAATGTAATGGTACTTACAATGGAACCACATCGACCGTCATCCTCCTTCTTACTTGCTTCCAAAAGAGTTATAACTTTTAATGTTTATGAGTGATGGTGCCGCAAACATGCGTTCTTTGGGGCGATCTCTTAAAGAACAAGTGGTAACTTCTTACATGTAACGTGTAAAATCCATACTCTACATCTTGCGGCACAAACGATTCCTATATGTTTTCCACTAGTAAATGCATTGATTGCTAGTACAAAGGCAGTGTTTCTAAAGTCCCCGAAACGTACCCGACTATTTCACAACCTGTGTCCTGATTTACCTGAACCACCATAGCCATTTGTTACACGTTGGGGAACATGGTTGCAGGCTGCGTTTTACTACAGCAAACATTTTGATCAAGTAAAGAAGGTAGTTTTAAAATACAATCCGACAGAAGCTGCAGCAATCAAGAAAAGCCAGGAAATATTTCAAGATAATCAGGTTAAAAGAGATTTACAAACTATTCACAACAATTACTTCGGACTAGCGGAGAGAATAGAAAAATTACAAAATGTTTCGATGTCGTTAGTGGATTTTGTTCAAATTGTGAACGATGTTATAGGCTGTAGAAGGCGAAACAAATTGGTGTGTAATACGAAAATTTGAAAGTGTTTTAAAGAAAGACTCCGATTTTCTTATATTAAGACAAATTTGTGAAGGCGCGTGTGAAGATGCATTAAGTTGTTTCAAAGATTATTTTAAATATGCAAATATAACATCGCTAGATGTCGAACGGTCGTTTTCGGCATTAAAAAACGTTTGTTCCGCACGTCGGACTCACTTGACTGAAACAGCTGTGGAAATATATCTAATGATTCAAATATTTAACAGATGTTACCCAGTTTGTGATTTCACGGAAGGCTTTTAAAACGGTAAGTGTTTCAGCACGTTTTATAATTTATTTCTTACCTTCTATTTTATGTGTAAACTTTTATGCGCTCGCCACGCCTTTGGCTGTTACCGGATATTTGCCCAGGTTAGAAATAAGTCACCATAAACGCCGTCTAAATGTTGTTTAATGTGATTAGGCGCATGTCCTTCTTTTGTAAAAAATTTGATTACCGTTCGGTACACTATTTTCGTTACTTGAGACATTTTCATGCACTGGTCACGTTGTCTGGCTGTCTATGACGTAACGGAGTTTGAACACCTTAGGACCTGTGTAAGCCTATCAGGCCAAGAATTTATGGCGCTTACCTCGTAGTTAGTAATATCCTGGTTTTCCAATATTTATTTTAATTCTAATATTTAGTCCCTTTTAAATGTTGATTTTGTTTCATAATAAAGTTAATGTACACTATATTTGAAAAGAGAAAAAAAGTGCTATGTAAAATTTCAGAGGTCGTTATCAATATCTCGGAATTCTATTTTGTTATCGGCAGTAAGAGTACCTATAACTATGTTCTTGCAATATATCTTTTTGAGAATATAGTTTTAATACTAGTTTAATTGTGGTCTTATTTGTAAAGTACATATTTTGTGATTTTTTTTTAATTGTCATTGAGACCACACTCATTTACAAAAACAGAAAGAAACTATTGTTAGCGTGACATAATCAATTATAGCGCCAAGACCATGTACAAATTTCATTGAAATCTATGCAATAGTATATTGCAATTAAAATATGTCGTAACAATTTATGAAATGTAGGCCTACTATGTTTATTATTAACAAGTACCTGTAATGACAATATTGCACTAATTAAGTTAATAGTATTTGAGTTTACTGTGTAGCTCTAGCCTTTTGCTTTAATTGACTGCTAAGAAAATTCGTCTTGTGTCACTGACGCCATTACAAAATCCAATATTCCATTATTTGAAGTAGCTATGTATGTATATCCAAACTGTAAAGTTATGTGGAAATATTACATTTTTACAGTGAATATTCTTTTTTATATTGTTATTAACATTTCGTCCTTCATTTCGAATCTTACAAAGAGAAAGCATAACATTTTGTGAAAAAACCAAGCAATTAACTCTTTAAATCTATATTTCCAAATGTTTAGAGGTTGTTTTACAATTACCTATAAATTGATCGTCCAATAAAACTAGAAATTCGGTCATTCTAAACGTTGTCGGTTACGCGTTTTCATAAACGAACTAATTTTTATTTTTAATCAATGTTAAGCTTCAGTATAATTTTGTTAAATCAGTGTTCTATACTAGTAATTAATAGGGGAAGGTGCACACAGGGACACTTTCAGGAAAAAGGGTACCGTATACTTTCCTAGAATCTGGCTTAGGTATATAGACAATACTTTCGCGATTTTTGATACTAAGAAAAGCACTATTCCAGAATTCCCCAGCACGCTTAATTCAAAATTCAAGACCGTTAAATTTGGAGTAGAGGGTGAAGTGAACAAAAAATTCCCGTTCCTAGATAATTTAGTTATTAGTAGCAACAAAAAACTGGAAATAGACGTCTATAGAAAGGAAATCAACACTAATAGATACATTGTGACAGATTCTAATCACTGTGGACAACATAAAATGACCGCCATAAATTTCTTAATAGATTGGTAAAATTCCCCTTGAATAAAAGTAGATAAAATAAAGAACTTAAGTTCATAAAAAAATCTAGCTATTTATAATGGTTACTCTTCTATAGATGTTGATTGCATGCTTAAGAAAGCCCAATACGGGCATTATGTAAGAAATTCCACGACTATTCCGTCAGAAACCCGCTATAAGATATGGTCAAACGAAACGGACGATAAGCACCAGATTCAAAGAACACATAGCGCACTACCGCTACGGGAGAATCGAATAGTCAAGCCTAGCACAACGCAGAAATTGAAAAACGTAACCGCCGTGAGAATTAGATGCTTACGAAACTATTTATATGAAAAAGAATGCAAATTTGTTAAACAGAGAGAAAAGCCCACTTAGCCACTCAGGTTTGATGGATTTATTGGGGTAAAACGAACACGTGCTTACGTTTTGTGCTACAGACAAGTACCTTTTCTTTAAGTTTCGAATATTTCACATGTTTTAGTTTTAGGGTATACAGGCGGTCAAAGTAGGTGCTTGTAAATATCTTTTAGAGTAGCGGTAAGTAAGTAGGTAGGTAAGTATATCTATTTATATAACAACTAGTGTATATAAACGTCAAAAATAAGCAGAAATTAATATAACAACAAAAAAAGGAAAGTGTACTATTAATCAAAAAGTACAAGAGTGAAAAACAAAAAATTACAAAAAGTTAAACTGAGAATAATATACTTATGTTAATAACACATAGCTAAATTAATTATATAATAAAATGAGAAAAAAAGGTAGAAACAAAGTTTTATCCTTTTTTAACAGGCAATACCAAATGAAAGAGAGTCAGCCCACTACTGAAACACAATAATAACACTAAGCCAGATCAAAAAATTCTTTCACAGAATAAAAAAGATGTTGGAGGAGGTAGTCGCGCAATTTCACTCTAAACGACTGAATTGACCGAGAGCTTTTAATAAGGACTGGAATTTTGTTAAAAATTTTAACGCTAATAATATCAGCACCCATACTGGTGGTATGCAATGTATGTACATATAGGTACTCGGAGATGCTCTTTTGCTGGGGTATCGTGAAAATGTGCGTCCGCATTGGCTGTATAATTTGACTTATTGCGATACGCATAGCATCCCGCTTCTAAAATATAAATGCAGGATAATAGCAGAACTCCGAGGTCGCGAAAAATGGGCTTATATGAGTCGCGAAAGTGAACATCAACAATTGCGCGCACAATAGCTTTTTGAGCTAAAAAGACGCGCTTCGCACACGGTGATTCCCCCCAGAGCGGCGTAATACAGTGACAAAAGTGTTGGTCCGGATACCTGTAGACGAAGACAACGGAACAAATAGGTTTTAGTGGAGATTTTCTTCACTAATTCATCGCAATGAGAATTCCATGATAAAGTATCTTCTATTGTAATTCCCAGAAACTTGAACTGATTGCACGCACTCAGCTGGTGTCCTGCAAGTGAAAACGAAACATCTTCTATTGATTTTTTGTCTGGTGTGAAGTATCATAAACTTTGTTTTTTCTAAACTAAGAGATAGCCTATTCTCGTTGAACCAGTCCAGGAGAGTAGCCAAAAGGTTGTTAATGTTAAGATTGGTGTCGTCAACAAGGATAGAAATATCATCCGCGTAGAGTGTCATATGTATGTCAGATAATAGATGGTCAATATCATTAATGTATAGACTGAAGAGGACCGGTCCTAACACCGAGCCCTGTACCAGTAGTACTGGTAGAACAAAGCGTGTTAGAACTAAAACCTTTTTCTCATATTATTCAGTCCGATGGTTGACATGGGAATCCGCGAATTCCCGAAACAATCGTTCCGAATTAATCAAGCAATTTGTGTGGTGCGGAGTGCGCCGATACTTTAATGCTTATGATAACTCACAAATACAATAAAGTGGCATTAAGAAAGATTATTTGATAATGCAGTCCAGATATTAGCCATGTAATGATTTATATAAGAATTTTAATTTATTGACAAAACACATTTATTTATAATTGTTCAAAGTGTTCTCTTCCACAGTTAATGCATTTTTACATCCGTGAAAAGCAATCTTCAAAATGTTTTTCTCCACTCTTCCCGTGTTAGTCATTTATTTCATTTTTAAATGCGTCAATCGATGTAACCGATGTCTTCTTCGACCGGTGCAAAAACGTAAATCCCGTAACTTATTCTTCAACGCGGAAATAAAAAGAAATCATAAATTGCTAGATCTGGATTGTATGGCGAATGACTGGTGAATGAATTTCAATGTTTTGGGCATTCAAATAGCCGGTTCGTTCGAACAGCAGTGTACGTCCGAGCATTATCTTGGCGTAAGATAATGGACGTCTTTCGCGAATATTTTGGAGAACTTGTGGCAAACATACTGTTGTGTACCATCCAGCATTAACAGTACGACGATTTTCCAGTGCTAGTGGAGCATGTCATGTAATTCCAAAAAATGTAGCGACCATCTTTTTGTTTCGGTTTTTTTCACAAACAACCTTTATTGGAGCCGATTTGTTCTTAAAGACCCAAACTGCCGACTATTGCTTTCTTTCGGGATCATAGTAGTATACCCACGTTTCATCACCACACTGCGGATCGGCGACCGCCTCTATCACTTCGAATAGACGCTCGTACAGAGTCGTGCCGATTATGTACGTCAGTCAACCCACTCCCTTCACCGCCCTTCACCACCCTTCACCTTGAGCGTCTGTAGTTAGACAAACATATGCAAGTAGTATCGTCCGACTGTGTACCGCTTTCCTTAACGCATATACACTACCGGCCATAAGTCTTTACCCACCCTAAAAATATTACAAAAACAAGTGAATTACTAATTATAAAATAAAACTTTATTCTGTATTTATGACAATAACTTAAACAGTGTTAAAATCAATGTATTTGTCAACTCGCTGACAAAGATAATCATAAATTAACTTGAATTCGCGATTCGTCAATATGACCACCTTTCGCATTTAATACAGCCGCACACAATCTCGGCATTCTTTTCAACAGCTTCGCCGGTGTTAATGGCTCTATTTTCCTCCACGCATCCTGCAGTTGCGCCCAAAGTACAGTTGTCGATGTTGGAGCAGATTTTCGAACCTCTCGGTCGAGCTCATCCCACAAAAGCTCGATCGGATTGAGATCTGGACTTTGGAGCGGCCATTTCATTACGATAATTTTCCCTCTCTGTTCCAATTGTTCCAAATACTCACGGCATATCTTAGCAGTGTGTTTCGGATCGTTATCGTGCTGGAACACCGATTATTCCAGATGAAATGACATTCCTCTCCAAAATCTCCCTACAGCCTTCTTTTCTAAGGATAACGTCTATTTTTATCAAATCGCCCGTGGAAGTACCGCCAAAACACCTCCAAACCATGACTGATCCTCCTCCATGTTTTATTGTTGGTGCAATACAGGATTCAAGTGCTCGTTCCCCTTTCGATCTACGGACAAATGTTTTCCTGTTTGAACCAAAGGTGTGAAATTTAGACTCGTCGGTCCAGAGCCCTTTCTTCCAATCTTCCAACGTCCAGTCTTTGTGCTCTCTTGCCCATGCTAACCGTTTTGCTTTGTTAGCTTTGCGTAGTAAAGGTTTCCGCATAGCAATTCTTTCGTACAAACCAGCTTGACGCTAACTTGATTTGAGCGCGACATATTCATTTCGGCAGCAATTTCTGGCGCCGTTTTTGTCTCTTTCGTTTGCTTGTGATTACCATTGCGCGATCTTCTGCGGGTGTTGTTATTTTTGGTCGTTCTGGTCGCTGTTTATCGGATATACTATCACTTGTTTGAAACTTTTTAACATTATAATCCACGGTTCTACGGTCTAATTTCAGTAACTTAGCAGCATCGGTTACTTTTCCCGATGTTGTGGTATATTACTATTTGTGTACGCGTTTTTATCGATAATCCCTTTCATGTTGACATTATTTTAACGTTACTTGCTGATTTAAAATATTGTAGACTATTCACTGCTTGCAATATGAGAACTGAACGCAAACTAAACTTTTCCTTATATTGAAATGTTTGTTGTATCGTCTATTATCATATTTTATGACGGTGCTAATAAACATTTTCGAGAAAGCGGTCTTTATCTAATCAAAAAGGTTATTTGCGATATCTTAATTTTAACCATCTCATTACGTACATACAGAACATCACAGAGGAACTATAATCTATCTCGTATTTACAGTTAAATAATACAAACATTTTCATAGCGATAAAACATTTATTTGAATAATCGCCAATTATGCAGGTGGGTAAAGACTTATGGCCGGTAGTGTACATACCGACGATAGAGGCGGCCGCCGATCCGCTGTGTGTTCATCACCTGCAATTATGTACATCAAATGAGACGATCCATTGTCAAAACGACAGTTTCCTTTTTTAACTGGAGTCAAATTGTGGAGAATCCAACAGGTACAAAGCTTACGTACTATCATGTTGTGTAAAATTGTGTCAATTGCTTTCATACCAATCTTTAAAGTTGCTTGAATACTCCTGGTAGCAACATGTCGGTCCTCTTCAATCATGTTTCGTACAAAACTAATATTTTTTTCGGTAACTGCTGTTTTTGGCTTAACAGCTCGGAAGTTGTCATTTAAGGAAGGTCGATCACGTTGAAATTCATTATAGTACCGCTTCATGGGAACTAAGGAACGCGACTTATCACTAACGCTAACCACGAGCGGTACCGCGCATCGGCGTAGAATCAGTTCGGACCGAGAGGAACGGAAGTATTACTTTGTCTGCGGAGCAGTACGGACATTTTCGCTGCCGGTCATTTGCGCAATTGTTTATCTGTCCTAGAAAAATTATGATTTCGTCAGCAAAAAGGGCCGCGGTCGGACAAACTTCGAAAATTTATTGCAGAAATTCCAGACTTAATATATGAAGGTGCTAAAATTAAATGTGTAATCTGTAAAATCCCGTTAATGTGTTGGTCCAGACAACATAGTCTACGAAACGTAAATAGTGAAAAGCATGTCTCAAAAAGAAATTGCACACGAGACAATGAAAAATTTATATTTAATTTATGCGTTACGTTTATCGCATGTAATATACCGTTTAATTTACTAGACAAGGAACCATTTATCTGCTTTTGGAATAACTATTCGGAGTGCAAATTACCAAGCCGAACATCGTTACGAAGAATTGTACCATCTGCGCGCGAACGTATTGAACATAAAATAAAATCGGAGTTGAAAGATCAAAAATTGTGGTTATGTGTCGACGAAACAACAGATCGGAAGAAACATTCTGTTCTTAATGTAATGGCACGCAAATTCTATTCATCAATCGGCACGTTCAATTCTATTAGTCTCCAAATTAATACAACAGTGAACTGCCGAAGTAATTTCAAAGTTAGTGTTAAATACATTGGACAAGTTTGAACTTTCAACAAACCAACTCTTGATGTTAGTGAGGGATGGTGCTGCAAACATGCTTTCTGTAGGCCGGTCTCTTAAAAAGCATTCTGCTAATTTGTTACACATTACGTGTAAAATTCATGCTCTCAATCTTGTGGCGGATAGTATCAGAAAATGTTATCCTGAGGTAGACGCTTTAATAGCGCATACCAAAGCAGTATTTGTCAAATCACTGAAACGTATTCGCGAATTTCACAGACTGTGCCCCCGTATACCAGAGCCACCAGAACCTATTCTAACTTCCGTTTTATTATCATAAATATTTTGACAATATTAAGAACGTGGTTTTACAATTCGATACAAAGGAAGCTGCCGCTATCCAGAAAAGCCAGTCGAAATTTCAAGATAGTCAGGTTAAAATAGATTTAAAAATCATTCACGACAATTACTTCGGGCTAGCAGATGCAATAGAAAAATTACAAAATCCTGCCGTGCCGTTAGAAGAATCTCTACAAATAGTGCAACATGTTCACGCACAGCTATGCGCGATTGAAGACGCAAAAAATGTTTCTGTTCTAGAAAAATTTGAAAGTGTTTTTGAGAAAAATTCTGATTTTTTCACATTGAGACACGTTTGTGAAGGTGCGTCAACAGAATCGTTAAGTTATTTGAAAGATTATTTCACTTACGCAAATCTTACGCCACTGGATGTAGAACGTTCGTTCTCTGCATATAAACGCATTTTTTCCTCATGCCGTACTAGTTTTGTCGAAACAACAGTTGAAACGTATCTAATGTTGCAGATATTTAACAGACATTATTCACTTTGTGATTTCACGGAGGACTCTTAAAATGGTAAGTGTTTGAGCACGCGTTATTTAATTTTTATTTAAAAGATGAGCGAAATTATTTGCGGCAGCAAACATCTCTATTAGCAGAATAACTCTAGTGGAACGCGAGGCCTGGTCGACTCTACGCTACTGCGCGGTACCGCTCGTGGCCAGCTTTACTTATCACCAGGTACCCGATTGATTTCCTCAAACCATTATTTACGAACAAACTCCCATTTTTTAACATATGCATTTACAATAGAAATTAGACAAAAAGTTTTTGATTCTTTTGCTTTTGCTAATTTTTAAAAGTTTATATAATAAACTGGGCGTGGTTTAAACAAAAAATGTATTTTATAAATTTAAACGATCATACTAACCAAAGTGTAAATATGAATTAATAGTTCATGAAAGTGGATGTCTATTTATTTTTGTAAACACAAGTCACCATGACCCAATTCCTCTTCCGAATTAATTTCGAATTAGTCAACTTACTTAGTGTCAAAAATTGGCTACGTGTTTACCAGTAAATATAGAGAGTAATCCAAATTAACGCGTCATTGTAATCTCCGATGTAATTAACGTTACAATATCGGTTAAATGAGCAAAGCAGTCGGTCTTAATGCAATGTCACGAAAATTTGAGTTTGTCTTGAGTAGGACACTACTGCACATTAAAAAAAAATTTGAAAAGCAACTCAATTTGTAATAAATGAATAATAAAAGATAAGATAAGATATGCTTTCATGTTGTTGCAATTTCTTTTTATCGGAAATTTTCTGACTTCACGAATTGTTTTGTTAATTAAAATATCGATAGTAAATTTTAGCGAAAAATCTTAGGAATAAAGTTTTATTCGAAAAATTTCGTACACGCAAAGTTCTATTCGGCATTAGCGATTTTTCTGAACGACATATGTATTTCAAAATATCAAAAATTTTATACAGAATGTTCCGCAAATCTAGTCCTCACATGGAGATATCCAACAAAAAAGTTTTGGCTGTTTTTAAATAGAAACCCCAAAATTGTATCTACGCATTCTACTCAAGAAATAACTAATTTTCCAGTTGTTTCGAAAAATTAATAAAATTGATCATTAACCAAAAAATGCTAATATAGCTCATGGTATTGGTGGAATCATTCCCGGCAAAAACAGTGCTCAGAACCATGCTGGTGATGCCGGGTAGGCAGAAACATGTCCATGTGTTAGCGCCATTTTCTCTGCTACATTGTTTTTGCCGGGAATGATTCCACCAATACCATGAGCTATATTAGCATTTATTTTTTGGTTATTGTTACTAGGCATTCTTTCCACGTGTAGTTCCTGCCTAGGCACAACGCCTCCTTGCGTTTGGCAGCCCAGGAGCTGCCCGATAGGTGGTAGACATCTACACTCCGGTTTGTCTTGCTACCCTCTAGGACGGCGTGACTGTGTTTCTTGGCGATAGGTGTCGCCGAAAGACATATTCAGTGCTGTTTTGGAGATTAGCAACATAAACTGAGAGGCAAACGCAATGATTAGCAGCAGAAGATTGTGCTCAGAACCATGCCGATGACGCCGGGTAGGCAGAAACATGTTCATGTGTTAGCGCTATTTTTTCTGCTACATTGTTTTTGCCGGGAATGATTCCACCAATACCATGAGCTATATTAGCATTTATTTTTTGGTTATTGTTATTAGGCATTCTTTCCACGTGAAATTGATCATTGTTCAATAAAAACTAAATGCTAGAAAGACAGGGCAGTCTGAAAAGTGTTTAACCTAGACTAGATTAGATTAGATTAGAATTCAGGGTGGTCGTTGACCTATCCCACTGCGATCTTTTCAGATCTATTGTGGTTCCTCTATCATTAGGTCAACTACGTTAGCTTTGCCTTTTTCATCAGACCTAGCAGCCTTGTGTTTAAGTGATAGTGCTTTAAGAATTATTTGTAATTTAAGGCATGTCGGTGAGAAGAGCCATAAGTCGTTTTTCTTAGCTTTTTTAGTTTATTTTTCTTGGTTATTTTCTTCAAAGTGTTTTTTTAGTTACTTTTAACAGTTTCTAACTAAGCATAGTGTTTTTAATATTGTTTTAAATTGAATTTCTAGATGAGTATTGCCGAAAAACGTCTGTTGTTAGAAAAACATTTTCTGTCTGTCTACTTGTTTACGCGTTGTCACAGGAATGCCAATCCAACGACTTGATACTTTTGTGGTTGGTCATTCTGATGTTTTAAATGGCGTTGAGAGCTTTGATTACTGGATTCCACATGATGTGTGTTGTACATGAATTTTGTGTAATTTTTACAAAAATATTTTCAAGATGTAAATTATTGAAAATTTTAATTATCCTCCATGAGGTAATATTAATGGAGATTTTTTTTATAGAAATAAAGAATTAATAATATAAATTATCAAAATATTCAAATTAAAATAAAAATTTATGAATCAAAGTGTATGTGCACGCACTTCACCCTTATATCTCATTATTAGAGTAACCTAAACTTGCGGACTCGCATAGGCGTCGGTATTACGGGTTAATATAAGAATACGAAAAATTCATAAATAAACTAAACCGGTAGAGAAGCAGGCATGTAGTGTCGACCTTGAATATAAATCATGTTAAACCGCGCTGAGAGAGATTTCGTTTTAGTACCGGTTGAGCTGTTGCAGAGATTAGTCGAACGGTCAAGGTTATGTACTTACGTGTCGCTTTTGAAAATATAGAGGGTGTTTTTTGTGTGTTGTAGTATTATACCAAGTACATAATCAGTGTATCGTTTCATATAGAACTAATATTTACATACCTAAGAAAACAATGCCTCGTAATAGATTTGCTACTAATGTACATAACTATGTGTCACTTTTTCCCCATTTAAAATATTACGGTAGTGCAGTTTTTTGCTTAATATGCAATGTTCGTTTGGCTGCATTGGACAGAACTGATTGCCAGAGGCATGTCAATGGTATTAAGCATATAAGAAATGCAAGAACTGAAATACCTTATACACTATTCCTCGTACATTTATTAATTATGTTTACCTCGTGTAATCTTCCGTTGTCGTTGGTGAGAAAAGCAGCTTTTAAAACGTTTTGGCGACAATACGTTCCAAAGTACCCATTACCCTCACAAACACAATTACAGAATCATTTGCCGCGAATGAAAGAGATGCTAGAAAATGTGCGTAAACGTGATATGTGTTCCAAAAAAATATGAATTACCGTGGGTGAGACGACCGATATAAAGAAAAACAGTATTGTGAATGTAATAGCTCGCGTTTTATCTAGCGAGAACACAGCATCTCGATATTTGTTAGCTTGCAAACGTGTTCAACAATGTACCGCGGAAAATATTCAAAAAGTGATAATGAACGCTTTGAAAAAATTTAAAATTGCCCAAGATCAAGTTGTGATGATTGTGACAGATAGTGCAGCAACGATGTTACGTGTTGGGCGATCCTTAAAACATATATTTCCTAACTTAATACATATAACATGCGTGCTGAATGCTTTGCATTTAGTTGGTGAAGTTGTTCGACAACATTACGGAAACGTTGATCGGATGATTGGAAGTACTAAAGCAGTGTTTCGTAAATCTCCTAAATGTTTAAAAGAATTTCGTAAATTTTGTCCAGGTATTCCAGAACCTCCTGAACCAATTTTAATGCGATGGGGTACTTGGCTAACAGCTGCTTCTTACTATCTGATCCATTTTCAACAAATTCAATCAGTTATAATGCGATTTAATCGGAATGAATCCAAAGCAATTAGAGAAAGTCAAAGAGAATTTCAAATTCCTCAACTTTTAGAAGATTTAACAACAATATGTACCAATTATACAGTATTACTAGATGCCATCAGAAAACTACAATGTACTGAATTGTCATTGCAGGAATCATTAGACATAGTGGAGAGTGTAAAAAGTAAATTACACACATTAAATGATACGCCAGGATTATGCGCTAGTCAAAAGTTGGCAGATGTTTTAAGGAAAAATCCCAATTTTAATACTTTAGAGGCCGCTTATAATAAGTGTAAGAATAGTGAACTTTTAAGTGATTTTGGAAAACAGTTTCTACATGCAAATGTAACTTCCTTAAATGTGGAGAGATGGTTTTCTATGTATAAGAATATTTTTTCTTGTCGACGCACAAGGTTTAAAGAAGTAACTGTGGAAACATATGCAATGATGCAAGTTTACAGTAGTTCACATCCTGATGCCTCTAATTTGTTGAATAATTAGCAAGTAAGTTTATTTATGAATTTTTCGTATTCTTATATTAACCCGTAATACCGACGCCTATGCGAGTCCGCAAGTTTTGGTTACTCTACTCATTATAATATAGAGAGCGTTTTAATACCATGTGTAGATAGAACCAAGTGCGTAATTCAATCCTGTATGAAGAGTATATTACAATATTGTTATTTCGAATATTAGACTTACTAGATTATTATGCAATGTTACTTTAGCTGTTAAATCGAAATCATCTCCAAACGAATTTGTTTTGCACAACAGGTGAGAACTGAAGATCGAAAGTTATTTTTTTGACATAGAAACCTTCAATGAATTTTCTGCAGCATCTATTAGCATTATTATCGATAGAAATTGGTTCTAAAGATTTACGTAAACAGTAAGTTTGACATTTTATTCAAAATGAAATGCCTGAGAAACCTCGTTGATAAAGAATAGAATCAACATATATTCCTCTACTTTTCAATATCATGGACACAGGACACAGTGGCAGTAAGGATTCGCTTATCGGGGTTTGTTAACCGAAGTGAGAGGTCATTTACTAATTACTAAAAAGAAACACCTCCAGCACGTCGATTTTTATTTAATGGGCCATCTGTAAAAGATCTGCAAAATACATTTTCACCTCCCTAAAATCACCAACCTTAAAAATTTATACTACTATAGTATGCACTTCTTGCAACACCACATTTCAAAACATTTTTACGATAAATTCAACAAAAAAAAAACGAACTTTTTTCGATAAATAACCAATATATCGAGCAAAATATAATTATTTAAACGTATCAAGTAGTATTACAGCAAGTAGTCCCTTTGTTTGGAATTTAATATTTATAATATTATTCGTGCTTATTGTAGAATTACTTTTACGAGGTGGCCCTCCTAATATTTCACTTCAAAGCATTTTTTGTGCAGAATTCAACAAAATAAACATAATTTTTAAATTCACTTGCTATAAAAAAGTTACCTACTTGTAACGGAACATCAACGGGAAGTTGGAATGTTCAAACAATCTGATCGAGTTTTTTTTTTATATATTTAGCAGTAAATGATTAACGAATTCTACTCCAAATTTTTGAACGTACTGTGTACTGATCAGTAGAGCAACGCAACTGCGCTGAAAACCAGTGGGGGACGCATAAAAGTTTACACAAAATAAATTAAATGTGATACGTGCTCAAACACTTACCGTTTTAAGAGTCCTCCGTGAAATCACAAAGTAGATAATGTCTATTTAATATTTGTAACATTAGATATGTTTCAACTGTTGCTTCGGCAAAACTAGTACGGCATGAGGAAAAAATGCCTTTATATGCAGAGAACGAACGTTCTACATCTAGTGACGTTATATTTGCGTAAGTAAAATAATCTTTCAAATAACTTAACGGTTCTGTTGACGCACCTTCACAAATTTGTCTTAATGTGCCAAAGTCAGAGTCTTTATCTAAAACACTTTCAAACCTTTCTAAAACACAAACATTTCTTGCGTCTTCTATCGCGCATAGCTGTGCGTGAACATGTTGCACTATTTGCAAAGATTCCACTAACGACACCGAAGAATTTTGTAGTTTTTCTATCGCATCCGCTAGTCCCACGTAATTGTTCTGAATAATTTCTAAATCTGTTTTAACTTGACTATCCTGAAATTTCAAGCGGCTTACCTTGACAGCCGCAGCTTCCTTTGGGTCGAATTCTAAAATCCAAAATGCCAAATTGAGCCTGAGCTATATAATGGGCATTGTTTTCGACGTTCCTGTGTTTCTAATTTAGTCAATACAAGTAGCGATTTGATCAGAATAAAGCGCCGTGGAGCATGGAAGTTATCTGCTGCAGCTGAGGGTTACATTGGTATAGTATAAATAATTAAGTAATGAATGCACGTCATCAACAACGAATGACGTCAGACGTTTAGATGTTGCTTTGTCGCATTGTTTATGACAGCTGTTGTTTACGTTAGGTGGATTAATATTAGGTTAGAATACCATGAGCATTAAGTGCAAAATTGTACATAAAATACTATTAGTAACAAAGGACAGACATTTTAAAAGTATCTGAAGGAAGTGAAACAATTTAAATATTATTTCTATAGTTGTAATGCATTTATCTTAAAGCATTTCTTGAAAAAATTCACGTTTATTGCTTTCTTTATTTAGAATTTAAAAAGGCGTATATTTAAATTTTATTGATACGTATATAGAAGCAAATAGTGTGTATTAAATATTAAATACATTCAATCTGTAGAAACATGCAAATATATAAAGTAATATTAAAATATTTATAAAATTTTATAAATAAAAGTGGGTCAATCGCTCTGACAATCCGAACTGTCTTCATCGGATGTTGTACCAACATTAATGACGAGCTCTGGAATATCATTTTGCTCGAAGCCAACTTCCCTCTGCCACCAGTCTTGTATTATCTTTTTAGTTTTCTCGATGGTATTGTTCCAGATTTCAGAGGTTATTGTTGCAAGCGCTTCTTGCCGCATCGCAATACATTTTACCGTTCCATATCCATCTCGTCCTATATGTCTATTACAATATGTCTTTGCCAACCCCCAAATGTTTTCGATGGGATTGAATATACAGTGATATGGTGGCAAACGGAGCACCACATGTCCATATTTAGCTGCAAGTTTGTCAGCAACATATGTTTTCGGAGGTTTATTACATGCAACTAACTGAAATAAACTTTTTTATAACTAGTTTCCTCAAAGTGGATGTTATTTTCCCGTAGCCACTGTTGAATATCAACTTTTTTCCAAGATGAATTTGGAATTTTTACTTCTAACGTGGAATGATAACTAGCATTATTCAATATAATCATAGAAGGGCGTTGTAATCTGCATAGTAACTGATGCTCAAACCAGGCCAAGAAATTGGTTTGATTCATCTCCCTATGGTAGTCAAGATCTTTCGTTTTCGAAGAAAAAATTAGGGAAGCACCGTCAATAAATCCTTCTCGATTTCCTGCGTGTAATACAACATATCGTGTGCCCTCACTTTTTATATTTCTCACACTATGTTTGGTGTTATCTTGCCATGATCGGGAAACACTGCCATTTTCGAAAACCCAAGTTTCATCTAAGTAAACGAATTGCCAAAAGTTAGATCTCATATTTATAACATAAGTTTCTAATAAAGAAAATCGTGCGAGTACAACGTTACGTAATTCCATCAGGCCTATTCTAGGGTTGTCCTTTCTCCAGCGAAAACCGATTCTCTTTAATATAACGCTTAGAGAAGATAAACTGCCGCTATAAATATTATTATCGCTAAGATTTGTTTGAGATTGACTTTAACGTTATATGCAGTTTAGCTTGAACCATTGTATAAATTGTATTTCGTATGTCTGCTTCATCGGCTCTGCTAATGTCAGTTATTGGCTTGCGTCTGGATTTACATTTCTTTAGGCTACGGACCTGTCCTTCCTTTTCTATTTCTTGATTAATGTTGCTCGCAGAATGAACACACTGATGTTTAGGGCAACAGCTACACGCTCAATAACGGCATCAGCTGGTAACAGTGGATGGCCTCTTTCTTTCTCCTCTTTAAAATACGTTTTATCTACCGTTTCCTCGGACAAATGCTCTTTTAAAATCACCTATTTATGTGACTTGTACAAACTTTAATCTCATATCTTCGCAATGTGATATTTTTCACGATACTTTACATACAATAAGGATAGTCACTGCTCTTTACTTTAATAATTTTTTGTAACTTGTTACTCTTACTTGTTTTTTGTACTCGTTTTGTAATTTGTTTAATTAATTACTTGTCCAGTAATTGGAATTTTCTCTGTTGAACAATAAAGCTTATTATTATTATTATTATTATTAAAATACTTCAGATCTGCTGCAATCAGTGCTTTACTTCGCTTACAAAACGCTCTAAGCATCTTGAATTATAATTCTAAAAAGAACTAACAAAACTCTACAACAAAATCGATTAATAAAACTGCAAGTAAAATAAGTAAACAGTGATCAGCTGATCAGGTTAGGATTACATTACAGTTTACGGCCAATTGAAGCCGGCAATATCGATGTTTGTTAACCCAGGATGACCACCATGGTAAAAATAACATTCCCTATTCATATGTATTTTCCATTTATAATATATGGGTTTCTCTAGTGCAAAATATATCAATATTAGAAAGAAACTACAAATTTTCAATGTACGGCGTCACTAATACCGTTTATTTTCGCAAATTATAGATTTTCGTGTTATAAATCAGGCACCGTAATTTTTAGTAAGTTTATGTTCTTATAATTGCAATAAAACGTCATATACACGTCATTGATGATGTGCGTTCATTGCTTAATTATTTATACTATATCTCCTCGATGACAAAGAATATCGAAGTTGCACAAATGTTTTCGTCCCAGCCCAATACATCAAGTAGACATTTGACTATTTCGCAGGTGATGCTGAGGATTCAACAACTCAACAAAACATTGTTTCTACTCATAATTTGCCTAGAGTAATAATAAATGCACATGACTCGTCTTAGATTTCTCTAACGGCATTCAATGATTACAATAATCATACTAATTAAATAAATGGCACTTGGATGGGGAAAAGGGGTATATAAGTCGAAAAAAGGGAAAATGGAGTTAGGTCTTCTACAACACTTATAAAGTCATTCTGCACTTTTGAGAAAAGGGTTATAAATCAAAGCCTTCTAAAGGCCAGCTATTTTACTGCGCAAATGGAAAGAACTTCAATAACAAGCGAGAGTTGTTATTCTTAACGGCTATTTCCCAAAACTTCTACATTTGGACACGTGTGCTTTTTTCCACCCATGTGCCAAATGTTCCTAATTAGCATAAGATATGTTTCGTACGTACTAGTTTGTATGAAGTACATTTGTGTATTTCAAATTTCATAACATTCATTGAAAAAGATGCGTAACTTAGTTGTCATGTCATTGTCATCAATCAAGAATGCCAATATTATATGTTGTGTCGTAATAATGTTCATTTCGACACGCGTTTACGTGCGGAAAAGTACATATTTCGTATGCAAAATAATTAGACAAGTTGAGATAGATAAGTTTATTAATTCATACCAGTGTTGTAAAAGAGAAAGAAATTATTTCTAATCACATTTTGTGTACGAATATTTATTTTCAAAGAGAATGCTGTTTGTTTATTTTTATTTTTTCGGAATATATCTCATGCGTAAGTGGCCAATTAAATTTAATAAAAAAATATCATTATCTATTCTGATACATGACACAATACAAACAATTCTTGTGGAACGCGTTTTACAAGACTTCCTTTAAATTAGAAAATATATCTGAAATATATAAATTATTTGTTACGAGGGCACTCTACTCTTACGAATATTTTAAAATTTCATATGTATCTCCTAAAACCGGAGTAGAATTTTACATGTGTGGACTGGCTAAAATTTTGTTACGAAGATGTGTAGGAACAATTACCTTGGCAATAATTTTTTGAAATATTAGGAACCAAGAGATTTTGCATTTGGTGCATGCTATTTAGTACACCCGGTAAACAAGAACAACTTTGTGATAAAAGAATAATTGCAAGGGGACCACTTGATGCAAAACTCTTCGTGAGCCATTTTCTGTGGTTGTGTTTGCTTAATAGTCGGCTTAAAATTGTATTTACAAAGATATTTATCATATATTTTTCAATTTGTAAATATAATTGTCAGGCCCGCGCCGTCCTATAGGGCGAGGAGGGGCTGTACCCACCGGCGCCATAACCAAAAAGGTGCCGTAACAAAAAATATATCGAATATGTTATATGTAGATATACCTACACTAACAATAAGTTTGTTCTAACGCAACGTGCGATGCTGCGATCAAACCGCGCGACGTTTTCGTCCCGACTTGAAATTTCAAGTTTATTTCTGTTCGTGTTTGTTCCTGCAAATTCTCGTCATTTTAAAACCTTATATAAAAGCCCGTTAGCATGAATTTATCACAGATTACAACCACTATTCATTGCGTACTATCCGCGCGCGCGCGTGTGTGTGATAAATTAAATTAAAATTAAATACAATACAAGTCAATGGCTTTTATATTCTAAATCAAAAAATGCAGTATTTTGTTTCTGCTGCAAATTATTTTCTAATTCATTAAAAATTATAAGGTTTGGTGATACGGCTGATTTCGATGACTGCAAACATATAGGTGAACAATTGAATATTCATAAAAACAGCAAATCACATTTTGAAAACTTAAAAAAATTATCTGACAGTCGTTTAAAATCTAATACAACCATTGACTCTACAAGGCGAAGTTTATTGAATTCAGAAACAAAATATTGGTCTGCGGTTATTGAACGAATATTTTACACAATACAATTTTTGTCTGAACAAAATTTAGCTTTTCGTGGTGTAAATAATAAATGCTTTGAAAAAAATAATGGTCATTTTTTAAAATGTATTGAAATGAAATTTGATCCGGTTATGGCTGAACGGACTCGCATAGGCGTCGGTATTACGGGTTAATATAAGAATACGAAAAATTCATAAATAAACTTACTTGCTAATTATTCAACAAATTAAAGGCATCAGGATGTGAACTACTGTAAACTTGCATCATTGCATATGTTTCCACAGTTACTTCTTTAAACCTTGTGCGTCGACAAGAAAAAATATTCTTATACATAGAAAACGATCTCTCCACATCTAAGGAAGTTACATTTGCATGTAGAAACTGTTTTTCAAAATCACTTAAAAGTTCACTATTCTTACACTTATTATAAACGGCCTCTAAAGTATTAAAATCGGGATTTTTCCTTAAAACATCTGCCAACTTTTGACTAGCGCATAATCCTAGCGTATCATTTAATGTGTGTAATTTATTTTTTACACTCTCCACTATGTCTAATGATCCCTGCAATGACAATTCAGTACATTGTAGTTTTCTGATGGCATCTAGTAATACTGTATAATTGGTACATATTGTTGTTAAATTTTCTAAAAGTTGAGAAATTCCGATTAAATCGCATTATAACTGATTGAATTTGTTGAAAATTGATTAAATAGTAAGAAGCTGCTGTTAGCCAAGTACCCCATCGCGTTAAAATTGGTTCAGGAGGTTCTGGAATACCTGGACAAAATTTACGAAATTCTTTTAAACGTTTAGGAGATTTACGAAACACTGCCTTAGTACTTCCAATCATCCGATCAACGTTTCCGTGATGTTGTCAAACAACTTCACCAACTAAATGCAAAGCATGCAGCACGCAGGTTATATGTATTAAGTTAGGAAATATATGTTTTAAGGATCGCCCAACACGTAACATCGTTGCTGCACTATCTGTCACAATCATCACAACTTGATCTTGGGCAATTTTAAATTTTTTCAAAGCGTTCATTATCACTTTTTGAATATTTTCCGCGGTACATTGTTGAACACGTTTGCAAGCTAACAAATATCGAGATGCTGTGTTCTCGCTAGATAAAACGCGAGCTATTACATTCACAATACTGTTTTTTCTTTATATCGGTCGTCTCATCCACGGTAATTCATATTTTTTTGGAACACAAATCACGTTTACACACATTTTCTAGGATCTCTTTCATTCGCGGCAAATGATTCTGTAATTGTGTTTGTGAGGGTAATGGGTACTTTGGAACGTATTGTCGCCAAAACGTTTTAAAAGCTGCTTTTCTCACCAACGACAACGGAAGATTACAAGAGGTAAACATAATTAATAAATGTTTGAGGAATAGTGTATAAGGTATTTCAGTTCTTGCATTTCTCATATGCTTAATACCATTGACATGCCTCTGGCAATCAGTTCTGTCCAATGCAGCCAAATGAACATTGCATATTAAGCAAAAAACTGCACTACCGTCATATTTTAAATGGGGAAAAAGTGACACATAGTTATGTACACTAGTAGCAAATCTATTACGAGGCATTGTTTTCTTAGGTATGTAAATATTAGTTCTATATGAAACGATACACTGATTATGTACTTGGTATAATACTACAACACACAAAAAACACCCTCTATATTTTCAAAAGCGACACGTAAGTACATAACCTTGACCGTTCGACTAATCTCTGCAACAGCTCAACCGGTACTAAAACGAAATCTCTCTCAGCGCGGTTTAACATGATTTATAATTCAAGGTCGACACTACATGCCTGCTTCTCTACCGGTTTAGTTTATTTATGAATTTTTCGTATTCTTATATTAACCCGTAATACCGACGCCTATGCGAGTCCGCAAGTTTAGGTTACTCTATTCATTATTTAGGAGAGAAAATTCAAAACGTAATAATAAATTTAATAGGTACCAACTTAAGAGCAGACATTTTAAATAGGGTTAAAAAGTGTAAATATTTTTCTATTATACTTGACTGTACACCTGATGTTAGTCAACAGGAGCAAATTTCAGTTTGCATTCGTTCCGTGGATTTAAATTATGATTTAACAGAAACGCAGTGCTGGGTCGAAGAACATTTTTTAACTTTTTGCCCTACGACAGATACGACAGGGAAAGGGTTATCAACATTCTTATTATCGACATTGGAACAATATAGTTTAAATATCGACGATTTACGCGGACAAGGGTACGACAATGGTGCTAACATGCGGGGAACGCATAATGGAGTACAAAAAAAAATCTTTGACATAAATTCAAGAGCTTTCTTTGTGCCTTGTTGCAACCACATATTAAACCTTGTGGTGAACGAAGCTTCAAAATGTAATATTTCGTGTGTTAATTTTTTTTCAACCATTCAAGAAATTTATAATTTTTTCTCAGCTTCGACAAATCGGACAAACCTCTATCAGGTACTAGGTGGTCTAGCAGAATTGGTGCCGTAACTCTTTTAAGGTATCAACTTGGAGAAATATATGATTCTCTGTTTGAAATAGCCGGCGACTCTAATAATTTATTTGATAATAATGCAAAAAATATTGTAACCACTTTAGGAAGAAAAATTAAGAATTTTGAATTCATATGCTTATTAACTTTATGGTATAACATTTTGAGCAAGGTACATATTTCAAGTAAAATATTACAAACCAAAGATTTTGACATTTCCCATGCTTGTTCAAGTTTAAACATATTACTCGATTTTTTAAAAAAGTACAGATCAGACAAGGGGTTTTTTGATTTATTAGTCGATGCCAAAGAAGTTGCTTCTTCACTCGATGTTGAGGCAAAATTTGAGACTAAAGAAGCATTAAGGCAAAGACAAAGAGAAAATAAAAAAGCAGTTCACTTACGAGCATGATGAGGTAATAGAAAATAGAGAATTACGTTTCAAAGTTGATTGCTTTTTTGCAGTGTTAGATTTGAGCATTCAATCTATACAAGAGAGATTTACATTATTAATGCAATTTTCACATAACTTTAATTTTTTAAGTAACCTTTCAAAGTTTTTACAACATTCAGAAGAAGTGCAATTAAAATTTTGCACAAATCTTGAAAGTGTTCTAACAGACAAGAATAAAAATTAACGTGACAACGGCTTGAAAATTTTGCTATTATTTCAATTGAATCAGATTTATTAAATAATTTAGATACACAAGAGGTGATAAAGCAATTTGCCAAAAATTAAACGCGCAAAGCTAATATTTTGTATATTTCAATTATTAACAATAATAATTAATAATTATGTCATGTTGTTTTTAGATAATAATAATAAACATATGTTAGACATATTTGCAGTTTTAAGATATATTAATTTGATTATTATCTACTACCTTGAAAATCGTGTATTATTATTTAATGTTTATGTTCCTACCTGTCTATGAATAAAAGTTTAATTTCAAAACATAGTGTTTTTCTTTTTATAATTATTATTCTAACCCTTAAGAAATAGTTTGTGTACCGATTCATTAAAGTTGCTATAAACTACTCATAAAGGGAGGGGGTGCCTAAATTTTCTTGCCCCTGGGCGCGGCACTGATAATTGTTATACTTAAAAATCTCAATACATGAGCTTGGAGAAGAAGGCAATAAACAAAAATATCAAAAAGAAACAGATGAGGCATTCAAACAACTAAAGAATACGAAAGAATACTAGAGGAAATGTGGAATATATTTAAGGGAATAGTACACAAGGCGGCGAAAAATATATGTGAGAAAAGAATCATAAAAGGAAATGAAAAGAGAACAAGATGGTGGACATAGGAAAAAAGAAATACTCAAAAGAAAGAAAAAAACATGGAAAAAATATAACCAAAATAGAACTGATCAAAACAAAGAGAAATGTCACAACATAAGAACAGAGTTAAAAAAGAAGGAAAAAATGTTGAAAAGAGGAGCTGGAAACAGTTTGGAGAAGAATTAGAAACCATTTCTAGGAATAATAGCAGAAACTTCTGGCACAAAATTGAAGCCCTACGTGGAAGAAAAAAGAGAAATAAGAAACATGAAATTCTAAGAAAACCATCTAAAAACCAATACGGAAGATATACTTAAGACGTTGAGAGAATTACATGAAGATAAAATTTAGCTAATTGCAGAAGGAATAAACCTGGGCAACGAAGAGCAAGATATAGCACGGAACCTAAATTAGAAGATGAACAAGGGGCATATAGACAAGGAAGCCAGACAGTAGACAACATATATACATAATGAGAAGCCTAATAGAATGGAAGTTGGAACAAGTAGACGAAATATGCATTACATTTATAGACCTGAAAGCAGCCAAGACAGAGGAAAAGAATATGGGAATGCATGAGAAAAATAGAAATACCACGAAAACTAATACAGGTATCCGAAAGGATTTCTGTTTCGATTTCCGTATCGGATGTGGAGATGGTCCTGGATTCCAGTACGTTGCCTCTCCATGGTTTATCGGATCATGATTTGACTTTCGCCAATTTTAAAATTGCACATAATGACCCACTTATCAAATATCACACTTACAGAACTTTAAAATATTTCGATTACGAATTTTTTCAATTTCATTTGTCACAAATCCCTTTTTTCCTTATATACGACATAGATGGTGTTGATTCTAAAGCAAACTTTCTTACTGATAATTTAATAACATTAATGAATCATCACATGCCTGAGGTTACATCGCGGTTTAAAAGACGTCCGGCGCCATGGATAACGGAAACAATTAATTTATACTAGCAGTACATATTTCCGGGCTGATAGGCCGTGGTCTTTGATGTGTCGAAATCGACTCCTAGCGTTTCTAGAGCAATGCTCAGCATCATGGCTCCCATGGACACTTTTCCGGGTGCCAACACGAAATCGGCCTTCGTCTTTTCTTTCGGTCCGAAGAATTTCGAATAGAGAGCGACGAATGTGCTGGCTATAACGAATATTATGAAGACCAAGTAGTCCCATATCATACTTCGTTGGTCCAACATCGCCAAGTTTAACTTTTCTCCTTTTTTGTCCAACTACTCATGAAAAGCTTCCATCAAAACATTTATTACTTCATTTTAAATCGTTTTCATGTGTATTTCGTTTAACCGACACTTGCCTACGTGTCGGTGGACTACTGGGTCTTCATAACATTCGTTATAGCCAGCACATTCGTCGCTCTCTATTCGAAATTCTTCGCACCGAAAGAAAAGACGAAGGCCGATTTCGTGTTCATGGGAGCTATGATGCTGAGCATCGCTCGAGGAACGCTAGGAGTCGACTTCGACACATTAAAGACCACCGCCCATCAGCCCGGAAATATGTACTGCTAGTACAAATTCAGACACTGGCCGTGAAAGCCTACAGTTATTTGGAAACAAGTTATGCAACACCTGGGTGATAATGCCCTTAAAACGTATAAAAAATAAGAAGTTGGCCTCTTGGGAATATTATAATAATATAAATAATAAATCTACGAAATTTTACATCGGCAATCAAGCGAGAAAAACGCGCTTACTTCGAACATACGACGTGATGTATTGGTTTTGATGGTCCTAGGCAGCTGTGGAGTTTTTTTTAGAACCATGGGTCTATGTAAACAAAAACAAAACAACCTACCGGATCATTTACAGGATCCTGATCAAAAAAACCGTTTTTTCATTGATTCAATTCCCAATTCACCTTTGCCCGCTGCAGTGTATAACTTATATAATACAAAAATAAATAATACTCCAATGACATTCAAATTTACACCTGTAAATGAACTTTGTGTATATAAAATAATATTCTCTATTGAATGTAACGTAAAATTTATACAATTATGTGCACCACATATTGTTCCATACATCACTCATGTCATTAATAATTGTATAGGCACTGGCCAGTTTCCTCGGTGCTGGAAACAATCGCTGGTTCTTCCTCTACCAAAGACAAATAATCCAACTCATTATTCCGAGCTTCGACCAATAAGTCTGTTACCAGTGTCAAAAATTGCTGAAAAGGTGATCGAGTTTCAACTGAGGGAGTACCTAACGGAAAATAATATTGTGCCTGTAGTGCAATCAGGATATCGAACAAATTTTAGCTGCAATACTGCATTGTTAAATATTGTAGACGATATCCTGAGGGCTACTGGTAAAGGCTATTTAACTTTGCTTTGTTTGTTAGATTACACTAAAGCGTTTGACACAATAAATCACACAAAAGCATTTCTGTTTTAAGTTTCACGATAACTTGTTAATTTTATTGAAGAAATTATCTCCACATCGCCACTAATAGCAGACCTATACTCGAAATAAAAAAACTTACCACATAAATGTTGACACGTTGACGGTATCAAGATATGAACCATATTTAGAGATTACGGACATTTTTTTTATACAATCAACAACATCATCGGCTTTACGGTTCTGTACTTTACTTGTACTGTACTTCTGCACTACTCGCCTTTTTACAGAAACAATAAAAACGCAAAATTAGAACGGCACTTCTAATTTTAAATTTCCCACGATTTGAAAATTAAATGGTAAATTTGTATTTCGTAACTGTAACTTTCTATAAACGGTAATTTATTTAATTTAGTCTAATAAATTCAAAATCACTTATACTGGTCTGTCAAAAAATCTGTAGGTAATTTTATATAAATTTGGTATACTGGAAATGAATTTATAAGGTTGTATGAATTGGAAACGTTCTCCAGACACATTTACCATAGTAAACCTAAGAGTGCTTTAAATGCAACCATAAAATATATGTGTTTGGAGGCAGATGGCGTTTTGTGTCAAAATCTACATTGCCGACTATAAGTACTATTTTTTAGTCGAAGTCTGTCAAAATTTGGGAGAAATTCATCAAATAGTGTTGTTTTGAGAGCTGTTGAAAGTGAACAAGTTTATGTATTGGCAAATGGCATGGCGGCTCCGGTTTTTGTCCATCCATTCAAATTCAAAACGCATGTTGTACAAACAATAGACGGCGTCCAATGCACATCAGTAAAAACATTTTGTGAGAACTGTTGTTGACACAAATCAGCGGTCTCAGCACTTATTTTATACAGGGTGGTCTTAATTACAAATTTTCCACACACGAAGCAAAAAATATTCAGTCTAGAACATTTATCCATTTTTGATATTTCAAATTAATTGATTTTACAAGCCAATACAGTGAATCTCCAGAATGTTCCAGTAGGTCATTTGAGCCTAAAATTTTTAAATTGAAATTGCTCGAAAACGCGAGCTAACTTTTAAAAACGGTTAGCTCAATTGAATTCGGCGTACCCGAATTAGGCTTACCCCACGGGAGCCCAGCTTGTTGCATTTCACAACTAGTACAGTTTTATCATAAGTAACATCTTTAATAGTGTTAAGTTTCGTTCGCGTTTTAACATCAGAAGTGGGATAGAGGACCTATATACTAGGAGTTTTAACTAATAGTGCAGGTTTGCGCCAAGCAAACATCTACAAAAATGAGCGACAGTAACACCGAAGGGCGATATATCAATACTTGTTGGATAAATTTATAGAAAGGAAATTCAAGGAGTGCGTAAAAAGAAATTTTGGTGTACAATCCGAGGCAGCAGAGATCGAAAGCGACTCGCCGATACCGTCAACATCAAGGATAACATCAAAATTGGTTCTAATTTCTGCATTGGATCCCGACGACGAAGATGTAATGGTGAACGCAGATGTCCAGTTGGAATCTGGGTCAGAGATAACGATTGTCGTCAAGACCATCGGAGTTGCGGATAACCGACGTCGCAATAAGAAGCAAGTTCCATCGATTGGGGCGCGCCGTTATCACCACTCCAAAATGCGTTGTAACTTCGTCTACGTTGCGAGCGTTGGGATTGAAGCCGCTGTATGGAAACGAGGAAAAAGGTTTGCTGGAGGAACGGAATGCGACGAAATCGTCGAATGGAATATTTTATTTTACCAGAAAGTGAGAAGACTGTTGTCAGGGTAAAAGTCAAAGACCTAGTAGAATTAAAAACGTGTTTTGATGGCAAAAATTATTCATGAATCAAGCTCTAATTTTGCTAGTCCCGTAATACTTGTCAAAAAGGAAGCTATACCTAAAATTGCTTTTTTGCTACGAATATTTGAACATGTTTTTTGGTTTAGTAAACCTTTCCAAAGGTTTATTCATTGAGCATTTGGCGACTTACGTTACGATCAAATATTAGTGTATGTTGATGATATTTTAATTCCTTGCTTTTTTGCTGAAGAAGGCATATAATTGATAGATAAAGTATTTAGTTTATTAAATTTCGCAGGACTAAAATTAAACTTAGCGAAATATCCGTTTCTTAAAACAAAGACAAAACATGTCGTTCAGTTCAGAGGTCATTTCGCTGGATTTAAGAAAAATAGAAGCAGTAGAGAAATTTAAAACAACCGAAAACGCACCTGAAGTTCGACAATTTTTGGATTTGGCAAGTTATTTTCGAAAATTGATTAAAAATTTCGCTATTATATAGCTCTACTGTTAGCAAGAAATTAAATTTACAATACAGCGGACCTTATATTGTTGAGAATTACTTGGGCAACAATAGATATAAAATTAGAGGTATTAAGGCTGTTATTGCGGAAGATTAATTGAGACTATATTGAGGTGTTGTAAGTAACATCGTTGAGTCGAATTATGAAAGGGAGCGAGATGATTTAAATTATTTGTTAGAATGTTAATTGTATTAATATTTTTTCATTATTTGAATTTTTCTTTTATAATGTATTCACGCCGATGTAAACATTGTTACCGACGATACCCTGATCTAATTGATGATGTAGAGTCGAGACAGACCGGCTATATAAAAGATCCTGTGTGTAATGTGTGTAAGAGCTAGAGCAGATGGAACCAATTATCACGTACGGGGCCCTTAATTGGGCGACAACATCATCATCGTACATTACCAAGCTGGAGGCATTTCATAGTAAAATGCTGATATCAATAACTCGACCGCCGAGAAACGTCAAAAACACAAGATTGCGTGAAGACCAGCATATACCTAGGATGAAAGATTATCTTCATGAATTGGCGAAAAACACGTTGAAGAGAGCGCAGGACTCGTCCAATCCGCTCCTTGCTAGAACCGTGGAAGTGCCCCAGGATCAACCCCCGGTCCGCCTAAGAGTGGTTCGATTCGAAGACGTCCTGGAAAACTAGAAGGCAAGTCTCACTATTTGGCTCCGTACATGTGACGTAATTAAAAAATGTCCTGGCAGAGCGTTTAAATCTGCCACTCAGTGATAAAAGAGCCGCGAGGCCTAAACAGGCCTAATCCTGCAGGCATCAGAAGATCCTTGCCGAAGCAGACTGGCTATAGAAAAGGTCCTGTGTGTGTTGTAGAGCCAGGGCAGGCTGGCTATAGATAAATCCTGTTTTATAGTAAAATTAATCTAAAAGAATGCATATGCAGCTAATACATTAGGATTTGATCGAAAAACCGATGTAAGGTTATTTTTTTGAGCGTTGATGCTGTTACAGGTGTACAATTGCGAGGACGCAACTGAGGGGTTTCTCGGAAAAACAAAACATGTCAAAAGTCTTTAAACACATGTCAACAAAATTTTTTCTTTTCCGTATGACCATTAATTTTATATAAAGTCTCATAAAGTATAGTGTTTAGCAGATCATTTATTCGTAAAAAATGGTAACCATAGTTTTAACTGGACCGAAGGAAACCAGTTTTTTTCGGTATTCTGAAAAATCTTATTTTTGGACAAGTGTTGTTTTTCCGGGAAACCCATCAATTGCAGTCAGGATGGCCGAATGTTAACCCTTATCCATTTTCGACGCGTCTTATTGGAATGTTAAGTGGGCAACGGGTTCACATCGTGATAAACGCTCCAGACTAAACAAATGCAAAGGATGAATACCTGAGGGAGAAACGAAGGACAGTCTAGTTAAACGTGGTTGAAACTGTCGGAATGACGACCAAGGTAACTCTTTTTAATTTCACCAATATTTCGCTTTTCTTTTGAAATTTAAAAGTTACATTTTTTCTAAAACCTTGGTCGTCATCCGACAGTTCAATCACGTGTTAGTTCCTAACGACCGTTATTCTCCTTGGTGTTTTAGTCCAGTTAGAGCCTGGCGAGAGCAAGGCGAAGGCATGGATGGCTTGATTCGTTGTTTGCAATATATTTAAATAAATTGATCCTCATGTAGTACTACATGGGCTGAAAAGTCTTTGGCCTACCAATGAAAAAACTACATTTTTAATGAAAAAACTGTTTTATTCTTCGACATAATCTCCATCTAGAGTAATGCACTTATTGTACCGGTCCTCTAACATTTCGATGCCGGTTTTGTAGTGCTGCGCGTCAAGATCTTCAAAATAGGCGTCTGTTTCCAACCCTACTTCCTCATTTGAGTGAAATCTTTTGCCAGAGAGTCACATTTTCAATCGGGGAAACGGGAAATAGTCGCTGGGAGCTAGGTCGGGCGAATACGGTGGGTGGTGAACCAATTCGTAGCGCAATTCCTTCAATTTATCGGTCGTATCACGAGCAGAATGAGTTGGGGCGTTGTCGTGGTGAAAGAGCATTTTCTTCTTCGCCATGTGCAGTCGTTTTGCCTTGTATTCGACGTCCAATCGATCCAATAATGCACAGTAAAATTGTTTGTTAATTGTTTTACCATGTTTAAGGTAGTCTATAAATATTATACCATGCGAGTCCCAAAAAATGATGGCCAACACTTTACCGGCTGATTGTTGCGTCTTTGGGCGCTTCGGACGACTCTCACCAGCCAATAACCACTCTGCCGACTGCCGATTGGAATCAGGAGTGTAGTGGTGGATCCATGTTTCATCCATTGTCACGAAGCGCCGCAAAAAATCCTTCTTATTGCGCGTAATAAGTGCCAGATTCTCCTTCGAAAGTTTGACACGTTGGTCTTTTTGATCAATTGTTAAGAAACGCGGCACCCAACGCGCGCAAAGCTTCTTCATGTGTAAACATTCATGAATGATATGACCTATACGTTCCTTTGAGATGCCTATGGTCTTTGCTGGCTCACTTAATTTCACTTTGTGGTCATTTAGCACAATTTCACGAATTTTTTTGATATTTTCTGGCGTAACTGCCTCGTTTGGCCTTCCTGAACGTTGTGCATCATTTGTGCTGGTACGGCCACGACGAAACTCAGCATACCAATACTTTACGGTTGAATTGGCTGGGGCAGATGTTCCGTAACACTTAATAAACCATTGCTTTGCTTGAACAGTATTTTTTCCCATCAGGAAGCAATGTTTTATCAAATCACGAAATTCACTTTTTTCCATGGTAAACAAAAATAACAGAGGTAGCGTCACTTCGAGAGCAATAACTTGAGAACGAGTAAATGAAATGTCGTGAAATTTCGACAGCGTTCTAGTTAAGGTTGGTACTTTCCGCCACGCATATGGATTTTTGATTTCTGACGCCATCTATGTGTCAGGCCAAAGACTTTTCAGCCCATGTCGTACATAGTGTTATTGACAGATATCGATATTACCTAATTATCATACAGTTCCTGGTCGTTGAATTAGGACCACTTAAAGATATTATGATTTTGGGATAAAATTTAAAAAACAGTTGGTAAAGCTGGCAATATTATTATTTAATTATATATAACATGCAAGTAAGTATAATTTGAACATATATTTACTAATATTTGCTTGTTCCTCCTGTGTGTTTTATTTCCTCGATCGTTTTTGGCATACCGCCAATGCAGCTTTTTATTGAAATGTCATTCGTACGTACAATAATAATGTCTGTTTGAATTGTGTTGTTCATAAGTTCGTTAGTATCATTGCAAATATAAATAAAAAGAGTATTTTTACCGGATTTCCAAAGCACTAATATTTCAAAGAGTTTTAATTTTATTTGTGTGCATCCCCGGTCAATTATTATCATAATGGGAAAGAAGAAGGATGTAGCCACAGAGGAAAAAAAACGAATTTCTGCTCTTCTAGAGACGGGAGAGTTCTCTCAACGCAAAGTTGCACAAGAAGAGGGTGTATCACATCAAACTGTTCTGAGAATTGCGAAATTAATCAAGGAGAATATACCTAGTACAAGTAGTGGCAGAACTGTGATGGGAAACGTAAGAGATGACCGTCGTATAGTAAAAGTGGCTACAGAACATCGTTTTTTATCCATTAAACGTGCTCATAAATTTCTTAGTGGGGAAGGTATACAAATATCAGCCCGAACAGTCCGTAGACGTCTTCATGAAGCACGCTTGAAATGCGTCCGGCAAAGAAGCCAAGACTAACACCTGAAATGAAAGTGACACGATTTCAATGAGCTAAAGAACAAAAAGAAATATACAATTGAAGATTGGGGAAAGGTAACTTTCATTTATCATCTGTATTTTTGGTCAAATTCATCCTCGTAGCTCGCTTGATGGTTCTCCACATTTTTTATTTTTTCCTAGATTATTTATAGCGACGAATCACGACTAGAAGTGCTAACGGAGAGAAGCGAATTTGTTCGTCGACGTCTTTCAGAGCGTTATAAAGAAGCATGCACGATCAAATCTATTAAACACTTCCCGTCTCTAATGGTTTGGTCGTGTATCATGATAGAAGGGCCGGGACCACTATATTTCGTTAACGGAACAATGGAACAAAAACAATATAAAAAAAAATTTATAAAACTGTTTAATACCTTATATTGATTCATTGGATCCGACTCAAGAACCATATACTTTCGTGCAAGACAAATGCACCGTGTCATAAGTAACGCTGGCCTCGAGCGGTACCGCGCATCGGCGTAGAATCAGTTCGGACCGAGAGGAACGGTAGTATTACTTCGTCTGCGGAGCAGTACGGACATTTTCGCTGCCGGTCATTTGCGCAATTGTTTATCTGCCCTAGAAAAATTATGATTTCGTCAGCAAAACGACCGCGGTCGGACAAACTTCGAAAATTTATTGCAGAAATTCCAGACTTAATATATGAAGGTGCTAAAATTAAATGTGTAATCTGTAAAATCCCGTTAATGTGTTGGTCCAGACAACATTGTCTACGACACGTAAATAGTGAAAAGCAAGCAATATACCGTTTAATTTACTAGACAAGGAACCATTTATCTGCTTTTGGAATAACTATTCAGAGTGCAAATTACCAAGTTGAACATCGTTACGAAGAATTGTGCCATCTGCGCGCGAACATATTGAACAAAAAATAAAATCGCAGTTGAAAGATCAAAAATTGTGGTTATGTGTCGACGAAACAACAGATCAGAAGAAACATTCTGTTCTTAATGTAATGGCACGCAAATTGGAACCTCATCAATCGGCACCTTCAATTCTATTAGTCTCCAAACGAATACAACAGTGCACTGCCGAAGTAATTTCAAAGTTAGTGTTAAATACATTGGACAAGTTTGAACTTTCAACAAACCAACTCTTGATGTTAGTGAGTGATGGTGCTGCAAACATGCTTTCTGTAGGCCGGTCTCTTAAAAAGCATTCTGCTAATTTGTTACACATTACGTGTAAAATTCATGCTCTCAATCTTGTGGCGGATAGTATCAGAAAATGTTATCCTGAAGTAAACGCTTTAATAGCGCGTACCAAAGCAGTATTTGTCAAATCACCGAAACGTATTCGCGAATTTCACAGACTGTGCCCCCGTATACCAGAGCCACCAGAACCTATTCTAACTCGTTGGGGAACATGGTTGCAGGCCGCGTTTTATTATCATAAATATTTTGACAATATTAAGAACGTGGTTTTACAATTCGATACAAAGGAAGCTGCCGCTATCCAGAAAAGCCAGTCGAAATTTCAAGATAGTCAGGTTAAAATGGATTTAAAAATCATTCACGACGATTATTCGGGCTAGCAGATGCAATAGAAAAATTACAAAATCCTGCGGTGCCGTTAGAAGAATCTCTACAAATAGTGCAACATGTTCACGCACAGCTATGCGCGATTGAAGACGCAAAAAATGTTTCTGTTCTAGAAAAATTTGAAAGTGTTTTTGAGAAAAATTCTGATTTTGGCACATTAAGACACATTTGTGAAGGTGCGTCACCAGAATCGTTAAGTTATTTGAAAGATTATTTTACTTACGCAAATATTACGTCACTAGATGTAGAACGTTCGTTCTCTGCATATAAACGCATTTTTTCCCCATGCCGTACTAGTTTTGCCGAAACAACAGTTGAAACATATCTAATGTTGCAGATATTTAACAGACATTATTCACTTTGTGATTTCACGGAGGACTCTTAAAATGGTAAGTGTTTGAGCACGTGTTATTTAATTTTTATTTAAAAGATGAACGAAATTATTTGCGGCAGCAAACATCTCTATTAGCAGAATAACTCTAGTGGAACGCGAGGCCTGGTCGACTCTACGCTACTGCGCGGTACCGCTCGTGGCCAGCTTTAGTCATAAGGCAAAAAGTGTAATGCGATACCTTGAATCCAAAAATCTGCGTATACTACCTTGGCCAGGCAATTCACCAGACATAGACCCAATTGAAAATGTGTGGAATGTCTTGAAAAACATCGTAAGTATAGGAAACTCAACTACAAAGGAAGAAATACAACAACAACAATAAAACAATAAAAAGCTGCATTGGCAGTAAGCCAAAAAGGATTGAGCAAATAATAAAACACAGAGGAGGAACAAGCAAATATTAGTAAATATATGTTCATATTATACTTAGTTGAATGTTATATGTAATTAAATAGTAATATTGCCAACATTACCAACTGTTTTTTTTTTAAATTTCACCCCAAAATCATAATATTTTTACGTGGTCCTAATTCGATGGGCAGGGATTGTAAGTAACATCTTTTATCACGTTAAATTACAATCGCGTTTTAATATATTATTTCCCTAAAGTTATATTTTTTTGTGCGGTCAGTACTTTCCAATGATTGAATGAGTTGAAAATCATCTATTAAAAAAAGCGTTCGCACTTTCCCCAACTTATCCTATATCTAATCTTATTCAGAATGCGCGGTGAAGTTGAATTTTTAAGTTCATAGTAATTAGTTATTTTTTAGTTACTAATCTGTTTTCTTACATTATTAGTTTATAATTAGTCTACCCTTCAGATATCAAGTTGATTCCCAAATCCACGTAAAAGACTTTCTTATTTATTCTTCCACATTTAATTTGCAATATTACAGCATTTGATTTGCGTGATTATTGTATATTAAAGTTAATTTTCTTTATCTTGAATAGTTTAATTATTTGATCTTTTCCGTATTAGGCAGACTTTCACACTATTAAAATAAATATTTTTAAATGCACTAATAAAAAAAATAACGAAATAACAGGTGGACGATATTCTTTTCCGGATTCGAAGTTTTCCTAATTTGGTAGATTAGCCACTATCTGCACTAATAAGGCTTTTAAATAATGATTAGTAAATCCACGGAAAAGTATCAAAGTTTGTCAAAATATTTACATAAATTAGACTTATTTAGTATTTAAATTAGTTCGTTCTTTCATCCCGCGCACCGTTTCTATTACCTAACGCTTATCGTATAATAGTGGAATGCATATCCATTTCGGGAGAGTTTATCATAGCATATCGACCGGCTTTCTGTGCGTGCAAGCGATTCGATTATATAACAATGTAATGCGCCTATACATATGTTTGTAGGCAGTGTAACATTTCGCCGGTAAAATGAACGACTTCGGTAGACGTAATCGGTATATATCAGCGAAGACTTTTCTTCCCCTCCTTATCGGCGAGTTTATAAAAGAGATGCCGATTCCTTATTTACAGTTCGCCGTTGATATAAGGCAAATGCCAAAAATTCGTCGGTGGTGTAAAGATAGTGAGAAGGTTGCGTGACAGTTCTGAAACGAAAACTTAGGAGCTTTTTGTAAGTAACCATCAAATTTGTACATTTTCATTAGTAAAAGTTATTTTAAAATTTCGCTGTAATGTCGCCGATAAAATAATTCATTTAAATAATAATCGGAAAAATTATTAGTTGGTCAAATTATCTAATTTTAATTGTAATTAAAAAAAGAAGAAGAACACAGATTTTGTCATATTTGTTTTATATTATAATATATTAATAGAATTTATTTGAACTAAATATATATATTTTTTAAGTTCTAAAGTATCTAAAACAAATAATCCCTTAGTCACATTCATTAATGATAAAAGATCGTAACTTAATGATCCCTTGCACACAATAATAAACACAGTTCAGTTGATTTATACCCTCAAGTCTCAGTATATTCCCCACTGTAAGTGCCGCTGTCGGGTTTCTGGCCCCCATATAGTGATCACTAGAGCAACGCAACTGCGCTGAAAGCCATTGGCGGACGCATAAAAGTTTACACAAAATAAATTAAATGTGATATGTGCTCAAACACTTACCGTTTTAAGAGTCCTCCGTGAAATCACAAAGTGGATAATGTCTATTTAATATTTGTAACATTAGATATGTTTCCAAAGTTGTTTCGGCAAAGTGAGTGCGGCGTGAAGAAAAAGGGGTTTTTGTATGCCGAAAACGAACGTTCTACATCTAGTGACGTTATATTTGCGTAAGTAAAATAATCTTTCAAATAACTTAACGGTTCTGTTGACGCACCTTCACAAATTTGTCCTAATGTGCCAAAATCAGAGTCTTCTATCTAAAACACTTTCAAACTTTTCTAAAACACAAACATTTCTTGTGTCTTCTATCGCGCATAGCTGTGCGTGAACATGTTGCACTATTTGCAAAGATTCCACTACCGACACCGAACAATTTAGTAGTTTTTCTATCGCATCCGCTAGTCCCACGTAATTGTTCTGAATAATTTCCAAATCTGTTTTAACTTGACTATCCCGAAATTTTAAGCGGCGAATTCTAACATCGCGTTCTTTATATTCTCAAAATATTTAAGATAATAAAATGCAGCCTCTAACCATGTTCCCCAACGAGTAAGAATAGGTTGTGGTGGTTCAGGAATACCGGGGCATAGTCTATGAAATTCCCGAATACGTTTTGGGGATTTTACAAACACAGCTTTTGTATGTGCTATTAGAGCGTCTACCTCGGGATAATATTTTCTGATACTATCTGCTACGAGATTGAGAGTATGAATTTTACATGTAATATGAAACAAGTTAGCACAATATTTTTTAAGAGATAGACCTACAGCAAGCATGTTTGCGGCACCATCACTCATAAACATCAACAGTTGATTTTTTGAAAGTTCAAACTTTTCCAATGTATTTAACACCAACATTGAAATTACTTCGGCAGTGCATTGTTGTATTCGTCTGGAAGCTAGTAAAATTGAGGGTGACGGTCGATGTGGTTCCATTGTGCGTACCATTACATTAACCACAGAATATTTTTTACGATCTGTTGTTTCGTCCACACAAAACCAAAGTTTTTTATCTTGCAATTCCGATTTAATTCTTTTCTCGACATGCTCACGAGCAGACGGCACAACTCTGTAATATTCCCTTACTTGGTAACTTAAAGTCCGAATATTCATTCCAAAACGAGACGTATGCTTTCTTCCTTAGTAAATGAAATGGTAAACTACATGCAATAAAGGTAACACATAAATTAAATTTAAATTTGTCATAATCTCGTGCGGAATTTTTTTTTTAAACATGCCCTGCACTATTTACGTACCGTAGACAATCACTTTTCGACCAACACATTAAATCTATTTTACACACTACACATTGAATTTTAGCGCCATCACACTTTAAATCAGGCATTTCTGCAATAAATTCACTTATTGTGTCCAACTTTGGTCGTTTTCGCGACGTAGGAAACATTTTCAAAACAAACATAAAACTACGATATAGTATACGACAGCGTAGATGCATACACAACAGATCGGCTTTCGAGTCGCAGTTATGCTGACGCTTATACCGAATTGTCCCGGCGTGTTTATGTTGTGTAAACTTTTATGCGTCAGCCACTGGCTTTCAGCGCAGTTGGCGTTGGTCTAGTGATCACGGAAAGGCCGATAAATTGCACACCGCAGAATAATGTGCTCCGGATCGTCTTCTTCATGTAAATTACATAATGTACACATACTACTGTTATTAATTTTAAACGCTTGTTGGTTAATATACAGTTCACCATTTTCTTTATTGGCGAGTCTCATTTGACTGATTAGACGTAGATGTTCGGAAGTTCAGATATGATTCTGATCCAGTTAACGAGCTGATTTTCCTGTACAATACTGAATAGTTACTTCTTATTGCTGCGTCGATGTCGTTGCTTAGTTTATTTTTTACCGTCCCTATTACGTCTTCCCTTTGTTTTTTTAGTGTGAAGTATGTGATATGTAACCTGAGCAAACATGCGGTAACAGCCAGAGGCGTGACGAGCGCATAAAAGTTTACACGTAAAATAGAAGGTAAGAAATAAATTATAAAACGTGCTGAAACAGTTACCGTTTTAAAAGTCATCCGTAAAATCACAAACTGGGTAACATCTGTTAAATATTTCATTCATTAGATAAGTTTCCACAGCTGTTTCAGTCAAGTCGGTACGACGTGCGGAATAAATGTTTTTTAACGCCGAAAACGACCGTTCGACATCTAGCGATGTTATATTTGCATATTTAAAATAATCTTTGAAACAACTTAATGCATCTTCACACGCACCTTCACAAATTTGTCTTAATATAAGAAAATCGGAATCTTTCTCTAAAACACTTTCAAATTTTCGTATTACACACCAATTTGTTTCGCCTTCTACAGCGCATAACTGTGCGTGAACATCATTCACAATTTGAACAGAATCCACTAGCGACATCGAAACATTTTGTAATTTTTCTATTCCCTCTACTAGTCTGAAGTAATTGTTGTGAATAGTTTGTAAATCTCTTTTAACCTGACTATCTTGAAATATTTCCTGGCTTTTCTTGATTGCTGCAGCTTCTGTCTGATTGAATTTTAAAACTACCTTCTTTACTTGATCAAAATATTTGTTGTAGTAAAACGCAGCCTGCAAACACGTTCCCTAACGTATAACAATCGGCTGTGGTGGTTCAGGTAAATCAGGACACAGTTTGTGAAATAGTCGGGTACGTTTCCGGGACTTTAGAAACACTGCCTTTGTACTAGCAATCAATGCATTTACTAGTGGAAAACATGTAGGAATCGTTTGTGCCGCAAGATTTAAAGTATGGATTTTACACGTTACATGTATGAAGTTACTACTGTGTTCTTTAAGAGATCTGCCCAAAGAACGCATGTTTGCGGCACCATTACTCGTAAACATTAAAAGTTGCTTAGTTGAAACTTCAAATTTGTTCAATGAGTTCAACACCACCTTTAAAATTTCATCGGCAGTATAATTTATAACTCATTTGGAAGCAAGTAAGAGGGAGGATGACGGTCGATGTGGTTCCATTGTACGTACCATTACATTAACCACAGAATGTTTTTGACGATCTGTTGTTTCATCCACACACAACCACAGTTTTTTATCTTTCAATTCCGTTTTCATTCTTTTTTCTATATGTTCACGAGCAAATAGCACAGCACTTCGTATCGATGTCCGAATAGGTAATTTACAGTCCGCGTATTTATTCCAGAAGTAGACAAATGCTTCTTTGTCTAGTAAACGAAACGATAGATTACATAAAATAAGAGTAACACATAAATCAAATGTAAATTTTTCTTAGTCTCGTGTCCCACTTTTTGCAGAAGAATGCTGTTTGATTTCGATGTGACGTTGACAGTGGCTTTTGGACCAACACATTAAAGGGATTTTACAAACTAGACATTGAATTTTAGCGCCATCAAAAGCATAAAATTACGAAATAAGTTACGACAGCCTACATATACGCAGAACTACTCGCATACAGCATCGATTTAGTACTGACGCTGTGAACGCGTGAAATAAATAATCGCCGACTCCGCACCACATATCTACTACACTGACTGTTACCGCTGTTTGCCCAGACGAGTGATATGTGTGTTCAATATAGAAAGCAATCCACATGAATGAAAAGCCGTTTTTAATTGACCGATCCAATTTACCATACTCATCGTCATTTTCAGTCAATTCTATTTGGGCGTTAAAATTAATATCGAGCATCCATACTATTTTCGCATAATGTAATTGCAAGCGCCAGAACTTGCGTCTTCAGATGTAATTGTCCAGTCTCTAGACGGACCATGTAGATTAGATTAGATTCACAATGCAGGTGGTCTTGACCTATTCCACTGCAACCTTTTCAGATCTATTGTGGTTCCCTCTATCATTAGATCAATTACGCTAGCTTTACCTTTTTCGGGGTATTGATCGGCCAGTGGAAGAGACGTTTAAAAAAGTCCATTTGAACCCTCTCGATGATATGAAGGTGTCTCCGGGACTGATATTAGCACGAGTGTGAAGATTTTCCATAATTCTGATGAGTTAATTTTCTCCCTAGCCTACTGTGATAGATGGAATCAAAAGCCTTCCTAAGATCTATAAAAATTGCATATAAGTAGCGTGATCTACTGGTCGGACCAATATTTATAGTTACCACACTGTTCAATATAAAGATGTTATTTATGCATCCTCTCCCTTGCCTGAATCCCGACTATTCCTTAGGCAAGACTTCACATTGTTCGCACCACTAGTATAATCGGTTATACAAAATATTCGTAAAGATTTTTGTAATTGTGTTGATCATATATTTTTTTAAATTTTTATATTGTACTTTAAACAAAACTACTTAACTGATGACATTATCTTATTGATGAATTCAAATGCAACATTTAATGACCAGTTATATTATTTGTTATTATACAACAAAAGAAACTACTACATAAGATAATCAAATTTTGAGTTAGCGCAATAATTTCGGAGATATTATTCTAAAGTGTATAGACCTATGTGTATCAAATTACTTCCCAGCTTCGGCAAGTTCTATCAGAACAAAAATTGCAGGAATATACACAAATATTTTGCCAACGTATGTATTGTAACCCTCCCAAGAGTGTTTTACTGTGCCTCCAACTAGGACAGGGATCAGGATGGGGTATGGCAGAGGTCCATCACAGTTCCGATGTATAAAAGGTGCCAATAAGGGCGCCAGGAGCTTTTTAAAGAAAAGCGCCAAAGAATTTGTTGCACCTGTGCTCGATGTGTGGAAATATTTATAAGTGAATTTAGAAATGTTTAATTAAATGTTTATTTAAAAGAAATAAAAACTTTATATAACAAAGACAAATTTTTGAATTCTTAGTTGTGTGTGGCTTTTTATAAAAATGAAAATAATATTGTTGTCACTCTAGATATACTGGCACTCATAAATAAATGAACACCCAGTATACTTTGATAAATTTTGATGAAATTTTTAGGAAAGTCATATTTGTATCATACTAAGAAACGATGAAAATTTCGACATCATACAATTACAACAATTTGTATTAACACTAATAATCAAGCTGACAATCGACAACTACTAAAAATTGTTATTTATGACATTGCGTCCATAAGTGACAGTATAAAGCATACTTGTTATTTTAATTGGTCTTAATACAGTGTAGAATAATGCCTCCTGTTCGACGACGTGCAAATTTTCACCAATTAATAGAATTCGAATGCGGCAGAATAATCGGCATACGAGAAGCCGGATTATCCATTCGTGATGTTGCTGATCGTGTACGACGTAGTGTTGCTACAATTGCTCTATGTTGGTGAAGATGGACAGAAAACAATGAAGAACGACGATGTCCGCGGCCTGGGCGTCCGAGGTGTACCACTGTTCGTGAAGACCGTGCTCTTCGGCTTGCGGCTCTCCGGGACCGTTTTTCGTCATCCAGAGAAATTGGTGATAGATGGAGAGGTTTAATTAACCAACAAATCTCTATACGATCTACATACCGACAAATTCGATCATTTGGAATTAAATCCATAGAGGTTCGCGATTGGAATAGTGTAACGAAAGGTTACATTGGAATGACGAATGGAATCGCGTCCTGTTTTCTGATGAATCTCGATTTTGTTTATGGGTTCATGATGGTCGCAGAATGGCCGGGAGACTTCGTGGCGAAAAACGATATCTACAGTTTTCTATACAACGGTATACGGCTCTTACTCAAGGTCTGATGGTGTGGGGTGCTATCTACCATGGAAGTAAAAGTCCTTTAGTAGTTATTCCGGAAACATTAAATGCAATTCGTTACATCAATAACGTGTTAGAAACCAGTGTTACTGCCATTTCTCCAAGAACTGCAAAATCCCATTTTTCAGCACGACAATGCGTGCCCACATACTGCTAGGGTTACTGTGGAATTTTTGAATAATGCTAATGTTGATACTCTTCCATGGCCTCCTCGTTCGCCGGATCTATCACCAATTAAATACGTGTGGGACATGACAGGACGGAGGTTAGGTACTTTACAACCACCTGCAAACAGTGTAGATGTTCTCCAAAGGCGGATTTTAGAATCTTGGGAGAGTATACCGCAGGCTAGTATCGATTCGCTAATTTCAAGTATGCCCAATCGAGTAGCTGAATGTGCAAGAAACAGAGGAGGATCTGCGCCTTATTAGTGTTAATACAAATTATTGTAATTGTATGATGTTGAAATTTTCATCGTTTTTTAGTACTAAATAAACGCAACTTTTCTGAAATTTTCGTCAAAATTTATCAAGGTATTCATTTATTTATGGCGGCCAGTATATTTTGTTTGAAAACCTGGCTCCTGGGCATCGTCCCCGTGCAGGTGGAGTAGCTCTTCCCTGACGAACGGTGCCGCTTCTCAGGTCGTAACTTGGTAAGGGTTGGAGTAATTGTTAATGGGTTTATAAATACCTAGAAGTACAAAAACAAATAGCAAAAACTGAATCTAAGCTGAGAGAAATCAGGGAAAGAATAAAATAAAAACTTATGTGTGTTCAATGAATATCGAAAAAGAAAAAAAAAGTGAAATGATGATGTAACTAAAAGAAAAGGAGAAAAAACTATTTCACTTAGTAATTTACTACTAATGTATACTGTTCAGTAATTGGCAAAAAAATATTATATAACATATAGAATTTAAAGATTTGATATTAAAATAAAAAAAGAAGGATGTTTGGTAATTTGCGAAAAAAATGTTATCACAAATTGAGATGTGTTAAGAAAAGATCGCTCAAAGGTACTCTCCCATTATGGTAATTGAGCACATTCACTAAGATACGCCTCACGTCTGATCCTTATAAAGCTCGTGCCAAAAAGGGCGAAGGAAAATTTCATTCGGTCGAAGATACGCGTAAAAATCGTAGGCAAATAAAAAAAAACTTAAAAGAAACTCTCAATGCTGTGACAAATTGAAATAAATATTCGTGCGCATACAGGGCCGCTCAAAATAAACAGACCTTGTTGCTTTATTGTCAAAATCTCATGAGACTCTCGAATCTAGATTGATTATACCTCTAAATATTGTTGTTTGCTTTATGTCGTAATATGCTCAAATAGAATTGAATTTTCTTAAGTCATTCCCTTCTAAGAATATCCTTTTCTAAGTACACAGATACTTGTGTTTTCTTCCACGGTTATGTTTTGAACACTTACTATTTTCAAAATTTTCTCAAAAGTTGATATCCTTTTCTACTGTGCGGCGTAACTTCTTTATAGTTTAAATTTTCCAAAAAGCGGTTTGTGTATTTCCTTATTAGAGCTATCTCTGGCAGTAATACAAATATATTTTTTTAATTTTGGTAGGCGATATTATGGATCAATTTTCAAAAAATATTGCGAATTTCAGTGTACTCTTGATTAAATGGGAAACGGACTTTCTTATTTCAAACAGGACACTGTATATTATGCTTTCTTTGCGCAATCCTTTGAAACATAATAAATTTGGAGAAATTACTTGTCCTGAAAATTTTATCTGGCGCAAACTTCAATTTAAACATTAATCTTTGTGATACTAGCAACCTCAATTTTTCAAGTACTATTCCAAAAGGGAAGGATAAAGCATACATTAATTTCTATACTTAAATTCACTTGTTTCCGAATTATTTGAAAGAATCATAAAATGCATTCTTTTTAACTCGACGTCGGTAAGATGAAAATTTATAGCATGGTTGGTAAGGAGTGTGACATATTCCTTTACTTTTTTTCAGGATAGGAAAATAAAAAATTATATTGTCTAGTTTCGAAATAAATTTATTATATAATTATACGAGGGTAAGTCGAAAATTGTTTACACTTTTAGTTCTACAACTATATTAAACAAAGATAGGTGTGCAACAGATACATTATTTTTCGATATAGTCTCCACCTTTAGCAATGCACTTGGTCCAGCGAGCCACAAGCTTCCGTATGCCTTCCTGGTACAAGGTTTTCGGTTGGTCGTGAAGCCACTTTTGCACCGCATCCCGAACGTCTGTGTCTGAGGCAAATCGACGACCTCTCAAAGCTTCCTTGAGCGGTCCAAAGAGATGAAAGTCTGAGGGAGCGAGATCAGGGCTGTAGGGAGGGTGTTCCAGGGTCTCAAAGCCCAACCTGTTGATAGTTTATATGGGGCTATGGGCCGTGTGCAGACGGGCGTTGTCTTGCAACAACAAAACTTTCTTTGAGAGTAGACCACGGCGTTTGTTTCGAATTGCTGGTTTCAGCTTATTCGCCAACAAATCACTGTACCTGGCACTATTTATGGTAGTCCCCCTGTCCAAGTAGTCGTCCAGTATAGGGCCTTTTTCGTCCCAAAACACGATTAGCATCACCTTCGCAGCCGATGGCGAGGTCTTGAATTTTTTTGTGCTAGGGGATCCTGGATGTTTCCTTTCCATATTCTGCCGTTTCGATTCGGACTCGTAGTGATGAACCCACGTTTCATCAACGGTGACTATTATGCTTAAAAATTCGTTGCCTTCCGCGTTGAAGCGATCCAGTAAGCGTTGGTAGATGTCCAACGTTTGGTTTTGTTTTCTGCGATAAGCATTCGTGGTACCCATCGCTCACTGATTTTACGAAGTTTGAGTTCATCGTGGATAATTTGATAAGCAGAACCATGACTGATGTTCAAAGAAGATGCAACCTCACCTATGGTAACTCGCCTATTTGCTGTAACCATCTCTCGAGCTTGCTGAATGTTGCCGTCGGTGGTCGAAGTTGACGGCCGTCCAGCTCTTTTTGTGTTACGCTCGTGCGGCCACTTTGAAACATTTCGATCCACAAAAAAACGCTTTTACGAGATAACGCACTGTCCCCGTATTGTGACAAAAGTCTCCGGTGAATTTCAGCACCTTTCACACCCTCTGACCACAAAGATCGGATCACTGCTCGTTGTTCCTTTTTGGTGCAAACTAATAGCGGAGCTGACATGCTTATGCTGTTGTACAAATGACGCGGTCGTGATTAAATTCCGCACACATGACTACAGAGGCGCCAACTCAACGCATGCGGAAGCGGACGCCACTACGATAACCTTCAAAGCTTGTTATGGCGAAAGTGTAGATAATTTTTGACTTACCCTCGTACTATATTTCACTCTTAGGTATCAAGTACAGCATTTTAATAAATTATTTATGACAGAAATAACATAAAATTTAAAAACCGAAATTTATGGTTTTAGAATTAACCTACTGTGAGATCCCCTATACCAACTTTTTGAAAATATGAAAAATGCAGTATACAATAATAAATAACAAGAATAATTTACGCTTTTACAGTTGAGATTTGACAGTTTGGCAATTACAACACTAAAAGTTAGTTAGCAATAAATATTGTAGTGGGATGTTTCAACGTGAACAGCGTATGTTAAATTCATTATAATTAATATTATATCAAAATTGGCCGAGATTAGATTTTAATAGAGTTTAATGCGGAACTTGAATTATTTTCGATAAATATTCGAGTTCCGACATTATTGATTATTTATATTATCAATCCTTTCTTAAAAAAAAAAAAAAAGACTCGGTTAATGACATGTTACAGGGGAGAGTCGAAATCTCAGCTTATTTTAAGTTATTTTATTAAAGACATTATTTGTAAAAAAATGACACATACACACACAAAAAATCACATTGTATTTGGAAAGTGACTGTTAAAATCCTTAGTTACCTACGACACCGAGTTGGAAGTTGAAAACATCAAAATTTAAATATCAAGTCTTTAGATTGGCAATGTTAGGGACGACGGGGAAAAAAGAGAAGTCAGCAACGAAAAACAAATTTGACAGATAAACAACATCTTTCCGATTGACTTTTAGAAAATTAGACAAAAAAATTTTTAAAACATCGTGAAAGTCACCAGTGCAAATAATAAAAAAAACATTTCAACGTGAACTATAAAGATATCCAACGATTGTTAACGATATTAAATCAGTTACAAAATTTAAAAACCATTTGAAGGAAAGTTAATTGAAGGAAAACCACGGGAGGGCTCCAAACAAGGGGACTTTACGAAGCAGAGGGAAGAAAGGAATCAAAAATAAGGAGGATTTCACGAAGGAGAGGGAAAAAGGAAAACAGGAACCAGTAGGATTTTCCACACACCACACAAAATATAAAAAAAAACGCCACCAATAAACTGTAAGTAATTTTAATTAGATTAAATTCATTTTTTCCATTGTAAGTAAATACTTAAAATAAAAACAAAAACAGATTATCTCCTCAATTAAAAATTTTAAAAATTAAATTTGTCCCCATAAAAAACAATATAATCGACCTATTTTTTTTCTAAAAAAAACGCTAATTTCGTCGTACAAAACATTTAGTATGCTTTGGTCCGTTTGGGCATACTTTAAGACCTTACTGTATAAATTGAGTTGTCATTTTATTTTAAAAACAATAAATATTTCTAAATAAAAAATTGTTTCTTAAGTTATTATTGGTCCGAAAATTTTCAAACCCTTATCGATAGCAGATGGAGTATAGGGTTGTTAAGAACAATCGAAAGACTTTAGCGCTAGCAGTTGTATAAGACAGACGTGTTTAGAAGTGTTTAAAAAGTAAAAATTTTTTTAAAATTCCGTCTTTTATTATCACTGGTCATTTGAAGGAACGGGTTTTTTATACAATGAAGTCCTAAAGTATTCCCCCTCCCTATAATAACTTTTTGAAGGGACAGCAGCTAACGCTTTTACAAAAAATAGGTTGGTTTTCTATTCTTTATGAGCAACTTTGGTGTTATGCTGGGTTGTTTCCTAATGGTTCTGACTAACTTGGATTATCTCCAAAGTTGGATGAATTTTAAAAAATGACATAATTCTCAAATTGCTGTTTCGCTGTGTATATGGAATTTTGAAATTCCTCTGTCCGAATTATTTTAGCATTCCTTACACCAATGACACGAGCCCCTTTTTGTTTGCTTGGCCCAAATTAATCGGAATCCATCGAGGACAAGTCTTTTTCACACCTAAATTTTCATGCAAAATCGAATGTACTGCAGCCATTGTTATGCCTAAAGAAGTCTCTATGTCACGGTAGGTCACATGATGATCCTTTTCAATCATGTTGGCGCAGGGTATCCCATGTTTTTTTTGGGAAAAAAACCGATTTTGATCGATCTTCACGAAATTCTTCCACTGTGGGAAGCCACGATACTGACGAAATTCTACAAACCAGTTGTAAAACAGTCCTTTTTCTGATGGTTTCATTGCAACAGTTGAACGGAAAACGATTCGAGGCATTGCTGTTGGGTTAGGTCTTTACTAAAGTGGTAAAAAATCACCCCCAAAAAGCTTTTCTTTGGATATTCTTTCCATGTGCGAAATTCCATTTTTTCACAAAATTCCTTTTTTTTTTAATGCTTCACTGTATTGGCTGTCACTGCTTCAACAAATGACAAAAGGGGCGAGTGTATTTAAAAAAAAAAAAATAGTTTTTTTATTGGCCAAGTTTCATGTTCAAACTCAAAAGTTTGACCAACAATTATTGATCCACAACCCTTCTTACTAATCAAAAATAAAACTGTATTTGAAAATAATCATTCAATAAACGATAGGAAAATAAACCGCTATTAACATAACTCCTTCATCCACCTGTCCCTTCAAATGTCAAATTTTACGAAAACTACGTATGTCAAATCTGGATAACGCCATCTGGTGCACATTTGTAAAAACTTAAGACGCTACACTCGTAGTACAATTCAGAGAGCTCAAGTGAAATGCCAATACAATTCTCTGCCAGGTTTAAAAGCTGGGTGATGATTTTTAGACAAGCTATATTCGGTGTTACTTCGAGTAACTTTGTGCAATGATATGTTTTGTTGAGTAAGCTACAAGGGGCAAAATTGAAGAAACAATATCCTCACCAAAGTTATCCGTTAGTCAACAAAGCAACCACAGTTTACAGTTGCTTCTATGCTACATAACCCATTGCATTAAATCTTTATCTTAGTATATGTTTGAGAGAGCAGTGTTAATTAACATCTAGTAAATAGAAATCTAAATTCGAAGATTGAGTAAAATTTTATTGGAACTTTCTCTATTATCTTCTTCTTAAGTCTGGTATTAATTTACATTTACGTACGTTGCGGTATTAATCACATAATCTATTGTCTTCAGGTATAATTAATGCAAGGAGGTTTAATTTATAGATATGCATTCTGACATTTCTTCATTTTAGTGGGCTTTTGTTGTTTCAAAACTAATGAAAATTCTCATCTGTAGTTATTAGATGTGTTTTTTATGCGCACATACAATTGTTTTCGAATTATTTTAATTTTCATGGGAAAAAATTATGAAAAACCCTTTTTTTTGTTGGTGAACCCATAACAGCTGCAAATCGACTATGGATAATATCCATACAGACTACAAAAGAAAAAACTATATCTGCATAGGGTGCGGCAGAAACAGTAACCCATTTTAAATCGCGCGCCATTGTTGAAAAGCGGCTTCCTAGAGAGTTCATGTTGGTACCAATGCGTAGTGCAGTTCAAAGTATTGTCATTGTGGAGCGCTGGCCAAGCGAACATCGTGCTTTTGCAATTGAAAGTTTCTTCAATGACAGCCCTACGCAGAATGTGTCCAGAGCACCTTGTTTCCCGGTTTGCAGATGTCAACTTGCCACCCCGTTCGCTCGATTTATCGACTTGTGATTTTTTTTGTGGGGATTCCTGAAATCCAAAGTATATGCAAACAATCCAAGAACCATACAGGAATTGAAAAACAAATATTCTCACCGAAATTGAGGCCCATACCAACACTCTTTGTAAGGTTATGGCGAAGCGTGCGTGCTCTTGCCGAAGACTGTATCGCCAAGAAGGACACGGTTGGGTTGCAGTTGGCCTGCAATTAAAAAATATTATGGCAAAACAGTAGTAAGGAGGTTAAAGACATACATTTCCATTCCGAATGGGAAGAATAATATTCTTTACGAGAAGTTAAAAAGGTAAAAATGTGTTGTTACGTAATATTTCTGTCTCCGTTGCTAAAAAAAAGGAAATATTGGGGAGGCATCATAAAACTGTACATTCGAATTTTGAAAAATCATTCCCATTACATTCTGCCACCAGAAAGGAAAATCTGAAACAATTAAAAAAACAGTTAATTGGACAACAGTCAATATTTTTTAAAAACAATCAACAAAAATTAGGCTGCAACTGAAGCATCATACCGTGTGTCCCAAATAATTGCACAAAAAGAAGAAACCTTATGAAGACGGGAAATGATAAAACAGGCGTTTTTAGAAGCTGCAAATTCGTTATTTGCCAACTTTAGAAATAAAGACGAGATAGTGTCTGCTATAAAATCTATGCAACTTTCTGCTAATACAGTGATGAGACGAGTAGAAGTAATGAGCAATGATATTTTTTTACAGTTAAGAAGTGACTTAGGTAAACTGTGTTTATTTTTCACTGCAACTGGATGAATCAACAGATGTGGTTGACACCTCCCAGATGGCCGTCTTCGTCAGGATGGTTTTTAGAGATTTTACGATTAAAAAAAGATCTTTTGATGTTCATTCCACTGAAAGGACATACTACTGGGCTGGAGTTGTTTTCTCATTTCAAAAAATATATTTCTTCTGAGAAAATTCCAATACGAAAAGAAGGCTTGACAACCATGGCGCTCCAGCTATGGTGGGTTGTAATAAGGGTCTGGTGGCGTTATGTCGTAAAGATGAAAGTTTTCCGCAATTTCCCTGTTACCACTGCATTACCCATCAGCAAGCATTATGTGGAAATTTTCTAAAACTAAACAACGTTATGAAATTGGTAGTAAAAATTGTGAACAAAATTAGAGCTCCAGCGTTACAAAGAAGATTATTCAAAGCCTTTGCCGATGAAATTGACTGTCAATGCGGGGAGCTACTTCTTCTCTCTGAAGTCCGATGGTTAAGTAGAGGACGAGTGCTGAAACGTTTTAATGATGTCCTATCTGCCATGGTTCAATTTTTCAGACAACGCGATGAACCGATTCCGGAACTGGAAAATTCAATCTGGCTTAGAGATTTTGGTTTTCTTGTGGACATTACAGAAAAATTAAATGAACTTAATTTGCAGCTTCAGGGAAGAGACAAAGAACTAGTGGAGATGATTTCTGATATACAAAACATAATCAACCGCGATACCAAGCATTTTCCTATTCTTTCAGAAAAGACATCTGAAAATCCATTGGGACCCTATGACAGTAAATATCATGTAGAAATAGTTTTTAACTTGAAGGATAACTTCAAAAATTGTTGTTTCACCCTTCATAGAAATTTATATCCAACAGTTTGCAACTTGTGTTATGCAGAACTTTGGCGAAGACATCGCTGTAACAGAAATGGAAGTGATTGCGTTTCAAAATGATTTAGCTTTAAAATCGTTAGGCTCAAATACAACATGTATCTGGCCTTTAGTAAGCAAATACAAATATTCATTGAAAGTGAAAGCGTTATTTAGTTCAACCTATTTGTATGAATCTTCTTTCTTCTATATGAAGCTAATTAAGAACAAATACCGCAATCGACTTACAGATGAATATTTGGATAATTGTATTCGAATGGCTGTATCAAACTATACTGCAAACATTAAAAAAATTATCGATGAGTCTGAGTGTCAGCTTTCTCATTGAACATGCATTTTTTATCTGCACATGTTTTTGTTTAAAATAGTGCGTTACTTTTTTGTTATTTTTATTCACTTTTATTAAATCGTATGTGACATGCCATTGGGGCTGCATAAAAATGTTGTTTATTTTTCAAACACCTACAATTGGTGGGTATGGATTTAGTTATGTAGTATGTATTAGTTATTTAGTTTATTTGTATTAGTATGTATTAGTAAAATAAATACATGTATGTCGAATATAACTGTGCATTATTTCATTTTGGTTGACTTACGTCGCTTACGACTAGGTAGCTCACTGTTTGTTCCAAAATTATCAAATTTGCTCAACACATTGAAAAGGATGGCGACCACTGTTCTAGAAAACAGGGCGCGAACTGATGATTCTTGATTTGCTCGCACTGAAACTTTGTTAATTTTATTATTGACGAGGGTTTTGCCACAAAACAATTTTTTTTTAGAATTGGAATTACTTGATGTTAACTGCACATGTACAAAGGATGTCAGGAAAATATTGGTGTCAGAAATACTGGGATACTTTGCTATCAGATGAAGAATACTTACTTCTTCAATGTTTAGTGCACCAATAACTTCTTGCAGGGCTTAAATTAGACGTAAAACAATGCGACCAAGTAAACTTTGTAAAGGCACTGCTGCTATAGACTCAGCAACGTTCACATTTTCAGGATAGCATTTAGCCGTGGTAATAGCTTCATAAGTAGGGTATTATATTCGTGAACTGCATCTCTAACAATATTGTATTGAATTTGTAAGTTTCGAGTCTACAAATATCGATAAAGTTTTATTAGAAGAATACGTTACAACACGTACTTCTCGATAGGCTACCCTGTATCCTTTTGTACTATTATGAGTGGAAAATGCAATACCTTTCAATCCATTAGCAACATCCAACTGTCCTTCTATCCCAAGTGACATTTGAGCAGCGTAATTTATTTCTTTGGAGTTAAATTCTGTTCGCAATCTTTAGTCTTTCTTCGGTTAGACCTATTCACTATTTTGAGAAAAATCGACAGATAGCCTATCACCTTGTTTCTCAGACAAATGATGCGGCTCTGTGTCAAAAGGAAACTCTATGTTGTCATCAAGCCACAATTTATTTTTATTGCAAAATGCCTGCATATTGCTAGATGCAGCAACCCATTTATGTTGATACTGTGACATAAAATGCGTCAAGGTTTGCTTCATCTCTGCTGATAACGTATCCTCCAATGGAAGGCTTCTTAGATACACAACTAGTTCATTGCGGGTTAATGAAATATATTTGGAATGCGAGCCTGTAAAAAAAAAGAAACTCTTAACTGTGTATCTTTTAAAATATGCCAACATTGCAAATTATCGTAGCTATTTTTTTCAAAAACTCATTCTATATACAGTCTAAGGTATAATAACAGCAAAAAATCACCACACCATAGAAAACTTTTTGCTTAAAAGAAGTCACAAGAAACATATCCTTTCAATCATTTAAAGCACATCTACTTTTAAACATACTGCGTAAACAACGTGGACATATACTCAGTACAAAATGATCTACTTAATTTCAGCAACAGGTTCCATATCGACACCAAAATTGTTTACATAAATCACTAAGTAAGTCACTTTCATAGAACAACGAATATCTGTCTGTTAGAAATACTACGAGAAAGACGTCATAAATTCTCGGCCTTATATAGAAAAAATAAACTTGGTAAAATATAATAATTTTTATTTTTCGATATAATTTTCCCTCAAAATGTATTACAGCTGCTTGCAACTCACTACCGTCCTTAAAATAGCGCCCCCTAAGGTCTTTCTTTAAATTAGAAAGTAAATAATAATCACCTGGAGCCATATTTGGACTATACGGTGGATGTTCCAATTCCTGAAAGCCACATTCGCGGATGGCAGCTTATGAAATGGCGGCAGTATGGACAGGTGCATTGTCGTGCAATAATCGAACACCTTTTGCCAAAGACGAATAGTATGTGCTGTTGACAGTTGTATTGCGCTCTTTAAAGACAATGAGTAGAATACCTTCACAATCCCAGAATATTGTGGTCATCACCTTTTTCGTTGATTGAACAACTTTCGTCCTTCTGTGACGAGGTTCACCTGTCGCCGCCATTCCATCAATTCCTTTTTGGACAAAGGATCATAATGCAGAACCATTGTTTCATCTCCTATGACAATGGACTCCAAAATCGGTTTCGGGTCGTCTCCACACATGTTTAGAAACGAGCGCGCGCATTCGACCCGACGTTCACATTGGAGAGCAGAAAGAAGATGTGATACCCATCTTGTACTGATCTTATTTATACCCAAATGATTATGGAGAATTCGGCGAATATTTATTTCAGAAATGTTAGACATCACTGCTAATCCCTTCACTTTCAAACGGCGATCTGCTAATACAATTTCTTCAATAATTGAAATGTTTTGAGACGTTATCAGGTCAATTGTCCGACCGGGCCGCTCATCTTCAAGGGATTCTTGCCCCAAACGGAAACATTTTGCCCACATTTTACAGTGCAAAATGAAGGAGATAAATCACCACAAACGAAGTCTAAGCCTTGTTTAATGTGATTAGGTGTATGCCCTTCTTTTGTTAAAAATTTAATGACCGCGGTACTCAATTTTTGTTACCTGAGACATTTTCATGCACTAGTCATGTTGTCTGGCAAGCTATTAACTACTTCGAGCCATAATATGTATAGGCCTCGCATATGTGTAACTATGACGCAACGCAGTTTGAACACGCTCGAATCTGTATAAGCCTAGTACAAGTTTATGCTGGTCTGTTGCGTTAGAGCTCTTTAGCTTTTTTAAAGCCTTTTGCTTTTTCTTCAATCGTAGAAGCCAATGTTTTTGTGAGGCAACATTCTATAACACAAAACTGTTTCATCGGCATTATAAATTTGGGACGGTGTAAGATTCTCATCAGCAACAAGCTTATCAAATTTCTTTTTGTAATCTTCACTAGCAGCAATATTCCCTGATAAGATTTTCCCAGTAACAGTAAGCTTCCGAACTCCGTGGCGGTCTTTCCAGCTACCTAACCATTCTACGCTTGCTGTAAATGCAAACTTCCCCTCCTAATTTTCTATTTAAACTTAATGCCTTTTCTTGTATAATCGGTCCTGATAAAGGGACGCCACATTCACGTACTTGCATAAACCACATGTACAGAGCATCATCCAGACTCTCATTTTGTGGCTTCCTTGCGGTAGCTCTTGTCTTTAGACTATCCTTAGACACCATCATAGCACAAAACTCTATATTTTTTCGATTTTTCTTCCATTCACAAACCGTGGAAACGCCTATTCCATATTCAGCGGCAATATTTTTAAAGGTCTCACCTTTATCTATTCGGAAAATAGCTTCTAGTTTTTTCTGCATATTGATCACTACTTTTTTCCTTTTCGAGAACATTTCGGAACAATTTAAATAATGCAACTTGTAAACAATAACGTAGGTAGCAGTCGGTATCGCCGCGTGTGTTGCACAACAAACACTGACTCAAAGCTCGCATGGACGCGACAGTCATCGCTGATTGTTACGGGTATATTTATATATTCTCAGTAAAGCGGACAGGTCCGTATTAATAATAACGGGAGAAAATATATACGAGGGGCACGCTATATATTTTGAGATGCCACAAAAGTAGAGAAGTTAGAGCTGGCAACACTGCATTTCTAAAATCCACCATCCTTAAGTAGTAAACTCTGACTGTCAGTTGAGTCGCTGCTGTCATAAAGTAGATGTGGTAGGTACGATTTGTCATCGAAACATGGACTTGTCAAGAGAACATGTACGCGCAATGATTTACTACGATTTTAAGGTCGGTTTAAGTGAACAACAAAGTCTTGAACGATTACAACTCGCATTTGGTGATGAAAGTCCTTCACGTGCAACGGTGTTTCGCTGGTATAGCGAATTTAAAAGAGGACGGATATCGCTTGGTGATGAGGAACATACCGGTAGGCCCTGTTCTTCAGTTACCGCTGGAAACATTGAGAGTGTGAGACGTATGATCGACGAAGATCCAAGATGCACCTATCAAGTGATTGAGGCAACTCTTGGTGTTGGATCCGCAACAGTAAATTCAATTTTACATGATCATCTTCGGATGAAAAAAATTGTTACTCGTTGAGTGCCACACACGCTTACCGATTTCCAAAAAGCAGAGCGAGTAAGAATCGCTCGGGAAACATTGGAAATGTTAAATAATGGTGGACATCGCATTCTATCAAAAATAGTAACAAGTGATGAAACTTACATCCCATTTTACGATATTCCTACCCGCCAGGAGAGCCGCGTGTGGATCCACGAAGATGCACCAACATCAACAATGGCCAAAAGGCAAAGGACTGTCAAGAAAGTTATGCACACAGTTTTCTTCCGTAGTACCGGATTAGTAAAAGCAATGAAGCTGGAAAATCAACGTACAGTCACAACAAACTGGTACACCACAAAATGTTTACCTGTAGTTCTTGAGTCAGCCAACATTCGCGGGTTAATGTTGCATCACAACGATGCATCGTCACACAGTGCACAGCAGACAGTTGAATTTTTGCGTGAAAATAAGGTAAAAGCCATTGAACATCCACCCTATTCGCCTGATTTGACCATGTGTGATTTCTGGTTGTTCTTCAACTTAAAGAAACATTTACGTGGTCGACGTTTCACGACGGAGGATGAGATAGATGAAGCAATTCATCTATTTTTTGAGAGCATTCCAAGAGATGACTGGCTTCACGCTTTTACGTTGTGGAAATTTCGGTTACAAAAGTGCATTGATGCAGGAGGAGATTATTTTGAACATAAATAAAATCATTTTCGTAAAAAGATTTGCAGTTTTCTTGTATCTCAAAATATATAGCGTGACCCTCGTATGAATTAAAATGCGTAAAATATTTGTTTCGGATAAACCGAAATTTCGGATAATCGCTATTCGGATAAACGAGTTTTTAGTGTACTGATATAAAAAGGTGGGATGAGTTTAACACCTAGGCAATAATAGAATCAATTAGGCTTAGTTGGCTCAAGCTATTAAAGACTTTCTTCTTTGGGGTTTTAACTACGATTTCGCGAAATTTCGAGTGTGTGCGACGTACTGGTATACTAGATTTGGTGCGAGTCATCATCATCGTTTTCTAATTTTCAAAAAAAAAATAAAGGAAGGAATTCAACCGATAATTTTTTTATTTATTGTTTTCACTTATAACTAAATCAACAATAATCAATCATGCATCTGCAAATGATGGCAAAAACGTTTTTTTGTTATATTTTATAGCTTTAAGCGTTTGCTTATAAGTAATTCGTATGTTAGCAAAATTTATCTATTGTTGAAATTTATATAAGTAATATTCCTAACGGGATGTTTAGTACAGATGCATACCCTTCTACCAGTACACCATCCATATCTTCCTTTTGACTCGCACATACATTTCACTCTGCACATTCTATCCCTATTGTATACTGGATAATCACAAGGGTGCTTTGTATCGTCTGTAATATGATACAATTAAAAATCTCCTAACAAAAAAGATATGATGTGAAACGATAACTTTAAAGTCCATTCATTGCTTGCTAAAAACGTGTATTACTTCTATTCTCTTTTTTCATTTAAGTTATACATTTAATTTTAGGAAAGTTGCAATCTGCAGGAAAAATACAATTTTTTAAATTGAAATTTCTTGAGATGCAATTTACTTCGAGTTAAGCGGTAATATTGAAAATGCACGAAACCACTCCAATTTTTATATCTTTATAATCTACATATCTCAATTTAATAACTCCAAATTAACCTATCAAACGAAAACTATTAATGGCGCAAATTGATAACGCAGTGTTAAAATAATAAAAAAAAACAAAAGGTAATTATCATACGTACGACACACAGCCTGGCTACCTTTAAATAAAAACGAAACAATTACCAGCAGCTGTATAATCAAAATAACTGGTGATTTCTTCAAGTTCATTTCAAGATCAATACCATAACGCTATTATTTGATTTTTATTGTAGTCTATTTCCATTTTATTAGCTATTGTTCAATTTTTCTCTGCAATTATACATATGTCATATAAATGATCACATGCGCCATTTAATCAAATTAAAAATGTATTGAAGCGGATCTTTAATAAATAGAAAGGATAAAGAACAAAATAGGGAAGTGAATGCACCTTGTTATAGAGGTAATCTGTTTAAACATCCATAGGTATGAGGGAAGTCTGAAAAGTTTCCAGTCTAACACGGGCACAAGTATTTCTATATTAAATTCAGTTTTATTTCTCAACATAGTCTCCTTGCAAGTTTATATACTGTAATGATATTGTTATGTAAAAACATTGAAAATAGATTGGTTCGTGTGTGTTCATGAAATCAAAACCATCGAAGTTACTATCACTAATTTTATTCTAACTTTCTAATGATAAAGTATGTACATATATTGATGGATTACAGCTACGTCTTACTGCTAGGAGCGCTGAGAGTAGAATCTGTTGAGTGGATATTGAAATGCAGCTTCATCCCTAAGTACTGTAATGTTCAATATTTACAACAACAACAACATCGGCTGTCAATCTCAGAACGAATAGGGTGTTCAGGTTAGCCACTTGTTGGTAATGAAAAGTCCCTCTTGCCGGTAAAAATGTAATTTTCCAATTCACCATTTCCGCCCACGCCAAGTGGCCTTCGGGCGAGGACATTATATTAAAAATATACAGTACCGTTCATAGAAGTTCGGGCAAGCTGACAAATTATATTAACTGTTTAGGAAAAAATTTTAAAATTATATAATATACATTTCTGTGAGGAATTATTAAAACTAACCTTTTCTGGAAGCCTTTTACCAATTTCTAGGTAGTATTTGTCTATTATAAGACCGTTATCATAAAATATATAATTATGTTAGAAATCCCCAATAATTACAGTGACAATAAAGCTTTATAATAATCCCTAGGAGGGTTAGCCGATTCACTCGTGTTACCTGGAAATATTCGTATACCCTTTATAAAGTATTATAACATTTGTAAACCCAGTAGTTCTGAAGAGATTGTTATTGTGCAAGTATCTATGGTTGTGCAAGTGAAAAATAAAATAATTTCGGTTTGACTGCTTAAAATTCCCCGTGGAAAGCCTGTAGCTGTTTCAAAGCGATCTGCTATTATTACCTTGCATCAGGAAGGGTACGCAGAAAGACGGATTGCAGATAAATTAAAAATAAAAAAATCTACAGTACATGATACTATAGTTCGATTTAAGACAACCGGTGACGTGCAAGATCGTAATCGGCCGGGACCATCAAGAAAAGCGACTCCTGCGGAAGATTTACGAATAAAGATAATTAGTAAGCGCAATAGAAGACCAACAGCATCAAAAATTGCTGCAAAATTCAATAATGAGCGAGATTCCAAAGTTTCTGCGAGTACTGTGAAACGTCAGCTGAAAGAGGCTGAGTTGCATGGGCGAGTGGCTTGTCGAAAACCGTTACTTCGAAGAGGAAATAGGCTGAAACGACTGAAATGGGCACAGGCTCATAGAGATTGGACAGTGGACGATTTTAAAAACGTTTTGTGGACTGACGAATCCAAGTTTGAGGTTTTTGGAAATAGACGGAGAGTTTTCGTACGCAGATCAAGAGGGAAAAGAATGTTACGGGAGTGTATGGTTCCTACAGTGAAGCATGGAGGCGTATCTGTAATGGTTTGGGGTTGTTTTTCCTTAATCGGAACAGGGGACTTGCTCAAAGTTGAGGGCATTATGAAAAAAGAAAAATTTCGGAAAATCCTGGAGGAAAATGCCATACCGTCAGGAGTCCAATTAATTGGTCGTGGATTTGAATTTATGCAGGACAATGGCCCCAAACATAAATCTAAATTGTGCACAGATTACCTACAGCAATAAGAAAATGAAAACCCTAAAAATTATGGAATGGCCGCCACAGTCCCCCGATCTGAACCCGATAGAGTTGTTATGGGAAGAATTAGACCGATGTGTTAGGAAAAAGTTTCCAAAATCGAAGGAACATTTGTGGACCATTCTCCAGGAGGTATGGACAAGCTTGCCCAATGAAACATTAGCAAAATTAGTGAATCGGATGCCGAGAATAGTGGCAGCAGTCCTAAAGGTAAAAGGTGGATTTTTCGATGAAAATCGGATTTAAATTATTTGTATTACATTAACTTTTTCTTTTTAATAAATTTGTGTTTGAAAATATGTAAAATCATGTAAGTAAGTATTAAATACATGGCCATTTAATATTTCTCTTATTTTCTTTGACTTCCGTACATTTTTTTGCTTGCTCGAACTTCCATGAACGGTGGTGTAAGTCCAGATAACGACGTTTCTGATAGCGATTGTTTCATCATGGCCAATTAAGATATAGCTTTCGAATTTCAATTTGATATTATCTTAGAAGACAAACTGCTATGAAGGTTCCCAACTAAAAGACCAATAACTATAGACTATTAAATTTTCTTAACGTATACGACAACTTTATTGAGAAAGATATTTAAGTTGCAATAATACGATAGTGATACGACTTAATTTATTGTTGTAGGAAAATATTACTTTAAATTTGAAAATTTTATATATGAAGAAAATGGCTAGAAGACAAGTTATTTAGCCATTCCGCCAAGAACATCGTTGACTAGACTTATAATAATCTCCTAGCACCCCAGCCACCTTTTTAATAGTTGGCTATAAAAGGAGTTGGAGACTCTGAGAAAGAAGCCAAAGAGATTTTGGTGTTGGACGAGTGGACATACGTAGTTGGCTGAACTAATTATACGTGGCGTTAATGACTGCTTTCGTTCTTGTATATTGTAACATTACGCTATAGATACGCTATATTCAATCAATTCAGCTGTAGTTAAGTGTAGCTCTATATTAAAAGCAAATGTCGCACCAAATCCTCAATCTATGATAACACAATAAAACACCGAATTGTCTAGTTTTCAGTATTTTTTATTTAAATGACAATAATGTAACAGTCGCATAACAGTACAACGCATAAAAGTCGGGTATATTCCTTTTACAAATTTCATATCAGTAAAATAAGTGCTTTATGTTGCTGTAATTAAATTGAGCCAGAATAATGAAATCGCTACCATTTGGCGGCAAGATAATGGTTTAAGGGAAAGAGGAAGATAAATTTCATTTTATATCGAAATCATACTTGTAAAAATGACATACCTTAGCGATGTGGTATTTGTAGTGAAAAGAAAGCAGCTTGCCAGCGATAGAATGACTTCACACCAATCTCTTTTTAAAAACACCTGGTAAAAATTTGAATTCTTCTCCATTTATCTGTTCTTCTATATAAATTATTATTACATACAAATTCCAAAGCAAATGAAACTTCATGCAATTATTAATGAAGCACTTCCATGCACGAGAAAAGCGACGTGGTAATTCGATTACTTGATACAAACGCAAGTGTTTCTGTTATTGCACCATCCTTTCTTGCCCTTCCTGCGTTGTCTGCAATATGCAATACATAATCGATTCCTAATATTGCGTTTGTAATGACATATAATGGTCGAAATCGGCGACTCTGAAAATTTGATTATAATGTAGAATTCTTTACGAAAAAGAGTCCCGAAAATATACTAGTTTGCCCGTCTTTGACAATCGTCGTGAAGAACAGTAGTAGAATTACAAATCGTAACCCTAAAATATGTGTATTCATCGCCCTAGCAGGGCCCTAACTAATAAAAGAGTTGAACTTATTGTTAGTATTTGTTCAGTGCGAATTATACATTGTTTATTATATGCTACAATGGTAGCAGAAAATTATTTATTTGTTGTATTAATGGTTATGTTTAATTTTAAAGGCGATTGTTTGGAAAGGATTTACGATATGTTCAAGATAACACTGGGGAACAATTTGTAACACAATTTCTGTTGAGTTTGGTTTTTGAGCTGTTTTATAGTTAATTAGGCATGCTGGTTTCAAAACTGTAGTTAGTTTTCTTCTACCACGTCAAGTTTTATCTCTACACCTTATGAGAATGTGACCACTCTCCGCGAAATCGAGCATGGATCATAGGAAGCACTATTGCTCTCCTATTGGCAGACACAAACCTTCTCCGATGGGCGCCGGGTGAATGACGCATAGGAGAACAGCGAGAGGTTTATACTTGTCTGAACTTGTTCAGTTACGCCTGAGATACTGTAGTGAGACGTTGTGTGCCGTGCAACCCATTTCGACGTGGAGTCTGAGTTCTTGTTTATATACAAGGTTAGCAGTGTTTAGTGTTTATAAATGCTTAAACAGCTCCGATTCGTTTTGTTACATATGTGGCAGTTTCACCATTCCCAGTCAAAGGACAAACATCAGTACATCTGTCAGGCAAGTCTATTTTGCTTATTTTAAAGTGAAAATTGGTGATCAATATAAATCCTGGGCCCCTCACAAAGTGTGTAAGCAGTATGTTGAGGGTTTACGGATGTGCACCAAGGGAACACGTGATAAACTTCCATTTGGTATACCTATGATTTGGCGAGAGATCATTCAAGTGATTGTTACTTTTGTATAGTGAAAACGTCAGGATATAACAAGAAAAATAAATGTAAAATAGAGTATCCTAGCTTACCATCAGCTATACGCCCAGTACCTCATTCAGCCGAAATCCCAGTGCCAGTTTTCAATGAATTACCCTCTTTGGAAATACGGGAATACGGGTCTGGTGAAGATTAAAGTGACCCCAACGATGAAGATTTTGAAATTAAAGATGATTCCGTTCGTAATGGATTTGACCAGCATGAGTTGAATGATTTGGTTCGAGATTTGGGACTATCCAAAAAAGCTTCAGAGCTCTTAGCATCAAGACTGCACGAGAAAAACTCGAAAAAAGGGAGCTAAGGTATCCTATTTTCGATCAAGAGATAGTGCGTTTCTATAATACTTTCGAAGTGATGATGGATTTGTGTATTGCCATAACGTACATGGTTTAGTGGAAGAATTGGGAATTTCTTCCTATAACGCAACTGAATGGCGACTGTTTATCGATAGCTCACAGCGGAGCTTGAAGTGTGTTCTCCTCCACAATGGAAATTTATTGGGTTTAGTCCCGATAGGCCATTTAGTTCGTTTGAGTGAAGAATATGAAGACATGAAACCTGGTGATCCAAACATTGTACATCAGTCACCTGTCGACAGAAAGAGCATTATATTTCCACCTCTGCATATAAAATTGGGTCTCATGAAGCAATTCGTTAAAGCTTTGCCAATTGAAGGAGACTGTTTCAAGCATTTCCTAGCCTGTCATTTGAAAAGATAAAGGCCGGTGTTTTTGATGGTCCACAGATTCGGCAGCTTGTTAAAGATGAACATTTCATCGGAACAATGTCAGAAGTTGAAAAGAATGCTTGGTTGGCATTTAAAAACATTGTTAAAGACTATCTTGGAAATACACGAGCACATAATTACGCTAAAATTGTTCAGTAACTCTTGGAGAGCTTCAAACTGCTAGGTTGCAACACGAGCACCAAATTGCATTTTTTACATAGCCATCTTGCTAACTTCCCGGAAAATCTTGGTGCAGTCAGTGATGAGCAGGGTGAGCGATTTCACCAGGATTTGGTCATGGGGGCACGGTATCAAGGTAGATGGGATGTACATATGAAGGCTAACTATTGTTGGAGCATCAAGCGAGAATGTCCACAAATTTAACATTCCAGATAAAGCTATAAGCGAACATTTTTGCCTTAATATGTAATTACCGTTCGATAAAAAAACAACTATTTGTATGAACACAGTTTAACTTGCAGTAACTGTTATAGCCTTTGTACGAATAAAATTATTCTTTATAAACAGTATATTTGGTAAGTTTTTACTTTATTTTCCTTTATATGCACAATTTGTATGACTTTTGAGGGTATCCTGTAGCTTAAGAAGTTGACGTGATTGACGAAAACTGCGGTTATCTTTGGATCCAGAAGCCAAAAGTTAGTTGAAAACAAGTCACAGATTTAAGACAACGAAATTGCTGTTCCCCAGTGTAATTAACACATAACATAGGATGTTCTATTAAAAAAAAAAAACAAATTTGTACCGTTCGCAGCGGAAACTGAATAATATCCTGTATACTTGAATATCATTTTGTGTTGTGTCACACTTGTCTCCGCATATATTTTGTTTGAAACCTTTTTCTCTAAAATACTTAAGGTAGGAATTATCTTCCACCCACGTACTAGGTGGACACGCTATATTGGGTGTCATCTTCACGGACTCGGAAGATTGTACCTTTGCGAATGGAAATTTTTCAAAACCATTTTTACTTATGAACTTCGATTCGGGGCATGGTTTAAAATTTATATTGAAACGTACATTACCATCCTAAAATTAAGGGTTTCAGAGTTATTAGCGGTATTTTGAAAAGGTTGACAGTTACAGAAACCGTTATTTCTCCTAAAGTACGTATTAGACATTCGTAATCTAATATAATCTAATGTAATCTAAAATACAAAAATTTTTACCACAGCAAATGGATTAAAACAAAAAATATAATGTATTATAATGAATTTAAGCGCATCAGAAAGTTAATCAAAACGCAAATTAAGAATAGTTACAAGGATACCGGGTAGATTATGTGACGATCATGGAAATGATTTTACCGATCCCAATCATATTGCTAATACCTAACTTAGAGGATAGCGTCTCTTGGTCTCATTCTGATTACAATCGCTTACCTTACTCCTTTCCACTGGTTAGCGAAGATAAACATATTGCGCTAATGGCTACTTTTCCTAACAAATGTACCGCAGGTGATGATATGTTACCCAATTTTTTGATACGTGACTGTAGATTTGTTTTTGCATTTCCTCTAAAATCATTATCAATCTTTTAATTTTATCTTGTACTTTTCCTGGACGTTGGAAATTGGCCAAAATTGTTCCAGTGCACAAAAAGGGTAATTGCGAATTTCTATCTAATTACAGATCCATTTCCATAATATCCAATTTCGCTAAACTTTATGAGAAGGTATTATATGTTAGCATTTTTAATAGTGCCCTCATTCTTAGTAGAACGAAGGGATTACAGCCTGGGGATCTTAAAGAGCATGTCAAAATCCTTGAAGAAAAAAAAGGACACGATCCCTATGCAATACAATTTTGACCAACCTTATAAGGTGATCATTGAAAGCCGTACTGAGTGGGCATCCGGTGAGCCTCAATGCAAAAGCGATACCCTGGAATGGTACACGGACGGCTCGAGAGTAGAAGGTGTCGGAACAGGTATAGGCATTAGTGGTCTCAACTACCACCTAAAAATACCTACAGGACACCACACCAATATATTTCAGGCAGAGATTTCTGCTTTAAACCTGCGCGCCATAAAGAACCTTGAGAAAGGGATACGAGGCGCAACTATTAATATTTTCGGCGACAGTCAGGCAGTTCTAAAGGCTATTATTGGCCTACTTATACGAATCTGCTCTAATACACGAATGTGTACACAATCTACGGCAATTGGGACGCAATAACCACGTTACTTTGCGGTGGCTCTCAAGCCACTAAGGGATCGAAGGGAATGAAAAGGCAGATAAGCTGGCCAAAGAAACAGCGAACATTCCTTTCATTGGTCCTAATTCCTTCTGTGGTCTCCAAAAGAGCCACATAAAACAAGCAATTAAGATATGGGAAGACAATCAAAAGGCCTCGTACTGGAATAATGTTCCAGGACAAAAACAGGCGAAATCTCATATCAGGCTCGCCAAAGACAGCAAAAATAGCGCTATCGTTCAGCAAAGAGGATCTTGGATTACTGGCAGGATTTCTGACAGGCCGTGTAGCCCTTAAATATCACCTACTTAAAATAGGAAAAGCTGAAGATCAAATCTGCCGTCTATGCCAAGAAAAACTGGAGACGGCAGAATACATCCCCTGTGAATATGTTGCCATTAGTCGCATACGACACCAACACTTCAGTAAACCATTCCCTACACTTACTGAACTGAAGCAAACAGATCTTAGAGAAAAAATAATGCAATATATTTTTAACAGGAAGTATTTGGATTACGATAAATTGCATTTTCTTACCTTATTTTCCACAATTTTTATTATATATGATAAAACAAATTCGCCGCTTGCACTTTTTCACGTTGTAAACTTGTTTACCAATACTACCTACCTTCCCTACTTAAACTCGGTACTTAAATTTCTAGTAAGTAAATGATAGCACTCATTTTAGTTTTAAGCGACGAACATTTTCAAATCGCCCCGTTGGTGTCAAGTAATCAAGTTTTGCGGTGGCAATAATTTGACTTCACCATTTAGCTAGCAAGATCTTTCAAATTGCGTGGAAAAAAATTGGAGTTAAAAAAAATGATGATGATGTCGTAGCTCATAGTTAACAACATACGAATTTTTAACTCACAAACTGTCTAATTAAAATATAAAATCAATCTGTCAATCAGGGTTTTCCAAAAAATCATGAAATACGTAGATTACGAATTTTATGCGGAACTTTATCACCACACTGTATATTCAATTTGCTTTGCATGATAATGGAACGATATTGTTTACGGACTTTGAAGTTCTTCTGCCGAATTTTTTGAGTATTTCCTTACACCAATTGACACCAGCCTTTTTTGTGCTTAGATCAAATTATGCAAAATCCATAGGGAGATCTTTTTCACTCCTAAAAGTTCATGCAAAATCAAATGTACTGCACTCTTCGATATGCCGAAAGATGCCTCTATCTCACGATAAGTTACAGACCCATCCTCTTCAATCATGTTGTGCACAGCATCATCTTTTGCAAGAGCAACGGATGTTGGTGGACTTTCACGAAATTCATTGCTGACAGAAGCACGCCTACGACGAAATTCTACAAACCAGTTGTAAACGGTCTTTTCTGATGGTGCTTCATGACGAAAGGTGGAATGAAGCGATTCGAGACATTGTTGTTGTGTTAGATCTTTACTAAAATCGTAAAAATCATCAAACCTTCACGTGAAATTTCAAAATTGCTTTTTCTAAACGCTCATTGCAAACAAACTACTCGGCCGATTTCTGTTCTGTCACTGCTTGAACAATAACAAATGTAAAATTTTACGAAAATAATAATGTTATCTCAATAGCGCCGCCTAGTGGTCGTTTGTAAAAACTTAAGACGCCACCCTCGTATTAGCAATTACAACGTAGTCTAGTTTATTTCCATGAGCTGAAACATTTGGCAATAAAAGTAATATTGACAAATGAACATCAGCTGCTTGATAAAGCTCTGCCACGTCGTATTAATCAATTTAATGGCGTGGTCACCATTTTGAACAATTACTGTAATATTTTCTTCTCTTCTTCTAAATCTGTTTTAGCTAAAATTACGATGAACTATATGTCTTACATACTTACTACAACGTATATTTAAAATCATACATATGTGCACACCGCGTTAGAAAGTTCTGTAATAAAATGAGCCGTTAAAATACATGGGCCCTGTTGCAAAATTTGCTCGCTGTAAAAGTATAAGAGGGTGACGGGAATGAATCAGTATCAATAATAAAAAATAATCAGTAATAATAATTTAACCGCTACCATGAGAGGATCGCAGTAGACTCTAGTCAAGCGATGCCTTATATCGCTAGTTTATTTCTTTAATTGATTAACGTTGCCTTTCTCGATCGTCTGCTCCTATTATATTTTTTATTTACTTTGTTTGCATCTCGTAGTTATACTGTGGAATAGTTTTTTCGAATTATGTTCCTTCTAGGAAGTCATTAATTGGTACTGCTTTACTAACAGTACTGCAAATGCTTATTTGAATATCTATCCATTATCTGTCGTAATAGGTTCAATTGAATTTTTACACATACAAATACGATTCATTTTGATATAAAGTTCCATTAATCAGATTTAGAAAACATGTTTTTGTTTTGGAATTCAATTTACGCTTAAAAATTTATGATATTGTTATGCACTTTCTATTATTTGAAGATTTAATATATTAGATATTTGGAAATGAACGAATGTAATATAATGAGAGGTTCTATTTATTTATCATTCTTTTTAAGTGAGAACGATTTCTTTGCTTCATATTACAATTAAGTATTTATTTGGAAATAATCAACGATTAAATATCATCAATGCCATAAAAATCAAATAAGATGTATTATGGATTTCCTGAAATCAGCAGTGAAACCGAGCACATAACTCAAGCACGTATGATAGGCAATTGACGAGCAGCTGGCATGTTTGTGGGGAAACTGAAGAGTGAGGAGGGCGTGCTTATACAGGCTGGGGCAGAGCAACTTGCTTATTTGAATTTGGCGCCACGAAGCGATGGTTACTTCGAAGAAGGTGGGGGTAGGCACATTCGAGAGGGCGTAAAGTTATAGCTCCGCTTGGTTTAGAAGGTGGAGCGCGCGTTCGCTGTCGAGGCATACTTTTCTAACGGTCGTTCAATCATCGCCACGCAACGTGCATTCCGTACCGATTTCAATATTGCGCCCCGAGGTGGTGTATCTGGCCAGCAGCCGATTGTTTCATGGGTAAACAACTTCAGGGAAACTGGTGATGTGAAGAAAAAAAAAACCTGGGCTTCCGCGAACAGCAAGGTTACCCCAAAACATTAACATGGTAAGGCTTTCTGTTTTGCGATCCTCTCAGCGCTCTGCCCGCAAATAAGCAGCTGCTGTTAGGTTGTCTGTTCGTTCTGTGAGACGAATCCTCCATGAAGAACTAAAATTTCATCCCTACGAATTGGCTGTGGTGCAGGAACTTAATCCACGCGATTTTGTTGCTCGAGAAAATGCATGTGAAGCTCTTCTTGGCATGCCTCACGACATACTTGTTTCCTTCAGTGATGAGGCTCACTTCCATCTTTCGGGATCTGTAAATAAGCAGAACACACGCTATGGGAGCCCTGATAACCCCAGACAACTTCATCAGCGTCCCCTACATTCACAACGTGTAACTGTTTGGTGTGCACTATCCCGAGTTGGAATAATTGGTCCATGGTTTTTTGAAGAAAACGGGAGGGCAGTTTCGGTGACTTCTGACCGTTATGTCCACATGATTCAGGAGTTTTTCGTGCCAATACCAAACGAGATGGATGTGGGAGATGCATGGTTCCAGCAGGACGGTTCCACGGCACACACAGCGCATGTGTCAATGACTGTTTTGCAAGAACACCTCCCAGAATGCCTCACCTCCTTGAGGAGCGATCTGCACTGGCCACCACGGTCACCTGATTTAGCCCCCTACGACTATTTTTATAGGGCTGTCTAAACTCACTTGTTTACAACGATCATCCTAGGACCCTGGCTTACCTGAAGAACAACATTCATCAAGCTGTCGCCATCATACCCGTCGATATGCTGGAGAGAGTTGAACGAAACTTCCGAGTTCGATTAACGAAGTGTATTGAGAATAATGGACGCCATCTGCCTGATATCATCTTTAAAACTGGGAAAACATATAATTTAAATGTTGTACTTGATGCTGTTCAAAGAATTAAATATATACCTGCATTACTTTTTTTAAATTGAATTTCCACATAAGCAAGTTGCTCTGCCCCACTCTGTACATAGACGACGTCATTCGCTATATGTATTAGACTACCACTTATACATGAATCCTTTCCAATGCTAGTACATTACTTATTAGACCCTAATAAATATTTAAATGGATTTTCACTTATACGAAGGGTGTTTTTCATCTATAATGTAGCTTTTCTTCTTTTCTGTGTTCCAGACTAAAAAATGACTCCTACAAGACGATTATTACGGAGAAACGTCAAGAACTTGACACGCTTTACAAGAAGGCTATACTCAAGTGATAGGCCGTATTCCACAGTCGTTGGAATATTGCAAGAGGGAACCTATCGATCAGACGTAGTTGAGCGCGTCAATGATGTGAAACCCTATAGCAGTGTACCTGGCCCAAAATGCTTGCCGATAATTGGGAACTCATGGAGATTTGCGCCAATCGTAGGTAAGTACAATCGCGATAATTTTTATAATACCACATTCTTGTATATACGATACATATAGGTCAATACAGCGTCACCGAGCTGGATAAAGTAATGTGGTCTTTGTACCATAATTTTGGAAAGATCGTCAAGGTGGAAGGTCTGATAGGTCATCCGGATCTGCTCTTCGTATTCGACGGTGATATTATTCAAAAAGTATTCAAATTGGAGGAAGAATTACCTCACAGGCCATCGATGCCATCATTGTATTACTATAAACAGCAATTAAAGAGTAGTTTCTTCGGTGATAACCCAGGAGCAGTAGGAGTGTAAGAAAGTATATTACTTTGTTTTTTTTTTTGCTAATCGTGGCTCTCTCAAGCAAATTAAGGAATACCCTTCCTTCTATTATTCAAATTTTAGTTAGCTGCTAAATGAAGGTGATTCCCAAAACTATTTCAGAGTGTACCATTATTCTATGTTTTTAGTCTATTTGAACATTATAGCTTGCAAAAAAGTCTAAATTGATTTTGCTATAGAAGACATAATATCATTTTTTCGAATAAAACAACATACTTCGGGATCTGCCCATATAAAAATATTAGGATCTAATGAAGGCAGTCCTCGCGTAAATTTCACTTCCACCTCATCATCATTTTCATTGAGTTTGACTACTTGACTAACATAATCTTTACCAGACCTTTTACTAGCGCAAACAACTACTATCCAATCATTAAAATTTACCTTTGCTACTTCTTCAGTTAGTTCATTTACATTTTCTATTACTTCTGCGGGGTATGTGTGTAACAGTTACACACTTAACTCCAAAAAATAATGCACACTTTCCCGATACTAAATTTTAAATGGGTAAATTCATACCACTTAAAAATATTTAAAAAGAATTATGGTAAAATAAAAATAATTGCTACAGAATAAAATTTAGTATCTTACCTTAAAAAAAATTATTTAGAAAGTAACTCATTTTACTGACGATACTTGATTTAAGGAAGTACTATTAACTGCATACCGTTTCTTATAACAACACTTTGCAAAAGAATATAATTTTCCATTCTAATTACAGATATTTACTTTCTCTGCTGGGACACATTTAAAGCTAATAATTTTTCTTCAGTATGCCATAGGTGGCAGTATTTACACATTCATATTTTACGGAAAATCTTTGATTTATACCAAAAAAGATATAGAGTAGTCTGAAAAGTTACCAGCCTAACATAGAAACAAGTACTTCTTTTGTCAAATGTAGTTTTATTTCTCAACATAGTCTCCTTGTAAGTCTATATACTTTTCCCAGCGAGGCTCCCATCCCTTTAATCCGTCCATGTTGTTCTGCAAAACAGACATTTATGAATGTGGCCTCCTCATTCGATGAAAGTCTCTGTCCCCCGAGCAAAGCTTTGAGCTTAGGAAACAGAAAAAATCCCTGGAGGCCAGATCTGTTGAGTAGGGTGAGAAATCTATTAATTCGAATCCCAATACGTGAACTTTTTCCATGGCAACCACTGAAGAGTGAGACGGTGCGTTGTCTTGGTGGAGCAAAACTATATTTTTCTTCAAATGTGGCAATTTTTCCTCAATTTCTACCTTCAGCCTGTCAAATAGTAATGCGCAGTATGCCCCCGTTATTGTTTTTCCCTTTTCAAGATAATCAATTATCACCTAATTCAACCCTTCGCAGTTTACTGTTTCGACTGTGCCTTGGCAGGAGTGTACTGGTGTATTCAAGTTTTAGCTACGGTTATTAAGCGACACCAAAACTCCAACTTATTCTATTAAAATGCTTCAAAAGAACTTTGGAAATGTTCATTCAAACGCGTTTTTGGTGCTGAGTAAGCAAGCGCTGCAACCAACCTATGGTTAGCTGTGTCATGCCTGAAATACGAGGGTGGTCCCAGAAGTACCCGGCCTAACAAAGAAGGCGGAAAAAACCAACCTTTATTTTTCAGCATAGTCTCGTTTTAGCTCGATACACTTTTCCCAGCGACGTTCAATAGCTTCGATACCCTGTTTATACTGAGAAACGTCGAGTTCCGCCCACCGCAGGCTCCATCTCTTCATTGTTGGCAAATCTTTGACTACCGAGCAATTTTTTCAAGTTAGGAAACAGAAAATAGTCCGAGGGGGCTGAATCAGGCGAATAGGGTGCGTGAGGAAGCAATTCGAACCGTAACTCGTGGATTTTGGCCACCGCGATAACGGATGTGTGAACTGGTGCGACCGTTTTGTCTTGATTTCATCACTCAAACGTTGCAGCAAGTTCGCATGATATTCTCCGTTGATCGTTTTCCATTTTTGGAGATAATCACTGAAAATTATCCCACGTGAATCCCAAAACACCGACGCCATAAATTTACCAACAGACAGAACTGTCTTCGCCTTCTTCGGAGCCGATTCTCCCCTTTCAGTCCATTTTTTCGACTGTTCTTTCGTCTCAGGTGTGAAGTGATGGATCCATGTTTTATCCATGGTTATGAATCTACGCAAAAACTCTGTTTTATTGCCGCGAAACATCTCCAAACACTCGGTTGAAACATCCGCACGACGCTGTTTTTGTTCAAGCAAACGCGGCAACCATCTTGCGCGCAGCTTTCTCATGTCCAAATTTTCTGTCACTATCCGATGTACAGCACTTTTTGAAATGCCTACCATGTCTGCTAGGTCGCGCACTTTCACTCGATGGTCATCCAATACTATTTTGTGTATTTTTGTTAACATTTCTGACGTCACCTCATTTGGTCGTCCCCTGCTCTGTCCGTCTTGGCAGCTCGTACGGCCGCGTTTAAACTCTGCCACCCAATATTTTATTGTTGTAAACGATGGACTAGACACCCTCAAAGTAGAATCTAGCTCAGCTTTTATATTTGTTGGACTGAGACCTTTCAAATGAAAGTATTGTATCACATACTGTTGACCAATTTTTTCCATGTTTAGAAATTCACTGACACCGTTCACAATTGGTGGCTGTCAAACGTATACTAAACAACGTAGCGTCTTCAAACTTCAAACTTAAGCTTTATAAGGCTGGTACTTTCGACCATAGTAATTATTTTCAAACAACAACCGCCATCTATGGGTCAGGTCGGGTACTTCTGGAACCACTCTCGTAGCTGTTTATTGACTGAAGATTTCAGTCAAACGATTGTTAGATAACAACTGAGCGTCCAACATAGTTGACATTTTCAAAACCACCTTTCAACGCATTCGCAATTATATTATCAGAATATTTTTGAAGAGTAACGCCATCTTCGTATTGGGACCCGAAACTTTTCAGACTACCCTCGTATTTATTCAAACGTCAAACCTCAATTATTTCTCTTAAACCTAAAATCAACAAATAAAAATAACTATTAAAATTAAGTCGGATGATATTATAATGGGTGTTTTTTAAGCCTGATAGAACTTGACATTATAAAAAATAATACGATACATTAAATTGTAATCAAATGTTTGGTACGATTCGAAAGATTTATTCATGGCATTAACATTTGAAAATGATTTCGGGGATATACCCACCACGGCTGCGTATTCTGGACGTCCAATTTTAGGTCACTTTTTCAAGCACTGCTGGCCGTATGTCACGAATAACAAGGAGAATTTTGACTTCCAAGGCGTCGACTGTTGCTGGTTTATTGACATAAGTCAGTGACTTCACGTAGCCCTACAGTAAATAATCGAGAGATGTCAAATCGCAAGACCTTGAAGGCCAATTGACAGGTCCATTCCTCGAAATTAACATCGCCAAAGTTTGATTTCAATAAGTCGATGGTTGCCATCGCCATCTCGTCCGGATCAATGTTCTGCGTATTTTCAAACGAATAATCTCCATTGACGGTAACGCGAGCCCCGGCTACATTTTTGTAGAAATAAGGGCCAATAATGCCACCGGCATGTAGGCTGCACCAAATAGTGCATTTTTCTGGATGTAGCGTCTCTTGTGGATTGGTCCCACTCCATATGGGGCAATTTTGTTTATTCACAAACCCGTTAAGCCAAAAATGAACCTCATCGCTGAACACAATTTTGCGATAAAAGAACGGGTCAGCTTCCAACTGCTCTTGAGCCTAAACGGCGAAAAAATGACGCAGATGATGGTCTCGTGGCTTTAATTCTTGTACCAGCTGGATGTAGGCCAAGATCTTTGCGCAAAATTTTCCGCGTAGTGGACGGATAAAGCCCCAATAATTGTGACCGACGACAAATGGACAAATTGGGATCTTCGTCTACACTTTCGTTTTCAGCAACGATATTCTCTTCAGTATGCACATTCCTTCGACGTGTTGGCGTTATTGCATCATGTAGAGAGTGTGCGGTATCTAGCCACCGTTCCACGGATGGCTTGAGGACGATTATGTAGGCCATAAAAATCACGAAGTGATCTGTAAGTTCCCCGAATCGATGACTGACTTTGAAAATACATTTGAATAATTTGGGAGCGTTGTTCAAGCGTGAATAAATGTTAAAAAGTGAAAAATGTGCAGTACAACAACTCGTTTGACAGTTAACTTTTTCGTAAATACTATCTAAGCAAGAAAAACATCCGTTATAATATACAGAAACTTAGAAATATTAAAAGGCACTGGTCAGGTAGAAAAAAAGGAAAATGTTCTGAGAATGGGATGAAAATTGATTATATTCGTGCCAGATTTTCTATTTTTTCTTTTTAGATTAATGGAAAAGATAGATCATCTGAAGAAAAATCGAAAGCTACTTTATATTTCATTTCAACCTTTGAATTTGATATTTCTTAAACTATATAAATTTATTTCGCCTTTCATAGGTTCTAACAAGACACATATTGTGAAATTGTATATCTTCAAACTTTGTTTTTCGAGTAAATTAGTAACTTCTTAACGTTAAGATATAAATTAATGTTAAAATTATAAAAAGATAAATACTAACACTTCTTATAGGCACGGTCCAAAATGGGATAAGTTTAGGAAGCAAGTGCAACAAATTGTTCTTCAACCAAATATCGCTAAAAAATACAACACTCCTTTAAATGAAATAGCAGAAGAATTCGTAAATAAGTAAGTTTTGTTTACTATGGTATACAGCGTGTCTAGTTCTAGTGCGCGAATAGAAGATAAATCCTTCCCTCAGCGATTAACGTATTTAAGTATGCAGTATGCAGTCTTTTTGCAATTTTTTCGCTGCTCATGATACCGACTTGTTTTTTAAGTGAAACATTTTACACAGGCTTGGAATAAAGTATGGAACCAAGCTAATATCTTTAAAACGGAAACGATGATATTGATGAAACTTTGCAAGTAAGTGTAATGACGCATAATGCATCTAATTTCGAATTTTTTGTTTTACTGTACTACGGTTTAACCAGAAATACCCTCAACTTTTTTATTTAAATGGAACATCCTGTATATGTTTGCATCCTATAATAGACCTTGTTTTTCCGGATTTGCCTATATTAACGAAATCATTTCAAATATTCAAGCTACACCCCGAACTTACCTCCTGACAATAAGCAAGCCTGTTAAGAAATTCCTGACTTATCTTTCCCAGGTCGTCTCTACAGATTAATTCACATTCAACGATTATTCTTTGTCTCAACTCCTGCAAAGTAGTTGGTCGTCTAACGTAAACACGTGATTAGAGATGAACCCAAAGGAAAAAATCTAATGGACTGGGGTCTGGGGCCTGGAGAACGTGCAGGGCACTCAATGAATCCTCTACGTCCAAACCATCGCTTTGAAAAAGTAGCATCCAAAAAATTCCTAACTCGTCTGTCATAGTGAGCAGGCGATCCATCCTGTTGAAACTAAAAATTTTGAGGTAAGTACCCATTGTATTGAAGTGCAAGATTAATTTGGTTATTCAATAGATTCATATACCCATTTTCCCCATTCAGGTTTCCGTCTATAAAAAATGGATCTATAAACCTGTTTTCTAAAACTCCCATCCAAACATTCAACTTTTGTGAATGTTGAATATGGACTTCGAGAATCCACTGAGGGTTCTTATTTGACCAGTAACTTGAATTATGGCGATTAACTGTTCAATTTAAACAAAAAGTTCGTCTACATTACAAATTTCCATCGCTCTTTCGCAAAACTCTAACTGTCGGTCAAAATCATCATCATTCCTGAATCAAGTGTACTTTATACGGATGGTATAAAGTTTTCTCTTTTCAACATTTTCCCTACAGAACGACGACTTATACCATAGTTTAGTGTTAAAGTTGTGATAGAAGTTTGAGGTGATTCTTCCAATTCAATGCCAAAGTTTTCTCTAATACCTTTGCTAGTTGCGGTCTGGGGTCTTCCAGTTTTTAGAAAATTTTTTACCAACCCAGTCAAACTAAAACGTTTTAGTAACAGCCGAACGTGTTATAGGATTTCTTTCGGAATGCAAATCATTAAAACGATGACTCAATTCTTCATGAGTTCTAACACGTTCGGCAAAACCGATTATCATTAAAATTTCAACGCGCTCCTTTTCAATAATGATAGCAAGGACTGTGGGCTCTGTCCCTACTCTACAAGAAAAATATACACAAGTACCTAACTTTTGCCACTTAGACTAGAAAGCAAGTTAAAATAAGGAGAAAAGGCGGAAAAACGGTTTTGTCACTACGAATCGCAAGATATGTGATCACCCCACCCTAATAAAAATAAAAATCCAATGGGACAAAGGTTATGTCCTTTCTGTTCGTCAAATTTGTGTTCCTTCCGCTTCTACCCTTAAAACTAAAGACTGGACGCATACGGAATGTACGAAAGGATCTACGGCTTAGCCCAACAGTCATGAAACGGCGCAAAAACTCGTCCGGATTAAACGTACGGTTAAACAATGTCAAACACTCCTTCGAAGTTGTCCCATGATCGCGTTTATCAATTGTGAGCAAACGCTGCACCCATCTTGCAGATAGCTCTCTCATATGCAAGTGATCATTCAAAATCGAAACCACTGAGCCATGTAATATGCCTATGGCGTCTACAATCTCGTGGACTTTCAATCCCCGAACGGCCAACACCATATCGTGGATTTTTTCGATTGTTTCGCATGTAGTAACCATGACAAATGACTTCTTTACCGTAATAAATCGAAAAGAGAGGGAAAGTGTAAAGGTCCCTTCTCTTTATTGATTAGGTTTGCATTCTTATTTATGTAAATAGTCTCATAGGCATCCAGTTCAAGCGACGAAATTACGTTTCTAATCAATTTTAGGTTTTCTAATTTAATATTATGCCTAGTATCGTTTATGTGTTGAGCTACACTTCACGCTTCTATCTTCCCGTACCTGTAACACCTGATGTGTTCATTAAATCTAGTACCTATCGCTCGTTTCGTTTGACCAATACAGGCTTTATCACATTCACCACATGCAATTTTGTAAATTCCCGACCTTTCTCTCATGTCCGGTTTATTTTTTGGATTGCCAAGAAGGTTTTTGAGTGTATTTCGCGAACTGAAACATACGTTTATCTCTTGTCCCTTAAAAACCGTACTAATACCTTTCGATACTCTATAGAAGGGAAGTTTCACAACGCTCTTTTTCATTTAAATGCAGTATTTTCAGCCGTACAATTAGTAATTAGATAGACGTGAATTAAATAAACTTCACAGTTCCTCAACAATTACCTACTAGGTCATACACGTTTATTTTTATTAATAAATAAAAATTCAAGTTGCTTATGGCTATCTTCATAGATTTTACTCTAATGTGTAAAAACTAAACAGTAAATGTGTAGTGCTCTATCTTTTTATTTTTTTTCAGATAATGGTACTAAAACCAGTATGGACGAATCTGTCTATTACAATATATAAGAATATATAGGATGTCCTATTTAAATAAAAAAGTTGAAGGTACTACAACAACAAATTAGAAATTAGATGCATTATGCCTCATTACACTTACCTGCAAAGTTTCATCAACATCATCGTATCGGTTTAAAAAATATCTTCTTGGCTTCATACTTTATCCCAATCCTGTATACAGTGATAGTCAAAAAGTCATCAAATGAAAATTTTTATTTCTAATTTTTAAGAAAAAAAAATTTACGGCACTAACTTGTGCTTGTAGAGCCTATTTAGCACTTATCAGATATACCAATTGGTGTCACCTGATAAGTCGTCACTGATTGCATACGGAGACTTGTAATTCAATATTAATTAAGCAGCGTTTTGTAACCTTTTAAGTAGTGAAACAGTTCACTAAAACCCTTACCACAACACTTAATTCGTACTGGACGCACGTTTCGATAGCCAAGCTATCATCATCAGCAGCAAGACTGAACTAACAAGCTAAGTGAAAAACTAACCTATAAGGAAAAAAATTATGCAAATTTGTAAAATTAAAATCGTAAAATTTAATGAGCCGCTTCATTGCACAGGACTATAAATAGCCTAAAGGTAAATGAGCCGAATGACGTGAGTTAATAAATCCTAGATTACAATGAAGCGGTTCATTGCACATGGTTAAAATTACAACTAAAATGATTAAACATGATGTAACAAAGGATAAAGGCTGGAATTTAGTGGTCCTAAATCTGAATTCATTAAGTGAGTTTTGTTTTTGTAAATTTCCATGCCTTCATAACAATTTAATTGAGAAGTACTCCTTACGTTTTTAATTAACTTTATATTATCAACATTATGGTTATTTTCAAGCATATGTAGGGCAACGCTAGATTTATCAAACCTTCTGAATTTGAGATGAGCCAAATGTTCTTTGTACCTAATTTTGATTGATCTTTTTGTCTGCCCAATATACACTTGATCACAATCTTTACATGAAATTTTGTAAATTCCTGATTTATCCATGTTATCCACTGGGTCTTTGGAATTTCCTAAAAGGTTTTTAAGGTTATTACTCGAAGAGAAAACAATCTTGCGGTCAATCTTAGAAAAGATTTTTTGAAGACCCTTGGTGTAACATGGATAAAAGGGTAATTTAACATATTTCTTATTATTACGGCCGTCAATGCGTTCTAATGTGCTTACATTTCTAATTCTTAATCTATCTTTATGTTTCCTAATAGTATTATAGACGACATCTTCAGAGAATCCGTTAAAGTTAGAAATATTGATGATTTCTTTTAGTTCATTTTGATATCTATCTTTCGTTAAAGGAAAATTGAGTAACCGGTGCACCAAAAAGTTAATAGCCGAAAGTTTGTGTTCATATGAGTGATTAGAATCCTGTAAGATGAATCTATTATTACTAGTAGGTTTCCTATATACGTCTATTTCTAACTTATTTCTATTTCTTATTACTAACATGTCGAGGAAAGGAATCCTGTTGTCTTTTTCTTCTTCGTGGGTAAATTTGATAGAGGGAAATTTTGAGTTAAGTTGTTCTATGAAATCCGTTATTGAACATTTACTGATGTCAAAGATGCAAAAAATGTCATCGACGTATCTGATCCAAAGCCGAGGGAAATAAGCGAAAGTATTCTTCAGGTCAGTTTCAAATTTACCCATAAAGAGGTTAGCCATAAACGGAGATAAGCTGTTACCCATTGCTGTTCCTTCCGTTTGTTGATAAAAAGTGTTGTTAATTTGGAAAAAGTTTTGTTTCATGCAAAGTTTTGTCAAAGAAATGAAGCTAGTAACTTCCTCTCTATCCATTTGGTTATCTAACAAAAGTGTTTCTAAATATTCCAAAGTTAAATCAACTGGAACACTAGGGAACAGTGAACTTACGTCAAACGAAACTAAAATTTCTTTGTCAGTAAGCTCAATGTTCTTAGTTTTTTCAATGAACTCGTAAGAATTTTTAATAGCCAAATCCGGAAATTGTACAGGTAACTGGTTCAATTTGTCAGATAACCACCTGGAAAGTAAGTAAGTTGGACTGTTGATATTCGAAACAATGGGTCTCATGCTTTTTCCGGGCTTGTGTATTTTAGGTAAACAATACATCCTAGGTAGTACTGGGTTTGATACCGTTAGTCTAAATCTTAAATTGTCGCTAATGATGAGTGTTCCTTGTGCCTACCCACGAGCAGGGACAGTTTCTTATCGTTTTTTGCTCCGCGAATAAGTCCACAGTATAAGCCTGTCTGCGCCGCGAACACTTTATTTATTTAGCTAAAAAGATCCATGGCCCCATTACCCACACCAAATTATGATGCTACTCCTGCGCGGGTAATTACCGCCAGGTTAAGAAGCAAGTATTACGTCCTGAAACCTTTTTCTCTAAATTGTTAAGGGAAGGAATTATTTCATGACTAGGCATTAGGTGAACATGCTTTATGTGTATTGGCATGTATACTACATTTAGATCAGGGACTCCCAACCTTTTTCTTGCATCGTTCCATTTTAAAAGAATGGTTCATTGACCCCCTTACATTTTCCTCTATAATATAAACCATACAACATAATCATAATCAAATAATTGCACATAAATAACTTAAAGACAACAATTAGATTGAGAATATGAACAAAAATTTAGAAAAAGGATGATTATTAGATTTATATTTCATTATTTTTTCTACTATTATCATTTCTAATTTTACAAATATACACATGTTTTCATAAATAAAATCACAGGTTGTAATAGTACATTTTTTTTTAAATAATGTGATGGTGCTTGATACATTGATAGTTTTTTTTTAATATTTGACCTAAAATTGCTTAACATAACTCTTAAATCATTCAAAAATATTCAACCCGATCTTGTTTTCCGTAGTAAGTTATTGACTCGATTAAAACCTGCTTTCGTTTGCTGCTGATTACGTGCTTATTCATCGGCTATCGACTCCAAATCGACGCCTTGATCATCATTGACCCCTTTTAAAATTTCATTGACCCTCAAGAGGTCGATACCGACCCGGTTGGGAACCCTTGATTTAGATGGAGGATGTATATTGAAGTGTTCGGTACATACGTAGATGTAAACTTGACACAATATTCCTGCATTATTACATTTACAATACAAATATTATTAAAAGTAAACACCAAATTATTTGTGCATATAGAAGGAACGTGTTTTTCTGATTCTATTTCCGGCAACAAAACTGAATGACCAAAATGATCGGTATTTAAATACTACTTAAATCAATTTAAATATGTTAATCATTCGATGAATTTACCTCATCTGTTTTTTATCCACTGCCCAACACTATCGCTGCTAATCGAATAAAGCTCACGCACTTTCACAAAATACTTCACGCCTGTCGTTACGTAAGCACTCTTATACACATTTTCAGACGCAGATTTTACAAGCAGAAATAGATTAGAAATGCAAATACTCTTACATGCACATATCAACTGAAATAATTCACAAAAATAATATAATACTTAGCATAGTAAATTAAATAATAATATACATCATTTTAGAAAGTTTGTTGTAATCATTGGCAAAATTGTTAAGAATTACAATGAAGGGATTCGGAAGCCAAATAGTAATTTAGAAATTACTCAAGCACCTCAAGCTATTGATCATATTAAGTAACATATGTACGATTGTAGAATTGTATTACCTCGTTACCATCTGCTAAAAAATACTCTGATTATAAATTATAATAAAATAAAGCTTGTCCGCAAAACCGAGAATGATTGTTAGTGCGCCATCAACGGAAAGTATTCTCTCATATATTACTAGAGCGGGCCAAGAGCGCCACGCGCCAGGTTCGCAATCAGGCTGCCGGGCGCATATATGTATGTAAACATAGGTAATTTAAATATGTAATTATTAGGACGAGGACCAAAACCACTGTCTATTACGTCGTGAAGACGCGCAAATATACACCTGCAGTTTGGGTGTTCGTTGATAAATAGGGCGTTGTTCACAGTGGCCGACTACAAAAAAAAAGTTCATTCATCGACGGCTACGAACTAACAGCGCGCTTATTCATTTACGGATGACGCGCTCTATTCATCAACAAATGACGAGTCTGCAGATGTTACGTTTGCACCACTTCGTGGCATACTAGAAACAAGCGTCGGTGTGCTCGCTTTAGTGATTATGTCTAACGTAACTATTAAAAATAAACGGCCATTACTTACGAAAGTTAATAAATTTCTTAGTGAATTTGTGGATTTACACTACAATGGGAGTACAATTTTCTGTAAAGTTTGTAAAAAGAAACTACTGTGCTGGAGCAAACGTGATTGTGAAAGACATATAAATAGCGCACACCACAGAAATAAAAGAAATGGTGTGTCACAACAACGTCAATTTCAATTAGAATTGCTTTTAACGTTTATGGTATGTGGTCTACCACTTCGTATACTTGATAAAAAAGCATTTCGAAAATTCTGGGGTACATACAATACCGAGTGGATACTACCATCTCGGACAGCGTTACGGAGAGATATTCCACGAATACGTGAAGACATTGAAAATCGAATTAAAGCCGAATTAAATGATAAACAGCTGTGGCTATGTCTTGATGAGACGACAGATTGCAAAAAAAATTCTATTTTGAATATAATAGTGCGCGTATTAGATCCTATTAAACCAAATTTTGCAATTCTATTAGCCAGCAGAAGATTAAAACAGTGTACTAGTAAAGCAATTACGGCCGTAGTTCTCGAAACGTTACAAAAATTTCAAGTGTCAACCAGTCAACTGTTGTTGTTCATGAGCGATGGTGCAGCAACAATGTGTAGTGTAGGCCGTTCCCTTAAAGAAAAGTGTGAAGGACTTTTACATGTTACGTGTAAAGTCCATGCTTTACATCTTGTGGCACAAACTATTCGAGAGTGTTACCCGGAGGTGGATGCATTAATAGCAAACACAAAAAAAGTGTTTCTCAAAAGTCCTAAGAGGACTAGGGCATTCCACAGGTTATGTCCTGGTATTCGAGAACCATCACAGCCCATTCTTACGCGTTGGGGAACGTGGTTAAAAGCCGCTTTTTATTATAATGAACATTTTCAAGAAGTCAAATCCGTTATTTTGCAATTCGTCCCTGCCGAAGCTAGAGCTATTAGGATGAGCCAGAAGGGATTTCTCGATATTTCTGTTGAAACACATCTAAAGAATATTAGCAACAATTACAAAGGGTTAGTAGACTCGATAGAAAATTTGCAAAATTCTGGATTGTCGTTGGTAGAATCAGTGCAAGTCGTGGACGAAGTTAGTACATTGTTACACAGTATAAACGATGAGTGGATGAGTTTTAGCTAAGTTCGATAGTGTTTTAAAAAAGAATCCGGACTACACGAGATTAAGACAAATGTGCGATGGGGCATCTGCAGATTCCTTGACTAAGTCTAAAGATTATTTTAACTACGCCTGTCTTACTTCGGTAGACGTGGAACGGTCGTTTTCGAAATATAAGAACATTTTTTCGTCTCGGCGAACATCCTTCACCGAGGCAAATGTGGAAACTTATCTCATGGTGCAACTTTTTAAACAAGCCTATCCGCATTATTAAGAAGGATAGAACGGATACTCTAAAACTGTGGCACTGGAACACTGAAACAGTTCACTAAAACCCTTACCACAACACTTTTTTTTTTTTTTTTTTTTTTTTTTTTTTTTTAAACTAACCTTATAAGGAAAATAAATTATGCAATATGTAAATTTAAAATCGTAAAATTTAATGAGCCGCTTCATTGCACAGGACTATAAATAGCCTAAAGGTAAATGAGCCGAATGACGTGAGTTAATAAATCCTAGATTACAATGAAGCGGTTCATTGCACATGGTTAAAATTACAACTAAAATGATTAAACATGATGTAACAAAGGATAAAGGCTGGAATTTAGTGGTCCTAAATCTGAATTCATTAAGTGAGTTTTGTTTTTGTAAATTTCCATGCCTTCATAACAATTTAATTGAGAAGTACTCCTTACGTTTTTAATTAACTTTATATTATCAACATTATGGTTATTTTCAAACATATGTAGGGCAACGCTAGATTTATCAAACCTTCTGAATTTGAGATGAGCCAAATGTTCTTTGTACCTAATTTTGATTGATCTTTTTGTCTGCCCAATATACACTTGATCACAATCTTTACATGAAATTTTGTAAATTCCTGATTTATCCATGTTATCCACTGGGTCTTTGGAATTTCCTAAAAGGTTTTTAAGGTTATTGCTCGAAGAGAAAACAATCTTGCGGTCAATGTTAGAAAAGATTTTTTGAAGACCCTTAGTGTAACATGGATAAAAGGGTAATTTAACATATTTCTTATTATTACGGCCGTCAATGCGTTCTAATGTGCTTACATTTCTAATTCTTAATCTATTCTTATGTTAAGTGTTGTGGTAAGGGTTTTAGTGAACTGTTTCAAGAAGGATAGAATTTATTTATTACATCTTTATTTACAGTTACATTATTAAGTACAACAGAATAAAAAAAGCGTTCAGTTTCTCAGTTATTTCCTTATTACATCCCATTTACAACGCATACCGTTTTCAATCAAATAAAAAACCATAATGAAAATAAAAACACCTCAGCGTGTACATATATATATATATATATATATATATATATATATATATATATATATATATATATATATATATCCGCTCTAATTACTAAACATTATTATTGCGTCAGCTTTTATTTTTTTACTCTTGTGTATTAATTTCGAAATATCACATATCTGCTGTGACTCACATATACGCTATTTACAATAAGCGGCCGTTGCGCCTGATTCCGATTCTGTTGGATGGCGCAATTTGGCCCGCTCTATATATTACACATAGTAAACAGGTACGAGGGTAGTCTGGAAGGCTTCAACCCTCGGCGTGAGGATGGCGTTAATCGTCAAAAATATTCTGATGATGTGTTGAATGATACTTTTAAAAATTTTAGCCATGTTGGATGCTCAGTTGTTGTTTAACAGTCGCTTGTGTTAGTGGATGTTAATGTTTCTGTAAAAATTAAAAAGATCGAATATCCAGTCATTTAATTCTTGCATTTGAAAGGCAATTTGCGTAGGCGTGCAAATTAGAGCCGAGGTGGACGCTGTTGGCGGGGACTCTGTAGCATCGTTTGCACAGTGAAATGTTGGGCAACTGAATTTAAATATGGTTTTATCAGCTTCGGGACGACCAAAAATTGCAACCACTACTGATAACATCGGAAAAGTTCAGAAAATGGTGCTAGACGACTGTCGAGTTATGATTAAAGAGATAGCAGAGGCTGTGGGCATCTAGAAAGAACATATTTGTTATACATTGGCTGAAGATTTGAGCATGAATAAGTTAACCGTGCGTTAGGTACTGCGTTTGTTCAGTCAGGACCAAGAATGCATTCGAATGACTATTCCCAAAGCCCTGTTGAAACAGTTTAAGTGAAATAAGTCGTAGTTTTGGCGTCGATTAGTAACTCTACACTCTTGAAGCCAAGGCACAGCCGAAACAGTGGATTACGAAGGGTGAATCGGCTCCAAAGGAGGCGACGGATGTTCTATGGGGCGGGAAAGTAATGACGATTGTTTTTGAGATACTCATGGAGTTGAGTCATTCGACTATCTTGAAAAAGAAAAAGCAGTAATGGGAACATACTACGCATCACTACTTGACAAGCTGAAGGCAGAAATTGCTGAAAATCGACCGCATTTGATGAAAGAGAAGGTTTTGTTCCACCAAGATAATGCACACGTCAATGGTTGTCATGGCAAAAATTCACAAATTGTGGTTCGAATTGATAGACCAATTAACCTATTCATCAGATCTAGCCCTCAGCGACTTTTTCTGTTTCTTAGGCTCAAAGTTTCGCTCGAAGGACAGAGATTTTCATCGAATGAGGAGGTCATCACATTTGGAAACACCTATTTTGTACAACAAGATGCCAACTACTGTTTGGGCGGATTAAAGGGATGGAAGCTTCGCTAGGATACCATTAAATAACAACTAAGCGTCCAACATGGCTGAAATTTTCAAAGTATCTTTCGACGCACGCGCATTTTAATTACAAGAACATTTTTGGCGAGTAACGCCATCTTCATGTTGAGGCTTGAAGCAGACTACCCTAGTATAATTAATAAAATATCCTAACTTGAAGTTTTAAAAACCTTTTTCACAGATTCGGCAGATCGTCACAAAACGGTAACAAAAATGCAGTTGTAACACAACAGTTCATAACTCTAGGGCATCAGTTTAAACCATGTATCAATGCACAAATTTTATCAAACACCGCAATTAAGGGGTAGGGCACTTTTCTGAAATTTCTGACCATTTGGCATGGAATGATTCTAATACACTACTCTTCTAGATTACCGTTGCACCCAAGTAGTTTACAAAATAATTTCGTTAAAGCGACAGATTAACGAAATCTGGAATGACTTGGGTGTCAGTGCTTTCTTAAACAAAGATAATTGATATAATCTTTAGTAAAATCATCATGAAAACCGATGGTAGTGATTTTACGTCAAAATGTTTGGTCACTAAAATAGAACTAGGGGGAAGAAAACCAAATTACAAGTTTTTATTCAGTTAATATTCCTTTACTTCCGTAATGCTTATTTCAGATTCGATAATATGCTGGACGAAGATAACGAATTACCGGCAAATTTTATGGAAGAAATTAATAAATGGGCGCTTGAATGTGAGTATTAGCCAGCCCGATATTATTTTTTAACATCATGTCCACTTCACTAATACATTAATTTAGAATTGAAAATGCAGTATGGAAGTTTCTCTTAAATCACTGTAATAAATTCCTTGTAAGACATTTGTGTTTAAACGGTACGGCTTTAAACATTTTTAAAATGTGCTGCATAATGAAATCTTCTTCCGGATTTGGCAGTGTGTCACTTGTGGTGATCAGCGTTGTCCATCTTACCAGCTGTTACGTTCTCCTGGTTTGAAGAACAATACCGCTAGTCATCTGCTTCAGTGTATCTTCATTGTGAAGAGGGAGGACCAATCGCTTATATATGTTTTCGCTTATTCGGTTACTATCTAAATTAACGTAACATGAACAGATAAAAACCTGCTATTTCTCATATATAAATACATAAATATTGTGTAATATATGAGGCATGTCCAAAAACTACTAACGTTTGGTAATAAAAACAAAACGAGTACAGATACATAAAAACTATTTATTGCAAAAAAAAAACTGCATACCTTAAGCTACCTTTCTACACAACTCCCACCATTTTGTAGGCATTTGTTATAGCGTGGCACGAGTTATTGTATGCCTTCCTCATAAAACGATACCGCCTGTTTTCAACCATGTAGTAACATGTTCTTTGAGCTCTTCATCGTTGTTGAATTTTTGACCACCAAGGAACGTTTTCAGGTGCAAACAGAGATGGAAGTCGCTAGGGGCGGGATCAGGGCTATACGGAGGGTGGTCAAACTGGGTCCAGCCAAAGTCCTGTAAGAGTTATTGTGTCTTGTTCGCAGTGTGAGGTTGGGTACTGTCATAAATCAAAACAATACCGTTTGTGAACATTCCTCGGCGCTTATTTTGTATTGCGCGACGTAGTTGTGTCACCTGAAAATGTTCCTTGGTGGTTAAAAATTCAACAACGATGAAGAGCCCAGAGACGATTTCTTAACCGTAGAGTACCCGATTCAAGAGTGTTTAGTCGTGTTTTCAGTAAACTGCGTGAAACTGGCGCAGTACCCAACAGTCATATCTCATCTGAACGTGCAAATGAACAGAATGTAAATGAAGTAGAAAACATTATTCAGTCGGTAGAACGTAGTCGTTCAACAAGCACACGAAGAATTTCTACATGTATCGGTGTTCCACATACAAGAGTTTGGCGGACATTAAATGTGCACGGCTTTCATCCTTATCATTTACAGCGGATTCAACACCTTCGAGAAGGAGATGAAGGTAGACGATTGGAATTTTGTCGTTGGCTAATTGCAAATCGCCGAGTAATCCCATTAATACTGTTTACTGATGAAGCCACTTTCACTCGTATCAATAACACTTGTAACTCACATCGGTGGTCTAACGAAAACCATGCCTTTGTGGAGACACATTTTCAAGAACGTTTCTCTGTAAATGTGTGGTGTGGTATGATAGATAATCAGTTCCTTGGGCCTGTTATCTTACCGCATACTCTTACAGAGCCCCGTAGTCTAGACTTTCTTGAAAACGAGCTACCAGCATTATTGGAAGATGTTCCTTTGGCTACAAAGATGAGTATGTTCTTCCAGTATGACGTGGCCCCTGCTCATTTTAGTAATCTGGTGACACAGCATCTAAACCTAACATTCCCCGGAAGATGGATCGGCAGAAATGGTCCCGTTTCTTGGCCCCGAACCTTACCCCTTTAGATTTTTGTCTGTGGGGATGGTTGAAAGGCGAAGTCTACAAAGAAAAAATAAACACAAGAGACGAATTGATCATTCGGATTATAAATAGTGTTGCTCTCATAAAAGAACGCCAAGACAACCTCAGAAACGCTGCACGTAGTGTTGTCAACAGAATTCGAAAGTGTATTGAAGTTGGGGGTGGAATTTTTGAAGATAAACTTTAACTTAATCATTTGCCTTTGGTTAATACCTTTTGTTTTTGCCTTTGGCTTTTTTCGGTGAGTGTAGTAGTTTGGGTTACGTTCAAACTGCTGTATCTCAGTAACCGATAAAAATTGGACACATGGAATTTTTTATTCGAATTAATCTACACTATCACCTACTAAAATAGTTACTTCCTGAAACACCCTGTATTATAAGAAATTAAATATATTTTTACATTAAATGCGCACACGCTGAAGTTTTAATGAATATGAATATGTGATATATGAATTTATACAAAAAAAAGTGAAAGATTGAACTTACAAGAAAATAAAACAAACGAAATGTTGGATTCACAAATAAGGCACATAAAATGTTGAATTTATAAAATAAAACAAATAAAATTATGATATATTATTTACAGAAAATAAATAAAATGTTAAGTGTTTTAACACCAGCTGTATCAAACAGTGAACATTGATCTATAAATAATATATTGCAAAACTTAAACGAAGATTCTGGGAAGTTTCAAAAATAGGATTCTTTTGAGAAAATCACAGTTTCACCTCCCTATATTTGCTTTGAGTTGTTGGCATTCCTACCTTAAAAACAAGACGTCGTCAACATAAATCGTGCATGTATCTGATTTCAAGGGAATAAATCCAGTTTAAGGTTTTGATTGAGAATTATCACACGCTTCTTTTAAAATATTTATATTTAAGAATACGCTATACTTCCGCTATCCATTACTCAAAATCTAGGAATAGCGTCTCCTTGCAATGATCTTATGATAACTGTGCTCATATGGGAACTAACTTTTTACTTGAAATGATCCTAATAATCTTAATCGAAGTAACTTATTTTCTGATAATCAGGAAATTCATATTTGTTCAAATTTCAGCTGTGGCAAGAGTTTCTTTGGATACTCGATTAGGATGCCTAAATCCAAATTTGTCGAAGGATTCTGAGCAGCAGAAAATGATCAAATCAATCCTGACGTTCTTCAAAAACGTTCCGGAAGTTGAGCTACGATTTCCAGTATGGCGAATATACCACAACAAAGCCTTTCGAGAATACATTGCGTCCTTGGAGAATTTTAGAACGTAAGTACCTAAAATTTGGCGAGTCGCATACAAAAAAGTATTATTGAAACTTCGTGTTATATTAATCAGAAATTTGTAAGAAAAACGGTACGTTACGTTCTATTAACTTAACAAGCAGCGTTTCACAGTCGTAGACAATGAATGTCAAGACTTACTTTGCAATTTTCAATGGGCATATCGCGCAATATAAGAGCCAATTACGATTAGGTTGCTCAATTGCACCTGCAGCGCTTTAAGATAATTATTTACACTTGAAAAGCACCACAAAAACTTCCTCTCTTACAGTTAAACGAGAAGATTGCAGCCTTGACTTACATGTTTCAAGCGCGTAAATTTAATACTATAGTACATTCACAATGCGAACGACTTTGCAGATGCATGTGTGCGTGTGTGTAAAATTCATTCATTTATGTGTATGTACAAACATGCCTAGTTTGTGTATATAAAACGATTTAAATGCATGATATTTTTCAAGAAGTCACTGTTTCGTGTGCGGGTCACTATTATCTAAATAAATAACTCCAGCAACTTGTTTACTGTGTGTTAGCATAACTATTAATCTACAATACTGGATACACCCATTTCGGGGGATTCTCCCTTTTCGTGTGTCTAAATCTTAAAGTCCTAAAGCGCAATATGTCTAATTCTCTAAATATATAACACCTCCCTTTTTGAGATTAATCTTAAAACAGTTCGTAATCCCCAAGTTTTAACGGAATTGCTTTGTTTTGTTGTGGCCGCTTCTCTGGTTCTTGTAATTTTGTTTGCTTTTCCCTGGCTTGTTTGCTTTTCCTTGGCTGTACTATCATGGTATGCTTTCATCAGTTCTTGCATATTTACTAACCTTTAGTGCGCTTCTTCTGTATCCACTTCCCTTGGTATCAGCGTCTTCCTGAGTGTAGGCGATTTCGCCTTCAGTTGTCTGCTTATAAGCAAATCAGATGGTGATAAACTTATCTTCTCTATTGGTGACATTCTATAATTTAATAGTGCCGCGTGCATATCATAATTTTTTTTAGATTATTTTTTGCTGTTTTGACAGCACTCTCTGCCATACCGTTCGATTTGGAGTATCTCGGACTTGATGTTATACATTCAAAATTCCACTTAGATGCAAACTGCTTGCATTCGTGGGAACCAAATGGCATGTTATCTCCTGTCACCTGCTTTAGAATACCATGCACTGCAAATATAGATTTAAGGGCTGCTATAATAGCACTAGAGGTCTTTAGTTTTAATGGTATTACCTCCAATCATTTGCAGAAATAATCTATTACTATTAGATAATCCTTACTACCATATTGGCATATATCTACAGCTAGCTTTTCAAACAGCAATTCTGGTATCTCACGTCACATCAAAGGTTCCTTAACATTTGCCGGTCTATATGGTTCACAAATCTTGCATTTTAATATCCAATTTTCAATGGCAGTATTCATTCTCTGCCAGTAATATAAATTTCTTGCTTGAGCTTTAGTTTTAGAGATCCCGAAGTGACCTTCATGCACTACTCTTAAGATGCCTTCCTTCAATTTCTCCAGGACTATCAGTCTATTTTCGTAAAATGGTAGTCCATCGATTAGTTCGATATTTATTCGTATTTTATAATACATTTCTAAGTCTCCATTTAATGTATTGTTATTTCGCCAACCTCCCTGCAGATATTTTTTGACTGCACTTAGAATTCGGTCCTCTTCTGTTGCTTTTTGGATTATTTTGCTTTGCTTCTCAGTAATATTAAGAATAGTTTTTACTGAGTGCGCTATCTCTAACATTTCTGGGTCTTCTGGAGTATCTCCTGTTACAAAATTTTTAGATAATGCATCCGCTACTAACAAATATTTTCCTGGGCAATAGGATACCTCCAAATCATATTTAAGCAGCTTAATTTTTAATCTCTGCAATCGGTTTGATCCTACATATGCAATATTTTTACTCATAATTGCTACTAGTGGTTTGTGGTCTGTGTCTATTTTCACTTTTGCGCCCATATAAAAAATTATGGTATTTGTTACATACAAAAACAATTCCCAATAACTCTTTCTCTGTTTGTGAATAGTTCTTTTCACTTTCTGTCATACTCCTTGAGCTAAAATATATGGGTTGACTCGCCTGCATCATGCAACATCCTAATCCTTTTGAGGCATCTGTTTGAATTGTAATATCTTTCGCGTCATCAAAGTTGGCTAATACTGGAGCTGACGTTAAAATAGCTTTAATTTTATTTAATGCTTCAGTATAGTATTCTAACCACAAAAATTCATATTTCTGTTTCAACAATTCCCTCAATTTGTGAGTAAGGTTCGATAAATTCGGTATATAAGCTCGAAAATAATTGATAAGCCCCAGCATTCTTTGTAACACTTTGACATTACGCGGATTTTTCATATCCAGTAATGCTTGTACTCTACCTGTATCTGGTGTGACTCCTTCTTTACTATACAATTGGCCTAAATATTTTACCTATTTGACTCGGTATTGTAGCTTTTCTACATTGAATTTTACATTTAATGTTCTGGCTCTTTCTATTACTTTTTGTAGAATTTGTTCATGCTCTTGTTCATTTGCCCCTGCTATTAATATGTCATCGATATAGATCTATATCACCAACATTTTTACAATTTACTTTTTGGAAATGTTTAGGTGCTATATTTATTCCAAAAGGAAGTCTCAAGAATTTGTAACACCCAAAACGGGTTGTAAAAGTACACAAGTCTATTGACTTCTTACTTAGCCTAACATGACAAAAGCCATTTTTGATATCTAGAACACCAAAAATATTCTTTTCCTGAGAGTTTTGACGAAATTTCCTCTCTTGTGGGAATTAGAAATGGTTCTTTTTTGATATATTTATTTAATTGTCTTGGATCTAGACATAACCGAAAGGATTTATCGGGCTTTTCTATAATTACTAAATTGTGTGCCCAGTCGGTAGCACCATTTACCTCTTCTATAACTCTTAATTCTTGCAGCTTATCTAATTTCGTCTTTACTTTATTCCTTATTGCACAACCAATTATCTTCTTCAAAATATCATAATTTATTTGCTTATGCATGGTACAAAAGTGGTTATATTGCGGACCGGCCAAATCGTTTCGATAATCCTGTCACTTTTGCCTTCACAGAAGATTTTCAAATTCCATCGCGATGTTCCATATGTGGAGCGCGGGCTATAATACGGTATTCCTGATGCAACAGTTTTTTGTGCTTTAAGCATTTTTATGAAGAAATGCATTATCATACAAATTATATAAGCCATATATTACAAAATATGTCATAATATGTATTTTATATGTTAGTTTGAAAAAATTTTTCTACCACTATGAATTGTAATATCAACATCCGAAAGGCATGCAATATCATTATATTAATTCATTTTTATCTATATTTCTGTTTTCTAAAACAAATCTATCTAAAAACATCAAAATTTATGTTACATTCCTTCACAGTCTCTAAAGACGACATATTAAATATTATTTTCCTAATTTTTTTGATAACTGCTTTACAAAAAGTGAAGTACGTTTTTGAAACTGCTTGAAGAACTGTATAACATCCACAATATGGCATTTGAATAGGTTCAACCGTGAAGGGGTGGGGGAAGGCACCACCAAATTTTTAAAAATAAATACTATGCTGTTTTCACATATGTAATAGGGCTCAAAGAGACGATTATTTTGATATATAACTTTGATGAATTTGGTTCAACCGTTATCGAATTATTTTGAAAAAGCCGAAAATCAAGTAAAATTTCAGGGGCGGTTTAACCCTCTTAAAACGAAATTGGGCCGATAAGGAAAATGGCTTCGAACATCTTAGGGTGAGGACCACTTGTCCACAAAGCTTAAGTTTTTTTGGAATTTACGGGTTCGGGATGTTCCCTTGTTAGTGTATCGTAACGGGCATATTAATCTCATCCACCGCATCCCTTATTGCTTGTTTTAATTTATCTAAGCTACGTTCTACACCACGAGCATATACTTTTTCTTTTAACACTCCCCACAAGAAGATGATGTTATTAGGTCGTCGGCGAGAGACGCCCATAAAAGAGGTGACAATACACCCCCTTGAGGGCATCCCTCCTGCCCTTACTTTGATATTAGACGCTACTATAATGCGTTCCGCCAGGGCGTCCCTTATCCATTGACAGAGTCGTGAAGGGACTCCCTTTTCCTTGATTGCCTCCACTAAGGAATTCGTGGTGGCGTTGTTAAACGCCCCTTCAATATCCAGAAAGGCAGTCCTTATCCTCTATTGACTTAGAGATTAGCCTACTTAGGTCATCTAGCGCTTAGTCTGTTGACCTTCCTGGTTGATATGCGTATTGACATGCGCTGAATGGTTGCTTTGCCAGCGTTTCATCTCCAATATACTGTCCACCAGCCGCTTCAGTGTCTTTAATAGAAAGGAGGACAGGCTGATGGGTCTATAAGATTTTGGTGTTAGGTCACAGACCCTTCCCACTTTGGATAAAAATATGACCTTAGTCATACGCCACTGAGTTGGCATGTATCCCCATGGTAAACAGCTTTTGAAAATATTGCCCAAGTGAGGTATAAGCACCCCAACTCCCATTTGTTCATATATGATAAAAAATTCTTTTCTTGCGATTCTGTTTATTGTATTACCGGTATTAGTTTTAACATGTAGTGTTTTATCCCCGTTAACACAATAGTTTTTATTAAATGATTAACATTCATAGTCTTCGTTGTGACCATTGCAGAAACATACGACTTGATTTTCATTATTCTAACTCTTGACAATTTTTTTACTGTAATATTTAATTGTAAGTATTTTTACACTCACCACGTGTTACTAAACCTAACATAAATTCAAGAAAATAGAAATTAAATTTCCCACATTACCATCAGCCGCTATCGGTAGTTTGCATCCTTGGTTTTCTTCATATGTATCACCGCCTTTAATTTTCTTCTCTTTCCATTTCTACATCTTCTTCCCAATTCAAAATTACTTTGAAAGGTGTATCATAGAAGATTTTGGAGGTTGTTATATCAGAGATAGGTTTGCTACCGTTTCTATATTGGCATTTCCCGAACTATTGCAGGTTCTCCAGTTGGCAGGAAAAAGCAAAATGTTGTACCTAAAACAAACTTTTTTCTACTAAAACTCTAAGTTTCATTAAAATCAATGAGCTTAGGCTGGGAACGTTTCCGTGTGAGTGAGATAGTTTTACAGCTTATCTATTTGATTAAAAAAACAACATAACTAAATGCTTATACCAATTAATGCAAGATGTAAGATAATGCGTATAAAAAGTAATTGAAAGTCTTACGCAGGTAATAAATGTAACGCTTAATACAAACAATCCCATCTTGGAAGCAATGCAAAGTTATATAATAAACGGCTTATATCGTAGCCACGTTACTTGTTATTACTTCCTCGATTCGAAATGTTCCGGGTTACGGACTGAGATTCTCACGACTTAACCGAGACGACGTAACAGCAAGCCGTCTTGTCGGTCTGAAAATGAACATGTTAGGTGAAATTTAATTTATTAAACAGTTAAATAAGAATGATTATTATCCATGTACGAATGCCCGTTATTACTTCCCTAACAATAAAAGTCATGTAATCGGCTACTTATCACTTCTATTGTTTCATGCAATTGTAACATTTAAGTTCGCGTAAGATAAAATTATATAGTGTTAAATAACATTTGCTAATCTTTCTAGACGTTTGTTGTAGGTGATTGACGGCCTGTTGTTAACATATATGCTCTAAATCTGATGAAATGTTTGCGTACAGTAAGAGTTTTCTTACTTTTACAAACACTTATAGTAAACACACTTTCGGATATTTTGCGACCTAAATTCCTTCAAAGTATGTAAAATAACAACACATATTCAATGCAATAGGTAGTTGTCAAAATCAATTTGTGTTTTTAGAAGGTTGTATTTTCTTAAAAGAATAAACAATGTTACTAATGCTGACACAATTCATAAAAGCATACACAGAAGAAAATTGTGTGTAGAAATTAACATTAAAAGTGGTTCGTATAAGTCTACATTATTAATAGAGACGGGATCTTAGGACGTAAAAAACAACTAAAAAGGCCCTTTTTTAGGCCTTAAAAACTATGTATTTAGGACGAGAAACTGTGATTTAGGCATGTTAGGCAAATACTTAAAAAAAACGGTAAACACAAAAATCATTTTATTTTAAAAAAACATGAATAAGAAGACGATATTTAATGTAATTTTAAGTACATTTCAGCCATAAAAAGAAATAAAAGATACAAATTTTAACTAATAACTAAAATATGTAGATTCATTTGGTTTAAAATAATAAATTAATTAATTAATCGCCGTGTAACATGTCCTCAAATTTCGCGTTTGCGTAGCACACAAGATGTTTTTCCAAGTTGTCGTTAGCAAAATTTGTTCTTCAGTCGGAAAACAGCAGTTTGTACGAAGAAAATGAACGTTCTACGTCACACGAGGTTATAGGACAAAACTTAAATATGGACCAGTCAGCTGTGGTATGAGCGGTAGCTTCAACTGCTTCGCCCTGAGGCAGCTCAGCAAACTCTTTAACCGTTTTGAAACCTGGATTTTTCGAAATCACTTGGTTAAACTTTGACAAATTATTTTGCCAACTTTTCCTGGGGCACTCTTGAGAGCTGCTTCGGCATTATTAATTACTGCAACAGAATCTGTAAGAGGAAGGCCGAATGTTTCTAATCTTTTGATGTTATCAATGAGAAATTTATAATGCGACTTGATGTATAAAAGATAGTTTTTGACATTTTGATTGGAAAAGTATTCTTGCGCTTGCTCAATACAGTTAGCTGAATCTTTGTCAAACGATATTACAACCTAAAACATAAAGCGTTAAATAAAAACAATCTTATTTAAAAATTTTGCTAAAAATGTACTTACTGATTTATTGCTTCGAAATTATTAGCATAAAAAAAACTACCGCCTCTAACCAGTTCCCCAACGTGTTTAAGACAGGTTCGGGAGGCAAAGGGAGATCTGGCAGATTTTGCTTATACACTGGCCACACGCAGTGGAGCTTTTAAAAAGACTCTCTTGGTATTTGAAATTAAACCATTAACATTAGCATATTGATTTCTTAGACATTCACACACCAAATTGAGTCCATGTGCAAAACACTGTTAAATGATTAAGATTTTTATAAAAAATCTTCAAATTTGTACCACATTTGAGCATATAAGAAGCACCATCCGTGACTAAAAGCTTGACTTTTTTTGTGCTTAATTCCATCTGTTTGCCACAAAATACCTAAAATACGAGAGTTGCCTTTAACTTAAATATCTAGCATTAAATTTACAATATTATTAAAGTAAGTTTTTTGCATAATATATCTACCTAAAGCTTGGTTCACGAATCTTGCCATTGTATTGCAATTTGTTCTTTCAAGTTGCTTTGTAGCCAGTAAATACGGTTTTCCTGGTATTTCAGAACAAAGCTTACCCACAATCATATTTGCCATAATACGACCTTTAGAGTCAGTCGTCTCATCTATAGATATCCAAATATCGTTGTTACCAACTCTTCGCGAATAGTATTAATAGTCTCAAAAAATTAATAAAAAATATTATAGGTGTAAACAAAATCTTAATGACACTCAAGTATGAAAATACATTTTTAAATTATTATTTATTATATTAATTACCTCATTGTAACATTTTGTTACATATGTTGTTCTTAAGGTTTTCACGCTTGCCACATTCTTGTTGCAGTATTTAGTGAGAAAATTTCGCAGTTTTGAATAGTTTAATCTGTCCAGAGGGATATTTGCAGACATAAAAGCGTCGCATAAATCTCGATTAAAAACGTCGATTTCTCTTGAATTTTTGGTGTCTATTAACATTTGGTTCCTCAACGGTTTCCTAAGATTTGCTTGATGTCCAGGAGCAGTAGCATGTTGCTCTAAATGATTTTTCTTTTTGCAAGTCAACTACAATAATATTTTTGAAGCAAGTTAGGAAAGAAAAACAAAAACGTCCTTTACCATTTTTCCGCACGCTTTACAAAACAACTCTTCACTGTTGTTTGGATTCAGCTGAAAGACAGTGGTGCCTCCAATTGCCTTCAGCCATTTTTGAACTTTATCGCTATGTGATTCCTTGGATTTTGGCATTGTTGTAGATGGAAATACACAATACACTGAGTAGATAAACAAGCACAAACCGACAGAAAACTACCGAAAAATATTCGTTGCAAGCTACGATATAAATGAAAATTCAAAGTACGTCTTTCACTATATACTGATTCGTCAATAGTCCACCTCGCTATAGGAACACACACATATACGCTTCAGAGAAACATTAAGAGAATAAATATAAAATCTAAACTGCAATATCAAGATGTCCATTGTATAAACTATGAATGGGCATCGTGTATTCATTAATCACGTTAACAGGGAGGAGAAATTTGCTTATATGGTTTAAATTTCAGGGCGTAAACAAGCCGATAGGGATTCCCGTAAAATAAAAACGTGGGTGCAGGTAAATGAACCCGAGAGCGATAAGCCGATAATTGGGGATATATCTTCAATAGGGTAGTAATATAAATTTTACAGCAGGCAAATCCAAACTTTGCCCCTCACACAATAGACGGGAAAACCCATCGTTGTATTAGTTTATAGCATTTTAGCTGTAAAACTAAAATGTACATTTAAGAAAGATGCAGCTGTGTAAAAACCATATTTATTTAAAATTAAAAAAAAAAAACACGTTTAGACCAAATAAATATGATTTTAGGACAAAATGGCGGAAAAACCACGATTTAGGCTGTTAAAAGTCCAAATAGGCAACTAGGCAAAATAAAACATAGCTAGATCGCTTTGATTTGTCGAGAAACATATAGATTTTGCATTATTTTTAATTTGCCTTGAATCTAAACAAAGAGGCATTTTGCCTAAAATCCCGTCTCTAATTATTAAATTTCACACTGTGAATTTTGATGAGGTTCGCCAAAACGATACAGTAAATAAAACTTACGGTCTTCATCAATTATTTCTACGATACTTAGAGCATGAATCGTGGGAGTTAGTATACGAAACAATCTCAGTTGAGGACTGTTTTGATAAATTTGGAACCTTCATTTATTTGTTGATTTGTGTTCTACATTTCAAAAGTGCTATATTCACAGGAATAGTAACAATTCGCTTTCACCGATAATTTTAGAAATAATAGAAAAATTAGCTTTTTTAAAAGATATGTCGCGAAAATATTAAATTTTCAGAAACGAGTGCTTTTCAACAATATTAAAAACTTTATTCGAGAATCTAAATTCTTGCACAATCAAAAGTTTATTTTAAGATCTAAAAATAAAATGAAAGCAATGTGGCAGCTTATAAACAAGACTACTGATGCCTTTAAAAGTAAAAATAAAATATTACCTAACAATTTTACCGGTAATACGGACCTGTGTTCTGCTTTCAACTACTTTAGCTGAGAAATTTGACTGCAGCATATCTAATATTGATAAGTATTTGCGTTATCATGAAAACAGTTTCTTTGTAACTTCTGTGGATAATAATGAAATTATGGAATGTGTTAAAAAACTAGATTTATCTACAATGCCTGATGAATATAGAGCTTAAATTACTTTCTTCAGGTGTTGTTGTTATTTTGAAATATTGTGCGGAATATATTGTCAATCCTTTATCCAACGCAATCAACTTTCTCATTTGAACACGGAATCTTTTCCTCTAAATTAAAAGTATCAACAATATAAGAAAGGTGATATTAACTCTCTTGATAACTGCAGGCCAATCAGTATTTTATCTGTTTTTTCTAAAATATCTGAACGAGTGATGAATAGAGTTGCTCAATTTGCGCCAACAGCCAGTGGCGGGCGCATAAAAGTTTACACAAAATAAATGGTCAGAAATAACATTTAATACGTGCTCAAACACTTGCCGTCTTAAGAGTCTTCTGTGAAATCACAAAGTGAATAATGTCTGTTATATATCTGCAACATTAGATATGTTTCCACAGTTGTTTCGGCAAACCGAGTGCGGCGTAAGGAAAAAGTGTGTTTATATGCAGAAAACGAACGTTCTACATCTAGTGACGTTATATTTGTGTAATTAAAATAATCTTTGGAACAACTTAACGGTTCTGTTGACGCACCTTCACAAATTTGTCTTAATGTGCCAAAATCAGAATCTTTCTCTAAAACACTTTCAAACCTTTCTAGAACACAAACATTTTTTGCGTCCTCTACCGCGCATAGCTGTGCGTGAACATGTTGCACTATTTGCAGAGATTCCACTAACGACAGCGTAAGATTTTGTAATTTTTCTATTGCCTCCACTAGTCCGAAGTAATTGTTCTGAATAGTTTTTAAATCCGTCTTAACCTGATTATCTTGGAATTTCGACTGGCTTTCCTTGATGGCCGCAGCTTCCTTTGGATCGAATTGTAAAACCACGTTCTTAATATTCTCAAAATATTTATGATAATAAAACGCGGCCTGTAACCATGTTCCCCAACGCGTAAGAATAGGATCTGGTGGCTCAGGCATAGAGGGCAGAGTCTGTGAAATTTGCGAATACGTTATGGGGATTTGACAAACACTGCTTTTGTATGCGCTATTAAAGCGTCTACCTCAGGATAACATTTTCTAATACTATCTGCCACATGATTGAAAGCATGAATAAATCAAAATATATTACAAGACACGCAGGACAGTTTTATCTCAGGTAAAAGTACAGATACTGCTCTTTTGAGTTTCCTAACACATGTCTATAGGGCGTTGCACAATCGAAAATTCATTTCGGGGTTATTCGTTGATTTGCCCAGGGCTTTCGACTGTATTAATCATGACCATCTTTTGTATAAATTGAATAAGATGGGTATTCGTAGAACAGTCAGGCGATGGTGCATGAGTTACTTGAACAATAGGCAACAGAGAGTTCGTTGCGAGAATGTCTTTTCTAATATAGCTGTCACAAATATTGGAGTACCTCAAGGCTCAGTACTTGGGCCAACTCTCTTTCTGGTATTTGTAAATGGCATAGTACATGCAGTTGAGCACATTGATATCAATTACGCAGATAATGCCAGCGTGGCTCTACAGGAAGATACATCAGAAAAATTCTCTCGGTTTACTCAATTAATCTACAAGTTGTGCAATCCTAGATTTGTTGCTTTGGATTTATCACTCTTTTCCAACAACTTATTGCTTAATAATAGTGTTGTAGGCACTTTTCCAATCATCGAAACTAGTTATAAATTGATTGCTTAGTGCACTGGCACTGCCAGTGTTGCAACCAACTTACTTACTTAATCCTTAGTCCTTGTACCTTTCGGTGTTGGCTGGTGGCAGTTAAGTCCCATTGGTTTGCTGCACATTTATCTCCAATTTGTCCTATTCTGAGTTAATCCTGGAATGTCTTCCCACCTTACCACTCTTCTCTCCGCTGCCTCTCTTACTTCCTCTTTCCACGTTCTTGCGGCCTTCCTCTCCTTCGTTTTTCACTTTCTCTTGTTTCGTACACCTTTTTCACTAGCCTGTCTTGTCCCATTCTTTGCACATGTCCCGTCCATTTTAGCTGCCCCTATTGTATTGCCTCTTTCACTGGTATTATGTTCAACTGCTCCTTGTATTCCACATTCCTTCTCTTATCTCTCCTTCTCTTTTCTAGTATTTTTCTCAGATATCTCATTTCTGCAACTGTCTCTTACTCATCTGCCTTTCTATTGTTGTCCAGCTCTCACAGGCGTAGGTGAGGTTGGTTTCACAACTTTTCTAACTATTTCGGCCTTTACCTCTTTCGGTATTTCCTTCTTGTTGAGGAGTTTCGTTTTTATTATGTTGAAAAGCTTTCCCGCTTTCATAATACTCTCGTTAATTTCGTCCTTCATGATTCCCATTTCATTGACGATTGTTCCCAGGTAAGTGAATTTTTCTTCTTGTTCTACAGCCTTTCCTCCAATTTCAATTTGATGTCTTTCTTTAGCTGTTCCTATTACCATTGTTTTGGTTTTCTTTATGTTTATTTTCATATTACTTTTTTGTAGCTCTTCATTCAAGACCTTTATATTGTGTTGTAAATCTGCTTCGTCTTTCCCGACTATTACCAGATCGTTTGCGTAACACAATTCTGTTATTCTTATATTTTCCATTTTCCAGTTTCCGATATTATATGTCTTTAATCTATTTCTACATCTTTTCAATATTTCATCTAATGTCACATTATAAATAGCAATGGGTTCAGTATGCATTCTTGTTTCTAATGGTTCATGTCCTATTCCTCTTTTTTTACAAGTTTCCTCTCTTTATCCCATCGAATGCCTTTTCCATATCTATGAAGCACACGTGTACCCGCTTATTTGTTCGTATTGCCTTCTCGCTTATTTGCGTCATTATAAAGATCTGGTCTTGAATTCCTCTTTCTTTCCTAAACCCTGTCTGACTTTCTTCCAATTATTCTTCCACCTTCTCTCTCAGTCTTGTCTCCGGTATTCTTGCATATACTTTTCCTACAGTGCATGTTAGTGTGATATCTCTGTAGTTTCCGCATTCCTTACTATGACCCTTTTTATATAATGGTGTTATGATTTCTATCCTCCAGTCGTCCGGTGTTTTCTTTTCTTTTCTGACTTGGTTTAATAGACCTAGTAGTTCTTATTTTGCTTCTCCTGTTAGAAACTTAATCATTTCCCCAGCTATCTTGGTGTGCGCTGGTGCTTTCCCTAGTTTAATTTGTTGTATAGCTTTTTCTAGTTCGTCTCCTGATATTCCATAGTTTTTTGTTGTTCTATTGGCCGTTGGTCTTGTGTATGTATTTGTCTTTCACGTTGATTTTCCGGTTGTTCCTGCTCTTCCAAAGGTTCTTCGAAGTATTCTTTCCACCTTTCATTGTTGTGTTACAATGCCGTTTTTGTCTTTAATGTTCTTCAGCGTGGCACTTGTTTTAGCATTCCATATAAGGGTTTTTGATTCTCTGTACGTGCCGCTGCCATTTTTTGTCCAAATGCTTTTAGTTTACCACTCTTTACTAGATCTTTAACTATTTTTCTTTTAACCCTATAGTTCTCATAGTCTTCAGTGTTCCCTATCGTTAAGTATCTATTCCATGTCTGCTTCTTCTTCTTAACGTCCCTCTGTATTGTTTCGTTCCACTATGATGTTCCTTTCGGTCTCCTATTTCCAATCCTAATTGTTCCACATATCCTTTCTGCTATTTCCTTTATTTTTTCCTTGAAGTTGTTCCATCTTGTTTCTATGTCTTCATAGTCCATTTAATTTCGTCATTCTGATATTTTTCTTTTATATTTATTTGTCTCAATTTGTATGTCTTTATCTGTTTCTTAGCTATTCTTCTCTTATTTGGTTCTTTCTGTTTTTCTTCACTTTTTATTATCATTTCAACCAAATAGTAGTCACTGCCTATTTCTAATCCTATCCTTACTTTTACGTCATTAACTCGTCCCCATATTGTGCCGTTTGATATAAAGTAATCTATTATCGATTTCTCTCCTCTTTTTGGTTCCTGTCTTGTGATTTTATGTATTTTCTTATGCTTGAATTTAGTATTTGCCATTATATAATCACTTTCTCAGCAGTAATCGATAATTCTCATCCCATTGTTGTTCACAGCTTCTTCGCCCTCTTTTCCTAGACATCCTTCCAATCCATTATTTTTCTTTTCCACTCTCCCGTTGAGATCTCTCATTATTATTACATTATTATTTTCTGTTCTGTCTGCCTCTTTCTGTAATTCTTCATAAAATTTGGTTTTTTCTTCCACCTTCTCATTATCATTTGGGGCATACACTATTATGAAGTACTACTTCTCTGCTCCAATAGTTATTTCCAATGTTAGAATTCTTTCGTTTATATATTCTACGTCTATTATATCTTCTTCTTTCCCTTTAGTCATTAATACCGCTACTCCATTTCTTGCACGTGCTTTTATTTCCTCTCCACATATACATCTTTTAATTTCCTTATACCGTAATTTTCCTTTTTGGTTTCGGTAATTTCTAATATTTTTATATTTCCTTTTTTCATTTCTCGCATTCCACACCCCCACCTTAACGAATTCCTTTGTTTTTATCTCATTTCCCTTTTCCCTGTTTCGATTTAGTTTTTCGTTTGTGTGAATCTGTATAATCGTGTCCCTGTTCTTTTCCTGGGTCTTCCTATTTTTTTCTTTGTTGTTAGTTTTTTGTTCCAGGAGATACAGAGGTATAATTTCTTCTGTGTTCTTTCAATCTTCCATCTGCGAAGTCCCATCTATACATATTTCCTTTCTTCAATCGTTATTTTGCGATACTCTAGATTTTTACATGTTTTCCCCTCTTCCTCTCAATATTCGCTACTTCTTTTAGATTTTTCTGAATGTCCCGTTCTTTCATTGTCAATTCGTCGTTTATGTAGATTCTTTCTTTTAGGTTTTTTAATATATTCATATTCTTGATTATTATTTATTTGTCTGTATTTAGCTCTATTTTACCCTATTTTGGTTGCTTCCTTTATTTGTATTTTTGTGCCCAGGGTTCTCTCCATAAAGCTTTCCATTCCAATCTTTAAATCCAATTTGTTTTCAGTTTCTTTATACCAGAGATTTTCGTTTTCTTTTCTCCGCTCTCTCATTTCCTGTTGATATAATTCTTGCCCTTGTTTCATCTCCCTTACGTCTTTGACTAGTTTTTTTATCAAAGCTGTTAGATCATCTAGCCTGTCCGTATTTGCGTTTGCTTTCTGTGGTGTTCTCAACGTTTTCTTGCTTTTTTTAAACGTCTCAACCTGATTCCAGATTTTGCGTTGTTCTCTTGCTTTTTTCCGACGTGTACTCGTCGCTATCCATTCATCCCGCACTACTTAACTTTTTGGTAGCCCCTCGTATTTACACTTTCCACTATTGTTTACCACTCGCGTAACTGTTATAATACCTTGCAAATATAGCAACGTTATTAACAGATTTTAGTGATTATTTTCACAACAATTAAAAGATTCGAAATTTGTTGTAGTAGGTATCCCTTTATTTAAATGGACGGTAGTGAGCTAATTTTTAAATTCAAGAATAAAACGTTAATCAAGGACATTCAACTTTTGAATGTTTGTTTACTTTTTTCACTGTTTAGAAATCAATCCAAATAGTTACACTTACTAAATTCAAAAATAATGTAAATATGTGAACAATTGCATAAGGTGGACATTAAATTGGAAGGGCTTACAAATACTGTTTTTATGTGAAAATGCCTAGAGCCTACGACGATCCTAAAACGGCCTTGCAGATATGACACCTTATTATAGCACAGCGATATATCAGAGCGTACCGTAATTTATTTATTAATTTAAATTTAAGTACATTGAAAAGCTTTGAATATACGAGAAATGCGGGATCAAACAATTCAATTCGCATCAATCTAAAACAAAAAACATTCCGTTTTAGAAGACTTTCCTTAATATAAAATTAAACATCCCTTTTTTTGAGTTACCAAATTACCGTAACGGTAACCTATTTATAAAGTAAAGTAACTATAATAAAACTGTACACCTAGACTACACATTCCTAGGCACCTACAACATGCTTTCACTATGTTTTCCCTCGTACGAAAAGGATAGCGTTTCCAAAATTGTAAATAAAATTATTCAAATTACTACATAATTAATGAGTGCAAGTCTTATTCAGTTATTACTCATATTATGCAACCAATATTTTTAAGAGGCGTGGCAGTTTAAAGAGCGAACAACACTTTCCGTTTTATTGCCGCCTGATACGCGGCATGTTCGCAAGAGAAAGTTAAACTTGACCGTGAAGTCGAAGTCACTGGCCGTTCAGCTGACAGTGTTCCGTTACATAAGTGAAAATATGGGTTACTCGGCAACGACCCACTATGTCGGCAACGAATAAATGCTGTCCGAGAATACTTCCTGCTCGGGCAGGTGATAGTTGTTTTGCGAAATAAGTATGTATTTACTATAACTTGGAATTATTAGCGTAATGAACGTAAAAGGCGTAATTTTAGTATTTTCTACTGAATCGATTATTATAACGTTCGTGTAGGATTTATTTGGAGCTGATTAAGAAATACAGCATTGGCCAAAGAAATGTACAATCGAACCATAAAGTTATGACGTAGCCTCGTCAAAGGGAGATCTCCCGAAGATTCCCGAGGTTGTACCCTGTAGGGAGGCTTTTGCCGACCTAACGTTCTTGTAAGACGAATGCGAACGGCGAAAAATGTGAGTCTGGGGCGAGCAAGTGAGAGCACACATACTTACGCGCGTGTAGGAGAGGGCGCGAAAGTAGTGTCAAGAAAACAGTACGTATGTTTACATTAAGGGATAGATAATAGGTCGAACAATGTATAAGAATGGGATGAAGAAGATTCCCGAGGTTATACCCTGTAACGAAGGATTGTGACTCTGTGAGAAGCTAGGCGCTAACGTAAAGACAAGGATATGGATGGGACCATTCAAGAACCCCTGCCAGATGTTCATATTTATATCCTAAGAAAGTTGCATCTCGAATAACAGATTATTTTTGGTGTACAGTTCTATGAGCGACAATCTCCGAAAAAAAAAACTGAGTTGGTTTAGTTTCTGTTGGTTTTTTCTATCTTTTAATTAACTTCTAACACAACAGGTTTTTAGTTGTAATTTATATTTTAGTTTCTACTTTAATAGGTAGTGCTAGTAATTAGTAGTAGTATATAAGTACAGTAGGTAGAATTAATTTTAAAATAAGTAGACATAACGTAGTAGTGCAGTAGGTATAATTAACATTTAAAATGGGAAGGCTTCAAGACCAACGGGAGTCCTCTTTAGAGAAAAGGGGATATATTATTGGGCTATCAGAATCTGGCTGCTCAGCGAGTGAAATTGCTGAAAGAGTGGATTTGTCAGTAAGTAATTTTAATAGTATCTCTTCTTTTGACATTATTAAATTAACATTTATTTTAAAAATTTGAAATAATTTATTCAAACGTGAAACAATTTCTTTTTAATAAGGAAAGACAAGTTCAACGTTGGCTTCGTCGTGCTCGAGAAAATGGGGGTGGGCCTTTAAGGAGTTTACCGCGTTCTGGACGACCACGCGTTACCACCCGGGAGCAAGATGACCAAATTAGGGGAATAGTTCGTGAAACCCCGTTCACAAACGCCATAAACATTCGAAATCAATTGCAAGTGTATTGTTCTCCGCAAACAATAAGAAACAGGCTTCATGAAGGTGGATTCCATAGTAGGAAGCCGGCCAAGAAACCCTTACTGACCGAAGGACATGCCGCTGCCAGGTTACAATTTTGTAATCAAAATATGAATAGAGACTGGAGGAGCGTCATTTTCTCTGATGAAAAAACTTTTTCATCCTCCCAAGATGCACCTGTGGTTCTCTGGAGGCGAAATAACACCCGGTACAATAGGGAAAATGTGCGACCCAACGCTCAAAGTGGCAGAATAACAGCTGGATTCTGGGGATGGATCTCACATGCTGGCCCGGGGGAGTTAATCCGAGTGTCTCCTCCCCGTTTTACGGCGGAGGCTTATTTAAATGTGTTGGAGACTGTATTGATTCCAAGTGTGAGGGCAATTTATCCGGAAGAAGAGATGGAAACTATAACGTTTGTTCAGGACAATTCCCCAATACACCGCGCCGCAATTGTAAGGAACTGGTTTGAAGAACATAATGAAGTGAATCTTTTGGAGTGGCCAGCAAAATCCCCAGACTTGAACCCAATAGAGAACATGTGGGCCGCAGCGGTAAGAAGCTGGGAAGATGTAGAGGGTTACGGCGTAAGGGAAAGGAATCCGGCACAGTTGACACGACATGTTATGGACGTATGGGAACAGTTCAGAGGGCAAAATTTTTGCGAAAATGTTGTAAATTCAATGCAGCAAAGAATGCAGGATTGCATCAATAGCAATGGGTATTACACAAAATACTGAAATCCGGAAGTGGGGATTGAACAAGTAAAGTGCAAAATATTTATTGTAAGTGTAATGTATCGTTTGTCAATGTATATATGTAGTGTTAAGGTTTTTTTGTGTAGTGTCGCATAAATAAATATCAGTATAGGCCAAGTAATATGGATAGCAAGATGCGAGAGAGATTAAACATGATAAACATTTTAAAAGAACGATTGCTGCTGTTAAAGGGAACCACAAAATTAGAAGGATTATGAGATAAAAGAAAAAGGAGACTGCTGTTCTTTTTTTATGGAAGATGTTGTGAACAGATTGAGTGTGGTGTGATTAGTAATGGAAGTTCGTTATTTTATCGCGTGTCTTGTACTGTAGTTGATGTTGTGGTGTCATAGGGAAGAAGAAAATAAAAAGTGGTAGCTTACTGTCTTTGTCAGATTTCTAAAAAATATGTTTTTCTAAATTTTACCTTAGTTCGGGTATTCGTCCGGAGCGGATCAAGAGTACAGAGCACGTGGAGGATATAAGGGGTAAAGCAACTGTAGGACACGAAAGAGCGCGAGTAGGGTATCTGGAGTAAATAGTTAGTTTTAGGGTTACTCCGAACGAATACCCAAACTCGCCTTTTGACGGGTAGAATAGGGCTACTGGCGAAAGGTCCCGTATTTATAAAAACCTAACGCGACATAGGTGCTACCTATGCCTAAAAATTTCTTATATAAGAAAGGAATGAGCTAGGGTGTCGCGGAAATGCACTTCGCAACACATACTTATTCAATTTAATCTACAAATGTAAATAAAGTGCCCCAAAGCTAGCGTTTTCTTTTTATATTTCCTTTTTTTCGTACCTTTGTTTGTCTATATAAATATTACATAATTTATAATTTGCTTTCGTAATTCTCCACCATGCACCTCACCAGCAGTCATCTGGCATGCACCTATTTTCTATTAAGACATCACTAGATCATCACGAAATTCATTGCAACATGCAGCCGAAAATTATTATTTTTTTTATTCAGTAAAATACATTTATCAATAGAAAGAGACGTAGAATAAAATGTGTAGTTGTCTCTTTCTCACTCATTAATAATATGGCAAAATCTAAGGATTTATTTGTATTTTTCAAATTAATACTCGATTGTTAATGATAGTTTAACTTTTTTTTGTCAATATATAACATCTTTTTCTTAAAATATCTAAATGTAAAAATAAACTTTAATTTACTTGCATAAGACGACGAAAAGTTTGTGAAGAATACTCTAGTACTAGAAAATATGTAAACTTAAAATAATAACTTAACTGTAAGAATTAGACCATAACTAATACATACCTAAGCTAATAAAATAAATCTAAAAAATTAACAGACAAGATAAAACAAAAATACAATATTTATGAAATTTAAAATAATAATTTGCACATCGACAATTTTTGAACAAAATTAATTTGATCATTTCCTGTTTGACGCTGGCTGACTTTCCTTAAAATTGTATATTACATAATTTTGATCAATGATGCATTCTGCATTTTGTAAAAAGCTTTGTGATTTTTCGAATTAATTGTACCTCGTGAGACACCTCTGACAAAAATTCTTCCGTAATTGGGTTGTAGGGTAAACATCTATTTTTTTTACTTGAGAAATATTTGATAGCCGAGTTGGAAAGCTTCCTTTTGAGGTTATTACTAAACGTTATGAGGTTATTATTAAAATATTATTTAAAATGTTTTCATTCTCAATAAGGAGCTGAAAGTGTTTTTCGGAGAAATTTATAATTTTAAAAGCAATGTTTAAGGCATGCAATAATCCAGCTCGCGTAGCACTAAATTTTTTAAAATCTAGATAGAAGAAAATGCACCAATCTTTTACTTTTATTTTTCTTCTAGGTTTCTTTTGGAAATGTTTAGGAAAGGAAAAAAAATTGGAATGGCATCAGGCTTAAGAACGTTTTTAGTAGATCCTGGTTTTTGAGGGTTTTCAATTTTCTCGGCGTATGGCTTTTATCCAACATTCTAGGATTTCAGGACGTTTAAAGGGAAAACTAAAAATAAATGTATATACATACTTTAATATTTTATGAAAAATATAAATACAAAGGAATTATTACTATAATTGCAGAAAGTACATAAAAAATTAGGTTAGGCTAAGTCTAATATTTTTTGAATTCCTTGCCCAAAAGAAGAAATTGGCTACGTTTACTTAGTAGAAAAACACAGCACACAGAAACAAAAAGTTTGTGAATACTGTACTCGAAGTTTATGAAGTTTTAAACGCTTTAAACTCACAATTAATAAATTAACAGAATGTTTTTAAAAACCCTTTTATCACACGATGTAGTTTTCCAATAAATCCAAATAGACAGAAAAATTCACAAATTATTAAAATAAGCTACGCTCTAACTATTTCGACAATAAATAGACACGTGTATGACAAAGACCACCACCCCATTTATTATCGGTCTCTCTGCAAAATGTGCCTCAACAAAGAGATATTCGCAGCACAGTCGGGTCCCTTCCAGTTTCGTAGATAGAGTTCACTGTATAAGTGTCTTATTATAATTTTATTGCAGCCCATAAATCAAAGGCCGTGAGGGCTATCGCTTTCTTTCTCTATACTGATCCCTTCTAGTAGGTTTTGACCTGCGACAAGGCCCTCTCCTATGCTCTCACTTGCTCGACCTAACATTCACATTTTTCGCCGTACGCATTCGTCTTACAAGAACGTTAGGGCCGCACTCGTCGCACTTGTCTCCCTACAGGGTACAACCTCGGGAATCTTCGGGAGATCTCCCTTTGACGAGGCTACGTCATAACTTTATGGTTCGATTGTACATTAAACTTTTAAAAATTTAAGATATTGAAGTATGTTTCCAATTTCTTTACGCGCAATGGCAGCCCAACGGGGTATATAAGCTTTTAAAGCTTATGATAACCTGAGAAGCCTCTTAGTGTGTAAAGTGTTCCATGGCTCTTACTATCTAATATATTACTAACTAATATGTAAAAAACGCCACTCTATCTCTATTGTATTTAAAAGCACAACGCAACACTTTTTTAAAATATGCTTATCTACATTGGCCTCTACACTTTTGAACAGCCGATAGGCGAGGTCTTTAGGAACCATATTAACCACATTTACCTTAGTCCAAAGTCAATGGATTTTAAGATATTTGAATTTTTAGTAAATTTTGAGTTTCCGGTAAAAAATCGCCATTAAACATTAATGACTCTTCTTATTTTTATGGGATCACGTTAAAAGCTTTTTTTTTTGGAAATTTAATGCATCTTCCTTTGGTAATTAATTAAAGTCCAAAGTTATTTAGAAAAAAAGGCCTAGATATCTCACTTAATGAGATAGAAAATTTATAATTCTCAAGTTTGTGGTGACTTATAAAACAATTCGAATGTTAACATTGCTTTAATAACTTCCTTACTTTGTGCCCTTTCGAATAGTACCCCACTTGTAACACAAACTTTTAATAATACCAAGAAATTCAACATAAACTATGACAACGCAATAAATCAGTACTGCGGGATAAAGGAACAGGGACCACCACCTTTCTATCTAGTTGTCACATCCCGTCCCGTAGACGATGAATAACTTAGTAACCTAACGTTTTGACATTTGTCGAGTTTTGTCTGCCTGCTATTCAATGTGATCGCGACGCTAGGAAGCTTTTCTGTTATTAGTGTTGTTTTTGTCATTACCTTACGTCGTTACTATTTGTTTTTTTTTTCGTTATTATTTATTACACCCGTTATGGCTGTTTATACCAACGAAGAATACGACGACATACTCCTAACGTATGGTCGTCCAAATTGCGTGGCGGTGGAAGCGCGATTGCTCTATGGACAATTGGACCCATGGAGAAGATTACCCAATCATCAAGTTTTTAGCAATGCGTATCGAGGTATGCGTGAACAACATAGTGTGGATGTTGATAAACTCATTTTAGTCACACTTAAAAACTACTAGCATTAGTGATGTAGCAGCTAAGCTTAATGTGTCACTGTGGAAGGTCTGGCCTGCACTCCTCGCGGAAAAGAAGCACCCCTTTCACTATACACCATTGCAAGGTTTAGGTGTAAGAGATCGCGTCCGACGAATACAATTTTCGCGATTTCTATTAGACAAGGACATTGAAAATAATTTTTTTTTGCGCAGCATCCTGTGAACTGATGAAAGCAGATTTACCAGAGAATGATCAATTAACTTACATAATTTACATTATTGGATGAACAAACAAGAGAAACCTCACGTCAAGCATCAAACAACGTTTCAACATAAATTTAGTGTAAACGTGTGGACCAGTGTAATAGATAATTCTCTCGTCGGCCCATATTATTTGCCCGACAACCTCAATGAAGAGACTTATCTGGAATTTTTACAAAACGATCTGCCAGAGTTGATACAGGACTTGCCACCATTTGGTTCTATATTTTTTCAAAATAATGGTTCTTCGGCTCACTATTGTTTAACCGTGAGATTTTTAAACAACGCTTTTCCGAATGCGTGGTTTGGAAGACTTGACTCCCCTCAATTTCTTTGTTTGGGGGCGTGCTAAGAGCCTTATCTACAACGAGGAAATTCAAAATCGGGAGAAAAATCAATAGTGCATTCGATAAAATGAGGGAAGAAATAAGACTAAAAATTACTATGGTAGAGATGAGGAGAAGATTATGATCTTGTATAAGGCATGAAGGAGAACACTTCGAGCAAGATATTTAAATAAATTGACTATTAATTATTATTTTATTAGGTTTACACTTAACATTCTTTACTAACACAATATCTGATTACCCTTGTAATATTAATGATCATAATTTTAACATTCGAATTGCTTTATTTAAAAAGAAAAAAATTACCACAAACTTGAGAATTATCTCGTTAAGTGGGATATCTAGGCCTATATTTTTTCTAAATAACTTCGGACTTTAATTAATTGCCTCTTTTCAAAGGAAGATGCATTAAACTTCCATAAAAAACAACTTTTAGCATGATCCCACAAAAATAAGAAGAGTTATTAATGTTTACTGGTGAATTTTTGCCGGAAAATCAAAATTTTGTTCAAATATCTTAAAATCCATTAGACTTTGAACCAAGGTAAATGTGGTAAATATGGTTCCTAAAGACCTTGCCTATCGGCTGTTCAAAACTTTACATCGTTGTGCCAAACACCCTGTGTATGAGGTAGGCGCCATTTATTCTCGGCCTTATACAGGTTCTAGCGTATTCAAACTACTTTGCGTCATAGTTGCACATGTGCGAGGCCTTCACTATATGCATTACGGCTCGAAGGGTAGTAGTTTTTAGTAGCCAGCCAGACAACGTGGCTAGTGCATGAAAATACCTTAGGTAACAAAAATTGAGTACCACGCGTTCATTAAATACGCCTAATCATTTTTATGCCGATTTATCTCCTTATTCCACTGTAAAAAGTGGGAAAAGTGTTTGGGGTAAGAATCCCTTGATGATGAGCACCCAATTGAACCGATAATGCTTCAAAACATTTCAATTATTGAAGAAATGGTATTAGCAGATCGCCGTTTGAAAATGAAGGAATTAGCAGTGATGTCTAACATTTCTGAAACAAGTATTCGCCCAGTTCTCCATAACCATTTGGGTATGAATAAGATTAGTGGAAGGTGGGTACCGCCTCTCCAATGTGAACGTCGGGTCGAACGTGCGCGCTCGTTTTTAAACGTATGTGGAGACGACCCGAAACCGATTTTGGAGTCCATTGCCACAGGAGATGAAACGATGGTTTTGTATTATGATCCTCTATCAAAAAAAGAATCGTTTTAAGGACAATAGATTTGCAAGCAGTTGTAATACAACATTTTGAGGGGAAAACTTTAGATTATTTTTACAAGGATATAGAATTATTAATTGATCGTTATAATAAATATATTGAAGTTAGGGGATATTATATTGAAAAATAAAGATTGTTATATTTTACCAAGTTTATTTTTTCTATATTCGGTCGAGAATTTATGGCGCCTACCTCGTATATATATTATCAACATTGATTTATCTCTTGCATGATTACTGTATATTTAAGCTTAGTAAACTATAAATGTAATTTGAATAAACCCAATTAATTTTTTGAATTTCCCTATCTGTAATGTACTTATTGCTGTTTACATGGGAGGTCATTAAACATTTGATATTAGGCTGTGGGACTTCACCATACAATCATTCACAGTTCAGAGAATTACTGATAGCTTGATGGGGATTTTCTCATTCATGCTACAATATTTACTACTTAAATATACATATATACATACATGTTGTACACTGTAAGTGAAAATAAATAAAGTATATAATTATTTTAGGTTTCCAAAATCTTTTTGCTTACAGCTAGGCCTTTCTGGAAACTATTCAATTATTTAAATACAAAGAAATATGTAACATCCCTACGTAAAGTATGTAATTGAATATATACAATAATCATATTAACAAATCAAAAATTGCATAATTTCAACAATAGAAATATACAAATAAATTACAATATAATTTTCATTGCTTTCTGTAAATTTTTGTGTTTGTTTATTTTATACAATTTTTGGTCATACTTGTTATTTTTAATGAATTTTCTGAATTCTATTTGGAAGAGTGATACTCAAATAAACTTTCAAATATAATTGTTTGCTTTTAGAAGAGAAGTTAAATCTAATAATAAATTCATTTTTCTTCACTAATCCTTTTCTTTGATGCAAAATATGTTTGCTACGTTTCTTTTTTATGTCTTAAATTTTCAGATTATGCATCAAACATATCTCAGAAGCTCTAAAGAAACCAATACCAGAAGTTGACGAAGATAATCTTTCAATTGTCCAAAGGATTTTAAAGAAAACAGGAAATTCTACTTTAGCAACTGTTTTAGCGTTAGATTTCTTTTTAGTAGGAGTTGATACGGTAAGCCTTTAGTAATGAATATAAGCCTCGAAACACCTCAATATCACCGAATCTGGTTAAAAAAATTCACATTGGGTTAATCAATTTAATTATGGTATTTCGAACTAAATCAATTATACACGGTGTTCATGTGAAACATAATCTTAAAAAACATTAAATACAACGAAATGCAAAATTAAAAAAACACACAAAAATAGTGATTTATTGTTGTTCTGGAAAAATATTTTTTCTTCTTAAAACCCGAGATATTTGTTTAACAAGTTTTAACTGCACTTTTTTAACAATGAGCACGTCTACGATAGAAGGATGAAGTAACGTTAGTCAATATTTCTTGTAAAAGGAGTTGTGATTCCTTAATGATATGTTGACTTAAATCTTCATAGTTTTCAGGTTTTGTTCTACAAACAGCATTCTTCAAGTATCCCCAATAGAAATAATTTAATGGAGGTAATTCTGGCGAACGTGGCCTGACCAATTTGATCACTCCTTCCAATCGATCTGTTGGGAAACGCTTCGTTCATGATATGACAAACTGCTAAGGTAGCATGTGATGGAACTCCATCCTGTTGGAAGCACACTTATCTGAAATTAGGACCAACTGCATTTTCCATCACTGGCAGAATTCGCATTTTGAAGCATTTGCTGTATTTTTCAAAATTTAAATCTTCCTTTACAAAAATGATCCAATAACCGTAGTACCAACCATGCCAGCCCAGACATTCAGTTTCTGAGGTTTTTGAATATGCTCCTCGGACGCCCAATGTGGATTTTCTTCATTCCAGTATTGCAATTGTTGTTTATTGACGAAGCCATTAACTGTAAAGGTAGCTTTATCTAGAAAACGAATATATAGAAATCGTTCATCTTCATTTAGTTTGTTCATCATAATTTCGTAAAATTCAGTTGTGCGGTTAAAATCATCTTCAGATAATTCTTGCATTAGGTGTACTCTTATAGGGTTAAAATTTTCGTTTCAATATGCGATGAATCAAAAAATGACTATTATTTCCTCAAGCTATTCTTCGGGTAGAATTATGATGATTTTCAATAATACATTATTAAAATAAAATCTTTTCATTCATTTGTTGAATAGTTTGGATCGTCGGCTCTTGTTTGCGCAGATCGCTGTACTGCTCTAGAAACCGCAGATCTTGAAGTAGGCGTATGATTAGGGAAAATAACATTGAATAGGGGCATGACTTCTTAATGAGATCTTACTCGGTCACCATATTTCTGATCATCAGAATAATAATTTGTTCATCCTCAGTAAGAGACATAATTCTAATCACGATAAATCATTATCTCGAATTTTAAAAGAGATAATAATAATAAATATTTTTCAGAAACAACAACAAATTACTATTTCTGTGTTTCATAAACATTATTTAATTATATTTAATTTTTCTAAGGTTATGTTTTATTTAAACACCCTATATAATTGATTTAGTTCAAAACACCGTAATTAAATTATTTTCATTAAACCAATTTGAAGTGCACGGAATGACATTTTTTACCCAATGTAAATCCGTAGATATGTATTCGGATGTTCCGGGACTTATGTTACGCATTGTAGATACACGCATTCAATATTCTTTTCATTTTTAGACATCTATTACAATAGCATCAACTATGTACCATTTATCCCAGAACCAAGACAAACAGGAAAAACTCTATTCAGAATTGAAAGACGTCTTACCAAATCCAAATGCGATTATAACCGTAACTGATCAAGAAAGAATAAGCTATTTGAAAGCTTGCATTAAAGAAACTTTGAGGTAACGAATTTTAGAACTCGACTGTTGTGTACGCGCTAAAGTTATTCTCAATTCTTCAGGCTTAAGCCAGTTGTATTAGGAAATGGAAGAAGTTTGCAAAAAGAAACTGTTATTGGAGGATACAGAATTCCCAAAGGAGTAATATTTTGATCGTTATATCAGTTTGAATCGCTTATCTCTAATTTTTCAGACTCACGTGATATTTCCTCACTTAGTCGTTGGCAACATTGAAGAATACTTTTCTAATAGTCAAATCTTTTCACCTGAAAGGTGGTTGAAAAGCAGAGAAAGCTGTCCTTATATGAAAGAAAAAATACATCCTTTTGTATCTTTACCTTTTGGTTACGGCAGGAGAGCTTGTTTAGGAAGACGATTCGCAGAGGCCGAATTATATATTTTATTAGCCAAAGTAATTGTCTATACATCCTTGAAAGACTATCATTAAAAGGTGTTCTTTGCAGATATTTAGGAAGTATAAAATCGAGTACAATTATGGGCCAATGACGTATAAGGTAGTACCGACGTATACACCCATGAACCCTTTGAAGTTCAAATTAACGCCAAGAAGTTGAATAGTATTTTGTTCCGTATTGTAGTGATTGTATTATTGAAATAAAATTTTTCGTAAGAAACCTAATTTTATTATATAAAGTCTCAATAAAGCTTTACGAAACAGCCATACACATATAGCGTGTCCCACTAAGAATGCGGACCGGCGATAACTTGGAAACTATAATAGCTACCATAGTGATGGGAAAAAGTTTTTCATCACTAAAGTGGCAAAGGGAAATCCAATGAAAATATTTTCAAATTCGAAGTATAACCGCTAGGGGGCGCACTTGCTAGGATCAACCGTAAATTTTAAATTAGCTGGTAAAAGTTCCAGGATTAACTATAATTTCAAATGCTCCATTAAAAAGCTTAGTTAATTACTTACCACTTTGGTCAAAGACGTTTTGTCATATTATGAATAATAAGTGTAGTAGACGTTATCGAATCATGTAAAACTAAACCTGTTATAACTTCTGTAGTTTTTACCTGAATTAAAGAAGTGTGGACTTGTTTGAAAGGGCATTCAGCGTTGTTTTAGACGTCGTAATTTGTGCTACCCGTTAATGTTCAGGAAACGTAACAGATGACGTTATTCCTAACTGTATGAGTTTTTCTCAATTATCTCTAAAAATTCAAAAACAACAATATGCTTTCTTTGTGTTGCGTTTGAAAAGTTTTGACAGACTGAGGTAGTGGTGAAAACCGCATAGTGATATCTTTTTCCTTTTTCCAGATAATAACTTAAATTTATTTTAAATGTTTAAACTGTTTGCCGTCATTATTTATACGCAGATTTAGTTTACGACGAGTGCTAATAACGGATGGTTCGATTTTTACTCTTGGTAGGCTGGCGATATCATTATGAATCGCTTGGCTCAGCTTTCATTGTAGGATGTGTTTGGTAAACCAGATCTTTTATCCTTCCCCATAAGTAAAAAGTCAAATCCAGACAGATCTGGGGATCTAGCTGGCCATGGAAAAATGGATCCTCTTCCAATCCACTGATATGGAAATGTATTATGAAGATAGTCACGGGCGATTCGTAAATAATGAACTGGACAGCCGTCATGCTAAAACCACCTCGTTTTTCGAGTTTCAATGAAACATCTTCTAAAAGTATTGGTAGTTCGTTACGTAAAATGTTTAAGTATATTTCGCTGTTTAAGTTGCCTTCAAAAATAAATGGTCCAATAACTTTACCACCTAAAATACTACACTAAACATTTATACTCCATCTATGTTGATGATCAACCTCTCCCATCCAATGAAGATTTTCTCTGTACCAGTAATGCATATTGTGCCAATTTATCGGCCCATCATTAGCAAAAGTAGCTTCATCAGTCCACAACACGCAGTGTAGGAAGGCAGCATCTTTATGGTAGATATCTTAACCAATTACAATTATTGAGTCTATGGTCAAAATCTGTATGGGTGTGACGTATTGTCTATTAGGGTGCGATGAATTGATGACTTACTTTTACCTACAACGGAAGACATTTCTCTAGTGCCTGTATGAGGATGAACTTCAACATATGCTTATCACATTAGCTTCAGTTCTAGCTACAGCTCTAGTATGATTTCCACGAGGTTGAACATATCCTGTTTCACGTAATCGTGTCGCCAAACGTTAGAATACCTCTCGGCTGAAATGCTTTCTTTCTGGATACTTAAGGGCATATTCAAGTTCAACAATACACGCGTTTTCAAAACGTTGAAAATACACTGCAAGCATATCACACGCCTCTGCATTAGAAAACGACATTTTTATCATTTAACGGCTAAGCTGCAATCTTTAAGAGCCAGTGATCAGTAAAATTCTATATACTTGTCACAATTGTCAAATAAATAATTGTTTCCATAGCATGCTAAATTCTGCTGTTGTATTCAAATCATACTAGATTTTGTTACATTTATTTTTAAAGTGATCAAAAACAAACAGTCATATTAAACTAATACCGATACAATTTTGTGGTAAAAGAGTAAAAATTATCATTCCTTTGTTTCATGGCCAACTAAGATAGGTTTCAATATTATTAAGTAGGTATTTGTAACTGATACGGAAATTATTACTGATAATGGGCTGTTTTCATTATTATCTGGAAAAAAAGAAGAAAATATCACTATGCGGTTTTCGCCACTACTTTAATCTGTCAAAACTCTTCAAACACAACATACGGAAAGCATATTGTTAAATTCAAATTTTTAGAGATAATTGAGAAAAACTCGTACAGTTGGGAATAACGCCATCTGGTAGATTTCTTGAAAATTAACGGGTGGTACAAATTGCGATGTCTAAAACAGCGCTGAATGCCCTTTCAAACAAGTCCACATTTCTTTAATTCGGGTAAAAACAGCAAAACAACAAAATATGGCAAAACGTCTTTAACCAAACTGGTGCGTAATTAACTAAGCTTTTTAATGAAGGGCTTAAAATCATAGTTAATCCTGGAACTTTTACCGACTAATTTCAAATTTACCGTTGACGCTAACAACCGCGTTCCCTAGCGCTCATGTTTGGAATTTAAACATATTTTAAGTAAACTTCTCATTACCACTTTAGTTATGAATTATTTTTTCCTATCGCTATAGCTATTGTAGTTTCCAAGATATCGCCGGTCTCCACTCTTAGTGGGACACGTTGTATAATTTTTACAATGAAGTACTGAAGCATGCAGAATAACGAACTGTACCTATAGAAATCTTTTGCGATCTTCAGAATGCATTTGACTGTGTGCAGTATAACATACTTTTCGACAAACTTGAACGGTACGAGATTAGAGGGAATGCAGCTCAGTGGTTCGTATCTTATTTGGCAAGTCGCGCTAGCTGCCTCTGGAACCAGTTATCAGCCATTTTCTTGAGGATGCTTATCTAACTATGTACGCGGATGACATTTCAGTGATTATGAATAGTAATCTTGATGACGCACAAGTAGAGCAGGTCTTGACGTCACTAGCCGTTAACTTACTGGATGGGTTTAACGCTAACAAATTGAAATTGTTAAAAACCAACTGCCTTCAATTTCACACCCGCCAGAAACCGATCGGATCTCTTAAATTTAATATTGATGGAGAGGAGTTGGTGGATACTACATAGTTCTGTAGGTATCCGAAAAAGCTGAGATCCGGATATCTGGATCCAAAACTATCCTGATACCCGGATCCTAGAAACCGGATCCACAATCCGATTCTTGGATCCGAATCCACTATCCGGATCCGCAATCCGGTTCTCGGATCCGGGCCCGCTATCCGGTTGTCACGGATCCGGATCCGTTATTATTTTGCAATATAGAAAGCAATAAAGAAAATGTGGAATTTGTGTTATATGAAGAAAAAGTGCAATTCGATCAGATAAAGAATCCGAATTCAAGATTTCGGATAACGGATCCGGATCCGAGGTTTCAAATAGTGGAAGCGAATCCTGGGTTTCAGATAATGAATCCGGAGTACACCAAGATCCGGTTATCCGGATAGTGAACTAGTTCCTAGGTGTAGTTTTAGAATCAGCGCTAAGCTGGTCGATTTATTGCGAAATACTCTCAAAGGAAATACACACCAAAAGCTACATGTTCCGTTGTATACAAGTCTACAAGTATCTCCAGCATGTTTACTTTCGTTCGACAGCAATATGCGATTTTATTGTGGAACGCCATCCTCAACGCTACCAGTGTTAGCGCATTTGCTTTAGGCGTAAGAATCTTCAACAAATTGCCAGTACAAGAAATTCAATCATATTATAATTCAACACGTATGTTAAAGCACTCTTACAATCTAATATATTCTACTGTACCGATCGATATTTGAAGTGTTCTTTTTAGCTTTCTTCACCATTAGAGCTTCTTTTTTTTCAATATTTTTGTAGTTTATTTAGTTGTTGTTATCGTAAACGAATCAGCAAACTAATTACTAGTATTCAAAGAATTATAACCCACCTAAGTTTAGCGTGTTGCCGCAGCTTTGAATATTAGCCTATCTTCTGTTAGCGCCATATCAGAAGCAGTGAACAACAATGAACCCCTGACTGATCCCAAAGCAGATGAACGACATATTAGTCATTACACGGAATAGTGTTTTGAAGGACAGACATATATACGGTGTTTCATTAATAATTGCCCATATTGTAACTGGAGGATCCTTGACCTAAAATATGATGATTTAACCTAAAACATGAAACCAAAACCATAAAATATTCCTCCTAAACAGTTAATTACTAAATATTTCATTAACTTAAAAATATAACTCAAATCTGTTGTTATCATGGGCGAGAAGAGTTTAAAATAAAGATTATTAGCGGTGTAGAATTTTGAAAGGATGAATATTAAGGGCTTTATTAAATAATAAAGATCAAATCTTAGGACAAATTAGGGGAATGGGTTTACTAACACATACACGAATACTACGCATTATAGACGCGATGAAGTCATCCTTTGCAGGTGTTCAGTTTCGTTATATATTGAAATATAGAAATTGGCGCGAAATGGAACAATGAAAAAATGAATTTAACTGAATTCGCAAATTAGGGTGTAACGATTTCCTCGGCGTCCAATTGACCAACAGGAGCTAGCACGGGGACTACGAGAAATTTGGGAAGCTATTGACCAAGATGAAATTAGAACCTTAATGTTAAGTATGGGTCGTCGCTGTGAGGCAGCCATTCGTGCAAGAGGAGGACACACTAGTTATTAATTGTTGTAATCAAATGTAAACATTTGTTATGTCTTTTGATATTTTCTTTTTGACTTTTTGCTAATAAACAATTTTTTTTTCTTTTTATTTATTATTTAGTCATTGTTAACTTTTGTTTTAACACCTTTTTACAAATTTGCATCAACTTTTTAAAAGTGGTGCGTTAATTTCTTTCGTCAGTGTATAATAAATAAAACAAGCATGTTTATCAATGTCTATAATAAAACCCAAACATGTGCTAAAATTGCCTTTATGTGATCATCGTCAATTTATTTCCTACAAAAAAATTTGTGTAGCACCCTTTACATAATCAACACTTTAATACATTTCACTGTACACAGTCATCCTCACATGTTCTTCCATGTTACGATTAATAGTTACAAAAATGTTGTCATTTTTTACATAACTTACAGCATCAAATTTTAATATTAGACAATTTAATATAAATCGTTGGTAATTTCCTCAACGAATGTTACTGAAGCGATTCTCTGTTTAATAAGTAGAGCCCGGTAACTGGAGAACAATCGCAGCGGCGGTGTGACTGTGTTTAGGTGGGCGGGGAGGGCTGGTCGATTATAATACGACACGACAAATCATCATCACTCAGTTCAATTTAGCATTGGATAGCGAATAGGGCGTGTTGATTTTATTGATATAGACGTAGTTATTATTTAGCGCAGTGCGTTTTGATTTTATTGATACAGTCGTAGTTATTAATTGTAGTTTTTAGTGAACATGTCGAAGGCTATAAAACGACCCTTTCAAGACATAGTAAATAAGTTTATTTCTGACTTTTCCGATTTGTTTTACAACGGGAGTAAGATAGTTTGTAAAGTGTGCAAAATTCATTTGATGTCAAATAAGAGGTGGAACTGTACAAGACACGTAAATTCCGCACAGCATAGAAAACGAAAATTGGGCATGTCACCGAGAAGTGCATTTTTTTATGTAATTCTTATGTTGATAAACTGTAATTTGCCACTAGGCTTACTCGATAAACAACCGTTTAAGGACTTTTGGGACAAATACAATCCCGAGTTGCGGTTGCCAACGGAGAAAACGGCACGTAAGCATGTTGCATTTGTACGCGATGACGTGGAAAAGACAATGAAATGCATATTGAAAAAACAGTTTCTTTGGTTCTGTGTTGACAAGACAACAGACTGTAAAAAAAATCAATTGTAAATATTATGGTACGCGTACTAGACCCTAGTGAACTTACATTACCACTGTTACTAGCTAGCCGAAGACTACAAGAGTGTACTGCTGCAGCAATTACGAAGGTTGTACTTAGTACGTTGGAAAAATTCCAAATTTCAAAAGATAAAGTGTTGATGTTTATGAGCGACGGCGCAGCGATAATGCGTTCGGTAGGCCGTTCTCTTCTTGAACAAGTTGCAAATGTTTACATGTTACGTGTAAAGTACATGCTTTACATCTTGTGGCAGAAACCATTCGACAATGCTCTCCCGAGGTAAATGTATTAATAGCAATCACAAAAAAAGTGTTTTTGAAATCTCCCAAACGCCTACGATCATTTCACACAGAGTGTCCTGGTACTCGTCAACCACCGGAGCCAATTCTTACACGTTGGGGAACATGGTTGCAGGCAGCTTTTTATTATGCTGAACATTTCAAAATAGTAAAAGCTGTTGTTGCACAATTCAATCCTGTCGAAACTGTGGCTATTAAGGAGAGCCAGTCGAAATTTCAAGATATTTCCGTTGAAACAGATTTAAAAAATATTCGTAGCTCCTATAAAAGATTAGCTGACGCAATAGACCAATTACAAAATAGATCGTTATCATTATTGGAGTCTCTGCAAATTATGGACGGAGTGCATACACAGCTACTGACTATACATGTCGCAAAATATAATCGCGTTTTAGAAAAGTTCGAGAGTGTGCTACAGAAAGATCCCGATTTTAGCACACCAAAACAAATTTGTGATGGTGTATCGAATAATCCACTGACTAAGTACAAAGAGTATTTTAATCATGCATGTATAACATCGGTAGATGTTGAACGCACTTTTTCAAAATATAGTCATTTTCTCACCACGGCGAACATCGCTCACCGAGACAACTGTGGAAACACATCTAATGGTGTCAACTTTTTGCCACTCTTATCCATATGATGTTAATACTGATAATAGCGCTTCTAGTTTTACTGTTCCATAGCCAACGCTGCTTAAAAGGGTGAGTGTTTCACTACTTTTCACATATTATAATTATGTATTAGTTCTGTTATTTTTTTTCTATTTTCTTACTATTGTTTTTGTATACTAGGCAGGTACGGCTATGGCACGGCTCCCTGTTACCGGCCTCTATTAATAAGTAAACCAAACAATAAGTCAGGAGATAAACGATTGTACTAAGGAAATTTTGACAGAATGCCACTATAACATTGTTTTAGATCACAAACTTGCAACAGGAAGCAAGAAAAAGGAAACACTAAAATTTATACAAAAATATAAAATTCATTTTAAAAGCTAAATCGGGTCATAACACCATAATAGTGTTTTTAGCACTTTGTCGAGATGGAGCGGAATTCTCGTAGTAAGATGGAGATTACGCAAAGCCTTCCATTAAAATCTAACGCTAATTTAATAATCACGCCTCTTCCGAAACATATAAATAAATTATCGTACTATCATCGGATTTAAAATAAATGTGACCTATGTTGTACTGGTGGAGATAAATAACAATATTGTTTAAGTTTGCATAGAACGGAGATAAAAATTATACATATTATTTATATGTACAAGGGATTTCCCTTCATTCCATGGAATTTCTAAATCAGTTACACGGTTCTTCTGAATTTCCATTCAAGGTTCACATGTATGTGCCATTGTGTGCAATATAAAAGACATAGTTAACAGGCTTGTTACTCATTCAACAAATCACAGAGCATACAACAAGATGTCGAGGTTTATCGTACTTGCTTTAATCGTAACCATGTGTATCGCACACAGTTTAGCTGCTCCAGCACCAGAAGTGTTTGAAGGTAAAATAATTTTATTTGTTTATTAATTTTTACGACATATTTTACTAATTTTACTTTTATTCCAATAGCTAGCATCGTTAGACAAAAGAGAGTAACGTGCGATCTTCTAAGTTTCGAAGCTAAAGGTTTTGCTGCCAACCACAGTTTGTGTGCTGCTCATTGCTTAGTAATTGGACGTAAAGGTGGCGCTTGTCAAAATGGAGTTTGTGTGTGCAGAAGATAGATCTTTTATACGTGTTTTTTTTTAATAAATTCAATTTTTTGTTTAACATTACTTTGTTTTTTTTTACCCTTATAGAAAAAAGCTGCATGTTTGTATATAATTATAATAAAGTCCTGCAGGTTTGAATTTATTATTATTATTATTATTATTGGCCTCGACTAGAAATCATTAGCCACATACATAATTTCCTAGCCACCCGAACGGACACCAGGACAAACAGAACACACATTTCACACCTGGAGCCGATCAGGTGACTAACATGTCAAACACAAAGACAGGTAGGCCACGGAAAAAGGGAAAACCCACACAGGAAAGACACAAAGGATCAATCTCTAAAACGTAATATTGGTGACGAGCATATATTTATAAATTCTATAATATACATCGATATTTTCCTGGGCAATTAGATAATTAATATTCAATGGAAGTTGCATGTTCAATTTTACTAGATCATCTATTAGTTTATTAATTTCATTTATCTGCACTTCGCATCCTAGAAAAAGATGGTTGATGTTTCCACACTCCTTGCGACAAAATCTACAAGTGTCGTTCTCAGACAAATTAATTCTGTGCAGATGGGCCGGAAACCTCCCATGATTAAATGCAATCCTTAGAATTTGAGCAAGCATTCTCTTTTTGACATGGATTTTTTTATACCATCGCTGTCCACCGATTTTAGGAAAGAGCAGATGATAATTTGTAGCTTTGTTTATATAGGAGTTGGTACATAGTGTCTGCCAATCTCTATGCATCTCCTGCTTCAAAATTGCAAAGATATCTGTGTGTGGGATAAGGCACTCTTCGGAAATATCTTTCCCACATGCGTTCTTAGCTAAAATGTCTACTTTTTCATTAAATTGAATTCCTGAATGGCCTTTTATCCATACATAATTGATATGGTAACCCAAATTACTTAAGTAATAATCTAAGTAGATTATTTCGCCAATAACTGCAGACGACCTATGATTGAGATTTTGGAGACTCATGAGTACACTCCTGGCATCACTAAAAATGCAAAAGTAATTTAGCTTGGTTGTAAGTATATATTCTAGAGCCTTTTTTATAGCGGTAGCTTCTGCAGTAAAGATACTGGCTTCTATGGGTAATGAGTACCCTCTATTATACTGCAATTGCGGTATAAGGACTGCACAACCCGTGCCCATCTCATTTTTAGCACCATCCGTAAAGATTTGTATGGAGTCTTTAAATTGGAAGATTGTACGATTATACACTATCTGTTTTAAATGGACCTCTTTTGTAAAATCTGGGAACAATATAACAGGTACATGTCCTAAGTAGTTGAAAGGGAATCCGTATGAAGCATCACGATTTATTCCTATTATCTTGTGGTCGAATTTAGCAGTATTTATAAAGGCTGATGTAAGTGGAGGAGATGTTTTCTTTTCCCAGTATGGATATATTAGATTTTGGAGATTTAATTTTGAGCATTTCGTAATAATCTTTGTTCTATGAGCGCTATTTTTCAAAATGAATTTTTCACTAAGATATTTTCTTCTGAGTGTTAGCGGAGGTTCAGGTTTGAATTTAGAAACAACCGTGATGATAAAGATCATTCGGGATGTTGTATTCTACAAAATTCTAGTACAGTCGGCTAATAATCATTGCAATCGATGTTTAGAAATGTGATTCCGTCTATTGTTGTGAGATGCGTCATCTCACAACAAAGCAACACAAAAATATCTTTCAAATGGAATCAAATTGAACTATTGTTTCTTTTTAAAAAGACTGTAGCACTCTGCATACATCTATTATACAAAACAAATGAAACCCATCTTGGAAGCTACGCTTTTATTAGTAGCTTAGCCCCATCAAATGTCGATAGATTGACAAAACAGCGGAATTTATATTAGTAGAACACCTATATAACTTTATTAAATACTTTTCAAGCTCAGAATCGATAGGCTGATATGTATTCCATTATAATTGAGAGAAGAAAAAACAATTTAACGAGAAAACAAAAGAAATATGCGCCTATTCAAAAAAAATTACTTAATAATGTTCTGGCCTCTCTAATTATGTAATTTACTAAAGAAGAACGTAGTTTAAGTGTAGGAAAATTCTATAAAATTCTATGAAATTCTGGAATGCCTTTAAGATGGGCGTGGTGATCTTGAAAGCTAAAGAACAGTGGTACGGTCCAGAGATATGATGACCTTCAGAACATACAAGGTGTTTCAATCGTCTGGAATTGTAGAATTGTACCTATTGTATAAATTGTAGGAGATCAAAGTTTTCGGGTATATAGCAGACGCCAAGGTATTGGTCAAAAAGATTTTCGTATGTATAGGATGATCGATAAGTAGCGAATTTACTTTGTTATATTGCTTGTTCTATCTGCACTCTCAAGAAAAACATTTCCCGTATCTGTAGGAGACAAAGTGCTCTTGAATTTGGTGCCTTCCCTTACACAGAATATCGAAAGCTATTAGTCTAGTTTTTATGGGACAAGATATGAACGTGTGTTTCAGTTCGCAAAATACACACAAAAAGCTTCTTGATAATCCGAAAGATAAACCGGATATGAAGGAAAGGTCGGGAAGATTAAAATTGCATGTAGTGATTGTGATAAAGCCTATGTTGGACGAGCGAAACAAGCGGTAGACACCAGATTCAAGGAACACATCGCCTGCTACAGATACGGGAAAAATGAAACGTTAAATGTAGCGCAACATTAAATTATAAAACCTAAAATTAATAGTGGATTTATGCACAAATTTAAAATTAAATTAAATTTAGCATTACCTCCTCGAAGGTATCTCCACCTTGACGAAGACATCTTCTGCCAGTGAGGAGGCTTACGTGGTACAATGATCCTGACAGCTATGTCGTCGGTAATGTACTTACTGGTAGGGCTTCCCAAGCCGAACTGGTCAAAGGAGTGCCCAGACTAAGAGAGATACCCTGGTTCTCCAGGTTGGGGTTAAAGCAGAAGGCTAGTAACCCACTCTTTGTAAAAAATACATACCTTACTAAAAGTTCAAATTCGAAGCCTGGTAAAATGGACGTGCTAAAACTAAGACAAAAGCTACGAAATAGTACAATGAGATGGAGCACATGGAACGTACCAGGGATCAGAGAAAAAATGGTGGAGGTAATAAAAGGAGCAGATAAAATTGCATTAGGCATCTTAATATTATCAGAAACAAAAAAGAAAAGTTGTGGTTTAGAGGAGCAAGGTGAATACATACACATCTATAGTGGAGTACAAAAGGAAGACTGAGCTGCAAAAGGTGTATCAGTCATTATCAGAACAAAATTTAAAAGACATATTACTAACTATGAACATTAGTGAACGAATATTGATGGTACATATAAACTTGTTTGAGCATAGAGTGACTATAATTGGAGTGTATGGAGCTAATGAAGATGCAGCTGTAGAAGAGAAAGGGGAATTCTATGGCAAGATGCAAGAAATTATTGATAAAACGGGAAATAATCGGGAAATTCTAATACTAGGAGATTTAAATGGAAGAATATGAAATAAAAAGAAAGACAAAGTAGTTGGCTCTAATGGAGGAAATATAATTAATAATAACGGAGAGAGACTAATAGATTTATGTGACAATAACGATTTAAGAATAATAATGGACGGATACTTTAAACATAAAGACATACATAAGTATACGTGGGTCGATTATGTCACAACAAGATAGAGGACAAAACTCAATGTCGTATATGTTAAAGCACATCGAGGAACTAATATTGGATCAGATCACTACCTAGTAAAAGCGAAAATTAGGTTCCCGTACAAAAACGCAATAGTTACAAGACGATACATGCTCAAGCACTTACTATAGAACAATGGAAAGACTACTATAAGGAATTACTTATGGAAGAAAGAGATGAATTTACGGAAGGACAACCCAATATTTATATTGAAGGAGAATAAATAACGTTAGATGAAGAAAGAGTAACCATACCATATAATTGGAACGTAAAGCCATCACCTATCCACAATCCATGGACGCGCGTTTCGATGTTATACATCTTGTCAGCATGGCTTTGTGGAAGGTAATGGCGTTTCAATATTTTAAATCATATATATACGAAGTAGATGTTTACATGTACGCATGAGGAAATCTAATTAGATATCCTCATTTGTACATTTTTGTCGAGTAAATTACTGCATGGCGGTTTAAGCCAGTAGTCGGACCTACTGCCGCGTCAGAATTTGGAACAATAGGATTTGTTCAGTTCTGTAGAGGCGTTTGCAGTCGACAAAAATTTACAAATGAGAATATCTAATTAGATTTCCTCATGCGTACATGTAAACATTTACTTCGTATACATACCATATAACGTTACAGTTTGTATGTTCACGTCGAAATTTACTAAAGAACGATACATTTTAGGTACAGGGAAATGTTTATAAAAAAATTTTATAATAGTTTCCGTATAATCAAACATGGCAACGATTTCGATGGCCATCTTGTAGCTGCTAGTTGACAAAATTTTCGCTGCTTGCATTGTGCGCTGCAGAAACTCAACATTCTGTATACTTGAATTAATTTTATGTTGTGTACTACCTGTCTCCGATAATTTTTGTATTGAAAACTTTTTTTCTAAATTATTCAGGGAAGGAATTATCTTCCACCCACACACTAGATGGGCACTTATCCACGGTGCCATAATTCACAGCACAATTTTGAAGTTCGAAAATCTGCGGTTACTATATAATTTTGAGATTGTAATATTAAGCAATATGATCTAAATAGATGGTGATGCGTCAACTGTTTTTACTAAAAGGATTCATTTTTTAATAAGTAAACCAAACGAACTGAGAAAATTTTGATAGAAGGCCACTATAACATTATTTTACATCCCAAAGCTTGCAACAGTAAGCAAGAAAGAGTAAACACGAAAATTCATAAGTAATTTTAAAAGATAAATCTCGTTATAAAACCATAACAGTGTATAGTTTGTTTCAAATTATAGGAATATAACTTTGAACGGCTTAAATGCTGTTATTGCACCACCTGCGGTAATAACTACCTGGATACGCAAACAAACTGCTGAGGACCGTAATGACAAAATTTAAGTGAATTGAATAGAAATGGAATTATGATTTGCGATATGCGTAACTACCTGTTTGTACATTTAAATCTCATTTGATATGTAAATTCTTTAATTACTTGTAACATCGAATTGCTTACTATGTAAGTTTCTACTGTTTGTAAAATATTCATAAATACCTGTTTATACATTACAATCTCCTTATTTATATCATTTCGTTTAGTAATTAATACTCCCACCGCTCGCCATCTAATCTGGCGTTTGCTATAGGAGAGTTGGTATATATTACATCTAATATTGAGTCTATGTATCATTTATTGTTAATCTTTACTGCTGTATACATATTTGATTTTTCCCTCTTTACTTCACGAACATGTGGCGACCTTTTGCTGAAAGTGTTAGTGATGATGATGATGTGCATAGTGATAATACTGTTGGAGCACGGCAGAGAACGCATCTATCAGAAGATGCAAAACAGATAATTCTCAATGTCTATCGTACCCTGATGGAAGGAAATAACGAACAACAAACCCTGAACATTCAACGAAGGTCGCAATTAACCAAGGTGCCTTTTGGAACAATATATAAGATAATTAAGACTAGGTGCTCGAAAGCAAAGAAGTGACAAAGGAGCACCGAGAAAAATTGATGAGTATGAAATTGATACTATTAGGCAGCAAGTATACTCCTTCTACAGAGGAAATGCTGTACCTACACTAGACTGCTTACATAAAAGAATCAGTGATGAGTCTATAAATATTCTGTGTTCTAAAGCCACCTTGTGGCGGACGCTAAAGAAAGCTGGTTTTAAGTTTTCCAAAATAGATAAACGTCGCACAATTATGGAAAGTCCGAGGCTCCAGAAACTTCGATATGAATACTTAACGGCAATTAGAAGGTATAGAGAGGAAGGACGATTCATATGTTATCTGGACGAGACGTGGTATGACACCCATGATACAATTTTCAAAGGTTGGGTGGATAGTTCAAGTGTGTGTCAGTTGGACGCGCCGGTTTCGAGGGGGAAGAGAATAATTATTCTTCATGCTGGGTCAGAAAAAGGATGGATCGGACAGCCGCTATTATCTGCTAAAAATTTTAAATCCTCAAGTTTAGATTACCATGAAGATATGACCTCATCTTTATTTGAAGAATGGTTTTGTGACACTTTGCTGCCAAATTTACCGAAAGAGAATGTGATAGTGATGGACAACGCTCCGTATCATTCTCGACAGCAAACCAAAATTCCTACAAAATGTAATAATAAGAAAGATATTAAAGAATTTTTAGAAACAAATGATTTATATTATGAGGATCATTATACAAAAAACCAATTATTAGAGGTGATGAAGACAAAAGAATATTTAAAGGATTATTATGTGGATAACAGAGCCAAAGAAGCAGGACATACAATTTTGCGTTTACCACCATACCACTGCATTTTCAATCCCATTGAATTGATATGGGCCCAACTTAAAAATACCATAAGACGAACAAATCAAACACCGAAATTTAGTGAAAGCAGTGTAACACACATAAAAAATGCTATGGAACACATAACTGTCGTAAATTGGAAAAATGCTGTTAAACACGCAATAGCAAAAGAGGACGAATATATGCGCATGTAATACAATATAGTAGCACCTTTGATTATAAATTTGCAATACGATTCAGACACAGACACCGATTTTCAAGACGACTCAATCACAGAAGATGATTTATGAAATGCGGTGACACCTTTACTAACATAACAATTTTATAGTGTAATTAGCTTTATATATCTATATGTATCCACTACACATATTGCCACACGATTTGTTATTTTTTCTTTGTATATAAATCCAATGTATAGATATTTTTTTATTATATACTTGAAATTAACAGCGTTTTTTTTTATCTTATAGGGCCGTAATTTATAGTCAATACGGCCCCTAGATTCAATATGCATTGCCAGGTTATTATCGTCACAGAAGGTGCAATAAAAGTATTAAAGGCCTTGTAAGTCTACAGTTATATTCTTATAATTTGAAATAAACTATAGTTTAGCACTTTGTCGAGTTGGAGCGGAGTTCCCGTAATAACGTGGTGATTTCGCAAAGCCTGCCATTCAAATCTAAGGCTAATTTAATAATTATGCCTCTCCGAAATATATAAATAAATTATCGTACTGTCACCAGATTTAAAATAAATCTGACCTGTAGATAATATTAGTGATAAATAACAAAATTGTTTTAAGTTTTAAGTTTGCATAGAATAAAGATAAGAACTATATTATTTAATATTAATTCAGTTACACGGTATTTCTAAATTTCTGTTCAAGGGTCGGTCATATGTATGTGCCGTTGTGTGTAATATAAAAACCGTAGTTAACAGGCTTGGTGCTCAATTAACAAATCACAGAGCATACAACAAGATGTCCAGGTTTATTGTGCTTGCTTTAATCGTAACCATGTGCATCGCACACAGTTTAGCTGCTCCAGCACCAGAAGTGTTTGAAGGTAAAATAATTTTATTTATTTATTAATTTTTACATATTTTACTAATTTTACTTTTATTCCATTAGCTAGCATCGTTAGACAAAAAAGAATAACGTGCGATCTTTTAAGTTTCAAAGCTGTGGGTTTTGCTGCCAACCACAGTCTGTGTGCTGCCCGTTGCATAGCAATTGGACGTAAAGGTGGCGCCTGTCAAAATGGAGTTTGTGTGTGCAGAAGATAGATCTTTTATACGTATTTTTTGTATAAAATTATAATAAAGTCGTGCAGGTTTGAATTTAGAAAGAACTGCGATGACAAGCATCATTCCGAATGTTGTATTCTACAAAGTTCTATTACTGTTAACTAATGATCATAGCAATCGATGCTTAAAAATGCGATTCGGTAACCTGACGCTTAACCTCACAACAATACAACATAAAAACATCTGCCAAATGACATCAACTAGGGGAACTATTGTTCCCTTTGAAAAAAAATCCAAGACTGCAGCACTCTGCATGCATCTGTTACACAAAACAAATGAAACTCATGTTAGAAGCTACGCTTTTATTAGTAACTTAACCCCATCAAATTTCGAATCTAAATATTAGAAATTTTGCATACGCAACTCAATTATATAACCCTGCAAAGTCGCAATTGATTTTATTCGATTCCAGAAGAGCTCGCATGTTCAGTGCATCGAAACTCGATCTCTCAATTAAAAATCAACCTTTAATTGCAGTCAATTGTGTGAAGAATTTAGGTTTGTATCTTGATCTTCGATTTCACGAGAACACATCTTACTTGATCAAAAAGTCAATTCCAGTACTTAAAAGTATATTCACACATCGACATGCATTGGACTTGCCAACTAGGATGATGCTCTGTGATTCATTTATGGTTTCTAATTTCAGCTTCTGTGAAACATTTTATAATTTCTGTGTTACTAGGCACGATGAAAGAAGGATTCGAATGGTGCAGAACTCATGCGTTCGCCTAACTTAAGGCCTGCGAGGTGGACGCGCACGTTAACCTGTCTGGCACATTGAATATGTGTAACACCCGAACTTTACACTGCGTGCTCTTCTTACTTAACATACTTAAGAGAAAGCATCCGCGCTACCTATACAACAAAGTGAGATTTAGGTATCAAAAATACAGCCGTAATACTCGTACTGGCAATATGTTATGCGTACACAAGCATAAGTTAGAAATCTTTAAAAGAAGTTTTACTTATAACATCAGCAAGATCTTGAACACTTATGCATTGGCCGCGGAAGTAAACCCTTCCTCTTCCTATTCCCTTACTAATTTTGACACAGTAAAATACATATGTCCACTAAAATCGCGATTTTGTCCGGTAGTTTCTTTTGTAGCGGCGCAGGGGCGTTCCACTCTCTTTTTCAGTGAGTGCTTTTTTTGGTGAAACATACTGTGTATTTTCACCAAAATTATTATGTGTGTACGTTACGTTTTATGCATAAAAGAAACTGTCGGAAACTTCAAGTTAGCCAAGTGCCTTTGACACAATCTTTTGCCGGAACCTCAAAACAAAGTGAGCAACAAATATTTAACGCAGATTTGTGCAAAGCGATGGTTACTGCCAATATACCGCTCAAGAAGCGGCAAAATCCGTGTTTTCGGCAATTTTTAGAAAAGCACTGCAAAAAGAGTATTCCGGATGAAAGTTTGCTCAGAAAATGTTACGTAACCGATATTTATTCTGAAACGATCAATAGCATTAGGGAAATTGTTAAAAACGAGTATATATATTTTACCGTTGATGAAGCGACAGATTCCTGTGGCCGCTATATAGCAAATTTATTAATTGGTCATCTAAATAATAAACAGCCTGGTAGGTCGTATTTAATTGATTGTAAACAATTAGAAAAAACTCACAATATTAAGATTTGTTAATGAAAGTTTCATTTGTTTCTTCCCGATGTTGTTCCCACAGGAAAAATTTTAGTTATGTTGTCCGATGCAGCGGCATATATGATTAAAGCGAGTCAACAGCTTAAACTTTTATACCCTAATTTAATACATGTTACTTGTTTGGCCCATGTATTAAATAGGGTGGAAATTCGGCAGCAATTTCCAGCAGTAAATACATTAACCAGTAACGTTAAGAAAATTTTCTTAAAGTTACCATTGAGAGTTCATATTTATAGAGAAAATACTCCTTTACCACCTGAACCCGTCATTACCCGATGGGGTAATTGGTTAAATGCCGCAATATTTTATGCAAACCATTATCTAGAGATCAAAAACATTATTTCAGAATTCTCTACTGACAACTGCAATTCTATTGCAAAATGTCAAGAAATGTTGAAAAACTCTTCTTTGCCTAATGAATTGATATTTATTAAAGCCAATTATGAATTTGTTTCTTTTGACAATAACAAAATTTGAAAAAGAATCGTTGCCACTAACTGAATCAGTAATTAATCAATGATTTAGAAAATAGTGTTTCAAATATTCCGGGTAGAATAGGAAACTCAATAAGTCAAAAGTTCAAAGAAATAATTAATAAAAATGTAGGATACAAGAGTTTAGCAAAAGTCAGTTTGATTTTAACTGGCGAATTAAAAATGGATGAAACAGAAACAAGTATAGAATTAAGTCCTGAGATTATGATACCGCTGTTTGCCCAGACTAGTAATCACCTATCATGTTGATATTCCATCGTCCCTGGTATCGTTTCTCCATTACCTTTATGTCTTCATGGAACCGTTCTCCCTGTTCTTTAATCACATCGCCCAAATTTTTAGGAAAAAGTCAAGATGGTTGTGTAAGAAGTGGACTTTTAGGCTCATCAGACATCCCAGATTTTTGAACTTGTCCATCATGTTAGCTACGATAAGCTCATACTTTGGGTCTTACACAATGCCCAAAAACTTAGTCACAACTTGCTTAAATGATATCCAAGCCTCCTTTTCCTTTGTGGTCATTCTTGCAATCGAACATAGTTTTTCGAATATCAGGCCCAAGGAAAACACCTTCTTTCAGTTTGGCTTCTGATAAATGTGGAAATCTTTCACACAAATATTTCAAACATTCACCATCTTTAGGCAAGGCTTTTACAAATTGTTTCATTAAGCCTAACTTTATGTGTAGAGGTGGCAGAAGAATCTTTTTTCGATCTACTAAAGGTTTATGCAATATGTTCTTCTCGCCAGGTGTTAAAGTTTTTCTTACGGGCCATCGTTTTGTGGACCAACGTCGATTTCTTGCTCTGCTGACCCACTCACATATAAAACATGGAAACTTTGTAAATCCCTTTTGTTGACCAAGGATCTTGCAAACAACTTTCAAATCCCCACATAGCATCCAATCGTGAGCCGGATGGTTAATTTTTTGTAAAATCATGTCAAGATTTTCGTAAGTTTCCATCATATGGATTGAATGAGCAACAGGCAGCGAAGCATTAGTATTTCCATTGTGTAAAAGAACAGCTTTTAAACTAGTTTTTGATGAGTCTATAAAAAGCCTCCAATCTGCCTTCTTGTACTCGATGCAAAATTCGTTCATTAGACTACCAATACATGGCAGTAAACCAAATCCTCTTCCTGCTTGAAAAACTGAGCAAACTGTTGATTTCTTGTTCTATATTGGTTAATAGATGTTCCAGATGCCAATAAATGTTTTTCTTTCAGCCTAGAACCAAGCAATTCTGCTTTTTCCTTAGTCAAACCCAAATCTCTCACTAAACCATTTAACTCAGCTTGTGTAAACAACTGCGATTTTAAATTTTCTGGAAAACATTGGAACTCATCATCACCCGGTCGACTTTCATCAGATTCGGGTTCACTGGATTGTAAAACGTCATCAATAGACTGAGGTGGCTCAGGGACAGGAAGTCCCAGTCCATGTCCTATCGGCCGAATAGCTGAATTAGGGTTAGGGTAAACAATTACTTTCTTATTTTTAGAGTTATACCCAGAAACAGCAACGTTGCAAAAATAATCATTTGAATGATTTTTTGTGCTCTCTCCATACCATGGGTGCTGCAAATCTAAAAGCTTTCTTTTCTTTTTTAGACCATTTCCTAAGATCCTCGACACAAACATAACATACCTTGTGAGGAGCCCAACATTTTTCTTGATCACCGACTTTTACACCAAAATATGCAAAGTATACTTTTTTATAAAGTCATTAATGTTTCTTTGATGTTTTTTAACTACAAACTCACCACATGTATAACAAAAAGTATTAGGACAGTTTTTACAACCACGGCTAGTCATACTTAGAGCACAGATTAATAAATAAGTACTAAAACTTAGAGCACATGGGCCAAACACTGAAAAATTAGGTTATATTGATTGGAAGAAAACAAACTACTGTCCCATTTACCAGAACTGCCAACCTAATAACATTTGATTTTACTACCAACGTATTACGTTACATTTGAATGATAAAAAATTAACTTTCCGCGTTTTGAATATTAAAATGTGAAAGATTGGTGGGTTTCGTTTTTTATTATTATTCTCGGACTCAGCACATCCAAAAACATAAGAATTAGGTAAAATGAATAAAAAGCTTTTTTATCGTTGGCCTGTGTAATAGAATTAGTGTACTTACACGAAAAGCCATGCAAGAAACCACCTTATATGGAGCGCTGTGGAATTCTTAATGAACCTGTTTGTATAATTTTTCAACATATCATCACACATCACATCATAACAATCGAATTACTATAACGATTGTATTGCCAACCACTGTAGCTGTATTTGCATCTCTTTAACTCTTAGTTTAAATTAAGATGAAATTTCCTTATTTATTATCTTGGAATTTCCAATACGGCTGTCTTAAATTATCACGCAAGGGACAAGTTCAATTATGAATATAAAAGACCGTGAAGCTTCTCTTATTTACTCAAATAAATCATAGTGTCGAGCAGGATGGCGAAATTTGTCTTTATTGTCTTAACCGCAATGATGTGCATTGTGCACGTTTTAGCTGCCGCATCACCAGGTAAGGCTTTTCCGTTTCTTTCTTCTTCCTTTAACACCTTCCATTAACATTAATTGTATTCCTTCAGATTTCGTTGTTAGCACATTGATGGGATTGAGCTGCAAGTTTATAGGCTTTGGACCCAAGAACAGGAGATGTAATCGTATTTGTTTAACAACTGAGCGTAAAAAAGGCTTTTGTGAAGATGGATTTTGCGTATGCAAGGAATAGCTTTTTAGATGCAGTACTTTACGTTTAATAAAAACGCTCTTGTTGTTATATTAATGATTTATTGTTTACTAAAAAACTATATCTAACAATAATCTCCCACAATTAGCTTTTTATATATATTTTTTAAAAACCTTGTGATAAAGATAATGAGTAATATAAAGTAATAAACTATAAAAAGAAGGACAAGCAATTTTTTGACTCGAAAAATCTTTATTGAATCATACAGACAGCAGGTTCGTACTTGCGTAAGGGTATGTTTATAGTGAAGCTGTAAGCCGATAAGAGCTGTGTTAAGAGCGACGATAAGAGCGATTATATTAGCAGCGATAAAATCGTCGAAAAACATCCATCACGGATGACGTTTATGAAGCTTCGGCAAGCGCGTCAGTTTGACAGTTGTCAAAATATTGTCATTGGCGCCTTTCTTGTTTTATTTGGGCGTTTTTGGTCCCGTATAGGAGGCCTAAGGTAAATTCTCGATATCCATTAAAACTAGAACTGATGAAAGCAGATCAAATTTGACAGTCGATTATACATAAATGCAACATAAACACCCGCATACAAACAATGTACAGTGTGATCTGTAACCATGGTTACGCAAAGTTAGCGCTCACTGATTGGCCCATTTCACTAACGCATCGCTCTTATCGACTATCACAGCTTCACTACAAACACACCCTTAAGAGAATATTTACTTGAGCTCAAAATATGGAGCCAATACCTTATAAACGTCAACGTTAGTGCCTTTCGTTCACTATTGTCATGGTAACCAAACAGTTCTAACATTAGAAACCTTTTGGATGCAATGTGGTGCTATTTTAATAAACGACGTTCCTGATGTTTGAATTTGACAAAGTTTGGTGTTCAATATTGAATACTTTGTGCATTTCCAAAACGTTCTAATACCATGTCTGGATAGAGCCAAATATGTAATTTAATCTCGTCAAAATTTATGTTAAAATGTATTTCGGATTTTTTACAGGACATAGATGTAAATTTATTAGAAATAGACATATAAAACCTCCGCTATGTTATAAAACCCCCGCTATGTTGTCTTATTTCTAGATGGAGAAACCAAAAACGTAATAATATACATTTACTTTCATTTAAAATAACAAAGTAGATTCACTAATTGTAATTGTAATCAACCTGTATATACAAAAATATTTTTGGAAGATACTCTATGACATCTATTATGTTATCAGAAAATTTTAGTTTCTTACTGTTTACGCAGTAGACGCAATTCTGCAATTTTAAAAGGTTGGGACATCTGTCTACATAAACAGCTAGCATGTCCACTTAGTCCGTAGGTGGAAGATTCCTTTCATGAGCTTAGAAAAAAGTTTTCAAATAAAAGATACTCGGAGATAAGTTCTGGACAACGTAAAATTATATTCAAGTACACAGGGTGTTCGGTTTCCTCTAGAAGCGAAACAAGTTTTAAATCATTGAAAAAGTTGTACGAACACATGTTTTCGCTTCTTACACATAATGTATAAATAAGTCTATCAACTCCTTTCGGGCAGCTCCTGGGCTGCCAAACGCAAAGAGACGTTGTGCCCGATAGGTGTCGGACATCTACACTCCGGTTTGTCTTGCTACCCTCTGGGACAGCGTGACTGTGTCTCTTGGCGATAGGTGTCGCCGAAAGACATATTCAGTGCTGTTTTGGAGATTAGCAGCATAAACCGAGAGGCAAACGCAATTGTAACAGCAGAAAATTGTGCTTAGAACCATGCTGATGACGCCGGGTAGGCAGAAACATGTTCATGTGTTAGCGCTATTTTCTCTGCTACATTGTTTTTGCCGAGAATGATTCCACCAATACCATGAACTATAATAACATTAATTTTTGGTTAAGAAGTTCTTCCCTTGATATAACCTTTTACAAGAAACAAAATAAGAATGTTACCCACCCGTAGAATCATGCAGAATAGCGAGTATCTGCGCCGAAAGCGATTTCTGATAACATTGAGGAAGCAAGAACGAGATAGCCTGAATATTATTTGTAAGTGGGGTTGTGACGGATCTCATCAATCTCAGTTCAAACAAAAATTTGAAAATGATGCCGACTCAGACGTCAAGATATTTCAGAGCTGTTTCGTCACTCTACGATTAGTTTCTGGTAACGAAGATGAAAAGATACTACTATGGGAAAACCCAACACCCTCTTCTCCACGATATTGCCGACCTATAAGATTTCGTTTCGTTAATGAGAGTACTGATATTACGCAAGAAATTAATTACGTGAAAAATTCTGCAAAGTTGCTAAACGCAACAGAGGTTGACATAAAGGGGAAGAAGTTTTTAGTTAAACATGTTTTCATCATGACAATGGTAGACGGCAAGGTCTGCAACCCCGCCACTGGCACGAAATCTACGAACCGATGCTACATATGTGGTGCAACTTCTAACGAATTCAACCGATTAGATTTTGAAAAAGAGATTAATTCTGAGGCTGCCGAGTTTGGCCTTTCTATTTTAAGAATTCGTTTCTTTGAAAGTATTCTCCACTTGACTTATAAGTTGCCAGTAAAAAAATATAGAGAGAGGAAAACCGATACGGAAAAAAATATCGAAAAAGAAAGGAAACTGGAAATCCAGGCCAGATTTCGCAGCTGGTTTGTTGGTGGATATTCCAAAGGCAAATGTTGACAATACTAATGATGGTAACACGAGTAGGAGATTTTTTGATGGCTTGAAATTGGCATCCGAAATAACGGGCATTAGTTATAATCTAATATGCATATAGATTGTAGGTCATACTAGAAACAATTTCAAGCGGACATAAAATCGATCCGGAAAAATACGACAAATACGCAATAGATAATAATAATAATGTTTTATTGTTTTTCACAATAAGTGCTGACAACGTCAGGTTTAATTAAAGTTAAAATAAAGGTAATAAAGCGGACAGCACAATATAAAAAACATTTAGAACAGCAAAACAATTAGGAATGCCCAGCGGAATTGTCAGTAATATATTCCTGGTAAGAGTAATAACTTTTAGAAATCAAGAACTTTTTACTGCACTTTTAAATGCATTTAGTTCAGGAATATTTTTCAAAATAACGGGCAGTGCAGAATACATTTTTGCAAATGAATATAACAGCGATCTTTCAAATAGAGATGTTTTGTGTGATTAAATGTATAAGTCCGCCCTGCGGGTGTTGTATATATTTGAAGGCATTTTGAACCGGTCCATTTTGCTCCTGACGTACACTACTGCGCGGTATATGTACAAACATGGAACAATTAATAAGTTATTTTCGATGAACAAGGACCTACATGATTCTCTGTAGGATTTATCAAAAATCAACCTAAGAATTCTTTTTTGACAAATCAGTACGCGTTGGTAATCGGCACGGCCCCATATTAGAATATTATACGCAAAAATCGAGTAAGCTAGGGCATGGTATACTGTCAGCAGTAATTCTGTACTCAAACTGCTTTTTAATTGTACAATTACATAATAAGTCGAATTTAGCCCTTTACTGATATTGTTGATCTGTTCATCGAAACACAGGTTATAATCAATGTCTATCCCGAGCAATTTGACACTGTCTGAAAAGTTGTAGCCAAGATTAACGCCAAACTGAGGAAGGACAAGTCGTCGCTGATTGAAATGCACAAACACCGTTTTATCGCGATTCATAATCAATCTGTTTTTACAGCACTAGTTAGAGAACTCGTCCACAGTACGGGCTATCTTAAATTCTAGCTCGGTCAAGGACTTGGGGAAAACCCCTGATGCTATTGATTTATTGAAAATACTGCTTGCTTATATGTTGATCTGTACCCTTGGCACCCAATGACCCCAACAATGCATAAAATTCCTATACATGGTGCAGCTATTATTAAAAACGCGTTGTTGCCTATTTGGCAGCTTTCGGAAGAGGCTGCGGAAGCGCGAAACGAGCATTTCCGGTCGAATCGCCAAGACTTCTCGCGAAAATTCTCAAGAGAAAATTGCAACAGAGATATTTTTAATCGGCTACTTCTTAGTTCAAACCCTTTCTCTAGAGCAGCATGACGAGCGTAAAAAGAAGAAAACTGAATTGTTTTTTTGCCAGAAACACTTAGTCTACTTATGCCTGCGGACCTTAATGGTGCTGGTCATTCTTCGGAGAGCGACGACGATGGACATTTTTCTGAATAATAATAGTTTTTTTTATTTTGTGTATTTGATCACAATAAATATGTCTTGGTCAATGATAAATGCTTATTTTATTTAGTAACATCGGCATCGTTTGGAATCGATAAAGACCATATAATAATATTGGCTGCGTAGATCGCCCAAGTGCCCATATGTGCGCTATATAGTAACGTATATGAAGCGCTTCCCATTTCCACATCACTTGAATGTCAAAACGCAAGCGGTTTGCAACTAGTAGTAAAACTTTGGAAGCACGTATGAAACGAAAACTACATAAACTCCTAAAAGCAGTTTTATATTGTAAATCAATACCTCGAAAATTGTGAATTGGGTAAATCGGAAAATTTTGTAGATTACTTGTACTGGGAAGGCCAATAAGATTTTGACATGTCTCTCGCTTTCGGTTATACTGGAAGTCGATATGAACTTATTTTAAACGGAATATCTTGTATGCAACACGTTAGGCTATTACATAACATTTTAACTTAACTTTATGTAAACTTTTGTTATTACCAATGTTGTTACCAACACTCCAAATTTTCATATTTTTCCAATTATTCTTACCCAGATAACTATAATTGCATTTCCCGGTAAAACATGCTGCCAAACAATCTTATGCTTAGATATCAAAATCCAAAATATTTATTATTTTAATAATTTTAATAATAGACAGTTTACGTATCAAATTTTATTTATACATATACGCAGTAACGCAATAGTGACATTACTGATATCTTCGTTGTATTATTTCCCTAGATTTAGGAAGATGGCAAGCCGAAACGTTGTGAACAACATCGGCTGCGTCCGCCAACTTCAGATGCTCATTCAACCTCTCCTTTATGGCCTCCCTGTCCAGCACGAATTGCAAGGTGTCTATCACGTCGCTGACCTGTTCCTGCTCAACGCATAATGGGCACGGATTCGACTGTACAACGTCGTTTATTGGCGATATAATGAATTTGATTCTTTCCTCCTTTATTATGTTATCTTTCGGTTTCTTCTTATCACTAGTCTTTTCCTTATAATAGGCGCTCATAATCAGCTCATCAACCCGTTGCTCTAACATCTCCAAGTAGAGCAATACGTTGTAGTTGTTGATTGAAGTATTGTTGCCTGCAATAAATAGGAATTTATCCAGAAGAAACAAAAACTGAATGTTGTGAGATAAGATTACAATTATAAATAGACGGAAATCGTATACTTCTGGTATTATACAGGGTGAGTCGGGAGGAACTCCAGAAGCATATTGTGCACGTGAAAACAATGTAAAAAAACTTATCTAAATTCTTATCCGATTTTCATTTGTTTTCAAGTTACAGCGTAATTACAAATAAACCAAATTTCATACATTTTTTAAATCATAGAGTTCTTTTAATAAATGTAAATTGCTTCGAAATTGTAAAATCAGTCATCACTCAAAATATAAGGTCCTATTCGGAATTTTGCGATCTTCTAGTACAATTTGACGATCTTGAGAAGTACAAACAGGGCGAAAATAGATCTAAAACAATCTTCTAACACAGCTCGTAATATTAATCAATAAAGGTCGAACTTCAATGGTAATTCTTCGTCTCCAAATAGGCCATCGACATCTAACAATAATAACTTTAATCCTCAATTATAACAATTTGCTATGGAATGCAACAATCGACATCTTTCGCGATTACAAGTAAAAGAAAGATAAACGACGCCAAAAATTTAATCAATCTTGATTCAGCCTTCGTTGAATTAATATGTATCTTAACTACGATCCCAATTTAAAGTGTTCGATAGTGAAATCAAAGTGTAATTTCTAGGAAGAAAAACTTAAAGTCTAGTACAGACAGTTTCCTGTAGAGGTTATCATAAACATATCGTTTATATAACATAAGCGTCATTCGAAATCAAGGTTACTTTTCAAATTTTTATTCTAAAATTCGTTCATTTCGATTTTTAATTTCAAATTTCACAAGAAAATTGCCAAGGAGTATTCAGGAATACTCCCGGCCCCACTGAGAATTGTAAAACTTAGATTAGTTAGAAAATTGTCGACACAATTGTCCATACTGTATATTTAAGCTTTTCTGATATGTATCCTTTGAATAAATCTTTTCAGAAACTATTGATGGAGGAATTAATATTCATGTTAGTATTAGGAAGTCTCAGTAAAATAAATATGTACAATTGCTTTATTTGTTCTTTTGTCTGATTTTCTTATATTGTAACGGACAAAAGGGCTTTGTTTGCGATTCTTCAGTGAGCGCAAACAAAATGAGGGTAAGTGGGTACACCAGTGAACAACCAATAATAACAAAAATATGCGAAAGTACAACTGATTGTTCTTTATTAACTGCTTTCGTGATTAAAAGCAGTTTTGTCATATATTTGCAGATGACTAGTCTATTACTAATTTGGCTTGGAGCGACTACTTTTCTTTTGTTGGTATTTTGCAATAGTTTGTTTTGGCATAAGGCTAAACAGTTTAGAAAATTCTCTACACAGCGCAAAAAATGGGAAGTATCAAAACTTGTCTTACCCAATAATTCCAATAATGGTGCATTATTGCACTTGCAGATCTTGAACAGTTTATCGATGCCTTTTAGTAAACTATCGAGGACGCGATCGGTGGTATTCAAATCATTTTCCGCTCGTTCAGCCTAGATATGACAAAAAACATTCCATATTTTAGGCACGCATAAGCATAGGGTGAGTCAAAGGTTAACAAAGTCTATTGTTCTCTAAATAAAAATGAATTGATGAAGATTTTTTGAGCAGAACACTTGCATATTAGGTCATTCTTCAATTCTCCACTACATTTTGAATATTTTTTATTTAAGATACATTGCACCTTAGTGTAATAGCTTTGGAGATATTTACAATCGTTTTTAAAGAGCTATTTCACAGAGTTCCTTATACTTCATGACCCTAATAAAAGTCGAGTGAGGCAACGGTTATGTCCCATCTGTTCGTTAAATTTGTGTTCTTTCCGTCTTTACCTTTAAAAACTAAAGATGCATGCAGAATGTACGAGAGGATCGACTTCTCTGTTCTAGCACAACCATAAATCAAATGATCTCTACCGTAATAAATCGAAAAGACATGACTTGTTTCTTTCGTTATACTGGACATCTTGCAAGCTTTGCTTTGTAGGATTGAAGTACAGTTAATGCTGAACGGTATACAACAATTTGTTTGCCAGAAGTCATCGAAGAAATAAGGAGGAACAATCGACAATGTCGCATCATCCTTCAGCATGACAATGCCAGCTCTCGCACAGCACGTCAATTCACCTGATTTATGACATAACGACTTATTTTTATTCCCATATATCAGGTACTGTGATTTCTATCACCTCAGGAAACTGTTGAAGCTTTCAAAAACCATGTTTTGGAGATGCCACCTTCAGAGTGCAAAAAATGCTTCAAGAACACGTGCAAAAGTGCATAAATCTTAATGGCGAATATCTTGAAAAGTAATAACATGATTTGTACCAACATTTTCTTTCTTTTGTTGTTTTTGTAAAAACTTAAAAGGTATCTCTTGTATGTATGTATGTCTGTCTAAAGCACCCAAAGATTGTTTGAGATAATTCATATATTTTGGCTTCCGTCGGAAAATTTTGAAAATTTATAACTTTCTTTGGAATTTCCGACAATAGTAGTAATTAGTTACGTCGGAAATTCCAAAGAAAATTATAGATTCTCATAGTAAAATTAAAAATTGTCTGTCGAAATATTACCACATATATTAGATAAAGTATCATCTAGGCATTAAAGAGTGAATGATCCTTGCATAGTCCTCGTGGAGTAGTGGTTAACACGCCTACCCGGCAAACTGGAAATCTGAGATTCGATTCCTCACCGTTGACATTATTTTCAGTAATTAATTACGTCGAAAATTCCAAGGGAAATTATAGATTTTCATTGTTTAAGATATTTTCCTCTAAAATTATATTTTAATTATAATCCATTAAATAGTTATGATGCAATTCCTATTTTTAAAAGCATATCAACCGAGTTACCGAACATGTTTCACTGTATCGGAGTGATAATCGAAGTGTCGTTTTTTAAAAAATCCTAACCTTATTTAACTCAGCTTACAAATATATATTATTTTCCTACATACTCTCCCGCTCTAGAAATGCATTTTTCCCAGCATTGGGAGCTTCTTTATTCCATCACCGTAAAAACTCTTCGGACGTTCGTGTGGCCATTGGAGCACAAACGCTTCCACCGCTTCGTTGTCGTCGAAACGCTGGCCTCCAAGCGCTTCTTTGAGGGGTCTAAAAAGATGGAAGTCACAAGGTGACAAGTCTGGACTATAGGGTGGATGTTACAGCGTTTCCCATCCTAATACATCCACTTTTTGCATCGTGACGTTAGCTACATGAGGCCTGGCGTTGTCGTGCAGAAGAATGACACTTCTGGCCGATTACTTCTTCCTTTTCCTTCGAAATGACAATTTCGCGGCATCCAGTACTTCACAATAATATTGCGCATTAATTGTGCGTCGATCGTGGAGAAAATCAACGTGAAAAGCAACCTTGCCGATCAAAAAAAACTGGTCTCAGTCACAATTGTCCTTGGGCGGCAATCATGGCTCTCGCTCTCGACCGTTTCACGCCCTCCAAAAAATGTTGTGTGCCATGCAACCACACGGGTTCTTCACAGGGTGTTGTCTCCGAGCTGTATCTACCTGCGCATCAACCCCTTCCAGGTCTAGAAGCCCTCCGGATTTAAAAAAAAAATCAGTCTCGTTTATATTTGATACACCCTCGTATATTAACACTAAAAGATAAGTCTCATTGGTGCACTATTCTATAGATTCCCTGCTGGTTGATTGTGAAGCAATTCCCTAACAGCACACTTTACCTCACCGTCCAAATTAAACTGCCGTTATTTTATCAATTGTTTCAATAAGTCAAATTATATGAAATTCACCAAACAAGTCGAGATTGCATAGTGAACATTCTAAAACTTCTAGATGATTGCCAGCAAGCAAATATCGAATCTTTCGAATTACAGAAGGGCTAATATAGTGATCCACAACAGTGACACACCTTTAATGAGATTACCGGAGAATTTGTCTTCTATGTTGGCACCTAAACAGTTTGAAGTGCCATTGATCTAAGAGCAATACTTCCACTGATGTTTAGAGCCTTTCCGTTGTAATAGCATTAAGAGACAGTTTGGATACCAAGAGAAAACAAACAAATGTGTTTTTAACTTACTTCTACAGTCTTTTGTGCCAATTCCTTCCGAAAATTTTCTAGCGTATTTGTTTGTTGTAATCCCCTTCGATTGTGAAGCTTTTTCTGCTCGTCTAAAATACGAAGTTTTAGCGCTGTGTAGTTATCTATTACATTAGCATTATTTTACCAATTTTCACATGCATCTGCGATAATTCATCGGCCAGCTCCTCCATTTCTTTGTTGAGCTCGATAATGTACTTAAATAATGCGAAATTATCCCCCTCTTGTTTAGTGAAATTTCTGGCAATAACTCCAACATCAGTTTCGTGGGTAAATTCCTTAAAACAGAACAAAATGCCAGTCGAAAACTAGTATTTCTCATAGAAATAATGTACGTACCGTTATATTTTGAAGGATTTCTCTATAGTTGGCTAATTGTTTTTCAAGTTCCTGGCGTTGTTGTTCCCTTCTTTTCCTGTACTTCTCTTCCAAATCGTGCATAACTCGTTTCTGGCCCTTTACACTTAAAAACGTTTCCAATTTCATATCGTGGTCTTTTCTTCGTTCCAATTCCCTCATTTCCTAGAACCGAAAGAGTGCAAAATTAATAAAAGTATTGTTTTGTTCTGCATTATCTGCGACCAATTTACCAAAGTGTGTGACACCAAATCCGAACGAGCTCTATTCCGCAAAGCCTGCAGTTTTTGGCACCATTCTTCTCTCTGGTCATACGCTATAGTGGCTTGTTCAATCAAATCGATCATATACTTCTTTCCATGCGCTAGATTGCTAGTCAACTTTTCCCATAGGATATTGAAGTGGGCCCTAATTGAGAAACAAAAAGTTCTTTACAAAAATAGAAACCTTTTTTAATGTTGAAAAGTGATGCACAATTTTGTATTTGTTTTTCAATATATAATATTGTCTGTAATGATATGCATTTGTAACAGTACAAATCACAAAATAAGTGCTTATTTAGAACGGAATACATAATAGATTTTAAATCAAATCCAACTTTTTAAGGTTATAGCTTGTTGCTTGAGTGAAGAAAACACGTTTTATTATTTCTTCAAATAACTTGGGAACCAATGAATTTACACTCAAAAAATAGTTAATAAAACGTATATAAGAAAAGTGAGTTAATACCCTTTATCACTATGTTAGTAAGCTTCATTATAATGTTAATAAGCTTTATTACAATTATGTTACCTTTTCATATCTGGTATGTGATTTCAATATACAGGGTGTTTGATTCGCCAACGTAAAAGAAGGTGCTAGGTGAGTCGGTTTGGAACTTATTTAACCAAAAATACTAAAATACAAAGTGTCACGGTTTCAGAGAAAAGCCAACGTAGTGATTTAACTAAATTAGATGATTTTTGCTACTATGAATATTAATTAGACAAGTTTTTAATTTCTTGTAATTTTTATTTTAACAGTCTTTGATATCTATTCCATCAAATAAAATCATTTCATGTACTCTACATGTGATAAAAATAATTAGGGGTCGATTAAAGTTCAAAAATGTATTTTTTTGATATCAAACTTTGATTTAGTAAGCCATGAATAAACAAAAATTACAATACAAGATGCGTTCGGATAGGTTTAAACACTTTCGAGATGTCTACCCTTCCTGTTGATCACTCTAATTATTACATGCAAATTTTCAAAATAAAAAGGTATTTGAAGACAATACGACAACATTTTTTTGAACAACAAAATACAAAAATTAATTGAATATTTGTTTACTAATTTTCGTTCTCGTTCATTTTTAATACAAGCTCGAGCTCTTCGGCGCATACTGCTAGTGGTTACACTTAACCCCATTTCCTCTCGCATTATAACAGCTGCCTCAATAACTTTTGCAATAAACCAGCTATTTGATACGTCGCCAGACATAATCGACGGGGGTTAAGTCTAGTGATCGGGCAGACTACAGTATTGGCCCATTTTCCCTATCCATCAATTAGTAAATCGATCTAAACGGATACTCTAAAACTGTGGCACTGGAACACTGAAACAGTTCACTAAAACCCTTACCACAACACTTAATTCGTACTGGACGCACGTTTCGATAGCCAAGCTATCATCATCAGCAGCAAGACTGAACTTCAGTTCAGTAGGGATTTTGTAAATCGATCATTTACAAAATCCCTAAGAGCAATCTCATAGTGAGCAGGGCATCCATCATTTTGAAATATTACTTGCTGTCTTACATTTAGTGGCACCTCCTCCAAAATACCTGGTAGGTTGTGGGACAAAAATTCTAAGTAGTTTTCATCATTTAAATTGAAATATGGACCAATTAGTTTTCGACCTATTACACCTACCCCCACATTTACGCTAAAATTACGTTGAAATTAAATTTGTTTTTTATATAGAGATTCTCATCTCCCAGTAATGCAGGTTGTGAAAATTAGTTATGCCTTCACGTGAAAATTTAGATTCATCCGTCCACAAAATGCTGCGTAGAAACCTTTCATCTTCTATGTCGGCATTCAAAATAAATTGACAAAAATTATTTCTACGAGTTGAATCGCCTTCTTCAAGCCCTTGTGCAGACGTGTAATGACACGGATGCCTTCCTTCAGAATGTACAATTGACCATACCTTCCATATCGACAAATTGAGTTCTCGAGCAACATTCCTTGTACTCGTAGTGGGATCTACATGAAATGCATTCAAAATTTGTTCATCTACTTCATCGCGATGTCTTTGACTGTTGGCTCTATAGGTTCTACGTAATGCAGATTACCAGTGTCACGAATTTTACCAGTTTTTCCGAGATATGTATTGGCGAACACGGTCACGTGGGGTCTTCTTTAAGAAAATCTTTGACGATGGAGACGTTGAGCAACAGCTGCTTTGCCATCAGCCCTCCCATACATGAAGAGGATATCAGCATACTGAATATTAGAGTAAGCAGCCATTACAACAAAAACAATTCAAAACAATTCTTAGTCAACGGTTTAACAAAGTCAACTCAACTCACAATCAGTGGAACTCAATGCAGTTACACCGAGTTACAAGAGATGCAATTAAAAACATTTTGAAAAACATGGAGATTAAAACAACTGATATTATTAACAAATACAAAGCTACCTAATTCGTTTGCTTTTGTTTAATCGATGATAATAGCACTCTTGATTATTTGCTTTTAATTAGTCATTTTTATTAATTAATTCTAATAAAAGAAATTCGATTTGTCTTCAAATATCATTTTATTTTTATTAGATTGTGATACATCAACAGAAAAGGCAGACATCTCGAAAGTTTTTAAGAATATCTGAACGCATCTTGTATTGTAATTTTTGTTTATTCATGGCTTACTAAAACAACGTTTGATATCAAAATAATACATTTTTGAACTTTAATCGACCCAAATTTTTTTTTATCCCATGTAGAGTGTATGACATGATTTTATTTGATGGAATAGATATCAAAGACTATTAAAACAAAAGTTACAAGTAATTAAACACTTGCAATAATGTTTAATTATAATTCATAGTAGCAAAAATCGTCTAATTTAGTTAAATCACTAAGTTGGTTTTATCTCAGAAACCGTGACACTTTGTATAATGGTATTTTTGGTTAAACAAGTTCCAAACCACCTATCACCTCTTTGCAGAAATACGTCGATGGACCAAACACTCTGTATAGTGGTATACATCTTGAAAAATTTGGCTGTCCGAAGACGCATGATGGATATACAGGTATTTCACAAAACTCGTGAGTTAGATGTTTTAATGATGTTATTATGAATAGAACTCTGAAATGTTGGAACAGGAAGTTATAGCATCGAACCTATTAATTTAAAATATTTTCGCCTACGGAAGTGATTACCAACTTTCTTATTTTAAATACAATGGTATACTGGTATGCAGGCTACCTCGGTCATCAATAATATTATACTCTTGGTTTCCGGATTGGAATCGCGTCGTTGTCGCGCTTCTGCCGAGGTTTCGTCCACATTCTTATGGAACATCTTCAGAACTGTTACTGTACATTGACTGGGGACTATTCCGGAGCAGTTTATAAGGAATTTGTTTCGGGTCAATGAAGTGGAAATGTTATGGATCAATGAAGCGTGGCGGTTGCTAGGAGGTTTAATCAGTTGAGATTTCCACATGTGATGTAAGGGGTAGCCATCTTCGCGATTTAAATTGTTAGGATGTTTGAAAATCTCTATTGATTCACGGATTTTTTTACTATAAGAGTGAGGACTGCGAGATAAGATGCGGTTAGAGTTAAATTGGATTTGGTGGCCAGTGCGTACCCGGCTACACGCAACAACCGCGTACAACGCTCGTGCTTTGTTTCACCGATGTATGTACACACCACCACATGGACATGGAATCTGGTAGACACCAAGAGCTTACAGATGATTGCGGTCTTTGATGGGAAAGTAGTCTTCCTGAAGATAATCTTGCTGACACGGTCGGTAACACCATGAATGCATACGCTTGCCTGCGGAAATTAGGGTTAGATGAGGGGAGTTACTATGTTGAAGGGTTGGTGTAGCGGTTAGTGCAGTAGATTTTTACTGATAGATTCGCTTCGTCCGATTCCCACCTTATACTTTCATAGCGGGCAAACGTTGCAACACTGTCCATATATTTTAACGGTTCATTTTGCTACGGAACTTACTAACGCGGAATATGTTTTCAGGCTATGTCTTAAAATGTCAAAGTTCTGTAACTGTCAAAATTTTAATAAAATTTGCAATATAACCAGAAGTAATTATCGAAAGTGCACATAACCGTATATCACTGCAAAGGTAATTTCCCATTGATAGCCGCATGGCTATCAAGGGAATCAATAAAAAGTATAGCAGTCCATTTAAAATAAAAAAGTTGAAGGCGGTTGCCGACATTTGGTACATCCTGTATATTTGTAGATAATTTTACAAAATGTGCTGCGGTATACTATGTACAGTGTGTCCCCGGATGGACTGAACAAGAGGGAAAGAATTTTTATTTGTAACTTAACACAAAAATGTCATTCTTTATAAAATTTTTTGCTTTTCTCAAAACCACCAACAAAAACCAGAATATTCTTTTTAGCAGCTGAGAAAATGTCAAAAACACACTTGAGCTAAAGAAAAACATTTTATTTTATTCAACGGGATATCCTCCAGCCTCTACACACTTTTCAACTCTACGTACAAATTCTTTATAAACATTGTGGATCATATCTTCAGTGACACAATGTACCGCTTCCGTAATTTTTTGTTTTAAAATTTCGATATTGTTATCCAAATTAGTATTATAAACATGCTGTTTAACACATCCCTATAAAAATAAATCCAATGGGCTTAAATCAGGGGAACGAGCCGGCCAATTGACGGGTCCGTAACGACTTATCCACCTGTTTCCAAAATGTTCTTGTAGATAATTTCTTACCAACACAAATACGTAATGACATTGACAAATAACACGTAACTTGATTTACTTATTAGGTTATCATGGAAGATAACAGGATAATCTGATTTAATCAAAAACATGAAACTTAGAAACTTTTTTGCTTAAATTTTTGTGTGTTTTTGTAATTTTCTCAGCCGCTAAAAAGAATATTCTGATTTTTATTTCAGAATTAGTGTTTTTGAGACAAGCAAAAAATGTAATAAAGAGTGACATTTTTGCGTTAAGTTACAAATAAAATTTTTTTCCCTCTTGTTCAGTCCATCCGGGGACACTCTATATGTACAATAAATCTCATTTCTTCATCTTTGATAGTTTTCAGGCTAAACTCCGCCGACACACTAATGGCGCACCCGGTGTAATTAAGACTTGTAAATCTGTATTAATCCCTCTTGTTTATAGTTTCGTTTTTGAAAGAACTAGTACTAATACTAATTATAGTAACAAAAAGAACTAACAGACGATAAATCCAAATAGTTGTACACTTTACCTTTCTTGCAGTAAATGGTCGATTTCCGCCCTCAGTTTTGTATTCTCCGCTAAAATCACGCAAAATCTTTTATTTGCCGTATCCAGCTTATTTTCTAATGCTTCCAAAGTCTTCTGGCCCTCTATGACCCTTCTCTGGGATTGCTCGTCTGTTATCTGTTTCGACTTCAATTCGACCAGCTGCTTAGTGACCATCGATATTTGGTCATCGATTTCGTTCAGATGGCCTTTCTCCTGCTTTATGAGGTCCTTGAAGTAATCATGTTCGGCAAGAAGTTCGTTAAGTCTGGTTACGGTTCGGGCGTCACGTTTGACGTTGTTGTCCGAAGCAGCAACAGACAAATCGGTCAGAACTTCTCTATGCTCCTTCTTTAGGATGCGAATTACGTTGCCAAGTTTCGACAGCTTCCCTCCGACGCTTTGAGACATGATATTTCTGTCTCTTTCCAAAATTTGGTACTTGAAGTGGAACATAAAAATAAATTTGCAAATAAACTCTGGTTTTCACTGGATATCCTACCTGTCTCTGGAGTCGCCCAAGCTCGGCTTCCATTTGCAAATTCAATTGGAATTTCTCTTGCGGCGTAAGTTCTTTCTTCTCTTTATTATTAGGCATTTTGGTTTACTATACCGTACAAGGGTGCTAAATAAAAAAAGGGGCAGCTATAAAAATATAGTATAAAGTGACATCTGTCAAGTAATCGTATGGAAGTCAAGCAAATCAGATTATTTACAGCGTTTACTTGTTTTTTTGTGAAAAATGTATTGGGAGCAGAGAAACCTATAAAAGCTTGTAAAAGAATTACACCTCTGTAATCAAAACCTTCTATGGAAGTCTCATGGAACTTCTGAATTTTAGTGATAGGTAGTAATAATAAAAGTAATAATTATATAATAATTATTTAGTCCTGTTATCATTAAATTAAATTGATATACAAATGTGGGGCAAATATATGTGTGAAAATACAAAATGATAAAAATAAACATATTTTTGTAAATCAGTCATTTTATATATTGATGAATTTAGACTGCGTTAGGTAGTGCTGTAGATATCCGATAAAATTGAGATCGGGATATCCGGATCCAAAACTATCCGGATATCCGAATTCTTGGATCCGGATCCGCGATCCGAAACCTCGGATTCGAATCCGCTCTCCGAAACCTCGGATCTGGATCCGTTATTCTAAACCACGGATCCGGATCCGTTGTCTGAAACCTCGGATCCGGATCCGCAATCCGAAACATTGGATGCGAATCCGCTATTCGAAACCTCGGATCCGGATCTGCTATCCGAAACCTCGGATCCGGATCCGCTATCCGAAATCTTCGGATTCTTTATCCGATACTTCGGATCCGAATCCATTATCCGATAACATGGATCCAGCCTCGTTCCCCGATAAGTTTCTCAATCAAATAGTAAGGTGCAGTGTCGTAAAATATTGTAGTAAATTTAGTAAAGTTTACATTAGATTTCGTTGAAATCTAGTAAACTTACTAATATCCTACTTCAAAATAAAATATTCCGGACTTTTGTTATATAATGATTCGCAAGATTTATTCACATTCATTAATAGGTACAATTGTTAAGTGCTATCCAAATATCATTTCAAACGTCATAGTGTTAGTGCTATTTTAAACAGATAACTCTTGTCCAGACGTTTTATACATGTGTGTATTATTAAAATATCTTTCGCTTTTTGTATTTATCTCAAGTGTACAGTTGAGTAAAAAATTCCTTGTAGTTATTACGCCGTATTCCTAGAGGAGTCGGGAATTGTTTATAGTCATTTTGTTTGAATGAGGTCACTATTGCAATTCACTGCGTTATTTTTTGGTAGTGGCTTTTCATTTTCTCTCTGTTGCCCATCTTTAATATAACAGCCACTTCAATTCTAGAAAGAACCTTTTCTATGCGTATATGATATATCGTCATTATTAACCTGGGCAAATATGCGATAAGAGCCAGAGGCGTGGCGAACGCATAAAAGTTTACACATAAAATAGAAGGCAAGAAATAAATTATAAAACGTGCTGAAACATTTACCGTTTTAAAAGTCTTCCGTGAAATCACAAAGTGGATAAGATCTGTTAAATATGTGAATCATTAGATATGTTTCCATAGCTGTTTCAGTGAAGTGAGTACGACGTGCGGAATAAATGTTTTGCAATGATGAGTTCCAATGATTTATATAAATGGATTACACAATCTTTATTAGTAAATCCGTAAGATGTGGGAATGATAAAACCTAGCATTTTGAAAACACTCTTAGCTACGCCTAATATTTTAACAGCGCACTTTGTAGATCACAGTATGGTTTCATGCTAATCTCACGTTTCTTCCTAGAATTCATTATCTTCTGTAAAAACTGGGATTCACATCTAATTTTATTGTTAACGAACGTGTTTTTACAGCTTATTGTATAATTGTGTAAACACATCTGATACGTATAAAAGGTTTAGCTATATTGTTACCGAAAACAATTCTGCGGGTTCGTTTCGTCTTCGAACATGTGGAAATTCGTATTAGTTAGCTTAATTCTGACAGTGTGCATCTTGCACGCCTCTGCTTTGCAAGCACCGGAAGAAGACGTTAAAGGTAATATTAATTTGCTAATGTATATTTCTTGTCTGTTACATTTCCAAAGTATTTCAAACAACAATCTATTCGTATCTTAGAAAATAGTAGGAATAGTATGGAAATTTTTTACACTGTTGCCATATTATATCAAGCACGTAGCTACATCTCAACAGCGTTTTTTTTTAATTTTCAATTAGCAACCAAGTCGGGAGTAGTGACAACGTTTGGAAGAAAGTTAACCATATCACTTAATCGTTAATGGATAATTCTTTAAACATAACATGATGCATAAACACATATTCTTTGTTCTTACCATGCTCAATATTTCTTTGAAATTCAAATAAATTTCGTACTCACTTTGTCTTCGTTTGAAATGAATTAACAATTATTTGTTTTAGGACTTATTAGAGAGAAAAGACAAGCATGCCGCATCAATCCTGGTTTATGTTCACTTCACTGCAACCTTAGGGGTCGTCGGAAAGGTGGTATTTGCATAAGGGGCACATGTATTTGCAAGAAATGAACTTTGCACTTTTTTTTACCTACTCTAAGTTCTGTAAGCAGTTCCTGAAGTATTATGTTTACACCATTGATATTGAAAATACATTTTACCAATTGTTTGGAACTTAATAAATTTCACTTGTTTTTTCTATGTCTTTTTGAAAAGTTATAAGTAACCTGGGCAAATATGCGGTAACAGCCAGAGGCGTGGTGAGCGCATAAAAGTTTACACATAAAATAGAAGGTAAGAGATAAATTATAAAACGTGCTGAAACACTTACCGTTTTAAAAGTCTTCCGTGAAATCACAAACTGGGTAACATCTGTTAAATATTTGAATCATTAGATATGTTTCCACAGCTGTTTCCGTCAAGTGAGTACGACGTGCGGAATAAATGTTTTTTAATGCCGAAAACGACCGTTCGACATCTAACGATGTTGTATTTGCATATTTAAAATATTCTTTGAAACAACTTAATGCATCTTCACATGCACCTTCACAAATTTGTCTTAATATAAGAAAATCGGAGTCTTCCTCTAAAACACTTTCAAATTTTCGTAATACACCAATTTGTTTCGCCTTTTACAGCGCATAACTGTGCGTGAACATCATTCACAATTTGAACAGAATCCACTAGCGACATCGAAACATTTTGTAATTTTTCTATTCCCTCCGCTAGTCCGAGGTAATTGTTGTGAATAGTTTGTAAATCTCTTTTAACCTGACTATCTTGAAATATTTCCTGGCTTGTCTTGATTGCTGCAGGGTCTGTCGGATTGAATTTTAAAACTACTTTCTTTACTTGATCAAAATATTTGTTGTTGTAAAACGCAGCCTGCAACCATGTTCGCCAACGTGTAACAATCGGCTGTGGTGGTTCAGGTAAATCAGGACACAGTTTGTGAAATAGTCGGGTACGTTTCGGGGACTTTAGAAACACTGCCTTTGTACTAGTAATCAATGCATTTACTAGTGGAAAACATGTAGGAATCGTTTGTGCCTCAAGATTTAGGGTGCATGTGAGAAGTTACCACTGTGTTCTTTAGGAGATCGGCCCAAAGAACGCATGTTTGCGGCACCATCACTCATAAACATTGAAAGTTGCATAGTTGAAACTTCAAATTTGTTCAATGAATTCAACACCACCTTTAAAATCTCATCGGCAGTACAATTTATAACTCTTTTGGAAGCAAGTAAGAAGGAAGATGACGGTCGATATGGTTCCATTGTACGTATCATTACATTAACCACAGAATATTTTTGACGATCTGTTGTTTCGTCAACACACAACCATAGTTTTTTATCTTTCAATTCCGTTTTCATTCTTTTTTCTATATGTTCACGAGCAAATGGCATTACATTTCGTATCGATGTCCGACTAGGTAATTTACAGTCCGCGTATTTATTCCAGAAGTGGACAAATGCTTCTTTGTCTAGTAAACGAAACGATAGATTACATAAAATAAGAGTAACACATAAATCAAACGTAAATTTTCCTTGGTCTCGTATGCCACTTTTTGCAGAAGAACGCTGTTTGCTTTCGATGTGACGTTGACAATGACTTCTGGACCAACACATTAAAGCTCCATTTTGGAAACTCTTTTGTTCCTATGTGAACCAGAGGTTGTCCAGAGTCAGATAGTTTTATATGCGAATAATGCTCCCTGTGCAGTTAGAGCAAACTCAGTTGGTGAAAACATTGTTGAAGTGGAAAACTGTCTAGATAAACTCAACAAATAGATTGACAGCCATAGCCTTGAGTTAAATATCGCAAAAACGCAGCTTATGGCTTTCAACAATAACATGCAAGGTATGGAGGTTCGATATATGGGGAGTACACTTACCTGGCCCGAGCAGGTTTCTTTCCTGGGAATGACGCTTGATCCCTCTCTGTCCTGGAGTGGCAACATTGATCATCTAGCTTCGAAACTGGCTGGATTTTGCTACAGTCTTCGTATAATAGCAAGGTGTGTTAGTGCTGAAGCTGCTGTAAGTGCTTACAATGCATACATAAACTTGAGGCTGGGGTATGGTGTGATTTTTTAGGGCAACTGCGTGGGTGTAGATCGTATATTTAAGCTGCAAAAGTCAAGCATTAGGGCAATTTTCAATCTAAAGAACAGAGACTATTGTAAATTATACTTTCAAAATAATAATTTACTTACCTTACCCTCACTATATACCCTGGAATGTGCATATCAAGTGGCCGGGACCTCGAATGGCCTTTCCGAAGGCCAAAGAAGGATGACTGGCAGCTAGCTAAACGGTCAATAACATACGGCAGGATTGTCTGGGCAATAGACTCGTTTGAGGCCTATAAGTCACCCGGACCTGACGAGATTTTTCCTGCTTTGTTACAGCAAGGTAAAGATGCTTTGCGGAATTTATAGAGCCAGTCTGGTGCTGGGTTACATACCATCCGTCTGGAATAGGGTTAAGGTCGTGTTTATTCCAAAACCTAGGCGATGCTCATGTGCCGAGGCAAAGGCATACAGACCAATAACCCTATCATCCTTCATCTAGAAGACCATGGAAAAACTGCTTGAAAAGTATGTCAGGCAAACCTCTCTAATAGAAAGGCCATTACATCCCAACCAGCATGCCTACCAAGCAGATAAATCATGTGAAAGTGTCTTGCACCAGCTCGTGTCGCGGGTGGAGGCATCCCTAAACAATCAAGAAATTGCATTAGCTGCGTTTCTTGACATAGAAGGTGCGTTTGATAACACCTCATTTGCATCACTGTTACAGGCTGTGAACAGCCATGGAGTAGACAACACTGTCTGTAGATGGGTCGGAGCCATGCTCCATGGCAGACAAGTAGAGGCAGCACTGGCAGGTGAGACGATGCAGGTGTCTGTCCCCAGAGGATGCCCGCAGGGAGGGGTATTTTCACCTCTATTGTGGGATATGGTGATAGACGAACTGCTGATCTTGCTAAACAATGCTGGCTACTATACACAGGGACATGTTGATGACATTGTAATACTCACCAGTAAGAGAAATGCCAGCATAATCTCAGAACTAATGCAAAGAGCATTAAAAATGGTAGAAGTATGGTGCAAGAAGGAGAACCTTAGAGTAAATCCTGGAAAAATTGCACTTGTACCCTTCACCAAGAGAAGGAAATTGGACGGTTTAAGAGAGCCGATTCTTTGCAACGAAGTAGTACAGATTAGTCAGGAGGCTAAGTTCTTAGGTGTAACCTTGGACTCTAAACTGAACTGGAACTCACATTTGCAAGAAATGACCGACAAATGTAAGAGGGTGTTAATGACAACCCGTAGAACAGTTGGGAAAACATGGGGACTCAAACCACATATGACGTACTGGCTGTACACTACGGTGGTAAGACCCATGATAACTTATGGCTGCCTGGTTTAGTGGCCTAAGATCACACAGAAGCATGCGATAACTAGTTTCTCGAAAATTCAGAGACTGGCCTGTCTATGTATAACAGGAGCTATTAAAAGCACTCCAACATCTGCTATGGAAACCATGCTAAACCTACCTCCTCTTGAGATTTATATCAAGGGAGAAGCCAGAATGGGTGCATACAGACTGAAAAATACTAGCAACTGGAGATCCCACAGTGGATCTGGGCACACCAGAATAGAAGCAGTAGTAACAAACCCTATCTATGATATGGGTAGTGATACAACAATCTCCAGGATCTCCTATGACAAACCTTTCAAAGTTTTCTTGAATTGGGAAGAATGGAGGGATGGAGAGGGGAGAAAACCGAAAACACTAGTCTGGTACACAGATGGGTCCAAAACGGGCACTACATCTGGCGTTGGTGTATATGAGGAAAACCAGGGATACAGAGTCTGCGTCGGCGACCGCAGGGTGAGACGATTTGCATTCTCTCTGACAGTCAGGCAGCCTTAAAGGCACTAGCATCTTATCGTATAACCTCCAAACTAGTGTGGGAGTGCCTGCAAACTCTAATGGCTCTGTTTAAACACAACAAGGTCACACTGGTGTGGGTGCCAGGGCACAGGGGCATAGCAGGCAATGAAATTGCAGGCCAGCTAGCGAGGGAAGGTTCAAAAATAAATTATATAGGCCCTGAACCGGGTCTAGGTATTACCAAGAGTGCAGTGCGTGGTGCAATTAATGAGTGGAACACCAATTAAATTGGAACATGCAGCTGGACAAAAGCACAGCAAACGGATGATGGGCAGACCGTCGCAACATCTGACTGCTGACCTGCTTGAATTAAGCAAAATACAGCTTAGGGCAGCAACATGTCTATTAATAGGACATGGCTGTTTGAGAGGCCACTTGCATAAGATGGGGATCTACAAATATGCGCCCTTATGTAGACTTTGCAATGAGGAGGAGGAAACAGCCCCTCATATTATTTTCGAATGTGCAGCGTTAGCTCAACGCAGATTCGCTATGCGAAGCACAATTGAACTACCAATGGAGAAAGATTTACTACATAGGCTCTTAAACCTGATTGCGGGAACTAACCTGTTCAAGTAAAACAAAACCGAAGCAGGAATAATACAATAAGCTACTAAGCTTCAGTGTTAGGGATGTAAAGACCAGCCCTCCTCTGGTAGAAAAATCAATCAAATCAATGCCTTCCTGGTAGAAGATTTTCGGTTGGTCGTGAAGCCACTTTTGCACCGCATCCTGAACGTCTGTGTCTGAAGCAAATCGACGACCTCTCAAAGCTTCCCTGAGCGGTCCAAAGAGATGAAAGTCTGAGGGAGCGAGATCAGGGCTGTAGGGAGGGTCTCAACGCCCAACCTGTTGATAGTTTATATGGTGTTATGGACCGTGTGCGGACGGACGTTGTCTTGCAACAACAAAACCTTCTTTGAGAGTAGACCACGGCGTTTGTTTCGAATTGCTGGTTTCAGCTTATTCGCCAACAAATCACTGTACCTCGCACTATTTATGGTAGTCCCCCTGTCCAAGTAGTCGTCCAGTATAGGGCCTTTTTCGTCCCAAAACACGGTTAGCATCACCTTCCCAGCCGATGGCGAGGTCTTGAATTTTTTCGTGCTAGGGCATCTTGGGTGTTTCCATTCCATACTCTGGCGTTTCGATTCGGGCTCGTAGTGATGAACCCACGTTTCATCAACGGTCACTATTCTGCTTAAAAATGGTAACTCGCCTATTTGCTGTAACCATCTCTCGAGCTTGCTGAATGTTGTCGTCGGTGGTCGAGGTTGACGGCCGTCCAGCTCCCTCTTTTTGTGTTACGCTCGTGCGGCCACTTTGAAACATTTCGATCCACAAAAAAACGCTTTTACGGGATAAAGCACTGTCTCCGTATTGTGACAAAAGTCTCCGGTGAATTTCAGCACCTTTCACACCCTTTGACTCCAAAAATCGGATCACTGCTCGTTGTTCCTTTTTGGTGCAAACTAATAGCGGAGCTGACATGCTTATGCTGTTGTAGCTAGCAGACAAATAACGCGATCGTGATTAAATTCCGCACACATAACCACAGAGGCGCCAACTCAACGCATGCGCAAGCGGCCGCCACTACGATATCCTTCAAAGCTTGTTATGGCGAAAGTGTAGATAATATTTGACTTACCCTCGTATATAAAAGTTGCTTAGTCCGAAGATCGAGCGGGCTATTCCTACACAGTAGCGCGATCAGCATATTACGGGCCGTGAAGAACTTTTCTTGATGATCAAGTCAGTCGTTGATCAAATACAATGCCAAAATATTTGACGGAGGTGCTCCACAAGATCAGAGTATTATCTATCTCGATGATCAATAAACTTAAAATTAAAAAAAACATGTATAAAACAAATTTATTTCGCTGTCGGTATAGATTTTGAGGTTAGGCGGTTGTAAAAATATCTAAATATGTAAAAGTAATATGATTTTTTTCAATTTTTAATAAATTGTGTTCTCTTTTTGGCAGTAAAATATTGTTTTGATTTGACTTAAAATTTACTAGAAAAATTTCAAAACTCGTCTATTTTATCGCTGCGAAAAAAAGTTTTTAATGTCACATTACAATATATAAATCAGTGCGAGACACTTAGTGAATCTAGTAAAAGTGCTATTCTTAATTTTTGAATTGCTAGATACAATGTAAAGTACGCACTCAACATTGGCCATTAAATCATTAAAATTAATGACATAATTACCGAGGCAATATTGCGTTGATGATCTGCCTACAACCTACTAACACTCGTAGTAACTATGTAATGCAAAAAATCATTTCAACAATTGCTCCTATTACGCAGTCATGAAAATTTACTGTTTTCTTTTCATGGTAATTTTAGCTATGTGCATTTATCCTTCTTCAGAATACAAGAGTAAGTACATAACACACATTTACCTTAAAGCAACGTTTGACTATTTCCATCGAATTTCTTTAAGGAACGGTATTGAAAAGAAGTTCATTATGCAATAAAGAAGGAAGACGCACACCTGCTTGTTATCTCCACTGCCGAGCCGAAAGCCAAGAATATGGTGTCTGCCAAAATGGTTATTGTGCCTGTAGTTAGAAAATAGCCGAATATATAATATGAATGTAACATCGTTAAAATAGGGTTGATATAAATAAATTGGATGATATTTTTGTATATTAGCCGTATAGATTCATTCAAAATACTATTGGACAAACGGGAATTGGGAGGTGATATTTAATGCAAAGGTTAAGCGGAACCCATGAAGTGTAGAACAGTGAGGATATTATTGATCATACTACATTTTATACATACTACTACTCTGGGCAAACAGTGGTAACAGTCAGTGCAGTAGATATGTGGTGCGGAGTTGGCGATTATTTATTTCACGCGTTCACAGCGTCAGTACTAAATCGATGCTGTATGCGAGTAGTTCTGTGTATATGTAGGCTGTCGTAACTTATTTCGTAATTGTACGCTTATGTTTGCTTTAAAAATGTCACAGTTAGGTACGTCGCGAAAACGAACAATGGCAAACATAGTTAAAAACTGTGGACAAACCGGACTTAATTTTTGATGGCGCTAAAATTCAATGTCTAGTTTGTAAAATCCCTTTAATGTGTTGGTCCAGAAGTCATTGTCAACGTCACATCGAAAGCAAACACCATTCTTCTGCAAAAAGTGACATAGGAGACCAAGAAAAATTTAGATTTGATTTATGTGTTACTCTTATTTTATGTAATCTATCGTTTCGTTTACTAGACAAAGAAGCATTTGTCTCCTTCTGCAATAAATATGCGGACTGTAAATTACCTAGTCGGACATCGATACGAAATGTAGTGCCATTTGCTCGTGAACATATAGAAAAAAGAATGAAAACGGAATTGAAAGATAAACGGTGGTTGTGTGTGGAGGAAACAACAGACAGTCAAAAACATTCTGTGGTTAATGTAATGGAAGGTACAATGGAACCACATCGACCGTCATCCTCCTTCTTACTTGCTTCCAAAAAAGTTATAAATTGTACTGCCAATGAGATTTTAAAGGTGGTGTTGAACTCATTGAACAAATTTGAAGTTTCAACTAAGAAACTTTTAACGTTTATAAAGTCCCCGAAACGTACCCGACTATTTCACAAACTTTGTCCTGATTTACCTGAACCACCACAGCCGATTGTTACACGTTGGGGAACATGGTTGCAGGCTGCGTTTTACTACAACAAATATTTTGATCGAGTAAAGAAGGTAGTTTTAAAATTCAATCCGACAGAAGTTGCAGCAATCAAGAAAAGCCAGGAAATATTTCAAGATAGTCAGGTTAAAAGAGATTTACAAACTATTCACAACAATTATTTCGGACTAGCGGAGGGAATAGAAAAATTACAAAATGTTTCGATGTTGCTAGTGGATTCTATTCAAATTGTGAATGATGTTTACGCACAGATATGCGCTGTAGAAGGCGAAACAAATTGGTGTGTAATACGAAAATTTGAAAGTGTTTTAGAGAAATACTCCGATTTTCTTATATTAAGACAAATTTGTGAAGGTGCCTGTGAGGATGCATTAAGTTGTTTCAAAGATTATTTTAAATATGCAAATATAACATCGCTAGATGTCGAACGGTCGTTTTCGGCATTAAAAAACATTTATTCCGCACGTCGTACTCACTTGACTGAAACAGCTGTGGAAACATATTTAATGATTCAAATATTTAACAGATGTTACCCAGTTTGTGATTTCACGGAAGACAGTAAATGTTTCAGCACGTTTTATAATTTATTTCTTACCTTCTATTTTATGTGTAAACTTTTATGCGCTTGCCACGCCTCTGGCTGTTACCGCATATTTGCCCAGGTTACACACTACATGTTATAATGGTAAATGACTTTGAAGTTGCGCAAAAAATTATGACATTATCAAAATCGTATTCAAATATTATAATGTTATTCTGCAATAGATTGCCAAATTGGCCACTCTCCAGTAAGCAACCATTCGTAGAGTAATCAAAAATTTAGAAACCTATCGATATGTTACACAACAATAACAAAAAAAGGTATATCAATAATGAGGAGTAGAATGTGATGAAAGAACAACAAAGAACGTGTATCGCCATAGAAATTTTGCCAAGACATTGATAAATGCCATGAATATTCTATTTACTGAATGTAAGTTGTGAATTCCTTCCCCAATGCTAACTTTCGGACGACAGAAGCCAATATTTTCAGAAAGAAACAAGTCGATTTCTATTTTTTGTGAACTAATTTCTGGTGTTATCGGCTGTTTAGTTACATTTCCGGTGTCACTGGAAGTAACCTTCTTATCTAAAATAGAACAGTTTGTATATTTTTACATTTTCTGAAAGGCAATAGAAAGAAAAATGCAGCAATAAAAGTTTTGGTAATCAATTTTTGTTTTTATGCAAAATTGGCTAGGAAAAGGGCCAACTTGTGTCCTGGCACCAAGTTAATCCAAAGAGCAAACTGTCAAATCTCCTACAAAGTTGATGTGCCATATACAACATTTGTTATTAAAGAGTTCCTTATCTCCAGTAACCAACCGGGTGATCTGGCTGACTTGGTTGAAGCATGTCTTCCACCTATTTCCAACTTCACGGCAAATACTACGGGTAAATCTCGGGTGCGGCTATGGAATCTCGTCCGTCTCCTGTCATCGCTAACATCTTTATAGAAGCGTTCAAACAACAAGCAATATTATCCTACAATCGTAAGCTAAAGTGCTGGTGCAGGTACGTTGATGATACCTTTATCATGTGGCCTTATGGCCGCGATTCCTTAAACAATTTCCTATCTCTTCTAAATTCCCAACACGATTTCATACGCCTCACCATGGAGGTCAAATCGGACAGTTACCTTCCCTTCCTAGATGTTCTGGTGTACTGTCGTCCTGAGAGTGCACTGGGACATTCCGTCTACCAAAAACTCACGCACACTGATAGACATCCCAATGGCTTCTCGCACCATCACCCATCCCAAAGACGCGGTGTTATCAATTCTCTTATTTAAAAGGCCATTTCCATATCTGAACCTTATTCGCTAGTATTCTGGGAACGATATTCAAACTATCATTAATCGCTACACCAATTTTATTCTTCTTACCAGCAATTTCTCTTATCAAACCCTAATTTCTCAGCAGGTGTATTTGCCCTTTTCCTTGGAGAATAACATAAAAACCAACCTCAAACCAGATTCGAATCTGTCAGACTACTTTCCCATTAAAGACCGCAATTATCCCTTAGCGCCTACTAGTTTCCGTATTCGTGTGGTACTGTATACATCAACGAAACAAAACGACCAATCAGTACTCATGTTATTAAGCACGAGCGTTGTACGTGGTTGTTGCGTGTAACCAGGTCCGCGCTAGCTGAGCATAGACTGGAAGCTGACCACCAAATCCAATTTAACTTTACTCGCATCTTGTCCCTCACTATTATAATAGGAAAATCCGTGAATCATGGAAGATTTTCAAACACCCCAACAATTTGATTCGCAAAGATGGCTATCCCTCACATCGTACGTGGAAATCCCAACTGATTAAACCTCCTAGCAACCACCACGCTTCATTGATCTGCATCATTTATGTCCCATTAACCCTAAACGAACCCCCAATATATGAGTGACTTCAAAAATCGAAATGTTTATATTTCACCCTACATATTTTCCGCTTATACTCTCTCTCGCACCTCAAGAGGGATACGACAAAAACAGGACGCTTTTTACGTTGTGTTAATACAAGCAGTAAACTACAATTTCTGGATACACACTTGCGATTTGACATGCCATGTTTCAAGGTAACAATGAAAACGAATAACAAATAAGAGGAAGAAGTACATAATGGGCTTGATAAGTTTAAAAACTAATACATTTATATTTTTCTAGTATAGAGATTAAATTTGCAATCTCTTATTTTGAATAGTTTTCGAAATATACGGCTCTAAATACCCAATACCGGATTTTAACTAATTAGACAAGACCTATATATATACTCAGTGACATAGAAATTGCAACAGCTAGAAGGGGTTGGAATTTCCGGATGAAATTTGGTAGGAATATTCACCTATATAATAGTAATAAATGGTCAAAATTTGAATCCTCTCAGTGAAGCAATAAAGTTGTTATTGGTGTTTTTACCTCTCTCTCTGATATTGAATGTTTTTTTTGCGGTGTTTTTTATAACTTTCTCGATCCTTCGAGATCGCATTGGAATCTTGAATGGCATCATGTTGTGTTTAGTGACGAATCAAGATTCTGTTTAGGCATGCACGACGCTCTTCAGAGAGTCAGAAGAAGACGAGGTGAACGACGGAATCTTCGATTTACCGTTGATATGCACGTATACTGCACTGTGGGTGTTCTGGTTTGGGGTGCGATTGCTTATGGCAGCAGGTCTCCCTTGGTGTTCATTCGAGGCAATATGACACAACGGTGTATTGCGGAGGTGGTTGGAACACATCTTCTGCCATACTTACAAGGACTCGAAGATCCATTATTCCAGCAAGATAATGCACGTCCTCATGTAGCAAGGTTTTTCTTGAACAGGCTCAGATTAACCTTTTGCCCTGGCTTCCAAGATCTCCAGATTTTTCTCCCATCGAACATGTATGGGACATAATGGGTAGAAGGTTACGAAACTTGCAGCGTCCTCCTTTGATTTTGGAGGCTTTGAGACATGAGGTACAACTTGCATGGGAGGCAATACCCCAAGATGAGATAAACCACCTTATTCAATCAATGCCATGGCGTGTAAATGAATGTGTAAATCAGAGAGGCGGCCCCACATATTATTAACAATTATTATAAAATTTTGTTTTTCCTCCCAAATTTTGATCATTTATTACTTATACATAAGTGAATATTCCTACCAAATTTCATCCGGAAATTCCAACCCCTTCTAGCTGTTGCAATTTCTATGTCACTGCGTATATTTATCAAATCTCGCGTTGTATGTTTATTTATTTATATTAATTCTTAAAGCATTCAATGCTTGTTTAATTGCTTCAGTATCATATTTAGAGTATTCAAAAGGAATTGCTAGTAAATGACGTACTGCCCCAATGTTTGCGGCAGTGGAACAGTGAGGCACTATCAAACCCTACTGCGACACTTCACTAGACGCACGTTCTGGTACATAAACTATCATCTTCAGCAGTAAAACTGAACTAAGGAACTAATCAAACTAAAGCAGGTCGGGAAGCCAAGTACGAAATCACGTATTCAAACCGTATACCGTACTTGAACGTTAATAGATACCTTGGTATTTTAATGTTCCTTGTAGGACCGGCGTTATTAGAAATGAACTATTGCTCAAGATACACACACATACATAAGTAGATACTGTAGACAGCCTGTACCTGGATTTTACTATTCTTAGTTTTATTTATTATTATTATCCATTAAATCATTTAAATTAATGACACCTACCACACTTAATGCAAAAAATCAATAGCTGTTTTTAGAACAGCATGTTTTAGAATAGCATGTTTCTAATAATAAACCCAAATTAGAAATAAACATTTCGAAATTGGCAGTTCAATGAGCAAAGGCATCCACATGAATAATTTATTTTTCAAAACGCAGGTGTCCGTGAATCATATTACACCTGCATTCTACAAGTTATCGGAGAATTGTAAGGATTGTATCTTTATCAATATTAATAGTGGCAATACCAGTAATCAGTAATCGACATCACATCCATTGAGAAATCAGTATTTTCAGCGCTAAATAATTAGCGATTAGCTTTTTGGAATCAGTTATTCTTCCACCTAGTACTATATCGTTCGTTGATATTCCCCATGTAAAAAAAGAAAATAGAAGTTACTGAAGTATAAATTGCTAAATTTCATAGAACTCTAATAGAATATACAAAAACTCTAGTAAGCGGCGAACAGAAACTGCAAATAAGACGAGATCTAGTATTATTGTATGGGAAACTTGATCTTGGAGTTATTACAGCGAACTTATACACTGACAAGCGATGAAATCGTTGTTAATTGCATTTATACCATTTATACCATTAACCTTGCAATTTTCTAATACAATGACAGGAGGTAAATATTTTAATGTTTGATAGTGCTCCAATCGCATATCCCTCCTTTTGTGTATTTTTCTTTAAGTGCTACCTCGAGTGTGTCCAAGCGCATTATTACACGAGAAATGTATAATGTATTGTATAGCGAGGGAACGTAGACCTGATGGATATTGCGACAAAAATCGTCATTGTCATTGTATTGGTAATCCAGGGGACTGGGATGCAGGTAGGTATCACTAGAGTTTATAATTATTTAGTAGTATTCTTCAAAGTGAAATCCCTTAGCTTAGGCTAACGGAAGGACTGTTGGACCACTTTTTGAAATACTCGAAATAAATTCTTTATTTTACCAAAGTAATTGAGACTATAGAAATATTTCAATACCAATTTAAAAATCAACATTTAAAAAACGAAAATTTAGTTCGTTGCTTTGGCCCACTTGTCCCTCATCGATAGGAGAGATAAAATAATGTTAGTTTCGCAATGACTCATGCAACCACCTTTTTCATTATAAACACTGAATCCCGTCATCTTTCATTGAAATTGAGTTTTCTAGTGTTCTATCCTGAACAGCTAGAACTTCAAGTACCGATGAGTCCTCTCGTTTCTCAAATTATTGTTCAGTGTTTGGTTCGATAGATACACACACATTTTCTGTTAAGAACGCTAATTCGTAATTTTATGTTTCTTCAGCATAGCAGTATATCACGCTTCTTCATGTTGTATTCAACGTCTCATTGTATTTTATGAAATGTCCCAGTTGTCTTATTTACTCTCATGCTACTCAAATTTATTACTTTTCCTGTTGACTGTCATTAATTGATTTGAGAATGCTCCACACATTCTTTTAATCTTGCAGTTGTTTTACGAGTATAGGTGTTCAGCATCTTTAGAAACATTTAAGCAGCCAAAAGTTAGGTCCTTCTCACCTCCATCCCATTTGTTCTTCTATCCTATAAGAGATAAAAACACTTTCAATTCAACTGATTCTATAAATGTACAAAAAATTTTTCACATTTCTTACAATTGAATACAACTCCCTAATTCCAATACGCAAGAACTGTTTTTTTAACGTTGACAATAGCGCATGCATTTAAATTTCATGTTAATATGAGGGACGTTCAGTAATTAACGAGGCAAATGGCTGTGGAAAAAGCAATTTATTCAATGACAATGAAATTTATACTGCTTTTCAATGTAGTTTCCATCAACATTTAGGCACTTCTCCCATCGCTTTGTGAGCTTTCTAATTCCAGTGTTGAAGAATTCCTGACCTTGGTGTCCGAGCCATTTGTGTACAGATTGATGCTGCGTAAAAACTCTGAGCGGGCCGAACAGATGAAAATCGGACAGTGCATGTGGCAACACCTCTAAACCCAAATTTTCGATCATCTCTCACGTTTTCTGGGCAGTATGGGGGCGGGCGTTATCGTGCGGTCGAATCACACACCTTTTGAGAGAGCGCCCTGGCGTTCTCTTCTTATTGCAGGTTTCACTTTTTGTTGAATCAAGTTGCAATAGAACTCACTGTTCACAGTACGTTGTCCTTCTAAATAATCACAAAAAATTGGGCGAGAGTTTTAAATTTTTTCTTAGCGGACGAATCCGGATGTTTCCATTCAAAACTTTGCCGTTTGGATTCAGGTTCATAGTGATGAATCCAGGTTTTATCGCAAGTTATAACACGGTCTAAAAAGTCATTACCTTCCGTTAAAAACCGTCGTTTGAATTCAGAACAAATGCGAACACGTGTGTCTTTATGGACTTGAGTCAACTGTCTTGGAACCCATCTCCAACCTGTTTTGCGATAATTCAGCTTGTCATGAGTGATTGAATACACAGTTCCAACCATAACATTACACAAATCAACTATTGTCACGATTTTTATACGCCTGTCATCGAGAATAATGTCATTTATGCGATTTTGTAGCACGTCGGTAAACACTTCAACTGGTCGTCCGGAGCGATGAATATCGGTGACACTTGTTCTACCCGATTTAAACTATTCAATCCACTTATACGCGTTTCCGCGGCTTAAACACTTTTCACCATACGGTTTCAACATTCTCGAGTAAATGTCGGCCGGCTTTACACATTCGGAAACAAAAATCTTATCACTGAACGTTGCTCTTCCACAGTACACGTTTCGAGAGGAGCAGACATTTTGAAATTAACAAAAGAGGTTATGTTTGCTTCTATTTCTTTCAAACAGTTGACTTAATTTATCCCCAAGGTTGTCAACTTGACCCACAGAAAGTTTCATCTAATAATATTCAGTAGTTTTCCCGTTAATGCAGTTTGTCTCGTTAATTACTAAACGTCCCACGTAAATCCGCAAATCAAAACATTTTGATGCCTTAAGAATGTTATGAATATTCTTCAGAGAAGCCACGAAATTTAATACCGAGTAACTTAAAGCTGCAATTTTCTGTAATTTTAAAAGGGGTTAACCCACTAAGTATATTGCCGTAAAATGAAAATAAAGAGCCTTCATTTGCTAGATAGAACACTGGTGTAATAAATGTAATAAAATAATTTTGGGGGACCACGAAAGCTAAAATTTGTAATGAAGAGTCATCTTGTTTGGCATACATACTGTTATATTACAAATACAACAAGTAAAATCGCTGTCATTAGCGCCATAAGGAGCGACGTTCAGTCGATTTCGCTTCGGCATCATCTGTCGGAGTTAAGCCGTTCTGATTTTTTTATCAGTTTCTGCAGCGGCTTATATAGCATCTGGCCCCCTCTCCATGTCCCTTACATTTTATTAAATAAATCTCCAGCCAACGACAATATTACTCGTCTTTGTTCTATTTTCTTCAGGTCCTTCATTTTCAAAGTAACTATCCTACAAACACGTAGAAAATAAATTCTTTTCTGTCTTCACAATAATTTCGCAAATTGAATATAACTTGGTAATCAATCGTCAAACCCGGTAGGAAATTTCTGTGTTTTACGGTTGCCGATACTCACTAATGTCATTTCGTCAGACGTTAGATCGCGGACTCGGATGGCATATTACGGGCTGTAATATGGTATTATTAATGAAAAGAAATTCGGTTAATTTAAAATTGAATTTGTAAGAACATAAAATATTGTTTATTTGAAATATGTATCATAATTGGCCGTGATATTTGGCAAATGCTATTAGTAACAAAGGAACAAAGAGACAATCTGACGTTTTTAGATCGAGTCGACTTTGAGAGAAGACGTATTTGGTTAAGTGATTAATTTTCAAAGTAATTTCAAGTGTTGAAACGTTAAAATTTTATTTTAAAACCAATTGAAACTCAAAAGAACACGGAATTTTGTTACGTGACACACTAGCATAGGGAAGCACGTAAACGTCAAATTTTGGGGTTAGTTTTTTATTCTATCAATTTATCTTTTGTAAAACATTATGTCTGGATTTTACTCTCTTTTAAATTGCCGAAAGGTGATACTCCTGGATATGTAACTAAAACTATCTTTTTTTTTTGATAAAATAAAAAATGTATCAATTTTATAGCATTATAATACATCTTTTCATTTAAATACGGGCCTTAAATTGATGAAAATGGCTAGATAATACAAATGATTACTTAACGTAGGAGAATTTGGTCTTATTTCTCGTATGCATAGAAATAACACTTGCTGAATGACTGTAGGTTCCTATGTGACTGAGAACCCAATAACGGTCATTTTCCAACTAGAGTCAAATTAACTCTCATCTGTCAACATTGTTTTCTTTCAAACGTTAATATCTTGCTTTGCACGTTCTGTCCCAAATTTTAATCTTTTTAGTCTATTACTCAGGTTGACATGGGATTTGCTGGCTTTGATATTTTCTGATGTACAGAAAATTCATTGCCATATGCTTCCAAAAACTCAAATAATTGTTTCAACTCCTTGTGGACTGCAACAAAATTTGTACCGTTTTCGGAGCATTATGTATTTGGTTTTCCACGCCTTCCCATAAACCGTTTAAATGGCATCAACAATTACTCTTTTGAAAGGTCGGGCATTAGCTCTAAATGCATTGCCTTCGTAGCGAAGCACATAAAGATACCCACATAGCACTTACTGGTCTTAGACTCGGCGTTAGTTGTTGTTCAGTCAACTGACCCGTGACAGGTTGCAGGGTTTACGGTTTTTGTGGAAAACAAACGATACAATATTGAACAACTGACTTGGCTAAGGTTCTTCCCTCTGTGACCCAAAATCTTTCTCTGACTAAGGCCAACAAGGTTCTGCCTAAACACAAAAAGGTTACGTTGGTATGGGTGCCTGGACACAAGGATATAGCGGGCAATGAAATCGCATACCAGCTATCGACAGAAGGTTCAAAAATGAATTTTACAGGACCTGAACCGGGTTTAGGTATTACCAAGAGTGCAGCGCGTGGTGCAATTAATGAATAGATCATAAAACAACACCAATTAAATTGGAACCATGTAGCTGGACAAAAGCACAGCAAACGAATGGTGAGAACACCTCACAACATTTGCCTGCTGATCTACTTGCACTAAACAAGATCCAGCTTAGAACAGCAATATGTCTATTATCAAGACATGGCTGTTTGAGGGGCCACTTGCATAAGATGGGATCTACAAAGATGAACCGTTATGTAGACTTTGAGGAAACAACCTCCCATATTATTTTCGAATGCGCAGCGCTAAGTCAACACAGATTCGCTATGCAAAGCGCAATTGATCTACTATTGAAGAAATATTTACTGCATAGGCTCTTATAGGAGCTTCAAATATATGCTTCAAATTAAGTTCTAAACAAAATTATGCTATAATTTCCGAGTGTAAATTTTTGGAAGGGGCTGTACCCCGAAAACAGACAAAATTATATTATACCAGGGTATTCTTTCAGTCTCTAGAGTTTCATCGAAATCTGAATTTTTGGGTTGCCGGTGTTCCCTTGTGAGTAAGACTAGAATCTACAGTCGATTTCCCTCGAAAACCTAATAAGTTACCACACCATATCCTTTATCTTTTTTAACAATGTTGTCATCAGCTTTCCTGATGTAGAGGTAAATAAATGCTGCACGAAAACTCTCGCACATTTTAAAGTATATAATAATTATGTTTAGCCTAAGGTTTCTGTTACTAATTGTAGATCACACCGCTAAGAAGATACCAGAAAACTTATGCGTAAATCCTACTAATCAGGGTAATTGTGTATTTTATTGCCAAGCGATAATGGATAAAACAGATGGTTACTGCGATGAATTTCCAAGAAAGATGTGCAAATGCATTAGATAAAATAAGGTTCCTCGAAATCAGTTGAAGGTTGATTATAGGAAAACTGGGACACATAAATTTTAAATTATTAGATTATGAAAATTAACTTCAATATAACATCTTTATTTCATTAATTGTACTGCATTTTCATTATTGACGTTAACCTTTCCCTACTCATTCCTTTCTTAACATTTTGGATTGGTAATAAATAATGTTGATTGGACTTTTGTCAAAAATTCATGTTTGAATTTGGATATTAGAACTGAGATGTTTTTAGAAGCCTCTATTAACACAATAAACCTGAGCTTTTCTACTGTAACGAAACATCAAACAGATAATGCTAAAAACATTAGATGGTTTAACGATAAGCTGCGTACACGCAGAGAAACGTTTACTTGTATCAAAGCTATCCGTCCTAATTCAAGACAAGTACTGTTTCAATTATCCGCAATACAATAACTGTTTTAAATCAAAAGAAATATTTTCTTGGCGTTTCTTTCTCCGCTTAAGAGAAGTATATACTTGTAATGAAATAATTATATTTCTTTGTTTAAGACATTTGTTAACTTAATTCAAGAAAATCTTACAGAAAATTTGAAGAAAGCGATTCTTAGTATAAGTAAATAGCAATTATAACACAAAACAATGTTTTTTTAAGGATAGTAAATAGTTTTCTTAATTCCAGAATGCGTTTAGGTATTGTTCATAATTCAATAGTTTCATTTTTTTTAAATAAAGCATTTTTTACTTAGAATTCTTAAAATGCGTATTATTTATATGCACATTATTAATTGACTTCCCTTCTTTAAGACAATACGACATATACAGTGAGCGAAATAGGTCTTCGTACACCAACATAAATCACGAAGTATAAGCGTTAATATATTAGTAGTGCTTGAAAATTGAACAAAATAATTGTAAGTTATACACTGAAATGTTGTAAAGTATAGTTACTTTCAAGAAATGTTAGTATTTCTCTTAAAATTAAAACAATATTTATAACAAAAGCATATACATATACGTCTACCACTAACAAAAGGTACCGGGAAGAAAGTGTTCGTACAGTCTGCATATTCTAATAACTAAAAAGTACAAAAAATAAACTAATATTTTGTGGGATACCCTTTAGAGTCTATAACGGCTTGTAATCGCCTAGGCATCGAATATATTACGTTACCTGTAACAAACATATCAAAATTGGACCACTCTGCAATTAAAATACGCTTCAGTTCTTCTCGACTTGTTATTTCGAATTTTCGAATACGACGATCCGGCTCATCCCAAATATGGTCTATGGGATTAATGTCTGAGGACTGTGGTGGAGTTTTCACCGTATGGGGTGTATTATAGAGCAGCCATTCTCTGACCAAATAGAAAGTGTGCTTAGGGTCGTTATCTTGTTGGAAATAATAACGACCTTCTAGCCCCAAATTCTGAGCACTTACTCCCAAGTTATGTTTTAAAATGTCTAAGTAAACTTCCTTCGTCATTATACCTTCAATGATGTGCAAATTTCCGACGCCATTAGCCGCCATACGCCCCCACACCATTACACACCCTCCACCGTGCTTGACGGTTGGTCTTAAATTTTTGGGATTTAGAGCTCCTCCTCGCTTTCCCCATACCCAGACTTTAAACTTACACAAGTTTAATGTCTGGGGATCTGATGGTCGAAAGTTGGTATGGAGAAAGCGAGGAGAAGCTCTAAATCCCAAAAACTTAAAACCGTCCGTCAAGCACGATACTTTTTGTTAGTGGTAGACGTATATATGTGTACAATTTACAATTATTTTGTTCAACTTTCAAGCATTACTAATATATTAACGCTTGTACTTTGTGATTTATGTTGGTGTACGAAGACTTATTTCGCTCACTGTACGTACATAATGCAGCAAATTGTTTACATTGCTTGTGATTCTAAAAAGGCTACAAGTAGAGGTTACCTACAGAATAACGTTCAAACAATAGTGGACTTAATGTAGAAGTACATATGAAAAAAATGCCTAGAAACAATAACCAAGACCAATGCTAATAAATAGCCTCTGGTATTGATGGAATTACTACCGGAGAAATTAATATTAGAAGAATAAAAACATTAAAGCTTCTTACTCTTGGCCACGTTGCTCTTACATCTCACAGTTTATGCCACTAATCTTCAAAAACAGCTACTGAAATATTTTCTGGCGCCACGTAGTGCCAGTAGTTTTATTCGTGCCGTCCTAGAGACAGTATACACATATGTATACTGTTTGCTAGAGAGTAGCGAATATAGAAACCGAAATATAGATGGCATACTTACCCATGCAATGATATAATCTTTAAGGTACGACTTTCACAAACATTTTCAAAAGATACCGGTTATATATATTTTTTTTTTTTTTGCCGTTTACCACGTGTACTAATTTAACTATAGTTTTTTAAAATACATAATAAATAATAATAATAAAAGGGATAAATAAACTTGAATAATAATTTAAAATATTTTATTTCTTGATTTTAGCGGCTTTATCGTTAAATATATTGTAATTAGGGTTAATTATAACTTATAATTTTAACGATTCGACAATCTTTATTGTCTTCTTCAGAAATACATGTCCACAACTTTACATCTAAGTAGAAATATTTTCATGTTCTTGAGCGCACTTAGGTTTCTGATCTTCTTTGTCAATCTATTGGATGTGTAGTATGCTTCCGATCAAATTATAATTTCTGCAGAAACAATCCCCAAAAAAGGGTATTAAAATACCCCCTTTTAAAATGCTCGTTCGTCAATGTTAGTTAGTATATGTTGTTAAATTCACCCACATCAAATTCCGTTAAGCAGTTTTGTGTTTATTTTTTTTTAATCTTAACCCCCATGTGGATGACTTTGATAACTCATTCAGCAATATGCCTTATCAAAGTCACCCACATAAAGTTTTGGTTTCTGGTCTAAATGTTGATGTTATATTATTGCTGTTACTGCGGGATTCTAGGTGCGAATATAAACATAAATTATATAAGAATATTTGGTTTTTCATTCCATAAACATGAAAAATACATCCGGACCAACATGAGCAACATAACATAACAGTTCAAAGTAAAACTATAAATTCTTCGCTAGGTAGAAATAAAAAAATCATCCTAATAAACGGAAACAAAGGAACAGATCAAAACAAATGCTTATATACTTGTATACTAATAGGTAACTTTAACTTTCGAAAACATCAACATAATTGGAAAAAAAGTATTTTTTTGCTCTCCAATAGTTTTGACGTTGGTTATGGGCTTGCGCAAAACTGCCAAAATATCACGAATGTCTGTTGCGAACATATTCTCGATTTCCTTGAAGGCCTTTCTAGCAATGTGTATCGACTTCAAACCTAGTAGATTACATTCACCACCTGGTAAAACTTTTTGTGCAATGGCTGCGTGTCGGTAACTTATAGACTTCCTCTTTCCGGAAATTACCCGAACAAAAGCAAAATCTCATTATATTTGCTCGATCAGGTGTCAAGTAGCCCAGCTCTTCATTAACTTCTTCAAGTTCGCATTGTTGATCATCTTTTCCAGATTCTGGAACCTGATACGATGAATGTGATTCATCATCTGATGGGCCCTGGCAAGTCACACTTTTTCCTGCCACAATATTTACACGACTTTTCTTTCTCGATACTCTAGCCGGTGAACAAGCATATCGTTTCTCTTTCAAAAAAGCGACCAGAGAGTCTTGAAACTGCTGTTGTGGGGTAGTGACATCAGTGTCGTCTGGGATTTTATTCAAAATTATGTTCCTGCTCAGAGGAACAATTCCCATGGTCCCGAAATCACTTATAGAATTTCGTTTTACACCATCTTCGCTTACGTCATTAATTGTACTCACAATCAGAGAGTTCATGAGTAACTTAGGAAATTCTTCTTTTATTAAAGATGATACTTTCGGATTCCGCATTTTCCATTTAAGCAATTCTGATCGCCAAGCCGTTTCAAGTGGCCGAAAGAAAGACACATCCAAAGGTTGAGTGAGCTGTGTAGAATTTGGAGACAAACAGACAAAGGAAATGTTGTTTTGGCGGCAAAGTTCCAAGACTTCATCCGTGAAATGGGAGTTAAGCTTGTCGCCTACAAAAACTTTTTTCCATCCAAACGTGAGGCGTGAGGTAGAAAGGATCCTTTAAATCAATATGCGAAGCAGCTGGCATCTATCTAGCCAGTTTTTGTTCTATTGTAACGGGACTTGTTACTGCAACATCGTTCTGAACAACATGGGTGTCCTTTGGGACCGTTTTCTGTCCAACGATCCCACATATGCCCGGACTTGCGGTAAATTACGTACGGAGGTATCAATACACCTGAAGCAGAACCGCAGAACATTACCGAAATTACAGATTTGCTATGATTTATTGCAGGATCATCGGACATATTAGTCTCGTCATAGTGGCAGACATTGGCTGCTGGTATATCGGCAATGGTGGTTTCCAAATTAGTAAAATATTCGGCGATTGTTTCTTGGGAGACTAGATACAAAAAGATATAAAAAACTGCCATAGATTTCAGATTGTTTTCTTCAAGTGCGTGTTATCTCTACGCTCTTCTTATTTTTTTCATTCAAACTGCAATTGTGGCACAAAATGCAAAAATACCTAAGCAACAATCCTCAAAGAACAATTGCTGATTTAAGATCCAAATTAAGATATATATTAACATAGTTTTGTTCTTTTTTTGACATTTACTTATTTATTGTTGTTTAAAAAAAGTTTTTTTGGATCCTTATCTGTAAGAATGTCTTGATAAGCATATTGTTTCTCACAGTATGAGTAAATTCTCTTTCAAAACTAATAATGGTAATAACATTGATAAAATAATGTAGAATTACACTGCGTCCCAACATATAGTTGTTAGCGCTCGTAAAAGACTTAATTTTGGTAAATATTCGAAAAACCTGGAATCACGTCATTAAAATTAGATATTGTGTTTGTAGAATAATGTTTTGTTTTATTTGAGTTTTGTTGCAATATCTTTTAATTTGTTAAATGGAATTACAATTATAAAGAAGGACTGATTTTGTTTCCTTTAAAAATAAGGTCTTGCTCTTGTCACTGTACTTCTGTAATGTGGCGCCATCTAATAGGCAGATAGGTAAATCTAGTATATTTAAAACTAAAAGTTAGAGACACTGGCAAAACTGTTAAGGAGCAGTTCCTACGCGTAGTTTGAGGAAATGTAAATAATCAAGATCCGGCAATTAGTTTACGCGGGAAGAAACGCTGACTGCAGACACGAGATGGCGCCAGTTTCTCAAAAGTAAATGTCTATGCTAAATATTAGCGGAAATATGTAATTGAAGGGAGTCTAATTATCGGCGCAGTAGACGTCACTTCGACGCACGAAATATTCTTATAAAGGCAACTCTGGTCATGGACGTGGACCTGTTTTGGCGCCTCTCGGAGACATACCGGGAACTATCAGCTGAATACGTGGTGTACTTATTTTAAATTTTTTGGAAATTTTGTGTTTAATACAAATATTAGTGCACAAAACACATTTTCATTTACATATACATTTATTAACGGGCAAATAAACATATTTTTAAATAACAATGCCACGAAAAGTTCCACTAGCTAGAAATGGTGTATCATTTCGATCATGGGCCGATGCGCCGGAAGTCAGATAGACGCTGAGACAGCATCCGATGTCTTCTGACGTATAGATTAGTGAGCTAGTTAGTTGTACATAATATAGTGTTATACAATAGTTTCAACAGAGGGATTTTTTTTCGACCTATTTTTCTCAACACACGCATTGCGATTGGGTATGGTCTGAGCTTACAAATCTGAATCCGCAAAGAAATTCTTGTGTTTGTTTATGTTTTTTTGGTTATGTTATAGTTGTGTTGCCAGAGTGTCAGAATTTCAAATTTATTTTATAAAAATACTTTGGTACAGTTTTCGAAGTGTAAGTTTTGTATCATTTAATACTTTCTGTATCTGTTTGTAGTAATTTGTAAAGTACGCTCACTTCCAGATCTAATAATGCGTGGCATATGGAGATGGCCACATTATTACGTGTGCTGTGCCAATAATTCCAGAACATACCCCCAATTAAGCTACATATTTTCTTTTTCCGAAAGATGAGTTGACGTGAGATGAGCATTCAATGTTTATAGATGTTGGAAAAGGAATGTATCAATATCAAAACTGGACAATCTCTCTGCCTTTCAATGTTATAATCGGTATAAGGTATAGGGATTTGCTGGCACAAAGAAAAATAAGCTAAAAATGAATGCTATGGCTATTGTAAATATGCAAGGTCCTAATGAACCTGGCACCTCCATGGTAGATGCTGTTAGCAAGTAAATTAATTCATAAATTAGTGTAACAACTAAACAATGCTAACTTTTGTATAGTGGTGGATGTAAGCATTAATAATTATGAATCAGATTGTAAGTGCAATTTGGTAAATTGTAGTTAAAATTTGCATAGTGTAATCTATTAATTTTAGAGTAAGAGATATGTAAAACAAGCTGCTACAAAACAAAAATAGGAGGTTAAGGAGACCAATTAAGTCCATTCCACCCATGTCTGAATGATGAAAGAACAATTTAAGGTATTTCAATTACTTAATCCATGCTAGGACTTTCCTCACAATTATTTAGTTTCATTGTTCTTATGTGTTTAAATTTCCTTTACTCTAAAATGTAATCATAGAAGTTTTCAAAGTGTCAAGAGGAAGAATTATAAAATTGTTAATTTGTAACATCTGTAGATTCAAAATAAAACATTTTTTTTCTTATGAATGCATTGTTTATTTATACTAACCATTAATCAACACCCTTGTCACATTTTAGATATTAATTTGTCAAATATTTTAATTCAATAATGTTTAAGCAATCTTGTTATTTTTTCTTCGGTTGCCAAGAATTAAATGCATTTTTAGATAATTTTACATTCTTTTAAATGCAAACAATTAATATGCTACAATAAAATTGTAATTGAAACGATTTCATAGATTATATTGTAATGGGCTAGGCTACATATAAAATAAATGCCTTTAGCATATCAAACTCTTCGTTCTTGTATTATTTTATAGAAACAGTTTGATAATTATTATTTTCCATCTCTGTAGTTTTTATTGTCATTAATGTAAGATTTCAATGTTCTTAACACATTTTTATAGTAATAAAGTGCAGGAATACATGTTTAGATTACGTTCAGTATACTTTTCATATACAAATAACTTCATTTGGATAATAGCCCCATTACATGAAGATAATATAAATATTTAATATAATAGCATTATAATACTGGATGATTTAAACCAAAAAAAGTGCCGCGCTTATGCCCTAGAAAAACTGGGCCACACTTCAAAGGTGCCGACAAGCGTTGACACTACCGGATAACACTACAGCTTTGTTCGGCCGGCTTACACTAACTACTCCGAGTAACCAGTGTAAAAATATACATTCGTTACTTGCACTGACCACACCAGGTACGTCATTTCACACTACACCGAAGCGACCGAAGGTTTGATCGCTAGGGATGCATTTTTTACTCGGTTATAGTGTCAAATGACATAACTGGGGTGGTCAGTACAGGTAGGTGTATGGTTGTGTACAGCTGCACGCAGGCCAAACGAACGTATATTTTTACACTGGTTACTCGGTGTAGTTAGCGCAGACCGAGCGAACAAAGCTCGAGTAAACAGTGCAGCTCGAACGAACAAACCTTACATTGCCAGAACCACCAACTAGAATTATCCGCGAAATTTAAAAATCCTAAGTGGGTATAAACCTTTTTCTCAATATATCTTCAATAAAATATTTTTATGTTTGCAATTTTGTAAGATTTTTGACATAAACACAAATAAGGGAATTTTAAAATTTAAAATATATTATTATATAAAATTATCACAAAAGTAGATCTAAACCGTAATTACATGAAGTTTTTCTTGTTAAATATTCTAATTATATTATGTTTTTAGTATTAGTGTTTTTTATAGAAGCCTGAAAATTTCTAGTCAACTTAAGAAATTATTTAAAAAATTGACGAAGTCTATAAGTTACTGACCGCTAGAGGTCACAAAAAATTGAAAGCGCGCAAGGATCTCAGTTGGCAATGCGTGCGTACAACTTTTATTAGTCGGCGATTGTCAGTGTTCGGTGATAGTTCATTATGGCTGCGGACGTACTACATGTGAATGGAACGAGTCACATGAATGGCTCGCCAAGAAAAAGGCCTCGATACATTAATGGTGTGCAATCCAAAGTGACCGTTATCCTAGGCGCACAATGGGGCGACGAAGGCAAGGGCAAAGTGGTCGACATGTTAGCCACCGATGTCGATATTGTCTGTCGGTGTCAGGTAAATTGGTAAATGTTTAAAGAAGCGCTTGTCATGTGTTTATTTAACATTTGCATACTCATCACCGCCCCACGTGCTGTACCTTCTCGTTAGCTCATGCATGAAAGTGACTAAAAATCAAACCATATCTCTGAAACGAGGGGCCTTTTTATGACATTCGAAGTTATTTGGTCTTATGACCGATTTTTATATAGCATAACCTTGAAACTTTGCCATTGAGACACAGCTAAGTTTTCATTGTGTTTTTCCATAAATTTCTATTCATTGTCAATATAAATTGGACGGTTATCTTCTGTTAAACGATTACATATCTTTTGGCGCGAAGTCATATAATGTTATGCTTGTTTGACCACAATTCCTGAAGGAAATGGTGATTATCTGGTATACTATTGATAAAATGGACAAAGTTAATAAAATGATAAAATCCTAGGTTATATGCATAAATGCGTATATATGTGGAGCTACAGTGTGTGATAGTACCGTCATTGTTATAATTTATTGTAATAAACGCGTAGGGTCATTCTATAGAGTAACCAAAAATTTCGCACTGAATAGAGAAAGCTATTGATACCATAATGAACTTATGAATGCCAAGAATTTTTATTAAAGTATATTTTAGATATTTGTTGGTATTAGTGTAGAGAACAGGATTTCGATTAAATCATTTTAATTCGCTAAAATTTTTCCTTTTGTTTGAAACAGTTCCCTAAATTTTTAATCACATGCTGTAATGTGAGGCGTCACCTGTGTTATCGACAATTTCATGAATTAATTATGTGCAGCAAAAACACTATTGCCTGGTATAGAATGTGAATTATTCACACGACCATATTTAACCATGTTTAGCGACAGCCAAATTTTTGCTAAAATCCGATTTCGTCTTCCATAAAATTAAAAGCAAATGGTAGTAAATCAAAATATGCAAAGGCGTATTTTAAAATAGCATAATTAAGATTTTTTTTCTAATTCCAATCTTATGTTCAGGTGATTAAACATCTGCCAAAATTTTCAGAAAAAAAAAACAAAAGAAAAATTGAAATAAACAATTAAATATCAATTTCCAGTTTAATCAAAAGTATCGTGATATCAAAAATACATAGTAACCATTCGGGGGTATCCAAAGTTGGCAACAAAAAGGTCCCTAAGTCGATAGCATTTTGTGTTTGTGAATTTATAACCCACTAATTAGCATATTATGAGTGCAACAAATAGAGGAACTAAAAACGGAAATCGACATGGAAAAGAGAAAAAATAATGGTCATCAATATAAAAAAAAACAATGAAATAAATTTAAATGCAAAAATTTAGATTTGGAAGTAGTTACAACATATGAATACTTGCGAAGTGTAATTATTGACGACGGAAAAATAGAATTAGAATTAAAAAATAGAGAAAAGAAATCAAACAAACTATACTACCCGCTAACCACAATTCTAGGAAAAAGAGGATGCTCCAAGAAAGGAAGTTAAGAATGTATAACACAATAGATGTGCCGACCTTATTATATGCAAGTGAGAATTGAACAATACAGAAAAAAAACATAACAGTAGAATAAATGCAATAAAGATGAGGCACTTAAGAAGAATAGCAGGAAGGACAGAATGGGATAAAATAAGCAACGACTCAATTAGGGGAAGGATTGATCAGCGTATATTCTCGAAGTATTTGCAGGTGCGTATTACGAAGCCTAAAACTTTCGATGCAGAAATGCAAAGGTGGTTAATATGCGACCGTAAACTTAAGAGACTATCGAAAATAACTCCAAGAACACAGCTCTTAGAAGTACTTGACTATTGATGGAGTATGTCGAAGGAATGGAATAATAAACAAAATAACAATGAGACAAATGAACGGACAACTAATGAGGATGCAACCAGACAGAATAACAAGAAAAGTACACGAAACAAAGAATAACGTAAAAAGAAAAAAGGACACACCAAGGAAAGGATGGATACAACAAATAGTAGACGTGGGAAAAATAAGAGAGAAGTTAATGGAGGAGATGGAAAAAATGACAAAAAATAGAAAAGAATGGGAGAGATGGGTGAATGAAAACCCATAAAACTAACCCAAAGACGACGCCCGAAAGGGCAAATGGAAGGGGAGAAAGAAAGAACGAAAGAATCTACAACTTGTGATTTGTTTTGTTAAATTCTTTGTATGTATTTATTACACAAGTATACAAACCTAAAGAAAAAATGCAGGTTGGTCAATTGGACAGTATGTCCGCCCTAAATTTAGTATTGCCAACTTCGGACACTTCTGAATGGCTACCCAAATCAGAAAAAATATACCGGTTGACAACCAAATCTGATTCAATAGCTATGCATTTAAAAGCATATTATGATGGCAACATTAAATGTTACTGCTACTAATGTAAGCTACGAAATATACTCTTCTCTGTTAAGCCCATTCCTAACGATAGAATAATTTATCCATTATTTTGTAGTATTTTTCAAGGATAGAAAATTGCAGTGTAACAAGTGTATAAGTAGGCTGCAATGATTAATACAAAATAATTTAGGACTTGCTCTATTTTTCTTATAAATTCTGTGCATGAATCGGCGCAGAAAACGTTTTTTTACAATTTTATTAGTAAATAATTACAGAGATAATAGACAAATGTTATAATATAAATCTTATATATTTAACAAAAAAGCGGCAAGTGATGTCAAGATATTCGACCTGAATCAAACTTATAATCTCAATATTGCTAACAATAATAGTTATGCGCATACCCCGAAGCAATATTTTCTGCAATTTCTATAGTAAAATCTTGCGGCATTGCGAACAGTTAAAGCCAGTTAAAAATTGTGCATTTTTTATATAAATTTTTGTGCAGAAAATTGTTTAGATTATTGCATCGTTACAAAAGTTTGTAGCTATTAAATTTGATTTGAATTCTTTATAATTTAATTATGAGACAATACTTATCTGCAAACTATAGCCTTGTCTTGATATGTGTTAATTTCGAGAACCGTGCTTTCTTATTTTTATTACTGAAGATTCCTTCCAACAAACGCTTTCTGACGATTTTTGTCACATCCAGATTCAATATCCCTAACAATTTTAGAGGAAGTTTTATAATTTGTTTATCCATTTTTCTGTTTCTCGTGTTTTTCATTCCTAATGGCAGTATTTAATTTTATTTTGTCATTTAATTCTATTTGCTTTTAGTGTTTTAGCAGAACGGCTCAACACAATTACTATCAAATCAATAACTCCCACCATTTGAAGTCTATTTTTAATTTAACTGCTTGTTTTCCAAAATATTTTAGGCGTCCCTCAAATAATTAAATACAGCAACCGGCATATATCTTGGCAGTTATCAGTAGCGTCAAGAAAATTCTATTTCACCTGTTTCTTCAATTAATATTTACGTCTTCTTATGTTATATAAAAGTGCGTTTACTGATAAATGATGTTACTAACCCATTTAGTCCTGAAAGTTTATTTTTCTTAAAAGTTCATTTTGAATATGCGTTTTTGATAAGAAGTACATATTATTTACTGAAAAAACATTAATTCATTTTCCAAAATAATCTTGTGGGTTTATAGGGTGTTTTTTTAAAGGAACGGTAGGATTATATGTATTTAAACGAGGTTTTTATTTATTCGAAATAGAAATCCATATGTGTTGGTAAAATTTGCTAGCATGTGGACGATATCTTTGTCAAAAAATAATTGAAATAGATCTACGGGTGATCTACATTCATTCATGGGTTTCTCAATGTCACACCAATTAGAAGCACGAAGATTTAAATCGTCTTCGGTTCATATGACCTTTTTTTTGGAATATGTTTTGGGCCGGACGTGTAACGGCACGTTTTTCCGATGAGTAAATGTTGCCAGGGGCAACTCATCCTCCGATTCCCAATCTCCGTCATCATCGAAAGTTAGTTCAGCCTCAGTTCGCGATTGACTGCCCGGTAAATTACCAATGACGACGAAATCTTCATCTCCTGAATCTTCACCTGTAACGTCGTCATTGCAATGTCAGGACGGAAAAGCACGATGCCGTTAGGAGGGATATGGACCCGATTAGGATCTTCTAATTCGTCCAAAAGTTCATGGAGTGTCAACGGTCGTCGCCAACTGAAACAAATTTTGGTACTCGTATATAATCCTACCGTTCCGTAAAGGGAACATCAACATTTTTAAAATTATTCGTATCGTATAAAACTAATATATCGGAAACTTCACGTCTTAGGCAAAACTATTAACGATTTTTTCGATATATCACCTCAGGTTTGTAATATCTTGTGACTAGGAATCAATACTTACTTCCACAAATCCATTGTCTTGAAAATAACGAATTTTCGCACTTGCACTTAACTTGAACTAATACTGAAAACAAATGGCATTTGACACATGGATGAAACTAGTGTCTACAGGTTATCTTTACTTTGTACTTTCAAATAAAATTAGCACAATCTTTCGGAAACTCTTTAAACTTATAATATCGGCCAAGGAAGATTACGATGCACTACGTTCCTATAAAGGAACAGTAGGTTCAAATGGGTTAAGGACTAGTATTAACAATTATGTAATTAAATTATAATTTAGATGTAACCACTACTTAACACACTAAACTACGCTAACCACGAACGCTAGGTTTAAACTCGTTCCACACCCCCACTGCTCGCCAAGATATACGCCGGATTATCTGAAATATGTCTAGTTTCCTTAAATTTGCACAGCACGAGTACAAAATACCAATATTTCAAACTTAATTTGTGTTACATTTTTGCTGTGTTAACTCAGATTTAATGAACTTAAAAACTACCACAATCTAAACATGAAAATGGAAAACGTTCAGTATGTGTTTCACTAAATAGTGCCCTATAACCTTAAAACTTACTAAAACTCTTTTTCATTATTATCATCCATAAATACAGTTCAACTAATTTCGTGTGGGAGAACAGAATATGCAATATTGAATTTAAACTACTTGTGCATAATTAATAAATACATTATAAGGGTTTTGTGAGTAAAGACCATGTTTGGTCTTTACTCACAAAATTCTATATTAAAATTAATCAATGCGACCGGTTTCGTACATTGCGTATATCCTTAAGCCTCTTTTTTTTCTTCCTCAATAAAGTTAAAGACCTTAGAATTATAATCCTGTCTATTCAAAACAACCAATCCGCCACCTTTTATCTGCTTTGGTAACGACCAATTTGTTAAAACTGATTTTTTTTTATGGACTCCATGATTTTATAGTTGAAGCTACCTTGGTTCATAGGTGTCTTTGATGGTCTGTTCTGGTTTTCTTTTTCTTTTCTTAGGAGATATACCATATCATTCTTCAAAGAATTTTTTTACGTTAAATCACTTGACTGACTCAATATTTACAGCTAATATTTCTAAGTCTTTTAAATAATATGCGTTTATGGACATCATATTATAAGAGATACTACACCAATGAGCTTCATCTCTTCGTCATTGAACTCTGTATCTGAAAAATTCGTCACCGGTTGATAGAATTTATATAACTGAGAATGATCAAATTGATTAGTAATATTAGAATTGTTCTTATTTTTGTTAGAAGTCAAATTTTAAATTTTTCGATTAAAATTGTAAATTTTGATTTGGTTTTGATGCTGAATAAAAAGTCCATCGACTTTTCTGACATGTGGCAATATGTTTCAGTAAATCCTCTTTCTTATCGTTTTCAAAATTAATATTATCGTCGGTTTCGAGGGTCATTATTTAAAAAAATGCTTTTTTTAATATTCTTTTCTGTCACGCCATTCCAAGCCGTTTTCATACAACAAATGGCATCCTTGATTGAGAAGTTTTTCCAGAAGGTTTTTATATCGGTGTTTTCTTCCACTAATTGCATCATGAAATGTCGTCTATACAGTATTCTCATTTTTTTTCTATTACTCCTTGATCCGTGGGCTGAGCAATGGATGTCATGTTAGGAAGCAAAAAGGCAACAAATATGTTGCCATCTCTTGATTTAAATATTTCTGCATTAGGTGTGAAGGAGCATTATCAATTAAGAGCGGTGCCTTTTCGGGTAGTTTCTTTTTGACAGAAAATACTGGAATAATTTCTTTGAAAAACCACTCCTTAACGATTTGGTAATCAATCCAGACAGATTTTTGGCTCTAGTAGTCACTCACGGATAATCGAGATTCTACTGTATTAATAAATGTAATATTTCGTTGATACACCACGTGCTTTTATGACAGCTTTTATCCTTTTCAACATAGTTCGCCAACGTTCTTCCAATCTTCCATGATTTTCTTTTTTAGTTGAGTTTTGGAGATATACTGATGAGCAAATTACATTTTAAAACGTATCATAGATGCTCAGTGGTCGACAAGTCTAAAGATTGTGGTGATCCAGAAAGCGGACCCTATTGTTGGTGAACCATTGCATTGTCTTTTGGGGCAAGGAGTGTCATCTTGCTGGTAATAATAATCGGGCATATCTTCGCCATCGGGCATATCTTCGCCAAACAACTTAAGAATTGACGGTTCTAGTACTTCTTGATTAATCGAAATATACCGATCGCAGTTGTTTTACAATGGGTAATATACAGTCTGGATGAAAAGCATCACCGGGTCTTCTTTACATGAATTACGGCCCAGGTCGCCCAAACAGCTACAATAAGTACTATAAAATAAATTTTGCAAATCATTGTCTTATTTGACCAAACAGTAACCCATGTCATTGCAAAACATATCTCTATGTGTCGTCGATTCGTCGAAAAAATCACACGTGACCAATTTTCAATGGTCCAACTTCTATGTGCCCGCGCTGTTCAAGTCGTTTCTTTTTATGCATCTCAGTAAGGTACGACTTTCAGCGTGCAACGCGGCGGTGCATTATGTATTGACATTCTTACGCCATGGTGTTGCCGTATAGTTAATTACCCAGTTCTCTAAAGAGCGATCATCACTGGCACTGATTCGTCGTTTTTATACCGATCTTGTCGTTTCTTTAATACATAATTTATTTTGCAATTGCCTTTGTATACTTGAAACTACGGGTTGGCCTCTTTTTTCAAGGCTCAATTTTTGTATTTTAAGCATTATCAAATAATAGGCCTTGTAATTTGTAATAAGTTTACTCACACGCGATATCGATAATAATGCGGAGTTTTTCAAAAGGTGCCTAATTCATAAGCACATACACTATCGCCCATAAGTATTTGGGCACCTCAAATTTCAGGGTAAATCATTAAATATTTAAATGGAAATATTGAAATATGTATTTGATATTTAAGTGTACACAAATATACAACTTTAACAATTAAAATTATTTATTTGACCTAAATTCTAGATTCGCCTATGTGACTTCCTTTACTTCTAACGATTGCGTCGCATAATCGGGGCATTCTTGCAATTAATTTTAACAATGTTTCCGGAGTTATTCGAGCCCATGCTGCCTGTAGTTTGTTGCACGTCATCTGTTGAAGTTGGGACAATTTTTCTTACTTGATGGGATTGTTTTTATGATTGTTAGTATTTTGAGTCATTGTCTTGGAATACAAAATTCTGACCCAAAATTCTTACACCAGAGGGTATTGCATTTTCCTCTAAGATGCGTTTGTATTGCTCTTTTCTCATTATGCCTTGAATTTTTACGAGATCACCTGTGGATGTACCAGCAAAACAACCACAAATCATTGCCGAACCATAGCCGTGTTTGACGGTAGAGACTGTGCATTGCTCAAGTGCACGTTCACCCATAGATCTTCTTACAAACACTCGTCTTCGCGAACCGAAAATTTCGAATTTGGATTCCTCGATCCACAATACCTTACTCTAATCTTCTACCATCCAATTTCGATGTTCACGTGCCCATTGTAACCCCTTTTTCTTATTAATTTGGCGAAGCAAGGACATTCGCGTAGCATTCCATGAAGGCCAGCTTTTTGCGGGCGGCATTTAACCGTGGACACATTAATCGCCTTCGGAAATACAGTATTAATTTCTGCGGCGATTCCTGGAGCTATTTTTCTTCTATTTCGCTTGCTGAACACCACGATTGCAATTTCTTGAGCTGATGTTGTCGCCCTTGGTGTACCACTTCTTACTTTATTTAGAAAACTGCCACTTTCACTGTATTTGTTGATTTTATAATCAACAGTAGATGGATTTAAATGTAATTTTCTAGCAATTTGACGATTGCTTATAAGAGCACGCGTTTCAACATTATGAGCGGTAGTGTAGGTGAGTGTCAAACGTTCAGTCAGCATGATATGGGAATTTTTTAAAAGTAATTATTATACAGTGACTGCTAAAAAGTCGGCATCAAATGGCAAACAAAATATTTAGTTTTTTGAAAAATTAAGTCCTGACGATAGAATTGCTTGAAAAAAGACTACGAATTAGCCAAATAAAAATAGTGACGTGTCTTCCTTTATCTATAAAATTTGACATTATTGTTCGTTCATGGGTTTCAGAAAATCTAAAAGCTAAATAAAATACAGCTGACCATCCAAATCTCGATCTAGCAATGTATGTATAAATCTCGGTTTGTAAGGCATGAATTTATTTGTTTTTAAAATTATTTTGGTCGTTGTGTTGGATACTGCGTTCAATTGAGCAACCCTCGAAGAGGTGTTCATGGATTTTCAACAACAGCCTGCATTACCTGAAGCTGACTTTCTTCAACATTAACCCAAGGATTGTGAGGAACTTTAAACTTATTCTCATCATTATCCAAACTTTAAATCCTTCTAATCGTTGACTGGGAAATATGTCTGTTGCGATGTTTTTCGTTGTTCGTGTCAAACTTGAAAATTATTAATTTAATTTAAACAATTCACGGCTGGCTAGAGAAAAATCATCTCATTTAGGCAACTGTAAAATAACATTTATGAGGTTTTTGTAAAGGTAGTTTGACATGGATGGATTAGGGTTTACTTATTCAAAAATAATATCAAATGATACGCACACGAAGAATTACGTAACTTTTGTTAAATGCCAAAATAGGAAGGCTATCAAGCCCATATTATTCAGAATAAAGAAATCCAGTTAGCTAAGAAAAACAAAAGATACTCTGTTGCTTAAGACAACTCTCTATCTGTTAGTTGAGGTTAAGGTTATTGTATTTGCGTTAGTTAGAACCAAAGTTTTTAATTTTTTTAAGTGCTAACATAAGTGCAAAAATAGAATTAATTAGAGAATATTTTCGACTTATGATAATTTATTATGATTTCAAAAAAGGTTTAAGCACTTACTAGTGCAAGGAAAGTTTAGTTTCAACCTTTAATGAAAAAGTACCTTGTTTGTCTACGATTTACAGATGATATAAAGACTTTGAACGCGATAGAAATTCTGTTTAGCATCAGAAAGAAGCAGGACTTCCTTGTACGGCCATCACCGAAAGAAATATTGCTGCTGTTAAGAAAATAAGAGAGCAACAGAGCCACGTATGCTGTAATGGTGCATCAACTCGAAATTGGATCCTCAGCTGTTAAAACAATTATACACAATCGCCTGCATTTAAAAAAAGTTGTCTGTCGTTTTGTGCCGTATAAGCTTTCCGACTTAAAAAGCAGAGCGTGTGAGAATTTGTCATGGAACTTTAACTGTTTTGAAGAATGGAACACACAATTTTTTTTCTAAAATGATGACAGGTGACGAAACATATATTCCGTTTTTCGTGAATGGATCCATAAAGACGAAGAAATACCAATAATGACAAAGAAGCAGCGAACTATGAAAAAAGTTTTGTGTGTGATGTTCTTTAGAAGTACGGGCCTGTTATTTGCAATTAAATCGAATGCACAGTGACAGCAGAATTCCTGAAGAGGGTATTATATTGCATCTGGTTGCATCACGATAACACATCGTCCCATACCGCAGCTCTCACGATCCAGTATTTGGCTGGAAGAAATATAAAAATAATATTTTGACTGTTTTATAGTTATTTTCGTCAGAAGAAGAAATTGATAGGGCCACCATTCTTCAGTATTTTGCAAGTATACCAAAAGAAGATTGGTTGGCAGCATTTAAGAAATGGAAGGAGAGAATAGTCAATTGTATTATTGCTGAAGGGAATTTAAAATGAAATTTTAAAATGTATTAACCGTTTTTTTTTTCATTCTCAGAGGTTGGTCCTCGTATGTGAAACTATATTCTTATCTGCCACTGCCACTTTACACAGATTTATAGGTACATTTAAATGATTAATAAAAGGCACTTTAAACTTCTATTACCAAGTAATTGATTAATTGTCAATCTTCGATATCTTGCATGACAAATACCGATTTTTTAAGATTTTTTAAGTAAAATTTAATTTGATAAAACTAAATAAAATTTTGAGAATGCGGTATATTTGATATAGTTGGTTTTTAGCTTACGAAATACGATTTTATATCCAGGACACAATTGATGCCAAACTTAATTAAGCTACTTACTTGTTAGTATATACATACGTAAGACTAAATTTTGACGTTTATGCGGTGTTTATGTTTACGAAAAAGACAAACGGAAAACGGTACCGACGTAAGCAGCGTATAAATAAAATCCCTAACTACGTACCCATCCATTGTAGATAAAACAGCGTGGAATTTCATAGAAAACGACATAAATCAAAACGTTATCGAATTATTATCCTACGAGGGGGTTGTTTCTAATCACTTTATTTCTGTTGTCACGAGACGTTCTGCAGCAGAAGACACGTACACCATGCGGTCCTTGTCGATATATTTTTAGACGTTTTATTTTTATTGAAAGCGATCTTGTGATCGGGCCGTCCGTACGCATCACGCGCGTCTTGAATTGCGGGCGGAGTAAAATAAATGCGCCATTTCCGACGTCGTTCGCGTACGACCTGCACAAAAGTTCTCAGAAAGAAAATATTTGGATACGAACGGCGAGAAATATTTGGCAAGAAGCAACGCGTTTGTCGCTGGTTGAATGTACAGATAAATATTTTGAATTACGTAATTGATTTATGAAAAACAGCTTGGTGTCTCGTGAAAAGTAAAATTACTCTTCAAATTTTATATTCCACATACTTTATAAGGCATACTTCCCTCTATTTCTGTTCGTATTTACTGCATATACATGTATACAGTCTGTTTCAAAATAAGCACAATTGTTATCTTTCTTGTTTTTAAAGCTACAGAGTCGATTAAACTGGCAAAGTGGTGTATTTTTTGCACAAATTTTAAAAACCAAGACATATACTATAGGTTTGATTTCATGTAAATAATCAAAATATAAAATTGCAGCTTCTTGTCAAGTACCCCATATAGTTACAACGGGTTGTGGCGGTAAGGGAATGTTAGGCAATTTTTCCTTATGGTACTGGACTCTTAAAGGTGCTTTAACAAATATTTTTTTATATTACTGATTAAATCATTAATAAGTGGAAATTGTTTTCTAACTTCTTCCGCTACTAAATTTAGACCGTGAGCTAAGCATATGAATTAAGTTTGCATAAAAAATTTTTAGATTGTCTACAGCCTTAACCGTATACCCAACATTGTTGGTTAATACAGCAGACGCTCGATAACGTAAACACGGGATAATGAAAACATTGCGCTAATGTAAACACAAACTTCGTTCTATAGGATCAAACGGAACGCGCGATAACGTAAACAATGTGTACGCTCGATGACGTAAACAACTCTTGGCGACGGTGAAGCCCCGATTTATGTAGGGGATTCACCTCTGCGATAAAGTACGACAAACTCGGTCAGTCGTATGAGGGTTTAGGATATGTTTATACGTACGTATTTCATTTTTGAACTTAAGCGAATACATTGCACGCGTTGATACATTTTTACGACTATGGCATCCACATCCTATAAAAGAAAGTGTTTAAAATTGAGCGAGAAAGTAAAAATCATAGATGAAGTTGCACTAGGTGCGCGAGTGGCACAGTTAGCAAAAAAATATGGAGTATCGAAAGCAACAATCTGTAAAATGAAGCGTATGAAAACACAAATTTTATAAAGAACGTGCAATACATTTGGAGGTCCGGGAAATAGAAAAACTTAAAAAAATGCGAAGGCGCCTAAAATGGAAAATTCCCTGTATAAGTGGTTTTTAAAACAACGGGAAAATCATGTCCCAATTAGTGGCGAAATACTTAAAGAGAGGGCTAGACTGTTAAATGAAAAACTGAAAGAAACTGAAAATTTCATAGCTAGTGATGGCTGGCTACAACGATTCAAAACAAGATATGGAATTCGACTGCTGTCTATATCTGGTGAGAAATTATCAGCACAATCACAATTAGTACAACCATTCAAAGAAAAATTGATGAAAACAATTAAAGAGCTAGATTTAAGAATGGAACAAATTTACAACGCAGATGAAAGTGGTTTTCATTGGAAAATGTTACCAGAGAAAACCTATACTGCATCATTTGAAAAATCTGCTCCGGGCAGAAATTATCACAAATGCATTCATAGTTTGAAGATGTGTTTTCAATTTGTAGGTAAAAAGTTTCCTAAAACAACAGAAGCTTCCAATAAAAGCGTTGTTACTATTGGATAATGCACCAAGTCATCCTCCAGAGCAACAACTGAGGAGCGGGGATGGGTCAATTTTTGTCATGTACATGCCACCCAACGTAACACCATTAATTCAACCCATAGATCAGAATATAATAAGACTCACCAAACTATACTATCGAAAGTTTCTACTTTCGTCTGTCTTACCAAAGAATCCTGAAAACATATCTAAGGCTTTAAAAAAAGTAACATTACGAGAAGCTGTTTTAGATTTACATATGGCCTGGAATGAACTTAATCAGCAAACTATTCAAAAATGTTGGAACTATCTCTTTTGTACCAATGATGAAGATGATGAAGAAGACGATGTTCCCTTAAGCGTAATTAGAGAACGTTTGCGATCCAACGTTGATATTGTTGTTAGTACGTCATTGGATGTTGTTGATTTATTGAAAATAGTGAATCCCAACATTGTTTGTACTCCAACTGATATTAATTTTTGGAACGAAGATAAGCAGACGAATGATGCTAATAAGAAGGAAGATATGGACAGCGAGAACGATGAGGGCGATCCCATTGAAGTCAGAAGTGTAGTGACTGACGCGCAAGCTATACAAGTTTTTAACCAAGCTTTAGATTGAGCTGAAAGAAAAGAAGTATCATACACGGATATTTTAGTTCTTCGTAAATTACAGGCGCAGGCATTGGAAGACAATGCTAAGCGCAAATTTACGCAGACTAAAATTGTTAACTATTTTTCTTCTAATTAAAAAATACTTATCGCTGTTAGAATATTTGTTTATTTTGTTATAAATATGTATGTATTAAACGTTTCTTTTAATAAATCATTTATTATTTAAATCACGTTCGCTAATGTAAACATTTCGATAATGTGAACCACACTTGGTTTGAATTAGTTCACATTATCGAGCGTCTGCTCTATTAACAAAATTTTTTCACTTGGAATACTTTGCGGTAGTAAAAAACCAGACAATTCTTTTTGTGCAAAACGAGTAATAGTTACATTATTTGTTTTCGATAACTCCTTTGACGCAATTTGATATGATTTAGCTGCGTATTCTTCGAGTAAAACCCCTATAAGCAAATTTCCAATGTAACCAGACCAGAAGGGTCTATTGTTTCATCAATTACAAGATAAAAATAATTACTTCCATATTTCCGTAAGTATGTTATTGTAACATTTATGCACATAATTTGTTCTTATTGTCCTTTCATCCGAAATATGACGGGTCTGTTATATCATCTGCATTGTAGTCAGCAACAATTCCTTTAAAAAATAGAGTATTAGACAGGTTATTTACACGAAATTGTGCTGCGCAGGTTACCTACATTATTCTGTATCAGGAAAAAGCAATGGAACTTACGAACGCGGTATACAAAAAATACAAGATACGCATTTTTCATAAAATCCGAAGCCTCATTATAAGTAAAGTACGAGTAAAAATAATTTACAAAAACAAAAAAATCACAAACACAATTTGTAATATTGCAGCAAAAATAAAAAATCAAAATAAGATAAATTATTAGCAAAGAAAAATATACTACTATTACGAGGGTTATCTTTTTAGTTTTTCATATAGCCATAATAGCAAACAGCAGGCTTAGGTATTTTATTGGTTTTCAAAGTATTCTCCACAAAGATTGATACACTTTTTCATTCTTTCGAACCAACTGTTAAAGCAGTTATCGGAAAAGACGAAAGTCAGTTAGGATCGGGGCGTGACTTAACAATGCGTCAGCATTTGAAGGGGCAGAGACGCGACATCTAAGACAACGATAGAATGATGTACGTGACCCAGCAATGCATATGCGATGCCGCCAATCTGCCCCTACTAATGCTGACGTATTGCTGCGGCGCTCCCAGTCACGCCTCGTTCCTAGCTGACTTCCGTCTTTGGTTATCAGTTGGAACAGTCAAAATTACCATTTTAAAGGAATCGACTGCTTTTTCCGACTACTGGAATCGTTAACCACGCAGCCCCCATTTTTGATTCTAGGAAAAGTAAAAAAATTGTTGAGGCTTAGGTCAGGACTGCATGGAGGATGATCTAATAACTTGTTGTTTTGCTGCTCTAAAAATTCTAGTCGTTTTTTGAGCTCTATGTAAACTCGCATTCGTCGTTGTGGGTTGATTTTCCGGAACACGGCAATCACTTCTAGGAAACAATCGGTTGTACACCACTCGGCAATAAACGTTTTCGATCTTTTCAAGGAATTGTAGGAACACAACCCAAAATTGAGATAAAAGTTGCAACTATTTTCTTCGACACACGTCGGGAACGAATAACTTTTATTGGCTTGTCCTCATCCTGAAACACCCACACAGCAGATTGACGTTTTGGCTCAAAATTCTTTTGAACTTGCCTTGTTAAACCGGCTCAAAGTTTTTCAACAACAATTAACACGAGCCGCCTTTTGTTCGCCAGTTAAAAAAGTGGGATTCATCGGGCAATTTACTTTCTCAAAGCCAATTCATCATGCAGAATTTTTTGGATTGAATTTTTGACATTAAAAATTAGTTGCTAACGGGCTTTTATGTAGAAGCTTTACTTAGCATTTGACTTAATTTAGCGATGGAAGTACAGAAGATACAATGTTACAAATGTTGTTGTGTCCCAATGTGCAACAATACTACTGTATCAACACCATATAAAATTATTTTCCTTGCCCCAAGACATGAGAAAATCAGACAATTGTGGCATAATTTAATGAATAGTATACTTTATTCGAATAGTCAAATTAGCCGTCACACTATTGTGAGGATCATTTATCGCTTAAGTGTAATCCATAATTAAATGTAGATGTATCAAAGCCTAAATCATGATAACACAATAAGGCACTAAAGACAGTGAAAGCTCCCATAAGCGGGCAGTCACGGTTCCAGCAAATCTGCCCGCTTACGGGAGGCCCCCTGCATTTATTTTCTATTGATAAATGTATTTATATGTACATACTACATAGTTATGTTTTTCAGAAATTTACTTCACTAAACTTTGTTAGAAGAAAAATTAGCAAATTTCCTTTTCAACTCTTTTATTGTTCTCTTGATCCACAATATATACGTAGATACTACATACCTATCATTCCATACCATACCATCTGAAAAATATACATATTGTATATAGGCAAACACAAACAGAAACAAAAACACTAAATAGAAATACAAAATTTATTTAGGAGCAGCTTGAAAAAAATCTTAAAATGCTTGATTGTTTAAGCTTTTTTCTTTGTTCCTCCAAAAAGCAATTCTGAAAATGACGTTCCAAATTCTTAATGTGTTCAAAAGCCACATAGTCGTCTTTTGAAAATTGTTTTAAGTCTTTAATGCACTTCAGGGCCTGATAGTAGCTCTTTATTGGATTATCTTCTTCTGGTATTTCGACCTCTGTTTCATTTTTCTCCTCATTGTCTTTAGATTCAACAACTTGATTCTCAAAATCAAAATTATCTTCAGTTGGTGTGTTTTGATCGATGTTTATGAATTCATCTAGATTTTGATTATTTGTTATATCCAACTCTTTAACAGCTCTATACATTGCGACGAGTGTAGACAACGGTATATCGTCTTCGGGGTCAGAATCGAGGAACTCCGTTTTCGCTTTTCTGATACCAGTTTTGTATTGTGGAATTCACGTTTGCCACGCTGTTTTTATGAAATATAGTGCCTCTAAAACATTAATTTTCTTGGAAAGTTCAGATGCTGATTTGACGCTATCCATATTAGATAAAATATGCTTCAAAATCTGATTCTAGAATCCGGATCTCAATTTTATCGAATATCTACAGCACTAATAATAATGCACATCCCTAACACTGTAAGGGAATGAGATATTTACAGTTAAACGCGACTCCTGCATTTGGATGCTGCATCGAACTGGTTTTTGGGGTTAGTATTGTTTAGTTTTAGACTCAATGAGGTCTATTATGTCATCAGAAAATGTCCTACTGTTTACACAATAAGTACAATTTTACAACTCCAGAAGGTTAAGACACCATATATAAACAAAAACCAATGATAGATAAATTCTTGAATGGAGCAGAAAAATATATTGAAATGTATAATGAACCCAAAATGAACTGAAGCATGCATACCAATGTAATGGTAAAAACCAAGAAACAATAAAATTAAATAGTTGGTTTTGTAAGTTCCGTTAAGGAGAAGAAAGCAGCACTTTATGTTTTAATTGTTTTGGTTTGATATGGAAAGTAAATTACGTAATTGCGCAATCTTTCGTACTTATTACGTATGTATTTAAAGTGGCTTTTTGAATTTGTAGGAATATACATATGTACATATCTATGTATGTATCTTTGAAATATGCTACGTAATGTAATACCATGAAAGAGATTTAAGTATCACGAAATGATTTGTCAATTTACAAACGAGAAGGAAAGCTATGTATGTATGCACATGTGAATGTGCACATATCACGCAATTAAGATCTGTAATTGTTTTTAGAAATGAACAGCTAACACATTAGCATATTTGCACAGACATAAACAATTAAAAAGTGAGTCACGATTTCAATAGCGAACTCTTCCAGTATTCCTAGGAAGTGTTGGTGGTTCGTGTATTTTAGATATTATAATCGATACTGAGAATGTTTATTAATATTTAAAACATTAAAGTTGCAGCCGCAAAAACTAGATTAAAATATTTTAACCGTCAGTTCGCTACTGTTTTATTAACATGGCAATGATTCATTCTTGTATTGATCGATGTGTAATAGTCGTAATGTGCGTGTATGTTTACATTTGGGAATTTAACGTATAGATCTACACTACGTTCCGAATATAGAAGGAGTGATTTAAATTTTTCGCGCAAAAATAAGCGCTTCAATTGGCTCTGATTAAACCCGACTTACGAGATGTGGCAATTAAATAACTGGACTGGTGCTATAAAACATTTTATTGATCACCAATTACATTACAAAGTTTATCCCCTTCAATGTACTCTCCTTGCCGATCCCTACAACGCTCCATACGATTTTTCCACTGTCGAAAACAGTGCTGGAAGTCCGTTTCTGTTAGCTTGTTACGAACCTCCGTCGCTTTCGCTTCCACACTGTCAAATCTTGTCCCCTTAAGCTCCGATTTTACCTTAGGAAATAAAAAAAAGTCACAGGGGGCCAGGTCGGGCGAGTACGGTGGGTGGTCCAACACGATGATACCGAATTTCACAAAGAACGCCTTTACAGACAAGGCGGAATGGGCTGGCGCATTGTCCTGATGGAGCATCCAGGATTTGCTCTTCCACAAATCAGGTCTTCGTCTTCTCACTCGTTCACGAAGGGTAGTTAGAACCCCAGTTTCACAAGGAACTTGAGGTTAACTCGTTGCTTGATCTGAACACTCTGCATTTTTCCGACGCGACGCTAGCGTAAGGACTTCAACGGACGATTGCTACAGCGAGACTGGGCGACGTACAACCGTGCCCATCGAGCTCAGGATGGGGGAAGCATCTACAAGCACAGACATGTTCAAACCTGCCGTGGCGTGCTCGCTGTTTGCCGATAGTAGCACCAGTCCGGTTATTTAATTGCCACACCTCGCACACATTAACAATGCAATAGCCAAAGTCACCGTTGGCCATTTTTAGTAGCTTTGTTTCTGCACTCTCAGAAAACTGTAAATTTCCCATTTAGTACCTGCGCAATATGCTAATTGCAGTTCTTTTTTCGCATTGCGCATGTCCTGGACGGTAAATTTACGACTCATTAAAGGTATTTTACAAACTAGACATTGAATTTTAGCGCCATCAAAAATTAAGTCCGGCATGTCCACTATAACGTTTTTAACTGTCTGCCATTGGTCGTTTTCGCGGCGTACCTAACTGCGACATTTTTAAAGCAAACGTAAGCGTACAATTACGAAATAAGTTACGACAGCCTACATATACACAGAACTACTCGCATACAGCATCGATTTAGTACTGACGTTGTGAACGCCTGCAATAAATAATTGCCGACTCCGCACCACATATCTACTATACTAACTGTTACCGCTGTTTGTCCAGACTACACATTAGTGTCGAATATCACGACAGGAATGTTAAGAAGCTGTGGAAGGAAGTCTGTCTTCACTAATTAACAATTGGTGTGGTTCAAGGGTTTGGGTGAGAAACATTTTTCGAGTACACACATAGGGATACCAGCTACAGTTTACCCACCCCAGCAAATTTTCTAGATCTATAATCATAGGGACAGCGTTTTTGTCATTAATGATGAATTTCAGTAAAAACGAACTTGTTAACATAACTTTTGTGCTGGGTGAAGCACACAGAAACTGTTTTTTAGCAAGTAGAATATATCCTCAACGCTATCCGGAACGAAAACAGTCAGATGAGAGCAGCTTTCGGAAACTCTTAAACAGATTTTCGGAAACGGGAAACGTTGCATACCCAAAGAAGATTAAAATTAAGAGAGCTACACATGAAGAAAATGAATTAAAAGTTCTATTGAAAGTAACTGAAGATCCTTATAGCAGTCAGAAGAGTATTAGTGATGCAACAGATATAAGTGAAAGATCTGTCCAAAGAATATTAAAAAGGAATAAGTATCACGCTTACCATATTCATTTACATCAAGAATTGTATGAGGTAGATTTTCAAAGAAGGATAGAATTTTACAACTGGGCCAGGTAAAAGACACAGCAAAATAGAGAATTTTTTAATAAAGTTTAATTTTCCGACGAAGCAAAGTTTTTATAAAACTGGTTTAGTGAACAGACACAATTTTCATTATTATTCTCCAGAAAATCCACATATTGTAAGAGAAGTTGATTATCAGCATCGATGGAGCATAAATGTATGGGGAGGTATTGTAGGTCAACACATCCTCGGTCCCTATTTTTTGAAGAGAAATCTAACTGGTCCAATATACTTAGATTTTCTTCAGAATCGCTTGCCAGGTTTGCTAGCCCACCTTCCATTGGAAGTAAATCAGGAAATGTGGTTGCAGCATGACAGTGCGCCGGGTTATTTCTCACAGGAAGCGAGAAATTATTTGAGTCAGGTTTATCCTGAGAAAGTGATTGGTAGAACTTATACCATCAGCTGGCCAGCTCGATCACCTGATTTAACCAAAATCGACTATTTCTTGTGGGGTTTTTTAATCAAAAATAATAAATAAATAAAATAAAAATATCAAAATACATATATTCAAACACTAATTGTGGATTAACATTATTTATTGAAAAATGATCAAAATTTTTACAAATATTTGTATGTATTATAGCACTCGGTGCACATAATTTGTTGATGTTCTTGACAAACATGTTTTTTACAAACCATGCAAATTGTCCTGCTTGATTTGCTTTTTGATCGAGGACATATATGGAATCGCTTTTTAGTCCGCCAAATTCGAGGGTGGGTTGCATGCTTCCTCTTCATCAGGAAAATAACTAGTAAGGTGTTTTCTAATTTTTCGCGGAATATGAGAGTTACCTTTTTGCTCTCGTTGATAAGATTCTGCCAACTCACGCCCTAATTTTGTCAAAAATTCTCTTCTTTTTAGAGGCTTGCTAATATTTATAGAATTTAATATAAGTGCATTGATCGCACAAACATGCGCGTGGCGCCGTACGGAGCCAAGCGGTGCATTCCTTTTTTATTAGTGATGTAGAATGATGCAGAAAAATAAACTAAACATTCACTTATCTGTATGAGACTCTGTTTGAGGAATAATTAAGGGCTTTAATTCACAGAAAAAAAATTAAGGAAAATATAAAACTTTAAACTTGAATTGGCGCCATATGTCGCCACGCGACTACTTAAAGGTTAAGGAACTACCAGCAACAGCACAAAATATGCGCGAAAGAATTGTCAACGCCTTTCGAAGTGTAACATGCTTCATAGGGTCCAAAGAGAATTTTTGGATAGAGTAGATAAATGTTTGGAAAAGAATGGGCAACATTTCGAATATTCGTTGTAATTTTTTCGTTTTTTTTTTTTTTAGTTACTTTCCATCCTTAGTTCGTGATTTTATTTAATATTCAGTTTGCGTTATTTCAAAAGGTCTTGTAGCGCTCTATTATTTTTTCCCTTTTTGTATTTATTTTTAGTGTTGTATATTATGCTAGTTGCGTATTCTGGTTGTCAATAAATTTATTTATTATTATTTACTGACTTTTTAAATAAAATATATATTTTTTTAATTTAATTGAAGGTGTTTCGTTAAATATCTCTAAAACGACGGCAGATAGGTATAAGGAACCCTTATACTAATTGATGTGGAATTTAATTTTCTATAATATGGAAACATAATATACAGGATGTTTCTTTTGAAATTATTGAGAAAAATAGCCGTGAAGTTGTCCATATTGAAAAAATTATTTTGAACGCCCTGTATAATATTGCAGCACGAAACTTACAAAAACAAATTGCCGAAGCCTTAGCAGAAACAGAGTGCAAATATTTGTTGAACTTAGTGTTTGCGAATGTGCCGATTTTCCAAGTAGAAGTATGAAATAGCCAGTTTTTTTCTTTTTAGTATTGTAACTCGGCAACCTTGGATTGGATGTCGCTAATATTTTCAACATGAATAGGAACGATAGATAGGCCTAAAAAACTGCAAAAATATACGGGATATTCCTTTAAAAAAAAAAGAGTTGACCGTCGATTCTCTTTTTTGGGACAGCTTGTGTAATTGAAAATAATTTTATAATGTGCATATTGTCCTCTTAAATATTTACTGAAAATTTTAACCTCATATCTTCAATAGCAACTGAGAAATAGAAGACCGACGCATTATTGCAACAGTCTCTCGTCAATCCTTCGCAGCGTTAGTCGTACTTATTATAGATGAATATAATTAATGGCTATGACTAACGTACGCAAGGAAAATAATCGGCCGTTAGCTAGTAAAGTTACTAAATTTATCAGTGAATTTCCGGATTTAAACTACAATGGAACCAAAATATTGTGTAGAGTTTGTAAAATACCGTTAATGTGCTGGAACAAACGCGACTGTAAAAGACATATTAATAGTGTAAAGCACAAAAATAAGAAAAATGGCGTGCCACCTCAAACCCAATTTTAGTTGGATTTACTTTTAATGTTTATTGTATGTGGTCTACCGCTTCGCGTACTCGATAAAGAAGCGTTTTGACAGTTTTGGCGTACATACAATTCCGAGTGGAACTTACCATCACGGACAGCGTTACAGAGAGATCTACCACGTATACGTAAGGATATCGAAAATAGGATCAAAGCAGAATTAAAAGATAAACAGCTGTGGCTATGTCTTGATGAGACGACAGATTGCAAAAAAAATCTATTTTGAATATTATAGTACGAGTACTAGATCCTGTTAAACCGAAATTTGCAATTTTATTAGCTAGCAAAAGACTAAAAGAGTGTACTGGTGAAGCAATTACGGCCGTAGTGCTCGATACGTTACAACAATTCCAAGTGTCAACTAGTCAACTGTTGATGTTCATGAGCGATGGTGCAGCGACAATGTGTAATGTAGGCCGTTCTCATAAAGAAAAGTGTGAGCGACTTTTACATGTTACGTGTAAAGTCCATGCTTTACATCTTGTGGCACAAACTATTCGAGAATCTTACCTGGAGGTGGATGCATTAATAGCAAACACAAAAAAAGTGTTTCTCAAAACTCCTAAACGGATTGAAACATTCCACAGGTTTTGTCCTGGTATTCGCGAACCACCACAGCCTATTGTTACGCGTTGGGGAACGTGGTTGCAAGCCGCTTTTTATTATTCTCAACATTTCCAAGAAGTCAAATCTGTGATTTTGCAATTCGGCCCTGCCGAAGCTACAGCTATTAAGGAGAGCCAGAAAGGATTTCTAGATCCTTCTGTTGAAACAGATTTAAAAAGTATTAGAAACAATTATTAAAGGGTTAGCAGACGCAATAGAAAAATTGCAAAATACTGAATTGTCGTTGGTAGAGTCAGTGCAAATCGTGGACGAAGTTGATACATTGCTACACGGTATAAACGACGCAATAAGTGGTCGCGTTTTAGCTATGTTCGACAGTGTTTTAAAAAAGAATTCAGATTACATGAGATTAAGACAAATGTGTGGTGGGGCATCTGCAAATTCCTTAACTAACTCTAAAGTTTATTTTAATTATGCACGTCTTACTTCGGTAGATGTGGAACGGTCTTTCTCGAAATATAAGTACATTTTTTCATCGCGGCGAACATCCTTTACCGAGGCAAATGTGGAAACATACCTGATGGTGCAACTTTTTCAACAAGCCTATCCGCTTTATTAAGAAGCTCCGTTTATTTTTTATATTATTATTTATTGTTACGTTAAGTACAACAGATTCTTGAATAACTACTTTGGTTACTTTTTACAGTTATTACATCACATTTACAACACATACCGTTTTCAAACAAAAAAAAAATAATGACAATAAAAACACCTCAGTGTGTGCATGTATTCGCTCTATTTACCAAACAGTATTATTGCGTCGGTTTCAATTTTTTCCTCTGCTTGATTCCAAAATATCACATGTCTGCTGGGCCGCTTATTATAAATAGCGTATATGTGACTACGCTATTTATGCGTCTGACTCCGATTCTGTTGCGGGGACCGATTTGGCCCGCTCTACTGATGTTTATTCAATTAAGTATACTTTCCTTAAAACCTCTGTATGTATACTGTTTTACACCATATCAAGCGAATATGATTCATATAAGCTTATTAACTTACATTTGATTTATTTCGATGGTCTTAATCAACATAAAATTATCTTGGACATGTGAAACCTTCAAGATAATATTGCATTAATTGGTTCGTTGCATGATCCACGGATCAAAGTACATACATACGTATTAAAAACTGATGGCATTTGCCCTTTATTTCGTCCTTTAACCGGTATTAACTGATTATTATTTAATCGAGCTGTTACGTTTTTTGCATTGTTTATAAATCAATGCGCACGTGATATGTAGCGCATGATTCGATAGATTACATAACTGTAATACTCATTATTATGTTAGTATCGTCCAGTTTTGGTTTTGTTGATAAATTACATTTTAAACATTGTACTCGTTTAAATTAGCCGAGGAAAGTCGCTTAATATGTTTTTTTTTTCTATTACCACTAAAAGTAATTAAAGAAAGATCGATCTGGTAAGGGTATTAACATTTACTTAAGCTTATGAATACGTGGTATCACCAAAACCAATGGTAACCCAATATGAGCAATTTCGTATGATTACTGTAGAAAATCAATTTAAATGTGTACGAATCTTTGAATTAAAAAAAAAAAAAACAAAGTACAAATTCTATAACTTATTAAGGAAGTCATTTTTTAGGTACTAATTCCCGAACTACAGTATGGTTATTAAAAAAAAACGTAATCGGGAGGGCCATGTTTTTTATGTTGGTTACAAGTACATCCGACAGTTAAATCCAAATCCAAATTTTAAAGCATGTTTACTACAGATTACCAAACATTTATCATCGAAAGCTATTTTCGTAATGGACAAAAACAACATAATGGTGTATTGTATCGTATCTTGATTTATATCAACAAATTGTTCACTGCGTTGCTAAATTTCCTGGAATTGCTGCAGAAAGTCGTAAACTCGTTAGTGCTAGACTCAAGAAAAGAACTGCAGAGACTAAATTGCAGGCCTACCTTAACGCAGCTCTCTTGCTGTGCCCGCTAGCATGAACAGAGGTGAGTTCACGACTAACTAAAATAATATGCGCCACCCGTTTGAATTAGGGGGAATTACCCGCGAAAAACGGGAACGCGAGGTGGAGACGGGATAGGAAAAGAATAGTTATTACTACAACTTCTTAAATGTAAATAAAAGAGAATAATACTTAATAAAAACGAAATATTTGCACAAAACTGTTAATGAACAAAATTTAACCAAGGAATCGATGTTGGTGGCGACTACCTTGGATTTAACATCAATCATATATATGTAGAAACGCAATTTGTTAAAATTACTGACATAAAATATACAAATAAAAAAAAAGAATATAATATCCGTTAGAGTAACTCGCGGTAAAATGTTGGTTAAAAATATATATATGAATTGGAAAATATTCGAAAAACGTAAATTGCCAAAATTTAGTAAATTTCTAATTGGGATTACAGTAGTAATAAAAGATTTCTAGAGTATATCCATACGTTAATGAGAATTACTTAAATAAAATAAGTTAAAGAAAAAAAATAATAAACAAGTTAGAATTAAGACAAAATTTAAAAAGAAAACAAATGGTTGTGAACCGAAACAACAAAAAAAGAAAACGGTAACTCCATTTATCTGGGCGCTGTCGTCGTCGAACGACGGTAAATCGGCGCTAGTCCTGTCCCCGTGTTGAATAGGACACGTGGTCACACCCACGCAGCAAAAGCTCTACCCGTCAGTGGATTTCGGCAAATAGGCTTAACGATAAACCAACAAAAAAACCTTCGGTTGGATGGAGGGTTTGTTAGCCGATGATGAAGATTACTAAGACTGTCGTGCCGTCGTAAAAACATTTAAATATATATGATGATGATGGTTATTGAAAAAAAAAACGAATTAGTCACAGTACTTAATTATGATAACTATGAAAATCTTTTAAATCCTACTTGCGTAGTGGCTAACCGCCACAGCAGATTTTCGCAAACGTACCTTGTTAGTTCACGGTCGACACCAGAAAGAGCGGTGTTATTTACTAATCAACGAACATCGTGCATTCTATTGCAATTAACTTAGGTAAATTTAGTTACAAAAAAAAGAACTAAAACAAAAAAAAATAAAGAGAAAAAAAGACGTGATGAAAATTGTTCAAAAGTAAATAAACAAAATATTAAATATGTCAATAATAGAAATTATAGATGTTGAAGCTTCCAACGTAGAATTTGACACACTACAACTAATTTGTCATATGATACTTGTCAGCATATTCTTAGAAAAGGTATCGAAAAACATCCCTACAAAATTTGTGTCGTGCAAGAACTCAAGCCCATTGATCACGTAATTGACTTGAAAATCACATGAATTATGAAAATATCCTTGACAAATTCTTCTGCGTAGACGAAGCTTGGTTCCACCTTAATGGTTTTATTTATAAACAAACCATGCGTACATGGTCCAGTGAAATGTCTTGATACAGAAACCATTGCATTCTAAAAAAGATGGTGTGTGGATAGCAGCTTCGCGGAGAGGAATTGTTGGTCTATTATTTTTTCATGAACGGTAAACGCAGAAAGACATCGTAATAACTTATTGCAACCTTTTGAAAACCAGTCGCGTGATGACGAACTAAGCGTTGAATACTTCCAACAAGACAATGCCACCGCCCATAAAACACCACACGGAAAAAAATGTTATAAAGAATCAAACAATATAGTTATAATGATTGAAAGAAAAAGTAAAACAACAACTATATTCTTATGCTTTTGTATCTCCAACGACTTCCCAGTTTCCAGGTAGCATTGGTCAGTCACGAGAATGTTACCAACACCTGTGCTGTTTCGCAGGTGATACCATCCCTCCAAACATTCGAAAAAAAAGATTGGACTACGGAAGATTTTATTTCGAAAGAATTGTGAACCCGATGAAAATGATTTAACTGTATAAAATCAGATGATTTATCAGAAAAAAAATACGTTGTCGTTGCGACATCTGCTGGTGAATAACCAATACTATCTGCGTCAAATCCTAAGGCAGGAAACATTTAGTTCATGCATTTATTTATGCTTCGATAATAAAATCATCTGCACAGATAAATTATGATTTGTTTATAAACTCACCCATTTATTTTGAAAAAAATTTGGAAGTTTTATGTCAAAAATTGACACAATCTTGCCCTGCACGTCTCGATACAGAGAAGGGAAAAATTATACATTTATGTGAAACAATACAATAGAAACTTGACCATAACTTTCTGACAACAACATATAATAATTAACAAAAATCTGTGGTCGAGTTACATAATTGTGTTAATGATTGCTACAATAGTTTTCCTACAATATTGTAGTACATACATTCTATCAAGTGTTTTTTTCCGTGTACAAAGAATGAACCTCACACATGAATATTTTGATAACCGCGTAGTAGATTTTCCGCCGCGTTCTCCCAATGTAACTATTTTAAATTATTTTATTTTTCCACACCTGAATAATAAAGTTTTTTAAAATACACCACACACAATTTAAAAACTTTATCGAAGCAGTTCAAAATGTTTGTGATACCATAACGCCTCAACACCTCGTCAACGCATTTAACAACATGAAACGAGGGATAAGGATGCCTATTGAAACCGAACGAGATAACTTTGAGCATTTACTATGATTGTTTGTTAATTTCTTCTTTTACTTTTACTAGGAAACATTTTTTATTCTACTAGCTTTATTATTATTGACTTAGATTACCACATTAGCCATTCACGCTTTAAACATAAACTTATTAGTAACCTGAGCAAATATGCGATATCAGCCAGAGGCGTGGCGAGCGCATAAAAGTTTACACATAAAATAGAAGGTAAGAAATAAATTATAAAACGTGCTGAAACACGTACCGTTTTAAAAGTCTTCCGCGAAATCACAAACTGGGTAACATCTGCTAAATATTTGAATCATTAGATATGTTTCCACAGCTGTTTTAATCAAGTGAGTACGACATGCGGAATAAATGTTTTTTAATGCCGAAAACGACCGTTCGACATCTAGCGATGTTATATTCGCATATTTAAAATAATCTTTGAAACAATTTAATGCCTCTTCACACGCACCTTCACAAATTTGTCTTAATATAAGAAAATCGGAGTCTTTCTCTAAACCACTTTCAAATTTTCGCCTTCTACAGCGCATAACTGTGCGTGAACATCATTCACAATTTGAACAGAATCCACTAGCGACATCGAAACATTTTGTAATTTTTCTATTCCCTCTGCTAGTCCGAAGTAATTGTTATGAATAGTTTGTAAATCTCTTTTAACCTGACTATCTTGAAATATTTCCTGGCTTTTCTTGATTGCTGCAGCTTCTGTCGGATTGAATTTTAAAACTACCTTCTTTACTTGATCAAAATATTTGTTGTAGTAAAACGCAGCCTGCAACCATGTTCCTCAACGTGTAACAATCGGCTGTGGTGGTTCAGGTAAATCAGGACATAGTTTGTGAATTAGTCGGGTACGTTTCGGGGAGTTTCGAAACACTGCCTTTGTACTAGCAATCAATGCATTTACTAGTGGAAAACGTAGGAATCGTTTGTGGCGCAAGATTTAGAGTAAGGATTTTACACGTTACATGTAAGAAGTTACCACTGCGTTCTTTAAGAGATCGGCCCAAAGAACGCATGTTTGCGGCACCATCACTCATAAACATTAAAAGTTGCTTAGTTGAATCTTCAAATTTGTTCAATGAGTTCAACACCACCTTTAAAATATCATCGGCAGTACAATTTATAACTCTTTTGGAAGCAAGTAAGAAGGAGGATGACGCTCGATGTGGTTCCATTGTACGTACTATTACATTAACCACAGAATGTTTTTGACGATCTGTTGTTTCGTCCACACACAACCACAGTTTTTTATCTTTCAATTCCGTTTTCATTCTTTTTTCTATATGTTCACGAGCAAATGGCACTACATTTCGTATCGATGTCCCACTAGGTTATTTACAGTCCGCATATTTATTCCAGAAGGAGACAAATGCTTCTTTGTCTAGTAAACGAAACGATAGATTATATAAAATAAGAGTAACACATAAATCAAATGTAAATTTTTCTTGGTCTCGTATGCCACTTTTTGCAGAAGAATGCTGTTTGCTTTCAATGTGACGTTGACAATGGCTTCTGGACCAACGCATTAAAGGGATTTTACATATACACAGAACTACTCGCATACAGCATCGATTTAGTACTGACGCTGTGAACGCGTGAAATAAATAATCATCGACTCCGCACCACATATCTACTACACTGATTGTTACCGCTGTTTGCCCAGACTACTTATTAGCATCATTATTCATTACTGTCAAATGTAATTTGAAGTTTCCATCTTGATATAATTTAAGCAAGATTTAGATAACAGATGTAGTTGTAACCAATATAGAAAAAAATTAAAAGTAACATGGCCCTCTTGATTACGTTTTTTTATAATCATATTGTATTAGGTTTGTTCATATTGGTAGTCGTGGAGCAATTCCATAATTGTTTCAGAATTTTACAACTCTTCCAAATTAATTTGCGTCTTAGCTTGGAACCGTTCTTATCACTGTCAAATCGAATAGTAAAGTAATGGCGTGGGAATATATCGCCTAACCTATAATATAATAAATTTAATAAATTACTCATATTAGTAATTATTTCTTAGCTATTTGAATAATTGAAATTTCGATTTGTTGATCCTAGCGGCTATTTTGGTTTGAGAAAAACAATAGGAGGTTTCGATAAATGTAGGTACGAATTTTGTAAAAATATTGTTTAGTTACATTGTTAAAATATTTATGGTATTAATATGTACATATATAATTAAAAACAATAATTTCATTCTTAAAAAGGTGAAACTTTTTTTAATTTTACATTATAAATTTGATTAATTCTGAAATTAAATTTTGACATAAATATTTAATTTATACATTCTAATGTGATCGGTATAAAAGGCGATGTGAGAATATGCATTCCAAACAACAAACGCATTTCACAATTTTTTCGTTTCTCCTGAAAACTAGCTAGCGCCGAGAAATCGAAATTTTAATAACAAACCTAATATATCGATTAATAACCTACAATTTATAAAAGTTCAATATCAATACTATTGGTGCCTGAAAAATTTTTATTCTTGATAAAAGTTGGTGCATGTACCCAAAATTGCAATGAATAAAACAGATCTACTCTAGGGTTAATAATAACAGCCTTAACAGCGTTTCTTTGAAAACCTCGCAAGAGTAAAGTAAAAATTTTATTAGGAAGATTTGTTTGTAATTTAGAGGTATACCCAAATACAATTTGGTACCTATTTTTACTTAATCCGTGAAAGTTGTTTCATTTTAAACGTTCTTAAAATGGTATGAAACAAAGCTCAACCCAAAATTAACGCCGAAATGAAAAACAGTTAAAAGCAATTAGTATAATTAGTGTTGTTTCTGTTACCATAGCAACAATTTAATCAACAAATTATCTATAATTAATGCCGAAAGCCTGAATGGGTCGGTAGCGTATCGTTAATGAGTAATCAACAAAAAATAACAAAATATTATAATCAAGCATTCTTGATCGAAATTCTGTATTTGGGTATACCTCTAAATTACATACAAATCTTCCTAATACAATTTCTGCATATCTTTAAAAATAAAAGTACTTTACTCTTGGAGATTTTCAAAGAAATGCAGCGCTGTTATTATTAACCTTAGAGTAGATCTGTTATATTCATTGCAAGTTGGGGTACATGCACCAGTTTTTTATCAAGAATAATTTTTTTTGGGAAACCAGTAATAAAAACATTTCCCATTTGTTGCATACTTGTTTGGACACAGTATGGCTTCCATTAGTGCAAACTGAAAAAAATAGTTATAGTCATCTGAAGTTACTAAGTTACTAATTACTACACTGAGAGAAAAAAATGCATTGATCCAACAAAAATATGGACAACCAACCAAAAAATTTAGGTTAAATACAGTCGACCGATATTTTTGGTTCAATCAACATTTAACGTTGCTTCAAAATATATTTGTTAAATCAAACGTAACAGAGGCGTTAATCCAACAGTGCGCTTAATCTCAGTTTAAGCAATTTTAGTGGTTAGTGTAACATATTCATTTGATTGAATTAAACTTATCCCTTGTTCATTCTGTTCCCGTAATTTCGTCAGGTCAACAAAATTATAGTGTTGCGTGTAGAATATAAAAGTGTTAGCTCAACCATTTTTCTTATTCAATTTAACAAATCTCTTTGTTGTTTTGAGTACCTTCATTTGTTAAAAAATCTTAATGAATATGAATGTAAATACTATTTTGTTACGAAATTGAATTCTTTTGAACAAATTCAAGTTCAAAAGAATTCAAGTTTGTAATAAAATAGTATTTATAAATTCAAACTTTGCAACAAAATATTTAGTATTTCACGTTGACATGTAGAATTTGCTTCTGAAATATTTTTACTTAAAAACACAAATTTAAGTGTGGAAGAAAGAAATAAAAGGCAATATTCCATCCTAACTAATATATTCAGCACTGATATGCAAAAGACAATACATCAGATATATAATAGTAACACAAGGACAATATTAATCTGAAACTACAAAGTTATATAATAAACACATATATACGAATAAGTACTTCCTAATTACATGTACATTAAATGTTGTAAATCAATTTGATAAGACTGTCTAAATGCCCGTTTCACGTTTCCTTCTCCCATGAATGGGTATGAGCGCTTTGATTTGTTGTATTCCTCGTGGAGGGTGTGCTGACGTTGTTCCAAATTGGTGCTACTACTGGAACTTGCTGAAGCTTCTGTGACTGGACTTAAAGTAAGTGTGTCAGTAGACATATTATCTGCGAGGAGTAAACCTGCGCCACTTATATTTTGATAGTGTCGCAATTTTGCTAAAAATTTCACTCTCTTTCCTATGACCGGAATAATTTCCTTTATCATATTTTCATCAAGTTGTAGTAGGGCTTCTTCGTCAATTTCGTGTTCTAATAAACAGGTATAATTAATGATTACAAGGTAATTGGGGGTCATTGAATTTGTAGTCCGTATATTACAAGATGTTTGTAAACATCGAATATGGTAGAAATTACCGTACTAGTTACATCAATATTGAGTTAAATAACGAATATATTTTTAAGTTAAAATTCTTATTCAAATTTCTTACCGTTTCCATATTTCAAGATTTCATTGTAAGGGCCTTATTTTATTTAAGGTATTAATTTTAACAGATGAACGTCGGTTTTGAATAGTACTAACTATTTCTTGAAGAAAAAACAAACGTTAGATACTGTATCGTTAATAATTGAAACTCACTTGTTGATGGTCACTGGAGTATTTACCTATGCACGGACAGAAGGTATATAAGGTAATTATTAAAATACCGCTTATTGCTAATAATTGAATATGCGACTTGATTTGGGAAAATCTGACTTCCGCTAATAAGGGTGAATTGTAAGGTGTACGTGATTTCGTCGACTATAGGGCCAAATTGAATAGGTAGAAGTGTATTATTTTTTCTATAATTGTACAATTTTTACATATGCATATTCTCTTTAATTATTTTTTATAAATTATCGTCTGTTAAATTTATTACCTCAACTTCTTAAAAATATTTTCTGGCAACTAAGCAATTTTCTACATAAACTATAGCATAATAAATTCAAAATTAGAAACAACGCGTGTATGTATCTATATGTAAATATATAAACATCAACAAGAACAATTATCGAAATCAGGGCTTATACATTTTCCGTAGTTCTACTTTTCACTTACGAAACAGTACAAATGGTTTCTGACTCAATTCGTTAAACATGCATTATCAGAGCACAACTTTCAATAAAATGTTTTCATAAGCATTTTCTGGTACTTTTCGAATTTCAAATAAAAACAATATTCTATTTAGTATTCTTTGTAATGTGTCATTTATCAACTAGTTACCCTAAGGAACAAAATAAATAAAACGATATTTACAAAAGAAATTCCTACCATTTTATAAAAGTCAGAGCTGAAGCCATTGTATTACGACATCGGAGATGTTCAATGTATACATTATTTGGATTGCTTCGTAATTTCTATTAGAACTTATTGGGACTCAAAGACAGTTAATTTAACAATATGGCTCCATTTTCCTCACTAACTTTTGTATCTACTCATAAAAGATACTAGCTACTTACCTGCGAAAGTCGGTATTAACCAGTCAAACTCCAATTCCACTAATAATATTTTCACATAATCATCCCCCATTTTTTTATAAAACAAATATAAAAACTAAAGAAAAAATTCTGCACACTGCTACTTGCACCAAATAAAAGATAGAATGATGATGCAATACAAGACAAGACACGATGCCTCCCCACTATAACCAATAAAAGCTGATCAACTGAACACCTGCATACAATACTGAAGGGTTTATTCATGAAAAACTGCTAATGCCTAAGTAGCCTAAAACAAATATTTCATTTTAATCGATATTTCTATACAGTGGTTTCCCCGAAAACGTATTCTGGCAATTAACACACCATACTAATTTCAGACGCACATTTGATCCCTATGTATCAACAATCATGTTTGATTAACTTCATTCAACTTTTTGGTTAAATCAACGATTTTGTTAAATTGACATCACTATTGTGCTCTGCTGAAACGACTTTTTTTTTTTAATTTACTTCCCAACCAAATAAATGTTTCACGAACAGAATTTTTTGACACAAATGTAATTGTTAAGTCAACGCAAGGTGGTAGGTAATTTAATCATAAAATTTGTTGGACTAACACTTCTCCAGCTAACAAAATCAATTTTGTTATTTTAACTCATTTGTTTCCCTCAGTGTAAATTGCTAAATGTATTGATAAATAACACCTTCTCTTGTAACCTCCCCGAATTAGGATAACTCTCCATACTATGCGACTTGTCTCGATTTAATGCCACTTTTGTTTCTAGGGAGGAAACAACGCTGGTCATACGGTTGTAGTCGATGGTTCAGAATACGACTTCCATCTATTACCTAGTGGAATTATTAATTCAAAGTGTAAGTCTGTTATTGGTAAGTAGAATATGATAAATATAAATTATGTTACCTGTAAGCGTTTGTTAAAATTTTTTCTACATAAATTTTCTTTTAAAAATTTAGTTTCAAATATCAGTTATATGAGCTTTAATCGGTTTAATTCATTGTACTATACAATGTAAAAGGAAGGCAGAAATTAAAATGGAAAGGAACGAAGCAATTGCTTTGCTTATTATGAACTGAATGATGAATGACATTTAGTTGAATTTTGCTTTCGGATGCATTAGCTTATGTCATGAAGAATTATAGTAAAATAGATTAAATCTCCGTACATGTGTTATTGATTGCCAATACTTTAACTAAAATATGTGTTGCATGTTATTTGAAAGAAAAAAATTACATAGAAAATAAAAATGAAAATAGAACTGTAAGAAAGGACTTACACTTTAAGCATGAAGTGACATACGTCCAATAGCTACGAGCCCGGTCCAGCTTCAGTTGGCCCACCCGATAAAATTTCAATTATTAGCATGTATTGATGATCATTTAAACTAATAGAGGTATAATTCTCAATTTTTATTTTCCAAATAACAGTTTGAAAATATATTGCACAAAAATAACGGAACTGATTACAACAATTGGAACTGATTAGGACAGAAAAAAGGAAAACTCAAATTTGTGATTTTCAGCTCTAAGATATAACATCACTTTTATTTTTAATAACTGCTTCCATTCTTCTCGGCAAACTATTTGCTAGATCCTGACACTCCTCTGCAGTGAAATTATCCCAAATGTTCTGGAGCCTTTGCCTGAGTTCTTGCACAGTCCTGGCAGGATTGGCCCGCAACCTCTTTTTCATGATATGCTACAACGTCTCGATGGGCGAAAGGTCCGGACTACTAGAAACCCATTTTAGAACCAGCATTTCATTTGGAATTATGACATGCAACACCGTCTTGCTGAAAAATCAAGTCACTTCCAGAAATCCTGCTCTTTTCCAATGTAGGCAACAAAGACTCCTCTAGGAGTCTAAATATTTGTCTGAGTTAACAATGGCGTTGATAAAGTGTAATTTTCCAACTCCTCTAGCCGACATTGAACCCCAGACCATTACCGAAAATGGAAATTTAACTTTGCGCTTAAGACAGCCAGGATGATAAGTTTTATGTTTCTGGCGAATAACTCTGCTCCGGCTATCACGGACACAAACTTCAAATCGTGACTCGTCACTCCAATGTACACTATGCCACCTCTCCATATCCCAATTTTGATGGTCTCTGGCCCATTTTAACCTGCTTCGCTTCTGCTTCAGGGTCAATAACGGTTTTTCTTTCGCATTCGCGAAAGGAAAAACGAATTATCTTTTGTCCCTTAGGATTGAACTCATGAAACTTGTAAGTACCAAAACCAAGTTTTCTTCCTTCTAAATGACATGTAGACCTGCAAACACGTCTTCCAACAACCTCACTCCAGAGTATACTCAACGCTCCGTAGTTAGCACGCCTATTAGACTTGATAATTCTAATAATTCTAGCCAAAGCTCAGCGTCTGTTAATTTGGTCTTTTTCACATATCGGGGCTTTCGGGCAACTGAACCGTTTGATTTGTACAATTTTACAATATTTCGAACACTGTATCTCAGAGGTTCCCAAACTTTTTTTTCTCGTAGACCACTTTCAAAATTTTACTGGTTTCGGTGGACCCCCTGCTGCTACATTTCTACCATATTCCCAAAACTCGTCAAAAAATGTGAAAATTAGATCTAACGATGGAAATTTGCGTCGCGGCTGAGTTCCAATCCTAAATTCGGAGTAGTAAAAATAAAAAGAAAAATAGTATATTTTCTTGTGTTCTATTTATTAAAATAATATGATTACAGACTTAATAGAATTAAAATTAAACATGAATAACGTAACGTAACTTCAACAATGCAGATCAAGAATTAAAAAAAAATAATTTTAATGGGAGGGATGCACTTGATGGATTGACAGCAAATTATCAATATTAGACTTCAGTTTTATGAGGAATAACCGCAAATCTCGCCGTTCTGTGATGTTCAATCTGCTCCTTTTTTTTTGTTAATAGGTTTGTAACGACACTAAAACTTTTTTCGACAAGGTATGACAAGGGAAACGCTACCAAAAGTTTTCTCGCAATTTCCCACAGCCCAGGATATTTTTCGGGTATTTCTGCCTGCAGCCAAAATGTTTGATAGCCTTTTTTAAATTTCACCTTCAGCTCCTCATTGGTACTAAGCTCGAGTAGCTCCTCTTGTAATACCACATTCGCCACTTTCGTTTCATCAAATGGATTTATGATCCATGGTGGTATTTCCATCGTCAGAATATCTTCAAATCTATTTTTGAAGTCATCATGCACGTCATTTAAATGTTGAACGTATGTCTAAATATCCTCATCAAGACATTCTGCCTATGACAAGTTTGGAAACTGGGAGAATTCGCGCCGACTAATATTTTGCTTCATAAACTTCAATTTTCCAAGAAAAGCCGAAATTACACCCTTTGTTTTTATTAAATTTAGGCTGTCCCCTTGTAACTGCAAGTTAATCTCATTCAATTTTTTGAACAAATCTGTCAAATACGCGATGTCTGCTTTCAATTTGATCAGGTTTTCCTTTAAATCTGGATCATTACTTTCCAGAAACTCTAAAACTGATTCAAAAAGTGAGTAAAACCTTGTTAAACATGCACCTTTCGACAACCAGCGTACTTAAGTATGTAAGAGCAATCGTTGGAAGTCTTCATCATTCTCGTCGCACAATTGTGCAAATAAGCGGGTATTTAACGCATTGCTTCGTATTTTGTTAATTGCTTTAATCACATATTGAAGCGATTGGTGCAATCTATCACTCAAATTTTTCGCTACCAGGTGTTGTCGGTGGATGACACAGTGAATTGCAGTTACTCCTGGTATAATTCTTTTAAGATGGCTTATAAACCCACGATATCGCCTGAATATGGCAGGAGCTCCATCTGCTGCCACCGAAATAATGTTTGTAAATGGAATCGATTTTTCCTTAAAAAAATCACTCAGGACATTAAATATTGATTCGCCTTTAGTGTCCGTCTCCAAAGTTTTCGCGAATAGCAGCTCTTCATGGATTTCTTCGTCCATAACAAATCGAACATATGCCAATAATAATGCTTCATTACCGGGTAAAGTTGACTCGTCCAGGTGAATAGAAGAATGAGTTGTTTACAGTTAATTACACAAGAAGCTTTCAATATCAGAGCTCATGTCATCAATACATCTTTCTACAGTGTTGTTACTCAAAGGAATTCTTTTGAGAACGTCAAATGGAGGTTTGTGCAGAACAGTTTTTAAAACCTCTTCAACAGCGGGTAAAATTAACTGTTCTCCGATGGTGTGCGGTTTTCCAGATTTCGCTATAAGCAATGAGATATTGTAAGATGCCCGCAAGCCATCATCGTTACTTTGAGACGTTGAAGCGAACATACTGTGCACGGTGGGTCTCTTTTCATATTTTTCCTTCAATGTTGAAAATATTTTAAATCTTTACCTATTTTATCAGGATGACACCTTCTTAGATGATCTTCGAGCTTCGATGGTTTCATAGAGTCATTGCTCAAAACTTTGTTGCATAAAAGGCATATGGACAATCGTTTGTCTGCCTTTGATGGAAGAAAACCAAATTTCAAATGATCAACACTGTACTGTCGACATTTCTTCTTAGATTCAGCCATGTTTCGTATCAGTTACCTACCTGTAAGTAAACTGCAAAGAAAAAAATGTTTGTTTTAGTAATCATAAGGCGATTTTAACAGGATATGACTATTTTAACAGAATAGAATAGGATTAATTAATTATTGCAATAAAAAAAACAAAATGCCGGCGGCAAAACTGATTTTAATTATTAAAGGCAATAAACCGCTAAGACCCATATAGAGGTTTTCACAAAACGGCTGAACCTATTGTAATGTAATATAAAATATTTTTTGATTAATTATATTTTGATACATTTCTGTAAATTCGAAAGAAAATACTTTTAAAGTTAATGAATATTTTGACATCAAAACTTCGCGATTTTAATGATTTATTTATTACTTTGATGTACGTTACGAGTGGTACATAAAGACACGTACAATTTATGAAAATATTTTTAGTCATTTAGCATTAGCAACTACGAGGGCACTGAAATATGTACAAACATACAGGTCAGTCATATATCTCTCCTTTAGTGAATCACCACAGTCGGGTAAGTAAATAATTTTATAATAAAAAGTACTAAAAGTTCAATCTTTCTCGGCTTTCTGTTCTTTTATAGAAGTATCGAATAATGGCCCTGTTCAGTATTTAATTTTTATTACGTACCTACTACACGCAAACATAACAAATATAATATTATTACAAATAGGCAGGTGCTTACTTTTTCCGGCACTGGCAAACACTGACATCGATTCACTCACACTTTTCTTTTCAAAATTCCGGAAACAAGTGAGTAACGTTTGTCCTTGGCATTCGTATTTATATTGGTGAAGAATCAAACATGTTCATGCAAGATTGCAAGCACAGCACAAGTCGTATTTCGTCCCTTTGCACGCCTGAACAAGCGTTGCGGGCAGGCAGGCGGCGCTTTGCAAGTCTCGACACGCGTTGTACTGAATATCGAATATGCAAGTTTTTACAAGTAACAGTCGCTGACCTGAAAATACACTACTCAAAAAAATTAAGGGAGGTTCTAAAAAAAGGAAATTAAAGTTAAATAAACCGGCTATCTGATCCATATGCCGGCCTAACTGAAAAAAAATTTTTTTTTCACGCCAATGTAGACCCCCGTCGAGTCTCCCGTGGACCCCTGTGGGTCCACCTGGACCACTTCGGGAGTCACTGCTATATCTGGATATGCTGAACAATATTCCGATTTCGCCGTTTGATTTTCCGTATTTGCATAAGTTAATGATAATTGATCGCATTTTTTCATCAATTGCCTTTCCCCTGCCCATTATTGACAACAATTGCACTATCAATTATCTGTTCTACAATCGAAACATCTGTCACCGTCATTTCTGTAAAAAAAAGCGTTGTGTCCATAGCCACCTTAATACTCATCGTTAGCAATACTTGAGTAATGGAATGCAAGAAAACTACATTTTTTTTAATATTTTCGATTTTTTATGAGACAACACGCTCCATTGAACCCAGATCTCTCCTAAAATCCTCTACATAGCATATTTTGTTTTAGATATTACATTGTAGCGGCTGGTTTTGCTCCTTGAGCAATAAATGCCAACAACACCACAAATTTGTGTGGACCAACTGAAGCTGGACGGAGCTCGTAGATAGTTTACCATTTACATTTAAAGTTAAAGCTGTAGGCGGATTAAACTGTGTAGATTGACGCACATAATAACGTTCGCTATTAACTAAAAACTCACTTCAACCGAATCACAGCTGAATGTTGAAATAAAATGTCAGAATTTAATAACGCCTGGACAATGACCAAATTGTCAACGCTTGTGCCATTTTAGTGCGATATTTCTATTTTTTTTATACTAGTGTCGTTACTTCCATGTAATTGTTAGTAAACGCAATTGGCACAGAAAATAATTTCGTTCATTCTTAACTATGTACTGTGGAACTTCAATTATTCGGACCTAGATTAACAAATACATAATTATTCGGATTAACTAGAGTTTGGAAAAAATATTAACAACGAAAGATTTTTGAAATTATCCAAATAAAACAACTATACAGCAAACAAATTTGTTGTAAATATTGTTTTTAATTTAATTAATAACGTATTTATCGAGCTATTGCAATACTTAGGCATTATTATTAGACATTATTATTTTGAAATCGGATGGCACCTCACCTGTGCGAACCACCACGTGACATGTTGCTGTTGTATTATTGGGCGAAGCGACGGATTGCGGAATACACCTCGCACTTCTAGGCATCGATTACTATGATCATTAGCTAACCCTTAAAATTTTGCCGAATCCAAAGGTGTTCCAACCTTTGGTAGGGATTCTTAACGTGCCAAACATCGTATTATTGACACAGGCAAATATGCTAACCATTCGACCCCCGAGACGGTCGACATGAATATGTATCTTGGAAATATTGGGTCAAATGTATATAAGTATGCATAAACGTACTAAAAATAATATCAGGTAACTAAATAAGTTCGTACAGTTTTTGATGGTAAAACAAATATTTATTAAGAAACAATAATACACTATTATTCATCGAAGGAATTACCATCACAGTTAATGACCTTGTGCTAACGTGACACCAATTTTCGTATGCCGACATTGTGGATCTCTACGGATTTTGAGTCAAAAAATTACATCAACTCGAGTTTGGCACTGTCCATGCCTCATACAGTTGTCAAGAGACAAAAAAAAGGTGACAAACAGTAGGCGAAATGTCAAGAGAATAAAGAGGATATGGTAATGTTTCCCAGCCAAGCTCAAAAATGTTTTCCCGAGTCACTCTTATTATTATGAGGTCTGGCATTGTCCTGTAAGAATGGCACTTTCTTTCGATTGATCAAAGAAGGTTGTTTCTGGATGAGTGCTGTTTGTACTCGCTGAAGCTGTTCACAATATTAGTTAGCAGTGATGGTTTGGCCCGATTTCCAAAAACTCGCCAATTCCGGCTGCTCTCCACCAAATACACAATAAAATCTTTTTTGGACGCAAGGAAACCTTAGGAGTGTGTGGCATTGGATCAGTTGGCGACAACCAATGATACGAACGCTTAGAATTTGAGTACAATGTCCACTTTTCGTCGCAAGATAACAACCGATCAAGAACAGGTTCATTATCGTTGCGTGAAATGTTTATGTTTTAACAATTGGTAAGACGGCAGAATTTATTATCATCTGACAATTCATGTCGAACCCATTTGCTTAAGTTCCACGTCTTTCCTAGCTGGTGAGAGTGCAAACAAATGGTTTCATCGCTCACATTCTGCAATCTCTAAGCACGTTGCACTGGAACTTGCCTCCACAGCCTGTTGAATGTCCTCGTTGTTAATGATCTTAGGTCTCCCAGAGCGTGCTTCATCGGTCAACTTGAAATCTCCTGAAGAAAATTTCTTAAACCACTTATGTGCTGTTCGATCATTTACAGCATTATCTCTGAATGCCGTACGCCGCTGCTGCAACTTAACTGCCGAGGTCGTCGTACTCATAGAGTAAACAACCTCTAATTTAAGATTTGTTCCTTGCCATTTAAAATTATTTTAAAATATGAATTAAACAATTGTCACCGAAAGTGTATATATCCAATGAAAAAAGGATTAATGCCAAAGTAAATGACAAGTAACAAACATATGCTATCGTTCAACAATTTAAATAATATTCATGGCAATCTGATATTTGGTCACTTCATAGATGTGTGTAATAGTCAATGGATTTATGTACATATACCAATATTGAAACAATATACTTATAGTGATATCATTAACAGTTCTCTTAAGCCGGAATTATAAACTAATCCGTAACAGAAACAGTTGCTGGTACAATATCTGTAACCGAAACAGTAGTAAAATGAAGGTTATTTATAATAATAATAATAATCTCCTTTATTTTTCCATAGCCCCAACAAACTGCATGTTTAGAACTCTAACTAATAATAAAGCTACGGAAAAATCTTATGCAGCTGATATCAGGAAAGCGGTGTTGAGGACACCATAATATTTCAAGTAAAAAATAAAAAGAAAAGATTGCATATATTAACTTAAATACTAAGTATTCTGTGACATACAAGGGCAAGAAACATGAGACCTAACGTATAGAACTGTTATTTCATATATTACTATTGAAGTGTACTACAATGTGGTTCTAAATTGTCGGGATGACCACCAAGGTTGGTCGTCATCCCGACAGTTTAGAACCACGTGTTAGTTCCTAACGACCGCCATACTCCTTGGTGGTGTACTACAATTTCAACAAAATCATTAATTAGCAGAAATATAACTAGGGAGTGCACGTCTAAACGTTGCCAAGGCCAAGGATAAGGTTTTCAATGAATTCGGTAAGGGATTGTATAACGAGTAAATGCTATAACTGAAAGAACGTTCAAATAAGGAGGTGTGGTGTGTTATTATCATTATCATACGTTTCTGGTTAACAAGAAAGTGAATGTGTTTAATAATATTTGCATTCATTCGTTAAGTCATATGACGTTTATGTTGGTCATTCAGCTCTTTTTGATATCGACTGTAATTGCATGCATCTAATTGGTTTATTTTTATTATAATCCACAGCAGTTGGCGCCAAAGATAAAAGTTGGTTTTTCTTTACGGATTGCAGCATGATATTGTTACTGTTGCTGTTGCGGACTTGTATAAATCGAAAGGTATAAAAGGAATATTTTATCTGGAAACAGTTGCGCCTATAGTAGCTGTTATTATTACTGATTAGTTTATAATTCCAGCTTTATTCAGTGTTAAAAATGTGGTCATTTTGTAAGGTCAATGAAGATGCTAAAATAAAAAAAAAATTAATAAGTTTGCTTGGAATGGTATTCCAAAGAGAATATAATTAACACAAAAGCACCTACGTACCCCTTTGTATATAGGGGTGGGGGTGAGGGTCACTCCCTTTAAGTGTTAAATTGCATCAACGTAAGTGTATTTCGATAGTCCTTTGGAAATGCTAAACATCTCTACGAATCGATAATTTTTATGGACGTCTAATAGGAAATAATTAACGAAAAACTGAGAAAACCTGATTTCCAAATACCGATTTCTTCCCACAAAACCATTTTTTTGCAGAGACGGACACCGATAGTTTACATAGTCCTATAAGGTCTACAAATCTCCCAAGTTTCATTGAATTCTGAATTTCTTGTAAATGCAATACTAGATAAGTTTTATATAATGCTGATTTTCTTTTGTGTACGGGTGACATCCAAAACTGATTTAGTAGTAATATCGCTAGTAGTAATACCGCCATCCTGCTGAATCCATGAATTTATCTCTTCTCTGTTAAATATGTACTGGATATTGTTAACGTTTCAAGACATAAGTTCTGTATAAATATTTAGTAACATTTAATAGTTTCCAATGCGCAAAAACGACTGCCCACTGGGAACCAATTGAAACTTGATCAACTAGATATTGCTTCACTGAATATCTTTTTCCTCTTAGCGTAGGTTAAATTTATAACTTTCAACGCATTATCAATCGTGTTTATTTTCTCAGTTAGCAATTTTTGGGGAATTGAAAGATTCGCGTGGTGGCGATGTGGATACTGACATTCCAATGTGGACATTACTCAGTGTCCCTGAAGGTCAAAACCAAAACATGAAAGATTCCAATATTTTGTATCTCTGCTGACTACTGTGCCGGCATATATCATATTTATTTACAAAGAGAACAGCGACAATTCTAAAATTCAGATTTCGATGAATGTGTAGAGACTAAAAGAGTACCTTGATATAAGAACAACGTAATTTTATTTAGCGGCTAAATTGGCCGATTTTGGAGCACAACCCCCTTCAAGAATTTGCATGATTTGTAAATTTTTGTAAATCTATCGGAAACTGTGACAGATATATTTTTTATTTTGGAACATAATTTGAAGTATATTACATAGTCTCGAGGATGATGCCAATTATTATCGGAAAAAAATATATAACGAGAGACAGGTTACCCTTTACACCCCCCATTCTTGTTATAATTTCTTTTCAATTATCAAAAATAAAGTCGCTTTTCTGTAGAAAACCGTGATGCATAACAAATTCAGACAGTCAAATATTAAAACTAAAAATACACACATTGTTCTGTCACGTAGACCATTATCGTAATGCATATATACAGTGACATTTTTAAATGATATATTACAAGTATTTTCTGCAGTGTAAACTTGTAGTTTGGCACAATGGCAGCAATTAGTATAGCTAATGTATTGAGCAACGTTTAAATTAGCCAAAATCGCAATAACTCCTTTGACGTCTCAAGAAATTGAGTTGCATGATACCTTTAAAGATATGATTGTAAGTACTCAACAAGAAAGCATATTCCCTTTTGAATATGTAACATGATTGGAGTTTGAACGATTAGAAGAACCACATGAAGTGCAATTTGTGGGAGATATAGCAGAAGATAAAGAAGACAGTTTTGAAAATATTGCATGTGGTCCTGAAGAAGGAGGCAGCTTATTGGCCTGGATCCCAAAATTAAAGCTGTAGAATACTGGAAAAGTGGTAAAACGAAGCGACGTTCTGTCGAAAGTGTAAAAGAAAATTTTAAGAAAATGAATTCGCTACATCAGTTACGTTATGTAGTTAAATGAAAAGAAAGTATTAAGAGATGTTACACCCATACGGATAAATTACGGTATGGATTTTATTTTTGTTTTTTCCGAAAATAATTTGCATCATCCTTGAGGCTATGTAATATATTTCCAACCATGTTCCAAAAATATATCTGTTGTAATTTTCGAGATATTTACAAAAACTTTAAAATCCTGCACATCTTTGGAGGGAACATATTCCCCAAAATTGGACGATTCAATTGCTAAAAAAAATTTTGGTCGTATACCTAGGTACTCTTTCGGTCTCTGGAGTTTCATCGAAATCTGAATTTTCGGTTTGTCGATGTTTTCTTGTTAGTATATGAACAAAGAGAGAATTTCACTTCGTCATTAATAAATTGTTTTCAATTTCATTTGAATTTCTCTTCGTAAAGAATCAATTTTTGGAGATATAATCTCAAGGTTGGTGATAAATTTAAGAGGAACATATAAAATTCAATAAAAAACACATTCCCAAGAAAAAAACAAATTAGTTTATTGAATTATATTAGTTCTTATTTTGGAATTCAGAAAATTAAAAAGGTTTCATTAATAAAAAAAAAGAATAATAACAACATCTTAGAGTACCTATTGCATCTAATACCGAGTATTTCCATTTCGGATCCTTCTGACAGCTTGCATACGTCTCGGCATGGAGTTAATTGAATTTTGAACATCATTTTGGTTCAATTTGCTTCTGCCTGGAGCACCGCAGCAAGTTCAGTCAAGTTGTTTGGATGGGGTACACGTACTCGAATCTGTCTTCCTAGTCCGTCCCAGAGCTGTTCTATTGGATTGAGGTCGGGACTGCAAGCTAGTCAATTCATTCCGACCATGGCGCGGACGCGCGTTATGATTCATAAAAATAAAATTAGGCCCTATAAGTGGAGCAAAAGGAACCACGTGCTCTTCTAAACTGGTGTTTATGTATCTTGCAGTCGTCATATAACCTCCATTAACCACCATCAATTTAGTACGGGCTTCACTACTTATACCAGTTCAAACCATAATGGAGTCTCCTCGGTAACTAATTCTTTCCACAATATTGCATTGTGCAAATCGCTGTTCCTGTCTTCTCCAAATTCTTTCCCGGCCATCTGGTGATCTTCGACCAAATCTGGATTCATCCGAGAATAATATGTTGCTCCAATCGGCGTGATTCCAGTTTTCGTGATCTTGTGCAAAAGCTAGTCGAGCTCTACGATGTTCCACAGATAACTGTGGACATTGGGCTAGTCTTCTAAACATTAAATTAGCTTCGACTAGTCGTCGATGAACTGTTCATCTGCTTAAGACTCGATTACATTGGACGAGTTTACTAGCTACAAGCCCGAGAGAAAAGTAGCTGGCGAGTCAGCTAGCGCGGTTTGTGGAATTACACACAACTTTTCAATTCGCTTAATAACCAACTAGCAAGAGGTTGCATCGTATGTTGCATTATCTACGTTATCTTTCATGTATTCTTTTCTAACTCCTTTTTGATGAGCATGACCTACAACAACGGCTCCCGCTCGAACTAAAAATGTCGATGGAACAGAAGACACTGAGGAACCAGAAATCACCGGGATACTCGCAGCGATTTCACTAGCAACTATGATTACTAACCTGGGCAAATATGCGGTAACAGCCAGAGGGGTGGCGAGCGCATAAAAGTTTACACATAAAATAGAAGGTAAGAAATAAATTATAAAACGTGTTGAAACATTTACCGTTTTAAAAGTCTTCCGTGAAATCACAAACTGGGTAACATCTGTTAAATATTTGAATCATTAGATATGTTTCCACAGCTGTTTCAGTCAAGTGAGTACGACGTGCGGAATAAATGTTTTTTAATGCCGAAAACGACCGTTCGACATCTATCGATGTTATACTTGCATATTTAAAATAATCTTTGAAACAACTTTATGCATCTTTCTCTAAAACACTTTCAAATTTTCGTATTACACACCAATTTGTTTCGCCTTCTACAGCGCATAATTGTGCGTGAACATCATTCACAATTTGAACAAAATCCGCTAGCGACATCGAAACATTTTGTAATTTTTCTATTCCCTCCGCTAGTCCGAAGTAATTGTTGTGAATAGTTTGTAAATCTCTTAACCTGACTATCTTGAAATATTTCCTGGCTTTTCTTGATTCCTGCAGCTTTTGTCGGTTTGAATTTTAAAACTACCTTCTTTACTTGATCAAAATATTTGTTAAAAGTAAAACGCAGCCTGCTACCATGTTCCCCAACGTGTGACAATCGGCTGTGGTGGTTCAGGTAAATCAGGACACAGTTTGTGAAATAGTCGGGTACGTTTCGGGGACTTTAGAAACACTGCCTTTGTACTAGCAATCAATGCATTTACTAGCGGAAAACATGTAGGAATCGTTTGTGCCGCAAGATTTAGAGTATGGGTTTTACACGTTACATGTAAGAAGTTACCACTATGTTCTTTAAGAGATCGGCCCAAAGAACGCATGTTTGCGGCACCATCACTCGTAAACATTAAAAGTTGCTTAGGTGAAACTTCAAATTTGTTCAATGAGTTCAACACTACCTTTAAAATCTCATCGGCAGTACAATTTATAACTCTTTTGGAAGCAAGTAAGAAGAAGGATGACGGTCGATGTGGTTCCATTGTACGTACCATTACATTAACCACAGGATGTTTTTGACGATCTGGTGTTTCGACCACACCCAACCACAGTTTTTTATCTTTCAATTCCGTTTTCATTCTTTTTTCTATATGTTCATGAGCAAATGACACTACATTTCATATCGATGTCCGACTAGGTAATTTACAGTCCGCATATTTATTCCAGGAGGAGACAAATGCTTCTTTGTCTAGTAAACGAAACGATAGATTATATAAAATAAGAGTAAAACATAAATAAAATCTAAATTTTTCTTGGTCTCGTATGCCACTTTTTGCAAAAGAATGCTGTTTGCTTTTGATGTGACGTTGCAATGGCTTCTGGACCAACATATTAAAGGGATTTTACAAACTAGACATTGAATTTTAGCGCCATCAAAAGTCCGGCATGTCCACTATAAAGTTTTTAACTGTGTCTCCCATTGGTCGTTTTCGCGACGTACCTAACTGCGACATTTTTAAAGCAAACATAAGCATACAATTACGAAATAAGTTACGACAGCCTACATATACACAGAACTACTCGCATACAGCATCGATTTAGTATTGACGCTGTGAACACGTGAAATAAATAATCGCCGACTCCGCACCACATATCTACTACACTGACTGTTACCGCTGTTTGCCCAGACTAAATTGATTATACACAACTTGTTTACTAGCTAGGTAGCCCACACGCTTGCGAACGAATATTTTGAACTACAGCTACTGCTCTGACTGCATTTGTTGGAGTTAACACATTTTTTTAGAAAGAAAACTGGAGAAATTCAAACACTTTTTAACTGTCAAAATGTCTAGCTCCAAAAATAAACACAAAGGACACTGAATATCTTTTCGATTATAGACCGCAAATTTGTTAACCAAAACATAATTCCTCGTTTGTTGGCAAAATGCAAAACAAAAAAATCGGCAACCTGATACCTTTTAATAATACGAATGTCAGTTTACACCATGTCGCAAGTCCATAGTTTTAGAAGTAGAAACAAAGATGAAACAAGTAATGGATTGAATTTTTTGCACCTGAGTGTATAAACCAGGTATACATTTTTTCTATTTATAAAAGCGTTCTAATAAGCAGCAAACGTATGTTTGTTAATAACGTGGTATAATGATTCTTGTGTATTTACTGTATCTGGTTTCTAAGAACTCGTAATAAAGGAAGAATTAGATAAAACGTATTCCATGCTTCAACTCAAGCTATTTGATCGAGTAATCTAGAATGACCTCAAAAGATTTATAGTTTAAGTTTTAAAAAAATTATTAACTCAAAACTGAATTAGCTTTCATTATGTGAAGTTATTAATTTTTGTTTGCTTAAATTCGTTAAATGCTTTTTTAATGTGTAAGTCAATAAACAGTTATTAATACATACAGTACCGTTCATGGAAGTTCGGGCAAGCTGTCAAATTATATTAACTGTTTACGAAAAAATTTTAAAATTATATAATATACATTTCTGTGAGGAATTATTAAAACTAACCTTTTCTGGAAGCCTTTTACCAATTTCCAGGTAGTATTTGTCTATTATAAGACCGTTATCATAAAATATATAATTATGTTGGAAATCCCCAATAATTACAGTGACAATAAAGCTTTATAATAATCCCTAGGAGGGTTAGCTGATTAACTCGTGTTACTTGGAAATATTCGTATACCCTTTATAAAGTATTATAACATTTGTAAATGCAGTAGTTCTAAAGAGATTGTTATTGTGAAAGTATCTGTTGTTGTGCAAGTGAAAAATAAAATAATTTCGGTTTGACTGCTTAAAATGCCCCGTGGAAAGCCTCTCGCTGTTTCAAAACGATCTGCTATTATTACCTTGCATTAGGAAGGGTACGCAGAAAGACGGATTGCGGATAAATTAAAAATAAAAAAATCTACAGTACATGATACTATAATTCGATTTAAGACAACCGGTGACGTGCAAGATCGTAATCGGCCGGGACCGTCAAGAAAAACGACTCCTGTGGAAGATTTACGAATAAAAATAATTAGTAAGCGCAATAGAAGACTAACAGTATCAGAAATTGCCGCAGAATTCAATAATGAGCAAGATTCCAAAGTTTCTGTGAGTACTGTGAAACGTCGGCTGAAAGAGGCTGGGTTGTATGGGCGAGTGGCTTGTCGAAAACCGTTACTCCGAAGAGGAAATAGGCTGAAACGACTGAAATGGGCACAAGCTCATAGAGATTGGACAGTGGACGATTTTAAAAACGTTTTGTGGACTGACGAATCCAAGTTTGATGTTTTTAGAAATAGACGGAGAGTTTTCGTACGCAGATCAAGAGGGGAAAGAATGTTACGGGAGTGTATAGTTCCTACGGTGAAGCATGGAGGCGGATCTGTAATCCTTTGGGGTTGTTTTTCCTTAATCGGAACAGGGGACTTGCTCAAAATTGAGGGTATAATGAAAAAAGAAGAATATCGGAAAATTCTGGAGGAAAATGCCATACCGTCAGGAGTCCGATTAATCAGTCGTGGATTTGAATTTATGCAGGACAATGACCCCAAACATAAATTTAAATTGTGCACAGATTACCTGCAGCAAGAAGAAAATGAAAGAACCCTAAAAATCTGAACCCGATAGAGTTGTTATGGGAAGAATTAGACCAATGTGTTAGGAAAAAGTGTCCAAAATCGAAGGAACATTTGTGGACCATTCTCCAGGAGGTATGGACAAGCTTGCCCAATGAAACATTAGCAAAATTAGTGAATCGGATGCCGAGAATAGTGGCAGCAGTCCTAAAGGCAAAAGGTGGATTTTTCGATGAAAATCGGATTTAGATTATTTGTATTACATTAACTTTTTCTTTTAATAAATTTGTGTTTGAAAATATGTAAAATCATGTAAGTAAGTATTAAATACATGGCCATTTAATATTTCTCTTATTTTCTTTGACTTCCGTACATTTTTTTGCTTGCCCGAACTTCCATGAATGGTAGTGTACATACATTCGTTCTGCCTACAGATGTCTTTATTTTTTCGCAGAACAGTAAATAGTAACTGCACGAAATTAAGCTTACAACAGGTTGGGCAGGGTGCCAGCGAAGGCATATTTTTACACAACAGCATTAAGATTTGTCTGGCAAATTTTCAACAACTTTCTTCCCTAGCATATCAGCCAGTTGTTACATCATTTATTTGCAGTTTACTTTGTGTATTTTCGCGTTGTGTAAACAATAACAGTATCCACTGGTGAGCATATTTTTATGGTCTCCTAAAGTTTGGGAAAAACATAAACGCGACTAACCTTTACCCTATAAAATTACATAGTTTCATTTTGCAGTAATTGTGAAATAATAATGCGAAAAATTCCGTTGTTTTATTTGGTAAGCAGTATAATATGCACGTATGCGTTGCATACGTCAGCGCATTATTCGAAGAATTCTTGCACTTTGGCAAATTCTGGTTTTGAATGTAATTGTTTCGCAGTATAATATATTCGCGTAAGTTAACAGAATTAAGTATTTCAATAAAGTAATCCAAAATGACACTGTGTGAGTTGAAGTAAATGAAAAGTTGAAATGATAAAAAGTCCAATTCTTACAAAATTCTGTATTTCAAAAATATCAGGCGACCGGTTTCATGTTGTTGTTAATTGTAGAAATTAATGTATAATCTCCTAAACAAAATTATAGCACCGCTTTATTAAACTGAAATAATTACATTAATGAAAATAAAATTAAACTAAATTATAATGAAAACTTACAAATTGGGTTTATGCAATTATTTGAGAAAGAATTCAGTGAAACACATCCTTATTTTAAATCATTAAACACTTCTTTTGTTGAAAATGGATGAGATATGAAAACGAAAATCAAAATGAAAAACATAAAAAGTCGAAAGCAATAGAATTAATAGATCCAATGTGACGTTAGTACCTTATAGGTCCTCTTCTACTCCTAATTACTGCATTCATACGCATTGGAATGCCAGCGATTAAATTTTCAATGGTATCCTGGGGAATATTCTTCCATTCTTCAATTATTGCATCCACCAGTAAATTGTGGTTAGCAGGTCGGAGTCTACGACCTCGGACCTTTTTTTTTAAATTGGTCCCATAATTGCTCAATGGGGTTGAGGTCGGAACTGTTAGCTGGCTATTCCATTAACGAAATATCAACAGCGTGCAGGTAATCAATAATCTGTCCAGCCACTTGGGGATGCTCATTGTCTTGCATGAATAAAAAATTAGGACCTACAAAAGGAGCAAATGGCATTACGTGCTCAAGTACGATGTTTTCCACGTAATAATCCGTATTCATAGACCTCACACGTATAGGGACCAACTCTGTATGAGCGCCAACGCAGATGCTCCCCCAAAACATTACAGAACATTACCAAACGGGACCCTTGGAGAAATGTTGCAACTTGCAAATCTCTCTCTTTCCCCTCGTCAAACATGCTCACGTCCATCAAGAGATTTTAAGCTAGCCCCCGTTTCGTCGGAGAATAAAGCCTTTTGCCATACATTAACAAACCAATGTTGATGATTTCTGACAAAGCGCAATCTTTGAACTTTGTGCTCTCTGGTAAATAATGTTTTTTTTACCGGTCTCCTGCCCCTTAATTCGGTTTCATTTAAAGGTCTTCTGATCGTTTGAGACGATATTACAACATTACAAACCGCTGATAACTCATTTTTTAACATTACTAGTGATTCTCCAATTTCTAAGAGCGAATTGTCTCAGAAAACGGTAATTTTTCGTTCGTTAACTTTAACTGCTCTCGTGTGTAAAGTACATTACAGAACTTGTTGCATAGTTATAGTATTTGTAAAAGCTTTAGATTGCTTAAAAGTTAATCATTAGCATTTAAAACCTTTCGTGCCTAGTATAATTTGTAAATATTTGCGGTTAAAATAGGATTGAATTTAAGGTTATTCTATATCTTTCAGGAAAAAAGAACCTATAATTATAAAACAAAAGCTCATCCGCAGTCATAAATAATTAAATTGCCTTCGTAACAAATACGTTATGGTACCAGGTAAGAAACTAAATCATACATAACTATTAAATGTACGATATTTCAGTTTACAATCAGTGAATGTCGTGCCTAGTATCGATTTTCACCAATGAATGCTAAAATTGATAAGATGTAATTAGTATAACTTAACGATATGTACGTAAATGAATGCGAATTGTTGTTTTCAGTCGTTCGTGATGGTAAATAATTTAATAAATTGGTATTTGTCGTTACGAACTTGCTAATTGTCCACTGCTGTTGGAAATAGAATAATTTTATATACAGGTGTCTCGCGAGGAACTGCATCGATCGATACATGAGAAAGTATACATTGGAAAATTCTGAAAACTTGATAGTACAGTGCGAGCATAAATGATTGGTTGAGTTGGTAATCACTGGTTAGTTGGTAGGTCACTAAATGTGCTAAATTCAGTACAGTCCATTTTCAGTAGCGTGCGAATAACTCTTTAAGCATAAATAGTGAAATGTAATGTATAAATAAACATAATCTCGACATGTCGAAATATGTACGAGATTTAAATGAACCATTGGAAACACTTATTATATGTAATTTCTTTATGAAACATCATTGTGGTTATATGTGTTAGTTTATTTCTTGCAAAAAGACAGCAATTAATGGTTTGGTCATTGTGTAATTAATTGATATTTGTTTTCAGTATTCTTTTTTACCTTTAGGGTAAAAATGAGACAAGATAGATAAATGTAACCATTTTACAACACAGATATGCACCACTTGTTAATTTCTATTTGTTGTATGTTTTGCTGCAAGTCAAAACTACTAATTAAAGAACATTTGCAATTAGAAATGTATTGCAACGTTTACAAAAACTGCTGGAAACACAAATTCGTTCTTCTTTTTAAGCTTTCAAAGACATTTTGTACGCACTCTACCGGAATATTTGCAATTTCATTCGTAATGACTTCTTGCATCTCATCCAAGTTATGTAAACGGTTACGAAAAATTCTATTCTTCAAACAGCCGAATAGAAAAAAATCAGGAGGTGTAAGGTCTGGCGATCGTGCTGGTCACAATCCTCTACTTATTATTCTTCCTAGAAAAAATTGTTGTAGAAATTGGATTGTAGCATGGGCTACATGAGAAGGTGCTCCATCTTGCTGAAAATACCCTTTTCGTAATTCATCCTCACGCAGTTCATTTATAAATGACTCCAGTATTATTTCTCTATATCGTTGAGTGTTAATTGTCACATCGAAGAAAATTGGACCTGCTATACGACGACAAGAGATGGCGACCTATGCAAATCATTCTCTACAAAATTATGTGGATTAACTGCGCTCCAAGTTCGATAATTTTGGCTATTTATATATCCAGAAAGATGAAACCATGCTTCATCGGTGAAAAAAATCTTGTCCAAGGTGTTATTGTCATTTATATTTTGTTCAAACCATTGGCAATATTGAACATGAGCTATGTAGTCGACAGGAAGTAAGTGTTGTACAACAGACATCTTATACGGCTTCATATGCAAATTCTTTTTAAGTACTTTTCTACATGTTCCATATAAAAGACCTATGCAAAAAATATGTAACCTAAATAAGAAAATGAACCGTTTTCATTTATAACACCAGTACGGAAATATGCCATCACAATAAAAATATTTTGCTCCGTTGGGAAAGGCATCTTTAATGGAACCTATGTATGATATTTATACATAAATGATATCATAATTGCAACATCAAGTAACTCACCTCAATCACTAGATTTTTATTATAGACTTTGTTTTGAAAAAAACAGATTTTGTACGGAATAAAGACAAAAATAGAAAGAAAAAAAATACACGCCGCTGTCAACTACTCAAAATATAAATTGTTAGTGATATTAAAATCGCTACCAACCTAAGTTTGGTTCCAATTATTGCCAACTCAACCAATCATTTATGCTCGCACTGTATACTAAAGCCTACATGTACTATTGAACTAAAATATGTTAAATTATCTAAGACTTCTCGTTACACCGGCTGTCAACCTTGTTATTTTAAATACACACGCAGAGAAACGTTTACTTTTATCAAGACTGTCCGTCTCAATTCAAGACAATTACTGTTTCAATTGTCCACAATACAATTACGGCTTTAAATCAAAAGAAATATTTTCTTAGCGGATTTTCTCCCCTTAAGAAAAGTGTGTACTTGAAATGAAATAATTGCATTTCGTTGTTCAAGGCATTTATTGACTTGATACAAGAAAACTTGGGGAAAGCGATTCTTAGTATAAGTAAATGGCAGTTGTAACACAAAACAATATTTTCTTAAGGATAGTAAATAGTTTCCTTAATTCCAGAAAGCGTTTAGGTATTGTTCATAAATCAATAGTTTCATTTTCTTAAAAGAAAGTATTTATTTACTTAGAATTCTTGAAATGCATATTATTTATATCCACATTATTAATTGCACTTACCTTGTTTAAAACAGTACGACATATCCTTACATAATACAGTAAATTACGAGGGTGTATCAAATATAATAATAATAATAGTTTACTGATCTAGTGGACCATACGGCAAGATAAGTCATCAAAAAAATATACAAAAAATAGACTTACAATATCAATGAAAAAAGAAAACGATATGTGTGCAAGTAACATGCAGCCTATAGAAAATAGCACACGCAATTAACGTAGATACATATTATTTAGCAATACTAAACAACTAATCGTAAGTAAAAACATAATTAAAAAAATCATTTAACGAGAAAACATTATTATAAAGAAATGTCCGAAGTTCTTTTTTAAAAACTTTTATATTTTCTAAATCTTTAATAGAAACAGGCAGCGAATTAAATATTTTGATCCCCATATACACTGGAGATCTCTCATATGTCACCAATTCATGTTTTGGTACGGATAAACTATTTTTGTACCTAGTATCGTACATACGAAAATTGGCGTTCCTAGTAAATAAACTTAAGTTAGTTTTAACATACACCGCAATCTCTAGTATATAAAGAGCAGTCACGGTAAGAAGATGCATACAAGAGAAGTAGAAGCGGCATGAAGTACATTTAGATACACCAGCCATATTTCTAATAGCCAATTTTTGTATTCGCAACACCTTTCCAACGTGACAAGAAGCACCCCAGAACAATATCGCGTATTTTATTCTAGATTGAAATGACGAATAATAGTATAACAACTTCATTACTAGCAACAGTCTTTAATTTATATATTACATAGCTTGATGTTGAAATCTGTTTACATAAATTTGTTTCCCATGTTAAACTCTTGTCCAAGTAGACCCCTAAAAATTTGGTATGTTGGACCTGCTGGATTGTGCGCGAATTTATTTTTATTAAGTCACATTCGTGCATTTTATAAGAACCTGGACTAAAACGCATACAAACGGGACTCGTTTTTTAAAAAATTCTAACTTTATTTAGCCAGGTCTATAAATATATATTATTTTTCTATATACTCTCCCGCCCTAGAAATACATTTTTCCCATCGGATTAGGAGTTTTTTTATTCCATCATCGTAAAAACTCTTCGGACGTTCGTGTAGCCATTGGAACACAAACGCTTCCACCGCTTCGTTGTAGTCGAAACGCTTGTCTCCAAGCGCTTCTTTGAGGAGTCCAAAAAGATGGAAGTCACAAGGTGACAAGTCTGGACTATAGGGTGGATGTTCCAGCGTTTCCCATCCTAATGGATCCACTTTTTGCATTGTGGCATTAGCTACATGAGGCCTAGCGTTGTCATGCAGAAGAATGACACTTCTGGCCAATTGCTCTTTCCTTTTCCTTCGAAATGACAATTTCGCAGTACTTCACAATAATATTGCGCATTAATTGTGCGTCGATCGTGGAGAAAATCAACGTGAAAAGCACCTTGCCAATCAAAAAAAAAAACTGGCCTCGACCTTTGCACGCCCTCCAGAATTTTTTTTGTGCCATGCAAACACACGGGTTCTTGACAGGGTGTTGTCCCCGAACTGGGTCTGTAATCGGCGCAAAATTTCGGTTGGGTTCACTCTCTCCTTGGCCAAAAACTTGATGATAATTCGCTGCTCCACAGAGACATGCACTTCTTTCTCGCTCATGGTTTCTTTTGATACTAAAGAGACCCGAGAGAGTTGCGGTCGGTTTTCCCCTCTCTCTAACGGTACAGGCTACCTGCACAACAACCCCTGCCAGGTCTAGAGGCCCTCCGTAATTTTTAAGAAAATCAGTCCCGTTTATATTTGATACACCCTCGTATTTTCATTGTTTGTGATTTCAGTCTAAGCTAGGTTATCAACACAATAATAATAATAAGTGAACTTTAATTTAGGAGTACACATAAAAAAAGTGCATAGAAACAATAACCAAGATAATGCTGATATATATGGTATTGGTGGAATCATTCTAGGCAAAAACAGTGTGAAAAGAAAAAAGCACTAACGCTTTTTGCTCCTGCTCACATTGTTGTTCATCTCTCGGTTTATGCCATTAATCTTTAAAAACAACACTGAAATATTTCCTGGTGCCACCTACCGCCAAGGGATATAGTCATGCCGTCCTAGATAGTAGCGACAGAAACCGGGATACAGATGCTATACTTACCCATACAATGACATAACCTTTAACATACAACGTTTCATAATAAGCATTTTCAAGATATCGGTTAATGTAATATTTTTTTTCTTTTTATTACTATTTACCAAGTGTACTAATTTAACTATAGTTTTTTTTTAATATATAATAAATAAATAATAAAATAAACTTAAATATTAACTCGTTAATTGTTAAACTACATAAAAATAGTCCCTATTTAATTACAGTATTAAAAAAATAATTTAATTATATTATTACATATAAAAAAATCAATAGTTCATTCACTTGCTCCTAATTTTAATTATTAACTTTAGGTTTTTTTTCCATTATTGTAATTTTTCTTTTGTTGGTCATCCTTGTAGCTGTTTTGATGATGTGTTTTTTGAACTCGAAACTGGTCGCCTAATTTCTCAATAGGACTTTGTGAGATCTGGACCATTTTTTCATTCCTACCTTTAATATAAATATTTTCTTAACTCAAAACTAAATGATTTACTTTGAAGAAACATTTCTCTGTCTTGGATTCTCTTGATTTTCTAACCCCGAGGAAATTAGTTATTTGATACAAATAAAATGTCAAGAAAACTGTTTACTTATATTATACATTTTTATAGTCTTGAAATAAAAATATGTTCTTGAATAGAGACTGATTTTTGCAAAAAAAAACTATTTTCTTGATGCAAGAAACCATTTCTCTGCGTTCACCCTATATATTATTACATTTTTAAATTCCTACTTCAATTTTAAGGTTTGTTGGTAGAATAACTATGTTACTATTTCAAACCATATTTGAAATATTTGCATTTTTTGAAAATTGTTGACAGATGCACGAGTGAATGTGAATATAACTGAAAGTGTTGAACTGTTGACTATATAGTGTAGGACTATAAATCGAATGAATTTTTCGAAAACATTATACAGCGTATACGACAATTACGATTAAACTTTCAAATGGAAAACGTGTCAAAACCAATTTTTTTTTAATATAACTACCTATTTTTTTCTTTTCTTATCAAATTTTTCTTACAAAATATTCATTACGCATCTAAAATGGATACTTTTCAAGATATTTAGGAAAATGTATATTGTAACGTAGTTTTCTTCCAAAAAGAAAGAATATCCACCAATGAACATGTAGCGTATGTAGTTTTTTTTAATGTCATCCGGCTTTAAAGATAGTCAAGTTAATTATCCCTTACGGAGCAATCCAGCATTGATGAAGAATATATGTCACTTACTTTTCAACAAAACTAGCACGTTTAAATTATACGAACAAAGATTATTTAAATTTGTTTATTATTTAGCATGAGAGAATGCAATTAAATAGAAGCCATCACCAAGCGCAGTTAAATGAATAATAGAGAATTTGAAAAATTTCGGATCGGTCAAGGGTGTCGGAGTGGAGTTCGTTCTTCTTTATCCTTCTTTCTTTAAATTTTTCTTAGGTATCTCATCTCTGCAGCTACTAATTTCGGCTTGTATTTCTGTTGTATTGTCCACGTTTCGCTCCCATACAGTATTGTTGGTGCTACTATTGTATTATATAAGTTTAGTTTCACTTTTTATCAATTTCTCTCTTACCGAATATGGTCTTATTTAGTTGGTAACGTATATTTATTTTCTTAATTCTATTAGCGACCTCTAAGTCTACTTTTCCGTCGTTTGTGATTATTATACGCAAGTATTCAAAAGTCGATACCTCTTCGAATTTTTGGTTTTTATAAATGAGCGTCCTTTTTCCTATTTCCTTATAGTATATCATTTATAGTTATTATTTTACTTTTGCTAATGTTTATCTCCATACTTAGTTTCCCTATTCCTTCTAGCCATATATTCAGTATTTTTTGCATTTCGTTTCTATTATCTGCTACTAGAACTAAGTCTTCCGCGTATAATATTCTTTCCATTTTCACTGGGGACATATTCCTGTATCCTACAATTGTTTACCCAACGGCAGTTGTCGTCCAGTTACTGAAGTCAAGAACGGTCGGGTGCGGTTAGTACTTGAATGGGCAAAAATTCAAAAACATAATTTAATCTTAAGAGCACGAATTATTTTTTGACAACATTATCTGAAATGATCTGCTTAAGCGGGATAACTCTTATTACTGGAGCAATTTGATTCCCCACGCAAAACTTCCAGGAGAGTTGGTAATTCGACGTTTCATCAATGCTGAATTGTTTCCTAACGGTCATAAATAACTTGGATATCTCCAAAGTCGGATGACATTTTAAAAAACTACATAAGCTACATTCTCATTGGTGGGTCCCTTTTTTTTTAAGAAAATTGTGTTACAATACACATTTTCCTAAATATCTTTAAAAATATCAATTTTAAATGCGCAATGAATATATTTTCTATTTTTTTTTTGTTAGAGCAATTTGGTAAGAAAGAAAAATAGATAATTACTGTGTATTTTAAGAAAATAAGTTTTGACACTTTTTCCATTTGAAAGTTTAATGGCAATTGTCGGGTGCACTGTATAATGTTTTCGAAAAAATCATTCGGTTGCTAATCTTGCCTTATACGGTCAACACTTTTACAAAATTTCAATTTTCCAAGTTAAACACTTTCACAATTACAAAAATTCACATGCACTCGTCCATCTGTCAAACATTTTAAAAAACTGCAAATATTTCAAATATGGTTAGAAATGGCAAAATTGAACTAGCATTTCAAAAATATAATAATACATAGGATGTTTTATTTAAAATTACAAAGTTGAGAGCTACTTCTGGTATAACCGGAAGCCTTAGATAATTGAAAATATTTTAGTTCAGTAATACATGTCGGCTGTAGTATATTACCAACTTTTCAGAATTTTCCAATGCACACTCTTTCATATGTCGACCGATGCAGTTCCTCGTGATACACCCTGTATAGTTTTAAATTAAAATTGAAAATAGTTTAACGTTAAATATATTATGTTTCAATAGGAAATGGAGTCGTTATTCATATACCTGGCTTATTCGATGAACTATCTAAAAACGAAGAAAAAGGACTACAGGATTGGGAAGAACGACTTCTAATTTCGGATCGGGCCCACATCGTATTCGATTTTCATCAGCAAGTCGATGGCTTGCAAGAACAGGAGAACAGCGAGAAAGGAACGGGTTTGGGGACCACGAAGAAAGGTATTGGTCCAACTTATTCTTCCAAAGCCACCAGAAACGGCCTTAGAATAGGAGACTTACTAGGAGATTTCCAACAATTTAGAAAACGGTAAGATGAAACTTGCAGTAATTCGAATTCACCTTTCATTAATAATTTTAGAAAAAAGAAAAGTCGATTTCAATGTTTTGTAAACTATCGGCATGTTATCGGCAGTTTAATTACATTTCCAGAGTCACCGGAAGTAACGTCAACTTTCTCAATAGAACACGTCGTATATTTTTACATTTTAGGAAAGATAATCGAATGATGAAACAGTAACGCATATGTTATACTTTAGCTTACGAAAATATTACGATATACAGCAAAAAAGGTTCTGGTAGTCTATTTTTGTTGTTATGCAAAGTTAGCTAGGAAAAAGCGTCAAATTGTCTCCCATGCCGCCAAGTTGATCCATAGAGGTCCTTGCTAAGCAATGTAATCACAACAATTGCTAAACTGTCAAATCTCAATTCTAAACGTGTAAATTAATCTTGTTATTTATTATCATATTCAGCATTTTTCATATCTTCGTTCTCGTTGTTATCTCTCCTTATTTTACCTGTTTTATTAACCGTCGTTATTTCTTAACATCATCAAATTAATCAATATTAATTAATTGGTTATGATAGATTCGTTTAAATTTATAGTAAGCCCATGGAATAATTATTATTTCGTTTACTCGTTCTTTCAGCCATTATAACACAATAATTTTCCTATTCCCTCCGCTAGTCCGAAGTAATTGTTGTCAATAGTTTGTAAATGAATTTTAAAACTACCTTCTTTACTTGATCAAAATATTTGTTGTAGTAAAACGCAGCCTACAACCATGTTCCCCAACGTGTAACAAGCGGCTGTGGTGGTTCAGGTAAATCAGGACACTGTGAAATAGTCGGGTACGTTTCGGGAACTTTAGAAACACTGCCTTTGTACTAGCAATCAATGCATTTACTAGTGGAAAACATGTAGGAATCGTTTGTACCGCAAGATCTAGAGTATGGATTTTACACGTTACATGTAAGAAGTTACCACTGTGTTCTATAAGAGATCGGCCCAAAGAACGCATGTTTGCGGCACCATCACTCATAAACATTAAAAGTTGCTTAGTTGAAACTTCAAATTTGTTCAATGAGTTCAACACCACCTTTAAAATCTCATCGGCAGTACAATTTATAACCCTTTTGGAAGCAAGTAAGAAGGAGGATGACGGTCGATGTGATTCCATTGTACGTACCATTACATTAACCACAGAATGTTTTTGACGATCTGTTGTATCGTCCACACAACCACAGTTTTTTATCTTTCAATTCCGTTTTCATTCTTTTTTCTATATGTTCACGAGCAAATGGCACTACATTTCGTATCGATGTCCGACTAGGTAATTTACAGCCCGCATATTTATTCCAGAAGGAGACAAATGCTTCTTTGTCTAGTAAACGAAACGATAGATTACATAAAATAAGAGTAACACATAAATCAAATGTAAATTTTTCTTGGTCTCGTATGCCACTTTTTGCAGAAGAATGCTGTTTGCTTTCGACGTGACGTTGACAATGACTTCTGGACCAACACATTAAAGGGATTTTACAAACTAGACATTGAATTTTAGCGCCATCAAAAACTAAGTCCGGCATGCCCACTATAAAGTTTTTAACTGTGTCTGCCATTGGTCGTTTTCGCGACGTACCTAACTGCGACATTTTTAAAACAAACATAAATGTACAATTACGAAATAAGTTACGACAGCCTACATATACACAGAACTACTCGCATACAGCATCGATTTAGTACTGACGCTGTGAACGCGTGAAATAAATAATCGCCGACTCCGCACCACATTCTACTACACTGACTCTTACCGCTGTTTGCCCAAACTAATTATAACTATATGCGTAATTTGTAGTGGTTGTTAATACAGAATGTTTTAATTAACAAAATAATACTTGCAATTTGAGGAACCTAATATAGTAACTGCTAAAATTCGTTGTATTGGAATTTCAATAAATACGATACGTACACTTGCAATTGTTGAAAAATATGCAAGTTTATTGTAGCAAACGTTTCAAGTTTTGCGCCACTCGTGTTTCCTGGAATGTTGTTTCGCTAAGTGCTACAAATTGTCCACTTCACGCATCCTATTTTGAGTGAAATTCTCTACAATTGTGGAAGTAATTCTAACTTTTCTATGCTGTCAATTCCTTTTTTATTGCGTTGATTTATGATTTTTTGTCATCTATTACAATACGCCAATAAAAAAAGTGATTTGTAGAACTTTAGCCTTTATGTTTTGAAAAAGAAGTGGATTACAAGGAAAGATGAAAAAATGATTCAGATCACACGTGAAGCGTTGAAATAGTTTGGCCCGAATCTTTTAAACGATTGCGTTACGTTACATGCAACTATTACTTTCTGGCATGTGCACGAGTCACGCAGAAATTCTGCCACACGTGTACGAAGCCCCCCATGCATTGCCAAGAATTGGCAGTCAGTTTTTGACTAGAATGATCGAGAGGTCTCGTTAGAAAACTAACGCGGTAGTATCGCCAGAGATTTCACCTTTCAACTTTCGATTACTGTAAATTAAATTATTTATTAATGGATATTTCTCGTAATAAAACATCTTAAGTAGCAATTTTAAATAGGAGAAATGGATTTAAACAATTTAACTCAATTTTTACACCCGTTTGAAAGGTTACAACAACTGATTCTACCGTAAAATTCTTATTATCCCTTTATAACTTCATTCTTTCCTTTGATTGATGTATTTATGTTTTACGAGTTTTGCATATGTAATTTATTTATGTAACGCGACAGTTTTTTTTTTACTAGAAAAATAAAAAATATATATTTAATTTCGGAATAAGTTGGAAGGAATTAGTTGTTGTTTAAAAGATCTGGACACGCTGTATATATATGAGGGTGTATCAAATATAAACGGGACTCTTTTTCTAAAAAATTCTAACTTTATTTAATTAAGCTTACAAATATATATTATTTTTCTACATACTCTCCCGCCCTAGAAATACATTTTTCCCATCGAATTGGGAGCTTTTTTATTCCATCATCGTAAAAACTCTTCAGACGTTCGTGTAGCCATTCGACCACAAACGCTTCCACCGCTTCGTTGCCGTCGAAACGCTGGCCTCCAAGCGCCTCTTTCAGGGGACCAAAAAGATGGAAGTCACAGGGTGACAAGTCTGGATTATAGGGTGGATGTTCCAGCGTTTCTATCCTACAATTCTAGATTAAGATGCTATCCTTCTAATTATTCACTTATATCTGGCCCTTAAAAATTATAAAACAAATGCATGATATTAATAAATAAAAATGTTTCTGAGAATGGTTACAGTTATATAACAATAAATTATCGTAAATTATCTGTACGGTCATTGAATTATCTAATTGATGATGGTTATTGACATTTAAGGAATTATATTTGTAATTGCATTTCAAATTATCTTTGTTACACCTTTATGAATGATTTTGCAATAAAAGAATTGTTAGATACCTAGTCATTTAAGAAACAGTAACCCATGATTACTTTTGTAAAAATTGAAATGCGCGGAGTGCAAGGACTGTGTAGTAACTCCAACGTCAGCAAGTTCATTTTTTTATTTTTTTTTGTCGCAGAGGAGAAATGTTGTACGTGTTCAGTTTTTAACATCTAAACGTACATACAGCAACGTTAAAACCAGGTATATTTAAAAGGAGACTTCGGCTTGATCTGCAAATAATATCCTCGATCGCAAAATGGCATTTACATACATGCATTTTATTTCAACTTAGACATCCTTAAAAAACCATGTGTAATACGAATATTTAAAACAAAATTGTCTTATTGTAAAGATTTATTTTGGAACTATTTCTACATGTTTTAAGAGAACAAAAAATGTATTTCGCACTAGCCGTTGCTTCCAACAATATTCTTTTTGTGAACTTCTATGAAGACGTTTAATATTTATGCTAAACTTCTTTCCTTAGTTGATAGACTTGTTTACTGCCATAGTTCTATTGTTTATGATTTATGATATACGTATACTTTTACAATCTTATTGACTAATAGAATTGTTTACTCTGCCGTATCGAGTTTATCTCTTTCTATACCAAGAAACTTACCGATACGCTTTTGAACGGGGAAAATCCTTGGTGTAATTTTAAAAATTAAGGTTTCCCGGAAGCTATTCCTAATACGTACGTATATAAATTATATGTATGTAAGTTGCGTATTCAAATAAACTACCATCAATAAGATCTACTGCGTTGTCAGATAGATTTCATAAGAAAAAAAAACTTATTTGGTATACTTTTATATAAAAAATATATAAAAGTTCTAAAACTCATGATCTCTTAGCAGTGCGTAAAATGGCTATAATTTTTTAAGCAACATTTATCTATGTAAGTCCTATTAATATTGTGTTAATCTGTGGTTGCTTATTATTTATTACAAAGAGCCGTATTACACTTATAAATTAATCGGTCAAGAAGTTGGTTAATAAATTAGTCAACAAATTAAAAATTGAGGATTGGTATTACATTAATCAATAAATTGGCGGATTATATTACTAGAATATAGGAATACCAACATTATTTCATTCTAAGTTAGTGAATTGCAAACATGAATGAAAACAGTAATGATGCAAAAGAAAACAAAAACTTATTGCTAGAAATAAAAGCATAAACAAATAAGAAGAAATAATATTAAAAAAATAAAACAAAACATGTTCATTAAAATATTAAGCCATATATTTTGCTCATCGAAATAGCCTCCTCTGGCTTGTAATACTCCCTGAACCACTCGCGGTATGCGTTCTATTAGTTTAGTTAGAGTTTCACCGGAAATGTTGTTTCACTCAGTTTGGAGAAGTCGCGCTTTCGAAGTTCGACAGACTTTTCGTATTCGTCTGTCGAGCTCATCTCGCAGTAATTCGATCGGGTTCGAATCCAGACTCTGCGGGGGCTAGAGCGTGATTTGCAAAACGTTCTTTTCTGCTCGAGACGTTAGATAATCTTTACAGATTAGAATATGTTTGGAGTCGTTATCAAGCGCAAACACGAAGTTCTCCCCAATTAACCGCAATCCAATTCTTTGCGCATAATACCGTCGATTTTTACTATATCTCCGGTCCCCGCACTGCTGAAACAACCCCAAACCATCACTGAACTACCACCGTGAGAACCGCGACTATGGGAACCACTCAATTGCGTACCATCCTTTCATCTTTCATTCGTCTCACGAAAACTCTGCGCTTCAAACCACTTCGAACTTGGATTCGTTAGTCCAAAGAACATTTCTCCAATTTTCTTTTGTCCAATTCCTATAATTTTCGGTCCACTGTGGTCGTTTTTGTCGGTTTCCGTACTCCGACAGTAAAGACCGGCTTCTCTTAAGCGGCGTTTAGTGGTGCTTACAGAAATCGGTCGTTCCCGTCCCCTGTTGATTTCTGCTGCGATTTCGGGCGCCGTCAATTGCCAGTTTCGTTTGCTTAGCACTGTAAGGCGTCGATCTTACGCACGCGTTGTCATTCTTGATCGATCTGGGCGATTACAGCCTTCTAATGTCCCATTGGTTCGATATCGGGAAATAGTATAATGCACACTTGATTTTGTAACTTGCATTTTTCCGCAATCACACGCACGGAATATCCTTCCCCGTGTAGTGTAAGAATAGTCGAATTTTCTACAGTTTGGTTCTCCTTTCGGCATTTTTTAAATATTACTTCAACAAACACTGCAACCAAACATCCGTATCGAAATTGGTTTACTAAGAGACTGATTCGCAGCGAGTATGATAAGTAAAGCTGGCCACGAGCGGTACCGCGCAGTAGCGTAGAGTCGACCAGGCCTCGCGTTCCACTAGAGTTATTCTGCTAATAGAGATGTTTGCCGCCGCAAATAATTTCGCTCATCTTTTAAATAAAAATTAAATAACACGTGCTCAAACACTTACCATTTTAAAAAAAACTAAACGGATACTCTAAAACTGTGGCACTGGAACACTGAAACAGTTCACTAAAACCCTTACCACAACACTTAAGTGTTGTGGTAAGGGTTTTAGTGAACTGTTTCAACTTACCATTTTAAGAGTCCTCCGTGAAATCACAAAGTGAATAATGTCTGTTAAATATCTGCAACATTAGATATGTTTCAACTGTTGTTTCGGCAAAACTAGTACGGCATGAGGAAAAAATGCGTTTATATGCAGAGAACGAACGTTCTACATCTAGTGACGTAATATTTGCGTAAGTAAAATAATCTTTCAAATAACTTAACAATTCTGTTGACGCACCTTCACAAATGTGTCTTAATGTGCCAAAATCAGAATTTTTCTCAAAAAACACTTTCAAATTTTTCTAGAACAGAAACATTTTTTGCGTCTTCAATCGCGCATAGTTGTGCGTGAACATGTTGCACTATTTGTAGAGATTCTTCTAACGACACCGCAGGATTTTGTAATTTTTCTATTGCATCTGCTAGCCCGAAGTAATTGTCGTAAATGATTTTTAAATCCATTTTAACCTGACTATCTTGCAATTTCGACTGGCTTTTCTGGATAGCGGCAGCTTCCTTTGTATCGAATTGTAAAACCACGTTCTTAATATTGTCAAAATATTTATGATAATAAAACGCGGCCTGCAATCATGTTCCCCAACGAGTTAGAATAGGTTCTGGTGGCTCTGGTATACGGGGGCACAGTCTGTGAAATTCGCGAATACGTTTCGGTGATTTGACAAATACTGCTTTGGTATGCGCTATTAAAGCGTCTACCTCAGGATAACATTTTCTGATACTATCCGCCACAAGATTGAGAGCATGAATTTTACACGTAATGTGTAACAAATTAGCAGAATGCTTTTTAAGAGACCGGCCTACAGAAAGCATGTTTGCAGCACCATCACTCACTAACATCAAGAGTTGGTTTGTTGAAACTTCAAACTTGTCCAATGTATTTAACACTAACTTTGAAATTACTTCGGCAGTACACTGTTGTATTCGTTTGGAGACTAATAGAATTGAAGGTGCCGATTGATGAGGTTCCAATTTGCGTGCCATTACATTAAGAACAGAATGTTTCTTCCGATCTGTTGTTCCGTCGACACATAATCACAATTTTTGATCTTTCAACTCCGATTTTATTTTTTGTTCAATATGTTCGCGCGCAAATGGCACAATTCTTCGTAACGATGTTCGACTTGGTAATTTGCACTCCGAATGGTTTTCCAAAAGCAGATAAATGGTTCCTTGTCTAGTAAATTAAACGGTATATTACATGCAATAAACGTAACGCATAAATTAAACATAAATTTTTCATTGTCTCGTGCGCAATTTCTTTTTGAGACATGCTTTTCACTATTTACGTGTCGTAGACAATGTTGTCTGGACCAGCACATTAACGGGATTTTACAGATTACAAATTTAATTTTAGCACCTTCATATATTAAGTCTGGAATTTCTGCAATAAATTTTCGAAGTTTGTCCGACCGCGGTCGTTTTGCTGACGAAATCATAATTTTTCTAGGACAGATAAACAATTGCGCAAATGACCGGCAGCGAAAATGTCCGTACTGCTCCGCAGACGAAGTAATACTACCGTTCCTGTCGGTCCGAACTGATTCTACGCCGATGCGCGGTACCGCTCGTGGCCAGCGTTAATGATAAGAATTATTCCGTATTATAATCGGAGATACGCAAGTAATATTTTACGACCCCTTAGATCCGTTCCCTCTTTTGTAAACGTATTGATAGTTTATTCGTTAAAATATTATTTCTAATGATATTATTACCTGCCATTAGGGTAAATTGAATATGATTTATTCTAAGGAGGATTTCCATCTTAAATACTTTATTGTTATCCCAACTTGTTTCTAGAATTTTTTACAATAATACCAAGGGTATTGAATATTGAAAAAAAGATCGATCTTTTAAAATTCTAATAGTTGTTCTAACTTCAATAGCCGGTAGTGTACATACCCACAAACAACGAGTTAGACGTAAATACGATTTACGGGTTATTTATTTTGGTCGCTCCTGATAGCGGGATGTAATGGAGTTTTGGACATTTTTTCATAAAACTATAATAAAAAAGTTTCTTCGCTCTTGCGGCACCTACCCGGTAACACAGTGTATGCTACTGTTTTTCATGTGTTATTATGAGTGTCTAATACCTCTTTTAATTTCAGATTTATTGCCTTAGCTACCATGTATCAAAGAATGTATCCGTCCTTGTCAGTCGATGTCGATGCCGAACTTAAAAGATATGAAGAGTACGCCGAAAAGATCAGACCTCTCGTTACGGAAACGGTACACTTCCTTTATAAATCCATAAGGGAAGGAAAGAAAATTTTGGTAGAAGGTGCTAACGCTGCTATGCTGGACATAGATTTCGGTAGGTTGCGAACTTTGCTAAATCTTCCAAATGATTCCTTATTCAAATTTCTTTTATCTCATCTGCTGAATAAAATACTGATGTTTACAACTTAAGTATAGTGAAACGTTTCAGGCACGTATCCGTATGTAACATCCTCGAATTGTAGTGTGGGTGGGGTGTGTACGGGTCTAGGTTTGGATCCTTCCAGTATAGGCGATGTCATCGGTGTGGTTAAAGCCTATACGACGAGAGTAGGCGATGGACCGTTTCCAACAGAGTTAAACGATGTAAGTACATATTATATACTAGTCGAATATTTCATTGACTCAAGTAACTCGAACAATATCTCTTGTCAACTCGGGTTCAACTCAAATTCCTTGGCGCGATAGCAACAATTCCCGAATAAATCCGATCGGTTTCGGATTACAGTTACGAGTTAACCGACAAACATAAGTCGATTTCGGGATGTGTAAAAATTACATCGGATGCGCTTGTAAATTAATTTATTTTTTGAATAATCTCTATAATGAACGATCAACATTTAAATAACGCGTATTTAGTAAAAAAAATGAACGGTGCGTCTAGAATAACACGAAGTACATGGGTATATTGGAAACTATTAGAGATACAAGGTCGGTTAAGTGGGGAAAAAGTTGCGCACTTATACGGCTAAGTACAATCCGGGATTACATTTTTTAAAATCCATTCAGTTATTGAGATACAGGGTGAAAACCAAAAGTGCGTTTTCTAAAAACTTTAATATTTTCTTTATTATAAAAAATACAGTTTTCAAATTTTCAGCATAGGGGTAGTTAGTAACGAGGACTTCAAAAATGGCCGTAGAAAAATTCTAGGCACTAGGTTCTTTGCGCTTGTACCCAACTTTTGTTTTTCTTATGGGCGCCATATTGGATTTTACCTTACTGGTCCTCGATTTCCAATCCACTTATCAAGATATTCGTTATTTAAAAAGTTTGCCGCTATTTGAGCATTGTGTGTCGTCTTGCTGGAAAAACTTTCTGATGAACCATTGCCAAAATTCCATTTTTTTGATTTTGTCACCGTTTTGAAGCCCTTAGCAGGGTCGCCCACGATAGGGATGATATTTGTAACATTTTGAAGTGCTACTGGCTGTTGGTCGGGCAACGCTTATGGTATTTTCAATTTCGCGTAAAGAAGTACGGGTTTTCGCAACTACGGCTTGCAGGACCATATTTTCTTTATTTTCGTCTGTGTGCTTATTCCTTTTCGACTTAACGAAACTTCCGTGATTTATTAAATTTTCACGTAATCGCCGAAATATGCTTCTACCTGGCTGAAGTCTTTCTGGGTATTTATTGAAATACATTTCTGCGGCCATCTCATCATTTCTCCGACAGAGAATAAAACACTCCAACATATCATATTTATCTCTGTTCGAGAAATGATCCATTTTAAAATCACAAATCACTGACTTTTTACACCACATAGACTGCTTGATAGCTAGAAAATTCAGAGCTTTTGCGATTGTTTAATTAATACATATATGGATAGGTGCCAGCCTACTACGGTCAAATCGTAATTTTGCTATTTTTCATTGAACATAGGGATGTTATACATGATTGAAAAGCATTTATGGCCATTTCAAAAATGTAAAAATCCAATACGGCGCCCATAAAAAAACAAAAGTTGAGTACAAGCGCAAAGAACCCAGTCAGCCTAGAATTTTTCTAATGCCATTTTTGAAGTGCTCATTGCTAACTAACCCTATGCTGAAAATTTGATGACTGTATCTTTTATAATAAAGAAAATACTAAGGTTTTTAGAAAACACACACTTTTGGTTTTCACCTTGTATCTCAGTAACAGAATGGATTTTTAAAAATGTAATCCCGGATTGTACTTAGCCATGTAAATGCGCAACTTTTTCCCCATTTAACCGACCTTGTATCTCGCACGATTTCCAATATACCCATGTACTTCATGTTATCCTGGACACTCGGTATATTACAATTAATAAAAAAAGAAGAAGAAAATAGTATATATAGTAATAAAACAACGGGTTGCGCAACAGTAACTTCACGCTTAGCAAAAAAAGTAAACAGCTGTAGCGTTGGTAGTAAGTGTTGAATGGGTATGTTATGCTCGCTGTTGATAGTGCTATCATTGTTGTTTAGTACGGCCTCGTCGAACTTTTACGGAAACAATCTAAACTCTTTCGCCTTCGTCGAGGTATAAGGTTCCAGTCTCAGTTGCTAAATGGCGTATATTATGTTAACTTGTCAACATTGATAATTGTCAAACGAACAAACCCCCATTTCTCTCTCCTCCACGATCACTTGTTAGAACCTTGCGAACGCATAAATAGACAAAGAGTGCGTCAGATAGGGAGCTACGGTAGTTGCGCGCGTCGAGGCTGGCTGGCGGGTATAAATGGAAGTATGCCAGATCGCGCTACGTATAATATATCTCGCATCCCGGTGAAACCTGGACCAACGTGTATACTTCCCATGGGCTGCACATAATTGCAGGATTTACAAAGGACAAATTTCCAAACGTAAACAAAATGAAGAAAGTATTTTTAAAAGCCCCGTTAAGAATATCTTTATACAGCAGACGCTCGATAACGTAAACACGGGATAATGAAAACATTGCGCTAATGTAAACACAAACTTCGTTCTATAGGATCAAACGGAACGCGCGATAACGTAAACAATGTGTACGCTCGATGACGTAAACAACTCTTGGCGACGGTGAAGCCCCGATTTATGTCGGAGAGTTGCCGATTTATGTAGGGGATTCACCTCTGCGATAAAGTACGACAAACTCGGTCAGTCGTATGAGGGTTTAGGATATGTTTATACGTACGTATTTCATTTTTGAACTTAAGCGAATACATTGCACGCGTTGATACATTTTTATGACTATGGCATCCACATCCTATAAAAGAAAGTGTTTAAAATTGAGCGAGAAAGTAAAAATCATAGACGAAGTTGCACTAGGTGCGCGAGTGACACAATATGGAGTATCGAAAGCAACAATCTGTAAAATGAAGCGTATGAAAACACAAATTTTACAAAGAACGTGCAATACATTTGGAGGTCCGGGAAATAGAAAAACTTTAAAAAATGCGAAGGCGCCCAAAATGGAAAATTCCCTGTATAAGTGGTTTTTAAAACAACAGGAAAATCATGTCCCAATTAGTGGCGAAATACTTAAAGAGAGGGCTAGACTGTTAAATGAAAAACTGAAAGAAACTGAAAATTTCGTAGCTAGTGATGGCTGGCTACAACGATTCAAAACAAGATATGGAATTCGACTGCTGTCTATATCTGGTGAGAAATTATCAGCACAACCACAATTAGTACAACCGTTCAAAGAAAAATTGATGAAAACAATTAAACAGCTAGATTTAAGAATGGAACAAATTTACAACGCAGATGAAAGTGGTCTTTATTGGAAAATGTTACCAGAGAAAACCTATACTGCATCATTTAAAAAATCTGCTCCGGGCAGAAAGCCGGAGAAACAACGAATAACGTTTCGAGCCTGCACTAATGCTAATGGTTCACACAAAATAAAGCCATTGGTAATTGGAAAAGCAAAAAATTCGCGCTCATTTAAAAATTTTAATATCCCTGTTGATTATGACATTATGTTCAAAAACCGCTTGGATGACTAGCAGTATATTCCTGAAATGGTTCCACAAGCGCTTTGTCCCTCAGGTATGACAATCAATTGTCACAAATGCTCTATTCATAATTTGAAGATGTGTTTTCAATTTATAGGTAAAAAGTTTCCTAAAACAACAGAAGCTTCCAATAAAAGCGTTGTTACTATTGGATAATGCACCAAGTCATCCTCCAGAGCAACAACCGAGGAGTGGGGATGGGTCAATTTTTGTCATGTACATGCCGCCCAACGTAACATCATTAATTCAACCCATGGATCAGAATATAATAAGACTCACCAAACTATACTATCGAAAGTTTCTACTTTCGTCTGTCTTATCAAAGAATCCTGAAAACATATCTGAGGCTTTAAAAAAAGTAACATTACGAGAAGCTGTTTTAGATTTACATATGGCCTGGAATGAACTTAATCGGCAAACTATTCAAAAATGTTGGAACAATCTCTTTTGTACCAATGATCAAGATAATGAACAAGACGATGTTCCCTTAAGCGTAATTAGAGAACGTTTGCGATCCAACGTTGATATTGTTATTAGTGCGTCATTGGATGTTGTTGATTTATTGAAAATAGTGAATCTCAACATTGTTTGTACTCCAACTGATATTAGTTTTTGGAACGAAGATAAGCAGACGAATGATGCTAATAAGAAGGAAGATATGGGCAGTGAGAACGATGAGGACGATCCCATTGAAGTCAGAAGTGTAGTAACTGACGCGCAAGCTATACAAGTTTTTAACCAAGCTTTAGATTGGGCTGAAAGAAAAGAAGTATCATACACGGATATTTTAGTTCTTCGTAAATTACGGACGCAGGCATTGGAAGACAACGCTAAGCGCAAATTTACGCAGACTAAAATTGTTAACTATTTTTCTTCTAATTAAAAAATACTTATCGCTGTTAGAATATTTGTTTATTTTGTTATAAATATGTATGTATTAAACGTTTCTTTTAATAAATCATTTATTATTTAAATCACGTTCGCTAATGTAAACATTTCGATAATATAAACCACACTTGGTTTGAATTAGTTCACATTATCGAGCGTCTGCTGTATAAAGGAAAATATACGCAATCCAAATTACACTGTATTAAAAAATATTAGCAATAAAAACTTTGAACATTTGATAAAAAATATCACACCACTATACCTTACTTTCAATATACACCTCTTACTAGCTGCGACATGCAAAGAAGTTTTTCAATATTTAAAAATGTTTTTAAACCAACGAATTTTACCCAAGAGAGTTTAGAGAAAGTTCTGCTAATAAACGTGAACAAAGACTTACTCTGACCTTCATTAAGTTTTTAGGCAGTGTATTAAATATACAAAAGAAACATACGTTACTATTACTATTTAATATTGATCATGTGTTGTATTTACGTAAATTACGCAAATCTAATTCTATTTTCTAAATTCCTTATAGAGAAACTTCTGTACGCTACTGCTAAGTTATGTTTTATAAACGCATCCACCGGGTCGAGTAGAACAAGTTGATATTGATAGCGCAGCCGAGTGATTCATTTGTACGCTATGAACGAGTTACTGCCTCAAGGCGTCTTGCACTATTCAGGGGACCCCGTCGATCCGCACTCTTTCCCAAAGAGCAACCTTTTACGGATGTGAGGTGTATAAATGCAGTTTCACCTTTATTGTATTAAGATTATAAACATTTACGTCTTACCAACTACTTCTACCCCGATTAAGAAAAAGAGCTACCTAAAAGAACAGCAGTAATTTCGTTTTCTCCTCTGTGCATACATGCAATCAAACATATTAGTTACCATTGTTTTTTAGATTTAATTCTGTTATTTTATTGTTTTTTGTAAATTTTGTTAATTAAGGTTAAATGTAGAACGTCGTACAGCTTCGCAAATGGAGCTAGGCGATTTATTCTTTGGCATATGAAATTTAACTAATTACTTTAACCTATTATTTTCTACATTTTACTGTTACCAATAGATTCTATTCTACTGTTAAATATGTCAAACGTAATTTGAAGTTTCAATCTTGATAGTATTTAAGCAAGATTTAACTGCCAGCTGTAGTTGTAACCAACATAAAAAATAATAAAAAAAAAAACGCCATCTCTATTACGTTTTTTATGGTCATATTGTATACGTGTACAATAAGCGTCATTTATCCGAACTGATTCAAATGACCGAATATAATGTTATTTCAAAAATTAAAGGGCTACCAAAGACAGTTTTACGTTTTTTTTATAGTCTATTGGCAGCGATATATTTCGCGAATGAAATCAGCTACTCGGCAGCACTGGAACAGTGAATCATTTCACTATCATTCCTACCACAACACTTCCACTAAAGCTGGACTCACGTTTTGATAGGTAATCTTCAACAGTAAAACTGCAAGCTCATCGAAATCAGTTGCATCCAGTTTTACCAAAGCGTTGTGCTAAGGGTGATAATGAAGTGTTTAACGTATGGGTCGCACAATTATCGTTCGGATGATTGACGTTCATACGATCGACACTTACATTAATAATAATATGTTTTATGTATTATTATTTTTTAGGAAATCGGAGAATTACTGCAATCGAAAGGCCGCGAATTTGGTGTCACCACTAAGAGGAAAAGGCGATGCGGCTGGCTTGATGTCTTCCTTTTACAATACACAAATATGATTAATGGATATACAGCTATATGCCTAACCAAACTTGATATTTTAGATACCTTAAAAGAAATCAAGTTGGCTGTAGGCTACAATTTAAACGGAAAGAAATTGGAATCTTTTCCGTCCAGTGCTGCACAATTAGCTAACGTACAGGTAAAGAACATTTTAAAATAACTCTAAAGTCAATTGGTCTTTTCGTTACATTAAGTACTGCTGATCATACTGATTGATTATTGAAGCCAAGCAGAAAATAAAGATTTCGTGAAAGCTATAACAATACGCGTGTGTTAAGAATTATTGGTTTTTTTTCGAGATGCACACGCGCAGAAAGTAAGTTAAGAGAGACAACAGACATTCACTAGCAGCAACTTCAGTTTTTTTTTTTTCGTCATAATAAACATAGAAAAGTTTAAATTAAAAAAATTACACGTTTAGTTTTATTTCGAACAGTGTGCATATGTATATTCCTTCCATCAGACGATTTTTTAAATAGCACCATATATTTTTTCTGTATCTACTGCATAGAAAATTTGGATCTCTATCGTTTTTATATAATGATGCAAATGTATAACTTTGAAAATAGATATTTACAGCTAAACGTGAGTCCTACTTTTGGATATTGCATCCAAGTTGTTTTTGGTATTGGTATTGTTTGGTTACCATGACAACAATAAGCAATAGATGCTAAGATTGCTATTCTTAACTGTTGGTTCAAAACAGTAAGCATAAATAATTATTTACGAAATAAATTACTTAAAATTTGTGTAAATACGCGTGATTTATAAAGCGTGACAAGCGGTTGCACCCGCTGTACATACAAGGAATCGAGTGGACGTTCGTGTATAGTTTATTTCAAATTATAAGAATATAACTTTGAACGGCTTAAATGCTGTTATTGCACCACCTGCGGTAATAACTACCTGGATACGCAAACAAACTGCTGAGGACCGTAATGACAAAATTTAAATGAATTGAATAGAAATGGAATTATGATTTGCGATATGCGTAACTACCTGTTTGTACATTTAAATCTCATTTAATATGTAAATTCTTTAATTACTTGTAACATCGAATTGCTTACTATGTAAATTTATACTATTTGTAAAATATATATACATAAACATATAATTATCATATAGGGCCGTAATTTATAGTCAATACTGCCCCTAGATTCAATATGCATTGCCAGGTTATTATCGTCACAGAAGGTGCAATAAAAGTATTAAAGGCCTTGTAAGTCTACAGTTATATTCTTATAGTTTGAAATAAACTATACTATAGATGTAATAGTACACGCACGCTTATCAACCGATAATAACCGAACGTCCACTCGGTTCCTTGTATGTACATAGTAAACGCAGCGGATGCAACCATTTGTCACACTTTAGTGATTTATAACAGCAAATACAAATTGTAACTTTCATTACATGATTAACAATATAATTTTGTCAAGTTTCCGCAGACATGTTTCCGTATTCCTCATTGATGTTAACGACATGTGCAGTGTACTTCTTGAGAAATTAGCTATATCTTTTTTATTACTTATAACTAACCTCGGCAAATATGCGGTAACAGCCAGAGGCTTGGCGAGCGCATAAAAGTTTACACATAAAATAGAAGATAAGAAATAAATTATAAAACGTGCTGAAACACTTACCGTTTTAAAAGTCTTCCGTGAAATCACAAACTGTGTAACATTTGTTAAATATTTGAATCATTAGATATGTTTCCACATGTGTTTCAGTTAAGTGAGTACGACATGCGAAATAAATGTTTTTTAATGCCGAAAATGTTATATTTGCATATTTAAAATAATCTTTCAAACAACTTAATGCATCTTCACACGCACCTTCACAAATTTGTCTTAATATAAGAAAATCGGAGGCTTTCCCTAAAACACTTTCAAATTTTCGTATTACACACCAATTGTTTCGCCTTCTACAGCGCATAACTGTGCGTGAACATCATTCACAATTTGAGTAGAATCCACTAGCGGCATCGAAACATTTTGTATTTTTTTCTATTCTCTCCGCTAGTTCGAAGTAATTGTTGTGAATAGTTTGTAAATCTCTTTTAACCTGACTACCTTGAAATATTTCCTGGCTGCTGACCACCGGATTTGAATCAATTTTTTAAATAACTTTGTTCTTTGCAATAAGTCCACCTCTTTGGCAAGTAGCTACCTCAATAATCGTGTCCAGAGCGTAAGATTAAATTTCAATATGTCTGATCCCCTCGCCATCACGAAAGGTGTCCCACAAGACTTAGTTTTGTACTTAATATGTACGTCATTTTTAATTAAACACATAAAACATTCCTCGGCCCACGTTGCCGATGATATGCAATTGTATACACCGATTGGGAAAATGCGAAATTAGCCATATCGCTATCCCCTACTCGCTCTCAAGCGGAGGAGTTAGCGGCAGTCGATGGCTCAAGGTACCCGATGTGGTTAGTTATGAGGTGGACTGCAGTATGTGCGGACGATCTTAGAGAGAATTTCTGGAGTATTTATTTTTCTTTTCTATTATTTCATCGGAATCTGTTTTTATGCTCGTCTTTAGAGTTTCTTATTAATTTCGTCTAAGCTTCGTAGCAACAATAAAATAAATATGCAAAACTCTCATCTCCAGGCGACCTTGACTTCAAATTATTACGTGCGCTCTCCGCACAGTACGTCTACATCCCGACATTGTTCAAAGTGTACTAGCAGGAATTGGTCGGACCTCACTCAGTCTCCTCCACGCTCTTTCGCATGTACGGCGAAAGAGCCAGGAGGGGATACCGACATAGCTAATTTTTCATTTTCCCAATCGATATATACTTTTCGCCACAGGAATGGCGCACTGCGATGATGTTTATAAAAGAAGACCTCATGTTATTATATACAGATTCAGTTGCACTAGATCTACAAATTAATTCAACAAAATCTAATGTTATTTATTTTGGAAAACCTCGTATCTGTGAGGAATTAGCACAAGTGTGTCACATTGTGGTTAATAATGAAAAGATTCCCGTGGTTGGCAAGTCAAAGAGCTTGGGTCTATAGATTGACAACTCATTTCGATATCAAGAGCAAATTACTAAATACATTAGGACAGCTTACTTAAATTTGAGACAATTGTATGTTCATAAAAATTATTTAAATATTAACATTTAAATAAAATTAATCGAAGCATACATTTTGTCCGTTTTCTTATTGTGCCAATGTATATCATCCTGCCATTAATTCTGCTACAGCCTATAGAATTCAAAAAATTCAGAACTCTTGTGAACATACGTTTTATCCTTGGGTTGAGAAAGTATGACCATGTTTCTCGGAGAATTAGGCTGGCTAAACATGTACAATAGTCAGGAACTTTATTGTTTATTCCAGAAAATTCTACTTTATAGGTATATTTTATATTTTTTTAATAATACTGTATCTCACGTACCTACTTTTGCGCGATACGCCTCTGACGTTGCACTCGTTTGTCGAACCTTGACTATTAATGATCATTTTAAATCATTACCTCTAAAATCTTTCAGAAAGACGTTTCAAGTTACTCAGTTGTTACTCAGTACTCAAACTTAATAGCACTGATTGGGTTTTGTGTTGCTGCCTCCAACTACTTTATATGTGTAATTTTTTATAGGAGCTGCAATGATTATTTACGTGTGCACATTACTTTAAATTTTCTGACTTTATACAGCGTCCTTTTAGTTTGTAGGCACAATTAAATTATTCTAATTTTCAATAATGGTGAAATAATCAGTCTAGTTTCTGCATTCACCATGTGATTGCATATTTTGATTTTCCTTATTTTGTTCTGATGCCTTGTTTTTCGACAATCTAGATCACATTGTAATTGATTTTCTTTTTCTTTTTGTATGCAATAAAGATAGAAATAAAAAAAAATATATTTAAAAATATAAATTGCTACATACTTCTATATTCTTAAAAGGATTAATTGTTGCAGGTGGAATACATTACAATGCCAGGCTGGCAAACATGTACGGAAAGTATTAGAAAATTCGACGATCTTCCAATAAATGCCAAAAAATACGTCGAAAAGGTTGAGGATATTCTGGAAGTTCCAGGTAAAGCATAAATTCTATTCAAAAAGAAAAACAACGATTGACCTATTTTCTTATTTGCAGTAAAATGGATTGGCGTCGGGAAGGGGAGAGAATCAATTATAACGAGAAATTGATCGTTAAAATCCAAGCACAAGATTTAACAAAATATACAAATTCTTATATCCATATTTTAGTATAATTAGAAATGGTGTAACTTATTTGAGGGAGTTAGAGAAAAAGTAACACTTATGTAGTATGTAAGATCTCAAACTTGCATCGTTTACATTTATTAATATAGTAAGATATGACTATTTTATTTTATTGTAACAGTATTTAGTACTGCTATCAGCAAAAAGAAATATTATATACATTTCGTGGAACACCATATTTTAACATGAAAAGAAAAAATGTATAATTTTCATTTGAAATGGAAGTATAAATATTTTCGATAATACAATTACTAAAAAAGTGATATTATCTCATAAGATTTTTTGAAAGGAAATAATGCAATAACATTATTGATGTTTTGAACAGCAGTATATACATTATGTGTATATGTATATATTTTTAAAGTATTACTATTGTCTATGTAAAAACGTATTTTATAGTTCACTAAGCAACATTTATGTGCTCGCAAATGTGATTGTTTTAAACACAATAAAATTTTAAGATTTGCCTTCTTAATATTCAATAAGAAAACTGTCTCAAAAGTGCGTCAAGGTACAAATACTAATGAATAATATTAGATGACCATCAATGAATAAACTATACAACATTATGCCGCATCCAACAATTGCATACTTTGAGATAGTTTACTAAACACCAAAATTGTAAATTAAAACTTCAAAAATCAATAATTGCTACAGGGGGCTTCCTGTAGTGTCTGACGTGCTTGATATTTTACATGTTTAATGTACATAAGGTTCCTAATAATAATTAGAATAAAATTACCTTTGTATTGTTGGAAACAGAATTATGCATTGTTTGTCTGTAAAGTATCCATATGCCATTTATTTTCTTTTAAAAAGGCAGCTTTTCAGCCATATTAATATTTTCATTTCTATAATCTATACCAACAATGAATTTACAAGTCAGTTCAAATATTTATATTTATGTCACGAAAATCTACAATTGCCTCTGTTAAAAAATGGGGTGTGTAGTAAAAGAAAATGTTTCTTGTCTAGTGCTAGTTACCGTTTACTTTTGTGCTCATAAATTTTCTGGCACTTATATATTTACGAAATGTTAGATAACAAGTGCGTAAACAAGTACAATAGTGTCTTGAGTTTAATAGATAAGCTTATTTTATTAAATAAATAATTGTTTGACTTGTTATTGGTTGTGTTTTATTTTTCTGTTGATAAAATCTACTGTTTGTTATAAAATGTTTGTTGTTAAAATAAGCAAATAGGTAAACGTACACTGTTTTGAAATTTAGTTCTTTATCTAAATAAGGAACATTCACTCTAAATTCGATAGATCATTATTCAGGTTAATCATCTCCACGGGCTCAAAAGATCATATCTTTATGAAGAGATTTTTCAAAATGGTTTTTCTCTTGTTATGTCTGATTGTGGGTACGGCTTGGAATTATATTGAAACCTACTGTGTGTCTCAAGACCGTAGCCACTCAAAGTTGAAACAAATATTGCATTCTTGGAATACTCGTTAAATTCTATTTCGGAGTTAAGGTTTTTTTTTGAAAAAGTCGACATTTACAGAAATCATTTCTCCGGAGTGCATTAAAAAGGACATCGTATATTTTCCGGCTTAGGTATGCAGACGATATTTTCGCGGTCTTGGATACTAAGAAAAGTACTATTTCGGATTTCCTAATGACTAACGCTGGCCACGAGCGGTACCGCGCATCGGCGTAGAATCAGTTCGGACCGAGAGGAACGGTAGTATTACTTCGTCTGCGGAGCAGTACGGACATTTTCGCTGCCGGTCATTTGCGCAATTGTTTATCTGTCCTAGAAAAATTATGATTTCGTCAGCAAAGCGACCGCGGTCGGACAAACTTCGAAAATTTATTGCAGAAATTCCAGACTTAATATATGAAGGTGCTAAAATTAAATGTGTAATCTGTAAAATCCTGTTAATGTGTTGGTCCAGACAACATTGTCTACGACACGTAAATAGTGAAAAGCATGTCTCAAAAAGAAATTGCGCACGTGTGTTGCATGTAATATACCGTTTAATTTACTAGACAAGGAACCATTTATCTGCTTTTGGAATAACTATTCGGAGTGCAAATTACCAAGTCGAACATCGTTACGAAGAATTGTGCCATCTGCGCGCGAACATATTGAACAAAAAATAAAATCGGAGTTGAAAGATCAAAAATTGTGGTTTTGTGTCGACGAAACAACAGATCGGAAGAAACATTCTGTTCTTAATGTAATGGCGTGTACATTGGAACCTCATCAATCGGCACCTTCAATTCTATTAATCTCCAAACGAATACAACAGTGTACTGCCGAAGTAATTTCAAAGTTAATGTTAAATACATTGGACAAGTTTGAACTTTCAACAAACCAACTCTTGATGTTAGTGAGTGATGGTGCTGCAAACATGCTTCCTGTAGGCCGGTCTCTTAAAAAGCATTCTGCTAATTTGTTACACATTACGTGTAAAATTCATGCTCTCAATCTTGTGGCCACCAGCACCTATTCTAACTCGGGGAACATGGTTACAGGCCGCGTTTTATTATCATAAATATTTTGACAATATTAAGAACGTGGTTTTACAATTCGATACAAAGGAAGCTGCCGCTATCCAGAAAAGCCAGTCGAAATTTCAAGATAGTCAGGCTAAAATGGATTTAAAAATCATTCACGACAATTACTTCGGGCTAGCAGATGCAATAGAAAAATTACAAAATCCTGCGGTGCCGTTAGAAGAATCTCTACAAATAGTGCAACATGTTCACGCACAGCTATGCGCGATTGAATACGCAAAAAATGTTTCTGTTCTAGAAAAATTTGAAAGTGTTTTTGAGAAAAATTCTGATTTTGGCACATTAAGACACATTTGTGAAGTTGCGTCAACAGAATCGTTAAGTTATTTGAAAGATTATTTTACTTACGCAAATATTACGTCACTAAATGTAGAACGTTCGTTCTCTGCATATAAACGCATTTTTTCCTCATGCCGTACTAGTTTTGCCGAAACAACAGTTGAAACATATCTAATGTTGCAGATATTTAACAGACATTATTTACTTTGTGATTTCACGGAGGACTCTTAAAATGGTAAGTGTTTGAACACGTGTTATTTAATTTTTATTTAAAAGATGAGCGAAATTATTTGCGGCAGCAAACATCTCTATTAGCAGAATAACTCTAGTGGAACGCGAGGCCTGGTCGACTCTACGCTACTGCGCGGTACCGCTCGTGGCCAGCTTTACTAATAACACTTAATTCAAAATTCCAAAGAAATGAACAATCAACTCATGTTCCTGTTTAATAATTAGAAACAACAAAAAACTGGAAATAGACATCTATAGAAAGGAAACAAACACTAATTGATATATTATGACCGATTCCAACCACAGTGGACAACACAAAATGAAAATCCAACATAGGCATTATGTAAGAAATTTCACGACCTTAATCCCGGCACAGATCCGCGGGAAATTTGTGAAACTTCCACAGAATATCGAAAGGTATCAGTAACGTTTTTAGAAGACAAGATATGAACGTATGTTTCAGTTCGAGAAATATACTCCAAAACCTCGGTAATCTGAAAGATAAACCGGGCATGAACGAAAGGTCGGGAATGTATAAAATTGCATGTAATGATTGTGATAAAATTTGTCAAACGAAACGAGCGATAGGTAGATTCAATTAGCACATCAGGTGCAGATACGGGGCGTCAAGTATAGCACAACACATAAACGAAACCGGGCATAATATTAAATTAGAAAACCTGAAATTGATTAAGAACGTGATTTCGCCGTGGGAATTAAACGCTTACGAAACTGTTTACATTAAAAGGAACACAAATTTGAGGAATAAAGAGGACGGAAAATTTACTGTTTACCGATCTATATCCCGATATTTCACAAAACAAGATGAATTCTGTTATTGCTACTATATGATTGGACTTTCTCAAACTATGAACCAATCCTAGGATGAACCAATACTAGGACTTAAACATCTGGAACATAATTGAAAGGTTTGTGGACACCTAAAAATAAATAGTTAATGCTGGGTTTGCAAAGTGAATATATGTACAAAGTATTCATGTTTTTTATGCTTATGAAACAGTAGAGCCAGGGAGCACCATTACATTAAAGTGTGGCTGGTTAGAGATGAATTTATTGCCCGAAGGTCCACCAAAAAACTTAATTTTACTTACCCTTCATATTTGAGGAAAAACTTTGTAAAACAAATCGAATCTCAAAAACCATTCACTTAAATTGAAGGACATCCAAAAGTGTAGAAATATACTAATATACACGATGTTCTATTTAAAAGACCAAACTTGTATCGTTTTTAGCGTCAAGTGTAGCACAACACAAACGAAACCGGGCATAATATTAAATTAGAAAACCTGAAATTGATTAAGAACGTAACTTCGTCGCGAGAATTAGACGCTTACGAAACTATTTACATAAAAAGGAAATTTGATAAATAAAGAAAGTGAACCGCTGTCCTACTCAAGTCTTTTGATTTATTAGGGTAAGGCAGACACGTGATTTATGTTTTGTGCTACAACGACGAGAGACCCTTTCGTCTATTTTTCATATATTTCGCATATCTTAGTTTTAGGGTGTATAGGCAGCAAAAGCAGGCCATACGGTTGATAATGAGGATCCACGCATCCTCGAAACACCTGTTCTGAACTAATTAATTAATAACTGGTGTGGTGCGGAGTCTGCGGATACTTTAGCGTTGTTAACTTTCTAGTCTAATTTCCTCACCATTATCATCGCGAGGAGAGAATTCTAGTAAGTAACACGTCATTTAAAGATGAATTCTCTTTAGAACATAACTTTATTTGTTAAGTTGAACCTATATTTTGAAAGAAAATTTAAATTTGAATAAAAACTTCTTAATTAACACGATCGATCTAATATTCAAGATAAAGTTACACAAAGTATGAACATTATAGGATTGGGATTGAAATAGCCCAAGCTTTCATTGGAAATAAACATTGGCGATGATGCTAGTACGTCTAAATCAGAGAAATATTTATGTCGCAGTATAGGAAAGTGCTATTCTGTTATTGCAAACAGTTGAGTGGACAGAAAATAGGAATGCATGGCCTTGGATTTTCACTGGTTATTCACTCGACTGTTTCACAAGAGTTGCGTCTGCTGAATGTGCCCAAGGTTGGTAGAATACATTTACTCTAAAGGTGGTCTCAGTTTAAAAATAGCGTGCGCAATGACGTTAGTAGCAGTAAAACATAGAACATATGAGATCCATCAATTTGAACGTTGTTACGAACAAGTATATCTATATATTACTACCAATGACGTCAAAATATACGTACTTCACCCCGCCGCCCAGAAACTTTCGGTCAAGTATTGCAAAATAGGAATTGAGACAACCTTTAGAATACATACATTTTACCAACCTTGGAATATGCCCACTATTAGAAACTATCTTATCTCTTATGGCACAACAAAACTGTTGTAAGCATATCTTCGAGTAGACGACTCACTTATAATAAGGTTTGATATGTTTTTTGGATTTCGGAGTGAAACTTCCTGATAGCAAGCAATATGTTTGCAGAAAAATCAAACATGTACGTCTGCTTAAAAAAATACCGATCACCCTTGATTTCAATAATTTATTTAACATTAATGTATTTACACTATATACAACAAATAAATTATTACTCTAAACAAATTTACAAACATCAACTAAATAATAAACTATAGAAGAAAATCATTTTTGCTCGATGTCTGTAAATTTGGTAACGTTTCATATGCATTATTTCGAATGTCAGTACTGCAAATTTCAGATGACTTAGAATACATAATCGAAGTGTCACCCATATCTGCAACATCATTTACGAACGATATATTTCTCTCACATCTATCTTCTGATGTGGAGGACTTTTCTTTTCTTTCACGTGCACGTCTGTTTTGAAACCATATTTTTACCTACAACAAAGAATATTTAAAAAATACATTACGCGAATTATGAAATTTATATTGACCCTAATGTCGGCTAAATCTAAATTTCGAGATATCTCTTTAACTTCTTGACTACTTAAGTACGGACTTTGTTTAAATTTTTCTTCTAAAATTGTTAATTGGTGTGTCGTGAAAGGTATCCTTGGGTGTCTTCCTAATTGTCTTTTTTGGGGGCCTTCACGTCGTTGGTTTCCTACGCAAAGAAATAAAAATATTTGATAAAAGTTATCAACATATAGCCCAATTCAATAGGTTTCGGACAGTGTCGCCACTCCTACCCATCTTTCGGTAAACTACCAAACTACCAAAATAGACAAATGAATTTTTCAAAATTTTTCAAAACACGGTATAGTAAACCCAAGCAACGAGAGGTTTATTTAATCAATAATCGATGGATTTGGGCATCTTTACTCCTCCTTTTAAAGTGATTAAACATACTAGGCACATTTTTGCTAAATGGAAGAGATATAATAGCAATATTAACATCGATATTGAAACAGATTCCTTAATAACACCGCCTAAAGACAATTACAATTCTTGCGGACGCAGTAAGTTTATCGAAATCTACCAACTTTTGTCGATTTCGGTGCTGCTCGGCGTGGCAAACAGTTATAAGCAGACACAGTATTGCGAAAACTGAAGAGAGAGTGATTTACTGCAGCAGATTGAGGATCGCTAGAGTGAAATCACTTGCAGATGAACAATAAAACATAAAACAATAATAGGGCAGAAAGAAAACGTGACCTGGAAACGTAATGGTGGGCACAGACTAAGCGAACATTGCTAAACAACAGTTGGCCATCTGTTGGCAAACTGACACATACTAGAAGTTCATAAATGCGTCAGTATAGTTTATTTCAAATTATAAGAATATAACTTTGAACGGCTTAGATGCTGTTATTGCACCACCTGCGGTAATAACTACCTGGATACGCAAACAAACTGCTGAGGGCCGTAATGACAAAATTTAAGTGAATTGAATAGAAATGGAATTATGATTTGCGATATGCGTAACTACCTGTTTGTACATTTAAATCTCATTTAATATGTAAATTCTTTAATTACTTGTAACATCGAATTGCTTACTATGTAAATTTATACTGTTTGTAAAATATATATACATAAACATATAATTATCTTATAGGGCCGTAATTTATAGTCAATACTGCCCCTAGATTCAATATGCATTGCCAGGTTATTATCGTCACAGAAGGTGCAATAAAAGTATTAAAGGTCTTGTAAGTCTACAGTTATATTCTTATAATTTGAAATAAACTATACGTTTGTTTTTGTTAGGGTTGATATTTATTCGACTAATTATTATTATTTGTAAATGTACATGTATTTGGACGAAAATAAGATTGAAATGATACAATAATTGCAATTTTATTCGAAATTTTGTTCAATTTCACGAGAAAATTTACAAACATGCTATTTAACAAGGGTCTTTAATTTCCTATTATATGGTGTTTTACCTAGTCTATTTTCCCTATTATGTGGTGTTTTACCTAATCTATCATTACTTTTCCCACAATCATTTTAAAGTAGGGTATTTGTAGAACGAGTTATTATAATTGTTGCACTGCTGTGAATATGACATTTACATATATCAGCATCCAAATGGCTACGTTCGGTGATACAATTTAAAATATATTGTATTAAAATAGAACGTTTATTACACATTTAAAAACTCTTCGTATTCAAAAATAATTTTGTTAAATATAACGTAAGAATATATAACTATTTGAGCAATAAAATCTTTACGTTTTTTGTCAAATACATACAACGGACGGTTAGGGAATTCAGTTGGAATAGGATTTTTTAAACTGAGTTATAGTTTCACCAGTCTTTGAATCTGTAGCTGTTGAAAAATAAATAATATCTTCTTTTACAAAGTGTAACTCACATACAAAACAGCCGACGCCACAGTTTTTAGGTTATCCCGTTTTATCGTTTCAGAAAAGGTTTTATTGCTTATACAACACTAGAAAAACATTACAGGTATCACCAACAAAGTACGGAAATATCACTACACAGTATTTTTTTAAATAAAACCAATATAATTTGGATAAACCAATTCAAAACGCAAGAAACGATCTGAATGTGTGAATGATCGACGACCTACTTCAAAATACGTCACAGCTTGCTGACGTCAAAGCGCTCAGGCCTTGTGTATATCGTAGGTAACGTTTACACTGAGAACTCCAACTAAATACACATACACACAGAAACATGTAAATTTATTCTTTTTTTCATTTTTTTCAAATCAGTTTAACCTGTCCAGCTAAATTTATTAATATAATCTTGTTTTATTGAATTGCTTTTGAGGTATTAAATTACTATCACTTGCATAAAAATCTGGGACAACTCTTATGAGCTCATTTTGACGTTTTTTCAATCTTGTGACAATGACTTGTCCATTTACGATTGACATTGATAGACAATTTGACATATTTTTTCATAGTTTACAAAAGACATGTTTAAAATGGATAATGTCGCTTGTCCCAGATTTTTATGCAAGTGATGGTACTAGAAAAGAATTATGTGTTGTATGCGAACCATCATTTTTAATACAAAATTAGTATTGGTTTGTTTGTATTTAATTTCCTCTACAACTAATTCATAAAATTTAGCAACTTTATTTATAATTACGCACGCAGGTCTGAGAAAGTTTTTATATTTAAAGTTATGAAAAGCGTGAACTTTATTTAATATGCCGTAAAAATATTTGGGACGCCTATTTATTATCGCTTTACAATAAGCAACAAAAACATTTTTAAATATGTATACAAAATACTAATCGCTTAAAAGGTATTTAAAATTTAAAAACTTACTTGGTATTTTCGGCGGACAGTACCTACTGCAATGTAACCAAGGAAAAGGCATATAAGATAAACTTCCTGTAGGAACTATAGAGTTTTCGTGTGCATTGGTTGTCTCCGAATTTCCCGCTTTGCTTAATATATGTTCTATACTAAAATTTAATGGTTTTGGAGGTTCTTCATCACTCAAATTCAAATTTGAAGAAGTCATTTTTAAATTTTGTTTTCCAACGTTTTGGCTAATTTTTTCGTATTCAACACATACACTTAACTTGTTTCACAAAACTTCTATCGCCAAAAGTGGCTGTCTTTGAAAAATTACGATTTGGCTAATACAGGGATGTTCCCTGTTATATATTCTTCCCCACCCTAGATGGTTTTTCAAACTCAACGATGGTTAATTATGCGTAAACTGGTAAGCTAACCACTGCTATTGAGATTGAAAAGAGTAGATTGGCCCTTATGCTACCTATTTGAATATATGATGATATATGATAATGTAAATTGCTTATTTGAAAGAAATATTTAACAAGATGAACAACATATTTATTACGCTAATATACAATAATCATAATCATATTTGATTTTTTCCTTATTTTTTTTATTTTATTTATTTTTAAAGTTGCAACAACAGTTACAGAAACCTGTAAAAGTAAAATTTCGCCATTCATATTATTTATTATATTAATAACAAGGTAATTACAGTAATTTTAACAATGCTGAGTTTTATATGTCATTAATTTATTATTTAATTAATAATGGGTCACAAATATTTCACTTAATAATTTCAAAAATGTAAGTTGTTATTTTTTGGTTGAACGCTGTTCAAAATTTAAATGTCAATTGGATGTCAGTTACCAGCTGTTTGCAAGATAACCTCTATTACTTTTTTTTAAATTTTTATTCAATTTCTTTAAAATTTAAAATGATTCGTGCCGTATTAATAGATCTTAGTGGTACATTACACATTGAAAATCAAGTAATAGCCGGTGCCGTGGATGCCTTGAATAACCTACGAAAAGCGAACGTTCTTATAAAATTTGTAACAAATACTACTAAGGAATGTAAGAGATTTTTACACGAACGTCTAACAAAACTAGGTTTTCAGATACAAAAGGATGAAATACACAGTTCTCTAGCAGCTGCAAGAACTCTAATTGTAGAACGAAAATTGAAACCCTTGTTACTATTATCTCCGGAAGCAATGGAAGACTTTGAAGATTTGATATGTAAAGATGATAAGCCTAACGCAGTAGTAATTGGCCTTGCCCCTTCTGAATTTCATTATGAAAGATTAAACGAAGCATTTCGATGTTTGCTAAATGGAGCACAGTTAATAGCAATTCACGCTGGGAAATATTATAAACGAGAAGATGGATTAGCATTAGGGCCAGGTTGTTTTGTGAAAGGTCTTGAGTATTCTGCTAAATGCAAGGCAGAGCTAGTTGGTAAACCAAATCCTACATTCTTTAAATCAGCACTTGGTGATATTAAACCCGAAGAAGCTGTGATGATTGGTGATGATGTAATTGATGACATTCAGGGTGCCCTTGCTGTGGGTATGAAAGGAATTTTAGTGCAGACTGGAAAATATCGTGAAGGTGATGAAAATAAAATTGAAAACAAACCGACTGTTGTAACAAGTTTCACAGAAGCAGTTGAGAAAATCATAAAAGAATATGATATTAAGACGTAAAATTCCTTGCTTAGTATTTATTATATTGTGATACATACATTGAATTTTTTGTTTTAGAAATTAATATTTTGAAAGTAGAAAGTATTACTTGATAGTATTGAGATATGTAGATATTTGTAAATAAATACTTTTAAAATTATTTCTGTTATGGTTTAATAATACATAATTCAAAACGCACTATTTATTTTTATGTACCTCTGACACATTAAAAAAACGTGCAATATTTTTGAAAACTTACACTAATATCTCTCATCTTGCACAACATAGTAGCATTTGTAAAAATATGTTTTATGTAAAACACGTACAGTTAATCTACGCTATTCGTAGAAAAACTTAGTTCAAAAGCTGCGTTTTGCAATGTACCTTCTCAAATATGATTTGAGGATCAAATTTCAGGCTATTATACTAGGTAAACACATAATTTCCAAAGCAAGTTTATTGTAGCAATAAAACAGGAATAATTCGTCAGATTATTATTTTCTTAGGGAACTATGACTAATCCTTTTTAATAAATTTTGTAATTTTTGTATTTATTTTGTAGTTTACTCTTTCATATAGGTACTATTAGGTAATCATCACTTTACTAAGTTTCATTAGACGTAAACATGTCTAATTTCCCTCTCTAAACTCTTTACAACTCTCTCCAAATTCCGATTTCTTATTTACCACTATAAATGATTAGTGCAATTAAGGTCTTTAAAAAAATGTCAGTGAAGTTTACGAGCCTATTTCCTTTTTACTTAAATTTAAGATTATATTTTGTTATACGCATTATTTGCTAACTTAAAAAGAGCTGCAATTATGCAGTAATACCCATGCATTCCCAATGCCCAATTCGGTAGATCTAAAATAACCAAATAAATACTTCACAAATATTTGTTAAATATTTACAATTTCTTTTATTCTGCATTTTTAAATATACCTATTCCTTTATTTACAGGCAGTTGGTTAAAATAATTTTGTCCGGGGATTAATATATTTCGAATATTACAGTACCGTAAAGTTGTGTTACTTTGTTCCACTTTTGAACTTTACAGTGTAACAATTTTTAAACCAAATGTTATTAACTTTTGTTTTTGGTCGCATTTTATAGATCTATATTAATACTTCCAACTTTCAAATTGACTAGAAGCTAAAGGCTTTCTAAATACATGTTTTTTTTTTAAATAAGCGTGGCTAAAGTCAGACGACCAAGTTGGGTTATTTTGGCCACACATTGTTTTATTTACAAAACGCAAAGATATACAAGAACATAGGTAAGTTTGGCCATAGGTATGATTGCCAAGTAAGTTTGCAGTCGTTTTTGAGGGTTTTGGACATAGAAATAATTCAAAAATACATCCTTTTTATGTTCTATTGTCTAGTTTATTATAAATAAAGTAACGACATGTTTTATAACTGTTTTAATTGCAAAGTAAAAAATAGATTCTTTGTTAAAAAAAAAACATTCGAAAATGTAGCTTAGAATAGTTTAAGAGTCATTTTCCATTTCCAGTATCTTGAAGAAACCTCACTTGGATGGGATAGGTGTCTTTATGATCAAATCAGTACCAAACCTGTTAGATTTTGAAGCTTTTTAGAATAAACAAATACATACTCAATTACCAAGTGGCAAACAGGGTAACCATGTGGTGGCCAAACTCAGACCTAAATTAATAATTTTGTTGTGGGCGACTTTGGCCACCCTTTGGCGGTAAAACCTACAAGTTTAAGTTTGCGGCGACCACTCATAAAGTTTTCTAAAGGTTTCATGATTTCGTATTTTCACATGAAAATTATAGATGCCGCCTCTTCATTCACTTACGAATAAAGTTTTTGAAGGTAAAAGTGTTCGTTTTTCATAAATTTCTTTATTTAATTTTTTCAGGAACTAGAAAACAAATTGTGTGGTGTCAATAATTATGTTTTAGTCCAATATAATCTATAAAAACAGTAAAAAAATCACATTTGGCCAATAAGTATTATTATAACGTAATTGTGCATAAATAAAACAAATATTGAAAAATGGCCAAAGTCAACCCTGGTGGCTAAAGCCACCCAACTTTACGATAACAGTTTGGTAAAAAGTATAAATATAGTTTAAATGAAAGCTATGTCCATTACCACAGTCAGATTCGACACAACTGCATGTCTGTTACCGAAGTTACATTCAAAATATTTTATTTATGCGTATAGTAAGTACAGAGTCAATGTTCAACATATCGATCAAATAGCTATATACCACGATAACTAAAAAGAACGATGCAATCAGTATAACCAAACTGTATAGGACATTCAATAGTGTGAAACATTCTACATTTTTAAATATCTATGGTTTTAACGAGATGTTATCTCAGCATTGAGCCGGCATTTGTTAAAGATCTTCGGTTAATCTGTTGTTACAACCAATGGATTGTATTTTGCCGAGCTTATAACAATTTCATATGTCTTAAGATGTAGGTTTATCTTTACATCTCAAGGGCCGATGATTTTAAAACAGCTTGCTTTTACGGTAGAGCAAACATATTTATACCTAAATTTTTGACTTTAACAACTTGCGTTTACTCATACCTCTACAAATTTTAAACTAGAAAATATATTAGAGTTAGCTAAATATCAGCACTTTTACTTCCACATGTATGTACAACATAGTTTCGTATACTCTATATCGAAAAGTAATATTCATTACTTTGCGATGAAGTTGTTAATAACAATAATTCTTTATTCATTCAATTACATGTATATGTCCAATGGTGGTACATTATTGAAATTGTCTTTGTATTTATACTATATAATTAGGGAGCTGGTGGCAATTTAGGTATATATTTTCATCGTCGTTGATAGTAATATGTAATGTATAGAGTAACCTAAACTTGCGGACTCGCATAGACGTCGGTATTACGGGTTAATATAAGAATACGAAAAATTCATAAATAAACTAAACCGGTAGAGAAGCAGGCATGTGGTGTCGACCTTCAATATAAATCATGTTAAACCGCGCTGAGAGAGATTTCGTTTTAGTACCGGTTGAGCTATTGCAGAGATTAGTCGAACGGTCAAGATTATGTACTTACGTGTCGCTTTTGAAAATATAGCTGTTTTTTTTTGTGTGTTGTAGTATTATACCAAGTACATAATTAGTGTATCGTTTCATATAGAACTATATTTACATACCTAAGAAAACAATGCCTCGTAATAGATTTGCTACTAATGTACATAAGTATGTGTCACTTTTTCCCCATTTAAAATATGACTGTAGTGCAGTTTTTTGCTTAATATGCAATGTTCGTTTGGCTGCACTGGACAGAACTGATTGCCAGAGGCGTGTCAATGGTATTAAGCATATGAGAAATGCAAGAACTGAAATATCTTATACACTATTCCTCATACATTTATTAATTATGTTTACCTCTTGTAATCTTGTTGTCGTTAGTGAGAAAAGCAGCTTTTAAAACGTTTTGGCGACAATACGTTCCAAAGTACCCATTACCCTTACAAACACAATTACAGAATCATTTGCCGCGAATGAAAGAGATGCTAGAAAATGTGTGTAAACGTGATTTGTGTTCCAAAAAAATATGGATTACCGTGGATGAGACGACCGATATAAAGAAAAACCGTATTGTGAATGTAATAGCTCACGTTTTATCTAGCGAGAACACAGCATCTCGATATTTGTTAGCTTGCAAACGTGTTCAACAATGTACCGCGGAAAATATTCAAAAAGTGATAATGAACGCTTTGAAAAAATTTAAAATTGCCCAAGATCAAGTTGTGATGATTGTGACAGATAATGCAGCAACGATCTTAAGTGTTGGGCGATCCTTAAAACATATATTTCCTAACTTAATACATATAACCTGCGTGCTCGTTGTTGTTCGACAACATTACGGAAACGTTGATCGGATGATTGGAAGTACTAAAGCAGTGTTTCGTAAATCTCCTAAACGTTTAAGAGAATTTCGTAAATTTTGTCCAAGTATTCCAGAACCTCCTGAACCAATTTTAACGCGATGGGGTACTTGGCTAACAGCAGCTTCTTACTATTTGATTTTTCAACAAATTCAATCAGTTATAATGTGATTTAATCGGAATGAATCCAAAGCAATTAGAGAAAGTCAAAGAGAATTTCAAATTCCTCAACTTTTAGAAGATTTAACAACAATATGTACCAATTATACAGTATTACTAGATGCCATCAGAAAACTACAATGTACTGAATTGTCATTGCAGGAATCATTAGACATAGTGGAGAGTATAAAAAATAAATTACACACATTAAATGATACGCCAGGATTATGCGCTAGTCAAAAGTTGGCAGATGTTTTAAGGAAAAATCCCGATTTTAATACTTTAGAGGCCGTTTATAATAAGTGTAAGAATAGTGAACTTTTAAGTGATTTTGAAAAACAGTTTCTACATGCAAATGTAACTTCCTTATATGTGGAGAGATCGTTTTCTATGTATAAGAATATTTTTTCTTGTCGACGCACAAGGTTTAAAGAAGTAACTGTGGAAACATATGCAATGATGCAAGTTTACAGTAGTTCACATCCTGATGCCTCTAATTTGTTGAATAATTAGCAAGTAAGTTTATTTATGAATTTTTCGTATTCTTATATTAACCCGTAATACCGACGCCTATGCGAGTCCGCAAGTTTTAGTTACTCTAGTAATGTAGTTTTAAACTGTAGTTAAAAAAATGACTGGTAGGTTATCCTGTAACAATCGAAGTACAATCGACAAATAAAGTAATGACGAAACCTCGTTAAAGGAAGATCTCCCGAAGGTTCCCGAGGTTGTACCCTGAATAGAGGCTACTGCAACGAACCGTAAGACGAATACGCACAGCGAAAGATGCGGGTGTTACGGTGAGCAAGTGAGAGCATACATACTTAAGTGCGTGTAGGAGAGGGTGCGAAAGCAGTGCCAAGAAATCAGTAGTCCTACGTATGTTTACATTAAGAGATAGATAGCACTCGTGTTATTTAAGAAAGTTGCATTTCGAATAACAGATTTACTTTTGGGGTGCAGTTTTATGAGCGACAATCGCCGAAAAAAAAACTGAGTTGTTGGTTTAGTTTCTGTTGGTTTTTTATTCTTTAAGTAACTTTTAACGCAGTTTTTAGTTGTAATTTTCGTAATTTTGTTTGTCTATATAAATATTACATTATTTATATATTGCTTTCGTAATTCTCCACCATGCACTTCCCGAATAGAGTCATCTGGCATGCACCCATTTGCTATTAAGACATCATTAGATCATCACGAAATTCATTGCAACAGTTATGCAACATGCAGCCGAAAATTATTTTTTTTTTATTTTTATTTAGTAAAACACATTATAGATAGTTGTTACTCTCTAATTGATATGTAGATCCTTTTTGTATATATAACGATAAGGTATTAGTTCATTGAGAATTGTACTAAAATTATTGAGAAACTTTTAATTTTAAACATCAAGTAAAATAAACGTAAATTCGTTTATACTTCTTCGTAACATTTAATTTAAACCGAGGCAACCTTAACAATATACATTCACTAACCTTGGGTACCTTGGGTGGTTGTACTACATATTAGTTATATTATTAAAGAAGTATTCCGCAAGTTAGTGTTTTCTTATTCTCACCAGTCAAAAATATTACAGTAAGATCAAAATTTACACTTGTTAATTAAATCTAGTTTATATTTTTACTATAACAGTAATATTTCATCGTATTCTTATTCTTTAATATATGTTGTTTATTACTTCTATTTCGATAATTTAATACATAATTTATAGATGTAAAATTCATAAACATCAACAGTTGGTTTGTTGAAAGTTCAAACTTTTCCAATGTATTTAACACTAACTTTGAAATTACTTCGACAGTACATTGTTGTACTCGTCTGGAAGCTAATAGAATTGAAGGTGACGATTGATGTGGTTACATTGTACGTACCATTACATTAACCACAAAATGTTTTTTACGATCTGTTGTTTCGTTCACACATAACCACAGTTGTTTATCTTTCAACTCCGATTTAATTCTTTTTCAACATGTTCACGAGTGGATGGCACAATTCTTTGTAACGATGCCCGACTTGGTAGATTACATGCAATAAAGGTAATACATAAATTAAATTTAAATTTGTCATAGTGTCGTGTGTAACAATCCTTTTTGGACCAACACATTAAAGGGATATTACAAACTACACATTGAATTTTAACGCCATCATCATTTAGGTCAGGCATTTCTGCTTTAACATTGGTCGTTTTCGCGGCGTAGGCAACATTTTTAAAACAAACGTAGAACTACGAAATAGTATTTATGGCAGCGTACATGTATACACAACAGATCTGGTTGAGACTCGCAGTTATGCTGAGGCTTGTATCGAACCTCCGTCACTGCCCGTTGGCGCTAGTGGGCAACTCTATAAATAAGGTTTGACAAACGAGTGCAACGTTAGAGGCATATCGCACAAAAGTAGTATTATTAAAAAATAATATATTCTTACCTTTTATTGACGTCTTGATGTCAACTGTGACAAAATACTACTTCTCCGGTAAGCCGCGTAAAACTGCAACATAAGCAACGCTTCCACTGGCTTCGCATCGACCTAAATCCCCTTTCGGCGCTTCTGCTGTAGCACGCGTTTGTCGAATATAACAATAATAACACAATAATATAATAGATCAATGGTTTCATTTTCATAAATGTGTTTCTTGAACACGAAACTGGTCGCCTAATTTCTTAATAGAACTTTGTGAGATCTGCACAATTTTTTCATTCCTACATTTAATATGAATATTTACTTAATATAAAATTAAATGTTTTACTTGAAAGAAACATTTTTCTGTCTTGGATTTTCTAACCCTAAGATTTCAAGAAAATTATTTTCCTTATTATACACTTTTATTGTCTTGAAATAAAAATATTTTCTTGAATAGAGACTGATTTTCTTGATGCAAGAAACCATTTCTCTGCATGTATTAGGCTTAAAGGCAGATACGATGAAATAATTGCTTTTTATATACCATAATAAAACAAAATTAGTCTTAAACGCAGCAGGAACAACGTCTACCACTTGTACTTACTTGTTTTTGGAATTAAGCTAATTTATTACAACAACAAGGCAGACGCGCTTACATTGTTTACGACACTTTTTTTTTTAATCTTTCACGAGCTCTCATTTGATATTGCAACAATAAATTAAAGGCAGAATTTGCTCATATAATTTATTTTACCCAGTTTTTTACTTTTATCAACTTCTGCCATTGTGCTAATTTATAGGGTGTTTGGTACACTGACGTATGTATATCTGAAAGGAGGTGGCAGGTGAATTGATTTGAAAATTGTTTAGCCAAAGATACCATTATAGTCACGGTTTCTGAGATAAAGCCAACTTAGTGATTTAACTAAATTAGGCGATTTTTGCTACTATGAATTGTAATTAGGCACTATTGGAAGTTTCTAATGCCTTGTAACTTATTTTCATAGTCTTTGATATCTGTTCCATCAAATAAAGTCATTTCATACACTCTGCATGCGATAAAAAATGTTGGGATCGATTAAAGTTCAAAAAGTTTTTTTTTTATATCAAATTTTGATTTAGTAAGCCATGAATAAACAAAAATTACAATACAAGATACGGTTAGGTATGTTTAAAAACTTCCGAGATGTCTGCCCTTTCTGTTGATGCATCACACTCTAATTATTAGCTGCAAACTTTCTCTTGCACTCCTGTTTTCATTTTCCTTGAAATCAACGAATTGCCGTTCCATTTTGTATGATGCCAGTAGTTTTCTTTGGTATTGTAAGGGTGTTTACGTTATTGTCGGCTGATGTATGATTTCTTAAGGTAGATGGGCAATAACTAGTCCATGAATCTACCAATAAAACTGTTTGAAGTCCAGTGTTTGGAAGATATACCTCTGTGAACCATTCCGTAAATAATGCTGTTGTTAGTTTACCGGATGTTGAAGCAGTTACATAGATACTTGCTGCTCCGTATATTGATGCGGCCACTCGTGGTCCAAATGTACCACTTTGTTCTTTTAAAACCATAAATAGCGGTGATAATAAGCGTCCAGACGCGGATATTGTGGGAAGGATGGTATAGTTGTGGGTTGTCGCGAATATAGACTGTACAATACTTTCAACTGCTTTCGATCCTTGTGGAGCTAACGTGCGACCAGCGTGTAATTCCACCACTGTGGTCTTTAAGAGATCGGCCCAAAGAATGCATGTTTGCGACACCATCACTCATAAACATTAAAAGTTGCTTAGTTGAAACAAATTTGTTCAATGAGTTCAACAGTACTATTTATAACTCTTTCGGAAGCAAGTAAGAAGGACGATGACGGTCGATGTGGTTTCATTGTACGTACCATTACATTAACCACAGAATGTTTTTGACGATCTGTTGTTTCGTCCACACACAACCACAGTTTTTTATCTTTCAATTTCGTTTTCATTCTTTTTTTCTATATGTTCACGAGCAAATGGCACTACATTTCGTATCGATGTCCGACTAGGTAATTTACAGTCCGCATATTTATTCCAGAAGGAGACAAATGCTTCTTTGTCTAGTAAACGAAACGATAGATTACATAAAATAAGAGTAACACATATATCAAATGAAAATTTTTCTTGGTCTCGTATGCCACTTTCTGCAGAAGGATGCTTGTTGCTTTCGATGTTACGTTGACAATGGCTTCTGGACCAACACATTAAAGGGATTTTACAAACTAGACATTGAATTTTAGCGCCATCAAAAATTAAGTCCGGCATGTCCACTATAAAGTTTTTAACTGTGTCTGCCAATGGTCGTTTTCGCGACGTACCTAACTGCGACATGCTTAAAGCAAACATAAGCGTACAATCACGAAATAAGTTACAGCCTACATATACACAGAACTACTCGCATATGGCATCGATTTAGTACTGACGCTGTGAACGCGTGAAATAAATAATCGCCGACTCCGCACTACATATCTACTACACTGATTGTTACCGCTGTTTGCCCAGACTACTTATAACTGTTAATGCTAGGGTAGTACAAGTAAATAATTGTAGTTATTATAATATATCGGTAAACAATGCACTTGTTTTTCTAATTGAAATAAAAAAAGTCTATGTAAATATAACATGTCTATTTTGCACATGGATTCACAGTAATTTAAGGCGACGTATTGCAGTGCAAGTTTTATCTTTTACTAACAACTATATTACATAAAATAAAATATAATTTTTGTACTGTTCGAAGAGCTCCGACATACTTAACGTGGGATTTGAATACGCTCCTTATCAAAGGGGTGGGGGAGCGTACCATAATTTTTTTTAATGGAACTAGGGTGCTATTTTCATATATGTGATTGAGCTCGATGAGACGATTATTTTGATATATAGTTGTGATGTATTTGTTCCAGCCACTGCCGAGTTATTTTAAGGAAACCGAAAATCTATTAAACGCTCAGGCATAGTTTCACCCTCTTAAAACGAGATTGGGCCGGTAAGGAAAATACTTTGGAACTTCCTTGGGTGTGGACTATTTGTTCTCAAAGTTTCAAATTTCTTTGAATTTTCCGGTTCGGGATGTTCCCTTGTTAGATTTAACTGAAAGAATTATCATCTTCAATTTTTTTCCTCTGTCAGTCTAAAAACGGGTTCTGATACAAAGTTCTTTAAAGCTTGTGAGATAAAACCGTATTGCAATCATGACTTAATATACGATCAAAAACTACTTAACAATGAAGCTAGAGAACTGTTGCTTTGGGTAAAACTCAACAATCATGGTGAACGAATTTCTAATTCCTGGTACTTAACACGTAATTCTGTAGCTCAAAACTATTTCCCTGAAAGACAATTGCTGCAAAGCGTATTGTCACGTACGATTGATGATTTGCACTGGCGTTTTCAAAGGTTCAATTCCACCTTGGATTACAATTTTTGTAAGTTTTATTTTTATTTCACTCAGAAAAGAAAACAATAGAGACTACTACTTGCGAAAAATATCACCCAGATTAAACCGCACACAAGGCATAAATAAAACGGATTATTTTGTCCGCAAGGTTCTACCATCCATCATAACATGTAATGCGGATGAATGGATTTGTTGCGTGATAAGATTAAATGCATTATTCATCCTCCTTAAGCTTTTTTCCCTTAAAGTGCTCACAAGGACTAACCATATCGAATATTTTCAAAAGACCATTTAAGTTATTGTTAGATTTGCTAGTTACGTAAATTAGATACGTATTTGGGGCATTATGCTTAAACTTATTCTTGAAAAATAAGGTTTTATATTTCGCATTTCGTACTTATACCAGTGTATACAGGGCGTTCGCCAATTGATTTTCGAATGTACTGGAAGTTAATGTCAACTTGATTACCTACTTTAAATATGGCATTCTGTATATTTTACAATTTTTCGATAGCCGACATTATTTTACATAAACTGTATTAAGATTTCTTTTTATCTATTTTTTGCCAATTCTGAGAGAAACGAATTTGAATGAATTTTTATGGAATATATTAAGATGTTTTCTAAAATGAAATATCAGATTAAATGATAATAAAGTCTTGTTTTATTATTTTCAATGCTCCACTTACAAAATAATTTTGACTTACTTACATTAAAGGGTAGTGTGTTAGTGCTTCGTTTGAAGTTCTTCTTTTAAAATCCTGTTTTCTTCCATTTAAGTTAATGCTCCCAATCCTTTTGTAATAAAGATTTATCACTAATTTTAGATTCCTTTTTTTCTTATTGTTATTGTAGGAGCCAAACGTGTACTTAATAGTTGTTTTATAGTACACATATTTATAATTTATATACCACCAGATGTTGCTATTGATTATCTTGAAAACTTTCTGGAAATATTTGAACAGACTATTATTAATTGTAAGAATGTCTTAATAATTGGCGACTTTAATATCACCCACTTTAATTATAATATAAATGACCCGCGGAAACATTGCATGTTAACTTTTATTGATTTTGTTAGTTTGTGCTAATAAAGCGTTATTGAAAATTGTAATAGTCGATTATTAGATGTAGTTCTGTCAAACTGTAAAGTAGAAATAATTAGAGATACCTGTCCTATTTTGTATGAAGATGCACATCTTCCTGCCTTAGGTATCTCTATACTCTACGATAACAACAAATTTGTCAATTTTCCTAGTAACTCAAACTATAAGTCTTATAACTTTAAACGTGCTGACTTTACGAATTTGTATCATGCCTTAGCAACAACTGATTGGTCGTTTCTGGAAGATTCCAAAGCCGCTAACACTGTCCGCAATTTATTTTATGAAAAATTATATTACCGATTTGAACTATATGTTCCTCTATATAATAATTAACGCTGGCCACGAGCGGTACCGCTCATCGGCGTAGAATCAGTTCGAACCGGGAGGAACGGTAGTATTACTTCGTCTGCGGAGCAGTACGGACATTTTCGCTGCCGGTCATTTGCGCAATTGTTTATCTGTCCTAGAAAAATTATGATTTCGCCAGCAAAACGACCGCGGTCGGACAAACTTCGAAAATTTATTGCAGAAATTCCAGACTTAATATATGAAGGTGCTAAAATTAAATGTGTAATCTGTAAAATCCCGTTAATGTGTTGGTCCAGACAACATTGTCTACGACACGTAAATAGCGAAAAGCATGTCTCAAAAAGAAATTGCGCACGAGACAATGAAAAATGTATATTTAATTTATGCGTTACGTTTATCGCATGTAATATACCGTTTATTTTACTAGACAAGGAACCATTTATCTGCTTTTGGAATAACTATTCGGAGTGCAAATTACCAAGTCGAACATCGTTACGAAGAATTGTGCCATTTGCGCGCGAACATATTGAACAAAAAATAAAATCGGAGTTGAAAGATCAAAAATTGTGGTTATGTGTCGACGAAACAACAGATCGGAAGAAACATTCTGTTCTTAATGTAATGGCACGCAAATTGGAACCTCATCAATCGGCACCTTCAATTCTATTAGTCTCCAAACGAATACAACAGTGTACTGCCGAAGTAATTTCAAAGTTAGTGTTAAATACATTGGACAAGCTTGAACTTTCAACAAACCAACTCTTGATGTTAGTGAGTGATGGTGCTGCAAACATGTTTTCTGTAGGCCGGTCTCTTAAAAAGCATTCTGCTAATTTGTTACACATTACGTGTAAAATTCATGCTCTCAATCTTGTGGCGGATAGTGTCAGAAAATGTTATCCTGAGGTGGACGCTTTAATAGCGCATACCAAAGCAGTATTTGTCAAATCACCGAAACGTATTCGCGAATTTCGCAGCCTGTGCCCCCGTATACCAGAGCCACCAGAACCTATTCTAACTCGTTGGGGAACATGATTGCAGGCCGCGTTTTATTATCATAAATATTTTGAGAATATTAAGAACGTGGTTTTACAATTCGATACAAAGGAAGCTGCCGCTATCCAGAAAAGCCAGTCGAAATTTCAAGATAGTCAGGTTAAAATGGATTTAAAAATCATTCACGACAATTACTTCGGGCTATCAGATGCAATAGAAAAATTACAAAATCCTGCGGTGTCGTTAGAAGAATCTCTACAAATAGTGCAACATGTTCACGCATAGCTATGCGCGATTGAAGACGCAAAAAATGTTTCTGTTCTAGAAAAATTTGAAAGTATTTTTGAGAAAAATTCTGATTTTGGCACATTAAGACACATTTGTGAAGGGGCGTCAACAGAATCGTTAAGTTACTTGAAAGATTATTTTACTTACGCAAATATTACGTCACTAGATGTAGAACGTTCGTTCTCTGCATATAAACGCATTTTTTCCTCATGCCGTACTAGTTTTGCCGAAACAACAGTTGAAACATATATAATGTTGCAGATATTTAACAGACATTATTCACTTTGTGATTTCACGGAGGACTCTTAAAATGGTAAGTGTTTGAGCACGTGTTATTTAATTTTTATTTAAAAGATGAGCGAAATTATTTGCGGCAGCAAACATCTCTATTAGCAGAATAACTCTAGCGGAACGCGAGGCCTGGTCGACTCTACGCTACTGCGCGGTACCGCTCGTTGCCAGTTTTAATAATAATCGAAGAAGAAGATATCCAACCTGGTATACTTATGAGATCATTCAAAACATCAAACTGAAAGCTTGTTATTTGAAACAATTCAAAAGATCTAAAAATGCCAATGCATTTAGTCAGTATAAATACTTAAGGGCGTTAGTAAAGAATCAAATGAAAGTTGCGTACCAGGGTCACATCTCTAGTGTGGAAAGTTCGATCTCAGATGATCCTCGCAGGTTCTGGTCCGACATACATAGTAAAAGCAGTAGTTCTCGAATTTCTGGCTCTATAAGTTTTGACGATATTATATATGATGATCTACAAGCTATCGTAGATGGTTTTGGGTCATACTTTAGCAGTGTGTATGTTGATCATAATCCAATTATGGATGCTCCTCCTTGTTTTGCTTATTCAACATGCATTAATGTCACTGGATTGACTGAAGTAGCGGTGGATGCTGCCATCCGAAAATTGAAAAACGAGATGACTGCTGGTCCAAATAGTATCCCAAGCTTCTTGGTTCGTGACTGTTGGATTATCTTGGTGCACCCATTAACAATCATCTGTAACTTAGCTCTTACAACAGCTACATTTCCAGATCTTTGGAAGTGTACCAGAGTATGCCCAGTACTCAAGAGCGGATCATTTTGTGATATGAGAAATCATCGACCTGTTTCTATTCTCAATAAGTTCGCCAAAGTCTTCGAAGCCGTTATTTAATCCCGCATCTATCCACTTGCTTCAAATTACATCTCAATTGATCAGCATGGTTTTGTTGAGAGAAGATCAACTGTTTCGAATCTAGCCATCTTCACGCAGTATACTCATAACACAGTTGATGCCTGCGGACAAGTTGACACCATATACACCGATATTTCCAAGGCCTTTGACCACATTAACCATTTATTACTACTAAGAAAACTGGAAACATTTGGCTTCAGTAATGCGTTAATTTCGCTGTTTTGTTCATATTTAACTAATCCAATCCAGTAGTACAATGGTTATAAATCTCAATTGTTTCATGCCACAACTGAGGTACCACAAGGTTCAAATTTAGGTCTCTTAATGTTTCTACTATTTATAAATGACATAGCGGAACAGATCAATTGTAATAAGTGTATCTTTGCCGATGATTTGAACATTTTTACTTCGTTAACCACACAAGAAGATTGTATTCATTTGCAGAGTCAGATCAATGTAATTGCAAGATGGTGCACGGTTAACTGTCTGCACCTAAATACTACCAAGTTCAAAATTGTAGCATACACTAGGAGGGCGAATTCCGTAATCTTCAATTACATTATAAATGATGTACCTATTTCTCGGGTTTCAATAATTAAAGATTTGGGTATCTACTTCGATACAACCCTTACATTTTCTATGCATAGACTTAGTGCCATATCTTCCGCTACTAAAATGTTAGGATTCTTGATAAGAAACTCTTCTTGGTTTCATATAAACACCATTAAATTATTATTCTTCACATACGTAAGATCTAGGTTGGAGTACGGATCTCTAATATGGAATCCTCACCATGCCATTCATAAATTATCTATTGAAAATGTACAAAGAAGGTTTCTGAAGTATCTGTTTTTTAAAGAAGAAGGCGTTTACTCATGCAGAGGTTATGAACATCAATTACTGCTGCAAAAGTTCAGTGTTCTTTCACTCAATGTGGGATGACAACTACACCTTACAAAATTTCTGTACAATTTGGTACACAATAAAATTGATTCCCCTCGTTTGTTTGTTCAACTACAATTTCTTGTTCCACTGTTCTTCACCAGGCAGTCTCCTACCTTTTATACACCGTTTGCCCGTTTGAATACATCACTGAATTCTTCAGTTGTTTCTATGTGTCGCGCTGTTAATGCAATATCATCACAATGCGATATTAATTTTATCAACGTTGCCCATATTCTTTATTTAGCGACAGTATCGTTGACGTATGAACTGCTGCGGATATCGTTTATGGACCATATTCATCCCCTCTCCCCTCTCAACTTTGCTGGCTTTTACGTTCCTACATATTCTGTTGTTCTTCTAATAAAGTAATATAGTACATTTTGGTATGGCACGTAAGAATAGTTTAGTTTATCTAGAGTTTATACGAGGCGTGTCCGGGAACAAAGGTACACTCGCTTAGAAGATACAAATAAATTTATTAAAAAATAAACAGCGTATTACAGGATGAAAGTGCGGTCCTTAAACTATTTTTCAACGTAGTCAACAACCCGATTGAGGCACTTGTCCCATCTGCGGACGAGGTCTAACATACCCTTGGTATGGAAATCAGGTCCATACCGGCGCAGCCACTGTGTTGTGGTTTGGATGATCTCATCCTCATCCAACCGAAACCGTTGTCCTCCCAAGAAACCTTTCATGTCTCGGAAAAGATGAAAATCTGAAGGAGCCAAGTCCGGACTGTGAGCTGGGTGAGCGATGATTTCTCATCCGAAATGACGAAGCTTATCCGTGGTGATTCTGGCGATGGCGTGGCGCTTCCCGTAATTTATCGAGGGTTTCGCAGTGTGCTGCTGCATTTACAATTTCGCCATAACGCTTAAACTGAAGCAGAAGGACGCCTTTACAATCCCAAAAAAGTGTAGCAAGGACTTTTTTAGCCGATGGAGTAACGCGAAATTGTTTGGGAAGTGGACTGTCGAGATGCTTCCATGCCATACTTTGAACTTTGCTCTCAAGCTTCGTGTGATGAACCCACGTCTCATCTCCGGATACGATATTCATAAGAAACGAGGGGTCGTTATGGTAACGTTGCAGGTTTTCCAAAGATCATGCAAGTCTCTCTTCCTTATGCGCATCCGTGAGTTGCAAAGACACCCACCGTGCAGAGACTTTTCGGTAGTCAAGCTTGTTGTGGACAATGTCGTAGATTACTGTCTTCGGAATGTATAGTTCGGATGCCATTTCTCGAATTGTCAAACGTCTGTCGGTGATGATGAGTTCTTGAACCCGTTGGATGTTTCGATCCATCAGAGAGGTTCTCGGTCTTCCAGATCTTGGAAGATCATCTAAGTTTATCCGACCCTTTTGAAACTCTGAACACCAAACCGACACTTGTTTGCGTGAGATAACCTCGCCATAAGCTTCGGAAATTCTTCGGTGAATTGCGGTCGGCGATTCCTTCTTTGCCACACAAAAGTAGCGAATGATTGCACGAACTTCCAGTTGAAATCATGCGATATCATGCACATGCGCAGGAGGTATTATTTTATATTATTTTATAATGTATTGTGTGTATCTCTTGTACTTAAATATAGTTCTTTTTTTGATTTATTATTATTATTATTATTATATTATTATTATAAATCCCCCCCAGTCGTTTTTCTTAGCTTCTTTAATTTATTTTTCTTGGTTATTTTCTTCAAAGTATTTTCTAGTTACTTTTAACAGTTTCTAATAGTTGTTTATAAGCTGTAAACTGCTCTCCTCGTCAAAGACCTGCTAATGTCGAAACATATCAAATTTACTACTTCTTGATTATTGAAGGCTGATATCATTACTTGCATAAGTACTTTGATAACTGTTGTAGAAGACTTTCCTTTGATTAATTCCCTACTGCGCAACATTTCAGAAATTACTTATGTCAAAAGAACTTGGCAATCCCATCCCTAACTGCCCACTCAGGTATCTTTGATGGTGTTGGACATATGGTAATTAGGTCTATGAATGACGAATTCATTTGTATTTCAGTTTATACAAACATGTATTTATTTTAAGTTTCAGTCAGTGTCCCATGCAACGGCGCGGACTGCATAGGTGCTCCGCAGAAAATTTGTGTGGAATCCGTCTCCATGAAGAAAATAATTATCTTATTTTCTTTTATTTAGCATAATGTTCTACTTTCAATTCTAGTGCAACTAATAATAAATGTTGAAAAATATACGCGTAAACGAAATTATTATTTTATGGTTGCCTAAAGTGCTGCATTCGTTAGCACTACCGTTAATAAAATAAATAAAAATTCAAAGAAGCATATTCAGCTTAATAATGAAATTCAAGTCACAATGAAGATCAAATTTACTCAAGTACAGGAATTGTTGTGAAACCAGGAATTTACCGAAGGTTTCTGCAACACAGGTTGAACAAAAAAATTAATTGAAGAATGAGAAGGAAAAACCCCACCGAAAATCTGAATTTCAATTAGCAAAAACACAAAAAATAACCAGAGGCGAAAAACTTAATATATTAACGTATGTATAACGGAGACGCATCCATAGAACATATCTGGAACTTCGTGGACTTGACCTTAGCTCTATAAAGTTGACGTCTACAAGGGACGCCACTCACACAGAGGAGACGTTCTAAACCTAGACGTCAAAAATCCAAAAGTCGCTTTTCAAAAATGGTTGCGGAAATAAACCATCGATTTTTCAGAAGGAATTATCCATCAATTTTCCTGGAAAGCTATGCAACTAATCGAGAAAAACCCTACATCTGTGGATAAAAGATTTAATCGAATGAGAAAACCGCACTCTGATTCCTCAAACCGTTCAAAAGTTATTAATGATAAGAACAAAATACAAAATAAAAGTTTTAACGCCAAGAATTCGTTGTTCAAAAATTTGTAATGGTATGGTTAATGAGTTGTTCGATTATTAATATCATACTAAGCTTTTAGGAGAAAAGGAAACGCTAATACACGTTAAAAGAAGCCAAATTTTAAAGATTTTAGATAATATGTTTTAAGCTGCTTTTCATTACAAACATCGGTTGAAGAAAACTATCTTAAAGAAAAACATATTTCTGTTGTTATAATGAACTAGTACAGTATAAATTCTGATTTAACTGTTTGTATTAGGAAAAGTAAATTAAGTATTTAATGGATACCATATTTATTTGTCTTCCTTGCTAATGTTTTTCGGTCGGTCATATACTTAATTTTTATTTTATATAACAAATATTTCTTTCCATTTAGGTTGTCTTATTGGAATCCCATTGTATAATAAAACGGAAATATGTTTCGGACATCTTCAACTTCATCTATCCTTAACAAACACAATGGAGAGTAGTAAGTTCTAATTTGTAAGGATCGTGTTTTTAGGGGAGAAACATTAGATCGGAGATAAAACCGACCGAATTCGTACAACGTTAGCAGATAATCCAAATACAGAGAAGAGAATTGCAGATGCTGCGAATGTCCCCTTCGTACTCGAAATGAGTCCTCAATCGCGGTTGGCATCTCGGCGTTAGACTCCTCTCGTTTAAGACCACTCACGACCTGTTATTATTTGCAAACGATGTTGTTTCGGTCCTCCAGTGACCGACTTGGTTTTACTATTCACCCGTTTGTTTCGGTAATGGCACGGGGCAGATGGAATTGCGGGCCACTTTTAGATTGAGATAACATCGTATTAGAAAATAGAGTTTCTATTTATTTGAATTCGGTCGCACGGCACTTGAACACAGAAACCAGTTAGTGTATAGAACAGTTTACGTTTTTCTTCGGACCCTTTTCGAAGTAAGCCAACCACAAATTAGTGTATCAATGTGGTAAATGTCGGGATACAATGAGGTAATGTTACAATATAAATTTGATTTTAGTAGCGGAAGAACGATTAGATCGTACTATTTTTACTGCGATACGTATGTATGTACAGTTAGGGAATTAAGTATCGAGACGAGTCGAAAACTACGCGCAGCTTTGGAGGGCGACCCTGTTACGAGGCTATGTCATCCTCGTAACAGGTTGACGAGATTCACGAGAACGATAGACGAAGACGCAAGGAATAGTTCTTCGTTCGCCCCAACGATTTATTACCCGACAACGGATTGCTTAAGTGTTAATTTCAGAAAGAAGTGTTTGAAAGCATGTGTTGGTATATATACACTACCGTTCATGGAAGTTCGGGCAAGCAAAAAAATGTACGGAAGTCAAAGAAAATAAGAGAAATATTAAATGGCCATGTATTTAATACTTACTTACATGATTTTACATATTTTCAACCACAAATTTATTAAAAAGAAAAAGTTTATGTAATACAAATAATTTAAATTTGATTTTCATCGAAAAATCCACCTTTTGCCTTTAGGACTGCTGCCACTATTCTCGGCATTCGATTCATTAATTTTGCTAATGTTTCATTGGACAAGCTTGTCCATACCTCCTGGAGAATGGTCCACAAATGTTCCTTCGATTTTGGACACTTTTTCCTAACACATCGGTCTAATTCTTCACATAACGACTCTATCGAGTTCAGATCGGGGGACCGTGGCGGCCATTCCATAATTTTTAGGGTTCTTTCATTTTCTTCTTGCTGCAGGTAATCTGTGCACAATTTAGATTTATGTTTGGGGTCATTGCCCTGCATAAATTCAAATCCACGACCAATTAATCGGACTCCCGACGGTATGGCATTTTCCTCCAGGATTTTCCGATATTCTTCTTTTTTCATTATGCCCTCAGTTTTGAGCAAGTCCCCTGTTCCGATTAAGGAAAAACAACCTCAAACCATTACAGATCCGCCTCCATGCTTCACCGTAGGAACTATACACTCCCGTAACATTCTTTCCCCTCTTGATCTGCGTACGAAAGCTCTCCGTCTATTTCCAAAAACCTCAAACTTGGATTCGTCATTCCATAAAATGTTTTTAAAATCGTCCACTGTCTAATCTCTATGAGCTTGTGCCCATTTCAGTCGTTTCAGCCTATTTCCTCTTCGGAGTAACGGTTTTCGACAAGCCACTCGCCCATACTACCCAGCCTCTTTCAGCCGACGTTTCACAGTACTCACAGAAACTTTGGAATTTCGCTCATTATTGAATTCTGCAGCAATTTCTGATGCTGTTAGTCTTCTATTGCGCTTACTAATTATTTTTATTAGTAACTCTTCCGCAGGAGTCGTTTTTCTTGACGGTCCTGGCCGATTACGATCTTACACGTCACCGGTTGTCTTAAATCGAACTATAGTATCATGTACTGTAGATTTTTTTATTTTTAATTTATCCGCTATCCGTCTTTCTGCGTACCCTTCCTGATGCAAGGTAAAATAGTAGATCGTTTTGAAACAGCTAGAGGCTTTCCACGGGGCATTTTAAGCAGTCAAATCGAAATTATTTTATTTTTCACTTGCACAACCACAGATACTTTCACAATAACAATCTCTTCAGAACTACTGCGTTTACAAATGTTATAATACTCTATAAAGGTATACGAATATTTCCAGGTAACACGAATGAATCAGCTAACCCTCCTAGGGATTATTATAAAGCTTTATTGTCACTGTAATTATTGGGGATTTCCAACATAATTATATATTTTATGATAACGGTCTTATAATAGACAAATACTACCTGGAAATTGGTAAAAGGCTTCCAGAAAAGGTTAGTTTTAATAATTCCTCACAGAAATGTGTATTATATAATTTAAAATTTTTTTCCTAAACAGTTAATATAATTTGTCAGCTTGCCCGAACTTCCATGAACGGTACTGTATATAAACATATATACCTTGAGACAAGAATTATATATGTGTGTGTGCATATCTATGTGTATACTTATAAATAAAAATGAAATAATTTAAGTAAGTCTTTTTTTATCTTGGTATCATTGAAAATTATTAAATAGCAAGTAAAATTTTGGGTGTGGTGGCTACTTTTAATTACAATTCCAGTTATGTAAAAATTAAAACATACTATGTATCTACTGGACCACAAATAAAAAAATATTTGAACAAGTTAATAATGCAGGATTACATGCATTGATTTTGTTGAGAATATAAAATGAATAATAATTGAGATGAAAACTATGTTTTGTAATAATTAAAATTTATTTTTATATAAAATAGACGCACATAATTTTATTAATAGTCGTTAATACATAAATATTTCTGGACATGTTATAACGCTAAATGTAATATGTATATATACAGAGTGGCGCAATAGTGCGGCTCCATATAACCGCTATTAAGAGTGATATCAAAAAAAATTTCTAATAAAAACTGTAGACATTCCTAAACGTAACATTTTAAAATTATTCACATTTATACAGGATGTTCCATAATTCCAGGATGAACCTAACTAATGTTTTTTTTTTTAATGGGATACCCTATATATTAATTTAAATTTTGGTTAAGCTCGTCTCCCCCATACTCCCAATATAGTTCCATTTCGTTGTACTGGGTATTTGAAAAGTTATGGTCAATTTTATTCCAAAACATGGCAAACCTAATAACCTATATCTTATATATAGGGCGAGAAATAATGAATGCTTAATCTTTTTAATACTAGAGCTCACCCAAAATGAGAAGTACATATGTCGTCATCGTTAGCTGCGCGAACAAAATGTGCCAGCGGCGTTGGTAATTTAAACAAATGCTTAATAGGGTCAAAATAGAACGAAAATAGTTTGATGATTGATAAACAACAGGAATTAATAAATACAAATATTGCTATACATCATTTAACAACGTTTTACCCAAACTTTGATACAATTTCATCTTAAAATAATATTTTAGTTTGGAAAGAGTAGATATATAATTTTTTTGCTTCATTAAAACCCAGATTAAAAATATCTACGTTTTGTAATTTAAGGAAATGAAATGAATTATTATTATACCCACCCCAGGACTTATTTTTGCTTCGTTAAAGCATCTAAATAAGATTCCAATTATAAAACTTTCCTTTTCTCGTAAAATATTTCCAACAAAATTATTCAACTTTGTGTAATGTTTTATAACTATATTGTTTAGGATTATTCAAAAATAGTTGTAAAGGTATATATTTATTTCTTCACGATATTACAAAGCAAAGCTAAAGTTGTCTTAAATATTTTATTCGCTTAGCTCGTATGTCATATGTTTCCATTAAAACTTTCTTTTTATCAGAGGTTTTCCGCCATCTAAAAATAATTATGCATTTTAACTACTACGCTTATTTAATAGAAATAGTGTTCTTACTTAACCCCATTTTCTTTAACACAGTCGCTAAAGTTGTTAGTCCCCCAGAAAAACAATATGCCATTCTCGACTATTTTATTATAAATACCTGAAATAAATATTATTTATTTTATACTAAATGCTTAATTTAATTTGGCATTGAAACAATGGAACTATATACATAACTGTATACACTCTATATGCTCAAGATATTCGTAGGTAAATATTTTAACGAATTGTCATCTACGGAACACTCTGAATATACATACCGTTCCAGTTGCGACATGCAACTTTTTGTCCAAAGGACAACTTGATGCCAACTTTATTTGAATGATTGATATACCTACATATGATAAAAGCAAAATATTTTGAAATAGCTTTTAAAGTGGAACGTTTCTTTTCATGAATGTAAAAGTTATGAATAATTGACCGAGTTGTTGCAGTATCTTCTCCACGAACTGTCTCCTCGACTATTGAATTTTGGTATGGGGAATGCTTAATAGAAATGAGAATACGTAATGTACCCCTTCTACTTTTGATAAAACATACATGGGTTTCTGTCTGAAGAAAAATGAGAAAATCGTAAATTTCAATTTTGACTTACCCTGTATAAATGCGACACTCGTGGAAACAAATTACAATTGATATCAAAGTAAGAGTATATTCCTAAACACGTGGTTTCATAATGTCGGGATGGCGACCAAGGTTTCAGAAAAATGTTACTCTTTCAAATTTCAGTTAGGTCTGTCTACACAACTCATTTATTGACCCCGATGAAGCTTTAAATAAAGGCGAAATATTGGAGAAAATTTAAAAGAGTTACATTTTTCTGAAACCTTGGTCGTCATCCCGACATTTTGAAACCACGTGTTATTCCTAAGGACCGCCGTACTCCTTGGTGTTTTATATTCCTAAACTCGTGGTGGTATTAAAACGATTGAATATTCATTATTTATCAAGGTACGGGTTGTCATGTTTTTAGAATTAAATTGACCATAACTTTTTAAATATCCAGTAAACGTAATGAAAACCTATATTGGGAGTATGGAGCAGATGAGCTTAACCAAAATTTAAATTAATATATAGGTGTCCCATTAAGAAAAACATAAGTTGGGGTTACCATGGAATTATGGAACATCCTGTATAAATGTGAATAATTTTAAAATGTTACATTTAGGAGTGTCTACAATTTGTATTAGAAAGTCATTTTGATATGACTCTTAATAGTGGATATATCGAGTTCTGCTACATTATTGCGCCACCCAAGATTTTATTTATTACATACATACATATGTAGTATATATACATGTTGATGTGTTATATTATATAAGAATAGCGTAGCAAAAATGAAATAAAATGCTTTTATTTTATTTCCAACGAATCAAATCAACAGGAGAATTTCGTGCCTATACGAGATAAAATCACAGGCATAAGTGCTATTTCCGAAAGAAACCTTAAGACGACGTAAAAGAGAGAAATGCTTAAATTAAAATTATCGTAACGTCCCAAAGTGTCTATTACCGGCTGTAAATCAATGAATGATGACGGGACAAATATTACTTGCGTCTTCGTCTACCGTCCTCAAGGTGACGTAGCTTCGTTACAGGGTCGCCCTCTAACCTGCGCGTGGTTTTCGTATCGTTTCAATATATTATTCCCTCACTGTACATACATACGTACAACATGCGACAAACATAAAACAGCATCTCGGTACAGGAACAGATAGACATTCATTTCATCATATGAACACATGGGCTCTTCGTGATGTGTCTTCTACGCGTACACGTTTGCTTAGGGATGAGATTGCGGGTACGTTCTTCAGGGAATAATTTCCCGGAACGAGTATATTCCCAGAGAAATTCCGAATAGTTGAGAAATTAGTTATAAAGTGGGAGTATTGATACGAGAGCCAATTATTGACAATAGACGTTTAATATATTTTAGATTTTTTTTTATGTGTTCAAAATAATTCATTTCAATTATAAGATATTTTACCATGCCCTCCTTCCACTTCTTAAAGGCCGCCAACCAATCTTCTTGTGGGATACTTGCTAAATTCTGATTAATGGTCGCATCAATTTCTTTCTCAGACGAAAATCTCGTACCTTGCAAATGTTCTGTAAACGCACAACACAGTCAATAGTCACACATTGCCAAATTAGGTGAGTACGGTGGATGTTTTATTACTTTTATATTTTTTTCAGTTAAATATTGGATCGTAAGAGCTGCGTTATCGGACGTTACCGCGATGCAATGTAATATACTTCGCAGGAACTCTACTGAACACCTCAGATTTAGCTGTAACTGTTCTTTGTTCATCCAATTTGACCCACATCCATTGGACTAAGATCCGGAGATTTGGCAGGCCATTCAATGGTACGTCTTCTTTCAATCAACTTTTGAGGAAATCTAATAGTTGTCATCCTTCTAATGCATAATGGGGTAGAGCTCCGTCTTGCTGAAATTTTATAGCAACTGGTAACTGTTCCTCTTCCATTAAGGCAGCAATAATTTGAATATTTAAGAGGTTCAAATAGGTTTTATCTGTTAAATTACTATTCAAAAAATAGGGTCCAATAATTCTGTTTCTGTAATCACCAGCCCAAACATTTAATTAATAGCAACAATTATGCCGATGAACCCTACGATTTAAACAAAATGTTGCCTCATCCGAAAAAACAAGGTTTATTGTCAAATTAGGATTATGCTGGCAAATCTCCATCATAACTTCACAAAATTCAAGTATTCTATTGAAATCGTCATCAGAAAGTTTTTGCACAAGACGAGATTTATATAGATGATATTTTTCCTTTTTTAAAATTCTTTCTACTGCGCCCGGAGTGATATTGTGGTGGATATACGAGGTGTGGCAATTAAATAGTAGCACCGGACTGGTGGTACTATCGGTAAACAGCGAGCATGCCACGGCAGGTTTGAACATGTCTGCGCTTGTAGATGCTTCTCCCACCCTGAGCTCGATGGGCACGGTTGTACGTCGCTCAGTTTCGCTGTAGCAATCGTCCGTTCAAGTCCTTACGCTAGCGTCGCGTCAGAAAAATGCAGAGTGTTCAGATTGAGCAATGAGTTAACCTCAAGTTTCTTGTGAAACTGGGAAAAACTGCTACAGAAGCTCATGCCATGTTAAAGGAAGTGTACGGAAGTGAATGTTTTCGCGCACACAAGTTTTTGAATGGTGTAAAAGGTTTAAGGAGGGATGTGAAACGATCCGCGGCCTCGACGACCCTCAACATCAAAAACGGACGACAACATTCAGAAAATTGGTAAATTGATCCGCGAAAATCGTCGTTTGAGTGTTAGAGCTTTTGTTGAAATCTCGGGAATTAACAAAGAAACTGTCCGTCAGATTTTGCATGAATCATTCAACATGCAGAAAGTTTGCGCAAAAATGGTGCCAAAAATCGAGAATGAACATTTGTGCTGACCTTTTAAATAACATTGATGATGATTCAGAATTGTTAAAGAGAGTGATTATTTGTGATGAATCGTGCTTTTTTACCTACGATCTTGAAACAAAGCGCCAATCGATGCATTGGAAGAGCCCAAACTCACCATGACAAAAAAAGCGAAAATGAGCAAGTCTAAATTCAAGGCCATGATGATTGTCTTTTTTTTGATACGCGTGGAATTGTCTACGTCTACTGGGTCCCCGAAGGTCAGTCAATCAACATTATTACGTCGAGGTTCTAACAACACTTCATGAACGAGTGAGAAGATGAAGACCCGATTTGTGGAAGAGCAAATCCTGGATGCTCCACCAAGACAATGCGCCAGCCCATTCCGCCTTGTCTGTGAAGGCGCTCTTTGCGAAATCTGGCATCACCGTGTTGGACCACCCACTGTACTCGCCCGACCTGGCCCCCTGTGATTTTTTTTTATTTCCTAAGGTAAAATCGGAGCTTAAGGGGACAAGATTTGACAGTGTGGAAGCGGTGAAAGCGAAAGCGACGGTAGTTCTCAACAAGCCGACAGAAATGGACTTCCAGCACTGCTTTCGACAGTGGAAAATTCGTATGGAGCGTTGCAGGGATCGGTAAGGAGAATACATTGAAGGGGATAAACTTTGTAATGCAATTGGTGATCAATAAAATGTTTTATAGCACCAGTCCCGTTATTTAATTGCCATACCTTGTATACAAGGTTTGTTGTAGTGCTGTAGGTATCCGAAAAAATTGAGATCCGGATCCACTATCCAATTCTCGGATCCGGATCCGTTATCCAATTCTGGGATCTGGTTCTCGGATTCGAATCCGTTATTATTTTACAATATAGAAAGTATTTAATAAAGAAAATATCGAATTTATTTTGCACGGAGAAAAAGTGTAATAGTTTTTAAAATCCGTGGATTCAGAATAATACTGGGTTTCCATGCGCACAATTCAAAGTTACTTTGCATTACATAGATGTTCAATAAATCTGGTGATTATTGCAGCTACATTGTTTGATAATTTCTCGGCCTATTGCAGGTATTTGCTCGGAAAAGCTACTAGAGAACGGGGCTGGATCCACGTTATCGGATAATGGATTCGATCGGATAAAGAATCCGAATTCAAGATTTTGGATAGCGGATCCGGATCTGAAGTTTCGGATAGCTCATCCGTGTCTGAGGTTTAGGATAATGGATCCGGATAACACCAAGGTCCGGATATCCGGATAGTAAATTATCCGGATCTGGATAACAGCTCTAGTTTGTTGTAGACGTTTTCAGTATTTTGCAACATTTTGTGCTGATATCTTTTTAACGTTTTGCAAACTAAGAGACGCCTTATTGGTTGTCGATTTGGATGTAGATGATTAAATAAATCACTTACTTGGATGTAAGTTCGTCGTATAGTTCCATAGCCAATCATCATTAAAACTTGAATTCGTTCTCTTCCACTCCGTTGGGTCATTTTTCCGGTTAAGTCGAAAGTCAGATTAAAATGCCGATATTTTCATTTTAGTTCTTATTATCAGCACAAATACTAAATTTCATAGCAATATCTGAAATATTATTGGAGATATTTAGGTGCTTCGGGACTTTTGCCCATTTCTGTATAATACCAACATTCAGAGCGAGTCAACCATTTGACAAAGTCCATTTATTTTCCAAACAAAGATGATTGAGATACTTTCTTTTTTGGCTATAGGTTTCTATATGTTATTTTAATTCCATATTAACATTTTCGGACTTTCTATTCTAAAGATATTGTTAATTAAAATTTAGCAGCAAAAATTCTACTGGAAAAACTGCCTTAGATTTACAGATTACTTTCGAAAAAATATAAAAAAATATCCCGAGTAAGATTTAGAGCAAAAGCTTTAAAACAAAAACTAGTTAGAGATAAATGTTACACAATATAAAATTATACTCAACTATACAGGGTGTTCAATTTCCGCAACGCATGTTACAAATTTGATTTGAAAACCATTACATTAGTCTTTTTAGAGAGAGTTCTAAAACATTGTTTTTTGTAATATTCATAATTTGCGGAAGATTGCTTGAAAGTTGATTCAAAAGCAAGTAGGGAAGTTATTGAATAATTTGCAGACTAAAAATTATACCTATTTCCATCATTATCCCATGCTATAGAAAATGAAAACAAAATGGTCACGAATATTTAGTTCCAATTACACATGGGTGCAAAATAAAATTTGTGAAAACCAGCATTTCTTAAATTCAATTTAGCAAAATTGTAATTTTTATTTTCTTAATAAGATAATCTTTAATACAGTGTAGATATTTTAATATCACATCAAAATACTGATTTTGCTTTTTTTTTACTTAATAATAGTCATTCATCCAATTACAACTCATTTTATTTGAATCGCTGCCTATCTGAGATTAAAAACAAGGTAGATCTGTTACAATATAAAAGCCTACAACTTATATAATGATTTTATCACGAGATCAAGAACCAGATCTTCCCCTGTTTAAGATGTATCTCTGTCGACGATCTAAATGGATCTCCCTTTCGGTACGTAATTTATCCGAAATTCGGGAGCGAACGATGTTGACGGGGCCCGACGATATGCCCCCTTTTATATAGATATTAATTATTGTGTTCAGGCAATCGTGTTTAATTCCATATTGCGGCGACTCGCTGCCGGTGGTCCGATTCTCATGGAAAAGAGGGCCGTTGGAGTCCGGGCGAAAACAGTCGCCACATTTTTTCAGTTAGCCTCTTCGACTCACCACCCGGTGCGAGTGGTTGTTCAAATATTGTGTTTATGTCGGACGTGTTACGCATCTTTGAACACGCGTATACGTTTGTATATTTTAATTATCGTGATTGTAACTGATACTCCTGGTGTATAAGTGCACCGGGTTTATTTAGAATTTATATGGGATTTGAGATAATCTTTATTATAGCTTTTTAAACATGAAATATCAATTTCACATAGGGTGTATTCGACATACGATGCTGAAATACAACAATAAGGTTGCTACAATTTGATTATTCGTAAATTCAAGGTATGGTGATGTAATGTTCGTATATATGGGTCGTTGCAATCTTGATATTTATGATCAAGTATACTTTTTATTAATACGCTGATCATGTGACAACTGTGTAGCATACGCAGTGTCTAAACCTTCTTGACATAGATTGTAGAGTTTCCTAGTTGGTATTAGGTATATTTTAGGGCTGTATTGCTAGTACTCCTAACAATATTTGGAGATCTCCAATGCCGAAGAATAGCGTTATTGTTATTGGTTTGTGCACCGTCAGAAATACCAAAACCATGATTTGGTGTAATATGGGGGTTGAACGGAAATATCCCATAAGTTTTGGAACCTAATACGCCAACGATTGCAGCCGGCAGCCCATGCATAACTCAAAAGTGCTCCAAACTTATAACACGCCTACCGGGATGGATCCATTCCGATGCATTGGTTTTCCAGTAATTTTTTGCGCTCTCAAGAGCGTCCAATGGTTGGAGGTAGCGTGTGGCAAACACAAGAGTAATCCATTCCAATCCATTGCAAAATCTAAAGCGCGTACATCGCAACCATGAGAACTGTGGCCGTCTAAAATCATAAGCACTTTCCAATGCTGTTTTCGAGGTAGGAAATGATGTTTAACCTAATCCAGAAACAAATCTGAATTCATGTAAGCAGATTATTCACAAATTTTCACTTGAGAACCTGGTGGCAATCTATCTTTACATTCATCCTTCTTTCGTTTGCCTTTCAGCATGTAATAAGGCGGACGAAATCACCCTTATGCGTTGCAATATACAATGATGTTCTTACACGTTGGGGAACATGGTTACAGTCCGCCTTTTATCATAAATATTTTGAGAATATTAAGAACGTGGTTTTACAATTCGATCCAAAGGAAGCTGCGGCTATCAAGGAAAGCCAGTCGAAATTTCAAGATAGTCAGGTTAAAACGAATTTAAAAATTATTCAGAACAATTACTTCGGACTAGTGGAGGCAATAGAAAAATTACAAAATCCTTTGGCGTCGTTAGCGGAATCTCTGCAAATAGTGCAACATATCACGCACAGCTACGCGCGGTAGAAGACGCAAAAAATGTTTGTGTTCTAGAAAGGTTTGAAAGTGTTTTAGAGAAAGATTCTGATTTTGGCACATTAAGACAAATTTGTGAAGGTGCGTCAACAGAACCGTTAAGTTGTTTCAAAGATTATTTTAATTACGCAAATATAACGTCACTAAATGTAGAACGTTCATTTTCTGCATATAAACACACTTTTTCCTCACGCCGCACTCAGTTTGCCGAAACAACTGTGCAAACATATCTAATGTTGCAGATATTTAACAGACATTAATCACTTTGTGATTTCACGGAAGTCTCTTAAGACGGTAAGTGTTTAAGCACGTATTATATTTTATTTCTGATCATTTATTTTGTATAAACTTTTATGCGGCCGCCACTGGCTGTTGGCGCAAATTGAGCAGCTCTAGTCATAATTGAGTTGCAGTCCGCCTTCGTCAACGTTAAACATTTTAGCGGGCACGGTGTTGTGACAAATTATTTTTTCTATAAGCCCATATCAAAACCACGAGCTATTGATACTCTTTCTGCTTTCCTAATTGTTAAGTCAGAACGGCGCTTCATAGAAGATTGGAACCAGTCTCTACCATCTATTTCATTGGTAAAATTAAAACAGTTTTTAATATTTCTTTTCAGCGAAAGAATAAGCTAATCGTTGTATAGCTGTAGCTGTTGGTGGGTATTCAGCTTTTTCAAGGCGTTGGATATAATATACGTTGAACGGAGCACGGTCTGGCTATAGCGTATTCTACGTAGTACACATTCATACATACCATAAGAGCGAGCGTACTATGATCAGACAATATAATCGGCATTTTTTGGAAATGCGAGAACAAAGTCGTGTCTTGCACGTGTACATGAACAAATATGCCATTTACAACGTGAGCAAGATGTTTTCGGAAATGTAAGAGCTAAGTCGTGACTTGCACATGTACATGAACGAATACGCTGTTTACAACGTGAGTAAGGTTCACAAATGAATTTGCGTTTACGCAATTTTGTCAAGCAAATGACATTTTTGTGAATGTCATTTGCTTGACAAAATTGACATGCAACACAGCACACGTTTAGATGCGCTGAGTTCGTGTAAAATCGGGTGATCATAGTACGCTCGCTCGTACGGTATATCGAAAGTAACTGCGTTGCTAGACGTTGCGTTGGAATAATCATTCGTGGCGTAAATATGTGCAGGTACACATCAGCCGTTAAAGCAAATTTAAACTTTACGATCAAAGGTTTTCCGTATTGTAAAGGTATTAATTGTTTTTGTCTTAGAATGAGCCGGAAATAATTTGAAATTCCAAAAAGTAATAAATGTAGTGACCCTAAATGGAGTTAAAAATTAAAAAGAAATTCCAAAATTAGTTAATAAAGAATACAATACGAAATAAAAGATGAAATTCTAATCATGGGCGGACATGGAAAACTGAAAAATTAACCAATAGACGCAAACAAAAAGGAATTCTAGAGAAAATAAAAAACTTTAGAAGTTGTTTCATGTATTTTTCAAAAATGCTTTTACCTTCTGCGTCACAGTAACCCAGTCTGCCATAAAACTCCCCACGTACATTAACAAGAGTTACAGGTGAAATACTGTTATGTTGTGTAATTCGAGCTCAATACGCAGCTCATTTAATGTTCGGAGTTTTTCATGCTGATGTACATACAGAGAGTTTCCGTTAATTATCCCCGAAGAAAGAAGTCACTAGGCAAAGGTTAAGGCAGGAGGTAGGCCAGTGAAATGTGGAAAATGTAATGAAATGAATTCTTGAACAACTCTCACATTATAAGCCGGACTTGCTGAAATCAAATATCGTTAAAATTTCCAGGAATATTACGTACTGTAGGAATAATATAATTTTGCGGTAGTTCTAAATATGACTGCGCAGTTAAAGTTCTGCTTAAGAAAAGTGGCCCTATAATACGATGCCCTAGGATTCCTGCCTAGATATTTAGTTTATCAGGATATTGAGTTGCAACATCCTTACTCAAATGTATATTTTCTTGAGGTCAGTAGCGTACGACAGATGGATTATGGCGTTTATGGAGGGAAAATATTGATTCATTTGTAAATAAGATATTTTGTATAGAATTCTCGTCGGCATTACATTTTTCTCTCATAGCTTCACAATATTGGAGACGTTTAAAATAATTTCATTCGGAAATATTTCCTGATTTTTTAAAGCTTTATAGCACTTATATTTATTCCCTTTTAATATGTCCCTAACAGGATATTACGGATTGCTTTCGTAGTATTTTGAGCATCGATTAATACGACCTGACCTTTCAAAATGTTGTGTGACGTCTAATATCATCAGAGGAAACTGGACGATCAGGAAACGAAAAGACAAAACGTCCAATGACTTCTTGCGTACCTCCTTGAGATGAATAATAGCATTTAATGATATTTATTTTTTCCTCTTTGCTATAAATAAACGGCATGGTAAGTAAATGAAGGTTTACAATTTGAGTGATTGCTATTGTCAGAACTGACAGATTGGAAATATTTAATGATACCCTCTCCCATCAATATGATTTGGCATCGTTGTAATCAGCTGGCGTATATTCTAATGTAAACTAATGCGCATAGAATTCTCTATAGCCAAACTATGCTCCGTTCAATGTGTATACAACCAATTCATTTCTTCCAAATAGCCACTGGATCCAAGCTCACCTTTCGTGAGAGATTTATTTTCTATGCTTAAAATACGGTGTGGAATGTCAAACGCGAGTGCTGCTTGCCATAAAGACGTCTTGGCTGTACTAATTTATTCTAAAGCTTTTACTAGGATTTCTTCATTCCGCGATCCCCGTTGAGTTTTTCTTTGATATCTGCGATGCAAGGTCTTTTAACCTTTAAGTACTATCATGGCGCCTACGAGGCGCCAGGTCTTTTACAAATTGTAATATCTTTCACAAAATTTCATTTACGTCAGTTTACCTAATATGTATTCCTCGAATGGTGTTTCTAAAACCTACGTAACATGATATAGTCCAGATATTGCATGCATTAAAATGTAAACAAAAGATAATTTATGACTCTGCACTCGGTAGTGTCTGAAAGGCGCCGTGTCAGTAGTTACGTTTGTTTTTTTTTGAGCTTTCATTATACTTAATGGGTGTTTTGTGAGTGATTTATAGTACAGTATTTAAAAATATCTATGCCCATTGAATATTGAGTTAGTAGTTCGTTGAGCCTTAACGTGTACAGTTGACATTATGGGTAGTAAACGTGGATTATGTGATGAAGAAATAGCGAAATTGTTTGAAAGTGACGATTTTTAGATAAAATTTGATAACGAAAACATCTATCCCGAAAGCGACTTAGGTTCAGATCATGAAAGTGTATCTAGACATGATAGTGATTCAGTAATTGAAGAAGATGATAGCAATACGGAAGAGTTATCTGATGTTACAGATTTTTACTTAGGTATGTAAAAATAAACACTGTTGTAAAATACTTAGCTTTTATGGTTTATAATTTCATAGGTAAAAATACAACTTCAAAGTGGAATAAAGTACCCCCTCCAACATTACGAACACGAAAAAGTAATATTGTTATTCATCTTCCTGGTTGCAAAGGTCGTGCGAAGAATGTAAAAGAAATTTCCGCTATATTCGCGCTATTCCCTGACGATTGGATAATTGAAATATTGGTGGAAAATACAAATAAATTCATTGAATTGAAAGTAAAACCCAACTTTCAAAGAGGTAGCTGTGCAAATTCCGTGACACACAATGATATAAAAGCTTTCATAGGACTGCTCATTGTCGCCGGTGTAGTGCGACCATCTCATTTGAATTTCAGAGACTTATTCAATACTTCGTTGTATTAGATTTGATGACATTACTACACGTAATGAACGTCTTCAAATAGATAAACTTGCCTGAATACGGAATTTATTCGAGAATATTGTTTCTGAATTCGTTATCATTGATGAACAATTGGTGGCATTTCGTGGCAACTGAAAGTTTCGACAATATATTCCGTCAAAACCAAATCGCTATGGAATAAAAATTTTTGCTCTGTGTGACGCCAAAAATTTTTATACTGCAAACATGCAAGTGTACACCGGAACTCAGCTAGAAAGACCTTATAAAGTCAGTAACTCTGCAGAGGAAATTGTCGTTCGATTGATCCAACTTATCGACTGGCAGAAATGTGACAACCGATAACTGGTACACAAGTGTATCCTTATCAGAGCGCTTATTGTCGGACCATAATTTAACATTAGTGGGAACAATACGCAAAAATAAAAGAGAAATCCCAGCAGTGTTTCTTCCCGACAAGAATAGAACTGTAAAAAGTACACTGTTTGGATTTTCAAAAAATGCAACGTTGATGTCTTATGCATCAAAAAAATCTAAGGCAGTTCTGCTCTCCACAATGCACCGTGATGCAAACATTGACCAAGATACCGGAGAAGAAAAGAACCCGGAAATTTTGACATTTTATAATACAACTAACGGTGGAGTGGACGTAACAGTTAAACTCTGCTACGTACAATATAGGACGGTGAACAAGGGGATGGCTATTGGTTTTATTTTTCCATCTCATTAATGTCTGCGCCTTAAATGCTTTCATTATTTATAAACATAATAATATTAAATCAGTCACTGCGCGTAGAAATTTACTTAAAATATTTGGACAAGAACTTGTAAAACTATATCAATTAGATCGCTTGGGGTACCCTCAATTGCCAAGAAAAATTCGAAAAGTTCTAAACGAGCGTTTAGAAATTGGGTCTCAACCTGTAGCAATTCCAACTACAAGTTCAAGAAAGCGGTGTTACCTGTATCCTAGAAAAAATAACCGCTATTCTAAACAAATATGCTCTAAATGTTTATGAATAAATAGTATTTGTATCATATCAGGTACCTACAATAGTGCCTCGTAGGCGCCATGCTAGTACTTATGTATGTCCAATAATAATGATGCAAGAACTATTCAGATCTACTTTGTGGTAATTATATTTCTATTAGTAATAAATGTTGCAGTCGAAATTGAATTGGTAGTGGTAAATTCTTTCAATGCAGATCACAGCACCTGCAGAATGTTAACAAATAACCTTAAGCCATTTTAAAAGGAAACTCTTTAAAAGGCCGGTAAGGACAAAATGACAGGATTATGTAATGTTTACATAAAGAATCAGCACGAGCCTTTTCGTCGGCACCTTTTCTTGATAATCGGCGACAATCACGTCCGTAAACAAACCGCAACCGAATCTGCTTCTTTTACTCTCTCGATGCCTTTTTTTCGTTTTCCCTTTCAATTCAGCGCCCTGCAAGGAAAACGGATCCCTTGCACGTTTATAGCTACGTGGTTTCGTATTACCTACCGTCTATTATTAGCAAAAACGATCATGGGGTTATTGTTGCATAGCTAGTATATGTTACACTATTACACGATTCAACGGGTACTGTATTAAAGCAGTATGCGTCTGAGATTAGATGCTCTTTTGGGAAAGATTATATTGTTGAGGATTTTACGCTCGCTGGCGGTGAAACGGCTGACGAGAGGTCGACGTAAAATCTCCTTTATGTATGTACGTTGATGGAATACGTAATTTAAGTTTGAATAAGTAAATATTGCAATCTGTGCAACTACTGGACCACATAATGGCTCGATCATTGTTGTAAAATTTTAATAAGAGACAAAAGATGACATCTCACCTCGAGCGCGTTTATATACGGTAAAACTGTTATATTACGAGACATATTATTTTCATCTGTATTTCTCATTTTGCATGAAAATAGGGAATACCAACATGAACTATTTGTTAATGGCTAAAATTATGCTGGAAAAATATTGTATAATTCATGAAATGTTTGTAATCTTCGACGTTTGAACAATTGTTGATTATAACTCGAATATGAAAGTGAAAGTATTTCCATTGCTGTTTATTTTAGACGTCAATTTTTTCAATTTCTTGTTTTTGCAGTGACGTATGTTATCAGTTATCACTAGTCTAGGCAAACAGCGGTAACAGTCAGTGTAGTAGATATGTGGTGCGGAGTCGGCGATTATTTATTTTACGCGTTCACAGCGTCAGTACTAAATCGATGCTGTATGCGAGTAGTTCTGTGTGTATGTAGGCTGTCGTAACTTATTTCGTAATTGTACGCTTATGTTTGCTTTAAAAATGTCGCAGTTAGGTACGTCGCGAAAACGACCATTGGCAAACACAATTAAAAACTTTATAGTGGACATGCCGGACTTCATTTTTGATGGCGCTAAAATTAAATGTCTAGTTTGTAAGATCCCTTTAATGTGTTGGTCCAGAAGCCATTGTCAACGTCAGATCGAAAGCAAACAGCATTCTTCTGCTAAAAGTGACATACGAGACCAAGAAAAATTTACATTTGATTTATGTGTTACTCTTATTTTATGTAATCTATCGTTTCGTTTTCTAGACAAAGAAGCATTTGTCTCCTTCTGGAATAAATATGCGGACTGTAAATTAGTCGGACATAGATACGAAATGCATTTGCTCGTGAACATATAGAAAAAGGAATGAAAACGGAATTGAAAGATAAAAAACTGTGGTTGTGTGTGGACGAAACAACAGATCGTCAAAAACATTCTGTGGTTAATATAATGGTACGTAGAATGGAACCACATCGACCGTCATCCTCCTTCTTACTTGCTTCCAAAAGAGTTATAAAATGTATTGCCGATGAGATTTTAAAGGTGATGTTGAATTCATTGAACAAATTTGAAGTTTCAACTAAGCAACTTTTAATGTTTATGAGCGATGGTGCCGCAAACATGCGTTCTTTGGGTCGATCTCTTAAAGAACACAGTGGTAACTTCTTACATGTAACGTGTAAGATCCATACTCTAAATCTTGCGGCACAAACGATTCCTACATGTTTTCCACTAGTAAATGCATTGATTGCTAGTACAAAGGCAATGTTTCTAAAGTCCCCGAAACGTACCCGACTATTCACAAACGGTGTCCTGATTTACCTGAACCACCACAGCCGATTATTACACGTTGAGGAACATGGTTGCAGGCTGCGTTTTATTACAACAAATATTTTGATCGAGTAAAGAAGGTAGTTTTAAAATTCAATCCGACAGAAGCTGCAGCAAGCAAGAAAAGCCAGGAAATATTTCAAGATAGTCAGGTTAAAAGAGATTTACAAACTATTCACAACAATTACTTCGGACTAGCGGAGGGAATAGCAAAATTACAAAATGTCGCTAGTTGATTCTGTTCAAATTGTGAATGATGTTCACGCGCAGTTATGCGCTGTAGAAGGCGAAACAAATTGGTGTGTAATACGAAAATTTGAAAGTGTTTTAGAGAAAGACTTTTCTTACATTAAGACAAATTTGTGAAGGTGCGTGTGAAGATGCATTAAGTTGTTTCAAAGATTATTTTAAATATGCAAATATAACATCGCTAGATGTCCAACGGTCGTTTTCGGCATTAAAAAACATTTATTCCGCATGCCGTACTGACTTGACCGAAACAGCTGTGGAAACATATATAGTGACTCAAATATTTAACAGATGTTACCCAGTTTGTGATTTCACGGAAGAATTTTAAAACGGTAAGTGTTTCAGCACGTTTTATAATTTATTTCTTACCTTCTATTTTATGTGTAAACTTTTATGCGCTCGCCACGCCTCTGGCTGTTACCGCATATTTGCCCAGGTTAGTAATAAATGACGAATAACTTCAAGCAAAACAAAAAGCGAGTCCTGTTAATGCTTCGCCACCAGAACGTAAAATACAAAATGTTAAATTGCGTAATGAGTTAACCGTTTAAATTAAGTAAATAAGATAAACATAAAAATAACGACAGTATCATCGCATAGACGCTTACCTCAACTCCAAAATACAATCTTATTTTAATGGAAATAAACGTTAAAACATAAGTATAATTGTATGTGAGAAGTATACAATACGTCCTGTATTTTCACATATGTACACCTTAATGTACATGTTGAAATTTTCAATACCGTTAAATTATACATTCTCGTTTCTTGTATTCCTCTATTTAATATTACAAAAGAATCGATACCAACTTCCACCTTCTGACAGTCATTATCGTGTAAAGAAGGAAGGAGTAAATATTTCAGACTCTTCGATTTCAATTCAATTTCTGGAAAGATAGGTAATACTGACGACACGTGGTGTAGAACTAAAACTACTAATTAACTTGCTAATAATATATGATAACGGTGGAAGGAAGGATGTCGGAGAATTTGAGTTTGGTTTTCAAGATTATAAATTATTTCGATGACCTTCTATCTAGAAAAGAATATGGATGTACTTTAGTGTTCCTAGCTAAACCGATAACATTTAAGTATCCAGTCTACAGAAACTTCTAATTTGCATAGAGATTTTGCATAGTAGCAATTACCATTTCAATAATGTAACTATGTTCATGTTAGCTCCTTTCTACAAAAAGTATACAATAATCTATTAAATTGCTTAAGGCAAACTTTTAGTGTTCTCGTTTAATATTAAAGCTGGTAAATTTTACATATGCTGCGTAGATGTTTGCAATTTTATTTTTAAGGGATAGAATAGAATAGAATATATATTTATTTAACAAACACACAAAGTGTATATAAATCTTCATAGAAACAAAATATAAAATTCTAACATAGTTTAAACTTAAAAAGATCTTATTAACAAAATAATTCCACCAAAACCAAAAATAAAAGTAACTAATAATTGGAAAAGGAAAAATACAAGAATGCTGAAACTGAAGTAATTCTAAATACAAACACAACAGGAAAGATGAAATTTTAAAATAATCAACTAGAAAAGTATTCTTGAATAGAATAGAATGTATGCTGAAGGAGATAGTGTTTTAAGCTCTTTCTGAAGGACCCGATATTCTTCTCTGATTTGACATTAGCAGGCAGGTTATTAAAGATCTTGATTCCAAGATTATGTGCTCCGGCGCTAGTTACCGTTAGGGTGCATGCTGGCGTGTGAAGGTGGTCTTTTATTTTGGTTCCATGCTCGTGTACTTCATAGTTAGCAGGAAGCGAGTGCTTCTTTAAATAGATGTAGGCTGCTGCTTCGAAGATATATAAGCATGGTAGCGGCAATATATTCAGCAGTTTAAAAATGGGCTTGCAGGTATCTCTGTAGGACGCCCCTACAATACTTCGCACAACAGCCTTTTGTGGCACGAATGCTTGATGAGCATGTGATGCAGAACCTCAAAGCAAAATTCCGTACCTTAGTCGTGACCCTATCTCGGCATAATAAAGGGAGAGCAGAGAACCCCTAGACATTTGTGTTCGAAGACATCGAAATATGTACGCTCTTGTTGAAAGGGTGTTAGCCAGGTTTTCGTAACACCACTCTAGCGGCCGAAAAGAAGACCAAACTGACGATTTTTTTTTGGAGTATAATAAAAGGAATGGGAATTCCTTTTAGAGGGATTATTCAGCTTATATTTAAGTATAGAAATCTTTTTTTACTATTTTTATTTTTGTACAAAATGGCGGCGAGAGAGCCAATCTTCAAAAAGATTTTTTTTAAAAAAACACCTCCAGTAGCGGACAAATTTCTCGTGAAATATAAGATCTGGAACAAAAACCAAAAAAAAAAAAATCTATATACTATTGGCTATAGAAGTTCGTAGAGATTTTTTATTTGATCAAATTTTGTGAAAATGGTATACTTTTGACAAAAAAATTCGATTTTTTGCTAAAAAAATAAGCAGTAAATTGTTTATAAAATAAAAAGTTTACATTGCATCGAAAAATCCCTACGCACTTCTATAAAGGAAGTAATTGTGAAGCTACTGTCAAAATTTCAAATTGATCCATGCAACCGGGTTGAAGTAATGTGTTCGCTAAGTTTGAAAAAAGTAGTTTTAGAAAAACGCGTTTAAAGTTTTATGAGCATTTAAATGTTTGAAATTTTTGTTTATCTTTAATCGGTGATGCCTGCACCATACATTTGACCATCCAGATTGATGCTCGCCTCTTCTTCTTCCCTCCTGAATGAATTTAACAGCAATCGGGCCTCTTTTGCAGCATCAGTTAGTGATCGCTCTGAATATTTGATGCGGCGCTCGTCCGTTTCGACACAGAAATTGTAACAATTTGTCCCAATTTTCATGCCTAAATTTTGCATGCATTTGGAAATTTGTATTTCTTATTCAGCGAGGACAGTTAATTGGCCAATAATGGCAATTGTGTGCGTTAACAATTGCATTATTATTAAAACGGGATTCGTCGCTCCACAATATTTTATTACTTTCCCGAGCTACTTTCAACTAAGCAACAAATTACAGTTTGCGGTTGTAATCGCCAGGCTCCGATGCTTGTCTAATAGAGATATGCGGATCGATGTTAAAACAAGCGGCTGGTACTTCATAAGTTAGGATGGGTGTCAAGCATATCGTGTATATGAGCATGTTTGTTTTTAAATCAAGCGCCGAGCTCGGATCCGGCAAAACTATCAACGCGCTTCTAGCGCAAAAGAACTTTTTAATTACGTTGTTAATGAGCATTCTCCACGTTAGAAGCTGGTTAAAGACAAGCCCTAAATATGCCGAAGAGCCCCAAAGGATCTCCACGCATACCAGTTCCATTCTTTTAGGAAGTGGTTTCCTCCTTCACGTGAACCTAAGTGCCACACTCTTATCTCCATAGACTGTGAGCTTCCACTCCGACAGCCAGTTTGCTATCCTACGGCCCTTGGTGTCTTGGCACCAGTTTTTCGCCTCTACTAGCTGTGTCGGTATACGCAGAGATACCGACAACTGCATTTGTAGGGTGCGAGGGATATCACTAGAGGACAATATAAGCAATTCATTCAGCAGGGTCGCTTTAATGACAGGATACGACCATCGATTACTGAAAAAGTTCTTCCCTTTAGATAAAATCCAATTACTGTTCAAAACGAAGATATTAGAGCTATTTGATTTATTACTATTATTAATCAGTATGAACTTAATCAATACTAGTCCATACTTTTTAAGAAAGAACTATAATATAAAGTTTGTTGGCATCATCAGACTATGGCTTCACATTCCAGAAAAAAAATGGTTTCAATTCCCGAAGAAGATTAAATCTATGGATTAATTTTTAAACACTTAATGCACAACGACATTACTATATGTACTTTCAACATCATCATCATAACAAGAAATGTTTGGAAAGTTGCAAACACTGGTAAGGATAAGTTTTCATCATGTGGTGTTGGTGGGCTGGCTACCTCTATGTTAAGGTATATCCAATTAAGCTCTTCGAACCAAGTTATACCTTTCACAATTATGACCATATTATGACACATAAGTAGCAATCATAAAAGTGATTTTTCTGTTAACTCCAAATCATCGGCACTCCAAATTTGAGCCCTTTCCGTCCCCCTTGGGTCCAGTATCGAAGTTAATCCATACATGTTTCACTTGATGTGGTACCCCGTTTGTCTTATTGTCTAAATTATATACCACAATACGCTTGATATGCTTCTTTAACAAAGTCATTAATGTTTCTTATTTGTGATTGGAGGCAAAATTTACCACAAATATAGCAGAAACTGTTGGAATCGCTTATGCAATGTTGGTGTGGCGGGTTCATGTACTGTAAGTCAGAAAACATTCAATAATAACACTACACAATATCACCAATTAACATTTCTAATAAAAATTAACGCCTCCTTCGGTAAACCAAATTATTAGAAAACAGCAAATACTGTAGTGAGAAGTTTTGTGCATTTTTTGAAGTAGATTCAATGTAAGACCCAAGGTCAATTCAACTAGATTAATTATATATAAAGTAATTACAACAGATATGTGAATCGGAATCGCCAATAAACCTAATACCGCAAAAAAAGTAATCATTTTATTCGCCAGTATAATTCATCATTCTTAAAAGTTATTTTTGGCAAGTTTTTTAAAGGTCAATCAAAGGGCACATCCGGTTTTACGACAGAAAAACATTTTTTTAATAGATACAAATTTACAGATAAAATATTATAGCATACAAAATATATGACTCTAAGGGTGTGTTTATAGTGAAGCTGTGATAGTCGATAAGAGCGATGCGTTAGCAAAACGGGTCAATTAATGAGCGCTGCAACTTTGCGTAACCATGGTTACAGAAGCAAGCTATGATACTCGATAAGAGCGGCGATAATAGCGAAGCGATGAGATACAATGTTTATGTTGGAACTACGCGACATCTGTGAACAGCGATGGTAAATAGAGATAAGAGCATTTATAATTGAACTGTCAAATTTTATGTTCTCTAATCAGCTCTAGTTTTAATGGATATCGGGAATTTAATAAGCGAAATTTACCTTAGGCCCCCAATACGGGACCAAAAACACCCAAATTAAACAAGAAACCCTCCAATGAAAATATTTTGACAACTGTCAAACTGACGCGCTTGCCGAAGCTTCATAAACATCATCCGCCATATTGATATTTTTCGACGCTTTTATCGCTGCTAGTAGGGATGGGTCGTTATTTAACTATCTGTTATTTTATAACCGTTATGGATCCAATAACGGTTGCAACTGTTATCTCGCTGGGAAAATAACAGGTATAGCACGGTTGCTTTCGGACTGTTGTGAATACATCATCGACCGCCGTTGCGGCGTACTCAACTGCGTGGCGCTACGACTGTCTGATCGAAGCCGCTGTTTATTACAGATAATGGTTACAACTCCCCTAGAAAAATAACTTATCAGATCACGTACCTACATAAATATCCTCTCGAACGGTTATTACGGCGGTAGTCGACAACGAGTCGGATGTTTATTATGGACATATTTTCTAAATAATTGTATGTATTGGAATTATCAAATGTAAAATAAAAAACCGATGTTATATAAAAAATTTACTTATAAAAACTAAAAATAAAACGGTTAGACGAGTAATATGCCATTCGATCCGACGCTCTAAAGGGCATAAGGAATACGGAGAAGAAGACAAAAGTTAATAATTTGTTGACTAGTGTTTTTGTTGTAGGTTATAATAAAAAAAATCATTTCAGTTATCCTCCTTAATATTTAAATACACTCTTCGAAATGGTTGCAAAGGAGCATCTGAAAGAACGTCATAAATTTAAATTACATTGTGATTTAAATCAATTTTATTATAGTTACTGCAACAATGTTGCAAAATTTATTTTTCTCTTTTAGTCTGGTAGAAAAAAACTAAGCCTCGGAGAAAAAAAAGTTTTTCGTACTTCCATAAACACACTTATTCACGTTAGAAGGTCGAGGACATCAAAGAGAAAGTAATATCGCACAAATCTCATGCTACAAAGGAAACAAACTCCTACTATAGTAGCAGGTGGAATGTATTTAAAATGTTTGAGCGCGAAAATATTATCTAATAATAGTCTAATTTTTGTCCCGCTTGCTCTTGTACGCTGATAACCTATTCGCTTTATTTAGAATGGCACAGAGACACGTTTTTCGTAAGTTGCACGTTGACGCCGGCCGGCAGTTGAAAATGTGCTCATTCACGGAAGCTAAGTGCTTCTTCAGATCGCAAATTCTCTTAGCCGAAAAGGATATCCTAACCTTGCCGAAACGAAAATTCAGCTACGGCGAACGTAAGAAGCCTCAAAAGGCGGTGATCTATCGGAAATTGTGCAAAAACGTTCAGATTCCCTCAATCGGTTTAGGCACGTGGAGCGTAAGTATTCTGACGGAAAAGTAAAGTTTTCATAACAAAGATTATTTGTGTTATAACATGTTTCATAAAAAAAAATGTTTTCTTATTTTTAATAGAAGAAATACTAGCTTTCTGAATACATCACTTACTCCATAGGGATCCATTGGTACGATCATTATTCAATGAAATTCTATCAAATTCTACCCAATTCAGAAGCAATTGAAAAATATTTTCGATGGTTTCTTATCCATGATGCTAGACTTGCATTTGCGATGGTCATTTTTTGGACTTAGCAACACGAATTTCAATCGTTCCTGACTTGCGGATGATGATGGAACTCAATTGAGTAATTATAAACCGGTATCCATACTCTTTCAAGATCTTTAAACATTTTTATGCTAACTTTTATCAACATTCCCTATACTTATCTAGCTTAGTTTTTAGGATAATTTGAGATTTTTGCAAAATGTCCTTGTTTCTTTAACAATGGATGTCTTAATCGTTTGTTCGATATCGGGAATTTAATAAGCGAAAGTTACCTTAGGCCCCCAATATGGGACCAAAAACACCTAAATTAAACAAGAAAGGCGCCAATGAAAATATTTTGACAACTGTCAAACTGACGCGCTTGCTGAAGCTTCATAAACATCATCCGCCATATTGATATTTTTCGACGCTTTTATCGCTGCTAGTAGGGATGGGTCGTTATTTAACTATCTGTTATTTTATAACCGTTATGGATCCAATAACGGTTGCAACTGTTACCTCGCTGGGAAAATAACAGGTATAGCACGGTTGCTTTCGGACTGTTGTGAACACATCATCGACCGCCGTTGCGGCGTACTCAACTGTGTGGCGCTACGAATGTCTGATCGAAGCCGCTGTTTATTACAGATGATGGTTACAACTCCCCTAGAAAAATAACTTATCATTTTTTGGACTTAGCAACACGAATTTCAATCGTTCCTGACTTGCGGATGATGATGGAACTCAATTGAGTAATTATAAACCAGTATCCATACTCTTTCAAGATCCTTAAACATTTTTATGCTAACTTTTATCAACATTCCCTATACTTATCTAGCTTAGTTTTTAAGATAACAATGGATATCTTAATCGTTTAACATGCTGGAGTAGTGACTCACGTTTTATTCGGTTGAATTTTTCCTGATGTTTTCAGCAGCATATCCAAAAAAATTATATCAATTAGAATCTGATAGAGAAGTTTTTCAAGAAATTTTTCATAAGCATTTCCTATATACTTAAAATTAGTCTTTCTTTAGTAAATCAAATACACATGAAACTATGCAGACAAACTTTCCGTTTAAATACGTATCTTTCTCTGAAGGTGTTGTGAGTATATGTATGTTGAAATTGTAAATTTGCCTAAATTCATTTTTACAGATACTTTTTAATTAACATCTTTAGAAAAATAAAAGTTTGTAGTATTTCATTGCGGCACTCTATGCATTTTATCGAAAATGAACTTTTCTATATAGCTTCATTTTTAATTTTGAAAATGTTTATAAAAACATTTCTAGAAGAGCTCTATCAGATTTTAGAAAATGTAGTTGATATAAAAATATTTCCATATATTGTCAAAAATTCAAATGAAATTTGAACTGCCGCTCTAGCGTGTAAAGCGTTTGAAATAAAGGTCGTTAAAGAGACAACGGCATTTCACAAGAATCTCAAATTATTTCAATTATTTCAAAAATTAAGCCAGATAGGTATAGGGAATGTTGAAGAAAGTTGATGTTAATTAAAGAGACGCATCCAAAAACCTAATGATGTACAGGGCATTTTATTTAAAAAGCTTGTATATGTTACCGTTACTTTGATAAATGTGTTAGTATGCATAATAACGGGATATTATACATAATAACCAATAAAGGTGGTTAATATAATAATATATATACAATTTATTATTTTAACCGGTTATTTTACATACAACCAAAACCCTCTTCACTGAAGGGATAACTTACAATATTTAGGAAGTACGGAATTTTCATCAGTGCTTGCGAAATAAAAAGACAATTTTTTATTACATGAAAAAAAGTTTTATTCTTACCATTTGTAAACAGACAACCTTCTACTTGTTAGAACATGGCAAACTGTCATGGCATTTCGAATTACAGAGTAATCCATGCTTCTTGCAGCTACGTCTTCCTGAAAGACATTTTCCCTTGCTGTTACATCTCTTGAAACCTTGACCACCTGTGATTGAAGATTTCCTGGCACACTCACGAAGAGTCACAATTACATCTGGAACATCCTCTTGTGAAATGAAATTTTCCTTACAAATGGCAAACTGGTTCCTAGAATACTTTTGAGCCAATCGTCCTTCCTTAGTGCCAGTCTCATACATCTTGTCATCAGCATCCATCTGTAGAATGACCCCAAGAATGTTCCTGGAGTCACTTCTACCCCTGTTGACATCAGGAATCCGTATTTTTACAGTATCTCCAATCTTGCCTCTTGGAAACTTCGATTCAGACATTAGCCTCATCTTTTTTGCCTGGCACTGCATGCACTTATGGCATTTCCCCCTTCTTTTTAATAATGTTGATTTTGTCTGAAATCAAATATTCCCCCGAAATGTCCTTACAGCACTATTTCCGTCCCCTGTTTGTCAATCTTTCTTTTCACCATTCTCTATTACTTCCCCATCTTCTTCGCCACCATTCTCTGTTACCTCCCCATCTTCTTCGCCACCATTCTCTGTTTGTCCATCTTCATCTCGTACTAAAGCACCAGAAAAAGTGTCGATTAAGGTTTCCAGATCTTCTTCAGACTCCAGGTTTCTGATGACATCAGTAGAAAGTGATGATGTTGTAAGACCGACTTTTGCTGGAACTCCAAACATGGCCTCACATGGGCTGCAATTTATGCCTTCATGATGGGCTCTACTCTTCATGAATTGAAGAAATCTCAGACCCTCAGCGTTTGGTTTATTTTCGTCCAAGTAGTCAGCATGTTTCCAATGTCTTGATTTACGCGCTCCGCAGAGCCTTGCGACTGGCTATGTCTCGGCTTTCCATGAACTATCTTCAATTCACTCCACATTTCGCATACTTCTTGAATGATGTGATTGCAGAATTCACGGCCATTGTCACTTTGCAGTATGCTAGGAGCGCCCAAAATTGTGAAAATATCAAGCAGATTATGTGCAACTTCCTCTGCTCTTTTACTTTCCAAAGGCCGCAACCGTACAAATTTCGTAACATGATCCCGGTAAACGAGGATGAATTTCTAGTCATGGTTAGGCTAACTCTGCATCTCAATTAAATCAACCTGACATCTTGAGTTCATCTCCTTAAAAATCATGGGCCGCACTACAAGTCCTTATTTTGCCACTTTTGACTTGCACACAGACAAGTTCAAACCTGCATAAGTGTGACATTTATCAAACTGACCAGAGGGTGCTGGATATTATTCATAATAACACGTTAATGTGATTAATTCTTTAAAATATAAAATATTTATCACATTAATCAGAAGTGCTTGGTGTTAAGTATAATACCCGGTTTATCAAAGTAACGGTAACATATACACTGCAACATAGTTTTGTGTTATGTAGGATTTGTCTCTGAGTACTTTCCCTTTGAAAACTGTTTCTCTAAGTTGCCCAGGAAAGGAATTATCTTCCGACTACGCACTAAGTAGACACGTTCTGTAGTATAATTGCTTTGTGCAAATACTATTTTCATTTAGCTTGCTACTTAATATAAAATGAGATAACTTGTTTATTACGATATTTAATTATAAATTAAATTAAAACCTCAGGCTTCATTTAATTTCATTTTTTACTCAACAGACATTCTCCAAGTTGTTGTCATTGACATGCAATCCGGCAAGCAATAATAGAATGTATTATTAAACTTTATTCTGTAATATGACATATTCATATAATATTCAAATCCGTGCGATATATTTTTCTAATCAACAGAATATCTGTGTTTTTCGGTGCTCCATTAAATCATGTTTTACTTTATCTCATATCATTTTTTTTTTAGTGAAGTGTCAATTTGTTTTTTTTTACAAAGAATGAAAGTGGTACAGTGTCTGTATTATATTGTTTCGTTACAATTAAGGTCATATTTTCCTCGAAATAAATGAGAAGAGATAAAACATGTATGCGATTAAAAATTGTACGTCGTGTATGACACTGTTAACAGTGAAAGTCAACCGATACTCTTTTAATTGGATACCTCACTATTTACTAGTGGATTGTTGGTAGCGGAAATCAGTCTTACACGGTGATTCAAGCATTACACATGGCACCAAGCAATATCGAATGTGTGACACTCGGAAACGGTGTCAAGATGCCGATTCTGGGTTTCGGAACTTGGGAGGTACAGTGTATTAGTTGTATTACACATTATTAAACGTCTATAGCTTTCTTTTCAAACAAAAAGAAAATTCCGGAAAGTTTACGGGAAATCTTTTCAAAGTCTTAAAATTTATTATATCATATTTTTTTGTTTGTATAACCGGGATAATTTATAACGGCATTGTAAATTCTTTCATTACCTACTATTACATTAATTCGTTAAGATTGGAATTTTTTACTTTATAAACTACATGTCCTCGCATTTGTGTATTTGCATAATTAAATATAATAATAGTAATTACCTGTTACGAAATACAAAATTAACATTACAAAGGTTATATTAAAAACACATAGGATTCTCGGTAGAATATTTCTTTCTTGTTGTTATTTCTTAATTTATGCAGTTTACAGTTTTTATTTTGATTATCGGCTTGTAATACCCGTTGAAAATACATGACGCGATATATTTTTATAACTGTATAAGAATTGAAGGTCTTTCCTATCCTTACTAAAGAAAGAAACGTTACTTTATTAATTGTTCCCTTCACAAATATGTATAAGATTTGATTTTGCACTTATTCACCAACTAAAATCATGGTGACACTTTCCATTTTATACTTCTATTCAAACGGCTCAGAAATTATAGTAAGTGATCAAATTCAAATATCTTCGAAGGTTTGACTTGTCTCTCAAATTTGTCTTTCTTTTTCGTTTATTTTACATTTTAATGGTTTTAATTAGTAGTTCTTGTATATTTTTTCACTTCTTTAATCTTTTTCACCTACGAAATAGTAGAATTCCTCATTCTTAAGGTACACTTCTCTTATAAAGTTGATTTTAGCTCCATAAAAGGTCTCGGATTTTGTATAGAATTGCGATTGCAGAATATAGGTGTTAGATTGTTAAGGCATGTTGTATTCCTTATATCAATAAGTACATATAGTGAGAACAGTATCGAACAAATATTGGTACATCGATATCAGGTATATTGCTCATCATTATAACTTGGGCAAATATGTGGTAACAGCCAGAGGGGTGGCGAGCGCATAAAAGTTTACACATAAAATAGAGAGTAAGAAATAAATTATAAAACGTGCTGAAACACTTACCGTTTTAAAAGTCTTTCGTGAAATCATAAACTGGGTAACATCTGTTAAATATTTGAATCATTAGATATGTTTCCACAGCTGTTTCAGTCAAGTGAGTACGACGTGCGGAATAAATGTTTTTTAATGCCGAAAACGACTGTTCGACATCTAGCGATGTTATATTTGCATATTTAAAATAATCTTTGAAACAACTTCACACGAACCTTCACAAATTTGTCTTAATATAAGAAAATCGAAGTCTTTCTCTAAAACACTTTCAAATTTTCGAATTACACACCAATTTGTTTCGCCTTCTACAGCGCATAACTGTGCGTGAAGATTATTCACAATTTGAACAGAATCCACTAGCGACATCGAAACATTTTGTAATTTTTCTATTCCCTTTGCTAGTCCGAAGTAATTGTTGTGAATAGTTTGTAAATCTCTTTTAACCTGACTATCTTGAATATTTCCTGCTTTTCTTGATTGCTGCAGCTTCTGTGGATTGCATTTTAGAACTACCTTCTTTACTTGATCAAAATATTTGTTGTAGTAAAACGCAGCCTGCAAACATGTTCCCCAACGTGTAACAATTGGCTGTGGTGGTTCAGGTAAATCAGGACACAGTTTGTGAGATAGTCGGGTACGTTTCTGGGACTTTGGAAACATTGCCTTTGTACTAGCAATCAATGCATTTACTAGTGGAAAACATGTAGAAATCGTTTGTGCCGCAAGATTTAGAGTATGGATTTTACACGTTATTTGTAAGAAGTTACCACTGTGTTCTTTAAGAGATCGGCCCAAACAAACAAATTTGTTCAATGAGTTCAACACCACCTTTAAAATCTCAGCGGCAGTACAATTTATAGCTCTTTTGGAAGCAAGTAACAAGGAGGATGACGATCGATGTGGTTCCATTGTACGTACCATTACATTAACCACAGAATGTTTTTGACGATCTGTTGTTTCGTCCACACACAATCACAGTTTTTTATCTTTCAATTCCGTTTTCATTCTCTTTTCTACATGTTCACGAGCAAATGGCACTACATTTCGTATCGATGTCCGACTAGGTAATTTACAGTCCGCATATTTATTCCAGAAGGAGACAAATGCTTCTTTGTCTAGTAAACGAAACGATAGATTACATAAAATAAGAGTAACACATAAATCAAATGTAAATTTTTCTTGGTCTCGTATGCCACTTTTTGCGGAAGAATGCTGTTTGCTTTCGATGTGACGTTGACAATGGCTTCTGGACCAACACATTAAAGGGATTTAAAAATTAGACATTGAATTTTAGCGCCATCAAAAATTAAGTCCGGCGTGTCCACTATAAAGTTTTTAACTGTGTCTGCCATTGGTCGTTTTTCGCGATGTACCTAACTGCGACATTTTTAAAGCAAACATAAGCGTACAATTATGAAATAAGTTACGACTGCCTACATATACACAGAACTACTCGCATATGGCATCGATTTAGTACTGACGCTGTGAACGCGTGAAATAAATAATCGCCGACTCCGCACCACATATCTACTACACTGACTGTTACCGCTGTTTGCCTAGGCTACTCATCAATATAAGTTTCTTTAACACTGGCAGTGAAATATTGTTCAATGCTTTAGAAATTGATCAATAAAATATTGAAATGACATGAGATCAGTCGATAAATCAATCAACTTCTAAATAAACGAAAAGCTAGTTTAACCAGAAAGCTTTTTCAGAAATCGGGACTTACATCTTATTTTCAATTCTTGTTTTAACTACATACAAATACATAACAGAAAAAACTGTTACTTGTATGAAAAGAGAGTGTGGACTTGGAGTTTTTTCTGTTATATACAGTCGGTCACAAAAGTGTTCGTAGTATACACAAATATACAACTTTAACAATTAAAATTATTTATTTGACCTAAATTTTAGATTCGTCTATGTGACCTCCTTTACTTTTAATGATCCCGTCGCATAATTGGGGCATACTTGCAATTAATTTTAACAATGTTTCCGGAGTTATTCGGGCCCATCCTGCCTGTAGTTTGTTCCACATGTCATCTGTCGAAGTTGGAGCAGTTTTTCCTACTTCCTGATCGAGTTCCTCCCATAATAACTTGATGGGATTCAAGTCCGGGCTTTGGGGTAGCCACTTCATGATTGTTAGTGTCCTTTCCTCTTAACTGTTCTAAATACTGCTTGCAACTTACAGATCTTCTTACAAGTACTCGTCTTTGCAAACCGAAAATCGCGAATTTGGATTCGTCGGTCCACAATACCTTGCTCCAATCTTCCACCATCAAATTTCGATGTTTACGTGCCCATTGTAGCCTTTTTTTCTTATTAATTTGGCGGGCTTTCGCATCGTAATTTGGGCGGCTTTTTGCAGACGGCATTTAGCAGTGGACACGCGAATCGGCTTCGGAAGTACAGTATTGATTTCTGCGACGATTTCTGTAGCTGTTTTTCTTCTATTTCGTTTGCTGGACATCACGATTGCAATATCTTGAACTAATGTTGTTGCCCTTGGTCTACCCCTTCGTACTTTATTTAGAAAACTGATACTTTCACTGTATTTTTTGGTGTTATAATAATAATAATAAAAACAGTAGATGGTTTTTAATGTAATTTTCTAGCAATTTGATGATTGATTATGCATAAGTTATGTTGTGCTACCATCAGAGTACGCGTTTCAACACTAATTTCTTTCCTTTTCGGCATGTTTTAAAATTTTAACGAAATTATAATCACTATTCGTTAAGAGATGTTGTCGCTACTAACATGGAATGATAACTGACCGTAATTTAAAAATATTACTTCAAATGGCTTTATTATAGCTTCATGATTCTTAGTAAAATTGCCAACTGTTACATTTTTCCTGGAATTTCAAGGAATACGCTATTTGTTGTCGCTACTACCTGCGCTTTTATGACTTATACAGATAAAAGAAGTAAATAGACCGATATTATTTAATGAATTTAAATTAATCTTACTGATTATTAGCATACTATTCAATAATACTGGAATGTATTTCCTAAATACTTTCTTTGTATACAAAACTCTAAAATAAAAGGGTGCCCAAATACTTATGAGTGGTAGTGTATGTTAGGAATTCGGTAAATCCCCTTTATAGGTCCGCGTACTTGCGAAAAGTAGGCATTCAATTTATTTGCAAAGATGGATCGTACAGGAAAACACATGTCCATCGATACGGGCGAACTAATAATAAAACTACACAGAAAAAGGAAATTATTGTTCCAAATAGCTAAAATTACTGGTAAACCACGCTCTACAGTGCAGAGTGTAACAGAAAAATTCAAAATATGGGGAACAGTTGAGAAGTGGACGTCCGAAGATTTTAGATAAGCGCGAGATCTGTAACACACATTGTGAAGATAAATCTACGGAAGGAATAATTGAAAACAAAAATGTTACGATTCCGAGTTTATAAAATGCATAAAAACAGTATTAAATAAGGGTGCTGCTAACTGATAATTAGAGCTTGTTAAAAAGGTGGTACCGGATGGCAGTAGCGTAGCGGTAGCGGCGTGGGTAGGGGTAATTTTCAACTCGCAGTCAATCTCGACAGTACCGCGAGAGAGTTCAAAGCGACAGTACGTTGCACGCTGCACGCCAAATAAGTACGCGGAGATGGGACTCCCAAAGGGTGTAATGTTCCCTTCGAATGTGAATAAATATCTCAGGCATTTCCCTGGATTAGAATATAGAAGTCCGCATATTTATTGCCCAATATGCAATAGCGGATTGCTAAGTCGCGATAGGTTTGAATGTAGAAAATATTGTAAAAGTAAACGTCATGTATTAAATTTAAGAAACAGTATTCCATACTGGCAATTTTTATATCATTTTATTTTTATGTTAAGTGTGTGCAACATCCTACAACATCTAGTATCTAATGAACTCTTTCGTCTTTTTTGGGCTAAGTACGTTCCCTCATGGAAGCTGCCAACATCTATGCAATTACGATACAATTTGCCACGTGTGTAAGGTACAGTAAAGGAATCTGCCTATGTGTGGATGAAACAACTGATGCTCAGAAACACAACGTCATTCATGTTGTAGCGCCTCCTTTTAAACGTGATGGTCCACCAGCTTCATCGTTGTTATCCAGTAAAAGGATTCAGAAAACTAATGCAGAAACCGTTGTCAAGATATTAAAAACTTCGTTGAGACAATTTTGTATCACAGGAACCCAAGTCACAATGTTCGTTACTGACGGAGCCGCAACAATGCTGAGAGTTGGTAGGATGTTGAAAATATGCTTTCCGACTCTTCTTCACATAACATACCTCATACACGCATGTCACCTCGTAGCAGAAACCATTCGAAAGAAGTATCCAATGGTGGATAAGTTAATAGCATCTACCAAAAAAGTGTTCATCAAATCTCCCAGACACATCCGTGTATTCAAACAATTGTGTCCGAAATTACCACCACCACCACCTCAGCCTGTAATAACGCGATGGAGAACATGACCCCAGGCAGTATTTTACTATCAGAAATATTTTTCACAAGTGAAAAATGTCATTTTGAAACTTCAAATGATTCTGCAGCAGTTCTAGATAGTCAGCAACTTTTTTCCAATTCGGGCGTTCAACAACAAATAGATGAAATTTCCATGAACTATTCTGAAATTGCACAAGCTATTGAACAATTAGAAAACAGTCACTTATTTGCAAGAGACGCATTAAATTGCATAAACAATTTACAAGCCGCTCTAGAAAACTTGACGTACACTATAGGAGTCGATGTTGCTCAAAAATTTGGTGCAATTTTAACGAAAAATCCCGATTTACAAGAGATTCGGTCTATAACTGAAAATCAAGAGTACCCAGATGAGGAAAAGGAATATCTGACATTTGCAAATCTTACTTCACTGGATGTCGAACGATCATTTTCGAAGTATACGACATCGTATTCACAACACCGTCGACGGCTGAATGAATCGACAATGGAAGCGTTGCTGATGTTGCAATTCTACGCAGCTTACCAGGGCGGTTGCACATTGCCACAGTGGATATCAAGACGACAGGAAAAGGTAACAATATTATTTTTCACTAATATTGTATATTACGTACCTACTTTTATGCGGTGCGCCACTGCCGGTACCACCTTTTTAACAAACTCTACTGATAATTATAGCAATAGTTTAGCTTCCGCCGACTTCGCTTGAATTATACTACTACAACATCACGTCAGTTAACAAGGCTGCATAAGCGAATTCTTGTTAAGGCGGTTGCAAAATATTCATTCATGAAACATTATGTTCATTACAAACTAAAGATTATTTATCAGTCTCATGCTGCATATTTGTGACTTATTCGTACGAATAAAAATACACATTTCAGCAATAAGTGAATATGTGGTTCCGTTCATTGAGCTATTTGTTTGGTTGTTTTTAAGCTGCGTTTACATAGGATAATGTAAGAATTGGAGCAAAATTAGTATAATATTTGGCACTAATTTGACACAGTAGAAGCATTCTAATGAGTCTGATAAGCGATAATTGTTGCAGAAACACCTTTTTAAAACGGACATTTAAAAGTTAAAATTAATTTAATTTTACAGGCAAAAGGAGATGAAGTCGAGAGTGCAGTTGAGGTGGCGTTAGAAGCCGGATATCGGCATATAGACACAGCAGCAGCTTACGAAAACGAGAAAGCAATTGGGAAAGTGTTGCAGAGATGGTTGTCGTCGAATAAACTTAAAAGTAGGTAACATACTTATTGGCGAACATTATAAGCAACTTACTATGCAGTGAGGTCCTAAAGTGTCCTCCCCATGCTAACTTTTGAACGACAGAAACTAACGTTTTTAGAAAAAATGGGTCGATTTCTATTTTTTGTGAACTAACTTTTGCCGTTATTGGTATTTCAATTGTATTTCCGGTTTCACCTGAAGTCACATCAACTTTATTATTTTAAATAGAATATGCTACATATTTTTACGTTTTTGAAATTGTAATCGAAAGGTGAATCCAACGATATCACATATGTTATACTTTAACAAAAAAAAATATGACGATATGCAGCAATAAAAGTTTTGGTAATCTGTGTTTGTTGTTACGCAAAGTTGGCTAGGAAAGAATTCGTTGCTAAGCAAAATAATCATAACAATTGCCAAACTGTCAAATCTCAATTCCAAAAGCGTAAATTATTCTTGTTGTTTATTGTTATTATACCCTGCATTTGTCACACATTCCTTCTTTGTTCTCGTTATTATTTTCTTTCATTTTAACTTGTTTTATAAATTGTTGTTATTTCTTTACTTAATTCTATATTTCAACAGGACAATGACTTGAAACATCGATTTGAACTGATCCACAATTGGTTGCAAAAGAAAAAATCAAAATCTTCTGATTTGAATGCTATTCAAAATCTATGACATTTTAAATTAAAAAATACGGGAAAGAATATACAAAGATACGAATTATTTGCAGCTTTCCTAACGGGTTCATTTAACAGCCCAGCGCCTAACTTTGGCGTATCAAGAAAAAATAACTCAAACGTAGGAAATGTAAAGAACGATATATGAAATAGTGTATTTTTACCCATTAGATAAAATATTAAAACCACTAAAATTGTTAAAATATGGCCGTGTGTTTTGCAGTACGACAGCAGTTTTTTTTTTAATTCATTTTATTTTTCATGTTGCACTTACAAAGTGGAGATTTTATCAGTGCATTAGAACTTTAATAATTTAATTTTTCTTAAGTTGTTCTGATAATTAGGAGCTAAGCTTAGACTGTATGTAAGTTGCTATAATATTGGTCAATACCACAGGTATTTACGAACAGTATAATGATTAATTATTGTATTGGAAAAATTGTATAATTGTTTTTCTACTTAACAAGTTTTTTTTTAAAGAATTAACTCGCCTAACTTTTCAACTTATCTAGCTTGTAGTTAGTTATGCGTCTGCCTGTCATTACTAACTTTGTTCTTCAAGCAAGAAAGGTTAAGTAATTGTTAAGTAATTTTTAATGCAATATCAATCTAATATTAAAAACAAGCTTTTATATTTCACAAACATTTCCGACTAACAGTTAATCCATCCGTTTTCATCATCACGATGAAACATGTCATTCCATCTCGCAGGCGTGTGTCCAAAAACCGTTGTTTCCCGTCTATTTTTGTATAGATGAAAAAACACGAAGTGTGTGGCAGGCTTTAGCCTTAGTGTACGACTAAATGAAATGTATATTTAGTTCTAAGTAAATAAAAAAAAGTTTAAATAAGACAAGATACTTCTAATCAACTGTGAATTTGCCAAATAGCACAATTTTTGCGGTATTTTATGTATTTATGGGCGCTGGTTTTGAATATTATAACAGAACTTTTTTTTCGACCTAATGCGATGATACCGAATTCGAAAATAATTTTATTGCGAACCTGAAGACCATGGAAGTCATCTAAAACGACGATAAAAAGATGCTCAAAGTGCAAAGCAGGGGCATTTTCAGTCGGCATTCTGTAATCATATTAAAGATCTGTGTTGATTAGTGTAAAACAAAGAAGTCAGAAATAGCAGCACTTGTTTACATTTCCGAGTGCAACCCTCATATAACCAAAATATTTACATCAATTCCCTTAGAGTGGGGGTAAAACGGAATTGAACATTGTTGATTCTAATCTGTAATTCGCCGTAATCGTAATTTCTATCGGTGCCTAACATTTCATTTTTTACGCGTATGTTTACCCTTCTAACCTCTAATAGTCAATCGTACAATATTATCGTATCGTGCATTATTAGTGCATCTCAAGTGTAGTCTCATGCTGGGTGCATGAATATGGTGACAATGTGCAACGTATTTAAAAAGTGCAACAGACCAAAAAAAAAACATTGAAGTATTAGAGGATTACTCATTCAAAATCACAAATCAAAACAAGCTATGGAGCTTTGGAGAATGATTCATCGTTTGTTGTGAATTTATGCAAGATTGCAGAAACTACCCTATGCGAAACTTAACATAATTTCCGTATTTATTTAGCACTAAAAATATCAAATTGAGAGTGAAAATTATTAATCAATTATATCAGGAAACCTACACTAACTTAGGAGAATATATTGTAATGTTTTAAACGGGAAATTGTAAAGAAAAAATAATTTTTCGAACTTAATTAATTGTGCGGTCTGAAGGTCCGGGACTGTCCTGAACACACTCTTTCGGCAATTTAAATTATACTAGATATCGATTAATAAATTTTTACGAGTATTAAAGCTGGAAAGGAGAAAACTAACCTGGAATTATGATGATCCCATATGTTTATATGTTACTTACTGGAAACTTGCCTATTCTTGAACCACCAAACTTGACTTTTACTTCGTATTTATGGTACAATTTAAAGTGAGAAATTAATCAGCGTCCCTCTACTTCTTTATTTTAAACGCGATAGCGATCGTTTAAACACCTAATTTGGATAGCTATGCTTTTCCAAATATAAATTGGTAATGAATTTTCAACGAATATTCCTATTTTTAATAAAATAGCATAATGCATGCCATACAGGGACGCAACTGGAAGATTCAATCTATGCCACTCTATGACATTTAACACCACCAACAACTGTACAATATTAAAATTTACTGACCAACAAGACGATTATTTGATGAACAATATTTAAATTAATCTCCCAGCACCCCCGCTCCAGCGAAAGGAGGCCATAAAAGGAGTAGGAGCTACCGAAAAAAAGGGGAATTTATTAAAGGTTCCAAAGCTTTGGCAGTTTGAAATACATAGGGTTGAATTACTGGAAGATCAATTTCTGTAGCAGGAATATCAGTGAAGTTAGAGCGGCTGCTAAATTGTTGATGTTATTTAACGAGTCTTGTATAGATAAGTGAGTATTTTCTAGCTGCGAAATAGTTTGTGCCACTACAGAATAGTTTATGGAAATGTCATCTATTTCTTTTTGATCGTCCGAATCGGAAAAAAGTTGCTAACTCTCGCGAACCGCTTGAGAATTAGAAGAATTAAGTTTGAAAATGATATCTTTCACTTAGGAATAATATTTGTGATAGTATGATACTGCCTCGATCCATCTTTCCCATCGCGTCAATACAGGCTGGAGTGGTAGCGGAATTTGCGGATACAATTGCTTAAATACGCGGATATGTTTGGGAGATTTCACAAACACTTTTTTGGTAGATGATATTAAATCATTCACCCGAAGATACTTGCTTCGAATTGTTTCTGCTACAAGATGACATGCAGGCATGTTATGTGGAGGAGAGTCGGAAAGCATACCTACCAGCTTTCAGCATTGTTGCGGCTCCATCAGAAGCTAACATGGTGATTTGGGCTCCTACGATACAAAATTCTCTTAACATATTTTTTATTATGTTTATAACGGTTTCGGCATCAGTTCTTTCAATCCTTTCACTGGCTAACAACAAGAAAACTGCTGGACCATTACGTTTTAAAGGACGTGCCACAATATGAATCACGCTGTGTTTCTGAGCCTCAGTAGTATCAAATATATTTATTCACATGCGATGCAAGAGGTACACCAGACTTACGTCCCATGTTTTCGAAAACACACAAAGAGAATCCGATAAATAATCTAACACCAAACCCCTTAATGTCTACCGCATTACTGAACTCTGCATCCACATAAGTACATATTCATCACATTCCCTGTTTCATGATAAGTGCTATAGGATTAATTATTAAAAGATCAACTTCATTGTAAAGAAACGATGGAAACCTACGCCTGTCATACTAGCGGATATATCTTCTTTATACTGTTAAAATTGGAATAATCTAATTTGTGTCAGTTAACAAGTAATGCAAACTAAACGAAACTGCTAATTATTACATTTGCATCAAATATTAAATTAATGATCTAAACCGGCAAACAACGTGAAGTACTACTGTTGTTTGCCATGCTACCCCACAGTCCTTGATATCATTATTAACGATAAAAAATAAAATTAAGGCTTTTAACTACCAACGTTACTAAACGCATGTTCCGCCATTAGCGAAAAATCACCTAATTATGTAGTAAAATCGAGCGAAACGATACGTTGCTGATTTGGGGGGAAACGCCATAGTTGTTTACAAAATCGGTCTTAAGTGTGCTTTACAACAGTATATAGCAACTACTATACATTTAATTAACAAACAAAACGTAAAATGTTATTATTAGAGTAACCTAAACTTGCGGACTCGCATAGGCGTCGGTATTACGGGTTAATATAAAAATACGAAAAATTCATAAATAAACTAAGCCGGTAGAAAAGCAGGCATGTAGTGTCAACCTTGAATATAAATCATGTTAAACCGCGCTGAGAGAGATTTCGTTTTAATACCGGTTGAGCTGTTGCGTGTCGCTTTTGAAAATATAGCTGGTGTTTTTTGTGTGTTGTAGTATTATACCAAGTACTTAATTAGTGTATCGTTTCATATAGAACGAATATTTACATACCTAAGAAAACAATGCCTCGTAATAGATTTGCTACTAATGTACATAAGTATGTGTCACTTTTTCCCCATTTAAAATATGACGGTAGTGCAGTTTTTTGCTTAATGCAATGCTCGTTTGGCTGCATTGGACAGAACTGATTGCCAGAGGCATGTCAATGGTATTAAGCATATGAGAAATGCAAGAACTGAAATACTTTATACACTATTCCTCATACATTTATTAATTATGTTTACCTCTTGTAATCTTCCGTTGTCGTTGGTGAGAAAAGCAACTTTTAAAACGTTTTGCCGATAATACGTTCCAAAGTACCCATTATCCTTACAAACACAATTACAGAATCATTTGCCGCGAATGAAAGAGATGCTAGAAAATGTGTGTGAACGTGATTTGAGTTCCAAAAAAATATGGATTACCGTGGATGAGACGATCGATATAAAGAAAAACAGTATTGTGAATGTAATAGCTCGCGTTTTATCTAGCGAGGACACAGCATCTCGATATTTGTTAGCTTGCAAACGTGTTCAACAATGTACCGCGGAAAATACTCAAAAAGTGATAATGAACGCTTTGAAAAAATTTAAAATTGCCCAAGATGAAGTTGTGATGATTGTGACAGATAGTGCAGCAACGATGTTAAGTGTTGGGCAATCCTTAAAACATATATTTCCTAACTTAATACATATAACCTGCATGCTGCATGCTTTGCATTTAGTTGGTGGAGTTGTTCGACAACATTACGGAAACGTTGATCGGATGATTGGAAGTACTAAAGCAGTGTTTCGTAAATCTCCTAAACGTTTAAAAGAATTTCGTAAATTTTGCCCAGGTATTCCAGAACCTCCTGAACCAATTTTAACGCGATGGGGTACTTGGCTAACAGGAGCTTCTTACTATTTGATCCATTTTCAACAAATTCAATCAGTTATAATGCGATTTAATCGGAACGAATCCAAAGCAATTAGAGAAAGTCAAAGAGAATTTCAAATTCCTCAACTTTTAGAAGATTTAACAACAATATGTACCAATTATACAGTATTACTAGATGCCATCAGAAAACTACAATGTACTGAATTGTCATTCCAGGAATCATTAGACATAGTGGAGAGTGTAAAAAATAAATTACACACATTAAATGATACGCCAGGATTATGCGCTAATTAAAAGTTGGCAGATGTTTTAAGGAAAAATCCCGATTTTAATACTTTAGAGGCCGTTTATAATAAGTGTAAGAATAGTGAACTTTTAAGTGATTTTGAAAAACAGTTTCTACATGCAAATGTAACTTCTTTAGATGTGGAGAGATCGTTTTCTATGTATAAGAATATTTTTTCTTGTCGACGCACAAGGTTTAAAGAAGTAACTGTGGAAACAATGATGCAAGTTTGCAGTAGTTCACATCCTGATGCCTCTAATTTGTTGAATAATTAGCAAGTAAGTTTATTTATGAATTTTTCGTATTCTTATATTAACCCGTAATACCGACGCCTATGCGAGTCCGCAAGTTTTGGTTACTCTAGTTATTATCCATTGTAAATAATAAACTTAATAAGTGAAATAGATATTTAAAAACGTTACAAATTCCATTTCCTAATTTAACATTCTTGATTAATGACCTAGTAATAACTAATTTTTTTGAGTGCACCATGAATAATAAATCTTAATGACAATACCTTCTCCTTTATTCCATACATTAAGGTTTCCGATTAGAAAGAATAATTTTGTAGTTAAGCATCTTAAAATAGACTAATACTTTTCAACATAACCTTAATAATATTTCCATTACAGCAGTCTTGAAGTTTCTGGTGATTGTAATTAAGTTACCTGTTTGTTTATTCTTTTTATTGATTTTTCTTCCCATCGTACTATTAACTTTATTAATGATATAGATCATATATATTTAATCAACTCAACGTGTTCGATAGTTTTATGAGAAAGTTTCAAAGTATAAAACTTCTACGTACGATGAGTTGATAACTTATTTACAAAGTTTGGACACATTTGTCTGCATAATTTTAGTTTATTTCATTTTTTAATCTCTTTCTATGTAGATTGATGTTTGGTTAGCATTCCCACGCTAAAATTTTTAAGAATTAAAAGAAGAGAAGTTGAAGAAGTAAGTCCTAGGAACTGAATATTGACTTCAGAAAATGCTTTGGGCTGTCACAGAAAATAATTTTTAGTGTAAAATCTAAATATGTCAAAAATCCATTTAAGGTTTTTTTACTTTTTAGCTTACTTGAAACCAAATTACTATAGTATCTTTTCTTTGCACATTCTATACGAGAAGAAATTTTAATTTGCACTATTGCACATTAAAACATACTAAACGGATATGAAGTACCATCTCGCAGTAAAAAAAAAAGCTTTTATGCAATTCTTTTTCCTAAAACACGAAATAATGAAAAAGTTACACACTTGGAAGTACGTATACAATGATTATTTAATATAAACAGGTTTAGATGCTTTAAAGTAACCTTTATTTAATAAATTTAAAAGAAGTACCATTCCACAAATCCCCTGCTGATAATTCCCGCAGCTTTTTCTGGATTTATTCTCGGACAACAAACTTTACCTCCGCATCCACTGCCGTTTTAATGATTATTTGAATGCGTCAAACACAATGGGATTGATCGGAATTGTAAGATGAATGTTCGAAGACTTCCTAACATATACGAACAAGCGGTTCTTGAACTGTTTGAAGTACATGGGTGTTTGAACTACAACATTATCGTGTAGACGGATGACATCTTTTGTGGGATTTTCGGGACATCTATTCTCCCGATTCAGCGTTGATGTTACCATCAGGTTTTTTGAAATTTTAGAGACGTATAGGGTTTTTCTTTTTATTTTGACTGCTACTTATTTCCGTTACTATTGCAGATGTAAAAAAATATTTCGAATAAAAGTTATAGTGTTTTACCTCTACCAAATAAAAATTTGTTAACCATCAAAAATGTATGTTTTTATATTTTTGGTTAGCCCTTCATCTGCTGATTCTAAATACGAGGCGTGTACCATATTCTATTTTTCTACATAATTTCCACCAATATTGAGGCATTTATCGTATCGTATAATCAGCTTTACAATCCCATCGTCATAGAAATCTGCCGCCTGATTTAACAACCACTGCACAACAGTCGTTTTGACCTCATCATCGTCGTCGTGGCGCTGACCACCCAGATGCTTCTTCAAATGCAGGAACAAGTGGTAGTCACTGGGTGCAAGATCGGGACTGTATGGAGAGTGATCAAGCTGTTCCCAGTGAAAAGATGCGACGAGATTTTGAGTTCAAGAAGCTGCGTGTGGACGGGCATTGTCGTGAAGCAAAACGATCCCATTACCCAACATGCCTCACCGTTTGTTTTGGCTTGCATGGCGCAGTTTTTTTAAGGTCTCACAATACGTCGGAGCATTTATTGTCACCGCGAGGCAAAAAATCAACAAGCAACACCCCCTTCCTGCCCCAAAACACAGTGTTGAACGCCGCCATTCGATGGATTGCTGTTTCGATTCCGGTGTAACGTGAGCCTCCCACGTTTCATCACTTGTGACAATTTGGCTTAAAAAATCATCACCCCCCTCACTGTACCGCTGAAGAAGTCAACGCACTGGCTACACGTTTGGTTTTGTGCACCTCGGTCAACATTTTCGGTACCCAGCGTGAGCACAACCTTCGATACTATAAGCGTTTGGTCACAACTTCATAGAGAACACTTCTGGAAACTTGAGGAAACTCATCGGATAACGATGAAATCGTAAAGCGTCTGTCCTCCTTCACTTTTTCGTCAATTTTCTCAACCAAATCTTCAGTAATGACAGAAGGTCGCCTACTTCGTTCCTCCTCATGGACATTCGTTCGGCCATCTTTAAAAGCTCTCACCCATTTCCGTACCATTCCATCACTCATAATGTTTTCTCCACATACTTCACAGATCTGATGATGAATGTTTAACACTAAGAAAACGAATCATAGCGCGTATTTCACAGTCGGTGGGATTCTCGATTGGCGGAAACATTTTAAATGGTGACACACAAACGTAAACATGGTCGAATCTGTCTATTTTAAGTATTTAGTGGCTTACTTTACTAAATAAAATTAGGAAATATGAGTTAAAAGGCAAGGAGGAGCAAAAGAAAACAATAATAATTTCTTGCTAGCAGTCAGTTTGTAAATTAACCCTTAATTACTAATGTTTTTCGTCTATAACGTACTTGCTAACCATACGTCTGACAGACGACTATATTAAGAAAAAATATAAAAACAAGATTGTTTCTTAAGTTTTATAAAAAGTTTGTAAGTAGGTTATCTCTCAAAGGTTTTCATAATATTATTATTAAAAGCCTGCTTTACACGCCGCGATTCATTAACCAATGAATTGAACTATTTCTAACGATCGTGATTACTCGTTTAGTTTCCTTAATAGTTGAACGGGAGAATTATTAAGTAGGAAATTTTCATCTGCAGATGAAATTGGATTGGCAATCTGCCTTTGCCAAATGTTTTGGCAGTTTGGCTATAGGCGCAAATTAGTTTAGGTTACTTCGGTTTCGGTTAGTTAATTCAATGTATCCATCACATCATAATCGACGTAAATTTTCGAAATTTATCCTCATTTTACTTTAAAAACACTAAACAAAATCCGTAGGCACTTTTCTGTTACTGGGTCGGTATTAAAACAGCAAAATCGTGACAAAAATAGCGCAGGTTCTATTCAATTCGATTAATCGAAGGATAAATTGTTCAAGAAATCGTACCGATTTTTGCAGTTTTACACGGTACCATAAAATTGAAGAGGAATTTGTTCAATTAATTGGCCAATAAATCGCAGCGCGTAAAACAGGCTTAATCAATAGCAATTTTGAAAACTATTTATTTTATTTAAAGGGAAGTAAAATAAAAAGCTCAAAACGAAATCATTTATTTTTTACATGTGCTCCTTTGTTTTTTATAAAAGAATTAAAGCTTTGCATTTTGAAAAAAAGTTTTATATAAAAAAAGTTACATATCCATCTATATATTCGTTCGTCCTTTTTATTTGATATAGGCAATTGAAGCAGTTTTCTTCTTTTTTCTAGTCCTCCTGTTCTAATTGCTGGCATCTTGATTATTTTTTCCCTATAATTTCGGCTATAAATAGCTTCAATTTTCGGCTAATATGCAGGTTTTGCATACACCTTTGTAGATGGCGAGCAACTAGCTGTAATGCTAATCACTTTTAGAATTCTGACTTAGAAATGTTCATCGTCTTATATATATTTGAATATTTGACTTGACAGCGCTTATATACAATAACTTGTCAAATGTCGCCCATCTACCAGTGCGTAAAATTTAGTGCATTTTTCGTACAAGCTGTCTACTCCTCCCTTAGTAGAGTTGTAGTACCCATTTATTTCTGTTTTCCCGCCTTGCAGATCGTTGGATTCGTTGTGGTGCATTGTAGATAAGAGAAGCAGGACTTTGTTTGGTTTGGTGGTATACGAAAGTATGGTAATGTCTTTGGGAAAACCATATAGTGCATCTCCTATAGGTCCTATATTTTTGGAAGATACCTTATGGTGTCTATAAGATTATCTCTAAATTTTGACTTCCTGCCATTTACACAATAGACACAATTCTACAATTCTAGTAGATTGGGACACCTGTATGTGACAACAAGACTATGTTAAATCCATGATTTTTGTACATATTTCGGTTTTTTTATTTTAAAAATACAAAGGTTTGCTATCCCAAAATGTTTCTCTGTGCAGGGTACTAAAGATTTGAAAGAAGCAAACAATGAATACTTTTGACAGATGTAACTTAAACAATTAACATAAGCAGCCAGATTCCGATGTTATGATGATGAAGCCATGGCTACGATGTGTAAAAGTGTTTCTGTTGAACAATCCTCGTGTAGGAGCGTGTAGGAGCGAATTCCATGTAAATTTAAGCGTTTGAAATAAGTAAGTTGGTAATTGAAGACAACGGATGGGTAAAAATAATCTAAATTGGCTCTCTGGCAGCAGTAAACAATCATATTGTCCCTAAAATCCTTCGCGAAATGAAAATGTTTTTCTTCGGCAGGGGAAGATTTATTCATTGTGACGAAATTACCGCCGTTTGGGAATAGGCCGGAGGGCGTCAATAAATACTTGAATAGGTCTCTGAGGAATCTGCAGCTCGATTACGTGGACCTTTATTTGGTGCACGTGCCGTTCGGCTTTAGAGATATAGAGGAAGGAGGTCCGTACCCGACGACAGCCGATGGAAGCATAGACTTGGATTTGACAACGGACCATGTTGCTATTTGGAAGGTAAGCTATTGCGAATTTATCGGAAAATATATATGCTAGTGATGCGATGCACGAAAATGTTTAAAAATTTGCTGAACGAGAAAAAAAGAATAATATCAAGTTAAAAATAACTGATCTGGGTAGGAAAGTTACGATATACAATATATCACCATCATTACAATTTAATACATTGATAGGAGATACGTAATTAGAATTAGTTCTGCAAGCAATTTAGGGATAAAGTTTGCAGATGCAAATTAACTTTTATATGAAACATTTTTTTTTATCTGCAATAGTAACGGAAATAAGTACTGGTCAAAATAAAATGGAAAACCGATTTGTTTCCTAAAAGAAACACCTTGATTTCAGAAACTATCGGTAACATCATTACATTGAACTTCGAAGAAAATCTAAAATGTGAATAATAATAAAGTAGAACATACTAAAATTTTGTATTTATTTTAAAAAGTAACGGCTTTCACATGCTGTAATGAAAAGATATTGTGCAATATTTTTTTCGTAATTGTTAAGTTGATATTATATTAAAAAGGTGATTGATTTCCTGTTAAAACCATTGGTTAATGATTAATGCCTCTTTATACGAGAAAACAGTTCAGACCACGCAAGGTTCTCGATATTAATGTTTTTATTGCACCGCTTTTTACGTGATACATAAAGCTTTGTTCTGCTCGTGTGTATATCCTTGTTAATCTATCAACGTCAGCTTTCACCTCTGCATTGTCCTCAAGGGATCTAAGTTTTGCTAATTGGACAATCCTTTGTGATGGTTTCGACACTCACCAAGATGATATGATACATTTTCTGATTGTAGAGAACTAGCTTTTATTTTTTCCGTGGTTTATTTACTCACGACAATATTGCAACAACAACGACAACTGCTTCATATTTGCATTACACATATGTGTATATGTCTGGAGATCGTAAAAATATAATAGTTTTGCTTCTAGGCAAGTGGAATTAAAAATGTATGAGTGCAGGAGGGCCCAAGAAAATTCATAGTTATATGTTTTTACAGTAAAATATTTAACTATATGTAATAGATGTTTTTTTAAGCCCGATAGAACTTAAAATTATAAAAATAATACGAAAAATTAAATTCAAATTTTTGGTACGATTCGGAAGATTTATTCATGGCATTAACATTTGAAAATAATTTCGGGCATATGACCACCACGGCTGTCCTTGACGAAGCGTATTCTAGACGTCCAATTTCGGGTTACGTTCTCGAGTACTTCTGGCCATATGTCACAAATAACGCGAACAATGTTGCCTTCCAAGGCGTCAATTGTTGCTGGTTTATTGGCACAAGCCAGTAACTTCACGTAGCTCAACAGGAAATAATTGTTTGGAGGCTAATTGACAGGTCCATTCCTCGAAATTAACGTATCGTCGATGGTTGCCGTCGCCGTATGGTACGTAGCGCCATCCTGTTGAAACCACATCTCGTTCGGATCAATGTCCTTCATATTTTTAAACAAAAAATTATTAATTATGGTACGGTAACGATCTCCATTGATAGTAATGCGGGCTCCGGCCTCATGTTTGAAGAAATAAGGGCCAATAATCCCGCTGGCGTGTAAACCGCACCAAACAGTGCATTTTTCTGGATGTCATGGAGTTTGTAGGGTCTCTTGTGGATTGGTCCCACTCCATATGCGGCAATTTTGTTTATTCACAATCTCCTTAAGCCAAAAATGAGTCTCATCGCTGAACACAATTTTGCGATAAAACAGCGGCTCAGTTTCTAATTGCTCTTGAACCCAATCGGCGAAAGAACGCCTCAGGTGATGATCCCGTAGCTTTAATTCCTGGATCTTATATGGATATAGGCCAAGAACTTTGTGCAAAACTCTCCACGTAGTGGACGGATAGAGTCCTAATAACTGTGATCGACGATGAATGGATAAATTGGGATCTTCTTCCACACTTTCTTTAGTACGCACATTCCTCCGACGTGTTAGTGTTATTGCATCATGTAGAGAATATGTGGTACGAAATCTATCCACAGTTCGGCGGATGGCTTGCTCAGAAGGATGGTTATGTGGGCCACAAAAATCACGAACTCGTCGGTAAGTTACGCGAGTTGATGACTAATTTTCAAAACAAATTTGAATAATTTGGTAGCGTTGTTCAAGCGTTAGTCCTATGCATGACGACTAAAGTTTGTTAAAAAGGTGGTACCGGCAGTGGCGCACCGCATAAAAGTAGGTACGTAATATACAATATTAGTGAAAAATAATATTGTTACCTTTTCCTGTTGTCCACCGTAGTAATTGTCAACTGCCCTGGTAAGCTGCGTAGAATTGCAACGCTTCCATTGTCGATTCATTCAGCCGTCGACGGTGTGAATACGTTGTCGTATACTTCGAAAATGATTGTTCGACATCCAGTGAAGTAAGATTTGCAAATGTCAGATATTCCTTTTCCTCATTTGGGCACTCTTGATTTTCAGTTATAGACCGAACCTTTTGTAAATAGGGATTTTTTGTTAAAATTGCACCAAATTTTTGAGCAACATCGACTCCTATAGTGTTCATCAAGTTTTCTAGAGCGGCTTGTAAATTGTTTATGCAATTTAATGCGGCTCGTGCAGATAAGTGACTGTTTTCTAATTGCCCAACAGCTTGTGCGACTTCAGAATAGTTCATGGAAATTTCATCTATTTGTTGTTGAACGTCCGACTTGGAAAAAGTTGCTGACTATCTCAAACTGCTGCAGAATCATTTGAATCAAGTTTCAAGATGACATTTTTCACTTGTGAAAAATATTTCTGATAGTAAGATACTGCCTGGAGGCATGTTCGCCATCGCGTTATTACAGGCTGAGGTGGTGGTGGTAATTTCGGACACAACTGTTTGAATACACGGATGTGTTTGGGAGATTTGATGAACACTTTTTTGATAGATGCTATTAACTTATCCACCATCGGATACTTCTTTCGAATGGTTTCTGCTACGAGGTGACATGCGTGTATGAGGCATGTTATGTGAAGAAGAGTCGGAAAGCATATTTTGAACATCCTACCAATTCTCAGCATTGTTGCGGCTGCGTTAGTAACGAACATTGTGATTTGGGTTCTTGTGATACAAAATTCTCTCAACGAATCTTTTATTATCTTGACAACGGTTTCTGCATTAGTTTTCTGAATCCTTTTACTGGATAACAACGATGAAGCCAGTGGACCATCACGTTTTAAAGGACGCGCTACAACATGAATGACGCTGTGTTTCTGAGCATCAGTTGCTTCATCCACACATAGGCAGATTTTCTTATTTCTCAACTCGTCTTTTATACATTCCTTTACTGTACCTTGCACACGTGGCAAATTGTATCGTAATTGCATAGATGTTGGTAGCTTCCATGAGGGAACGTACTTAGCCCAAAAAAGACGAAAGTGTTCATTAGATACTAGATGTTGTGGGATGTTGCACACACTTAACATAAAAATAAAATCTTATAAAAATTGCCAGTATGGAATACTGTTTCTTAAATTCAGTACATGGCGTTTACTTTTACAATGTTTTCTACATTCAAACCTATTGCGACTTAGCAATCCGCTATTGCATATTCTGCAATAAATATGCGGACTTCTATATTCTAATCCAGTGAAATGCCTGATATATTTATTTACATTCGAACGTTACACCCTATGGGCGTCCCATCTCCGCGTACTTATTTGGCGTGCAGCGTGCAACGTACTGTCGCTTTGCTCTCTCTCGCGGTACTGTTGAAATCGACTACGAGTTGAAAATTACCCCTACCCACGCCGCTACCGCTACGCTACTGCCATCCGGTACCACCTTTTTAACAAACTCTAATGATGACTTGCTGTATACTGATCATAGATGTCAAAAGTTAAACGTAGTATGACAGCTCGTTTGACAGTTAACTTTTTTATAAGTTCTATCTTAGCAAAAAAAAACACCTTTATATAATGGTGTATCGATTAAAACCAAATAAATCGTTCTTAATTATGTACATCACTGTATGTAGGTAGAAATTCGTAGATAGCGTATACTTGCACTATAAATTATGCCCACACCCTAAATTTGACTCTTCAATTCCCAATTTTTGTTTTAAAAATTTATGACCACTACATAATTTCTTTATTTTAGGCCATGGAAGAAGCATTGTCCGCAGGATTAACAAAGGCCATTGGAATATCAAATTATAACGCATCGCAAATAGAAAGAATCCTAGCTAACTGTACGGTAGCGCCTCAAAACTTACAAATTGAGCTTCACGCTTATTTCCAACAAAAGGAACTGGTAGATTTATGCAAGAAGAACAATATCCAAGTGACAGCATATTCACCCTTGGGATCGCCCGGATGGAGCAAACTTTTTGCAAAGGAGTAAATATTTTCAATTTCTTCTTCGGTGAAAGCGTGTCATATACACTTTTACAGAGGTGCCCCACCAACCAACCTTCTGGCTAATCCAACGGTGTTTGCTATAGCGAAGAACCACGGAAAAAGTCCTGCTCAGATCCTTTTACGTCATCTTATTCAAAAAGACTTGGTTGTGATACCGAAAAGTGTGACTCCGAAACGCATAAAGGAAAATTTCAATGTGTTTGATTTTAAATTAGACGAAGACGATATGGAAAAACTGAATGCTTTGGATCAAGGGTCTGAAGGAAGGATACTTAACTTTACGAGTTTCTTTAAAGGGTAAGTTTCTTCATGGTTTTACGTATAACTTGGTTACAAAGTACAGATTTTTTTATAGTTGACAGTTTCAACTGATAAAACAATGTTAGGCACGATTTCACCTGCAATAAAATTGTACTGCTGATTTCGGCAAAATACTGTAAAAATTTATTCTAAACATTTACGAAGCTTACTCAAAAGGGTTTTGTCCAAATTGGAAAAATTCGTAAAACAAAGTTCAGGAGAATAAAAATATTGTTTTTTCTTTAATGTTGGAAAGCGATTGTTTCGCGATGAGCCATTTTGCATACGTTTACTAATAATTTGGTTGGTCATTAATAGATGTCTTTCTACAATAATTTTGTCTCCTGTTATTTGTCTGGTAAGCCTATTATACCTTGCACGGCGGACTTTTTTGTTTCGGTTCTTCTTATGATACTCGTTTTATTTTGCATTTTTAGTGAGTTGTTTTAGTATATACAGAGTGGTGTATTATCCGATTTTTCTTTTGTAATCTGTTAGAATTCCTTACCTTTGCCCATATTTTGCCTTGCGTTGTCTCATTAAGTCTCCATGACGGGCACCTCTGGAGTGAAGATTCTGTCCTTTCTTTATTCCTATTTTTACCACATAATTGTGTAAAAGTTGTTTAATAATGCCAGTCTGCATCTGTTGCAATAAAACTGCGGTATCCCATAAAATTATTAATTGTTGTGTTTGTGATAAGCCATATAAAATTGATTGCGCTGTCATCATCTGAAGCACGTAAAATTAATTTAAAAACTGTATTTACTTGGACTTGTAAAAACTGTATCGGTTTCGGAAATAATCTAAATAGCCTATGCTCAATTGTCGCTTTCCTTCAGGAGGAAATAAAGAATCTGAGGCAGTCGTTCTTAGAGAGTATGTCTGCTCCAAAAATATCTCTGAAACTGAAAAGATTATACAAGAAATTTCGGATCGTGAAAAGCGTAAAGCTATCCTTATTTTCGGCTTATCTGAGGCGAAGTGCAACAACAATTCAGAATAAATTAACCTTGACCGTAAGCTAATCGATGAAATTTGTTCTGCTGTTCAGGTTGCGGATGATAACGTGAAAATATCCCGTTGTTTGTCTACGGAATCTAATGTAATAACTATATTGCGCAATATTTCTAAGCTTAAGCCCAAGTTTCCCAATCTCTCCATCTTTCGTGACCGTACCCCTATGCAATTGCAAATGCATAAAGAGGTGCGCGCCGAACTAAACATCCGCCAAAGGAATGGTGAGTCTAATTTAAAAAATCAAATATAAAAATGGCATATCATCTATTACTTCTGCTGTAACTAAATACTTCCAACGGTTCTCCAACATTAAATATATAGTATCAAAATACCCGTGGCTTAAGATCGAAAACGCATTCATTCTTTACCAGTGCCTGTGAGGGTTCTTATGATGTTATCGTTATTACAGAATCGTGGCTGGATGATTCAGTTTCTTCTTCTGAACTCGTACCTCATACATATAATGTAGTGAGATGTGATTGTAAATTTAACCTAATCAACCGCGCCACTGGAGGAGGTGTTTTCATGGCTTTTAGTGATAACGTTTCATTTGAAGTTATTAATTCTTCTACGCTATTGTTTCTGACACCTGCTATTGATTTTGTGATTTGCAAATGTCGTGTTCAATCTAACAATTTCTATATAGATGCTGTTTATATTCCACTCAACACAAACCAACATGATTTTGAGCTTTTTTGTGAATATCTTGAAACCTTCTTCATCGATAAGCCTACTATTCTTATCGGTGGCTTTAATCTTTCACAATTTATAAGCAGTCCTTCATATCCAAAGTGCACTGCTTTCTTGCACTTATGTACATTATTCAAATTCAGTCAGTATAATTCCGTATATAATTGCGATAATAGGCTACTTGACTTGATTATGTCTAATATTCATTCTAATATTACTATTTCGCTGGACGAACTTCCGTTTGTACTAGCTGATCGTTGTCATCCTCCGTTATCTATTAGCCTTTCACTTCCTTCATCTTCTTCAAGATCTTGATGTTTTCCTTCAAATGCCGACATCAGTTACGATTTTCGAAAATCTAACTTCACCCAACTTTAGCTCGAACTTGCGGTCTTTTTTGAGGACTGTGCATAATGTCGACCTCACTGTTCAATTGTTCTATGATACACTCTATACTGTATTTGATTCTTGTGTCCCAAAATGTGCATAAAAAAATTTTCAATCACGTTATCCGCCTTGGTTCACTAGGAGTATTATTTCTAATCTGAAACTAAAGGAGTATTATAGACGTCGATGGAAATTTACTAAAGATTTCTTTTTTTATTTTTTGAAAAAAGTCGTTCTTGATCAGTTGTTTTGCTTATTTTGGGATGTTGAATACAGTTGCTTAAAAACATGCAGGGTGTTATAAAAATTTAAAAATGTGAAATCAATTCTTATCAAAGTATCAATCATTAAATTTATTCTTTATCGAAAATATCATTTAAAAATGTAATTTAAAAAAATTAATGAAAAAATGCCTAGTAACAAAACCAAAAATAATGTTAATATAGCTCATGGTATTGGCGGAATCATTCCCGGCAAACATAATGCGAACAGAGAGAAGAGAGCACTAGCACGCGGACATGTTTCTGCCTACTCGGCGTCATCAACGCGGCTCTGAGTGCTTTCACTTTGCTGTCTGCATTACGTCTACCTCTCGGTTTACGACCCCAATGTCCACAACAGCACGCCACGGTCTAGGACGGCATGACAATGTTTCTTGGCGCTAGAGGACGCCGTGAGATATTTTCAGTCATCTATACTTCGGTGTGTGTCGCCACGGTCTAGGACGGCATGACTGTGTTTCTTGGTGCTGGGGGGCGCTGGGAGATATTTTCAGTGCTGTTGTGGACATTGGGGGCATAAACCGAGAGGTAGACATAATGCAGACAGCAGAGTGAGAGTACTGAGAGCCGCTCTGACGACGCCGGGTAAGCAGAAACATGTCCGCGTGCTAGTGCTCTCTTCTCTCTGTTCGCATTGTTTGCCGGTAATGATTCCACCAATACCATCAGCTGTATTAGCAATGTAATTTAACCTGATTTTTATTTTAAAATTGAAGAAATCGTTAATATACAAGATTTAATTATATCCATAGTTATTGTTATTAAATTATTTCTAGTTTATCAACGGTTGTGCATTTGAATTTATTTTTATTGAAGAATTATTTTCTTTAGTTTTTAATAATATTACAAATATAAATTAATAACAAGGGTGCTTAGCTTAAGAAGAATTTCACATTTTCAATTTTTATAACACCCTGCATGTTTTATCGCAAATTTGACCACTGTATTCAACATCCCAAAATAAGCAAAACTATTGATAGAAAATGATTAAAAAAATCGAAAATAACGTTTGCAGAGTGGACATTGTAAACATTACACTGGGGAACAATTTGTAACACAATTTCTGTTGCGTTTGGTTTTTGAGCTGTTTTATAGTTAATTAGGCATGCTGGTTTCAAAACTGTAGTTAGTTTTCTTCTACCACGTCAAGTTTTATCTCTACAGCTTACGAGAATCTGACCACTCTACGCGAAATCGAGCATGGATCATAGGAAGCACTATTGCTCTCCTATTGGCTGACACAAACCTTCTCCGATGGGCGCCGGGTGAATGACGCATAGGAGAACAGCGAGAGGTTTATACTTGTCTGGATTTGTTCAGTTACACCTGAGATATTGTAGTGAGACGTTGTGTGTCGCTCTGAAACAGTGCAGTCCATTCCGACGTGGAGTCTGAGTTCTTGTTTACATACAAGGTTAGCAGTGTTTAGTCATTATTTATATATGAACTGAAACTTTTCCTTATGTCTGCCTCTGCTAGTTCACGTCGTAAGTGCTTAACCAGCCCCGATTCGTTTTGTTACATATGTGGCAGTTTTACAATTCCCAGTCAAAAGACAAACATCAGTACATTTGTCAGGCAAGTCTATTTTGCCTATTTTAAAGTGAAAATTGGTGATCAATATAAATCATGGGCCCCTCACAAAGTGTGTAAGCAGTGTGTTGAGGGTTTACGGATGTGGACCAAGGGAACACGTAATAAGCTTCCATTTGGTATACCTATGATTTGGTGAGGGCCCAGAGATCATTCAAGGGATTGTTACTTTTGTATAGTGAAAACGTCAGGATATAACAAGAAAAACAAATGTAAAATAGAGTATCCTAGTTTACCATTAGCTATACGCCCAGTGCCTCATTCAGCCGAAATCCCAGTGCCAGTTTTCAATGAATTACCCTCTTTGGAAATACGGGAATACGAGTCTGGTGAAGATCAAAGTGATCCCAACGATGAAGATTTTGAAACTAAAAATGATTCCGTTCGTAACGGATTTGACCATCATGAGTTGAATGATTTGGTACGAGATTTTGGACTATCCAAAAAAGCTTCAGAGCTCTTAGCATCAAGACTGCACGAGAAAAACTTGTTTGAAAAGGGAGCTAACGTATCCTATTTTCGATCAAGAGAAAGTGTGTTTCTACAACACTTTTGAAGTGATGATGGATTTGTGTATTGTCATACATGGTTTAATGGAAGAGTTGGGAATTTCAGCCTATAACGCAACTGAATGGCGACTATTTATCGATAGCTCAAAGCGGAGCTTGAAGTGTGTTCTCCTCCATAATGGAAATTTATTGGGTTCAGTCCCGATAGGCCATTCAGTTCGTTTGAATGAAAAATATGAAGACATAAAGAGAGTCATTGATTTGTTGCAATACCACATGCACCAATGGATCATTTGCGTTGACCTTAAAATGGTTAGCTTCCTTCTTGGCCAGCAACGCGGATATACCAAGTATCCCTGCTTTTTGTGTATGTGGGACAGCAGAGCTCGTGAGAAGCATTGAGTGCAGTCAAATTGGCTGCCACGATCTGACCTGAAACCTGGTGATCCAAACATTGTACATCAGCCACTTTCCGACAGAAAGAACATTATATTTCCACCTCTGCATATAAAATTGGGTCTCATGAAGCAATTGGTTAAAGCTTTGCCAATTGAAGGAGACTGTTTCAAGTATCCGGTTTCGGCATTTCCTAGCCTGTCATTTGAAAATATAAAGGCCGATGTGTTTGATGGTCCACAGATTCGGCGGCTTGTTAAAGATGAACATTTCATCGGAACAATGTCAGAAATTGAAAAGAATGCTCGGTTGGCATTCAAAAACATTGTTAAAGACTATCTTGGAAATACACGAGCACAGAATTACGCCAAAATTATCCAGCAACTCTTGGAAAGCTTCAAGCTGCTGGGTTGCAACATGAGCACCAAATTGCATTTTTTACATTGCCATCTTTCTAACTTCCCGGAAAATCTTGGTGCAGTCAATGATAAGCAGGTTGAGCGATTTCACCAGGATTTGAAGGTCATGGAGACATGGTATCAAGGTAGATGGGATGTACATATGATGGCTGACTATTGTTGGAGCATCAAGCGAGAATGTCCACAGATTAAACATTCCAGAAAAAGCTATAAGCGAAAATTTTTGCCTTCTTATGTAATTACCATTCGATAAAAAAACAACTATTTGTATGAACACAATTTAACTTCAAGTAACTATTATAGCCTTTGTTTGAGTAAAGTTATTCTTTATAAACAGTATATTTGGTAAGTTTTTACTTTATTTTCCTTTATATGCACAATTTGTATGACTTTTGAGGGTATCCTGTAGCTTAAAAGGTTGACGTGATTGACAAAAACTGCGGTTATTTTTGGATCCAGAGGCCAAAAGTTAGTTGAAAACAAGTCACAGATTTAAGACAACGAAATTGCTGTTCCCCAGTGTTATTTGAAAACTGTAATGCGATACAATAACTTCCCAGAGTATTTCATTTTTTTATTCAATTTTTTTGATTTTCCATATCGCTCGAAGCTTCGGAGCTAGAATAAAGATTTGAAGAGTAAAGATCTGTTCTTCTTTTCAGGGTAGAGAATCACCCAGAGTACCCAATGGAATAAACACTACCATGTGGAGCAACCAGATGCATTTTCAATACCAATTTTGCAGAAATTGAATCAACAATGTTTAGATTACACACAATATATTAGATATCACCGAATCACGTTTTTGTTCATATTAGTTGACCACGAGTTAGCATAAGTTGTTATGGTACATTTGTTTTAAGTTTGAAATGTATAATCTAGTGAATTTAAAATCAAGGCGTACTTGTAGATGATTATTATACTTACACAACAATAAATATGTGATTCACGTCATCTGTATATTTATTTTAATTCTTACGGCTTAAGTGGGATTTCTGGTAAGGTGAATGAACAAAAACAACCTACTTATTTTTTACCTTTACTTCAATAAGTAAATAATTTTATTAAAATCAACATACTTCTTTTACTGTACGATAGTAAAGATATGATATACAATACATAGCATGTGTATGCATGTATTTATTTAAAGTGGAAATGAGAATATGAACCAAACGAAAGGTAGTAAACATCAAATAGGTATCAATAAATATTAAAAATTCTGATAATAACAACCAAACAAGGAAAAAAAATGAGAATTGAAATCGAATTCGTTGCACTTTGGTGTTTTTTTTTTTTTATTATTTTTATATGTAATTCAATTTCATAGAACACAGTTTAATAGTTATTGTACTCTAATTGACTTTTTCCAAATTACAATAGCGTTAATATCATCAAGTTCACGAATAGATTTCTATTTTTTAAAGTTCAAGATTGATATGATTTTGCGTTTTAAATGAATAAACATTTCGTATAGAAATATATATCGACAGTATGTTCAAAATAGATGGACACAGGCATCTCTAAATTACAATGTATTGGGAAGCTTCATTTTTATACATACGTAAATTACAATTCAAATACATTAATGCATACATTTATTTTTCCATATCTGGACCTACTAGACAAATATATAACATACAAGCTGTTTCAAAATTGGGTTTTTACATGTTTACTTGGGATATACAGACATACAATATGTTTACCAGACCAATGATACACCTACATAGCTAGACTATGGTAGTTCAATAGATAAATATGTACATATTAGAGGTGGGCATTTTGCGATTTATGTACTTATTTAATCCGAGCAAGTAACATGAATACACTGAAACACTTGGTGTTTCAGTATATTCATGTTCATATCCTATCATAAAAAAAAACCTTCCTTTCTTTGTGATAACTAGAGTTGGCCACGCGCGCCAACGGGCGGCGGCGTTGTTTCGATTAGGCCTCGGGTTCCACTAGAGCTATTGTGTGTAGATGTTTGCTGTCGTAAATACTTTCGCGTAGTTGTTAAATAAAAATAAAATAATGTGTGCTCAAACACTTACCATTTTAAGAGTCCTCCGTGAAATCGCAAAGTGAATAAAGTCTGTTAAATATCTGCAACATTAGATATGTTTCAACAGTTGTTTCGACAGACCGAGTGCGGCGCGAGGAAAAAATGTGTTTATATGCAGAGAATGAACGTTCTACATCTAGTGACGTTATATTTGCGTAATTAAAATATTCTTTGAAACAACTTAACGGTTCTGTTGACGCACCTTCACAAATGTGTCTTAATGTGCCAAAATCAAAATCTTTCTCTAAAACACTTTCAAATTTTTCTAGAACACAAACATTTTTTGCGCGGATACCACTAACGACACCGAAGGATCTTGTATCTTTTCTATTGCCTCCGCTAGTCCGAAGTAATTGTTGTGAATAATTTTTAAATCCGTTTTAACCCGACTATCTTGAAATTTCGACTGGCTTTTCTTGATAGCGGCAGCTTCCTTTGGATCGAATTGTAAAACTACGTTCTTAGGATTCTCATAATATTTATGATAATAAAACACAGCATTTAACCAAGTTCCCCAACGTGTAAGAATAGGTTCTGGTGGCTCAGGTATACGGAGGTACAGTCTGTGAAATTCGCGAATACGTTTCGGGGATTTGACAAACACTGCTTTTGTATGCGCTATTAAAGCGTCTACCTCAGGATAACATTTTCTGATACCATCTGCCACAAGATTGAGAGCGTGAATTTTACACGTAATGTGTAACAAGTTAGGAGAGTGCTTTTTAAGAGACCGGCCTACAGAAACCATGTTTGGGGCACCATCACGCATAATTTTTGAGTGATGGTGCCGCAAACATGGTTTCTGTAGGCCGCGATAGAAGACGCAAGAAATGTTTGTGTTCTAGAAAAATTTGAAAGTGTTTTAGAGAAAGATTCTGATTTTGGCACATTAAGACACATTTGTGAAGGTGCGTCAACAGAACCGTTAAGTTGTTTTAAAGAATATTTTAATTACGCAAATATAACGTCACTAGGTGTAGAACGTTCGTTCTCTGCATATAAACACATTTTTTCCTCGCGCCGCACTCGGTCTGTCGAAACAACTGTTGAAACATATCTAATGTTGCAGATATTTAACCGACATTATTCATGTTGCGATTTCACGGAGGACTCTTAAAATGGTAAGTGTATGAGCACGCATTATTTTATTTTTATTTAACAACTACGCGAAAGCATTTACGACAGCAAACATCTACACACAATAGCTCTAGTGGAACCCGAGGCCTAATTGAAACAACGCCGCTGCTCGTTGGCGCGCGTGGCCAACTCTAGTGATAACACTGTTTTACTTTAATGAATTACATTTTTTCATAAGAGATTATTTATATTTATTAATTTATGACGGTTTTCAAAGCAGTGTTTTTGTTGTAAAATGTGAAATATTGCAATATTATTCTGTGGACTTTTACGGCTGTTACCAGAGTAACTAATGCTGATGAACATGTTGACTCAATCATAAAAGATAATAAAACAGAGGAAATAGGAAATCTCCTGGTGCCTTAAATGTGAAATATACTGGCTGCCATAAATAAATGAACATCCAGTATACTTTGATAAATTTTGATGAAGTTTTCAAAAAGTCGTGTTTATATCACACTAAGAAACGATGAACATTTCGACATCATACAATTACAACAATTTGTATTAACACTAATAATCAAGTTGACAAACGACAACTACTAAAAATTGTTATTTATGACAATGCGTCCTTAAGTGACAGTATAAAGCATACTTGTTATTTTAATTGGTCTTAATACAGTGTAGAATAATGCCGCCTGTTCGACGACGTGCAAATTTTCATCAATTAAAAGAATTTCAACGCGGCAGAATAATCGGCCTACGAGAAGCCGGATTATCCATTCGTGATGTTGCTGATCGTGTAGGACGTAGTGTTGCTACAATTGCTCTATGTTGGCGAAGATGGACAGAAAACAATGAAGAACGACGACGTCCGCGGCGTGGGCGTCCGAGGTGTACCACTGTTCGTGAAGACCGTGCTCTTCGGCTTGCGGCTCTTCGGGACCGTTTTTCGTCATCCAGAGAATTTGGTGATAGATGGAGAGGTTTAATTAACCAACAAATCCCTATACGATCTACATACCGATGACTTCGATCGTTTGGGCTTAAATCGTATAGACCATTACTTTGTTTACCTCTAACTCCTATCCATAGAGGTTCACGATTAGAGTGGTATAACGAAAGGTTAAATTTGAATGGCGAATGGAATCGCGTCGTGTTTTCTGATGAATCTCGATTTTGTTTATGGGCTCATGATGGTCGCAGAATGGTCAGAAGACTTCGTGGAGAAAGACGACATCTACAGTTTTCTATACAACGGCAAACGGCCCTTACTCAAGGTGTGATGGTATGGGGTGCTATCTGCCATGGAAGTAAAAGTCCTCTAGTAGTTATTCCGGAAACATTAAATGCATTTCGTTACATCAATAACGTGTTAGAACCAGTGTTACTGCCATTTCCTCAAGAACTGCAAAACTCCAGTTTTCAGCACGATAATGCGCGCCCACATACTGCAAGGGTTACAGTGGAGTTTTTGAATAATGCCAATGTTGATACGCTTCCATGGCCTTCTCGTTCGCCGGATCTATCACCAACTGAATACGTGTGGGACATGATAGGACGAAGATTAGGTACTTTACAACCACCTGCAAACAGTGTAGATGTTCTCCAAAGGCGGATTTTAGAATCTTGGGAGAGTATACCGCAGGCTAGTATCGATTCTCTAATTTCAAGTATGCCCAATCGAGTAGCTGAATGTGCAAGAAACAGAGGAGGATCTAAGTATTATTAGTGTTAATATAAATTGTTGTAATTGTATGATGTTGAAATTTTCATAATTTCATAATACTAAATAAACGCAACTTTTCCGAAAGTTTCATCAAAATTTATCAAAGTATACTGGGTGTTCATTTATTTATGGCAGCCAGTATATTTGTCCCTCCAAGTGAGCATATTATTAAGTGTAAAAGTAAATACCAACGTATCTACATTTTCCACCTTTTCTCGAAATGAAAGTTGGGGAAGAATAAGTTTGAATTTTAAAAAAGGATGTTCCAAATTATCAGCGAACGCCTTTGCCGAGCTGAAGGTGCTTGTCAGCCCACCTAACTCATTCTAAAAAAACCCGATCCGGTTCTGTATTCTATATTTCAGCCCGTTTTATATATGATCAGATGTATTAAGAATCGATACGGGAAATCTCCTAATATGGGGTAGATTCTACGGTTACGGGACCGGTACCGAAGGATAGCTCGATCTTTCGTGAGTTCATTGTGGCATATTAGGTTTCATTGTATTGTACATATATACCGACTGTTTAATTACGAGCTGCAGATTGATATCAAGAGAACGAAGTAAGCACAATAGGCAATTTAATATATTGAAAAGAGATGCAGTATGTCTTTTCTCACGTAACGACGTAATTGACAAAAATTCAAAAAATTAGGTATTGCTACCCTTTTACTTCTGTTAGGTGCATCCTTTTGCACACGGAGTGACGTAGGTACATCCGTTATAATTTTACAGTAAATGTTATACTATGTTGGGGGCGTAGGTGTGAAAATCTTCAAAAATTTCTCACTTACTGACGTAAGTGGAAGTTACGTCTTTCAGCGTGCAATGAAAATCATAGTAATGTAGTTACGCTAGCATCGCCTGTTCATTAGAAAAACTGAATAAAGTAGTAAAACTATGATATGGTCAGATGTTATAGAAGTTATAGTAAATAAAAGTGCTCCTCCGAAAATGTTGGTAAAAAAATAGTAATTTACAACATGAATGCGACGCTTTAAAACGATTAAAAGATAACGTGACGATATTAAAACTTTCCTAAATGAACAAAAACCATCCAAAGATTCCCAGGAAAATACACGAAGACTTAGTATGACTGTATCCAGGAAATATGCCAGTCGTACGTTAATCTGATTTGGAATAGTTTTTTCACATTACCTCATGAGTTTAACATACAATAGATTATTGTTCTTCGTTTCTCCTGTTTTTTTAATTAGAAAAACTCGTAAAAATGTATTTAGTATTTTATTTCAAAACCACCTGCAAATCCATTATTAATTCTTTTGAGTATATTGCATTGCACTTAAAAAAATCATAGGAGTAGTCCTATCTTAATTTTAATTTTTTTAACAGCAATACTTCGAACTTTATGTTACTTGTACTAACTAGAAAGATAATATTAATACAAGAATTTTTCTACTAAAATTTTGCGTTAGATAGACTTATACGTAAGAAAGGGGACGATGATGTGTTCCAAGTAATATGAAGCATATAAGTTTTATCCTAACTGCATTTTCGCCCTGTTCCTTTCTTTCGTCCATCATTAATCCACAGCTCGCGCCTCGGCACATGGCATAACGAATACGGTACATAATTCTATTAGATCACGTTGGAAAGTCATTTAGAAGCGCTATTCCCATACAAATAACGAATAACGTTCCCGCCTGTGCTAGGCACGCGCTCCCCACACAGTTTCTCTAGACAGCCTTACACATTTACAAATTACAATTAATGGATTACTGTACGTTCTCGACATCAGTGCAGATTTTAGGAAATACGCAATTCATCTTATTTGATAACTTTTATTGCATTGATAGACTCAAACTATCGTTGATTATTTTCAAATAAATACTTAGATGTAATATTGTCGAATGCGAAGCTAAGATTTTTAAAAATAAATTGAATCCTAAGACAAAAATATGTTTCTAACTATAATTAATAGAACTGTCAAATGTCAAAAATAAATAGTATTTGTATGTGGAAAAATTCAAATGAACCTATTATTATAATGGTTCTTCAAATAAGCAATCATTTGCGGTACTGCCACTAACGTAGTACCATTTAACGACTTTCTAGTTTATGAGAACATAATTAAAAATAAAACTCTAACTCACGAGATACAAACAAAGAAATCAAAAAGGGCTAGAGAGATCGAGAGAAGCAAGGATAATCAATTAAAGAAATGAACTGGGGATATAAAGCATTACTAGAGTCTAATGCAATTCTCTCATGATAACGCTAGCGATTAGATAATTATTACTGCCGTGCATTGCGCGATTTCCCGCCCTTATGCCTACGCAACTTTATACCCAACAAATTTTGTAACAGTGTCTACGTACGAGTATTTTAGCGGCCACTGCATTACAGAACTTTTTATCGCGGTGCGTACACAATGCTACCATGGTACATAGGCTGGAATCATTAAATTAGTTACACCAAATGATAAAATGCAAGTCATGGTATATTAATCGTCTAATATCTCAGATTATTATTCCTAACGTGGTTACTTACAACAGCGCTGCGCTATGTTGGTTTATAATATAAGTAAATAGTGTTTGCATATTTTGGCATTTATATCTTTTGGTTTGGGATTTGTTGGTTTTCCAAAAACTGATCTTTAACGAAATTGTAAAATTCAAAAATCGGTTTCTTAATTTAAGTTTTAGATACTAAAATTAATTAGTAAAAAGTGTTAACGGGATAATTTTAAATCGTACAGCATGTGGCTATGTTGTAGTAAAACTATTTTTTGAGTAAAAGTGTTTTGATACGGTAAATAATTTTGGCATAAGAATTATTTCTAAATATATTAACAATTTTTGTCAAATTTAGCGCCGGTTGTGACTATATTGTTGCGTAGCAAATTTTCTACAGATTCATATTTCCAACGTATACAATTTTTTACTAAGCCATATTATATCAACATTGTTATCGTGTCAAATGGTCTTCAGACAAATATTTGGCGTGAAAATCTTACAAATGGTTTCTACTATCCTATTCTTTGTAGTAGCCCAAACATTAATTGCTTTATTTTTTATTGGGTTATGTATGGAGTATACCCTGTTTTGTTACGTATACAAGTTTCATAAATACACAGAATGTTTTAGAAGAAATAGGCTGTAAAACGTCAAAATAAGGAACACAAGCATATTAGCATCCAATTCCTATTCTCAACCTCAATTAATTGTAGTTTTCTAATTGCTTCCTCGTTCAATACTTTTAATGTCAATAGTGGCACCTTATACACTACATACAAGTAGCAAACAAATAATTAAATACTTTTTTTAAAAATATCACTGTCCATTTTTGATACACTCACTTTTTTATAAACTGATTGGGTAGCACGTGATATCAATCAGTGATTATCTTTTAACCTTCTGAATGTATCCTAGATGCACTCCCCTGAAATTCGAATAGCAGTTTTTTCAACGTCTACGTTTTACAAGCTTTGGTTTATAAATAAACTAGACCGTCTCGGTGGTCGAACGACTAGTATACTTGCCTTTCGATCCGAGCGGCGCGGGTTCACATCTCGGCGAGGACAGTTGTTTTTTAATTACGGATAAAAATCAGAGTATGCCTTCAAAAAAAGAAGAAAACCTTAGGCTCCGTGTCAATACGATGTTTGGTACGTTAAAAATCCCTACCAAAGGTTGAAATACCTCTGGATTCGGAAAAATTCTAGTGAGTTTGGCTAATGATCATAGTGATCGATGTATAGAAGTGCGAGATGTATTCCGTAACCCGACGCTTCGCTTAAATACAACAACAACAAATAAACCACTTTTTATGGGTTTAAACTTAATCTGTAGTAAGATGTCTAGCATTAACCAAAATAGTAAGTTGAATTAAATGCTCTTCCTCGAATTGCCGGTCTTGCTTTATTCCCAACAGACGCTGATTGGACAGACGTCAACTGCAATTTTTGACAACTTAACACTAGAACAGCAAGAGCCGTCAGTTTGACGGCATTACAAAGAAAAATTAAAACACAACGGCCATAACTTGGCCGTTCTAGTATTAATACAATGAGCACTTGCTCAATTAATCTATAATAATATAATAATATTTTGAAAATACTATTAGAACAATTTTTTTTTTTGATTGTACGCTCAAAGATGTGCAAAGGTATTCACAATAGCTATATACCGTAAGAGCGAGCGTACTATAATCAGCCAGCATAATCGGCATTTTTCGGAAATGCGAGGGCGAAGTCGTGTCTTGCATATGTACGTAAATGAATAGGCCGTTTATAACCTGAACAAGGTGTTTTCGGAAATGCGAGAGCGAAGTCGTGGCTTGTATGTGTACGTAAACGAATACGCCGTTTATAACGTGGGCAAGGTGCACAAATGAGTTTGGGTTTATGCAATTTTGACAAGCAAATGACATTCCACGACATTCAACACAGCACACAGATCATAGTACGCTCACTCTTACGGTATATACCGAGAATGTCAAGCTTTGAAATGAGGAAAAAATTACTGTACTGCCGTGCTATCCCGTGAGGAATTATTGTAATATAACCGTCATTTGCATAAAGTGTGATAGTTGTATTTCTACAGGATATCTTTTTATCGTTTGAACAAAGGTGGAACAAATTAAAGATTTCCGGATTTCACAGATACGATTTCTTATAACACAGCAGTATATCTATGTTGGTCTAGAACTCCACGCGATATTTGTAATTGGCAAAGGGTAAGGAATTTTCGCCTTTCTAATTTTGTTCCTTAACACCTCAACCATTTTACGTAAAAAAAATAACGTCTTTTTATTCATGATATGTATTTAAAAAACATTTAATTAGATACATATACATATTTCCAAATTTGATAATAACCTTTTCCGAAATTATTTGGAAAACTGAATTATGTGAACTATAATTGACAAATCGTTTTATATTCAATTGTCCTTGAATTAGCGAACAACCTGTGGACTTTAAAATAAAAATAAACATGGAGGTTTCTTTTAACCTTTTAACTTACGCCAAATCGATTGTGGATAGTTAATTTTAAAAGCTTTTGCTATCTTACTTGGCTTTTAAATAAAACAAGCGACGAGCTTGTAACAATAATTTTAGTAGATATAATCGTACAGTTGTTGAAAATTTGATTGCTTTTAAATAAGAATAATGCTGCGTGCAACGATATTTTTAAGTTCAATGCACTCATCACAAACAATGCTTATCAACAATAGACAGGAAAAATATGATATCCAGGCGGTTTAGATAAGAAATTATGCGGCTTGCATATGTTGCAGAAGTAAACTTGCATTGTACTATATTTAAAAATAAATTTTGGGGCTTGCTTCCTGTAAAGGCGAGTTCTCGTTCGTACGCAGAATGTCGATGGCGCAGAAGTACATAAAAGGGCATGACGCACAATAACGCCACTGGTGTTAATATTAATGCATTTTCAATGTCGGTTTTTTGTCTACGTATGTAGTTGTGAGTGTCACCTTAATGTCATGTTTGTACCTAGCTAGGCGTACTGATCTGTATACATACAAGAATTTATTAGCGAAATGCAGTACGGCTGTTAGCTACATTGCCTCATGAACAAGAGTTATTATTACCAAATGCTAGAAAACATATAAACACTTGACATTTGCTTGACATATAAACATAAACGAACTTGTGCGTCCAAAGCTGAACTTGGTCGAACTTTTGCGCACGCGCTTTTTGCGCATTTATACAGCCAACTGCGTCACGAAGTTTAACGTGCGAACTAGAACTGACATATTTGATTCTTTCAGTTTAACTTTTTACGTCAACGACATTCTGCGCCATCGACATTCTACGTACGAGCGAGAATCGGCCCTTAGTACTTTTTTAGCTAAGTATAGTAATATATAAGTTATCTAATTTTGCAGTGCCCTCTTCATTACAAAAACCAAAATACAGCAACATAAGGATCATGTTTCTTTATTATATCTACAATCACATTGTATCATTGGCATTGTAGAAGTTATCCATTCACAAAAAAACCTTTTACAAACAGCTTCTGTATGCATATACTTATTTCAAATCTTACACTTTTTCTTGTACTGCTTTTGAAGACATGTTACAGATGGAGTGACAAAAATTTGCAATAAAATTGCTCACTTCTTAAATTTGAATTTAAAATATAAGCAATTTCATTTGCTCTCATTAGAAATCAGCAGAAGAATTGTTGATATATAGAAATTTCAATATTCAACTTCTAACGTTGAATTGTGAGATCTTCGATCATTTCTTTAATAAATTGCTTTCAATGGCTAATTTTTAAACAAAGATTTCGAATTTTTATTATTTACCAAAGCGTTGTCTGGATTCTGTGATATTGAATGATAACAAATATGAGATTCATATAGAAACATTCAAAATAAGAAAAATAACTGTAAACTGGGGTTCATGGCGTTCTAAAATACACATATAGTCCAGATAAGAACGACATTAAAAAAAATTGGTCATTTAACTAGATTTAACTAAATTTTATCGTATTGCTATACGGGTCATTTTCAATAACTTTTTACTTTGATGATACTGGGATGTCGCACATGTATTTCGTAAATTTACAAAGTATATGCTGATGTACTAGGTGGATTGAGACCCAATCTCAAAAAGCAGAAACAAAAAATTGTCAAAACTTAATTTTATGTATATTTTTTAATTTTTAAACAATTAAATTCTCATTTCCATCGCGCGTAACTATGGCATATTTCAATGTTGCCACTTTTTACTACATAATCACTATTGATTACAGTAACACTTATTTTTCCCTAATCTGTCATGTCTTGACATTCTAAAATTGGTTAATGGTTAATGATGAATGTTGTTAAAGCACGAATATTTCTTGTGCAACTGCGATTTGTTTTTTTCCGTCACCCATAGTTTAAGTAGCGAAATCAGTCGTTAGATGGCGTTAGGAGCTCTTAGACAGAGTTTGGTTATGTTGCTTTACAGACAGCGTGTGTATTACGAGGGCGAATCAAATATTAACCGGACTTTTCTTTTTAACGCTCCCTAGGTGAAGTGAGTAACGTGACGTGTTGATATATATTGGATGGGGATGTAAAGTGGAGGGGAGTAAATCGGTTCGGCTCGCCAGAGCAGATTGGTTGTTAGTAGTATCATGTCTGAGCAAGAGGTGCACACGTCTGTTGAGCAACGCATTATTATTAAATTTTTGTCGCGCGAGGGCGTAAAACCTGCCGAAATTTTGCGTCGAGTAACTGCACAGTTCGCTGAAAAAACGCTTTCAATGACCCAAGTCTACGACTGGCACAAAAAATTTTCCGATGGCCGAGAGTCAGTGCAAAATGAGACCCATGCACGCCGACCGCGGACAAGCACCAGTGAGACGAATATTCTTGCGATCCGTGAGATGGTTGAAGGAGACCGCCGCCTTACAATATGGGAAATTGCTGCACACGTCGGAATATCGTATGGGAGTGCCCGATCAATCATTTCAGATGATTTGGGTTACGGAAAAGTGTCGGCAAGGTGGAGGTTCCTCGCCTCTTGACGGAAGATCAGAAAGCAAACCGTCTTGCCGTGTGTGAAAGACTTTTGGCACGATATCGAACAGAGGGGGATGATTTCTTGAGGCACATTGTCACCTGTAATGAAACGTGGGTGCATCATTACACCCCGGAGTCTAAGCAGGCAAGCATGGAGTGGCGAAAACTTGGAGAAACAGCACCGCGGAAAGCCAAAACCCGTCTTTCTGCTGGGAAAGTTCTTGCAACGATTTTTTGGGATTGCAGAGGCATATTGCTCGTTGATTTTCTCCATGAACGGCGTACAGTTAATGCTGCGTACTACTGTCAACTGCTTGATGAAGTAAAACTGGCCTATTGACGAAAAAGGCGAGACATGCCTATTCGAAGTGCGATTCTGCTCCACAACAACGCTCGGCCACACACAGCTGCATTAATCCAAGAAAAAATTGACAAAATTCATTGGGAAACACTGGAATTTTATTTACTGTACCAATAAATGTTCTAAAACAAAAGTCCGGTTAATATTTGATTCGCCTTCGTAGTTGATGCCCCCAAAATATCGTGTTTTTTGTTTTGTGAGAAGAAGGTATTTTACGTATTTTTTCCCTCCTCATTTCTGTTCCATAGGACAACTTTTTTAAGGGAAAGATTAAAGAATAATTTCTAATTTCCTAACCGTAGTTTAGCTTGTTGTTTACATTTTGATAGAAAGCCTTATTCACCAAATTCTCATTTCCGTCACGCTCGCAAAATAATGAAACGCAACGGAAATGAGGTTGGCGCGACGGAAATATTTAAGCTTTTATAAAACATTACTATCTTATCTTAAACATGGAGCAGAATTTTTCAGTATGCGTTTCAATTAATGGTCTTTCAGAAAAAATGAATATCTTAAAAAACAAGTTAAAATCTATGAGGGAAGAAGTACTGGAACGTTGATCAACAACAAATAGGATCCGAAAGGCCATAAACAAGAAGAAACTGATTAAGATTAAAGCTACATTCACAACCTCCAAATTAGTAGCTATAATTAAGAGTTACAATTAGTGTTTAAAGTATAACAGAGGTGTTTAAATGCGTCCCTTCAGGTGACGTGGAACAAAGTCAATGGAAATTTATTGAACTTGAGGGAACTGTCTTGTTCTCAGTTCAAAGAATTGTGTTTGCATAACAATTTAGTTCCAAATCAGTACCAAATTAGTACTGATGGTATCCTTTTTTATAATGTTCATTTATGCAGATAGCCGCGTATCCTTTACTAAAACTAAAAAATCTTTAACTCAATACTTTTTAGCTGATGTAGAAGATGTGATGGACGACATAAAAAAAGAAGGCGAATGGATTGCTGTGACGTTTGAACCTGAATGGTCCCCAAAGCGGATTTTAAATGTTAAAGCAGTAACTTTACAATTTCATTCATGCAAAAATCAAAAAACTTTTTTTTATTGCCCTAAAAGGCCGTTATTCAAATAATTCCTAAAAATGAGATCCTTTATACCTTAAAGGCAACTATAAAGATATCATCTCGACTATTTACATTTGAGAATATAAAAGAAGTTTTTGTTGGGAGCGCTTGAATAATGTTTATTACTGTAAAGTTTTTTGTTTTGACGCTACAAATACTTAGTAGTTAAGAATGGTAAGTTGCAATTAGAGCAACGCAACTGCGTTGAAAGCCAGTGGCGGACGTATAAAAGTTTACACAAAATAAATTAAATGTGATACGTGCTCAAACACTTACCGTTTTAAGAGTCCTCCGTGAAATCACAAAGTGGATAATGTCTATTTAATATTTGTAACATAGGATATGTTTCCAAAGTTGTTTCGGCAAAGTGAGTACGGCGTGAAGAAAAAGTGTTTTTATATGCCGAAAACGAACGTTCTACATCTAGTGACGTTATATTTGCGTAAGTAAAATAATCTTTCAAATAGCTTAACGGTTCTCTTGACGCACCTTCACAAATTTGTCTTAATGTGCCAAAAGCAGAGTCTTTATCTAAAACACTTTCAAACCTTTCTAAAACACAAACATTTATTGCCTCTTCTATCGCGCATAGCTGTGTGTGAACATGTTGCACTATTTGCAAAGATTCCACTAACTACACCGAAGAATTTTGTAGTTTTTCTATCGCATCCGCTAGTCCCACGTATTTGTTCTGAATAATTTCCAAATCTGTTTTAACTTGACTATCCTGAAATTTCAAGCGGCTTACCTTGACAGCCGCAGCTTCCTTTGGGTCGAATTCTAAAATCACGTTCTTTATATTCTCAAAATATTTAAGATAATAAAATGCAACCTCTAACTATGTTCCCTAACGAGTAAGAATAGGTTGTGGTGGTTCAGGAATACCGGGGCATAGTCTATGAAATTCCCGAATACGTTTTGGGGATTTTACAAACGCAGCTTTTGTATGTACTATTAGAGCATCTACCTCGGGATAACATTTTCTGATAGTATCTGCTACGAGACTGAGAGTATGAATTTTACATGTAATATGCAACAGGTTAGCACAATGTTTTTTAAGAGATCGACCTACAGCAAGCATGTTTGCGGCACCATCACTCATAAATATCAACAGTTGATTTGTTGAAAGATCAAACTTTTCCACTGTATTTAACACCAATATTGAAATTACTTCGGCAGTGCATTGTTGTATTCGTCTGGAAGCTAGTAAAATTGAGGGTGACGGTCGATGTGGTTCCATTGTGCGTACCATTACATTAACCACAGAATGTTTTTTACGATTTGTTGTTTCGTCCACACATAACCACAGTTTTTTTTATCTTGCAACTCCGATTTAATTCTTTTCTCGACATGCTCACGAGCAGACGGCAGAGTTCTCTGTAATGTTCTCCCACTTGGTAACTTAAAGTCCGAATATTCATTCCAAAACGAGACGTATGCTTTCTACCTTAGTAAATGAAATTGTAAATTACATGCAATAAACACATAAATTAAATTTAAATTTGTCATAATCTCGTGTGGAATTTTTTTTTTTGAAACATGCCCTGCACTATTTACGTGCCGTAGACAATCACTTTTCGACCAACACATTAAATCTATTTTACACACTACACATTGAATTTTAGCGCCATCACACTTTAAATCAGGCATTTCTGCAATAAATTCTCTTATTGTGTCCAACTTTGGTCGTTTTCGCGACGTAGGAAACATTTTCAAAACAAACATAGAACTACGATATAGTATACGACAGCGTAGATGCATACACAACATATCGGCTTTCGAGCCGCAGTTATACTGACGCTTATACCGAATTGTCCCGGCCGTGTTTATTTTGTGTAAACTTTTATGCGTCAGCCACTGGCTTTCAGCGCAGTTTGCGTTGCTCTAGTTGCAATGTTACTAGTGAAATAACTTGTACGTTTTGTTTATTAGCAATTATATGATTTTTTGGCGTTTTCTTAGTTTTTGTCTTTTAGGTCCTAATTTCCCATTTCCGTTCCCATTTCAAATTTCCATCACACTAGGTTGTTTTAAAAGAAATAATTATATTAAAAGAACTAACAATTTTCTTCATGTGTTTTGCAAAAAAATAAAAAGGTTGTGTTTTTTTTAATTTTCAGTAATTTGTTGTGTTTTTTTCTACCAATTTCTTAAATGCCTTATATTTATGGGGTTTAAAATCATTTTTTGGGTAAAACGGAATACATATTAATAAAAAAATTATTTAATGTAATAAGGGACTCTTTTTCGTATTTTTTCTTGGAGGTTTTTTGTGTGTGACGGAAATATTAAAATGTGTAAAACACTAATACAAATCCATTAATTGTTCATGGTTATTTTTTCGATTTTCAAATTAAAAACCATATTATACACGGTTGTAGAAATTTGCAAAAGTTTACATGGCACTTAAATTTTTAGATCCGTTTTTTAAAAGCACTGAGTCTGAAAGGTTAACAGTTATTGAAAATGACCCATACATGTATTTACTGTAGATTCGTAATATCCAGTGTCTCAAAAAAAATGCATAAAATTCGTATTTCTATTTATGTTTGTTTAAAAAAAAATACAAAAGCAGACCAACATGGCAAATTTAATAGCTATGCCGTCATCGATAACATTTTTAAATGGAGTACCTTATATTTTTTAAAATAAATTGATACCCCTTTTAAGGATAATTCAATGATATAACCTTTAGGAACGTATTATTCCTGCGCCGAGCGGCTTTACTTATCTTGCTTCATTGGGAGAAGTTAAGTACATCGGTTATGGTTGCTGCTGTTGTATTTGTAAACATCAGCTGTTGTCAGTCATATTGCTCTAAACTGGCTCCTGCTCCTCCAGTAGGAGTAGTCAAAATTGCTTTGAGTGCAACTCTGACTGCTCTGACCTTGCTAATGGGACATAAATTATTATATTGCTCTAAATTTTCCAGTGGAACATGCAACTCGTACTCCGAGCATGCTCCGAGTGCCCTAGAGCTACCAATGAAAAACGATATAATAATACATTAATATTTAATGCTTGATTTTTAATGTGGAAGATGTCAAAATTGTCAAATAAACTCGCAATTTGTAAAATAGCTTGAATTCCGTTCAAGAACGTTTTAAATTAATTGCTGAAAATGATCTTTTACAGACTTGAAATTTCCATCATGGGATCATGAAAAAGTCAAGAATGGACATTTGCTTCAATAGTAAAGTACCGTCAATAGTAAAGTACCGTCACACAGGGGTGAATGTACAATGGTGATACTAAGAAAATAGAGCAACCATAAAAAACCAACCGACCTGTTTTTGCATTTTCTTGAAAGATTAATAGAAATATGGGTTACATTTGAGACATAGTGAATATTGTTTTAATTAATTTAAGAAAATTGCAATTTTATTGCAAATTTGCCACTCATTACATATGTATATTCGCATACATCGATATTATAATTCCAAATTTTATATCTTTGCACTTTCACTATAGGCTGCTTTCTCTAATATCTTCACAGCTCAGTTTGCACGTGCCTCCATGCGAATGACGATCGTTAAAAGTACATTTGTTGCCGTACTCGTTCATACCCGACAATTCGTTACCGTTTTTAGCGTTATCGCTTTCGAGGAAGGTTTCACGATTTGTAGGAATCGATTCTGCAGTATGTACGGAACACTCACTACTATTATGTTCTACTTCCACTTGCGTCGTAGAGCTACCCGCGCTATCGTCATAAGACCGCGTTGTCAAAGCACATTTGTTCTTCGTATCAAGCGAGTTTTCGAAGCAGTAACACTTAATCTTAGCTCTGCGATCGGTTCCAAGACTCATTATACAGTATTTACAATTCGGATAAGTAAAATTTTCATCTACCGCGCTCATTGTGTCTATATCAGAATGAAGATTTGCATCTTGTAAGTTGGAAGGCACGATAATCGCGACTTGCTCACTATTGCCCACCTCCTTCTGCCGCGCGTCCACTTCGTGAAGTGAATTATTCATTTCTTCTTCGTTCCCACCTTCGGTAATGTCCAACACAGTTTCCCGAACCGCTTCTTCGTTCCTGGACACCACCACAGAGTCCAAATTAAAATTTTGCATCTCGCTGTACTCCATTTGTCTCTGCCTAAAGAGCAGGCTGAGTTCGCTATACGACGGCGGCAAGTCGTTAGTCTTCTCGCCGAAGATGTCCTCATACGATGGCGGGGAATAACCTAATGAGATCGGCGAGAGACCTTTGCTCGTAGTATCCGAATCTAGAATGCTTGGAGTGCTGCTGTAGCGTAAGTGGTGTGCTCTGATCAAGTTGGCGCTGAGCTCCATGAAGTCGATGCCGGTTTGATCAGCTTGGAGTTGGGTTATCACCGTTCTATCGACGACCAACATCCTGCCGAAAGGAAGAAGTATTATTGTTGGCGTTGCTGATCTGTCGTCCCCTGGGGTACCTAAAATCCAAGAAAGAAATTTGTTAGTTATATAGTAAAAGAAAATGCCAATTGCAAAATACATTGGATGATATATACTATATGTCCAAATACGTCTTGGGGATTGATGTTTGGTGAAAGAAAGAAAGAGAGCGAGAATGCAACAGTTTGCAATTTCTTTAGACATTAATGAACATTTATGAACAATACCTAAACGCTTTCTTGGACTAAGAAAACTATTTACTACTCTTAAGAAAATATTGTTTTGTGTTATACGGGTCATTTACTTATACTAGGAATCCCATTCTTCAAGTTTTCTGCATGATTTTCTTGAATTAAGTTAACAAATGTCTTAAACAAAGACATACAATTATGTCATTACAAGCATATATTTCTCTTAAGCAGAGAAAAAACATTAAGAAAATATTTCTTTTGATTTAAAACAGTAATTGTGTTGTGGATAATAGAAGCGATAATCGTCTTGAATTGAAGCGGACGGTCTTGATATAAGTAAACGTTTCTCCGTGTGTATTAAAAAGCACGTACCAGATATGAAAAGCTAACCTAACTGTAATAAACCTTATTAACATTATCATAAAGATTATTAACTCACTTTTATTATCTATTTCTTTTAGTGTAGGTTCACCACAAATTAGTTAGAGTATCTCCGATTGGTCGAGAACAAATTTGCCAACCATTTGAAAAGAAATCTTGCGATATGAAATTGTCTCTAACTGCTCAGTATTCTTTTTTAAAACAAATATATTATTACTTAGAAGGATAATTTTTGAAAAACTAAAAAATACTTTTACGTAAAATTACACCTTTCTTTCGATTGCTAACCAAATATGAGGGTATTCCAGCAAGTAGCATAATTTTTTCCGATTACACTAGTGCAATCGGCGAAGAAACTATTCGCATTTGATACTTTGTCTGACACCAGGAAGATGAACCTCGCTCAGGGAGGCCTTCAACTTCAAAAACCAATGAAAACATTGAACATGTGAGGGCTCTTGTGAGGTCAGACCGTCGTTTAACAATAAGGATGCTGAGTGACCAGTTACAATTGAATAGTTTCACCGTTCATCAAATTTTAACTGAAGAATTGCACATGCGAAAGGTCTGTGCCAAAATGGTGCCTAAAAACCTTACAATTGGGCAGAAGGACATTCGAAAAAACGTGTGCCTTGATCTTCTTGAAAGAATTGCCAAAGACCCCGATATCTTCACTCGTGTGATCACAGGTGATGAAACATGGATTTTTGAATACGACCCTGAGACAAAGCGGCAAAGCCAGGAGTGGCACACTGAGAATTCTCCCCAACCGAAGAAAGCTCGAATGAACAAATCAAAAATCAAATCAATGCTGATTTGCTTCTTTGACAGTAGGGGTACCGTTCACAAAGAATTTGTACCTCCAGGGCAAACTGTCAAGCAAGTTTTTTACAAGGATGTCTTTGAAAGACTCAAAAGATGGGTGATTCGTGTGAGACCAGGCAGTGCAGACAAGTGGATGCTCCACCATGACAACGCTCCATGTCACACGGCCATCTCCATCACGGAGTTTTTGACATCAAAAGGCATCCCTGTGGTTCCCCAGTCCCCCTATTTACCTGATCTCAGTCCTTGCGACTTTTTTCTTTTCCCCAAACTAAAAAGTGTCTTAGAAGGACGTCATTTTGGGACTTAGGGGAACATCCAAAAGAATGTAACGGACATACTAAAGGCCATACCGGCTAAAGCCTTCCAGCGCTGCTACCAAGACTGGGAACAACAACTCTGTCGGTGTATAGCTGCCCAAGGGATCTACTTTGAAGGGGATAATATTGATATTTGAAAAAAATAAAAATTTTGGTAAATAAAAAATCAGTCTCATTATCAATTTTCTAACACACCTCGTATATGAGTATGCGGCTACGAGGGTCCTACACCGAATTCATCGTAGTTGTTTCGTTTTTTAAATAAATATATAAATAATCTAAAGTACCTCGGAAGTGCGATATGGTTTTTCTTTGCTTAGACGATTGTATTCATTGAAAAAAGCACTACATCTTTGGTAATTTAACTGACGTTTCAGCGCCAATAAGCAGTAGAACCCCGATAAAATTGAACAGCCTGTTTACTAACACAAAACTCTATTGACTCTATTTAATACATATTTACAGTACATCAAATTTAATGCTAAAATTAGTTCACATACAATCTCTTTTGGTACAACGCCATTTTTTGCTTTGGTAACGGAAATATAGGCCAAATAGACCAGGTGTCTGAATTGTTCTAGAAATCATAGGTTTATCATCCCAGAAGATCAAAATATAACGAATTTACCAAAATCACTTTTTGAGAGTTTTGTACGACTGCTATTTGTAGCAGTAATTTTGAAAATAACGTAATTACTTGCAGAAATCAAAGGTAACTTGAAAATATACCAATTATATTTTGCAAAGAGCGAATGAAAACAATGTTATAATCGTAAAATATTAAATTAAATAATGTAATTTAATGGAAATTAATATTTTCTCGGGGCAGATACGGCTGGCTATAGGTTGTGTAACAGTCGAAACTCTTTTTTTTCAGTTGTTTTAAAAATATACACTGTCACTCATAAGAGTTTGAACACGCACATTTTATCCCGCTGTAGTACCTACTACAAATTTTCTAAAATACGACCATTTGTATAACACACTTTGTTCAAAAATAGAAAAAGAGCTGAGCGGTTTTAGTTTGTTGGCAAAGGCAATCGAAAAACTGTGGAAGAATTGCCAAATCAAAGCATTTTAGCGTTGTATTAGAATGTAGTAACTTACAATAGTGATTATCAGAAAGAGTAGAAATGAACGTGAATAAGAAATAAATACTTTTGAATCTTGATTGCATTTTTATATTAACGTTGCATGTGTATCAAAAAGTTGGATGTACCGGGTGTCTCACGAGGAACTACATCGATCGATATATCAAAGAGTACACATTGGAAAATTCTGAAAACTGGGCAATTTACTAAAGCTTACGCGTACTATTGAACTAAAATATTTTCAATTATCTAACATTTCCGGTTATACCGGAAGTAGCTGTCAACTTTGTTATTTTAAATAAAACACTCTATATACTATTACATTTTTGGATTCCTACTACTACTGATGCTCAGAAACACAGCGTGATTCATATTGTGGCACGTCTTTTAAAACGTAATGGTCCAGCAGCTTGCTTGTTGTTAGTCAGTAAAAGGATTGAAAGAACTGATGCCGAAACCGTTGTAAACATAATAATAATAATATGTTAAGAGAATTTTGTATCGTAGGAGCCCAAATCACCATGTTAGCTTCTGACGGAGCCGCAACAATGCTGAAAGCTGGTAGGATGTTAAAAGTATGCTTTCCGACTCTTCTTCACATAACATGCCTCATACACGCATGTCATCTCGTAGCAGAAACAATTCGAAGTAAGTATCCTAGGGTGAATGATTTAATATCATCTACTAAAAAAGTGTTTGTGAAATCTCCCAAACATATCCGCGTATTCAAGCAATTGTATCCGCAAATTCCGCTACCACCTCAGCCTGTATTGACGCGATGAGGAACGTGGATCGAGGCAGTATCTTACTATCGCAAATATTATTCCCAAGTGAAAGATGTCATTTTCAAACTTAATTCTTCTAATTCTCAAGCGGTTCGCGAGTCAGCAGCTTTTTTCCGATTCGGACGTTCAGAAAGAAATAGATAACATTTCCATAAACTATTCTGTAGTGACACAAACTGTTTCGAGTTAGAAAATACTCACTTATCTATACAAGACTCTTTAAATAACATCAACAATTTAGCAGCCGCTCTAGAAAGCTTGACGGATCCTACAGGACTAGATGTCGCGCAAAGTGCAGTTTTAAATAAAAATCCGGATTTAGAAAAGGTTCGATCTATATCTGGAATTCAAGACTGCACAGAAGAGATACAGGAGTATTTGAATTTCGCAAATCTTACTTCATTAGATGCTGAACGATCATGCATCATTCATCCGCGTATTCAAGCAATTGTGTCCGCAAATTCCGCTACCACCTCAGCCTGTATTGACGCGATGGGGAACATGGATCGAGGCAGTATCTTACTATCGCAAAAATTATTTCCAAGTGAAAGATGTCATTTTCAAACTTAATTCTTCTAATTCTCAAGCGGTTCGCGAGAGTCAGGAACTTTTTTTCCGATTCAGACGTTCAAAAAGAAATAGATGACATTTCCATAAACTATTCTGTAGTGACACAAACTATTTCGCCGTTAGAAAATACTCACTTATCTATACAAGACTCGTTAAATAACATTAACAATTTAGCAACCGCTCTAGAAAGGTTGACGGATCCTATAGGACTAGAGGTAGCGCAAAAATTTCGTGCAGCTTTAAATAAAAATCCGGATTTAAAAAAGGTTCGATCTATACTGGAATTCAAGACTGCACAGAAGAGATTCAGAAGTATTTGAATTTCGCAAATCTTACTTCATTAGATGCTGAACCATCATTTGCAAAGTATACGAGAACGTTTTCAGACCGTCGTCGAGGCTTGGCCGAATCGACAATGGAAGCATTGCTTATGTTGCAGTACTGCGCGGCGTACCATGGCAGTCGCACATTACCTTGGTGGTCATCGATACATCAATAAAAGGTAACAATCTTTTATTTGTTATTAATACTGTGACTACTTTTCCGCGGTACGCCCCGGACGGTTCCACTAGTTTTTCGAACATTATAAATAGTACACACACACCGATTAACCGATAATAACCGAACGTCCACTCGATTCCTTGTATGTACATAATAAACACAGCTCCTTTTACGGCGCCTCCGCGGATGCTACCGTTTGTCACGCTTTAGCGATAAAGCAATATCTACGTCATAAACAGTAGTTTATGAATAATTTTGGTTTATTATTATTATTATTACTATTATTATTATTATTATTATTATTATTATTACTATTATTATTATTATTATTATTATTATTATTATTATTATTATTATTATTATTATTATTATTATTATTATTATTATTATTATTATTATTATTATTATTATTATTTTTATTATTGGCCTCGACTGGAAATCATTAGCCACATACATAATAATTTTGGTTTAGTTTCTATTATTATTATTATTATTATTTTATTTGTTAGATTGAATTATAAAATATTTAGTTTAAGGTTTTAGTTATGTAGGTATGTCTTTGTTTTAAAATATTTGTTCCTTTAAGGATTGGGCTTAAAAACAAAGGATAACTTAGGTTATCCAGCTGAACATCTCCTTAAGATTTCATAATAGCTAATTGTTTTTTTCTCTTCTTCCATGTAACCATTATGTCTCTAAGTGTATTATGAAATAAAGAAATTTATTATTATTATTAATCGCCTAAATTTACACATTTACATATAGTATTTCCTTCCAAAAATCCAAAATGCCTCATGAATCTTAGGAACAATACTATTTTGACAAAATGTAATTAATTGGCGCTTTAGAAATACTTGAGCTTTGTTCGCTCGGCCTACACTAACTACTCCGAGTAACCAGTGTAAAATTATACGTTCGTTGGGGCTGCGTGCAGCTGTGCACAACCATACACCTACTTGCCCTGACTTGACTTTCACACTACACCTAGTAAAAAGTACAGCCCGAGCGAACGCGATATCAATATTCAAACGGAAGCTAGTGCTGGTAGAGATATGACATGCCTGATGCGTTGTATACTGAACTTTTATATGCATTGAGAACAGAGACTTCTTTGGCGAAAGCAAAGTGAATATGTGGAAGATAATCAAAGTGCTAAGATATCTACGAAAGTAGAACCGCGGTGCTGCTGCATCAAGGTGACAGAAGGCGCAGTAAATGCTCTGCAACGGAAGAAACAGCAAAGATCGAATTATCAACACGAATTGTAACTACACGTAATTAAATTCCAAATGCAATTGCGTTTGAAGCATATATGAAAATTGACCACGACTTTCATTACAATCCAAACATCATAATTGTAATATCGTATTTTTACGAAAATCAGTTGTAACTGAATATACACCATACTCAAATTAAGTGTAAAAGTTAAAAGCTTAACAATACGCCAAAAATTGTCATATATTCCCAATTATTCACACATAAATCTTAAAGTGACATCCTTTTTGAACAGGTTTGCTAATATTTTAAACATCAGATATAATATCTTGAAAACTACGTTACGTCAAATACAATGTAGTGTCTAAAAATAACACAAAGACATATTGCCAGAAAAATAATGACTAAAATATTTTAAAACTGCGACCGGTCTTAATTGTTACTGAAACCAGGACAGATTCCACGTGTAATTATATCTATTACACGCCTTTTAAAATGTGTCAACGAGTTTACGTTCAATTTAAAAGAGATCCGAAGCAATTTCCAATGAAAATAGTATTAATCTCGTACGATGTTAATGTCTATTTTATGTTTCGTAAGAAAAGTTATTGTAAATTTTCAGTTCTTTGTTTATAAAATTAGTGGATGGATAATATATTATCCCAAGATCATCGTTAACTTTGACGCTTTACTCATGGGAGAGTTGGTTGGTGAAATCATTTATCATAATCCACAACATATTCACAATGAAGTCCTTGTGCATCTTATTGGCCAACAGTTGCCAACATGTTTTGATGGATATTTTCTAATCTGTCCATGTCAGTAATTTACAAATTCCTTTCACTTGCCGTCACAGGAAAGTTATTGTGGGAGTTACTACTATTTTGAATATTTCTTAATCATCAGTATACATAATATCTTCACAAAATTTACTAAAGATAAATTATTCAGTAGTTTCCCTAGTATTCGGAAAAAATGTGTCAATACGAGGGTAGCTGAATTTAAACGTGGTTGTACCAGATTGGTTGACGATGAACGTTCGGGACGGCCAAAAACTGCAACCACTACCGATAACGTTGGAAAAGTTCACCAAATGGTACTAGACAGCTGTCGAATTAAAGTTACCAAAGGCTTTAAGCATCTCGAAAGAACATATTTGTTTGACTGAAGATTTGGGAATGAAAATGTTAACGGCGTCTTAGGTGCCGCGCTTGCTTACTTAGGACCAAAAACGCATTCGAATGAAGATTTCCAAAGCCCTGTTGAAGCAATTTAAGCAAAATAAGTCGTAGTTTTGGTGTCGAAAAGAGTACAAACTTACAAGCAGACTATGTTAAGAAATAAAACTTAATTTGACAAAAAAAATACTTCCTCTGTTTCATAATAAGTGATGCATTTGCGTTTTCTTTTAAACTTATTAACACTTACGTATTTTTTAAATTTTATTTTTCATATTCTTAATATATAGACCAAATTCTTAATCACATGTGCCATAACCTTTAAAATATTTAACAGTTTAAGTTGTCACAAGCAGCAATTAAAATCGAAAGTGTTAAAACGGTGCGAAAACCGAATTTCACAAACGAAAAGCGAACGGCTATAGTTCACTTTTATTGAAAAATCAAACAAATGGATGGCTGAAGAAGGGGGCGGGAAATTGTGGAAATTGAAAAATTTAAAGAATTACATACACATTGATGAAAAGTGGTTTTATATCACTAAAATGAACGAGAAAATCTATCTCCTGCCTGATGAAGTTGAACCATGTCGTCAAGTTCAAAAATAAGTCACGGTTAAAACTAGTTGCTCAATTTGCGCCAACAGCCAGTGGCGAGCGCATAAAAGTTTACACAAAATAAATGGTCAAAAATAAAATATAATACGTGCTCAAACAGATACCATCTTAAGAGTCTTCCGTGAAATCACAAAGTGAATAATGTCTGTTAAATATCTGCAACATTAGATATGTTTCCACAGTTGTTTCGGCAAACCGAGTGCGGCGTGAGGAAAAAGTGTGTTTATACGCAGAAAATGAACGTTCTACATCTAATGACGTTATATTTGCGTAATTAAAATAATCTTTGGAATAACTTAACGGTTCTGTTGACGCACCTTCACAAATTTGTCTTAATGTGCCAAAATCAGAATCTTTCTCTAAAACACTTTCAAACCTTTCTAGAACACAAACATTTTTTGCGTCTTCTACCGCGCATAGCTGTGCGTGAACATGTTGCACTATTTGCAGAGATTCCACTAACGACACCGAAGGATTTTGTAATTTTGCTATTGCCTCCACTAGTCCAAAGTAATTGTTCTGAATGGTTTTTAAATCCGTTTTAACCTAACTATCTTGAAATTTCGACTGACTTTCCTCGATAGCCGCAGTTTCCTTTGGAACGAATTGTAAAACCACGTTCTTAATATTCTCAAAATATTTATCATAATAAAACGCGGCCTGTAACTATATTCCCCAACGTGTAAGAATAGGTTCTAGTGGCTCAGGCTTACGGGGGCACAGTCTGTGAAATTTGCGAATACGTTTTGGGGATTTGACAAACACTGCTTTTGTATGCGTTATTAAAGCGTCTACCTCAGGATAACATTTTCTAATACTATCTGCCACATGACTGAAAGCATTAATTTTACACGTAATATGTAACAAGTTAGCACAATGTTTTTTAAGAGACCGGCCTACAGAAAGCATGTTTGTTGCACCATCGCTCATAAACATCAACAGTTGATTTGTTGAAAGTTCAAACTTTTCCATGTATTTAACACTAACGTTGAAATTACTTCGGCAGTACATTGTTGTACTCGTCTGGAAGCTAATAGAGTTAAAGGTGACGATTGATGTGGTTCCATTGTACGTACCATTACATTAACCACAGAATGTTTTTTACGATCTGTTGTTTCGTCCACACATAACCACAGTGTTTTATCTTTCAACTCCGATTTAATTCTTTTTTCAACATGTTCACGAGCAGATGGCACAGTTCTTTGTAACGATGCCCGACTTGGTAATTTGCAGTCTGAATATTTATTCCAAAAGAAGACATATGCATCCTTGTCTAGCAAATTAAACGGTAGATTACATGCAATGAAGGTAACACATAAATTAAATTTAAATCAAAAATCAACCTAGAGGTGCAATTGTTGCCAAACCTATTGATATCTGTAAAGATGTTTACAAACGTATAGTAATGGAAAAATTGATACCGACAATTAAAGAAAAGTGGCCAAGGAGCTCCTCTAAAAATATAATCATACAGCATGATAATGCAAGGTCACATTGCAGTATTGAAGATGAGCAATTAAGCACAGAGTGTAGGAGGGACGATTGAAACAATTCGTTTACTTTTCAACCGGCTAATAGTCCCGATTTGAATATGCTCGATCTTGACTTCTTTGCATTCACCACGCAATATGGACGATTTAATAAAGGTTGTCGAAAAATCTTTCGAAGTGGAGACTAGACATACATTAGATGTGTTCACAAGTTCACAAATAATTATGAAATCGATTATAGATTGTGACGAAAACAATAATTATAAGCTTAAACATATTAGCAAGGCAAAGCTTCATAGTGAGAATCGCTTGCCTACTATTCGTTTATATAAACATTTTGTAACTTAATACTAGTATTTAGTTTTAGGTACAATTTGTAAGTTAAAAAAATACTATATAAGAAATGTCAGAATAATAATTTTTCTAAATGACCCACTTATTTTTGAAAATTTGAAACATAAAAATGGAAAATGAGCCACTTATTTTGGAAAAAACAAAAATCGGAAACGACGAATTTATTTTGGATAAAATTTAAATCGGTGACGGCTCGCTTATTATGGAACAGATGAAGTACTTGTTTCTCTGTTAGGCTGGACACTTTTCAAACTATACTGTGTATCACTTCCTGAATAAAATACATAATTGTATGTTCAAGAAAATTGCTTGGACGACTCGATTCAATCCACATGATTAGAAACATGGGATTACTGGAGATTGGGCTTTGTGAATTGTTGCCGGTTAATTAATGTTGTCAATAGCAACTCTGGTTTCAGCAACTATACTTTCACCTTTAAATCTGTTAGGCGGCGGAGATGGGAGTTAGGGTCAAAAATATGTTATAAAATAATCCATAGTGACTCTGTGTGAGATGAAGTTATGAATAGTCCTGGTGCAGAGCGCTTTGCGCCAGGTTAGAAGTAAGGTTGTGCGGCCCACCACGCAACGTATGTATACAGACGAATCGGCATGAGCTACCTCAGCGAATGAAATTATTGATTTATTGCAACAATTTTTGCAATCTTTCGCAGCGTTATACATAATTGTAAACATATATGTATATGTGTAACGTAGGCAAGGAAAATAAACGACCGTTAGCTAATAAAGTCACTAAATTTATCAGTGAATTTCCCGATTTGAATTATAATGGAGTTAAAGTATTGTCTAAAGTTCACACAGTGAACATCCTTCATCCAGACAAATGTGGAAACAAACCTGACGGTGCAAATTTTTCATCAATGCTATCCACGTTGTTAAGAAGTTACGTTTATTTCTTATATAATTTATTGAAAACAACAATATTCTCGGCACACTCCGCACCACACAAATTATTAATTAACTCGGAAAGACTGTTTCGAAGACACGTGGGTCTTCATCCTCAGTCGCGTATCGATTGATGTGAGAGAACATCAGTTTGAAAAAACACAACGTGTATTTCTCTAGAATTTGGCTTAGGTACGTAGAAGAAAAGTACCATTCCGGATTTCCTCGCGACACTAAATCCAAAATTCGAAACTATTAAATTCACAGTAGAAGAAGGAGTGAACAATCAACTCCCGTTCCTGGATAGTTTAGTAATTAGAAATAATAAAAAAATGGAAATTGACATTTATAGAAAGGAAACAAACACTAACAGATATGTATCTATTAGTGTATCTTCGACTCCAACCACTGTGGGCAACACAAAATGGCCGGGATTAGCTTCTTAATTAATAGATTGGTGAAGTTCCCTTCAGTAAAAGTAGGTACAATAAAGAGCTAAAAAGGTATTAGTCAAGTTTTTAAGAGACAAGAGATGAACGTTTGTTTCAGTTCGCGAAATACACTCAAAAAAAAATTGATTAAAAACGTGATTTCGCCGCTTGGACTTGACGCCTACGAGGGTGACTCTGTTTCCAGTGAGATGTAAACAAACTAAGTACAAATTTAACAATATTTTATTATAAATGTTCAAAGTGCTCCCCCTTGACCTCAATACATTTATTCAATCGTGTTTTCCACAAATCAAAAGCTGCTCGCCACTCATTTTTCGGAATACTGCCAAAATACTCATGAATTGCGGCATCAATCTCATTACCTGAAGAAAATTTACGTCCCCGAAGATGTTTTTTTAAATTATAGAATAATTAGAAGTCACACATCGCCAAATCCGGCGAATAAGGCGGATGTTCAATCACGCGGATATTTTTTTCCCTCAAATAATCGACAGTAGCGCGCGCCGAATGCGAAGAAGCACTGTCGTAATGCAATAAAAATCCCTTTACATTAAGTCCTTCAAAAACTTCAGGCAAACATTTATTAATGTACCAGTTTGCAGTGACTGTGCGCTGTTCTTCTAACTTAATGGCTTTAATCAAATCGGTGCTTTTGAAGAAAGCAGCGTACATAACTTTTTTCATGAAGCGTTGCTTTTTTGGTGTTGTCGGTATTGGATCGTCTTTATGGATACACACACGGGATTCTTGTCGAGTTGGAGTGTCATAAAATGGTATATAGGTCTCATCATCTGTCACAATTTTGGAAATAATCCGATGACCGCCATCTTCCAACATGTTGAGAGTTTCTCTGCTGACTCTTACACGTTCTGACTTCTGGAATTCCGTTAAGTAATGTGGCACCCAACGACAGACAACTTTCTTCATCCACAGTTCCTCATGCAAAATTTTTGAAACTGCTACAGATCCAATCCCTAATGTCATCTGGATCGTACTGTATGTGCAGTGTGGGTCTTCGGTAATCATGCTCTGGACACGAGCAACATTTTCTACAGTGACAGCTGTTTTTGGTTTTGTGTCATGTTGTTCATCAGTCAAGAAACTCCGACCCCGTTTAAATTCGGCAAACCACCGATAAATGGTTGTCCTTGAAGGCTTTTCTTCGACAAATGCTAAAGTTAGGCATTCCATGCTCTGCTTCTCGTCTAAACCGCATTTAAAATCGTAGTAGATTAATGCACGAAAATTCTCTCTACTCAATTCCATCGCGTTTACGAACTAAACAATTTTCTTCTTTCTACGCACTTGATTGTCATTTAATAACATCGCACGACTGAGTCACTAGACCTACAATCTTACTTGTCCTAACATCGTTTTATCTAAATAGGCATCCATTTCAACGTATCTCACTAGAAACAGTCACCCTCGTATTTCTCTAGAATTTGGCTTAGGTACGTAGAAGAAAAGTGTCATTCCGGATTTCTTCGCGACACTAAATCCAAAATTCGAAACTATTAAATTCACAGTAGAAGAAGGAGTGAACAATCAACTCCCATTCCTGGATAGTTTAATAATTAGAAATAATAAAAACCTGGAAATTGACATCTATAGAAAGGAAACAAACACTAATAGATATGTATCTATTAGTGTATCTTCGACTCCAACTACTGTGGACAACACAAAATGGGTGGGATTAGCTTCTTAATTAATAGATTGGTGAAGTTCCCCTTCGGCAAAAGTAGGTACAATAAAGAGCTAAAATTCATAAACAAAATGTAGCTATTTACTACCTCTTCTATAGAGGTCGATCGAATACTTAGGAAAGTCCAACATAGGCTTTATGTCAGAAATTCCACGACCTTAATCCCAACAGTAACCCACGATAAAGAATTTGAGAAGCTTCCCTTCCATAGAGTATCAAAAGGTATTAGTAATGTTTTTAAGGGACAAGAAATGAAAGTATGTTTCAGTTCGCGAAATACACTCAAAAACCTTCTTGGCAATCCAAAAGATAAACCGGGCATGAGAGAAAGGTCGTGAATTTACAAAATTGCATGTGGTAATTGTGATAAAGCTTATATTGGTCAAACAAAACGAGCGATAGGCACTAGATTCAATGAAGACATCAGGTGTTGCAGGTACGGGAAGATAGAAAAGTCAAGTGTAGCACAACGCATAAACGATACCGGGCATAATATCAAATTACAAAACCTAAAATTGATTAAAAACTTGATTTTGCCGCTTGAACTGGACACCTATGAGACTATTTACATAAATAAGAATGCACACCTAATCCATAAAGAGAAGGGACCGTCACACTTTTCCTGTCTTTTCGATTTATTACGGTAAAGAGGTCATTTGATTTATTTCCTACATACCTATAGTTATTCAAACGTTTACGGTATTAAGTACAACAGATTTTTTAAGAAACTACTTTGTTACTTAATATATTTTGGCTTCCGTCGGTGAATTATGAAAATTTGTAATTTTCCTTGGAATTTCCAACGTAACTAAGTACTTAAAAAAATTTCGTCCCTGTAAGGAATTGAACCTGACACCTCCCGTTTACCGGACGGGCGTGCTAACCACTACACCACGGAAACCTTGATACCGGGAACGTTCACTTTTTAATACCTGGTTATTATTTTTATCTGCAAATATATCGCAATATTTTGACAGACAATTTTTAATTCTTATATGCTAAATACACTAATTAATTAATATATTTTGGCTTCCGTCAGTGCATTATGAAAATTTGTATCTGTGGGTACATTATGAAAATCGTAATTTCCTTGGAATTTACCGGGATGAGATTTCTTCAAGTATTTAATAACGTCGAAACTTCCAAAGAAATTACAGATTTTCATAATTTACCGACGGCAGCCAAAATGTATTAATTAATTAATGTACTTGGCATGTAAGAATTGAAAATTGTCTGCCGAAATATTATGATATATTTGCAGATAAAAATAATAACTAGGTATTAAAAAATGGACGTTCCTGGCAACAAGGTTCTCGTGGTGCATTATGTATTTTAAAAAAACTATAGTTAAATTAGTACACGTGGTAAATAGTAATAAAAAGAAGAAAAAGTATTACATTAATCAGTATCTTTTGAAAATTTTTATTAAATGTTGTACGTTAAAGGGTATATCATTGTGTTGGTAAGTATTATATCCGTATTCCAGTTTCTGTCGCTACTATCTAGGACGGCATGACTATATCTCTTGAAAGTAGGTGGCGTCAGGAAATATTTTAGTGAGTGTTTTTGAAGGTTAGTGGCATAAACTGAGATGTGAACAACAATCTGGGCAAAAGCAAAAAGCGTTAGCGCTTTTCTCTTCTCACATTGTTTCTGTCGGGAGTGATTCTATCAATACCGTGAGCTATTTATTAGCGTTATCTTGGTTATTGTTTCTAGGTGTGTACTTCTACATTAAGTTTACTTTTGTTTGAACGTTATTCTGTTGATAATCTCTACCTTAGCGTTTTTAAAATCACAAGCAATGTGAAAAATTTATTGCATTATGTACGGATATGTCGTACTGTTTTAAGCAAGGTAAGTGCAATTAATAATGTGGATATAAGTAATATGCATTTTAAGAATTTTAAGTAAATAAATGCTTTATTTTAAGAAAATTAAGCTATTGATTTATGAACAATACCTAAACGCTTTCTTGAATTAAGAAAATTATTTATTATCCTTAAGAAAATATGTTTTGTGTTATAATTGCCATTTACTTATACTAAGAATCGCTTTCTTCAAAATTGCAGATAATTGAAGCAGTAATTGTCTTGAATTAAGGCAGACAGCTTTAATACAAGTAAACATTTCTCTGCGTGCAGATACCAGACTTAATTCGCTTTGCTCTTTTTGTCACTTTGATTTGCAACGAAAAATTAATAGGAATGTAGTTTTACGCAAGGCAATTGTAAAAGTACTTTGGACACCTTTATATTTCAAGCCTTATTTCCTTTTTATTTCTATTTGTTTAAAATTATAACATTTTACCTATCTATTTCCATTTTGGATTTAAAGAAAACTAATTTAAAGTCGATTTCATATAGAGTACATAGTTTTCTTTTTTAATTTTTTATACAGGCCCCATAACGTGTTCAAGTGTATAAATATACGCATAACATATTTTCGGTACGGCTAATTAACAAACGCAGCTTGTCATGCAAAAGACATATTAGCTCCGCAAAGATCATTTGTTACAGCAAACCTACGAAAAATACCTATACGACCGGCCAAACGACAGAGATAACAATAAAACGGTGTCCTCTTTGTTTTTGGATTAAGGCCCGCTACCAAAATATCGAATGCAGTTCGTTTGTGAATACAAGTATGTACGTAGAAAAAAAAACAAAGAAGAAACGATTATTACTGCTATCCTCGTAGCCCAATGGTAAATTTATGTGGAAGTACATATTCGTATACATTTGCAGAAAAAAGTGCTCATATGTAATAAATCTTTCATAGTTAAGTACTGTTTGATGTCTCTTTTGGACATGTGTATGAATTCTAGCCATTTAAAATCATTGACGATATGAGGTAATAAAAATTTATGTGAATAACTGAAGCTGGAATGGATATTCAGTAGGAATTAATAGAAGCGTTAAAAGCATGGGCGCTGACATCTCGTAATTGCAGTGTATGCACAAGCTAAACTTTGATTATAAATGTAAGATACCAAATGCCATCATAGAAGCAAAAGTTCGAAACTTTACTTCAAAGTTTAAAAAAATAAAATAAAATTCTTAATTTTGGCGAATGAAACGCGCGACAGCCGTTTTCCGTGTGTGGAATAAAAAGTGTGTAGAACTGCTTCTTTATTTATAGCTTTCTTGATTTATATTACAATATTAGCGACGCGGCAAAGAAGAAATTGTTTGATAGCAATTTTAAAACTTTCGGCTTTGTTTTTCGGAAAAGATTTCATAATGATTTTTGAATAAAGTACACACACAGAAACGTATTTTCAAATTAAGAAAAAATATTGTCTTAACCGCATTTTCTTAGCATAAAAATGGTAATATTTTGATGCAAGAGTTTTTACTTCCACAAAGAATATGAATATAATTCCGCCAAGAAGATAAATTTCTTATACTAATTGTTTCAATCAAAGGGAACCTTTTTTGGAACAAGTATATATCCGTGTTCTAATTTATTATCAACTGTATACTTGAGCCAGGTTGTTACCTACGATATACATAAGGCCTGAGCGCAGTTCTGCATCATGGATCGAATTACTCGGGTATGTGGTAAAATAACCCAATGTCGTAGTTTTCGTATCTTCGTCATCTACGAGTGGTTTGCTTCTTTTTGATATTTTCGTAAACGAACCAAAAAGTCTTCAGTTTTTCAATAGCCGATTGATAGTGCCGAGTAGATTTTGGTCTGACAGGATATCTCTCCATGAAGATCCGGCACGTTCTGTCGATAATACGAATGTATTCGCTGTATAATATAATTAGATTTAAATAATCTTCATTTAAAAATCCTAACCGCGACATTTTCGTTAAACTAATTATGAATAATTGTACTACAGTATAAAGTACCGAGGGCCACTACTGTGTTTATTACTGTTGATAGTATATTTGACAGCTACCTTCAATTATTTAACCATAGCAAACCAAAACTGATATTAAACAATGCGGTATTTAAGATTAAGGAGGTTTTCACAAAATATTTCCTAAACTATTAACTTTAGCAACAGCATTTAAAACACATTTTTGCTTTATTTTTTGATGCAGAACCTAATACCGCTTAGAAAATTAGGAGTTGCTATTCAAAAAAATCGAGATTTCGTAGTTTAAATATCTCTGATATTGTCCCCTCCCTACCGACACAGCGTATAAAATTTAGCAAATTTATCTGTTACTATGGAAATAAAGTTTCATCAAGATTACCAATACGCAGCTTTTTTGGCGTATTACAATCGTAAGTTGTTTGAAAATCTGCAATGCATCACATCCATCAAACTTTTTCGAAAAGATGCAAAATCTCTTTAAGAGTGAGGATAGAGCATGTTGCACAAAACAATTTTAAAATTTAACACAGAATCCAAATCTGACATAACCATGGTACTGTTCTATTTAAAATAGGGAAGTTTCTGGCTACTTTCGGTATAAGAGAGAGAGATACCGACAGTTGAAAATATTTCGGCTGAGCTAGCTTTAAAGGGGAACAATTTGTAACACAATTTCTGTTGAATTTGTTTTTTGAGCTGTTTTATAGTTAATTAGGCGAGCTGGTTTCAAAACTATAGTTAGTTTTCTTCTACCACGTCAAGTTTTATCTCTACACCTTATGAGAATGTGACCACTCTCCGCGAAATCGAGCATGGATCATAGGAAGCACTGTTGCTCTCCTATTGGCTGACACAAACCTTCTTCGATGGGCGCCGGGTGAATGACGCATAGGAGAACAGCGAGAGGTTTATACTTGTCTGGACTTGTTCAGTTACGCCTGAGATACTGTAGTGAGATGTTGTGTGTCGCCCTGAAACGGTGCAGCCCATTCCGATGTGGAGTCTGAGTTCTTGTTTATATACAAGGTTAGCAGTGTTTAGTGTTTATTTATATATGAACTGAAACTTTTCCTTTCCTTTTCCTTCTACCTCTGCTAGTTCACGTCAAACGTGCTTAAACAGCCCCGATTCGTTTTGTTATATATGTGACAGTTTTACCATTCGCAGTCAAAGGACAAACATCAGTACATTTGTCAGGCAAGTCTATTTTACCTATTTTAAAGTGAAAATTAGTGATCAAGATAAATCATGGGCCCCTCACAAAGTGTGTAAGCAGTATGTTGAGGGTTTACGGATGTGCACCAAGGGAACGCGTGATAAACTTCCATTTGGTATACCTATGATTTGGCGAGAGCCCAGAGATAATTCAGTGATTGTTACTTTTGTATAGTGAAAACGTCAGGATATAACAAGAAAAACAAATGTAAAATAGAGTATCCTAGTTTACCATCAGTTATACGCTCAGTGCCTCATTCAGCTGAAATCCCAGTGCCAGTTTTCAATGAATTACCCTCTTTGGAAACACGGGAATACGAGTCTGGTGAAGATCAAAGTGACCCCAACGATGAAGATTTTGAAATTTAAGATGATTCCGTTCGTAATGGATTTCAGCATGAGTTGAATGATTTGGTACGAGATTTGGGACTATCCAAAAAAGCTTCAGAGCTCTTAGCATCAAGACTGCACGAGAAAAACTTGCTTGAAAAGGGAGCTAAGGTATCCTATTTTCGATCAAGAGAAAGTGCGTTTCTACAATACTTTCGAAGTGAAGATGGATTTGTGTATTGCCATAACGTACATGGTTTAATGGAAGAGTTTGGAATTTCAGAATATAACGCAACTGAATGGCGACTGTTTATCGATAGCTCAAAGCGGAGCTTGAAGTGTGTTCTCCTCCACAATGGAAATTTATTGGGTTCAGTCCCGATAGGCCATTCAGTTCGTTTGAGTGAAGAATATGAAGATATAAAGAGAGTCATTAATGTGTTGCATTACCACATGCACCAATGGATCATTTGCGTTGACCTTAAAATGGTTAGCTTCCTTCTTGGCCAGCAACGCGGATATACCAAGTATCCCTGCTTTTTGTGTAATTGGGACAGCAGAGCTCGTGAGAAGCATTGGGTGCAGTCGAATTGACTACCACGATCTGACCTGAAACCTGGTGATCCAAACATTGTACATCAGCCACTTGTCGACAGAAAGAACATTATATTTCCACCTCTGCATATAAAATTGGGTCTCATGAAGCAATTCGTTAAAGCTTCGCCAATTGAAGGAGACTGTTTCAAGTATCTCATTTCGGCATTTCCTAATCTGTCATTTGAAAAGATAAAGGCCGGTGTTTCTGATGGTCCACAGATTCGGCAGCTTGTTAAAGATGAACAATGTCAGAAATTGAAAAGAATGCTTGGTTGGCATTCAAAAACCTTGTTAAAGACTATCTTGGAAATACACGAGCACAGAATTGCGCCAAAATTGTCCAGCAACTCTTGGAGAGCTTCAAACTACTAGGTTGCAACATGAGCACCAAATTGCATTTTTTACATAGCCATCTTGCTAACTTCCCGGAAAATCTTGGTGCAGTCAGTGATGAGCAGGTTGAGCGATTTCACCAGGATTTGAAGGTCATGGAGGCATGGTCAAGGTAGATGGGATGCACATATGATGGCTGACTATTGTTGGAGCATCAAGCGAGAATGTCCACAGATTAAACATTCCGGAAAAAGCTATAAGCGAAAATTTTTGCCTTAATATGTAATTACCGTTCGATAAAAAAACAACTATTTGTATGAACACAATTTAACTTGCAGTAACTATTATAGCCTTTGTATGAATAAAATTATTCTTTATAAACAGTATATTTGGTAAGTTTTTACTTTATTTTCCTTTATATGCACAATTTGTATGACTTTTGAGGATATTCTGTAGCTTAAAAAGTTGACGTGATTGACAAAAACTGGGGTTATTTTTGGATCCAAAGGCTGAAAGTTAGTTGAAAACAAGTCACAGATTTAAGACAACGAAATTGCTGTTTCCCAGTGTAATTCGTGTTTATAAATTTTCAAATTTCTATTTTACTCACCCATATACTTTTAACCAACCGCTCGTCGTGACATAGTCTGTATAATACATTAAAAATACATTTTTGTGAGGAGAGGTTTGAGAACAAACTGGAATATTGATTAATACAAAATAATCTCCAATCTGAGCGCGTTTGTTTTATTCTTGAAATATGACTGCTACCATAGCCGCGTCTTGTTGGTTGATGGGTTAAGCTAAAATGCTAAAATTGTCAAAATTGACGTAATTGGACAATTTAATACTATATCTAAGTATCATCCACAAGATCTTCGATTTTTCTTGTTTCACCCAGAAAGCAGTGTATTAAATATCTTTACAGAAAGAATGATGTTGTAGTCTATACGTGTTATAGGCGTATTTCAGAACCAGAATTAATAGCTTTCTATTCTGCTGCAGCGTATCTTTCGCGTATATTTATGTACACTGTCTATTCTTCGACAGCCAAATATGTATTGTGGAGATCGTTAAATGACAGCTTTCTGCAGATTCCCGTTTACGACCTCACTAACCTCTGATGATATAGCGCTTGCTCTCGATAAGATCAATGGACAAAGACGCTCCAGACGCCTCAGATATATGTTGTTCTATTTACGTTATTCCATTAATATTTTGCCATGGTATCTTTTACTCTGCAAATGTATATGAATACAACAGGAAAGACGTGTCGTCTCGGAAGATAAGGAAGATGAAACATTTTCATTTCCTGAAGGAATTTCTTTTGATCCAAAAATTTCCTTCAAAGTATTATACACACTGCATGCATAATTCTGAATTATTTTGGGATTAGGTTAGTTAAATGCTTAACATGTTTTCATGTGATGGTGCATTCTCATTTATATATTATTTCGATTCATAAGTTTGGGCACACTAATGGTATTGAAAAAAAAAGGATGAAAATGAAAACAGGAAGGTCTTTACCTACCCACTGGCTTATTTTAGTGTGTCTAAAATTTGATTTAATAATTCAATTCAAATAACACATTCTTCAATACTGTGGGTTGCAAAACTCATTTATTCTAATTCTTATCATTTTTATTGAACTAGAAATGATCTAAAAAGGTAATATACAGGTTGTTCAAAGTTATCGGGCCATTATTGCTAACTCTGTTATCACTGTAGCTACGATGTTGGTAGTAAAGATGTAGTGATTTTTTCGCTGAGCACAATGGTGTTGAGAAAAACAATTGCATATCGCATTTCAGCACTAACTTGAATTGTTTATATTTTTTAAATTGCACAGCCTGTATATTTTTCAATTATTCGGTAGGAAATGAAACTGGTGTAAAATACCCTTATAGTACTACAGCCCTACAATGAAAAACAAAAGAGATACGATGAAATTTACATTGGACAATTGAAACTGTGATGTGTGGAACTCTAGTTTCCTCACTAGCGCCAACGGGCAGTGGCGGAGGTTCTATACAACCCTCAGTATAACTGCGAGTCTCAACCAGATCTGTTGTGTATACATGTACGCTGCCGTAAATACTATTTCGTAGTTCTACGTTTGTTTTAAAAATGTTGCCTACGTCGCGAAAACGACCAATGTTTTACAAAGTTACAGAATTTATAGCAGAAATGCCTGACCTAAATTATGATGGCGTTAAAATTCAATGTGTAGTTTGTAATATCCCTTTAATGTGTTGGTCCAAAAGGGATTGTCTACGTCACGTAAATAGTAAACAGCATTCTTAAAAAAATTGCACACGGCACTATGACAAATTTAAATTTCATTTATATGTTACCTTTATTGCATGTAATCTACCGTTTAATTTACTAGACAAGGAAGCATATGTCTTCTTTTGGAATAAATATTCGGACTGCAAATTACCAAGTCGGGCGTCGTTACAAAGAATTGTGCCATCTGCTCGTGAACATGTTGAAAAGAGAATTAAATCGGAGTTGAAAGATAAAAAACTGTGGTTATGTGTGGACAAAACAACAGACCGTAAAAAACATTCTGTGATTAATGTACTGGTACGTACAATGGAACCACATCAATCGTCACCTTCAATTCTATTAGCTTCCAGACGAGTACAACAATGTACTGCCGAAGTAATTTCAAAGTTAGTGTTAAATACATTGGAAAAGTTTGAACTTTCAACAAACCAACTGTTGATGTTTATGAGTGATGGTGCCGCAAACATGCTTTCTGTAGGCCGGTCTCTTAAAAAACATTGTGTTAACTTGTTACATATTGCGTGTAAAATTGCAATTTAGTCATGTGGCAGATAGTATTAGAAAATGTTATCCTGAGGTAGACGCTTTAATAGTGTATACAAAAGCAGTGTTTTATCAAATCCCCAAAACGTATTCGCAAATTTCACAGACTGTGCCCCCGTATGCCTGAGCCACCAGAACCTATTCTTACACGTTGGGGAACACGGTTACAGGCCGTGTTTTATTATCATAAATATGTTGAGAATATTAAGAACGTGATTTTACAATTCGATACAAAGGAAGCTGCGGCTATTAAGGAAAGCCAGTCGAAATTTCAAGATAGTCAGGTTAAAGCGGATTTAAAAAGTATTCCGAACAATTACTTCGGACTAATGGAGGCAATAGAAAAATTACAAAATCCTTCGGTGTCGTTAGTGGAATCTCTGCAAATAGTGCAACATGTTCACGCACAGCCATGCACGGTAGAAGACGCAAAAAATGTTTGTGTTCTAGAAAGGTTTGAAAGTGTTTTAGAGAAAGATTCTGATTTTGGCACATTAAGACAAATTTGTGAAGGTGCGACAACAGAACCGTTAAGTTGTTTCAAAGATTATTTTAGATACGCATATAAACTGCATATAAACACACTTTTTCCTCACGCCGCACTCGGTTTGCCGAAATAACTGTGTTGCAGATATTTAACAAACATTATTCACTTTGTGATTTCATAGAAGACTCTTAAGACGGTAAGTGTTTGAGCACGTATTATATTTTATTTCTGACCATTTATTTTGTGTAAGTTTTTATGCGCCCGCCACTGGCTGTTGGCGCAAATTGAGCAACTCTAGTAATAACTTCGTTATTAGAGCAGCTATTAAGATGTCGAAACATGAAAAATATGAAACTGATTCCCCCTAATAAAATGGTGATATAAAAAAATTGCGCATGGTATTTCAGCGTTTGATTAAGTAACTCGCTTGTGACGTGACATTTTAAATAAATTACTCTTATAACGCTAAGGCCCCAAAATGAGAGAGAAAAAAGATGTGACAAATTTTGAGATGAATGATTTAAAATATGAATTAGTGCAAACAATCGTTGCTTCTTTTGACCCTTTGCAAATCTTGTTCGGCATTGCGATCAATTAATGAATCTATTAGTGAGAATAATTGCGTTTTGCCTCCGGTTTTTTTTTACTTTTGTGTTATGTCTTATAGTTTTATAGTTGATGCATATTTTGCATGCAGTAGGAACTGCGAAAGAACCCTGCAGTGTTACAGCGAAACATTTTCGGATAGGGTGCTAGCTAGTGCGAGAACACGCAAGCTAAGTAATTTAATAAAAGGGTAACCATAAATGAGTTGAGCACTCTGTATACTTTTCAATTATTCGATAAGAAACAAAGCTATGCATAAAACATCCTTATAGTACTATAGCACTAAAATGAAAAACAAGAGCGATACGATTAAATTTACATTTATTAAATTTATGAAAAGTTGTAACTATTGAAATGTTTTAAAAGTGGGGAATTGTTAAAAAAATAAATTTTCAGAAATTAATTGATTACTTATACGAATTGAAGGTTCGAAAGTGTTCTAAAACACTTTCCAGCCTGACTTTTATGACGATGTCAATATAAACTCTATGTTTACAGGAAATTTGCTTGTTCTTAACCACCAATCTTCACTTGTAACTTGAATTTATAATATGATTTAAACTATTAACACTTTAAACTGGGAGCACAGCCAAAATACGAGTTACCTCGATGAAAATTTGACTCAAAGTGACAAAATCAATTGGCGTCCCTCTTCTCCTTTATTTTAATAGCGATAGCGATTGTTATATCCGCACCAAATTTACAATTTAACACAAGTACAATTTAACGATGAATTTTGATCAATAAACCTATTTGTTAATGTGGCATGATGACATAAATGTAGTGACCCAACTGGATGACTCAAAATATATTACTTTGTGCTACAAAAATTTGCTGACAATCCAATAATCACATCATAACTTACTGACGTTCTTGACAAAAACATGACGAAACATATTTAATTTACGAAATTATGCTCGAAATACCTCTGAATTTACGCTGTTACTTGTCATAGGATTATATTCCATTGATTTTGAAGGGTTGCGAAAACAAAAATATGAACTGAAGAGGAGTTTCTTCCCCGTTATACGTTGACAACAACGTCTTATGAGTACACTCATAACAAAAAATTATAATTTACATTGAAAGCTATACTGCAAAATTCCAAAAACCCATTCAAAATATATATTGAAATGTTTTTCTCGGGAAAAGAATGTAAAAAATTTGAATTTTTGCAATTTAATTAAAGTTGTAAACTCGTTTGTGGGATCGGGAGTATTCTTTAATACTCTTTTGGCAATTATTTATGAATTTTGAAGTAAATTAATGACTATTAACGAATATTAAAATTTAAAACGTACGCTAACCTTGATTTTTAAGAAGATGTCATAAACACAATGTTTCCTATGACATTTACATACATGAAATCTGCTTGTTCTAACCTCGAACCTTTCTTCTTTATTTTAAATTTTACTTTCTAATTTCTCTATCGAACACTTTGCATTCAGACCACAGGCAAAACACTAGTTAATTCGTCTAAAGTCTAACCAGAATTGATGAATTTACTGGCGTGCCTCTTCTGCTTTATTTAATCGTGATAGCGATTGTTTCTTTCCACAGCGAATGTTGATGATTTCTACCCAAATATAAATTTTATGATGAATTTCGATGAATGAAGTTATTTATAGAAATAGCATGAGAGAATGGATGTGGTGACTCTACCAGATGACTGAAATTATACAACCTTATGCTCAAAAAAAAAACACTGAAAACATAAATATGGCGAATTTTGCTGACGATTTACGTAATAACTTCACGGTAGATATTTAATTTACGAATTAATGTTGGAAATGCCGTTGAATATACCCTGTTGTCTGTTTTAGGAGAATTTTACATTAATTTTGCTGATTTGCGAGATTAGGAGAATAAAAAGAAGAGTGGATTTGCCCTTGTTCCACTAAGATCCTCGTTATCTGGACTGAAATTAATGAGTTTACGTCCCCACTCCGAGGCCAGTCGGCCTGGAGGGAAATTGTGACTTTCGGAATTAGCTTTTTCTCCGCTAGAGAGAATTTCCTTATTATCGGGTGGCTGTCCTGAATATCCTAAACGTCTAAAACTGACAGCTGATTTCCGATGTAAATATTGAACATAACAATATATATATATATATATATATATATATATATATATATATATATATATATATATACAGAGTGGTTCATTTAAATTAAGTAAGTTGATGTCGACTTGTTATATACCCGTCAACCTCATCAGTCTACCTTATTTCACGAATTCTTAATGTTTAACTTGGTATTTAAACTGTTTCTAAAGAGGTTACTTGAAATAAAATTTGTAGTTCATTCATTCTGCTTTATATTACGTTTTGTCTTATAACAATCTAATATATGTTAATTGAATATTATTTGTATTTTTAGAGAAAACTCAAAATACACTAAAAATCTTTACTACGATTACAACATCAACTATATTAAGCGTATCAATTTCTTTTATTCTATGAACGTAACATTATTCGTAGTATTACTCACTCTCTCGAAAACACTTTATTTCAGCGCGTTATGTTTAAGATCTTTCATCCTAGGTTTTGAAGTAAATATTAGGGGCACGTAGGTGAATGAATCATCAATGGGAAATTTTACATTAATATACCAAACGCGCCCAAACTTATGAAAAGTGGTCTATGCACGTACTGATCCTTGCGCGGCATACTTTTACAACAGCAAAACGTCACACAACGACGACAACAACAACTTTCTGAAAACTTCTTTCGTTCAACAGAATGGTTTTGTTTTTCTTTCACGGTTGAACCGATTCTGAACTGCTCAAACCAGCCGCTCTTGTAAGTAATACAGATTTTAATATCATATACAACTATACCATGATTTGCATTAGTGAACCATTTTGAACGGGTCAGAATCGGTTCAAATGTGGAAGAGAAACAAACCTATTATTACCTGACCGTTTTTGCCATCTACGCTTGTAACGACTACAAAATCGTCCCTTTCTTCCTCATTCACTGATACTTCGACTGAAAATAAAAACAAAAAGTATATCTAAAGTGATATAGAAACGTCAAAGCAAAAGGTAATGGAAAAAAACGAAAACGTAGAAAAAAGCAATCGGCAAAGAATTCTATCCACGTTATTGGATAAATTACTGCTTTAATAAATTAGCAAAAAGTTGTTAACAAAAGACTTAAAAATTATACTGAATATCGCAGCCTGCTGGAATTGCGCCTATTGTATGATAGATCAAAATTCTCTAATAATATAAAAGACACGATCAAGTATCTTTCAAAAATAATTCCACATACACATGCTAATAAATAGTGAGCCTGGTCGTTACCTACGATATACATAAGGCCTGAACGCTTTAACGTTAGCAGGCTATGATGTATTTTTAAGTAGGTCGTCGATCATTCACACGTTCAGATCGTTTCTTGCGTTTTGAATTGGTTTATCCAAATTATATTAGTTTTATTTTAAAAAAATACTGTGTAGTGATATTTCCGTACTTTGTTAGTGGCACCTGTAATGTTTTTCTAGTGTTGTGTAAGCGATAAATCCTTTTCTAAAACGATAAAAACGAGGTAACCTAACCTAACATGGCGTCGTCTGTTCTGTATTTTTTGTTTGTAAGTTACACTTTGTAAATAAAAGAAGATATTATTTATTTTTCAACAGCTATAGATTCAAGGACCGGTGAAACTATAACTGTAAGTTTAAAATATCCTAGGCTTAAAAAAATGCTATTTCAACTCAATTCCCTAACTGTCTGTTGTATTTTACAAAAAACGTGAACATTTTATTGTTCAAATAGTTTTAAATTCTTACGTTATATTTAACAACATTATTTTTGAACACGAAGAGATGTTTTTAAATGTGTGTAATAAACGTTCTGTTTTAATACAATATCTTTTTAAATTATATCACCGAACGTAGCCATTTGGATGCTGATATATGTAAATGTCATATTCACAGCAGTGAACGTATTGCAACAATTATAATAACTTGTTCTACAAATATCCTATTTAAAAATGATTGTGGGAAAAGTAATGATGAATTAGGTAAAACACAACATAATAGGAAATTAAAGACCCTGGTTAAATAGCATGTCTCTAAATTTTCACGTGAAATTAAACAAAATTTCAAATAAAATTGCAATTACTGAATCATTTCAACCTTAGTTTCGTCCAAATATATGTACAATTACAAATAATAATAATTAGTCGATTAAATATCAACCACAAATACATCCTTCACCAAAGCGGTGCTCTGTTACGTGTTGGGTTTTTGCTTTGAAACTTCGTTTTTCCAAAATAAGATCGAATGGGATGCGAACAAGGGTTCAGTTGACGACTGGCATCCTCGCTAAACTGGAAGCCCTTCAAAACTTAAAAAAGAAATGCAGAAAAACGATTCCTTTACCGCTTAGGCTAATATCGTGCATGGCGATACATCACCAACCCAGAGTGACGTCATCGAAGAGCGCTTAGGCCTTGTTATATCGTAGGCAACGGCTAGATACTTATTTTGTAATTTTAAAAGGAACATCCTATACATTATTAGGTTTTTCGTTTCTCCATCTAAATAAAAACCAATGTAATATGGGTGTCGTATATCTATTTCTAACAGATTTCCAGATATTTATAATTTTGTGCTCAATTTTGTGCCTATTTTCTTCAAAATATCCAAAATGCACACATTTTAGCGTAAAGTGTTACCAGGTTAAATTGTATACTTGGCTCTATCTAGGCATGGTATCAGAACAGATGCGAAATATACAAGATATTCAGTATTGAACACCAAAGTTTACAAATTCAAACACCGGAAATGTCATTTTCTCTAATAGCACCATATATTTTTTCTGTGTTTTTGTCTAATATTGAAAGTAAAAGAGATATTTATAATTACAGACAATTTTGCATTTACATATTGCATTCAAGTGGTTTCTAGTGTTATTTTTATTTGGTTGCCATGACAACAGTACTGACGTTGCCGTTCTTAAAACGTTAAAGCAAAATTTCAAGCCTAAATAGCTAGTTACGAAATAAATTTAATAAAAAAGTATTAATACGTATGATCTATGTACGTAGCAGGTACCATAAATTCTCGGCCTGAAGAGAAACAATAAACTTGGTAAAATATAACAATTTTTATTTTTCAATACAATGTCCCTAACTTCAATACATTTATTACAACGATCAATTAATAATTCTTGTAAAAATAACCTAAAGTTTTTCCCCCAAAATGTTGTATTACAGCTGCTTGTAACTCACTATCGTCCTTAAAATGACGTCTCGTAAGGTCTTTCGTTAAATGAGAAAATAAATAATAATTACTTGGAGCCATGTCCGGACTCTACGGCGGATGTTCCAATTCTTGAAAGCCGCATTCGCGGATGGCAGCTTGTGAAATGGCGGCAGTATGGACGGGTGCATTGACGTGCAATAATCCAACACCTTTTGTTAATTTTGTTTGACATTTTGCACGAATATTGTTCCTCCATTTATGCAGCGAAGATGCATAATATGTGCTGTTGACAGCTAATACCATTTCCTCAATAACTGAAATGTTTTGAGGCGTTACCAGTTCAATTGGTGGACCGCAGCGCTCGTCATCTTCTAGAGATTCTTGCCCCAAACGAAAACATTTTGCCCATTTTTTTACAGTGGAATATGAAGGTGATAAATCACCATAAACGCGGTCTGAACGTTGTTTAATGTAATTAGGCGTATGCCCTTCTTTCGTTAAAAATTTAATGACCGCGCGGTATTCAATCTTTGTTACCTGAGACATGCACTAGTCACGTTGTATAGGCCTCGCACATGAGCAGCTATGACGGAACGGATTTTGACCACGCTCGAACCTGTATAAGCCTGTCAGGCCGAGAATTTATAATGCCCATCTCGTAAGTACTTTAAGATGTTTATTGCGTTAGAAAATTTTAGCTTTCTGCTATTTACATGATAAGCGTAAATTTGCAATCCCAGTAGGTTGCGATAGCCGTGTATTTGTAATATGATATAAATTAATAATAGTAACAATATAGCCTGGGCTGTCAGTGCTTTTGACAGCCACATACTTATACAGAATCGATATTTTGCCATGCATTTGTCTTATCACTGAACATACCGTAAGAGCGAGCGTACTGCTACTATGATCAGCCAGCATAATCGACATTATTCGAAAATGCGAGAGCGAAGTCGTGTCTCACACGTGTACCTGAACAAATACGCCGTTTAGAATGTGAGCAAGGTGTTTTCGGAAATGCGAGAGCGAAGTCGTCGCTTAAGCGGAGAACACATACGCGATCACGACCACGATCGCGATAGCGATAGCGTCGGCGATTGCGATCGTAGGAAGCAGGGAACACATATACGCGGTTGCGATATGCCATTTGCTGTTACGCGTGTATGTGAACGAATACGCCGTTTAGAATGTGAGCAAGATGCACAAATGCACTTGCGTTTACGCAATTTTGACAAGGAAATGACATTCCACAGTGACATTCGACACAGCACACGTTTCGATGCGCTGAGTTCGTATAAAATCGGGTGATCCATAGTACGCTCACGCTTACTGTATACATTTACTTTCCATTCGTTGACGCGTTTTTTTTTTTTAATTGAACATAGCGGCGTTTAGCATGGCGATTAGCTGCTAGGATTATTATAGAAATTAACTCACAAATACGTTAAATTGGACATTTAATTTTTTCCCTTCGGGAATTTCACAATTGACTTGGCAAACTGTATGGAATGTGAAGGTGGGCACTTCGAACACTTGTTGAGGCATTAAACTCTACTTATTCTGTTTTGTACTTCCGTTTCGGTTCCCTTTGCAATATTTTCTTCGTTAATACACAATCAATCCTGCCTTTTTGTGACCCGTAGACAGGATTACATCAAAAATTATGTGTCAAATTTGACATATAAATTAAATGCCAAATTTGACGTATTTGTGTTTTATTTTTTGTAATAATCCTAGTAGCTACTCGCCATGCTAAACACTCCTATGTTCAATTATAAAAAAATCGCGTTAACGCGTGGGAGGTAAGTATATGATCGGTGATAAAAAAATGTACGATATATATCGCAAGAGCGAGCATTCTATTAGTCAGCCAGCATAATCGGCATTTTTCGGAAATGCGAGGGCGAAGTCGTGGCTTGCTTATGTACGTGAACGAATACGCCGTTTATAACGTGAACAATGTGCACATAAGAATTTGCGTTCACGTAATTTTGACAAGCATATGAGATTCCACGGTGACATTTAACACAGCAGACGTTTAGATGTGTAAAATCGGCTGATCATAGGGCGATCGCTCTTGCTGTATATCACGTTTTAATTACTGAAACCAATCTACATATTTGTATTCGTACTGACATGCATCAATGATTTTTCAAGTTTCGAGAAGGTTTCTTTCCTGAATTCTTATTAAGAACATTTGGAAGTTGCTTTTTTCGTCGGTAAGACAATCAGCAAGCTCAATAACATATCCTGTTAGTGCATGCGAATAGGTTAGTCATTGTCTAATGCAATTGAGTGTAAGTAAGTACAAGAAAAATTCTTCTAGATTAAAAAGTACTCGAGTCAAAATTGTTCAAATTGGTTTTGATGTTAATTACACAGATATTAAAAAATACTCATGAAAAAAGTGCCTAGTAACAATAACCAAAATTAATGCTGATATAGCTCGTGGCATTGGTGGAAACAGTCCTGGCAAAAACAATGTATGAAAAGAAAAGTGCTAGCCAACGGACATGTTACTGCCTACCAGGAGTCATCAGCGTCGCCCCGAGCGCAATCCTTTTTCACCGTTATTATTCACCTCTCGGGTTTATGCTACTACTCCACACAAACAGCACTAAAATATATTTCTTGGTGCCACCTAGTGCCAAAATACATATTCATGCCGTCTAGAAAGTCGCGACAGAAACCGGAGTGCAGATGCCCACCACTTCTAGAGCAGCTCATGGGCTGCTTAACGCAAGATGGCGTTGCGTATGAGCGCTACGATATCTGCACATTTAAATAAATCCTCATGATGTATTAAAAATACATGCCGGTAGTGATTCCACCAATACCATGGGCTATATTAGCATTAATTTTTGGTTATTGTTACTAGGCACTTTTTTCATCGCCTAAGGAATCATTTATATGTGCAGATACCGTAGTGCTCAGGCGCAAGACCATCTTGCGTTAAGCAGTCTATGATGAGCTGCTTGGGCGGTGATGGGCACCTGCACTGCGGTTTCCGTCGCTACTTTCTAGACGGCATGAATATGTCTCTTGGCATTAGGTGGCGCCAAGAAATATATTTTAGTGTTTGTGGGGAATAGTGGCGTAAACCCGAGAGGCGAATAACAACAGTGAGAAAGGATTGTGCTCGGAGCGACGCTGATGACGTCGGGCAGGCAGAAACATGTCCGTTGGCTAGCACTTTTCTCTTCTCACATTGTTTTTTCCGGGAGTGATTCCACCAATACCATGAGCTACATTAGCATTAATTTTGGCTACACAGATATTATCTCAAAATATTACAAATTCATATAGAATTTATTGGAGTTTCACTACAAATCCAAACACACCAAATTATCTTCGTGACAAAGTTAATTGTAGGTTCAAACCGTGCAAATCAATTGGTGGTAGTTGTAATAATTTCAGGGGAATGTCTTACAGTATTAGCTGCCCTCCAGTATCGGACAATTAATACATTAGTTGGGTTTCATATTTCGCAATATAGTCACTAGTTTCCTTCCGGCGAGGCTGAGGTATCGTAGCACGACCAACTTTATGTTGTTCGCGGGGCATATTCGGTGCAAAGTTATATTATACAATGAGGTCCTGAAGTATCCCCATCCCCACACTAACTTTCGAACAACAGAAGCTAGCGTTTTTAGAAGAGATAGGTCGATTTCTATTTTTTGTGAACTGGTTGTTGGTGTTATCGCCAGTATTTCCGTTATTACCGAAAGTGACGTCAACTTTCTTACCCTAAATAGAATACTCTGCATATTTTACATTTTAAAAAACGATACCACATACAGCGTGTCTCCGGATTAACGCATGGTTAGGTAAGGCAGACAGAAAATTATTGATTTGAAATTTCATCTTTTGGGGTTCAGCCATGCTTGAATAGTATGTAAGCAACTTATGCCATAATTTTATTGCCGATAAATTAAGTGTATCTTGGAAATTTACAAAAAAGGAATTTCTTCAATTAGTAAAATGTATTTTGTGTAGGAGATACGATAAAAGGGTTACTAGAAAACAATGTTCAGGGTAATAAATTATGCTAGTAGTTAGTGTGTAAGCATGGCCGAGCCCCAAAAGGTGAAAACTCAGTTCAATAATTTCCTGTCTGCTTTACCTATCCATGCATTAATCCGGGGAAACACTATATACGTTATACGTTAGCTTAAGAAATATCAGTCTATGCAGCAATAAAGGTTTTGGTAATCTGTTTTTGTTCACCAAAAAGAAAAGAACTCGTTTGAAAATAACAATTGGCAAACAACCACGTACAACGCTCGTGCTCTGCATGAGTGCTATCCGATCGCTTTGGTTCACCGTTATAGATACGAACATGGAATCTGGTAGACACCAGGGACTTCCAAATGATTGCGATCCTTATTGGGAAAGCAGTCTGAGAGTTTTAAATGGGGTTTGAAGATGGTTTTTATGTTGTTCCTAAATAGAATCTTGCTGACGCGATCGGTGACATCTCGAATGTAGCGTAGATACGCTTGCTTACGGAAATTAGGGTTTGATGAAAAGAGTTGCTGTGCAGAAGGATTGATAGCGGTTAATTGCAGTTTGAATATCTGTTGTCAAACTTGCTTTTACTATAAAAGTGCGTAAGCATAAAGGCGGTGAGTCGCACGATGTACGATGACGGGTATCAACCGTAATAATCTAAATGTTGCCATGAAAGGATTCCAGTTACTTGTAGTCATGCCTTATACTCCAGTTTATTTCTTTAACTGATTATCCTTGCCTCTCGATCTTTTGCTCCTGCTTGTTATTCTTGAATTGTTTTGTTTGTATCTCGTAGTTATGTTATGAAGTATTCTTTCTAATTACATTCTTATAAACTAAGAAATCGTTATATGGCACTACGTTAATGGCGGTACTACAATTATTGTTTATTTGAACATCTGTTGAACAATAGATTCAGTTGAATTTTTACGTATACAAATACGATTGATTTTGACATAAAATTCCATTAATTAGATTTAGAATACATGTTTTTGTTTTGGAATTGGTTTTAAAAATTTATGTATTTGCGATGCACTTACTATAATTTGAACATTTAATGTATTAGATATTTGAAAATGAAAAAAATGTAATCTAGTTATTCTATAACGAAAGGTTCTATTTATTTTTGGAGCTCATCATTTTTCCTTTTAAATTAAGAAAGATTTTTTGTTGCTTCATATGCGACAATATTACATTTAAGTATTTATTTGAAAATATTCAACGATTGTTTGAATCCATCAATGGGATAAAAATGATCAAATAAGATGTATTACGTATATGCTAAAATCTGCACTAATGTCAACCACGTACAGCAGCCGACCGATCATAGTTTACAAGTGTGTTGAGTTTCCCTGGGAAACGAAGGAGTAGGGAGTGCGTGCGTAATACAAGGATTGATGTAAAGCGCGGCATAGCGCTGCCCACCGTGTCCTTTTTAATTTATCTAACTCCATCACTCATCCAGTCTGCTGGCAGCGGCGCTTTGTCACAGACTATAGTGTACGAAATAAGTAAATAATGAATCATCAAATTGTGCATCACGTCTTGATTTTGTTATACGAGCCCCATCCAACTTCAGTTGACCCACACACAAAATTTGTAGTGTTGTTGGCATTTATCGCTCAAGAAGCAAAACTAGCCGCTACCGAGATCTGGGTTCAACGGAGCGTGTTGTCTCTATTAAAAAAAATGTAGTTTTCTTGCATTCCATTGCCAAAGTACTGCTAACAATGAATATTAAGGTGACTACGGAAACAACGCTTTTTTTGACGGAAATGACGGTGACAGATGTTTCGATTGTAGAACAGTTAATTGATAGTGCAATTGTTGTCAATAATAGGCAGGGGAAAGGCAATTGATGAAAAAATTCGAACAATTATCATTAATTTACACAAATATGGAAAATCAAACGGCAAAATCGAAATATTGCTCAGCATATCCAGATACAGTGTTCCAAATATTGTAAAATTGTACAAATCAAACGGTTCAGCTGCCCAAAAGCCCCGATATGTGAAAAAGTCCAAATTAACAGACGCTGATAGACGAGCTTTGGCTAGAATTATCAAATCTAATACGGAGTGTTGAGTGTACTCTGGAGTGAGGCTGTTGGAAGACGTGTTTGCAGGTCTGCATGTCATTCAGAAGCAAGAAAACTTGGCTTTGGTTCTTACAAGGTAAGTTTCATGAGTTCAATCCTAAGGGACAAAAGATCATTCGTTTTTCCCTTCGCAAAGACAAAAGAAAAACCATTATTGGCCCTAAAGCAGAAGCGGAGCAGGTTAAAATGAGCTAGAGACCATCGCAATTGGGATATGGAGAGGTGGAATAGTGTACATTGGAGTGACGAGTCGCGATTTGAAGTTTGTGTCGGTGATAGCCGGAGCAAAGTTATTCACCAGAAACATGAAAGATCATCCTGACTGTCTTAGGCGTAAAGTTAAATTTCCATCTTCGATAATGGTCTGGGGTTTAATGTCGGCTAGAAGTGTTGGAAAATTACACTTTATCAACGCCATTGTTAACTCAGGCAAATATTTAGACATCCTAGAGGGGTCTTTGTTGCCTACTTTGGAAGAGAACAGGATTTCTGGAAATGACTTAATTTTTCAGCAAGACGGTGCTGCATGTCATACTTCCAAAAGATCCATGAAATAGCTTTCAGACCATGAAATACCGGTTCTAAGATGAGTTTCTAGTAGTTCGGACTTTTCGTCCATCGAGACGTTGTGGTATATCATGAACAAGAGGTTGCGAACCAATCCTGCCAGGACTATGCAAGAACTCCAGCAAAGACTCCAGAACATTTGGGATAATTTCATTGCAGAAGAGTGTCAGGATCTAGTAAATAGTTTGCCGAGAAGAATGGAAGCAATTATTAAAAATAAAGGTGATGTTACTCAGTGGTAGAATGAGCTATAACTTGGAGCTGAAAATCACAAATTTGAGTTTTTCTTTTTTCAGTCCTAATCAGTTCCAATTGTTGTAATCAGTTCCGTTATTTTTGTGCAATATATTTTCAAACTGTTATTTGAAAAATAAAAATTGAGAATTATACCACTATTAGTTTAAATGATCTTCAATATATGCTAATAACTGAAATTTTATCGGGTGGGCCAACTGAAGCTGGACGTGGCTCGTATGTATGGGAATAGCGCTTCTAAATGAGTACTTTCCAACGCGGAATGTATGCATTTATGTTTACTTTTTAACACTAAAGGCGAATAAACCTGTCGTATGAAGTGTTGAAGTTTACTATACTTGAATAGCCGAACAGATGCAATAACAAGAAGGCGTAGCCAACTTGTCATTAGCATGTCACATCTGAAATAACATTTGCTATTGGACAATTGGCAAGTTCGCTTACATTTAATAAACCTGTCACTTAACTAACATCTGATCATGTTCGAGTTATGTTTTGGTTATTATTCCTGTTACTTTACTAACTTCGTTTCTAATATTTTATAACTTTCAAGGATTATGTATTGGTCAAGGCTCAAACATTAACCAATGGCCCATATTTGCATAGTTTATACAGTGTGAATTGGTCTTTTAAATCTTGAAGTATGTAAGTGTGATGTTGCTATTGCATATGTTCGCTGATTGTAGTATAAAATTGTATAATATTCTGGAAACTATCGTAAAACTATTTAATATTTTGGAGATTTCATAAAACTTGATTTCATTTTCCACATATTGAGATATTTTTGAGAATAAACGTTTTTCTTTTTACGGTTTCTGATTATAGAAAGTAAAAACACATGTTAATATACCTGGTGCGCCATTAGTGTGTCGGAGGAGTTTAGCGTGAAAACTACCAAAGGTGGAGAAATGAGATTTAATGTACGTATATAGTATACCATAGCGTATTTTGTAAAATTATTTCCAAATATACAGGATGTTTCAAATCTTCGTAACCGCCTTCAATTTTTTTATTTTAAACAGATTGCTATACTTTTTATTAATCATTTTGATAGCCACTTAAATTACCTTTGCAATGATATACAGTTATGTGTGCTTCCGAAAATTACTTTGGCTATATTAATAATAATAATCTTTATTCGCCATAGATCACAATGGATATCAGCAACTGTCATCACAAATACAAATACATACAATTAACACAGAAAAAAACAAATTTTACTTATATACTAGTATTCATTAACTCCCCAAAGGAGTAATAGCATTGATCCACAAGGTATTCCCTCAATGACGACTTAAAACGTGTAGGCTCGGTGAATATTACGCGGTATGCGATTATACGGAGTGTTGAGTGTACTCTGGAGTGAGGCTGTTGGAAGACGTGTTTGCAGGTCTGCATGTCATTCAGAAGCAAGAAAACTTGGCTTTGGTTCTTACAAGGTAAGTTTCATGAGTTCAATCCTAAGGGACAAAAGATCATTCGTTTTTTCCTTCGCAAAGACAAAAGAAAAACCGTTATTGGCCCTAAAGCAGAAGCGGAGCAGGTTAAAATGGGCTAGAGACCATCGAAATTGGGATATGGAGAGGTGGAATAGTGTACATTGGAGTGACGAGTCGCGATTTGAAGTTTGTGTCGGTGATAGCCGGAGCAGAGTTATTCACCAGAAACATGAAACATCATCCTGACTGTCTTAGGCGCTAAGTTAAATTTCCATCTTCCATCTTCGGTCTGGGGTTCAATGTCGGCTAGAGGAGTTGGAAAATTACACTTTATCGACGCCATTGTTAACTCAGGCAAATATTTAGACATCCTAGAGGGGTCTTTGTTGCCTACTTTGGAAGAGAACAGGATTTCTGGAAATGACTTAATTTTTCAGCAAGACGGTGCTGCATGTCATACTTCCAAAAGATCCATGAAATGGCTTTCAGACAATGAAATACCGGTTCTAAGATGGGTTTCTAGTAGTTCGGACCTTTCGTCCATCGAGACGTTGTGGTATATCATGAACAAGAGGTTGCGAACCAATCCTGCCAGGACTATGCAAGAACTCCAGCAAAGACTCCAGAACATTTGGGATAATTTAATTGCAGAAGAGTGTCAGGATCTAGTAAATAGTTTGCCGAGAAGAATGGAAGCAATTATTAAAAATAAAGGTGATGTTACTCAGTGGTAGAATGAGCTATAACTTGGAGCTGAAAATCACAAATTTGGGTTTTTCTTTTTTCACTCCTAATCAGTTCCAATTGTTGTAATCAGTTCCGTTATTTTTGTGCAATATATTTTTAAACTGTTATTTGAAAAATAAAAATTGAGAATTATACCACTATTAGTTTAAATGATCTTCAATATATGCTAATAACTGAAATTTTATCGGGTGGGCCAACTGAAGCTGGACGAGGCTCGTATGTATGGGAATAGCGCTTCTAAATGAGTACTTTCCAACGCGGAATGTATGCATTTATGTTTACTTTTTAACACTAAAGGCGAGTAAACCTGTCGTATGAAGTGTTGAAGTTTACTATACTTGAATAGCCGAACAGATGCAATAACAAGAAGGCGTAGCCAACTTGTCATTAGCATGTCACATCTGAAATAACATTTGCTATTGGATAATTGGCAAGTTCGCTTACATTTAATAAACCTGTCACTTAACTAACATCTGATCATGTTCGAGTTGTGTTTTGGTTATTATTCCTGTTACTTTACTAACTTCGTTTCTAATATTTTATAACTTTCAAGGATTATGTATTGGTCAAGGCTCAAACATTAACCAATGGCCCATATTTGCATAGTTTATACAGTGTGAATTGGTCTTTTAAATCTTGAAGTATGTAAGTGTGATGTTGCTATTGCATATGTTCGCTGATTGTAGTATAAAATTGTATAATATTCTGGAAACTATCGTAAAACTATTTAATATTTTGGAGATTTCATAAAACTTGATTTCATTTTCCACATATTGAGATATTTTTGAGAATAAACGTTTTTCTTTTTACGGATTCTGATTATAGAAAGTAAAAACACATGCTAATATTCCTGGTGCGCCATTAGTGTGTCGGCGGAGTTTAGCGTGAAAACTACCAAAGATGGAGAAATAAGATTTAATGTACGTATATAGTATACCATAGCGTATTTTGTAAAATTATTTCCAAATATACAGGATGTTCCAAATCTTCGTAACCGCCTTCAACTTTTTTATTTTAAATAGATTGCTATACTTTTTATTAATCATTTTGATAGCCACTTAAATTACCTTTGCAATGATATACAGTTATGTGTGCTTCCGAAAATTATTTTTGGCTATATTAATAATAATAATCTTTATTCGCCATAGATCACAATGGATATCAGCAACTGTCATCACAAATACAAATACATACAATTAACACAGAAAAAAACAAATTTTACTTATATACTAGTATTCATTAACTCACCAAAGGAGTAATAGCATTGATCCACAAGGTATTCCCTCAATGACGACTTAAAACGTGTAGGCTCGGTGAATATTACGCGGTGTGCGATTATATGTCTGAATACTTCTATATTCAGGATCTTTCTCAAACAAGGTGGTTCTGTGCATTGGAGTACGCAAGGTATCATAATTTCTTGTATGCATCGTTGAATAAACATCACTATTCTTTACAAATTTATATTTATGTTTATAAACTGTCAGCTCATATATATACAGGCATGGTAGGGGTAAAATGTCCAAGTCTCTAAACAGAGGGCGACATGGGGTACGATATGGTTGCTTCAGGATTGTTCTAATTATTCTTTTCTGTTTAACAAAAACATCGTAGAAGCCAGACGCTGATCCCCAAAAGATCAACCCGTATCGCAAACGCGACTGAACATGTGCGTAGTAATAATTTTTCAGAACAGACACATCAACAACATCACGAATTCCATATAATGCATATGTACATGTATTTAGTGTACTATTCAAATCTGAGATATGATTAGCCCAACTAACCCTAGAGTCGATAGTAATCCTCAACAGTTTTGTGTAGTCCGCGTTAACTATTGATTAATTGTTTACTCCAACGTACACACTCTCATCACTAGAGCGGGCCAAATTGCGCCATCCAACAGAATCGGAATCAGGCGTAACGGCCGCTTATTGTAAATAGCGTATATGTGAGTCACAGCAGATATGTGATATTTCGAAATTAATACACAAGAGTAAAAAAATAAAAGCTGACGCAATAATAATGTTTAGTAATTAGAGCGGGATATATATATGTACACGCTGAGGTGTTTTTATTTTCATTATGATTTTTTATTTGATTGAAAACGGTATGCGTTGTAAATGGGATGTAATAAGGAAATAACTGAGAAACTGAACGCTTTTTTATTCTGTTGTACTTAATAATGTAACTGTAAATAAAGATATAATAAATAAATTCTATCCTTCTTAATAATGCGGATAGGCTTGTTTAAAAAGTTGCACCATCAGATAAGTTTCCACATTTGCCTCGGTGAAGGATGTTCGCCGAGACGAAAAAATGTTCTTATATTTCGAAAACGACCGTTCCACGTCTACCGAAGTAAGACAGGCGTAATTAAAATAATCTTTAGACTTAGTCAAGGAATCTGCAGATGCCCCATCGCACATTTGTCTTAATATCGTGTAGTCCGGATTCTTTTTTAAAACACTATCGAACTTAGCTAAAACTCGTCCACTTGTTGCATCGTTTATACTGTGTAACAATGTACTAACTTCGTCCACGACTTGCACTGATTCTACCAACGACAATCCAGAATTTTGCAAATTTTCTATCGCGTCTACTAACCCTTTGTAATTGTTGCTAATATTCTTTAGATGTGTTTCAACAGAAATATCGAGAAATCCCTTCTGGCTCATCCTAATAGCTCTAGCTTCGGCAGGGACGAATTGCAAAATAACGGATTTAACTTCTTGAAAATGTTCATTATAATAAAAAGCGGCTTTTAACCACGTTCCCCAACGCGTAAGAATGGGCTGTGGTGGTTCTCGAATACCAGGGCATAACCTGTGGAATGCCCTAGTCCTCTTAGGACTTTTGAGAAACACTTTTTTTGTGTTTGTTATTAATGCATCCACCTCCGGGTAACACTCTCGAATAGTTTGTGCCACAAGATGTAAAGCATGGACTTTACACGTAACATGTAAAAGACCTTCACACTTTTCTTTAAGGGAACGGCCTACACTACACATTGTTGCTGCACCATCGCTCATGAACAACAACAGTTGACTGGTTGACACTTGAAATTTTTGTAACGTTTCGAGAACTACGGCCGTAATTGCTTTACTAGTACACTGTTTTAATCTTCTGCTGGCTAATAGAATTGCAAAATTTGGTTTAATAGGATCTAATACGCGCACTATTATATTCAAAATAGAATTTTTTTTGCAATCTGTCGTCTCATCAAGACATAGCCATAGCTGTTTATCTTTTAATTCGGCTTTAATTCAATTTTCAATGTCCTCACGTATTCGTGGAATATCTCTCCGTAACGCTGTCCGAGATGGTAGTATCCACTCGGTATTGTATGTACCCCAGAATTTTCGAAATACTTTTTTATCAAGTATACGAAGTGGTAGACCACATACCATAAACGTTAAAAGCAATTCTAATTGAAATTGACGTTGTTGTGACACACCATTTCTTTTATTTCTGTGGTGTGCGCTATTTATATGTCTTTCACAATCACGCTTGCTCCAGCACAGTAGTTTCTTTTTACAAACTTTACAGAAAATTGTACTCCCATTGTAGTGTAAATCCACAAATTCACTAAGAAATTTATTAACTTTCGTAGGTAATGGCCGTTTATTTTTAATAGTTACGTTAGACATAATCACTAAAGCGAGCACACCGACGCTTGTTTCTAGTATGCCACGAAGTGGTGCAAACGTAACATCTGCAGACTCGTCATTTGTTGATGAATAGAGCGCGTCATCCGTAAATGAATAAGCGCGCTGTTAGTTCGTAGCCGTCGATGAATGAACTTTTTTTTTGTAGTGGGCCACTGTGAACAACGCCCTATTTATCAACGAACACCCAAACTGCAGGTGTATATTTGCGCGTCTTCACGACGTAATAGACAGTGGTTTTGGTCCTCGTCCTAATAATTACATATTTAAATTACCTATGTTTACATACATATATGCGCCCGGCAGCCTGATTGCGAACCTGGCCCGTGGCGCTCTTGGCCCGCTCTACTCATCACTTCTATTACTGAAGTATATCGCTATTGTCTTATTATAATTGACATTTAGCTGGTTATTATTGCACCTGGATACAATCTCAGTGTTTACATTTGTACTTTTTTTACTTAATTCTACTATATTGTCAGCAACCACTAGACAAGACGTATCATCTGCATATTGGCTAACAAAATCAGCGGAAAGACTACCGGGCAAATCAGCAACATAAATCAAAAAAAAGAATGGGCTCAAGTATAGAACCCTGCGGTACTCCTCTACGTATAATTCTACTATTTAAGCGAAATTCCCTTTTAACTCCCTCTGAGAGTCCTATTATGCTAACTAATTGTGTACGTTCCATCAAGTACGACTTAACCCAATCCTAAATACATCCACGCATACCTAGATATTCCATTTTTTCGAACAAATGCTTTTGATATATCATAATAAATACCCACAGCCTTGTGCCCGTCATCAAGTTCACGTACCAGTCGACTCAAAAAATCATAAATAGCCGTCTCCGCGCACTTACCCGAAACAAAACCATACTGACTTTCAGGTATAATATTATACATTTTCAGATATGATACAATTCGGGAGTTAAGTATCTTTTCAAATATCTTAGAAAATGCGGGAAGCAGAGAAATTGGCCTATAGTTCTCGACGCTGGTTTTATCGCCCTTCTCATATAAGGGAACAACTTTAGACACCTTCAGCTGATTTGGAAACACCTCATTAACGATGAAGCCTCGTAAAAATATCCTGAACACAACCGTATCAGAAAATATGGGACCGAATAATACTTTCCACCTCATACACATCAGTGGGTACTAAGAAAAAAACACTGCTATTGTGTCCTCTATTAGAGAGATTATAGATACCAGAAAATATTACGTCACTCACACCGCTAAAATGATCAAGAAATTTGTCCGCTATCATATGCGGCTCTGTAATGTGTACCCGATTAGAATTCAAAGAAGTTTCTGAGTTTCCATGTTTTCTACTGCCATTAATGATTTCCCACACAGCCTTAGATCTATTATCAGCTGTCATAATATAATTACCATAAAAAGCCCTTTTAGTTTCATCAATGAGTATTCTATGTCTCCTCTTTTCGGACTGGTAAAAGGCCCGTAAGTATCTTCTTTTTGCTGACGCATCAATCTATATATATCCCTTAATTGCTTACCACTAATAATAATTTTATCATTAATCCACTTTTTTTGTGTTGTTTTTGTTATTCGGGCAGGGTTTTAATGGAAAAGAAGGGTTAAAATAAAATAGAAATCTACCCAAGTAACTATCCAAGAAAAAAGTGTTGTTTCACCACGACAATGCGCCCGCTCGTTCAAGTGCAATCACTCAGCAAACAGAATTGACTAAGTTCGAAATCCGTCCGCATCCGCCGTATTCGCCTGATTTGGCTCCGTCGAAACTCAAAACATTTCTGGGTGGGAAGAGATTTTGGTCGAATGAAGAACTGATTGAGGCTGTAAACGATTATTTTGGGAACCTCGAAGAAAGTCACGTCCGAGAGGGAATCGAGAAGCTAGAGAAACGTTGGACCAAGTGTGTTGAACTTCGAGGGGACTATATTTAAAAATAAAATATAACTTGAATCCGATTTATTTTGTTTTCATTGTCATTCCGGAAACTTTTCAATCTGCCCTCGTACATATAGATATGTAATACAATAATAAATAATAGTAAATAATAAATAAAAAAGCTGCTGGGATAACAAATGGCCAAATTCAGACAGGTCTGATTTCAATTTAGCTGCATGTTTGTGATTATATTGCTTTATGTTGCATTTTTTTACTGGCCGATGCAGGCGGAGACTTTTTTCTTCAACTGTTTTTTTGTGTTTGATCCCATTTTCAAAATAAGACTGAGTTTTCTAAGTTTATCGTTGTTTTACTCATAGCATTTAAAGCAGAAAAATTGTTCTACATACGAGGATTGTCCGAGACAGATGGCGCTTTCTGTCAATATCTGCATTACCGACTGAGTACCATTCTTTAGTCAACTTCTGTCAAAATTTCGGAGAGATTCATCGTATACTATTGTTTTGAGAGTTGTTGAAAGTGAGTTTATGGATTTGTAAAATCATGGAAAAAGCACAACACCGGTCAGTGATTCGATTTAATTTTTTGGATGGGAAACGTGTGCAGTTTATAAGAACCATGGACCTTCAATGACTACCACCAGATACTCACTACTGGTTTCATGAATGGCCGAACATCCAGGGCGCCCTATCGAGATTACTACGAATTATATTGTCATGATATCGTGTTAGCAGGCCACCGAGTGAATATAGACATTACTAATATCGTAAAAATTTTAATTGTGCGTGTGCAAAACATCCTTCACGAAAAAATGTGTCTGAGAAAGCTATCAGCGAGATGGATGCCGCGTCTGCTGAAGATTGATCGAAAACAGAATCGCGTGATAATTTCAAAGCAATGTTTGGATATGTTTAAGGGCAATACGAGAGAGCCCAATACCATATTCGTCAGATTTGGTTTTCTGTGACTTCTTTCTTTTTCCAAACGAGAAAATGGCTTGGCGGAAAGCGGTTCACGTCAAATGAGGAGTTGCCGAAACGGACGCCAATTTTACAGTTAGACAAATCCTATTATTTAGATGGTTTTAAAGAGATGGAATATCACTAGACTAAGTGTATAGAGTTACAAGGAGCTTATGTCGAGAAATAAATTTACTAAATGCAACACATTTTAAAGACTCTTTAGGGTCTCCATGCTGGAAGGCTCGCCTTATACAAACTTGATGGAATTAAGCAGAAAGTACCTTGTTAATAGTAATAGGTACCTTATTGGTTATTTTTTAAAAAGAAAATCAATCGCTTTGCAATGTAATCCTGTATGTATAATATGCAGCAGGTGGGATATAAAAAAAGAAAGTGAAAACGCATTGAAGGAAAGCGCGTCAAACGCTAACAACTTAATAAACATAGCAGTTAAACTGAAAATGTTCGTTTTTAATTTTCCTAGCGTTTTTTCACGCATTACAAACGTTGTATAATTTAAGAAGTATCGCTGTTTAAAATTTTAACATTAAAAGGATGATTTACGATTACTTAACGTTCATTTGTTGTAAAATTCTTTTTTTTCGTTTTGAGGTACGAAATTTTATTATCTTCGCCTTGATATTCTGTAGCATTTAAAGCGTACATTACACAAATATAAATGCTCACCTTTACACAGATTCGTGTACGCCTCGTAAACATTGGCAAGATCAAAAATTATACCGTGTTTATCGACATAAAACAGAGTTCCTATTTAATAAGCGTGTAATATTTTAGCTTTTGGATGATTGTACGTACTAAACCACTGGTGAATATCGATACATTATTTGTTTAGAAATGAAGTTAATTTTAAGAATATTTTTTAGCACCACAATAAATTATCTTGGGTAATACAAATAATCTTAATAACGTATATATGTCCAACTTTAAAGAGGAAAATAATGCTCGGAAAAGCAGTCATAAGATTATCCAAATTTCTCTATGCCGAACATAGGAACACTATTTACTCCGACTACATCAAAATTTGATGAAGCAAATAGTGATCTTCACTGTGGAATCTAGTAACGAACGATTGCATATAAAATCTTGAAATTAAAACAATGCGAGTTGTAATCTTTCCTTTTTTTGAAAATTCAATCAGTGCAAGGGTGCTAGCATGAACCACAAAATCCGCTTTGGTGCAATTTAGCTTTAAAAAGTGCCATACTAAAGATACTTATCTACATAGCTGAATGTTAGTAGTGTTATGTTAAATATTTACTTTGAAGATATCAGCTGTCAGCCTCAAACGTATAGGGTATTCAAGATAGCTACCCGATAGTAATGAAATTCCCTCTGGCGGATAAAAGCTACTTTTCGAAAGCCATAATTTCCCCCCAGGCCGAATGGCCTTGGAGCGGAGGTACTACAAACTTATTTTAAGTCCAGATAACGACAAAAGTGGAGAAACGGTGAAGTTATTCCTCTTTAATTCATCTTCCTATTTCGTAACTTGTCAAAATTAATGTAAAATTCTCCTAGAATAAACAATGGGGTGAATTCAAAGGTATTTCTAACATTATTTCGTAAATTAAATATGTTTCGTTAAGGTATCTTCATTTTTGGTAGTAAAATTTCGCAATTTAAACGTTGTCAGTTGTATTCCAGAGCATAGATTCGTCTAGTTTGGGTCATCTAGTAGCGTCACTACATTCATTCTCTCATGCTATTTATAAAAATAACTTTATTCGTCAAAATTCCTCGTTAGATTATATTTGGGTAGATATCATCAAAATTAGCTGTGGTTAGAAACAATCGCCATCGCGATTAAAATAAAGGAGAAAAGCGACACCAATAAATTCATCAATCCTGGTTAAGCTTTCTTCGAGTTAACTAGTAATATTTTGGTTGGGGTCCCAATTTAATGTGTTCGATATAGAAATTAGAAAATAAATTCAAGGTAGAAGCAAAGGTTGGAGGTTTGAATAGGCAGATTTCCAGTAAATAAAGAACATAGTATTTACATGACATCTTCTTCAAATCAAGGTTAGTTTACATTTTTCAATTTTAACATTCGTTAATTTCCATTTATTGATATCAAAATTCGTTAATAATTGCCGAAAGAGTATCAAAGAATATCCCGAATCCCATAAACGAGTTAAAAATTTTATTAATTTACAAAATTCCAATTTTTTTAACGAAATCCCTGAAATGAAACATTTCAGTAGACGCTTTAAACTACGTATAATGGTTGAATACGTTCTAATTTTGTAATGGGATAGGTAAGATACCCAAACAACAATCATTTTCTTTACGAAAAAAATTATCATTTTACCCTGACTTTTTGCGCGCCCTCTCTGTGCCAGAGCGCCACGTCAGGAACACCGTTCTTTCAAATGACCGGATGAATTGCATATATTGCACTTCGAAATGCTTTTAAATCCATTTTTCACAATTGAAATTGCTTTTAACTACAATTCACTGCAAAACAGATCTTTCTAAAACAGAGACCAAAAGTGCAATTGTTTCGGCGTCTCCTCACTAGAGCAACGCAAACTGCGCTGAAAGCCAGTGGCTGACGCATAAAAGTTTACACAAAATAAACACGGCCAGGTCAATTCGGTATAAGCGTCAGTATAACTGCGACTCGAAAGCCGATCTGTTGTGTATGCATCTACGCTGTCGTATACTATATCGTAGTTCTACGTTTGTTTTGAAAATGTTTCCTACGTCGCGAGAACGACCAAAGTTGGATACAATAAGAGAATTTATTGCAGAAATGCCTGATTTAAAGTGTGATGGCGCTAAAATTCAATGTGTAGTGTGTACAATAGATTTAATGTGTTTATTGCATGTAATTTACCATTGCATTTACTAAGGAAGAAAGCATACGCCTCGTTTTGGAATGAATATTCGGACTTTAAGTTACCAAGTGAGAGAACATTACAGGGAGTTGTGCCATCTGCTCGTGAGCATGTCGAGAAAAGAATTAAATCGGAGTTGCAAGATAAAAAACTGTGGTTATTTGTGGACGAAACAACAGATCGTAAAAAACATTCTGTGGTTAATGTAATGGTACGCACAACGGAACCACATCGACCGTCACCCTCAATTTTATTAGCTTCCAGACGAATACAACAATGCACTGCCGAAGTAATTTCAATGTTGGTGTTAAATACATTGGAAAAGTTTGAACTTTCAACAAATCAACTGTTGATGTTTATGAGTGATGGTGCCGCAAACATGCTTGCTGTAGGTGGATCTCTTAAAAAACATTGTGCTAACCTGTTGCATATTACACGTAAAATTCCCAAAACGTATTCCCCGCTTCCTTTGGGTCGAATTGTAAAATCACGTTCTTTATATTCTCAAAATATTTATGACAATAAAATGCAGCCTCTAACCATGTTCCCCAAGGAGTAAGAATAGGTTGTGGCGGTTGAGGAATGCCGGTGCATAGTCTATGAAATTCCCGAATACGTTTTGGGGATTTTACAAACACAGCTTTTGTATGTGCTATTAGAGCGTCTACCTCGGGATAACATTTTCTGATACTATCTGCTACGAGACTGAGAGTATGAATTTTACATGTAATATGCAACAGGTTAGCACAATGCTTTTTAAGAGATCGACCTACAGCAAGCATGTTTGCGGCACTATCACTCATAAACATCAACAGTTGATTTGTTGAAAGTTCAAACTTTTCCAATGTATTTAACACCAACATTGAAATTAGCGTCATCACACTTTAAATCAAGCATTTCTGCAATAAATTCGCTTATTGTGTCCAACTTTGGTCGTTTTCGCGACGTAGGAAACATTTTCAAAACAAACGTAGAACTACGATATAGTATACGACAGCGTAGATGCATACACAACAGATCGGCTTTCGAGTCGCAGTTATACTGACGCTTATACCGAATTGTCCCGGCCGTGTTTATTTTGTGTAAACTTTTATGCGTCAGCCACTGGCTTTCAGCGCAGTTTGCGTTGCTCTACTAATTAATGTAATAAAGTTCGATAAAGTAAAGAAATAATACCGATTAACAAAACAAGTTAAAATGAGAGAAAATAATAACGAAAACATAAACAACATTAACAGCAAGAATAATTTACGCTTTTGGAATTGAGATTTGACAGCTTGATTGTTATGGGCACTTTCCTTAGTAACGAGCATTCTAGAATTTCTAGATCAATCTGACGCCACGAGAAAGAACTTGGCGCCCTTTCCTAGCCAACTTTGCATAACAACAAAAACAGATTACCAAAACTCTTATTGCTGCACATCATAATATTTTTTAATCCAAAGTATAACATACGTGGTATTATTGGATTCGCCTTTCGATTACCTTTCCAAAAATGTAAAAATATACAGGATGTTCTATTTAAAATAAGAAAGTTGACGTCACTTCCGGTAACACCGGAAATGCAATTGAAGTTAGTTTACAAAAAATAGAAATCAATCTATGTTTTCTAAAAACGGTAGCTTCTGTCGTCCAACAGTTAGCATAGGGGAGGGATACTTTAGGACCTCATTGTATAAAAGCGTATTATTGTGATTTTCATTTTCAACTCTCTCTTACTTATTCAAAGTACGTATATTACGTTTGAAATCTATTTTTTAAATATATGTATGTTCCATACTTGTACCTAATGAAATAACTTCTAACAATTTTGTTGCGATATTGACAAGATTTTATTCGAATGAATTTATTCGAAAAAATAGTAGAAACATTTTATGTTATTATGTTTCTATTTCCCAACAATAGTATGTAATATTTGTAAGCAACATTTAGAGCTTTCCCAGAATATTCCACGATTTAAATGAATTTTAATAGACTTGAATAAATTATATTTCTCTATATAAATAAACAGTCGTTTAAAATCTACTCCCGATCCGATCATAAAGTATAATTTCTTAACAAAATTTATATTAACACTCCCAAAATAAAGAAGGACGAGCCTTGATCTTTTTAAAGAATGTGTAGCGACTATAATTACGCACATCGTTTGAAAAGAAAATTAACACGAGGAAATAAAAACACTGACTGGCGTTAACTCATTTTTTTTTTCACCTCATGACGGCATTTCTTACGTTCTACTGCTCTATTGTTCAATTCGTGTGTAAACAAATAAAACTTAATGGTCACCGTTTTTGAAATAAGCGCGAGCAAGTTTTGTTTCATCTTTTCATTTAAAAATTGAGCGACTTCGTTATGCTCACGTAATTTGGTTTTAATTAAGTCAGATTGCACAGTCTGTTGTTATGATAAGGTCCGCGAACCTCTAAATTAGATTGGGGTAGTTATATGGCCGCTTTCAATTTACGTCACTCGCCGAGGCACCTGTTTAATATTCAATTTAATATCGTTGGATAATTTGCGAAGGAAACAGGTGTTTAGTTATTGGAATTCGAATATACGAGATGTGTTTCAAATACTTTACAGCAACACAACAATATATACTTATTCGGACTTATACTAAATGTAAATTCAAAATATAACAGGATTGCGAAATAACTAACAAGGGAAGGTCCCCAATCCGAAAATTCGAAAAAAATTGAAACTTCGCGGTTAGGTAGTCCACTATGGCAGGTGTACAGCGACACTTTCGTTTCCTGCAAAGGTGCCCATTTTAGGGATGAAACACCCCTCCAAAGTTTCGTCGATTTTTAGTTTTCTTGCAATAACTCAGCAATGCGACGAGTAAAAAATTAAAGTTACATATCGAAATATTCCTCGTTTCATTGCCTATAAAAATATCGGTAATTTGACCTCCTTCATTAATAAAAAAATATAGTTACCCCCCCCCCCCCCCCTTAGGGAACACACTGATTTAAGATGAAATCAGATCCAGGTTAAATAGCTTCCTAAACCGTATAAAACCCAACCAAAACTTTTTCAAATAATTTATCTTAGGAGAGACTGTGGGCATTAAAACAAAAATTGATTTAGGCGAATATATTTAAATTAACTGAAAGTGAATACATGTTTAGTTGTTGTTTACAAATTACTATATCGACTTTAAAAATGCAGTACATGTAGTAACATTAATGTACTATTACAAATAATTCAAGAGTACATATACAAAGGTTAGTATAATGCAGAATTACCTAAATGTAATGAAATTATTATATACTTATGCGTGTAATACAGTTATGAACTATGATAATGGTATTCATCAAAAAAATGTTTAAAGCAAAAGGCTTCATTACACCATGAACAGCGTATTCGTGCTCTTTCTCCACAAACTGAACATCTGACACTGTACTGATCCTGGAAAGTGGCAAACGTAAGTACTTGGACGTCTTTCTGTTGGTTACTGGATATATATTTTTTCAATGAGGAAGGGCAGTGACCCGTCCATGAATCTAATAGTAACACAGAAGTTAACAGCGTCCTGTTTATACTGCAAATCGATAACTCCTCCCTCGTCAGCAGTACATTCTCGATCTTCTTCTTCGACGTATTCTCTTTGCTCCTCAATTGTTGGAGGTGTCTCTTCATCTACATATTCAGTCGCGTATGGACGGTATATGTTTAGAAACTCCAAGGTGTAGCCTGTTTCCATTGAAAATGTTGTTTCTTCCACTGCTCTAGTAATAATTTCATGCAGTATGTTATGCAGCTCTATTTCCACTCTATTTGGAGTGGTGTACTGTTGACTATCGTAATTGTAAGTTAACATTAATAAACGCACCACGTTAACAGGGTTCACAGATACCATTTTGCTGAAGTTGATGTACTAATTCGTAAACAACAACTGAAGGAAATACCACCCGTGGTCAATATAAATATGTTTCCTTATCTCTAATATTAATATTGTTTGAAATAAGGTTTTATTTACATTATAAACTAAAAGCACTTGTAATCTGTAGCTTTCAAGGTTTTTCTATTGTTATACGTACTTTATGTGCGATTAGTAGGATAATACACATCATCAACATCATTGTTTCAAGTAAATCCTAGAATTACAAAATTCTATCTAATTTCAATATAATTTCTTTGCAAATCCATATAAGTAGATAAAAATGTTATTAAATACGCATAAATCTCTGTGGTGATCCAGATAATCTATTAATAAGGGGTTGATTAGCAATATATCGATATGCAATGAAACAAGGAATATTTTGGTATATAGTTTTGATGTCTCACGCTTTACATTACAGAGTTACATCGAAAAAGCTTAAAATCGATGCAATTTCTGACGGATGCTTCATCCCTAAAATAGATCCCATTGCCGAAAAGAATATCATTCTACATCGGCTACAGTAGATTGCTTAACTACAGTTTTGGTCACTTTTTAAATATTTACAACATACTGATAATTTAATATGCCCACAGTCTCCCCTAAGATAAATTATTTGAAAAAAAATTGGGTGGGTTTTATACGGTTTAGGAAGCTATTTAACCTGGATGTGATTTCATTTGAAATCAGTGTGTTCCCTAAGGGGAGGGGGTACCTATATTTTTTTTATTAATGAAGGGGATCAAATTACCGATATTTTGATAGGCAATGAAACGAGGAATATTTCGATATGTAACTTTAATTTTTTACTCGTCGCATTGCTGAGTTATTGCAAGCAAACTAAAATGGGCGTTTCAATTTTTTTCGAATTTTCGGGTTGGGAACCTTTCCTTGTAAGAATAACAACGAATAACAAATTTTTTATTCCATTTGTAAACAGAGAATAAGTACAAGGACCGTTGCCATCCAATGGAATTAGACAGTGTGTCCATCTAGTGCCTGGGCGGAAGATAGTTCCTTTCCTGAGCAGTAGTAACAGTTTTGAAACAACAAGTATTTGTAGTTTTTGAAGTACTGCCTAACATAAAATTATAACCAAGTATACTGTAATAAAATATTCTTAAATAATGAATTAAATTATCCCTCGGTTAACGTTTTTTGAAAATGACTACGTTTTGTGGGCTATACTTATTTACTTTTGCTAATCGAAAAAGAATAAAAAATCAAACAATGTTCGAAAGAGACAGTATTTTTTATTCTGAATTTAGAATAATTATATTTCTTTTGACACACGCAGGGAAATGGTTTCTTGCAACAAGAAAATAGATTTGCAAAAATCAGTCTCTATTCAAGAAAATATTTTTATTTCAAGACTATAAAAATGTATAATATAAGAGAACCTAACCTTAATGAGCCACCGCGGAAGGTTTGGTCTGTACTCCGCACGGAAAAGAAGCACCACTTTCACTATGCACCATTGCAAGGTTTAGAAGTAGGAGACCACGTCCGACGGATACAATTTTCGCGATTCCTATTTCATGAAGACACTGAAAATAATTTTTTTGAAAGCATTTTTAAACAACGCTTTTCCGAATGCATGGATTGGAAGAGATGATCCCGTTCCGTGGCCGCCGCGCTCACCAAACCTAACTCCCTTCGATTTCTTTGTTTGGGGGCGCGCTAAGAGCCTTGTCTACAACGAGGAAATTCAAAATCGGGACCATCTAATTAAAAAAATGAATAATGCATTCGACAGAATGAGGGAAGAAATGAAACAGAAAATTACCACAGTAGAGATGAAGAGAAGATTAAGATCTTCTATAAGGAATGAAGGAGGACATCTCAAGCAAGATATTTAAATAAACTGACTATTAATTATAGTTGTTTTATTAAGTTTACACCTAACACTAATAAATACGCTTTACGTTTTCTAGCGTTTACTAACACAATATCTGATTACCCTTGTAATATTAATGACCATCTAACGCATGCCCTATTATTCGAAAGGACATAAAGTAAGGAAGTTTTTAAAGTAATTTTAACATTCGAATTGTTTTATTTAAAAAGAATAAAACCACAAACTTGAGAATTATAAATTTTCTATCTCGTTAAGTAAGACATCGAGGCCTATATTTTTTTCTAAATAACTTCGGACTTTAATTAATTACCTCTTTTCAAAGGAAGATGCATTAAACATCCATAAAAAATAACTTTTAGCGTGATCCCACAAAAATAAGAAGAGTTATTAATGTTTAAAGGTGAATTTTTGCCGGAAAATCAAAATTTACTAGTAGTTCAAATATCTTAAAATCCGTTAGACTTTGGACTAAGGTTAATGTGGTTAATATGGTTCCTAAAGACTCCGCCTATCGGCTGTTCAAAACTTTACATCGTTGTGCCAAACACCCTGTATATCATTGTATGGGTAAGTATGGTATCTTCATTCCGGCATGACTATAACTGCTGGCGCTAGGTGGCGCTAGGAAATATTTTAGTTGCTGTTTTTAAAGATTAGCGGCATAAACTGAGAGATGTGAGAGTAATGTGTCCAAGAGCAAGAAGCTTCTCATATTGATTTTGCCGGTAGTGATTCCATCAATACCATTAGCATTATCTTGGTTATTGTTTCTAGACGATTTTTTCATGTGTACTTCTACATTAAGTTTATTTTTATTTGACCATTATTCTATAGATTACCCGTACCTTAGCCCTTTTAAAATCACAAGCAATGTGAATTATTTACTGCATTATGTACGGATATGTTGTACTGTTTTAAACAAGGTAAGCGCAATAATACTGTACATATAAATAATATGCATTTCAAGAATTCTAAATAAAAAATCCTTTATTTTAAGAAAATTAAACTATTGATTTATGAACAATACTTAAACGCTTTCTGGAATTAAGAAAACTGTCTCTTTAAGAAAATATTGTTTTGTGTTATAACGGCCATTTACTTATACCAACATTCACTTTCTTCAAATTTTATGCAAGATTTTCTTGGATCAAGTTAACAAATGTCTTAAGCAAAGAAATACAATAATTTCATTACAAATATATACTTCTCTTAAACAGGGAAAGAAACGCTAAGAAAATATTTCTTTTGATTTAAAACAGTTATTATATTGGGGATAATTGAAACAGTAATTGCCTTAAATTAAGGCGGACAGCTTTGATACAAGTAAACGTTTCTCTGCGCGCAGTGTATAAATTATTAGTAGAGCAACGCAACTACGCTGAAAGCCAGTGGCACACGCATAAAAGTTTACACAAAATAAATTAAATGTGATACGTGCTCAAACACTTACCGTTTTAAGAGTCCTCCGTGAAATCACAAAGTGGATAATGTCTATTTAATATTTGTAACATTAGATATGTTTCCAAAGTTGTTTCGGCAAAGTGAGTGCGGCGTGAAGAAAAAGTGTTTTTGTATGCGGAAAACGAACGTTCTACATCTAGTGACGTTATATTTGCGTAAGTAAAATAATCTTTCAAATAACTTAACGGTTCTGTTGACGCACCTTCACAAATTTGTCTTAATGTGCCAAAATCATAGTCTTTATCTAAAACACCTTCAAACCTTTCTAGAATACAAACATTTTTTACGTCTCCTACCGCGCATAGCTGTGGGTGAACATTTGCAGAGATTTCACTAACGGCACCGAAGGATTTTGTAATTGTTCTATTGCCTCCACTAGTCCGAAGTAATTAATTGTTCTGAATAGTTTTTAAATCCGTTTTAACCTGACTATCTTGAAATTTCGACTGGCTTTCCTTGATAGCCGGAGCTTCCTTTGGATCGAATTGTGAAATTGCGTTCTTAATGTTCTCAAAATATTTATGATAATAAAACACGGCCTGTAACCATGTTCCCCAACGTGTAAGAATAGGTTCTGGTGGCACGGGCGTAAGGGAGTCTATGAAATTTGCGAATACGTTTTGGGGATTTGACAAACACTGCTTTTGTATGCGCCAGGATAACATTTTCTAATACTATCTGCTACGAGACTGAGAGTATGAATTTTACATGTAATATGCAACAAGTTAGCACAATGTTTTTTAAGAGATCGACCTACAGCAAGCATGTTTGCGGCACCATCACTCATAAACATCAACAGTTGATTTGTTGAAAGTTCAAACTTTTCCAATGTATTTAACACCAACATTGAAATTACTTCGGCAGTGCATTGTTGTACTCGTCTGGAAGCTAGTAAAATTGAGGGTGACGGTCGATGTGGTTCCATTGTGCGTACTACTACATTAACCACAGAATGTTTTTTACGATCTGTTGTTTCGTCCACACATAACCACAGTTTTTTATCTTGCAACTCCGATTTAATTCTTTTCTCGACATGCTCACGAGCAGATGGCGCAACTCTCTGTAATGTTCTCTCACTTGGTAACTTAGTCCGAATATTCATTCCAAAACGAGACGTGTGCTTTCTTCCTTAGTAAATGAAATGGTAAATTACATGCAATAAAGGTAACACATAAATTAAATTTAAATTTGTCATAATCTCGTGTGGAATTTTTTTTGAAACATGCCCTGCACTATTTACGTGCCGTAGACAATCACTTTTCGACCAACACATTAAATCTATTTTACACATTACACGTTGAATTTTAGCGCCATCACACTTTAAATCAGGCATTTCTGCAATAAATTCTCTTATTGTGTCCAGCTTTGGTCGTTTTCGCGACGTAGGAAACATTTTCAAAACAAACGTAGAACTACGATATAGTATACGACAGCGTAGATGCATACACAACAGATCGACTTTCGAGTCGCAGTTATACTGACGCTTATACAGAATTGTCCCGGCCGTGTTTATTTTGTGTAAACTTTTATGCGTCAGCCACTGGCTTTCAGCGCAGTTTGCGTTGCTCTACTTATAATATACTTTGGTCCAATATAACAAACACAAACACAATGAGTGGATATAAACAAGATGGTGGAATTAATTTATTCAAAATAACTGTTTGATGACTACATGGGCTACTGCTATCAACTCTCCTAAGGAAATTCATTTGATTCACAGAAACAGTACTACGTTTGAACAAACAAACGAATTTACCGAAAGAACAAGTCATCGAAAAGAAAGCACTATTCACCAACATATTCGTCAAAACATAACACAAAAATGCATTGAAAATGTTGTGTAATTTGTATTACACAGGCAATAAAATTATCTGAAATCTAATGGATGAGTTTTGGGCACTGATTACGAAGAAGGTAGTGCAGAAACATCATCAGGTATGACTTTTCACAATAAATCATTTTTATTCTCATATTTGACAAAATCCATACAATGTTATGATAATTTTGTTTGAATAATCACAAAAAGGTTTGATATTGACCAATATTGGATGCTGAATAGGAAAAGTGCCAAGAGAGCCTTTCAAGAGAAATTAAGAAGTGTTATCTTTCAAGGACCGTCCAGCTCTTTCGAAAAACCCTTGCGTTGGCTTGGATTCGGTGGCATCCTTGATCTATTCGTTGTTGCAGCTCCTCGAGATCATTTGCAGGCGTAGCGTACAATAAAGTTTTCAAATACTCGTATGAAAGAAACCAAGACGGTTTAAATTGGGCGATCTTGCAGATCATGGTACAGGTCCGCCCCTTCCTACCCACTTTTGCGCAAAGGTTCCAGATAAATGCTCTCTAACGGCAATAGAAGAATATGTCGTACCTGATGTCTGGATTCCATAATAGCATGGGAACGTGCGTCGGCCCGCACATGCGTATTGTTTAAATTGAAAACTCAATTTCGTGTGAACCCGGTCTTATTAGTAAGGAGAATATTGGCAGCAAAATTGGGGTTCTTAGCATCATTACCTAGAAACCAGTGGCAAAAAATCAAATATGCTTGATGATCAGATGGGCTTAGGGCCTGCACTCGTACATGCTGCTCATAGAGTATTCTCCAAACAAGAGAACTCCTCTTCGGATTCTGCTCTTCCCATGTTAAAACAACCTCAGGAGTGGACACCGATCTTGGTCTCCCGGAATCTTGCCACTGTTTCCCAAATGTACAGATATCACACAGTCTTTGGTGCAGTCTTACAAAAACGCGAGCTGAAGGAATTTGACGATTGGGGTGAGCTTCAACATAAAGCAGTCCCGTTAACATGATCATGGTTACAGTGACCAGGTATAAGGAAAATTGGTAAAATTGTGCACTCACTACTGAATATCAACTACAAACTGTATGTTTAACAGAACCTATGTCAACTACGATAGGAAACTGCAAGTTTTTGCGAGTAAAAGAAGAGATAAGTGAAAAAATGCACAAATGCAACAAAAAGGAATAACCCTCCGTAACTGCGAAACTGTCCATTTGCGGATCTACGTTCATTAAGACTTTTCTGCATATTTTGGGCCACGCTTTCCCCACTCAAGGTTTGTAATATTTTTTTAGTACCTTGTATACTGGCTAACTTAATTTACCTTATTCCACATTTTACATTGTGTAAATTACATTGATCATATTTGTACATACTTTAAAATTATATTTGGCAATTTATTAGCATTATTAGCGTAGCAAAATGTTTATAAAGGACATTTTCCTAGACGGTTAGATAATATGATATAATCAATCAAGTAAATAAGATAGTTAGATGCTGTTAATGCGGGATAATTTCATTATCCTTGCGTAACAACCATTTGTAACTATTTTTTAACATTTGTGTACTTTTCACTTATCATGTATTTTCGAACTTAAAAAGTGTACACTGCTTTGGAGATCAAATGGTAACACAAATATTTTTTATCACACTAATATAAAATACTTGAGTAAAGAGTGTATTTTTGATACGAAATCCAAGATGCATTACGTTTTTCCAAAAAGAACTTTTTTAAATTACACATTTTGTAGTTTTCTAGCTCGGCAGTGTAAGGCATCATATTTGATATAATCTCTTCAAATCTAGTAAACTTATGGCCAGTCTCACTGACATGTCCTAAATTAAAATAATTCTTAAAGCACCAAGTATCACTTAAACAAGTAAATTTTACTTATGGTGCATATTTAAGACACGCTTATACGCAACTATTTTAATGATATCATCCTTAGATTAAGCAATACCTTTCAAAACACCATGCACCTGGTTAGAAAATCAAGTTTTTCTGTAATCTAAGTGTTACTTGGTTAAGTTAAAAATTTACTTATCTCGATAAGATTGCGTATAGATAGTCCAAAACTTTACCAGATTCACTTATTTTATGTCGCATCTTAGATTCTTCTAATAAAAAAAAATATTATTTTATGAAGTTACGACATTGATGGATCGGGAGAGGTTGCAGTGCCGACGGAAAAGGTAACAAACGAGGGACATTCAGTAATTAACAAGACAAACTGCATTAGCGGGAAACTACTGAATATTATTAGATGAAACTTTCAGTGGGTCAAGTTGGCAACCGCGTGGAGAAATTAAGCCAGCTGTTTGAAAGAAATAAAAGCAAACATAACCTCTTTTGATCATTTCAAAATATCGGCTCCTCTCGAAACGTGTACGGTAGAAGAGCAACGTTCAGTGATAAGATTTTTGTTATCCAAATGTGTGAAGCTGGCCGAAATTTACTCGAGAATATTGAAACAGTATGGTGAAAAGTGTTTAAGCCGCGGAAACGTGTATAAGCGGATTGAACAGTTTAAATCGGGCAGAACAAGTGTCACTGATATTCATCGCCCCGGACGACCGGTTGAAGTGTCGAACGGCGCGCTACCAAATCGCTTAAATGACCTTGTTCTCGATGACAGGTGTATAAAAATCGTGACAATAGCTGATTTGTATAATGACAGTGTTGAAACTGTATATTCAATCGTTCATGACAAGCTGAATTATCGCAAACCGTGTTCGAGATGGGTTCCAAAACAGTTGACTCAAGTCCATAAAGACACCCGTGTTCGCATTTGTTCTGAATTCAAACGAAGGTTTTTAACAGAAAGTAATGACTTTCCAGACCGTGTTATAACCTGCGATGAAACCTGGATTCATCGCTATGAACCTAAATCCACACCTTCGGATAACAAAAATCTTATCACTGAACGTTGCTTTTTCACCATACACGTTTTGAGAGGAGCCGACATTTTGAAATGAACAAAAGAGGTTGTGTTTGCTTTTATTTCTTTCAAACAGCTAATTTGCCCCCAAGGTTGCCAACTTGACCTACAGAAAGTTTCATTTAATAATAAAAAAATCAGCAGTTTTCTCGCTAATGCAGTTTGTCTCATTAATTACTGAGCTTGCATCTATTAGATATCTTTCTAATATATTGAATATAGACCTGGTCAGTCAATTCTCTCAAAAAGCGCCAGCCGTCTTGACAGTTTTGCAGAACTGTATTGTTAATCCATCCGGGCCCACAGCACTAGTACGAGAGTTGCCTTTTATATTTCGGGACGGGACTATCCTGGTGCTGCCATCTACCAGCCGACGTCCTTATCGTAAAGTTCGAGTTTTTGTCGGTATACTTTCTTCGGAACGTTTTGAAGTACAGGCGTCATTTGTGTTGTTTACAGTGAGTTGAAAAATTCATCTCGGTAAAAACATGAAATTAGGCGGTGAACATTTCCGTGCGATAATTTTTTACAACTTTCGACGTGGATTATCGCAACAACAGTGCATCAATGAACTGAATTCGACTTTTGACGACGAAGCACCATCAAAAACCACCATATACCGGTGGTATACGGAATTCAATCGTGGCCGTGGTTCGCTCAGTGACGAGTTTCGTGAAGATCGTCCTAAATCGGTTGTTGTTCCAGAAAACGTCGATGCTCTACGTGAACTCATATTCCAGGATCGCTATGTGACTTATCGTGAGATAGAAGCATCCTTGGGCATTAGTGGGACCAGTATACATTCAATATTGCACGAACATTTGGCCACCAAAAAAATTTGTTCGCGTTGGATACCACATAGTTTGACACCCGCACAAAAAGGGCTCGCGTCGATTGGTCGAAAGAATTTCTCAAGAAATACGATTGCGGTGTTTCCAAACACGTCTATGACATCGTTATAGACGACGAATCATGGATCTATGCATATGAGCCCGAGACTAAACAGTAGTCGAAAGTATAGGTCTTCAGAGACGAGCCGAATCCAACAAAAGTTGTTCGTGCACGACGCACTTCGAAATAAATGGTCGCCTGTTTTTTCGGAAAAACCGGACATGTGGCAACTGTACCATTAGTACAACGTCGGTCGGTCAATTCTGAATGGTACACAACCATTTGTTTGCCAGAAATCTACGGAAAAATGAGGGAAACCGACTGCCGAAGACGCATCGTTCTCCACCAGGACAAGGCGAGTTCTCACACATTGGCTCAAACAAGGGAGTTTTTAAGGACCGAAAAAGTCGAATTGATGAGTCATTCGCCGTACAGCCCTGATTTGGCACCCATTGACTTCTTCTTATCCCCGCACATTAAAAATAAGTTAAGAGGTCAACGTTTTTCAACGCCTGAAGAAGCGGTTAATGCGTTTAAGATGCATGTATTGGAGGTACCTCCATCGTAGTAGCAAAAGTGCTTCGAAAACTGGTTCAAGCTCATGCAAAAGTGTATAGATCTTGATGGAGACTATTTTGAAAAACAATAAAGCCATTTGCGATGATTAATTTCTTTTTTCTTTTTTTCCCCGAAATATAAAAGGCAACCCTCGTATTCTTCAGTTTTTACACAATTTTGGCGATCTCGCAGCATTCCACTGGTGTATACATCATGAAACCCTCAACAATTGGAGTGGTTGTGCAGATTTGTGACAAGTCTCTCCAGCGATAGTTTAAAAATATTTACCAAATTCACTCGGTATGAATTTTTGGATCCTCTATTATTTGCCGGTCGACTTGCAGTTCATTGATCGTGTCTCTGGGCTTCCTGTTAATTGGATTGTTAACAAGATTCCAAGACGGTCTCAGTAGTCGAACGGATAGCATACTTGCATTTCGATCCGAACGGCGTGGGTTCATATCTCGGTCGGGACGGTTTTTTTCTAATTGCGGATAAAAATCGAAGTATGTCTTTTTCTCGGATAAGGAAGAAATCGTAGGCCCCGTGTCAAAATCCCTACCAAAGTTTGGAACATCTCTGGATATGGGAGAAGTACGAAGTGTATTCGGTAACCCGACGCTTCGCCCAATACTACAACATGATTCCACACTGCCTTTGTCTTGTTAATAGAACTTTCAAAATAAAACGATTGTGGCTTCTCTTAGCAATAGAAATCATGTTTCGGCATCATACGTCATGCGTCATACGTATCATCAAGAGATGCATTATTTCGATATAACCAATGTAGACCACGTAATCCGGTACGACATTTGCGTATTTCGTTGTTCGGCCATGGCGGACGCAGATCTTGATTGTGGTTAGTAACTTTGATTGACCTTTCTGGACAATACATATCCAGGTGCCAAAGAATGTCATTAGGGAATGTACTAAATACTATATCTACATTGCTGTTATGATACAAAATTCCCAGTTTGTAAGGTGTAACTCCCTTTTTCTAAAAGTCATTCCCTCTGACGTATAATACCTCTTTCTAATACGATTAACTCGTTCGGATTGTTTCACTTTGTGTTGTTTTCATCAAACTCAATGAGTGTAGAAGTTGTATTATGATAAGATAGAGTTATGTTTGGGATCTTACTGCTGCATATACCGATTGGCAGGTTGGTGGTAATATAATATACGAGGGATGATCGTAAAATAAGACAACATTGGCGGGTGCGGCAGCTCTCCCATTCTATATACGTACCACTCCCGTCTCGCTACGCCGCTCAGTCTTGGCTAAGCAGCCATCCGAGATGGAACTCTCGATCGCCGCTACCGCCAGGTGCGAAATTCGCGCTGTGATACGTTTTTTAAACGCGAAAGGGGTTTCACCTATAGATATTCATCGTCAATTAACTGAAGTTTATGGAGAAAAGTGTATAGCTGTTCAACACGTCCGCAAATGGTGTAGGGAATTCACTGGAGGTCGGACGGAAATTCACGATGAAGAGCGGAGCGGAAGACCATCAGTTTCAGAGGAAATCGTTGAAAAAGTCGAGAGCATATTGCTTGAAGATCGGAGGGTCACCATTCGTCAACTTGCTCTTCGGATTCCTGAGATTTCCAACACCACAATTGAAAAGATTTGGACCGAAAAACTGGGCTACCGCAAGGTGCGCGCGCGGTGGGTACTGCGAATGCTCGCGGAAGACCATAAGCAGAAACGCTGCAAGTGTGCCCAGGCGTTTCTTCAACAATGTCAAGACAACAAGGAGGAACTTTTGGACTCCATTGTTAAGGGCGACGAAACGTGGGTGTTTGGCTGGACTGTTATGCCCCCCCCCCTACAGTCCGGACCTAGCTCCAAGGGATTACCACTTCTTTCCAAAATTAAAGGAACACTTGGGTGGCGTACGCTTCGGAACCGACGATGAAGTCAAAGAAGAAGTTATTCGATTCTTGAAAGGACTGGCGGCAGAATTTTACGACATAGGGATACAGAAGTTGGAGCATCGTCTGCAAAAATGCTTGGATAAAAATGGCGATTATGTCGAAAAATGGCTAAAGTTTTTACCTTTAAAGCGATGTGTAATGTTAAGAAAATAAAGAATGCTGTCCATTTTTAAAAAACATGGGAACCTTATTTTACGATCATCCCTCGTATTATTGTCGCAGACGTAACATACACTAACGGCCATACTTATTTGCCCACCTACATTTTTGCTTGGATTTTAGAAAATTATTTATTTGTTGTTATTTAACGGTATAACTATTTACCTACGCCTAGAAGAAATATATCACACTAAGTAATTCCCCAAAAGACTCCTCTGATACTTAATTGTCGATTGAATTTCCTTAACTCGATAATTAGAGGTCCAGGTAAGGCCATAAGAAGATCCGAAATATAATACAAGTATCCTTTATTAATAAATATTTAATGTAGTGCAGGAAAAGATGACAATTCTCAATTTAAGATGACATTTCCCTATTTAAGATGACAATTCGCTATTTACCCCAGCTAGAAATACGAATTTGGATTTAGTAGTTATAGTTCCTTTAAACAGTGAATATCGTTGATAAAATGACCTAAAATTAGTATTAAAATGCCGAAAAGAAGAGTTGCCTTTAGAAATCTGTACAATGATTATTGCTTTACATAATCTTGGCCAAAGAAACAGAGATATCGCATTGTTTTTGATTACAATTGAAATAAGCATCAACATTAGACAGTTGATGAGTGGAAAAATGTTTTCTGACCGATGAGTCCAAATTTGTACTCTTCGGTTCCAAGAGAAAAACGTTCGTTCGAAGGTCGAAACGAGAACGAGCAGCAGAATCATGTGTAATAGCATCCGTAGGAGGCTTGGTTAAAATAGATGAAATTTTCAGAAAAAAGCGCTACCGGGAAATTTTGGAAACAAATGCTATACCATCTGGAATGAGAATAATCGGTGTCTATTTTATATTTCAACATGATAATGATCCGAAACACACCTCTAAACTGTGCCGCGAATATTTCGAATCTGTGAAACACGAAAGTAATCTAAAAATAATGAAATGGCGTCCTCAAAGCCCAGATGCTAATCCCATAGAGCTTTTGTTGGAGAAACTCGATAGGCAGGTGAAAATAAATACTCCAACTTCCAATGAATCGTTGTGGAAAGAACTACAAGAAGCCTGGCTTAAAATAGAACCCGCTACTCTGACGAAGTTGATAGAGGGAATGCCGCATTTTTGGTGGTCTACAGATGGATACAATTGCTATTGTATGTGAATATATCTTAAACTTAGCAGCACAGCATTCGAATTCGGTCTCTACACTAACAAAGGAACACAGGTTAAGCGTATCTCACCGATTTAAATGAAGCTGTGTGGGTTTATAGAGCGATGTAGTGAAGAACAACGGTAACTTTCTTAGTTTCCCAATCTCACACTGGCGGGATGTGAAACACCCTTAGATTGACACTACCCTTCGCTGTTTGACCCAATAACCTAGAAACTACAAGAGAAATCAAAAAATAGTTAAGACAAGATTTAAACTGCTTTACATGTTCTTAACGATGGCGTAAATATTTTCCCTGTAACAAATATTTGTTTAGGGAAACAATCCCCAGCCCCCTTATTTTTCAACTTTCAGAATTTGTATATACTATAGAAATACGTAGAATTTACACATATGTATATTACATCTGCCAGGAAATATTCTTATTTGTGTAAAAAAATCATAACGGATGTGCTATATCTACAATAATGAAGAAAATATGCAGGTTGTTATAAAATGATTTTATTAATAAAATGTGAGTTTAGAGTTTACTGACGACTATTTAAAAAGTAAATTAAGAAATATATTACGATGCATATTGTATATACATTTTGTGCTATACCAATAAAGATAGGTGGTACGATGTGGAACATATTTTATAAAACGACTGCATAACAGTCTACGCTACATAGTTACTGCAATAATGGTAATCCGTGTAGAAATGATGAAAATAAAGGAATTGCTGAATGCGTATTTAAATAGATCGAAGAATCTTGGCAATGACAATTGATTATATGTTAAAGATTGTAACTGAATAATACTATTCCTTTGGTATAGAATTATATCGTAATCCATAAGTAGTACTTCGTCTGAAATTGTTCTCACAACACTTTTCCATATTCTAAAACCGTAAACGTCTAAAGGTTGTACCATTGAAGTTGTCTTCTTTGGAATTGTGAAAATATTTACTTTTTTGTTCGTTGGCACTAAAGTTTGCACATCGTTCGGACAATTCCCGCTCCAGGAATCCAATAATAACATCTGTAAACCAATCTTTAAAATGCTGAGAAGTTAGGCGTCATCAGCGCGGCTACGAGCACTCTCCTTCTGCTACCTACATTATGTCTAGCTCTCGATAGGTGGCGGGCATCTGTACTCCGGTGTGTCGCCACGGTCTAGGAGGGCATGGCTGTGTTTCTTGGCGCTAGCGGGCGCCGGAAGATATTTTCAGTGCTGCTGTGGACATTGGAGGCATAAACCGAGAGGTAGACATAATGCAGGTGGCAGAAGGAGAGTGCTCGTAGCCGCGCCGATGATGCCGGGTAGGCAGAAACATGTCCGAGTACTAGTGCTTTCCTTTCTCTGCTCGCATTGTTTCCGGGAATGATTCCACCAATATCATGAGCCATATTAGCATTGTTTTTGGTTCTGTTACAAGGCATTTTTTTCATGTGTATATACAGCCTTAGACAACATTATTAGGCACCCCTTATATTTCGTTATGCGGGGCGTGTTTTTAAAGTAAGTACCGTTTTGAAATTCTGCTACCGTGAGCGCTGTGGCGGCTTGCGCGCTGTGTGATTTACATCTGTTGACAAGCCACAAACACCATTACAGAAAGATTTTACCGTGTTTACATTTGTTTGTCACTATTTAAAATGTCTCCGCCGATCGAGAATCCCGCCGACTGTGAAATACGCGCTGTAATTCGTTTTCTTAGTGTTAAAGGCATTAATTCGGCCGACATTCATGGTCAGATCTGTAAAGTGTATGGAGAAAACATTATGGGTGATGGTATGGTACGGAAATGGGTAAGAGCTTTTGAAGATGGCCGCACGAATGTCCGTGAGGAGGAACGAAGTGGGCGACCTTCTGTCATTACTGAAGATTTGGTTCAGAAAGTTGACAAAAACGTGAAAGAGCATTCACGCTTTACGATTTCATTGTTATCTGATGAGTTTCCTCAAGTTTCCAGAAGTGTTCTCTATGAAGTTGTGACCAGTGGTTGTTAAATCAGGCGGCAGACTTCTATGACGATGGGATTGTAAAGCTGATTGTACGATACGATAAATGCCTCAATATTGATGGAAATTATGTAGAAACGTAGAATAAGGTACAGGCTTTCATGTAAAAATAAAATTGGTAAGAAAAGTTTACTTGTTTTTGTTTTATTTGAAAACGGTACTTACTTTAAAAACACGCCTCGTATTAGAAAACTGATGCTATCTATGCAGTTATTTAATCATTCGGGGAATTATAAACAGTATATCTAAATATTGAAAGAAATAGGAAAGACAACAGAAAGCTATTTGAGCTTCTTAAATCTCAGAATATACAAAAGAGGTCAGTAGTAAATGTAGGGAAAGAAAAATGGGAAAAACGGTTCAAAGAGCTTTATCAAGAAAGTGGCGAGCACGATGAAGAAAGAAAAATAGCAGACAATAGAGATAGTGAAGAACTAGAACCAACGTTTGGGGAATTTATTGAAATTGTAAAATCACTTAAAAATAACAAAGCACCTGGCCCAGACGAAATAAATAATGAGATAATTATGAATGGAGGAAATGAGCTATTGACTAGAATTTATGAAATAATTGTTCAAATCTGGAAAGAAGAAAATATGCTAAAGGCATGGAGAAATGGACTATTAGTACCAATTTTTAAAAAAGGAGATCCCACACAATGTGAAAACTATAGAGGAATAATGCTCCTAAATACGGCTTACAAAATATTAACATCTATCATAAGACAAAAATTAATAAAATACTCTGAGAGGAAACTGGGAGAATACCAACAAGGATTCAGAAAGGGGAGGTCTACTATAGACGCAATACATGCTATGACCCAAATAATAGAAAAAGCTTATGAACATAATATTGAACTACATGTACTCTTCATAGATTTTAAACAGGCTTTCGATAGTGTAAACAGACAAAAATTATTAGATGAGATGAAAGCGATGGAAATACCAGCAAAACTCATACGATTAGTAAAAATGACAATGGAAAAATCTAGCGCAAGAGTTATAACAAATGAGAGAGTAACAGAAGAGGTGGAAATAAGGACTGGAGTGAGGCAGGGAGACGCTCTGTCAACTACACTTTTTAATATTGTGCTGGATGGAGTGATCAATACATCAGGAATTAAAGGAACTATCATAACAAGTAATTCAATACAAGCTATAGCCTACGCAGACGATATTGCACTGATTGCGAGAAGTAATAAAAGTTTGGAAGAAGCATTTATAACGGTAGTAGCAAAAGCAAAGACTAGAGGTTTAGAAATAAATAAAAATAAAACGAAATATATGACAAGCTCTCGGACCAAGACCACTACAAATCAAATTATCCTAGGAAATTATGAAGTGGACTAAGTGGGACACTTTAAATATTTAGGAGTAATGGTAAATGGCAATAACGACGGAAGTATGGAAATTAATGAACGTATACGGGCAGGTAATAGAACATATTGGAGATATCAAAGATTTCTGAAGGATAAAAGTATAAGCAAAAGCACAAAGCTTCAAATTTATAAAACAGCAATTAGACCTGTTGCGACCTATGCTTCCGAAACAATGTGTCCTACACAAAGAGATGAAGATAAATTAAGAATATTTGAAAGAAAAGTACTGAGGAAGATTCTAGGTCCAAAAAGAAATTAAGAAGATGAATATCGAATATTGCTGAATTATGAAATAGACAATATCATAGGAGATGAGGATATAGTAAAATACATTAAAGCACAGAGACTGAGGAAACCTACCGAAGATAGACCAAAAGGACGACCAAAGGCAAGATGGGAAGATCAAGTACGAAGAGACATAAAGAAACTAAAAATAGACAATTTAAACGTGATTATTCAAAACAGGAAAGAATGGAATAGCGTAATCAGCACAATAAAGAATATCAACTTCTGAAGGAAATACTAGAGACCAAGCGGAGTAATTCACCGCAAACTTAAGAATTGAAGAGCTTCGTCGAAGCGGCTTTATTGCGGATGGAATGTTTAGCCTATATATCTCAATATTCCTGGGGGAATTACCGAGTTATATCGCATATTTGGAAGTTAATAGAACTTATAGTGTTTCGTGCTGTTAGTTACGACAGTAATGTGAGGGTGTAAGAACATTTGTGGGCCATTTTAAAGCAGAAGGTACGTACGCGAAAATGTACATCCAAACAAAAGTTAGAAAGAGCGGTAATAGAGGAATGGAATAAAATATCAGCTTCTACTTGCGAGAAATTTGTTGCTAGTTCACCGAAAAGGATAACTGCCGTTATAAACCCCCAAGGAGGATCAACATGATATTGAATTTTACTTTTTCTTAAATAAAATATTACATTTATACCATCCGTTTCATTTATTTACTGGGATACAAACCATACGCGAGGGTGCCTAGTAATTTTGTCCAAAGCTGTATATTGAAGATATTTTAGCGCATCGTTTATAAATTTTTTTCTACGTAACCCCTGTATTTTTGTGGTGCATAAAAATTTTGAAATTTGCAATAAATAAGGGGTGGGGGTTTGTTTCCCTAAACAAACATTTGTTATAAGAAAAATAACCACCATCGTTAAAAGCATGTGAAACAGTTTAAATTTTGTCTTAACTTTTTCTTTTTATATCTCTCTATAATTTCTAGGTTATTGAGTGAAACAGCGAAGGGTAGTGTTGAGCTTAGGGTGCTTTACACCCCGCCAGTGTGAGATTGGGCTAAGAGAGATACCGCTGTTCTTACACTACATCGACCTATAAACCCACGTAGTTTCATTTGAATAGGTGAGATACACTTACTTGTGTTCCTTTAAGATCATTGATAATTTCTGTCGCCGATTACGTGTCAATACGATGTTTGGCACGCTAAAAATCCCTACCGGAGGTTGGAACATCTCTGGATCCGGCAAAATTCAAATAGGATGGCCGAATGATCAACAGTAATCGATACCTAGAAGAGCGAGGTGTAATGCGTAGCCCAACGCTTCGCCTATCAATACAACAACATCCTAGCTGGATAATGAAACCAGATAAAAGCGCTAAATCACAAAAGGTGTGTTTATTTGATAGAATATGTTATCCCATTAAATGTAGAAACTTATATCGATACATATTTTAAAATGTAAGAAAGAGAAAGGAAACCGATTCTCAGTCGGTAATCTATTAAAGCTCGGAATAAAGTTCTGTATATCTAACCGTTAAATTTACGAGTTTTAAACACGTAATGATAATCATTCCAGCTTTGATTAAAGAAAAACATCTAATGGAAACACCGCTGCTAAATTTTTATTCATCACAGTGATTTATTGAAGTTTTTCAGATCCGTAACTTTGCGTTGTCGAAAACGATACATATTGAAAAACTCGGAAATGTCACTTAAAAATTCAGTAAACTATGATACGTCTATAGTAGAGCCAACGCATCTCGTCACGGTTTACTTTTAAAACACTGATGTTTTTTTATATATATATTTATACTAATGGAAGTAGGGAATATTTTAATAAACAATTGCGCAGAGGGAACATATTTCGAGTATTTTCATTTAAAAATTTTGGCAAGAGTCAATAAGCACTTTGTTCATTTATATTTTTATATACTAATATAAAGTGGCATTTTACGAAGGATATTCGTAAACAGGCGCTTATGTTAACACAATGTTAAGTCAAAGTAATGGCTGGTCATTTCTTGCCAATTGAGCCTCTACTGGGTGTCCCGTGAGGTAAGGTACAAACTTTTACGACGTGTTCCCCATGTAAATTCGAGTCTATATGAACACGGTCCGCAAATGCATCCTTATCGAGATATTATGCTTTTAATTGTAGTAAGTCGTACTATGTCTTGTTACTGATTTTGACAGATCGGTTATGTTAGTTTGATTGAACTCCGCATTTAAGTAAACACGGATAATTTCAAGCTTATTGTCATGTTTATTTTTACAAATGAAGAATACGCAGATATGCTGTTAGTCTATGGATACTGCAACTGCAGCGGTAGGGCATCAATGAGGGAATACCGCCACCGGTATCCGAATCTAAGGATACCTGATAGTAGAATATTCGGGAGAGTTTTCGCACATCTTAGAGCAATAGGATCATTTCCAAATGCTAAGGTAACACATCCATCAGCAGCTGACCATGATTTAATACTGGATAGTGTTGAACGAGCCCCATCAACTAGTGTCCGCAGAATATCAGTTCGCACTGGTGCTAGTTGAATGACTGTATGGAGAATGATGCATAACTTTGGTCTGTACACGTTCTATCTGCAACCTGTCCAAGCTTTGCTGCCCATTGATCCAGGCTCTCGTATGCAGTTCTGTAATTGGCTAAACGCACATCGTAATCAGGTTAATAAAATTTTGTTCACCGGTGAGTATACATTTACTCGAGACGACGTCAATAATTTGGCAGCTTGAAATTTCCAACACCGTTTTTCAGTTAATGCTTGGTGCGGTTTGTTAGGGGATCAATTAGTTGGCCCTTTCGTGTTTGACGGTCGTTTGACACCGAGAAGAACTGCCAGTGTTGTTGGAGGATGTTCCGCTGCAAATAAAACAACAGATGTGGGTACAACATGACGGGGTATTTAAATACCACTTTTCCTGGACGTTGGATTGGACGGGATGGCCCAGTTTCTTGGCCATCCCGCTCACCCGACTTAAATCCCTTGGATTATTACTTATGGGGAGACATGAAGACGTTGTTATATGCGAAGGAATCACCTACTAGGGATGAACTGCTTCGTAAAATTATTGCAGTTGCTACTGACATAAGAAATAACCATCATGTTATTCGGAGAGCCATCAATTATATTTAATAGACTGTGCTTGCAGTACGAAGGTGGACATTTTGAACAATTCTTGTGAACGATTCGTGTCATGTTTATTTTTTATTTTTTTTTTGTTAAATAAAAGAAATTTTGCAACGATGTGTTGGTTCTTGCTCCTTTAACACTACTACAATTAAAAGCATCATATCTCGATAAGGATGCATTTGCGGACCATGTTCATATAGACATTTTCGACTCAAATTTACCTAAGGAACACGTCGTGAAAGTTTGTACCTTACCTCACGGGACACGCGGTATATACGGAAACATAAGAAACAAATGTTTACGTTACCAATTTTACGGCGCGGCGCACGGTTATATTGGAAATCGATATCAACTGATTTGTTTTCAAGGAGACGCTCTACATATTGTTGCTTGAGCTGCACATGTTTTTTTTTTTTGGGAAGAACTTATGTATGATCTATGTAGATGAGGAAACTCAGCTTCTCACAGAGGCTTTCGTATATTTTTAAGGCTCTATACGGCGTGTCCCACTGAGTGGGGACCGACAGTATCTTGGAAACTACGATAGGGATAGTGATGGGAAAAAAATTTCAGAACAAAAGTGGCAGAGTGGCAACAGTAAATTTAAAATTAGCTGGTAAAAGTCCCAAAATTAAGTATAATTTTAAATGCTTCATTAAAAAGCTTAGTTAATTAGGCACCACTTTGGTTAACCCTTTCGCCACTGTCGGGACATATTTCTCCCGACAGATATTAATAATAACGGTTGACTTTTATTTATCCCAAAAATTTGTAAAACTTTAGGTATTTAATGTTTTTACGGCAAGTAACACAAAATACAATATCTGGCGTGATCCATTTTTAGTAATGGCGATTGAAATCAAAGAGGTGTATGCTGTTGATGTGTCGTTGGTGCATTTTTGCGAAAAATAAACCTGTTAAAGTAGTGAAAAGTGAATTGTTAATACATATTAATGGATTTAATAACTACAAGTAAGTGTAGTATAAGTATAAATATTATCTTTTTTGTTAAAAATGTAATTATAAATATGTACTAGATTTATAATTCTTGGACATTAACGGGTGACGCAAATTGCGACGTTTAAAACAGCGCTGAATGCCCTTTCAAACAAATCTTCGTTTCTTCAATTCGGGTAAAAACTGCAGAAGTCATAGCAGGTTTAGTTTTGCATGATTCGGCAACGCCTACTACACTTATTATTCACAATATGACAAAACGTCTTTAACCAAAGTGTTGCGTAATTAACTAAGCTTTTTAATAAAGCATTTAAAATTATAGTTAATTCTGGGACTTTTACCAGCTAATATAAAATTTACTATTGACCTTAGCAACTCCGCCCCTTAACAGTCATGTTTGGAATTTAAAAATGTCCAAAAGATAAACCTGAAATGAGAGATAGATCAGGAATTTACAAAATTACATGTGTGGTGATGTGTGGTGTCGTGATGTGATTGTGATAAAGCCTACATTGGTCAAACGAAACGAGCGATAGGTACTAGATTTAATGAACACATCAGGGGTTACAGGTACAGGAAGATAGAAGCGTCAAGTGTCGCACAACACATAAACGATACAGGCCATAATATTAAATTAAAAAACCTAAAATTAATTAAAAACGTGATCTCGCCACGCGAGCTGGACGCCTATGAGACTATTTACATAAATAAGAGTGCAAGCCTAATCAATAAAGAGAAGGAATCGCTGCATTTCTGATGTTTGTTCGATGTATTACAGTAGAGGCCTTTTTGATTTATGGTTGTACTATGACAGAGACGTCGATCCTCCCGCACATTCCACACGTGTCTTTAGTTTAAGAGAGAAAAGGAAAGAACACAAATTTGGCGAACAGAAAGGACATAACCGTTGTCTTACCCGAATTTTATTAGGGTATGATGATCATATGTCTGGGTTCGTGATGACAAACCTTTCCTTTTTCTCCTTATTTAACTTCTCTAGCCTCAGCGGCAAAAGCAGGTACTGATATGACATGACGCTGTTTGGTCGAGTCAAACAGCGTCCTTATCAGGACCAGTTCCAAACGCGGATAAAATCCCCAGAAAACCATCACACCACATATTACGTTCGCGAAAACCTTCGGAAGAATATATTATATAAGGTTCGGCCACTGGTATTGACGGTTTAGTAGGCGTTATGGTGATAATACTAGCGAAGGTGGGGGCAACCTGTAATGCGCATTAGCTTCGGTGTCCAATGCAATTTTAGTCACCATGAATTCCTGGCCGATGCAACATCGTGTATTTTGTGTGACCGCGTTTATTCAAATGCAAAGCACAATTAAAGTTCAACGCCGATTTCGACGTGAATACAACATTGCTAGACATGCAAGAATTCCTTCGCGGAATACGATCTTAGAGCGGCATCGTCGGTATCAAGAAACCGGAAACCTTAACAATATTTATAATGGCGGTCGAAGAACGATTCGTACACCCGAAAACGTCGAGAGGGTGCGAACCGCTGTCCTGCAAAGCCCACGGCGTTCGGCAACACGTCAAGCGTTGGCACTGCAACTCTGTGATAGGAGCGTTCGTCGAATATCGCATTTGGATCTTGGGTTTCATCGTTTCCAAGATATCGCCGATCCCCACCCTTAGTGGCATACGCTGTTATACTTTAAGGCACATATTATTCAAAATATTCTTTTATGCAGGATATACCCAGAAGATATGATTAATTAATTTTAAAATACGTACAGAAGTCGAACATTTTAAATGGAAATCTACGATTTTTTTGGCATACAAATTTGCACTAAACACTTTAAATTGGCCAGGACTTCAAAACAACAAAAACTGTTAAAATGGTTTCCTCATAATTTGCTTGATACTGTTGCAATTGCAATTGCTTCATAACCATAACTCACTCATGAAATACACTCCATCCCATTTTACGCTGAACTGCTGCTGTGGTAAACGTATTTTCAAGCATTTATGACACTGTTATTCATTAAGAGCCCATAAATCTAATCCTTCAAATATGTAACTACTTGGAGAATCATTCACGATGGTAGCCTGTTAGACGTATGAAATTTTCATAGACGATTTTATGGACGCAGATCTATTTTTTTTATTTTTAATGTCGTAGCACTTTTCATTAAATTGCAAAACACATAGCCACTTTCTTATTTCAATTAGAATATCTTGCATATTATTAAAGGCAAGTTAAATGGTGTAGCATATCATGGGTCTAGGATACCATTTCTTTCTGAAAATTTTGACGAATGCAAACTTCAATTTAAACATCAATATTCGATCTTTTACATAAACTATGCAAATCAGTTTTGAGATTCTTACGAATTACATAAATAGCTATTTATAGTTTATAATAAATATCAAAGAATGATTTTCACAACATTATACGTACTAATTAAATCTCAGAAAATTATTAAATAAGTGTTTATTTAAGATTTGCATTGATGAAAAGTATATACGTCACTTGCACTTTATAAATGCCAGCGCGAAGATTATTTAAATTTGTTTATTATTTATGAAGAACGCAATAAAGTAATATCAAGAACATGCGATACCTTTGTCGCTCGATATCCACAAAAAGAGAAGCCGCCACCAAAGGCAATTAAACGAATATTAATACAGAATTTGAAAAACTTCGGATCGGTCAAGGCAAAAATTCGTTTACTTTAATATGATCTCAAGAGCATGAATTATTTTCGGACAATATTGTCTAATCGAATGAAGTCAAATTTACAAAAAATCGTCTGCTTAACCGGCACAATTTTCATTACTGAAGTAATTCGAATCGCCACGCAAAACTTGGAGTTGGCAATTCAACGTTTTATCAATGCTAGATGATCATGACTAACTTGGATATCCCCAAAGTTGGATATAGTTTTAAAAACTATATAAACTACATTCTCATTAGTAGAGTAACGCAACTGCGCTGAAAGCCAGTGGCGGACGCATAAAAGTTTACACAAAATAAATTAAATGTGATACGTGCTCAAACACTTACCGTTTTAAGAGCCCTCCGTGAAATCACAAAGTGGATAATGTCTATTTAATATTTGTAACATTAGATATGTTTCCAAAGTTGTTTCGGCAAAGTGAGTGCGGCGTGAAGAAAAAGTATTTTTGTATGCCGAAAACGAACGTTCTACATCTAGTGACGTTATATTTGCGTATGTAAAATAATCTTTCAAATAACTTAACGGTTCTGTTGACGCACCTTCACAAATTTGTCTTAATGTGCCAAAATCAGAGTCTTTATCTAAAACACTTTCAAACCTTTCTAAAACACAAACATTTCTTGCGTCTTCTATCGCGCATAGCTGTGCGTGAACATGTTGCACTATTTGCAAAGATTCCACTAACGATACCGAAGAATTTTGTAGTTTTTCTATCGCATCCGCTAGTCCCACGTAATTGTTCTGAATAACTTCCAAATCTGTTTTAACTTGACTATCCTGAAATTTCAACCGGCTTACCTTGACAGCCGCAGCTTCCTTTGGGCCGAATTCTGAAATTACTTTCTTTATATTCTCAAAATATTTAAGATAATAAAATGCAGCCTCTAACCATGTTCCCCAACGAGTAAGAATAGGTTGTGGTGGTTCAGGAATACCGGGGCATAGTCTATGAAATTCCCGAATACGTTTTGGGGATTTTACAAACACAGCTTTTGTATGTGCGATTAGAGCGTCTACCTCGGGATAAGATTTTCTGATACTATCTGCTACAAGACTGAGAGTATGAATTTTACATGTAATATGCAACAAGTTAGCACAATGTTTTTTAATAGATCGACCTACAGCAATCATGTTTGCGGCACCATCACTCATAAACATCAACCGTTGATTTGTTGAAAGTTCAAACTTTTCCAATGTATTTAACACCAACATTGAAATTACTTCGGCAGTGCATTTTTGTATTCGTCTGGAAGCTAGTAAAATTGAGGGTGACGGTCGATGTGGTTCCATTGTGCGTACCATTACATTAACCACAGAATACTTTTTTGCGATCTGTTATTTCGTCCACACATAACCACAGTTTTTTATCTTGCAACTCCGATTTAATTCTTTTCTCGACATGCTCACGAGCAGACGGCACAACTCTCTGTAATGTTCTCTCACTTGGTAACTTAAAGTCCGAATATTCATTCCAAAACGAGACGTATGCTTTCTTCCTTAATAAATGAAATGGTAAATTACATGCAATAAACACATAAATTAAATTTAAATTTGTCATAATCTCGTGTGGAATTTTTTTTTGAAACATGCCCTGCACTATTTACGTGCCGTGGACAATCACTTTTCGACCAACACATTAAATCTATTTTACACACTACACATTGAATTTTAGCGCCATCACGCTTTAAATCAGGCATTTCTACAATAAATTCTCTTATTGTGTCCAACTTTGGTCGTTTTCGCGACGTAGGAAACATTTTCAAAACAAACCTAGAACTACGATATAGTATACGACAGCGTAGATGCATACACAACAGATCGGCTTTCGAGTCGCAGTTATACTGACGCTTATACCGAATTGTCCCGGCCGTGTTTATTTTGTGTAAACTTTTATGCGTCAGCCACTGGCTTTCAGCGCAGTTTGCGTTGCTCTACTCATTAGTGAGTATTCTTCTTTTTTGGAGGAAAATTGCTTTACAATACACATTTTCCTAAAAATCTTGAAAAGTACCCACTTTAGATGCACATTTCCTTTGTAAGAGCAATTTGATAAGAAAGAGAAAAATAGGTAGTTATATTAAAAAAAGGAAGTTTCGAAATTTTTTTGCATTTGAAAGTTTAACCATAATTTTCGGACACGCTGTATGTTTTCGGAAACTTAATTCGGTTTCTAATCCTACCTCATGCGATCAACAGTTGCAAAATTTCAATTTTCCAAATTAAACACCTTCGCAGTTACATAAGTTTACGTGTACTCGCCTATCTGTCAAACATTTCCAAAAAATGCAAATATCTCAAATATGGTCAGAAATAGCAATAGGTTTATTTTACCAAATAAACCTTAAAATTGAATTGGGAATTCAAAAATGTAAGAATATATAGAATGGTCCATTTAAAATAACAAAGTTGATAGCTACTTCCGGAATAACCGAAAGTGTCGGGCTATTAAAAATATTTTAGTTCAATAGTACATGTCAGCTTTAGTATAGTGCCAAGTTTTCAGAATTTTCCAATGTATACTCTTTCATATACCGATCGATGCAGTTCCTGGCGAGACAGTCTGTATTAGTGCTGTACTCGAAAAAAATTGAGATCCACATATTCGGATCCAAAACTATGCGGATATCAGGATCCTAGGATCCGGACCCACTATCCAATTCTCGGATCTCGATCCGCTATCCGATTCTCGGATCCGGATCCGCTATACGGTTCTCGAATCCGGATCCGCTATACGGTTCTTGGATCCGGATCCGCTATACGGTTCTCGGATCCGGATCCGTTATTATTGCAATATAGAAAGTGTCTAATAAAGAAAACATCAAATTTCTATTACATGGAGAAAAGGTGCAATAGTTTTTAAAATCCGTGCATCCAGAATAATACTGGGTTTTCATGCGCACAATTCAGTTACTTTGCATTACATAGGTGTTCAATAAATCTGGTAATTATTACAACCATATCGTTTGATAATTACTTCACCTATTGCAGGTATTTACTCGTGTCAGAGAACGGAGCTGGATCCACGTTATCGAATAATGGGTTCGACCGTTACATCCGTATTAAATTAATAAAAATAAAAATATACTTTTGGTTAATAATTTTACGATATTCAATTAAAAAAAAGACAAAATTATACCCTAATCAAATATACCGTAAGAGTGAGCGTATTATAATCAGCCAGCATAATCGGTATTTTTCGGAAATGCGGGAGCAAAGTCGTGTCTCACACATGCACATGAACGAATATGCCGTTTATAACGTGAGCAAGGTGTTTTCTGAAATGCGAGAGCGAAGTCGTGGGTTGCACATGTACGTGAACGAATACGTAAGGTAGGTGCACAAACGAATTTTCACAGTGACATTCAACACAGCACACGTTTAGATGCGCTGAGTTCGTGTAAAGTTGGGTGATCATAGCACGCACGTTCGTACGGTATACGTTGCAGTCCTGAAGTGTCCCATGCTAACTTTTAAATGACAGAAGCTACCGTTTTTAGAAAAAATAGGTCAATTTCTATTTTTTGTGAACTAAGCTTTGCCGTTATTCGTAGTTCAATTGAATTGCCTGTGTTACCGGAAGTGACGTTTACTTTCTGATTTTAAATACAACACTCTCTATATTTTTACGTTTTTGAAAAGATAATCGAAAGGCGGATCCAACCATACTACATATGTTATACTTTAGCTTAAGAAATATGACGATATGCAGCAATAAAGGTTTTGGTAATCTGTTTTATTGTTACGCAAAGTTGTCTAGGAAAGAACGCCAAATTGTTTCTTGTGACGCCAGACTGATCTAAAGAGCTAGTTGCTAAGCAAAGTAATCATGACAACTGCCAAACTGTAAAGTCTCAATTCCAAAAGCGTAAATCATTCTTGTTATTTATCGTTATTATAACCTGCATTTGTTCTTTGTGCTCGTTATTATTTTATGTCATTTTAACTTCTTTTGTTAATTGTAGTTTCTGCTTGACTTTATCGAACCTTATTGTAATTAATTAACAGTGGTAGGTTTGTCTAAATTTGTTAGTTTTTGATAGGAAATGTGCTTAAGTTTCAGTTTTTTATGTTGTTGATTTTACAATGGCCTCCGCATGGACCACGTAAGATAACATCAAGTATCTAATTTTCTTATTCGGTGAATTTGTCAACTATTACCACGAAGTGGAACATAATATACACTGCCCTTGTACAGCCGGAAATATTTAAACTTTGCGCTAAGTAAGGATAGATAGTAGAAAGTTTACAGGATGAATTGCTTTAACAGAAGATAATATGACTTAAATTATTGTACAATTTGTTTCGCAATGATGAAAAATAAGATGATAATCGTAATACCCAGCAGGTTCGTGCCGAAGCCATCATCACAGTAACATCACAAAAAAACTAAAAAACAGACATATTGTCTATCAAAAGCTAATACATTTAAACAAACTTACCATAATGAATTGCTATGAAGTTCGATAAAGTAAAGAAATAACAACAATTAACAAATTACGATAAAATGAGAAAATAATAACCAGAACAAAGAAGGAACGTATGACAAATGCAGGTTATAATAACGATAAATAACAAGAATGATTTACGCTTTTGGAATTGAGATTTGACAGTTTGGCAATTGTTATGATTACTTTGCTTGATCAGTCTGGCATCACAAGAAACAATTTGGCGCTCTTTCCTAGCCAACTTTGCGTAACAACGAAAGCAGACAACCAAAACCTTTATCGCTGCATATCTCTTTAACAGGAGTGGTTATGTTTTCTATAATGGGTACTCATCTACTCTCTTCACGATATCATCTGGGGTACCGCTAGGTTCCAATCTCGGGCCATTGCTATTTAACATCTTTCTTAATGATTTGCTTCATAAATTGCAGTGTGAATATTTAACATATGCAGACGACCTGAAAATTTACAGCGTTATCAATACGCGAATCGATTGCGTTAAGTTGCAGACTTACCTCACTCTTATCAATGACTGGTGTACTCTAAATGGCATATCTTTAAATATTGGCAAATGTTTAGTGGTCTCTTATACTAAACGTTGTAACCCAATCGTTTTCAACTACACTATTCAGTCTACGTTCATTACAAGAACGGAAAAAATAAAGAATCTGGGGGTACTTTTTGACTCAAAACTAAGCTTCTCTGATCATATATCTGCCATATGTCTGTCTGCTTCTAGGTCTTTGGGCTTTTTAATAAGAACTTACCGTGTTTTTCGTGACATCTCAGCTCAGAACTCTGTACTATGCCCTTGTTCAGTCCAAATTGGAGTATGCCAACTTAATTTGGTATCCTTACTATACGTATCAGGTGATCTCTATAGAGCGTGTTCAAAAAAGATTCCTCAAATATCTTAGCTATAAAGTGACCGGTACTTACCCCGATCGTGGTTCAGATTATGTGACACTGCTGCAACAACATAGTTTTGATTTATTGGAAGATCGTCGCAATAAAAATAGCGCAAGATTTCTACTTAACCTATTATCTAATAGAATAGACTCTCCCGCATTGTTGGCTTACGTGGATTTCCGAGTACCAATACGTTACACACGATCTGTTGATTTTCTCGTAACGTATAAACACAATACGAATGTCTTAGCCAAATCACCTGTGTTCCATATGGTCAATAACTTTAATAAAATGTGCTCGTAGAATTAACGTCCATTCTGACTGTATACAACTGTTTTAAAGTTATGTTCACTCATATCAAATGTAATGTAAAAGTTTAAAATGTTTCCTCATTGATATTGCATATATGTATCTAGCATTCAAGGTGCAGTGATGTATTGTCTTGATGCATTTCTATATAACTTCAAAATTGTTTATGTATTGTCCTGTAAGTGATTAATCGTTGGACAAATATAGATTATTATTATTATTATTATTATTATTATTATTATTATTATTATTATTATTATTATATCGTCATATTTCTTAAGTTAAAGTATAACATATGTGGTATGGTTGGAATCGCCTTTCGATTACCTTTCTAAAAACGTAAAAATATACAGGATGTTCTATATAAAATGAGAAATTTGATGTCACTTCCGGTGACACCGGAAATGCAGTTGAACTGCCGGTGATGGGAAAAGTTAGTTCACAAAAAATAGAAGTCGATCTATTTTTTCCGAAAACGCTAGCTTCTGTCGTTCAAAAGTTGCATGGGGAGGGACACTTTGGGACCTCACACATAGTGAAATCATTGAATTCCTATTTCTACGCAGAAATCAACATACATTCAATGTTACGAGAGATTTTTCAAAAGCAATTAGTCCAGATATACTGTAAATAATCCTTTAATCATATAAATACGTTAATAAAATATTCTGAATCTACCCAGAAAATTAATAGACTCCTTTAAGTATGTATAGCAAATATATCATGTTAGATATTTATCCAAACGTATGTTTCTATTTGAATAATAAATCAAAGGCCACTCTAAATTATCGGACAGCTTTTTCGATATGAATGACACATCACATAGTTAAACACTGATATATACTTACACGTAAGTTATACGTACTCTCCCATAGATCTATATATAAACGCGTGTAGTAGAAACAATAACATAAAATCAAGTGAGAACTTACATAACCCAACAGTTTTCGAATTTGGATTCGTTCCAATTTGCGGCTGCTTGCTTACCGGGTGTTTGACATCTGTATCAATCGTATGGGAAAATACACACTCCGCGTTTCTATAACTTTTGTAGTTTCACATAGTTTTGTGGTTTCTATAATAATTGAATGGTGTTTTAAGGAGATGTAATCGATTAAAGTGCATGCTACCACATAGAATGTCTCAACCGCTTATTTAAATTCGACATCCTAAATGTTGAAGCAATATTGGCAATATGTTGGAAGCACAGGATATCCCAATCTTCTGGAATTGTAGAATTATAATTACGGTGTAAATTGGAGGCAGGCAAAATGTTCAGATAATGTAGTAGACACCATAAGCTCTCCTCCAAAAACATCTCTGGATGCACATGGTGATCGATAAGTAGAAAACCAAGGACTCGCTTTGGTATTTTAAATAGAACATTCTGTATTTTATTACATTTTTAGTTTCTTCATTTAGAAATAAACATACGTAGTATTGGTTTCATATATCTATTTCTAACAAATTTCGAGATATTTATAATTTTGTTTTCAATCACCTAAATGTAGATATATCTATTTCTTTGAAAAAATCAGGGATACGTTTCAGCGTAAATCTTTATGAGATTAATTTGCGAACGCAGCTATATTTAGGCATGATATTAAAACCCCTTCGAAATGTACAGGATGTTCAGCATTGAATATCTAACTTTGCCAAATTCAAACACCAGAAACGTTATTTTTTTATGGCACCAAATATTTTTCCAGTATCCACCGTATATCTAAAATATTACTACGCTAATATTGAAAGTAGAAGGAGTATTTACAGTTAAACGCAACTCCTGCATTTGGATATTCCCATCCAAGTGCTTTCTGGTGTTAGTATTATTTGATTGCGATGACAACGGTAAACAAAATATACTGACATTTCTATTTTTAACTGTTGATTTGAAATTTTAAGTGTAAGTAGCTACTTGCGAGATAAATTACAGAAAATAGTATCAATATTGTAGTGAGACGTTGAAAAGCTGTTAAAGTAAAGTGTAAACAATCGCGAACAGTTATCAAGAGAATTACATCAATCAAGAAATTTTAAGAAGTAATCCAAAGAAAGTTCATTCAATTTTCGGATATCAATATTACTGAAAAGAGGAAAGGAGGAACCATAAGGATTTTATACACACACACATCAAACACCAATCACAACATTAACTGTAAGTAATTTTAACAGATAAATCTCATTTTTGTAAGCGAAAAACTTAAAATAAACGTAAATCCGATTATCTACCTATTCAAATCTTTTAATCGTTATTTGTAACATAACAATATATATGATTTATGTATGAAGTTAGGGATAACACAAGCAATCCGGCGTATAAGAGTTAAAATGCTAAGAAACATGCAGAACAGCTTTTACAAACAATTACGAAAATATATCTAGGTTGAAGGAAAGAATTTCGAGTGTTCACATTGATAAATGACTAGATAGTTGTAATTACGTTTACATCACTTATTGTTGGGCTGTATTAACTTTTGTTAAACTATAGTTTACCTTGTTCCTTTTCGCTAAAAAAGGTGCATTAGTACTATAACTTTTTTATTATTTCTACAACAGTAAAATGAACATTTCCTGTAGCATTAAGTCTTTGCATACAAGATTGTCCATGTCTGTATGTTTTGTTTACTGTTGTCGTGATAACCAAACTATATATTTTTTAAATTACGTGTTATATATTTTTTAAGTGTGATGACGGCCCAACGAGGTGTATAAGCTTCTTTAAATCTTGTCATAATCACAGAAGCCTTTAGTGTGTAAATTGTGTATGTAAAGTGTTCCATAGCTTTGTTACTATCACCCCCTCGCCGTAAAAGGTGAAGCACAGTTAATTGTCCCCCCGCCCCTCCCAACTGGGAATGGTGACTGGGGAGTGTACCGGACCCATCAAGAAAATTTGATCCTAGCGGGTCTCGAACACACAGCGCCTAACTCTGCCCAGTCAGACACAGTGTTTAGTGTTGTCATAGTCACCAAACAATACTGGGACCAGAAACCACTTGGGTGCAATACCTAAATGCAGGATGCTCTTAATTGTAAATTTCTCTTTTACTTTCAATGTTGGGCATATGCATCGTCATACAAAAATGTTAGAGATTTTGAATCAACAGTTTGAGATCGTTAAATTATATTAACAAAAGAAACTATCTGGATGCAGTTTCCAAACGCAAGACTCGTTATTGACTGCAAGTGGCAGCTTGGACTCAAAATTTGGAATCAATAGTTTAAAAACGTTAACGTCAGTATGTTTTGTTTACTGTTGTCATGGTAACCAAACAATACTACCACCAAAAACCACTTGGATGCAATATTCAAATACAGGACCCGCGTTTAACTGAAAATATCTACTTTGCTTTTAATATTAGATTTGGAAGGTTTATTGTTCAATACAAAACAACCTGTATATTTCGAAGGCGTATTAATACGATGTTTAGATGGAGCCAAGTATGTAACTTAATGGTGTAGAAATTAAGTTAAAATATATTTGAACTGGATATTTTGAAGAGAATACAATAGATATCTACGTTTAAGGGATTGAGAAAAAAATTATAAATATGTCGAAATCTATTAGAAATATGCATATGAAATGATATAATATTTGGTTTATTTGTGGACGAAGAAACTAAAATATACATTTAAAGTAACAAAGTACGAAGGTAGACTAACAAGTTTTTTTCAAATACTTTATGTCGTTATGTTGGCAACTCTTTCATATCAATTGACTGCAAATGCCAAATCGATCTATCAAACAGTCTGGTTTTGGCAATCATTGAAGTCGAGTATCTTTCTGTGTTTTCAATTATGAATCAAAACGAAGTTCGAGCGGTCATCAAATTTCTCTATTTGGAAGGGAAAACCACAACGGAAATCAAATCAATGTTAGATCCTGTTCTTGCGGATTCATCACCTTTATTTTCCACCGTGAGTTTTTGGGTTTCGGAATTCAAACGTTGCCGCATGCATGCAAGTGATGAACCACGTTCAGGACGTCCGAAAACGGCTACCACACCAAAACTTGTAGATAAAATCCATGATATGGTTTTGGAAGATCGCCGAATAAAAGTGCGTGAAATTGAGGAAGTCCTGGGCATCTCTTATGAACGAGTAGTTCATATTTTATATAATGAATTGGGTTTAAAAAAGCTTTCTGCAAGATGGGTGCCGCATTTGCTCAATTCGGAGCAAAAACGCATTGGAGCTCGAACCTCAGCCGATCGTTTGGAAGTGTTTACGAGGAATCCAACGGATTTCAAGAGACGATTCGTGACCATGGATGAGACTTGGATACATCACTACACACCAGAAACAAAAATGCAATCAAAGCAGTGGGCTGAACGCGGTGAATCGGTTCCGAAGAAAGCAAAGACCATTCGCTCGGATGGAAAGGTGATGGTATCGGTTTTTTGGGACGCAAAAAGAATTTTGCTCATTGATTATCATGGAAAAGGAAAAACTGTTACTGGCCAATACTACACAACACTTTTGGACAAACTGAAAGCAGCAATTCAGGAAAAGCGCCCGGGAATGGTTAAGAAAAAAGTATTGTTTCACCACAACAATGCGCCCGCTCATTGAAGTTCGAAATCCTTCCACATCCGCCGTATTCGCCTGATTTGGCTCCGTCGGACTTCCACCTGTTTCCGAAACTCAAAACATTTCTGGGTGGATAATGATTTTGGTCGAATGAAGAACTGATAGAGACTGTAAAAGATTATTTTGGGAACCTCCAAGAAAGTCACTTCCGGGAGGAAATCGAGAAGCTAGAAAAAGGTTGGACTAAGTGTGTTGAGCTTATGCGATTTATTTTGTTTTCATTGTTATTCCGGAATCTTTTCAATCTACCTTCGTAGGCGCCTGGTTCGCAATTTATCACCCTCTGTGTACTCGTATTATTTACAGAATAGGCGCTATTTTACAATTCCAGAAGGTTGGGCCACCCTGTATATTGGTTGCAAATTGTAATGAGTGTCAATACAAAATGAGCATTTTGTAAACTAGATACAACATTGTTCCATAACATAAACCGCATATTGGAGAACTATATTACTCAATATGGTCTTTAAACATTATTGAATAATTAAATACAACATTGTGTAATAGGAGTAGGAACTTTGACTAAACCAATATCGGCTAAACATTTACAGTAATCTAAATTCGATTCTTGATTGCAGCCACTTTTTCTCGTAATTTCTAAAAACTTAAGGTCGACATTTATAAAAATCAAAACCATAATGTAACCAAGCTTACGGCACAACAATTTAAAAGATTGAAACAATTATTACGTGGTTATAGTATAATTTAATAAGATTTCATTAAACATTTTTGTGAAATCAATTTTTCAGTGCATGGCGAAAACGTGAAGCTAAATATTATTGGATGAAATTTTTCCTTATTGGTTCTAATTGAAACTAAGGTTTTAGTCAATATGTTAATCTTCTTATTTTTAAGGGATTTTCTGCATTACTCTTAAAGCGAATGTAAATTGCAAATGAAAGGACAGACAATATCTTGGTTTGGAATCATGAAAGAGAATCAGTTTTTTTAATCAATTAGCCATTCTTACATTTAGTAGTATATTCACGCTCTTCCCCTTTTCCAAGAACTGGGCCTAGATCCCTTGAGCTCTCTAATCACTATTATAACAGGTTCAATTCTCCCTATTTGAGCTTCTAACATTTTAACACCCACTAGTTGAGAGAATACAGTCACGGACTGTGACAACTGGGTACCTAGGTGGAGGGTGATCCTGGGGCTCCTCAATTGTGCACGCCAGTAGAAAATTAGATGACTCTCCCGCTCTCTCCAACATTGTCCTGGATAGTTCGCGGAGGTGTTCACGTAAAGATATAATTTGGTCACGAAGTTGAAAATTTCTAACATACCAAGGTGCATGAACAATAAGCCTTAACGTCTTATTCTGCAGGAACTCCACTTTGTTCAGATTATTTATCGCGGCTGATCGAGCGTGGAGTTACGGGCAACGAGAGCATTAGTCGTATTTAAGACACATATTTAGTATCTACATTGCAATACTTTAAACGCAGATTTCTTATTCCTCCTGGTAATCTATGACATACAATAGCAGCAGCAATTATAGCTTTGAAAATATTTGAGGAGATTGTGAACCTCAAAGGAAAGGGCTATAGTTTTAGTCATATGGATAGGCAATAACTTACAGAAACGACAATTGCCGATATATTCACCTGAAAATGTTAGAGTATAATCCTTGTCCATACCAAAGGTAAAATTGCAAAAAATACGTGTTTCTAGCAGTGTTTGTAATAAAGTATTGACAAAAATGTTTCCAATAATATTATTAACAAATATGGGCTTTCCATCGGTAGTCGGTAAAGATCAAATAAAATAATGTTATGCATCTTTGTTGCGTCGCAATGTTATAAACTATTGTTGATAACATGGTTACCAACACGATAGTAAGTGTGGACACCCCCAATGATAACGTTTTCTATACACTTACGTGTATAACATTTTTGTGTCTCTATCTGAAACATGTCCAAATGCCAAAAGATATTTTGAACGTTGTCTTAATTTTACATTAATATAGGAATTAACAAACATACAAATCCAGTTTAAGATATGGAAAACTTTTCAAGTTTCTGAAAACGTTAATGTACAATAACAAGTGTCTTATCTACAGTGGGTGGCCAAATTATTAGAAACATTTAAAATTTTACAGATTTTTTGAGATAATATTTATTTTCGAGCTATAGGTAACTGTAGTTACACTTACTGCATAAGAGATTGCTTGAGATACTTATACATTTTAAGAGAGAAAATTCGGTTATTTGCAACAAAACTGTCAAATAATTCAAATATGGTGTCTGTCACACCCCAGTGAGTATGACTTTGAGTTTAGTAATAGCGATTATTAAACTTTTTTGTGATTATAGAGTTTCTACAATGTTTTTTAAGTGGTAACTACGTAAAGTTTGTGTCATCCGAAGTATTTGTATAAAAAAAATAATGTTTAATAGCCAAATTAAATTTACGCTTAATTTTTTTTTTCCAATATGGGAAGAGCAAAGGATATCGGCCCAACAAAATGTTCAGAACTTTCTACCCTTCTCAAGAATACTGAATATTCCTAGAGGAAAATAGCTGACATTGCTATGACAACAGAAAACGAGCAAAAATTGGAAAAAAAATGAAACTAGTGCAGCGAATCGTGTTGAAAGCTGTAGCCAAAAACGCCTTACAACGCCAAGGGCTGATAGGAAAATTAGGGATATTTGTCTGTAGAACCGGAAAACAAGCAGAAAAGTGCTGACAAGACTGGTGCAACAGTCTGGAATAAATTTATCCGAACGAACAGTTCGGAGACGTTTAATGCAACAAGGATTCAAATGCTATCAGCCAGTGAAAAAGCCAAGGTTGACTGAAGCTATGAAGAAGAAGTTACTGGAGTGTGCTAAAAACCATCGTCGTATGCTAGCGGAGGAGTAGAAAAACGTAATACTTGATGATATGCAATATTAATTGAAAAATGTGCGAATTTATTATCTTCTCAGGTTTGCTTCTCAGATGAGTCGACTTTCCAGGTCCTAACTGACAACTGCCTTTACATTGTTGAGGGAACCATGCGACAAGACCAGTACATCAAAGTCTTGGGGACCAGAATATTGCCTCAGATGAGAGAATGGTTCCCAAATGGGCAAGATTTCTTGTTATGCATGACTCAGCTCCCTGTCACAAAGCCAAAAGAGTGACAGCCTGTCTGGAAAAGGAAAAAAATTATGTTTTGCCATGGCCTGACAACTCCTGATCTCAACGTCATAGAAAATCTCTGGGAGCTCACAAAGCGTGAAATTTGAAACGAGCTGATCACAAATAAACAGCAATTGATTGAGAAACTAATTAGTGTGTGGTATCACAGCGAGAAAATTAAAGAAAATGCATAGAAAGCATGCCACGGCGTATTCAGGCAGGTTATTGCCGCGAAAGGTGATGTTACAAAATATTTAAAATTTTAACATTTATTATTAAAAAATCATTCAAATAGTTATAATGTCTTATTATTTGCATGAAAAAGCACTATGGTAGTATATACTACCTTGTGTTTTCCACCAGTGTGAAATAAAACAGAGAATGTTGAGTGTTTCTAATAATTTGGCCACCCTCTGTATATTATTAACTCAAACGAAATCAATATATGGTGTATTTCAGTACATGTATCAATATGGGTATTACATTGTAATTTAGATATTTAGAGATGTTGTATTCCTTAGTGCAGTGAAGCCTATATCCAACCAATATTGCTACTATACACAGATTGCTCATCAATGCATCGATATAAGTTTCTTCAACATTGGCGATCAAATATTGTTCAATGGTTAGGAATATAGAATTTCGCATGCTGTGATTACAGTATCCAGGAATGCCGTGCCCTTATTATGTATTCCTTTTTCAGTGTGTTCTATTTGAGATAGAAGCAATCAGCAGAAGCAGAATTATGAAAATTGATTTAAAATTTACATGAAATACCATCTGGGGATACATAGAACAATTTGTTGATATCTGTACATGTATCAACAATCGGATTCCCCTCGGATTCCGATGGTGCTAAGTAGACTTCTATCGTCTTACAATAGATTATAGTGTATTACAACATAGACATCAAAAAAAGTTAATCTTAACAATCATGCACATGTTATGAATGCCTTTTCGGGCATGCTAATCGAAGAATATTACGTAAAAGTATAGACCACAAAGGCGAATGTTAGTTCGCGTACAACATCTACTGGACGTCTTACCTAAAAAATACTAATCGCTAAAATAAACGAAAAGTACTGGTCGGTAGCTAGGCTATGGCATTGATTTCACGCGGTGCTTCAGAGGTTCTTCTTAACGTATAGATTTGCTTAGCTAGAAACATAGAAATCAGTATAAGTAACAAATAAAAAGTGAAATGGAAATTAATTATAAGGAAGTAAATATAGACAGTTATACAGATTATTTAAGAATTATTTAAGAAAATATTTGAATGCAGGCTTCAATAACTTCTTGCGGTCATAAAAATCGCTGTCCACGCATTTTTTGTTTGACATTCGGGAACAAAAAGAAGTCGTTAGGCAATAAATTAAATAATCAATTGTTTGACGTGTTGTGTGAGAGATGCCATTGTCATGATGAAGGTTGATGCGATGTTGACTGTTTTTCCTGATTTCATTGATAACTTCTGGTAAACAAATTGTTGTATACCATTCAGCATTAACTGCTCTCAAACCGTCCAAAGCAGTGTTTGCGACATGTCTAGTACAACGAAAAAAACAAGCATCATTTTCTTCGAACTGTTTCGTGAACGCACAACTTTTGTTGGATTCAGTTCATCTAGGAACATGCAGAACAAACAATTCATTGTCGCTTAATTTCCGGTTCGTACGAATATGTCCAAGTTCCGTCACCTGTTACGGTTTTCGAAGTTGCATACTGATTTTGAAGTTCCTCTGTCGAATTTGTTGTGCATTTCCTTACACCAGCTGACACCAGCCTTTTTTGTGCTTGAGTCAAATTATGCGGAATCCATCGGGAGCAAAGATCTTATTCACACTTAAATGTTCAAGCAAAATCGAATGTACTGCCGCATTCGATATGCCTAAGGATGCCTCTATCTCACGGCAAGTCACATGTCGATCGTCTACAATCATGTTGCGCACAGTATCGATGTTTTTTGGTCGACCTTCACGAAATTCATTATTGACGGAAGCACGACCACGAAGAAATTCTGCCAACCAATTGTAAACAGTCTTTTCTGATGGTGTTTCATTACCAAAAGTTGAACAAACCGATTCGAGGCATTGTTGTGTTAGAGCCTGTACCTTATTCTACTTTTCTACATAATTTCCACCAATATTGAGGCATTTATCGTATCGTACAATCTGTTTTACAATCCCATCGTCATAGAAGTTTGCCGCCTGATTTAACAACAGTCGTTTTGACCTCATCATCTTCGTCGTGGCGCTGACCACCAAGATGCTTCTTCAAATGCAGGAAAAAGTCGTAGTCAGTGGGCGCAAGATCGGGACTGTATGGAGGGTGATCAAGTTGTTCCCAGTGAAAAGATGCGATGAGATTTTGAGTTCGAGAAGCTGCGTGTGGCCGGGCTCGCCGTTTGTTTTGGATTGCACGGCGCAGTATTTTTAAGGCCTCACAGTACGTCGTAGCCTTTACTGTGTCACCGCGAGGCAAAAAATCAACAAGCAACACCCCCTTTCTGTCACAAAACACAGTTCACATGATTTTACGGGCTAAAATTGTTTGCTTGAACTTCACTTTCTTGGGTGATATTGAATGCCGCCATTCTATGGATTGCTGCTTCGATTCCGGGGTAACGTGAGCCACCCACGTTTCGTCACCTGTGACAATTCGGCTTAAAAAATCATCACCCCCCTCACTGTACCGCTGAAGAAAAGTCAACGCACTGGCTACACGTTTGATTTTGCGCATCTCAGTCAACATTTTCGGTACCCAGCGTGAGCACAACTTTCGATACTGTAAGCGTTTGGTCACAACTTCATAGAGAACGCTTCTGGAAACTTGAGGAAACTCATCACGTAACGACGATGAAATCATAAAGCGTCTATTCTCTTTCACTTTTTCGTCAACTTTCTGAACCAAATCTTCAGTAATGACAGAAGGTCGCCCACTTCGTTCCTCCTCATGGATATTCGTGCGGCCATATTTAAAAGCTCTCGCCCACTTTTTCCTTCCTCATGGATATTCGTGCGGCCATCTTTAAAAGCTCTCGCCCATTTCCGTACCATTCCATCACTCATAATGTTTTCTCCACACACTTCACAGATCTGACGATGAATGTCGGCCGGTTTAATGCCTTTAACACTAAGAAAACGAATCACACCACGTATTTCACAGTCGGTGGGATTCTCGATCGGCGGAGACATTTTAAATAGTGACAAACAAACGTAAACACGGTCGAATCTTTCTGTAATGGCGTCTGCGGCTTGTCAACAGATGTAAGTACACAAGGCGCAAGCATAGAAAGCTGCCGCAGCGCTCACAGTAGCACAATTTCAAAACGGTACTTATTTTACAAACACGCCTCGTAAAAGCTTTCTGTAGATAAACTAGTCAACCGATTTCTGCGCTATCACTGCTTCAACAATAACAAATGTCAGATTTTACGAAAATAGTCTAGTCGTAATAGCGACCATTGCAATGATTGTGATGCTTGGACCAGGTGATATTTGTACTGTGCGTTATATGACCATAACTAATTTTTCCACTATTACTTACTAAATCTTCATCTTTTTCTAGCACCATGTGCTAGAACATCATTTTGCATGTACCATATTTGAACGTTTAAGTTCAAAGGCGGATCAAAGATTCTTCTAGGGATATTTACAAGACCTCCAAGTACCGTTATGCATTTACGTTTCCTTCAACTATGTCGTAATAAATAAATTGGTTACGCTGTGGAACCACTACATATAGGTCCAATGGGCTCGTTGTGTTGATTGAATACACCATCGTTAGTAAAGTAGGTTTCATCAGCCCATAAAACACGATTGATGAAATCATTATTTCGTTTTACTTTATTAATCAAAATGAAATTCTACGTGTATGATCAGTTGGTCCGAAGGTCTGAACAACTCGAAATATGTTTCTCATCAATGCTACTTGATAACAGTGTAAACTGACCACACTTTGCAAATTAATTTAACCGTTCAGTTAAATAGGCAAACTCACTATTTGCAGATGCTCTACTTGATTTAAAATTAAGGCACATATTTTAATATTCCTCTAATAAGACATAGGGTGCGATGAACCTTCGAAAAGAGAAAGAACTTAACCATGTAAAAGTCCATTTTGAATTTCACTTTGTTATCAGTTGTAAGCGTACCTAACAACTTTTACCCGAAACATTTTCATAATTAGAAAGTTTTTTCCCAATAATGTCTGAACTGTTGAGAACTTTAAATTTTTGTCAAAATAGGTAAATCGCTTTTGTGAAAAACATTCTGAAATAAATTAATGTGAAATGTTAGATAATAATTTTTGAATACATTGCTAGATATTTTAGAATATATGAATGATGCTATTTATTTCAACAACCACGACGAGAAAATAGCGACACCGACCATGTTAACAATTCAAAAATGTCCCAACTTACTTTTCCATTTGATTCGTATTGACCTTGTATTTATTTTATCGCACGACCTACACATCTAATTTTGTTGGCAAACATATTTGACCGCGTATTATAACATACGGGTTAACGCAGGATTTGAATTGTCCATAAATTTACTATTTGTCTTTTTTAGTAACGGTGGCATTGAAATGAAAATTTACTTCGAACAGGTTGCGATTCAAAATAAACAAGGCATTTATTCCATACGCATTTACAATAACAAATATCCGGGAATTATATGAAATTTAATACATCGTACTGTAATTTATGCAATTTAAATTTATAAGCATTGCAAAATTTTCAACACAAACACAAACAATTTCCAGGAGATGTAACAATTTGCTGCCAAGTTACAAAAAAAAGTCCACACATTATCTGAAAAACTCGATATTTTGCGTTTTAATTTTGCAAAACGTTGCTACAGTCAGGCCATACGGAATTTTACAAACTGGTTTGTAAAATATTGCGTATCAGTTTTGAAAACCCCTTAAACAAATTCATTTACGTGAGTGCATCCAGCACTGGCTATCAGGTGCATGTGCCCAGCTCCAGCATCCCTGGATTTTGACATTTCCCATACGCTATAATTTGATGCTTATTTTATGCCGTTTTGCACCGCAAAAAGAACATTTTGGCAGCAATAAAAATATTATCTAGAATTAACTCTTATTCACGAGTATACGTAATAACTTCTATTTTGTACGATGTAAAATAAAATGTTTACATAAGACTGGCATCATACTGCGGCACAGAAAAGCATTTTCCGATAGTCCGCTATGCCGATAGAATAGCTTTCGTACGCTACAAGCCTTGACACATTTAATTTGGTGCCTGTACGCACCCGCAAAGCGGCACCAGACATAATGCAAAAGCTGAATCGATTTGAAACACAATTACGGAGACCCTTTCGGCAAGCGTTTGGAAGTTTTAATCTTTTCATCGTATAGCAATGAAAATAACGACGGTCTTTCAAAGGAAGATGCAATTAAATGATTTAAAATATTCAATTTCTAAACTTTTTAATTTTTTTTGAACCTTGTTAATGGTTTGGTGAATAATATTCGATACAAAGCAGTATGAAATGAGTTTGAAAGGTTTTTGCAACACGAAGTCTGTAAACTTAGCTATAAGATCGAAATTACTAATGCCAACGTAATTTAAAAATTAGAAAAGCGGAATATCATAATAAGATACAAAATAAAAATAAAGTAATGTGGAACACTATACACTGGAAGTAAGACGTGTCACATAACCATTGCAGAAGATAGAGTAGTACTAATTGATGGTTAAGTCTTTAACGTTTGCAGCTGTTTAGCAACAAAAATGTACGATAACACAGAGCTCGAATACAACTTTTTAGATAACAATAAAATCGAATAATTCTTCATTTTGGTATAAGTCCAGTTAAGAAACAATAATTTCAGACATACATATGTATGATTAAAGTCCTCTAGTAGTTGAATTAAAATATCAAGCTCATACTTTTAAAAGATGTTAAATACTTTGTATTGATTTCTGTAACGTTTTCTGTTAATTTTGCTTTCTCTACTAGTGTTTTCCCAAAAAAAAATTGCATGTGTCAAACCATTATTCAAGAATGGTGATCCAAGCATTTCGTCAAACTATAGATCAATTAATTTGTAGTCTAGATTTGCTAAAATGTATGAAAATGCTACGAGGCGTAAGTACCGTTTTAAAATTCTGCTACCGTGAGCGCTGCGGCGGCTTTCTACGCTTGCGCGCTGTGTAACTATATCTGTTGACAAGCCACAAACGCCGTTACAGAAAAATTCGACCGTGTTTACGTTTGTTTGTCACTATTTAAAATGTCTCCGCCAATCGAGAATCCCGCCGACTGTGAAATACGCGCTGTGATTCGTTTTCTTAGTGTTAAAGGCATTAAATCGGCCGACATTCATCATCAGATCTGTGAAATGCATGGAGAAAACATTACGAGTGATGGAATGGTACGAAAATGAGTGAGAGCTTTTAAAGATGGCCGCACGAATGTTCATGAGGAGGAACGAAGTAGGCGACATTCTGTCATTACTAAAGATTTGGTTCAGAAAGTTGACGAAAAAGCGAAAGAGAACAGACGCTTTACGATTTCATCGTTACCTAATGAGTTTCCTCAAGTTTCCAGAAGTGTTCTCTATGAAGTTGTGACCAGTGGTTGTTAAATCAGGCGGCAGACTTCTATGACGATGGGATTGTAAAGCTGATTGTACGATAAATGCTTCAATATTGGTGGAAATTATGTAGAAAAGTAGAATAAGGTACAGGCTTTCATGTAAAAATAAAATTGTTAAGAAAAGTTTACTTGTTTTTGTTTTATTTGAAAACGGTACTTACTTTAAAAACACGTCTCGTATAAATAAACGGTTAATAAGACTTTTTACAATCATAGGTGTACGCACGGTTTTACACAAACTAAGAGTATTAATGCAGTATTAGTAGGATTTGTTAATAAAATTGTTTCGAGTGTTGATAAGAAGTCGGTCAGTTTCGGACTTATATTCGATTAAAGCTTCCAATTATGTATGTAAATCAATCATTGCTTCTAGAGAAATTAACAGGGTACAGGATTGGGAGAATTTCCCTAGAATGATTTAGGTCCTATTTAAGTAATCGTGTTTAGAAAATTAGAATAAATGAAAGAATATCAGATGGGTGCTTTGTAACAGTAGGGACTCCGCAAGACTCGGTACTTGGACTCACACCATTCATTGTTTTTTTCAAGTATCTTCCGATCATTCTTACAAGCTACCACGAAAATAAGGGCAACCCCGAGAAAATTATAATTTAATGAATTTTAAAAGTGAAGTAAAACAAAACAAACGTAAAAAAAAATTGTTATTCATTTTCCGAAATATCTCATTGTGAAATGCACCTATGAAAAGTGTTTAGTATTTTATCCAGAAAATTTTACAAATAGGCAAACAATTCTAAATACATCTGGTGATTCAGATTAATTTCACAAAAACTCTTTCCAGGAAATTCAAAGTGAACAAGTTATTGCATTTATCTTGAAATAAAAGTTAAATTTCGACAATCTGTTAAAAACAAGAGTGATGAAACCAGTGTTATTTTACGCTAAACATCCATATGTGACGTTTGTGATTGACACGAGGATAAATCTCGCGCTTTTTCAAACAATAGATTTCTTTTTGTTTTTCTTAATTGAAAAGTGAAGACATTGTTTGTAATAGGTGGTTTTATAACAAGTATACGTGTAAGGAAGTCCATTACATTTTGATGTGTTAATGTGTTTGGCAGTAATCCCGGTGCCTTGCAATCGGGCATGCTATTGCTGAACTGTATACACAATGTACAACATATGTATATACAACCATTTAATTACTCAATAATAATATTTTGTGCTTTTAAAATTTGCGCTTGCCAAAGATAATCTAGATAAATAACTAGCCAAATATACAATTAGAAGTAGAATATCAAATAATCTTATTAATACTATAAATATTATTTGTATGTATTTCGAACACCACGCAGTTTACATGACCAACCGGTGAATCAACGGTTTTGCAAAGTTCATTTGTTCTCCACACGGAAATTACACTAAAATTTTACGTATATAGGCGTGTATAACAATTATTAGTGCGTAACCTAAAAATATTTGTAACTTCACAAGTCGATTATCTACAGTATGGGGCATCTAACAACTTTTTTAAAGAAACTCCTCGACAAAATTAACGCACCACTTTATTAAACTTAAGTAATTATATTAATGAAAATAAAATTAAACTAAATTATAAAGAAAGCTTACAAATTGGGTTTATTTGAGAAAGAAATCAGCGAAACATAACCTTATTTAAATCATTCTTTTGTTGAAAATGAGTGAGATATGAAAACGAAAAACATATAAAAAGCCTTTCGGCAATAGAATTAATGGATCGAATGTGACGTTAGTACCTTATATGTCCTACTCTACTTCTAATTACCGCATTCATATGCATTGGCATGCTAGCGATTTAATTTCCAATGGTATCCTGGGGAATATTCTCCCATTCTTCAATTACTGCATCCATCAGTAGATTGTAGTTGGCATGTGGGAGTCTATGACCTCGGACCTTTCTTTAAGATGGTCCCATAAATGCTCAATGGGATTGAGGTCGAAACTGTTAGGTGGACATTCCATTAACGGAACATCAACACCGTGCAGGTAGTCAATAATCCGTCTAGCCATATAGAGACGCGCATTGTCTTGCATGAATAAAAAAATAGGACGATGTTTTTCAGGTAATAATCCGCATTCATAGACCTCACACGTACAGAGATCAACACTGTATGAGCGCCGAGGCAGATGCCCTCAAAAACATTACAGAGCCGCCGCCAAACGGAACCCTTGGAGAAATGTTGCAGCTTGCAAATCTCTCTCCTTCCCCTCGCCAGACACGCTCACGTCCATCAGGAGATTTTAAGCTAATCCTTGTTTCCTCAGTTTATAAAACCTTTTTCCGGTCATTAACAGACCAATCTTGATGATTTCTGACAGAACGCAATCTTTTAATTTTGTGCTCTTTTGTAAGTAATGGTTTTTGTCGGTCTCCTGCTCCTTAATTCGGTTTCATTTAAAAGTCTCCTCATTGTTTGAGACGATATTACAACATTACGAACCGCTGATAACTCATTTTTTACACTATACTAGTAATTCTTCGGTTTCTAAAAGCGGATTGTCTCAGAAAACGGTCATTCCTTTGATTGGTACATCGTTTTCGCCCTTACCCTGGCCTTTAAATGTGAGATCCTCTTTCGTTAAATCGTCTAACCATGTAACTTCTGCTGGAATGATTTCTTCCTAACACACTAGCAACATAAGGCATCAAGTATCCCTCATCCAACAGAGTTGGTGCCCGTACTGCTTCTTCCACCGATAAATTTCTTTGGTAATTCAATTTTTCTACTTTGAAACGAACTTTAAAGCACGTATGTGATACAACCAATAACAAAAATTAGCTTAATAACTTATCTTAATCAGCAGTTTCTGAACGGATTTTAAATCAATTGTGGTCAAACGTGATTAATTGACATTTGCAATTGTAATACACACCAGCATGTCTTTGAAATGTTAGAGGAGGTCCAAAGCCTACTTGTAAGACAGTTAGTAGATCAAAAGTTATCATTATATCTGAATGAATTTACTTATTATCTAACAAGGAAACACCGGCAACCCGAAAATTTAGATATTGATGAAACTCTAGATAGTGAAAGAGTACCTTGGTATAAAAACAACTCAATTTTTTTTAGCGACTGAATCGCCCGAATTCGGAGTACAGCCCCCTCCAAAGATTGCACGGTTTTTTAATTTTTGTAAATATCTCGGAAACTGTAACAGATTATATATATTTTTAGAGCATAATTTGAAGGTTGATGTAAATTATTTTTGGGAAAATATATAACGGGGGACTGGATATCCTATACCCCTACTTTTGTCATTATTATTTTTTTATATTTGTCAAAAATAAAGTCGTTTTTGCGAAGAAAACGGTGTCATATGACCGATTTAGATATTAAAGATATTAAAACATAATAGCAAAGCTTTACTAGTTACCTCAGCCGTGCTTTAGCAGTAAAGGGTCAGAAAAGCATTGAATGTGCAATCAATAGTTACAATTTCACCAACCATTTCTGTAGACGGACACTTACTTACAGACCTCGAGATACGCAATCATTGTTTAAAGCCGTAAATGAGAATATTTCTTTTTCCACGTTTGCAAAGCTCACTTCACATCATTTCCAAACCTGGATAATAGATATTTTCTTCCCAAATAGTATTCTCTTGATTGATTCTTGGAGTAGGCACTGTGCTGCCGAACTCGAGAAATTGGTGTCAAACGATAAAACTGTAAACATTTTAAACGTACCCAAAAAAAGCAAAAGCAATGGTACAGCCTCTAGATGTGTTTGGTTATAGACTCTAAAAAAGAAATGTAACATGACCCCTTCAATTATAACATCAATAATCATTACAGTGTAGTGTATTGAATGGAGGTACAGAGTATCCGGTCCCCCGTGATGCAGGACGATCCAAGTTAAGTGGTCACTATTGATATCTTCATTGTTATTGATACCACGAAGTCGGTTGAATTAGAAAAGTAGTAGTGTTTTTCATGCTGATTAACATACAATCAATAGAAAAACAAATTGACTTGCGCGTTTAATAGATAACTGTCAATGTGATGTTTTTTTAATCGGACACCTTGAAAATTTTGAAAGATAATTTTATTTACAATATAAGTTTTTTATGTTACTTTTTCCGTTTCGCATTTCTACGACTCAAAAATGGTATTTTTAGAGTGTAAGATGTTGTGAAACCTCTTTCTTCCATAATGTTTACAATAAATGATACACAACGGGACCGGTTTCGCTAGAAGGCATCTTCAGCCGATATCTACAAATTTATGTGTAAAGAGTGTTATACAGGGTGACCACGAGGAGCATTTACATTTTGGATGGGACGGTTACCCAGTCTGGGTTGCCGTGTCACGGTGGGGGAGAGAGCTTTGAACTCCCGAGAGGTGGCCATTTAGGTATCTCAGTCATAATAGAAAAGTGGTCAGTCGAGCAGCGCATATTTACATACGATGCGTATGTAAGAAAGTCAGTGATAGCGGCTCAACGAGCATTTCGTAGAGTTAACAAATCTCAAAGCATCTCCACATTGGTTACGGAGTTTTAAAAAAAGTATACAGGATAGTTTCCAGAAAAATTACCAAATTCGTTACCCGTTCATATGGTACAGACACGGCAGAGTTAAATCGCATTTCGTCGGATTTCACACAAGTACGTTAGCTCCACAAGGATCGAAAGCAGTTGAAAGTATTGTACAGTCTATATTCGCGACAACCCACAGCAATACCATACTTCCCACAATATCCGCGTCTGGACGTTTGTCATCACCGCTATTTATCGTTAAAAGAACAAAGTGGTACATTTGGACCACGAGTGGCCGCATCAATATAGGGAGTAGCAAATACCTATGTCACTGCTTCAGCACCCGGTAAACAACCGCATTATTTACGGAATGGTTCACAAAGGTATATCTTCCAAATACTAAAGCTCGAACAGTTTTGTTGCTAGATTTATGGACTGGTCACTGCTCATCTACCTTATGAAATCATATATCGGCCGATAAGGACGTGAACATCCTTAGAATACCAAAGAAAACTACTGGCATGATACAACCATTGGACTATGCCTGGTACAAAAGCGAGTGAGAACCACCCAGATCATTTCGATAATCCTGTACATCTTGTCTGCACAGAAGATTTTCAAGTTCCATCGCGATGTGCCATATGTGGTTCCCGTGCTATAATACGGTGTTCCTGGTGCAACCGTTTTTTAATGGTTTGTATATACGCACATATATACATGTATATATAAGTTATATTTTAGGAAGTATGCTATGTAACATGTATTTTATATGTCATTCAGTCTTATATATTAACGTATAAAACCCTATTTATTTTTTTTATATCTATATTACATAAAATAAAATATAATTTTTATACCGTTCGAAGAGCTCCGTAACATACATAATGTGGGATTTGAATACGCTCCTTATCGAAGGGGTGGGGGAGGGCACCATAATTTTTTTAAATTGAACTAGAGTGCTATTTTCATACGAGGGTGTATCAAATATAAACAGGACTGATTTTCTTTAAAATTTCGGAGGGCTTCTAGACCTGGAAGGGGTTGATGCGCAGGTAGCCTGTACTGTAAGAGGAGATAACCGACCACAACTCTCTGGGATCCCTTTAGTATCAAAAGAAACCATGAGCGAGAAAGTGCACGTCTCCGTGGAGCAGCGGATTATCATGAATTTTTTGGCCAAGGAGGCAGTGAATCCAACCGAAATTTTGCGGCGATTACAGACACAGTTCGGGGACAACACCCTGTCAAGAACCCGTGTGTTTGCATGGCACAAAAAAAATTCTGGAGGGCGTGAAAAGGTCGAGAACGAGAGCCATGATCACCGCCTAAGGACAAGTGTGACCGAGGCCAACATCGAGGCGGTCCGAAATCGGCGCATAATTGGAAGTACTGGATGCCGCGCAATTGTCATTTCGAAGGAAAAGGAACAACTAATCGGCCAGAAGTGTCATTCTTCTGCATGATAACGCCAGGCCTCATGTGACTAACGCCACGATGCAAAAAGTGGATGCATTAGGATGGGAAACGCTGGAACATCCACCCTATAGTCCAAACTTGTCGCCTTGTGAGTTCCATCTTTTTGGACCCCTCAAAGAAGCGCTTGGAGGCCAGCGTTTCGACGACAACGAAGCGGTGGAAGCGTTTGTGCTCCAATGACTACACGAACATCCGAAGAATTTTTACGATGATGGAATAAGAAAGCTCCCAATCCGATGGGAAAAATGTATTTCTAGGGCGGGAGAGTATGTAGAAAAATAATACATATTTGTAAGCTTAGTTAAATAAAGTTAGACGTTTAAAAAAACTAGTCCCGGTTATATTTGATACACCCTCGTACATGTGATAGAACCCGATTTGACGATTATTTTGATGTATAGTTGTAATGTATTTGTTCCAGCCATTGCCGAGTTATTTTAAGAAAACCGAAAGTCTACTAAACTTTCAGGGGCAGTTTCTTAAAACGAGGTTGGGCTGATAAGGAAAATACTATTGAACATCCTTGGGTGTGGACTACTTGTTCACAAAGTTTCAATTTTTTTTGCATTTTCGGGTTCGGGATGTTCCCTTGTGAGTACGGTAAAAATTGAAAGAAAAATCTACAATCAATTTTTTAAAGATATTTTGAAGAATATATGTTACATATTTGCTACAATGTACACTTACAAAGGAACACAGGGGAGTGTCCCTCGCCGATTTAAATGAAACTTGGTGGATTTGTAGACTGATGCAGTGTAAGAACAACGGTAACGGCTGCAGTTGAACTGACAAGGGGACATGTCAGTTCAACTGCAGCCTCCTTTGTGATGTTTTTTGTTTTTTGATATAAAAAATGTGCAGTAAAGGGTTAAGAAATATGCCTAACCTAGTTATCATGTCATTTTCATCAATGTTTAAGAACATCAACATTAAATAATAATAAAATGTTGCGTATCGTAATGAAGTTCATTTCGACACGTGTTTGCATGCGGAAAAGTACATATTTCTTATGCAAAATAGAAAAACATTTTTAGGTTACGCACTAATGATTGCTATATACAGCCATATATGTACGTTAAATTTGAATTTGATATTTGTTTAAATCATAAATGGAGTTAGCCAAACCGTCGACTAACCTTGTAGTACATAAGTACAACATACCTACGTATTTGATTCTAAGGTAAAAACTAAAAATTTCAAACACAAAAAATCGTAAATCGGTATTTGTATATGTATGGATGTGTATAGTCCCATTTACATTTCCCGTACGATGTGGTTACAACCTTAATCGATCTTCGCCCAGAGGAACTAATGAGTGCTTAACGTTGACAGATCATTAAAATCACAATCCAAGTACCGCCACTAAACGTAATTTATTGTGACAAATACCTAGCAGACCGTGCGAATCCGATGTATGTAAAAATAACCGGATCGTGCAGGCACCAATTTGCGTACGCTACAGACCGTCAAATATCAATAAGCATCGTTTTCGCTCGGCTTCATTAACTTGCCACATTTATTTTTTTTTTCAACAGCCTAATGAATATAACACATAAGTTACGGCATTGTGTAAAGTGATATTTATAGTATTTCTACTGGATTGAAACATGATTTTAGTAACCTAATTTTCATAGACATTTTGAGATAAACATTACAAATTAGTGACTCGAATAACACCAACATGAAATCATATTATTTATTTTTACTATTCCTAGAAAAAGATTTTTATAAACTTTTACGGTACCTATTCATATGAATCCTAACGGAGTGTTAGTAATTCATATTCATGGTTTATCTAAATTTAGAATTATTATTACTATGAGGATGTTTTGCACAATTGAAAATATACTGCTTACAATAGAAGAAGAAAACATTGTACCATAAGATCATAAAAAACTGTAAGCGTGAGTGACATGCTGGCATGCTTTTATTGAGATATTTATTATGTTGGTTACAACCAGTGAACGGCAAAATCGTAAGGGGTATGACTTAGAGCCACGCATCGTAAACATGATACAGAGACGCACTAAGTGTATGTTGCATATTTCAGATGTTAAGTTTTTATAAACGTATTTAAACGAAATTCATATATTAATTATAAATTGAAATAGAAGATATGTACATATGCAATAAATTTGTTTCAAATAGGAAATAGGAGGAAAGAATTAGCCATTACCACAAGAGACTTTTCTATATTTTCAGCAGTAAAACGGCTTCGTTTTGAAGTTAGTACGTCGATCAGTATTCAACTTCTAAGCGGAACAAAATTAAAATGTGATATAAGAGAGTTATATTTTATACATATATCTCGGTACCTCGGTTTACGATATTATCTTATTATGGAATTTTCGGGTTACGGAAGAAAATTTGGATGAATTTCTGTTTCCAAAACGGATACGAAACGCGGCTTAGAACTTTTTCAGATTCGGCAGGATTTCCGCGCGACTCGTGTACATGCTAGAAAGAGTTAGTTCTATACAATCTACTGCGATGGTTTGTGTGGTTAACTTCCCATTATTCCACCGCTTCGCATCTGACTTGAATTCATAATTAATATTATTCTTACTTTATCCGGAACTCCTTTTATCTTAGTGTAAAATCTTTCTCAAAGAACAAAGCCGGAAGTTCGACGGTCAAACAATTTCTTATCTGTCGCGTCGCTAATTTTGTAATATACACGTCGGTCCAGATATGAACAGGATATTGCCTTTGTGAATGGCAACAGAGCATTCGAGTCTCACTGATAGATCGTATCCAATCGCAGTATATCATAAAGCGAGCAGCGGTACGCACGCTTGCCCGCTCAATCACGTAATATTATAATTCAACGGCGCCTAACAAAATGTGCTAATACAGAATTACTGCGTAATTTTTCTGTATTCTCAGATTATGTTAGAAATTACAGTTTCTTATGTTCATTTTGTTGCTGCTATACGATGTAGGAGAAGGAAAAAGCAATTTTAAGTAGGAAAATAAACAACGATTCTTATAAAATTAAACTAAAGAAAAACAAATTCGATAATGATACAAAATAAATAAATATTAAGGGGAAAAATCTCCTGGCAATTTTGAACTTTGTAACTTTTGTATTTGTTGCGTTTCAAAGTACGTTTCACAGTACTTCTACTAATACCGATTTCGTCTGAAATTGGTATTAGTAGTACCTTGCTAAAGCAAGGTTCGCCCATTTCAACTAACGAACAAACCCTCACTTCTCTCACCTCCCGCTCTGGATGCGTTCGAGGGATTTGAGACTGTTCGTCTATTTGTTGGCATTTACGGCAATTCGCAAAATACCATTTAATGATCTGTACCATCTCTGCGATTGTTTAAACTAACAGAATGTATTCAAAATCCACGATCTCTTGCTCTGCGAGCGCACAGAAAGACAAAAAGTGCGTCAGACAAAGTACAGCAGTTGTACGCGGCGAGGTTGGCCGGCGGGGATAAATGCAAGTATTCCGGATCGGGCTACCTACAATATCTCTCGCACCCCGGTGAAATATGGACCAACGTGTATATGAAAAAGCCACCTCACACTCACTGTCTTCCAGACGTCGGAAAGAATTCTTATTAAAAATAGCGTATGTAAGTGAAGTAATTTCTTTTTAATTTCAAACTTAGAGTTTTTATTGATTTTTCTACGTAACTTTATTTTCTATATGTTCAATTATATTTAAAATACATAAAATGAATTTCTGATTATTTTTTTGGTTATGGGAACGGATTATCTCTATTTCCTTTATTTCATTTGATTAACATTTGATTCCGAAGTTTTGGATTACGAAATGTTTTCGGAAAAAAATTCATTCCGTACCGCTGTATTTGAATTTTGTATTTCTCGAGCAGACAATTGGTTTAGTGTATTTAAATCGGGGTTTCTGCTAAACACTACATCAACTTAATCAGTTTATTTCTAATATCACCTGGAATTTATTGAATGAGTCGTGTAGTGTATTAAACGCGTCTCCAAATGTTATATTTCGACTTTCGAAATATTGTATCGTCGCCGTTAAGTGTTTAACATGGAAAATAAATACCTTAAAAACCTAATAACGAAATAGAGAAAGTTCGATGCGAATTCTACGACTGCATACCATTCACTCATTCCTCGATCTTGAAATGATCACCGCCTACATCACATGCTCTGCATACGGCTCTATTGCGGCTGACGTCATCCCATACAATTTTGCTGTTCTCTGGTTACAACTCTATGATTCACTAGGGTTACAACTACATCTGGCAATTAAATCCAAGATTGAAAACGTGCGTTCTTTTTTCAACGAAGCCGCGAATTTTCGAAGGATTAACAATCAAGTGATGGATTGCTGAGTGAATCACAAATATTTGGCTTACACAGACATCTTGGTGGATTGTTTGATGAAGTTCAATAACATAACCTCTTCTGTTTATTTAAATTTTTTTGCAGTTTATATCGATTAGGTAGATACTATGTTCGGAAAATATAAAATGAGAAATGCTTCGTTGTATGTTGATGCAATTTAATTAGTGTTTATAAAATATATTTGAAAAAGAAAGGTTTCACAGCAACAATCTACGTAGTAAATGATCCTTCATCCAGCTGTGAAGATGAAGAGTCTGAAAACGAATATAACCCTTGGCGTTGCCTTTGTAGTACAGCATAAAGGAGTTGTACTGTTCCCGCCATTACGTTTAAATGTTGGTTCACAGTTCACAGAGTAATTTTTTCGATGGGTCGGCAGATTGTGCGGAGGAATTGTATCAACAAAGTGTTCGCTGCGTTGCGTTCGTGAAACTGGTGCAGTAAGTCGCAAACCCGGTAGTGGTGGGCTTAAGAAAAGAACTGCTGAAACTATTGCGGATGCGAGGAGGCGTATAGAGCATTCACCCAAAAAGAATTAGAAAGCTTTCATGGGAAATTAATTTGAGTTGTGCAGGAACACAGGCCCATTGATCACGCAATACTGCAATTGGTTTAAAAATCGCATGAATGATGATAATATCCTTCTTCCTTTTCCTTCGAAATGACAATTTCGCGGCATCCAGTACTTCACAATAATATTGCGTATTAATTGTACGTCAATCGTGGAAAAAATCAACGTGAAAAGCACCTTGCCGATCAAAAAAAACTGTAAAAGAGGTCACACTTGTCCTTGGACGGCGATCATGGCTCTCGTTCTCAACCTTTTTATGCCCTCCAGAATTTTTTTTGTGCCATGCAAACACACAGGGTGTTGTTCCCGAACTGCGTCTGTGATCGCTGTAAAATTTCGGTTGGGTTCACCCCCTCCTTGGCCAAAAACCTACTAGAGGAACGCGAGAAAGTTGCGGTCGGTTCTTCCCTCTCCCTAACGGTACAAGTTACCTGCGCATCGGCCCCTTCCAGGCCTAGAAGCCCTCCGGTATTTTTAATAAAATCAGTCTCGTTTATATTTGATACACCCTCGTATAAAGCGACAATAGAGGAATCCGTGTAGATTAATGAAACAGAAAACCCATTTAATGTACTAATATGTGTTAATAAATGTAACTTAAATTTTAAAAAAGAACTTATTCTTATAAATTAGTTGTAAAATAAATTGAAGAAAATTTAACCTATGTACTACACTGAATAAGCGGACAATAAAACCAAGTTACGTAATAGAAGTGAGTTAATATCCTTTATCACCGCATTAATATGCCCTGTTATAATATTAATAATCTCTATTACAATTATGTTACCTTTTAATATTAGATACATGCTTTTTAATACATATCGTTATACCCCTTATTAAAAAAAATCTGGCTGTCTCTAGATAATGAAAGGTATAAGTTATATTAAAAGGTATTGTATTTCTCGTGCCTATCATTTTTTAAGATCAAGTGAAGTTCTACTGCAAAAATCTTTGTCACATTTTCAAAACTTATGGCAATTTGTCTCTACGTTAAGAAGATGGATGTTTGTTACACAAGAAATGGTTAAAATAAAACGAAACATAACTTTTCATAGACATTTCTCGCTTTCCACCGAAACTGAGTGAGAGAATGAACAAAACAATTTAAAAAGGATCTGCTTCCGAATCATCGCCCTCTTCCAACTGTCAGGGCAAGTTTATTTCTTTCGCATGAACTGCGTTCGAGTCTCTCAACACGCCACAAGGTATAGGTCTTGTATAGATAAGTGAGTATTTTCTAACTGCGAAATAGTTTGTGTCACTACAGAATAGTTTATGGAAATGTCATCTCTTTCTTTTTGAACGTCCAAATCGGAAAAAAGTTGCTGACTCTCGCGAACGGCTTAAGAATTAGAAGAAATAAGTTTGAAAATGACTTTCATTTGGGAATAATATTTGCGATAGTAAGATACTGCGTCGGTCCATGTTCCCCATCGCGTCAATAGAGGCTGAGGTGGTACCGGAATTTGCGGATACAATTGCTTGAATACGCGCATATGTTTGGAAGATTTCACAAACACTTTTTTGGTAGATGATATTAAATCATTCACCCTAGGAAACTTGCTTCGAGTTGTTTCTGCTACGAGATGACATGCGTGTATGAGGCATGTTATGTGAAGAAGAGTCGGAAAACATACTTTTAACACCCTACCAGCTTTCAGCATTGTTGCGGCTCCGTCAGAAACTAACGTGTTGATTTGGGGTCCTACGATACAAATTCTCTTAACATATTTTTTATTATGTTTACAACGGTTTCGGCATCAGTTCTTTCAATCCTTTTACTAGCTAACAACAAGGAAGCTGCTGGACCATTACGTTTTAAAGGACGCGCCACAATATGAATCACGCTGTGTTTCTGAGCATCAGTAGTTTCGTCCACAGTGAACCAGATTTTTTGATTTCTCAACTCGACTTTTATACAGTCTTTTACTCTACTTTGCACATGTTGTAAATTGCAACTGTCTTTTTGTTGGTAGCTTCCATGATGGAACATATTTATCCCAAAAGAGACGAAAGTTTTCATTATCTACTAGGTGTTGTGGGATGTTGCACGTGCTCAACATGAAAATAAATTAATACAAAAATTGGCAGGACGGAATATTGTTTCTTAAATTCAATACATGACGTTTACTTTTAATATAACTTCTACATTCAAATGTCGTGTGGCCTAGCAACCCTATACCGCAAGAGGTACACCGGGCTTACGTCTCATGTTTTGGAGAACACACAATGAGAATCCGATAACTAACCGAACGGCCTAGCTCCTCAATGTCTACCGCATTATTGAACTCTGCATCCACTTACGTACATCCCCCGCCCCCCTTCAAGTGTCTCTGCGGGTGCACGCTTTAGTTATAAGGAGTTTTAATTGCTTTGCTATTGCATAAAAGTGTCAAACCTTCCTTTTTGTTTTTCGATATTTTAGGGGCTTCTTTGTAGGCTTTCAGTGGGATAATTTTCATGTTGCTATTTTTGGTGCTTCGTATATTATACGGTGCTATTTAAAAAAATATGTTTCTCCTGTTTCAATTTGGCAAAGGTTGGTGTTAATTAATAAATACGCTGTATGTTTCGGAAGCATTTTAATATCATGTCTAGATAGACCCAAGTATGTAATTTAATCTTATAAAACGTATTTGCACTTCGAATTTGTTGAAGAAAATAAATATACCTACGTTCAAGTGATTGAAAACAAAATTATAAATATCTCTAGAAATAAACATATGAAACCCACATTAAATTGCTTTGTTTCCAGACGGAGAAGCCAAAAACACCATAATATACAGAGGGTTCCATTTAAAATGGCAAAGTATATATGGAAATATTTTTCTATTAAGTGTATTATGCTTTTAATTGGCTTTAGCTTCGCAGTAGGCCCAATTTTATAATTCCAGAAATTAAAACTGTTTGGATTTATCGTATGCTATGCAAGTTACTTTTCTTTTTATCGGGTTAGTTAGGGGTAAATGGTATTTCCACGGGATCACTTGTCTTGTGCGTATATTTTACCCTTTTCCGTTCAACTCCTATTTCACAAGGGGTGGGGAAGAGTGGTCAGCGACTCAAAAAAAATCTTCTCTGCGCTAGTTTGATAAATGTATAGGTGCACTTGGTGATATTTAATTTTATTTCTTTTCAATTCATAATAACGGTGTAAATTGCAAAAATTTGAAAATCTTCCCTTTTCAGTCGATGTCGTAACATCAATGATAACAAACAGTCTGTGTACTAAAGTTTCTGTTTCTGTCGAATGGCAAAATATCGTTAGTTACTACGATACATAACTAACGTAAACAGCAACGCTCTTACTTTTAAAAATAATGTGTTGTAATCCTAAAGTTACGTATATTGTTGCTTCAATTTAATTTTCTCTTAGAATCTACCTAATATTTGGGAGTCATTCCTAAATTACTAGTACTTTTATTATTCTTATGGCTATTATAACAACTTAAGTTTAAAAGTGTACTAGAAACGATTCGTACATTTACTTATTGTCCTCAGCCGCATTTTCTACAGAAACATATTTGATCAACGAACCTCACCATTATATTTTCAGGCTACGACCTTAGTACATTCCAGTTGAAAATTTAAAAAGTTGTTTTCAAAAGTGCAGGTAAATGTCTTTTAAAAGTCCATATCTAGCTCAAACAAAGCGTTAGAATAACTTGGATTAGTTATTAAAGCATCAAACTCAAACAAATGAATATAATCAAAAAAGCTGCTTACTACTACGTTCTCTTGGTTCATCCATGGGACACCGAAAGCAGATTTTCCTCCGACAGTAAGCCCTAATACCCGGGGCTCCCCAGAAGCAGAATATTAGAATGATCGCTAACACGATTATCATCACTATTATCATGGCAAAATCTGGAGGTGTGTTTTTGTTTTGGGGCACAGGGTTCAACTGGCCTGGTGCACCACCTAAGAAAAGAAGAAAGGTATAAACAAAGGTAGCACAATCTTTCTTTTTATTTTTAAGACAACACTTCTCTTTGTATTTAATATTATACTACGACATTGGAAAACACGTTGCAAAAATGTAACCAATCTGTTAAATTTAGTTTCGACATATATATATATATATAATTAATTACACAAAAAAATAAATATTTTTCAAAACCCCCGTCCTAGTTAAATGTGCATGCCAAAATTTCTATTAATGTCCTATTCTACATAACAAATAATGTGCAATTTATTTTCGAATTCTTCCAAAATTGTAAGAACTATAATCGAAATCCCGAAATTTTAGTTTTTCTGTCAGTAGGCCTTGAATATAATCGAAATCTAGTTTTTTAAATTATTTCTTAGACCAGAATTCAGCAACTTTGCCAAATTTCAAATTATACTCATATTTTTTATAATTAGGCCCGGCACAGAGAACTTTGCACCAGCTTAGAAGTGAGGTTGCCGCGCCCACGGCGCGACGTACGTATGCAGATGAATCGGCACGCGCTACCTCACCGAATGAAATTATTGATTTATTGCAACAGTTTCGCATCAACCCTTCGCAGCGTTAGTCGTAATTATAAATATAAATATATGTACAGTTTGTGCGTTATAGGATGGCGAACGTTTCAGATGCGCGGTGGAAAAACAAGACTTTATTTTATAGTCGTTTTTTATCATGCTAACATAATTTAAAAAATAAGTCGAGCTACGCCACTGCATGTTGCATTCAAACTTGAATTTTCCCGAACGATGTCCGACAGTACCTTCGGACAGCGCCGGAACTCGACATCCTACAACGCGAGACCTGTATGTATGTCTAACGTACGCAAGGAAACTAAACGACCGTTGGCTAATAAAGTCACTAAATTTATCAGTGAATTTCCGGATTTGAACTATAATACCTTTAATGTGCTGGAACAAAGGCGACTGTAAAAGACATATAAATAGTGTACAGCATAAGAATGAGAAAAATGGCGTGCCACCTCAAACCCAATTTAAGTTTTTTGATGTTTATTGTTTGTGGTCACCGCTTCGATTACTCGATAAAGAACCGTTTCAACAATTTTGGCGTACATACAATCCGGTGTGGAACTTACCATAGCGGACAGTGTTACGGAAAGAGCTACCAAGTTACGATGTCGAAAATAGGATCAAAACAGAATTCAAAGATAAACATCTGTGGCTATGTCTTGATGAGACGACAAATTGTAAAAAAAATCTATTTTTAATATTATAGTACGAGTACTAGATCCTGTTAAACCGAAATTTGCAATCTTCTTAGCTAGCAAAAGACTAAAAAACTGTATTGGCGAAGCAATTACGGGCGTAGTGCTCGATACGTTACAACAATTCCAAGTGTCAACTAGTCAAGTGTTGATGTCTATGAGCGATGGAGCAGCGACAATGTGTAATGTAGCCCGCTCTCTTAAAGAAAAGTGTGAGGGGCTTTTACATGTTACGTGTAAAGTTCATGCTTTATATCTTGTAGCCCAAACCATTCAAGAATGTTACCTGCAGGTGGATGCATTAATAGTAAATACAATAAAAGGTATTCACGAACCACCACAGCCCATCCCTACGCGTTGGGAAACATTGTTGCCATCGGCTTTTTATTATTCTGAATTTCCAAGAAGTTAAATCTGTGATTTTACAATTTGATCCTGACGAAGCTACAGCTATTTAGGAGAGTTAGAAAGAATTTCTAGATAAATCTGTTGAAACAGATTTAAATTATAAACGATTACTAGACGCAATAGAAAAAATACTGGGTTGTCGTTAGTAGAATCAGTGCAAATCGTGGACGAAGTTAATACATTGCTACACGGTATAAACGACGCAAAAAACGGTCGCGTTATAGCAAAGTTCGACAATGTTTAAAAAAAAAATCCGATTATACGAGATTAAGATAAATGCGTGGTGGTCCAGATTCATTAACTAACTCTAAGAATTAGTTTAATTATGCCTGTGTTATTTCCGTAGATGTTGAATGGTCTTTCTAGAAATATACGAAAATTTTTTCATCACAGCGAACAACCTTCACCAAGACAAACGTGGAAACATATCTGATGGTGCAAGTTTTTTAACAATCCTATCCACACAGTTAACAATTTACGTATATTTATAATATTATTATTTATTGTTACGGTATTAACCCATTAGCGCCCTGTGTGATCATATGATCACACTTCGTGGGCAAAGGGAAAAAATATCTTGCGTGATTTGTTGCACAGATAAGTCGGTTTCGCAGATGAGGGACTCGTGGGAACAGTTTACATTACCCAAATACGCATTGAGGGTTTCTTTTTAAAGACTTAGCGAATTTATATAAACAATGGAACCGAGTACAAGTGTATTTGTTGATACGCACGTGCCCACCGACATTCGCTTTCGGTAAGTACACATTTGTTAACATATATATTATGAATTAAATGGTAGCAATCAACTGAGTAAAATATAAGTTCGATATTGTTGTAGCTGGTTAATAAATAATTTTGCTGGTTAGTGGTTATTTCTTTGTAAATATATGTGTGTGTTCATATGATCACACTAGGCGCATTAGATAACATTTTAGCACTATGTATATTTATACCATTCGTATCTATTATGCGTTCATTTTCAGTGGATTGACGTTGCAAGAGGCTATGGATATTTTAGAAAACTCAAATGTTCGAGATATCGTAGGTGTCTTTATTGAACCTCCGGCGGCAGTGATAATTTCGGACGAAGACTGCGGAGGTAAAGATGAAGGCGGCATTATAGATAATTTGGCAGGTCATCAGCTGCAAAGTGGAGCGGATTTTGTTTTTGCTAAGCCTTGGGGACTCTTACGGAAGCCCACGAAAATTATATGAAGCAAGAGAACGCAAAAGAAAACAATATAATTTTGAAGTTGGAGGAAAAGAAAAGTCCATTTTCTATTCTCTCTCTATTGTGACACTCACTCTACTGTGAGAAAGTGGATTTTTCTTTTCTTTTTCTTTTCCTCCAACTTCATGATGCATTCCTCACACAGAGCCGCATTGGATCAATTCAATATAATTTTGTACGGACGAATAAAGATGTTTCAGAATGGACTATATTCCCAGAACAAGATTATTCCAGAAACCGAGATTGACTCCATGTCCAGTATTCAAATAAATATTTGATAAAGAAATTATACAGCTAATAATTAGCAAAACATCAAAATATGCTCTGTTCAAAAATTGCAAGGACCTATGCATTTCGCATGAAGAAATAAGCTTTTATTGCAGTTTTATATTTATCAGGATATGCTGCAGTTCGTAGCAAACCGTTGTTCTGGGAGTTATCTCAAGATACTACTTATTAGTAATAGTATACGGAGAAATCGCTTTTTGGAAACATGCAGATTTATTTACTTTGCTGATAATAAAATGAATGAAAGTGATAGGATGTGGGGGCTGAGGCCACTTCAGAATATTTTACAAAAGCTATTTATTGCGCTATACCAACCAGAGGAGCATATGAACTTTGACGAATCTATCTATATACTGTGGGTACGCAATGCACAAAATGCGATATTGGTGTTTATATCGATTGTTTTGTTAACTTTCACACAAAGTAGTATGTACGAATGGTATATTAAATTTTTGTAATGCTTTTAAAACAACTAAAAACAACTACATTTTTATATATATGAAATTGACCTATTTGTTAGTTTTCCAACCTTAAACGCCTAGCGTGTCCATATGATTACAGTCTCTATAATAGGCCCAGTTGTCAATAAAAATCTGTAAAATGGTTTATCAAGTAATAAATAATCATAAAAGCATACCTCTTGAAATTCAAAAATTTTAACAGTAAAAAATTAATTTGGGCGCTAATGGGTTAAGTACAATAGATTTTTAATTTTGTTTACTTTTTACGGTTATTACACTACATATACAACAAATGCTGCTTTCAAACAAAAAAAAAACAAACCAATAATGGCAATAAAAACACTTCAACGTGTGCATATACTGCGTCAGCTTTTATTTTTTACACTGGGGTATTGATTTCAAAATTCACTTCTATCGGCTGCGAGTCACACATACACTTTTTATAATCCGCGGCCCATGCGGCTGATTCGATTCTGTTGCAAAGACCGATTGTGCCCGGCTTATTTATAATAAACGAAATCCATATAGTGGACTACCAATTTGGGGACAGCCTGTATATAAGGAAAGTTTACGGTGTGTGGCCGGTTTCGTCAATATTTTTCAATTTCTCTTGAAATTATTGCACAATGTTCTTCTCACTTCTCTTATACTAAAAAATGTTTATAGATTTGAAAGTGCAATGCCCTTACCGCCAGTTTTTCGAGAGTATTTTAGCGAACTGATTAATTTTGAATCACTCAATGTCCTAGAAACACAAAGGGTGCCCGGCACAAAAGTACAAAGCCATACAAAGTACCAGCGAACTAACTCGAACAAAAACAGATATTCTCCCAAAAAGGAATAAACACAAACGTTTCCAAAGTTATTACCGTTCTCGAATTAATGCCTCTATGCTACTGTCACCGTGCTGGCCGTTCCAAGTTCATTAAAATTCACAATTTTCTTTAATTAAACTGTCCGACCCCTGCCGTTTATTTTGGCTGTAGGCAGAAGTTTCGTAAAATATAATAACGAGCCACCTTATTAGCAACATTATTCGTACGCACAGTGACACATCGCAGGCGTACCAACCGAAATTAGGCACTAGATTGGGCGATAGTAATCACTTTTAAAATCTCTCGAGGGAAATTAAATTCTCCGGTTTTTACGAAATGGAGAAAATGTGCGAGACCATTTTTACCGTTATGAAAAAGGTAATTTGCCGGAGATTAATGCTGCAAATAACCTCAAAAGGTATGTTATTACGGAGGAATTGAATTGAAGCGCGTTGTGGTTGAAAGAGATCTATTTTTAGCTCAAAACACCATATCTTTAGATTAAATTTTACGAGGATTGTCTTTTTAGTTTTGCATGTAGCCATAACAGCAAATAGTAGATCGACTTAAAGCACTTTATTGTTTTTCAAAGTATTCTCCACAAAAATTGATACACTTCTTTATTCTTTCAATTAAACTGTTAAAGTAGTCATGCCAGTTATCAGTTGGAACAGTGAAATTTGCCATTTTAAAGGTATCGACTGCTTCTTCCGGTGACTGCAGTCGTTGACTACGCAGCCCGTTCTCGTTGGGACTTAGGTCAGGAATAGAGCAACGCAACTGCGCTGAAAGCCAGTGGCGGACGCATAAAAGTTTACACAAAATAAATTAGATGTGATACGTGCTCAAACATTTACTTAAGAGTCCTCCGTGAAATCACAAAGTGGATAATGTCTATTTAATATTTGTAACATTAAATATGTTTCCAAAGTTGTTTCGGCAAAGTGAGTGCGGCGTGCAGAAAAAGTGTTTTTGTATGCCGAAAACGAACGTTCTACATCTAGTGACGTTATATTTGCGTAAGTAAAATAATCTTCCAAATAACTTAACGGTTCTGTTGACTCACCTTCACAAATTTGTCTTAATGTGCCAAAATCAGAGTCTTTATCTAAAACACTTTCAAACCTTTCTAAAACACAAACATTTTTTGCGTCTTCTATCGCGCATAGTTGTGCGTGAACATGTTGCACTATTTGCAAAGATTCCACTAACGACACCGAAGAATTTTGTAGTTTTTCTATCGCATCCGCTAGTCCCACGTAATTGTTCTGAATAATTTCCAAATCTGTTTTAACTTGACTATCCTGAAATTTCAAGCGGCTTACCTTGACAGCCGTAGCTTCCTTTGGGTCGAATTCTAAAATCACATTCTTTATATTCTCAAAATATTTAAGATAATAAAATGCAGCCTCTAACCATGTTCCCCAACGAGTAAGAATACGTTGTGGTGGTTCAGGAATACCGGGGCATAGTCTATGAAATTCCCAAATACGTTTTGGGGATTTTACAAACACAGCTTTTGTATGTGCTATTAGAGCGTCTACCTCGGGATAACATTTTCTGATACTATCTGCTACGAGACTGAGAGTATGAATTTTACATGTAATATGCAACAAGTTAGCACAATGTTTTTTAAGAGATCGACCTACAGCAAGCATGTTTGCGGCACCATCACTCATAAACATCAACAGTTGATTTGTTGAAAGTTCAAACTTTTCCAATGTATTTAACACCAACGTTTGAAATTACTTCGGCAGTGCATTGTTGTATTTGTCTGGAAGCTAGTAAAATTGAGGGTGACAGTCGATGTGGTTCCATTGTGCGTACCATTACATTAACCACAGAATGTTTTTTTTACGATCTGTTGTTTCGTCCACACATAACCACAGTTTTTTATCTTGCAACTGCGATTTAATTCTTTTCTCGACATGCTCACGAGCAGACGGCACAACTCTCTGTAATGTTCTCTCACTTGGTAACTTAAAGTCCGAATATTCATTCCAAAACGAGACGTATGCTTTCTTCCTTAGTAAATGAAATGGTAAATTACATGCAATAAACACATAAATTAAATTTAAATTTGTCATAATCTCGTGTGGAATTTCTTTTTGAAACATGCCCTGCACTATTTACGTGCCGTAGACAATCATTTTTCGACCAACACATTAAATCTATTTTACACACTACACATTGAATTTTAGCACCATCACACTTCAAATCAGGCATTTCTGCAATAAATTCTGTAACTTTGTCCAACATTGGTCGTTTTCGTGACGTAGGAAACATTTTCAAAAAAAAACGAAGAACTACGATATAGTATACGACAGCGTAGATGCATACACAACAGATCGACTTTCGAGTCGCAATTATACTGACGCTTATACCAAATTGTCCCGGCCGTGTTTATGTTGTGTAAACTTTTATGCGTCAGCCACTGGCTTTCAGCGCAGTTTGCGTTGCTCTAGTCGGGACTGTAGGGAGGATGATCTAATAACTCGATGTGTTGCTGCTCTAAAACATCAATCGTCGTTTGAGCTCTATGTGAACTTCTGGTAAGCAAACGGTTGCATGCTACTTGGCATTAAGGTATTGTAGCAACATGACTCGAGACAAAAGTTGCGACCATTTTCTTCAACATACTACGGGATAAATAACTTTTATTGGTTTCGGGGCTTTGGGGTTCATAGGAATGAATCAATTATTCGTCACCGCTCACGATACTATAAACATTTTTTCAGCTTCTCCTGTTAAACCAAGTCGAAGTTTTTCTACGGGAAACTAACTTTCTCAAAGCTAATTGATCATGCAATTTTTTTTAGATTTAGGTCCTCGAAATGCTTAAGGGCGTTTCAATCTGGCGATATCTCACATGTCGATCTTCCTTGACCGGTTGGACAGCAGCAATGATTTTTGACTGCTGTCTTTGGTGGTCCTGTCTTGGAATCGTCGTTGAGACTGGTACGTTCGCGTTTGAATCTGCAGTACCAGCGAGAAATTCTCGACTGATTCATTACCAAAAACAGAAACCAACTCGACGAAACATTGTTGTCGAAATCCTCTTCGAAAGAAGTTATTGCGCAAAAATTTTCTGGGCCCAGTTCCATTTTTCGAGTTACTTGTCAGCTTTAAAAATTTACTGTGACTAAATCACTTGCTGTACTTTGACGAAACTTTGGAATTAAGTTCAATAAATATTGAAATTAATATTGACAGGCGACGTTATATTGGTGGCGCCCTCTACGCGGCTATATCCAACACTAAAAAGACAACCCTCGTAGCTATATATTCGTTATAGGCATTCGATTTTTGCGTTACTACACCTTTTATATGATCTAATTGTGCGAGCATTTGGTCGCAATTCTATTTGTCACGTTCAGGGTAAACTAGAAACTAGGTAGTGAATTGAAATCTGATAAAATTACTTATGAATAGTAAGCCTCTACGTATCCGATGTATACTATAGTGTACATTAAAAATTTTTAATTACCTATCAGGTCTCTATAGGGGAAAGCAAGAGATGCCTCAAGGCTCTGAAATTTCGCCTCTATTGTTCTTATTACATACAGGAAGGTTCTCGAGCGCTTGAGTTGCTGCGCTCCCCATTTCTTTGCTGATGACAGTTAGGCATATTGCGGCTTTGATGTATACAAATTGCCTTTGTTTATTAATTATATTAATATAGACTTGCACAACGTGGCAAAATATCAACGGCACATTGTTTAAGGATTAATAATTTTCTGTTCTTGTATTCTGTAAAAGCGCCAGGGCGGCCGTAGGCGACCTTCCTATAGTGATTGATGGTAACTCCGTTCAGGTGAGCAGGAGTTCAAAGAATGTAGGTACTCTTATTGATAATGTTCTTAGATAAAAATCGCATATAAGATTAACTTTAAACATTGAGAAATTTCAGGTATTAACGTTTTCCCTCAATCCACATATAATGTTGAATGATAACACTGTGCTCGAATTGGAGACTTTTTTTGCAATAAGCTGGGTACCCGGGAGGTGAACCTAATTCGAGTATGCTGAATCCAATGCTGCTAATCGTTTTTAAAAGTTAGATCGCGTTTTCGAACAATTTCAATTTAAAAATTTTAGGCCCAAAGACCCCCAAAAAAGGTAATTTTTATCATTTTTTAACCATTTATTGAATTTAAATCGAAGGAAATCGATCGGATAGACATCGTATTAACGAATACACACCAAATAGAAATTATTTGAAAAAAATCTAATCGATTCAGTCAATTTTTCATCATTTTTTTGCAAAAAAAACATTTTTCTTGATTCTTTAATTTTTCATTCCCTGATTGCCCTGATTTTTCTGTATCATCTTCTTCTTGTGAATTCTAACAAATGTCGCCCAAAATATCATGTAGCTGTTTGCCGCTGTACCAATGTTCGAGCCTCGCCGTCACTTGATGAAAACGCTCGCCATTCTCATCAGATTCATTTGGTGATTGTTCGGCAAATTTTTCTACATGGGAATGCAAAAAAAATAATTTTTAATGACATTCGAACATTTAAACGGTGAAGCCAGTGGATTATTCTCAATGGATTTGAAAAAATTCGTAAAACGATGATGACGATTGATTGCACCGTATATCCGAACATCTGCTGCCAAAATATTCGTTTGTTTCAAGTCCTTTGCCAAAAGAATGCAAGTTTCAGAGTTCTTCTCATGTTATTCAAACGAGATTTGCGTGATTTCAATGTGACTGCATGGCGCAGTGACATTTGATGGTTTATACATTAATACGCCTGCTTCTTCGGTTTTCATGGTTTCTAATGCTGATGGTTCAGATTGTTCCGTTGAAATTGGTCTTGTTGGAACAGGGATTGTATTTGAATGTGGCAGCGGCAATTGAGACCTTGTTGGAATGTATTTCAAAGAACCACTTTTTCTTCTGTTCATGCAGTTAGTATCATTCACGCATAACATTCAGCTGGATCATGTTCTCTTGGATCCATCCAAATCGTCGGAACACCAACTGGCATAGCGGCTCCAGTTTTCGTCTATTTATTCAAATTCAAAACGCATGTTGTACAAACAATGGACGGCGTCCAATACATATCAGTAAAAACGTTTTGTGAGAAATATTGTTGATACAAATCAGCGGTTTCAGCACTTATTTTACGCCGAGTGATATTAATTACAAATTTTCTACACACGTAACAAAAAGTATTAAATTTAGAACATTTATCCATTTTTGATATTTGAAATTAATTGATTTTACAAGCCAATACAATAAATAATCTCGAACTTTTCACTATTCACTTCGGTTTGGGCTATTTGCTCTAATATTTAGACGTTAACCCTTTGACTTCTGAAAACAGACTAAGCTCTCAGCGGTTATCAGCGCCACTTATATACCCATTTGACCAAGTGGCGGTAACGGGGATGGAAGTTTCTGGAAGATTCACGAATGGTCCATGAACGGTCCATGGAAGGTTCTCGAAGGTTCCAGAAAGCTCTTCGACCATTGATCAGATTGTCCGGAAAATTTCAGAATGTTCGAGAAGGTTCATTGGACTAAAATTTTTAAATTGATATTGCTCGAAAACGCGAGCTAACTTTTAAAAACGGTTGGTACCACTGAATTCAGCGTACTCGAATTAGGTTTACCTCCCGGGTGCCCAGCTTGTTGCATTTTGCAACTAGCACAGTGTGATCTACCGATAAGGTGTTTGGGGTTGATACTCGACTCGAAGCTGACCAGGGAAGTTCACATTGCAGCGTATCAATAGACTATCAACATGTACATTCATGCTAAAACATTTGAGGTTATTTGTGGACCGACTTGCTTTGTTAATGGCATATCATGTATTGTTTCATAGCATAATGTGTTATGGAATTTGTGGGGAGGTTCGGCACACATGAATAGAATTTTGGTGTTGCATAAAAGAGTAATAAGGACAATAATGAGTGGAACTGTGCTTGATTCCTGCAAACCGTTGTTTGAACATTTAAGGATATTGACTTGCGTTGCTTATTACATTTTTGAATGTATTATGTATGCTAGACAAAATTTGAATATATTCACAACATAATACCAGACACAGACATTTTGTGCAGCCGCATTTCCATCTTACCAAAAACATCAATTCCTTCAGATACTATTCAATAGTTTTATAATCTGTTACCTAGAACCAAAAAATAAATGCTAATATAGCTCATGGTAGTGGTGGAATCATTCCCGGCAAAAACGATGTAGCAGAGAAAATAGCGCTAACACATGGACATGTTTCTGCCTACTCGGCGTCATCAGCATGGTTCTGAGCACAATCTTCTGCCGCTAATCATTGCGTTTGCCTCTCAGTTTATGTTGCTAATCTCCAAAACAGCACTGAATATGTCTTTCGGCGACACCTATCGCCAAGAAACACAGTCACGCCGTCCCAGAGGGTAGCAAGACAAACTGGAGTGTAGATGTCCACCACCTATCGGGCAGCTCCTGGGCTGCCAAACGCAAGGGGGCGTTGCGCCTAGGCACAGCGACATCTATACGTGCAAATGATTCCTCAGGCTTACCATGACGTATAGAAATACACGTGGAAAGAATGCCTAATAACAATAACCAAAAAATAAATGCCAATATAGCTCATGGTATTGGTGAAATCATTCCCGGCAAAAACAATGTAGCAGAGAAAATAGCGCTAACACATGGACATGTTTCTGCCTACTCGGCGTCATCAGCATGGTTCTGAGCACAATCTTGTGCCGCTAATCATTTCATTTGCCTCTCAGCTGATGCGCCGAGTAGGCAGGAACATGTCCATGTGTTAGCGCTATTTTCTCTGCTACATTGTTTTTGCCGGGAATGATTCCACCAATACCATGAGCTATATTGGCATTTATTTTTTGGTTATTGTTATTAGGCATTTTTTCCACGTGTTACCTAGAACTTCGAAAGAGCAAAATAAGAAATCATTCGCAGCTACAGTTAAGCATTTTTTTAAAAGAGAATCCGATATACAGTACCCAGGAGTTTGTTGATATAGCGAGTGATGTCTTATCATAACACGTATTACGTGTGTCGTATATTGTGTTTTTTTGACGTATGTGTACAAGTTCCACTTGACCAACATGAAATTTATTATTATTATTATAAATAAATTTATACAAAAATCCTTTGTCTCCTTAGGGTCCTAAGAGTATTATTGCGTTACTCTTTAGTTCTTTCACGCTTCAACTATTGTGTCGTCTATTATTGTCGTCTATTCTTGTCGTCTATCCATGTCTGGATACTCTATACACTAGTAAAATTCAGAAAGTGTCAAGTTCTTGCATACGATTTACCACAACTTCAGAAGAGAACATGTGAGGAGCGCTAATTCAAACTCACACATATTCAGTTTTCGAAAAAAAAGAGATTTTCATACAATTAGAAGAAAAAATCCCATAGTAATAGTTGGTTAAAATAGCGGCGGTCAACCGAAACCTCGTCAGCCAAAGCTAGACATATTCAGTTTATAAGCTAATATGCATTTTTGCCTAGGCGTTCAAACGAAATCCCTAACCTTTCACACATGGGTTGAAATTTAAGCTGGCCATGGGTCAACCGAAATTGAATCGGCTTTGCTCACATACCCAAGATCATTAAATTTAAGCAACATAAAGCACTTGAGATTGTTTTGTGATGGGTGCGGTGGACAGAACAAGAACGGAAACATTGTCCATCTTTTGTGCTTTTGGCTAAAAACGGAATCTCCAGCTGATGTTACCGATTTGACGTTTCATTTTACACTGAAAAAATGCAATGTGATTATAAGTCTCGAAACGTATAATAACATTTATTAAAAAATGGGCCAATCTTAAGGAACAGATTAGCATTTGTATGACATTAAAAAAATTGAAAATTTGTACAGCAAAATTTGTGGAATTAAAGGCATGAAGAGACTTTTTCGAAAATTGTATTCGTAAGGATGGGCCTACAACTATTAAATTCAAAGGTAGCACGTTTTCTAAATTCGGTGAAGGTCAATCTTATAATATAATAATAAATAACGGGAATAATTAAGCTTTTATAATTGAGATTTGACAGTTCGGCCATTGTTATGACTATGTTGCCTAGCAATGAGCTCATCGAATCAACCTGGCGTCTCGGGAGGGAATTTGGCGCATTTCTTACTCAACTTTACTACAACAATAACATATTACCAAAACATTTATTGCTGCACATTGTAATATTCTAGGGCCTCACTGTATAATTAAGTTATTTTTAATAGCAATTATTTCTTGTGCAGATATAGATCTGATTTCGTATGCAGGTTGCATCAACTTTATTGCTCCACATTTTAACTTGAATATCAGGATGGGATATTGAAGGAGTCATAGTCGAGTGTGTCTTTGACCTGTGTGTTACTAATAATTTTGCCTTTCATGAATAAAAGACTAGCAAAGTACTTCTTCCTTCTTTGATCATAATGCAGATCAATTCTTAGATGCCAAATTGCTATGGTAGCTTCACCTTACAAGGTTACTGGATTTAGTTGTTCAACAATTTAATGTAATGTTCAAAATACATGTCATTAGCCCCATGAAAAGTAACGTTCAGCCGATTGCGGTCTGGCAACTGTTTGAGTGAACCAATCTAATCTAGTAAAGGAAGAAAAAGAATTGTCAGGATTAAACCTTTTTGGCTCTTTTTCGGTTTCTGCAACGGCTTACATAGCCTCCGGTTCACCTACCCCCGTCGTTCTAGTATTTCATTGAAAGATGATAAATGCGAACGCTAAACAAGAATGTTAAATGAATTAAATACCACTTTCGGAAACCTCTAAATAGCGGACACTTTCTAATTCCCACACGGGTGTCCGTTAAATAGAGGTTATATTGTAGATTAGAAAACTTTTTACTAATTGCAGCAATAACTTTGAAATTAAAAGTAACATGGAAAATGCCTCGAACGACTTTTTACTTTAACTTAAAACTTTCCTCCAACTACTACATTTCGAAGGTAATGATGTTTAATTTAAGCATTCGAAATTTCAAAATTTTTGTCTGCTAACAAAAGCCCTTCTCCATGACATTGGTGTACGGCAACAAGATATTTGGTTAGATGCCAGCTCATTTCATGCGAAAGGCTTTGATTCCTTCAAGGATATAATTTTGGCTCTAGATAACGAACGATGTAAAAAGCTGTTACAAATTGCAAAGAATCTAACTCCTACATTTGCTACAGCACATCGATTAAGAATTTGGAAAAGAAACGTAACTGTAGGAATTATTAATTACAAATAATTATTTATCAAAAATCTGTAATTTCCTTGGAATTTCCGACGTGATTAAATACTTGAAAAAATCTCGTTCCGGTAAGGAATCGGACCTGACACCTCCCGCTTGCTGGATGGCCGTGCTTAAGCACTATACCACGGGGGCCTTGATGCCAAGAACGTTCACTTTTTAATACCTAGTTGTTATTTTATCTGCAAATATATTTCCGCAGACAATTTTTAATTCTTACATGCCAAGTACACTAACACTGGCCGACAAAAAATATTTTTTTTTAGTAACATAAAGCTGAATAGCATATGCTAGTAGAATGAACGTCTCTTAATGCGAAAATGACCAGCAAGAAGTCGTAACACGTAAGCATTCCTCGTTACATTAAACAAAGCATATGCAGAACGGTACCATTTATTGTTTATTTAACAATGATTTTATTCCCTTTTTTACTCCTATATATCGATTATTTTTATAATTTATATTAAATTAACATCTAAGAAACATACAAACATCAAAAACATTTTTTTGAAACACATTAAGTTTATTTCTCTTCAAAAACCAGCAGTAATCATCCATCATTGCTGGATCCCATCGTCCTTGATACCGAATTTCCATTGTTCTGATATCTTGATAGAACCTTTCACCTTGCTCGTCGCTGACCGCATCCAAATTCTCAGGAAAAAAACATAAATGAGAATGCAGAAAGTGAATTTTTAATGACATTCGGCAACCAAGTAATTGGTATGAGTCTAAAAGTTCATTAACCAATTGTTCGTAGTTTTCCTCGATCTTGTTACCTAAAAAGCCCCTCACTACATTTACAAATGGGTTCCTAGCTCTGAGTTCTTGCATGCTGAGCTTTTCTTTAAAATGCACATCGTCCAGCAATTTTCTAGTTTGTAATCCAATAAAAATTACTTCTTTAAGTTTGGCGCCACTTAACTGGGGAAAGAGTTGCCTTAGGTATTTAAATCCTTCGCCCTCTTTATTCATAGCTTTCACAAAGTTTTTCATGAGCCCAAGCTTAATGTCCAAAGGAGACAAAAGAACATTTTTTGGGTCTACAAGAGGCACATATTTAACGTTTTTAATTCCTGTCTATTGTGCGTATTGCAAAATGGTACGTGTTATGACTTTTGGGATATTTTTTCTATTATTAGGAAGGTATTAGCATTTTAAAAATAATAGGCTGAAATGTGTTACAAAAATGGTGTCGGCCAGTGAATTAATTAATATATTTTGACTTCCGTCAGTGAATTATGAAAATTTAATTACGTCGGAAATTTCAAGAAAATTACAGATTTTGATAATCCACCGACGGTAGCCAAAATATATTAATTATTTATCCATTTAATCGAGGGTGCCATAAAGTTGAAAATATGTTATCTATACTAGTGTCCACTAGAGCCTCAAAACTACCGTTCAACTTTCGAATGAGTCGTTATGAATAACCCTGCAGCTACGTTCAATAAAATAGCAGTGATATATTATGAACATATATAATGACTTCTTCGCATGTAAGATATTTTGGCGCCGTTTACACATGTTCTTGAACTGTTTATTGAGATATATAACACAGATGTCACCAAGGTATTACTATAAACATTTCCCAGAACCGATTTTTAAAATCACTCAAGGATTTTCCTTATTCAAAATAATGACAGTGCTATATGCAAATATTTTTAACAGAAAGCTCTCGGTATAATCTTTTATTTACAAAACAAAATATATAAATATAAACTACAACACAAACTTTTATTAATTAAAAATGTGAGCAAGTATTAAATAACAAGATAAAAACGTGAATGGAAAGAACAAATAACAATCTCTAGGAATGCAAGGAGTATTTCGTAACCCCTACGTTTCCGTCAACAAAAGAATAATAAAACAAACAAGAAAAACCAGATTTAAAATATTCCATTTTTTTAAAGAATTTAATTGTGCTTGATCGTCACACATCGATATTACTGGCAAGAAAAGGTGTCAAATTCAGATTTTAATGAAACTTGGTGGAATTTTTAGGGATTCCAAGTTGTTAGCAATATGTAATATTTCAAAATTATTATTGACGTTAAATTGGTGGTTATTCACCAGAAGATGGTTCGCGAACTTGATATCAATCAACTTTATTTATACTACAACTGCGTATTTTTGATACCTTCAGCGAGCCTGATGATGGGATAATTATCCCGAAACCGGTGCCTCATCATTAGAGACGGGATTTTAGGACGTAAAAGACAGCTAAAAAGGCCCTTTTTTAGGCCTTAAAATCTATGTATTTAGGACGAAAAACTGTGATTTAGGCATGTTAGGCAAATACTTAAAAAAAACGGTAAACACAAAAATCATTTTATTTTAAAAAAACATGAATAAGAAGACGATATTTAATGTAATTTTAGGTACATTTCAGCCATAAAAAGAAATAAAACATACAAATTTTAACTAATAACTAAAATATGTAGATTCATTTGGTTTAAAATAATAAATAAATTAATTAATCGCCGTGTAACATGTCCTCAAATTTCGCGTTTGCGTAGCACACAAGATGTTTTTTCCAAGTTGTCGTTAGTAAAATTTGTTCTTCGGTCGGAAAACAGCAGTTTGTACGAAGAAAATTAACGTTCTACGTCACACGAGGTTGTAGGACAAAACTTAAATATGGACCAGTCAGCTGTGGTATGAGCGGTAGCTTCAACTGCTTCGCCACTGAGCAGCTCAGCAAACTCTTTAACCGTTTTGAATCCTGGATTTTTAGAAATCACTTGGTTAAACTTTGACAAAATTATTTTGCCAACTTTTCCTGAGGCTGCTACTGCAACAGAATCTGTAAGAGGAAGGCCGAATGTTTCTAATCTTTTGATGTTATCAATGAGAAATTTATAATGCGACTTGATGTATAAAAGATCGTTTTTGACATTTTGATTGGAAAAGTATTCTTGCGCTTGCTCAATACAGTTAGCTGAATCTTTGTCAAACGATATTACAACCTAAAACATAAAGCGTTAAATAAAAACAATCTTATTTAAAAATTTTGCTAAAAAAGTACTTACTGATTTTATTGCTTCGAAATTATTAGCATAAAAAACTACCGCCTCTAACCAAGTTCCCCAACGTGTTAAGACAGGTTCGGGAGGCAAAGGGAGATCTGGCAGATTTTCTTTATACATTGCCACACGCAGTGGAGCTTTTAAAAAGACTCTCTTGGTATTTGAAATTAAACCATTAACATTAGCATATTGATTTCTTAGACATTCACACACCAAATTGAGTCCATGTGCAAAACATTTTTATAAAAAATCTTCAAATTTGTACCACATTTGAGCATATAAGAAGCACCATTCGTGACTAAAAGCTTGACTTTTTCGTACTTAATTCCATCTGTTGGCCACAAAATACCTAAAATACCAGAGTTGCCTTTAACTTAAATATCTAGCATTAAATTTACAATATTATTAAAGTAAGTTTTTTGCATAATATATCTTACCTAAAGCTTGGTTCACGAATCTTGCCATTGTATTGCAATTTGTTCTTTCAAGTTACTTTGTAGCCAGTAAATACGGTTTTCCTGGTGTTTCAGAACAAAGCTTACCCATTTGCCATAATACGACCTTTAGAGTCAGTCGTCTCATCTATAGATATCCAAATATCGTTGTTACCAACTTCTTCGCGAATAGTATTAATAGTCTTAAAAAATTAATAAAAATATAGGTGTAAACAACATCTTAATGACACTCAAGTACGAAAATACATTTTAAAATTATTATTTATTATATTAATTACCTCATTGTAACATTTTGTTACATATGTTGTTCTTAAGGTTGTCACGCTTGCCACATTCTTGTTGCAGTATTTAGTGAGAAAATTTCGCAGTTTTGAATAGTTTCTGTCCAGAGGAATATTTGCAGACATAAAAGCGTCGCATAAATCTCGATTAAAAACGTCGATTTCTCTTGAATTTTTGGTGTCTATTAACATTTGGTTCCTCAACGGTTTCCTAAGATTTGCCTGATGTCCAGGAGCAGTAGCATGTTGCTCTAAATGATTTTTCTTTTTGCAAGTTAACTACAATAATATTTTTGAAGCAAGTTAGGAAAGAAAAACAAAAACGTCCTTTACCATTTTTCCGCACGCTTTACAAAACAACTCTTCACTGTTGCTTGGATTCGGCTGAAAGACAGTAGTGCCTCCAATTGCCTTCAGCCATTTTTGAACTTTATCGCTATGTGATTCCTTGGATTTTGGCATTGTTGTAGATGGAAATACACAATACACTGAGTAGATAAAGAAGCACAAACCGACAAGAAACTACCGAAAAATATTCGTTGCAAGCTACGATATAAATGAAAATTCAAAGTACGTCTTTCACTATATACTGATTCGTCAATAGTCCACCTCGCTATAGGAACACACACATATACGCTCCAGAGAAACATTAAGAGAATAAATATAAAATCTAAACTGCAATGTCAAGATGTCCATTGTCCCACTATGAATGGGCATCGTGTATTCATTAATCACGTTAACAGGGAGAAGAAATTTGCTTATATGGTTTAAATTACAGGGCGTAAACAAGCCGATAGGGATTCCCGTAAAATAAAAACGTGGGTGCAGGTAAATGAACCCGAGAGTGATAAGCCGATAATTGAGGATATATCTTCAATAGGGTAGTAATATAAATTTTACGGCAGGCAAATCCAAACTTTGCCCCTCACACAATAGACGGGAAAACCCATCGTTGTATTAGTTTATAGCATTTTAGCTGTAAAACTAAAATTTACATTTAAGAAAGATGCAGCTGTGTAAAAACCATATTTATTTAAAATTAAAAAAAAAAACGTTTAGACCAAATAAATATGATTTTAGGACAAAATAGGCGAAAAACCACGATTTAGGCTGTTAAAAGTCCAAATAGGCAACTAGGCAAAATAAAACATAGCTAGATCGCATTGATTTGTCGAGAAACATATAGATTTTGTATTATTTTTAGTTTGCCTTGAATCTAAACAAAGAGGCATTTTACCTAAAATCCCGTCTCTACTCATCATTTATTAAAGGAGTTATTGTGAGAGAGTGGACTTTATTTTCAACCACCATTAATACAATAATAATTGTATAATATATCTTGAATTTTAATCATTAAACTTTCCACGTAATCGACGGGTCAGTGCTATGGGGGACAACACGTGCAACACGCCAAGGATGGCGTTAAACAGGTTATGAATTGGAGGCGTTAGCAACCCTTTAGATCTTATGTTGATTGCATGCACATCTGTTCTACAGACCAATTTCCGATACAGATATCCCGGTTTCTTACTATAAATTATTTTATAATAAAAAATTGTCGAAAGGTAGTCTGCTCTGCATGAAATAGTCATCCAGTTAGCCAATCTACGGGTAGGCGAGACATGATTAAATCAACGAATACCATATATAAATCTAAGACATGCATTCTGCAATCGCTGTAAACGCATCCTATCAACACGGTCAAGGCAATGATAATAAATAGGTAGACAAAAATTAAACTAAGAGAGAACAAGAGACTCGCACAATATCTTTCTGAATTTTAGGTCCAAACAATCTTTGCATCCATAAAACAGCTTTAGAGTACAAAATTCTTTTTTAAGAACAGAAGATATATGCTTCCTAAAACGTAACCTCGGATCCAAAATCAATCGCAAATTACGGGCACTCTCGGAATGGGGTAAATCAACATAATTAACCCTCCAGTAGACAAGTGCTTCCGTCGGACAGGTGAGGTCTGTCAGGGTCATTTTTAAAATTTGACTGTTTTCAAGGTTTCATTAGTTATTTTTATTAAGGGCTATTTAAACCTTTATTCGGTGCTTCTAGAATGTAATACCATGGGTAAAGTAAATATATAAACAAAATATCAAACTTTCCCTCTATTGAAAAAAAAAAAGTGCGAAAATCGCAGGTTTAAAGAAAAACACGTACATGCAAAAATAAACACAAAAATAAATTCTACATTCGTAGGTAACTAATTGAACAAACATAAAGGTAACAAAAAATATAACAACAATACTGTAACTGCCCCCAGACACAAAGTACGGGTGTGTAAAGTTAGAGTGCGTTGTTCTCTAGGCAATCATCGCAACATGCAGTAATATGGAACCTGCAAAGCCAGGATTTGTAGATTTTACAGTGATAGCGTATTTTGGTCCTTTTGCAATACTTGCACCATCCTCTTTTGTTGGGAGGGGGACAAGAGGTATCTTCTGCTGGGGTAATTCCTGCCAAACGTGCTGCTGATTGTCGAATGTCCCTTGGCAATTTGGATTCATATGCTCGCCTTCGCATGTTATCTTGGACTAATTCAATGCCTAGGCACTTTAGAAAAAGTCTTCGACTTTTACTAAACTCGCCATCTGGCTGATTGGCCTTGTATATAACTGGAGCAATTATAGTCCCAACGTTAATGATTCCATAAAGCAGCAACGAGTGTTTCTGGTAGTGATATATGAGGAAGCAATTCTATCTACCACGTCTACACCACTCTTAGTGTGGTTGTAGAAAGTTACTATATCTGGTTTCTTAGCTTCGCCTGTGCTGTCATTGATTTTATCATGTTGGTGCATGCAGGATACGATCAAGACGTTCTTAGATTTCTTCGGTACGTACGATACGGCTATCATGTCTTGATTGAACGCAAACTTGGACGACTTCACTTCCCTGAACTTCCTGAACCCCAGAAATATATTTGCGTCACCAGGGAAGCACCCGGATATCTCTTTATGCAAATAAACACAACCTTGTATCAACATGCTAAAGTTTTTTTTAACCCTCCGTTTGACGGGCTGGGTCTATGAAGTTTCGCAAAATCGTTTTCTTGGTGTAACTTCTATAAATATTTTTTTTAAATCCCTGAGTTTTTATATGGTTTCCTATCTTTAATGACAACAACAATACACGAGTTGGGTCTATCAGGCCCAATGCCCTTACAACACGCAAAAGATAGGGCTCACAATTTAAAAAAATACAACACAAGTTTTTGTCATTAAAGATAGGAAGCTATATAAAGGCTCAGGAATTAAAAAAAAATATTTATAGAAGTTACAGCAAGAAAACGATTTTGCGAAACTTCATAGACCCAGCCCGTCAAACGGAGGGTTAATTGTAATCTTAATGTCATCTAGAACAGTGGCCCTAGCCCTCCGGCCAAACACCAGGACGGAAAATTTTCCCGGATTAATAAATGTAGGGTAGATTCAGCCACAATTGAGGCCAGATCAGAATTGACTTTAAAAATACCGTCATTCACATTAATCGTTGATAGATATAGGGAGATAATAGAACTTATGTAGAATAATGTGAATAATGCTACTAGAAAATGAAGAGATATACAGTTCAAAGGTACCGCTTCTTAACCCCTACGTTTTAAATAAACATTAATTTGTTCTATTGTTCCATGATCCTATAATTCTATTTTGTGGTTTACGAGTATATGATTCAATGTGCTGCACGGAGATAAAATAACTACGAGATGTATACATGACTATTTAAACCTGGTTCTTTGTGTGGGAGACTAATGACTGCGTAAACTATGAGTAAACTAAATACATTTTCTTTGAAGAATATTTATTTTACAGCTGTATTAAAAGAAAAATACGATTTCATTGGAAGCAATTATTTGCAGTATATTAAAAGTATTTAGCGTATTCAGCAATTGCTGAATAAATGAATAATAATGAATCACGACGTGAAGTAAGGGTTAACGATATCGACGCACATCGTACCAACACCTAAACAGAAGGCATTGTAAACATAATATAGATTTATCTCTGTGTATATATCTCAACTGAACCTACAGGTAATTTTTCTGTACCGACCGTAATTTTAGATTTTATTTACAGGATCACTCAAGCGGTCGAAGAATAATTTCTTCTATCACGATTCACCAAGAGAATTTCAATCTTAATTTTTCTTCGCTAGTTATACATACTTAAATTTGGCATTGATATTTATTTAAATCTATTTATTTATGTTTTCAAGATCTAACATAACGTACAACAAGAAGATCTTACATTTAATGGATTTTTATCGTCTTCAAAAATACTTGAAGCTAGAATAGAGGAAGTGTGGAAAAATATTACACCACACAGAGAAAAAAAAAAGTACAAACAAATATGCATTCAGTCTAGAGCAACGCAACTGCGCTGAAAGCCAGTGGCGGACGCATAAAAGTTTACACAAAATAAATTAAATGTGATACGTGCTCAAACACGTACCGTTTTAAGAATCCTCCGTGAAATCACAAAGTGGATAATGTCTATTTAATATTTGTAACATTAGATATGTTTCCAAAGTTGTTTCGGCAAAGTGAGTGCGGCGTGAAGAAAAGGTGTTTTTGTATGCCGAAAACGAACGTTCTACATCTAGTGACGTTATATTTGCGTAAGTAAAATAATCTTTCAAATAACTTAACGGTTCTGTTGACGCACCTTCACAAATTTGTCTTAATGTGCCAAAATCAGAGTCTTTATCTAAAACACTTTCAAACCTTTCTAAAACACAAACATTTCTTGCGTCTTCTATCGCGCATAGCTGTGCGTGAACATGTTGCACTATTTGCGAAGATTCCGCTAACGACACCGAAGAATTTTGTAGTTTTTCTATCGCATCCGCTAGTCCCACGTAATTGTTCTGAATAATTTCCAAATCTATTTTGACTATCCTGAAACTTCGAGCGGCTTACCTTGACAGCCGCAGCTTCCTTTGGGTCGAATTCTAAAATCACGTTCTTTATATTCTCAAAATATTTAAGATAATAAAATGCAGCCTCTAACCATGTTCCCCAAGGAGTAAGAATAGGTTGTAGTGGTTCAGGAATACCAGGGCATAGTCTATGAAATTCCCGAATACGTTTTGGGGATTTTACAAACACAGCTTTTGTATGTGCTATTAGAGCGTCTACCTCGGGATAACATTTTCTGATGCTATCTGCTACGAGACTGAGAGTATGAATTTTACATGTAATATGCAACAAGTTAATACAATGTTTTTTAAGAGATCGACCTACAGCAAGCATGTTTCCGGCACCATCACTCATAAACATCAACGGTTGATTTGTTGAAAGTTTAAACTTTTCCAATGTACTTAACACCAACATTGAAATTACTTCGGCAGTGCATTGTTGTATTCGTCTGGAAGCTAGTAAAATTGAGGGCGACAGTCGATGTGGTTCCATTGTGCGTACCATTACATTAGCCACAGAATGTTTTTTACGATCTGTTGTTTCGTCCACACATAACCACAGTTTTTTATCTTGCAACTCCGATTTAATTCTTTTCTCGACATGCTCACGAGCAGACGGCACAACTCTCTGTAATGTTCTCTCACTTGGTAACTTAAAGTCCGAATATTCATTCCAAAACGAGACGTATGCTTTCTTCCTTAGTAAATGAAATGGTAAATTACATGCAATAAACACATAAATTAAATTTAAATTTGTCATAATCTCGTGTGGAATTTTTTTTTGAAACATGCCCTGCACTATTTACGTGCCGTAGACAATCACTTTTCGACCAACACATTAAATCTATTTTACACACTACACATTGAATTTTAGCGCCATCACACTTTAAATCAGGCATTTCTGCAATAAATTCTCTTATTGTATCCAACTTTGGTCGTTCTCGCGACGTAGGAAACATTTTCAAAACAAACGTAGAACTACGATATAGTATACGACAGCGTAGATGCATACACAACAGATCGGCTTTCGAGTCCGCAGTTATACTGACGCTTATACCGAATTGTCCCGGCCGTGTTTATTTTGTGTAAACTTTTATGCGTCAGCGACTGGCTTTCAGCGCAGTTTGCGTTGCTCTAATTCAGTCAACCAAATCGTAATTTTAAATGGCGGCAAAGATATATATTTTTTTTCATTTAAAGAAATATTTTTTTTTACATCGTTTTTTGATTCAAACATATGATCTCTTGAAACAAATAACCTCAAGCTTGGTTTGAAAATATATCTGTTTGATTTAATATACGCAATATGTTTGATTCAACAATACAGTTCTTTTTTTAAAGAACTTCGTCAGTTTGAAACAAATATATTTTTTTTACCATTTATTTGACTTCACCTTTTAATGGCGAACGTTCCTAAAATGGGAACATAGAAATCTAGTTTTGATTTAATTAGAATTTTATTGAATCATTATTTGCATACAATTCTTATACGTTTTAAAATATACATAAATGTAAACTTTTCTGATTGTTAATTATAAAAATTTTATTCAAATAATATGAATAATTCAATAAAATGATTTTTTTTGGTATGTTCCCGTTTTAGGAACGTTCGTCATTAAAAGATAAATATGTATTTGCTTAACAAAATATTTCTGTGCGGTTTAAAGTATTCTGTTACTTTGACAAATATGCTATTCTGTTGGTATTATTACTTCACTGAAATTGTTACGATGAATGCTTTCTTCTGTTTAGAGAAGAGCACATAGGGTAACAATATGTTAAAAATATACAATTTTTTGAAAAACTTTATTAACATTGTGGATAAACTAACAAAAGTACATATAAAATAAGTATAATGCCGAAAATGAATCTCCATTTTGTAGTGATATGGTGCTTTTATTCTTGTAAATAAACCCCAGCTCTCTAAAATACCATTAATTTTTTCCATTACGTTAAGGTGATATCAATGCCTTCCTAAGGATCAACGTGATCGCAAACAAAAACGGCGAACCTTAAATCTTACAGATTTCCTTCAAGTTTCTTTCAGATTACTCACATTTCCCAGGAATCTGTAAAAGGAATCTAGTTAGATTAGGTTAGGTCTCAATGTTCAAGTTGTAACCTGATTTTAACAATATTAATGACAACAATGTTAGGTATAGCGCGCCGATAAGTTTAAACAGACTGTAGTATGTCCAAATTGTTATAATATATGTATAGTGTTATGTTCAATATTTACATCGGAAATCAGCTGCCCATCTCAGACGTATAGGGTATTCAGGATAGCCAGCCGATACTAATGAAATTCCCTCTAGTGGAGAAAAAGCTAATTTCGAAAGCCACAATTTCCCCGCCTGACCGACTGGCCCTGGAGTGTGGGCGTAAAATAATTAAATTAAGTCTAGGCAACGACAAATGTGGCGTAACGTAAACAAAATTCCTTCTTCTGTGCATTTCTCCATTAAGTAAATCGTCTATATCAATGAAAAATTCTCCTAAAACAAACAACAGGTAAATCCAAAGGTTATTTCGTAAATTAAATCCCTGCCCTATGTTATTATGTATGTTATTAAGTAAATCGTCAGTAAAATTTTGTATTTTTGGGTTTCTCTATCATAGAGTCGTCTAATTTCAGTCATCTGGTAGCGTCACCACATTCGTTTTCTCATGCTATTTCTATAGATAACTTCATTCATCGAAATTCGTCATAAAATTTATATTTGGGTAGAAATCATCAAAATTTGCTGTGGAAAGAAACAACCACTATCGCGATTAAATAAAGGAGAAGAAGGACGCCAGTAAATTCATCAACTCTGGTTATACTTTAGTCGAATTAATTAGTGTTTTGGCTACGATCTCAATATAAAATGTACGATATAGCAATTAGAAAGTAAAATTTAAAATAAAGAAGAAAGGTTCAAGGTTAAAACAAGCAGATTTCATGTAAATGTCATAGGAAACATTGTGTTTATATGACATCTTAAAAACCAAGGTTAGTGTAAGCTTTACATTTTAATATTCGTTAATATCCATTAAGTTACTTCAAAATTCATAAATAAAAGAGTATCAAAGAATGCTCCCGATCCCACAAATTATTTTAGAATTTTAATTAAATTGCAAACATTAAAATTTTTAACAATTTTTCCCTGAGAAAAATATTTCAATAGCTACAAAAATACGTTGACAAAGAAATTGTTAAAAGAAGATGATATAATCACAAAATAACTTGTGTGTTGTACTACTTTTGTTTGCAAAGAATATTACAAAATTTACTACCTGGGTAATCTCGTAGGAATCCTGAGAATCGCGAACCAGTTACAAGGATAACTGTATGGTTAGGTGCTAGAAGGGTACTAGGTATTATTATGAAAAGGGACTTATGCATGCAAGCATGTCTTATCACTTGCCTTTGCTGAAATACCTATTATATCAAAAAAAGAGGAAATATACTAAAAATTAGTTACAAAATATGAAAACGGAAAGATTAAAGCATTCTTAAATGTGTGGTGAATTAAATCTCAATTTATTTAAACTGCTAACATCGGTATTACTGGCCTTGAAAAGGATATCTACGAGATTTTTGTAATTTTCGCTGATATAAACAAGAATTCTGATATTCACCAATCTGTGGCAATTATTTTATTACTTTTCTGATACAGAAATTTTAACGTTAGTTATCCAATGGTAAAAATATATAAATCCATTATCCTACTTAACTATTGTTTTCTTCGTTTACATCTCACCGTTTACGAACCACCATCTCATGTAACCTAAACAAGGGCTACGATTGCGATTGCCCGTTCACGCAACGGAAATTGTCGACGACGCGCGAAGCGCACGATTCTAACATATATTTGTTTGACTCAACTTATGTCAAATAAAAACGTTTGTACATTCAAACAAATTCAATCTGTTGTTAGTTATTAAAAAATGTGCTTTCACTCAAATAAATCTTTGTTGAATTAAATAAATAATTTCAAAGATATACTAGGGCACGTAAGGATTCATTTATAAGCGCGAGTCTCATGCATATCGCGAATAATGTTGGCGCTTGCGCTATGAGCGCCCTTGATTCGCTTCGCGCGCTCCCCACCTTATACTTTCATAGCGGGCAAACATTGTAACACTGTCCATATATTTTAGCGGTTCACTTTACTACGAAAGAACTTATTTTTCTGTAGGGCGCACTGCGAAAAATTGGTGGGTACAATGCCTAAAGGTATACAGACAGTCATTAAAGCCCGAGGAGGTCATAAATGATATTAATTTACATGTTTCGATGAAATTTTAAGTTTTGCAAAGTTTAAGGTGAAACTTAGTATACGGTAGCATTTCTTGCTTTTTTTGCGACACAAAATGGCACAAAATGAGCTCAAAATAATAGCGTACGTGAAATTTTAAAATCCGCGGCTGGCGGGGTTCGGGCAGGCACCTACAATAAGTTATCTATACATTTCGTTTTACAATGACGAGTTAAATACCTTACTTCCGAGTCACTCAATATCAAAACTATAAAACATTATTTGTGTCTTAATTAACTTCTATCTAGGATAGTAATAGATTGAGTGGGTTCCTATCGATACGTGACATGCCAGTATATAACTTCATTGTAGTTCGTTCGTACCGCGTTCTGGAAGTGATGAGCGCAAATTGCGAGAATTGTATGAACAATATGGATTTCACTAGGGATTAAAGAAAACTCGGTAACCAGTACATGCATTGCTAGAAAATTGCTAAGAAAGTATGAGCTGTTTATTCTAGATTCTTAGGTATTGCTTTAATGTTACTTAAAAGTATTATTACACAAAATAATTGTTATTATTGTTATTATTATTATAAGAATATTATTGATAGTTAACATGATTGTTTGTTAATTATTTCAACAGAGAATTTATTGTTATTTAGTATTTATCTTAGCTATTTTAATTGAATACGTTATTCAACATAACTAGAAAATCGGGACAGTAGTGTAGTGATAAGTTAGTTGGTAATTAGAATAAGAAAAAAGAGGTTGTACCCAACAAGAGAATAAAGAATAATCGTGGTAAGTAGAATTATTACTTTCATATATTACCCGGCGCCTCCACCAAATATGTCACGGGCTTAGTAATTGGGGGTACTCAGATAATACATTAAAATAATAATTTTTATTCTCTTGTTTGGGTACAACCTCTCTTTTCTTATTCTAATTACCAACTAACTTATCACTAGTCTGGGCAAACAGCGGTAACAGTCAGTGTAGTAGATATGTGGTGCGGAGTCGGCGATTATTTATTTCACGCGTTCACAGCGTCAGTACTAAATCGATGCTGTATGCGAGTAGTTCTGTGTATATGTAGGCTGTCGTAACTTATTTCGTAATTGTACGCTTATGTTTGCCTTAAAAATGTCGCAGTTAGGTACGTCGCGAAAACAACCAATGGCAGACACAGTTAAAAACTGTATAGTGGACATGCCGGACTTAATTTTTAATGACGCTAAAATTCAATGTCTAGTTTGTAAAACCCCTTTAATGTGTTGGTCCAGAAGCCATTGTCAACGTCACATCGAAAGCAAACAGCATTCTTCTGCAAAAAGTGGCATACGAGACCAAGAAAAATTTTCATTTGATTTATGTGTCTTATTTTATGTAATCTATCGTTTCGTTTACTAGACAAAGAAGCATTTGTCTTCTTCTGAAATAAATATGCGGACTGTAAATTACCTAATCGGACATCGATACGAAATGTGGTGCCATTTGCTCGTGAACATATAGAAAAAAGAAAGTGGTTGTGTGTGGACGAAACAACAGATCGTTAAAAACATTCTGTGGTAAACGGAACCACATCGACCGTCATCATAAGTAAAGAAGGTACTTTTAAAATTCAATCCGACAGAAGCTGCAGCAATCAAGAAAAGCCAGGAAATATTTCAAGATAGTCAGGTTAAAAGAGATTTACAAACTATTCACAACAATTGCTTCGGACTAGCGGAGGGAATAGAAAAATTACAAAATGTTTCGATGTCGCTAGTGGATTCTGTTCAAATTGTGAATGATGTTCACGCACAGTTATGTGCTGTAGAAGGCGAAACAAATTGGTGTGTAATACGAAAATTTGAAAGTGTTTTAGAGAAGACTCCGATTTTCTTATATTAAGACAAATTTGTGAAGGTGCGCGTGAAGATGCATTAAGTTGTTTCAAAGATTATTTTAAATATGCAAATATAACATCGCTAGATGTCGAACGGTCGTTTTCGGCATTAAAAAACATTTATTCCGCACGTCGTACTCACTTGACTGAAACAGCTGTGAAAACATATCTGATGATTCAAATATTTAACAGATGTTACCCAGTTAGTGATTTCACGGAAAACTTTTAAAACGGTAAGTGTTTCAGCACGTTTTATAATTTATTTCTTACCTTCTATTTTATGTGTAAACTTTTATGCGCTCGCCACGCCTCTGGCTGTTACCGCATATTTGCCCAGGTTACTTATCACTATACCACTGTCCCAATTTATACCACCTAATGCCCTACTTATTAATGCTTAGTTGGTAATTAAATATATATTAAGCAAAATTACTTGCACTATGTGAAACCTCAATAACTTTAAATTACTTTACATTCAGCTCAAATAAAAAACGAAACTTGGTAAAAATATTGGAAATATTTGTTATAGTGAATTAATATTTTGTAACGGAACCTTTTGCTTTAACAATAGCAGCTATTATTTTTGGTAAACTCGATACTAAGCGTCGACATTCTTGTGGAGTAATGGCCTGAATGGCCACTCCTAAATCAAAACATCTTTTAGTAACTCCTTTGAAGTGATAAAGTGCTCATTAATCTTGCGCTTCAGTGTAGACGAAGGATGTTCAATGGGATTGAGGTCCGGTGACTGAGGAGGCCAATCCAGGAGCTCAACCCTATTATCTGAGAACCGCTTCACACAACGTGATTCGGCGCCTTGTCTTTCTGAAAATGGACGCTATCCATGTTGGTGTCATCGAACATTTTGTTAAAAGACGGTTGCAGGCCACTTTTCAGTACTTGGGTGTATTTTTCTGAATCCATTCGACCCTTACGCACCACGATCTCGCCGACTCCAGCTGCTGACATGCAACTCCACACCATTATACCTCCCCCTCTGTGTTTTATGGTTGGTACCACGCATTCCAGCTTGTATTCTTCGCCCACTCTGCGTTTGACATAGGTTGTACACGTGGTACCAGACACCAGAAATTATTACAAAAGAACAACTATTAAAGGACAGCTAATAATTTTACTTGTTACTCTGTTATTATAATGTGTTTCGAATATGTAAGTCTAGGATTCATAAAATGAATATACCTCGAAATGAGACTCGCCTGACCACCTGATATTCGACCAATCCTGTTCAGCGAAATATTGATGTTCTATACACCACTGTAAACGCTTCTTTATATTCTTATCTGACAATCAGGGTTTCTTCCTGGCTTTATAGCCTTTGATCCCGGCATTTTGAAGCCTCCTTACTGTTCTAGCAGAAACTTTCTTCTTAAAGCTTTCGAATAAATCAGCAGTCAGCTCAATAGACGCCTTTTTTTCGCTTTTCAAGGAAATGTGTATCGACTGCTGGTCTTCCCGTACTTGTGATGCGTTTCCTCCAACTTCTTTTTAAGTTTTCATTACTTCCAATCTTTTTATAACGATTTACGGTTGTATCTCACAGTACTATAAGGATATTTTGCAATTTTTGCTATTTGTGTTTTATTTCTTTTTTGCTCAAAAGGTAATTGCATTTTCAAACGTTTAACTAAATCTAGTTCGTACGTTTTTGGCATATTTGTAGAAGAATATTCTTTATAGTAAGTCACTACAACTTGGGGATTATTGAGCAATATGCACAGTTCAAGCGTACGCAGCAAACTAAATACTTACAAACAAAATTGACGTAAAGTACTGTAAACATGTCGCGACTTGTTCTTGTGTGTTTGCGATTTGGTGTTTTGTTTAGGATATTGAGTTTAGAATGCCCCTACATAACAATATACAGTTAAAGTCAGAAGAAGTTACATTTTTAAGAATTGAGGGGATGGCAAATACTTTTAGCCAAGGCTACATGTTTCACAATAATTATTTGGAACTATAACTTGTTTGCAAAGGTTTTTTCATTACACCATCACTTTAGGGTTATGTTTATGTTTCTTGTTTATTATTCTTTCATTATGGTATGTAAGAAAGTTCAGATATGATTAAAGTTTTGCTTATATTTGTATCACTATTTTGTTTCTTTTTTTTTTGTATTTATTACCTATTGTAAGGTACTGCACACTTATTTAGTTTTGTTAATTCCTGTAATTGACGCCGTGTATGCAGAAACATGTATGTATGTTAGTGTTCTCCTTTCTCGGCTAACATTGTTCTTGCCGAGAATGATTCCACCAATACCATGAGCTATATTAGCATTATTTTTCGTTTTGTTACTCGGCATTTTTTCAGTTGCCTAAGCATAACTACACCTTGAGCTGCTCGATAGGTAGTGGGCATCTGTACTCCGGTGTGTGTCGTCACGATCTAGGACGGCATGGCTGGGTTCCTTGGCGCTAGGAGGCGCCGGGAGATACTTTCAGTGCTGTTGTGGACATTGGGGGCATAAACCGGAAGGTAGACACAATGCATGCAGCAGAAAGGTGAATGCTCGTAGCCACGCTGATGACACCGGGCAGACAGAAACATGTCCGTGTGTAAGTGTTTTCCTTTCTCTACTCGCATTGTTCTTGCCGGGAATGATTCCACCAATACCATGAGCTATATTAGCATTATTTTTGGTTTTGTTATTAGGCATTTTTTCATGTGTATTGTTGCTATGCAATATTTATAAATGCCTTTACTCAAAAAAAAAAATATGCACCCTTTTTGCAACAAGAAAAAATAGCTTTATTAAACCGATAAAAAAGCACCGCATCATTCTATTTAAGAAAATGAAGTCATACGTCAAAATTGACGAAGAAAATGTTTTCTTGCACAACATAAAACAATTCACGAATCTCGCTAAACGATTTTTTTATAAAATATTTTTCATATAACGTACTGCAGCGGCTGTAGAAACATTATTCCATGCTGTATACGAAATCACAAGATCTCTGCAGACTAAAGTGCTAGAAATTGGGCCACTCCCGTAGCTTTTAAATACTCCCGTACACCAATAAAACGTAATACAAGGGTAAGCTTAACGTCAAGAGTAATTTCAAAATTAATGTACGATAAATTTCGGAGTGACACATAGGCTCGACCTCCGTTATGGTTTAATTAAATTTTCTGCAGATGTATAGCCCCGGTGAAATTTCACGTGCCCGGAGTCATATTTTATACCGATTGTGTACACGCGCGATCAACTTCTCCAGTGTAAATTTAACCTTTTCAGGACGAGGCCGTTAGCGAAATAAAATTTCCTCCCTTTGCATTATACATAAAACGGTGGCAAAAAGAAAAATCGAATGTCAAGTTGATATTGATTTCACTTTGCCCCGTGTGCCTAGATAATTTTTGTATCGAAAATACTCCTCGTCTAGCCTGTTTGCTTCTGTGATCTTCGTTGGTGTAGTATTCAAAGATACTGCGAAGGATTTAGTTACCAAGCTATCGAAAATTTATTAAACTGAAAAGCTAATGCAAAATTTAGGATGCGATTCTGCATTTTATATATATTGTGAAATTGCAGCGCCAGGACAAGAAAAACTTGAATACTTGAGTCATAAGAGTTTCTGCATTATTTTCCTTAAGAATGTTTGATGTAGCACATGTCGAGCATTATCTATTGAAAGGCTGCCTGGTGCACTCTTTGGAGGCCAGAGTGTACTACAAACTGTAAAACTGTTCGAATATAGGTCAAACTGGAAGTACAACTTATTCCTCCAATGGTAACTAGGGGGACCTGTTATCAAAACTAACTGCTTTCCATATCACGCCCAACGTAGATGTTGTATACCAGGTACGGATGCAGTTCTGCTTCTTTATCAATATCGTATAATGATCCAGCATTGTTACACTGAAACATTTGAGGCCGCACGGTTTCTGAGCCTCTGAAGTTAATAATTCCGGCGGTTGATAGTTCTATGATGTGCTTCAGAGTTTGTTCTTTGCGAGTAGGTACTTTTTCAACACAATGACTGCATACCTGCAGGTTAATTTTCCTATACGAGCATCGCTACAGAACATGCAGAAGCGACACTTTTCGTCAGCACTTTAATCTTCAAAGGGCGAAAACTGGTGACCTTCGTCTATGTTTTTGATGGTATATTTCAGCGGTAACTTTGAAAATAAACGCACATTCGCCACTTCGTTAGAAACGGATTAGGAAAGTTCACTTATATGGAGAATTTATTTTAACAGTTTTTAAATGTATTCAGAATTATTTACTATAAAATTGATGGTATTCTAAACGTATTATTTACAAAAATCAATAACTAAACTGCAGGGCACAAAATCACATGCTATTTAAATAAATGATTATATCCGGATAAACATCTTTGTCAAGGCAATGCAAAACGTATGTTTAATTTATTTTAGAACTGGCATAGAAGTTTCTTGTTTTTCTTATTTAACACTTGTAAATTCTCCGTTGGCATATTTTATAGCATTAAATATTCGCAGGCTGATAAAAAGCTTTGTCAGGAAAATCGCTGCAATCTTGTAAAAATAGCAAACAGTATCCGCCAGGCGCAGTTGTCCAAATTAGAACATTAGAACATAAAATGTACTATGAATATCTTAAAACTTAAACAACATCCTTTACCTTTCGGTATCTTTGAGAAATCTAATATACCTAATATTGTTGGTAGTTATCCCACTTATGTCGTTAATGGCTGCACAAACAGTACCACCATATTCATTCATTTCGAGGATCAGTCGTCTATATATAATAAAATAACATTCAAAAACAATAGAGGTATAAAGTACGAGGGTGTAGCAAATATAAGCGGGACTCGTTTTTTTTTAAATTCGAACTTTATTTAACTAAGCTTACAAATATATATTATTTTTCTACATACTCTCCCGCCCTAGAAACACATTTTTTCCATCGGATTTGGAGCTTTTTTATTCCATCATCGTAAAAACTCTTCGGACGTTCGTGTAGCCATTGGAGCACAAACGCTTCCACCGCTTCGTTGTCGTCGAAACGCTGGCCTCCAAGCGCTTCTTTGAGGGGTCCAAGAAGATGGAAGTCACAAGGTGACAAGTCTGGGCTATAAGGTGGATGTTTTAGCGTTTCCCATCCTAATGTATCCACTTTTTGCATCGTGGCGTTAGCCACATGAGGCCTTGTCATGCAGAAGAATGACACTTTTGGCCGATTGCTTCTTCCTTTACCTTCGAAATTTCGCGGCATCCAGTACTTCACAATAATATTGCGCATTAATTGTGCGTCGATCGTGGAGAAAATCAACGTGAAAAGCACCTTGCCGATCCAAAAAAAAACTGTAAGGGCGGCGATCATAGCTCTCGTTCTCGACCTTTTCGCACCCTCCAGAATTTTTTTTGTGCTATGCAAACACACGGGTTCTTGACAGGGTGTTGTCCCCGAACTGTGTCTCTAAGCGCCGCAAAATTTCGGTTGGGTTCACCCCTTTCTTGGCCAAAAACTTGATGATAATCTGCTGCTCCACGGAGACATGCACTTCTTCCTCGCTCATGGTTTCTTTTGATACTAAAGGGACCCGAGAGAGTTGCGATCGGTTCTCCCTCTCCCTAACGGTACAGGCTACCTGCACATCAACCCCTTCCAGGTTTAGAAGCCCTGCGGAAAATCAGTCCCGTTTATATTTGATACACCCTCGTAAAAACGTAAAAAAGAGGGAATTTTAAAATAACTAGACAATGTAACCTATCTACTACACTTGTCAAGGCAAATATAAACAATACCGAACAACGTGTTCAAAAATTCCGCATATTTTTGTTGGTACTGTTCGAACATACGCACATGAATCTTTATTGGCCCAAAGCCCAACGTTACCAATTATAAGACATGTCATTAACATGCAGTTCTCAAACGTAAAGTTTTCAGTGCAATAGAATTTTTTTGGTGTTTTTTTTTATTCTTTACGTATACCATGAGCTATTAGCTAATACATTTATTAGGCTCAGTGACTCAGAGGTGAGAATGTTTGCTCTGACTGTGGAAGGGTTCGGAACTATGCGTTCTAGTTCTACCAATATCAGTGATAGATGTTCCGGTGGGTCGGATACAATTTCCAGTCACAATTTGCCGATTAGATGATACGAGATGGTACTCAAATGTAGCGAAAAATAATATTAAAGTGTACCAGGATTTCATTCACCTTCGTGACGTTCAAAGTGCGAAAACCAATCCCACCGCCTCCACCACGAATGGAATGCATTCTGGAACGTTTGTTTTGTTAATGTGTTGAGTAGATGCCGCGATTCAGCTTCAATATCCTCTACCGTGCCAAATCTTTGCCTCTTCAACTTATTTCTCACCTTTGGAAAGAGGAAACGGTTGCAAGGAGAAAAGTAACGCGAGTACGCTGAATGAGGAACAACATGTTGTTTTTTTGTTTTTCATAAAAAACTGGCGTATAATGATAGCCTTGCACTTTCATGGTGGAAAACCCAGTCGTTTCTACGTCACTTCTCTGTATGTTTCTTACTCATATCCTCCCTCATCCGCCTTAGAACGTCACAATAGAACTCTGTATTAATCGTCTGACTTGGAGGTTATAACTCCATATGGATAATTCCATTAATACCGAAAACACCGATCAGTTAGGACTAGTAGCGGCTGGTGGTGGCATAAATGAGACAGATCAGACGACGCTTCTCATATTTAATTCTTCTAATAAAATTCTCCCACATGTGCCATAAGATAATCCCACAATGTTACCGATGTTTTGGATTGTTTGCCGGCGATCATTCACAACTGCATTTCAAACAGCCACGACATGTTTCGATGTAATACCGATTGATGGTTGTCTGGAACGTTCATCGTCATCAACTGATGTTCGGCCATTTTTAAACCATGTAGATATAAGTTGGTGTTCGACCCAAAGCATCGTCTTCGAATGCTACCTGTAACATTTTGCGACAGTCTTACCGAATTTAAAACAGAGCTTGATGCAGGTACGCTGCTCCCTGAAATCGTAAACACAAACAGACAACAATGAAAACTTATTCACCATCAAAGAACGTTTCTACTTACAATTACGCCGCTCGGCATAGTGACTTTCAGAAGGTGTACTTAACTCCACGTAACGACGTTCAATTGTAACTGTGTCCATTCACGGGAGTGATTCAAATTTCGAAACTTTTGGGTACCACATCGTAATTAACTGCACTTCACCTGTTTCATATCTCTCTATCTATTAAAACATTAAGAAGCATGGCGGTCATTAGGAAATAACAAGTGGTTTCAAACTGACAAGATTTCATTAAGTTAATTTTTTGATTCATAGGTTGTGCCGAGTGATAATTTATCTTCCTGAATGTGTGAGTTTTTGGTACTAATCAAATATAATAATATTAGACTCTGTTCTTATAACTTTCACGTCAAGAAAGAGGATCGACTTGTTTACCCCTTTTTCCATAGTAAATTGTGTATGAAGAATCATTTGGTTGAATGTATTTAATAAAGTTTCACATTCATCTTCTGGAAGAGAACACAAAAGATCATCAACAAACTTCCTGATGAAACCCAGCTGAAGTGGTAAAGTTGGTATGACAAAGTCCAAGAAATGATCCATGGCAATTTATGCCAGGATGGGACCAAGACGTGATACCATTGGTGTACCGAAAATTTGAGCATAAAATTTGTCATCAAATGACAAGTAGCTGCTATCAATCACAATGTTGAGTTATTACGGGCCAATTCTCATAAATAATTTGTAAAATTAAGTTTAATAGTACGTTAGTGAATAAAGAGACTACATCAAGTGAAACTATTGATCAAGGGGAAGTTGAAAATTCTGAAAAAATTCAGCAAAATGAAATGAGTCTTTAATGTTGTCTCTATGTCTCTATCTATTTTTTATCAAAGTTGTACTTGATGCTGAGGGGGTCACTAGGCCTGCTTGTACTCGGTCCCGCCTTGAGTTTCTTCAACAACTTCTGGTAGTTTATACTATGCAATCTGATTATGAGAGGTTAACTGTGCAGTAGTTTCTGGGTTGTTAATCTAGCCGTTGTCCTTTGAATGAGCTTCTTTTAAGGTGGCACTCCATCTTTGCAGACATACTTTATGATAGCTCTCTTCTTCTCTCTCTCCATTTCCCATAGTTCCATTAGGAACACAGAGCACCATGATGGTGTTTCATTAATAGGGCAATAAAGCTGATTAGTCTGCTAGTTCAACGCAGCCTGTGTTGATATCGCTCTGGCTAAATCTTGCCTCTTGCTCTAAACTTCATTTCTCTCCATGTAATGTTCTCTTGTCCTATTTCTTTTAACGTGTCTCTTTTCCAGGTCGTACTAGGTCCACCTGTCCTCCTTTTACCTGCTATCATAAAGTCCAGTGCTTGTCTGGCAAAAGTTTTTTAAACGTATGACCGACCCATTTATATTTTAATTTTGTAATTATATACTCTACTTTTTCAACGTTTGAAATATACCATAACCTGCTATTACTCATGAGATTAGACCAAACAGTTCAATGAATTTTTCTAAAGGACTTTTTAATTTGTTGGCTGTTTAATGCCCATGGTGGCTGTTTAATGCCCATGGTGGCTGTTTAAAAGGAGTACGATTATTACGTTTGTATTAAAAATATACAAATTTGTTTTTTACTAATATTGGTAGACCTCCACACCTTCCATAACATGTTAAAAGATTTTTGAGCTTGACCTAATCTGTTTGTTATCACTGTAATTCCCATTTAAGCCGATCACACTGCCAATGTATCTGTATTCTTCTGTCTCCCCAATTACTGAGTTGTTAAGATTGATTGCCTCGCTCCCTTCTGTCCCAATCAATATTTTCGTTTTTCTACCATTCATCTTTAGTCCCACTTTTCTTGCTTCGCAGTTTAGCCCTCCTGTCTTTGCTTTCATCTTTACCTTTTGTTGTGATGGTAAGACATATGTTATCTGCGAATCCCAAATCTCCCAGTGTACCGAAAACGTTCCATTTGATACCAATTTTGACGACAGTTCCCATTTCAAGTTTATTCCTTTTTAATTGAACGCCATTACCACTACAGATTAAAATTAAGAATTGTTGGACGATAAAATCTTTAAGTAATATCAATAAATCACGGGCTAGTTAATTTGAATAATCTCTCATTTTGCCACTCACGATCACTGGTATTGCATAATCCATGTTAATTCACATCAGAAAAGTAGACCCAAAATCATTTACAAATAAATCCATCAAAACCACGTTACAAATAGGTCAATCGAAACCGCACAGTAACTAATACGAATGAACAATTGAGAGCGTCCAACTTTGAAATGTTAAGTGCGTCTTTCTTGTCGCCAACGGCTTTCCACTAATTCGCGTCAAATTAAATAGATTCCGCGGTCCGCAGTAATCCTTCTAATGATGAATGAAAATCTCTCGGCAATCGGCCAATTTTATATGAACATCAATTTAGCGGCTTGTCACTTTGAATTGCTCTGCCTATACATTATTGAAATCAATTGGCCGACTGATGGTCTCTTGAACGCATTCGATGGAGTTCCATTAAAAACAATTAAACCTTTAGCACCCCAGTGACTATATACATACAATGAACGTTAGCTAAAATAAAAAGATATCTAAATGTCTATGAAAATAATAGCAAGCCGTTTCTTGGGTCAAACTGAAAAGCATAATTAACTCAATAAAAACAAAACAAGTACAGATGATATTCAAACCATGATTACGAACGTATTTCCTGTTATAGGAGAAACATTACTTAAAATAATAGATAAATCTTTTCAAGTGAATATTCGTCCAAAATTTCGGAAAATTTCAACAGCAGTACTTATGCTGAAAGCCAAGGTTTGTTCTGAATTTAAACCTATGGGTATGCTGCCAAAAGTAGAGAAAATTTGCGAACAGAAAGCTAAAGAACAATTATTAAAGAAACTTCAGAAAAGGTCATGCTTGCAAAACGTCCTTGAACTAAATTCTTGCTAACTGAAAGAATGAGAGAACGACAATAAAACTGTGTCGGTTCACAACTGGCAGAGACTGATCATTAAAAAAATTATGAAATTATAGGGTAAAACACGCTACTCTTAAATGGATAAAGGTTTACCTGACTGAAAGATATCAACGTACTAAATTCGAAAACAAAGTGTCAAAATCGAAGGAAGTTTGCCTGGGGGTTCTTCGTAGTTCGATATTGGTGCCGGTTATGTTTTTTTTTGTGTATCAATGACTTAAGTTACACCATACAAAACTGCACGATAAACCTTACTTTTATACTAAATTAGAGCAAAATACTTCCAAAATTGATTGGCTATTGGCTAACGTTAAAAACTCTCTTCGTGATATGCATGCATTTGAGTGAAATCTTTTAGGGGATAATTGAAATGCCAATTGCGATCAGCCAAGCCAAATCATCAAAACGTTTGCTCAACCTAGTGACACAGATGCAAAATTCTCTGTCGGCGTCTTTGATCTTTGTGATTCAAATTTTATGATCTTAAAGTAAAAGCACCATACTGTTAATGGTGCGCGTGCGGGAAATTCAAATTTACAATATACACATGCAGTTCATACTCGTTATATTGGTTTAAAAATATTTCATAATTTACGTACATGGCTCCGTACATGGCTCCAAATGATTATTTTTTTTTTCTCGTTTAAAGAAAGAACTTAGGGAACGTCGGACGTAAGGACGATAGTGAGTTGCAAGCAGCTGTAATACAAAATTTTAAGGGAAAAACTTAGATTATTTTTGCAAGGGTATAGAATTATGAATTGATCATTGTAATAAATATATTGAAGTTATGGAAGATTATATTGAAAAATAAAAATTGTTATATTTTACCAACTTTATTTTTTTCTATAAGTACCAGGCCAAGAATTTATGGCGCCTACCTCGTAGCTTTAAAACGGTAATGTTTCGATCTATCGCAATTGTTCATTTTTACGTCAAATTAATTGCTGACTTCAACTGTTTTATAAAAAACAGAGCAATCCGTTTAAGAAAAGTTAAGTTTACATTACTTCCGGTGAAACTGGGAATTGAAAAGGTGTGTCGATTTTTATTAAAAGTTTGCCTCCTCGTCAAAATAAGTCTGCAAATTTATAAAACGAGAACCTGCTTAGTTTTTGATATACGACTAACATAACCTCATCCTATGACACCTGTATACAAAAGCGTACATTAATCAAACTTACGCTAAAAACTAGATAGATGTAATATATTCGGTGATTACACAATAAAACAAATAAAACATACATACACAAGTTTAATCTAGGCGGAAATAATTGCTACAATATATGTATTTTTTTGAATTTGTTTTACAAGGTGAAAAATAAGTCGATTTCTATTTTTTGTGAGCTAACTTTTGCCACTTCAATTGCATTTCAGGTGTCACCGGAAGTGATGTCAACTTTCTTATTTTAAACACCCCGTTTATTTTTACGTTTTTGAAAAGGTAATCGAAAGGCAATAAAGGTTTTGGTAATCTGTTTTGTTGTTACGCCAAAGTTGGCTAGGAAAGAACGCCAAATTGTTTCTTGTGGCGCCAGACTGATCTAAAGAGCTCGTTGCTAAGCTAAGTAATCATAATAATTGCCAAACTGTCAAATCTCCATTACAAAAGCGTAAATCATTCTTGTTATCTATTGTTATTATAACCTGCTTTTATCACACTTTCGTTCTTTGTGCTCCTTATCATTTTACGTCATTTTAACTAATTGTTGTTTCTACTTTACTTTATCGAACTTTATTGTAATTAATTGTGGTAGGTTTGTTTAAATTTGTTAGTTTTTTACGGGAAATGTGCTTAAGTTTCAGCTTTTTAAATTGTTGATTTTACAATGGCATCCGCATGGACCACGTAAGATAAACATCAAGTACCTAATTTTAATATTCGGTGAGTTTGTCAGCAATTACCACGAAGTGGAATATAATGTACATACACTGCCCTTGTACAACTGGAAATATTTGAACTTTGCACTAACAATAAGTAAAGATAGATAGTATAAAATTTACAGCGCGAACTGCTTTAACAGAATATAATATGATTTAAATTATTGTACAATTCGTTGCACGACCATGGCAAATAAGGTGATAATTGCTGCCAGATTTATACATAGTATTAAAATTGATTCAGCAATTTTACATGGTTCGTGCCGAAGCCATAAAAGTAACAATACAAAAACTTAAAAAAACAGACACATTGTCTATCAAAAACGAACACATTTAAACAAACTTACCATATTTAATTAATTGCTATAAAGTTCGATAAAGTAAGGAAATAACAATAATTAACAATGCAAGTTAAAATAACGTGTGACAAATGCAGGATATGATAACAATAAACTACAAGGATAATTTACGCTTTTAGCTTTGAGATTTGACAGTTTGATTACTTTGCTTAGAAACGAACTCTTTAGATCAGTCTGACGTCACAATAAACAATTTCGTGCTCCTTCCTAGCCAACTTTGCGTCCTAACAACAAAAACAATTTCCAAAACCTTTATTGCTGCATATCGTAATATTTCTTAAGTTAAAGTATAACATATGCGGAATCATTGGATTACCTTTCTTAAAACGTAAAAATATATAGGATGTTCTATTTAAAATAAGAAAGTTGACGTCACCTCCGGTGACACCTGAAATGCAAATGAACTGCCGATAACAGCCAAAGTTAGTTCACAAAAAATAAAAATCGACCTTTTTTTCTGAAATCGCTAGCTTCTGTCGTTCAAAAGTTAGCATGGGGGGGACTTTAGGACCTCACTGTATATAAAATATAGTTTGTTAGAATTATAGAGGTTGTTATTATTGCAACTACGTTGTTGGTTAAATTACTAAACATGTAGTGATTTTTCCTCTGATCATAAAGGTGTTGGGAAAGAAACAACCAAATATCGCATTTCAGCGTTAACTTGATTTGTTTATATTTTTTAAATTGAACATCCTGTATATTCTTCAATTATTCGATAGGATAATCGACAGGAAATGAAACTGATACGATGAAATTTACATTGGACAATTGAAATTGTTATAACTTCGTTATTAGAGCAGCTATTGAGATAGTGGAAACATGAAAAATGTGTATAATTTATTCCGCCCAATAAAATGGTGTAATGAAAAAAAAATGCGAAATCATATTTCAACGTTTGGTTAAATAACGTTTTTATTAAACACACTGTATATTTTTTCACAAACCGATAAAGGGTGACATTTCAAATAAATTACCCTTATAACGCTAAAGCCTCAAAAAGTGAATTGATTTATTGCAACAGTTTCTCCTCAACCTTTCGTAGCGCTACCCGTAATATAAAGATGAATATATGTATGTAAGTATGTCTAAAGTTAACAATTAAAATTAGGAGCAAGTCAATGAGCTAATGAAAAAGTTTTTTTTTATAGCTTACAGTATAATTAAATTATTTCTTGAAAAATTTAATTTAATAGGGATTATTTCTATGTAGTTTAATAATTAATGAGTTAATATTTAAGTTTATTTATCTTTTTTTTATTATATATTTTTAAAAAATATAATCGAAAATGTTAATGAAACGTCATACGTTAAAGGTTATATCATTGTATGGGTAAATATGCCATCTATATTTCAATTTCTATATTCGCTACTCTCTAGCAAAGAGTATATATATATATATACTGTCTCCAGGACGGCATGACTATAACCACTGGCACTACGTAGCGCCAGAAAATATTTCAGTTGGTGTTTTTGAAGATTAGTGGCATAAACTGAGAGATGTAAGGGCAACGTGGCCAAGAGTAATAAGCTTTAATGCTTTTGTTCTTCTAATATTGATTTTGCTGGTAATGATTCCATCAACATCAGGAGCTGTTTATTAACATTATCTGTCTTGGTTATTGTTTCTAGGCATTTTTTTCATGTGTACTTCTACATTATATGTAATTCTATTCCGACGGACAATAAATATTCTTCGCTAAAAATATTTACAACAAGGCTACGCTCGTAAATATTAAAGACGCAATTATAGTATTTGATGGGACGTTGAGGGTATTGGTATGTGTCTTCATTGATACAAGTAATGTAGGTAGTTGGCTGCAATGTATATTACACATCGCAAAACTTTAACTTTAGTTAGGCTAGGTTATTGTAGGCATTAACAAAATTAATTGATTAAGTGATTACTGAGTTAATTAAAATAATTTTTTTTCGTTATTACCTAGGGTAGCAATGGAGGATCAGGTGTTAGTTTCTACCACTGAATTGCCTCCTTGTGATTTTCAGTTCTCGAAGTAGAAAAAAATATATATATATGTTATTATGTCATGTATGAACTGAAATAAGACTACTTATTATTATTGTTAAGTTCACTTTTGTCTGAACGTTATTCTGTAGGTAACCTCTACTTTTCGCCTTTTTAAAATCACAGGCAATGTGCTGCATTATGTACGTATATGTCGTACTGTTTTAAACAAGGCAAGCGCAATTAATAATGTGTATATAAATAATATGCATTTTAAGAATTTTAAGTAAAAAATGCTTTATTTTAAGAAAATGAAATTATTGATTTATGAACAACACCTAAGCGCATTCTGGAATTAACAAAACTATTTACTATCCTTTATAAAATAAAAATATTGTTTTGTGTTATAATAGCCATTTACTTACATACTAAGAATCGCTTTCTTTAATTTTTCTGCAAGATTTCCTTGAATCAGGTTAACAAATGTCTTAAACAAAGAAATATTACAAGTGTATACTTCTCTTAAGTTGAGAAAGAAACGCTAAGAACGCTCGTTGATAACACAGGTATGGTGCCAGAAGCAATTTTAAGGACCGACATTTAATTGTTGGCTGAAATTTTGAGGATATTAAGATTATTATTATGTAAGATTTAATGGCTCTCAAATCTCAACATTAAATTTTACTTCTACATTATGCATGTATACAATACAAATTTATAAGCCACACAGGTATGCATTAATTTGGTAGTCAATTCAAAAATGTGACACCACACAAAAGTGACAAATTATGAAAACATCTTAAAAACGAATTTACTCTCCAACGGTCTTCTGGCACCGAAACTACATTCGGCGTACTCTATCGTTTATTTTTGAATCTTATATCGTTGGACGTTCAGAGAAACTTGTAAAATGTTCGTAACGTAACATAAAAACTGAAAATTTGATTTGATGAGTCCTACCATCGCCTACAACGATAGAACCTAACGTTTCATTTTTAAATGCTACTTCCATTTCCGATTGATGGCGCAATTCTGAATAATTTTAAAATGCGTGCAATGCAACGCGATATTTATACTGTACACCTACATGCAGTACATTTCAGATAACACTGGTCATAGGCATTTGCATAGTAAAACCTTTATGTGATATTAATGCTTTCTCTACGGGAAATGTTTGATATATTTTTTATCCACATGTAGTTGAAACGATTTTCGTGAGGTTTTGGGGCATTTTACGCTTTAAAGTCGAAATTAAAGAAAAAAAAGTAGCTGCTTTAGCGGCAATTTTAGGAATTGTTAGCAGAAATAATGAGACATAATTTCGCCGCTGGAAATCACAGCCCGCGTTGCATCAATCAAAGCTACAGCTAATGTTATTCAAACGATTCACTATAGGCAGACATGTAATTCATAATGCCTCTTACTTATTTCAACAAAAAATACATTGATAACACGCAAAGGAAACAAACAACTACGAATAAAATTTTATCAAAAATTAATTACCTAAACTAAAAGAACAAAAAAAAAACAATCTTAGTACAAAAAGGTAACAAACAATAAATTATGAGAAAAATTGCATCGTGAAGTAAGTTAACTAAGCAAGGCGCTCCACATTCTGAAGATTTCTTATTGTTATTTCTTTAAATGCTTCCACGATTCTTAGCCTTAATTCGTTGGTGTTAGAGGGTCTACACGCAGAGGAATGGCTTCTTGCATCAAGAAAATAGATTTTCTTCCAAAAATCAGTCTCCATTCGAGAAACTTGAACTATTCACAAACCAAATAATCGCCAGGAAATAGGCCTCGTGTACTAGATATCACCCAGAAGGATTATGTCGGACGACAAATGTGTAGTACGCCAAGGTAACAGGTGTTTCTCAGCTACTCAGCACCTACGGCTACGCTAAACCGGCCAACAGTTCGACTGCTATTGGGTGAATGATACTTTTAGCGGGGAGGTACCCTCTTTTACGTGTTTTACGAATGGCGTAGGCTCCACCCATCGCGATATTCCGTACACCAATAATAATGCAGGAATAGATGCATTAGCTATGACGTAAACAAGATGTGCTTAGAGAAACGGATTAATTGCTAATTACTGCGATTAGCTACGGATAAAATTCAATTTAAATATGACCATATTGTACATCAATACGAGTACTATTATTAGACTAAGTATTGTTTCAAAAGTAGGAGAAATAAAGTTTCCAGGTGCCTAGAAACTATGCGTACGACGTTCGGTTACTCAATGAAACAACTAAGTAATGAATATATTAATGAATTATGAACGTAATGCAAATTAACTGCTACCATATGTAAGAATAGGGTATGTATAACGGAGGTATTTAGCCGGGTGAAATTTTGAAATATCAAATATTAAGTATTTTATTTAGAAATAAACATTGCAAAGAAGCACATCTCAGACGCTAATACGATGAACCCTGGGCAGGAACGACTACGCGTCACCAAAAACGCTAAGGAATGTAGAAATTCATTAAAATTATTGTTACGCGCCAAAATAACGTTATTTAAAGTAGTTCAAATGCATTTTCACGGCAGAGCGCCAATTAGGGTGTAACAAAAGTTCTATTAAGAAATTAGGCGACCAATCAAAGAAACATCACAATAATGGAAAAGAGTTAACAATTAAAATTAGGAGCAAGTGAATGAACTAATGAAAAAGTTCTTTTTTATATGTTACAGTATAATTAAATTATTTCTTTAATAATGTAGTTACATAGGAATTATTTTAATGAGATAATATTTAAGCTTATCTATCCCTTTTTTATTGTTATTATATATTATACATTAAAAAGAAACTATAGTGCACACGGTAAATAGCAATAAAAAGAAAAATATTACGCTAACCGGTATCTTTTAAAAATGTTTATGAAACATTGTACGTTATATCATTGTATGGGTAGGTATGGCATCTGTATTCCGGTTTCTATCGCTATTATCTAGGACGGCATGACTATATCTGTCCCAAATAAGTGGCGCCAGGAAATATTTCAGTGCTGTTTTTGAAGATTAAAGACTGAACTGAGCGAACGATGTAGACAGGAACAAAAGGCGTTAGTGCTTCTCTCTTCTCACATTATTTTTTCCAGGAGTAATTCTATCAATACCATGAGCTATTTATAATTAGTATTATCTTGTTGGTTATTGTTTCTAGGCACTTTTTTATGTGTACTTCTACATTGAGTTCCCTATTGTTTGAACATTATTCTGTAGATAACCTCTCCCTTAGCCTTTTTAAAATTACAAGCAATAAGAATAATTTACTGCATTATATACGGATATGTCGTACTGTTTCAAACAAGGTAAGTGCAATGAATAATGTAGATTTTAATAATATGCATTTCGCGACACAATTGAGCCACGGTTCTTTTGGAGGGAATGGTATTATAGGAGGTCAGTCTTATAGGAAATACCTATGTTTTTCTATAGATAGTAATCAAAGAATTCAAGTGCTATGTCCTTATAACCAAAATAAATTAGTAATATTGATCTGGAATCATATACAATATTTTAATTTGTTTCGTACTATCAATACATGTTAATCTTTCAATTGCTTCAACAATAAATGTATTTTTATTTAACTACAGTTCTCAGAATTCTATTTATTTCATTCTTATGCTTTAAAAAAAGAACTTAAATTTAAAAACTGAGCTAGACCATTTAATAATTGCGCTAACTGAGCTGGAGCTGTAGCCAGTGGCGCCCAACTGAAGCGTAGCGGTAACAATTGGCGCCCAACGTAAATTAAACTGAACCGTAGCGGTAGGAAAATTTTAATGAATATTGGGGAAATTTTAGAATTAATGCTGGTTCTTTCTAGCTTGCACACAATGCTTTTACAGTCAGTTATCACTAATACGTTAGAAAATGATCCTATTGCACCCAAGTACCTGAACCCTTCGTTGATTGCAATTAGTTCTGCATTAAAAACTGATTGACAGCCTTTCAAATAAAATTATTTTGAGAGTTCTCGCTGGGGCTTGTTCAACTTTATGGACAAATAGAATTTAATTTATTATTAATTTTTGGTAGGCGCATTCAACTATATTTTTCTTAAATATATCTATCGAAAAAAAATGCCTTCTCTTTTTTCAAATTTTATAAACTGGCCGTCGACTGTTGATTAAATGTATGCATACTTGCTATCTACATTTGTGTTGTGATATCTGAGGTCATGTAAATGATTTCATATATTTTGCGCGTTTATTTTTAAGCCACGGAATGTTTCCAAACTCATAAGTAACGTGCAACGTGTAGTATTTATTACGAAAATCTGTTTGCAATAAATTTCTACGTTTCTTTTGTGGTCGATCGATACCTTGGGAATTATTTCTGCGTAGGTGAATTAGTTAGTTAATTATAACGCTGAAGTTAGCCTCCAGATAAAATAAAAACGAAAACGATATATAATACTAGAATTCTGCATAATTTAAACATATTTAGCTAAATGTATTGCAGAAAGTCATAAAATAATCAACAGGTGACGTTATTTCTAAGAATTAAGCAACCCGTGGAAAACATTCAGCCACTAAATCTCTCGCAAACTATTGTTTTGACCTGTAGAAATTCAAAATTTATTTTCAAAAATAAGAACGGCTCTTGCAATCTTTTTATGTGACGTAAAATGTTACGAATGTCATGTGGAATTATATATGAAGTACACGCTGTAAAACGATATCACATAAATTGTGGGTCCATTTTAACACGATGTATCATCAACGTGGGTAAATCTTTAGGAAACGATTAACTTTTACTAATACAATTGCTCGAAATATTGTTTCGTTATCAATAATCAACCTTTAATATGGGATTTTTATCTACTATGAATTATTGTAATGTATTTCTTTATTCGTCTGAATGCTATAAAAATATTGCCGTATAACTATAGAAACGAAACCTTTTTAACGTTATATTAAAACTCTGCGAAAGCTATACAGTGTAATTTTCATGACATACATATATGTACGGCAAGAGAGCGAGGCGGGGATTGAGTGGAATGCAATCGATTCGATGCAGATCGCGTGTTAGTATTTAGTACGCTTGTAACAACGTTGGCATGTGGACCTACTGTGTGCAAGAACACACGTAATAATTTGAAGTAATGGTCGCCTGGAAATGAGACTTTCGTAATTTATTTTGTTGTTGCTACGAAGCTTAGACGAAACTAATAAGAAATTCTAAAGACGAAAATAAAAATGAAATAAAAGAAAAGAAAAATAAATACTCTAGAAATTTTTACTAAGATCGTCCGCACATAATGCAGTCTACCTCGTAACTAACCACATCGGGTGCCTTGAGCCATCGACTGCGGCTAACTCCTCCGCTTGAGAGGAGGGGACAGCGTGCTCAGCATTTGTAAATACGTGCGGCATGCTTAAACAGTAGAGTAGTTTGTTGCTTAAACGATACACATTCATTACAGTTAAAAAATTCAATGTAAACTCAAGCACAACCTCATAACTTGAACTTAAAAACAAAACTGACAATCGATACCCACAGCAACTAGGAGAATACCAACACGCGAAATGAAAACTTTTCTCTGTAAACAGCTGTATCTCCGTAACTAATAAAAATTGGACACATGTTATATGGAATTTTTTATTCGAATTAATCTACACTATCACCCACTAAAATATTTAGCTTTCCTCCTGAAATACCCTGTATATATTTCTACTTTTTCGGCTGTAGTGTAACCCATGTTAATTTACAGATTGACAGCTAGCAAAAACTAGCAATTGTTTTATGTTGACATATCATTTTCACACCTTCCTTGCTTTCTAACTCAGAGTATGTATTAATTTTATTTAGTAAAATAAGCCACTAATTACTTAAAATAGGCTAATATAATAGGAGTAATAATTTGGAATCAGGAGATGGAAGGCTGTCCAGAGAAAAAAACGTATGGGGTGTTCCATTAAAAAAAAGCAAAGCTATGTTTTGTTGGCCGCGCTCTCTGTATACAATTCTAATATGGATTTCTTACAAATCGCTCTACTAATACAGCTTTATTTAATAACATAAAATGTATTGCACAAATAGTGATTCTAGCAATGTCTATCGATGTCAATTGATTTATCTAAGGGCTTTCAATTTAATTAATCATGGCATTTTAAAAGCATAGCGAATGTGGTATCGTTGAATTCATCTTTCTATTGCCTTTTCAAAATTGTAAAAATATACAGGATGTTCCATTTCAAATAAAAAAGTTGACGTCACTTCCGGTGAATCCGGAAATGAAGTTGAACTCCCGATAATACCAACAGTTAGCCCAGAAAAAATAAAAATCGACCTATTTTTTCCGAAAACACTAGCCTCAGTTGTTCAAAAGTTAGTAGAGGGGGGCGGGGGTACTTTGGATCCTCACTGTATATGGGATAAAGGGTATTGCTAATCATGTATAAAAGGTAGTTTATGAAAGACAAATCGGATAGTATCACTAATTTACAGTCCGTGGTCATCGAATTAGGACCGCTTAAAAATATTATGATTTTGGAATAAAATTAAAAAAAAAACAGTTGGCAATGTTATTATTTAATTACATATAACATGCAAGTAAGTATAATTTGAATACATACATATTTACTAATATTTGCTTGTTCCTCCTCTGTGTTTTATTATTTCCTCGATCCCTTTTGGGATACTGCCAATGCAGCTTTTTATTGTTCTTTTTTTTTTCGTCGCTATTATGTTATACATCTTCAATATTTTGTTGTAATTCTTCCGTTGTAGTTGAGTTTCGCGTACTTACGATGTTTTCCAAGACATTCCACACATTTTCAATTAAATTTCAAAAAGTTTTAATTTTATTTGTGTGCGTCTATTTTCGCGGTCAATTATTATCATAATGGGAAAGAAGAAGGATATAACCACAGAGACAAAAGCACGAATTTTTGCTCTTCTAGAGACGGGAGGGTTCTCTCAACTTGAAGTTGCACAAAAAGAAGGTATATCACAATATCACAAATGTCTTAATTCGATGGCCAGGGACTGTAGGCATTCCCCAAGTTCTGTAAATTTGGTTGATAATATTACATTATTTGTTGAAGACGTCTATGTTGTCATTTCCTTTAGTAAGTTAGATGACTTATTTGCTAAAACAAATTTAGCTTTCAATACTATATCAAATTGGACGTTTAGTAATAAATTACTTATAATATTATAAATAAGGGTAGAACTCAAACTATTTTGTATAATAATAAATCCAGATATAACTTGAATGGCTTTGTATTAAATAACGATTTTGTAACCTTTGTGAATTCCTCCTAAGTTTTAGGCGTCTTTATTCATGAAGATCTAAAATGGGATGCGCATGTTAATAACCTATGTAAAGCAGTATGCAAAATTTGTTATGCAATGAGTAATTGAGAGAACAGTTGTAGTCTTCATATTTTAAAAACTTACTATCATAGTAATTTTTTTCCTAAAATGATATATGGAATTACTCACTGGGGACTAAGCTCGAGTGCCTTTCGAATCCTCTTGCTACAAAAAACGAATATACGTATTATGTTTAGCTTAGGATGGCGCACACCGTACAAAAAAACTTTCAGATCAAATAATCTGTTGACTTTTTATGATGCGTATATTATGGAAGTTTCTAATTTCTATGAAATGCGAAATAAAAGCTATTTATTACCTCTATACAACAAAATAAGCTTAGTTCAACGACCCTTGTCTTTCATTGTTTAATAAGTAAAGCGTGACAAACGGTTGCACCCACAGAGACGCCTGTACGGGGGGGCGTATGTACGTATGTGGATGCAGAGTTCAGTAATGCGATAGATATTGAGGAGTTGGGTCGTCCGGTTATTTATCGGATTCTCATTGTGTGTTTTCGTAAACATGGGACGCAAGCCTGGTGTACCTCTTGCATCGCATGTGAAGAAATATATTTGGCGTTTCCCTGTTTTGCGATTTACAGGTTCGCACATTCGTTGCAAATTTTGCGGTACATCGTTGCTACGTCATGTATTAAATTTAAGAAACAATATTCCGTACTGGCAATTTTTGTATGACTTTATTTTCATGTTGAGCACGTGCAACATCACACAACACCAAATAGATAATGAAAACTTTCGTCTTTTTTGGGATAAATATGTTCCATCATGGAAGCTACCAACAAAAAGACAATGCGGTACAATTTACCACATGTGCAAAATGCAGTAAAAGGCTGTATAAAAGACGAGTTGAGAAACCAAAAAATCTGGTTCACTGTGGATGAAACTACTGATGCTCAGAAACACAGCGTGACTCATATTGTAGCGCGTCCTTTAAAACGTAATAGTCCAGCAGCTTCCTTGTTGTTAGCCAGTAAAAGGATTGAAAGAACTGATGCCGAAACCGTTGTAAACATAATGAAAAATATGTTAAGAGGATTTTGTATCGTAGGAGCCCAAATCACCATGTTAGTTTGTGACGGAGCCGCAACAATGCTGAAAGCTGGTAGGTTGTTAAAAGTATGCTTTCCGACTCTTCTTCACATAACATGCCTCATACACGCATGCCATCTCGTAGCAGAAACAATTCGAAGCAAATATCCTAGGGTGAATGATTTAATATCATCTACCAAAAAAGTGTTTGTGAAATCTCCCAAACGTATGCGCGTATTCAAGCAATTGTATCCGCAAATTCCGCTACCACCTCAGCCTGTATTGACGCGATGGGGAACATGAATCGAGGCAGTATCTTACTATCGCAAATATCATTCCCAAATGAAAGTCATTTTCAAACTTAATTCTTCTAATTCTCAAGCGGTTCGCGAGAGCCAGCAACTTTTTTCCGATTCGGACGTTCAAAAGGAAATAGATGACATTTCCATAAACTATTCTGTAGTGACACAAACTATTTCGCAGTTAGAAAATACTCACTTATCTATACAAGACTCGTTAAATAACATCAACAATTTAGCAGCTGCTCTAGAAAGCTTGACGGATCCTATAGGGCTAGATGTCGCGCAAAGTGCAGTTTTAAATAAAAATCCGGGTTTAGAAAATGTTCGATCTATATCTGGAATTCAAGACTGCACAGAAGAGATATAGGAGTATTTGAATTTCGCAAATCTTACTTCATTAGATGCTGAACGATCATTTGCAAAGTATACGAGAACGTTTTCAGACCGTCGTTGAGGCCTGACCGAATCGACAACGAAAGCATTGCTTTTGTTGCAGTACTACGCGGCGAACCATGGCAGTCGCACATTACCGCAGTGGTCATCGATACGTCAATAAAAGGTAACAATCTATAATTTTTTTATTTATACTGTGTCTACTTTCGCGCGGTGCGCCCCGGACGGTTCCACTAGTTTCTCGAACATTATAAATAGTACACGCACACCGATCGACCGATAATAACCGAACGTCCACTCGATTCCTTGTATGTACATAGTAAACACAGCTCCTTTCACGGCGCCTCTGCGGGTGCAACCGTTTGTCACACTTTATTAATAAGTTTCCAGCAAGCATAAAAAATATAAATAGTGTATTTTTTTTTTAATCAGTAAAGAAATACCTGTTATCGCTTAACTGCTACCGAATTACTGATTTTACTGATTTGTATTGTAATTTGGATATTCATATATATGCCTTGTAGGCATTTATGTATATTTGTTGACAAACCTTTAATCGGTATAGGAAAAACACTACAATTTTTATTTGAAGCACTTCTTTCTTTTAAATCACGAAATAAATGAAAGTAGATATATGGTTGCACGGCTGACACCCTCGTTGATTTAATTAATATGCTACTAAATTAATTTGCAAAAATGATTCCCGGTATAGCTATTTTGAACAAAATCGAATTTGAGCCACCGTCGTAATGCTCCCTATTTTACACAGATTTCATTTAATTTGATGCCCTCGTTAATTATGTCATCATATGCATATAATTTGACACATATTCATTAACGCTCTGTCGAGCTTTACATTACTCTATCGCGATGTGTTAGCTTTCCCACCTACTCCTCGCCGGTGTTCTCACTCTGATTTGCATAGGTCGCGTTGTGCATGCGAAATAGATGGGAGGATAACCACAACAGTCAAGATACGACATTACATTTCGCCGGTAACAGATTTAGGTGGATTGACTTGATCGTTAGTACAAGTTGCAGAAAATACGAGTTTAACGCGAATATCTCAGATAGAATCCGGTAATAAATGCGAGGTAGGCGCCATAAATTTTATACATAAACTTGGTAAAATTTAAAAATTTTTATTTTTCAATAGAATCTCCCCCAACTTCAATACATTTATTACAACGATCAATTAATAATTCTATACTCTTGTAAAAATAATCTAAAGTTTTTCCCTCAAAATGCATTTCTGGGAGGAGGTTCAACGGGTCGTCGCCACTCCATCGATTCTTTTTTGGATAGAAGATCATAATACAGAACCATTGTTTCATCTCCCGTGACAATGGACTGCAAAATCGATTTCGGGTCGTCTCCACGCTTGCTTAAAAACGAACGAGCACATTCGACCCGATGTTCCCGTTGGAGAGCAGAAAGAAGATGCAGTACCCATCGTGCACCAATTCTAGTCATACCCAAATGGTAATGGAGAATTCAGCGAGTACTTGTTTCAGAAATGTTAGACATCACTGCTAATTCCTTCACTTTTAAACGGCGATCTGCTAATACCATTTTTTCAATAATTGAAATGTTTTAAAGCGTTATCAATTCATTGGCAGGCAAGGATCCCTTGAAAATGATGAGTACCTCTCACCATCTTCAAGGAATCCTTGCCCCAAACGGAAACATTGCCCACTTTTGGAATATGAAGGTCATAAATCACAATAAATGCCGTCTAAACATTGTTTAATGTAATTAGGAGAATGCCCTTCTTTTGTTAAAAGTTTAATGACCGCGCGGTACTCAATTTTCGTTACGTGAGACATTTTCATGCACTAGTCATGTTGTCTGTCTGGCTACTAAAAACTAGTACTTCGAATCGTAGTATATATCGTGTAGGCCTCACACATGTGCAACTATGACGCAACGGAGTTTGAACACGCTCGAACCTGTATAAGCCTGTCAGGCCGAGAATTTACGGCGCCTACCCCGTAATTACAATCGTATTAGGAAACGAAATAAATGTAATATTAGACAAAATCATTTCACCAACGAATATCGCACACCATTCAGTCATTGATTCAAATGAAATTTTGCTTTTCGATTGACTAGGTACCGCAATGCAACTTATGGGAGATGTAAATTTTAATGAATTTGCCGTATGAAAGGTACAATAATGACTAGAGTGGCTCACTAGCACCAACGGGCAGTGGTGGAGGTTCGATTCAACCCTCAGTATAACTGCGAGTCTCAACCAGACCTGTTGTGTATACATGTACGCTGCCGTAAATACTATTTCGTAGTTCTACGTGTCGTAAATGTCGCCTACGTCGCGAAAACGACCAATGTTGGACAAAGTTACAAAATTTATAACAGAAACGCCTGACCTAAATTATCATGCCGTTAAAATTCAATGTGTAGTTTGTAATATCCCTTTAATGTGTTGGTCCAAAAAGGATTGTCTACGCCACGTAAATAGTAAAGGGCATTCTTAAAAAAAAAATTGCACACGACACTATGACAAATTTAAATTTAATTTATGTGTTACATATATTGCATGTAATCTACCGTTTAATTTGCTATACAAGGAAGCATATGTCTTCTTTTGGAATAAATATTCGGACTGCAAATTACCATGTCGGACATTGTTACAAAGAATTGTGCCATCTGCTCGTGAACATGTTGGAAAAAAAATTAAATCGGAGTTGAAAGATAAAAAACTGTGGTTATGTCTGGACGAAACAACAGATCGTAAAAAACATTCTGTGGTTAATGTAATGGAACGTTTAATGGAACCACATCAGTCGTCACCTTCAATTCTATTAGCCTCCAGACGAGTACAACATTGGAAAAGTTTGAACTTTCAACAAACCAACTGTTGATGTTTATGAGTGATGGTGCCGCAAACATGCTTTCTGTAGGCCGGTCTCTCAAAGAACATTGTGTTAACTTGTTACATATTACGTGTAAAATTCACGCTTTCAGTCATGTGGCAGATAGTATTAGAAAATGTTATCCTGAGGAAGATGCTTTAATAGCGCATATAAAAGCAGTGTTTGTCAAATCCCCAAAATGTATTCGCAAATTTCACAGACTGTGCCCCCGTATGCCTCAGCCACCTGAACCTATTCTTACACGTTGGGGAACATGGTTACAGGCCGCGTTTTATCATCATAAATATTTTGAGAATATTAAGAACGTGGTTTTACAATTCGATCCAAAGGAAGCTGCGGTTATCAAGGAACGCCAGTCGAAATTTCAAGATAGGTGAAAACGGATTTAAAAACTATTCAGAACAATTACTTCGGACTAGTGGAGCCAATGGAAAAATTACAAAATCCTTGGGTGTCGTTAGTGGAATCTCTGCAAATAGTGCAACATGTTCACGCCCAGCTATGCGCGGTAGAAGACGCAAAAAATGTTTGTGTTCTAGAAAGGTTTGAAAGTTTTTAGAGAATGATTCTGATTTTGGCACATTAAGACAAATTTATGAAGGTGCGTCAACAGAACCGTTAAGTTGTTCCAAAGATTATTTTAATTACGCAAATATAACGTCACTAGATGTAAAACGTTAATTTTCTGCATATAAACACACTTTTTCCTCACGCCGCACTCGGTTTGCCGAAACAACTGTGGAAACATATCTAATGTTGCAGATATTTAACAGACATTATTCACTTTGTGATTTCACGGAAGACTCGTAAGACGGCAAGTGTTTGAGCACGTACTATATTTTATTTCTGACCATTTATTTTGTGTAAATTTTTATGCGCCCGCCACTGGCTGTTGGCGCAAATTGAGCAACTCTAATAATGACAGAATAATTGTGGGGGAAGTAATAAATGCGAACGGTATGGGCACTCTCCACACCACACAAATTGCTTAATAAATTGAGCTATTTGTTTCGGAAATTGGTGAATTTCCATAGTCAAGCGTACGACAGAATATATGGAAAAATATTAGTTGTCCTATAAACATATCTCATTCTTGCTCTTCTCTAATAGGTAATTACGAAACATAATCCATATACAACAATTGTGCCTATTGTGTAAATTGTGGGAGATTGAAATTTTTAGATAGTACAATACACCATAAGGTATCTTTTCAAAATATTTCCGAATATACAGGATAATCGATAAGTAACGGACCAGATACTTTGTTATTTTTGATGGAACATCTTGTATATTATTACGTTTTTGGTTTCTCCGTCTAAAAATAAACGAATACAATATAAATTGCATATATCTATTTCCAATAGATTTCGAGATGTTTATTTTGCTCTCAATTCTCCACTTCAAAATTCAAAATCAATTTTATTCTCGCTGTATTCAAAATACACTGGTGGAAAATAATATTAAATTTAATGTCAGACATTTATTTCATGTGTTGTGCGTAGTGATGTCAATGTGTGTTTATCGTTGACAATTTCCGTGCATAATATAATAAAACAAGTGTCGCGATTAAGATATACAAATAAAAATGTTTCAAATTTAATAGTATTTTATGAAGAATGTAGCCGAGTGATCCATAGAACATGCCGCACTTTTGCAAGGCACCAAGACCTATAAGATATATTACGGTCCTTGGATACTTCACAGCTTTGCCCGGATCTAAGAGCCAAAGTCAACCAGAAGCAAACACAACGCTGCGTTCACATAGGGTAGTGCAAAAATTTGACCAATGGTTTGCTTTGTCATAACCTAACCTAATTTATCTGTTGACACTGACAATTGGTTTTGTAATACACGGAAACGGTACATAGTATGTTTATTTCCCTAGACAGTGAGGTCCTAAAGTACCCCGCGTTTTTAGAAAAAATAGGTCAATTTCTATTTTTTGTGAACTAACTTTTATCAGCAGTTCAATTGCATTTCCGGTATGACCAGCAGTGACATCACCTTTTTTATTTTAAATAGAACATTCTGCACATTTTGACGATTTTGGGAAGATAATCGAAAGGCTAATCTAACAATACAACATATGTTATACTTTAACTTAAGAAATATGACGATATGCAGCAGTAAAGGATTCGGCAAGAGCACCAAATTGTTTCTTGTGACGTCAGATTGATCCAAAGAGCTCGTTACTAGGCAAAGTAATCATAACAATTGCCAAGCTGTCAAGTCTCAATTGTAAAAGCGTAAATTATTCGTGTTGTTTAGTTATTATATTATCCATTTGTCATACTTTCGTTCTTTGTTCTCGTCATCGTCAGCGATGAAGCTAAATATTTAGGAGTTATGTTTGATAAAAAAAAAACTGTCATACAACTCCTACATCACATTACGGCATCGCTAATCCTCGATGCAAAAGAGGAACCTTGGCATGGGCACACAGACGGCTCGAGAATAGAAGGAGTCAAGACAGGCATAGGCATTAGTGGTATATGGGACTCGGCACTAACATATTTCAAGCAGAGATTTCTACTTTAAACTTATGCGCCATAAATAACCTCGAAAAAGGGATACGAGGCGCAACCATAAATATATTTACTGATAGTCAGACAGCACTGAAGGCTGTTACCGCCTACACATCTAAGACAACTGGGACGTAATAACCACGACAGTCTTCTGTAGGTCCCAAGCCATCAAGGGATTGAAGGAAATTAAAAAGCAGATAAGCTGGCCAAAGAAGCAGAAAACATGCCTCTCGTTGGTCCTATTCCCTATTGTGCCTGCCAAAGAGCCACATAAAATAAGTAATCAAGGAATGAGAGGAAAATCAACAGGCCTCTCACAGGCAAAACATCCAGCCAAGACAAAATCAGGTAAAGGCATTTATATCAGGCTCGCCAAAGACAGCAAAGATAGTGCTACCGTTCAGTAATGGGGACCTTAAAGCAGGATTTTTAACAGGTCAAGCAGCCCCAAAGTACCACTTATATAAACTAAGAAAAGCTGAAGATCAAATCTGTCGTCTATGCCAAGAAAATATAATGCCATCAGTCACTCTTGACTTTAACACTTCAGCAGGCCACTTCTCATACCTACTCAATTGAAGAAAGAAGATCCTAGAATAGTATTAAGGTTTATTAAAAGCATCCAACTACTCTAAAAAACAAAAGGGAACCGTTACAGTAGATGTATTTATGTCGCAATGCCAAATACATCTGTGCCATGGTTGTCCTTAACATTTATTCTTCATTTATATATTACGTCTTAACAGCTGTTTAAATACGGTTTATTATATATAAGAGATTTTCATTTTTGCGAATGGAAACCAATTTCAAAAGTGCTGATCATGTCGATGCGTGCAAGTTAAAATATTAAGTAATTTCAATTTATAGTGATATTCACATACCTATGACTGCAGTAGCAACATTGATTCTAATATTTGTAGTTCAACAAGGAGTTCTATAGAAACAATTATTTGTACCATTAACAAACACTTTAGAACCAAACAAACGTGGCAAATGAAGACATGTAGCTAGAGCTCACCCAAAATGGGAAGTACATACATATGTCGCCATCGTTAGTTGCGCGAACAAAATGTGCCAGCGACGTCGGTAATTTAAACAAATAGAGGTGCTTAATAGGGTAAGAATAGAACGAAAATAGTGCGATGATTGATAAATAATAGGAATTAATAAATAAAAATATTGCTATACCTCATTTAACAACGTTTTACCCAAACTTACAATTTCATCTCAAAACAATATTTCAGTCTCGAAAGGGTAGATATATAATTTTCTTGCTTCATTAAAACCTAGATTAAAAATATCTGCGTATTGTAATTACAATACAATTTCATTTCCTTAAATTTAAGGAAATGAAATGAATTTTCATTATACCCACCCCATGGCGTATTTTTGCTTCGCTAAACAATTTAAATAAAATTCCAATTATAACATTTTCTTTTTCTCGTCAACAAAATTATTGAACTTTGTGTAATGTTTTGTGACTATATTGTTTAGGATTATTCAAAAATAGTTATAAAGGTATATATTGCGGATGAGGTATGTATTGCGGATTAGCTGTCGTTTGTGTTTTTATTAAATCATACAATTCAGGATTTTTAGTTTTCTTGTGTATATTACGTGCCATAAGCCACTGCATCATTTCAGCTTTTTCCGCATTCGAAGTTGGATCCTGTTCTATTTTAACGTGATATGATGCATTATCAAGAACAAATACGCCTCGTTGTGGAATATTAGGTAATAACTAACGCTGGCCACGAGCGGTACCGCATCGGCGTAGAATCAGTTCGGACCGAGAGGAACGGTAGTATTACTTCGTCTGCGGAGCAGTACGGACATTTTCGCTGCCGGTCATTTGCGCAATGGTTTATCTGTCCTAGAAAAATTATGATTTCGTCAGCAAAACGACCGCGGTCGGACAAACTTCGAAAATTTATTGCAGAAATTCCAGATTTAATATTGAAGGTGCTAAAATTAAATGTGTAATCTGTAAAATCCCGTTAATGTGTTGGTCCAGACAACATTGTCTACGACACGTAAATAGTGAAAAACATGTCTCAAAAAGAATTGCGCACGAGACAATGAAAAATTTATATTCATTTATGCGTTACGTTATCGCATGTAATATACCGTTTAATTTACTAGACAAGGAACCATTTATCTGCTTTGGAATAACTATTCGGAGTGCAAATTACCAAGTCGAACATCGTTACGAAGAATTGTGCCATCTGCGCGCGAACATATTGAACAAAAATAAATCGGAGTTGAAAGATCAAAAATTGTGGTTGTGTCGACGAAACAACAGATCGGAAGAAACATTCTGTTCTTAATGTAATGGCATGCAAATTGGAACCTCATCAATCGGCACCTTCAATTCTATTAGTCTCCAAACGAATACAACAGTGTACTGCCGAAGTAATTTCAAAGTTAGTGTTAAATACATTGGACAAGTTTGAACTTTCAACAAACCAACTCTTGATGTTAGTGAGTGATGGTGCTGCAAACATGCTTTCTGTAGGCCGGTCTCTTAAAAGCATTCTGCTAATTTGTTACACATTACGTGTAAAATTCATGCCTCAATCTTGTGGCGGATAGTATCAGAAAATGTTATCCTGAGGTAGACGCTTTAATAGCGCATACCAAAGCAGTATTTGTCAAATCACCGAAACGTATTTGCGAATTTCACAGACTGTGCCCCCGTATACCAGAGCCACCAGAACCTATTCTAACTCGTTGGGGAACATGGTTGCAGGCCGCGTTTTATTATCATAAATATTTTGACAATATTAAGAACGTGGTTTTACAATTCGATACAAAGGAAGCTGCCGCTATCCAGAAAAGCCAGTCGAAATTTCAAGATAGTCAGGTTAAAATGGATTTAAAAATCATTCACGACAATTACTTCGGGCTAGCAGATGCAATAGAAAAATTATAAAATCCTGCGGTGCCGTTAGAAGAATCTCTACAAATAATGCAACATGTTCAAGCACAGCTATGCGCGATTGAAGACGCAAAAAATGTTTCTGTTCTAGAAAAATTTGAAAGTGTTTTTAAAAAAAATTCTGATTTTGGCACATTAAGACACATTTGTGAAGATGCGTCAACAGAATTAAGTTATTTGAAAGATTATTTTACTTACGCAAATATTACGTCACTAGATGTAGAACGTTCGTTCTCTGCATATAAACGCATTTTTTCCTCATGCCGTACTAGTTTTGCCGAAACAACAGTTGAAACATATCTAATGTTGCAGATATTTAACAGACATTATTCACTTTGTGATTTCACGGAGGACTCTTAAAATGGTAAGTGTTTGAGCACGTGTTATTTAATTTTTATTTAAAAGATGAGCGAAATTATTTGCGGCAGCAAATATCTCTATTAGCAGAATAACTCTAGTGGAACGCGAGGCCTGGTCGACTCTACGCTACTGCGCGGTACCGCTCGTGGCCAGCTTTAGTAATAACTCTTTGTTTACCCAAGTAAAGAAGTTTTTGGAACTCATTTCATCATGATAGTCACCCAACTTAGAACCTTGTAGAGAACAAAGTCAAATAAGTTTTGTAAAAGGTTACACACTATGTAATAAAAATGGTAATTAAGTTAGAAGGTTGTGATCGTATGTTCTAAGTATTACAGAAGTAATAAAGCAGTATCTGAACGACAATAGTAATGGGTTGCGGTAGGGATAAACCCAATTTTTACTACCAGCAGGAGCATAACTAAGCGGGTTCCCTTCGAACTGATGCTTTCAACCCGAGAAAGCTATCATCGACCTTTCTTCGGGTTGTGTGTGCTGAAACTAGTACCTATAATAGGATTCACAGTAAATGATGATAGGCCTATTAATCCTGAAATATAAAGCGGCAAGTTGTCTTAAAATTTATTGCCTTAGCGCGTATATGGAATCTGTTTCCATTAATCTTTTTTTATCAGAGGTTTTCCCGCCATTCTAAAAATAATTATGCATTTTAAATAACACACTTATTTAATGGAAATAGCGTTCTTACTTGAACCCCTTTTCTTTAAACAGTGCTAAGTTTTTAGCCCCCAGAAAAACAATACGCCATCCTCGATGATTGTATTAAAATACCCTGCAAGTAATATTATTATTAATACTAAAAAGTTAGAATTAATTTGGATTGAATACAATGGAAACTCTATACATAACCATTATACCACACTGTATGCAAGATTTTCGCAGGTAGATATTCTAACGAATTATAATCTACGGAATACAATCTGAATATACATACCGTTTCAGCTGAAACATGAAACTTTATGTCAAGGGGCTCAACTTGATGCCAGTTTTTATTGAAATGATTGATATATGATAAAGAAAAATATTGAAATACCTTTAAGTGGGAAGTTTTTTTCGTGAATGTAAAAGTTATGAATAATTGCCGAATGTTGCAGAGTATCTTCTCACGAACTGTACTCTTCAGACGTTTTACGTGGTCTCTTCTTATGGAGGAGTAGAAAAAGAAGTAGCCTTTCCTGGAGTGTATATACTCCACTTTCGCAATAGATACTTCTGTAGTTTTTCAGATTATAATGTCGCAGGGAAGTAGTCTGGCCTTTGTAATGTTTTAGGGAATACTTGGTTTATCATCTTCTGCTTCTTGTTTTCATGAATTTCAAAAATTGGCGATAATTGCTCGCCTTGGCTGTGGATTAACTGTACTTTGACGCAACTCTTTCGAGTCGAGCCATCGCATACAATGTGCACATTAATAAACATAGATAGATCTACCTACTTTCTAATTTTTTACTGAATTTTCACACCTGCAGTAATGTAAGCCTTTCAAATGCTTGAGGAAAGACAGTTTCTAATAAAAAATGGAACGATAAAGCCTAGAAGAACAAAACAACTGAAATATATCCAAGATAAAAAAACCATGCAACTTAATCAAAGCTTTGGTACGCCACTGAAGTTCTCAATTGATATGGCGTCCACACCTATTTTCAAATGCCGCGGTAATATAGACTTGCCGACGAAATAGGTCTATTTGCGATATTAGACGGGTCAGATGTACGTCTCATCTGTGTCAGCTCTACTTCTCGGAGAAGAAATTCTGAGAACAACTCGTACCGACCAGAATCAACCTACGCAGCTTTAACTCACCAGAACTCGACCGAGCATCGTTTGCATACGAATGCCTCGATTGTGGGCCCTTCTGTGACCCACGCTCAAATAAACTACATGAAAGGAAAATGCAAAATCTGTAAAAACTAAACTGCTTCAATACATTCTTTCCACCCCTGCAAAAAACTGTAATGCATACGATATAGGAATTCACATTTTTGAGTACAATAGCACTGCGCGCTACGTCCTATGACGAGTCAATCACAGGAAGAGGAGGCAAGGAGTAGTGGCTGCTCTTTTGAAAAATATTAGATAGTAAAGCAAGCATTTCCTATTGAAGAGTAATCTGGCATTTGGTCAGACAAACTGCATTGGTCAGAAACAAAGATCCATTTTTGTAGCAACTGGACAGTTTGAAAATATCCAGTATTGGTCAATGGTCATTCGTATTTAGAAAGCGTATTGTGATTTTCGTTAATCAGAGGCGTAAACGCGTTACTAAAGGCATATCTCCCCAAGGATATTAAACAGTTTACTGGTGTGATAAAATATAAATATCTACGCACTTTCATCTAGTTCATAGAATTAGTGTTTTCAAAGTGTTAAAACTCTACAAAAAGTGATGTCAAGAAAATACATCTGTTCAAAACGTTATCAAATTTTTTAAATCACATGTAATGAGGAGACACAGTTAAAGAATTATAGGTATAAGTACCGCTGAAATCACTTCCTGTCGTATAAATCGTAGTATACTACATCGGTCACGTATATATTTCAGCAGTTAATGATAACAGCCAATTTGGTCAGGAAACCATAACTATTCATTATAAAAAACTTTTATCGCCATTTCCCGTTGGATTTTTGAGGTTATTAGATCTCAGGGTGTCACATGATTTCCCACAAAACAAAAAAACACCTTTGGTGTTCTGGCCAGCATTAAAGGCATTTTAATAGTACAAACAACAGTTTACAATGGAGGATGTAAAAATAAACCCCACAATTTACCTTGAAAAAGGTTTCGCGTAGCGCTTAAAAACTACAATCGTATAAAGTGGATAGATTACTCTACGTCTACGCTAAATTCAACAGCTTTTTTCCTTCAATTGAACGAGCTAGCGAATAACTTCTCGCCCTTCTACCTCGGCTGTAGGCTTCGCATCTATCATGTGGAGAGAAAAACTAAAACCAAATCGTTGACCTAGATAAATGGTCACTCTTTTCGTTTTGAATAAAATATGTTTTTAATTCGCAAAAAAAGAATCACGTATATATTTAGAACGGACTGGTTATAGTCTCTGTTTTTCCATCGAGTAAAGCAACCGACAAAGGAAACAATTAAAAGTCTGAATTGATTAAAAGATACGATTTTATCGGCCGCGGTTAACATCGTTTTAATAAAAGAACAGATCAATTCGTCCGTCCGCACGGATTGACAAAAAATTATCTAAGTAACTTCTCGAGCTTTCCGTTTTTGACGATGAAGCTGCAAGGAGCAGATAACGAGTATAAAATAATCATCCCTTCAAACGAGGACGCATCTGCTCGCTTTATACAGCTTTAATTAAGCTAGAAGTCTGAGTACGTAATTTGAAATTACGTGAAACAGCTAAATAGCAAACATTCATTAAGCAATAATAAATTATAACACGGAATAAAAATTTCTGTTAAAATCATATGAAACGATAAAAGGTTTAATAGTAATAATAATTAATGGTTTGGTTTATTGTCCAAGAAAAACCTTTAACACTTCCATTAACAGGACATACCAAAAACAACTGTCAGTTGCAGTATGCCAGTGCAAAAATAGAAAAAATACAAAAATTAGGAAATGTTTGATATATTCCATGCAAATTTCATGGACCTCTTCAATGCAAGTCTCTTGAAACAGAAAATACTACTAAACCACTAGTTAAAAAGCCAAACCTCAAGGGTTTAGGAAGGAACAGTTTTCGAGTACACACATCGGAATACCAGCTGTAGTACCCACCTGCAAATTTTATAGGCTATATTCATAGGGATACCGCTGGGTTCACCATCCCAGCAAATGTTCTAGGTGTATACTCATAGGGATACAAGCTGCAGTTTAACCCTCGCACAGCAACTTTCTAGGCTCTATACTCGTCAGGGGATACCAGCTCAGTTTACCCACACTCAGAAAATTTAGATAAAAACCCCAAAATCAAGTTAAGTAAGGAACAGTTTATCGAGTTATATACGCCATTAGGATTACAACTGCAGTTACCACCCCAGTTATATTCGCTATTTCGTTCGGTTATATGAATTATTTTCTATAGGGTGTAGGGTAAGCACCCCTTAGACTCTTTGCAGGTCAATCATATTTTGCTTGGTAGAACCGGGTTTTTAAATTCGGCGTTTCCCCCTGTGCAGTCGTTGCGAATTCTGGAGCTGGTGAAGCTTTAGATATTATTCCCAGAATGATTTGTTTCGAGAAAGAAAAAAACTTAGAAATAGCCAACTCGATACCGTTTTCATCTAGGGAAAATAAAAAAAACAAAAAATTGATTCATACATATTTTCCTTTTATTCTAATAATGAATATAAGAAGAAAATACAGAATGAAAACCGAAAAAGAAAAAACGATTGTCGCAACACAGGATTCGAGCTCCGGACCTTGAGATCGGACGCTCTACGCTCCAACCAATGGGGCTTTGAACGAGTGTATTAACAAACATTTATACTAAGGTAGTTAGAATTGCGGGAAGATCTCTTGAATAAATATTCGCATCGCCAAATTTTAAAATAAAATCTCGTCCCATACCGGTAATACTCCGCGTCGTCTATAGAGTAGGGAAAACACGTTCGCTAACATTGGGAAAGGCGCGTCGTTCGACGCGGAAAAGCGAAAAATTAATACGTATTTGTGACAATCGAACGCAGCGCTACCATTCATGTCGTGTTTTTATCAAGCCGCTAACGCGATGCTAAGGTAGGAGGAGTCGCACGGTACCGTACTCAGCAATTATTCGCGGTCTCGAAGCCGATTTTAAGACTCTCTAGCTAAGAATTCGTCGTCTCGCCCGATATCGCTAGATATACTTTTGGGATTCCCCATTTTGCCCAGAATTGCTTGTTTCGTCGGTCTCTTCGTCCACGGCGGCGATGATCCCACTAAGCGAGGACGTCGCTAGCCGACGCGCAGATATTCTTCGTTATTACATATTACTAGAGACGGTGCATTTTAGGACGTAAAAAACAGCTTAAAAAGTGCACTTTTTTAGGCCTTAAAAACTATGTACCTTTAAGTTATCTGGTTATTGTTTAAAAACTTGATTTAGGCAGTTAGGCAAATGTACTTTAAAAAAAAACGGGCAAACACAAAAATCATTTTATTTTAAAAAAACCGAATAAGATGATATTTAATGTAATTTTATGTACATTTCAGCCATATAAAAGAAATAAAACATACAAATTTGGAACTAAAACTAAAATATGTAGTATCATTTGTTAAAATAATAAATACATTAATAATCGCGTTAAACATGTCCTCAAATTTCGCAGTTTGCGTAGCACACAAGCTGTTTTTCAAGTGTCGTTAGTAACATTTGTTCTTCGCGTCGGAAAACAAGCAGTTTGATACGAAAAAAATGAACGTTCTACGTCACCGAGGTGTGTAGGACAAAACTTAAATAGGACCCAGTCAGCTGTGGTATGCGCGGTAGCTTCAACCGCTTTCGCCATCTGAGTGCTCAGCAAAACTCTTTATACCGTTTTGAAACCTAGATTTTCGATATCACATTGGTAAACTTGACAAACTTATTTATGCCAACTTTTCCTGGGGCATTCTTGAGAGCTGCTTCGGCATTATAGATTATCGCAACAGAAATCTGTAAGAGGAATGCCGATGTTTCAATCTTTGATGGTATCAATAAGAAATTTTCATAAGCGACTGGTGTATAAAAGATCGGTTTTGACATTGTTTGAGGAAAAGTATTCTTTGCGCGTGTCATCAATACAGTTAGCTGAATCTTTGGTCAAAACGATATTACAACCTAAAACATAAAGCGTTAATATAAAAACAATCTTATTTAAAAAATTTTGCTAAAAAGTACTTACTGATTTTATTGCCTCGAAAGAATTAGATAAAAACTACCGCCTCTAACCAAAGTTCCCAACGGGTTTAAGACAGGTTCGGGAGGCAAAGGAGATCTGGCAGATTCTTTATACACTGCAAAACAGTGGAGCTTTTAAAACAGACATCTCTTGGTATTGAAATTAACATTTAACATTAGCATATTGAGTTTTAGACATTCACACATCAAAGTGAGTCCATGTGCAAACATGTTAAAACGATTAGATTTTTAATAAGAAATCTTCAAATTTGTCCACATTTGAGCATATTAGAAGCACTCCGTGACTAAAAGCTTGACTTTTTCGTAATTAATTCATCTGTTGGACAACAAAATACCTAAAATACGAGAGTGCCTTTCAAATTAAATATTTCCTAGCATTAAATTACAATAATTATTAAAGTAAGTTTTTTGCATAATATATCTACAAAGCTTGGTTCACGACGATATTGCCACGGTATTGCAATGTTCTTTCAGTGTGCTTTGAGCCAGTAAATACGGTTTCCTGGTTTCAGAACAAAGCTTACCCACAATCATAATTTTCCATAATACAACCATTTCGGTCAGTCGCTTTGTCACCTATTAGATATCCAAATATCGTTGGTTATCAATTCTTCGCGAATCGTATTAATAGTCTTAAAAAATTAATCAAATATTATAGGTGTAAACAATAATCTTAATGAACACTCAAGTAAGAAAATACATTTTTAAATATTATTTATTATATAATTAACCTCATTGTAACATTTTGTTACATAGTTGTTCTTAGGGTTTTCACGCTTTGCCACATTCTGTTCGCAGGTATTCAGTGATGGAAAAATTTCGCAATTTGAATAGTTTAATCGGTCCAGAGAATATTTGTGCAGACATAAAGCGTCGCATATAATCTCGATTAAAAAACGTCGATTTCTCTTGAATTTTGGTGTCTATTAACCCTTTGGTTCCTTCAAACGCGTTCCTAAGATTGCCTGATGTCCAGGAGCAGTAGCATGTGCTTCTAAATGATTTTTTTTTTGCAAGTTAACTACAATAATTATTTTGAGCAAGTTAGGAAAGAAAAAACAGAAAAACGGCCTTTCCTTTACCATTTTCCGCACGCTTTCACAAAACAACTCTTCACGTTGCTGGGATTCAGCTAAAAGACAGTAGTAACTCAAATGCCTTCAGCCAATTTAACCCTTGAACTTTATCGCTATGTGATTTCCTTGGATTTTTGCATTTGTTGTAATGGGAAATACACAATACACTGAGTAGATATAAAGAAGCACAAAACGACAAGGAAACTACTACCGAAAAATATCGTTGCAACGCTACGATATAAATGAAAATTCAAAGTACGATCTTTCACTACATACTGGATTCGTCAATAGTCCCCTCGCTATAGGTATACTACCACACATAACGCTCCAGAGAAAAATTAGAGATAATAAAATATGAAAATACTAAAACGCAATACAAGATGTCACATGTATACTAAACTTATGAATCGGGCGATCGGTATTCATTAATCACGTTAACAGGGGAGAAGAAATTTGCTTATATGGTTTAAATTACAGGCGTCTTAACAAGCCGATAGCGATTCCCGTAAAATAAAACACGTTGGGTGACGGTAAATGAACCGAGAGCGAGAAGCCGATAATTGAGGATATATCTTAAATAGGGTAGTAATATAAATTTACGGCAGCAAATCCAAACTTTGCCCCTCACCAATATGACGGGAAAACCCATCGTTGTATTAGTTTTATAGCATTTTCGTTTTGTATTAAAACTTAAAATTCTACATTTAAGAAAGATCGCAGCTGTGTATATAAAAACCATATTTATTAAAATTAAAAAAAAAAAAACGTTTAGACAACTAAATATGAGTTAGGGACAAAATAGGCGAAAAACCCAAGATTTAGGGCTGTTTAAAAGTCCAATATAGGCAACTAGGCAAAATAAAACATAGCTAGATCGCAATGATTTGTCGAGAAAAAATATAGATTTGCATTATTTTTAATGGCTCTGAAATCCTAAACAAAGCGGCATTGTTTTGCCATCCTAAAATCCGTATCTACATATTACTTAAACACATTAGCAAAAAAAAAATGAAACAATACCAAAAATCACTGATGGCATGATTTTAAAAGAAACTATTGAGCTTTACAGTTTGAAAAGCGGTGGTACAAGAATGTCATACGTGGTCACCTTTCCTTACACAGAGGAAAAAAATGTTCTTGAGCCAAAACAAATAGAAATTCAATCAACCCAAAATCATTCATTTTAAATGGCGGCAAAAAGACAATTTCTTTAATTGGAAGAAATATTTTTTTTAAATCGTATTGATTCCAGCATATCATCCCTTGAAACAAATAATCCTCGAGTATCGCTTGACTTTACTGAAAGACCTGTTATATCAAAAAAGGAGGAAATAACGATGCCCTAAAACTATATATGGGAACAAAATAAACTACAGATATTATTCAGTATTGACAGTTACTTTCTAATATATTTTTTTTATTTAATATATGGAATTAGGAAACTAATCAAACATGCGGCAAATCAGCAACAGAAAAAAAAACAAAAATACTTATTCTATCAATCCGTAATTAACAATAAAAATCGTTCATTTTGTGTGGCAAATTCGAATATTAAGGACATGGCACGAAAAACTTTATTTTTAAAATGGAGTAACGTCGCCTTATATTTAGACCGCTCGAATTTAGTGGCATTGAATGTAACTAAGTTATCTGCCACTTTTCACGAGCAAATCCGATTCCAAATTTGTCTATTTTGGCTCTAAGTTCTGATAATGTCCGTTGTGGCTTGTTCTCATTACTTGTTCATTTTATGCCACACTGTTTCAATGTGATTTATTAGATCAGGGACCGGTTGAGAGGCTAAGAAAGAACAATTAACCATTGTGTCGGAGACCATTTTTTGTGGTTTTGGCGGTTTGACAGGCAGTCCCATCGTACTGAAAAATGTAATTTTCGCCAACATTTAACTTCGCGGTACTTGGTAGCAGACCTTTTGCAGTATTTGTTGATATTTCGCAGCATTCACGGTACTATCAATAAATTGAAAGCATACTAAACCTAAAGCTGTCATGCAGTCCTAAATCATTACTCTCCTATCCTTATATTTAGTACGTAGCACGCGTTTGCGGTAATCACCAATTGATACGCGAATTTCGATTCGTCGCTAAGAATTACTCTTGACCAACCTTCTACCGACCAAAGTAGTTTAGATTTTGCCCATGTGAGCCTAGCTTTCTTTTGCTTCTCCGTCAACAGTGGCTTTTCTTTGCCTATAATAAAAATTTTGTTTTTATACTCTTCTAAATTGTTACTGCAATTTAACCTTAAAATAAAACTAAATAAAACTTTAATCCACATTTATGAATCCACTGGCGACAGCATTCCCTTGATAGATTTAATTTAGTTTCGTAATTCCATTCAGTCATAATTTGCCTTAAAGTATTCTTCGGCCTTTTTTTACATAGTTTTACTATTCTTTTATCCCTATTAGAAACTAATTTTGGACGAGCTGCGTTTTTTATCGAGGACATTTGCAATTTCTCCATAATGCTAATTATTTTTCACACTGTAATTTGAGGAATATTAAGTTCATCCGCGACTTCGCATATTATTTTATTGTGGAAAATAATTTTTAAACATTAGCTCACGCATTTTTAAATTTTGTAGAGATACCACGCACCATTTTGTTCAAAAACGCGGCGATTCACTCAATACAATAAGAAAGCAACCGCCGATTAATCTGACGTTTCGTTCTGCGTTGCTTTCGCAGCTCACTTGTCTTATTTTGTTTCATTTTTAATAGTTACTTGATATTGTCGCAATATTTAGTTGTCACGCATTTTCGTTACTTATAAGGTTTGATATTCAAAACAATAAGTATGTTTTGTGATTAATTGGCATTTAAAACCATTGCTTATTCACCATTATTATAATTAAAAAAAATAATTAAAAAAAAATAAACTGTCAAATACCCGAACTACGTATGTACGTGTTTTATTTTGTCCAATATACAGTTGTTAGGGCACATATACTAACCAACAATTAGTTACAAAATATTGTCGTGAATAAGCGCTTTGCTTTTACTTTTAGAAAAGACGCCAACTGGATTTCCCGCTGCTTGCGTTCATCGTCTATGTTTTTTGTATTGTAGTCGTTCTTCGATCGGTGCCCCGGTGTCATCGAAATTTACTGAACGTCTGGACAATCGCTTTGTAAAATTATGATCTCTCGGTTAATTTCAAGACCCTCGGACTTTGATACCCTCGATCAAACACTGGAAGGACAGTTAGTAGAAGGATTACCTAGTTTATAATATTTATGTATAGAATTTGAAGGAGTATCTACTCTGAGCTACCCTATCACGATGGTACATGACAATATGAAAACGGAAAAATCAAAGCATTGTTAAATGCGTGGTGAATTGAATCACAATTTATTTAAATTTCTAACATTGGTGTTACTGGTCTTAAAAACAATATCGGCGAGATTTTTTTAAACTTTCGCTAATCCCTAATGCAAACAGAAATTCTGATATTCACCAATCTGTGACAACTATACTCAGTGACATAGAAATTGCAACAGCTAGAAGGGGTTGGAATTTCCGGATGAAATTTGGTAGGAATATCACCTATGTAAAAGTAAAAAATGATCAAAATTTGGAGGAAAATCTGTATTAGTTAAAACAAAATTTATAATAGTTGTTAATAATGTGTGGGGCCGCTTCTATGATTACACATTCATTACAAAGCCGTGGCAATTTATTGAATAAGGTGGTTTATCTCGGTTGGGGTATTGCCTCCCATGCAAGTTGCACCTCATGTCTCCAAAGTCAAAGAGGGACGTGCAAATTTCGGAACCTTCTACCCATTAGTTCCCCTACATGTTCGATGGGAGAAAGATCTGGAGATCTTGGAGGCCAGAGCAAAAGATTAATCTGTGGCCTGTTCAAAGAAGTTCAAGGAAACCTTGCTACATGAGGATGTGCATTATCTTGTTGGAATAATGGATCTTCGAGCCCTTGTAGTATGGCAGAGCGTTCCAACCACTTCCGCAATGTACCGTTGTGGCTGTCATATTGCCTCGAATAAACACCAAGGAAAGACCTGCTGCCATAAAATAATCGCACCCCAAACCAGAACACCCACAGTGCAGTGTACGTGCCTCTCAACGGTAAATCGAAGATTCCGTCGTTCACCCCGTCTTCCTCTGACTCTCTGACGACCGTCGTGCATGCCTAAACAAAATCTTAATTCGTCACTAAACACAACACGACGCCATTCAAGATTTCAATGAGATCTTTCATTGCACCATTGTAACCGTTGCTGATAATGTTCTGCAGTCAAAGGAAGCACAAGTTGCGGACGATATGATGTTAACCCAAAACTTCGGATTCGGCGATAAACTGTTCTAAGGGTTACATGGCGACCTTCTTCACCAAACCATTGATCACCAATTGCCCGAGTAGAGGAAAATCGGTCTCTAAATGCCACTTAAGCGACGATCTTGACGCTCTTTCGTTCTTCTTGAAGCCCCGGTTCCTCTTCTACGACGTTCCCGGCCATCTTCAAACCATGCACGACACACTCGCATTACAGTAGATCGATTTCGATTTACACGGTTAGCAATTTCCCCAAATGAAAAACCAGCTTCGCGCAAACCAATAATTCGACCTCTGTCGAATTCGCTTAATTGTCGATACACTGCTTGTCTTCTTACTCTAGGCATAGCTAACACTTAACTGAACCGCAGTTCAATGAGAACAACAACACAAATCGAGAATGTTATAAAAAAAAAACACCGCAAAAAAAACATTCAATATGAGTGCTGAGAGAGAGGTAAAAACCTCAATACCAACTTTATTGCTTAACTGAGATGATTCAAATTTTGATCACTTATTACTATTACATAGGTGAATATTCCTACCAAATTTCATCCGGAAATTCCAACCCCTTCTAGCTGTTGCAATTTCTATGTCACTGAGTATATTTTATAATTTTTTTTATACAGAAATTTTAACGTTAGTTATCCAATGGTAAAAATATATAAATCCATTATCCTACTTACCTATTATTTTCTTCAATTACATCTCACCGCTTACGAACCACCATCTCACATAACCTAGACTAGAACTACGATTACGATTGCTTGCGTTCACGCAACGGAAATTGCCAATGAAGCGCGAAGCGCAGGATTCTAATATATATTTATTTGACCCAACAGATTATGTCATATAAAAACGTTTGTACATTCAAACAAATTCAATTTGTTGTTCTTTAAAAATGTTCTTTCACTCAAATAAACCTTTGTTGGATTAAATAAATAATTTTAAAGATGTATATTTGTTTGATTCAAGAACTTTTTTCTCTATGTACCTCATAATAAACCTGTAAAATAATTTCGCGCAAATTTTATTCTCATTTAAGCCGATATCATTATATTTCTCTTCCTTCCATTAACACATTTTATTTTTTGTAAATACATTACAAGCGGTTTTGGATGTAACACAAAATATTTTTAATTTTGGACGGACAATCTAAAATTGGACGACGCCAAAATAGACGCGTGCATTTCAACAAAACTGATATTAGCGAATTGTAGCTTTACTTTTGAACGTTTACTAAATACACAAACACCACGAATATACCTGAAGTATAAATTTCTCCTACGTCAAACAAGCATCTATTCGTACACATAGCTTCTTTGGAAGATGAAAACAAACCCATACGATCGAAAGATGTACCTGTGTAAATGCGTGTACGTCCGTCGTCAGTCATTAGAAATATTTAAATTGAACGATTTATTTGTGGAAAGTAAGTCTAGAAAAATAAACGAAAAGAAAACGTTCCATTTACGCAAACATAAAGCGTCTCAGGCGACGGCGTACTGCAATTCGGTTGATTAGCGTGTGACAACTTATGGCGGAGGTAACTGGTAGTTGATGAAAAGTGTATTTGAATTAGAATTTACGAGGTACGGTGAGTTCAACGCGGTTGTGGCATATCTAACGCGTGGGCGAAATCAGAAAAAAAGAAACAAGGAACAAACTTTTAATTGCCACTTTATGTTTGAACATCTGCCAGGAATTATTTATTTTACAGTTATAAATTTGCTGTAAGACCTCGAGCGTTCTTCTTATTCGATTATTTATGTGTTAGAGTTATACTTCATCTTTTTTCGCGGCAATTTTTCGACACCATCTTGTAAATTTACTTTTCTAATCTTGACATAATCTAAACACTTTCTGTTAAGGAGTATTATTTGTGTATCAATCTCTTTGAGTAATTAATCGAAACAAAATAAAGTATGTTTTCCTGTGTACATGTACTATCTATCACCGAAAATGCGTCACTCCTTAAAATTGAACGAATTTCGATGAAACGCAAAGAAGCTCAGAAAAGAACTACATTTTCTACGATCTTCTACTTTAAGAGAGAGATTTACTAGCACCAGAAGAATAGCTAATGCATAAGTATTGTAACGTTCAAAATATCGCAATAAGAATTACTATGATTGGCGGTATGACTAGCGCCGTTCGGCCAAGTACGTTCAGGTACAGGCGACGTTCTTCTTTTCTAATGTGTTGATCGGCGGCGTTCTTGGTCCCCCAGTTGATTCAAATTACTGCCTAATGGCAATCAAGATGTTTGTCCTGGATAGGCTTCACGAATCAAGACCCTCGGCGTTTATGATGTTCCTTGGTCTCCCAACTCCGACTTTCCACAGCTGGCCTCCGCCTGGATCGTCTATAAAATCCATCGTCGGGTTCCGAGGACCCTCCGGTCTTAATCAAGTGGCGCGAGTAATGAAGGCCATTAAGCCCTTAACACTCGGCAGATTGAGATCTTACCGTACTGTTTGGGCGCTCAGGTAAGGCATTATTATCTTGAGAACTTTCGATTCAATCTGTTCTAAGATTTTAACTACTGCTCCATACGCGATTTTGGGCCTCAGTATGGGGAGATATGCCCTTCGTTTCTGCCGCAGGTTGCGTTTACTATTGCGGCATACGGCAAGCCGACTATTTTGCAGATCTTGACTTTGATCTGTAGATTGGACCATTGCCAAACAATAAGTCGCCAATCGGTAGTTTGATCTTTTTTGTGAAATAGTTTGCATGTTTTTGACGGATTGAGCGCCAATCGCCATTTTCCGCACCACTCGGCCATTCTGTCTATACCCCTCTGAATGTTTCGCATTCCATACCTCTCATTCTGATGAACCAAACACAGCACCGTGTCGACCGCGTATGTTGGTATGTTGACTCCGTGGGAAGATAGAATATCCGACATAAATATATTGGACAACCTTAGGGCAGCGACCCCTGCAGCATACCCACCACCAGGGTCTGTTTGAACGACACCGATTCACTAACCCCAACCGAGAAGGTACGTTCAGAGAGGTAAGATATAATTAACAATGCTAAACTAGTACCGATGCCCGAGTGAACAGGCTTATGCGCCAATCCGTCAGGCCAAACCAAATCAAACGCTCTTTTGATGTCAAAGATACCGCCAAGGTTGTCTCGCGTCTTCCAAAGTCCTCCAAGATGTCAATCGTGACCAGCAGAGCTTGAAAATCTGTCGATAGTCCAAGCCTAAACCCAAATTGGATATGTGGAGTTGCGTTTGCCTGATCTGCTTCGAAGTTAAGTCTGGATAGAATCACCGCCTCGGCTATCTTAGACAGGCACAATAGAAGGCTAATTGGCCTGTGGCTCTGAGGAAGACTAGCATCCGCCCCCAGCCTGGGATCCCCGTGGCGAAGCGTTAATGGAGGCTGGTGAGACTAAGGACGGCCACACACAATCGGCAAAACCACCAAGAAAGGCTGTAATATATACAAGTTTATGGTGCTTTGCCGGCGATTTATCCGATCGTGTGCGATCACCCTAAGTCCAAAGTCCATTGACGCTTCGCCACCGGTTGCCTCATTAAAAATGTAACCAAGTACTGCCTCTCCGAAAATACTGTTTTTTAATCTTCTAAATATATCCTTGAACTACTTCCCTTTCTTCCTGAAGCACCCTGTATCTACAGATACAACTACTAACATTTTTTCTTGTATGCTTTGTTTGTAAAAATTCGACCTTCGACTACAAAGCCGTTGTGCCGAAAATACTGGCATACTAAAATCGGTTTTCTCAAATGTTCGTTCTTACATATTTTATCATTTGTTTAGATCAGTCTGGCGTCATAAAAAACAATTGAGGGCTCTTTCCTAGCCAACTTTGCCTAACAACGGAAACAGATTACCAAAACCTTTGTTGTTGCATATCGTAATATTTCTTACGTTAGAGTATAACAAATGTGGTATCGTTGGATTTGCCTTTCGATTACATTTCCACAAAGGTAAAAGTATACAGGTTGTTCTATTTAAAATAAAAAAGTTGACGTTATTTGCAGTGAAACCGGAAACACGGATAGCGGCGAAAGTTAACTCACGAAAAATAGAAATCGACCTATTTTTTTCTAAAAACGCTAGCTTCTGCTGTTCAAAAGTTAGCATGGGGGGAGGGGGCAGTTTAGAACCGCACTATATATAATAGAAGATAATATCAGTTGAAGTAGATACAATGCTTATACACAATTATTAATTGATTAAAAGTAAGTTCGAATATTTCGATTCCACTGTATAATAAATTTTATATGTTTTTTGCATCCGTTCTTTAATAGAATCCATTGAATTACATAACCAGTAGTATTCAAACCCCGTCTATCCTTAATACTATTCTAGTTATTGATCTGCCATTTTGCTACCGGTACGACATAAAATTTCATTAAAATCGGCTTTCCTCGACAATGGCAGGTCTTGGGAAACCTTAATAAGACTTATAGTGTATTGATAGGTACGATAGGTATTGTTGGTCATCAGAAAATTGAAAAACCTGCACAAAGTTTCATTTAAAATAAGCGTTCTAGTGTCCATTACTACAAATAAATTGCTGACGTTAATAATGCAAGGAAATGTTCCCAGCCCGAAATCATTGATTTAGGTAGCCGAGTCAAGGATGTTTTGCAATTCGTATTAAGCTTTGAAAGAATGTTGCAATACACATGTACACAATTACACAATTAATTAAATTCCTCATGTGGTCCTATGGCCAAGAACTGAAGTATTGTGTGTAATGTCTATCCCATGCAATGTCTTAAGAAATTTATCCAGAAAATTCTTTCATAAACATTTCTAATTAGGTAAATTGCGAATTTTTTTAAATAACTTTCAGTATGTTATTATATTTTTCACTAGTGAAAAAACTTACTGTGCGATTCTTTAAATTATTCCATTATTTTTATGCTGAATTTTAACCCTTCCAGACACATCTTAAATTTAAGTCAGAGTGGTTTCATGTGTAGCTACCACATGAAACTAGTCTGTTCTACAGAGCCATCTGCTATGTAAGAAGTAAACTAATACGTTAGAACTATAGTTAAATCATTGGCGGTGGTATTTTTTTAAACTAACCGTTTTTTTTTTACTTAGGGTTAATATACTTTTTTCTGCGTATTTTCGTTGTTTATTATTTATAGAAACGTGCTTGTTAACTTGCTAAACAATGTAAATAGCAAAATAATGGTTATTCCGAGTAAATGCCGGAATTATAAAAAAAAGATCATGTCTACCCGTTAGATTTATTGAATATCATTAGCGAAATAAAAGCTCGTAGTATTTCGTCGCAACACTCTACGTTTTTAAACTAAAAACTTATCTGCATAGCTTCATATTTAATTTACGACAGAACGACGCATTTTACGTTTAGGAGAAGATAGAAGAGTATAACCATATACATGACAATCGATAGAATTTCTACTTCTTTGTCTGAGAAGAAAGCAGTTGCGAGAATGTTCTTAGACTTATCGAAAGCCTTTGACAGTGTTCGACATTTTATATAAATAAACAGGAGAGACTAGGCCTCAGAGGAGTGATCCATAAATTGTTCACCTCTTATTTGGCGAACAGAACACAGTGTGTATCAGCAAATTGTGATAATAACGAAGAGCATTCAAATTGGACACAAAAAACGCGGAATTTCACAAGGATCCATATTGGGTCGCTACCTGTTCCTGCTCTATGCAAATGATCTATCGGATGTTGGTCATCAGTTCCTTAATATGTTCGCGGATGGTACATCGGTGATTATTCAAAAAAGGGAAAATGAGTCATTAAATCAGACTATAGTCTGATTTAATGACGTTTGCTATAGCAAACGAAATAACTCTCTTGAATAACTGGTTTCAAGGAAATAAATGTTGATAAAACAAATTTAATAAAATTTAGTCTACAAAATCCAGAAAAACTAGAAATAATTTACAACACACGCATAACTTCAACAGAACACCGGATTAGAAATAGATTACCGCTTAAACTGGAAAGACCATGTTACTTTACTAATTACTAAAGTGTCTGGAATGGTGTACGCTCTTACGTAACATCTTTGGTTTCTTACGGAATTATCTTCTGGGGTAATTCTGTGGAAGCCAGAAGGATATTTTGTGCTTCAGAAGTCGTGTCCTATGAGTATCTTCAACTTGAAAAAAAGGGAAAGTTGTAGACCAGTAGTTACTAACTCAACTAACTAAAATACTCACTTTACCGGCTCGATATATTTTTGAGTGCGCGTGTTTTGCAAAAAAAAAAAACATTATAATGAGATTCTAATCCACTATGATGCTGAACATGACTATAATACTCGTGATTGTGTAAAAGCTAACTTACGAATTCCACAAACATCGTTTTCTAAAGTTTACAAGGGTGCCGTAACACAAATACTAAGAATATACAATGAACTTCCGCAGAAATTAAAAGACAATGAATTTAAATTATTTAAAAACAATTTAAAAAGATAGATACTGCATTTGCGAAATTGATGAATTCTTTAAAATTAGTTCAAAGTAATTTACAACAAAACTTAAGTATTAAGACTGCTAGAGTGTTCTACATGTTTTTCTGACGTGCTTCATACATTTTTAAAGTGAAGCAAATATTAATAATAACAGAGGTCACTTCTCCCTAGTGATTCTTCAGCCCCTAAGTTATACGGTCTCCCTAAAATTCACATACCCAATAACCCCTTACGTCCTATTGTCAGCACTATCAGTGGCCCTGCTTACAAATTATCGAAGTACCTCTCCAACATTCTAAAACCTTACGCTGGACACAGCGACTCTTTTATCCAAAATTCCCAACATTTCGTCCAACAACTGTAAGAGTTGACGGTAAATCACCAACCAGATGATCTGGCTGACTTGGTTGAAACCTGTCTTTCTTCTACCTATTTCCAGTTTCGGGGTAAACACTACGAGCAAGTCTCAGGCGCAGCTATGGGATCTCTCCTGTCTCCTGTCGTTGTCAACATCTTTATGCAAGCGTTCGAACAACAAGCCCTGTTATCTTACAACCTTAAACCAAAGTGTTGGTACAGGTACGCTGATGACACCTTTGTCGTCTGGCCCCATGGACGCGAATCTTTAAACAATTTCCTATCGTTTTTGAATTCTCAACATGATTCCATACGTTTCACCATGGAGATCGAATCGGACAGTTGCCTTCCTTTCCTAGATGTTCTCGTACACCGGCGTCCTGACGGTGCACTGGGACATTCTGTTTACAGAAAAACCACGCACACGGATAGATATCTCAATGGCCTCTCTCACCATCATCCAGCCCAAAAAACGCGGTGTTATCAATTCTCTTATCCAAACTACCATTAACCACTGCACCAACTCTCCTCCACAGCTACTCATCTAACCCTAATTTCCGAAAGCAAGCATATCTAGCCTACATTCATGGTGTCACCGATCGCATCAGTAAGATTCTCTTCAGGAACGACATAAAAACCATCTTCTCTCGCAATCATCTGGAAGCCCCTGGTGTCTACCAGATTCCATGTTCGTGCGGTAGTGTGTACATCGGTGAAACAAAGCGATCAGTCAGCACTCGTGTTACTGAACACGAGCATTGCACGAGGTTGTTGCGTGTAGTCGGGTCCGCACTGGCTGAGCATAGACTGGAAACTGGCCACCAAATACAATTTAACTCTACCCGCATTTTATCTCGCAATCCTCACTATTATAGTAGAAAAATCCGTGAATCAATAGAGATTTTCAAACATCCCAACAATTTAAATCGCGAAGATGGCTACCTCTTACATCTCACGTGGAAATCCCGACTGGTTAAACCTCCTAGCAAACGCCAGGCTTCATCCATGTATAACAATTCCGTTTCTTTGATGCATAACATTTCAGTTTTATCGACGCATAATATTTTCGCTTCATCGACCCATAACATTTCCGCTTCATTAACGCTTAACTTTCCCTCTTCATCGACGCATAACATTTCCGCTTCATTGACCCAAAACAAGCCCTATATAAACCCCTCCGGAATGAATAAGTCTCCAGTCAGTGTACAGTTACGGCTCTGAAGATGTCGCACATGATTGTAGACGAAACGTCGGCTAAAGCTACGACAACGACGCGGTTCCAACCCGGAAACCAAGAGAATAGAATAATAATAACAATTATTATTATTATTCGAAACATGATTGAAAGTTGACATAAACTGAAGAAAGGCGACCAAAAACGTCATAATACACAGGATGTTCCATTTAAAAGAACTGACTTGTATCGTGCACTGCGGAAACTAAACACCATGTGTAATTGAAAAAAAAAAACACTTGCCGCCAACTATTTTTTATTTGAAAACTTTTGCTCTAAATTGCGCAGGAAGGGAACTATCTTACACCCACGCACTAGATAGACACGCTATATAAATATTGTTTCGTTACTTCTACCAGGATAAAAGATCAACATAAAAGTCCCGCCATGTTATGCGGTTGCGGTATTACTGGCAATTAAAAAAAAATAATAAAACTCCTCCGTACACTTCAAAAATTCTAACTAAAATAAATACCCGAATTTATGATTTAAAATCAACATTCCAATGTTAATAGACAGAGATTTTAAATAAAATTATGCTTAATACTAAACGGATACTCTATAACTGTGGCACTGGAACACTGAAACAGTTCAAGGGTTTTAGTGAACTGTTTCAAAATTATGCTTATTTACTTATTATTCCGTTATCTAATGCTAAATGAATTTCCTTTAATTCTGCAGGCTTTTTAAAAATAATTATGTATTTCAGTTTAACACATACACACATGCATGTACATACAGACCCTGGCCATATTACTTGAAACATATCATAAATCAACCCTTTTGCCTGGAAATTCCCATCCTATTATAGTGATATTCTTTTGCTTTGAATCCGATCGCTTATAGGGGGACTAGATTATTGTATCAATAAATAAAAATACCAGAGAAATGATATTTAGAAGAGTAAAGTACGTATATATAAATATTTCAGTTATCAACTTACATTCAGCGAGTTCACAGTTTAGAGAATGCATCGATATTTTTTAAAATATTTCGTCATAACCGTATAGGCGCTAAGTTGTGGAGTATCATTAAGTGTTTTGTGTTGATATATCGTTATTGCAAAGGTAAAATTGTTATTCTATCTCTCTCCTAATAATTAATTATTTGGAATTAAAAAAAAATTGAAATATCTGGGGTTTTTTGTAGAAAATGCCCGTGAAAGATTTAACAAGTGAACAAAAAGCCGCTATACAAGCTTTTCTACAATCAAACAAACATTCACAGCGAGAAATTGCAAAATTACAGAAAGTATCTCCTTCTTCTGTATCGCGTTTAGCTAGAAACTTAAACGAAGGAGCTAGCACATCGACACAAAGACGGGCAAAGTGCGGTCGGAAAAGAAAAACTTCTAAGAGATCTGACCATGAAATTGCTCTTCGGGCTTTGAGCAATAGATTTGCTACAATTAAAATGATTCAAAAAAATTTACAAGAGAGAGGAACAGAGATTTCGAGCAGGACTGTCAGACGCCGATTGCGCGAAAATCGCCTAATGGGCCTGCAAAAAAGCCGCGTTTAAGAGAAAAAATTAAATCTGCTCGTCTCAACTTTGCAAAAGAATATCGACATTTCACAGACGAGAATTGGAAAAAGGTGAATAACTTAACAACATGATTTTTACTGAATTAATGTTTGCATTATTTAATAGGTTTTCTTTAGTGACGAGTGCTCGCTCTGTGTGTTAGTGCAGCGAGCACAATTTGTTCGTAGACGACCCGGCAAACGTCTCACAGAGTCCACGGTTCTTCGAACTGTAAAACACCCTCCGCAGGTAATGATTTGGGGAGTGATTAGTGGAGACGGATCTGGCCCCTTTGTATTTTGTAGAAGGTACAATACGTCATGCGTACATAAATGTGTTAAAAAACACGTTATTACCGTATTTTAAGCCAGGACGTCGCACACCGACAGGGCGTATATTTATGCAAGATAATGCTCCTTGCCATGTGGCAAAAAAGGTTAAGAAATTCTTTGAAGACAATCACATACCTCTTTTACGTTGGCCCGGAAATTCACCGGACCTCAATCCCATCGAGAACGTATGGAATCAACTAAAAAGTAAGGTATATGAAAGAGAAAACCCTACAAAGGAAATATTAATGAGGAATATAAAGGATGTATGGGAGAACGATGAAGATATAAAAGAGATAATCATATCTTGCATTGAAAGTATGCCCCAAAGAATTAAGAGTGTTATTAAAAATCATGGGTTATGGACTAAATATTAATTACTTATTTAATATTTACATATTTTTACAATGTATTTTATAAATAAAAAATATAATACATGTATAGTTTATATTTTATTATGAAGAAACTACAAAATATTGAGTGTTTCAAGTAATTTGGCCAGGGACTGTATATACAAAATTCTTTATTTGTTCTCCACATCTATGCCCAAATGTACCGAACACCTTTACCGGACATCCTACATATTAAAAGATAATATTTTAATGAACATGTTTAAACCCTTTTGTAATCGTCATAACTTTTTACGTAAATTATATATTTTACCAACGCAAGGCGTAATTTAGGATTAATAAACATTTGACTTCCTTTAAACTAAGAAATTATGCACTAATTAATTTCGAACGCGTAAATATAAAATTTCCCCGTTTTTTCTTCTTTGAAGTTATTTTTTTTGCAAACACGTTCACGTTTATTGTCCCTGAAAGAAAAATAATATTGTGATAGACAAATACGGAAGTTATGTTTACATCACTGAAGTATTGAATTTTACTCAATAAATTTTACATCAACACGGCCAAATCCAACTAGAAAAGTAAGCGTTTTAATCCATTTTAGAGAATGAGTTACAAGATTTAATCTACAAATAAAGAATCTTAGCCCTAAATACATTAACATTCCCCATCTCTCAAGGATTTTTTATTTTTATTAACACATTTCTGTGTAATGTGAAGTTGGTATTTGCGCTTTTTAATAGTAACTAGTCGGAATAAGCTAGTTGAGAAGGCATAACTGACACCTTCCTCATTGCATGCGTTAAATATGCTTATATACGAATGGTAACCAAATATCTTCGGAGTTTAACGCCGTGTATTAAGTTTATCTAGTTGTCGGATCGTAACTGCGGTACTGGGTGTCTTCCGTCTCCACATTCGTCGGTCCACAAATTCAACTGCGGTCGGCCTTCATACAAGTCAGTCGCAACTAGTTAGTAATACCGAGTGTATCGCTACGCTTTATTCCGGTTCGAAATGAGTTTAGTTAATAAAATAATTACCATTAAAATATTTGCAACCTATAAACTGAAAGTAATGCATCACCGAATCATAAAATAAACAACTGTTTTCTACTACTACTGCCTAAAAAAAAACTTAAATGTTTGAAGTACAAATACAGAGCGAGAAAGTAAACAACAGTTTGTTACTACTTAAATTGTACCATCTAAAATAGGAAACTAAATATTTCAAATAAAAACAGGAGTCTAAAATAAACAAAATTTAAATTGAATGGTATGATTCACCCAATAAAAACAATAACTGGAACTATTATTCTAAACAACCAATAAACAATAAAGAAAAATTTGCTTCAATCACAAAGCTAGAATTTCTAAAGAATGAGTTATATCATACGAGGGTGTATCAAATATAAACTGATTTTCTTAAAAATTCCGGAGGGCTACTAGACCTAGAAGGGGTTGATGCGCAGGTAGCCTGTACCGTTAGGGACAAGAGAACCGACCGCAAGTATCTCGGGTCCCTTTACTATCAAAAGAAACCGTGAGCGAGAAAAAAGTGTACGTCTCCGTGGAGCAGCGGATTATCATCAAGTTTTTGGCCAAGGAGAGGGTGAACCCAACCGAAATTTTGCAGCGATTACGGACACAGTTCGGGGACAACACCCTGTCAAGAACCCGTGTATTTGCATGGCACAACAAATTTTTTGGAGGGCGTGAAAAGGTCGAGAACGAGAGCGATGATCGCCGCCCAAGGACAAGTATGACCGAGGCCAACATCGAGGCAGTCCGAAATCTCATAGAGGGAAATCAATATTATTGTGAAGTACTGGATGCCGCGAAATTGTCATTTCGAAGGAAAAGGAAGAAGCAATCGGCCAGAAGTGTCATTCTTCTGTATGACAACGCCAGGCCTCATGTGGCTAACGCCACGATGCAAAAAGTGGATGCATGATGATGGGAAACGCTGGAACATCCACCCCATAGTCCAGACTTGTCCCGTTATGACTTCCATCTTTTTGGACCCGTCAAAGAAGCGCTTGGAGGCCAGCGTTTCGACGACAACGGAGCGGTGGAAGCGTTTGTGCTCCAATGGCTACACGAACGTCCGAAGAGATGATAGAATAAAAAAGCTCCCAATCCGATGGGAAAAATGTATTTCTAGGGCGGGAGAGTATGTAGAAAAATAATATATATTTGTAAGCTTAGTTAAATAAACTTACTCGTTGCTGATTTAAGCATCATCTGTCAATTTGCTTCTCGGCCCGGCCATGCATCACACGCAATGTTGCCAGACGAAATTTTTAAAATCCAGGAGATAAAGGAGAAAAAAATCAGAAGAAATAGAAGGAAAAGAGGAAATATATTTTTTTAAGTTATTTAGGTTGGTTGCTTTTTAAAAGTGAAAGAAAACATACACACGCACGAAGGAACATTAATTGATAACATTAATACAATTAAAGGTAATTAAAAAAGTAAACAGCAAATTTTAGGGGGAATTCCTTTTGCCAACACGCTAATGTTATTCAGTGTCTGTAATAGCAACTTTCCCATGATACTTACTTAATCCTTTTTGCCTATATGCCCTTATCGAGTGTAAGGCATTGTGGAGTTGGGCTGTTAGCTTATGCTCTTCTGACATATTTCCCGCCATCTTACATCCTCGAATCATGCTCTTCTAGGTCTCTCTCTTGTTTTTTTTTTATTTTCTCTGGCTTCTAGAACTTGTCTTGCTATTCCACTATCTTGCATTCTCTTCACGTGACCATACCATCTCATTTGCACTTCCTCGATAACTTCCACTATGGGTTTTACTTCCAGATTACTCCTGATAATTGTATTCCTAGTTTTCTTTTCGTTTTGTTCTCAATTCTTCTTAAGAATCTCGTCTCTGTCGCTGTTACTCTTGCTCGGCTTCTTTCGGTTATGGTTCACGTTTCTGGTCCGAATGTTAATACAGGTGTTATTACTTTTTTGAATATTTGAACCGTAATGTCTTTTGGAATTTCTTTCTTTCTTAGAAACGTATCTTTTATGCTATTGTATGCTATTTTTCTCATGATTTTGTACTTAAATATAAAATCTGGAGAGACAGATAAAAAGAATTTGGGAAGCTCGACCAATGGGAGGGAACAGGAGAGGGAGACCCCGAAAGACGTGGAATAGTGTGGTTAACGAAATACTGAAGGAGAAAAGCACCTCAACACCATAGGGTACCAAGAGGACTGGATTATATATGTATGTATATAAAATCCGTGCCAGCGGATAGCGAAAAATACACATTTAACAAATCAGATGTACTTTTCGATTTGGTTAAGCAATCACAGATAAATATTTAATATTTGCTGTTGGTTGACCAACCAGAAATTTAAGCGAATTGCCATATGCTCACAGTTATTGACCGCCAGGAACATGAAATAATAAGAATTTTTGCATAAGATGCGCGGTCAATTTAAAAATAGATATTCTGTAGCTATTACATTTTAACAATATCATTTTTTCGGTATACTTTGCTTTTTTTAACAATAAACAAAACATTTTTAAATCAGTTTTATATTTAAAATCAAAAGAACACCAGAAATTTTGGAAAATCAGAACTCCTGGAAAATCAGCGCAACACTGATCGCACACGAACTGCTGGTTGTCGGAAAAATAACATGCATGCGTCTCCTTTCACCACCAATTGTATAAAGTCTATAACCTCACTTTTAAATTACATTTATCTATTTATCCTTAGAAAGCTATTAACAACTGTTGGTGTTGCTCCTTTTATATTTTTCTTGCATACTGAGGCATTTCATACAATGTTATCACACACCAACCTTCTATTTAAACATTAATTTCGTTTCAAAAACACCCTCTACCAACCAATTTAAGACGAAGCACAAATAAGTAAGCTAGTAACTGGAAAAGCAGTAGAAATCGAACAATTACGTTATTTAGTTCCAATTGCAACAATGCCAAGCCCCGTTAGATAACTTTAACAAAATGGAACGGCATCTGGCAGCACACCAAACGTAATTAAAATAGATGTAATTACAATGTGTTTGATTAACCTGATTAAAGCTTATTGTTTTAGCGTTAATAGCCTTTTTGTTCCATTTGCAAAGGCATTATGCGAGTTCTCACATTTGTTCTAAACGTAGTTATTGACGACAATTAGTGCTTTTTCAATTACTAGCTTACTTATTTGCGTTTCGTCTTAAATTGGTGGGTAGAGGTTTTTCAAATAGTTTATGCAGAATCACATAAAGACAAAGCGATTACTGTCGGATAAATTGTTTTTCACGGGACTCTTGTATCGTGTAAACCTTTTAAAATTGGAACACACCTTCTGTAAATTAAATAAAATTAAATAATTACCTTTGTTTTTATGTTGATATATACGATATAATCATGAAAAAACGTAATCTAGGAAGTCATGTCTTTTGTTGAATTATTTTTTATGTCCGTAACAACTACACCCGACAGTTAGAGTGTATTTTTTTTATCCACCGGATGGACGCAATGATGATCAGTTGTCAACCAACACATTTTTAGTTGATAGTTGGATTTGTAATAGATACATCGGTTGCTATTTTCATTTGTATTAATGGATTGATGATGAGTCCACCAAATATCAAATTCTTCCATCTGTTTTTAAAGTCGGTGGATGGTAAGAGAGGAAGTGTCAATCAAACGTGTTACATAAAGAACGGCTGTCTAAATCCAAGACTGAAACTTCAAATTACGTTTGACATTTATTGACAAGTTTGACAATTCTAATTACATTTGATGTTTATTGACGTATCTTATAAGTTTTAAAGCATATTTACTACATATCACCAAACATTTATCATTGAGAGCTACTTTCCTAATGGACACTCGCAACAGAATGATTGGTAATGGTCTTATTCTATGCCCTATATGTATATGGATGCATTTCGCCTTTGGTTTCCACATTTTGCAGTATCATATTTTAATTTACATCAGCAAATTCGCTGCGTTGGTAAATTTCGTGAAACTCTTGCACAAGTCGTAAGCCGGTAGTGGTAGATGCAAGGAAAAAACTGCTGAAACTATTGCGAATGTAAGGAGCCGTATAGTTCATCCAACTTAAAAGTCAATTAGAAAGCTTTCACAGGAAACTAATTTGTCATATAATACTTGTCAGTATATCCTTAGAAAAGATCTCGAAAAATATCCATATAAAATTTGTGTTGTGCAAAAACTCAAGCCCATTGATTACGTAGTGAGACTTCAATACCGCAATTGGTTTGAAAATCACATAAATAATGATAGTATCCTTGATAAATGCTTCTTCTTAGGCGAAGCCTGGTTCCACCTTTAGCTTTATTCATGCTTATATGGCCCAGTGAAAACCCCTACGTCATGATACTCATGATTAAAGCTGCTGACGTGCGTGCTGCAACATTAGCGGCGCTGTCAGTAAGCCAATACATATAAGTTATAATCGTTTATATAATGAATAAAGCGTGAACGGTTGCACCCGCAGAGACCCTGTACGGGGGGGTATATGTACGTATGTGGATGTAGAGTTCAATAATGCGGTAGACATTGAGGAGTTCAGCCCTTCGGTTATTTATCGGATTCTCATTGTGTGTTTTCGAAAACATGGGATGTAAGTCTAGTGTACCTCATACATCGCATGTGAAGAAACATATTTGGCGTTTCCCTGGTTCGGAATTTACAGGTTCGCACAATGGTTGCAAATTTTGCGGTATAGGGTTGCTAGGTCGCACGATATTTGAATGTAGAAGTCATATCAAAAGTAAACATCATGTATTGAATTTAAGAAACAATATTCCATACTGGCAATTCTTGTAAGACTTCATTTTCATGTTGAGCACGTACAACTTCCCACAACACCTAGTAGATAATGAAAACTTTCGTCTTTTTTGGGGTAAATATGTTCCATCATGGAAGCTACCAACAAAGAGACAATTGCGGTACAATTTACCACATGTGCAAAAGACGAGTTGAGAAACCAAAAAGCTGGCTCACTGTGGACGAAACTACTAATGCTCAGAAACACAGCGTGATTCATATTGCGGCGCGTCCTTTAAAAACTAATGGTCCAGCAGCTTTCTTGTTGTTAGCCAGTAAAAGGATTGAAAGAACTGATGCCGAAACCATTGTAAACATAATAAAAAATATGTTAAGAGAATTTTGTATCGCAGGAGCCCAAATCACCATGTTAGTTTCTGACGGAGCCGCAACAATGCTGAAATCTGGTAGGATGTTAAAAGTATGCTTTCTGACTCTTCTTCACATAACATGCCTCATACACGCATGTCATCTCGTAGCAGAAACAATTCGAAGCAAGTATCTTAGGGTGAATGATTTAATATCATCTACCAAAAAAGTGTAAAATCTCCCAAACATATACGTGTATTCAAGCAATTGTATCCGCAGATTCCGCTACCACCTCAGCCTGTATTGACGCGATGGGGAAAATGGATCGAGGCAGTATCTTACTATCGCAAATATTACTTCCAAGTGTGTCATTTTCAAACTTAATTCGTCTAATTCTCAAGCGGTTCGCGAGAGTCAGCACATTTCCATAAACTATTCTGTAGTGACACAAACTATTTCGCAGTTAAAAAATACTCACTTATCTATACAAGACTCGTTAAATAACATCAACAATTTAGCAGCCGCTTTAGAAAGCTTGACGGATCCAATAGGACTAGATGTCGCGCAAAAATTTCGTGCAGTTTTAAATAAAAATCCGGATTTAGAAAACGTTCGATCTATATCTGGAATTCAAGACTGCACAGAAGAGATACAGGAGTATTTAATTTCGCAAATCTTACTTCATTAGATGCTGAACGATTATTTTCAAAATATACGAGAACATTTTCAGACCGTCGACGAGGCCTGACCGAATCGACAATGGAAGAATTGCTTATGTTGCAGTACTACGCGGCGTACCATAGCAGTCACACATTACCGCAGTGGTCATCGATACGTCAATAAAAGCTATTATTTTTTTTTATTAATACTGTGTCTACTTTCGCGCGGTGCGCCTTGGACGGTTCCACTAGTTTCTCGAACATTATAAATAGTACACGCACACCGATCAACCGATAATAACCGAATGTCCACTCAATTCCTTGTGTGTACATAGTAAACACAGCTCCTTTCACGGAGCATCTGCGGGTTTGTCACGCTTTACTCATGATTAAAGCTGCTGACGTGCGTGCTGCAACACTAGCGGCGCTGTCGGTAAGCCAATATATATAAGTTATAATCATTTATATAATGAGCAACACTTACCCTGTTAGAATGAAGAATCCGTCACAACGAACAAACTAACAAGTTCAGTCACAATGGCAGCAAAGCACTGAATTGCTTACACATATGTTAAGGCAACACGACAGCATATCGACAGCGTTCTATTTTCCTAAATGTAATACCACTGCTGTAGCACTCACTGGTGGCAATTTTAGTCATAATTAGAGTAACCTAAACTTGCGGACTCGCATAGGCGTCGGTATTACGGGTTAATATAAGAATACGAAAAATTAATAAATAAACTAAACCGGTAGAGAAGCAGGCATGTAGTGTCGACCTTGAATATAAATCATGTTAAACCGCGCTGAGAGAGATTTCGTTTTAGTACCGGTTGAGCTGTTGCAGAGATTAGTCGAACGGTCAAGGTTATGTACTTACGTGTCGCTTTTGAAAATATAGCTGGTGTTTTTTGTGTGTTGTAGTATTATACCAAGTACATAATTAGTGTACCGTTTCATATAGAACTAATATTTACATATCTAAGAAAACAATGCCTCGTAATAGATTTGCTACTAATGTACATAAGTATGTGTCACCTTTTCCCCATTTAAAATATGACGGTAGTGCAGTTTTTTGCTTAATATGCAATGTTCATTTGGCTGCATTGGCCAGAACTGATTGCCAGAGGCATGTCAATGGTATGAAGCATATGAGAAATGCAAGAACTGAAATACCTTATACACTATTCCTCATACATTTATTAATGATGTTTACGTCTTGTAATCTTCCGTTGTCGTTGGTGAGAAAAGCAGCTTTTAAAACGTTTTGGCGACAATACGTTTCAAAGTACCCATTACCCTCACAAACACAATTACAGAATCATTTGCCGCGAATGAAAGAGATGCTAGAAAATGTGTGTAAACGTGATTTGTGTTCCAAAAAAATATGGATTACCGTGGATGAGACAACCGATATAAAGAAAAACAGTATTGTGAATGTAATAGCTCGCGTTTTATCTAGCGAGAACACAGCATCTCGATATTTGTTAGCTTGCAAACGTGTTCAATAATGTACCGCGGAAAATATTTAAAAAGTGATAATGAACGCTTTGAAAAAATTTAAAATTGCCCAAGATCAAGTTGTGATGATTGTGACAGATAGTGCAGTAACGATGTTAAGTGTTGGGCGATCCTTAAAACATATATTTCCTAACTTAATACATATAACCTGCGTGCTGCATGCTTTGCATTTAGTTGGTGAAGTTGTTCGACAACATTACGGAAACGTTGATCGGATGATTGGAAGTACTAAAGCAGTGTTTCGTAAATCTCCTAAACGTTTAAAAGAATTTCGTAAATTTTGTCCAGGTATTCTAGAACCTCCTGAACCAATTTTAACGCGATGGGGCACTTGGCTAACAGCAGCTTCTTACTATTTGATCCATTTTCAACAAATTCAATCAGTTATAATGCGATTTAATCGGAATGAATCCAAAGCAATTAGAGAAAGTCAAAGAGAATTTCAAATTCCTCAACTTTTAGTAGATTTAACAACAATATGTACCAATTGTACAGCATTACTAGATGCCATCAGAAAACTACAATGTACTGAATTGTCATTGCAGGAATCATTAGACATAGTGGAGAGTGTAAAAAATAAATTACACACGTTAAATGATACGCCAGGATTATGCGCTAGTCAAAAGTTGGCAGATGTTTTAAGGAAAAATCCTGATTTTAATACTTTAGAGGCTGTTTATAATAAGTGTAAAAGTAATAGTGATTTTGAAAAACAGTTTCTACATGCAAATGTAACTTGCTTAGATGTGGAGAGATCGTTTTCTATGTATAAGAATATTTTTTCTTGTCGACGCACAAGGTTTAAAGAAGTAACTGTGGAAACATATGCAATGATGCAAGTTTACAGTAATTCACATCCTGATGCCTCTAATTTGTTGAATAATTAGCAAGTAAGTTTATTTATGAATTTTTCGTATTCTTATATTAACCCGTAATACCGACGCCTATGCGAGGCCGCAAGTTTTGGTTACTCTAGTCATAATAGAGAAACCATTGCATTCTGAAAAGGTTGACGTTTGGATACCAGTTTCACGGAGAAGAATACAAGAACTTACCGAAGCAATTCACAATGTTTGTGATGCGATTAAAGCCTCAATACCTCGTCAACGTATTTAACGCGAAACGACGAATAAGTGTTTGTATTGAAACCGACGGAGATCTCTTTGAGCATTTACTATGATTGTTAAATTATTTTTTTGTTTATACTAGGAAATAACTTTTTTATTCTACTAGCTTTATTATTATTGACTTATAATACCACATTAGCTATTTACGCTTTAAACAGAAACCTATTTGCATAATTACTGTAGAATATGTAAAACGTAATTTAAAGTTTCAATCTTGATATGATTATAATTCAAAAAAAAAACATGTCCCTCTCAATTACGTTTTTTTATGATTAGATTGTATTATACTGAACTCTAAAACGCTAATCGTATATACAAATGACAGAGTGTTTAACTGAGCGTGTTTTGTCCAATGTTACTACAATTCTTTCCTCTTCTCTGTGCTTTTCCAGATACGTACGTTCCGCGCTTCAGGGAATTCGCTGTGTAACACGAACTGGTACGATTATACTATACATATGTGTATATCACACGGTGATATCGCACAACTGCACGCTTACTTCAGTACTTACTGTCGTTACTATCGACAATTTATTGAGATTGTAGAAAAGAAGGGAAATAGATTTTGAAACTGGTGCCAGAATTTGTGCCTTATACGAAATCACTCTATCCAGTCTTCAAATTGTACGGCAAGTAGGAGTTTTTAAGTATTGTGTAAATCAAACAGTGATATGATAGGGAGAAACAGGGCAATTATATAGCCGCAAACGTGATGATACTGATAATCGAGCATGAGCTACAATATACAAGAAACGAAGAATACACTACCGACCATAATTACTTGCCCACCTACGTTTTTGCTTGAATTTTTGAAAATTATTTATTTATTATTATTTAGGGGATATAACTATTTACCTAAAAGTAAAAGAAAGATATGACAAATAATTCCGTAAAAGACTCCTCTGATGCTTAGTTATCGACTAAATCTCCATAATCCCATAATTAGGGGCCAGGTAGGGTCATGGAAAGACCCGAATTATTAAGGTTCGGGAGATTTCACAAACACTTTTTTGGTAGATGCTATTAAATTATTCACCATCGGATACTTCTTTCGAATGGTTTCTGCAATGAGATGATACGCGTGTATGAGACATTATATATGAAGATGAGTCGGAAAGCATATTTTCAACATCCTACCAACTTTCAGCATTGTTGCAGCTCCATCAGTAACTAATATTGTGACTTGGGCTCCTGTGATACAAAATTCTTTTAACGAATCTTTTATCTTCACAGCAGTTCCAGCATCACTTTTTTCAATCGTTTTACTGGTTAATAACAAAGAAGCTGCTGGATCATTACGTTTTAAAGGTCGCGCTACAACATGAATCACACTGTGTTTCTGTGCATCAGTCGTTTCATCCACACTTACGCAAATTTTCTTATTTTTCAACTCGTCTACTATACAGTTCTTTACTGTACCCTGCAAATGTGGTAAATTGTATCGCAATTGTCTAGTGGTTGGTAATTTCCACGAGGGAACATATTTATTACAAAAAAGACGAAAGTGTTCATTGTCGGCTAAGTGTTGCGGGATGTTGCACACACTTAGCTTAAAAATAAAATCATACAAAAATTCCCAGTACAGAATATTGTTGCTTAAATTCAGTACATGACGTTTACTTTTAATATGTCTTCTCCAGTGAAATGTATCGCGACCTGTCAACCGTAATTGCAAATTTTGCACTGAATGATAGTACCTGTATATTCCAACCCAAGGAAACGGCTAATATATTTATTCACATGCGATGGTAAAAGTAAACCTCGCTTACAACGATCCATGTTTTAAAAGACGCACACCGATGAACCGATAATTATCGAATGACCATTCACTTCCACGCCTATCGAATGACTAAACTCTCCACTGGCTTCCCATCAACTTAAATCCCCTCTCGGCGCTTCTGCCGTAGCACGCGTTTGTCGAACCTTAACAATTATCCTTCACTAATAAAAATTTCATGTAGTGCAGGTGAAGATGACAGTTCCCTATTCACCAGAGCTAGAATTATGAATTTAGATTTAGTAGTTGTTGTTCTTATAAACATTGAATATCGTTAATAAAATTATCTAAAATTAGTATTAATAGGCCGAAAACAAGAGAGTTGCCTTTAGAAATCCGCAGAATGATTGCTGCTTTACACAATCTTGGCCGAAGTAACAGAGATACACAAAAAAATTGAAATTAAATCACCGAACTGCTGACTATAACATTTAAAAATATCAAGAGGCTGGTATATTATTAAACAGAAAACGAACAGGACGATGGAAAGTGACAACACCAGCGGAACATCGTCGAATTATTATGATGAGTAAACGGAATAGTCGAAAAACTGCACCTGAAATAATGGCTGAATTAAATATTGAACGTGAAAAACGAGTTAGTTTAACCACTGTGAAAAGGAGGTTATGAGAGAGTGGTTTAGTTACAGCGTCGCGTAAACCACTCTCAAGCAAAATAACGTAAAACAGCTGCAGTGGGCTAGAGAACATTAACATTGGACAGTTGATGAGTGGGAAAATATTTTCTAGACCGATAAGGCCAAATTTAAACTCTTCGGTTCCAAGAGCAGAACGTTCGGTCGAAGGTCGAAAGGAGAGCGAGCAGCAGATTCATGTGTAGTACGTTCAGTCTAGCATGAGGGCGGATCGGTAATGATTTGGGGTTGTTCTGGCGCCGCATCCGTGGGAAACTTGGTTAAAATAGATGGAATTTTAAGAAAAGAGCGCTACTGGGAAATTTTGCAAATACTGTACCATCTTGAATGAAAATAATCGGTGACTATTCTATATTTCAACATGATAATGATCCGAAACAGACCTCTAGCCTGTGCCGCGAATGTTTAGATTCGGTGGAATGTGAAAGCAACATCAAAATATTGAAATGGCCTCCTCAAAACCCAGATGCTAATCCCATAGAACTTTTGTGGGAGAAACTTGATAGGCAGGTAAAAGTAAATCTTCCAACTTCCAAGGAATCGTTGTGGAAACAACTGCAAGAAGTCTTAAAATAGAACCCGCTACTCTGACGAAATTGATAGAGGGGATGCCGCAAGTGTGTGCCGCAATTCTTAATAGTCGAAGTGGACATTTCGACGAAACGTAGATTTAATTTTTTTGTGTTAAATAAATTTTATAATCGAACAAAAACCATCAATTTCTTTGTTTTAAGAGTATTTTATTAAATGCAAAACTGCAATTTCTTTTTTAGTTAGCACTTCCTTTATTTATGTACATTTCTTTGGATGGGCAAATAATTATGATCGGTAGTGTAATTCCTTAGATTTACGTTTTTGCGAAATCATCATATTCCACTAGTAATGACAGCGGAGCATCTACAGTGAAACGTCGTTCGGTGAAAACTAGTTAACCCTCAGAATACCATGGGGTCTTTGAAGACCTGAGCTTTTTGCACTTAAAATTCTTTAAAATGCTTTCATCAAAAATTTATATATCACACAAAAAGATGTGCTCCGAGAAAACATTCAAGATACTGTCTAGAGAAAAGTCAATTTTTTTTCAATATTTTTGATAAAAGTATTTTAAGTACAAAGAGCTCATAGGGTCTTCAAAGACCCCATGGTAGTATGAAAGTTAAAGGAACGCACAGCCGTTCGGAAACCTCTAACGACTGTCCATAAAAATGAAAGGCCCACAAGCTAAATACTACGAAAATTGAACTCAGAATCAATGCAAGACGGCGGCTGTAGTCCCGTGAATCAAAATTTGGGCTGTATGGTTCAAAACGTCGTCGGGTGTTTATGCATTACCAAGTTGGAGAGCAAGCAAATGAAACAAAACAATTAAACTCAGAGGTGGTAGAATTAACATTATTTAAAAAATTGATAATATCGAATCGGCACAAAGTGTATAAGGATGACGAGTATTGAATGTTTGGCAATAACGAATAAGTTCCGCGAAAACGCTACGACATGTCAATCTTTTGTTTTTAGAGGACCTTTTTCTGCAGTTTTGTTTACTTTTTTTCATAATTAGCATCTCAGGATTACACCCCATCCGCTCCAATGTTATATCTAGACACAACGTTGAAATCAACTTGAGGAATAAACAGGGATACATATTTCACATCCCAAGGTCTATCGGGATGACTAACACTTTAAACATAACACGAAAACGGCCAACACAGGTTTACCCACACAGGTAATTTTATTCATGCCTACATTCGAGTTACAAATAGCAATTCCCATTTTCTTCGTCAAAATCTGATTCAGCTTTCTTCATGATACATACTGGCTGATTGACAAAAAACGCCCCAAGACATAGCTCCGTTATTTATTATACAATTAAAAAAAATAAAATATCAAACAAAATGGTGAATAACTAATTATTTTTTCAAAATAAGTTTCAAGTGTGGTGTGGATAACAATCAGATGTATCAATTAATGTTTTGATTCATTCTGTGATTTTTATTCTTCATTATCATGGATAACGATCAACTGACCGACATGTTGCAGGTGTACTTTGAATGCAATAAAAACAGTGCTGAAGCTGTGCGACTCTACAGTGATCATTTTCCGAACAAAGAAGTTCCAGATAGTCGTAAATTCGAAAGAGTCGAACAAAATTTAAGAAACTGGAATGGAGCTTTCAAAAACTCCAAACGTAAAAATCGACAGTTTCAGGAAAATATAGTATTAGATGTTCTTTTGCGTGTGGAAGAAAATCCAAGGACTTCTACTTGAGTAATTGCAAATTACGTCGGCCTATCGCAGCAAACTACATAAGCGATATTGAAAAAGCACAAATTCAAACCATACATGATTGAAGGATGCAATTTTGCAACGAGATCGTAAGTTTTATCGAAAAATTATTTGGACAGACGAATGCAGTTTCTGTAATAATGGCATTTCTAACGGAAAGAACAATCGATTTTGAAGCCAAGAAAACTCAACAATTATAATTGAAAATAATTTTCAGCCAAGATTCAGTTTAAATGTATGGTGCTTGCTGTCTTTGAGTTGAGATTAGTTGGCTCATTTTTTATAGATGGCACCTTAAATCAAGCAAGATACCGTCAAAATCAGACTTATCTGACTCCTCTAGAAAATGAAGAAATACTTGGACAAAGAATTAACAATGCTTTCTGCGAAATATCTCCTAATTTTATATTAAGTGCGACTAATGGAGTAATCAGAAGGTGTCAACGATATCTAGAACAAGGCGACGGACAATTTGAGCAATTTCTGTAGTTTTCTATTTTTTTAAAGTACTTTCTCTTGTTTCTATAAAATATTCCTTTCAATAAAATATTGTTATCCACGGCACACTTGGGACTTATCTTGAAACATCAACTTGTTATACATCATTAAATCCAGAAAGGAATTCTTTATCTGAAACATTAAAAAAACATATACGCTGCCATTACACGCAGAGAAGCGTTTACTTGTATCAAAGCTGCCTTAATTGAAGACAATTACTGTTTCAATTATCCGCAGTACAATTGCTGTTTTAAACCAAAAAAATATTTTCTTGACGTTTCTTTCTCCGCTTAAAAAAAGTATATACTTGTAATAAAATAATTGTGTTTCTTTATTTAAGACATTTGTTAACTTGTTTCAAAAAAACCTTACAGAAAATTTGAAGAAGGCGATTCTTAGTATAAGTTAATGGTCATTATAACACAAAACAATATTTTCTTAAGGATAGTAAATAGTTTTCTTAATTCCAGAAAGCGTTTAGGTATTGTTCATAAAATAAATAGTTTCATTTATAAGTAAAGCATTTTTTACTTAGAATTGGAAATGTATATTAGTTATATGCATATTATTTATATGCACATTATTAATTGCTTGTGATTTAAAAAGGCTAAAGTAAAGGTTATCTACAGAATAATGTTCAAACAAAAGTGAACTTAATGTAGAAGTACACATGCAAAAAGTGCCTAGAAACAATAACCAAGATAATGCTAATATAAATAGCTCCTAGTATTGATGAAGTCACTACCTGCAAAAACAATAAAAGAAGAGGAGAAGCATTAAAGCTTCTTACTCTTGGCCTCATTGCTCTTACACCTGTATGCCACTAATCTTCAAAGACAGCAACTGAAATATTTCCTGGCGCCATCTAGTGCCAGTAGTTATAGTCATGCCGTCCTACATAGTAGCGACGGCACCAGAATACAAATACCACGCTTACCCGTACTATGATATAATCTCTAACGTGCAACGTTTCATAAACATTTTCAAAAGATACCGGTTAACGTAATATTTTTTTCTTTTTATGAGTATTTACCACGTGTACTAATTTAACTATAGTTTTTCAATTATATAATAAATAGGAATAATAAGAAATTGGATAAATAAATTTAAATATTAACTCATCAATTGATAAAATACAAGAAAGTAATCCCTATCTAATTAAATTATTAAAGAAATATTTTAATTATACTGTAACCTATAAAAAAGGAACTTCTTCATTAGCTCATTCACTTACGCCTTTTAATTATTAACTTTAGATTTTTTTTCCATTATTGTAATTTTTCTTTTATTGAATATCCTTGTAGCTGGTCTGATGTGTTTTCTTAACACAAAACCGCCTAATTTCTTAATAGAACTTTGTTAGGTCTGCACCATTTTTTCATTCCTACCTCTAATATGAATATTTTCTTAACTTAAAACTAAATGATTTACTTGGAAGAAACATTTTTCTGTCCTAGATTTTCTTGATCTTCTAACCTTAAGAAAATATTTATTAATCCAAATAAAATTTTAAGAAAATTATCATATATTTTACATTTTTATAGTCTTGAAATAAAAATATTTTCTTGAATAGAGACTGATTTTTTCGAGAAAATCTATTTTCTTGATGCAAGAAAGCATTTCTCTGCGTGTAAAAAAATGACTACCACAACTTCGAAACTACCGAAACTTTTTGTTCTTAATAAAATTTTGATTACGCCAATGGATTTAACCATTTTATTTGATATTTCGTTTTTTAGAATCGGATAGTAAATAGTGGAGCCATAGCTTGGGGCGTCACCCGGTATCTGCTAATTATTCTATAAGTATATTGGACTTCGAATTTCTTTACAGTAAGGATTAGATATTTTCCACTCTGGAAAAATTATAAAATTGAAACTTTATCAACAGCCCTGTGTCTATTTCACTCACGTCAATTACTAAGGTATGAGAACTGAAAATTGGTACTATTTTTCAAAATTATTTATTAATCAAAGAAACAACAAACATGTAATAATAACTTTATAATCTTATTTCTTAACCACGCTTAGTGTCCCATGAACAGCGGCTTCGTTAATTTTTGTACGGGTGTTCTGCAACAGCCTCTTAAAATAATCTTGACCAAACTCTTTAATTTTCTTATTGGTTCATTGTTTCAATTGCCTAAATGTCGAAGCTGACCAGTTTTCAGCGTACACTTTATCTTTTAAATGAGACCAAAAGCGCTCTATTGGTCGTAACTGTGAAACATTTGGGGGATTCTCACTTTGTTTTACATAATTTATATGTAATTCTTCCGATTTAGTAACCATCTGGTTGGTATAATGGCATGACGCTCCATCAGGCCAAAATATACGAGGGATGATCGTAAAATAAGGTTCCCATATTTTTTAAATATAGACAGCATTCTTTATTTCCTTAACATTACACATCGTTTTAAAGGTAAAAACTTAAGCTATTTTTCGACATAATCGCCATTTCTATCCAAGCATTTTTGCAGACGGTGCTCCAACTTCTGTATCCCCATGTCGTAAAATTCTGCCGCCAGTCCTTTCAATAATCTTTTCAATTGTGGTGTTGGAAATCTCAGGAATCCGAAGAGCGAGTTGACGAATGGTGACCCTCCGATCTTCAAGCAGTATGCTCTCGACCTTTTCAACGATCTCCTCTGAAACTGATGGTCTTCCGCTCCGCTCTTCATCGTGAATTTTCGACTGACCTCCAGTGAATTCCCTACACCATTTGCGGACGTGTTGAACAGCTATACACTTTTCTCCATAAACTTCGGTTAATTGACGATGAATGTCTATAAGTGAAACCCCTTTCGCGTTTAAAAAACGTATCACAGCGCGAATTTCGCACCTGGCGGTAGCGGCGATCGGGAGTTCCATCTCGGACAGCTGCTTAGCCAACATTGAGCGGCGTAGCCAGACGGGAGTGGTACGTATATAGAATGGGAGAGCTGCTGCACACGCCAATGTTGTCGGATTTCGCCTAACACGTCTTATTACTGCTGTAGAGCTTAGGGAACCTTATTTTACGATCATCCCTCGTATATCTACCAGTTTGATAATTTTTGTCTATAAATGGCTTTAATCTTAGTTCCATACATTCTGTCGAATACCTTTCTGCATTTAAAGCGCAATTTGCTTCTACAAAATAGGGTCCACTGGCACCTTTTGCTGAAATTGCCACCCATATGCACAATCTTTTATTAAATATTTTACGGAATTTAAATTTGATAAAGTCTAGTACATTCTCATAATAATAGTGTTTCTCATAATAATAGTGTTTATTCGAAAAAGTTTTGTCGCTTTGGAAGGAAAAGTACGATTTATCATCATAAATTATATCTTTTTTTCCACGTAATCCAAAGTCATCAGAAACTAGGGTGTTTAATCTTTCTCTCTGACATTCCATTTGTTCAGGCGTAGATTTTGGTGCATCAATTTCGGAATAACGTTTAATTACCTTCTGTTTTAAAATTTTCGATGTATGGCGGTCTGACATGAAATCTCTTCGCCACTTTCGATAGAGTCGCCACAATTTTCTTCGCTAGTCTTACAATTTTACCTATTTCGTCTTCTGTTAACTTTCTTCGTGTTTTTCCGAACCCTTCCTTCCTTTCTATGCCACCACCTTCATCCATAATATTCCAAACTCTGTACACCGTATTTATACCAATTCCATAAATTTTTAGTTCTTTAGCTGTTAAATATGGCGTAATTTTTGGTTCCCTGTCGTATACTAATTTTATTAACTTTTTTCAATTTCTTTTAACGAAGTCATTGTCTGTATTGTTTAACCTGAAATAAATAATTAGCATGAAAGACAAAATGTCAAATTTAAAGTGGCACCATGCCACTTGATTATTTATATACGAAACTCGCAAAAATGATTATAGTCCCAATTTTAAGTTCTCATACCTTATAAAACAATAATTGTTTTAACCTCTTCTAAAAGCAAGGCGTAGTGTTTAGAATATTCTTTTCGCAGAACACATGGAAAGTGACTTCTCGGTGTGAAATGAACACCTTACGCGATCAAATAAACATTGTTCCAGATAAAACGCAGCGTGCGAATGAAAATCTTACGTTAAGATGAGAAGGCAGGTATCTACGATTTATAAATAAGATTACGAGAAACGGTTAAACAACGCGCTTTTTTTTGCTTCGCTGCCGACTACAAATAGATTTTATTCTCCGGCGTACAGCTTAACATGGCTCATAAAAATCCTATTTTTTAAACACAACTTTGGCATTATAAAATTAGAAAATAAACCGTTACATTTGCAGGAATCTCATTGTTTATACGCTTCCCTACTTCTCTCTCGTATAGTACGTATTGTTGGATGCGTGATGTGCGGTTTTGACAGGTTTTCTTTTAATAGTGTCTAGCCCGCTGCGATCAATAGGTTGGCATAAATATCGACAGCCTTGCAGTCGTCCTAATTGTTTGCCTACGGGTTATTTGTACCGGTATAATGCTACATAAATAACTCAATTGAACAATATCATTGGACATACAGAACGTATAAATGCAATTATATTTCTGCAGACGGTGAATTGTTAAACCTAAGCGTACACTCAATAAATACCACCAGCCTTATTCGTTTTATTAGCGTATCTCATTGCTACAGTAAACTAATAAACTCTTAATAATACTTTAAATGAGTAATTGTGCGATAAAACTGCACTCAAAGTAAAAAAAGACGGTATTTTTTTAGCTATGACTGGATATATGGTATAGAACTAACTGAGATGTGGGGATTTTGAGCTTTTGGTAGGTCCAGCCCGACAGTTTATTAGCCCAACCCGAACCGGCCCGACACGTTTGCGTTCGTTTATTTTATCCAACACGTTTGAGTGATGAATTCTATCAATGATGGTTTTACAATGGATTTGCGATGACCTGTCAACATGGAAATTCCACAATAAAAGGTTTGTTTTTCTTCCAAATTTGAACGACTCTAGAACCATTCCTGCACTAGTTGCATTGAATCCTGTATTTTTCTTCCTGTGTAACTAATGGCTCAATGTTTTTTTTTCCTGACAGAACTGTTTTAGAACGGTAATAAAACTGTTTAAACAATAATAGCTTGAACCAAAAGAGGACTGACAGTTCGCGCGTAGGTTAAATGTTAATTATTACGATCTGTCAATTTTTAATATATTAAGAAACAACGACACTATTTGTGAATATAATACGCAAACAAGTGGTGATAGAGAGGATGAGGATGAAAGCAATATAGGTGGACTAGAGCTACGTGAAAATATCGCACATCAGTTGTATTTTAGATAATTTCCTATTTTAATCAAACATTTCACTTCATTTTTTGTTTTATTATTTTCCCAAAAAATACAATCTTAATATTGAAGTTCACTTGTTTTCTTTTAATAATATACTTTCTTCTAAGGCCCTAACATACCTTTCCAGTAGATTGTTTCTCTCTTGCATTATACTCTATTTTTCATCATGATATTTTTTTAAATCATTGCTATTACTTGCAAAATAGTATTTCGGTGTACGTAGTTTTTACTGCTACATTTATAAATGGTGTTTTCGTTATTTCTAATTTCTAACTGTTCTTCTGGTTCTGTAGTTATTATATTCTGTTGCCTGTTTAGCCGTGGATCTGTTTTGGGTATGGTTTCTCGATTGGTGGATACACATGTACATTTCGTGTAAATTTCCCTATTGTTGATAATGAGGAACATCCTGCTTCAATAATCTCATTGGAGGATAACAAAATCTCAGGGAAAATATTCTTTTTCGCAAAGTATGTCGTTATTTAGGGGTTCCATTTACTTTCACATTGTGACGGATTACAGTTTATTTTAAATTCCCTATTTAAATCGTCTGAAATTTTTGCCCGGATTTTCCTAAACATTTTCAAATCTGTTTTTCCAACTTTATTTCTGAATATTTTAAATAAAATATCTTAACTTTTTTGTAGCATTATGGTTAAAGCGATAAACATTTTTTTTTTGAGCATTCATAATTATTCTCCAAAATTACGTATTCATTTATGTTGTATGGTGCTAAAAAATTAAGTTATAAGTGTGCATATTATATCGTTCACTTACAATACTTTTTTTTTTAGTGTGGTGATAGCCCAACGGCGTGTATAAGCTTATAATTGAAATACATGTTAAAGTAGGAAAAGCTACCTGTCCGATCATAGATCAATTACTCTTACTCTGGAGAAGGAACTGGTTTGTACTCCAACAAAGCCCGTACGGATTGAAAAAAGGTCATTTTCAGTTGACAATAAAAATAAGTTTCAATATTTTCTAGAACATGAAGACTGGTCTGAAACGTATAATGCTAGAAGCTTGGATGAAAAAGTCAACTATTTCCTAAGCACACTCTCTTATCATTATAACATGGCATTTCCAATATCATCGCATATAGTTACTACCATTGCAACTACAAAAGGATGGATTACAGATGAAATAAGAACTTCCAGCGACAGAATTAAGGATCTTTTTGTTCTACAAAAACAGTACCCTGATTTACGGAATTTGTATAAAAATCAATTAAAGAAGCACCAGGTCCTTGTTAGGCGGGCTAAGGTAGAATATAACAACCATCGCATTCAAATATCAGCAAATAAAACCAAGGAAATGTGGCGTATCGTTCAAAACTTTAATCCTTCTAACTCTGATCACAAGAACATTACTATTTAGGAGGACGGGACCATTGTAGAGGATCCACAAATATTGGCGGATAAAATCAATGCTTTCTTTCAACAAATTCCAGAGCAAGTTTTACACAATTTACCTGACAGCATAATACCAGAAAACACGTACACAATGTATCTCTTTCCCTACACTATTTTTGGAATGAACCAAATTATCAACAAGCTAAAAAACCTCGGGTCCGGATGGAATATCGACTAGAATTTTGAAAGAATTTGGAACATTTATTTTGGAACCATTAACTTATTTAGTAAATCTATCATTCACCTATGGTGTATTTCCAGCATGTTTCAAAGTGTCAGAAGTTGTTCCGGTCTTTAAAAAGGGTAATAGAGCTGATATACGCAACTACAGACCAATCTCGCTAATATCAAATGTAGCAAAGATATTTGAGTATTGTATGCTGACACGATTAACATCGTAGAAGAGTTTCTCAACCCTAGCAACTAATCTATAGGGATAAGCCACCCCATCGCTACGTTTCGTATTTATCCTCATGTTTAGTTTAGTTTAGCATTATTCTTTATTTTGTTTTTGTTTCCTTTCCTTTTGTTTGATTAGTTGATCTTTTCTTGCTTTTTTGTTTGTTAGAATTTTTGTATTCGACCATTGATTCTACTACCCTTTCGGATACTTTTAATCAATAAAAAAGTATTATCAAGCTTGTCATAACCGCAGGAGCCTTAAGTGTGTAAATTGTGTGTGTAAGTTCCATGGCTTTGTTACTACCCCTCGTCGTAAAGGGTGAAGCGCTAAGAAAATTTTGATCCTATCCATTACTGGGCTCCAGAAAATCCTCACTGGATGCGTGAGACTCATTTTCAGGTGATATGGGGTGTCAACGTTTGGTGCGGATTATTTAATGGATATATCATTAGTCCATACATCTTTGAAAGAACTTTGACAGGGTAACGTTATTTACATTTTTTACATAATGACCTCCCCGAGTTAATGGACGATATTCCATTAGCAAAGCGCATCCACTTCGAATGCGAATTTTGGGATTAGAAAGTTACAAAAGTCCGAATTTATAACTAGAGCGGGCCAAGAGCGCCACGCGCCAGGTTCGCAATCAGGCTGCCGGGCGCGTATATGTATGTAAACATAGGTAATTTAAATATGTAATTATTAGGACGAGGACCAAAACCACTGTCTATTACGTCGTGAAGACGCGCAAATATACACCTGCAGTTTGGGTGTTCGTTGATAAATAGGGCGTTGTTCACAGTGGGCCACTACAAAAAAAAAGTTCATTCATCGACGGCTACGAACTAACAGCGCGCTTATTCATTTACGGATGACGCGCTCTATTCATCAACAAATGACGAGTCTGCAGATGTTACGTTTGCACCACTTCGTGGCATACTAGAAACAAGCGTCGGTGTGCTCGCTTTAGTGATTATGTCTAACGTAACTATTAAAAATAAACGGCCATTACCTACGAAAGTTAATAAATTTCTTAATGAATTTGTAGATTTACACTACAATGGGAGTACAATTTTCTGTAAAGTTTGTAAAAAGAAACTACTGTGCTGGAGCAAACGTGATTGTGAAAGACATATAAATAGCGCACACCACAGAAATAAAAGAAATGGTGTGTCACAACCACGTCAATTTCAATTAGAATTGCTTTTAACGTTTATGGTATGTGGTCTACCACTTCGTATAGTTGATAAAAAAGCATTTCGAAAATTCTGGGGTACATACAATACCGAGTGGATACTACCATCTCGGACAGCGTTACGGAGAGATATTCCACGAATACCTGAGGACATTGAAAATCGAATTAAAGCCGAATTAAAAGATAAACAGCTGTGGCTATGTCTTGATGAGACGACAGATTGCAAAAAAAATTCTATTTTGAATATAATAGTGCGCGTATTAGATCCTATTAAACCAAATTTTGCAATTCTATTAGCCGGCAGAAGATTAAAACAGTGTACTAGTAAAGCAATTACGGCCGTAGTTCTCGAAACGTTACAAAAATTTCAAGTGTCAACCAGTCAACTGTTGTTGTTCATGAGCGATGGTGCAGCAACAATGTGTAGTGTAGGCCGTTCCCTTAAAGAAAAGTGTGAAGGACTTTTACATGTTACGTGTAAAGTCCATGCTTTACATCTTGTGGCACAAACTATTCGAGAGTGTTACCCGGAGGTGGATGCATTAACAGCAAACACAAAGAAAGTGTTTCTCAAAAGTCCTAAGAGGACTAGGGCATTCCACAGGTTATGCCCTGGTATTCGAGAACCACCACAGCCCATTCTTACGCGTTGGGTACGTGGTTAAAAGCCGCTTTTTATTATAATGAACATTTTCAAGAAGTCAAATCCGTTATTTTGCAATTCGTCCCTGCCGAAGCTAGAGCTATTAGGATGAGCCAGAAGGGATTTCTCGATATTTCTGTTGAAACACATCTAAAGAATATTAGCAACAATTACAAAGGGTTAGTAGACGCGATAGAAAATTTGCAAAATTCTGGATTGTCGTTGGTAGAATCAGTGCAAGTCGTGGACGAAGTTAGTACATTGTTACACAGTATAAACGATGCAACAAGTGGACGAGTTTTAGCTAAGTTCGATAGTGTTTTAAAAAAAGAATCCGGACTACACGAGATTAAGACAAATGTGCGATGGGGCATCTGCAGATTCCTTGACTAAGTCTAAAGATTATTTTAATTACGCCTGTCTTACTTCGGTAGACGTGGAACGGTCGTTTTCGAAATATAAGAACATTTTTTCGTCTCGGCGAACATCCTTCACCGAGGCAAATGTGGAAACTTATCTGATGGTGCAACTTTTTAAACAAGCCTATCCGCATTATTAAGAAGGATAGAATTTATTTATTATATCTTTATTTACAGTTACATTATTAAGTACAACAGAATAAAAAAAGCGTCCAGTTTCTCAGTTATTTCCTTATTACATCCCATTTACAACGCATACACCTCAGCGTGTACATATATATATATATATATATATATATATATATATATATATATATCCGCTCTAATTACTAAACATTATTATTGCGTCAGCTTTTATTTTTTTACTCTTGTGTATTAATTTCGAAATATCACATATCTGCTGTGACTCACATATACGCTATTTACAATAAGCGGCCGTTGCGCCTGATTCCGATTCTGTTGGATGGCGCAATTTGGCCCGCTCTATTTATAACGACTCATAGATCAACATTGGACTTGTAGAGATATACATTTAGGCGTAGCGATATTAGTTTCGAAACTTTCCGGATGTCCTTAATGTCTAGATAAGTAATTACGTCATCACCCCACGGTTACAGAGGAAACATGACTATAAAACGATAACTAAAATTATACAAATAGCAGAATATCCGATACCAAGTCGGGTAAAATGTCTTAAATTTTGCATATCAAGTGATAATAGCAAGCAGTGAATAAATTATTCAAATTACGCAAGTAACTTGGGAACACGGTGCTAAGTTCTAACATACATATTTATTTTTTCCATCTGCAATCATTTTCGCAACGTTAACATCTATTTAGCGTGAAAATTTGCATGTTGAGACCTAAAATAGTAATAATCAATGATAAATTACCTTATCATGTTTATTATTAAACTACTAATGCATTTATTACATATCTATATATGCAGTTTAAAATAGACCTTGTTTGAATTATGGACACTAAATCGCTAATAGGATGGCGAAATATTATTCTGACAAAAGTAAAGCTCAACGTCCACTAAAATGTTCAAAAAATTCGACGGAGGAACATCAAAACTCATATGCAACATCGTAACAGGTGACGAAACGAAACGATATATTCGTACGAGCCGGAAACTAAGTAACAATCAACTGCTCCCAGAGAAACCGAATCCAACAAAAGTTATTCGTTTACGAAACGCTTGTAAGGGAATGATTGCTTGTTTCTTTCATTGTACTGGACATGTCGCAAGCATTGCTTTAGAGCAGTGATTCCCAAAGTGGTCCAGGTGGACCCCCAGGGGTCTACGGGAGACTCGACGGGGGTCTACATTGACGTGAAAAAAAATGGGGGTTCACAAGTTGTAAATGGGGGTCCATGAAAATTTATCTGGTTTCGATAGTAAAGAACAAAAATGTTGGCTTAGCTTTATCTATCAATGTAGGCAGATAATGCACTACTCAAAAAAAAGGTAGCAAAAAAAAATTCCAAATTTTTCGGTAATATTTGACAGGCTGTATTTCGGTGAATAACGGTCGCATTAAGACTTTAAAAAAGCATTTTGAAGCTTTAAGATTCTAATTTTCAGATTTTTTGGCTAAAAATTTTTAGGAGCTACGGTTCTCATGCAATCCTAACTGATAGCGAAAAAATAATTTTGTAATTTTGTTTTTTTTTTGTCCACGGGCTTAAAATTTTTTTTTTCAGTTAGGCCGGCATATGGATCAGATAGCCTGTTTATTTAGCTTTAATTTCCTTTTTATAAAACCTCCCTTAATTTTCTTGAGTAGTGTATTTTCAGCTCAGCGACTGTTACTTGTAAAAACTTGCATATTCGATATTCAGTACAACGCGTGTCGAAACTTGCAAAGCGCCGCCCGCCCGCCCGCAACGTTTGTTCAGGCGTGCAAAGGGACAAAATACGACTTGTGCTGTGCTTGCAATCTTTCATGAACTTGTTTGATTCTTCACCAATATAAATACGAATGCCAAGGACAAACGTTACTCACTTGTTTCCGGAATTTTGAAAAGAAAAGTGTGAGTGAATCGATGTCAGTGTTTGCCAGTGCCGGAAAAAGTAAGTACCTGCCTATTTGTTATACATACCTTTATTTTATACTGTAATAATATTATAGTTGTTATGTTTGCGTGTAGTAGGTACGTAATAAAAATTAAATACTGAACAGGGCCATTATTCGATACTTCTATAAAGGAACAGAAAACCGAGAAAGATTGAACTTTTAGTACTTTTTATTATAAAATTATTTATTTACCCGATTGTGGTGATTCACTAAAGGAGAGATATATGACTGACCTGCATGTTTGTACATATTTCAGTGCCCTCGTAGTTGCTAATGCTAAATGACTAAAAATCTTTTCATAAATTGTACGTGTCTTTATGTACCGCTCGTAACCTACATCAAAGTAATAAATAAATCATTAAAATCGCGAAGTTTTGGTGTCAAAATATTCTTTAACTTTAAAAGTATTTTCTTTCGAATTTACAGAAATGTATCAAAATATAATTAATCAAAAAATGTTTTATATTACATTACAATAGGTTCAGCCGTTTTGTGAAAACCTCTATATGGGTCTTAGCGGTTTATTGCTTTTAATAATTAAAATCAGTTTTGCCGCCGGCATTTTGGTTTTTTCATTGCAATAATTAATTAATCCTATTCTATTCTGTTAAAATAGCCATATCCTGTTAAAATCGCCTTATGATTACTAAAATAAACATTTTTTTCTTTACAGTTTACTTACAGGTAGGTAACTGATACGAAACATGGCTGAATCTAAGAAGAAATGTCGACAGTACAGTGTTGATTATTTGAAATTTGGTTTTCTTCCATCAAAGGCAGACAAACGATTGCCCATATGCCTTTTATGCAACAAAGTTTTGAGCAATGACTCTATGAAACCATCGAAGCTCGAAGATCATCTAAGAAGGTGTCATCCTGATAAAATAGGTAAAGATTTAAAATATTTTCAAACATTGAAGGAAAAATATGAAAAGAGACCCACCGTGCACAGAATGTTCGCTTCAACGTCTCAAAGTAACGATGATGGCTTGCGGGCATCTTACAATATCTCATTGCTTATAGCGAAATCTGGAAAACCGCACACCATCGGAGAACAGTTAATTTTACCCGCTGTTGAATAGGTTTTAAAAACTGTTCTGCACAAACCTCGATTTGACGTTCTCAAAAGAATTCCTTTGAGTAACAACACGTACAAAGACGTACTGATGATATGAGCTCTGATATTGAAAGCTTCTTGTGTAATTATCTGCAAACAACTCATTTTTCTATTCAACTGGACGAGTTAACTTTACCTGGCAATGAAGCATTATTATTGGCATATGTTCGATTTGTTATGGACAAAAGGTGCATGTTTAACAAGACTTTACTCAGTTTTAGAGTTTCTGGAAAGTAAAGATCAAGATTTAAAGGAAAACCTGATCAAATTGAAAGCAGACATCGCGTATTTGACAGATTTGTTCAAAAAATTTAATGAGATTAACTTGCAGTTACAAGGGGACAGTCTAAATTTAATAAAAACAAAGGGTGTAATTTCCGCTTTTCTTGGAAAATTGAAATTTATGAAACAAAATATTAGTCGGCGCGAATTCTCCCAGTTTCCAAACTTGTCACAGGCAGAATGTCTTGATGAGGATATTCAGACATACGTTCAACATTTAAATGCCGTGCATGATGACTTCAAAAATAGATTTGAAGATATTCTGACGATGGAAATACCACCATGGATCATAAATCCATTTGATGAAACGGAAGTGGCGAATGTGGTATTACAAGAGGAGCTACTCGAGCTTAGCACCAATGAGGAGCCGAAGGTGAAATTTAAAAAAGGCTATCAAACATTTTGGCTGCAGGCAGAAATACCCAAAAAATATCCTGGGCTGTGGGAAATTGCGAGAAAACTTTTGATACCGTTTCCCTCGTCATACCTTGTCGAAAAAAGTTTTAGTGTCGTTACAAACCCATTAAAAAAAAAAAACGAGCAAATTGAACATCACAGAACGGGGAGATTTGCGGTTATTCCTCACAAAACTGAAGCCTAATATTGATAATTTGCTGTCAATCCATCAAGTACATCCCTCCCATTAAAATTATTATTTTTTTAATTGTTGATTTGCATTGTTGAAGTTACGTTACGTTATTCATGTTTAATTTTAATTCTATTAAGTCTGTAATCATATTATTTTAATAAATAGAACACAAGAAAATATACTATTTTTCTTTTTATTTTTACCACTCCGAATTTAGGGCTGGAACTCAGCCGCGACGCAAATTTCCATCGTTAGATCTAATTTTCACATTTTTTGACGAGTTTTGGGAATATGGTGGAAATGTAGCAGCAGGGGGTCCACCGAAACCAGTAAAATTTTGAAAGTGGTCTACGAGTTAATGCTGAATGGTATACAACAATTTGTTTGCCAGAAGTCACCGATGAAGTCAGGAAAAACAGTCGACAACGTCACATCCTTCGCCATGAGAATGCCAACTCTCGCACGTCAAACAATTGATTATTCGAAGAAAAACACATCGAGCCAATATCTCATTATATTTTTACATTGAATTTTTAGACGACATGACTGTATCTCTTGGCACTAGGTGGTGCCAAGGAATATATTTTAGTGCTGTTTGTGGAGATTAGTGGCATCAACTGAGAAGCGAACAGCGAGGTGAGCAAGGGAATGTGCTCGAAGCAACACTCATGACGCAGGGTAGGCAGAAACATGTCCATTGGCTAGCCCATTTCTCTTCTCACATTGGTTTTGCCGGAAGTGATTCTACCAATCCCATGAGCTGTATTAGCATTATTTTGGTTATTGTTACTAGGCACTTTTTTCGTGCGTATTTTTAAATAAATATTTTTTCATATAAAATCAGCATCCGAACTATTAAGCAGAATGCAGGTTTTGATAGACCGTAGTGTCTGAGATATAACAGTGTAATTTCTTGAAAGCGATCCAAACTGAAATATTTCAGAAAGTAATACGAAAATAAAAATGTTTTATTGTAAAGGGGACAAACCCGTTTAAGACGTTTACACCTGTGCCCCTACGAAGCAGATTTCAATGCAGACGAATTCCATCGGTGGCTCTAGTAAGCTGAGATTAAAATTTCGACCAATAAAATAATGTTTTAAGCAGTAGATGGCATTTATCGACTAGAATAAGTATATGTCCTTCCAACATAAAAGTACTTAGTAAAAATTCTATGGCAGATACTTCAACGCAAGCCTTATTAGTAGTACTCATAAAAAGTCGTCAAAACCACCAACGTCAACCAAAATCCAAGCAAGTTTCTTCATAAGTTGATCACTGCACAAAATGTCATTAAAACGAAATGTTTATATAATATGTATCAACTTCAGTTTTATTAACACTTAAATAGAAAAAAATCATCTATACAAATAACTGCCTCATATACTCTTGGTTTCCGGTTTGGAATCGCGTCGTTGTCGTAGCTTCTGCCGACGTTTCGTCCGCAATCTTATGAGACATCTTCAGGGCTGTTATTACATACTGACTGGAGACCATTCATTCCGGAGGGGTTTATATAGGGCTTGTTTCGGGTCAACGGAGCGGAAAAGTTATTAATCAATGGAGCGTGGCGGTTGCTAAGAAGTCAGACGGGATTTCCACGTGTAACGTAAGGGGTAACCATCTTCGCGATTTAAATTGTTGGGACGTTTGAAAATCTCTATAGATTCACAATTTTTTTTACTATAATAGTGAGGGTTGCGAGGCAAGATGCGGGTGAAGTTAAATTGGATTTGGTGGCCAGTTTCCTGTCTATGCTCACCCAGCGCGGACCCGCCTACACGCAACAACCGCGTACAAAGCTGAGTCTAGAACATTTGGGCGCGACCGTCTAGGCGCCGCCATTTGGGCGCCGCCGAATAGGCGCGAGAATAAAAAAAGATTCAGAAATATATGAACATACATTAAAAAATATATAAACCTATATTATTACAAAAAATATAGGGTCATGGATTCATTTCATATTTGGATGTAACCATAGATGAATTACCTAATGCACTTCCTCGGAATCTGGAACCCATTCTTCAGTAGTTTGAAGGTACTTATGTATGGCACCCGAATCGGCGAAGGAATGGCAGAAGACGGGCAATGTTTCCTCCAAAAATATGGTCAGTCTACGAACGTATTGTTTCTGATATTGACAGAACCAATAATCATGCCGAAGCAGTGCATCGCATAGACGCCTACAAGAGGAATTGTCAGTGGATCGCCTAACTATATGGAAGTTGATTAACAGCTTAAGAACAGTTCAGCGAGGGAGAGACTTATTTTTCGAACAGTTAGTAGCTGGAAATAATCCGCCAATTAAAAAGCGGAAGTTCACAGATGCAGACAACCGGATTAAACATTTAATTCAGACGTATCACCGAAGAAATATTATTGAATTACTTCGCGGGATATCATACAATTATGAAATGAATCCATGACCTTATATTTTTTGTAATAATACAGGTTTATATATTTTTGAATATATGATCATGTATTTCTGAATCTTTTTTTATTCTCGCACCCAAATGTCCTCGCGCTCAAATTCCTCGCGCCCAAATATCCTCGCGCTCAAATTCCTCGCACCCAAATGTCCTCGCGCCCATTCGGCGACGGCCAAACAATCGCGCCCTAATGTCTGGCACCCTACAGAGCTCGTGCTCAGTAACACAGTAAGTGCTGAGCGATCGCTTTGTTTCACCGATGTACACACTACCGCAAGAACATGAAATCTGGTAGACAAAGCCTTCCAGATAACCCAATTTCAAACCCTTAGACAACTTTCCTATCAAAGACTGCAATCATCTGGAAGCCCTTTGTGTCTACCAGATTCCATGTTCGTGTGGTAGTGTGTATATTGGTGAAACAAAGCGATCGGTCAGCACTCGTCTTACTGAGCACGAGCGTTGTACACGGTTGTTGCGTGTAGCCGGATCCACGTTGGCTGAGCAGAGACTTTCAAACATTCCAACAATTTAAATCGTGAAGATGGTTAGCCCTTACATTGCAGAAGCGTCGGCAGAAGCTACGACAACGACGCAATTCCAAACCGGAAACCAAGAGTATAGTGTTATTGACGACCGCGGAAGTCTACGTACCAAACTGCCTCATATATTTGCTCTTTTATGTTACAATTATCTAACAATTTCAAAATTACATTTATAATTGTTTTTGCCTTAATTAACGTTTAATTTAATAAGTAACATCACTTAAAAATGTATCCCAGGAAGAAATTGATCGGTGTTCTGTGAAAATTAGTTTACATCTACCTAAAGATACAAACAAGTGCTTCGCATAAATCATGTTTCCATTATTTATTTAAATTAAGCAACAGTATAACATCTAAGAAAGTTATAATTTTCGTCCAATGAAAATTATGTTAATGAATATTTATATCTAGACATCACGCGCATTTGATATAGTCTAGCACCGCAGTCCGCTGTTGAAAATAAGAAGGCTTGGAATTGACGGTAACTTGATTGCTCTAGTGGGTTTTTACCTTCAACGGGAAGAACCTTTTCTGTGAGATGTGGTGCGGCTATTTCCTCCAGAAGGCAAATTTTGGCTGGAGTACCCCAAGGATCTCTGTTGGCGTCGGAGTTCTTCATTCTTTACACTTACGATATCACCCATCATCCGGGGTGTTGAACTACACAGATGATACGACAATTTACGCCACTTGTAAGAATGAAGACATGCTTGTCAGATGCCTGCAAAGGGCGCTAAATAACAGATAGTAACCGCAAGTTCACAAGGAGAAGGAGGTCACCACCGGAAAACATAGAAATCGATGGGACCATGATCCCATGGAGCACGTCCGTTAGATATCTTGGTCTGATATTCGACTAGCGATTAATACGGAAGTCACATGTTGAATTTATTAGGGTAAAATTCTTCAGAGCTGTTATGCAAAAACAGCCCCCCTTGATCTTCGGACAAAAATATAAGCCCTGTTTTCGGGCTATTTTAACCTATGATGCTCTTAGTTGGATAACCGCTGCCGCAACACACATTGATAAACTAGAAGTGTTACAAAACAAGGCTAAAAGCCCAGGCCCCCTGGTTTGTCAGAAACAATCGGCTAGGGGAAGACCCGCAGATCCCTAGTATAAAATTATATCTTAAGGAGCTGGCAAAGATCATCCCGGAGTGGACCAAAACCTCTTCGAACCCTCTAGTGGCCCAGGTAGCAGTGGTGCCCACTAATCGTCCTCCGCCCCGTTGTAAGGTCGTCCGCTTGACTGGTAAGATTGTCAACTAATTGACAGGTCTTCGCTGTCACTTCCTCTTCTACGCGTGAAAATTAATTTTCAACCCTCAAACAGAGAGAAAGAATCTGTCAATGTGTTACAAAGGAGCTTAGAGACTTTAGCCTAGCAATTAGCATGAAGAGATAATCGAAAAGTTTGGAGACTCCTGATCTACAGGAATAATATTAGAAGTAAAAATACACCTCGCTCTTCTAGGCATCGATTACTATGATCATTAGCCAACCCCACTAGAATTTTGCCGAATCCATAGGTGTTCCAACCTTCGATAGGATTTTTTTACGTGCCAAATATCGTATTGACGCGGAGCTTACGGTTTTACTTCCTTATCCGAGAAGAAAGCTTACTTTTATTTTTATCGGTTCTAAAAAAGCAACCGTCTCGACCGGGGTATGAACCCGCGCCCTTCGGATCAAAAGGCAAGTATGCTAACCATTCGGCAACCGAGACGGTCATACCTAAATGTTATTTGTTTATTAACGATTGTTGCAATAAACCCAGGAAATTAGGTAAATTGAGACAGTAAAAATAAAAACGTATTTCAAGGAAGTTTGATTATAAAAAATGTTAACTGAGTACTGCGTTACTTTAGAAATGATGAATGAAATCAGAAAAAATATACCAGTCAAATCCGAACTCTAATCCTAATCAAATTCCCATACACAATAATGCATTCATCATTCTCCTTTAACACATTTCAACGGTAGTATAGTAGAGAGATAATATTCTAATTTTTCCTAAACTCTATCAAACCACAACGCCGACTCCTTGTAACCGTCATCATTTAAACAATATTTAAGCTGGGAGGATTTATTTTGACAACCTCCTTTGTTTCCTTTGCCAAATTCATTTATGCTGAACAACGAGGCGCGCCAACCGAGAATGAATCAAGCAACCGCGTTCCGTACGTTCGATAAACCGGGATTCTCATAAATAATGCTATTAGAACGTACGAAATTGACGAATTCAAACTAAATATCACAGTACGAGTCAGTTTCCGCGAATTTATGATGGTTTACACGAGTTGTTAATTTCTTTATTTTGTGCACGGCTCGCTGTTGACGATGTATGTATACACATATTGGCAACCGCGATATTTACAAACTGTTCCGAACCTAATTAAGTTGTGTTCCGATGCACTAAGCTGTCCGCTGACATCCTGTTTCCCTCATTTTCTCCCCAACACATTTTGTATTCACTAATAGAGTGAAATCGCGTGACGTAGTGAACGGTAGAAGATTGAGTTACGCCGGAGTTTGTTTCCAAACAAAACAAGAAAAAATTGACAATAAAGTATTCAAATTGGAGGCCAGTATGAGAGGTTTAGTAACAGATAGTTGGTTAAAATATTATTAAATTTATTTTCTAGTCATAATTGTTTAGTATTTAAGGACAACGTAACGTATAAAACGGTGAAAAAGGAAGATTCGATGTTTTGTATTTATTATTTGTTATTATTTGTATATCAAACACAATCGCCAAGCACTACATTCGTTATGTTTTTAATATAAAATAATTAAACTCATGCACAAATTAAACACATGTACAGTGAGGTGCTAAAATAGCCCCTCCCCCTAACTTTCTATTTTCTGTGAACTACCCTCTGGCGTTATCGGCAGTTCAATCACATTTCTGGTGTTTGAAGCGACGTTAACTTTCGTATTTTCAATAGAACAGGCTGTATATTTTTATGGTTTCCGAAAGGTAATCGAAAGGCGAATCCAACAATACCACTTGTGTTACACTTAAGTTTATGAAATATTATGCAGCAACAAAAGTTTTGGTATTCTGTTTTTGTTGTTATTAGTCTGGGCAAACAGCGGTAACAGTCAGTGTAGTAGATATGTGGTGCGGAGTCGGCGATTATTTATTTCACGCGTTCACGGCGTCAGTACTAAATCGATGCTGTATGCGAGTAGTTCTGTGCATATGTAGGCTGTCGTAACATATTTCGTAATTGTACGCTTATGTTTGCTTTAAAAATGTCGTAGTTAGGTACGTCGCGAAAACGACTAATGGCAGACACAGTTAAAAACTTTATAGTGGACATGCCGGACTTAATTATTGATGGCGCTAAAATTCAATGTCTAGTTTGTAAAATCCTTTTAATGTGTTGGTCCAGAAGCCATTGTCAACGTCACATCGAAAGCAAACAGCATTCTTCTGCAGAAAGTGGCATAAGAGACCAAGAAAAATTTACATTTGATTTTAAATTACCTAGTCGGACATCGATATGAAATGTAGTGCCATTTGCTCATGAACATACAAAAAAAAGAATGAAAACGGAATTGAAAGATAAAAAACTGTGGTTGTGTGTGGACGAAACAACAGATCCTCAAAACCATTCCGTGGTTAATATAATAGTACGTACAATGGAACCACATCGACCGTCATCCTCCTTCTTACTTGCTTCTAAAAGAGTTATAAATTGTACTGCCGATGAGATTTTAAAGGTGGTGTTGAACTCATTGAACAAATTTGAAGTTTCAACTAAGCAACTTTTAATGTTTATGAGTGATGTTGCCGCAAACATGCGTTCTTTGGGCCGATCTCTTCAAGAACACAGTGGTAACTTCTTACATGTAATGTGTAAAATCCATACTCTAAATCTTGCGATTCCTACGATTCTTACATGTTTTCCATTAATAAATGCACTAATTGCTAGTATAAAGGCAGTGTTTCTAAAGCCCCCGAAACGTACCCGACTATTTCACAAACTGTGTCCTGATTTACCTGAATCACCACAGCCGATTGTTACACGTTGGAGAACATGGTTGTGGGCCGCGTTTTACTACAACAAGTATTTTGATCAAGTAAAGAAGGTAGTTTTAAAATTCAATCCGACAGGAGCTGCAGCAATCAAGAAAAGCCAGGAAATATTTCAAGATAGTTAGGTTAAAAGAGATTTACAAACTATTCACAACAATTACCTCGGACTAGCGGAGGGAATAGAAAAATTACAAAATGTTTCGATGTCGCTAGTGGATTCTGTTCAAATTGTCAATGATGTTCACGCACAGTTATGCGCTGTAGAAGGCGAAACAAATTGGTGTATAATACGAAAATTTGAAAGTGTTTTAGAGAAAGACTCCGATTTTCTTATATTAAGAAAAATTTGTGAAGGTGCGTGCGAAGATGCATTAAGTTGTTTCAAAGATTATTTTAAATATGAAAATATAACATCGCTAGATGTCGAACGGTCGTTTTCGGCATTAAAAAACATTTATTCCGCACGTCGTACTCACTTGACTGAAACAGCTGTAGAAACATATCTAATGATTCAAATATTTAACAGATGTTACCCAGTTTGTGATTTCACGGAAGACTTTTAAAACGGTAAGTGTTTCAGCACGTTTTATAATTTATTTCTCACCTTCTATTTTATGTGTAAACTTTTATGCGCTCGCCACGCCTCTGGCTATTACCGCATATTTGCCCAGGTTAGTTGTTATGCAAAGTTGGCTAGGAAAGAGCGCCAAATTGTCTCCTGTAACGCCATATTGATCCAAAGAGTTCCTTGTTAGGCAAGCTAGTAATAACAATTGCCAAACTGTCAAATCTCAATTCGAAAAGCGTTAGACTTGGTGTTTATTATTATATCCTGTATGTATCATATTTTTGTTCTTTGTTCTCGATGTTATTTTCTCTTATTTTTGCTTGTTTTATTTATCGTTGCTACTTCTTTGCTTTATCTAACTTTATGGCAATTAATTAATTATGGTAAGTTTGTTTAGAGTTGTTAGTTTTTGGTTATTTTTCAGTTTTTTATTTCGTTAATTTTTCAATGACCTCCACATGGACCATGTAAGATAAACCAAATAATTTTTATACCCGGTGAATTGGACAACAATTACCACGAAGTGAATCATACTGAACGCTATTCTTGTGCAATATTTGAACTGTGCGCCAACAATGAATAAGTTAGGATAGAGAGGATAAAACCTACAGAGTGAACTGATTTAACAGAAAACAATAAGATTTAAAATATTTGACAATTTGTTACGCAACTACGGCAAATAAGGTGATAATTGTTGTCAGATTTACATAATATTGTTGACCCAGCAATTTTGCATAGTTCGTGCCAAAGCCATTATTTTAAAATGCGTCATGTTCTATTTGTCGGTTAAAAACGGTTGATATAACTTTGCGACGGATCTTGCGTGACATCGCAGGGCATATACTGCTGATAACAGATATAGCGGGCTTCACCTTGACATCGAAGTATTGGGTCTTATGATTCTTATGAAGTATAACCTTCCTTTATACAGAGTGTCCACCTAGTGCGTGGACGGACGATACTCTCCTTCCTAAGCAATTTAGAGAAAAGGTTTAAGATAACAAATATTCGTAAAACACAGCATAAAATTATATCCAGGTGTACAGGATGTTCAGCTTCCACTGCACGCGATACAAGTTTAGTTTTTTAAATGGAATATCCTGTATATTATTGCGATTTTAGATGCCCCTCTTCAAATCATGTCAACCTTCATCAATATTCCCTATACTTACCTATCTTAGTTTTTAAGATAATTGACATACCTTGAGATTTTTGCCAAATGTCGCTGTTTCTTTAACGGCCGATATCTTAACTGCCTTACATGCTAGAGCGGTGTTTCAAATTTTATTCGATTGAGTATTTCTTGGAGTTTCAGGTAATACATCGAAAAGTTTTTATATCAACTGGAGTCTACATGATGGCCATCGAAATTGTTGCCACGTTTGATTTGTGCTATTTCATTCTTTTTAACTAGAACATCCTGTATATTTTTCCGTAGTCTGGTAAAGAAACTGTAATAGATTTTTTTTATAAACATGTCCCTACGCCTGAAATGTGTCGTTCTTTAGTAAATTAAATATGAAGCTACGCGGATAAGTTATTTGCAAAAATTCATGAAGTGCTATGACAAAATACTAAAAACTTTTGTTTTTCTTAAGATATTCATTAAAAATAAACTGCAAAATTTAACTTACGCAACAATTTTACATCTATTCGAAGTAAACACCATTTTGCTTCATACAAACTGTAATGGGATTCTTTCCATTTTATTGAACATTTACTAATATCTCGAGAGTATTATTTTGTGTAATGTCTAGAGTTACTCACTAGCACCAACGGGCAGTGGCGGAGGTTCGATATAACCCTCAGTATAACTGCGAGTCTCAACCAGATCTGTTGTGTATAAATTTACGCTGCCGTAAATACTATTTCGTAGTTCTACATGTGTTTTAAAAATGTTGCCTACGTCGCGAAAACGACCAATGTTGGACAAAGTTACAGAATTTATAATAGAAATGCCTGACCTAAATTATGATGGCGTTAAAATTCAATGTGTAGTTTGTAATATCCCTTTAATGTGTTGGTCCAAAAGGGATTGTCTACGTCACGTAAATAGTAAACAGTATTCTTCGAAAAAAAATTGTGCACGGCACTATGACAAATTTAAATTTAATTTATGTGTTACCTTTATTGCATGTAATCTACCGTTTAATTTACTAGACAAGGAAGCATATGTCTTCCTTTGGAATAAATATTCGGACTGCAAATTACCAAGTCGAGCAACGTTACAAAGAATTGTGCCCTCTGCTCGTGAACATATTGAAAAAAGAATTAAATCGGAGTAGAAAAATAAAAAACTGTGGTTATGTGTGGACGAAACAACAGATCGTAAAAAACATTCTGTGGTTAATGTAATGGTACGTCCAACGGAACCACATCAATCGTCACCTTCAATTCTATTAGCTTCCAGACGAGTACAACAATGTACTGCCGAAGTAATTTCAAAGTTAGTGTTAAATACACATACATTGGAAAAGTTTGAACTTTCAACAAACCAACTGTTGATGTTTATGAGTGATGGTGCCGCAAACATGCTTTCTGTAGGCCGGTCTCTTAAAAAACATTGTGTTAACTTGTTACATATTACGTGTAAAATTCATGCTTGCAGTCATGTGGCAGATAGTATTAGAAAACCAGCTAATTCCAAGCTCGAAACGTAGGTCTCGACGTCCGATCGCGTTTCGTACCGTTCGTAAGACGTTTAGATAGCGGTTAGCGACTCCTATTCTTGCCGATATCGCTACGCGCCTCATCTCTTCTATCCTTACGGGCCAACAATGCGCGCGACAAAGCAAGGGCTGTCAGGGTTTATTAAGTTAATGTTATCCTGAGGTAGACGCTTTAATAGCGCATACAAAGACAGTGTTTGTCAAATCCCCAAAACGTATTCACAAATTTCGCAGACTGTGTCCCCGTATGCCTGAGCCACCAGAACCTATTCTTCCACGTTGGGGAACATGGTTACAGGCCGCGTTTTATTATCATAAATATTTTGAGAACATTAAGAACGTGGTTTTACAATTCAATCCAAAGGAAGCTGCGGCTATCAAGAAAAGCCAGTCAAAATTTCAAGATAGTCAGGTTAAAACGGATTTAAAAACTATTCAGAACAATTACTTCGGACTAGTGGAGGCAATAGAAAAATTACAAAATCCTTCGTCTCGTTAGTGGAATCTCTGCAAATAGTGCAACATGTTCACACAAAGCTATGCGCGGTAGAAGACGCGAAAATGTTTATATTCTAGAAAGGTTTGAAAGTGTTTTAGAGAAAGATTCTGATTTTGGCACATTAAGACAAATTTGTGAAGGTGCGTCAACAGAACCATTAAGTTGTTCCAAAGATTATTTTAATTACGCAAGTATAACATCACTAGATGTGCAACGTTCGTTTTCTGCATATAAACACACTTTTTCCTCACGCCGCACTTGGTTTGCCGAAACAACTGTGGAAACATATCTAATGTTGCAGATATTTAGCAGACATTATTCACTTTGTGATTTCACGGAAGACTCTTAAGACGGTAAGTGTTTGAGCACGTGTTTGAGCACATTATATTTTATTTCTGACCATTTATTTTGTGTAAACTTTTATGCGCCTGCCACTGGCTGTTGGCGCAAATTGAGCAACTCTAGTAATGTCCATACTATGCTTTTTTTCATAAATATTTCTATTTGGTTACATTGCGAAATTTTTCAAACAACTTTCAGTATGTTCTTATTATATTTCTTATTGCTAAAAAAAACTGTGTGCGATGATAAATAAATTTATTCCTTTTATATTGAACACTAATTAACATTTGTCTACTTACTTTCGCTATCCATTATTTATACAAGCTGTTAACTTACTAGACAATGTATGTTTGAAAATGATGGTTACTTCGAGTAGATGATGAAATTGTACCAAAAAAGATAACGTTTACACATTTGCTTTAATAAATATGTATCTTTAGCGAAACCCTACGTTTTTAAACGAAAAGCTTATCTACATAGCTTCATGTTTAATTTACTAAAGAAGAACGCATTTTAAGTATAGGAAAATGTTTACAAAAAATATTCTAGAAGAGTTTCTCTATTATATTTTGTAAAAATATACAGGACATTTAAAAAATTAAAATAACATGAATCCAACGATATCGATGGCCATCTTGTAGAATCTGGTTGATATAAAAAATCTTCAATGTCTTGCCAAAAACTCTAAGAAATACTCAATAGAAAATAAAATTTGAATCGCCACCCTAGCGTGTAAGACGTTTAAGACATCGACCGTTAAAAAACCAGCGACATTTGTCAAAAATCTCAAATAATGTCAGTTATCTCAAAAACTAAGATAGATAGGGAATATTCATGAAAGTTGCGATAAATTGGGGAGGGGTATCTAAAATCGGTCGGTGTGCTCGCTTTAGTGATTATGTCTAACGTAACTATTAAAAATAAACGGCCATTACCTACGAAAGTTAATAAATTTCTTAGTGAATTTGTGGATTTACACTACAATGGGAGTACAATTTTCTGTAAAGTTTGTAAAAAGAAACTACTGTGCTGGAGCAAACGTGATTGTGAAAGACATATAAATAGCGCACACCACAGAAATAAAAGAAATGGTGTGTCACAACCACGTCAATTTCAATTAGAATTGCTTTTAACGTTTATGGTATGTGGTCTACCACTTCGTATACTTGATAAAAAAGCATTTCGAAAATTCTGGGGTACATACAATACCAAGTGGATACTACCATCTCGGACAGCGTTACGGAGAGATATTCCACGAATACGTGAGGACATTGAAAATCGAATTAAAGCCGAATTAAAAGATAAACAGCTGTGGCTATGTCTTGATGAGACAACAGATTGCAAAAAAAATTCTATTTTGAATATAATAGTGCGCGTATTAGATCCTATTAAACCAAATTTTGCAATTCTATTAGCCGGCAGAAGATTAAAACAGTGTACTAGTAAAGCAATTACGGCCGTAGTTCTCGAAACGTTACAAAAATTTCAAGTGTCAACCAGTCAACTGTTGTTGTTCATAAGCGATGGTGCAGCAACAATGTGTAGTGTAGGCCGTTCCCTTAAAGAAAAGTGTGAAGGACTTTTACATGTTACGTGTAAAGTCCATGCTTTACATCTTGTGGCACAAACTATTCGAGAGTGTTACCCGGAGGTGGATGCATTAATAGCAAACACAAAAAAAGTGTTTCTCAAAAGTCCTAAGAGGACTAGGGCATTCCACAGGTTATGCCCTGGTATTCGAGAACCACCACAGCCCATTCTTACGCGTTGGGGAACGTGGTTAAAAGCCGCTTTTTATTATAATGAACATTTTCAAGAAGTCAAATCCGTTATTTTGCAATTCGTCCCTGCCGAAGCTAGAGCTATTAGGATGAGCCAGAAGGGATTTCTCGATATTTCTGTTGAAACACATCTAAAGAATATTAGCAACAATTACAAAGGGTTAGTAGACGCGATAGAAAATTTGCAAAATTCTGGATTGTCGTTGGTAGAATCAGTGCAAGTCGTGGACGAAGTTAGTACATTGTTACACAGTATAAACGATGCAACAAGTGGACGAGTTTTAGCTAAGTTCGATAGTGTTTTAAAAAAGAATCCGGACTACACGAGATTAAGACAAATGTGCGATGGGGCATCTGCAGATTCCTTGACTAAGTCTAAAGATTATTTTAATTACGCCTGTCTTACTTCGGTAGACGTGGAACGGTCGTTTTCGAAATATAAGAACATTTTTTCGTCTCGGCGAACATCCTTCACCGAGGCAAATGTGGAAACTTATCTGATGGTGCAACTTTTTAAACAAGCCTATCCGCATTATTAAGAAGGATAGAATTTATTTATTATATCTTTATTTACAGTTACATTATTAAGTACAACAGAATAAAAAAAGCGTTCAGTTTCTCAGTTATTTTCTTATTACATCCCATTTACAACGCATACCGTTTTCAATCAAATAAAAAATCATAATGAAAATAAAAACACCTCAGCGTGTACATATATATATGTATATATATATATATATATATATATATATATATATATATATATATATATATATGTCCGCTCTAATTACTAAACATTCTTATTGCGTCAGCTTTTATTTTTTTACTCTTGTGTATTAATTTCGAAATATCACATATCTGCTGTGACTCACATATACGCTATTTACAATAAGCGGCCGTTGCGCCTGATTCCGACTCTGTTGGATGGCGCAATTTGGCCCGCTCTATACATAAATATAAAATCTACACCTTTTTTGTTTATTTAGCCATTAACCACCGCTAAGATTTAATGCTTAATTTAACTATGAATTAAATTATACATTACGTTTACACCATTTAAAATCGAGAGTGAATTAGTATCCCACGACAAATAGGGTCATCCCATGACATCAGTCGGTACCCAATTCGAATCCCAAGTCGAGACGCTAGCCACAGTACTTATTTGTATTAAGGATCATCCTAATAGTAGTAGCGACAGAAATTTCTAAATGTTTACTCACCCTAGGCTGTTGGTTTAAATTGCAAAGACAAAACAATTTCAACATTCTTGCTTATCTTCCATTATCGCCAAGTAAATGTGTAATACAAAATAATTTGATGACATTTACGCATTATTAGATCAACTCACCCGACAAAATTAACCCAACCATTTTATTATCTATATACGTATGCTTCGTTGTACCGGCGCAAAAGTTCAGTGCTCCTACAATTAGCCGCCTACGCAAAAGGCGATAGACGACGTTGACGTTTGTTTGCAGACAGAAGTACTTCACAGAAGTAGGCTCACATATGTATTATACTTAGGTGTAAGATTCTAAATACGAACACTATTCCGGAGAGGATGGATTGTAGAACGGATTAATTCAAAATAAACAAGACACCCTTGGTAGACTACGTAAATAATCCCACTATTGTGAAACTCGAGCTGATGAGTGTACAAATAACACAAACAAATAAAGCGAGTACCTACGACTGTATACCATTATTAATCGAGCTTGGTCTGATATTAAAATATACCCCTACATTTTCAATTTTAACGAAAATACGTTTTTGTTTGCTTTACATGTTTTTATTATTTATAATTTTCTATGTTCTTACGTTCCAATAAAGTATATTGAATCCAAATAATAATTATAATGTAATTTATATTGTAAATTAACTTTTAAATGAATTTCGGTTTTATTTTTCGTATAATAACGTTTAGTGTTAAGAGTTGAATTCTACTCCTGCTGTCAATATTGAAGCAGTCTTTATCTTAAATAAAATATCCCGTACATTTTTCGAAAAATAACAGGAAAACGAATGCGACAATATAAGATCATATATAAATCCGGTGATCATAAAAATTCCAGCAACTATAGACCTATTTCAGTCTGACCCGTACTTTCAAAACTTCTCGAGGCTACCCTCCTGTCACACCTTGTTTCCTTTTTAGAAAAAAAATAACACACTTGCTCACAACCGATTTGATTTTCGCATGGGTCGATCTAGGATGGACGCTGTTATGGCAGTTTTAAACTTTGGGATTCCCTAGAAGACGAAGAGGATACTATGATACTGATGTGCGATCTGTCCAAGACGTTCGATTGAGTACAGTGTTGTAATTGCTACGTTTCTATTTTGAAAATGGCAAGCAAATAGCTTTCTTCGTCAACGACCTCCAACAGCATATCTCGGGTCGGGTGGTGCAATATGCTGATGACACCTCACTCTTGTGCAGAGGCCTAAATATACAATTTTGTTTTTCACGTTACCACTATATATGTATATATTGTATATTGCTAGGTAAAATAAAATTTATTATTATTATGCAGCAATAACGGTTTTCGAAATCTGTTCTTGTTTTTATCCGAAGTTTTCTAGGATAAAAGGGCCAAATTGTCTCCTGTGGCGCCACGTTTATGTAAAAAGTTCGTTGCTACACAGTATAATCACTACATTATAATCACTGCATTTGAGACGTGTTGTATTTAGTGTCAAACTTCTATATGAATTGTTAAATAAGAACGTCGATTACTCATATCTGCATCACCTAATTAACTTCAGCTTCCCTAGACTAGAATCTCGATCCCAATTAATGTTTTATTGTAGTAAAAGCAAAACTAATATACTGGTTAAGTCACCCAACCTCAACTATGTATATGTACAGAAATTATAAAAAAAAATCGCTCAAGAACAGGTAAAAATGTACTTGACATTATGTGAAATCTGTGAATAGAAATCAAAAGTGGCAAAAAAGGACTTGTAGCGCATCCCATGATTTTTAAGGAGATGAACTCAAGATGTCAGGTTGATTTAATTAGCATGCAGAGTCAGCCTGACTATGACTACAAATTTATCCTCGTTTACCAGGAATCATGTTACGAAATTTGTACAGTTGCGGCCTTTGAAAAGTAAAAGAGCATAGGAAGTTGCACATAACCTGCTTGATATTTTCACAATTTTTAGCGCTCCTAGCATACTGCAAAGTGATAATGGCCGTGAATTCTGCAATCACTTCATTCAAGAAGTATGATGTAAGGCGAAGATGGCTATCCCTTACATCACACGTGGAAATCACAGCTAGTTAAACCTCCTAGAACCGCCACGCTTCATGGATGCATAACAATTCCGCTCCTTTGATGCATAACATTTCCGTTTCATCCACGCCTAACATTTCCGCTTCATTAACGCGTAACATTCCCGCTTCATCGATGCATAACATTTCCGCTTTATTGACTCAAAACAACCCCTATATAAACCCATCCGGAATGAATAAGTCTCCAGTCAGTGTGCAGTTACAGCCCTCAAGATGTCACATATGAGTGTGGACGAAACGTCGGCTAAAGCTACGACAACGACGTGGTTCCAACCCGGAAACCTAGAGAATAGAATTAGAAAAATTGTTTGTGATACATATTTTTCTTAATGAAAGGTATTATTTACTGTTTGAAACACCATACATTAATAAGTTGACACATTTAGAATTAATTAGACTACGAAAACGATTTTGGCCGCCTAATTTATCTAAACACACCACTATTGCATTATTTCAAAATGATGTGACTACCACAATTTGAAATGTTGAATAATTTTTGTACTGAAATTTGTAACACGTTGCGCAAAGTTTAATCCTATTAATGAAGAAATTCTTGTTTATTTCATCAAATAACGTTTAAGTATAATATATACATTTAAACACACTTGATTTTTATCATCTATTAGGAAATAGCAAACATCATCTCATAACTCATATTCATAGCATTAAAAACTATTATTCTCAATTATAGTTAAGATCCTATTAAAACGCGATCTACATAAACAAAATGAAAGAGAAAGAAACAAAACGCCTTTATACAAAGAAAAATTACACAAACAATCATCTATAAAAACCTATTGTTTGAAGAAAAGTTTACTATATTAAAATTATTTTATAACTTCATAGGTACGTATATTTGTAAAAAAAGATATGGTTATTGCTCAATATCGCTTTGATAAATGTGTTTGTCAGTTCATAACAGTTTATTTATTTAAAATGCTTATAGTCAGAATTAATTTGATCGTCACAATAGTAATACTAAAATGCCTAAGTTTTGTAAGAACAAGGGGATAAACCTTGTGGACGCTTTATAAGAAAACGCTAAAATGGGAAAACAGTGGGAAGTTTTATTTTCTCATCATATATCCTATATTAAGCTCGGTAGCCATTCTTTACAATATACAATATACAATTGTCTGTAATGTTTTTCTCTAAATGAACATTACTAACCACAATACAACCACCATAGACGAGGTTGACAGAACCCTTGATGTTTTGATGTGTCTAATGTCGGTATGCAGTTGAAGATATACAACATGTCCACCTTGGAAAGAAGATAATTCCTTTTCTGAGCAGTTTAGAGAAAAAGATCTCAGAGAAAAATTGTTCAGAAACAAGCTCTGCATAACATAAAATTATATTCTAATATACAGGATGTTTAGTTTCCGTTGCGCACAATACAAATTTGCTTTTCTGTAGATATCTCTCTTCGATTCATCCAGAGACATCTCAAAAGCAATATCTGCGCTTACTTAGGAAATACCGATGTTTTTAATGCCCCATAACTTAAACGCCCTGCATGTTGCAGTAGTAATTTAAATTTTGTGGGATTAAGTATTTCTTAGCGAATACTCTGCATATGCCAACACATAAAAAAATCCTGTGAAGACAATCAATTATAAGTATGATTGTATGTATAAAATTCAGGTAATTGTAGAAAGCTACGCTATCGTTAAAGAGTAATTTTCATTAAAATATTGGAGTAATTTTATTACAGTCGAACATGCTTTAAAACTAGCGACAATTCACAGAAGGTAGTCTAATCCCTAATACTTGAGTAAAAGAATATGCTATTTTGATATTTAATCAACATTTATCCAACAAAAATTAAGAATTTTGCTACCGATTCAAACGAATGTAGGAGGACTAAACAAGTTAAGTGAATTATATTATCCTTCCCGGATTTTTCAAAATGCCCAGAAATAGAATTGCGTCACTGTATCATTTGCCTGTACGGTTGCATATTGGGTACATATTGCCTCCAAAACATAGGGTTTTTGTAGTATTGCATCACATTAGGCCGTATCGTGAAGATTGTATGTTAGTCCATTTATGTATCTTAAAGTAAGTAATGGAAAATGAGCGAGTTTGTAAGTAAATCGTCATTTATCTTAAGAGATGATTTCGTTATTGAAGCGTACCTAAATGCATGAACTAATGAACTAAATGCTTCCTACTTTAAGACTGGACCCAGATAGTATTGATGATTCACCAACAGATGTCTCAAAAAAAGCACTTCTTCTGAATGTCGTACGATACCAAAAAAACAAGACTAGAATGCGGATCGATAAATGAAACAAATATGTACTGTCATTCAAAATAAGTCTATGGGTTTTTCCAAAAGTTTGTTCACGTAAAAATACAGCTAAATATTTGCAAAATGATTCAAAGAATGAACACAAAATTATTATCCTAATAATAATTTGTCTCTTTCTTTCGGCAAAAGTTCATTTGAATCTGTGACGAGCAGCAGTTCGTCACAATATGTCTACCGGACTCGATGAACATTTTATTTCATTAACTAAATTTAACTACGCCGGAGAGACCAAAGAAAAACCGATTTTTCACACTCGCCGACGGAAGTCAATGTAGTAAAAAAATATTTGACTGTTTGAAAATAAATAAGGCCTTATTTTAAGTTTCAGTAGAATAGTGTCGCGAAAGGCAAAAACATCATTTTTTATTTACACTTTCATTTAATGAGGTTTCGTAGAATGTTGATGTTGGATGCATACAAATATACATATTATGCTTTCATATTTTAGTATTTATTTGTCTTAGGTTCGATTAGAAAAATAACAATATAAGCACATATTTTAAAAATGTTTTAATTTAAACATGTACATTATGTATTTTAAGCAAGCATTCTTATTGTTACTTACCAACTATTACTCGGCTATACTATTCAAGCTAGAAGAACGTGTGTATATTTATTTGATCGGATACTCCATGAACCCGAAGTTTTGTTATTGATATGATACCGCTTCTCTTTCGATCTCTGTCTTTTCTTTTCATTTTGCTTTAAACGATTCTCTGTTTTTAAAGGGAAAACCCTTTATTTCGGCGAAATACCTATATTGGTGGATAATATAAAAGCCTACGACAATTGTTAAAATGTTTATGAGTTGTTGACCGTTGAGCGTAATATTTGGTCTGTTCGTGTTCGAAATTAATTCGCTAAAAAAGTCGATTTGGCGGTTGAATTTTGTGCGCTGAAACCGAATATGACAATAAAAAAGGTTTTAATTATCCAATTTTCCCCTAGGACCCCTTTACAACCCCCCTTGGGATTTGAAATTCCACATTTGAAAAATATGTATATTATTATGTTTCTTGGTGCGCTGAAACCGAATATGACGATAAAAACTGATTTCAACCACCCAATCACCCAAATTTTCATAAGAAGTGAAATTTTAACCCCACTGGGCGCTGTAAGGGGGTGATTGAGTGGTTGAAATTAGTTTTTATCGTCATATTCGGTTTCAGCGCCCCAAAATACTGAGGGAACGGGAGGTCTACCCTCTGGATTTCGACGTTTTTTTGTGTGCCTGTTTAATTCACTTTATATATAATACGTATACATAATATATTATATTTATTGAACTTTTTTTTTTTAATTTACTAGATTAATACCGATTTTTACAAAATGTTGGGAAGTAATCCAAAGAAGGAATCGGGGGCGTTTTATCGCAAGCAAAAAAGAATAAAACTAGAAGAAAAGGAGAAACTTAGGGGATCCTTGGAACGATATTTTTAAGCTTCTTGTGAACAAATGTCATCAACAAGCAATGAACAACAACCAAGTACATCCACTGCAAGATTCTCTGACTCAGATAGTTTGGATGGAGCAGATTCAATACCTGAGGAGCAACCTTTGGTCGAATTGGATGAAGACCACGAAGAAGAAACCGATGATGCCAGTATTTCTGATACCGTCTCTCCTGAAAACAAGGAAGAAACAGCTTCGGATTTTGATTTCTATTTGACTGATCCGGATACGTGGCCGTCGGTTTTAAATAATCGCATTACTGATCTTTTGATTGAAAAAGGGCCTTTTCAACTGAAAGAATAGAATTTTCTTCTTGATGATACACACAGAAAATTTACAATAAATTTTTTTAGTAAGATTTTGTCAAATGGGGAAAAAGTTCAACGAAACTGGTTAGTTTATTCCTCTAAACTAAATGCTGCTTTTTGCTTTTGTTGCAAGATTTTTAGTACTAAGAATACAAAAATTAAATTAATAAACGGTGGATACTCAAATTAGCGGCATGCAGCTGTATATTTTTCAGAGCATGATCGTAGTTCCTTTCATGTTGAGTGTTTTAAAAAATGGTGTGATCTAAAATTCAGGCTTACGAGAACTTGTACAATAGACAAGGAAATTCAAACTTTCTATGAACTCGAGAAAAAAAGGTGGAGAGAAAGAATGATAGCTGTTAATTCTTTATTTGGCTGGACATTGTCTAGCTTTTCGGGGAGAAAGTTCACAACTCTTTGTACCAAATAATGGAAACTTTTTGAAACTTATAGAAATGTTATCAAAATTTGACCCTATCATTGCTGAACATATAAAAAATGTGCAAAAATCAAAAACCGATCAGACTTATATGCCCTCTTATTTAGGACACACAATTCAAAATGAAATTATTACATTGCTTTCCGAAGATATAGTAAAACATTTAATTTCAAGTTTGAAAAGTATTACTCAATTATTTTGCTGCACGCCTGATATCAGTCAAGTTGAACAAATTTGTGTTATAGCAAGATCCGTTTATATTTCTGAAGAAAAAACGTAAATTAGGGAACATTTTTTAGGTTTCTATCCATGTAAAGAGAGTACTGGTAAAAGATTATGTGATTTCGTTTTAACAGAACTTTTCCCAAAATTTGATTTAAACGTTCAGGATTTATGTGTCAAGGATACGATAATGGATCCAACATGAAGGGAAAGCACTCTGGTTTGCAAACAAGAATTTTGGCGCACACTTTAAACTTAATAGTAAATAACGCTGCTAAAATAAATAACGAAATTGTGTCTTTTTTTGATATAGTTCAACAACTGTATGTATTTTCTTCATCTCCAGTTGCTAGGTGGGCAGTTTTAAAAAAATACGTACCAGTATTAACTTTCCTATCGCAAATGCTATGCAGAATTTTAAAATCAATTTTTACTTTTATTAGATACAACAATGCAATCAATTAAACAGAGGTTTTCTATTTTGGAAGAAAGTAATAATCTGTTTAAATTTTTATATGAGTTTGATGGGATGGAACAGACCGTGTTAAAAAAATCTCGCATAGATCTCTACAACACTCTGAAAACTGTAATCTCCAGAAAGATGTTGACAGAGGCGAACTTTACAATGAAATGTTATCTCTCAAAGAAATTATCCCAAGTTTTGGAAAACCACACGGCATTCTAGATTACATAATAAAGAAGAATAGGTGAAAGAAGCAAACTGCGAATTATAAAAAATTATTTGAGATCCACCATGTCCCAAGAAAGGCTGACAAATCTTGCGATGATTGGAATAGAGCAAGACGTTTGCCAAAATCATGATTTGAGTCAAATTATCGATAATTTTGCGGCAAAAAAGCAAGACGAGTTTTATTGTAGATTAACCAAATTTATCATCAATCAACCATAACATATTTTTGTAATGTTGTTTGTTTCTTCTGTTATTATATAGTTTTATTTTGTTGATTTTTGTTCCATGTAGTATTTATAAATAAATAAATTGAAATTATTTGCTTGTATTAATGTAGTACCTACCTATATTTAGTACCTACAATAATTGTAGAATCAAATAGACGTAATGAAATAAAAATAGCAAGCAAATTTTGTAAACATCTTAAAATAGGGAGCGGAAAATTTGCTTTCTGCACGGGGCGGCAAAAGCTTTAGGAACGGCCCTGTCTGGGTCAACTTCAGTACTAGTAACTGCGCTTGAAAAGTAACAAGCACTTTTCTCCGGCAGTAATCGTTACTTCGAATCTCGGCGAGTAACGAGTACCCGCTAACTAATAATAATTTTGCTTTACATCTTTAATACTTAATCAATTAAAAAAACTAACTCCTCCTGTTTTATTAAAAATATCTAGAATCAATTGTAGAATCTAAAAATATATAAAGTGTTTGATTAAAAAAATTTAAGTTTATATATGTAACACTTTTCTGATTAACTCTGTATAATGAATACTAGTATGGATGAGAGTATCTAATTAAAGATGCTCTAATCACTGAAAATGTCGAAATTAATAGCTATAGTTGTCGCATATATACGACAATTTCAAATACATCTACCAACTTCCAGAGAGGTACGCTGATGAGCCGTAAAACGGCGAAATGCGCATCCGTACATGGTGGTTGTTGGTAGTTGATTTTATTATTATTTAACCCTGTATAATATTTTTTTCTTAAAGAAATGCATTTCAAGAAAATAAAATTGACAGGTTCGAGCGATTAAGTAGACGGTATTCCGTACAAAAGGCGAACCCATTTCTTTATCACAACCCTGTATACAAAAATGTTCAACCACATTAGTGGTTATGTAATATTAGAATATTAACCACTAAAAGTCAATAAACGGTATTTTCGTTTTTTAGGATTAATTGTTTCAAACTGAAAGGGCAGCTCCCTGCTTGTTTTATATTCTTTTCATCTTCATAAAAGAAAATAAGCGATTGGATGTTTGGTTATTTATACTTCTTATTGAGAATAATCTCAGAAGTATAAAAGTTGGTCAAGGCCACAATCTACCCTGCATATTACAACAGAGAAGCTTCATTCTCGACAAAAAAATCTTAATTCAACCGAAAAAATTCATCCAAACTTAATATGTTTTTATAATTGTTTAAAATCATCGGTACTTACTCAAAATTTTTTGACGATCCATGATTTGTTGCGGATGGATGAAGCGAAAATGCAAAAAGGAGAAAAGTGGAGAGAAAAAGTTTTGTACTACGTTTCCATGACACACACACACACAATACTTTCCCGCTTATCTTTGGTCAGACTTTAGCAGGAAAGAACGCATGGCACACGTTCAAATTACCGTCGAGTATGTCTATATTTACTGAAACCTCTGAACCATTAATTTTATTCTGTTGTCACGATCATTGTCATCGCGTTATACAATAAACAATACTTGGCTTTGCAATTTCTTTCTTGCAAACGGTATAGTTAGAAAAAATGAAAGTTAATTAACATGATGCACGGTGTGCGTTACTATATTTTGCAGCTACTACTAGTCCAAATAAAAAGAAACAGCAGTCGGATAATTTTAATGTAATTCCTCGCGAAATCGATTGTAACAAAAATAATTGCTAGGGTAAGATTTGCAAATGGTAAGGTAGTTCACCAGTAGTACTAAACAATAAGAAAGTACGACGGTTTGATAAACTATATGTTTCGTTATTAGAGCGGCATTCTTTTTCAAAGTTGAGTTCGTCGGCTTATCGTTTGGGACAATTCGAATTGGGAAGAATTAGAACAACATACCGATATACCGACGCCACATGATGCACTGCGGGCTTTCGTAAAACTGATATAGCACGCGGTGGTTCAGTGACGTCACCGTCGTAACAGCCAATTCCAACGAAGCGCTCCGGTATAATAAGGACGCCCGAAGAAAGACGCTCGGCACCGCTATTCTTTTGTGTTTTAAATTAGAATGTATACACAAGTAGTACCTACGAATTATAATGCGATGAGTTTATTTTGTTATGTATATATGTATATTGCGGGGATAGTTAAACGTGAACATTTTATTTTATAGTAACATTAAACGTCATCCAAATTTTAGTTTAATTTATTGCGTCATATCGTAGTAGCCGAATTATAGTGGGCGAGATAAGGACAACAAAACCGAATCATTTGTAAAGTTATACCATCAAATCCAGCAGAATTGGACTTTTAATCACGTGATAAATCATGTATTCCTCCACGAGCTTAAAGTAAAACGAATGCTGGGAAGTGAGAGGAGTTGTTACAAATTACCGAGTCGGTCATTAGTGTGTCGTCGGAGTTTAACGTGAAAACTAGCAGAGCATTTTGTAAAATTATCTACAAATATACAGAGTGTTTCAAATTTCCGCAACCGCCTTTAACTTCTTTATTTTAAATGGATTGCTGCACCTTTTATTGATTACGTTTATAGCCACTTAAAGTACCTTTGCAATGATATACGGCTATGTGTACTTCAGAAAATTACTTTTGGCTATATTGAAAATTTTGTAAAAATTTTGACACTTGCAAGACTGACGTTTTAAAACCTAGCCTGAAAACGATTGCAGTGTTGTGAGTTACCTTTATCAATTTAGGGGTTAACACTACAGTTCCTGGCCATATTACTTGAAGCGTCATAAATCAACCCTTTTACCTGGAAATTCCCATCCTATTATAGTTCATAATTAACGCTGGCCACGAGCGGTACCGCGCATCGGCGTAGAATCAGTTCGGATCGAGAGGAACGGTAGTATTACTTCGTCTGCGGAGCAGTACGGACATTTTCGCTGCCGGTCATTTGCGCAATTGTTTATCTGTCCTAGAAAAATTATGATTTCGTCAGCAAAACGACCGCGGTCGGACAAACTTCGAAAATTTATTGCAGAATTTCCAGACTTAATATATGAAGGTGCTAAAATTAAATGTGTAATCTATAAAATCCCGTTAATGTGTTGGTCCAGACAACATTGTCTACGACACGTAAATAGTGAAAAGCATGTCTCAAAAGGAAATTGCGCACGAGACAATGAAAAATTTATATTTAATTTATGCGTTACGTTTATCGCATGTAATATACCGTTTAATTTACTAGACAAGGAACCATTTATCTGCTTTTGGAATAACTATTCGGAGTGCAAATTACCAAGTCGAACATCGTTACGAAGAATTGTGCCATCTGCGCGCGAACATATTGAACAAAAAATAAAATCGGAGTTGAAAGATCAAAAATTGTGGTTATGTGTCGACGAAACAACAGATCGGAAGAAACATTCTGTTCTTAATGTAATGGCACGCAAATTGGAACCTCATCAATCGGCACCTTCAATTCTATTAGTCTCCAAACGAATACAACAGTGTACTGCCGAAGTAATTTCAAAGTTAGTGTTAAATACATTGGACAAGTTTGAACTTTCAACAAACCAACTCTTGATGTTAGTGAGTGATGGTGCTGCAAACATGCTTTCTGTAGGCCGGTCTCTTAAAAAGCATTCTGCTAATTTGTTACACATTACGTGTAAAATTCATGCTCTCAATCTTGTAGCGGATAGTATCAGAAAATGTTATCCTGAGGTAGACGCTTTAATAGCGCATACCAAAGCAGTATTTGTCAAATCACCGAAACGTATTCGCGAATTTCACAGGCTGTGCCCCCGTATACCAGAGCCACCAGAACCTATTCTAACTGGTTGGGGAACATGGTTGCAGGCCGCGTTTTATTATCATAAATATTTTGACAATATTAAGAACGTGGTTTTACAATTCGATACAAAGGAAGCTGCCGCTATCCAGAAAAGCCAGTCGAAATTTCAAAATAGTCAGGTTAAAATGGATTTAAAAATCATTCACGACAATTACTTCGGGCTAGCAGACGCAATAGAAAAATTACAAAATCCTGCGGTGCCGTTAGAAGAATCTCTACAAATAGTGCAACATGTTCACGCACAGCTATGCGCGATTGAAGACGCAAAAAATGTTTCTGTTCTAGAAAAATTTGAAAGTGTTTTTGAGAAAAATTCCGATTTTGGCACATTAAGACACATTTGTGAAGGTGCGTCAACAGAATCGTTAAGTTATTTGAAAGATTATTTTACTTACGCAAATATTACGTCACTAGATGTAGAACGTTCGTTCTCTGCATATAAACGCATTTTTTCTTCATGCCGTACTAGTTTTGCCGAAACAACAGTTGAAACATATCTAATGTTGCAGATATTTAACAAACATTATTCACTTTGTGATTTCACGGAGGACTCTTAAAATGATGAGTGTTTGAGCACGTGTTATTTAATTTTTATTTAAAAGATGAGCAAAATTATTTGCGGCAGCAAACATCTCTATTAACAGAATAACTCTAGTGGAACGCGAGGCCTGGTCGACTCTACGCTACTGCGCGGTACAGCTCGTGGCCAGCTTTATTTATAAGAGTGGAACTTATGCTTTTTTTCAAATTTTCACTCGGGAGTGGTGCAAGCCGACGTTGTTTGCGATTTGCCGTAATCTTACGTTGGGATTTTCAGCCACTGCCGCCAAAACATACAAAGTGTTTTCATTTTCTTCATTTTCATGTAAGTTTGGAACGTTATTAGTACACTTACAATTATTTAACACTGTGCCTGTAGCTTCAAATGTGTGTACTATTCTCTCAATCATCGTAGTGCTTGGGATTGGCCGATAGGGATATTGTACGTTAAACAACGCACTTACTTGACGCGCACTATTCCCCATATAATACCATTTTACCATTTCAACCTTTTCAACCGTTGAATACATGTGGCAAAGAACAGAATTTAATATTGACTATCATAAATTACAAACGTCAAACAGGAATGACAAATGCAAGCACGTTTGTTTAATTCCATGGCATCAATGATTTTTCTAAAACTGGCATTTACATTTTCCAGATTTTTCGGTTCCAGAATTCTAAAACTAGAAGCATGGTAGGAATGTGTTCAAAACCAGAATCCTTTCCTTAAAATAGGAACAATAAGGAAAGATCAAAAAATTTGCTATGTGCTGGCAAACACTTAGTACAATCTTATTTCTCTCTGAAAAAAAACGTTTTCACTGTAAATAACGGACAAATAATGGCGCACATCCAGATATACATATATTCTATTTTTATATGGAAACACAAAATGTCAAACATCTCATTTCTCTATCTTTGATAGTTTTCACTTTAAACTCCGCCGACACACTAATGGCGCACCCGGTATATACATACATATTATTTATTTATATGAACACAAAATGTGCACAAATTGTCACAAAGAAAAGATAAAACGAAATCAAAACCATACAAGTAAATAAAATATACAGTAATGAAACAAACTTAAATTTAATAAAGGTGAAACTGAATCTGTTATTCTAACAATAAAAAAATTAACCAAATAATACACTAAGAATTTAAAAGCTTACTTTTATTATTTCCTAAAAGCTTTATAACTTCCATCATTTTTTAAATACTCAAATTAAGTGATCCTGTGCTTGTGATATGGAAAATGGCCGCCCGTGAGGATATGTATGTAGGTGCTCTCTTATTTTTGTGTAGTAATCGTGAAACTTCATGGTTGCATAAATGAGTATGCTTATTAGCAAATATAAAAGAAGCTGCCTCAAGAATGTATAAGCACGGTACAAGAAGTATATTTAGTTTCTGAAAGAGCGGTTTGCATGAGTCCGTAAATAATGCAACTATAATACTGCGAATAACTGCTTTCTGTGCTATAAAGACATGGTGTATATCAGGCGATGATCCCCACAGTAAGATTCCGTATCGCAGTCGTTATTGTATCCCAGCGTAGTACAAAGAGATTAGAATGCAAGTTGATAAGTAAACCTTGCTAGATGTTTTATTTGCTACGACGCTGCAATGTTCTTTCCGTACAAGGGTGGATTGAAGACTACTCCTAACAATTTCCCGTTGCTGCATCATTTCTCCTTCCACTTCCAGATCATCAGAATCAACGCTTCGCTGTCTTGGGTGAAAGTTCATAAATTAGGCTTAAGTGCAGGGAAAACAACCCCTGCACTTAAGCCTAATTTGTTTCGCACAAAGCAGTCGTATAGATTCTTCCAACAAGTAACTTATGTGTGCCGCTATATCACTTACGTAAAGACCAAGCATCGAACCTTGAACATCCCCTATATTTAGAGGTGGATTGGTGGAATCAAATAGGTGGACCATACCGTTGGAATTCTTGAATCGCACGCGCACGAATTGCACCCTGTTACTCAGATAAGACTGGAACAATTCTAGCAAGTGGAGACTTTCTCTGTTCGATGTACTTCAAAACTTCTGTATAAAAATGCTGAAGATGTTGAGTGACCCTTTCTGAATCCGTATTGGCAAGGTAATTCTTGAAGGTAGTACGAGGGTGTATCAAATATAAACGGGACTAATTTTCTTAAAAAGTCCGGAGGGCTTCTAGACCTGAAAGGGGTTAATGCGCAGATGGCCTGTACCATTAAGGAGAAGAGAGAACCGACCGCAACGCTCTCGGGTCCCTTTAGAATCAAAAGAAACCGTGAGCGAGAAAGAAGTGCATGTCTCCGTGGAGCAGCGGATTATCACCAAGTTTTTAACCAAGGAAAGGGTGAACCCAACCGAAATTTTGCGGGGATTACAGACACAGTTCGGGGACAACACCCTGTGTGTTTTCATGGCACAAACAAATTTCTGGAGGGCGTGAAAAGGTCGAGAACGAAAGCCATGATCGCCGCCCAAGGACAAGTGTGACCGAGGCCAGTTTTTTTTTTATCGGCAAGGTGTTTTTCACGTTGATTTTCACCACGATCGACGCACAATTAATGCGCAATATTATTGTGAAGTACTGGATGCCGCGAAATTGTCATTTCGGAGGAAGAGGAAGAAGCAATCGGCCAGAAGTATCATTCTTCTACATGACAACGCCAGGCCTCATGTGGCTAATGTCACGATGCAAAAAGTGGACGCATTAGGATGGGAAACGCTGGAACATCCACCCTATAGTCCAGATTTGTCACCTTGTGACTTCAATCTTTTTGGAGCCCTCAAAGAATCGCTTGGAGGCCAGCATTTCGACGACAACGAAGCGGTGGAAGCGTTTATGCTCCAATGGCTACACGAACGTCCGGAGAGTTTTTACGATGATAGAATAAAAAAGCTCTCAATTCGATGGGAAAAATGTATTTCTAGGGCGGGAGAGTATGTAGAAAAATAATATATATTTGTAAACGTAGTTAAATAAAGTTAGAATTTTAAAAAAAACGAGTCCCGTTTATATTTGATACACCCTCCTAGTTGAATATTTTTCAAGAAAACTGTTTAATAGGTCGAGCATGCAATACCCTATTATCCTTGAAATAACGGAAGTTAACGCTACTGGCTTATAGTTGAATAACTCTTGCCGGCTCCCCTTCTTATGTAATGGAATAAACACTGTTATCCTCAGTACGTCAGGAAAAATACCTTTTTCGAATGATAGATTAACTAAATAGGTAAGTATATCTGCAAATAATATACTAGATCGTTTTATAATTGCAGCTGCAATATCGAATCCCTTTGAACACTTGTTTTTCAATTTTGTGATGATAGCAATCATGTCATTTACAGAAAATGGAGGAACGTACATCGACTTTGTTTTTGTCGGACGTAATACAGTAGAAGAACTAGTAGAATAGTCAAAAATTAATGCTAATATAGCTCATGGTATTGGTGGAATCATTCCTGGCAAAAAACAAAGCGAGGAAGGGGAAAGCGTAACACACGGACATGTTTCTGCCTACCCGGCGTCATCAGCGTGATTTCGTACATTGTCCTCTCCTCGCCATTGTTTTTCACCTCTCGGGTTTATGATAATTCCCCACGCTACCTAGCGTCGAGAAACATAGTCATGCCGTCCAGAGAATAGCGACAATAACTCGGAATGCAGACTCCCACCACCTATCGAGCAGCTCCTGGGCTGCTTAACGCAAGATAAACGATTCCTCAGGCCTACCATGATGTATTAAAAATACACATGAAAAGAACGCCTAGTAACAATAACCAAAAATGAATGTTAATATAACTCATGGTATTGGCGGAATCATTCCAATCATGGTAAGCTTGAGGAATCGTTTATACGCTTAAGCGCTACGCCATCTTGCGTTAAGCAGCCCAGGAGCTGCTCGATAGGTGGTGGGAGTCTGCATTCCGAGTTGTTGTTGCTATTCTCTGGACAGCATGACTATGTTTCTCGACGCTAGATGGTGTGGGGAGATATATCTTAGTGCTGTTTGTGGAAAATAACGACATAAACCCGAGAGGTGAAAAACAATGGCGAGGAGAGGACAATGTACGGAACCACGCTGATGCCGGGTAGGCAGAAACATGTCCTTTCCGCTTCCCTTCTTTGCTTTGCCGGGAATGACTCCACCAATACCATGACCTATATTAGCATTAATTTTTGGTTATTGTTACTAGGCATTCCTTTCATGTGTAGTAGAATAGAATGTAATATCTAATACGCTATCAACGAGGAAATTGTTAAACCTATCAACTGCAACTTTAAGACGGCACCATTACTTTCAAATTTTGATTGCCTCCGCTAAAACTCGTGGACTGTTTAATTATTTTCCACAGCACCGCTGTTTCATTTGTAGAATTGTTAATAAATCTAACATTATATTTTGTACGACTACTGTTAATTGGAGCCCTGTGTCTAATTGCTTTTGCGTTGGATTGGAAATCGAATATTCTTATACCGAAAGGCATTGTTGTAATAAAAGCAGGGGATATTCATAAAAACAGAAAATTTTTCATTCACACTATTTGCGTGAAAAGCCTCCTCCCACAGCTTATTCGGTGAGTCATTTCCAAATTGATGACAGAACCTCGCGAACTTCCAAAAAGTCGCAATGCAGATACAAAACAACATAGCGATGATCAGATAAATACGTGTCAGCAACGAAAATATTAATTTCAAGACCGGCATTCAAGAATATATTGTCTATAGTTGAAGCATTCCGAGTTTTCCTAGTATACTTTTCAACAATAGCAGTAAGGCTATGAATAGCCGCAGTATTAATTAGACATTGTCGTTCTAAGGACTCGGTAGCAAAATTCACTTTGAAATTTCCACGGAGATAAACAAAGTAATCATTTATGTGTACAGCAAGGGTAGACAAAAGATGTTCTAGTGAATTAATAAATGAATTGAAGTTGAATTGAGGTGGCCTGTACAGTGAGGTCCCAAAATGTGCCCCACCTATGCTAACTTTTAAATGACAGATGCTTTTAGAAAAAAAAATCGATTTGTATTTTGTGTGAACTAACTTTTGCCGTTATCGGCAGTTCAATTGTATTTCCGGAAGTGACGTCAACTTGCTTGTTTTAAATACAAGACCCTATATATTTTTATGTTTTTGTAAAGGTAATCAAAAGGCAAATCCAACGATACTACATGTGTTATACTTTAACTTGAGAAATATGACGAGATGCAGCAATAAAGGTTTCGGTAATCTGTTTTTGTTGTTACCCAAAGTTGGCTAGCAAAGAGCACCAAAATGTTTCTTGTGACACCAGACTAATCTAAAGAGCTCGTTGCTAAGCAAAGTAATCATAACAAATGCCAAACTGTCTAATTTCATTTCCAAAAACGTAAATTATTCTTGTTGTTTATTATTATTATATCCTGCATTTGTCATGTGTTTCTTCCTTGTTCTCATTATTATTTTCATTCATTTTAACTTGTTTTGTTAATTGCTGTTATTTCTTTAATTTATCGAAGTTTAATGCAATTAATTAATTATGGTATGTTTGTTTTAAATATGATAATTTCTGGTAGACAATATGTTTTTTAGGTTTTTTGTGTTACTTCTATGATGGCTTCGGCACGAACCATGTAAAATTGGTGGGTCAATTTTAATATTATGTAAATCTGGCAACAATTATCACTAGAGCAACGCAAACTGCGCTGAAAGCCAGTGGCTAACGCATAAAAGTTTACACAAAATAAACACGGCCGGGACAATTCGGTATAAACGTCAGTATAACTGCGACTCGAACGCCGATCTGTTGTGTATGCATCTACGCTGTCGTATACTATATCGTAGTTCTATGTTTGTTTTGAAAATGTTTCCTACGTCGCGAAAACGACCAAAGTTGGACACAATAAGAGAATTTATTGCAGAAATGCCTGATTTAAAGTGTGATGGCGCTAAAATTCAATGTGTAGTGTGTAAAATAGATTTAATGTGTTGGTCGAAAAGTGATTGTCTACGGCACGTAAATAGTGCAGGGCATGTTTTAAAAAAAATCCACACGAGATTATGACAAATTTAAATTTAATTTATGTGTTTATTGCATGTAATTTACCATTTCATTTACTAAGGAAGAAAGCATACGTCTCGTTTTGGAATGAATATGCGGGTGAGAGAACATTACACAGAGTTGTGCCGTCTGCTCATGAGCATGTCGAGAAAAGAATTAAATCGGAGTGGCAAGATAAAAAACTGTAGTTATGTGTGGACGGAACAACAGATCGTAAAAAACATTCTGTGGTTAATGTAATGGTACGCACAATGGAACCACATCGACCGTCACCCTCAATTTTACTAGCTTCCAGACGAATACAACAATGCACTGCCGAAGTAATTTCAATGTGGGTGTTAAATACATTGGAAAAGTTTGAACTTTCAACAAATCAACTGTTGATGTTCATGAGTGATGGTGCCGCAAACATGCTTGCTGTAGGTCGAACTCTTAAAAAACATTGTGCTAACTTGTTGCATATTACATGTAAAATTCATACTCTCAGTCTCGTAGTAGATAGTATATTCCTGAACCACCACGACCTATTCTTACTCGTTGGGGAACATGGTTAAAGGCTGCATTTTATTATCTTAAATATTTTGAGAATATAAAGAACGTGATTATTCAGAACAATTACGTGGGACTCGCGGATGCGATAGAAAAACTACAAAATTCTTCGGTGCCGTTAGTGGAATCTTTGCAAATAGTGCAACATGTTCACGCACAGCTATGCGCGATAGAAGACGCAAGAAATGTTTGTGTTTTAGAAAGGTTTGAAAGTGTTTTAGATAAAGACTCTGATTTTGGTACATTAAGACAAATTTGTGAAGGTGCGTCAACAGAACCGTTAAGTTATTTGAAAGATTATTTTACTTACGCAAATATAACGTCACTAGATGTAGAACGTTCGTTTTCGGCATACAAAAAAACTTTTTCTTCACGCCGCACTCACTTTGCCGAAACAACTTTGGAAACATATCTAATGTTACAAATATTAAATAGACATTATCCACTTTGTGATTTCACGGAGGATTATTTATTTTGTGTAAACTTTTATGCATCCGCCACTGGCTTTCAGCGCAGTTGCGTTGCTCTAATTATCACTTACTTTTAGATTTTCCTCCCTTTTTGCGTTTTTATCATAATATTCCTTGTACTTCAATTCATTGCTGTGGGAAATCTAATGAACTTTTTATAGTACGTATATCATGTTTCAACTGAGTACCTATAAAAACTGAAAGTTGGCATTTCGCTCTTTTCAGAATAGATTTTTGCAAAAGTTCCTTGTGATGGGGGAACCCAGAGAGATCCATGATCAATTAAACGTAGTGCTCATTGCGTTGAACGAAACTAAATCATTTTTGTGAAAACAGATTACCAAAGTCTTTATTGCTGCATATCGTCATATTTTTAAGTATAACATATGTGGTATCATTGGATTCGCCAAAAACCTAAAAATACATATATGGGATGTTCTATTTAAAATAACAAAGTTGACGTCACTTCCGGTGACACCGGAAATACAATTGAACTGCCCAATAACGGCAAAAGTTAGTTCACAAAAAATAGAAATCAACTTATTTTATCTAAAAACGCTAGCTTCTGTCGTTCAAAAGTTAGCATCGGGGAGGACACACTTTAAGATCGCACGGGAATGTTGGCAATTAAAATCTTTTTTTTATTAAAATTAAAACTTGCACCACATTTGTACTGTCTCCGAATCGTCCACCATGTTGCGGGTTTTTTAATTTGATGTGCAATTTCGAAAAACACTTTAATTCTTGTACTAATTTCGCACTACCCTATTTGAGTCCCACTTAAGAAACTATATAGTTGCTTCGGGCTCGGGTACCTCATCCGTGATCCCAAAAGAATGACAGGTACTGGGATATTACGTCATAGTATACCCCGCATATTTAAATCTTATCAATGTGCAGAACGATTTTGTAAAAATAATATGATCCGTAATGCAGATCTATCTTAATACAATTTACCTACTTCCAATTCATATATGGCTTGAGATTCATATTTATAGTAAGTATCCTATCAACCATACTTCAATTTGAAAACTGCAGTGCAGAACTTCACAGTGTTTTTTGGGTGCCTCACTAGGTACTACTAGGTAACTTAGGATATAATCCAAAATTTCGCCAATAGCACCATACGTGGCAGCCGCATTAAATTCACAGTCTGACAAGCTTATACAGGTTCGACCGTGTTCAAATCCCGTTGGGTCATAGTTGCACATGTGCGAAGCCTACACGATTACATTACATTCGAAGAGTAGTTGTTTTTTAGTAGCCAACCACACAACATGACTAGTGCATGAAAATGTCTCAGGTAACGAAAATTTATCTCCTTCATATTCCACGGTTAAAAAAGGGGGCAAAATATTTCCGTTTAGGGCAATTTGAACTGATAACGCCTCAAAACTTTTTCAATTATTGAAGAAATGGTATCAGCTGTCAACAGCAATATTATGCGTCTTTGCTGCATAAATTGAGGAACGATATTCATGCAAAACGTCGAGGAAAATTGACAAAAGGTGTTCAATTATTGCACGAAAATTTGCACCTGTCCATACTGCAGCCATTTCACAAGCTGCCATCCTTTGAATGTGGGTTTTCAAGAATGGGAAACACCCAAACCGTATAGTCCGAACATTGCTCCAATGATTATTATTTATTTTCTCGCTTCAGAAAACCTTAGGGGATGTCCGTTTTAAGGACGATAGTGAGTTGCAAGCAGCCGTAATACAACATTTTGAGGGAAAAACTTGTAAAAATTATTTTTACAAGGGCATAGAATTATTAACTTAAAAGTTGTAATAGATATATTAAAGTTAGGAGAGATTATTTGAAAAATAAAAATTGTTATATTTTTCCAATTTATTTTTTTCTGTATCAGGCCGAGAATTTATGGCGGCCTACTACGTACATCCAGCATCTTAGTTTCTCCTATGAAGTCCTTAAATATGTGTCTCCTGTATTTCCTTCGTATTCACAAATGATCCTGATTACTAGAGCCCGGGTTTAACGGAGACAATCGCAGAGGCGGTGTGACTGTGTTTTAAGTGGCAGGAGGGCTGGTCGAATTGATACGACACGACAAATCATCATCACTCAGCTCAGTTTAGCATTGGATAGCCCATAGGGCGTTGTTGATTTTATTGATACAGACGTAGTTATTAATTGTAGTTATTATTTGGTGTAGTGGCGTTTTGATTTTTTTGATACAGACGTAGTTATTAATTGTATTTTTAGTGAACATGTCGAAGGCTAAAAAACGACCCTTTAAAGACAGAGTAAATAAGTTTATTTGTGACGTTCCCGATTTTTTTTACAACGGGCGTAAGATAGTTTGTAAAGTGTGCAAATACATTTTGATGTCAAATAAGAAGTGGAACTGTACAAGACACGTAAATTCCGCACAGCATAAAAAACGAAAATTGGGCATCCCAAACCGAAAGTGGTATTTTTTTTGTATGTAATTCTTATGTTGATAAACTGTAATTTGCCACTAGGCTTACTCGATAAACAACCGTTTAAGGACTTTTGGGACAAACACAATCCGATTTTGCGGTTGCCAACGGAGAAAACGGCACGTAAGCATGTTGCATTTATACGCGTAAAATGAAACGCATATTGAAGGAAACAGTTTTTTTGGGTATGTGGTTGACGAGACAATAGACTATAAAAAAATTCAACTGTAAATATTATGGTACGCATACTAGACCCTATAAACCTACATTACCACTGTTACTAGCTAGCCGAAGACTACAAAAAGCGTACTGCTGCAGCAATTACGAGGTTGTACTTAGTACGTTGGAAAAATTTCAAATTCAAAAGAAAGTGTTGATGTTTATGAGCGATGGCGCAGCGATAATGCGTTCGGTAGGTCGTTCTCTTCTTGAAACAGGGTTGCAAGTGTTTTTCTGTTACGTGTAAAATGCATGCTTTACATCTTGTGGCAGAAACCATCCGACAATGCTCTCCCGAGGTTACATGCACTAATAGTAAGCAAAAAAAGTATTTTTGAAATCTCCCAAACGCCTACGATCATTTCACACAGAGTGTCGGGGATTCGTCAACCACCGAGCCAATTCCTACACGTTGGGGGAAAATGGGTTGCAGGCAGCTTTTTATTATGCTGAACATTTCAAAATAGTAAAAACTGTTTTTGCACAATTCAATCCCTGCCGAAGCTGCAGCTATTAAAGAGAGCCATCGAAATTTCAAGATATTTTCGTTGCACAGATTTAAAAAATATTCGTAGCTACTATAAAGGATTAGCTGACGCAATAGACCAATTACAAAATAGATCGTTATCATTATTGAAGTCTCTACAAATTATGGACGGAGTACATGCACAGCTACTGACTATACATTCGCAAAATATAATCGCGTTTTAGAAAAGTTCGAGAGTGTGGCTACAGAAAGATCCCGATTTTAGCACACTAAAACAAATTTGTTTATGTGTATCGAATAATAACTGACTAAGTACAAAGAGTATTTCAATCATGCATGTATAACATCGGTAGATTTTTAAACCCGCTCTTTTCCAAAATATAAACTCATTTTGTCACCAGGGCGACATCGCTCACCGAACAACTGTGGAAACACATCTAATGGTGTCAACTTTTTGCCACTCTTATCCATATGATGTTAATACTGATAATGGTGCTTCTAGTTTTATTGTTTCCGTAGCCAAGGCTGGGTTTAAAAGGGTGATTGTTTCACTACTTTCACATATTTTTAAATTTTGTATTCTGTTATTTTTTTCTATTTCTGAGTATTGTTTTTGTATACTAGGCAGGTACAGCTATGGGGACGGCTCCCTGTTTACCTGTTCTATGATTCCATTATAAATCCTTCAGCTTCATAAAACCCAAAAAAATATATGTATTATTAATTATGCAGACTAGTTTATGTTATAAACCTCACGAATTAAACATTTTTTCATTTACTGACGATTTTAAATGGAAATGGGAGGTGAAAATAAGCGAAAAAATGGCAAAATGCCGAAAGGAATCAATTTTAGAGACAATTTTTTTGTCTTAATTCAATTTTATATGTAAACCTTTGACGTACTTTTCTACAAATATTGCGTAATTTTGAACAAATATATATTTTTTTATTTTATTCCCAGTTGAATAAGCAATTACATAATTTTACTTAGAAAAACAATGGTTCTCTAAAAGCATCGTTTTTACATACTAATTGCTTACAACACAAATACATGTACGAAATATACGTACAGAGGTGAAAAATAGCACGAAGGTAAAATTTTCGCCATATATCTCTAACTTTTTTTGAATAATGATGCGTATGTCTAATTTTGAAAGTAAGAGATATTTTACAATTCCTGCATCTGGATATTGCATCCAAATGGTTTTTCGGGTTTATTAGCAGTGTAAACAACAGTAAAACTACAGATAAGTACTGTTTGACGTTTTTGACTGACTAAAAATTTTTTATGCCCGTAGCTATTTGGGCAGTCAAAGGCGAGTCTTGCATTTGGAAATTACATGCAAAAGGTTTTGGTGTAAATATATTTGGTTATCATGACAGCAGTAAACAAAACACACTGACATTAAGAAGAGTTAGGTAGTAGGCATGATTCATGTATTAGGATAAAGTTGGAAGAAATTGTGAATTTTAGGTAGCGGGATGTTAGGCTGCGCTACCCTACCGATAATGTCCACACCTAGAACATTTATCAAATTAAAGCTAAAATTTGGAGGGCTATAAGCAGAGGCGGATTACCCGTAAGGCAAACTAGGCGCGTGCCTAGCGGTCCCGGACCTCCGGGGGACCCTGGCTCATTTAAGGTTATATACCTATATAGATTTTATTTTGACAATAAAAATATTTTACAATAAAAATTTTTTAGGTAAGTACAAATTACAAAACTCTAATAATTTTCCTAGGCCCCCTCCTGAATTTTTTGAAAAATAAACCCTATTTTATCAGTTATTTTTTAAAACTGCTCTTAAATTTTTTTTAAGAAAAAGTAGTTAACGAATTACTGGCTAACGGGTACTCTAAAACTGTGGCACTGGAACACTGAAAAAACCAGTTCACTAACCCTTACCTACACACTTAATTCGTACTGGACGCACGTTTCGGATAGCCAAGCTTTTCATCATCACAGCAAGACTGAAATAACAATCTAAGTGAAAAACTTACCTTATAAGGAAATAAATTATGCAATATGTAAATTTAAAATCGTAAAATTTTTAAAGAGCCGCTTCTTGCACGGACTATAAATAGCCTAAAGGTAAATGAGGGAAAAATGAAGTGAGTTATTAAATCCTAGATTTTCAATGAAGCGGTTCATTGCACATGGTTTAAAATTTTCAACTAAAAATGATTAAACATGATGTAACAAGGGATAAAGGCTGGAATTTAGTGTCCTAAATCTGAATTCATTAAGTGAGTTTTGTTTTGTAATTTCCATGCCTTCAAACAATTTAATTGAGAAAATTACTCTTTACGTTTTTAATTAACTTTATATTATCAACATTATGGTTATTTTCAAGCATATGTAGGGGAACGCTAGATTTATCAAAACCCTTTTTGAATTTGAGATTGAGCCAAATGTTCTTTGTACCTAATTTTGATTGATCTTTTTTGTCTGCCCAATATACACTTTATCACAATCTTTTTCATGAATTTTGTAAATTCCTGATTTTCCATGTTTCCCCCTGGGTCTTTGGGAATTTCCTAAAAGGTTTTTTAAAAGGTTTTTGCTCGAAGAGAAAAAAAATTTGCGGTCAATCCTAGAAAAATTTTTTTAAGACCCTTGATGTAAATGGATAAAAGGGTAATTTAACATATTTCTTATTATTACGGCCGTCAATGCGTTCTAATGTGCTTACATTTCTAATTCTTAATCTATTCTTATGTTTCCTAATAGTATTATAGACGACATCTTCAGAGAATCCGTTACAGTTAGAAATATTGATGATTTCTTTTAGTACATTTTGATATCTATCTTTCGTTAAAGGAAAATTGAGTAACCGGTGCACCAAAAAGTTAATAGCCGAAAGTTTGAGTTCATATGAGTGATTAGAATCCTGTAAGATGAATCTATTATTACTAGTAGGTTTCCTATATACGTCTATTTCTAACTTATTTTTATTTCTTATTACTAACATGTCGAGGAAAGGAATCCTGTTGCCTTATTCTTCTTCGTGGGTAAATTTGATAGAGGGAAATTTTGAGTTAAGTTGTTCTAAGAAATCCGTTATTGAACATTTACTGATGTCAAAGATGCAAAAAATGTCATCGACGTATCTGATCCAAAGCCGAGGGAAATAAGCGAAAGTGTTCTTCAGGTCAGTTTCAAATTTACCCATAAAGAGGTTAGCCATAAACGGAGATAAGCTGTTACCCATTGCTGTTCCTTCCGTTTGTTGATAAAAAGTGTTGTTAATTTGGAAAAAGTTTTGTTTCATGCAAAGTTTTGTCAAAGAAATGAAGCTAGTAACTTCCTCTCTATCCATTTGGTTATCTAACAAAAGTGTTTCTAAATATTCCAAAGTTAAATCAACAGGAATACTAGGGAACAATGAACTTACGTCAAACGATACTAAAATTTCTTTGTCAGTAAGCTCAATGTCCTTAGTTTTTTCAATGAACTCGTAAGAATTTTTAATAGCCAAATCTGGAAATTGTACAGGTAACTGGTTCAATTTGTCAGATAACCACCTGGAAAGTAAGTAAGTTGGACTGTTGATATTCGAAACAATGGGTCTCATGCTTTTTCCGGGCTTGTGTATTTTAGGTAAACAATACATCCTAGGTAGTACTGGGTTTGATACCGTTAGTCTAAATCTTAAATTGTCGCTAATGACAGCCTTACATTCTAAGATGGTCTTTTTGGTTTCTGTAATCATTTTAGACAAAGGGTTTTTTGATAATTTTGAACAAGAACTTTGTGACTGGCTCATTATTAACTTATTTTGCATTTAATAGTAAAAAGTTTATTCCAAATAGTTATAAACTATAATAACTATAAAGCGCTATTCCAAATAGTTATAAACTATAAATAATTCTAACTACAGTTTCACTATTCCAAATAGTTATAAAAATTTTATTATTTCGTAATCGAAAAGCAAATAATTTCAAAAATTTCGTACCAGAGAAATCTAGAAGTCGAGGGCAGTATCCCGAATAGCGTGGAACAGTGTGGAAAGTTCCAGTGTCGTGTCGATCGATTTTGTACGCGAATATTTAAGCGCGACGCGCTGCTCTCCGCTCAGTCTACACACGACAGCGACATACATAAGAAAGCAGATATTAGTAAGCTACCGAACTCGCTATTCAGTGATCCTGAAATATTACTCTGGCTTGTTCACTTCAACTTTATTTCCAAATTTGACAATAAGACACGTGAATTTATAAAGGTAAGTTTTATTATTATTACTAAACAGTAAACTTATTTCAATGCCTACTCAAGCACAAAATAAACTGACTTAAAGTTTGAGAGTTGTATCCATTAGAGGCCAAGCTTTGCAATTTTAGTAACCGAATAAATGCCGTCCTAATACATGCTGAAATCGTGGCCTTACAATTTACTTTTCAAATTGCAAAACCTTATTAATTAAATTTATAATATTATTACTTTTTACAGAAATGATACGCCATTATCTCAGTGGAGCAGAAAAAAGAAAATTGCACGAAAAAAGGTGAAAGAATCTGCTAAAGGACAGACGTCTTTATTGGGATTTTTAGAAAAAGAAAACACTCCTTTAGCAGCTTCAGATATTCAAACGGGGTCACCAACCGAACACGAAGATGAAGTCATTCAAATTGATTTATGTCGACATGGACCCATATCTAATAATTCTGGCAGCGATAAACAAGAACCAACAACATCCTACAGTAAATACGAAATATTTAGTAATGATCCTGCTGAATGGAGTAAGTCTGAAGAAGTTTTGTGATATTTGATCGAAAAAGGTAATTTTGAAGAAAACATTGATTTTGAAGATAAGGAAATGATTAAAGCTACTTTACAAGTTAGCGGATCGACGCAAAGATTTATTTCAAAATCAATGTTTAAGCACAAAATGTTAAATGGTGAAGAAGTAGATAGTTTTTAGCTAATATTTTCGCCGAAAACAAATAAAGTTTACTGCGGACCCTGTAAGTTATTTTTGCTTGAAGAAAATCAGGATCAATTTACCGCAGGTTTCAATGACTGGAAAAATGCCACAGCGAAAGCCGTATCTCATGAAAATAATGCTTCTCCAGATCAAAAAAACAGGGCTTGGAAACAGATTTCTCAAAAGCATATGAAAATGAATGCGAGTACTGGCAAAAGGTTTTACAAAAAATTATTGATGTTATAATTTTTTTTTGTGTCAACGTGGACTTCCATTAAGAGGCAAAGATGAAATTTTTGGATCAGTACACAATAGAAATTATTCAGGCATATTGAAACTACTAGCAAAAGTATGACGGCCTTCTGGCAGATCATATTGAAAAAGCTAAAAATATTGGAAGGGGCAAAATATCTTATCTGTCTTCGAAAATTTGCGATAAATTTATTCAATTATTAAGCGATCATATTACTAATTTAATTTTACGAGAAGTAAAAGAATCGAAATATTTTGGAATAATAGTTGATTCTACACCTGATTTGCAACATGTTGATCAACTTACTTTTGTAATTAAATACGTGAATTCACAAAACATTTGAAGTGTCAGAAAGTTTTTTTAAATTTTTGCCTCTAAAAAAACCACAAACGGATTGATCTGGCTCGAGAAATTGTGCAATCTTGACATTCAAAACTGCCGTTCATAAAGTTACGACAATGCGGCTAATATCAAGGTGTCCAAAGAAAGATAAAAGAAATAAACAAATTTGCAGAATTTGTACCGTATAGTGCTTTTGTAGTTTTTTTGGGATTGTACAAACATTGTACAATTTCTTGTCAGGTTCCACATACAGGAGGAATTTGCTAAAAGAAGAAATTAATACAAGACTTTCCTTGAATTCTAATGCAAATGAAAGAATTTTTGTGATGAGATCTCTGTCTGATACAAGATGGTTAGCGAGATATGATGCCTTAAAGTCATTAAAATAAAATTATCATGAAATTTTAATAACCGTAAAAAAATTATCTCAATATACTGACCAAAGTTACGATACACGAAATGAAGCAACAAATATTATGAATAAACTATGTGAGTTTGAAACATGTATCCTTAGTTTATTTTGGTACGACGTTTTAGAGAGAACAAACAAAGTAAATTTGACATTTCAAAAAGGAGATCTTATTTTAAAAGAAATTGTAGAATAAATTACCTTTTTAACAGAAACTTATTTCGAAGGTTTCGACTGAATTTAAGCTTGAAGTTTCTTATAAAAAAGAAAATACACGCCAAATTAAGAAAAAAGTATTCCAGGGTGATTCCTCCTATTCAGAAAACTTTTCTCCAAGACAAAAATTTAGAGTAGAGGTATTTTTAGTAATATGTGCATATAGCATAATTTCTGAAATGAAAAGATCTTGTTGTTATAAAGAATTGCAAGTATATTTTTCGTTTATTTTCGATTATGAAAAGACAAATTTGATTGACAAACGATTCACAGCTCAACGGCTTCTTAAAAAATATCCGTTAGATTTGGAAAGTGAGTTAACAAACGAAATAATACATTTTCAGGAACATTTGACAATAAATGAACAGAGCTTAAAAAATTGCAACAGCCAAGAAACATTAAAAAGTGCTAAAGAAGTATTAAGGACAAACCTCTATTCAATGTAGCTATAGCATTTAGAATACATTTAACTTTAGCTTGCGGAGTTTGTGAAGGAGAAAGAACATTCTCAAAACTGACGGTAATAAAAAACCAAAAAAGAAGCGTCATGAACCAAAATCGGCTAAATGCTTTAAGCTTGTTGTGCATAGAGCATGGATTCGTAAAAAAAAATAAATTTAAAAGAAATTGTGCACAAATTTGCTGCTTCTAAAGTCCGCAAAGTTAATCTGCTATAGAGCCCTAATATGTAGACTTCATTAAGTGTTTTTATTAAGAATAAAAATTTATTTATTTTAATTTTTACTAGGTTTTACAGATATTACATATTTATAAAACAATGTTTTTATTAGGAACGTAAAATTTTGTTTAAATATTTTTATTGAAATTAAATTTGTTTACAATTTCTTTTGTTTATTGTTATATTATTAAACATTATTTGCAAATACATGTTTTTATAAAAAATTAAAATTTTCATTTTACCTACTTGTTTACACATTTTTGAAATTGCTTATTTTACAATTTGCAATAAAAGGTGGAGGGGGGCCCCGTTATTACTTGTGCCTAGAGGCCCCGAAGGCTCTTAATTCGCCACTGCCTGTTGCATTGAAAAAACGGGGTAGGCTCAAGGGACCCAATAATACCATAATCGGTTTGTCTTTGAAAAGAAGAAAATATAATGCAGGAACCTGTTCTCCTTAACAAAAAAATATTCAGTTTCTTAGATGCAATAAATTTACTTAAATACTTTTCAATAAAGAACGTTAATAGCTATTAATTGTATTTTACTGCCTGTGAATCTGTACTTAGGATTCATTTAATTCCGATTAGCAAACTAATGAAATGTGATTTACATATATCACAAACAACTCATATATACCTTATTGATAGTGTGATTACGTTCTGTATTTATATTTATTATTGGTAGCTTGGTGCCGCATATTGATGCTTGTAATGTTATGTGAGCATTGCATCCTTCCTTATACGTGTTAAAAATCAGATACATCTACGAATTATTATCTGGTCATTAAGAGAGAGCCAAGTATGTAACTTACTTTCCTCGTGTTGCGTTTTCCGCTGCCCGATGGTTTAAATTTCTTACCACCTTTTATGCGAGTATATTTTAATTGATAATATTTTCACCTTGGGTCGATAAATCGATCGGTTTTCTTTTTCGCTGCTAATATAGTCCTGGCTTCCCGTTTGTAAAAAGACACGTATTCTTTTTCTGAGTATTTATTAAATTCCTTGAGAAATTCCTCATAAGTAGAGTTGCTCAATTTGCGCGAACAGCCAGTGGCGGGCGCATCAAAGTTTACACAAAATATAATACGTGCTCAAACACTTACCATCTTAAGAGTCTTCCGTGAAATCACAAAGTGAATAATGTCTGTTAAATATCTGCAACATTAGATATGTTTCCACAGTTGTTTCGGCAAACCGAGTGCGGCGTGAGGATAAAGTGCGTAATTAAAATAATCTTTGGAACAACTTAACGGTTCTGTTGACGCACCTTCACAAATTTGTCTGAACGTGCCAAAATCAGAATCTTTCTCTAAAACACTTTCAAACCTTTCTAGAACACAAACATTTTTTGCGTCTTCTACCCCGCATGCGTGAACATGTTGCACTATTTGCAAAGATTCCACTAACGACACCGAAGGATCTTGTAATTTTTCTGTTGCCTCCACTAGTCCGAAGTAATTGTTCTGAATAGTTTTTAAATCCGTTTTATCCTGAGTATCTTGAAATTTCGACTGGCTTTCCTTGATAGCCGCAGCTTCCTTTGGATCGAATTGTAAAACCGCGTTCTTAATATTCTCAAAATATTTATGATAATAAAACGCGGCCTGTAACCATGTTCCCCAACGAGTTAGAATAGGTTCTGGTGGTTCTGGTATACGGGTGCACAGTCTGTGAAATTCGCGAATACGTTTTGAGGATTTGACAAACACTGCCTTTGTATGCGCTATTAAAGCGTCTACCTAAGGATAACATTTTCTAATACTATCTGCCACATGACTGAAAGCATGAATTTTACACACATATGTAACACATATATAAAAAGTTAGCACAATGTTTTTTAAGAGACCGGCCTACAGAAAGCATATTTGCGGCACCATCACTCATAAACATCAACAGTTGGTTCGTTGAAAGTTCAAACTTTTCCAATGTATTTAACACTAACTTTGAAATTACTTTGGCAGTACATTGTTGTACTCGTCTGGAAGCTAATAGAATTGAAGGTGACGATTGATGTGGTTCCATTGTACGTACCATTACATTAACCACAAAATGTTTTTTACGATCTGTTGTTTCGTCCACACATAACCACAGTTTTTTATCTTTCAACTCCGACTTAATTCTTTTTTCAACATGTTCACGAGCAGATGGCACAATTCTTTGTAACGATGCCCGACTTGGTAATTTGCAGTCCGAATATTTATTCCAAAAGAAGACATATGCTTCCTTGTCTAGTAAATTAAACGGTAGGTTACATGCAATAAAGGTAACATATAAATTAAATTTAAATTTGTCATAGTGTCGTGTGCAATTTTTTTGTGAAGAATGCTGTTTACTATTTACGTGGACCAACACATTAAAGGGATACTACAAACTACACATTGAATTTTAACGCCATCATAATTTAGGTCAGGCATTTCTGCTATAAATTCTGTAACTATGTCCAACATTGGTCGTTTTCGCGACGTAAGCAACATTTTTAAAACAAACGTAGAACCACGAAATAGTATTTACGGCAGCGTACATGTATACACAACAGATCTGGTTGAGGCTCGCAGTCACACTGAGGGTTGTATCGAACCTCCGCCACTACCAGTTGGCGCTAGTGAGCAACTGTACTCATAAGACTTGAAAACATCTCCCAGCTTCATTTCTCAATGTTTTAAGAAGTGAAATCTTGAGACGTGTGTATAATTAAAGCACATTAAAGGTTAGGGTATGTTTTGATTCGTGTGTATCTTTCAAACAGTGAATACTATTTTCGGTCACGGCGGAATCTATTACTTTTTTAATACTATTCCGCCGTTCGGCGGAACTCCATATTATTCACTACGAATTCCGTCGTGATTGTAATATTGAATTCGTTGTTCGGCGGAACTTATGTATGTAAGTGCATAATTCCGCCGCCCGGCGGATTTATTTATTTATAACGACAATTCCGCCGGCGGATGTATAGCCTGTGCGTACTTTTAAACCTATTAATTGTGTCGTTTAATGTATTGATCGCGTCTCCTAATTTTATATTTCAACTTTCGAAGTATTGCGTCGTCGTCGTTAATTGTGTAATATGGGAAATAAATACCCTAGAAACATAATAACGAAATAAAGAATAGATATAGTAAATATAAATAGAATAATCTGAGGAGAGAGCTCGATGCGAATACGACTGCATACTCGATCTTGAAATAATCTCCGCGTACATCAAATGCTCTACATACGGCTCTGCTGCGACTGACGTCATCCCTTACGATTTTGCCGTTCACTGATAATAATAAAAGAATAAAAAGAATAAAGAAAATGAGCATTTTTCGTTTTTTTCTTTAATCTCGAACGTCATTTGTTACAGCTCCATTCTCTCTTCGGGTTCATAACAAGCACAAAATTTAGCAACTTTTCCAAATTTAAGCCTACCGTCTATCGTTAATAACAAACGAGATCCTCATGGTGGGAGTCGAAAATAAATTAGCCTGCATACAGATTTAAAAGTATTATGTCTACACGAATTTTAAATAAAAGCAAAAAATAACTCAATCACCTAATAATTTGTAACATTAGGATGATAAAGTAATAATACTACGTTATTAATTGCCAACAATGCGTCCCCATAATAAACAATGTTAACATTCTTTTATGGTATTTAAACCGACGTTCTATTTTTGTCAGCTCGATTTGTTGCTGCTACGGTTAATGGCCGAAATTTGGCATACACACTTGTTTATTACAACCGGTGAATACAATATATAAGTATACAGAGAACCTACGCTACAACACAGACAAGATTTTTAGAAACGTAAAATTGGATTGTATAATTGTTACTGCCTAAACATTCTTCTAACATAATGAGAACGTAGAAAAATAATTGGCTGTGCGTGCCGAAAATATTTACGGAATACTTTAGCTACCAAAAAAATATTTGGATCAATTGATGGCCTAATGTTGCCATGTATCTTTCTGCTTCCATCGTTACAAATCTTCATGGCAAATACAAAAGAGAATCAAACGTTTTAATTGCTGTAATAATTTCGCTTGGAAAAAAATAAATTAAATCGAGTTATTGAATTGTTTTAATTCGCATTTCGCCTTTACTTGATTCATTGAGATAAAAATCAAGAAACATAAAACAACCGAACGTGAAATTGGCAATAGTATTCAAAACTATTCGGTTGTAAATTAAAAACAAAGATTATAGGAAACTTATTAGAGTATATTGTATTGTAAATTGATACATTCGAAGTAGATGCCATAAACTCTCGGCCTGATATAAAAAAACAAACAGGAAAATATAAGCATTTTTATTTTTGGATATAATCTCCCCTAACTTCAATACATTTATTACAATGATCAATTAATAATTCTATACCCTTAAAGTTTTTCCCTCAAAATGTATTACAGCTACTTGCAACTCACTATCGTCCTTAAAATGATTCTTTTTTGGACAAAGGATCATAATTAGAACCCGGTAATTGGAGAGCAATCATAGCGGCGGTGTGCTTAAGTGGGCGGGGAGGGCTGGTCGATTATGATACGACATGACAAATCATCATCACTCAGTTCGGTTAAGCATTGGATAGCGAATAGGGCGTGTTGATTTTATTAATATAGACGTAGTTATTAATTGTAGTTATTATTTAGTGTAGTGCGTTTTGATTTTATTGATACAGACGTAGTTATTAATTGTAGTTTTTAGTGAACATGTCGAAGGCTAAAAAACGACCCTTTCAAGACATAGTAAATAAGTTTATTTCTGACGTTCCCGATTTGTTTTACAACGGGAGTAAGATAGTTTGTAAAGTGTGCAAAATACATTTGATGTCAAATAAGAAGTGGAACTGTACAAGACACGTAAATTCCGCACAGCATAGACAACCAAAATTGGGCATGCCACCGAGAAGTGAATTTTCTTTTATGTAATTCTTATGTTGATAAACTGTAATTTGCCACTAGGCTTACTCGATAGACAACCGTTTAAGGACTTTTGGGACAAATACAATCCCGAGTTGCGGTTGCCAACGGAGAAAACGGCACGTAAGCATGTTGCATTTGTACGCGATGACGTAAAAAAGAAAATGAAACGCATATTGAAAAACAGTTTCTTTGGTTATGTGTTGACGAGACAACAGACTGTAAAAAAAATTCAATTGTAAATATTATGGTACACATACTAGACCCTAATAAACCTACATTACCACTGTTACTAGCCAGCCGAAGACTACAAGAGTGTACTGCTGCAGCAATTACGAAGGTTGTACTTAGTACGTTGGAAAAATGTCAAAGGATAAAGTGTTGATGTTTATGAGCGATGGCGCAGCGATACTGCGTTCGGTAGGCCCTTCCCTTCTTGAACACGGTTGCATGTGTTTACATGTTACGTGTAAAGTGCATGCTTTACATCTTGTGGCAGAAACCATTCGACAATGCTCTCCCGAGGTAGATGCATTAATAGCAAGCACAAAAAAAGTATTTTTGAAATTTCCCAAACGCCTACGATCATTTCACACAGAGTGTCCTGGTATTCGTCAACCACCGGAGCCAATTCTTACACGTTGGGGAACATGGTTGCAGGTAGCTTTTTATTATGCTGAACATTTCAAAATAGTAAAATCTGTTGTTGTACAATTCAATCCTGCCGAAGCTGCAGCTATTAAGGAGAGCCAGTCGAAATTTCAAGATATTTCCATTGAAACAGATTTAAAAAATATTCGTAGCTACTATAAAGGATTAGCTGCCGCAATAGACCAATTACAAAATAGACCGTTACCATTATTGGAGTCTCTCCGAATTATGGACGGAGTACATACACAGCTACTGACTATACATGACGCAAAATATAATCGCGTGTTAGAAAAGTTCGAGAGTGTGCTACAGAAAGATCCCGATTTTAGCACACTAAAACAAATTTGTGAAGGTGTATCGAATAATCCACTGACTAAGTTCAAAGAGTATTTTAATCATGCATGTATAACATCGGTAGATGTTGAACGCTCTTTTTCAAAATATAAACTCATTTTCTCACCATGGCGAACATCGCTCATCGAGACAACTGTGGAAACACATCTAATGGTGTCAACTTTTTGCCACTCTTATCCATATGACGTTAATACTGATAATGATGCTTCTAGTTTTATTGTTCCGTAGCCAAAGCTGCTTAAAAGGGTGAGTGTTTCACTACTTTTCACATATTATAATTATGTATTAGTTCTGTTATTTTTTTTTCTATTTTCTTACTATTGTTTTTATATACTAGGCAGGTACGGCTATGGCACGGCTCCCGGTTACCGGGCTCTAATCATAATACAGGACCACCGTTTCACCTCCTGTGACAATGGACTCCAAAATCGATTTGGGGTCGTCTCCGCATATGTTTAAAAACGAGCGCTCGTTCATGTTGGAGAGCACAAAGAAGATGCGATACCCATCTTGCACTAATCTTATTCATACCCAAATGGTTATTCGAGAATTCGGCGAATACTTGTTTCGGAAATATTAGACATCACTGCTAATTCCTTCATATTCAAACGGCGATCTGCTAATGCTATTTCTTCAATAATAGAAATGTTCTTTGTTAAAAATTTAATGACCGCGTGGTACACAATTTTCGTTAACTGAGACATTTTCATGTACTGGTCACGTTGTCTGGTCAGCTGCTAAAAACTACTACCCTTCGAGCCGTAATATATATAGTAATTTTTGATTGGGTACATATTTAGGTCACTTTTACAAAACCAATATTTTTAGTTACTAAATCACTTTACAATCGCGCTTACCACAACACCACACAAAAACTGAAGGCAGGTTTCGATAGCTAAGCTATCATTATCAGCAAAACTGTTCAGTTTTGTCCAATTTAAAGACCCAATTTTAAACTACACTATCTAGCATCTACTCTCTCCTACTCAAGCTAAGTCTAAGACCTTTGAACTCGCTTATCACGTGTATATGATCTTCGCCTTGGTCATTCTAAGTTTGGTTTTAGGTGTCCCTATAAACGAATGGGTTAAAGTGATGAAAAATTCAATCTAGGGCAGCGTCTTTCATCAACTAAGGATATCTTATCAGCTGTGCAGGTGACTGCTTGTTGGAGGAGATCGATCTTAAGGGATTCTCACAACCCTGGCGAGGAGAAGGTTATCACAATTACTGGCCCTTCGCCAGCTTTTTGGTGTAATCATTTAAGCTTTGGATGTTGAGATCGGTCTGAAGTTGTAATTCCCTCATAAACCAAGGAGCCCCGGTTTCAGTCCTCCACATCTTGTTTTGATGATCGTCAATCCTCCTAATTCTGGTCTTACAGGTCGTGCACCAGGACAACGCTCTGTAGGTAATGATTGGTCGAAGTTAGACCTTGTAAATGAGTAGCTTCGTTTGAAGACCTAGAGGACTACTCCTCGAAAATAGAGCCATCAAAGAGTTCTTCTCCTTAAAATAATTACCAAAGATCTGTTGAATGTGATCCTTCCAAGAAAGTCGCTGATCTAATATTAATCAGAGATATTTTGCCTTAGGACTCCAGGGAATTCGCACGCCATTAACAATAATATTGCCAACGGGCAGTGTGCGTTTTCTGGTGAAACGGACCGCGACGTATTTTGAACCGTTAATACTTAAGTACCATTTCTCCACCCAATAGACCACCACGTCAACCGCTGCTTGCAATTTTCGAATCAAAAACTAGACTATCAAATAGACTTTTAAATTTACGGTAGACGGACCCAGATCATGCTTAACATAATAAACAGAAGAATGTAGAATTTAAGGGTATTAAATCTGAAATCATTAAAACACGTTTGTTAAAATTTCCATGCCTTTGTATCAGTACAATTGTTCATTGCTGTTTACGTTCTTAATTAATTACACACTAGATTTGTCAACCCTTCTACATTTAAAATGAACCTGATAATGGTGGGCGATATTTCAGTGCCGGTGATTTTTTTACTGTGATTAAAGGATCACTGATCACGTCGGTGAAGTTTAATTTGAAAAGGCAGTGATCAGTGACTTATTGTTAGCAGTGGTTGTTATAAATAAGAGATTTCAAGCCACGACAGCACGGCAAAATGTTTGGCGATTGACATGTGAGTAAATAATCTCGGTGAACAAATAACCTTCACTAGATTTTCGAGTAATGTCGTGGCGAAACGATGACCACTAGTCATCTGTTAGAAATGGAATATATCGAATAAATCGGTGAATTTCTAGATCGAACAGTCTTTAAATCGAACGGACTTGGATGGTTCATCACAGCTTTATCAGGGCAACCTGTACTAACATACTTTCGAGCAGTGCGGCACTGATTAAAGTGCCCCAAACTTTGTATAATTTGACTTACTAGTGTTTTATTATAAAACAAAGAAAATAAGAGGGTATGCGTTCAACAACACTTTATTTTGAAAGATAAAGGACATCCTAATGTATAAGGACATAAAATAATATTTTTTTTTACTTTTTGTAATCAGTCGTTAAATCAATGTATTAACTTTCTGAGCTTTTATTTTATTAATTAAGTTTTCAAATACCAGAACCAATTATTTTGAGCAAGAGTGTATCTTGTATTTTGCTATTTTATGTTAAGGTTTAGTATACATATCATGTAAATTCACTTATTACGGAACTTGTGCAACGATGTATTCTTTTAAACAGTTTTGCTTGTACGCGTCACGTACAAGGCCGCAATGCGCCATTAACAAAAAATGCTACGTCACTCCAGATGCGGGTATATAAACCGTGCAAAATTTCATAGCTGGGTCTCTACTACAGCGACCTCCAGCTGGTCAGAAGAAATCCCTACGAGCGGCTCAATTGGGCAGAAAAAGCCGACTTTTGCAACTCGGACGGCCTTTGCCGACTTTTAATAATAATAATAATGATAATAATCTCTATTTGTCCAACGATTAATCACTTACAGGGCAATACATAAACAATTTTGCACCTTGAATGCTAGATACATATATGCAATATAAATGAGGAAACATTTTAAACTTCTACATTACATTTAATATGAGTGAACATAAAAAACATAAAACAGTTGTATACAGTCAGAATAGACGTTAATTCTACGAGTACATTTTATTAAAGTTATTGACCATATGGAACACAGGTGATTTGGCTAAGACATTCGTATTGTGTTTATACGTTACGAGAAAATCAACAGATCATGTGTAACGTGGTGGTACTCGGAAATCCACATAAGCCAACAATGACGGAGAATCTATTTTATTAGGTAAAAGGTTAAATAGAAATCTCGCGCTATTTTTATTGCGACGATCTTCCAATGAATCAAAACTATGTTGTTGCAGCAGTGTCACATAATCTGAACCACGATGGGGGTAAGTACCGGTGACTTTATAGCTAAGATATTTGAACACGCTCTATAGAGATCACCTGATACGTATAGTAAGGATACCAAATTAAGTTGGGATACTCCAATTTGGACTGAACAAGGGCATAGTACAGAGTTCTTATCGCCGAGATGTCACGAAAAGCACGGAAAGTTCTTATTAAAAAGCCCAAAGACCTAGAAGCAGACAGACATATGGCAGATATATGATCAGAGAAGCTTAGCTTGAGTCAAAAAGTACCCCCAGATCCTTTATTTTTTCCGTTCTTGTAAAGACTGAGTAGTGTAGTTGAAAATGATTGGGTTAGAACGTTTGGTATAAGAGACCACTAAACATTTACCAATATTTAAAGATATGCCATTCAGAGTACACCAGTCATTGGTAAAAGTGAGGTAAGTCTGCAACTTAACGCAATCAATTCGCATATTGATAACGCTGTAAATTTTCAGGTCGTCTGCATATGCTAAGTATTCACACTGCAATTTATGAAGCAAATCATTAAGAAAGATGTTAAATAGCAATGGCCCGAGATTGGAACCTTGCGGTACCCCAGATGACATAATGAAGGGAGTAGATGACTACACATTGTAGAAAACATAACCACTCCTGTTAAAGAGATAAGAAGAAATCAACTTCACTAATGAAGGGCAAAAGCCAATAGCTTCTAGTTTAGTACAAAGCAAATTGTGGTTAATGCGATCGAAAGCCTTAGCAAAGTCGGTGTAGAATACATCAACCTGTCCTCGTTAATCTAGTGCCCGAGATATATACTGGGTGATATTTGCCAAGTTCGTTTGCGAATGTTCCACAATTGAGCGGCCTTTGGCTAGCTTTCGTGAAGCACTGATATCCGAACAACGTAAAGTCGCCTATGCACATGATGTTATTCAACCAGTTGAATTACAGTTGACGGAAGTATCCCAACATGGAATGTCCCCGTATTAAGCGTAAACGCGTTGTTATTACGATTGAACAGAAACTTAAAGCAATTAAACGTTTAGATAAGGGTGAAATGTTAAAGCAAGTAGCAAGTGATATGGGTGTAGGTATAAGTACTGTTGCAGATTGGAAAAGAAATCGTAATAAAATTGAAAAGTGGTCTAATATCCAAAAGTGGATGATGCCTTATACCTATGGTTCACACAACAGCGAGAACGTGGAATGCCAGTTTCTGGTCCAATTTTGCAACAAAAGGCAATAAGTTTAAGCGAAGATTTGCCGATTACAGAAGCAACTGACACTTTTACAGCAAGTGAAGATTGGCTGCATAGATGGAAGAAATGGCACGGTATGCGTCAGCTAAGAGTTTGTGGTGAAAAGTTACCCGCCGACGAATCTTCTGTAACAGAGTTTAAAAGAAATTTCAAGAAAATGATGGAAGAAAACGGTTATGTACTACATCAAATTTACAACTGCGACGAAACAGGCTTAAATTATAAAATGCTACCATCGAAAACTTTGGCTTCAAAACAAGAATCTGCTGCTCCTGGATACAAACGTAGCAAGGACTATTCTTGCATGCAGTAATTCCTCCGGTACACACAAACTTCCCTTATTGTATGTCGGCAAATCAGCAAACCCTAGAGCCTTTAAACATATCCATCCCGACGCTTTCCCTGTTGTGCATAAAAACCAGAAAAGTGCGTGGATGGACGCAATCATATTTAAAAAATGTTTTTTTGCAGATTTTGTAGAACGTTTTCTTAGAAAAGGAGGGTTCCCACCCAAGTGAAGATCAGATCAAAAGTGGAGATATAATAGTCAAGTTTCTGCCCCCTAACGTGACTTCTTTAATTCAGCCGTTGGACCAAGGTGTATTGGAAAATTTAAAACGAAATTACAGACGCTTATTATTGGAATTTCTTTTGGAACAAGTTGGTAATGGCGGTAATCTAGTTAACTGTTTAAAGAAAATCAATCTGCAAAAATCTTGGTCAAAAATAATTGAACAAGAGAGAGCACCCGACACAGACGCTGAAAATACTAATGAAAGTTTACATGAAATTATAACACAATTATCAGGATGCGAGGATATTACTCCTGAAGATGTCGAGGAATGGCTTAATAGTGATTGATTTGAACGAAGAGTTAACAGATGATGACCTTATAAAAATTGTTAATAATAATGATGACAAAATATAGATTTGGATGTTGAAGATGATCAGCAAGAAGCAATTAACGATCTCCCTACGAAAATTTCTCACTCGGCCAACTGGCCTTGGAGCGAGGACATTATATTTAAAATATAAGTCCAGATAACGACGAATGTGGGGTAGCATGGACAAATCTTCTCGTCAGTTAAGTTTCCTATTCCCTTATTTCATCCAAATTAATGTAGAAATCGTCTGGAATAAGCAACAGCGTAAATTGAAAGGTACAACAAATAATATTTCATCAATTAAATCTTTATCTGAAAGGTTTCTACTACTAAATTAGTAGTGGATTTTCACGTTTAAAGCCTGCCAGTGACATTGTGGATCACAGAATCATCAGCATACGACCTCGTGGTTAAGTCACTGCATTCGTTCTCGTATATTATTTGCAGAAATAATCTCATTTGATCGAAATTCATCGCAAAAGTTTCTATTTGAACCTACAAGAATCGTTAATTTAAATTTAAAATTAGAAAATTTAACAATATTCCCAAAAATCCCCCGAGAAAGATATTTCAATATATTGACAATAACTTCATTTATATAGCAAATTTTGCAAGATATGGCAACATTGTACTAAACAAATAAATAAATATATCAAAAATTTACGCGCCAGCAGAACAAAGATTGAAAAACTCCTACAAATAAATAATTGATATGGTTGTTTGAAATATCTTTGTGTACTGTAGATATATATAATTCCATTTTACCGTGACAGAAAATAAAGTGTAAAAAGAAGTTCCACACATCACAATGAAACACCGACGAAAAATTAAGTAGGTCAAAACGTTAGATTAGAGTGACAATTTCAAAATAGATTTCAGTAACGTAAAATAGGACGTAACCCATATATTCATAAGCATTATTGTTCTGTTCAGTAACTAGATACATGTACGTGTTTACCTGTGTAGTGCATTTGTATAATTTTAACTTTAAAGTGCCCAAAGATTTTAAATTAACTAAATGGAGGAGCTCAAAAACACCGGTTCGCAAAGGGAAACTAATGCCCTTACTGAATGACATGATATGAGAAATTACCTAAACAACATAAATTCCCTAAAATTAACGTCGAGGGTAATTGAAAAGCGAAATATTTACAATAATTGTTCCAGAATGCCGCTTTTTTGCCTTGTTTTCATCTTGTTCGACTGACGAAGTCCAACACACCCCAAAATTATCGGTACTGTTGAGCTAATTTAATTTTTCCATGTAAAATTCGAAGATTTACGATATCGCGGTATAAATCGTTATTAATGGATCTTTTATTGGCCAGTTTATTGCTTACCTCTACCTATTTATCAAACAATGAGATTTTCCAGGCTACATAATAGACCGAAACAATAGAATTCGCTTGAAAGTTGTAAATATTTTACTATGCATCTATTCGTGGATTTAATTCTTCTATCATAGCGAATTTCAAATCGAATCGAGCTATTTAAAGAACAATTGATAAAACGTATACAGCGTCTCCAAAAACTGAAAAGATGCATGGGTAAAAAACATGATGGACGAACACAATAATACAATAACTTTAAATTATACCAACACAAACAAATATAAAAGAAAAAAAAATATGACTGCGAATATGGGCAGAAAAAACTGGGAGGAATATATGAAAACAATGTCAAATAAAGAACATAAAACTGAGGAGGAATACGAAAACAGAAAAAAGAAAATAGAAGTGGAAGCACCAATGAAAGAGGAATTTGAACAAATAATTTTCAATTTAAAACAAGGAAAAGCAGCATGTCTAGACACCATTTATAATGAAATGATAAAAATGGAGGAGAGGCACTAAAGGAGAAACTACATGAATTGATTCTACCAATATGGAAAAACGAAGAAATTCCAAAAGAGTGAAAGTTCGGGAGGATAGTGCCAATTCCAAAAAAAGGAGATCTAACGAATCACGAAAACTATAGAACAATAACTTTGCTAAACACAGCATATAAGATATTCTGAAAAGATATACGGAAAAATGTACGGGTGGACCCCAAAATGAGTTCAGACAGGGCAAATCAGCAGTGGACGCAATTCCTGTTATAAATCAAAGTGCTTTGAGGAAGACAGAGCTTCACATAGTACTTATAAATTTTAAGCAAGTCTTTGATATAATCTGCACAGAGAGCATTTACTAAAAGATGCTAAGATCATAGGAAAACTAGGAAAGCTAATCAGACTAATCAAGATGACAATGGATGGAGCAAGGGTAACAGTGCAAACACAAGAAGAAACGGAAATCCTCAAAGGTGTAAGACAAACAGACGGATTAACGGCAGTATTATTTAATATAGTTCTACATGAAGTCATAAGAAGCTCTGAGGTAACTGGAACAATAACAGAGAAGTAGGTGCAAATAGTAGCATATGCTAATGATTTGGCGATAGTAGCTAGAAATAGGAAAACATTGGAAGAAGCAGTAGATTAGATTAGATTCATTCTCGAGGTGGTTCTTAACTTATCCCACTGCTACCTTTTCAGATCTATTGTAGTTCTTCTATCATTAGATCAATTACGATAGTTTCGCCTTTTTCATCAAACCTAGCAGCCTTGTGAGTGATCCATCTACGTAGATTTCGATATTCCGATCTCATTTCTAAGAGCCGTATTCCTGCCAGTGCTATACAGTTGTACAGCCCGTAGACGGCGGTCTCTTCTTCCACCTGGCAGAATCTGTATGCTGTTTCCTCTGTTAGGCCTAGGTTGCTCATGTGTTTCTTGAGAATACAATATCCTGTTAGCAGGCCTACTATTGTTCTAACAGACATTCTGTCCTTGCTTAGTAGATCTGCTGTAAATTTAGGCCTGGGTCCAATCAGAAATTGCTTGGTCTTGAGATTTCTCATTTTTCCATCGTTTAGTAGTTGCTTTAACTACCGTATATGCTATACCCACCGAATGTTTTGGGTTTTTGTCAGTATTTGACGAGCCTGCTGGGGCTAATTCGTCTGCCTTAACGTGCCCCCGATGACCTTCGTGTCCTGGTACCCAAACCAAGGTCACCTTAGTTCAGCTGTCCAGCCTATTGAGGACATTCATGTATTCCCACACTAGTTTCGACTTTGTCCGTGTGGAGTCCAGTGCTTTTATCACTGCTTGACTATCTGAATAGATAGCAATAAATCGATAGTTACTTTCTTGCTTGTCTAATTCTTCAATACATCCCAGCACTGCTGCTATTTCGGCTTGAAATACTGTTGCGCTTTGAATAATGCTTAGCGACTTAGCTATTTTTGGTATAACCCCGCAAATTCCAGCTCCAACTCCAGGTTCCGTCTTTGAGCTGTCTATATACCAGATAGATACGCTTTGATGAGCACCTTTTTTCATTCCCCTCTATCTGGTATCACCGTTTTATAATTCTTATTGAAGCTGTGGCTAATGGCATCACTGGGCCCGCTTGTTATCGGCCCCGCCTTACATTCCTTTAACAGTTTCTGATGATCTACACCGTGCGATCTAATTGTGGGAGGTTGACCATTCATTAGTCTGTAGCTTGTTAACCTGGTCTCTTCTTGAATATGTACATGTAGTGATTCTAGATTAAGGATGACCTCCAGAGTAGCTGTCGGCGTGGGTTTCGTGGCCCCCGTGGCACACAGACGTGCTAGTTTTTGTATGCTACTTAGCCGCCTTATTGCCTTCGCCTACAATGTCTTTGTCTACCATACCATCTAGCCATATGTTATCATTAGTCTGATGACTCTCATGCATAACCACAGCATCATTTTTGGGCTTAGTCCCACGTTTTTCCTGAAGAAACAGTAATAAAAATAAGTAGTCAAGCGCGAAAAAGGGGGTTAGAAGTAAACGAGAATAAGACGAAGTACACGTGTGTAAGCAAGAAAAATAGAGCAAGGGTAAGAACTGAAGTTGGAAATTATAAATTTGAAGAAGTGATAACGTACTTGGGATTGATTGATTGATTTTTTACCAGAGCAGGATTGGTCTTTACATCCCTAACATTGAAGCTTAATAGCCTATTGTATTATTCTTGCTTCGGTTTCGTTTTACTTAAACAGGTTAGTTCCCTCGATCAGGTTTAAGAGCCTATGTAGTAAATCTTTCTCCATTGGTAGTTCAATTGCGCTTCGCATAGCGAATCTGCGTTGAGCTAGCGCTGCACATTCGAAAATAATATGAGGGGCTGTTTCCTCCTCCTCATTGCAAAGTCTACATAGAGGTTCATCTTTGTAGATCCCCATCTTATGTCGTCAGTAGACATGTTGCTACTCTAAGCTGTATCTTGCTTAATCTAAGCAAGTCAACAGTCAGATGTTGCGATGGTCTTCCCATCATCCGTTTGCTGTGCCTTTGTCCAGCTGCATGTTTTCAATTTAATTGGTGTTGCGTTATGATCCACTCATTAATTGCACCACGCACTGCACTCTTGGTAATACCTAGACCCGGCTCAGGGCCTATATAATTTACATTTAAGCCTTCTCTCGCTAGCTGGTCTGCAATTTCATTGCCCTGGCGCCAACACCAGTGTAACCTTGTTGTGTTTAGACAGAGCCACTAGGTTTTGCAGGCACTCCCATACTAGTTTGGAGGCTATATGATAAGATGCTAATGCCTTTAAGGCTGCCTGACTATCAGAGAGATTGCAAATCGTCCCACCCTGCGGTCGCCAACGCTGGTTTGTATAGCATATATTTCTGTTTGAAATACCATGGTGTATTGCCCAAGTGATGCACAAATTTTGTATCCCTGGTTTTCCTCATAAACACCAACGCCAGGAATAGTGCCCGTTTTGGACCCATCTGTGTACCAGATTAGGGTTTTCGGTTTCCTCCCCTCCCCATCTCTCCATTCCTCCCAATTCAAGAGAACTTTGAAAGGTTTGTCATTGGAGATCATGGAGATTGTTGTATCGCTACCCATATCAAAAATAAAGTTTGTTACTGCTGTTTCTACTCTGGTGTACCCGGACCCACTGTAGGTTCTTAATATAGATTTCAAGAGGAAGTAGGTTTAGCATGGTTTCCATAGCAGCTGTTGGGATGCTTTTAATAGCTCCTGTTACACATAGAGCCTCCACCCGCGGTACGAGTTGATGCAAGGCACTTTCACATGATTTACCTGCTTGATAGGCATGCTGATTGGGATGTAACGGCCTTTCTATTAGAGAGGTTTCCCTGACATACTTTTCAAGCAGTTTTTCCATGGTCCTTAAGATGAAGGATGATAAGGTTATTGGCCTGTATGCCTTTGTCTTAGCGTATGAACATCGCCCAGGTTTTATAATAAACACGACCTTAGCCCTATTCCAGACGGATGGTATGTAACCCAGCGCCAAGCTGGCTCTAAATTCCGCAAAGCATTGGTGCTATTGCATCTTTACCTTGCTGTAGCAAGGCTAGTTAAATCTCGTTAGGTCCAGATGACTTATAGGCCTCAAACAAGTCGATTGCCCAGGCAATCCTGCCGTATGTTATTGCCCATTTAGCCAGCTGCCAGTCATCCCTTTTTGGCCTTCGGAAAGGTCATTTAAGGTCCCGGTCACTTGGTATGCTATTCAGGTTAACATCCTTTAAGCCTGGGAAGTGCGCTTCCAGTAAAACCTCAGGAGTTTCTGTCCCAGTGTTCGTAAATTCTCCTGTAGGTTTTCTAATATTCCCCAGAAAATAGAGGGTTAGAAGTAAACGAGAATAAGACAAAGTACACGTGTGTAAGTAAGAAAAATAGAGCAAAGTTAAGAACTGAAGTTGGAAACTATAAATTTGAAGAAGTGATAACGTTTAAATACTTGGGAACAACGATAACCAACCAAAATGAAAGGCATGTAGAAATCAATCATACAATACAAACAAGATATAACGAATACTACAAACAAGTGGTGGAAGAAACCGATCCTTTTTGGAACCAGTCGGAATCAACTATAACCGATTTAGAGAAAAGTCGACTAACCGGTTTTAAAACCGGTTTGGAAAGCTATTTCAGAAATCGGTTTTAAGAACCGAATTAGAAGCCGGTTAAAAAAAATTGATTTCAAAATTAGTTTTAAAAATCAATTTGGAAACCGGTTTTAAAAAACGATTTTGAAAACGGCTTGAAACTTTATATGTAAACCAGATTTTACTAGAATTTATAAAAAGCGTGCGCATATGCGCTCTACTGCTGACAATAACAATGGTAAACCGTACATGGTGTGTAAATTCTATAAGGCTAACTTACATACCTACTTATTTCGCTATATAAGCCTATATGCATATGTTATTAAATAAAACTTTAATTTCATTTTCTATTGTGCACCACACGTTTAAATTCTATTCATTTGAGAGAACAATGCCTCGGTCTTAGATAAAACATTCAATGTGTTTAGACAATGGTAATAATTTGGCTTTGATTTACTTAACAATTCCAGCAACATCCGCTCCAGCTGAAAGTACTTTCTACGTCGAGAAATATTATAACTGCTAAAAGAAACTGTTTGCCTGGAATCATTGCAAATAAATTCATATTTCTGCATAATAATTTAATAAAATAGTTTTCCTAAATTACAAAATAATACTGTACTTAATTATTTTAAATTTAAAGCTTAAAAAATATAATTGCTAATATTTACGTTATTACTATAACAAAATAGCAAACAAAAAATAAAGATTTTATATTTTATCCACGTTAGATTATTACTTTCTTTACATATCAGTAATGGTATCTTATGCCCCGTAGGCATATATATGTAACAGCACTTAAGGCCTAGAGACCCATGACTTTGATTCTCTTCACTATTTCCCTCCACCTTTTTCTATTCGTCACCTCTACTTCCCAATCCGGTATCCCTAGCAATCGTATATCCGCGTTTATCTCTTCCAACCAGCTCGCTCTTCGGGCTAGTATTCTTTCGATTATGTTTGACTGGCCGTATAGCTCCATCACTTCTCCGTTTGTTCTACTCCTCCATGTACCGTCGTCGTTTTTTACTCCCCCATATATCTTGCGTAACATCTTCCTTTCCCACCGTTCCAATTTTAGTATGTTCTTCTGACTCAGCGTCCAAGTCTCCCAACCGTACATCACCGATGGTTGGATTACTGTTTTATATATTCTCTCCTTCGTCTTTCGAGCTATAAGTTTGGATTTGACCATCTTACTTAATGACCCCATGGCCCTACTTCCCCTTGCCATCCTCTTCTCTATCTCCGCTCTATCCGTTATCATCACTCCTAGATATTCAAATGTAGACACTTTCTCAAAGTTATATTCTCTACTGTCATTACATCTGAATTTTATTTGCTCGTCAGCCACTGTTCTATTGGCTTTCATTTCTAAGTATTAAGTTTTACTTTCGTTTACATGCAGTTCGAATTTTCGCCCCATTGGTTCCAGCTCCTCAAATATCCTCTCGAGTTCAGCCCTTGATCTTGCGATCAGTGCTATGTCATCCCCGTCAGTCTGTATCCCACTCGCCCGCAAGATGACTTCCAAGGTGAGGTTGAACAAAGTTGTCGATAACGGGTCCCCCTGTCTTAGGCCTCTTTTTACACCAAACGTCCTAGATAGGTGGCCTTCCAATGTCACTTTATTTAACGTTTCGTTTAAAGTCATTTTAACCATTCTTATTAACTTTGCAGGTATCGTTAGTGCCCTCATAGCTTCATACAATTTCTCCCTGTCTATTGAATCATAAGCTTGTTTGTAGTCCAGGAACAGTATATGCAGCCCAAGATTTTGTTTGTAGCTATTATGGAGTAGTTGTTTAATTGTAAAAACTTGATCTATTGTGGACCTCGTAGGCAATATACACAAAAAATTGATTCACAAACCCACTTTGTAAGCAGGCTTAAAAATCGACTTTATAAACCGTTTTTGTTACATATGTTACCTTGAATATTACGTAAACCCAAGTTGGTAAGACTGATGTTAGTCAGATAGATGAAATATATACATATATTAATAAAACAACTACAATTCATAAGGTGTATAATTACAAACAATTTTAAAAGTAAGCCTAAGTCGGTTTGGGAACCGGTTTAAAAACCGATTAACCTAAACATTTGGCAGAATACTACCCCGTAACATTACATGTTACCCGAGAACCTTGCAATATAATGTTTGCAGGGTAGCTTGTTTGATTATGAAATGAATTTGCTTCAAGGGACAAAAATCATAATCAGAGAACGGCTAAATTATATGGGATGACGTCAGCTGCATCAGGCCGTATGCAGAGCATGTGATGTATGCGGTAATTATTTCAAGGTCGAGGAATCAGTGAATGGTATGCAGTCGTAGTGTTCGCTTCGAGCTTTCTCCTCAAATGAGTCTACATATATTTACTATATCTATTCTTTATTTCGTTATTAGATTTTTAAGGTATTTACTTTCCATATTAAACACTTAACAGCGACGATACAATACTTCGAAATTAAAAAGTATTCCGGGTGATATTTTCTATTTCAATTTATAATTGACATATGAATTTCGTTTAAATAGATTACTAAAAACTTTGCGCGTGAATTATGCAACATACGCTTAGTGCGTCTCTGTATCATGTTTACGACACGCGGCTGTGAGTCAAGGAGTACGACTCAGTGCCGCGTATTGATTTTGCCGTTCACTGATCATAATATATGATATACGTCAACGTCAAAAGAGAAGAATAGTTCAATTTCCGATCTTCGTACATTCTCTAACAATTAACGCGAAAGGAAATGTGAAAACGTGAACGTGAAGTTGTTCAACACATGCTCAACTTTCACATTCGCGTTTACGTTTGAACAATTGTACATACATACGGTCTTTTTGATAATTACCGTCAAATCTTTGCCCGTTTATCGTTAAGTCAAGTTAAGACAAATAAGTATCATCAATAAAACCAGGGAAAACAATCGATAACGTTGCATCATCTGACGCACTCTTTGTCTTTCTGTGCGCTCGTAAGGTTCTAACAAGAGATCGTAGATTTTGAATACATTATGTTAGTTTATACAATCGCAGAGATGGTACAGATCATTAAATGGTATTTTGCGAATTGCCGTAAATGCCAACAAATAGACGAACAGTCTCAAATCCCTCGAACGCATCCAGAGCGGGAGGTAAGAGAAGTGAGGGTTTGTTCGTTAGTTGAAATGGGCGAACCTTGCTTTAGCAAGGTACTACTAATACCAATTTCAGACGAAATCGGTATTAGTAGAAGTACTGTGAAACGTACTTTGAAACGCAACAAATACAAAAGTTACAAAATTCAAAATTGCCAGGAGATTTTTCCCCTTAATATTTATTTATTTTGTATTATTTTTCTTTAGTTTAATTTTATAAGAATCGTTGCTTATTTTCCTACTTAAAATTGCTTTTTCCTTCTCCTACATCGTACAGCAGCAACAAAATGAACATAAGAAACTGTAATTTCTAACATAATCTGAGAATACAAAAAAATTACGCACATTTTGTCAGACGGCGTTAAATTATAATATTACGTGATTGAGGGGACAAGCGTGCGTACCGCTGCTCGTTTTATAATATACTGCGATTGGATACGATCTATCAGTGAGACTCGAATGCTCTGTTGCCATTCACAAAGGCAATATCCTGTTTGTATCTGAACTGACGTATATATTGCCCATTGTAATAAAAACCCTTTTATTTTATTTCTGAACGCCTGATGTGAAACACTCGTCTTACACTCCTGAAGCAAGCTATTATATAGTTTACGTGCATTATAGCGCACGGCCTTTTAATATAATGCAGCTACATGTTGTTCGGGTAATAGTGTAAGTTGATTACTTCTTGTGTTTTAACTAGTCTGAGCAAACAGCGGTAACAGTCAGTGTAGTAGATATGTGGTGCGGAGTCAGCGATTATTTATTTCACGCGTTCACAGCGTCAGTACTAAATCGATGCTGTATGCGAGTAGTTCTGTGTATATGTAGGCTGTCGTAACTTATTTCGTAATTGTACGCTTATGTCTGCTTTAAAAATGTAGCAGTTAGGTACGTCGCGAAAACGACCAATGGCAGACACAGTTAAAAACTTTATAGTGTACATGCCGGACTTAATTTTTGATGGCGCTAAAATTCGACGAGACTCGAGAATTATTGTTTAGTGCAAGAAAGTGTAACCAGTAGTCTGGGCAAACAGTGGTAACAGTCAGTGTAGTAGATATGTGGTGCGGAGTCCGCGATTATCTATTTCACGCGTTCACAGCGTCAGTACTAAATCGATGCTGTATGCGAGTAGTTCTGTGTATATGTAGGCTGTCATAAAAACGATCAATAGCAGACACAGTTAAAAACTTTATAGTGGACATGCCGGATTTAATTTTTGATGACGCTAAAATTAAATGTCTAGTTTGTAAAATCCCTTTAATGTGTTGGTCCAGAAGCCATTGTCAACGTCACATCGAAAGCAAACAGCATCCTTCTGCAAAAAGTGGCATACGAGACCAAGAAAAATTTCTTCTGGAATAAATATGCGGACTGTAAATTACCTAGTCGGACATCGATACGAAATGTAGTGCCATTTGCTCGTGAACATATAGAAAAGAGAATGAAAACGGACTTGAAAGATAAAAAACTGTAGCTGTGTGTGAACGAAACAACAGATCGTCAATGGTACGTACAATGGAACAACATCGACCGTCATCCTCCTTCTTACTTGCTTCCAAATGAGTTATAAATTATACTGCCGATGATGTTGAACTCATTGAACAAATTTGAAGTTTCAACTAAGCAACTTTTAATTTTTATGTGTGATGGTGCCGCAAACATGCGTTCTTTGGCCGATCTCTTAAAGAACACGGTGGTAACTTCTTACATGTAACGTGTAAAATCCATACTCTAAATCTTGCGGCACAAACGATTCCTACATGGTTTCCACTAGAAAATGCATTAATTGCTAGTACAAATGCAGTGTTTCTAAAGTCCCCGAAACGTACCCGACTATTTCACAAACTGTGTCCTGATTTACCTGAACTACCACAGCCGATTGTCACACGTTAGAAAATATGGTTGCAGGCTGCGTTTTACTACAACAAATATTTTGATCAAGTAAAGAAGGTAGTTTTAAAATTCAATCCGACAGAAGCTGCAGCAATCAAGAAAAGCCAGGAAATATTTCAAGATAGTCAGGGTAAAAGAGATTTGCAAACTATTCACAACAATTACTTCGAACTAGCGGAGGGAATAGAAAAATTACAAAATGTTTCGATGTCGCTAGTGGATTCTGTTCAAATTGTCAATGATGTTCACGCACAGTTATGCGCTGTAGAAGGCGAAACAAATTAGTGTGTAATACGAAAATTTGAAAGTGTTTTAGAGAAAAACTCCGATTTTCTTATATTAAGAAAAATTTGTGAAGGTGCGTGTGAAGATGCATTAAGTTGTTTAAAAGATTATTTTAAATATGCAAATATAACATCGCTAGATGTCGAACGGTCGTTTTCGGCATTAAAAAACATTTATTCCGCACGTCGTACTCACTTGACCTAAACAACCGTGGAAACATATCTAATGATTCAAATATTTAACAGATGTTACCCAGTTTGTGATTTCACGGAAGACTTTTAAAACGGTAAGTGTTTCAGCACGTTTTATAATTTATTTCTTACCTTCTGTTTTATGTGTAAACTTTTATGCGCTCGCCACGCCTCTGCCTGTTACTGCATATTTGCCCAGGTTACTTCTTACCACGCGCTTCTGCTGTATAAAAATTCTTTGCATACCAGCAGTCCATCCCCAGTGAATTATACCACACCTCAGAACAGACTAAAAGCATACAAAATAAACGCTTCTCAAAATATCCATACCGCAATACCTACTTAAATTACGAATGGCGTAGTTGATCCACGATAGCTTTTCGACAGATTGTCAATATGATCAATCCATGTTAAAGATCCATCCACAACTAACCCTAACATCGACACACTTTACTTGATTGGGTAACAAAGTTGTACTATATGCGTATGTACACCTATTGTTCTTATTCCCAAATCTAACTATTGCGGATATTTCTGTATTGATATATAACTTATTAAGTAAAAAATATTCGTAAACTTTCTGATATATACTAATAACCTTCTCTATTGCATCCGATTCCGTTTTTGTAATTAAAATGTAATTAAAGTGTCATCCGCATAATTTACTATTACACCATCTTCTTTTTGAATGTAATTAACATGGTCGTTGATGTAGATGAGAAACAATGTTAGGCCCAGCACCGGTCCTTATGGGACGCCTACATCGGTTTTTAATTTATTAGACGTAGCCCTGTTTACATGAACACTCTGATCTCTACCACTCAGAAATGATTTAAACCAACCCAGCGCAGCTCCCCTCACACCAAAAATTCCAATTTCTTTAATAAGATGTGGCGAACAACACAGTCAAACGCCTTGGAGAGATCAACAAACAATCAAAGAGGTAACACTTTGCGATCAACTGCAGAGACAATAGGGCTGAGAAAAACTTACAATGCACTCTCTAATCCTCGTCGTCTTAGTAAAACCGTGTTGAAAGTCTTGCAAAATATTATATTTATGCAAAAAAGCTACGAGGTTATCACACACAATACCCTCAATCACCTCCGAAAAACTGGAAATCAGTGATACTGACCGGTAGTTGTCAACTGTTTCCCCGCATCTTTTTTTATAAATAGGAACAACAATTGATGACTTTAGCTTAATTGGAAATGTACCCTCCTCAAATGATAAATTAATAATATGCGCTAGAGGCTTTGACACATAAGTCCGAATATGTTTTAACAAATAATTGGAGATATTGTCTTATCCTGCAGACTTAGTATTTCTCATTCTCTTTATACATTGTTCAACACTATTTGGGCTAACCGGTCCCAAAAAGAAAGATGGACTAGAACACGAACGAGAACCATTTGCAACTGTGGTATTCATTGTTTTCGCTAAAGATGTAAAATATGTGTTGAATGCATTAGGAATTTCATCTTTGGCTAATTGTAAGTAAGAGTTATTACGTTGTATTTGCACACCTTTTTTACAAGATCTTTCATTTATGGTAGGATATCACAAAACACTTGTCACACTTAAATACGAAATTGCAAGGACCACGTCAAGTTATAGCAGATATGCATGATCATGTGAAAGCTTTCAAGTGAAAGATGATGCTGTGGGAAAAACAGTTAGCAGTGGATAATCTGTCACATTTTCCGACTTGTAAGGCGTATCAGGAAAGTACGAGTGTCCCAGTATCATGCTAAATGTATACAGAGAAAATGAGAAGCCTTCTGGCAGAATTTGAAAAGCGTTTTCAAGATTTTAAGTACCAAGAAAACAATTTTTCTTTAGTTACTGGTCTTTTCACTGTCGATATTGATAAAGTTCCCCCTCACTTGCAGAAGGAAGTAATTGAGATTCAGTGTCAGACCCATTTAAAACAAAAATTTGATAGTGTTGGTACATTCGAATTTTATAGGTACTTGCCTGTTCAATACCAAAAAATAAGAAAATTTGCCTGTAAAATCCTGTCAATGTTTGGAGTACCTATAAGTGTGAACTATTATTTTCTTTGATGAAAGGAAACAAATCTCCCGCAAGATCGCGATTGATGGACGCAGTTTTAAAAGTTATTTCCGCCGAAAAATTCACGCCACAAATAGACAACTTAATTAAAGACAAAAGATGTCAAATATCTGGCAAAAGAAGTTAATGTTTGTGTTTTTTTGTAATGTCCTTTTTATTGAAAATTTAATAAATATACTTGTCTTATAATAGTACTTTTTTTCGTTCAGATTTTCAGTAGTTTGTCTTCTTTAAGATTAGGTTTCGCGGCCCACCTAGTCTACGGTCTTAATGCTTTTGGCTCACCAGTGACTTTGAGTTTGACATGGCTGACTTAAACCAACCCAGCGCAGCTCCCTTCACACCAATAATTCCAATTTCTTTAATAAAATGTGGTGAGCAGCACAGTCAAACGCCTTGGAGAGATCAACAAACAATCAAAGAGATAACAATTTGCGATCAACTGCAGAGACAATAGGACTGAGAAAAACTTCCAATGCACTCTCTAATCCTCCTCGTCTTAGTAAAACTGTGTTGAAAGTCTTGCAAAATATTATATTTATGCAAAAAAGCTACGAGGTTATCACACACAATACCCTCAATCACCTCCGAAAAACTAGAAATCAGTGATACTGACTGGTAGTTGTCAACTGTTTCCCCGCATCTTTTTTTATAAATAGAAACAACAATCGATGACTTCAGCTTAGTTGGAAATGTACCCTCTTCAAATGATAAATTAATAATATGCGCTAGAGGCTTTGACACATAAGTCCGAATATGTTTTAACAAATAATTGGAGATATTGTCATATCCTGCAGACTTAGTATTTCTCATTCTCTTTGTACATTGTTCAACACTATTTGGGCTAACCGGTCCCAAAAAGAAAGATGGACTAGAACACGAACGAGAACCATTTGCAACTGTGGTATTGATTGTTTTCGCTAAAGATGTAAAATATGTGTTGAATGCATTAGGAATTTCATCTTTGGCTAATTGTAAGTAAGAGTTATTACATTGTATTTGCACACTATTATTCGAACCACGTTTACGACCTAATTTGTTATTGACGATGTCCCATATACATTTTGTTTTATTTTCCGCGTTATTAACTGTATTACTAATGTTTTTTTTGTTTAATATTATTAAGAGTGTTATTGTAATACTTATTTAATTGTTTATATTAACTTTTTTTCTATTATTGTAATTTTTCTTTTATTGGATATCCTTGTAGCTGGCCTGATAATGTGTTGTTTTAATACGAAACCGGTCGCCCAATTTCTCAGTAGAACTTTGTGAGATCTGGACCATTTTCTCATTCCTACCTTTAATATGAATATGTTCTTAACTTAAAACTAAATGATTCATTTGGAAGAATCATTTTTCTGTCTTGGATTTTCTTGATTCCCCAAGAAAATATTTGCTTAAGCCAAATACAATTTCAAGAAAACTATTTTATTATACATTTTTATAGTTTTGAAATAAAAATATTTTCTTGAATAGAAACTGATTTTTACAAGAAAATCAATTTTCTTGATGCAAGAACCCATTTCTCTGCGTGTACTCTCAGATTGGATATATTTACCATTGCGCTTGATTTACTTTTATAATGTAAAAATAACTTCCTTCTTTTGCAGAGGTGTGGTGTCCCGAGAACATACACATTATGGCTACATTCTTACTGTATTGATATTTCTGAAATAAATGTGTAAAATAGCTTCCATAACCCTGACCCAATAGCCTTGAGAGGCCGCAGTGCAGCTCACGATTGGTTGTATCTTCAAAATCGTCAGCTTTCTGGTTCCGCTGCTACTATACAGGTACACATGACCTACTTCCTGCTCGACGCAACAGCTTTCCTCTAGACCTCTTTCTTCCGGAAGAATCGATTACGACTTATTTGGTGTGTGCGTAAAACTTCGACATTTTAATTTCGCCGTAAATAATTTACAAAGCGCCTATAAAAAGAACCTGATCAATTTCGATCACGAAAGTTTATTTTATGCGGATACATTTTCCTTTTGGTTTCCTTTGATACTCCAATTTCATACAAGCATTAAGTCAAAATTAATTACTAATCAACCTAAACAAATTTTAACTATAAGAATATACGTTAGCAAAAGTTTTTGGAAAATTATATGCATGAAATAATTATTGTAGTCTTTCACAGATCAGACCTTTTGCAACTTTATAATTTTATAAATTTATAATGCTTTACGATTGTAAAAAAAAATAATAAAGAAGATAACCGCAAAAAAATTGATCCACAATTTCATGAGCCCGAAGTGCTTTATAGGGTACAAAATATTTTGTATCTTTGCTTATTTATCGAAATAACATCAAATTGAACATTGTGTTGGAACCCTATAAGATGATATATTTTAATAATAATAACAATAGTAACGTTTATTGTCTCAGCTAAATACCAGGGTGGATCAATAATTAGCCAGCCTAAATAAAAGAGGGCAGCATTAATAGCAAATTTTATTTTTTTTCATGTTGGCAATCCTTCAAAACGTAATTGTCAAAATTTGTGTTCGTTCCGACTGCAAGGATGTTTATTATTTGAATAGTAAGAAACTGTTTTCAGTCCGTTTTGAAGCATGAAAAAGTGGAATACCAATCACTGATTAAGGTCTTATTATTAAAGAACAAAACAAACGATGAAGGCCAAGCTGGAGTCTGTTTACCAATCTCCATCGATTGTAACCAGAAAACGATGGATAGCTGCATTTAAACGTGACCAGATCAGTGTATTTGATAGACGACGCAGTGTACACCCAAAAGACGTGAGTATTTCAGAAATTGTTAAAAAATTCCACGATATATACTCATGTTCAAAATCAACGCACCACTCAAGTAATTCTATATAATTTTTACAAAATTGTTTGATTGGTGAATTATTTTTTAATAGCATCAAGAAACAATTTAACTGGAGATAATTAAATATCGGTCCAACTACTTCTTCTTTAATGTAAACTTATGGAAAAAATTACAAACTTCATTCAATTACAAATTCAGAAACAAAACGATATTACTGGAAATCTTAAGAAACCCTGTAAACAACAAAAAATGTAACGAAAGAATAAAAGTTAATAATGCATAACGTCTCCCCTAGCTCTGATAACTGCTTGGATTTGCTGTGGTAGGCTCATTATCAAATTTTAGATTACTTCTTAGGGAATATTATCCCACACGAAAAGAACAGCTTGTTCCAGTTCCTGGAGATCCCTTTTAGAGCATCCCAAAGGTGTTCAATCAGATTTAAGTCTGGGATTTGTGGTGGCCAGTACATGACTTGAATACTGACCTCTTGTAAGTAATCCAAAACTTGTCTGGGGATATGTGGTCTCGCATTATCCTGAATGAACATGAAATTCTTCCCTTAAAATGGTGTAAAAATCATTACATGGTCTTGAATAACATTCTCTATGTAGTATTCATTGCAAGCATCATTGCAAATACCTCCCCAGAACATTCTTGACCCACCACCAATGGACTCCCTTTGAGAGCTTGTACAGTCAAGATATCTTTCTCCAGTTCTTCGCCATACTCTTTCACGACCATCTGGAAATTTTAAACGTCTCGCCCGAAAACAAAACTCGCTTTCAATCTTCAACTGACCGATTTGCATGCATGGCCAACCTGACGCTGGCCCCGCACTTTCACTTTTTAAATTTTGTGCTGATTTGTGCCGTGAAGACTTCATTTTGTATTCATCCCCTTCTCGAGATAATCGGAAAACAGTGAATGAAATGAGGACTGCCGAAGACCCTCACTTAGTAGCCACCGCACCAATTTTTCGGCTATTGAAAATTTGATAATGGCAGCGTTTTGTGCTGATTTGTGCCGTAAAAAAATAATCTTCTGCTCGAACCGTTTTCGAGATATTTGAGAATGGGTGTTGGAGCGAACCTTTATTCAATAACCACCGCACCAATTTTTCGGTTTTTGAAAAGTTCGTAATGGTAACGTTTTGTGCTTGTTTTGTGCTGATTTGTGTCGTAAAAGCTTCGTTTTGTACTCGAACCATTTTCGAGATATTTGAGAATTAGAGTTGTGCCCCGACACTTGTTCAATAGCCACCGCACTAATTTTTTGGTTATTGAAAATTTGATAACTGCAACGTATTGCGCTTGTCTTGTGCTGTTTTATGCCGTAAACATTTTGTTTTGTGCTCGAACCGGGATGGAGGGTGACTGCGGACTGCAACGCAAATAGGTATTTATAGGTACTGAATAATACTTATACATTGTTTAAGTTTGCATTACGTAGCAGGTTAAATACTTTACTGTATAATAATAAGATAAGATATCTTGTGACATCGACAAGTTTTAAATTTTTACATTCTCTAGTCACCAAATATTTTATTTGAATTTCACAAAAGTGATTCGAAATATGTTTGGACACCGAGGATATTCCACAAATTACGCTGAGTATACCTCCAATATCCGTAATTGGAAAAAGCAGAGAATATGGTTTACGTGGTATTGTGGAAATCATTCGAAACGGTAAATTCACTTGCGACACCGTAAGCCACCACGTTGGTTATGCACTAAGGCCAAACAGTTTATGAGAAAAATAAGATAATTTAAAAACTAAAAAGGAGGACATTAAGGAGATACCACAGTACACAGTACAAACACACATTATTCCATAAAAAATTTAAAACTTTTGTAAGTTGTAACATTTTGGAGGATGCAGCAGAGAAGGGCCAGGGGCAACAGCAGTTTATTCTACTTTTTAAAAAACGATCTAATCTCTTCAAATAACAGAGACCTGCTTAGCTCTTTACCAGTACTCTTGATAGCTAGATGTCGAAAATTGTTGCTGCCCTGTCAGTTCCGAAAGGAGAAAAACTTACATACATAGTACATATAAAATCACCTAACCCATTTCACATAACAATAATGCGCATTTATTACACTTAAGGTTTGCGTACATACATTTTATTGCTAATTCCGTATCATTATCATTATCATTATTATTATCATTGTCAATGTCATTGCCATTGTCATTGTCATCGTCATTGTCATTTTCATTATCATGTTCATGATCATGATCATTACCATTACCATTACCATTATCATTATTAAGGATCGATAAACGCGTGCTACGGCCGAAGCGCCAAGAGGGGATTTAGATCGATGCGAAACCAGTGGAGAGTTTAGTCATTCGATAGGCGTGGAAGTGAATGGTTGTTCGGTAATTATCGGTTTATCGGTGTGCGTCTTTTAGAACATGAATCGTCGTAAGCGAGGTTCATCTTTAGCATCGCATGTGAATAAATATATTAGCCGTTTCCCTGGGTTGGAATATACAGGTACTATCATTCAGTGTAAAATTTGCAATATACGGTTGATAGGTCGCGATACATTTCACTGTAGAAGACATATTAAAAGCAAACGTCATGTACCGAATTTAAGTAACAATATTCCGTACTGGGAATTTCTGTATGACTTTATTTTTATGCCAAGTATGTGCAACATCCCACAACACCTAGTAGACAATCAACACTTCCGTCTTTTTTTGGAATAAATATATTCCCTCGTGGAAACTACCAACCAATAAACAATTGCGATAAAATTTACCACATTTACACGGTACAGTAAAAACCTGTATGGAAGACGAGTTGAAAAATAAAAAAATTTGCGTATGTATGGACGAAACAAATGATACGCAGAAACACAGCGTGATTCATGTTGTAGCGCGTCCTTTAAAGCGTAATGATCCAGCAGCTTTCTTGTTATTAACCAGAAAAAGGATTGAAAAAAGTGATGCTGGAACCGTTGTGAAGATTCGTTAAGAGAATTTTGTATCACAGGAGCCCCAGTCACAATATTGGTTACTGATCGAGCTGCAACAATGCTGAAAGTTTCAAACAATTGTGTCCGGAACTTCCACTACCACCTCAGCCTGTAATAACTCGATGGGAAACATGGCTTCAGGCAGTATTTTATTATCATAAATATGTGAAGGATGTGATTTTTAAATTTAAATCAAATGAATCTGCAGCGATTCGAGAGTCAGCAACTTTTTTCCAATTCGGATATTCAATTACAAATAGTTGAAATTTCCATATACTATTCTGCAGTTGTACAAGCTATATTGCTGTTACAAAACAGTCACTTATCTTTATGAGACTCATTAAATACCTTAGATAATTTACAAGCCGCTCTGGAAAGCTTAACGGATCCTATAGGACTAGATGTCGCTCAAAAATTTCGTGCAGTTTTAAATAAAACTCACGATTTACAAAAAGTTCGGTCTATTACTGAAAATAAAGAGTGCACAGAAGAGATAATGGGATATCTGAATTACGCAAATCCTACTTCGCTAGATGTAGAACGATCATTTTCGAAATACACGAAAACGTTTTCAGACCAACGTCGTGAATCGACAATGGAAGCGTTGTTTATGTTGCAGTTTTACGCGGCTTACCGGGGCAGTAGTAGGTACCTATTTTGTCGCAGTGGACATCAATACGTCAATAAAAGGTAAAAATATACTTACTTACTTACTTACTTACCTATCCTCGACCTCTTCTACCATGGGTGTAGAGTGTAGAGGTTATTGTTCTTCTCAGGTAAGAATATATTATTTTTTAATAATACTGTATCTCACGTACCTAGTTTTGCGCGATACGCCTCTGACATTGCACTCGTTTGTCGCACCTTAATGATAATGATTCATAATCATTATCATGATTCATTATCATGATTCATTATCATGATTCATTATCATGATTCATTATCATTACCATTTTCATTGTCATTGGTAAATATCAGTCCCTGGACGAGCATAAAAGTTCGCTCCAACCCTCATTCTTAAATTTCTAGAAAACGGTTCAAGCACAAAACAAAACTTTTACGGCACAAATCAGCATAAAACGTTGCCAAACGTTGCAAATTGTCAATAACCGAGAAATCTTTACATCAGTAATCGGTAAAAAACGGGCAAAACGATAGCGTAGTCAAATTTAAAAAAAACTGAATGTGGGAGGCCAGCGTCAAGTTGATCCACACTTTTCAATCTCGAATATCTCGAAAATGGAATGAGCCTAAAATAAAATCTTTACGACCCAAATCAGCACAAAACCGGCACAAAACATGGGCATTTTCAAATTTAGAGAATCAAATGTGCGGGACCAAGTTGACGAACCGTTACTTCTTTATTGTATAAATGTTTACTGGGTTTTTGTATTTTTCGCAGCTTCATCACAGCATTTAAAGTACAAACATAAAATCAATAAACCTAATTACAATAAGCATGTGAACACCTGAAATTACTTTGATTTCAAATCAGTTATAATTTATAATACTTCAATATTATGATTGTTTTGAATAGCTATCGCCATCTCACGGAATTTACTATATAACATATTATAAATGCAATAAACAAATTCTGTAAAATTGTAGACATGTTTTTTTATGAGTTCTTTATGATGCAATATATTTGAATATCATTTAAATATCAAATACTGCACTAATTGGAATGATTGCACTAATTAATTTTTATTAAATATAAGAACTAATCCAAGGCAAACTGGATAGAATATATTGTTTTTATTACAAGTAGGTAGATACTTCATTGAAGACATAATAAAAATAAATCTTATACAAAAGAAATCAAAATAAAAAAGTGGAAGATTAATTAAAAACCAAAATAAACTAAAAGTGAAAGTATGAAACATCATTTGAGCTGCATATTTTGAGTGCAATATTTTTGTCAAATATCAAAGTGTTATTAAAACAGATATTTATTACAAATTTGCCTTCCTTTTAGGACAAAGGTAAGGGGTTCATTATTAACTCATAAATACAATGTGAAATGAATTACCATTTCTACTTGATTTGAGTAAGAATGCTTTTTTCGATTTCAATAAATAAATGTGATGAATCTTATTACATTTTCAATATTTGATTCATGCATTTTAATAGAATTTGCTTCCAAAATTATTTTATTTTAAAGCGCAGCATAAATTATGCAAAAATTAATTTCAATAAATAACAATTGATTAATTTTATTATTTCATTACCTTTTTTACGGATATACATATGGCATTATAAATATTATACGTGCGTAGATAAAACATTTCTAAATCAAAATACCAAAATATTCTTTTATCAAGTCCGGTGAAAATTATAAGTAGGTATAATATACCTCATCCAAACACATTTTTTAGAATTTATTTTTAAAATTGGCGGAGTTTTCATTGTCGTATGAGAAGAAGTCAAAAGGCGAGAATTATCGTCATTGGTAGAGCATTACGTCATTTTAGAACCTATTTTTAGAAAGCGCACGCGTAACGTATTTTAAAATCCGCCATATTTTGTTGTTGACCGTTTATTAATAAAAATATTAGTTAAGATAGGATTAATAAAAACATGCGTTTTTATTAATTACAGAGTGAAGCGATAAGTACGAGAATCTAGTAGACTGCATCGGTCATGGTTGTTTTTTAAACTGTCAAAATTGTAGGTAAATACGAGTGACATTGTTAAAATTTGAAATTCGCATTAATTTGTTCGCAGACATGTGGATATAATATAAGAATAATGAAGCACCGGTAAAAGACAACAGACAAATATCATAACGTAAGAATGGGAGCGTTTTTAGAAAAGCCAAAGACAAATAAATATCTTGAACAAGGTGAAGGTAATGGGTTGCAATTTGGAGTCGCCAGTATGCAAGGCTGGAGGACTGAAATGGAAGATGCACACATGGCAAGATCTAACTTAAATGGTGCACTAAAAGACTGGTCTTATTTTGCTGTTTTTGATGGGCATGCTGGTGCAACGGTATCGGCACATTGTTCTGAGCATCTTTTGGATGCTATAATGGCTACAGAAGAATTCCAAGAGGACGTTATGAAAGGCATTCACAATGGTTTCTTAAATTTGGACAGTAATATGCGGATGTTACCTGAAGTATCATCGGGAGTAGACAAAAGTGGTTCGACTGCTGTATGTGCTTTTATATCACCTAGACTTATGTACATAGCAAATTGTGGAGACTCCAGAGCAGTTCTGTGTCAATCTGGAAATCCCGTGTTTACAACACAGGATCATAAACCTGAATTGCCGTTGGAGAGAGAGAGAATTTTAAAGGCAGGTGGTTCTGTCGTATTGCAAAGGGTAAATGGGAACTTGGCTGTTAGTCGAGCACTTGGCGATTTTCAGTACAAGAGATCGGAAGGTAGGGGGCCATGTGAACAACTAATCTCACCGGAACCAGAAATTTTTGTTAGGGACAGAGATGATGCTTTAGACGAGTTCCTTGTTTTGGCTTGTGATGGGATATGGGATGTGATGAGTAATGAGGACCTTTGCCAGTTCATACATTCGAGATTAAAAATAACACATGATCTTCAGGAAGTTACCAGTCAGGTTATTGACACATGTTTATATAAGGTTAGTTTAAAACATTATCTCCTACTGTTATTTTTCCTTAAATGAGATAATTTCAGAATGAAATCATCTTAAAAATCTTTTTGTGGATCATTGTTTTAACTTCTTTGTTGAAACACCAGCTGTTTAATATGACGCCATATAGGCAACCAAATGTACACGTTCCTTTAACAGATTTTTGTTTATATTTTTATAATGAAATTGCATCGTTTTTTTTCATACCGGCTGGTTGGAAACAACCTGAACTTTATAATGCTGCATTGTGAGACTGCCATATGCATCTTTATATGTGAAAGAGTAACCAAAAATAGGAATTACTTGAACTAATTAATTTCTAAAAGGCACTGATAAGTTTTATTTCAAATAAATGGTTACTTATTCTATGAAGCTGCGGATCATAGTTTATTAATACTAACGTTCTTTCGGCTGCGACGGATTAGCTACAGAACAAATACCCTCATAAATATTGTACATATTTGATCAAGCCATCTGCATTCACATGGTATATAATCTCTTATATAGAGTTGAATGATATAAGAAATCAACATACAGTGTGTTTCACTTTACGTCTTGGCTTGCCTGTACCTTTGTTATTGGTAAGCCAATTAATTCCACATTTTTATGAGCTATAGAACTCCTTCTATGACATTTTTATGTAATCAGAAAACTTACATACTACTAACTATTAGCCTACTACAATCAAAAATTAGATGCAAAAAATCGAAAAAAAAAAAACTGGTAGGCATTGGTTAATCATAAAAACAGTTGCGAAAATCATTTTGGGACCACCTGAAAACCCTAAAATCAAATTTTGATTAAAAAAATTTTAAAAATATTAAAGTTAAATTTAAAATATTTCATTTTTACATATTAGTACAATGCTTTTGTTTAAAAGCTATTATTGAAGTTGTTCGAACACATATATTTGTTTAACCCCTCAAGCCCCATGGACAATTTAATTGAATTGAAGACCTTAGTGCAATAGTAAAAGTAACAAAATATAAATTTTCGTTAATATTTAAAATTCGTACACTGTTTGAATAAATACAGTCCTTGACCACCGAATTAAGACCACTTAAAAATATTATAATTTTGAGGTAAAATTAAAAAAAAAAAAAGTTGGTAATGTTGGCAATATTATAATTTAATTACATATAACATGCAAGTAAGTATAATGTGAACATATATTTACTAATATTTGCTTGTTTCTCCTCTGTGTTTTATTATTTCTTCAATCCTTTTTGCCATACATCTTCAATACATTGCAATTCTTCCTTTGTAGTTGAGTTTTCGTATACTTGCGATGTTTTTCAAGACATTCCACACATTTTCAATTGCGTTTATGTCTGGTGAATTGCCTGGCCAAGGTAGTACACGCAGATTTTTAGATTCAAGGTATCACATTACACTTTTTGCCATGACGCGGTGCATTGTCTTGCATGAAAGTATATGGTCCTTGAGTTGGATCCAATGAACCAATATAAGATATTAAATAGGTTTGTAAAACTTTTTTATATTGTTTTTGTTCCATTGTTCCGTTAACGAAACATACTGGTAATACACGGCCAAACCATTAAAGATGGGGAGTGTTTAAAAGATTTGATCGTACATGCTTTATAACGCTCTGAAGGGCGTCGACGAACAAATTGACTTCTCTCCGTTAGCACTTCTAGCCGTGATTCGTCGCTATAAGTAATCTAGAAGAAAGTAAAAAATGTAGAGAACCATTATGCGAACTATGAGGATGAATTTGACCAAAAATATAGATGAAACTTACCTTTCCCCAATCTTCAACTGTATGTTTTTTATATTGTTTATCCCATTGAATTTATTCTTTGGCGGATGTCTGCATTTCAAGCTTGCTTCATGAAGACGTCTACGGACTGTTCGGGCTGATATTTATATACCTTCTCCACTAAGAATTTTATGAACACCTTTAGTGGATAAAAAACGATGTTCTGTAGCCACTTTTACTATACGGCGATCAGTTCTTGCGTTTGCCGACATAGTATGTTCTGCCACTACTTGTGCTAGGAATATTCTCCTTAATTGATTTCGCGATTCTCAGAACAATTTGATGTAATACACCCTCTTTTTGTAAAACTTCACGTTGAGAGAACTCTCCCGTTTCTAGAAGAGCAGAAATTCGTGTTTTTTTCTCTGTGGTTATATCCTAAACTTAACCTTAACAAAGGTGAAACTGATTTTGTCAAAGGTACATTTTCTTAGCTAAAAATAAAAGGAAAGTCCGTAATCAAAAATAATTTTCTTTTGTACCTTGTATTGGTATGTACGATTTCGCAGTAATTCGGCTGTCCTGATCGGCTGGATTATTAGATGCCGCAAAGATTCCCTGCTTCTCTTCCTCTGATAATTTTTTTGATGCGTTCTTGTGCACACTTATAATCATTGCCTTGCTTCCTTGCCAATACCCATTTCCCTGTTGATGTAGATTTATGTTTCACCTCTAGCCCTTTTCAATTTTTGTACATTCTTTGCCCGTCCTGCCGTATTTATTATTCTTTTCCGCCCAGTTTTTGTGTTTCTTTCTCTCTATGATCTTCATCTTCAACAGCTTGTTTTTCTACCATTTCGTGGGCGTCAGAATCAAATGAGCTATCTTCATGTGATGGTTTATAACCCACTATTCGAACTTTGTAAAGGTTCACTTAACTCACTTTCACTGCTACAATGCATAGTAATGGGTCTTTTTTTATTTTTAGGATTATTTTTTTCACAATGTACTATCATAACCTACACGCGTTAAGACCTGCAACTAATCACCGCGTAATAGGCCATGTCTCGAATGCAATAGTAAGAGGGGCACGTGATCTACTGTAAGGAAATAAATAGTTATTTATAAGGTGCAGAAATGGGAGATGTAACACGTAACACATGCCCTTTTTGCAGTGTCCAACGGAAGGGGATAAGTGATTTTGCCTTATGTTTCAATTTACATCAACAGCAGGTATCCAATATTTACACCAGATCGAAAGAGCGCCTTTTGATACTCATTTCTGCCAATGCCTCATTTTTCAAAAAAATTACACTTTTCCCCTTCTTGCACCAAGGTTTTCCTAATTTTACGTATTACACGTGATTCTTCATACCTCTCGTTCCTTACACATAGACTTACAACAAGGGCCATCAGATTCCCCATTGTTTTCTCTTTAATTTGATATGTGACTCGTTTTTTGTAGGTATAAAAAAAAACGTATGAAGAATAGCTGAATATAGGCTTTCACGGCTATTTGATCAGCGAAGCGTCAAGAGTAAACTTAACGACGCAGCAACACCCGGAAGTTGTTTTACAGTATTGTCTTCATTCGACAGTCTTAATTTGGAAAATTGCAATTTTTTATAAAATTCATAAGGAAAATTCTTCATAACTCTTGTTTCTTTTAGGATACAGAAATAAAAAACTTTCAATTTCATTTTATTTGCTCTTTATTTTAATACTGTTTCCGTATTAAAATGATTAAAATGATGATCTCCGATTTAGTGTTAGGAATATGGAGTATGTTTCACATGATTGTAGGTATAGAAAATGTACAATTATTTCACAAATTTTATGTTCATAATTTTGTTTGGTGTGGTAATCCTCAAGACATCTATACACAATCCGACATGGAAATCTTCACACCAGTAAACAATGTCCTTTCTTTTACCATGTTTGACACAAACGACACATCGTTTTTGGGGCGTCGCTTTCTTCTCTGGAATCCTTAGAGAATGTCTCCTTGTGAGTCATTCTACCACATTACTTGATTAATGCCTAACTGGAATTGCTCACTTACTTTGGCATATTTTACGAACAAATCTTCCACCAATTGAATTCGGAACAATAGGTGGTCGATATTTTTCCCCATATTTGCCCGATAAATGATCATGCTGTTCAGAATTAGAGTATTTAGAAGTCTTCTAAACACTTTCATATACCACCTATTGTGACGTTTCCTTTCTATCAAATAAGAATGGATCAATTGGTCTTTCAAGTCTACCCCACCCACGCATTTGTTGTAATCCAATACAGCAATAGGCTTTCGGTTTTCTTTGCCACCTTTCACTGCAGCTCTCGTCACTAAAATGTAGATATCATTGTGGCACTTTCTTGTCCCCACTTCATAACTGGAACTGGACCAGAATGTTGCACAATTATTTCGCCCTTTTTTAGCTTTTTCTCCTTCATTAACTATGGTATATTTTTCCTATTTATTTTTAATGTTTCGACACAATCTATTGTAAAAGACCTTCAGCAATCTTGCTGGCCCAGGAAAATTATAATTGTTCATCCAAAGAGACTGTCCCTGGTTTAGCAGAAGCTCTACAAGATTGAAGACTATTTGTGTAGTCTTATTTACATTACCTGCATTATTGTATCTTCTCCCGTATAAAATTAAAAAAAATTACAAGTAGCCCACACTCGAATCGCACAATTCAAAAGTTTTTATCCCGAACTTGACTTGAGCGGTATATACTGCTTGAATAACACTCGTCCCTTCCACAATGTTAGGCACTCATCAATTGAAATGTCCTTCCTGCGTTAAATAAATTCTTGAGTGATCTATTCAAGTGTGAAATAATAGGATAGATTTCTTTTAACTTTGACGACAGTCATAATTTTCGCTCTCTTAATTATTAGTAAAAATTTGCAAATACTTTCGAATATATCCCTAGCTATAACGACTGGAAATCCAGGAGTAGATATAATTCGTTTTGTGGAAAAATAGGAACAAAACGTAAGTTTACACACATTGCTACTTTCCTATACAACAATAGATAAATTACCAAGTAAGAGTAATGTGCGAAGTATTATTTTTAGTAAGGTTATGTAGAGTCTGTAGTGTTCTAGTTTAGATCTTCGAACGCAGCTGCCATTTACCGGCAATTCCCTCTAGCGGCTACTAGTTCTGTTTCATTAGCTCCTACTTATCCCCGAGCCACCGAGCTTTGAAGCGGGGGTACTTGGAACTTATTTTAACTCCAGCCAATGACAAACATGGAGTAACGGGGAAGAAACTCCTCTTCTGTTCAATTTCTTCATACCGTAAATCCTCAAAATTAATGGAATATCTTCCTACAACAAATAACAGCATAAATTCAGTGGTATTTCTAGCATAATTTCGTATATTAAATATCTTTCGTAAAGTCGTTGCCGTAGTCGTCAGTAAAATTTATCATTTAAAAGTTGTTAGTAGTATTTTAGGTCATAGAATAGTATTATTTCAATCGTCTAGTCGCGTCACTACATCTACTCCATTATGCTTCTTTTCTAAATAGGTTTATTCATCGAAAATTCATCGTCAAATCGTATTTGGAAGAGAATTATCAAAATTTGCTGTGAACGAAACAATCGCCATCCGAGTTAAAATAAAAGTATGGAGGGACGAAAATTAAATTTTCTGACTTTGAGTCAAGTTTTCATCGAGATAGCATGTGTCTGGCTGTGTTCTAAGTTTCCTAGTGTTTAATATTTCAAATCGTACTAAAAAATTCAAGGTATAAGTGAAGGTTGGTGATTAAGAATAGGCAGGTTTCCTGTAAATGTCGGATAAACATAGAGTTTACGTGACACCGTCATAAAATCCAAGTTAGTTTTCAATTTTCAGCTTTAATTTTCGTTAAGTTCCATAAATTGATATTAAAGTTCGTTTAAATTGCCGAAAAAGTGTTTTAGAACACTTTCGAACCCCCAGTTCTTATAATTATTTAACTAATTTGCGAAAAATTCATTTTATTCAACGATTTCCCACATTTAGATAATTTCAAATTTGGCGCCCAACGTGGGGGACATAGGGTATGTATTTCTTTACCCAATATTTCCAAGATGCTGCACATGCCCCTGACACGTGGTTCGCGCAGATGAGATGCCATCCGATTTTAACCGAACTCTAACTCCACGACAACTGTGAAATACTGTCTCAAGTAACAGAAAGTGGATTGAAAAGTGCGTTAGACAACAAGCAAGTATTGGAAATTGGGAAAATCTAGTTTTGTATATTGATACATATGTTAATTATTAGATAAGAACACTGCATTATAGTTTAAAATAAAAAGTAAAAGGGCAGTTTTATTCTAACTTTAATATTGTATTAGACACAGCTGCTCAAATAATGTCAATATTATTGTAGTTTTTTAAGGTAATGTAATGAAATTTAAAATAAAAACTTAATTTTTGAAATTGTATTAAACAAACATGCGTTCGAACATTTTCAATAATAGCTTTTAGACAAAAAGCAAAGTGTAAAATGAAAAGTAAAAACGAAATACTTTTGATTTAACTAATATTGCATAAAACAATTGCTACTCAAAATTTCTTAACCAAAATTTGATTTTAAGGTTTTCAGGTGGTCCTAAAACGATTTTCACAACTGCTTTTAGCGATTAAATAAGGCTTACTATGTTTTTCTCGATTCTTAGCATCGAATTTTCTATTATAGTAGGCTAATGGTTAATACAGGGTAGGGCAGAGCAACTTGCTTATTTGAATTTGGCGCCCTGAAGCAATGGTTGCTCCGAGGAGGGTGGGGGCAGACACATTCGAGAGGGCGGGGCGTAAAGTTGTAGCTCCGCTTGGTTTAGATAGCGTGATGGTTTTTTTAAGAAAATGAGCGGGCAGTTTCGGTGACTTCTGGCCGTTATGTCCACATGATTCAGGAGTTTTTCCTGTCAACACTCAACGAGATGGATATGGGAGATGGTTGGAATATGGTTCCAGCAGGACGGTGTCACGGCACACACAGCACGTGTGTCAATGACTGTTTTGCGGCAACACTTCCCAGGATGCCTCATCTCCTTGAAGGGCGATCTGCACTGGCCGGCACGGTCGCCTGATTTAGCCCCTTGCGACTATTTTTCATGGGACTGTCTAAAATCACTTGTTTACAACGATCGTCCTAGGACCATGGCTCACCTGAAGAACAACATTCGTCAAGCTGTCGCCAACATACCCGTCGATATACTGGAAAGAGTTGAACGAAACTTCCGAGTTCGATTAACGCAGTGTATTGAGAATAATGGACGCTATCTGCCTGATATCATCTTTAAAACTGGGAAAACATAAAATTTAAATGTTTTACCTGATTCTGTTCAAAGAATTAAATATATATCTGCATTACTTTTTTTAATTGAATTTCTAAATAAGCAAGTTGCTCTGCCCCACCCTGTAGTATGTAAATTTTCTAATTATACGAAAATTTCATTAAAAAAGTTGTATAAGCCAAAAAAATGTGGACTCAATTGGCTCACCAATAAAGATACAGCGTGTTAAGCTATGAAGTGAAACACACTGTATATAACGAAATATTCCTTTGGTTTTAATATTAATCCTTTTGTTCTTTCTGCATTCCCACTTAATCATTGCAAAAGAATTTCGATAAACTTTTAACTTTGCTTTTATTCTCCATCTTAAACCTTATTAATCATAGGTGCCCATTTCACATAATCGAGTAGATGTGAGTGATTGTTCCTTAAAAAAAATAATGAATATAATATGAGTAATACACAACAGTGCAAAAAACAACAAGCAGAATGTTTTCTATTTTTTGCTTTAATGCCTTTGCTTTTTTTAAACCTGAGTAGAAAACGTACTTCTGATCTTTTTTAGCGTCTTCTCTTTTCATCTTCACCGTTTAGACTAAGGCCTTTCTTTAATGGTGAGTAAAACCTTTCCCAATGTTCACTTTGCTACAGAAAGTATTGCGGAACGACGTTTACACGTGCAATGATGCCCCAAAATTTTACGCGCTAATATGCGATAGTGATATCTTTGTATCCCGACCTACAGATCTCTTCCGCTTCCCGATTTGGCAATACGATATTTACTATAAGCCAATTAATTATCTTACCTAAGATACGTACTTGTCTGTCGGTTATGTAGTTGCAAATTGCTACGCTGCAATATAGGTATTAGCTGAGGAGAATAAAAAAACGAACTATATAGGCGAAATCATGGTTGTCGAAAAGAAATCTGTTGCATATAAACTTATTAAATACACTAAAAATTTATCCCAAAAGATTACTTATGGGTGGATGGAAAAGCATTTAAACCTATACATCGTTATTAGTTTTTCAATATAAACCCTTTGTTCTTTTGAAAAGTTCCATAGCTCAAAAGCTACATTTTTGCCAATTAGAACAAATTCGTCTTCTGGTTTTATTACAGATAGATGCTCTCTAACCATCTCAAGAAGCTAATGCCTTTAATGTTACTCCTTGATTCGTATGCACCTGTATTAAAAACAAAAGCGAATATAAATCTTCGGTTATTGGGCTTCCTGTATTTGTCGCAACAGCCGCTAGTGTTTCTTGAAAAATAATATCCTGTATTTATTTGAATTTGGTTTCCTTCATGAGAAGGAGATTAGAATAATATAGTTCAAGATTTTGAAAACAGAGTTTCCGTCATGGCCTAAGTGCAATTGACGGAAACGTGGCAATAGTACTTCCTCCGACGAGTGTCATATTTTTATAATAGTTATAAACGATTCCACAGTATTTTTCAGAATACTAAGTTTTATCAGAAACTGATGTTGACAGAAAAACGCTTCCTTGTTTTTATTGGTAATAAAGCGTTTCTAATGACAGAAACAATTAACAAAAGCAAAAACAATTTTTAATTACAGTCATTGAGGAACCAGAGGGATAAAAGACAATGTTCTTGACATTTTGGTGATACGTTTTCAGGTATTAAAAACCAACATGTGTAATGTAAATATTAACTCTAGAAAATAAATTGTGCTAGTCTGTTATGCATTGCACAGTTTCTTTCAGAAAAACTACTGCATCCATCAACGCTAGCTCTGATTGCTTAGATAATGAAGATGCGTGGCATGATTGTTCAGGAACTTCGGAACGATTCGTTGCTTTACCTTGAAATTATAAGATGTCGAAAGGGCCAAATTCACGCGAGTTATTGTTTAAACAATTTCTTTTACTTTTTCAACTAGCATTTCATAATCGTTTCTTTTAGTCTTATGATGGTTTGCTATTGTTAATTTTTGTCTTTTACGAGGACTGTATGATAAATATCTGTATTAGGAAAGACAACGCAATTGTTTTGCATTTCATAAATTTATTTCTCGACATAATCTCCTTGTAGCTCTGTACACCTAGTCCGGCGATGATCCAACTTTTTTAAGCCATCCAAATAATACGGTTTGTCGAACTCTGCAAAGTAGATCTCGGCAATGACCTCTTCCTTTGACGTGATCTGCTTTCCGCCAAACTGTTTATTCAAGTTTGGAAAACGAAAGGAGACACAGGAGGCCAAATCTGGCGAATATAATACCGTAACTGGACTAATTTTGCCGATGAGTGGGCGTAAGCGTTAATCATGATCGTAAAGAATATTTTTCTTCGTTAGGTGGGACCTTTTTCTCTTTAATTAAATGTCAATTAAGATTATGCCTTGCGAGTCCCAAAAAATCGTCGCTATGACTTTTCCGACTTTTTCGATTGAATCGTCTTGGCCTTCTTTGGTTCATGTTCGTTGAGAAAAATCCATTTTACCGACTGACCCAAAGGTCAATTTGGCGTTTAGTGATGTATCCATGTTTCATCTACAGTCACATAAAGTCGCAGAAACTCACTCATATTGCGCTTAAACATGTCCAAACATTGCTTTGAAGCTATCGCGCAATTCCGTTTTTGATCAATCGTCAGCAGACGCGACACCCATCTCGCCTATAGCTTTCTCATACCCATTTTTTCGTGAAGGATGTTTTGCACACGTTCAATTGAGATGTTTACCATATTAGCAATCTCTCTAATCTTCACCCGGAGGTCTAAAACTTTATTGATCATATCGTCCGTAGTCACCTCAATGGGACGATCTAGCCGCTCCTCGTCAAAGACGAATGTTTGGCCACGCTTAAATTCATTAAACCAGTATCTGATAATAGTCATCGAAGGTGCATGGTCCTTATAAACTGCATCCAGCTTCTCTTTGATTTCTGCACACGTTTTCCCATCCAACAAAAAAAAAACGGATCGCTGACCGGTGTTGCTCTTTTTTCATGATTCCACAAATACATAAACTTGCTCACTTTCAACAGCTCTCAAAACAACACTGCTCTCCGAAATTTTGACAGACGTCGACTAAAGAATAGTACTCACAGTCGATAATGCAGATTTTGACACAAAGCGCCATCTGTCTTCTAACGCGGGTACTCCTGATATCATCCTCGTATAGCTGTTTAAATACCAACTGAATGTATGCTTATATGAACTTCTTGTGTTCAAAAGAGCCATTACTATCATCTAAAGCATTTGTGGATCGTGCTGAAAGACTCCATATATTCCCCAAACACAGGTACTTCTCATACGACCCTCGTATATTTCATAGTATTTTATTGGAACAAAACATAAATTCTAAAAGAAAAACTTTCTACTACGTCGTCTTTTTATACTAAAATATATATTAGTATAACACTAACAAAATTATATACTAAAATAAATTCCTTATAGCGTCAAACTAATATATAAACGCTCAATGCGCAACTGCACACATCTGTAAATCCGTCTGACAATTACACTTGCAATCAGATTTATCGATGGTCTGGCCTATCCGACCTTGGGTCGGTTGTAAACGACAGATCGTAACGATTTTTCACCCACACTCCGAATAATCGCGTCAAATGCGTCTGTTGAAATGATTCCAGCGATTTATTTGGTAATGTATGGAGTCCTTTAGAGAGCCAGTTGACCGGCTTACATTAGTCGCTATGGCAATGCACCTCTGATTTCTTCCATCTTTTATAAGCGCGCCGATTTTGGTAGCAATTTCTTATCTATCACGAATACGCAATTACATAACCTTTGATGTAACCGCTATAAACCAAAATTTATATGTAATTTAACACATGTCAATAAAAATCTACCCAGTTTTATTGCACTGTAGCGTATGAACAGAATATATGAGTACCAATTTTAAGAAGTCCAATTTTTCTATTGCAAATACAAGGTAAAGTCAATGCATCTTACGTAAACAACAGATTTCGACTGTTTCTCCTTTCCAAGTTTTTGAGTTACAAGAACAATTTTTTTAATAGCCTTACTTTTTTCTATAGTTTATTAATTTCTCCAAACAGCCGTATTAACATTTCGGTACATTACATGAATTGTAATTATAAATATGTTCATTTTTTTGTCTATAAATGTATCTAGCTTTCAAGAAATTATCATCTATGATTCTATTCTTATTTTGGAAATAACTGTAAAATAATACATAATCTTTTAGGGCAGTCGTGATAATATGAGTATTATATTAGTTGCTTTCCCTGGAGCACCAAAACCTTGTCCTGATGCTATAGCAGCAGACAAAGAATTAGATAGAACGCTAGAAAAAAGAATAAAAGGTATTTTTTGCTTGTCCCTATATAGATTTATTTCCATTACATATTTCACCTTCTTTTTTGAGATAGTTTTGAACTTTTTTTATTTAGTTAGCTATATCTCAATATTGAGCTTCTTCATTAAAGGTTTGCCAAAATTTTGAAGTTTGCATGAATTTAACTCAAGTTTGTAATCTGAGACTAACGGAATTTGTAATTTCTTTCAGAAATAGTTGAAGATAACTCGGAAATACACTTTACGGATGTACTTTTTAAATTGATGGCGTTAAATATAGATGGCTTGCCGCCTGGAGGAGGACTGGCCGCAAAGTAAGTGATGTCTTTCTGCATTTTTCTCATCAACCAAAACTGTTTATAAAAGCAAAGTTTTAACTTGGAGAATAAATCGTTTATTTTTACATTAACATCATTGTACATACTTAGATTCATTTTTTCGAATATTTCACTCTAAAGTTGTGCCATCAACCTCTTTTCTTGAAAAATAATTAAATGCTTTAAAGTTCTGTTTGTAATTAACGATAAATTGCGTTTTTCCGCGGAACTAGACAATGACGGCTTGGGGTCATATTTACGGGGTGATCACATTGGCAAAAGAGCACCTTATATACCTTATATAGACTTGAACTTCAGAGCAATTCTTCTTTCACACATAGCAATAAAACGCATTACTTACATAACAACAACAAATCCAATTAGCCAAATCATACGTAGGATATACGGAAATTACGATGCACTTCTTTATTTTTGTCTTTACTAGTTTGCCTAATTTTAAGTTCTGGTAAAGGGTGACCATTTCATTCCATTAGCCTCTGGTTTACAGAAAATTAACTAAATATTTACTCTGACTGATTTAATTTTGTGACATTACTAATCATGATTAAACAACTTTAATGATGGAAGTAAAGGAAGTTCCGGATATTTTTCTTTATACTAAGATATTCTTAATAGGGCTTTTAAAAATACTTTCTTCGTATTGCTAATCAACTTGTTTACGTTTGGAAATTCGTCCTTTATAAATTCTGCAATTCTGCGCAGCCCATGGGCAGTACATGTAACACGTTGAAAAAATTCGTTTTCAGTAATCTACCTCCTTAATATGTCCATAGTTTCATTTGCGCTAATCCAGTAATACGAATCTGCTATGTTGTGGGTAATTTTATTTATTATTTTTGAATATGTGTTAGGCAAATATTTTTTTCTTATAGTTGATTCACCCGGAATATGTTTAGAAGTGTATTTGGCAAAAAATTTTCTAAAAATGGGATTGTCAAGTTTTCTAAAAGATATATCTGCAACTACGAGTGCTTCGCAGAGACCAGTGAAAAAATTATCAGCTGATTGACCATGCTCTCTATGTGTCTTACTTTCCAAGTGTTGGGTTAATTTCGTTTTCTTTGAACATTTCAATGTGCGTGAACAAACACTACAATAAATCTCAGTATCATTCAGTATCAAAAGGCAGTCGTGGTCTTTAATCCATGTATTCATCAACTCCCTGCTAGAACGTTTACAGAAAGCCATTTGTATACATATACAGAAAACGGAAGAAGAAAGGAAAGTAAAAATTAATTCTAATAATGCCTACTCAATTTCAAATGATATTAATATTCGAACTAATCCTAAATAATGCAACCCTAAGCTAACGTAAAAAGTAAAATATTGATCAATATACAGCGTGTCCCACTAAGAGTGAGATATCTTGGAAACTACAATATCTATAGTGATGGGAAAAAAAATTCATAACTAAAATGGTAAAGAGAAGTTTACTTAAAATATTTTTAAATTCCAAACATGAGCACTAGGGGGCGCGGTTGTTAGGGTCAACAGTAAATTTGAAATTAGTCGGTAAAAGTTCGAGGATTAACTATGATTTTAAGTTTTTTTTAAGCTTTATTAAAAAGCTTAGGTAATTACGCACCACTTTGGTTGAAAACGTTTTGTCAAATTGTGAATAATAAGTGTAGTAGGCGTTGCCGAATCATGTAAAACTAAACCTGCAATAACTTCTGCAGTTTTTACCCGAGTTAAAGAAATGGTGACTTGTTTGAAAGTGCATTCAGCGTTGTTTTAAACGTCGCAATTTGTGCCACCCATTAATGTTCAAGAAATCTACCAGATGGCGTTATTCCTAACTACGAGTTTTTCCCAATTATCTAAAAATTCAAATGTAACAATATGCTTTCCTTATGTTGTGTTTGAAGAGTTTTGACAGATTAAAGAGTGGCGAAAACCGCATAGTGATATCTTTTTCCTTTTTCCAGATAATAACGAAAACAACCCATTATCAATAATAATTTCCGTATCAGTTACAAATACCCACTTAATAATATTAAAACCTATCTTAGTTGGCCATGAAACAAAGGAATAATAACTTTTACTCTTTTACACACAAAATTCTATCGGTATTAGTTTAATATGACTGTTTGTTTTTGATCACTTTTAAAATAAAGGTAACAAAATCTAGTATGATTTGAATACAACAGCAGAATTTAGCATGCTATGGAAACAATTATTTATTTGACAATTGTGACAAGTACATAGAATTTTACTACCCACTGACTCTTAAAGATTGCTGCTTAGCCGTTGAATGATGAAAAATGTCGTTTTCTAATGCAGAGGCGTATGATTTGCTTGCAGTGTATTTTCAATGTTTTGAAAATGTGTGTATTGTTCAACGTGAATATGCCCTTAAGTATCCAGAAAGAAAACATTTCAGCCGAGAAGTATTCTAACATTTGGCGACACGATTACGTGAAACAGGGTATGTTCAACCTCGTGGAAATCATACTAGAGCACGTATAGCTAGAACTGAAGCTAATGTGATAAATGTCCTTGCATATGTTGACGTTCATCCTCATACAGGCACTAGAGAAATGTCTTCCGTTGTAGGTAAAAGTAAATCATCAATTCATCACCCTAATAGACAATACGCCACATCCATACAGATTTTGACCATAGACTCAATAATTGTAATTGGTTAAAAGATATCTACCATAAAGATGCTGCCTTCCTATACTGCGTGTTGTGGACTGATGAAGCTACTTTTGCTAATGATGGGCCGGTAAATTTGCATAATATGCATTACTGGTCCAGAGAAAATCTTCATTGGATGAGAAAGGTTGATCATCAACATAGGTGGAGTATAAATGTTTAGTGTAGCATTTTAGGCGATAAAGTTATTGGACCATTTATTTTTGAATTTTTTACGTAACGAATTACCAATACTTTTAGAAGATGTTTCGTTGGAAACTCGAAAAATGCGATGGTTTCAGTAAGCCAGCTGTCCGGCTCATTATTTACGAATCGTCCGGGACTATCATAATACGTTTCCATATCAGTGGATTGGAAGAGGATCTATTTTTCCATGGCCAGCTAGATCACCAGATCTGACTGGGTTTGACTTGTATTTATGGGGGAGGATAAAAGATCTGGTTTACCAAACACGTCCTACAACGAGAATTGATTCATAATGCTATCACCAACCTACCAAAAGTAGAAATCGAAGCACCGGTTATTAGCATTAAACATTTAAAATAAATTTAAGTGATTATTTTCATTTTAAAAGACACTATACTATTGGTACTCTGTTATCATTCCTTTGTTTCATGGCCAACTAAGATAAGTTTCGAAATTATTAAGTAGGTATTTGTAACTAATAGGGAAATTATTACTGAAAAAGGAAAAGATATCACTACGCGGTTTTCACCACTACCTTAGTCTGTCAAAACTCTTCAAACACAACACAAGGAAAGCATATTGTTGAATTTTTAGAGATAATTGAGAAAAAATCATATAGTAGGTAATAACGCCATCTGGTATGTTTTTTGAACATTAACGGGTAGCACAAATTACGACATTTAAAACAACGCTGAATGCCCTTTCAAACAGGTCCACACTTCTTTAATTCGGGTAAAAACTACAAAAGTTATAACAGGTTTAGTTTTACATAATTCGGCAACGCCTACTACACTTATTACTCACAATATGACAAAACGTCTTTGACCAAAGTGGTAAGTAATTAACTAAGCTCTTTAATGGAGTATTTAAAATTATAATAAATCCTGGAACTTTTACCAGCTAATTGAAAATTTACGGTTGGCCCTAGCAAGTGCGCCCCCTAGCGGTCATACTTCGAATTTGAAAATATTTTCATTGGGTTTCCTTTTGCCACTTTAGTAATGAAAAAATTTTTCCCATCACTATAACTATTGTAGTTTCCAAGGTATCACCGGTCCGCACTCTTAGTGGGACACGCTGTATATGAAAGTATTCGTAAAAGGGATAATTAAAAACACACGTGCACACAACATCGTTATCTGTGAGCGATTGATAACTAAAAACCCAAGACGAGCATGAATACGTCTTCGCATAACCGATAGCCATCGATAGTGCACGACATTCTCCACGCGTCCGACTGTTTTGAAAAGGGACCGCGTCGACCCGCACCTTAGTTATGAGTGGACGTTCGGTTATTATCGGTTGATCGGTACACGCACACCGATCAATCGATAATAACCGAACGTCCACTCGATTCCTTGTATGTACGTAGTAAACACAGCGGGTGCAACCGTTTGTCACGCTTTAGTCATCAGCTCTTTACTGATTTTTTTTTTATCGAGCATAGCAATATCAGAATGTAAAGCAAATGCGTACAGCAAAAAATGTGGGCGTTACGCCGAGCAAGTAAGAACGTGCATACTTACGCATGAGCAGGAGAGGGCGCGACGGCGTGATTAACTTGTGATCTCCAATTACTGAGAGGGAGCGCTTTACAAGACCTGTATATATGGTATAAGTTAAAACATTTGTTTTGTTCTGATATTGCTATGCTCGATAAAAAAAAATCAGTAAAGAGCTGATGACTAAAGCGTGACAAACGGTTGCACCCGCTGTGTTTACTATGTACATACAAGGAATCGAGTGGACGTTCGGTTATTATCGATTGATCGGTGTGCGTGTACCGATCAACCGATAATAACCGAGCGTCCACTGGATTTCTTGTATGTGCAGCGGATGCAACCGTTTGTCACGCTTTACTGATAACCAGTGATAATCAGATGCCTCGTTATTTCTGTATATCGTAGTGTTCACGTCTGTACGTACACATTGAAAAGGGAGAATATCAGCGGGGTGTGCGTCAAATATGTCCCCACCCGTATTCTCTGTTTCATATATTTACGTAGCGGCTTGAGCAATACAATATAACGAAAAAGCTTAGACTACCTTATATTTATTATAATTTTCCATTTCTAGGAGATCGTTAATTGGACAGATATATAAGGACCTCTATCCCCACTTAGCCGAAAATACGGAAAACTTCGATTGTATGTATAGTGGCTAAACACCCCTTGTGGGGTTGCGCCTCCTCTTTAGAGGATTTCTAGATCCATTTCACGGGGTGGATCAGTCCCCAAGGAAAACTTCGATTACGATTGTAAATATTAATAATTGAAAGAAGATCCCCTTAATTATTTTAAAATCGTCAATTTATGATCAGGCAACAATGCTACTATAATTATTTCGTAAACTGTTTTTTTTTTTTTTTTTTCATTAATTAATATATCTGTAAGTACTGCGTAAAATGGAAGCAATGCATCAATATTAAAGTCGATGCGATTTAGAAAATGTCACGTACTCGGTTTTTTTTTTCTCTCTTTTTGTTGATGGATATCGTGTTTCTCAGGTGTATCATACAAATTCGACGTAGACGGATATGTGTGGATAGCAGTTTTGCACTGATCGTAAAGTGGTGTCTTGAAATGTATTGTTAATGTTTTTACTTGATCAATAAATCTTTCTAATATGTTGTGTTTTGGTATAGCTTTTCGCGCTTGCATTTATTTTAGTTTTTTTTTTAATTATTGTATACTTTGAAAAAATGCTAATTTTTCGATTTTGATTGTTATACATAAATGCGAAATTTATTTCCTAATGATTTAACATCTCAATTCCTATTATGGTTTACTATTTTATAAAATTTACTGACATAAAAAAATATATTCCCTAAGTCTCAAATATTTTTTTAGCATTTTTTTAAAATCATTCGTCAATCAATTTCGTTCTCACATAATGAAGAGGCACGTCATTGAATATTATTTTATGTCGATCAGGTGTAATTTAGAATATAAGATCTTTTGTAAAATTAACGGAAACGGTTTCTTCAATTTTTTAAAGATAATTTTTCTGTATTCATTGTAAAAATTGTATGCGTTCTTGCAGCAGAACCTTTTATTTTTTAGCTGTATTAACTATATCGCAAATAAAATTGGATAATAATAATTGCAAGCTACAAAGTTTCTGCTAAACAAATGTAACTTATATTCTAAACATGGTTTCCTAATACTTTACGTACGTAATAAAGAATGCAGTTATATCCCATACCATTAGTCTTTTCTGCGAATGCGCTGATTATAAAAACTATTTCTTTATAATGTATCACGTTTTTATTTACTTTAAAATTGTTCGTTTTGTGGTAAATGTTCGTTTTCTATTTCAATAAATGTGTTGCCTGAGTTATGCACCTCTCAATACAAAAACTCTGAATAAAACGGACATTTATTATAGTGATTGGAATGTACTTTTACAATCACCCGTCTCATCTCATCACCTGTTATATATAAACTCATCTATACATAATATACAATTATAGTATAATTGTACAGCCAATGAAACTGAATTATATACATATAAATTATAGAATATAATCGTTACACATTCTATGTTAAAATTCTATTTTTCAACATGCAGACAATGAGATACACCGTGATGTATTGTAAAATAGAACAATCCGCGTAATAAAATAAATGATATTTAAATACTGTAGACTATTGTTTCATCCCTTACACAAAAATGATTTAGTTTCGTTCAACGCAATGAGCACTACGTTTAATTGATCATGGATCTCTCTGGATTCCCCCATCACAAGGAACTTTTGCAAAAATCTATTCTGAAGAGAGCGAAATGCCAACTTTCAGTTTTTATAGGCACTCGGTTGAAACATGATATACGTACTATAAAAAGTTCATTAGATTTGCCACAGCAATGAATTGAAGTACAAGGAATATTATGATAGAAATGCAAAAAGGGAGGAAAATCTAAAAGTAAGTGATAATTAGAGCAACGCAACTGCGCTGAAAGCCAGTGGCGGACGCATAAAAGTTACAAAATAAATTAAATGTGATACGTGCTCAAACACTTACCGTTTTAAGAGTCCTCCGTGAAATCACAAAGTGGATAATGTCTATTTAATATTTGTAACATTAGATATGTTTCCAAAGTTGTTTCGGCAAAGTGAGTGCGGCGTGAAGAAAAAGTGTTTTTGTATGCCGAAAACGAACGTTCTACATCGAGTGACGTTATATTTGCGTAAATAAAATAATCTTTCAAATAACTTAACGGTTCTGTTGACGCACCTTAACAAATTTGTCTTAATGTGCCAAAACCAGAGTCTTTATCTAAAACACTTTCAAACCTTTCTAAAACAAACATTTCTTGCGTCTTCTATCGCGCGTAGCTGTGCATGAACATGTTGCACTATTTGCAAATATTCCACTAACGACACCGAAGAATTTTGTAGTTTTTCTATCGCATCCGCTAGTCCCACGTAATTGTTCTGAATAATTTCCAAATCGGTTTTAACTTGACTATCCTGAAATTTCAAGCGGCTTACCTTGACAGCCGCAGCTTCCTTTGGGTCGAATTCTAAAATCACTTTCTTTATATTGTCAAAATATTTAAGATAATAAAATGCAGCCTCTAACCATGTTCCCCAACGAGTAAGAATAGGTTGTGGTGGTTCAGGAATACCGGGGCATAGTCTATGAAATTCCCGAATACGTTTTGCTATTAGAGCGTCTACCTCGGGATAACATTTTCTGATACTATTTGCTACGAGACTGAGAGTATGAATTTTACATGTAATATGCAACAAGTTAGCACAATGTTTTTAAGAGATCGACCTACAGCAAGCATGTTTGCGGCACCATCACTCATAAACATCAACAGTTGATTTGTTGAAAGTTCAAACTTTTCCAATGTATTTAACACCAACATTGAAATTACTTCGGCAGTGCATTGTTGTATTCGTCTGGAAGCTAGTAAAATTGAGGGTGACGGTCGATGTGGTTCCATTGTGCGTACCATTACATTAACCACAATGTTTTTTTACGATCTATTGTTTCGTCCACACATAACCACAGTTTTTTATCTTGCAACTTCGATTTAATTCTTTTCTCGACATGTTCACGAGCAGACGGCACAACTCTCTGTAATGTTCTCTCACTTGGTAACTTAAAGTCCGAATATTCATTCCAAAACGAGACGTATGCTTTCTTCCTTAGTAAATGAAATGGTAAATTACATGCAATAAACACATAAATTAAATTTAAATTTGTCATAATCTCGTGTGGATTCTCTTTTTGAAACATGCCCTGCACTATTTACGTGCCGTAGACAATCACTTTTCGACCAACACATTAAATCTATTTTACACACTACACATTGAATTTTAGCACCATCACACTTTAAATCAGGCATTTCTGCAATCAATTTTCTTATTGTGTCCAACTTTGGTCGTTTTCGCGACGTAGGAAACATTTTCAAAACAAACGTAGAACTACGACATAATATACGACAGCGCAGATGCATACACAACAGATCGGCTTTCGAGTCGCAGTTATACTGACGCTTATACCGAATTGTCCCGGCCGTGTTTGTTTTGTGTCAACTTTTATGCGTCAGGCACTGGCTTTCAACGCAGTTTGCGTTGCTTTAGTGATAATGTAGCAAAGTAGCCGCAATTAGAGAAGTATATACATTACCGTAGATATTTTCAACAGTATGGAGAGTTTAAAAATCTAAAAAGAAAATAATTTTAAACATTTGCAATACACAGGGTGTTAAAAACTGTCACAAACCTAGATTGTATGACCCAAAATGTGCATAAAAGTCTTAACGAATATGAGCCCATAAATAGACGGTTTCCGAGATACGAACAATTTTTGCTTACACTGATTATGTACAAACAAAACAAATCTATGAACAAATAATGTAATTTATGATCAAACAATGTAATTTATGAACAAACAATGTAATTTTTGAACAAAGAACAAAGGCAGAAACTCTAATGAGATGCTTAAAGTGCCCTCTCCATTTCACGGCACCCAAGACATCTTTACCACAAGGACCTTCGAACATGCAGAAATCTCTGCGTTGGCGTGAATTTCTACTTAATTTAATAAAGTGGAAAATAATATAAAATTAAACGACTACATTTTAGAATATATTTATTTAAAATATAATATCAAGTAACATAGATTTATAAAAATGCTATCCATACTTTCATTATGTATATCACAATAAATTATTTCTATTTCATCCTCGTACTAGTTATAAATATATACAAAATACAGAAATCCACACTCAAAAAACACCATCCAATAGTAATATTAGAATGATCACATGTTTGATGCGTAAATACGTGTTTCACATATATCGAACGTTCTCTGTGAATAAGGTTCATATCTTTTAAAAATGATAATATAAGAATGTGCAATATGATTAAACTGGTGGAAGAAAAACCGGCAATTTATTTCTAAATGTTTCCACTTCGTTGGATTTTAAAAGCTACATTCTATATATGTGCAGAACATGTCTCGCAAAACACTCGCCTAAAACAATATGATGAATAATTCCTAGATTTGGACGACAACAGAACAAGATCTCGACATTCACAAAACCGTATATCAAAAAATATAAATATCTACAGGTAGGTAAGTTAGAAACGTTACTTGCGTCTTGTAATTATATGTACAATCTTGTTATTAGATTACATGAAAAATACGAGATATTTTAGAACACAACTGATTATCAACACACTACTATTAGAGACCTATGCCTACGTAATATAAGTATGTATATAGATGAATTGTGGACAATCTCTCGTTAGCATATAAGTGACGAAAATTATCCCATAAATTTCTATAATATTCTATTTCGTGCTCTTCGTTCGTTTAGATAAACTTAAGAGAAAGTTCTACCTTACTCAAGAATATTTCGAATTATCATACCTAAACAGTTGGGTTTAATACAAGCAGTAACGTACTTCAATATACAATATATTCTCCCCGCATATTCCATAATTTTATTACAGAGTATTTGCACAATGATATTTAATCATTAAAATAATGGTTAAATATGGTCTAAAAGATCAAAGGTTCCCAACGGTGTCGGTATCGATCCACTGGGTGTCGATATCATTTTAAAAGGCGCCGGTGATCATCAAGAGGTCATTAGAATGAATGAATGTGCAAGTCCATACTACATAAAAAACAAGGTGCAGGTAGAATATTTTTGAACGGGGTGATTTAAACATTATGTTAAGCAATTTTAGAGCAAATATTTTAAAAATGTTATCAATACATTGCATTAATTAAAATCGAACTTTTGTGCAATTACAATCTGTGATTTTGTTTCTGAAAACTAGTTTACCTTTGTAAGCTTGAAAGTAATAATAACACAAAAAATAATAAATCCATCATCTTTCTTTAAATTTTTGTTCATGTTCCTAGTCTAACTGTTATCTTTAAATTATTTATGTACAATTATTTGTATTATAATTGTCTTGTATACTACATATTATAGAGAAAAATATAAGGGGATCGATGAAGAAAACCAATCCTCTAGAAGGCGTCGATACAAAAAAATTGTTAGGAATCTCCGGTTTAGATAAACAACTAAGGTTTGATCATACAAAATGTCTTCTTCTATTCTAACCAATAGCTTACCCTCGCTAAGGTTGTGGCAGCACTTTTAGTAGGGCTTGTCCGATTATTTTAGTATCAAATCTAAGATTCAGAAAAAAAATGCTTTGGTAAGTTAGACGTTTTTATAAGAAAATTAATAGATATGCCATTGGTTAAAATAGCAAGAAACACCCGGAACCGTTTCGGAATGATATCTACTGCATTTAGCTACTACATGCAGTTATTTATGTCACAAGGGATCTCCATGAGTGCAGTTTTGCAAAAACAGTTACGGCCCGAGTAACATAAAAGAACGGCCTTTTCTTTTATGTATTTAGAAATAGGCATTGTTTTCCAAGATCGCTTTGAAAGTATGACGATTCATAATACTTGAAAATATATAGAATATTTTATATTACGCTCAACTATTCCAACAATACATCTATAGATACGAAGAGCATATAAAAATGATCACAAATAAGAGGAGCGATCAAATATAGACACACCTTTTTCGAATTCTGACCGTGAAAATCATTTGGGGTCGACGTAACTTCTAGTACCCATCGGATGGAATGTGAGTAATGGGGAAACGACCTCAACGGTTGTGTCTGATTCTTCTCTCATTTATTAGCAAGCACGATAAGCGAGCACTGATGTGTGTACTTACACACATCTGTTGCGCAGCGCATTTAAATTTCTCACTCGTGAGGGCGTCAAAAACCAGCGGAGACTCGCCGTCGACTTCAAAGAGAGCTCGGGAACGATACTCTAACATAGGATCGTGTGAAAGCTTAGTGCAGACAGTTCGAGGAGGGCTGTAACCGTGTTGAAAATTAGCGTCATCCTCACCGTCCACGAACCAGGAAAACCCCTAAAAACATCGCTGAGAGTCGGCGCCTCACTGAAGGAATTCGGCACTTCACGATTATGGAAGTTTCTGAGGAACTCGGCATCAGATTTGGTAGTACAGGCAATGATTAAAAACGATTTGGGATTCAGAAAAGTCTTTGTACGTTCCCGTTTGTATTTCGACCGTTTTCAAAGAGAGGGGGATCTTTTTTGCACAAAACTGTTACTTGCGATGAAACGTAGGTCCATCACTACATCCCTCCGTCGAAAGTAGCATGGAGTAGCGGAACAAGGCGGGCAAAGTTTTGCTTGTTGATTCTTTGTATGACCGGTGTGCCACCAACGCCGAGTACTATTGCAACCTTCTTGATGAGGTCAAGCTGGCACACGGGCGAAAAAGACGTGGCTGCCCCATCCGACTTCAAGAACACCATTGGAGAATACCTGAACATCCACCTTACAGGCGAGACTTGTCACTGTGTGATTTTCACATGTTCGGGTCTCTCAAAATGGCACTAGGAGGCAAACGATTCAACACTAATGACAAGGTCTTAACCTTTGTTCGCAATTCGTTGAATACTCGTTCTACTTCATTCTATGAGAATGGTATCCTCATACCTCATTGAGAAAAGTGTATAAAGGGAGGTTATGTCAAAAAGTAGTGTAAGCGTTATTTTGACTGTACCTGGGAAAATATTTTTTAACGAAACGTGTGTTTATATTTGATCGGTCCTCGTTTCACTGGAATCAAAACTTTCTATTTCCATTATCAACACTGATAGTATCAAATTTAAATCTATTACATGGTCATCGTTCATCTAGATCTCTTGAAATTCTCTATTTATAGTGTTTACATTAATTTAGAGTTATGATATCCACCGATATGCTACTTGGTGATTGTCATCTAAACTATAAATAGATAAAAAAGGTGGTCTAAGAGTACTCAAATGGATCTAATCGTAAATAACAATTGATCGTGAAAATGAAAAGCTTTTATTTGAATGAAAATTTAACAAGAACAAACAAACTTGACAGAAATTAAATTGTCCACGTCCTCCATGACAACTTTTAGAAACACGGTTCCTTTAAGGATGAAAGAATAACAGGAGTTGAGCATCAGGCGTATTTGAGAGAAAATGGAAAGGATTAGCACCAATCTAGAATTTTTTTCTCCTCATTTATTAATTATAATTAATTCGATAAATTCTATGAAATCTATTCAGTATCCTTGAGTCTAAAAACTTCAATCTTTGTTTATACAGGGTAGCAAAAAAGTACTGCGCAGTGCTTTTATCTTGTTAAATATTGCTTGCATGTCTTGGTCAAAAATTGTTTCCAGTTTTCTAGTTTAAAAATATATAGTTACTTTTTCTGCAACTTGCTATAACAATCGACATTCAATAACGATAATCCATTTTGCCTTATATTTTAAAATAGCTGTTTGGGTCACAAGAGATGTAACGTTAATGCTGTTTTGCGGTCGCGATTACGAAAAGTACTTATGGCGATTGTGCCGTACAATATTTTTTCCACTAACGGCCAAAAATTGTAAAAAATTAGCATTTTACGAATACATTTGGTTGCCAAATTGGTACAGAACCGTTATGTATTGATCTATTTACCATTATGTACTTGTGGTTCTGGGGAGATAAAATTCGATTACATCCCGCTGTCAAGGATTACCAATATAAACCATAAATAGCAGTTACGTCCCCCAATCAAGGTAAGTGACGTAGTCAATTATTTATTTCTCTGGACAGTTATATATCTTAACCGTTCATTCATAACATCTTTGGGAAGAATTGATTTTAAGATATAAATAGATAAAAGCTCAAAAAATGAATTATAATAAACTACCAGGCAAAAAAAAATTATAAAATTTAATAAAACGCATTTGGCAGGTTGTCAGTGAATACTCAACAATATCCGGAAAACATTTAAATCAAGAGTTTCCAAGCAAATGAAATAGCAGAAGTTTCACTGGACAATCTGCTTGATCACCAAATTTTAGCATTGAATCTCAGGTGAAATATTGACAAATATACTGCTAGGAGATCAATAACAATAGCAGCAAATTTAATCACATTATCCTTATTGACAATAAAGTAATTATTTAGGAGTAGGTTATTATGGATTCGATTACTGCTGTTTCATACTTGAGAATCAATTTTTCTCAAAAATGTTGTGAATGTCTGGCTGAAGGACTTCAGCCTACGGCTTTTTGCGAAGTATGCGTTGTATTCAATGAAGTACCTTTATTATTCGTGAATTAACAGTAACTATTAAAAAAATAAGTGCCGGTTGTTATAACTAGAGCGGGCCAAATTGCGCCATCCAACAGAATCGGAATCAGGCGCAACGGCCGCTTATTGTAAATAGCGTATATGTGAGTCACAGCAGATATGTGATATTTCGAAATTAATACACAAGAGTAAAAAAATAAAAGCTGACGCAATAATAATGTTTAGTAATTAGAGCGGAGGTGTTTTTATTTTCATTATGATTTTTTATTTGATTGAAAACGGTATGCGTTGTAAATGGGATGTAATAAGGAAATAACTGAGAAACTGAACGCCTTTTTTATTCTGTTGTACTTAATAATGTAACTGTAAATAAAGATATAATAAATAAATTCTATCCTTCTTAATAATGCGGATAGGCTTGTTTAAAAAGTTGCACCATCAGATAAGTTTCCACATTTGCCTCGGTGAAGGATGTTCGCCGAGACGAAAAAATGTTCTTATATTTGGAAAACGACCGTTCCACGTCTACCGAAGTAAGACAGGCGTAATTAAAATAATCTTTAGACTTAGTCAAGGAATCTGCAGATGCCCCATCGCACATTTGTCTTAATCTCGTGTAGTCCGGATTCTTTTTTAAAACACTATCGAACTTAACTAAAACTCGTCCACTTGTTGCATCGTTTATACTGTGTAACAATGTACTAACTTCGTCCACGACTTGCACTGATTCTACCAACGACAATCCAGAATTTTGCAAATTTTCTATCGCGTCTACTAACCCTTTGTAATTGTTGCTAATATTCTTTAGATGTGTTTCAACAGAAATATCGAGAAATCCCTTCTGGCTCATCCTAATGGCTCTAGCTTCGGCAGGGACGAATTGCAAAATAACGGATTTGACTTCTTGAAAATGTTCATTATAATAAAAAGCGGCTTTTAACCACGTTCCCCAACGCGTAAGAATGGGCTGTGGTGGTTCTCGAATACCAGGGCATAACCTGTGGAATGCCCTAGTCCTCTTAGGACTTTTGAGAAACACTTTTTTTGTGTTTGCTATTAATGCATCCACCTCCAAGTAACACTCTCGAATAGTTTGTGCCACAAGATGTAAAGCATGGACTTTACACGTAACATGTAAAAGTCCTTCACACTTTTCTTTAAGGGAACGGCCTACACTACACATTGTTGCTGCACCATCGCTCATGAACAACAACAGTTGACTGGTTGACACTTGAAATTTTTGTAACGTTTCGAGAACTACGGCCGTAATTGCTTTACTAGTACACTGTTTTAATCTTCTGCTGGCTAATAGAATTGCAAAATTTGGTTTAATAGGATCTAATACGCGCACTATTATATTCAAAATAGAATTTTTTTTTGCAATCTGTCGTCTCATCAAGACATAGCCACAGCTGTTTATCTTTTAATTCGGCTTTAATTCGATTTTCAATGTCCTCACGTATTCGTGGAATATCTCTCCGTAACGCTGTCCGAGATGGTAGTATCCACTCGGTATTGTATGTACCCCAGAATTTTCGAAATGCTTTTTTATCAACTATACGAAGTGGTAGACCACATACCATAAACGTTAAAAGCAATTCTAATTGAAATTGACGTTGTTGTGACACACCATTTCTTTTATTCCTGTGGTGTGCGCTATTTATATGTCTTTCACAATCACGTTTGCTCCAGCACAGTAATTTCTTTTTACAAACTTTACAGAAAATTGTACTCCCATTGTAGTGTATATCCACAAATTCACTAAGAAATTTATTAACTTTCGTAGGTAATGGCCGTTTATTTTTAATAGTTACGTTAGACATAATCACTAAAGCGAGCACACCGACGCTTGTTTCTAGTATGCCACGAAGTGGTGCAAACGTAACATCTGCAGACTCGTCATTTGTTGATGAATAGAGCGCGTCATCCGTAAATGAATAAGCGCGCTGTTAGTTCGTAGCCGTCGATGAATGAACTTTTTTTTTGTAGTGGCCCACTGTGAACAACGCCCTATTTATCAACGAACACCCAAACTGCAGGTGTATATTTGCGCGTCTTCACGACGTAATAGACAGTGATTTTGGTCCTCGTCCTAATAATTACATATTTAAATTACCTATGTTTACATACATATATGCGCCCGGCAGCCTGATTGCGAACCTGGCCTGTTATAGAAAATGAAGTGAAAATAAAATAAGGTCTGATTCCACAAAATGCTCTCTAATAACTCGTCAAGGAAAGCGACCAGTTTCGTAGAATTCATTCATTGACGGATTATTAAAGAGAATTTTCATTATGAATAACCCACACAGAGCGATTATGGATTATTGTTATAGAAAAACTAGCTTTAAGGTACGTGAAGAATATTTAAGAAGTTATAGACATCATGCAGTATTTCTTTGCCACTATTAGTAGAGTATGATCGTACAAAATATTGATTATTTTTTTTGAATATAATTACATTATACTTGTTATTTTGATAAAAATAAGAGCATCGATAAGAACATTATAGAAATGTCGATATTTTTGCACACACACTCAGTAAGAAAATAACTTTCATTTCTTTTATTATTGTTTGAAGTTTAGAAGAGGGATTACACCGTGTAAAAAAATATTCCATTTTTTGACTATAGAAAGCGTTTTTGCCCTACATTCCTTTGTTCATAGCATTCATCTTAAAATAAAAAATAAACCAGAATGCTAAACAAGTCTTAAACAGCCTGCTTGTAAATCAATTCACTACATAAATAATTTCAATATGTATTACACTCATTCAAGTTACCTTCCAATAACACATATTGTTGTCAATTTCTGAAGCACTAGAATAACTTATTACTAGATATTGTAAATTACACATCCAGCATCGTTAGTGGTGCTTAATATTCAACTTCCTCATTTCCATTTACAGCGTATAAAAATCAATATCATTTCGTTTATTTCATCATCAGTTGGGTGTGAAAGCAGAAAAAGTAGTGGAATTAACCTTGACCACCTTCATTTCTTAGCCAACTCCGTTTTTTTCGAATGGGAAGCAATATTTCTTCATTAAATCTGAGTCAGCAGACCAATGACGGTAATTTTGATCTTTTCTTGACTATACCTAATATTGCAAGATATTAATTGAAATAAAAAGAAGATCTTAAAAAAGTTCTTGCCTTATCTCTCAATCATTGTCGTACAAGTAGGCCAACAACAACTGTTGTGCTACTGTACAACAATTTGTTTTTTTTTACGTATAAAATGGTAAAACTTTATTTTATGCACAAAGTAAAGCTACATTCACAACCTCCAATAATTTACGTTTTTTGATAATTCACAATGCAGCACGCACTAATTTCAATTAATCTGTACTTTTCGTAGCGTTCTCTATTAACTATATTGATCATTATAATTAATTCGATAATGTAGAGTGGCTATGCTATCGACCGGATTATAAAGCACCAATGAAAATGATTGATATATTCAAGCTGTTCAAATATAAACCTAATCTAATCCACCTAATGTCTATCATTATTATTACATAGTACGTGTCAACATGGTTTTAACATTACCCAAAGATCATATTGCCAAACATAACCTCGTTACTGAACCGCATTAATGGTATTCCAAAACAACGCATGCGTAAACTCTACGTATACGTACAAATTGAACGTAGAAGTTTGGAGTTTACAAACTTCTCCGCTTCTGTCAACTTAAGATTATTAATTTCAAACATTGTGAACGGACCCATTTAACCACCTCTATTATATTTTAAACACTAATTGCAACTCAATTATAGCCACTAATTTTGAGGTTGTGAATGCAGCTTAAGTCAACGGTTTAACAAAGTATATTTATTTAAATTTATTTATAAAATGTGTTATTATCAGTACATAACCTAAATATATTTGTAACTTCAACAAAGTGGCACAACTAAGTTAATATATACTCGCAGACAAAAATATTGCATATTTTATTTTCGGCCTTTAATGTTTTTCTCTTTAAAACTTTTGTGAATTTTGTTGCTAAATCTTGTACACTGGAGTGTTTTACGTTATTGATAATCAAATAAATTTCATACGGAGGATTTATAGCAAATTCGTGGAGGAATTATTAAAACAACTTGTTTTTGGCCAAAAACGTTTAATTGAAAAAGCAACGTAAATCACCCATAAACATAATAACAACGCAACATAATAACACTTTAATACTTAGTACTTCCTCCTATTGCTCTAACCATATCCTGCATCCTCCTAGGCATGCTGCGCAAAAGGTCTTTGATGATTTCTTGAGGAATTCGATTCCATTCTTCCTGCGCAGCAATTCTTAATTCTGCAATTGAATTAGGAGCTGGATTTCGTGCTCGTATATTTCTTTTTAGAATGTCCCATAGATGTTTTATGGGATTTGCGTCAGGACTATTTGCTGGCCACTCAAGCGCCGCAACCCCGACATCCTCAAGGTACTGGATCACTGTCCTTGCGGCATGGGCTCGGGCATTATCATGTATTAGCATAAAATTATCGTACCCAATAAAGCCGGCATAAGGTAAAAATGTTCTTCAAAAATGTTGTATATGTACCAGTCAGCATTCATTCTTAAATTTACATCAATGAGTTCCGTGCGACTCTCCCAACTAATGCCGCCTCATAACATAATGGAACCGCCACCAAAGCTAAGATTTTGTGCAAGATTACATTCTGTGAAACGTTCTCCTGATCTTCTGTATACACGACTACGTCCATCAGGCTTCCATAATTGTATTCTTGTTACGTCTGTAAAAAGAATCTTTCCCCATTGATGTACATTCCAGTTAGCATGGGCTCTTGCAAATTCTAGGCGTCGAATTTTGTGACGTGGAAGAAGCCGAGGAACTCTGGCAAGACGTTTTGAATTTAAGGCGACCTCCTTAAGTCTCCTTATTACTGTTTTGACAGATACATTGACTTGTCTTGTATTCAATAATTCATTTCTAAGATGCGGTGCTGTAAGTGCGCGATTTCGTAAAGATTGAAGTCTCAAATATTGGTCATCCCTTGGCGTTGTACATCTTTTACGTTTTTGACCACGCCGCCTTTTGTATTCTCCAGTCTCATTGTGTCGTCTTACTATACGAAAGACAGTCGATTGATGGATATTTAATCTCCGTGCAATATCTTCTTGTGTGTACCCTTCATTAGCCAAACAAACAATTTTAACACAATTTATGACACTTAAATGAGGCATCACACTAATCGAAACTACACACTTGTACACTAAAGCTCTGGAAATATCATTCTGACACAATCGAATAGAGATCAGTAAGTATTTTGGTCTCCAAGGCACATTACGCTAATTTATAACGTTTTATCGTTACCTCTTATTCACTCATAAAAGGCTATATAAAAATATTCTTTTTTTCTATTACAAATTGCATAATACGTAGAACACTCCAGTGTAAAAGATTTAGCAATAGAAATCACAAAAGTTTTAAAGAAGAAAATAATAAAGGCCTAAAATAACATATGCAATATTTTTGTCTGTGAGTGTATTTTATAAAACACACTATATATTATACTATATACATTATTATTAATAATAGTTATGGAAATGTTTGCTTTTTTTTAAAATTCCGGCTTGCAGGGATTTACAAAGTTCCTTATATTTCATGACAATATTGATCAATGTCTAAATTCTATGGTAGATAGTACAGCAGTGGTACAATTAAAAAAAAATGAAATATCTGCAAAACACAATTTTTTAAAAAATTGTAAATATCTCCAAACCTATTAGATACTAACGTATAATGTACTCTAATAAAATATTCAGGATATGGTATAGAATGCAAAAATTATTAATATACAGGGTTACATTAAAAAACAACCTGGTTGTACCGCTCCGTAGATAATCAAGGCATTCTTGTATTGAACTGGGCGGTAGGAAAATTGCTATAACCAGTTCAACCAAATTCTTAGGTCTATATATTGACGAATTTTTAAAGTGGTCAGTGCATACGGATAACATCAGTAAACAACTTAATTCGATAACCTTTGGATTTAAAACTTTAAAAAATATACTTAATACTCCGGATCTGTTCGCGGTTTATTATGGTATATTTTACTCACGCATGAGTTATGGTATCATTTTCTGGGGTCAATCTCCATCTCTAGCTCAGAAGAAAGTCCTTAGAGTTATTTTCGGTTTATCAAGTAGAGACAATCTAAAAACCGTTTTTAAACAGCATAATTTACTAACCTTTTATGGAGTATATATTTACAATTGCATAATTTTTTTTTCAAAATAAAATGAATAAAAATGATTCTAAATACAATCACGTACATAATACTATTGAATATTGAATATTGAAAAGCAGATTGTTTGAATATTTAGTTAATTTAGAACCGTATTCGTTAAGCGAATATTGGAATAATTAAAATTATGTGGTTTTGTTGACTTTTCTTGTATACCTTTGTATACTTTGTAATAAAAAAAAATCGTCCTATGAAGGTGCACATATTTTTAGGCTATGCACTGATAATAACAACTCATTGAACTCTGCGCAACTGGAAGGGCGTTGAAGCCAAGCAAAAATAGCAAACGTAACGTATTTCTGCCTCACTTTATCTCATGTTACGTCGTACATGTGTCTGGATCACGTTTGTGTATTTGTCAGTAACGGTTGGTGATGACGTAAATGGGACGGCGATTCGATTTCCTCGTATATTTGCCTTGCATATTGTGTACATTGTACTATGCAACGGAAATACACGAGAAACCAAATCGTTGTCCGCGCCCTCCCATTTACGTCAACACCAACCGCTATTGGTATTTGTATTAGATTTAAGAAATACTAGTGATGTGTTATTATCCGGATCCGTTATTCGGAACCTCGAATCTGGGTCCGTTATCCGATAGATCAGATGCGGATTCGTTATCCAAAACCTCGGATTCAGCTTTTATTGCTAGATAATAATAATAATAATAATTGCTAGATTTATTGAACACCTATGTAATGCAAAGTAAATGTAAATTGTGCACATGAAGAGTCAATATTACTCTGAGTTCACGGATTATAAAAACTATTGCATCTTTTCCATATAACATGAATTCGATGTTTTCTTTATTGAACACTTTCTACATTGCAAAATAATCTTGAATTGTACAGAATTTTTTCGAATGAAAAAAGTAGAAGCAATACATACCTACCTACACAAGTAGGACGTTATTAAATCTACATTAGATTTCATTAATACATAAACATATAAACTAAATCTAGAATACGTTTACTTCCACTTAGTTATTTGGGTTCAGTAAAAGAAAACTCGGACAAAAATTCGAAAATTGACGATGATAGCATTTTAATTACAAATTTACCTTCTTCAATTGAAACCGTAGTAGATGGAGGTGTCCAAGGTCAAAAGAGCTCAAAGCGGACAAACAAAAAGCCACAAGCAAGTAGCAAGGAAAAAGTTATGAAAGAAGATAGAGTCATAGTGAGGTCTAACTAGGAAAACTAAAATTAATGCTAATGACACATTTATAGCAAATTCCCACAATAAAGCTAGCGGACTCCTTAAATCATTATTTTTAGTGTGTAGCTTCAAATATTTTAACGCAATTACCAGCCTCAGGTCACAATAAGGCATCTTTAACATATTTAGCCACAGCCAGTTCAGTCTAGGTCAAGTGTCATATAACGAGGTGCCAGATTCACTACAGTCTTCCAATACTAAAAATGTGTCATAGTATAAATATTATCAAATTAAAATAATGGTTTATCTATCTTAAGTACATAAAGTGTTTCGTTATTTTATTTTTGTTGCAAGCCTAACTATTATAAATCAATAGTCGTAAGCTAAGGCAAAAAGATTTTTTATTTCAATTGATATTATCCAATATTGCAGCTGTATAAAAAAGTTTTCAGTAAGGAATAATAATCAGCTAAGAACTTTGCCACCATATGGAATCGCTTCCCATCTTTGTTGTTTCATAACCTCAGCAGTAATTTTTACAGAAGCGACACAGGCAAGTCGCAGCGTACTAGAAATTGACAATAAATCTGAGATCGAATGAAAAATATATTTAAAATATACATATTATGATCCTAACTTTATTCAAAGAAAAATTTGCTAAGCCTCATTTAGTTTCTAACATAAGAATAATTTATTAATTGTAACACTATTGCATTCTTGCATGAAAACATCGAAAATATTCGTTTATCAACAAAAACAAGGATAAAATAAGTAACTGGATTATTCAAATTAGAATATTTAACCTATAAAAATAGTTGTAGCCATAGCTGTAATAGAACAATGCACAAAATATGATCAAAAACAAAATCGTTTTGGGTATTATTGTTATCGTAGTATTCTAATATCTATGTTATTGTAAAGAAAAAGCAGAATATCTTAAACGATAATGTACAGAATCAGTCCTATTACTAAAGGTAAATTAGCTTAGTTGTGTTACTAATGGATATGTTAATATAAAATTGATGAATTGCGCCAACAGATTGATCGATAATAAGAAGTAGGTATCAGATTTTGCATTGATTATTGTCAATAAATGTTAAAAGGTAAGAAGTTACTGGCCAACACGCAAGTACAAATGTTATGTTTATTAAAATTAATTTACTTCTTTGATAAGTGTCAGTAGATCATCTTTTTGATTACAATATTGGGATTACATACAAAATTATCCGTTTAATTTTTTACTAAAACAACTAACTGCATAGTAATAGTTCTTCGATAGGTTAATGTTGATTTGTTACAGACGTAAACAGTAAGAAATGAAAGAAACAAACACATACTTCAACGTTCTTTGTGTCTTTACCGAGATTTAAAGAATACAGGATGAATAGATATTACAAACCTGAGGTGATATATCGAAAAAACCGTTAATAGTTTTGCCTAAGACGTGAAGTTTCCGATATGTTAGTTTTATACAATACGGATAATTTTGAAAATGTTGACGTTCCTTTTACGGAACGGTGAGATTATATAGGAGTACCAAAATTTGTTTCAGTTGGCGACGACCGTTGACGCTCGATGAACTTTTGGACAAATTAAAAGATCCCAATCGGGTTCCTATCCCTCCTAACGGCATCGTGCTTTTCCCTCCTGACAATTGCAATGACGACGTTACAGATGAAGGTTCAGGAGATGAAGATATCGTCGTCATTGGTAATTTACCGGGCAGTCAATTGCGAACTGAGGCTGAGCTAACTTTCGATGATGACGGAGATTGGGAATCGGAGGATGAGTTGCCCCTGGCAACATTTACTCATTGGAAAAAAGTGCCGTTACACGTTCAGCCCAAAACATATTCCAAAAAAAAGGTCATATAGACCGAAGACGATTTAAATCTTCGTGCTTCTAATTGGTGTGACATTGAGAAACCCATAAATGTATGTAGATCACCCGTAGATCTATTTCAATTATTTTTTGACAAAGATATCGTCCACATGGTAGTAAATTTCACCAACACATATGGATTTCTATTTCGAATAAATCAAAACCTCGTTTAAATACATATAATCCTACCGTTCCTTTAAAGAACACCCTGCAAACCCATAAAAGATTATTTTGAAAAATAAATTAATTCTTTTTCAGTAAATAATATGTACTTCTTATCAAAAACGCATATTCAAAATGAACTTTTAAGAAAAATTAACTTTCAGGACTAAATGGGTTAATAGCAACCCCTATTTTTGAGAATGTCTACGTATTCTACTCCAAAAACTGCGGGTAAAACATATTTTACTTCCTATAACTAAATTTGCTCGTTGCCGATTTATTAAAAAAAAAATCATGAAATCGATTATTTATTACCAATAAACAATCAGAATTGACTAGGTAGGCCCTGTTTTGCTTAAGCTAATGATAAAGGAACACTGCCACATTACGTTAACATGTCAATATTTAAATTAAATAAAGGAGACTTGCAGATGGTATACCCAGTAAAGATTTTATTTAGATTCGGTTGTTAAAGTAAAATAAATATTGAATCAAAACTAACTATTTAATTGATTATTAGTAAATGTTTAATTAGTAACAATAACATAAACTGAAAACGGGTGTAAAATATTGAAAATGATAAAAGGCGCAAACACGACTATTCAAAAAAAAATACAAATTAACATATATTATAAATGTTCAAAACAGTCTCCATCTAATTGCAGACATGACAATATCCGACGGTGCACGGAATTTGGATTTCTGCTTCGCTAAGGCTGGCAAAAGCTCTCCTTATCTTCTTCTCCAAGATTTCCCGAGAATAAATGGGACTGTCGTACACCATTGTTCTTAGGCAACCCCAAATAATGAAGTCAAGAGGAGCTAGGTCAGAGGACCTGGCTGGCCATGTCAAAGGTTCTAATTTCCTCATCCATCGATCATCACACATTTCTGTCAATTGATCTGTAACCTCACGTGTACAATGCGCTAGAGTTCCATCTAATTGGTACCAACATGCTTGCATTTCGTCCACATTTAGACCATTACGTGTAGCAAATTTAGATATTAATGCCATTTAAACTTTCGTCATAAATTTGATACGTAAGGTTATTGTCTTTTATAGCACAAAATACATTAAAACTAAACTTTTTTTGGAAATTTTGTAGTCTAAATGTGGATTAGTGGTGGTCCAATAATTTTTAGAATTACACATCCTTTCTTTCGAAAATTTCGCATCATCAGTTCCATATTACTTCAGAAATAAAGACTGGATCTTCTTGTATTTTGACTAGACTCCATTCACAAAATTTGTTTGTTTGTCGTTAGCTTAAGTAAAACGAAGCCTACCTTGTCAATTCTGGTTGATTACTGGTAATAAATAATCGATTTCATGTTTTTCTTTTAAATAACTCGGAAACGAGCGAATTTATGTATGGGAAGTAAAATATGTTTTACTCGCATTTCTTCAAGTAGAACATATAGATATTCTTAAAAATTGGGGTTGCCATTTAAAAGAATTGAATTTTCTTTAGTTGAATATGTTAGTGTTTAGACTAGGTTTTTGGAACACTCTGTATAATATTTTTGATATATATTCATAGGAATAAAGAGTAGTTTATGTTGCTAATGAAAATCTCAAAACTGATTAACATGGGTAATACCGACTAGAAGATATTGATGTTTCAGTTAAACTCTGCGTTTGTCAAATTTTTCACAAAAAATTTAATATCTCGAAGATGCTACATCCTACACCTATGATATTGTATATCGTTGAACTTGTCTGTCCAAAGGATCCGTAATATACAAGGTGCGCCATTTAAAATAAGAAAATGATATCCGTTTCCGGTTTTATCAAGAGTGCCATGAAGTTGAAAATATTTTTAGGAGATACATCATTATTTATAATATCCACCAAAATTTCAAAAATATAGTTTAATTGTTTCTAGAGATACTTTTAATAGGCCATCGTCGTGAATGACCCTGTATAATCTTTTACTTTGTCCTTGGCATATGCTTATAAACTAGAATACAAAAGAAGAACATCGGACATTTAAAAGAAGATTTGTTAAATATTCAAAATTGTTATGTCCGAGCTCTAACACATATAAGGTCATTCACGGCGTTAACCTATTAGACATATCTCTGGAAGTATTTAAAATATATAATCTTTTTGAAGTGTTGGTAGTCGATGCGGATAAAGATCTATTTTTTATTTTCAATTTCATGGCACCACCATGGCATCAGAAGTTGATATCAACATTCTTATTTCAATTAAAACATCCTATATTATGGATTCTTTGCATAGCCCTCTCAAATGTAAGTTAAATGATAGCACTACATGGGTCAAATATGTACCAATATTATTAATTATTTTTTCTGAAAAAGAAAGGGTGACAGGGTGGTTTATAACTAGACCCAAAACGACATTCCCGCAAGTTATTTAGCTGAAGACTTAGTTTCAAACGCTGAACACGTTTTCTTATCATTAGAATATTTACATATTTCTTCGTTTGATTTATTTAACCTATTAGACATATCTCTGGAAGTATTTAAAATATATAATCTTTTTGAAGTGTTGGTAGTCGATGCGGATAAAGATCTATTTTTTATTTTCAATTTCATGGCACCACCATGGCATCAGAAGTTGATATCAACATTCTTATTTCAATTAAAACATCCTATATTATGGATTCTTTGCATAGCCCTCTCAAATGTAAGTTAAATGATAGCACTACATGGGTCAAATATGTACCAATATTATTAATTATTTTTTCTGAAAAAGAAAGGGTGACAGGGTGGTTTATAACTAGACCCAAAACGACATTCCCGCAAGTTATTTAGCTGAAGACTTAGTTTCAAACGCTGAACACGTTTTCTTATCATTAGAATATTTACATATTTCTTCGTTTGATTTATTTCAAGATGTATAATAGAAAACGTATTAATACTAACAAAACCGAATTTTTGGGAATTATTCTTGTCATGGGCGTTATCAAACTACCTCCCATTGAAGATTATTGGGTGTTATGCCACTGAAAAATTTCAAAAACTGAGAACAATATTTCAATGATAATTCTAAGCTATCCAATCACACCATAGATAGATTTTTCAAAGTGCAACCATTAGTTGAAGCTATCAGAGAAAAAATACCAGAAACATGATTATTAATATCAATTTTCTATCGATTTGACTACGCAGAAAATTTACGGCAACACATAAAAAACCGCATAAATGGGGTTAAAAGTTTCTCTTTCGTGCCGGTGTATCTGGTTATACAGATTTCATTTCATCCAAGACTCAATTACGTTTCAGATATTGCAAAGGACCAGTGTTGGGTATAGCAAGGGCAATCGTGGTGGCTCCTTGCAAAACATTACATTGCAAAGTTTACCGTTTTTTGTAATAATTATTTTTCAAGTCTTAAATATTTCAAAAATAAATATAATACACACATCTTAGGGTGTGTTTGTAGTGAAGCTGTGATAGTTAATAAGAGCGATGCGTTAGCAAAACGGGCCAATCAGTGAGCACTGTAACTTTGCGTAACCATGGTTACAGAAGCGAGCTATGATACTCGATAAGAGCAGCGATAATAGCGAAGCGATGAGATACATTGTTTGTATGCGGGTGTTTGTGTTAGAACTACGCGACATCTGTGGACAGCGATGGTGAGCAAAGATAAGAGCATTTATAATCAAACTGTGAAATTTTATTCTGCTTTCAACAGTTCTAGTTTTAATGGATATCGAGAATTTAATAAGCGAAGTTTACCTTAGGCCCTCAATACGGGACCAAAACGCCCAAATAAAACAAGAAAGGCGCCAATGAAAATATTTTGACAACTGTCAAACTGACGTGCTTAGCGAAGCCTCATCAACGTCATCTGTGATGGATATTTTTGGACGCTTTTATCGCTGCTACTACCGTCGCTCTTATCACAGCTATTATCGTCGCTCTTATCACAACTCTTGTCGACTATCACAGCTTCACTATAAACACACCCTTAGGAACTATCAGTAGAGCTTGCATTTTTTTAAATGTCGTGGATGACTTAAGTTAGTAGTTCTGACAATAAAGGACATATTCGCCTGTATTACATTAAGAAATTAGCGAATATGTCCTCTATTGCCGGAATTACCAACTTAAATCATCCGCAAAATTTAAAAAATGCGAATTCTAACTATCAGAAATAATAGAATTGATAGACGTGTGTTAGAAACGGATAAGGTTTTACTATAACGTGGTAAGGTAGGAAAAAGGTAAATGTATCGTGCCGATCTTCCATTAACCAATACAACATATGGGAGGGATCGATAAGTCCAACCGATTGCTGAGTCTTTATGAAAGCCCTGTTAGAGCAAAGAAATGAGTGAAGGCACAATCAAAACCTCTAAAACAATTTCAAATGGAGTTGACGAAATCGCTTTTATATACCGCAAAAAAAATCCAACCGACCAGACCTCTTCAACCGCAAAAAGTAATTCATAATTTGTATAATTGGATGGCCCGATGATGCAACATGTACTGATAATTTTGATCACTGGTCAGTTTTTCAAAGCAAGGGAAGGTGTAGATATTGTACAATATGCGCATAATTAAACGAAACTCAACTTTAACTCCACTTCGAACGTGCATAACATGTTGCCTACCGTAACCAGATGTGTTTCTATCCGGGATTGCTCATGCCCAAAGCGTTTCTTTGCATTTACTTATGGGTATTTAGTTATATTATAACGGGTGATGTAAAAGTAGTTGGACATCTTTTAACATTTTTTATACTTTAATCAAAAACTATTAGAAAATATGCGATGGTTTAATCTTAAAACTAGAACTTTTGTTTACAATTATCATTAGCTTAAAATGGCAAAAGGTCCACTTTCTTCAATTTTTCTCAATTTAGATGAAATCTTTTTAATCATGGCTTGGATGTAATCTGGACTAATTCGCTTGAGCTTATTACTAATTCTATATGCTAACTGATTCTCGTTTTCTGCGGTCCAGCCCTTCTCATAAACGAATCGACTAAGTTCTGCCCAAAAATCTTCGATAGGACGTGCCTTTGGAATATTTGGAGGATTCATTTCTTTAGGGACGAAAGCGATGTTATTTTCTGTTAACCATGTGGTAACAGTTTTCGCATAATACGAATTCGCTACGTTTGGCCAAAAAAGAATATCATCTCCTTGGTGAAATCTTTCAATAAATCGCTTCAGTTTTAGTAGACATTTTGTTCTATACACTTCAGCATTTATTGCTGAATCACGCACTTCTTATGAGAGGACTTGAAACACCGGTTTTTGAAATAGCAATCCAAACTAAAGTTTTTGGCTCAAATTTTGCTTTACCTGCGAATCTCACTTCGTCAGGAGCAGAGTTTTTATTTTTTGTATAAAATCCAGCATTTCCAGCGATGTTAGTGTTACCAATGGTAAAATATTTCTCATCATCTAAGATCGGCACTTTTTGTGCAACTTTTAGATTGGTCCTCATCTTCCTACATCGAACCAGAATAATTTCCATTTGTTTATCCGTATATTTTGGTGCTTTTTGTCTTTCATAATATTTTAAACCTTCTTTTTTCAAATTTCTTGATATACAAGATTGAGACACTTTAAACTTTGCCGCCATTTGTCGTTGCGATATTCCAATCTTGTTTTCCATCAATTCCATCATTTTTGTAACTTTGCCTTTACTTAGCTTTTCCGCTCTGCCTTTTTTTTTCAAGTTAGTAGTAGGTTTGCCATCGTGAAAACGTTTGTAAAGTGTCTCACCACTTCCGGGGGAGTCCATCTTCCAAGGGCAGAATAAATACGTTCTCGCAAATTTTCAATAGCAGCAGTTTTCATTCTTACAACTAACAAATAAACGATTTTCTGTTTAAGAGAAACGTTCGTACAAGACATTGACGTTTGACTCATTTGTCAAAAAAAATTCTACAGCCTACTACGCTAATTTTCAAATGTCAAGCTACTTTTGCATCAGGCGTTAACAGCGAAACCTTACAACTAAAAAAACGTCAATTTTAATGAATATTTTTCTAATCTCAATAAAAGTAACTCGGAAATAAAATAATAACTTATCCCTATTTGAATTAATGCTAAATATTTCCAAAGATAATAGGTTTCAAATACTACACATTTTTCTCTATAATAAATTTTAATTTGGTGGTTAAGTGTTGGCGTTTAATTAGCAAGCCGTAATTCGAATTTCAAGCCTCTTTTTATTTCTCTAATTGCCTATTGCTGCCAACATTTATTAAATTCAGAACGTGGTTCAATAAAAAAGAACTAATACCCATACAATTAATCTTTAAACTGTTTAACTGATTGATGAGACGTAGAAATATATTATTTTGCCAAATAGGGTTGTTGTCTTTATCTATGATACTTTATACATTATCTTCGTTTCATGAAAAATAATATAAAGAATTTTTTTAGCAAAAAAATTGAATATTTCAAACAATTTTTGTCATAAAAATAACTAATATTCTAAAGAACGTCTTATCAAAAGGGATGGATATTGTATAAACAAATGACGACTATCCTGAAAAAGCAATCCACTTGAGAGGGACACGTGAGGAAGAGGTATTTCTGTCTGGTACCTTTGTGTATTTATACAAGTGCATGTTGTAAAACCGAATAAAATCATTGTTCATAAACTAGATGTTTTTAATACAATCCTCAATTTGAAAAGCATCTTCATCAATTTATTTGGAATTATTGTTGCAAATATCGTAATAGTTTATTTCCAAATAACTGTTAGTCATATACAGCGCGGTCCTAAAATGCCCCCCCCTCATGCTAACGACAGAAGCTAGCGTTTTTGGTAAAAATAGATCGATTTCTATTTTTGTGAACTTTTGCCGTTATCGTCACTTCAATTGCATTTCTGGTTTCACCGGAAATGACGCCAACCTCCTTTTTTTTCAATAGAACACCCTGCATATTTTTACGTTTTCGAAAAGGTAATCGAAAAGCGGATCCAACGATACCACATATGTTTTACTTTAACTTAATAAATATGACGATATGCAGCAATAAAGATTTTGGTAATCCGTTTTTGTTGTTACACAAAGTTGGTTAGGAACGGATATACTGATCTCAATTTTATCTTACACCAACAGCGCTAATAATTACTTCTAAATGTGCTGTCTTCGAACATTTGTGTGTTAGGGCCCGCAACCAAAGAATAAATCGTTATATTTATTGAAATGAGAATACAACCTACATAGCTTTCTTTTCATCGCTATTTCCTATTCCAGAAACATACTAATTTGAATTTAATTAAAAATGCCTACATTAAAACGATCAAAGTAGCACTCACTATTCCAAAAAGTAACACAAACCAAACCTTATGCAATATGTATGCTGTCTTAAAAGGTCAGGACGATCTGTACACTAACTCTTCGTAAATTCTTTTTAAAGAGGACTATTTTGTGCTTTATTGGTCGTTCCTTATTGTATGTGTATTATAAAAGAAAAAGTTTGCTAACGCGTTATTTCTTAAAATACATTAAAATTCGTATAACGTAGGAGTATGGTCTGCTATCGTTAAAAAAATCACCTCTCCTATTTAGAACTACCTTCCTGTCCATCCTTTCCACATCGAAGCTATCGCAGCTGCCGCACTGTTCATTAAACCTCCCGTCATGCTGTTCGCCTGTTGTGCTGGTATGGTCTGTGTAGATTGTAACGTGACAATAGCTGCGGTTGTGTCAGTAATTTGAACTCTTGGTACCTAAATTTGAATTAAAAACCCGTCTTTTGTATTAATCAATCAAAATTGCGTTTTTCATGTGTACGAGCGCGATGTTAAAAAGCTTGATTAAGTGTTTATTCTAGAATATATATACGCGATATTAAGAAGCTTGATTAAGTGTTTATTCTAGAATATATATACGCGATATTAAGAAGCTTGATTAAGTGTTTATTCTAGAATATATATGCGCGATATTAAGAAGCTTGATTAAGTGTTTATTCTAGAATATATATGCGCATGCATATGCAAAGCTTAATACAACAATAGAGTGCGATTAAAATCGGAAGACACTTGCACAGAAACCAATTTGCGCACTAAAAAAAAGAAAGATATAAAATACAGTGAACCGATGTACTTTTCTCGCGTAAAGCTCTACCGGCAAATATTGTCTGTTGATTAGCTGTTCATTCTTGATTAGCGTTCGTTATTGTGGTGTCATTTTTCTAAATATTATTTTTTATATTAATGCAATGTATTGAATAGGTGGATAATTGAAAAATTCTAATGGAAAGAAATGATATTTGGGAACTGAGATGTACATAAGTATATTCGAGCAGTTACACAGTTTCGTTTGAACACTCCAATCCGGATCTTAAAAGTCCCAGATCCAAAGAGAAGCGTTTGATAATTGCATAGTACTACTAGTAACTCCTTTTCGCCCCTATTGGAGCAAGTGACTTGGAGAACAAGCAATACCGAATCTTCCACTATGATTAAAGAGGTTTTCACAAAATATCCCCTAAACTATTAACTTTAGCAACAGCAATTAGCTACTACTGGCCTACTAGCACACCCTGTATAATTTAGCAAATTTACCTGTTACTATGGAAACGTCGTTTCATGAACATTACTGGCAAGCTGAATAATTTTTTTTTGCGTATTGCAATTGTAAGTAAGCCTGTAATGCACTACTTCTATCAATATTTCGAAAAGATGCAATATTAAATGAATAAGAATGAATTCTAGGGACAGGACGGCATACCCTGTATAGTGGATGGTATCCTTGCAAAGAAAGGACACTCAGTATTGTGACTACCCCCATACCATCTGGAATTAAATCCAAGGTGGTTGTAAGAAATGTTACATTTAAATTAGGTGATGTAAAGCAACACGCAAGAAGAGAACTTTCAAATGTACATCGTAGAAGATTGGGTGAATGAAGAAAATGTATCCATGATGAACATATAATAGATGAGTATTCCGATTTTATTATTAATTTAAAAGAGAACACTAATGATGATGATATCTTAATATTTTCATCTGATGAAGATAAGTAACTTGGCATCAAAGAAAACCTACCATTAAACGATGCTAATACTTTTCTGCATTTTGACATTACATTGTAATATTTACAAATCATAATATCGTATTCAATATACTATTTGAATTATTTCTTCCATTAAAGTAGATATGATTTTGTTGGATAGTCGGAAGATTTCAAAAAAGGCTACATTTTCATATTTTTATCTTTTTATAGAAGTTATTATTTTATTCCTATAAACACAAATAGCAAAGAGGTTTGTAATGAAATACAAAATATATTTTCTACTTTCAAAATATGCTGTTGATATCAAATAATTAAAATAAGCTTTCCAATTACTTCTTGTTCTAATTCTAATTCTTTGGTATTTTTATATTTTGAGGATACAAATGTGGTTGTCACAAAGTAAGTAGTTTTTTAAGTTCTTATACAGTTTTAGGAAATTGAAATATGTAATTACAAGTAGGAATTGGACCGTAGTTGCTTACAATAGTGGGATATTATCTATGTAAATCAAAAGTTTCGTCATGGCGACAACTATAAAGTGTCAAAACAAAGCGATTTCAATTTATCTTAAAGTAAATTTAAAGGACTTGAACTTTAAAAAAATGGATCTGCAAAGAAGAATAAGTTGAAAGATTATTTGAGTTGCCACTTTCGGGCGGCGCGCCAGCATCGTAGTAAGTATTGAAATATCTTCCTCGGGGGATTTTTCCAAATTTAGTTAAATTTACTAATTTTAATATTTAATAAAGACTTTAAATACACAAACAAACACTTATATTGGGATTGGATTTAAGACACACTTTGATTCAACCAAGGCCGAATAAAGATGAAAAATTATGGCGTCGTTCATCTTTCTTTATTCGGCCTTGGTTGAATCAAAGTGTGTATTAAATCCAATCCCAATATAAGTGTTCGTTTGTGTATTTAGTCTTTATTAGAAGAAAAAAAGGGTTAAATATCCAGAGCAGGCAGTTTCCTGTGGTGGGTATATTAACAGAGGGTTTATATACATTGGCATCGTTCAAAAGTTAAAGGTTAGTTACTTTTCAAATCTTAAAATTCGTTAATTTCATTTTACTGAGTTGGAAATTCATTCAAAAATTGCCGTAAGGGTATCTAGGGATACCCCCGAACCTACAAGAATCGTTTATTCAAATTAAAATTAGTAAATTTAACAAAATTTGGAAAAATCCCCTGAGGAAGATATTTCAGTATATACATATGTACGTACCAACAAACAGCGAGCCGACTGTGCGAAGCGAATATTAACATCGACCGCCGATCACAGATGCATATATACCACGTAAATACCATGTGAAAATCGATGATTCGATCGGGTGCGTACAATATTTATATGGGTATTTACTTTTATATCCGCCGTACCCGAAAGAATAAAAAATCAACGTTACCACTAAATAAACTATGATTTCCAGGTTCAATAAACAAGTAACTCTATTTATTCGAAATAAATAACTATAAATACAAAAATTAACAATGCCCTTTAGAAATTAGTAAAGACTAATTCAGTCAATTATTAGTTCGAATCCTTTTTTTGATGGACTCTCTTACGTTTAGATAAAAAATGCTGCGTGTGAGAGTCTCACAGTGCAACATTCAACTATAGCGTTCTGGTCGCTATTCATTCATTCAACTATAGCGCTTCCAATCGGCCGGTATAACTACACACAACAGTCGATCCGATCCTGTCGCGCCGCGCAGAGTGCCAACTCTAATTATTAAGAATATGGTAGAAATTACACTGTTGGTTTACGAAGATCTCGTACGAGAATGGGTTTGAGAACAGACCTCTGTAAAGTGAAGGCGTACCGTAATTGTACATATTAGCAAATTTGAAAGAACAGTCCATTGCAAAAATACTTCAGGAAAATCAAAGCATAGCCAATACTATTCCGCTAGAAATCAGTAGTGCATTCGAATGCAATATCAAAACGACTGCAAATGTGCCATGCAAATGTACCATGGTATAAAAAATTGTACGCAAAATCCTAAAAATGTATCCCTATAAACTGCAACGGTTGTTTGATTTTAAGGAGGTAGATTTGCCAATCAAGTGCGACTTTTCTTTGCAAATAATGGCTCAGATCGAAATTGAAGCCGAATGGTTATCCCGTATTTTATAGACCCATTTTTCTCTTAATGGCGGAGTCAATACTCAAAACTGTCGAATATGGTCAACCGAAAATCCATAAGCAATCATTTAGGAAGGTCTTCATGACAAGAAAGTCACTGTTTGGTGCGGTTTCACAGCTAATTTCATTATTGGTCCGTATTTTTTCGAGGAAATACAGAATGACGAGGTCGTAACTATAACTGTTACTGATGAACGATTCCTGCGAAGTCTTAAAAACTTATGCAATTCCACTGTTGCAAAACGAGGACGCAGTTAAAAATGTAATTTTTATGCAGGATGGAATAACCCCGCACATTTACCCACCAGTTAAACACTTGCTAACTGCTGTGATCAGAACACAGCAGATTTTTGGCATTATTTAAACAATTTAGAATACCACTAAAAACGCTAAGAAGATTAAAACGCAGCATTAGGGAGCAAATTGCTGCAACTCAACCCGAAATGTTGTATAATTTGGAAGAAAGGTTGGTGCTTTTGTACCACCAAAATGGAGGTCATATTGAACAGTTGCGGTGAACAGTGTTGGATATAAAAAAATCCTATTATTCGAGAAATTCAGTTTCCATTGATTTTTATTGTTGGCTTAATTTGTTGAAGATAATAAATCTCTTACTTTATGATAACCTTATAGTTTTGATGATAATACACATGAAATACATTGCATAAATTATAAAATAAGATTAATGTGCTAAGTATTTTTTTTAGTAAGGTTATGTATATACATTGGACATTCAGCAAATGCTTCTCTACCCAATATTTGCAAGATGGTCTGTACATACACATGTCACGTGATTCGCACAGGTAGGTGCCTTCCGATTTTAATTCCAGCGAAATTTTGAAAGTGACAAAAAATTTTGAGCAAGAATATGTACCACTAAAGCAGGACGTTATTTATTTCATAGGAAAATTTAGACATAATAGTACAAGATAAAAAATTAAAAATATAAATAACAAAATTTAGAAGAAAAGCTAAACAATTTAGAAACATATCAAGTATGCAGTTCAAATGGCTAAAGGTGTATATCGCAAAGAAGTTTCTGATATGCAATCCACTTTCACATCTCTGCATCCGAGAGATGATCAAAAATACTCACGGCTTCCCATTCGTATGGTACTGTATCGCTCTCTTCCGAATCTGAGTCTTCACTTGTTTGCAAATCGTTGGCTAATTGCTGTTCCAATTCGAAAGCAGTTTGTGCATCCACCTCCACAGGTCCATTCCTAGAAAATACTTAACATTTACTTTCATACAAAAAAGAAAACAAAGATTAACGAACGATATGTTAATAAGGCTAAAATACAACAACGATAACTGCAGATGATAAAATTAATCTTAATCTTTTTTCCTTTTGCCATATAAAACATATATTCGAGTTTCCAATGAAATTTTTCGTATCTACACTACCGGCCATAAGTATTTGCCCACCTACATTTTGGATTTTAGAAAATTATTTATTTATGGTTATTTAGGGGGTATAATTATTCACCTACAAGTAAAAGAAAGATATCACGTTAAATAATTCATCAAAAGATTTTTCTGATACTTAGTTATCGATTGAATCTCCTTAATCCGATAATCAGGGGTCCAAAAAAAGACCCGAAATGTAATACAATTATCCTTCACTAACAAATATTTAATGTAGTGCAGGTAGAGATGATAATTCGCTATTTACCCAAACTAGAATTATGAATTTAGATTTAATGGTTATTGTTGTATTAATAAAATTATCTAAAATTAGTATTAAAATGCCGAAAACAAGAGAGTTACCTTTAGAAATTCGCACAATAATTGTTGCTTTACATAATCTTAGCCGAAGTAACAGAGATATTGCAAGAAAATTGAAATTAAGTCGCAGAACTGTTGACCATAACGTAAAAATATCAAGAGGCTGGCACATTATTTAATAAAAAATGAACAGGACGAGGGAAAGTGTCAACACCAGCGGAAGATCGTCGAATAATTATGACGAATAAACGGAAAAGACGAAAAACTTCACCTGAAGTAACGGCTGAAATAAATTTTGAACGTTTAGAGTTAGTTTAACGACCGTGAAAAGGAGGTTAAAAGAGGGTGATTTATTTGGCCGAATAGCGTTGCGTAAACCACTCTTACCCAAGCAAAATAACAATAAAACGGCTGCAGTGGGCTAGAGAGCATCAACATTGGACAGTTGATGAGTGGAAATATGTTTTGTAGATCGATAAGTCCAAATTTGAACTCTTCGGTTCCAAGAGAAGAACGTTCGTTCGAAAGGAGAACGAGTAGCAAAATCATGTATAGAACTTACAGTCAAGCATAGGGGCGGATCGGTAATGGTTTGGGGTTGTACTGGCGCCGTATCCATGGGGGACTTGGTTAAAATAGATGGAATTTTAAAAAAAGAGCGCTACCGGGAAATTTTGAAAACAAATGCTATACCATCTGGAATGAGAATAAACGGTGACTACTTTATATTTCAACATGATAATGATACGAAATACACCTCTAAACTATGCCGCGAATATTTAGAATCGGTGGAACGCGAAAGCAATATCAAAATAATGAAATGGCCTCCTAAAAGCCTAGATGCTAATCCCATAGAGCTTTTGTGGGAGTAACTCGATAGGCAGGTGAAAATAAATCCTTCCAAGAAATCGTTGTGGAAACAACTACAAGAAGTCTGGCTTAACAAAAGCAACAAAATGGTTTATATTATCAAGCCAAAAAAAAAAAACAAGAAAAGACGGCATGGAGTAAAAAACCAAATTACTGAATGGTTTCGTGCGAAACAAATACCAACCGCTAACGATGTGCTAAAAAGGGACTTACTGGTTTGCGTACCACCAATTAAATGTTAAAAATAGAATCGACGAGTTTGCAAAAGAAAAAGGAAATGAAGTTCTTCGATTAGCACCTTATAATTGTGGTATATGTAATATGTACAGAAAAAACAATATATTTTTTTTGTAATTATTTAATCTTCCAATGAATATTTACTTTAATAAAGAGTATTAAAATATTTGTAACTTTATTTCTTAATTTTTGTTAGTCAAGTAATTTAAACAGTATTACGATTTTTTAAAGGAATGTTTGCTATAAGCTCTTTTTTTTAATACACAATACCACAAATAGTTTATAAAGTCTTATTGTTCCGGTACATCCAATTCAATAAATATTCGACAACCTAAATATTATCTGTCTGTATCATTGTGTATATTTTATTTTCCACAATTTTTTATGGAATAGTGTAATCACAAAATTTTAACATATATTTTTGCTTTAATTATTGCCCATTCTTCTCGTTTAACTTTTTGGTGTTAATTTCCAAATTGATTTCATATCAACTTCTAAAACGCCCAAAAAGGTTACGTTTTGATCGCATGAAATACGCACTGGAAACAGTAATCGAACATGAGCGATTTGGCAACCATGAATCGAATTCCCATAAGACATATAGTGCATATGGAGATTGAGCCGCGCTATAGTTAAAAAACATCAATGTCAGTATATTTTGCTTACTGTTGTCATGATAACCAAATAATACTGACACCACAAACCAGTTGGACGCAATACCAAAATGCAGGACTGGCATTTAACTGTAAATATTTCTTATACTTTCAATGTTAGATATATGCATTATTATACAAAAACGTTAAAGATACAAATTTCCTATACGATGGATACAGAAAAATATATGGTGGTATTAAAAAAAAATTATGTTTCTGTTTGAATTTGGTGAAGTTTGGTGTTCAATACTGAACATCCTGTATATTTTGAAGACGTTCTAATACAATTTCTAGATAATGGCAAGTATGCAATTTAATCTCGTAAAAATTTAAGCTAAAATGAATTTGAATTCCGGATTTTTGGAAGAAAATAGAAGACAAAATTATAATTATCTCAAAATCTGTTAGAAATACACATATGAAATCTATATTACGTTGGTTTATTTCTAGGTGGAGAAACTAAGTACGTAATAATATACAGTGTTCCATTTAAAATAACAAAGCAGATGCCTGGTCCGCTACTTCTTCATCGTCCTGTATATATCAAAACATTAAAAAAAAATACCCTATGAGGTCTATTATTTCATTAAAAGAACTTTAGCTTCCTACTACTTAGAGAATGGGCACAATTTTACAATTCTAGAACGTTGGGACGCCTGTATATGTGTTACATTTATTATATAGTATTTTACTGTTATACTTTTATGTATGCACACATACATATATGTATAATTATTTGTTATTATTTAATACACACTGGTTACAAAGGCGAACAAGTCAAGGTCCCTGGAGGGACGTTATAAGCGATTTTCACTGTATAGGTATACCTCTGTATTCATATATGTACCTTCTGATACTCAGTAATAACAATATATTTGAATAAAAGTTTAACTTTAAGTATTGACTCAGTTCTTTTCTTGTCTTAGATGAACACTTCTCTTGAAAGTTTGGCAATATTGTCAGAACGATTGGTGTCCATTTATTGGAAGTGTCACTGTATATACGAATCAAACTTGGCAACGATTTCGATGGCTTTGTAGAATCTATTTGATAGCAAAAAATTGTTCGAGGTACCTCTGAAAACTCCGGGAAATAGTCAATCGACTAAATTTTGAACCATAAGTCTTATAAGTTAGGTGTTTAAGATTTCAGGTGTAGGTATGGAGAATGTCGAACGAGTTGAAATGAATTGAAGAGAGGCATCTAAGAACGCTATAATATACAGGCTATTCCATGTATAAAACCAAAATGAAACTAAAACTAAACACCCTGTATACTTGCAAGACTTGTCTCTGAATAATTTGTAATTGAAAACTTTTTTCCTAAATTGCTCAGAGTAAGAATTATCTTCCACCCAGGTACTAGGTGGACACTCTGTATATATAAATAAAATGCATTCTATGTCTTTTTTTTAGTACTTTACACATACCACATACCTTCCTAAATCGGTAACTTTTGGATCTAGAAGCTGCAAAATGTTATGTAATGTTTGAGATGGTTGTAACAAATTCAGATCAGTGTTTTGGGAGAAACATAAGTGTAAAATGTTGGCATTTAATCTGGCAACACGTCGATTAAATTGTTGCTCACTCATATCACTGCTGCAAAAATCGCTAAAAACAAAAAAAAGAGTTGCTCTATGGTTGACAAAAAAGAACTGAAAAATTTCTTCTTACCTATAAAAAAGTTTATACGGCAACTTAACATCCAAATAGAATGCTAAAACATGCACCAATTGAGCGGTATATGTTAGAGCTGCGCTAATTCTATATGCGGGGTTTTGTTCCACAGATGTTACACTACTGGAACTTGGTACTGCATCTTTATTTTGAGCAACTAAAACCAAAGTAAATTACATTAAATCAAAATATGTTTATTACTAGTTACCCCAATCGTTATAAGCACTATAATTTCCTGAGCCAGGTAGCGATGGTGCCACTATTGTGTATTGTAATTCACCAGCATTATCTGGATTGTATACCCAACGATTTCTTACATAGGTTGTCCTGGTTGCTTCCTCTAAAGCACTAACCATATCAGATTCACTGGCCTCCATTTCACTACAAGAAAAAGGATTAAAAATGAGTAATAACATTTTATTTATATTACACTTACACTCTAGCTTGGACTTTGGTTATTGGAAAAATATACTTGATTATTTGATTAATTCTTATTAAAATCAATTTTTTTAAGAGTAACTGCTTCTCGGTTAAAATAGTCTTTGATTTAATTATATCTTCTTGCCTGATTAAGACATAATTTCCAAGTTTTTGGACCCGTGCTTCATATTTAGGTAAACTTCTATTTAACACCTCATTTTTTGATTCCAAATCTTTTAACCTATAGTTGTTACATTGTTGGTATTCTCTTTTCTCAGCCAGAGCAAGTTTAAGTACTCTTATTTTTTCTTTTTTCTGTCTGATCTTGGTACACTGTGTATAATAACAAAAACAAAACAATTGAATGTGATTTTGACAGTTATCAAAACAAAAGAATATTTACCAATACATCAACCTTCTGTTTCTTGTCAATAGCAGGTAGACATTCATCCTCTATTTGTTTCTTATATGCCTTGTATTTCAATAAACGCGTATACTTTTCAACATAACTAACATTTTTAGAAAAATTTACATAAAAAAATATACACATACCCTTCATGAGCTCTTACCTATCAGGATAATGGAGCGAGGAACACGTAAAACTACCGCTTTGGATACATTCTTTGCAAAAAAACACTTTCTTGTAACTATAACATAAAGGACACCGTTGTCTATTTGGGCTTAATCGACTGCCACTATCTAGAGACGAGGATAAATGGAAATCTCTGGGAGCAGAGCTACTTTCGTCAGAGCTACTAGTCGCCATAACAAAAGTAACTCATTCGAAACAGTATGACCAACAAAAACCAAATAATTTTGTTACACGATTTTCTAGAAATGCCTTTACTTATTCAATTTTATGTCCTCAAACAGAAAGAATAGTACAAAATAAATAAAAATAACTTACTGTGATCATACATTCCAATTAAGCTTAGCGAATGAAGTTGTTTTGCAATTCAAAATCAAAACAAAGAGCACGGTTGCAAACTGTTTGAAATACAGGAAGAATTGAGTAGCATTTAGAGGTTCATGTAAAAGTTTTCTATACTTTTAAATAGTTAATACAAATTTCACGTTAAACAATTGTTTAGTGTGCGAATAAGATATTATTTTTAGTTTTATAGTTGGACTGAGTTTCAGCATATTTCTTTCTATTAAATGGGATTTTTTAATAAAATGCCCAACAGCTATTTTGGTATCAAACGCTATCCCATGTCCTAATATAATAAAAATATTAATAAAAGAACGTTATTTTTTTTACATCTACTAGTGACAGATTTTACTTTTGACAGTTTTGATTGTTTTAAGGTAATGTGAAAAGACGTATGAGGCGTTTAGAAAAGTTCAAATACCGAAGTGCTAAAGTAACTCTACACTTGCAGGCAATCTCTCCAGCCGGCATGCATCAACCTTCATAGACAACACATCACCTACTACAGCTGAGTTCGGGTATTCCTTCGGAGGGGATCAAGAGTACAGAGCACGTGGAGGGGATTAGACGTAGAGCATGAGTGGATCATGCAACCCATACTCTTAAACGAATTGATGGACTAACTCTACGACATTCCCGAACTCGAAAGAGCGCAAGTAAGGTAGTTGGAGTAAATAGAGTTACTCCGAACGAATACCCGAACTCGCCTTATGTAAGCGATCTGTAGTACAAACCAGTCTACAGGTATATATCGTCGGTGAAACCAGAAAACAGTGTAAATCCATTTTTTTTTCTAAAATTAAGATATTGTGCTATCTATTGAATACTAGCGGCATCTGCATCCCAAAAAAAGTTGAGAATCCACAATGCAATAACAAAAACTGCAAATGTTTTATAATTTTTTCGATTATTTATATGCATATTTTAGTGGAAATATGTGTATGTCCCTTCAAAAAGTAGTCATACCATAAAATTTCAAAATTTGATTTATCTAAAGACATTTACTTTATTCATTTACTCAAAACAAGAAAGTTTTTCAACCTTCTACTGGAAACTATTCTAAATTATATCGTTTTTGTCTCTCAAAATTAACAAAAAGGAAGTTACATTGTTTTCTGGTTTTACCGGCGATGTGTAGACGCGTCGACCGACTGGATGGTATGTAGGTGAATCCGAGGCGGTCTACGCAGGCCATTTATTTGGCTGAATGGATTTCTGTCACTACTTCAAATTTGCCTGCACAGACCTGCATAAACTGATTGTGTGGATGCAAAACGAGCCAGATCTTCAATTTATTTAAAGCAATAATAATGAACCAACTACCACCAACCACCATGTACGGACGGGCGTTTCGCCATATCTCAGCTCATCAGCGTACCTCTGTGGAAGGTGGTATTTGAAATTGTCGTATATATACGAAGTTAGTGAGTACAAGTACGTATGAGAGTATCTAATTAAAGATGACCAGTCAACATGGAAAATCTACAATAATAATAATCAAACTGACATTTGACAGCTTCTCCACTTACTATCCACTGACTTCAAAAGTGAGTGGAAAAATTTGATGTTTGGTCGACTCACCATCAGTGATGAGCAAGTAGGGGAAATGAGTAAAATTTTTACAGCGACTAGACCGGCCCCGTTCAACTTTAATAGAAACAACCAGAACGCTAGAAATATAAAGTACCAGTCTCAATTGTTAGATGTATATTATCTTACGTTGTCAAATTTTACAATTGTCAAAGAATTGCCGACATATTTCGATTAAAATTATCCATGAATATTAATATCCTCATAGAATACCAACTAATTAACGTTTAGTTTAGTTTGGAGTAGTATGTAGAATGTTATACGACAATTTTCATTTCCAGGCGTTGCGCGAGGTAGTCTTAATGCAAAACAAGAATGATCCCAGTGTGGTATTCATTGATCCATAGAAAATATTAGAATCTACTTTGTCCCCTAAAATTGATTTTAGAGAACGAAAGACTTTTGCAAAATAATGATCGCAGCCTTGACAACTGAATGCACACTTGCATGTTTTGCTTCCCGCGCACAAAATAAATTAGAAAGTTCGTGAAAACGGATAATAAAAGGGTCGAACTAGTATTTCCATCAATACGGTGTATAGATAATAAATGCGTTTTAGAATATATCCGCCAGTAGTAAATATTAACAATATTATTAAAAATATTGATTTGACGTTTTCATATATTCAACAGTATGTATACGAACCATAGATATGAACTGACAGATTTACTGTGGTCATTTTATTGAATATTTGTACAAATAAAGGTAATTGGCGAGTATGTTTGGGTGTTTCTTTGTGATGACCATCGGACAACTACATTTTATAATTGCATTACAAGATCAATTTGAAATTTGATTGATTATCGTTATAAACTAAATAAAGTAACCAAGTTATTCATTTCAATACGTAGTGAATTAGATGATTTTACGTGTTTGTACCAACGAATCTTCCGTTGTGCATTGACTGCACAAGATTTAAGTTTACAATATAGATATTTTCAATTTTCAGATAATAACTATAGGGGGAGCACATTCAAATTACGCGCACAGAGATTAGTGACCTCTAACAATTAAGACTCGAACTAATGAAAATTACCCCCTACCACATTGCCCACGCGCTCCACTTTTTTGGCATTGAATTTACTATCTTTAAGTATAGGTTATCTTTGGATCAGATAAACTCGTGTTGATTCTCGAGGAAACCGGTAGTTAACATGAACCCCTTCTTATGAGACGAATAAACACAAGTGCATCTAGTCGCTGCAAGAATTTACTCATTTCCCCTATCTTGCCCATCACTGCTCGCCATCAATCCATCAATACAAACAAACACGATAACTGATGCATCCATTACAAATCAAACTATGAACTAAAAACGTGTTGGTTGATAATTGATGCCATCACTGCGTCCATCCGGTGGATAAAAAAGCGTACGCTTTATATTCCAGCCCAGCCCGGCCCGCATCTGAAATTATTCTCGGACCGGCCTGAATCTGAAATATTCCAGCTCGGTTCGTTCACACCTTTGGTTGTGTGTAGTCCGTGTAGTCGCACGTGTAGTTGTAAGTTGAGAACAAATATTGCCCTTTTTCAGGTTTTTCATCATCATAATTAGGGATACGATTTCAGGCCACCTACTAGCCCAGCATTTTTCCCTTGACTGTACTGGCATCGGTATTGGCTGAAGCTGGCACTCCCCGAGCCACAGACAATCGAAGACGATTGATTATTTAAAATATAAAAAAGCACCTTATTGTTACCGCAAATCATACATTACTTTAATATTTACTTGTTTTAATCGTAACTTGATTGAAAACTATTACAAGTGATTATTGCAATATCTTAATAATAACACGTATAAATATTTGTGTAAACATCATATAGCGTTGAGCACATTACAAAAATCATGTTTTCCCCCGAGAAAATACTTATGCCTACGAATTAATTAAATCCATTCTTTCAATACAATGCATACATTTTTTATCTTAAAAGTTATTGTCGTATCTGTTCCCATCATATACGCACTTACACACATACATACTAACATTATACTAAAGACGGCAGACCACAAAATGATTATATACTAAACGTAGAAAAGAATAAATTTTAAACAAAAATTAAAATGTTTTTCCCATTCTTATTATTATTCCAATTATAAATTAATAGTTTTGTACTTTAGTATTTAAGTACATGTCAAATTTGAATTCGCCACGCTTTTAGAATAGTTGGGGATTAACTCTATAGATGGTGTTTACTAATCTCATTTTCTGAACATCATGTTGCCTATCACTATTTGCTTTTATCCTAGGCGAGTTCGGGTATTCGTTCGGAGTAACTCCATTTACTCTAAATACCCTACTCGCGCTCTTTCGCGTTCGGGAATGTCGTAGATTTATTCCAACCATTTGTTTAAAAGTATGGGTTGAGTGATCCACTCTTGCTTTACTCCTAATCCCCTCCACGTGCTCTGTACTCTTGATCTGCTCCGAACGAATACCCGAACTCAGCTTCTGCTGATCATGATAATTCAACGTTGTTGAAGTTATTGGCGGGAGAATATATTACTGTAAATTATTTCCTATTTGTTCGTGTAAAGCTGTTATTATTGGTATAAGTACACATGTAAATAAATATGAGCGGGGAAGATTTAGAAGAAAGTATTTTTAAAATACTTGTAGCTACTGATAATCACCTTGGTTATGCAGAAAAAAAACCAAACTTGGGTAACGAAAACTTGATGTGTTCCAAAACGTTATAAATCGAACAATAATTATTTCAGGACAAGATTCATTTAGGACATTTGAGGAAATACTACAAATTGCCGTTAAAAATGAAGTCGACTTTGTATTACTAGGAGGTGATTTGTTTCATGAAAATCAACCAAGTTCATATTGCCTGCATAGATGTACAGAATTATTAAAACAGTAAGTTTTAGACTACCACATAGATTACTATTGTCACTTCTATGATCTTGTTTGATTTTCTGTAGATATTGTTTAGGTAATCGACCAGTTTCATTAGAATTTTTGTCCGATCAAAGCGAAAATTTCAATCATTTGAAAAATCCTGTGGTTAATTATGAGGATCCAAATCTTAATATATCATTGCCGATATTTTCCATACATGGAAATCACGATAGCCCGAGTGGTAATGCTTAAGTGTATATTGAATAAAAATATATCATTTATGATTTTATCATTTCAAAGGTAACCAACTAGTATCAGCTTTGGATATTTTGTCATGTAACGGATTGATCAATTATTTCGGAAGGTGGTCTGATTTGGCTAAAGTAGAAATAAAACCAATTTTACTACAGAAAGGTGATACAAAGATTGCAATTTATGGTTTGTCCCATATTAGTGATCAACGTTTGGTGCGACTGTTTCAAGAAAAAAAGGTCAGAGCACTAACCATATACAATTTATTTTATATGTGCCTTACAGGGGTTTCTCACACAATCCACATTTTGTAGGTAAAAATGCCATATCTTGATGAGGAGGATTGGTTCAACATACTGGTTCTACATCAGAATAGAGCAAATCGAGGTGTAAAGAATTTTATTCCAGAGCAATTCGTTCCGAAATTTATACATCTTGTTATTTGGGGTCACGAACACGATTGCAACATTGTGCCACAACAGTATACCGAGAACGGTCCTTGGATAAGTCAACCGGGTAAGAACTTCATTTGAATACTTAACTTAGCTTTGAAATTTAATAATTTTTGTTTGATGAAACAAAATGTTACTTCAATTCTGAGTTGACAGTTTGGCAAAGTCTATTTATTCTCCAAATTAAGATGAAATTCAAATGATTTTTAATGCATAATTTAAAAATATTTGTAAACTATTATTACATATTTAATTTCATAGGATGATTATCTACAGAGTGGGCCGACTATGTTAGGCATTTATTAAATTCATCATTTTTGTATTCTACGCTACATTCCCAATATTTTTACTGGTGGTTGGTTATATCACCTTAGTCTAGTAGCCTAATAGTTTTGAAGATATTTTGTTGGCTTAAAATTATGAGGTTCTATGTTACAATTTTTACATTGTATAGGTATCTCATGGGGACAGTGTTGCCAGTATTTCTAGACTGAAAATCGCCATATTCTTTAATAAAAGTCGCCCAAAATCGCCAACATAAAAAAAAGTTGTTAGTGGATGCAGCGAAAACAGTTATATTATGGAATGCATTTGTAGCAAAGCATTCTAATAGCCTAATTGTTTAAAACTAACTAATAAAAAATACTTTTTATTAAATTTTAAAATAACCCAAAAAGGGATACGAGTCTAAAATTACATTTATTGCATAAATAACATGAGCTCTTATAATTATTACAATAACAAATAAATAAAAAAATGCCATTTTAACATTACGAATTCAATGATTGACAAAAAACAAATTTTTCTGTTTTTCAAAATTAAATTATCGGTACGTGCTACACTAACGATATATTCCTATAAAATTCTTAATGTCCAATAATGTGATACTTTTTCTAATATTGTTCGGCCTACTTCCTCAATGGAATTCTTTTCTAAAACACTTACTATAGATTCATTTCTTCTTCTTCCGTATTTTCTTTTCTAATAGGATACATTATCCCCGTGTGAAATTTTTGTATCACAGTTCTCACTCATTCTGCTGTAGCATTACTACTTTCTTGCTTCAATAAATTATCACTGACATCTGTTATTGAAAGATTTAAGTTGTTGTAGTTGTATAAAACATAAATGAGTAAGTAAACTTTTCATTTTCTTAAATTTGTTCTAAAATCTGGCTTTATTTAATCGATTTTGCAGTCGCCCAAACCTGTTGCCAATCGCCAATTTTAAAAACAGATCACCAAAACATCATTTGTAGTCGCCAATTTGGCGATAAATCGCCACAACTGGCAACACTGCATGGGGAACTGCATTGGTCAATATAATACGAAAGAGTATATTCTGGAAAATTCTGAAAACTTGGCAGTATACTGAGGCCGACATGTACTATTGAACTAAAATATGTTTAATAATGTGATAATTCAGATTATACCGGAAGTAGCTCCCAACTTTGTTATGTTAAATGGAATACCCTATACAGATTGAGAGTTGGTCCTATGGTCGCACCTATCCTGATCGGATATATTCGGAGTGGGAGAGAGGATATTCGTTCATTACTGAAATATGTATTATGTCATGGCTCTTAACTGTCAATTGCTTAAAGTTGACATTTAGGTTTTCATGTATTTCCTTTTTTTATATTATACCAATTGTACGTTACATAATGGATAGCATTGTAACAAATAAAATTAATAAACTATGTTGATCGGGAACTAAATTTGAAAAAACTATTGGTTTTGGAACAGTACGCCATATAATTAGACATTTTGAAAGTTATGGTTGTTATTAACCGCGCAAACACAAAAGAGAAAAGAGAATGGGATCTTTTAGTTTGTGCTACAGTAGAAGGACAGCCATAATTATCTTCTCGCAAAATAGCGGAGCAGTTAAACATTTGGGATTTCACTGTTCGTAAAATATTAAGGAAAAATAAAGATCATTCATTTAAATTAAACAAGGCCAATGACACTTTTCCCAATGACAAATATGGAAGGCTGGAATTTTGTGAACAAGTTACGGACTGGTGTAATAATGATGAAACCTTATTTACCATGCATGGAAGTCATGTACCCGAGTCACGATATTGGTCAAGAAATAATAAGCACCTTATTTATACAAATGCAATATCCCAAAAAAGTAAATGTTTGGGCAGGCATCCTAGGTAGTCATATAATTGGACCCTTTTTATAGAAGGAACATTAACTGCAAATAGACATTTGTTAATACATACATCGAAACTCAAACGTCAACCGTAAATAAGTGACAATTAACAGCCGTGACATAATACATATTTGAGTAATGTATGAATGAATATCCCCTCTCCCGCTCCGAATGTATCCGATCAAGATAGGTGTGACCTCAGGACCAACTCTCAATCTGTAAATTATTTCATTTCTGAATTCCTAATTTAATTTTAAAGTATGTTCGATAAAACAACTATGCTGCTATTTCTAACCGTGTCTGAAATATTTGCATTTTTTGAAAATTTTTGACAGATAAGTGCATATGAACTTTACAACTGTGGAAGAGTTTAACATGAAAAATTGAAATTTTGCAGAACTGTTGACGGTATATGGTAGGATTAGAAACCGAATGAGATTTTCGAAAATATTTCAAATGAGAAAAGTGTCAAAACTTATTTTTTTTTTTAAATACAACTACCCACTTTTGTCTTTCTTATCAAATTGCTTTTGCAAAAGGCGAGTTCGGGTATTCGTTCGGAGTAACTCCATTTACTCCTAATACCCCACTCGCGTTCGGGACTGTCGTAGAATTACTCCATCCATTCGTTTAAGAGTATGGGTTGAGTGATCCGCTCTTGCTCTACTGTGATTCCCCTCCACGTGCTCTGTACTCTTGATCCGCTCCGAACGAATACCCGAACTCGGCTAAAAAAAAAAACAAAAAAAACACTTTGTATTTGAAAGTTTAACCGTAGTTTTCGGACACGCATTATTTCATTTGGTCTCTAATCCTACTCTATAGGGTACACAGTTCTGCAAAATTTCAATTTTCCGTGTTAAACACCTTCACAGTTATAAAAGTTCACGTGCACTCGTCCATCTGTCAAAAATTTTTAGTTAGAAATAGCAACATAATTATTTTATCAAACAAACGTAAAAAATGAATTAGGAATTGAACAATTTCATAATTTACAGGTGTTCCATTTAAACTAACAAGGTTGACAGCTACTTCCGGTATAACCGGAAGTGCCAGATTATTGAAAATATTTTAGTTCAATAGTACATCTCGGCTTTAGTGAGCCGCCAAGTTTTCAGAATTTCCCAATGTACACTCTTTCATATACCGATCGATGCAGTTCCTCATAAGACCTGTAATGTAACCACGACGTTGTATGAACAACATACAACACTTACATGCGACTCTTAATTTCATCTAACGTAGCCTAGACCTATGACACTAAAAGTTTATTTTGATAACCCTAAAATTTATGTTGAGCTTGCAGTGTTGTAATTGTATTCAGATTTGCTTACATTCAGCTACAAAGTTGTTCGTGGTAACATGCATCTTTGTTGTTCTCCATCTTGGTGAATCATTAATATATGTAGGCATTGATAGAACATTGTAGATGAGATATTGATATGAACCAATTGCGTGCTGCTCAAAATTTGTGGTAACTTACTATTTGGTCATTGCCCAAGGAATTTAAGAACAGTAAACTAAACATTCTTAACAATGTGGGAAAATAAGGTTCTGTGACTTTTCTTTAAAATGGCTTTCATTTTAGTAATGTTCATTATGATGAATTCTGAAATAAATTTTATCAAGAAAATCGCTAAAGTATTAGCGATATAATAACAGATAATCTTGCAGAGTTACAATACAACAAAAACAGAGATTTATTTCAAAAACATTTTAGTTTGTACACATATACAAGTAGGTGTTCTTCTTTATTATAAACAGAGAGGAGCACATTTTAAGTAACTGGCATCGCTTACTGCACACGGACTTAACCGATATGTGTAGAATCAATGTAAATAGATACACAATTGTTTCATTTACATTTAGCGACATCAGCTTATATATTGGGCAAGCCCAGGTTGCATATACAGTGTGTCAAAAAAAAATATTCAACAAATGGGAAACTTTTTTATTTGTTAAAAAAAATTTTTTTTAGTAAAAGTTGGTGCATGTACCCAAACTTACAATGAATATAACAGACCGTTATTTTTAAAGATTCGCAGAAATATTGTTAGGAATATTTGTTTGTAATTTAGAGGTGTAGTAAAATACATAATTTCTATCAAGAATGCTTGATCATAATATTTTGTTGATTACTCCCCATTGATACGCCACTGACTCATTCAAATTTTCTTCGTTAATTAGGTATAATTTGTTGATTAAGTTGCTGTTATTCCAACGGAAACAACACTAATTGTTTTGAACTATTTTTAATTTAAGTGTTAACTTTGTGTTGAGCTTTGTTGCACATCATCTTAAGAGCATTCAAAAGCGAAACAACTTTCGCGGATTAAGTAAAAATATGTACAAAATGTTGTGGTAAAGTATAGTCTATTGTAGAATAATTTTACCAACGAAATAGAAACTACACCGAACACTGAGTTTATTACTGGTTATTTGACTTAATAATAATAATAATAATAATAATAATAATAATAATAATAATAATAATAATGTTTATTGTCCAACAGGTAAACCCAATTACAGGACAAATATACACATTGTGAACACAATACATATTGATTTAAAAACATGACATAACTATACAAAAAACTATTATGTTTCGTGTATCATGGCGCCAACTCTCCGGTGAAAATATCACTAAATATCTTCTCAGCGTTCCTGATCATGTGATAGATTGGCGACCGCAAACGAAGATTGGTCCTCGGTGTCGGCATAGTAAAGGTTGGAGCATAACGAGATGCTATTCGAGGTACGTTGAATCCTATGTGGGAGACCAGCTGCATACAGTCGATCCTATCATTTAATAATTTGTGTAAAAATCTTAAACAGCAATAATGCTAAATTGTTTTTATTTTTTTATTATTATGTAATAAATTGTTCAAAAAATTGTTTTTCTGACACAACAGAGACTAGTTATTTTTTCTGGTTTTTCGTATTTTCAACTTGTAACCATTGCTCTACGCACGAGGATGACCTATTATTCTGATCGGTCATCTCTGATAATATCATTCTACATTAGCCCATATTTCACTACAATAAAGTTTTGGATCTATTTTTACTTAATCCCTGAAAGTTGTTTTGCTTATGAACGCTCTTAAAATGATGTGCAACAAAGCCCAACACAAAGTTAACACCGACATGAAAAACAGTTAAAAACAATTACTAAAATTGGTGTTGTTTTCATTACCGTAGCAGCAATTTACTTAACGAATTATATCTGTTACCGTTACTTTGATAAATGTGTTAGTATGCATAACAACCGGGTATTATACATAATAACCAATAAAGGTGGTTAATGTAATAATATGTATACAATTTATTATTTTAACCGATTATTTTACATACAACCCAAACCCTCTTGGCTGAAGTGATAAATTACAATATTTAGGAAGTACGGAATTTTCATCACTGCTTGTGAAATAAAAAGACAATGTTTTATTTGATGAAAAAATGTTTTATTCTTACCATTTTTAAACAAATAACTTTCTACTTGTTAGAACATGGCAAACTGTCATGGCATTTCGAATTACAGGGTAACCCATGCTTCTTGCAGTTACATTTTCCTGAAAGACATTTTCCTTTGCAGTTACTTCTCTTGAAACCTTGACCACCTGTAATTGAAGATTTCCTGGCACGCTCACGAAGAGTCACAATTACATCTGGAACTTCCTCTTGTGAAATGAAATTCTCCTTACAAATGGCAAACTGGTTCCTAAAATACTTTTGAGCCAATCGCCCTTCCATAGTGCCAATCTCATACATCTTGCCATCAGCGTCCATCTGCAGAATGACCCCAGGAATGTTCCTGGAGTCACTTCTACCCCTGTCGACATCAGAAACCCGTATTTTTAACAGTATCTCCAATCTTGCCGCTTGGAAACTTCGATTCAGACATTAGCCTCATCTTTGCCTGGCACTACAATGCACTTATGGCATTTTCCCTCTTTTGAATAATGTTGATTTTGTCTGAAATCATATTTTCCCTCGAAATGGCCTCTACAGCACTATTTCTGTCCCTTGTTTGTCCATCTTCCTTTTCACCATTATCTATTATTTCCCCATCTTCTTCGCCACCATTCTCTGTTTATCCATCTTCATCTCGTACTAAAGCATCTGAAGAAGAGTCGATTAAGGTTTCCAGATCTTCTTCGGATTCCAGGTTTCTTGTGACAGTAGAAAGTGATGATGTTGTAAGACCGACTTTTGCTGGAACCCCAAACATGGCCTCATATGGGCTGCAATTTATACCTTCATGATGGGCTTTATTCTTCATGAATTGAACAAATCTCAGACCCTCAGACCAGTGTGGAGTTTGGATTGTTTCCGTTCAAGTCGTCAGCATGTTTTCAATGTCTTGATTTGCGCGCTCCACAGAGCCTTGCGACTGACTATGTCTCGGCTTTCCATGAACTATCTTCAATTCACTTCATATTTCGTCTACTTCTTGAATGATGTGATTGTAGAATTCACGGCCATTATCACTTTGCAGTATGCTAGGAGCGCCCAAAATTGTGAAAATATCAAGCAGGTTATGTGCAACTTCCTCTGCTCTTTTACTTTTCAAAGGCTGCAACTGTACAAATTTCGTAACATGATCCTGGTAAACGAGGATGAATTTGGAGTCATAGTCAGGCTGACTCTGCATGTCAATTAAATCAACCTGACATCTTGAGTTCACCTCCTTAAAAATCATGAGACGCACTACAAGTTCTTTTTTACCACTTTTGGTTTTTTTTTTCACAGGTTTCACATAATATCAAGTACATTTTTACCTGTTCTTGAGTGATGTTTTTGTATTTGTTCTGCAGCTGCTTCAAAATTCTTGTTCTTCCTCCATGTCCAATCGCCAAGTGTGTCTCGTGAATTATGTTGCTGCTCTGTATGCACATAATAACGGACTGATGATAACTCGTCACTCACCGAGTATATTAATTTGTCGCTATCACTCAACTTCATGTCGTACCGCTTCAATCGTTGATAATCCTCAGGTTTTTTCCCACTGGTTTTAGAGTTTGACACTCGCACTTTCTGAATTAAGTTTTGGTAGCCTTCTTTACTCATCATCCCACTATTTTCCTTCTTATTCTTAAAAGTATTCAATCAACTTTCATTAAAGCGAGCCTCCATTGTGTTAAAACGACCGGTATCCATATCAAGATAACACAAGGCATCTGCACTCAATGAACACTCAACCTCGACTGCCATGAAAGCAAGCAATCAGATGCCACGTGCAAACAAGACAGGAAACTTGCACACAGACAGGTTCAAACCTGCATAAGTGTGACATTTACCATACTAACCAGAGGGTGCTGGATATTGTTCATAATAATACGTTAATGTGATTAATTCTTTAAAATATAAAATATTTATCACATTAATCAGAAACGCTTGGTGTTATGTATAATACCCAGTTATTATGCACACTACCCTCATTTATCAAAGTAACAGTAACATATCTAATTAACGAAGAAAGTCTGAATGGGTCAGCGGCGTGTCGCTAGGGTGTAATCAATAAAAAATAACTTCACTGCAAGTTTGGGTACATCCACCAACTTTTATCAAGAATATTTTTTTGAGAAAACGATAATAAAAAAGTTTCCCATTTGTTGCATACTTTTTTGGACACACCGTATACGTCTATACCAATTGCAACTGTGATTCTGCAGCCGGGCGAGTGTATATAGTTTACATTTTCGCCAATAAAGAAAAGATAACGCGGCATCAATGCCGCGCCGTTTTGTTTCATATTTTATAAATTATTTAAGTAAGTAGTTTAAAGCAACATAACTATTAAAACGTTAATGTATTAGATATTACGTTAATAAAAGGTCATTATTTGCAGTTATTAATATGACTTTTTTCAAATTTCCGTTTGTAAATTTGGTTCCCTTCACATATTTAAACATTGGAAATTATTTCTCGATCTTGCCCGATATACAAGCTCTTGTCACTAAATATAAATGAAACTTGTGTATATTTGTTTGCACTGAACTACACATAAGCGATACCAGTCACCTAAAATGTGGACCTATCTAATTATTACACAATGTGGCGGAAAACGGACTCCTCTATTTCCGTGTGTGACTACGAATGCAAACAGAATGGTGGAGATTTTACATACTTGTCAGTGTGAATGTCATATAGTGCCGATTCATTCGCCTAGTAGCCATGGAACGGTGGTCGAATCAACGTGCTGCAGCAGTAAAACTCTATCACGAAACGAATTCCATCATTCAGACACATGTTTAACGATGTTTTCGGATTCGATTTAACATTCCAAGACGCGGACAAGGCGGATTCACGCTAGGAAAGCAATATTGATGAATTAGGTTCATAAATTTGCCAGAATCAGCAGTGTTTTGGATGCAAAACCTGGTAGACCAAAGAGTGTACGCACCCAAAAAAACCTAGAGAACAAGAGTAGCAATCCAAGGAACTTCACGTTTATCGGTACGCGGGCAGACACAAGAATTAGGAATTTCTCGAAGAAGTATCCAGGGAGTGATGCGTGAGTTAAAATTTCATCCTTATAAGCTCTACATAGTACAAAAATTAATCCACAAGACAGACAGAATAGAGTACTTCTTTGCAATACTATGCTGCACATGTAAACGAAACATCTCTTTCATATGTTAGGTCAACAGAAAATCCACGCGAGTTACATGAAGAACGACTGCATTGGACCACGCTTTTGATGATGAGAATCCTACCGCTACTGTTGCAGCTCAACGGTACGTTAACATGCTTCAAAATGTTGTCATTCCCCAGCTACATAGGATTAGTGTTGACCCCCAAATTATTCATTTTCAATAGGATGGAGCAAAAGCCCATACAACACGAATAAGTATGGCTGTAGTGAGGGGAACTTTTGGTCATGTTATTTCACGTTTTGGTCAAACCCCGTGGTCAACACGTTCACCATATTTGTCGGTGCCAGATTTTTTCTTGTGAGGGTATTTAAAGCAACAGGTTTTTCGCCATCGTTACGACACCCTTCAAGAATTAAAAGAAAGCATTTGAAATGAAATACGCTTAATTAATCAAGAGTTTCTCAATCACGTGTTCGAAAATTTTGCAAATTGTTTAAGGCACTGAAGAAATAAAACGGCATTATGTACACTTAAGAAGTGTTTAGTTATTACCTTCCTAATTTGTTCGTAAAAATTAAATATATTAGTACGAAATAGTGGAATTTTGCGCCAGCCTGTATTTAAAACAGGCAAGTTATTATGTATGGAAGTTTAACAATTTATTTAGAACATTCTGTGAATTCTTTTGAATTGCAAATATCTCCAAAACTGTTAATATATTCCTAATAAGAATATTCAGAATGTAGTGTACAATAAACAGGCTGGTCTATTTAATAAAGAACTTAGTTGTACCACACTGTGGATAACGGTCCTGTAAAATTTTTTGGAAGATAAATAGATTCCGATGAACCGTTGACTTACCCTGCACATTATATTGTTCCACAGGTAGTTCAGTAGCGACTTCCTTGTCAGAGGGCGAAGCCACAGATAAACAAGTCGGTCTTCTAAAGATACACAAAAATAAGTTTAAAATGTTACCGATTCCTCTAAAATCTGTGCGACCTTTTATATTTGATGATATCGTGCTTTGTAAGCCAGGCACTGACGATTACGATGATGAAGCACCGAGAGAACAAGCTCTTAACGATATAAAGAGAAAAGTCGAAGAAATGATTCACACGGCAACGATTAAACAAGAAGGTAAAGCAATAGTTGTGTTCAGAAAACAACAAAGAAAATACAGGGTTACGCATTCCTATTCACTTTTTTCCATGAACATCGATATATTACAGTGTTATTTTCAGATAATGAGAATACACCTCTTTTGCCATTAATACGACTTAACGTAAAGTATTATGTGGAGGCGCAGATCACCAACAGCGTCAGGCTTGGTCATACGTACGAGACTAGAGTTGCTAATCCAGGAGAAATGTTTAAATTTGTTAATTTCATTCCTAAAGAGAGGCAAAAGAAAACTGATGGTGTTAGTGGCGCCGAGGAAAATGAGTTCATGGACGTAAGTATAATAATGCGTTTTCCGAGTAATAAACTCTAACCTCCGGTTTTCAGAACACTTTTTAACTTAGTCTCCAATCCAAATTTAATTCGTGATTAAATTAATTACTGTTTACATATACATTTTGGGCTGATGCAGTTCGTGATTAACTAATTAGAATTAAAACAAGAGTTGAGGCGATTAACAGCACAAAAATATGTTGGCGTGTGTTAACGACTACATCTATTTTAAATTTATACAAAAACCATTGGACTCCCTCTTAACCGGCTACTCCCGGCCTGGGACCCAGACTGAATAATGATTTGGCCAGTTAAACCGTCGTTCCCTTAATATTACAGAGCATTAAATACGTACACTCCCGAAATCGTTTTTATTATTGTAAGACTAACAAGGGAACACAGGGAAGTGTCCCTCACCGATTTAAATGAAACTTGGTGGGTTTGTAGACTGATGCAGTGTAAGAACAACGGTAACTTTCATAGATGCTAAGTCGCCCGTTTTCGGGGATGGGGCGGCCTACAGCCAACGCTACCTTTCGCTATTTGCTTTAATATCTCCAAAACTATAAGACATATCAAAAAAAAGTTAAGACAAATATATAACTGTTTTATTAGTACCAAAGGATAGCGACAATAGTTTGCCTGTCATAGTTCTTGTTTTCCAGAAACAACCCCCACCCCCCATATTTTTTTTAAATTTTAAAATTTTTATTTGCTGGAAAAGCTACTGCATAGTGGTGCACTTTGTAAATCCTTCGGGAAGCAGAATCGGACAGGATTCTCAAACTTCAGTGGCTGATCTTCGATGTATCCACTTTTATACCACGCATACTTAAATAGATTGAAGAACCGCGGCGATGATAATTGATTATGTGTCAAAGATTGTAACTGGATAATAATGTTTCTTTGATGTAGAGTTAAATCGTATCCCATAAGCAGTACGTCATCTGAAAAAGTCCTAACAAAATTTTTCCATATTCTAAAACCGTAGACGCCTAGAGGCTGTACCATTGAAGTTGTCTTCTTAGGTATTGGAAAAATATCGACTTTTTTGTTCGTTGGTACTAATTGTAAATTGCTCGCTTCTTTAGGACAATGCCCACTCCACGAATCCAATAACAAGACACTTTCAGCGTTAGTATTTGGTAAGAAAACATCTGTAAACCAATCTTTAAAATGCTGCGAGGTCAGTTTCCCTGATGTTGATGCAGATATATACACGTTAATAGGCCTAAAAAGTGTTTTTTGTACGTTCGGTCCAAATTGACCTGTTGTTTCTTTTAACACAAGAAAGAGGGGGGATAATAGTCGTCCATTTGACGAAATTGTTGGCATGATTGTGTAACTATGTGTAATAGATGATAATGATTGCACGGCCGCTTCCACTGTTTTTGTTCCAATGGCGGACAAGCTTCGACCGGAATGTATCTCTAAATTAAAGCCACTCTCGTCTGCATTGTAAACGTTGTCTTGTCCAACAACGCTAATTTTAGGTTTAATTTCATTAACAAATCGCTCGGCTGTGGATCGTAATTCGCCAACATCGCTATGAGTGGATCGTGTGATAAACTTTGTTATTTTACGAGAAACAATTCTATGTACTTTTTTGAAATGCCATATCCACCAATGACTTGCTTTAAATGAATTTTACTCTATTTCATCTTTTGCCTGTAGCGCCCATCTGCGAAGATCTATGTCGTGGATAATATTTCCGCTGTTTAGCGCTTCCTTAAATCTTATCAGAACATATTCTGTAACGTATGTACTTTTGTCCTTGTTGGTGCCACCCCGGTCAACACTTGCTTCCCATCTCTGAAGTTGCCTACTTGATTTTACCTGGAACAAATGAACGCCAAAGATACAAATGCTATTATTAGTATTGATGTTACAAACTGTACAAGATATCTTTATGTACTAGTTTTAGAAACTTTCCCTTACGTATTTAAATGTTTAGATAGAATAAGAAATTTACGTATTATATTACCTTTCTAAATCGATTTTGGACAGATTCTAACGAACGTCGTTTCGCTTTTCCACTTTTCCAAAACTCAACGGCTCGCGTTTTATATTCAATATCAATTGAACTACTTCCTTCTTGGGGTACATAGTCTTCATGTTCATAATCTTCATCATATTCACTTCTTGGTTCAACGAATTGCGGTTCCTGTGGACCAGCCAAGTCTTCAAATTCCAGCGCTACATCTGCCTCAAATGCAAAAGATGCCTCTTCTTGAGCTCTCACAATGATATCCTTTATAGCTTCGTGTAACTCTTGTTCTTCAGGTGTTATAGGTGTATCAGCGATATTTGCAACAAGGAATGTTGTAGTACATTAGCAACGTTGATTCTCATGACTTCAAGAAACTTTTCGACAGCCTAATTGCGAAACATACTCGTCGTCAATAAACTGAAGACTGCAAGTACTAATTGTAACTTGCCTTGCTTTATATATATATGCGTATGCAAAAGCATTTATGGTATACAAGATATCCTAATACTTACATTAATCTAGATAAAATTTAAATACTATAGAAATCATGTAATCTGCACGTGAAAATCAGCACTTGAAGTTTCAATGAGGAATTTTATAAGTATAACGGATAATACGCTAATCGGATACTTTTAAAAATAAATAATGGAATGTAATGCTGATAAGGTATAAATGATCTAAAAAGTATTAAAGATATTTAGACAGATACTTTAGGTAAGTATCTCTACGATTTGTTCACATCAATAACAATAAGTAATATTATTTACATATATACCTACATACATATGTACATACAGAGGTATACCTACTCAATTCGTATGTTATTGTTTTTTTTTTAATTGAGTTATTTTATAGCATGTTTAATATATATGGGTGAATTCTGCATAACTTTGTGTATTTTTCCAGCAAATAAAAATTTTAAAATTTTAAAAAAATACGGGGGGTGGGGGTTGTTTCTGGAAAACAAGAACTATGACAGGCAAACTATTGTCGCTATCCTTTAGTACTCATAAAACAGTTATATATTTGTCTTAACTTTTTTTGATATGTCTTATAGTTTTGGAGATATTAAAGCAAATAGCGAAAGGTAGCGTTGGCTGTAGGCCGCCCCATCCCCGAAAACGGGCGATTTAGCATCTATGAAAGTTACCGTTGTTCTTACACTGCATCAGTCTACAAACCCACCAAGTTTCATTTAAATCGGTGAGGGACACTTCCCTGTGTTCCCTTGTAAGTACATATGTATGAACATATACAGATTGAGAGTCGGTCCTATAGTCGCACCTACCTTGATCGGATATATTCGGCACGGGTGAAAGGATATTCGTTCATTACTAAAACTATGTATTATGTCACGTCTTTTAACTGTCAGTTGGTTACAGTCGACGTTTTAGTTTCAAAGTATTACTTTATTTGCACTATATTCACTTTGTTATACAATTGATGCCTCTTCGTTGTAACTAAAGAAATTGGTGATAAAATTCTATTATTTAGGCCACTCTATCAGAGATATTACCTATTTATTTAAAAGTAAATTCGAAAACACTATTGCTTTTGAAACTATACGCCATATAAATTAGAAATTATAAAATTATGGTTGTTTATATCCGTGCACACATAAAAGGGGCGCGGAATTATTAAATTAAGAACGAGATTTCTTACTTTGTGTAGCGGTAAAAGTATAACCACAATTTTTTACTGTGCGTAAAATAAAAAAAAAATAAATATCATTAACTTAAATTAAATAAAACTAATGAAATTTTCCCCGATGACAAATATCGGAGACTGGAATGTTGCGAGAAAGTTATGGATTGGTGTAATAATGATGAAAATTTTATTAAAATTGTTTTCTGATAAACATTCGTTTGCCGTATATTGATGTCATAATTCACCTGTGTCACGATATTAGTCTCGAAATAATAAACACGAACGCAATATCTCGAAAAAGTTCATGTCTGGACAGCCATCTTACGTAACCATATAATTGGACCCTTCTTTATAGAAGGAACATTAACTGTGAATAGATATCTGCAACATTTGCAGAATAACATAACACCTTCCGTACAAAACCTAGAAGATATTACGTTGTATGTATGTACGTTGTACGAGTATGGTTTCAACAAGATGGATGTCCTACTCATACAGCTGCAATTGTGCGAGAATATTCAGTGATAGATTACACTGGGGAACAGCAATTTCGTTGTCTTAAATCTGTGACTTGTTTTCAACTAACTTTTGGCCTCTGGATCCAAAAATAACCGCAGTTTTTGTCAATCACGTCAACTTTTTAAGCTACAGGATACCCTCAAAAGTCATACACATTGTGCGTATAAAGGAAAATAAAGTAAAAACTTACCAAATATACTGTTTATAAAGAGTAATTTTATTCATACAAAGGCTATAATAGTTACTGCAAGTTAAATTGTGTTCATACAAATAGTTGTTTTTTTTTTATCGAACATTAATTACATATTAAGGCAAAAATTTTCGCTTATAGCTTTTTCTGGAATGTTTAATCTATGAACATTCTCGCTTGATGCTCCAACAATAGTCAGCCATCATATGTACATCCCATCTACCTTGATACCGTGCTTCCCTGACCTTCAAATCCTGGTGAAATCGCTCACCCTGCTCGTCACTGACTGCACCAAGATTTTCCGAGAAGTTAGCAAGATGGCTATGTAAAAAGTGCTATTTGGTGCTCATGTTGCAACCTAGCAGTTTGAAGCTCTCCAAGAGTTGCTGGACAATTTTGGCGTAATTCTGTGCTCGTGTATTTCCAAGATAGTCTTTAACAATGTTTTTGAATGGCAACCAAGCATTCTTTTCAATTTCTGACATTGTTCCGATGAAATGTTCATCTTTAACAAGCTGCCGAATCTGTGGACCATCAAAAACACCGGCCTTTATCTTTTCAAATGACAGGCTAGGAAATGCCGAAATGAGATACTTGAAACAGTCTCCTTCAATTGGCAAAACTTCAACGAATTGCTTCATGAGACCCAATTTTATATGCAGAGGTGGAAATATAATGTTCTTTCTGTCGACAAGTGGCTAATGTACAATGTTTGCTGCTATCCCACATACACAAAAAGCAGGGATTCTTGGTATATCCGCGTTGATGGCCAAGAAGGAAGTTCACAATTTTAAGGTCAACACAAATGATCCATTGGTGCATGTGGTATTGCAACAAATGAATAACTTTCTTTATGTCTTCATATTCTTCACTCAAACGAACTGAATGGCCTATCGGGACTGAACCAAATAAATTTCCATTGTGGAGGAAAACACACTTCAAGCTCCGCTTTGAGCTATCGATAAACAGTCGCCATTCAGTTGCGTTATAGGCTGAAATTCCCAACTCTTCCATTAAACCATGTATGTTATGGCAATACACAAATCCATCGTCACTTCGAAAGTATTGTAGAAACGCACTTTCTCTTGATCGAAAATAGGTTACCTTAGCTCCCTTTTCAAGCAAGTTTTTCTCGTGCAGTCTTGATGCTAAGAGCTCTGAAGCTTTTTTGGATAGTCTCAAATCTCGTACCAAATCATTCAACTCATGCTGGTCAAATCCATTACGAACGGGATCATCTTTAATTTCAAAATCTTCATCGTTGGAGTCACTTTGATCTTCACCAGACTCCTATTCCCGTATTTCCAAAGAGGGCAATTCATTGAAAACTGGCACTGGGATTTCGGCTGAATGAGGCACTGGGCGTGTAGCTGATGGTAAACTAGGATACTCTATTTTACATTTGTTTTTCTTGTTATATCCTGACGTTTTCAGTATACAAAAGTAACAATCACTTGAATGATCTCTGGGCTCTCGCCAAATCATAGGTATACCAAATGGAAGTTTATCACGTGTTCCCTTTGTCCACATCCGTAAACCCTCAACACATTGCTTACACACTTTGTGAGGGGCCCATGATTTATCTTGATCACCAATTTTCACTTTAAAATAGGCAAAATTCCTCACAAATGTACTGATGTTTGTCCTTTGACTGGGAATGCTAAAACTGCCACATATGTAACAAAACGAATTAGGGCTGTTTAAGGACTTATGACGTGAACTAGCAAAGGTAGACATAAGGAAAAGTTTCAGTTCATATATAAATAAACACTAAACACTGCTAAGCTTGTATATAAACAAGAACTCAGACTCCACGTCGGAATGGGCTGCACCGTTTCAGAGCGACACACAGCGTCTCACTACAGTATCTCAGGCGTAACTGAACAAGTCCAGACAAGTATAAACCTCTCGCTGTTCTCATATGCGTCATTCACCCGGCACCTATCGGAGAAGGTTTGTGTCAGCCAATAGGAGAGCAATAGTGCTTCCTATGATCCATGTTCGATTTCGCGGAGAGTGGTCACATTCTCATAAGGTGTAGAGATAAAACTTGACGTGGTAGAAGAAAACTAACTACAGTTTTGAAACCAGCATGCCTAATTAACTAGAAAACAGCTCAAAAACCAAACTCAACAGAAATTGTGTTACAAATTGTTGCCCAGTGTTATTAACTACATGTGGCACTATTCGCTGGCCCCCACGATCACTTGACTTATCTTATCAATTCTTCAATTTATGGCTTCCAAAATAATAGAGCCACTTATATTGCAGAGCTACAAGCTAAGATTGTCAACACAGTACCGTATATTCCACATGAAGTGTTGCCAAATATAGGAAGAGGCTCTTATGATCGATTGGGATTTTGGTCATTCGAATTTGGAGGTCGTTTTGAAAATATTAAATGAATCAAATGTTACCTATTACATTTACGAACAAACCAGTTTCTGAGGCTATTCTTGTTAGATTTTTTCTTTTATTTTATATGCTTGATTCTTTAATTAAAGCCAACAAAGTTTTCATTCGAGACTATTGTTTTTATGAAAAGCACACTACTATAGTTCGCGTTTCTCAAACGTTTTTGAACACACACTTGCCAGTGGCAAGTTCTGTTTCGCCGTGAACATGAAAATGGATGGAAAAGAAACGAAATATATGATAGGCTGCAGAAATAAAGGCATAGGTATTCGTACTACAGTTGCATAAGTATTTAGTCCGGCGGGTCCAGCGCAATGTTTAAATAGTGCTCGGTTTGTGATAACGCCGCGAACGGACACAGCATTAGATGATTTTAATACGCACTCGTGAATGGTCTAGATGAAAAAATGTTTATTACAAATTTCTTTTGTTGTAAAGAAAAGATATCGATTGTGTAATATACAATCGGTATAATACGAAAAGGGCAATACGGCAAAATTCAAACGTCACTGTACATAACTGACAGTTAAGAGCCGTGACAATACGTATATCAGTAATGAACGATTATCTCCTCTCCTGCTCCGAACGCATCCGATCAAGCTACGTGCGACCATAGGACCAACTCTTAATCTGTATAGCCTACTTTATCGTAAAATGTAAGTATTATACGTATAGTACATATAAAAAAAATAAGCCCTAAAGATAATCGTTGATTTTCTTTTATTTCGCCATTTTTTCACAAACATTATGTCATCTGGAGCAGGGTCTTCTTGCTGCTCAATATAGGATGCTATTAGCGCAAGTTCGATTTTTTACTTCTGCCTGGCTTACTTTTTCTACATCCTCCTCTTCAATAACATTTTCTTGATCTTGAACTCCACCAATAATTGTTTGCATTATACCATCGTCACTCAAAAACCTGTTTTCAAGACTTTCGTCAGCAGTAACCCGTTCGCATAATCTGCTGTAAGACCACCACATTCAGGAAGTTGTAAATCAATGAGTAGGTTGGTGTCATCAGATTCAGGTGCCGCTGTAGTATTCCGCACAGTTGTAGGATTATCTTTATTTTTTTCAATAGCAAAATGTTTATAGTCTTCAAGGCAGCGATTAGTCCTGTGTCTTTATCATTCAGCTTTGAGAGGATTTCAGAACAGGGTTTGTGCCTGTAACGTCTTTTCAAGCTTGCAATGACCGATAGTTCATGCGTTGCAATAAGCTTGCTACATGTGGAGGAAGAAAATAAATAATTCGACTTCACTTGTGAGCTTCTCTGGATGTATTGGAGCATTGCCAATGACTAAAACAGCTTTAATTGGTAATTTTAGTGTTGAGGGGTGCTTTTTTACTTCAGGTACAAACTCGTTCTGTAAAGAAATAACTGTCCGTCCATGCTGATTTCTGCGCACGATAATGTACAGGAAGGGATGACATGTTCACATTTGTTAAAGCACGGGGCTTTTTAAGCTTTCCAAATACAAAATAGGAATCTTGTGTGTTCCAGTGGCGTTGCGTTGGAACAAACACCTACCCCTTTATTTGTTTTAAATCCAGGAGCTGATTTTTCTTGACTTGTAGCAAATGTTTTCTAGGATAAAAGTTTAAAGTTAATGCCAGTTTTGTCCATGTTATAAACTTGTTCTGAGAATAATCCTCTTTCTGTTATATAATCTTGAAATTTTATAGGCAACTCGCTTGCTGCTAGTGTATCTGTTGACAATTTTTCACCGGACACCCCTATAAAATGAACTCCATGTCGCTTTTTCCAGAGTGTGAGCCAGAGTGTGTGTTTGACTAGATTCTAATTGAGCGCAAAAATCCAGAATTGCTTTTCGGTTCCTCCGTACTTTTCCCTAAATTTCGTTTAGTTATAAATAAGCTTGACTGACTATCCTTTGTCCAAACGCTCAAGGGCATTGAGCTTTTGTTCCATTGTTACAACTTTATGTTTCCTTTTGTCATTTCTTCAACACAACGCACCCGGTTCACACAGTGATACGCAAGAAACACGTCAACGCCATAGTAAATCAGCAGCTGAACTGAACTAAATAGGCTATCTGCTAGAGACATGTCGTGACAGGTCCATGAGTCATCATCGTCTCTAACTCGTGGCGGCCGGTTAAAAGGGAGTCCACTTTAATAGCAATTTCCTTGATATTTTACTTTTTTGGACGTTAATATTGACAGAAATCAAAATGACCTTTTGAATTTAATCATGAATTAAATATTTAATTCGCTTTCTGTAAACCGGGGGCAAGGCTTCTTGGAAACAGTCGGTAATACGCAAAAGTAATTTGTCTGTCTAGTTGGCATTAAATATGTTGAATATGGTTACATGTAAATAACATTAAACGAAGGTAGGATCCTCATTTCAACAACATTTCATAGTTAGCAGGAATTTCCCGCTGGTTTTAAGAAGTCAACCTTTTTTTTTTGTGAATTTAGTTAAATATAACAGCAAAAATAATGCAGGTGAATGATTGGGCTACCCGTGTTGAAGATGTAGTAGAGAAATATTTTGAGGATTACGCCCGAGGCGACAAGATGAAAGTGTTGTCTGTTAAATTAATGACCCAAGCCGTTGCCAGATTTGTCGACTATTCTGATAATGACGCTATGAAAGTAGCATTTGAGTATGCGTAACTAATAGGGGAAGGTATTATTACATCTAGTAATACTTGACATTTTAGAAGCCAACTAAAGAAGACGGTAAAAAAATTGGAGGAAAAGGATGCAGATTGTGACCAGATCGCTGAATGCTTAGAAACTATCAAACAGGAACGGCTGAGGAATGAAGAAAAAGAAGTCGCTGAGGTAATATCTAGTGCCTTTTTAAATGCGATATCGCTTTAATAAAATACATAAGTTATATCTGCGAATTTAGTCCAAGGTTATTTTTTGCTTGCTTTCATTCTAGAAATAGTATAAAAATTAGAAAACGCGTATTGAATTTCAAAAATGTATCTAATAAGGGAACGGCACGGTCCAGGAAATTTAGTTTGACAGCAAACTGTGAGGTGACTACCCTTAGATTAGATTAGTCTTTGAGGTGGTTCTTGACCTACCCCACTGCGACCTTTTCAGATCTATTGTGGTTCCTCTATCATTAAATCAATTTTCAGTAGGCCTAGTAGCCGTGTGGGTGATCCTTTTACGTAGGTTTCGGCTTTTGTGCTCTTCCATCAGTCTTGGACTTTCTCATTTTTTCATTGTTTAGTAGTTGCTTTAATTACCGTATAAGCCATGCCTATAGAATGTTTTGGGTTCTTGCCGGCAGTTGACAAGCCTACTCAGGCTAATTCGTCTGCCTTGACATTCCCTCGATGACCTTCGTGTCCTGGTACCCAGACCAGGGTCATATTAGTTCGTCTACCCAGCATGTTGAACGCATTCATGCAGTCCCCCACCAGTTTCGACTTCGCCTGTGTGAAGTCCACTGCTTTTATCACTACTTGACTGTCTGAATAGATAGCGATAGATCGATAATTGACTTCTTGTTTATCTGATTCTTTAATACATCCTACTGTTCTTTCGGCTTGAAATACTGCGGCGCGTTGAATTAGGCCTAGTGACTTAGTAATTTTTGGTCCAATCCCGCAAATTCCGACTCCAATTTCCGTCTTCGAGCCGTCTGTGTACCAGACAGATTCGACCTTAATAGGCGGTCCTTTTTCCATTCTTCTCTGTCTGATATTACCGTTTTATAGTTTTCGTCAAAGCTGTATTGGGGACTAATGGCGCCGCTGGGACCGCTTATTATCGGCCCTGTCCTAAGTTTCTTTAACAGCCTCTGGTGGTCTGCACCATGCGATCTAATTATGGGAGCTTGGCCATTCATTAGTTTGTAACTTGTTAGCCTAGCCTCTCCTTGAATATGTACATGAAGTGGTTCAATGTTAAGGATGACCTCCAAAGCAGCTGTCGGGGTAGTTTTCATGGCCCCCGTAGCACAAAGACATGCTAGTCTTTGTATGCCACTTAGCCGCCTTATTGCCTCCACCTGCAATGCCTTTGTCCACCATACCACCGAGCCATATGTTATCATTGGTCTAGTGACCCTCATGTATAACCACAGCATCATTTTTGGGCTTAATCCCCACGTTTTTCCACACAACCTTCTACATCTGCCAAAGGCAATAGTAGATTTGTTGATGGTTTTATTGATATGAGAGTTCCATATAAGTCTTTGGTCGAACCACGTGCCGAGGTATTTCGTTTCTTTGGCAAATGGAATCTCCACTCCTCCTAGCATAATTGGCTTTAAGCCTCGAATTATGCATTTCCTTGTAAATACGATGATTTGTGTTTTTTGGCCACTGACTACCCTTAGCATATTAATATACCGAAATATTAGGACGCACTATCCAACCAATTTTGAGAAAAAAATTATCGTAAACTTCCGGTTTAACTGTCAGTAATTCCAACTTGAATGTTTCTAATGAAATATCCTGTATACCATTTAGGTTTTGAATTACTACATTTTGTTACGAATACAAAAATATGGGGTTCGATATTTTATTTCTTATAATTTTTGAGGCAAAGGCTAATAAGATCTAGTTAGTCTACGAGTATGAAACCTAAATATCAAACATGGTTGACTCCGGTAATGTTCGGAAAATATTGTTTCTGGAATGCTTTTGAACTGAAATTAGAAGAAATTCACCAAAGCCTGTCACATATGTGTCATTTGCCATTTTTATGACACGCGAATAGATATACAAAATCGACAAAATCTTTCAATTTAAGAAAATTCTTAGTAAATTAATAAACTGAAACTACAGAGAACAATAAAAAAGTATGTTTTGCTTACTGTTTTCTTGAATACTAACAATGGTAATTCTTTTACTGTAAGTATTTATTTGAAATATAATTTTTCAATTCTTTGTCTCCATCTTCGGAAGTATATTTGGAGACGTCGGTTATTTTTAAATAAAACGAATTATTCCATATTACGCGTGCTAAGTTTTTAGGCTAAAATCGGGTGAGATGGCCAACATTTTGTAAACCACATTATCTATGAATTACTGGTAAAGCTTAAAATATTTGTTCTTGTGTCTGCACTAGCTGAATTATAATACTAACAGGGAACTACGAAACTATATGCGAAAAATAAAACACTTCTATTTTTGATTGATTATAAAAAAAGTTCAAATTGACCATCTATCCTCATTCATTTGGGTGAGTTGACCAATGCAATATGGGACAGACGGCCACAAAGTATAAATAGGTAAAATAAATAATAACAAAACAAAATTAAAGAATTTCTAATGAAAAATGAATTGTATTAACGCGTATTTGCTAAAACGCGGTTTTACCACTCATTTGACAAGTGTTTATAAAGGAAGAACAGTTTTTATGGAACCATCTTTTGTAGATTATATATTCTATCCAATCGTCTTTCTTTCGCATGCATCTACCATAACTTTCTCCACATCCTGTGCATTCGGTCGCTTCTTCTAAATTATCACTTTCCTCTTCGTAGTGCACTACTTGGTTCGCTTTATCTTCATCTGGACTTGGCTGAGGTGAGCGTCTTCTCTTTTTAGCATTCTCAATTCCTGAAATTTTCTTCTTTGTTTGTTTAGTTCTGTTTGCGGTTTTATTTTTCACAACTGCAATGTTGTCGGGAGATGTTAATACAGCAGCCACGGCTTTTCCTCGTTTTTTCGCGGATGTAATAAGTATGGGAGTGGGGTTAGTCTGTTCCAAAAGCTTTCCTGGAATTAAATCAATGGCAGATGTATCTGTCACCGAAGTTGTGCTTCGAGCTTCTGTGATTGCCTGGTTACATGATGTTCTATCCGTTGGAGTATTCGAAGGTTGACTATATGTTAGTTCAGAATCGGTTTCACGATTTACTTCAAGGTCTCTTATCTGATCAGAGAGTGTAAGCATGATCGGGTATGCAATCAGAATTCCAGGGAAATATTGCCGTGGCTCTGAAGCCTGATATTGCATTCCCAGCAGTGGCTGATTTTCCCGCACTTGCATCAAAGTCGATGAGCTCTCAATTGAATTTCGTATCAGAACGTGTTGTAGACGTAGTAAAGTACATAAAAACTAGGCCACCGAAAGCCAGATTTTTCAAAAAGCTATGCACAGCCCTGCTACACTGCTGCAGTTCACGATGACTTTCACGTGGCAACGTCTTATCCCATGCATTCGAGCTACGCCAAGAAATTCACACTTTTTTTCAAGAGGAAGTTCATGAAAACTCCAGGTACTTTGCCGAATCCGACTTTTTGCTGAAACTAGCGTATTTGTGTGATATATTTGACAAGTATAAGTGTAATAAATGTGAGCTTCACATTGTGAGGTTTACCTTAAGACTTGTTTTCATTTTTGTGCCTAATTTATGTCATTGTACACATATTTTGAAAAGGGCGACGGGACAAAATACTAAACCTGTAAGTGCACCGCGGACTGATAAAGTTTGGGAATCCCTGTTCTAATTCAAAACTAAAATCATATACAGGCTGTTTCACTAGAAATCTTCAATGATTACAGTTAAACTGGTAGTTCAATTTCGATACCTCTAAAAACTCCAAAGATATTTACTTGATTTCACACATTTGCTCATCACCACACACAAAACCATACAGATCAGTACGCCTAAGTAGATACCGTAAATACAGGACATTGACAGTCGCTTTTGACATGTTAGTCACCTGATCGACCCCAGGTGTGAAGTATGTGTTCTGTTTGTACTGGTGTCCGTTCGGGTGGCTAGGAAAGTATGTATGCGGCTAATGATTTCCAGTCGAGGCCAATAATAATAATAGAAAAAAAATAGGATTGACAGTCGCTTGCCTTGCCACCCAATATTGGTGCAGTGTGTAAAATATTCGTTAGCATTGAAACTGATTCTTCACAATAAGTTGTAATGATTCTTATTTGAATACAGCATTACAATGGTACAATTACATACATATTGTTCGTTTTAAGGTTATTATTACTAGAGTTGCTCAATTTGCGCCAACAGCCAGTGGCGGGCACATAAAAGTTTACACAAAATAAATGGTCAGTAAAATTTAATACGTGCTCAAACACTTACCGTCTTAAGAGTCTTCCGTGAACTCACAAAGTGAATAATGTCTGTTAAATATCTGCAACATTAGATATGTTTCCACAGTTGTTTCGGCAAACCGAATGCGGCGTGAGGAAAAAGTGTGCTTATATGCAGAAAACGAACGTTCTACATCTAGTGACGTTATATTTGCGTAGTTAAAATAATTTTTGGAACAACTTAACGGTTCCGTTGACGCACCTTCACAAATTTGTCTTAATGTGCCAAAATCAGAATCTTTCTCTAAAACACTTTCAATCCTTTCTAGAACACAAACATTTTTTGCGTCTTCTACCGCACATAGCTGTACGTGAACATGTTGCACTATTTGCAGAGATTCCACTAACGACACCGAAGGATTTTGTAATTTTTCTATTGCCTCCACTAGTCCGAAGTAATTATTCTAAATAGTTTTTAAATCCGTTTTAACCTGACTTATCTTGAAATTTCGACTGGCTTTCCTTGATAGCCGCATCTTCCTTTGGATCGAATTGTAAAACCACGTTCTTAATATTCTCAAAATATATATGATAATAAAACGCGGCCTGTAACCATGTTCCCCAACGTGTAAGAATAGGTCCTGGTGGCTCAGGCATACGGGGGCACAGTCTGTGAAATTTGCGAATACGTTTTGGGGATTTGACTAACACTACTTTTGTATGCGCTATTAAAGCGTTTACCTCAGGATAACATTATCTAATACTATCTGCCACATGACTGAAAGCATGAATTTTACACGTAATATGTAACAAGTTAGCACAATGTTTTTTAAGAGACCGGCCTACAGAAAGCATGTTTGCGGCACCATTACTCATAAACATCAACAGTTGGTTTGTTGAAAGTTCAAACTTTTCCTATGTATTTAACACTAGCTTTGAAATTACTTCGGTAATACATTGTTGTACTCGTCTGGAAGCTAATAGAATTGAAGGTGACGATTGATGTGGTTCCATTGTACGTACCATTACATTAACGACAGAATGTTTTTTACGATCTGTTGTTTCGTCCACACATAACCACAGTTTTTTATCTTTCAACTCCGATTTAATTCTTTTTTCAACATGTTCACGAGCATATGGCACAATTTTTTGTAACGATGCCTGACTTGGTAATTTGCAGTCCGAATATTTATTCCAAAAGAAGACATATGCTTCCTTGTCTAATAAATTAAACGGTAGATTACTTGCAATAAAGGTAACACATAAATTAAATTTAAATTTGTCACAGTGTTGCGTGCAAGTTTTTTTTGAAGAATGCTGTTTACTATTTACGTGACGTAGACAATCCCTTTAGGATCAACACTTTAGAGGGATATTACAAACTGCACACTGAATTTTAACGCCATCATAATTTAGCTCAGGCATTTCTGCTAAAAATTAACTCTGTCCAACATTTGACATTTTCGCGATGTAGGCAACATTTTTAAAATGCGTAGAACTATGAAATATTATTTACAGCAGTGTACATGTATACACAACAGATCTGGTTGAGACTCGCAGTTATACTGAGTGTTGTATCGAACCTCCGCCACTGCCCGTTGGCGTTAGTGAGTAACTCTATTACAAACTGTCGATTCGACAGATGATTTCGCAACACTTTGGTGAATCTACTTGAGCGAACTGATCTGTATAAAACATCAATGCAACACAATGATGTTATGAATGACTGCTTTACAGCAAGCAGAAAGTAATTGGAGAGACAGACATTCGAATAAATAGAAAAATGTCTAGTCTAGAGGTGGTTGAAAATTACATTGAGTAATAGAAATAATATTTCATTCTTTTATTTATATTACTTGTAGAACTAAGAAGGCAAGCAAAAACTTTTATAAGGAATAATATCTTTTCATAAGACGCAAGTATTTCTTTTTTTCAACCAAATACATTACATGTACATTATTTTTACGCAGTTAGCAAAAGAATTTGGCAAGGCACGTACGGCAAAGCCAAAGGATGCAGAGATGTATGTCATTAGCGATAATGAAGATAATCATGATATAGACGAACTCCCAAAAAAAACGACCAGGGGAAGAGCCTCTAGAGGTGGTACATCTCGAAGACCGCGTGCAAAAGGTGCACGCGCCAAGTGAAGTTATTTATATACTTCGCTATTGTTTTGAACTATTTTTGTATTCTGCTATTGCTTTGAAGTATTTTTATATTCCACTATTATTTTGAATTATTTTTATATTCCATTTGCATCGTTTAACAGTAATAAATGGTTTAATTTCAAGTTGAATCGATCCTTTATTTAGATATCCAATCAAAAAGGTGGAACTTATCATTTTTCACCCTTGAACCTGCTAAAAACTATTTAAGTTAGGCACTCTAAAAGTTATACGGATGCTATACTTGCAATCAAATTTGTGAACTAAACAGTTTTATAACTAATGTAATAATCGAAAATTGTCTATTATCCAGTAATTCCTAACGTAATGTGTTTTAAAAATTCCGGCAAAAATCTGAAAGTCATGCCAAAGGGATTGCTCAAATCAGCTTAAATGTTCCATTTATTTCTATTAAGTTAGTTATCTTTGATATCCAAATGTGGTATTTGGAAATTCTACAAAAATCTCTAGAATAATTGCTATGTGATTACAAAGGTTCGCAAAGCCGGTGCCAGATCATGGGCGTGTAGAGAGGCGGGGATATACCATTCGCTGTACGAATAAAAACATTACGCACAAACCTAAGAGGGGAAAAGCTTAACAATCGCGTAAAGAAGATTAGTCTGCAAATATCATTTCGGTTTTAGTAGCAAGTACGAGCAAGCTTAAACCCTCAGCTACAGCAGGTGAAGATCAAATCCCCTCTTTCCTTATCAAAGATTGTCGTACAGTACTTGCTGCTCCTTTAACGACAATTTTCAACTTAGTATTGCGAACAAATTGCTTTCCGACAAAGTGGAAACAGGCTAAAGTAATACCTGTTGTGAAAAAGGGAGATAAGTCTAGCATACATAACTATAGACCAATCTGTATACTATCAAATTTTTCTAAGGTGTTTGAGCAGATCCTATGCAAAATTATTTATTCTAACGTCCAACATAAAATATCTAGCATTCAACATGGTTTCATGAAAGGCCAATCAACTGCGTCGAATCTAGTGTGCATCACGCAAGATATCTGTACCACCTTAGACGATCAGAGCCAACTTGATGTCATTTATATGGACTTCATACGTGATTTCGATACTGTAGATAGGTATTTTACTGCGAAAGCTGAATTTCTTTGGTTTTAGCAGAAACCTTAATCTTGTGGCGTCCTACCTAAAGAATAGATCTGGCTTTAGATCTGAAGGCTTCATCGCTACGTCGGGAGTGCCTCAAGGATCCAACCGTAGTCCGTTGCTCTTCATACTGTTTATCGATGACTTATTGAAGCAATTAACCTGCCCAGCACTCTCATATACAGATGATTTGTGCATGCTTGGTGTCAAGCAAACAAATTACTTTTAAATATTAATAAATGTATGCAAAAAGAAGGACACTTACTATCTAGATATATAATATTGATGAATACCCTCTTGACTGACTTGGGCGTTCTTTTTGACAATCATCTTACTTTTGCTGCACATATCACAGAAGTTTGTCAATCGGCGGGCAGAACGCTGGGTTTTCTGATGCGGTCGGCCAGTCTTTTCATAGACTCTGATATGCTCAAATGTTTATTCTCTGCCTTGGTCTGTTGTACATTAGAATATGCATCAGTTATGTGGAATCCTATCTATACCTGTTATGCTCTGCAACTTGAACGTGTTTAGCGACGTTTTCTGGAATTTTTAAACTACAAGACGGCCGGAGTGTATCCTGTGAGGAACACTGACCAGCACGGTCTTCTTCGCGACCACGATATGGTTTCATTGGATGTTCGTCGTGAAATCGCTCTGGCTAATTTCCTATACGATGTACTTCATAGCAAAGTAGATTGCCATCGTATTCTAGGAATGATTCCATTGAACGTCCTGAAAGTATCGTGCAGAAATTCATTGACATTTTATGTTTCTACATGCAAAACAAACATCTTAAAAGGAAGTCCTTTGCATCAAATGTGTAAGTTTGGGAATGAATGATTTAATGATATATTTTTTTAGAGACGCCTTAAAATGTAACATTGAGATCTTTAATTTTATTGTATTACAAGTCTATTATAATAGGTCTTTTGCTTGCATAATGTATTACTTTTGTGCACACTATACTTTTGTTGTTGTGTCTCTTTTTGGTTCGCTGTTGGGGACAATAAATAAATATTGTTATTATTATACAACGCGTTTATTAAACATACGGCAAAAATTCAAGGCGTTATTCCATGAACTATTTTAAGAATGTCCTTTGATGATTTTTGAAAAGCCCCTTTGTTTCGAAGATACAGGGCGAGAAAAATTTTCGACAAAACCAACATTTTATTACCAAAAATTACATTTAAAGTTTCTTAATCTACAAGAACTGTTGAAAATGACTACCTCCAGCTGGGATGCAAGAATCCTATCTTCTCCTCATTGACTGCCGAACTCTTTTAAAAACACCAGGGTCGTTTCTTATTGAGTTACACCCAGCAATTATCCGATTTCTTAAATCTTCCACACTTTCCACTGGAGTAGAATAAACTAATTACTTTAGATGGTCCCATAGGAAATAATCCAGGGGGTTTAAGTCCGGGGATCGAGCAGGCCATAAGTGAGGTCCACCTCGACCAATCCAACAATCTCCGTATGTTGTTGTTAAAAACTCACGAGCAACCACACTAAAATGCGCTGGTGCACCATCGTGCATAAACCACATTGCATTTCTTGTTGCCAATGGTACATCCTCCAGAAACAGAGGTAGCGTTTGTTCCAAAAAGTTTCGATACACCTCGCCGGTAAGTCTTCCTGGTAGAAATACCGGTACAATTAGCCAGTCACCCACAATTCCTAACCAAACGTTCAACGAGAACTGATGTTGAAAACGATCTTCAAGTACCTCATGTGGATTTTCTTCACCCCACACATGGTTATTGTGAAAATTCCTTATTGCATTTCTTGAAAAATTCGCTTCATCGGTAAAAAGAATCAGTGTCAGTAGTTGAGGGATTTGAACCAATGTGACCACTGATAGAATGCAATCCGTGGAGGAAAATCAGCAGGAAGAAGTGCCTGAACGCGTTGTATGTGGTATGGGTACAACAAATACTCCCTAAGAATTTTCCAAACAGTCCCATTACTTACATTCGAAGTATTTGCAATTGTTCGAGAAGAAGTACCTGGATCTTCCTCTATCATGTCCAGCACATTCTCTTCTAATTCTACCGTTCTTACTGTCATTGGCCTCCCTGGTCCTCCACTTCGTTTCAATGTGCCTGTTTCATAAAGACGTTGATGAATAGTTTGGAAGGTTTTTCTATCAGGAACATTACAGTCGGGAAATCGTTCAATGTACAACCGTCTAGCTTCTAATGAATTGCCATCAGCAAGTCCATAAATGAAATGCATGTCAGTCATCTCGGCGTTCGTATAGCGATTCAAGATAGAGGACTTCACTAACGAAAGTTTAAATATTAAAAGACAGAAAATACACGTCAATCAGTCTCAACAAATTTGACATATACAAAATGATAAATCACGAAACGTATTCAAATGAAATCCACGTTTTAACTGATTTACTTTTCTATGTCTGCACTTGCCTATTGTTAGTGGGTAAAACAGCCGTTCTTTGTAATCGGAATGTTGTTAAAAGATTACGCGTTTTTACAATTTTTTTATACTTGGTAAGTTCAGTGTTGTACGCCATATTTTTATTTCGGCTACATTAATAATTTCAAAATATCAAAATTGGTTTTGTCGAAAATTTTTCTCGCCCTGTATCTTCGAAACAAAGGGGCTTTTCAAAAATCATAAAAGTACAAAATATTCTTAGAATAGTTCATGGAATAACCCCTTGAATTTTTGCCGTATGTTCAATAAACATCCTGTATTATTATAAGTATGGGTGAAGAAATAATTCGTCAAAATTATTGCTTTGGGTTTGTTTCAAAATATCCATACTTTAAATACGACGGATCTCGTGTGAGGTGTTTGGTGCGCATTAGGGATTTACTGATTTGGAAACGATCACAATGCGAAAAACTTAAATAGAAAAGGCGCGATCAAAAACCCTATGTTGAATTTGAAATGGTAGCGAATCAGCTATGCTTTGTGTTAGCCGGTTGCTTGAACCTACTTTCCTTACTACGTACATGCCGAAACTATTCGCCACTGCTATCAAGATGTAAATGAACTAATAGCATATACTAAAGCAATACTTTTCAAATCTGTCAGTCTAATTCCGCAATTTCATGAATGGTGTCCTAATATTTCAGAACCCCCACAAGCAATTTTGACCCGATTACTACCAAGTAATAACGAATGCCATTACAAAGGTCTTAATTTCCGTTAATCGAAAGTGATGAAAAAAGTGTCAAACATTACGTCATGTAATGTTTGCATAATGGGGCCCACACACGATCAAACGATTTGCGCAGCAGAGGGCGTTGTGCAAACTTGTGATCGTGTATGCCTTTATTTAAAGCGGTTGCGCAACAGTTTGAGTAAATTCAAACTCGTTTGAAATTATGTGTGCAACACGTGCCGTTATGCAACAAACTTGAGCGTGTATGTGGATGCTTGAAGCTGTTGTACAACAGTCTCTCTCGTTGCTTGCTAGAGAAGTTTAATTTCTTTGTTCCAATGTTAACAATTAAATAAAATGGCGTTATCTACGGCTGGAAATAAAGGATTTCGGCGAGAATTTATACAGATGTATTACGATTTACCAGAATTGTGATAGTTCCAGCTCGCTGATAAGATTTTCAAGAAACACTTCTTTTTTAACCACTCTGTTACGTTCTCCTGGTTTGAAGAACAATGCTGGTAGTCGTCTGCTTCGGCGTATTTTCCTTGCGATGAGGAACGACCTATTCCTTTTGTTTAGGTATATAAAATATTTGCCTATTTGCTCGATAGCTCAGTATCTCTCGAAATGAAACACAGTACGTATGTGTAAAAACAAATTTATTAAAAGAGTTCCCTTATAACAAAAAATATATATAAAAATGTGAGGTGTCTCTTGGAAATTTATCTGGGGTTTAACCTTGCTTACACACTAAGTACTAGCATAATTTGTTACCCTGAACATTGTTTTTTAATAACCCTTTTATTGTATCTCCTACAGAAAATACATTTTACTAATTGAAAACGTTAATTTTTTGTAAATTTCCAAGATATACGTGATTTATCAGCAATAAAATTATGGCATAAATTACTTACTATTCAAGCATGGCTGAACTCCAAAGGATGAAATTTCAACTCAATAATTTTCTGTCTGCCTTACCTATCCATGCGTTAGTCCGGGGCACGCTGTCTAAAAATATGCGTATACCTTAGTAATGTATATTATACGGTTTCCTTACTTGTTTGTATACATATTTTGTGGACCTATTTGCATGTATACTTATATAAATGTGCCCTCGGTATATATTTCGCAAAATTTGTATGGCAGGTTTTTCTGGTAGGTCCAGTACAATCTAAGTCATTACGGCGATGGGGTGATAGTAACAAACCCAAGGAACACCTTGCAAATACCATTTAAATACTAAAAGACTCTCGAGGTTATGACAAGCTGCAAAGCTTATATACCCCGTAGGGCCGTCACCACACAAAACGTTGTTTTAAGAATGCACTTAGTTGTAATACAATTAATGTAACCTTAAGTGGAGTATAGTGAATACTACTTGCAACAATATCAGTATTTCATAGGCTTAATTCGAATAGCATTGTTTCCGTTTAAAGATATACACTACATGACATGGAAATTGCAACACCAAGAAGGGGTGCGAATTTTTTGACCTAACTTGGCAGAAACGTATAACTATTCAAAAGCAATAATTGAATTATTATCTATCCTTACTTAGCGCAAAGTTCAAATATTTCCGTCTATACAAAGGCAGTGTTCATTATATTCTATTTCGAAGTAATTGTTGCCAAATTCACCGACTATTAAAATTAGGTACTTGATGTTTATCTTACGTGGTCCATGCGGAGGCCATTGTAAAATCAACAACAAACTTAAGCACATTGCCTACCAAAAACTAACAAATTTAAACAAACCTACCATAATTAGTTAATTGCAATAGAGTTCGATGAAATAAGAAAAAAGTTAAAATGAGAAAAAATAATTAGGATAACAATGAACGAAAGCAGAATATAGTAACAATAAACAACAAAAATAATTTGCGCTTTTGGAATTGAGATTTGACAGTTTGGCAATTGTTATGATTACTTTGCTTAGCAACGAGCTCTTTAGATCAGTTTGGCGTCACAAGAAACAATTTGGCTTTCTTTCCCAGCCAACTTTGTTTAACAACAAAAACAGACTACCAAAACCTTTATTGCTGCATATCGTCACATTTCTTAAGTTAAAGTATAACATAAATTGTATCGTTGGATTCGCCTTTCGATTAACTTTCCAGAAACGTAAAAATATACACAGTGTTCTATTTAAAATAAGAAAGTTGTATCACTTCCGGTGACACCGGAAATACAATTAAACTGCTGATAACGGCAAAAGTTGAAAATCGACATATTTTTTCTAAAAACGCCAGCTTCTATGGCTCAAAAGTTAGCATGGGGAGGGACACTTTAGGACCTGACTGTATAAATATATGTACTTATGAGATTATCATGTAATTTTATTTTACTTTCTGTTTTATAAGTAGTTTCATTTCAAAATTATGTTTTGCTATTCCAACTTAAGATACAAAATAAATAAATAAATAAATGTTTATTGTCTAGTTGACCAATTCGGCATAAGACTAGTCAAAAAACAATCAATAATAATACAAAAGCAAAAAACAAAACAAAGCAATACAATAAATAATCATGTAAGTGCAGCACAAAAAAAGAATACTATTACACAAAAAACATTATTACAATACCAAGAACCTCACTTTAAACAGCACTGTGCTACATTTTTTTTAATTGGTTATTTGGTTAATGCACATTTGATCAAATCAATTGGAATATGTCATGACAGAAATCAAAATTACTTTTTGTACCATATATATTTAAATAAATTGAGTTATTCGCGAAAATTTACATTTGTCCAGAAAAAATCAATTATTTTCTTCCGATGCTACTTCGACGCCTTCTTCAATTGTTGGCAATTGGTTTTCTTCATTCGGATTTACTTCTGAAAATCCTAGAGATGACATGTCCAATTGCCGTCTGCTTTCCACTTCGTCTGCAAAGCTTGATTCAGGTGACGATTCCTTCAGGCTGAATCCAACAGATTCGCTTGCTTCCTCATGTTGCTCCTCTACGGGAGCTTTTTGGTCTTCAAGTTCTTGCGGCAGTGCAGGTAATTTTGATGAGGAAAGCGGTGCAGGTGCAGAAGCAGAATCCATAGCAGACGTAGTGGTTGTAAAGGAGCGTGCAGTTGTTGTAAGTGTATCTGTTGTTGTAAGTTCTACAAGTAAATTAATGAGAATTACTCTGATTTATGTAAAAAATAAAATTATAAAAGGAGGTTTGTTTTACAATTAAATATATCTTTTCGTCTTTTAAGCCTGTTTTACATGCCGCGATTTATTGGCCAATTAATTGAACAAGTTCTTAACCAAGAAATCGGTAGAAATATGGTGCTTTACATTCTACAATAAATTGAACAATTTTTTAATGATCGTGAATACTCGTTTAGTTTCGTTAATAGTTGAACCAGGGAATTATTAAGTAGAAAATTTTCACCTACTTATAAAAATAGATTGCTAATCTGCCTTTGTCAAATATTTTGGCAGTTTTGGTATATGCATAGATTAGCTTAGGTTCCTTCAGTTTCGGTTACTTAATTCATTACATTATAATCGTAGTAAATTTTCGAAATTTATCCTCATATTACTTTAAAAACACTAAACAAAATTCGTAAGTAGTTTTCTGTTACTAGGTTGGTATTAAAACAAAGTAGGTGAAAAATTGTCGGAAAGTCGTGGTAAAAATAGAGCATGTTCTATTCAATACAATTAATCGTACGATAAATTGTTCAAGAAATCATACCGATTTTTGCTGTTTTACATGGTACGATAAAATCGAAGATCAGCTTGTTCAATTGATTAACCAATAAATCGCGCCGTGTAAAACAGGCTTTAGACACGTATGAATTAGTAAATGGTGTCGTAGATGTGGGAACGCTTTTTAGAATCGATCGTGTATCACCATTGAGAAAGAAAATGATACACAAGGATGTAACATGCACTTTTTAAATTTCGCAGATGATTTGTAGGTAGTTCCGGCAATAAAGGATATATGCGCCACCGCCGATATAACAAGGCCCCCCGCGCTCTTCGATGACGTCACGGTGTGTAGGTGATGTATCGCCATGCATGATATTAGCCTAAGCGGTAAAGGAATAATTTTTTTGTATTTCTTTTTTAAGTTTTGAAGGGCCTCCGATTTAAAGAGGATGCCAGTCGTCAACTTAGCCCTTCTTCGCATCCCATTCGTTTTTATTTTGGAAAAACGAACTTTCAAAGCAAAAACCAAACCCGTAACCGAGCACCGTTTTCGTGAAAGATGTATTTGCGGTTGATATTTAATCGATTAATTATTATTATTTGTAATTGTACATGTATTTGGCCGAAACTAAGGTTGAAGGGATACAGTAATTGCCATTTTATTCGAAATTTTGTTCAATTTCACGAGGAAATTTACAGACATGCTATTTAACCAGGGTCTTCAATTTCTATTATGTCGTGTTTTATCTAATCTATCATTACTTTTCCCACAATAATTTTTAAGGGGGGTATTAAAACAGAACGTTTATTATACACACTTAAAAACATCTCTTCGTGTTCAAAAATAATTTTGTTTAATATAACGTACTATTTGAACAATAAAATCACATTTTTTGTCAAATACAACGGGCAGTTAGGGAATTGAGTTGGAATAGCATATTTTTTAAGCCTAGTACAGTACTATAGGTTAGAAACGGTTTTATCGCTTATACAACACTAGAAAAACATTACAGGTATCACCAACAAAGTACGGAAATATCACTACACGGTATTTTTTTAAATAAAACCAATATAATTTAGATAAACCAATTCAAAACGCAGAGACGGTCTGAACGCGTTTATGGCTGATCGTTCACCTAACACAATGTATGTACGTCACAGCCTGCTGACATCAGATGCGCTTAGGCCTTGTTATATATCGGAGGTAACGGTATGTCTTTTATTGCCGGAACACATTGCACATGTCTGTACAAACGGTTCTTGCTTGATACGATGTACCGATATGACCGTACAGTAACTGGCACTTTTATGATACAAAGTTAAAGTTGGAACACTATTATTATCGTTTAAGGTACGATACATAATGTAGTTGGAACACTATTATTATCGTTTAAGGTACGGTACATAATGTAGCTGGAACACTTCGTTTGTACTGGGCAGGTACCGGACGGTAAATTTACGATTTTATAAGCGTGTCGAAACGAACTTTATAAAGGCACCGTAATATTTTAGAAAACTTTGATTTGTTAAATATCTAATATGGGAAATCTTGTACACAATTGCACATAGCTTCCTCTAAGATACTATTTTCTACGTTTCCGGGTCGGAACCGCGTCGTTGTCGTAGCTTTAGCCGACGTTTCGTCCACACTCATATGTGACATCTTCAGGGCTGTAACTGCACACTAACTGCGTCAGTCAGTCAGTGAGAAATTAAAAAAATAACTTTCCGCTTTTCTAACAGCGAAACCAACCCCTTCGCTTATTATTATATGCAGTGGACATTGTAAAAGTGAAATATTTAAACTCCCCTTACAGCGACGGCCTGTTTGTTGTACTGAACATCAATGATAAAAGTTAAGTCAACCATAAGCGTCTATTTATTATTTAACCCACATGTTTGAAAAATGTGAAGACTGAAATTTCTGCAACATTACAGTATCAGACAAGAACATAATAGGTTTGTTCGTTTGTCAATTAGTGCAATACGTAGTAGCTCGAATTTCTAAATTGCGCGTTCGTTTGTAAAAAAAAACTGGCAATCCAATGTTCATTTGTATATGTTGGGCAGCTTCCGACAGTTTTGAACCGCACAAACTTACACCTCCTCAGGAGGTGGAGTAAGTTTGTGCAGTTCAGTGCAGCTGTCATTCCATTATTTGCCTAACCCAACTTTACTTCATATTCATACAAAATGACATCCATTGTAATCATTGAAAGTGAAATACAACAATTAATAAATAATGATTTTTTAATGCTATCGTGATTGCCAATTGCCACCATTCTCAATTTTTTAGGTTATGTATAAACACAATTTGTACTGTTCGTTTGTATCCGTTTAGAGTAGTTCTGAGCAATCAAAACGATCAGGTGATCATAATCCTATCACACTCTAGAACTAACGCGAGCAAGACAAACGAACAAACTTAATATAAAAGAAAAATATTCACATAACAAATATAATAGTTGCACCATTTTCCATAAAATAGGACGAGTTTTGTTCAAAAAGAGAAAAAAATAAGTTGTAACTAAATATTATTTTCAAATTTATAGTAAGTAAATTATAGAGTATGAAACGCAATCCAGCAATGAGTATGTAGTCCTACTTGTGGTGTAACAGCAAACGGTGCTGGGTGTTGAAAGGTCGATTTCGAGGTATTATAGAAAATCTAAACTAAAATGTACCTTCTTTGCCCTTTCCTTTCTTCTTTTTGCCTTTCTTCTTCGGTGCAGGGAGTTGCGTGTCGGGATAAAGCTGAAGATAATGTTCCTTCATGGCGACACAGTCGATGGCTTGCTTTTTTTGCGGGAACTGCTTAATTATCTCGCTTAGCAGATCATTATCGACCGTTTTCATTTTAAACTTTTTGACATATGTTTCAAATTCACCTTTCTTTATCGTTTTTTCCGGTAAGGTAAGTATGAAGTGGCCGAAATCTTTGCGCATTTTCTTTCTTTTCGGTTTCTGCGCGAGCAGCCTGGCTCTATCGAAAAGCAACTTGATGATATTTGGTCCCTTGATCACCCAATTACCAAGGATTCCTGTAATAGTTATGTGCTTCCCAAGGTTATTTGCCTTTCTCCAAAGCTAGGGGTTAATACATCACAGAAAAAATGTTAAATGTGTTGCTGAAACTTTTATGAACATTAAATGGAATCTCCAGTGTGACACCTTAACTAGTGATAGATAATACAAAAAACTCTTGATACAAAAATCAGAAATAGGCGTAGCACTACAGTCTAATTTAGACATATACAAGATGAACCAAAAAAAGTTACATGTCATAGTCGTGTTTTTTAAGTGGAACATTCTGTATATTAGTATATACTGAAATATCTTTCTCAGGGATTTTACTCTAATTTTGTTAAATTTTCTAATTTAACTCTAATAAATGATTTTTGTAGGTTCGGGGGTGTCCCTAGATACCCCTGCGGCAATTTTGAATGAATTTGCAACTTAGTAAAATCAAATTAACGAATTTTAAGATTTTATAAATTAAGTAACCTTTAAACTTTCGAACGACGCCAATGTATATAAACACTCTGTTTATATACACACCACAGGAACTGCCTGCTCTGTATATTTAACCCTATTTACTTCTCTGATAATGACTTTGAATACACAACGAACACTTATGTTTGGATTGGATTCACGACAAACTTTGATTCAACCAAGGCCGAATAAAGATTGATGAAAATTTAGGGCGTCGTTCCTCTTTCTTTTATTTTAAATCGCAAAAGACCGGCGATTGTTTTCTTTCACAGCCAATTTTGATAATTTACCCAAATAGAAACTAACTTTTCGATATCTTTCTATCAAATGATATTAGCATACGAGAACGAATGCAGTGACTTAACCAGGAGGTTGTTTGTTGATGATTCTGTGGTACGAATTGTCACCAACAAGCTTTAAAATAGAAAATCCACTGCTAATTTATAGAAACCTTTCAGATAAAGATTTAATTGATGAAATATTATCTGTTGTGCTTTGCAATTTACGCTGTTGCTTATTCCAGACGATTTTTACATTAATTTGGAAGAAATAATTGAATAGAAAACTTAACAAACGAGTAGATTTGTCCATGATACCCCACACTCGTCATTATCTGCACTTATAATTAAATTCTACCGTCCTCGCCTCAAGGACGTGTGGCTGAGGGGGAATGGTACCGAAGAAATTTCCTATTATCCCCGCAAGAGGGATATTTGGTTGCCAACGAGTGGCCAGCCTGACATTTGGTTAGTACCGAGGTGACAACCGAGAGCAGTTGTTGTCGTCGTAAATACAACGTTGAACATAACATAACAATACATATTAGACATCAAACATTTCGATTTTTTAACATAATCGTCTTTACATTTATCTATTAGCTCTTCAAACACATATATTGGGCTGTTTTAACACTTTCTAAAAGTTTTATATTCCATTAATTCTATTAGGTAGGAATATTTTCCCCTATCTAGATATCATTTTCACAATATTTCGGATATTATTTTAATTTGTAATAGGCTATGAATCAAATATAAATGTTGCTATCTATCAGACAATAAATGTTTCTAGGGAGAAATGCATAGATACGATCTACATTCTAGGAGAATGTACGAGGGATGATCGTAAAATAAGGTTCCCAAAGCCCTACAGCAGCAATAAGACGTGTTAGGCGAAATCCGACAACATTGGCGTGTACAGCAGCTCTCCCACTCTATATACGTACCACTTCCGTCTCGCTATGCCGCTCGGTGTTGGCTAAGCAGCCGTCCGAAATGGAATTCCCGATCGCCGCTACCGCCAGGTGCGAAATTCGCGCTGTGATACGTTTTTTAAACGCGAAAGGGGTTTCACCTATATACATTTATCGTCAATTAATCGAAGTTTATGGAGAAAAGTGTATAGCTGTCCAACACGTCCGCAAATGGTGTAGGGAATTCACAGGAGGTCGGACGGAAATTCACGATGAAGAGCGGAGCGGAAGACCATCAGTTTCAGAGGAAATCGTTGAAAAGGTCGAGAGCATACTGCTTGAAGATCGGCGGATCACCATTCGTCAACTCGCTCTTCGGATTCCTGAGATTTCCAACACCACAATTGAAAAGGTTTTGATTGGCGGCAGAATTTTACGACATGGGGATACAGAAGTTGGAGCACCGTCTGCAAAAATGCTTGGATAGAAATGGCGATTATGTCGAAAAATAGGTTTTACCTTTAAAACGATGTGTAATGTTAAGGAAATAAAGAATGCTGTCTATTTTTAAAAAATATGGGAACCTTATTTTACGATCATCGCTCGTAGCATATATTAATAAACGTACAACGGTAATTTAAAGAGAGACTAAAACTATGAGTAGTTAAGAAAGCATGTTTTTGAATAAAATTTACAATCCTTTGATACTGCTATTTTATTTTGTTTTGTTTTACTTTTTAACTAGTTCATTTGCTTGATTTAGGTATTTATTTTTGAATGATAAATGAATATATATTCAATTTGATACCAAAAGGATTTATTATTTCTTTACAAGCTATCGATTTCGACGAATGTCATCATCAGGCTTTCGGTCATTGACGTAATGAGAAAAAAAAACACATATCACATCATGGCAATGGAAGTAGTAAAATTTAAATAAATTTAAAGGTATTAATTAAAGATCTTTTACAAGATTTAAATTTTTGTATGGATATTTGGGAAATGAAATTTGAAATTTTTTGAGGCAATTGTAGTATGGAAAGAAGATCGGAAGAGGGAAATGTGGTAGGAAGCGCTAATCGATATTACTGTACGGACGTTGTTGGAATTCCATGTTGTAAATAATTCAAAATTAAACACAGCCAGATTTATTTATTACTGTGTCTTGGAAAACAATTTAAACAAACAAATGGCTTGTGCTCGCACGCAGAGCAGTATGTAGCAACTTTTTTAGCTAATTTTCGAACTTGGTCACTTCCTTGTGATACAGTTAGTTGATTATAACACAAGTAGCACCACCTTTTTCTAATTTGTCTGTTTCTTGAACATTTTGTTATGGTCTCTTCCAATTTATGTTTAATTTTCTTCTGTTTTTTTACGAGTGGAACTTCTTCTTCTTCTTCGTCTTCTTCTTCATCTTTTAATAATGAATCAATTAACATTTCACGAAATTTTGTTATTGAAATATTTCCTAAATTTTGATTTTTCAATTTATATACGACGAAAGAGTTAACAACAGTTGTTCCAAATAATAATTCAACTATCAGCTTATGGTACCACCTAATGGATTTGCATACAGCAGAAGAGTAACTGGACAGTTGATTTTTTTTGCCAGTATTAATGTATGATGGGTACTTAAAATTAACACATCTCTCTTATCCTCCATTTCGCCGCTACTACTCTTTTTTCATTTTCTTTGCCTATAACTTCACCTTTATTGATTTTGACCGATACAGCTTCTTTTGGAAGTCCTCTTCTATTTTTTCTTAGTGTTCCCAATGAATGAGTTTTTCTTCATAAAAGTTCATGTGCAAGTGGCAAGTTCGTATAAAAATTATCAGTTATATGCCTATGGTAACTGGTCACCTATAGTATTCACAAGAAGCAACACATCCGTTTAACGCTGCATTTAAGAAATTGTGGCTCCTATCTTATTCCACATCCTTGAACGGTCACCAATGCCACATTCCAACATAATAATGACCATTGATGTGACTTTTAAATGCACAAATTGATCTGATACGGTGACCAGCGAGATTCCCATCAGAGCCTTCGCCCATTAAACATGTATACGATATCGTGAATACAAATACCCTGTAACCTACTCCACCTTCTTCAGACGTTAAAAGCTCTTCGGCATGAGCAATAATTCGTATTGAAGTAGATCTTAAAATATCAAAGACCTCATTTGACTACTACGTGTATTACTTATACTGGGTATTCTATTTTCTATTTCACTTACTTTTAGCGTGAATTGCTACATTATTGAAGGCCATGATCTACTTTTTATCATATGAGTGTTACTAAAATTGATTTAATTGTAGTAAAATAAAAAATTACCCGTAGATACTTAAGACACAATTTTGACATTTTTATTCTTTCTTTTAACTCGCAATTAGAATTATATCTCTAAGTTTGAATTTGTTCATTTATCTATCATTATTCTAAAAACTCTTACCGATACAAAATCCTTTTTAACGAAAACATTTTGCATATCCAGAAGGCTAAAATTCGGCGGTGAAGTTTTTGATACCATTACTTCGGCGAGGCTATACGCATTTTCCGGAGTTAATACGTTGAATGCTAGACTTAGAGCGCGAATGCTTTTATTCTTTTTCAACGCATTTTTTATTATATTGCATATGCTGCTACCAATCCTAGAACAAAAAGACACGACCTATTTCTCTTGGATGCCTGTAGAAACCTACTACTACGTAGTTATCTACTATATATCGTTAATAAAAAAACAATATCTACCCATTATTGCTTAAATCTAAACATTCTAGAGTTTCTGTTTTTTTTAAGAGTTTCGACAAAGCTGTTACTGCCACCTTTTGATTTATTCCATTCCAAGCTAAACCTAACGATCGCAATGTTGTATTCGCCGTGAGGCCATCGCATAAAATCTTCATTGCTGCAAGTTTAAGAACCGTGCGATAATTATGTAGATAAATAGCCAACAAATACCTTGAGGGCTGCCTAAATTGTTCCATGATAAATCTAGCTCTTCTAATACGTTATTATCTCGGAATATACTTGCCACGACAGGCGCCGCTTCCATCCCTAGCTGATTATGACCCAAATTTAATCGCTTAATAGTACTGTTCTCTTTGAAACTATCAACTAACGACGATATGCCTTCTGTTCCCAAATCATTATAGCTTAAATCAAGTTCTTTTAGTGATTGTGTGAGCATTATTCCATCCTTTAAATTATCTGCACCTTTAATACAAGTTCCCATTAGTTAAGATTCAATGTTACAAGCCTTATCTTCCTCATTTGTAGGGATATAAGATCGAGCAAGGTGTCGTCGAAAATCATTTGCAGAATTCTAAAAGATATACTTTTTAAATCTACCCCTACCAAACCACCCTCTAAGAAACCGCATCCAAACCATTTTCTTTTAAATTGCACCCCTCATCTTTTTTACTTTATTACTGAAATACTAGAAGTTAGGAATGCAACGGTATAAATAAAAATATCATTTAACAAATAACTACTAATAAAGACATATAAATTGTTAGTTTATGTAAATTTGGTTATACGTATACAATCGTATAGGTTGTTCGAACATTCAAATATTTACTTCGATTTACGAAAATAGTTTACGAACCTATAATTAAATGCGTAGTGAAGTAGTGTTATGAAATCTTTAAAATACCTTCTAATTTTTCTCCAAATGAATATGTCGATGTTATTAATTCTCGTGAAGCAACAACACTTTATGGAGAGCGATTTCGTAACAGAGTGGTATCATCACATACGGCATTTCCCCGCGTTGAAGCTAAAATATGAACGCGTTCATTTCCATAAAATTTAAAACATTCTTATCATGTAACACCAGTTAAAACAGCAGAAATGCAAATAAATGTACTGGTTTATGTTGAATTGAATCCACATATTTCAGTTAGAACTACGGCAGAAGATATGGGAATAAATATCTTTTTAAAATTCAGTTGCTGGTAGCATTAAGGCTTACAGATTTTGAACGGAGACTGAAATGCAAATAATGTTAAACGATGATTTCACCATTACCAATAACACTCTGTGGCCTGACGAGGCACGATTTCATAACAATGGGGTGGTGAATCGCCATAATTGCCATTACTGGGCCCCAGAAAATCCTCACTGGATGCGTGAGACTCATTTTCGAGTAAGATGGGCTGTCAACGTTTGGTGCGGATTATTTGATGGACATATCATTGGACCATACATTTTTGAAGGAACTTTAACAGGGCAACGTTATTTACATTGTTTACATAATGACCTTCCCGAGCTAATGGAAGACATTCCATTAGCAGAGCGCAATGATTTGTAGTGGCAACAGGATGGCGCTCCACCTCATAACTCGCGGATGGTTGTAGAATATTTAAACGATGTATATCGTTTAAATACCAATGAATGGATTTGTACTAAGGGTCCTATTCAATGGCCAGCTCGCTCGCCAGACTTAAGCCCGCTGGACTTCTTTTTGTGGGAGTATTTGAAAGAAGTTGTGTATTCTATTCTGCCTGCGAACTTAGACGATTTACAAAACTTAAGCTTCGGCGTGCATGTAAATCCGTTACAATGAATGTGATCACAGCAGCTTCCAGGGAATTCATTGGTCGATTTGACGCGAGTGTTGCGTTGAATGGTGGTCATTTTGAATAATATTTGTAAGTAATTAATTTTATGTTTTATTAATGTACTTAATGATTATTTAACTTTTCGTAAGAATTTTTTTGTTATTTATTGATTTGATCATTTTGTACTAAATATTCTTGAATGCAATTTTCGCTTATACCGTTGAATTCCAAACTCTTCGTACTTCAGTCATAAAGTCAAAAAGACGAGGGGTACAGTTTAAAAAAAATAGTTTGGGGAAGATTCCTAAGAGGTTGGTTTACTAGGAGTAATTTTAAAAAGTATATCTTTTAGAATTCTGCAAACCATTTTCGACGACATCTTGCTCGATCTTATATCTCTATAAATAAGGAAGATATCGCTTGTAACATTGAATCTGAGACACCCGGTATACGTATATTCTCGAAGTCGTGTTACTAGAGTTTATTTATAATTGATTTAGGCAAATATGTATTATACAAAAGTTAACAGTTTTTGAGATACAATAGTGTCCGTATATAACGAACCGCAAGGGACCGAGAAATTCAGTTCGTTATATGCGAAGTTCGTAATAAACAAAACGGATAAAATACATTTGACAAATTAAAACATTTGTGATAGCTATATCATTCAAAGGATATCCATTTACATAAGAGTACAAATTTTGAAAAATACTCCCTACATTATATAATATTTTAATATAAAATGTATTAATTACTGACTAAAAAATTTGTAATTTTTGACTGTTTCAATTTCGCGCCAGTGCAAATTTGTTCAATATTATCCTCAATGTTGGCGAATATATCCAAAGCATTTTTAGGGGTATTATGAGGCTAAAAAGTAGGGAAGCCTCCTAACATGTAGCAGCGCCAACTCATTAAAAGTACAGAAGCCAGCAAGTTTGAAACAATTGCTGATAGTTTTCTCTGTAACTTTTTGCCATGTTTTACGACTAAAATTTATTGCATCCAGTAAATTTATAGACCTAGTCTTACCTTCGTCAATTGAATTAATTAAGTTTATAAGCAAAAAAAGCTTTTAAATGCGTGTATTATCCCCTGGCCCATAAGCTGAAACTTGGAGCGAGTGTTTAGTGGCAAAAACACTAATTTAATATTACCCAAACCTTTCACTGGAGGATGTGCAGGGCAGTTGTGAACTAATAAAATAATCTTTCTATTCTTCAGTAATAACTCTTCATCCCACAGTCTCAGTTTTTCTATAAACAAATCGCCAGTCAGCCATGCTTTTTTATTTAAATTATAATTTACAGGAACTTGTTTGATGTGTTTGAAACGTCGTGGATTTTGTAACTTGCCTATCACTAGCAATTTTCTTTTTTCACTTCCCGTTAAAGTATCTTTTGAGAGCTTATGTATTTCCTCTCATTATATATTAAAAAAAGTTTGTCTTAATATGCAGACACATCAAAAATATAGAATACAAACATTCGATTCAATACACATATGAAAGTGCTCGATGTTCTTGTCGGTGTTGTCCGGACTTTCCGAATATTGTTCGCTTTAAACGGAAACCATTTCTGTTAAGACTTTAAAATTGGAAGTTCGTCATAAGCGAGTTCGCAATAAAAGGTATTTTCTAAATTTATTTTAATGGCAAATATAACGGGACCCTCGGTTTTGGTACGCAGCAACCGGTAGTTTTGACCAATAAAACGAAGCACCTATAGATTTTCGCTAATGTCTAGAAAGTACTTCTCTTTGTTTTAATGCAAGCGAAAACATCTCACGTTATTATGCGAATTACTCTAAAGTGGCATGCAGGTGTTTCTCTTGTAGGTTCCTACCCTTAAGCACGGAGATGGCGACATTATGATATGGGGGTTCACGTCATCATAGGGCCTTAGGGAAATGTTCACGTCATGGCATGAACAGACAAACGTATATAGAAGTTCTAAATGCGACATTAGAATCATCGTATGCAAAACTTTTTTCAGAGGAGCTAGAAAACATTTTCTTTCTAACAAGATACCGCAGCCTACCACACAGAGACGAAAATCTAAAGAGTGGATATATGAAAATGGATTCCACCTTCTGGATTGGCCTCTTCAGGCTCAAATCCAATCGGGTAGTTGAGGCACTGTGCGAAAATGCAACTAAAGGGTTAGAAACACTCTTCAAAAACGTTACATGAAACCAAAATAAAAGAAATGTGGAAAAATATATCATCGGCGCCTTGCGAAAAATTGGTGGAAGCAATGCCTAAACCTATTCAGGCAGTCATTAAAGCGCGACGAGGTCATACACGGTATATTAATTTACATGCAGAATCTTATAATGTAGTCACCATTGCAAATATACAAGGGTGGATCAGTAATTAGCGAGCCTAAACAAAAGAGAACAGTACTAGAAATGTTATTTTTCATGTTGGCAATCCTTCAAAACGTAACTGTTAAAATTTGTGTTCATTCCGACTGTAAGGATGTATATTATTTGAATAGAAAGTGAATTATTTTTAATGTTTTGAAACATGAAACAAGTGAAGTACCGGTCAGTGATTAAGTTCTTATTTTCAAAGAACAAAACACACGATGAATCAACGCTGATCTGGAGTCTGTTTACGGAGTGAACGGAGTCCAGCTGATCTGGAGTCTATTTAATCTTCAATGATTGTAACCATAACCAGCTGAATTTAAACGTGGCCAGACTAGTGTATTTGATAGACAACGCAGTGGGCACCCAAAAGTCGTGAGTACTCTAGAAATAATAAAGTAAAAGTGCGTTAAATACTAGAGGCTTTACACATCTAATCATTGGTTTCGACTTTGCATAATGAATTAACTACGAAAAAATTCTGTACAAGATGCGAGCCGCATTTGTTAACGGTTGATCACAAACATGAACGAAAACGCATTTCAGCTCTCAATTGAGCGAAGATAAGAATGATCAGGCGAACTTCTGGCGCTGGATAATAACGGTTGATGAAACCTGGATACACCATTATACACCCGAAATGAAGCAACAATCGAAATAAGGAATTGAGGCTAGTACAAGTGCTCCGAAGAAGGCGAAGACTGTGTACTTGGCCGGAAAGGTTATGGTCACTGTCTTGTTACTTTCAAAAAGGTAAAAATAAAGAACTATAACAGGAGAATACTATGCATCCCTTTTAGATCATCTACATGATGCAATACAACACAAAAGACCCCACTTAAGGAAGAAATAGGTACTTTTCCTGCAGGACAATGCACAAGTTTATACTTCGACTGTTTCAATGACAAAAACACATGAATTACACTTCAAACTACTTCCGCATCCACCGTATTCGCCAGATTTGGCTCTCTCCGATTTTTCCCAAGCTGAAAACTTCGCCTAGTGGAAAGAAATTTAAGTGGAATGAGAGGTTATCATAGAAACTAACGCATACATTCAAAAGTATGATAAAACTTATATTTTTGAAAGAATTAAAAGACTTGAATAATATCCATGGTGACTACTGAAGTGTAAAATATTTTTTTTGCAAAAAGCTTTTTTCTTGTCTAGGCTCACTAATGAATGACCCACCTTCGTATTTCAATAAAGTTTTAAGTTTTGCAAATGTTTAAGCTGTTCGAAGGAATAAAGCTTTATTTGACTTTTGTGTAATACATATTTGGCTAAGTTACAAGGCGTGTTTTTAAAGTAAGTACCGTTTTGAAATTCTGCTACCGTGAGTGCTGCGGCGGCTTTCTACGCTTGCGCGCTGTGTACCTACATCTGTTGACAAACCACAGACGTCATTACAGAAAGATTTGACCGTGTTTACGTTTGTTTGTCACTATTTAAAAAGTCTCCGCCGATCGAGAATCCCGCCGACTGTGAAATACGCGCTGTGATTCGTTTTCTTAGTGTTAAAAGCACTAAATCGGCCGATATTCATCGTCAGATCTGTGAAGTGTATGAAGAAAGCATTATGAGTGATGGAATGGCACGGAAATGGGTGAGAGCTTTTAAAGATGGCTGCACGAATGTCCATGAGGAGGAACGAAGTGGGCGACCTTCTGTCATTACTGAAGATTTGGTTCAAAAAGTTGACGAAAAAGTGAAAGAGAACAGACGCTTTACAATTTCATCATTATCTAATGAGTTTCCTCAAGTTTTCAGAAGTGTTCTCTATGAAGTTGTGATCATTGGTTGTTAAATCAGGCGGCAGACTTCTATGACGATGTGATTGTAATGCTGATTGTACGATACGATAAATGCCCCAATATTGGTGGAAATTATGTAGAAAAGTAGAATAAGGTACAGGCTTTCATGTAAAATTGTTAAGAAAAGTTTACTTGTTTTTGTTTTATTTGAAAACAGTACTTACTTTAAAAACACGCCTCGTACTTGCAAATTAGCTCTACTAGCATATTCTCAAAGATATGCGTTTATGTACCAGTCACCCTGTATTACCCTATAAAAATTGCAATAAATATGTGTTTACCTCTTGGGCCAATTCTACATTCTTTCATATTTAAGGTCTTTAACGTATTATTTTCTCGCAGGAGCTCTTCAATATAATAAGCTGATTGCTCATTTAAAAAATTTTCTTCTAGACTTAAATGTTCAACAAACGTGTTCAAATTAAGTGCCTTCGCTATCGATTTAAATTCTTTATCTGTTAAGCCATAATACTACAATTAAATATAACACCACCTACAAATCTACACATTTTGATGTTTTCATCATGTGTTTACCCTCAAATTTAGTTCCTTAGTAGGCAATGACTTGATAACTCTAGAGAGTGGAACAATATTCAACTCTTTACAGAGCTTTTTGTACTTTTCCGCGCAAACGTTATCAACTGGTTCTTCGGGCTCTGCAAACGAAATTAAACATATTATTAAAAAAAAACTTCCATAATTATATGGAGTAACCACCTAGTGCGTGGATTAAAGATAATTATTTTCCCGAGCAACTTAGAGAAAAAAGAGATACGTCCACAATAACAAAATTATAGTCAAGTATACAAGACGTTTAGTTTCCGCTGCATACGATACTAGTTAAATTTTTTAAACAAAACATCTTCTTACATCAACATTCTCTATGCCTATCTAGTTTAGTTCTTGAGATAATTGTGATAATTTGAGATATTTATGAAATGCTGATATTTTTTTAAGGCACGTTATCTTAAACGCCATACATACTAGCGTGGTAATTCAAATTTTCTTCGATCGAGTATTTCTTGGAGTTTTTGGCAAAATTTTTTTTGTATCGACTGGATTTTACAAGATACCTCGCAAAATATTCCGGAATCTCGTAGCAAACTGTTCTAGATTTTTCTTTTATAAACGTTTATCAAATGTTTTATATAATCTTCTTTTTTGTAATAAACATGCTTCCTTTAGTGAAACTATGCAGACAAGTTTTTTGTATATACATAGTGTGTTGCGACAAGGTATATATATATATATATATATATATATATATATATATATATATATATAAGCTCTGCAGGCCTTAAAGGTCCTGGGCTCCAATTTTCTTTATTGTTTCTCTCCACCTATTGCTGACCATGGTTAAGTTTTTCCATCTTTTCACTACCGAAAATTTTAGATCTTCTTCGCATGCCTCCAACCATTTCCTTCGCGGTCGTCCTCTCCCGCTTCTGTTGCCTCCTCTGATCAATACTCCTTTCGCCCATCCATTATCTGGCATTTTTGATACGTGTCCCAATCCCGGCCTTCTCGCTTATCATTAATAAATTTCCCTGTTCCTTGATACCCCCAAAGATCTTCCTTAGCACCTTACGTTCCCAAGCATTCAATTTCTTCTCCTCTTTCCTGTTCATGATCCAGCATTCAGAGCCATATAATATTGCTGGTCTTATTACCGCAGTACAATCTATGTTTCGCTTACCATGAGATGTTATTGGCTTTTAATATATTGTGCAACACTCCTATCGACCTGTTTTCCCTTGCTATTCTCTTCTCTATTTCTTTTATTTCGTCGCCTTTACTAGTTACTGTTACTCCAAGGTAGGAAGGTACTCGAATTCTTCAATCTTTTCAAACTTGTATTCCTTGAGCAGTTCTGTCATTATCTTGAGTTGTATTTGTTCCCTGTTTGTGTCGTTTCTTATTTCTAGGTATTTAGTTCTTGCTTTTTTTTTCAAATGTCTTAAACTTTCTCATGAGTTAACTTTATGATCTAGACCTGAACATCACATCGTCTGCATAAGCGAATACTTAGTTTCCACTGCTGTAAATAGTTCCTTGGATTCTTACTCTCTACTCTCTAAATATTATTTCTACTATACAATTAAACAGCATCGTTGACAGGAAGTCTCCTTGCTTCAGTCTTCTTTTTACACGACAAAGTGGTATAAATGTTTATTGAAAATAATGTGTAAAAGTTATTTTATGTCTACAATTCTAACATGTACTTGAAGTGATATTTTGTTAAATATTCTATATATTGCCCGAGTACGGGTTGCGTTAAGAAATTAATCCAGGAAGTGTATTGGAAACATTTCTGTATAGCTGAATTGCCTAACTTTTTAAACGGCTTTAAGCTTTCTTTTTACTGCTGAAAAAATTATTGACTTGTCAGTCGATTTGTGCTGGTACACTAAACTTGGCAACGATTTCGATGGACATCTTCTAAAATCCGATGAATATAAAAACAAATTTCAACGAACTACGTTAAAGAAATATCAGCATTTAGCATAATTCATAGATTATCTCAACTATCTCGAAAACTAACAATAAGTCAGATACGTAGTAGGTATAAAGAATATTGGGGCAAAGTGATATGAATTTGCACCCAAATACGTAATAATACGAAGTAGGTTTGGAAACTAACCGCCGTTTTGCTATAAATAAAAAACCTGCATAGGTACAAACATTTTATTACGTACATCTTAAAACTACACCTTTCCACTGCTTTTCAACATAGTCGCCATGTAAATTCAACCACTTGCCATAATGTTTCACAAATTTTTAAATCCCTTCTGAATAAAACTCGGACGCCTGGGAATTTAGCCAACCTGTCACAGTATTGTGAAGATCTTCATCATCATCGAAGTGCTAAGCCTTAAGCCACTTCTTTATGTGAGAGAACAGATGAAAATTAGATGGCGCCAAATCAGAGCTGTACGCTGGATGATTAAAAGCGTCCCATTTGAATTTGATCAGAAAGTCTTGTGTTCGTTTTTGATCATCCGTCGTAGACCTCCGACTTGGCTCAATCTGAATTGCAGCTACTCTCTCACATGAAGACTTATGTGACTTAGAGCATAGCACTTCGATGGTGATGAAGATCTTCAAAATGCCGTGACAGGTTGGTTACATTCCCAAACGACCGAATTTTGTGCAGCAGGGATTTCAACGCTATAACAAGTGTTATAGCGTTTCACTAATTTATATGGCGACTATTTTGAAAAATAGTGGAAAGCTGTAGTTTTAAGATGCACCTACCTAATAAAATATTTGTATCTAGGCGGCTCTTTTATTTACAGCTAAACAGCGGTTTCCGAACCTGCCTCGTATATAGACTGTTAAATATAAAAAAAAAAACGAAGCTTGTATCGTGTGCAGCGGAAACTGAACACACAAGTATACTTGAATATAATTTTGTGTTATGCAGGCCTCCGAATTATTTTCATTTGAAAACTATTTCTCTAAGTTGTTTGGTGAAGGAATTGTCTACCATCCACACACTAGATGAACGTGCTCGATCACTAAGTTTAGCTATACTATATTCCACCAAGCAATAGACCAGCAGAAAACGCATGATCAGACGCGGGCTTTTCTGTGAAAATTTTTGAAATTATAAGCCGGCCACAAACAGTATATTTTATATCTGACACAATATTCTTGCACATCGCATAGCGCCATCTTTGTAGACAGAGAAATTATTAATTCAAAGTGAATTTAATTATAGGTCTAAAAATCATAAAATTTACCAAGATGCAGGAGTTTTAAACTAAGTTAATCACAAAAATTAATTAATTGATTGGAAATGGCAATTAGGTTGACAGAAATTTTAAACAAATGGGTTATTTTCTCTTTGGAGTGACCGGTTTTTGATTATATCGATTTATTTATTACCGAATGTTTGTCTTGCTGGTGTCAATCAACGCGTTGTGGTTCAAGATTTTTTCTTTGTTTTGCTGCATTTTATATGTTCATCCAGCCTTTGTTTGTTACGTATATCAGTCTTTTTTAAAACTTTATTGGTTTCTAACGATTTTATAAGAATTCTTAATAAAGTTTAAAGTAACTATACGCCTATCCGATGGTATTTCCATTGTCGAGAAATGTCTGGAGCATACTAAAAGATAGGATCGTATGTAAATTCAGCTTTTTAATGTGACCTCAGCAGATTCCATGTGGTTAGTCCATTGCTTGGTGGAATATACTTTAATTGTATCTTCTTCACAGACCTACATAGTTAAAAGCTGCTTCAATTCCTGGGTCCTGCAAAGGAGGAAAATTATATAGTGGATGTTTGAGCAATGAGCTTCTGGATAGCAAAATTTGGGCCAAACACCTAAACGAAGGCGTGTTCTTATTAAACAATGCTTCTAGTTCTTCATCGGTCAACTCGAGAGCCTCCTCTTCTTCTTCTTCTTCTTCTACTTGTTCCGCCTCTGACGCAGTCTGTCTGCTCGCTCTAGACTTCCTTGGCCCCTCTTTTCCTATTTCACTCGCTTGTTCTCCTGCTTCAACAGCCGAGTGACTCTCTGATTTAATCGATGTGTTGTGGGCAGAAAGTGCGTCAGATTCATTTCCTCCCACAGCAGTTTGTACTTCAGTTTTTGAGTCAGTCATTGTTATGTCCTTAAACTTAACTGTCAACCTGTCAAAGATTTAGGATTAAGTGTCAACAAATGTATAGCGTCATTCACGATCATGGCCTATTAGACGTAGTATCTCTAAAAGTAATCAGAATATCTTTTTGAAGTGTCGGCGGATGATATTATGGATACCTTAAAAATAATTTCAATTTTATGGCTCTGTTGATTACATGGGAAACAGTTATCAACTTTCTTATTTAAAACAGAATAGTCTGTACAATGTATGTACGTACATCTACTGCGTGGGCGGGCGATCCTTTCTGAATAATTTAAAGAAATAAAAAATGTTCAGAGATAAGTTCTGCACAATACAAAATTATGTCCAAATAGGCAGGGTGTTCAGTTTCCGCTACAAGTATAAGTGTGGTTTTTTAAATGGCACACTCTGTATATTATCACGTTTTTGCATGTCTCTCTTCAATTCATGTTAACCCTCTTCAATATTCCCTATGCCTATATATCTTAGTGTTTCAGATTATTGAAATAATTTGAGATTTTTGCGAAATTTCGATGTTTCTTAAACGGCCGATATCTTAAACGCCTTACACGGCCTTACACGGCAAATTTTATTCGATTAAGAATATCTTGGAGTTTTCGGTAATACATTCATGTTTGATTCATGCTATTTTTTTTAATGGAACAGCCTGTATATTTTCCAAGAATCTGATATAGAAATTGCTTCTTTTGATTTTTTTACAAACAGGAAAATGTTTATAAAAAACGACGAAATACTATAAACTTTTGTTTTTCGACAGGTATTAATTAAAAATAATCTGTAAAATTATGCTTTGTATTGTGTTGTACATTTACTAACATTTTGTAGTAGCATTTACCGACGGAAGCCAAATATAGTAGTATTTTGTGTAACGTTACGCATTGCCTTGAGAAATTCATCCAAAAACCTTTTCATAAACATTTCTGTTTAGCTAAATAGAGAACTTGCACGTTTTTCAATGTCAGGATAATAAGAAAATATTATGATAAAAAGCCAAAAAGAATACAAATTTATTAAAACCAAAAGTAGTTACATATATCGCCCTAACAAGCTTAAATGTTTAACATTCGCCTAAAGTAATCCATACCTCAAGTTTTGTATTGATATTATTAATAATTTTCAAATGTTAAAGAATTGCCTAAACCAACAATGTCCTCTACTCACAGTAGTGTCTTTAAAAATAGAAGAAGAAAACTTCCTCGACCTCCTATCCTGAGGATTTAACGTAACCTCTTCCAAACTGATACGTTTCAAATCCTTCATAATAGATGGAAATTTCTTTTTTGTAGGTCTAATTTAGTTAATTGTAAGGTGAAACAAACTGCAATACTTTTGTACATATGAATATATCAATAATAAATCACAATAATACTTTTGAAAGATTTATTTCGGTGAAAAAGTTTTTCAACCTTCTCGCTTGTTTCTTTTTTATAGATCTGATAATGTGTAAGACAATGATATTCGAATAAACTAGGGAAATTGCAAAGACGCAGTAGATTGTTTCACCTCATAAAACTATGAAAATATGTACCTACAGCATTGGCCAATGAAACGGAGCACTTGTAGACTTTCGCAAATCTATAATCGTTGTTTGATTAGCGAAAAAATAATGAAATGTTATTCTGCGAATTACTTTATAATCGCTCGCAGGCGTTCCTCTGAGAAACCAAATAAAATCGAGACAAACAAATTTAAGAATCAAAATAGGTTATACAATCGTGTTGCCTCAATGTTTAGTAGTACTCGCGTTTCAGTTGCGTACGAGCTGTTAAATTAGGCACTAGCAAAGAGTAAGCGTGTTTCTATAAATATTTACATTACAGAAAAAAAAGGAACAGTTCAGTGAAACTACGAGGGACATTCAGTAATTAACGAGACAAATGGCTGTGGAAAAAAAAATAATTTATTTAATGACAATGACATTTACACTGCTTTTCAATGTAGTCTCCACCAACATTTAGGCACTTCCCCCATCGTAATTCTTGACCTTAGTGTCCGAGCCACTTGTGTACCGCTTGTTTGACCGCTTCGTTGTCTGCGAAATATTTTTCTCTAATAAGATGTTGCTCCCTGTCATACAGCTTGAAAAACTTAAAATTGGATACACGAAAATGGATTCCATCTTCTGGATTGGCCTGCCCAATCTCCAGACCTAATTCCAATCGAGCATTTGTGATACGTTGTGAAAACACAACTAAAGGGTTACAAACATTTCGTGAAGTGTGAAGAAAATAAATGAAGGAGTGGGAACAATTCATGGGTACAATGTCTAAACGTGTATCGGCAATGATTAAAGCCCGAGGAAGTCATTTACATACAGTACGGTCTTAAAGTGTCTGCCCCTAACTCCCCCAGGCCAACTTTTGAACGACAGAAGCTTGTATTTCCGGTGTCACCGGAAGTGACGTCAACTTTCTTATTTGAAACAGAATACCCTGTATATTTTGACGTTTCTCGAAAGGTAATCGAAAGACGAATCCAAGGATACCACATTTATTTTACTTTATCTTAAGAAATATGACGATATGCAGCAATAAAGGTTTTGGTAATCAGTTTTTGCTGTTACGCAAAGTTGGCTAGGAAAGAGCGCCAAATAATATTTTGTGACGCCAGACTGATCTAAAGAGCTCGTTGCTAAGCAAAGTAATCATAACAATTCCCGGAACTGTATAATCTCAATTCCAAAACCGTAAATTATTCTTGTTGTTTATTGTTATTATAACCTGCAAGAACGAAAGTATGACACGTTCTTTCAATTACCACGAAGTGGAACATAATGAACACTGCCCACAGCCGAATATATTCGAACTTTACGCTAAGTAAGGATAGATAGTATAAAATTTACAGAAGATAGTATGATTTAACTTATTGTGCAATTTGTTGCGCAACCATGGTAAATAAGGTGATAATTGTTGCCAGATTTACATAATATTAAAATTGACCCGGCATGCTTCGTGCCGAAGCCGTCATCAACGCAAAAAACCTTAAAAACAAGACCTCACTGTATGGAATTTTATAATATGGTCACCCTGGCAAATACACTTCAATAAAGTTTTGGTTTTGTAAAGTTTAAAGTGCACTATAAGAGGCAGTAACTAATTAATTATGAAGTACTAATTTAAATCTGGGACATTGGTGCTATAATAAAAGGCATTAGTAGTAGTCCATGGCTCCTTACGTTCGACCACGAGTGCGTCATTTATTACAGAAGAAAAATATACGTACATCATAACAAAAATATAATTCTTTGGTAAAATATACAAAATAAAATAATATCCACGTTCTGTCGTTATAAATAGATATTTACAATATACAAAGTTGTCAGAAAAATAATTATCTTGCCAGGACGTATACTCGCAGAAGAGGCACTTAATTTACCCGTCCCTAGAACAAAAATCAAAAAACAATAAATACTAGTTCGATTTTCGATACTCAAAGACGAATAATACTCACATTTTTCCAGTGCAAGTCTATTACAGCAGCACATTCTCAGACGTGCATATTCTGCACAATCGGTAGCTATGGGATGGCATAGTACAGTTCCTACGTAGCATGTGTGCGGTATGAAATTAAGATACTCTGTAATAATTACAAATAATCAGTCCACAATACTCCACACAATACATTAAAGGGTATAATTAATTTTATCATAATTGAATAGAAATATTTTTATTATTAATAAAATAAAAAGTAAGGATCCATCTTACTTATAGCTTTTTGTATAAATCTCTCCAAGCATACTAAAGCCTGATTGTAAAACATTTTACGTCAGGTGTGGTTCTACGTATGTACATAGGTCTAAGAGCATAAACAGCAACTTGCTTCTATAGTTTATAGTCATCTCTACAAATATGTGTATATAATTTTCAAAAACAGGATTAACCTATTTATATTTTTGTAACATATTAAAGACGTGTTCAATTCTTTACGAAACTTTAACTCATTCAGTTTTGGGCCAGGAACGAACTTTAAAAATTGCGTAAACGAAATAGACACTATCCCAAGATGCTTGTATAAACTATCTTAAATCGACGTACGAGCATAAGTTAATATTGATTAAAGTATCAAGATTTAACTTTTATTTTTATGATATATGAAGGTAAATTTAACTTAATAAATACAGAAGAAAGTATAACAGAGAAGGATTAGACCAATAACAGGAAATAACAAGAAGAAGTGGAACAAGCCATACAAAAAATCAAGATAGGAAAAGCAAATAGAGAAGATGGTATATTACCAGAAATAATCAAATAGCTAGGACAAGAAGGAAAGAAATGGATATGGGAAAATTACAGAGCTATATGTTTAACACAAATTATACATAAGAATACTAGAAAAACGGGAATATGTAGATCAAAAATTAGAGGAAGAGAATAGGCAGCTTTCTGGCTAGAAAGACAAACGAATGACAACATATACACAGGATGGGGCAGAGCAACTTGCTTATTTGAATTTGGCACCCTGAAGCGATGGTTGCTCCGAGGAGGGTGGGGATGGGCACATTCGAGAGGGCGAGGCGTAAAGTTGTAACTACGCTTGGTTTAGTAATTGGTCCATGGTTTTTTTAAGAAAACGAACGGGCAGTTTCGGTGACTTCTGATCGTTATGTCCACATGATTCAGGAATTTTCCCTGCCAACACTCAATGAAATGGATGCGGGAGATGTATGGTTCCAGCAGGACGGTGCCACGGCACACACAGCGCGTGTTTAAATGACTGTGTTACGGCAACACTTCCCAGGCCGCCTCATCTCCTTGGGGGGCGATCTGCATTGGCCAGCATGGTCGCCTGATTTAGTCCCCTGCGACTATTTTTTATGGGGCTATCTAAAATCACTTGTTTACAACGATCGTCCTAGGACCCTGGCTCACTTGAAGAACAACATTCGTCAAGCTGTCGCCAACATACCCGTCGATATGCTGGAAAGAGTTGAACGAAACCGAGTTCGATTAACGCGGAATATTGAGAATAATGGACGCCATCTGCCTGATATAATCTTTAAAACTGGGAAAACATAAAATTTAAATGTTGTACTTGATGCAGTTTAAAGAATTAAATATATATCTGCATTACTTTTTTTTATTGAATTTCTAAATAAGCAAGTTGCTCTGCCCCACCCTGTATAATAAGGAATTCAATAGAACGAAAAATAGAAGAAGGAAAAGAAAAGTTCCTCATATTCATTGATCTCAAGGCAACATTTGACACGCTAGATAGAAGAGGAATATGGAAATGGAAGTATCTAAAGCTCTAATAAATGCCATCAGAAGTACATACACTCAGCGAAATTTCTATAGTTCCACATAATTTTATAGTTTCCCTATAAATATTTAGCAACGGTATGAGTTGGGAATTACCTAGAATTAAATTTCTGAACGTAAAGAAATAGCAGAGACATTATTTTGTCAATATCACAACTGTTAGATATGTAGGGGAAGTACCTGCCGTATAAACGTATAAATACGAACGAAATTTCTATAATTCCACAGTGTTAGACAGACATCCTACGAAATCAGTGTAAAAAAGCCTCTAAACATCTTCAAAAGCTTATTTGTTGTTAAATATATATATTATCGAAGTATACATCAGTTAATAAAAATGCTGAGAGGTAAATTGCTATCCAAGGAGGAAAAACAAAAATAAATTGTTATAAAGATGTAGGGTTTTCAAACCGAGTCATAGCTAAGAAAATAGTACGATTCCATCATCTCATCAACAATTTTATAAAGTTGAGCAATTCCTACGGCAAAAATCGCGCTAAGGGAAGTAATCAAAAACTAACTCGAAGGCAGCGCTCATCGATATTTCGGTTAGTCTCTTCTGGTAATGTAACCGCGCAACAAATAAAATGTAATTTAAATTTACCAGTAACAAACAGACGTGTACAACAAACTTTATCCGGCAGTAAACGTTTTCGGTGGCTAAAAAAGATTTCGAACGCACCCTTAAAAGAGACACATAAACAGGCAAGACTGAAATTTGCGCAAGATCATATGACATGAGATCATGAGTGGAACAACATATTTTTTGACAAGAAGAAATTTAACTTGGACGGGCCTGATGGTTTGAAATATTATTGGCACGATTTGCGCAAGAACACTGAAGTTGCGATGAGCCGAAATTTTGGTGGCGGTAGTGTAATGGTTTGGGCGGCTTTTACCCATAAGGATAAAACCCCTACATGTTTTATTTCTACGCGAATGAATTCTAATTCTTATATACAACTTCTGGAAATGGTTCTGATAGACTTTGGTGAACAAATGCCGACGCGAGACTGGATATTTCAGCAAGACAATGCAGCTATCCATAATTCCAGACAAACAAAGGAGTGGTTTCATCAAAAGGAAACCCCATCGAAAATCTTTGGGGAATATTGGCAAGAGAGGTATATGCCATTAATAAACAATACGATAGCGTCAAAGAACTAAAATCTGCGATAACGAGGCGTTGGAATGATATTCCTATTTCAACATTGACCAAATTGATAGACAGTATGAAGACCCGGATGTGTGAAGTTATTTTGAATAGAGGATCTAACACACACTACTAAATTTAGACATTTTTTTATGTATTTATTTAATTTATTAATTTTGTGTTAATGGACCTATAGAAATTTCGCTGTTTTGAGTTACCATTATCGTAAATATTCTCTGTATAAAATGTAATAAATTTTTTAATGTTATTTTCTCTTGCATTTGTGTTTCTTTGTAGTTCAGCATTAACTTCGATGCATAATTTGCCGAAGACATTAAGAAAACCAAATATTCTGTTCAAAAGTTCATATGGAACTATAGAAATTTAACTGAATGTATGAGAGTAATCGGGTACTCGGGAGAGTAATAGAATACAAATTGCTATATACAGATGATGTGGTCCTGATAGCTAACTCCAAAAACAAAACACAAATACTTGAAGATGTAAGTTAACAGAAAAAGAACTAAAGTAATGAGTATAAATTAAAACTAAGACAATCAAGTTAACAAAGAAATTAAGTGCAGAGGCAAGACATTGGTAAGAGTAAGGAAAAATAGATAGAGAAATAACAAACAGAGGAAACAAATCAACGAGAACATATTACTCACTAAATAAGACAATACTAGGACACAGGAATATAGCCATGGATAAAAGAATAAAAATACATAATGCAATAACAATCCCAATAATAACCCATACGTATGAAACGGAAGAAACATGAAGCAAATTTAAATGTGATGGAGATGAAACGCCTAAGAAGAATAGCGAGAAAAACAAAATGGGGTAGGATGAAGAATAGAGACAAGAACCAATAACAAGAAAAATAAAAAGGAAACAACTAAATTGGTGCGAACATATAGCAAGGATGGAAATAGAAATTACAAGATAAATGATAAGGACAGGATATCTAAAGAAGAAACTAAGAGGAAGACCGAGAAGGAATAGACCAAATACAAGAAATAGAGTAAAAGGAAAAGACTTTAGAAAAAATGAAAATAATGACAACAAATAGAAGAGAGTGGAAAAACATGGGTACAAGAGGAACCGGAATCCACATTCGACACCTAAAAGGGTACAGGACATCGAGAAAAGGAAGAGGATTTTTAAAATATACCACTAATGGAGCAGTCCTCAATACTGAGATTGCGGCCACGTAATGGAAGGCGGTTACTAATTTAACAAATGGAAAGCGGTTACTAACTTAACATGTTGGTGTTGTAAAGAATTGCATCGCCATTTGTCCAATGTTTCTGCTAATTCTTTATTCTTACAGAGTTCCTTTCCGATGAAAAAATAATTAAAAAATTTTAGTCCCTTAAGTTTTATTCGCTTCTTTCTCTGGTTCATTCATTTGGTTGCAATCTTCATAATATTGGAACATACCACAATTATGTATGCGTTGAGATCCGGATGTTCGGACCCAAAACTACCCGAATGCCCGGATCATAGAATCCGGACCCGCCATCCGTTTTTTGAATCCGGATCTGTTATCTGATTCTTTGAATCCCGATTCGTTATCACACACTTCGCTTCAAGATTCACAATTCGACATTTCGGATCCGTATCGCCTATTTTGGAATGGATCTTGCTACTATGAATAACCTCACATAAAAGATTATTGGAAAACTGAATGGAGGTCTACACATTCATAGATTTAGTTTACTTATTTGTGTATAAGGGACAGTCAAATGAAAACGAGACAGACGGAAAAAAGTAAGTAAACTGTTTATTATTTCAAAAGTAGTCACCATACCTGTTAATACATTTATTCCACTGTGAGACAAGACGGTCAATGCCTTCATGGAAAAATGTTTGCGGTTGCCTACGGAACCGTGATTGTACCCAGGCGTGCACCTCTTCGTCCGAAGCAAATCGACGGCCACGAATGTCTTTCTTCGGGGCTCCAAAAATGTGGAAATCTCATGGGGAGAGATCTGGACTGTAACACGGCGCCACAATTAACGCACAGCAGTCCGTGGAAACTTTGCAAAAATTGAAGCGCGCCATCAAGTCCAAACGCCCAGGAATGTTGACGGACGGCATCATTCTGTTGCAAGATAATGCCCGCCCAGATGTTACCAAGGTTGTTTCAACAACGCTGCAGAAGTTTCGCTGGGAAGCCCTTACACATCCTCCGTACAGTCCAGATCTCTCCCCATGTGATTTCCATATTTTTTGAGCCCTAAAGAAAGACATTCCTGGCCGTCGATTTGCTTCGGACGAAGAGGTGCACGCCTGGGTACAATCATGGTTCCGTAGGCAACCGCAAACATTTTTCCATGAAGGCATTGACCGTCTTGTCTCACAGTGGAATAAATGTATTAACAGTTATGGTGATTACTTTTGAAATAATAAACAGTTTACTTACTTTTTTCCATCTGTCTCGTTTTCATTTGACTGCCCCTTATATTAGTAGTATCATATTCCGTACTTTTATTACTAATAATGATTAGCAAGATCTATTCGCGTTCATTAATATGTAGATGGATATATATTGCAATAAAGATCTTACATGGAATACCATAATAGCTCCTAATTTTTTATTCAGATAGATTCTGAAACGCTATATGTATAATTCAAGATTATTTTGCAATATAGAAAGTGTATAATAAAGAAAATATCGAGTTTATGTCATATGGAAAAGGTGTAACAGTTTTTAAAATCCGTGAACTAATATTGAATTTCTATGAACATAATTCAAAGTTACTGCGGTTTTCACATTAATTTATTATAAAATACTTACATTTATAAAATGTACAAAATGTATGGTTGCATAGATGAGCTTGTTTGTTATAACTAGAGAGCGGAATTTATGCAATTTGCATATCCCATATTTTTTATATGACAAGCAAATGCTTCAGTATATGTATATGCGAATAACAACTTTTCGAATTGATTGACGTAGATTAATTATTGCGTATTTGGCATATATTAGTAATTTTTTCATATTTCAGCGATTATTGCATATTTTTGCACACTAGAGCATATTCGTGCATTTTTTTTTTTCAAATTTAGAACAAAAATAATTTTTTCTTTGAACTTTATTAGTTTTCCTGTAATACAATAAAGCTTTTACCAACGAACATTTTATCGGACACGTGTGTATTAGATGCGGGGTCGGCTCTTCTGTCGCTGGACCTCCCCACCGACAAAGAGCCTACTTCGCAAAAGAAGCCATCATCCTTCAGGTGGTGGGCTGTCGCAAATTCGCTAGATAAAATTATCATATAATTTTCAACAACTTCCATACCGGCAACTGTCTGATTCATAGGAAGTCTAAGTATTTACCAAAATGTTTCTTATTCATTGTATAACTAGACGTTGAAGTAGATTACTGCAGTAGTGAAAAATGCCAAAAGTGAGTACAAGTTTAATTGTTTCGTGGATCAAAAATGTTCCTGAACTTATTCTAACGGATGAAAGAGTTTTCTGCAAAGCATGTGGGAAAACGGTAAGTTTTGTTTTGTGTATAATACACTAGTATTTAGAATTGTACGGCCATATACGATTTTCTTGTAAGTTTTTGGTGATATTTTTTTCTGTACAGGTGCCATGTGAACGCAAATTTCAAGTCACCCAACATGTTGCAACTGAAATGCATAAAAGAAACTGTCGGAAACTTCAAGTTTCAAAACTTAAGCCAGGTGCCTTTGACACAATCTTTTGCCGGAACCTCAAAACAAAGTGAGCAACAAATATTTAACGCAGATTTTTGCAAAGCGATGGTTACTGCCAATATATCGCTCAAAAAGCTGCAAAATCTGTGTTTTCCGCAATTTTTAGAAAAGTACTGCCAAGAGAGTATTCCGGATGAAAGTTTGCTCAGAAAATGTTACGTAACCGATATTTATTCTGAAACGATCAATAGCATTAGGGAAATTGTTAAAAACGAGTATATATATTTTACCGTTGATGAAACGACAGATTCCTGTGGCTGCTATAGAGCAAATTTATTAATTGGTCATCTAAATAATAAACAGCCTGGTAGATTGTATTTAATTGCTTATAAACAATTTGAAAAAAACAAGCCATCTCACAATATTAAGATTTGTTAATAAAAGTTTCATAAATTTTTTTCTTCCCGATGTTGTTCCCACAGGAAAAATTTTAGCCATGTTGTCCGATGCAGCGGCATATATGATTAAAACGGGTCAACAGCTTAAACTTTTGTACCCTAATTTAATACATGTTACTTGTTTGGCTCATGGATTAAATAGGGTGGCTGAGGAAATTCGGCAGCAATTTCCAGCAGTAAATACATTAATCAGTAACGTTAAGAAAATTTTCTTAGTCACCATTGAGAGTTCAGATTTATTGAGAAAAGCTGTCGGATATTCCTTTACCACCTGAACCCGTCATTACCCGATGGGGTACTTGGTTAAATGCCGCAATATTTTATGCAAACCATTATCTAGAGATCAAAAACATTATTTAAGAATTCTCTACTGACAACTGCAATTCTATTGCAAAATGTCAAGAAATTTTGAAAAACTCTTCTTTGCCTAATGAATTGATATTTATTAAAGCCAATTGCGAATTTGTTTCTTTGACAATAACAAAACTTGAAAAAGAATCGCTGCCACAATCAGTTAAATTAATCAATGATTTAGAAAATAGTGCTTCAAATATTCCGGGTAGAATAGGAAACTCAATAAGTCAAAAGTTTAAAGAAATAATGAATAAAAATCTAGGATACAAAAGTTTAGCAAAAATCAGTTTGATTTTAACCGGTGAATTTAAAATGGATGAAACAGAAACAAGTATAGAATTAAGTGCTGAGATTATGAATGCATTAAAGTACGCACCAATAACTTCCGTTGATGTTGAAAGAAGTTTTTCGATATATAAATGCATTCTCACAGATAGGCGACATAATTTTTCATTAGAAAATTTAGAAAAGCATTTAATTGTAAATTGTTTTAATAATAAAAATATGTTGTGTCTAAGTATATATTTTAGCAAATTTTAAGTACGTATGTGTTTATATAATTGTGATTTTAAAATGTAAGTGGGAATAATGTAAGAACAATAAACGTTTGTAAAATGCTTCGTTGTGATTATTCTTGTTTTATAACATTTAACAAGAAGTTAATCGGTATCAGAAGCATAAGTGCATAAAACTGCATATTTAGCAAAACTCGTGCATATTTCGAAGAATTTTTCTGCATATATATGCGCATATTTTATCGATTTCAGATGCATATAATTCCGCTCTCTAGGTATAACAATATAACTACTAAATTGTAGCACCAGTCAACTGCACTAATGAGATATGGCAAAAGGTTAGAAAAGCCAAATTCCTCTTCCGTTGTATTGAAAATCAAACCAAAAAGATGAAACATCTCAAAATTTAAGATTACATACACAAGTATATGAACGAAAACGTCAACATTCTGTTTTTCACATTTTACATCCTGAAGAAGAGTGGAATTACATTCGAAAATCATACATTACTAACTTTTTAGCTTGTCTCATTGGTTCATTGCCTGGCATTATAATCTAGCAGTTGTATTCCGTTACTTCTGCCCAACATAAAAATATAATTTGATATCACTAATTATAATTGTTGTATTTGACAATATAATCGGTATATTTAATTTTGCCTGAATTTATGTCACTACAATGCATACCTACACATTATAAATTTAGTGTTCGAAAGACCGGCTCATAAAGAAATCCTAATACATATACCGGGTGTCCCAGATCAAATGTTATTGCATGGTAACTTTCTTATCATTGAAGATGGAGCTTTGCTTAAATGGGCAATGTTTTGCAATTTGATGTGCTGATTTAAAATCTGCTTAAAAAAGTTCAATTTGTTGAAGTGGCTAAAAGTTATTGCAAAAAAACTAAAAAATGTCATTTTATTGTATGTTTTCTTGTATGATCAATTCAAATTAAAATAACGGAGCAAGTGAATGAACTATTGAAAAGATTTTTTTTATATGTTACAGCATAATTAAATTATTTCTTTAATAATGTAATTAGATATGGATTATTTTTATGTAGTTTAATAACTAATGAGTTAATATTTAATTTTATTTATCCCTTTATTATCATTATTATTTATTATATATTTTAAAAGGCTATAGTTAAATTAGTAATAAAAAAATATATATATTACATTAACCGGTATCTTTTGAAAATGTTTATAAAACGTTGTGTTATTGTATGGGTAAGTGGCATCTGCATTTGGGTTTCCACTATTTAGGACCGCATGACTATAACTACTGGAACTAGGTGGCGCCAGGAAATATTTCATGTATTCATGTATTTGAAGATTAGTGGTATAAGCTGTAAGATGTAACAGCAATGCGCATAGGATTAAAAAGCGATAGATCCTTTCTCTTTCCACGTTGATTTTTGGCAATAGTGATTCTATCAATAGCGTGGGCTATTTATTATTCGCATTATCTTGATTATTCTCTCTATGCACTTTTTTGACGTGTACTTTCACATCAAATTCTCTTTTGCTTGAACGTTACTCTGTTGCAAGACAATAATTTAATGCAATAGGTACGGATATGTCGTACTGTTTTGAACAAGGATAGTGCAATTAATAATGCGTGTGGTAATTAGTACGTTTTGTAGTAATACTTTTTAACGACAATTATACTATAAGTGTATGGTAATTAACCAACAATTTGGTAGTACTTTTTTTACCATAATTTTATAGAGCTGTTTTACAATCTTGGAGTGTTATTTTTACTATAAATATGGAGTACAGGCAACCACTTCAAAAAAATACAGTAATAGGGTATTTTCTACTTACTTCGATGATTGCCACTATAGTATCCGTCGATTCTGGTAGGATACACTACAATTGTGGTATAATTTACTATACATTTCTCTCCGAATACTTACTCGCATAATGGGAAGTTATTTAATTGGACCTGTTATATTCAATGGAACTTGAACTGTTCAACGTTATTTAGAAATTCTCTAAACATTCTTGGAAGATTTCATAGATGACCTCCCTTTGGCAGACAGGATTGGGTTATGGTACCAATAAGATGACTGCCTGGCACACAATTCAAGAAACGTGGTAGATTATTTAATTGATCGATTTGACAATAAGGTTATTGCCACCAATACTAACGCTTCTTGATTTTTTTTGTGGAGTATGTTAAAGAATAAAGAATATGGAAGTAATTACATTTACAGTAATGTTGAGGAACTGCGCGAAGTAGTGCTAGTATTAATCGAAATACGTTGTGTAAAGTGACCCAAATTGTCGTCAAACGGTGTCAACTGTGTTAAGCTAACAATTGCCAGCAATTTGAATATTTCATTTGATTATTAGGATTAAGCTTTGTTTTATCATATACATTTTGTTTGTTTTTGTTTGGGTCCATGTGAGCCTACTTGATGTAAAAGCTAGTATTTTTTATTCAGTCATACGTTATCTTACATCGTTGAAAAGAGAATAAAAAATTCTATTCAGTAACCTAAAAGTCCAATACGGCGTCCGTTTAACTTTAGGAAGTTGATACGAGTACCTTAACAGCCGCCATTTTGAATTTTTATTCAACATCAATTTTAAATTGGTCTTATCGAAAACAGTAACTTTAGTATGAAACTTTTTTCGTCCCTCTTATACTTACGAAGATATTTGACATACAAGAAAATGACAGTTTTTCGTTTTTTAAAAATAACTTCTGACGGGTTCGACATTTTGAACTGTTTCAAACGGATTTTAAATCTGCATATAAAACTGCAAAATATTGCTCATTTAATCAAATCTCCATCTTCAATGATAAGAAAGTTACCCTTACGCAATCCCGCTCGACCTGAGACACCTGGCGTGTATACGCATCGAGAACATGTGAAATTAGCATTATTTATATATGTACGGCGAGAGAGCGAGGGGGGGATTAAGTGGAATCCGATCAATTCGATGCGGGTTGCGTATTAGTAGGCTTCTAACAACGTTGGCATGTAGACCTACTGTGTGCAAGAACGCACGTAATAATTTGAAGTCATGGTCGTCTCGAAATGAGAGTTTCACGTATTTATTTTATTGTTGCTACGAAGCTTAGACGAAACTAATAAGAGATTCTAAAGACGAAAATAAAAACAGATTCTGATGAAATAAAAGAAAAGACAAATAAACACTCTAGAAATTCTTACTAAGATCTTCCGCACATAATGCAGTCTACCTCGTAACTAACCACATCGGTGACCGTGAGCCGTCGACTGCCGCTAACCCCTGCGCTCGTGGTGAATCACCCCATTTGCGTTTACCGTTGTCGCATATGCGCTTTTTCGTATAGCTAGACATTTTCTTATGTGTATATCTACAAAGAATAACTAATGTTCTTGTTTGTAGAGTAATAAAGTTTTATTAGGGGTTTCTTCATTTCTAGGAGATCTATAGATTTAAAATTATGCAAATTTTTTAATAACATTTTGTAAATGCGGTATTTTACAATTAATTTGAAAATGCGGCTACTTGTCTCTGGGGCGAGTTGTCTTCGCGGCGATTTAACCGTGGCTAATTGACCGCGGCGAATTGTCCTAAACAGTTAATTTCAATAGTTTTAGCAAATATTGTAATGCGATTTTTGCACTGCATATAATAACCATCCATGTATAAAACCTATACACACATATAGACACAAGTGAAATAATTAATGAGAGTAATGGTGAAAAAGATTTATAGAAGGAAGAGTTTAAGGTTAAAAATAGATATAGAAAAGCAAAAGAATTGAAATGCAAAAAAAAAAATGGAGTTGATAAAATAAGAATAGCAAGTCATAAATTTGATATAATAGACATTTTGTTATTAAAATAAAAAAATCAGATATCAAAAAGTTTTGTTAGATGGCCATAAGAGAACCACAACGATTCAAAATAGTTTGAATATACATATTATTTCAAATATCAATAACTACAGTTCCTGGTAAAATACATACCCATATTTTGGCATTACTAATCTGACTTCTTCATTGATTTGCTGTTCGTTCTTAATATGTCACCTATTACACACATTATATTCATTTAAAGAGCTATTACTCACCGTGATGTCTTCTATCGCAACAGCAATGATCGTGAATGAAATCACCGCTCAGGCAGTACTTCTTTTCATCGAGCGTACAGTGCTGACAACCTGGCGGTGGTGTCACTGAAACGTCAGAAACGCATTAGAACAGCACAGAGACACAATACGAAAATAATAAATTACGTTATGTATTGGAAGTGCTACTAGGAAAAGTACAACATAATTACTAGAGTTACAGCGGTGCCCTTTAATTGAACACGTCATAATCAGCGTGATGGTGTTGACCTCATGCGTCGATCCACTTGATTAATTAAGGTCGACGATATTTCTCTAAATTAGCGTTTTCTCATTTTCCAGCACAATTATTCTCGAGGATTAAGTATTTTAATTGTGTTAAGTATGTATGAATGCTTGTATAAACGTATGTATACGAGGGTCACGCTATATATTTTGAGATACAAGAAAACTACAAGTCTTTTTACGAAAATGATTTTATTTATGTTCAAAATAATCTCCTCCTGCATCAATGCACTTTTGTAACCGAAGTCATCTCTTGAAATGCTCTCAAAAAATAGATGAATTGCTTCATATATCTCATCCTCCGTCGTGAAACGTCGACCACGTAAATGTTTCTTTAGGTTGAGGAACAACCAGAAATCACACATGGCCAAATCAGGCGAATAGGGTGGATGTTCAATGACTTTTACCTTATTTTCACGTAAAAATTCAACTGTTTGCTGTGCACTGTGTGACGATGCATTGTCGTGATGCAACATTAACCCGCGAATGTTAGCTGACTCAAGAACTGCAGGTAAACATTTTGTGGTGTACCAGTTTGCTTTAACTGTACGTTGATTTTCCAGCTTCATTGCTTTTACTAATCCGGCACTACGGAAGAAAACTGCGTACATAACTTTCTTGACAGCCCTTTGCCTTTTGGCCATTGTTGGTGCATCTTCGTGGATCCACACGCGGCTCTCCTGGCGGGTAGGAATATCGTAAAATGGGATGTAAGTTTCATCACCTGTTACTATCTTTGATAGAATGCGATGTCCACCATTATTTAACATTTCCAATGTGTCCCGAGCGATTCTTACTCGCTCTGCTTTTTGGAAATCGGTAAGCGTGTGTGGCACCCAACGAGTAACAATTCTTTTTATCCGCAGATGATCATGTAAAATTGAATTTACTGTTGCGGATCCAACACCAAGAGTTGCCTCAATCACTTGATAGATGCATCTTGGATTTTCGTCGATCATACGTCTCACACTCTCAATGTTTCCAGCGGTAACTGAAGAACAGGGCCTACCGGTACGTTCCTCATCACCAAGCGATATCTGTCCTCTTTTAAATTCGCTATACCAGCGAAACACAGTTGCACGCGAAGGACTTTCATCGCCAAATGCGAGTTGCAATCGTTCAAGACTTTGTTGTTCACTTAAACCGACCTTAAAATCGTAGTAAATCATTGCGCGTACATGTTCTCTTGACAAGTCCATGTTTCGATGACAAATCGTACCTACCACGTCTACTCTATGACAGCAGCGACTCAACTGACAGTCAGAGTTTACTACTTACGTATACGGCGGTAGCGCCAAAAATTCCCGGCCTGGCTGTGAAAGAAACAGCGTGGACCCACAATTAAATTTTATTTTTCAATATAGTTCTCCCTAACGCTGATGCATTTATTACAACGTTTAAGCAAATGACTCAATACCCTTAAAAAATAGGCCTTCTCTTTTGTCTTCAAAATGTGTCGTAAGTTGTACATAGGGTTGACTGAATAATGTGTTGACCCAGGGTGTTATTTCAAATTTCACAGTACATCATAATTTGCTGAGAAATTTTCTGTCACATTTGAGTTTGAAAAATGCACGGAATATGCATCTACAGGCATTTAGGTTGCGTTTAGCTACCTTCATCTAAGAATTTGACAACTGAGACCAGTGATTTGTTTTGTAATAACTAGAGTTTGTTAAAAAGGTGGTACCGGATGGCAGTAGCGTAGCGGTAGCGGCGTGGGTAGGGGTAATTTTCAACTCGTAGCCGATCTCGACAGTACCGCGAGAGAGTTCAAAGCGAGAGTACGTTGCACGCTGCACGCCAAATAAGTACCCGGAGATGGGACGCCCAAAGGGTGCAACGTTTCCTTCGAATGTGAATAAATATCTTAGGCATTTCCCTGGATTAGAATATAGAAGTCCACATATTTATTGCACAATATGCAATAGCGGTTTGCTAAGTCGCGATAGGTTTGAATGTAGAAAACATTGTAAAAGTAAACGTCATATATTGAATTTAAGAAATAGTATTCCATACTGGCAATTTTTATATGATTTTATTTTTATGCTAAATGTGTGCAACATCCTACAACATCTAGTATCTAATGAACACTTTCGTCTTTTCTGGGTTAAGTACGTTCCCTCATGGAAGCTGCCAACATCTATGCAATTACGATACAATTTGCCACGTGTACAAGGTACAGTAAAGGAATGTATAAAAGACGAGTTGAGAAATAAGAAAATCTGCCTATGTGTGGATGAAACAACTGATGCTCAGAAACACAGCGTCATTCATGTTGTAGCGCGTCCTTTAAAACGTAATAGTCCACCAGCTTCATTGTTGTTATCCAGTAAAAGGATTCAGAAAACTAATGCAGAAACCGTTGTCAAGATAATAAAAGATTCGCCGAGAGAATTTTATATCACAGGAACCCAAGTCACAATGTTCGTTCCTGACGGAGCCGCAACAATGCTGAGAGTTGGTATTATGTTGAAAATATGCTTTCTGACTCTTCTTCACATAACATGCCTCATACACGCATGTCACCTCGTAGCAGAAACCATTCGAAAGAAGTATCCGATGGTGGATAAGTTAATAGCATCTACCAAAAATATGTTCATCAAATCTCCCAAACACATCCGTGTATTCAAACAATTGTGTCCGAAATTACCACCACCACCTCAGCCTGTAATAACGCGATGGAGAACATGGCTCCAGGCAGTATCTTACTATAAGAAATATTTTTCACAAGTGAAAAATGTCATCTTGAAACTTGATTCAAATAATTCTGCAGCAGTTCGAGATAGTCAGCAACTTTTTTCTAATTCGGACGTTCAACAACAAATAGATGAAATTTCCATAAACTATTCTGAAGTTGCACAAGCTATTGAGCAATTAGAAAACAGTCACTTATCTGCACGAGACGTATTAAATTGCATAAACAATTTACAAGCCGCTCTAGAGAATTTGACGAACACTATAGGAGTCGATGTTGCACAAAAATTTGGCGCAATTTTAACGAAAAATCCCGATTTACAAAAGGTTCGGTCTATAACTGAAAATCAAGAGTGCCCCGATGAGGAAAAGGAATATCTGACATTTGAAAATCTTACTTCACTGGATATCGAACGATCATTTGCGAAGTATACGACAACGTATTCACAACACCGTCGACGGCTGAATGAATCGACAATGGAAGCGTTGCTGATGTTGCAATTCTACGCAGCTTACCAGGGCGATTGCCAATTGCCACAGTGGACATGAAGACGACAGGAAAAGGTAACAATAATATTTTTCACTAATATTGTATATTACGTACCTACTTTTATGCAGTGCGCCACTGCCGGTACCACCTTTTTAACAAACTCTAGTCATAACCTAACCTAAATTTATCTGTTTATATTAATAATTGCAATGCATGGAATTGCATAGAAACGTTACATGGTATTCTATAATTTTTCTTGGAATTTCCGACGTAATTACTGAAGGAATGTCCCGGTGAGGAATCGAACCTCACATCTCCCGGTTGCCGGGTAAGCGAGTGAACCACTACGCCACGAGGACAATGCAAAGTTCGTTCTCTCTTTAATACCTAGTTGTTAATTTATCTACAAATATATCACAATATTTTGACAGACAACTTTTAATTTAAATTTTTACAATGACAATTTTTAATTTAAAATTAAAATTAAAAATCGTATGTCGAAATATTGCGATATATTTGCAGATAAATATAACGACTAGGTATTAAGGAGAGAACGATCCTTGCGTAGTCCTCGTGGTGTAGTAGTTTACACGCCTACCCGACAAGCAGGAGATGTGAGGCTCGATTCCTCACCGGGACATTTTTTCATTAATTACGTCGGGAATTCCAGGGAAAAATTTCATAATTTACCGATGGAAGCCAAAATATATTAGACATATATGTTTATTAACGATTTCTGCAGTAATTCTGACATACAAACTCAAAAACAAATGCAGAAAATTAAGTTTGACGCAAAGTTTCGCATTGACCAAAATTCGAAGTTAAAATCCCAACTTCGACATTGAATTTAAAATTCAAAATTTCAATTCAAATTCGACTTCGAATTTGGTAATCATCCACCTATCCTAGAGGATTTCCCTATGAATATAAACGTTGAATATTGGAGTACAGCATTTTCAGTGTTATGTTAAACACATTATAATATTATAGTTGTTGTTGTTGTTGTGTATTGGGCGAAGCGTCGGGTTACGGAATATACCTCGCACTTCTAGGCATCGATTACTATGATCATTAGCCAACCCCACTCGAATTTTGCTGAATCCAGAGGTGTTACAACCTTTGGTAGGAATTTTTAACGTGCCAAACATCGTATTTCCTTATCCGAGAAGAAGGCATACCTTGATTTTTATCCGTAATTAAAAAACAACCGTCTCGACCGGGATATGAACCCGCGCCGATCGGATCGAAAAGCAAGTATGCTAACCATTCGACCACCGAGGCGGTCTGTTATTGTTGTATTATTGGGTGAAGCGTCAGGTTACGGAATACATCTCGCACTTCCAGGCTTCAATTACTGTGATCATTAGCCAGCCCCACTAGAATTTTGCCGAATCCAGAGGTGTTCCAACCGCCGGTATTTTTGACGTGCAACAAACATTGTATTGATACGGGGTCTACGGTTTTACTTCCTTATCCGAGAAGAAGGCATACTCCGATTTGCATACGTAATTAAAAATCAACAGTCCCAGCTGGATTTGAACCCGCGTCGTACGGATCGAAAGACAAGTATCCTAGCTGCTTGACTACCGAGACTGTCAGTATTATAGTATTATCTGTTAGAATTTATGTTAATTTCAAGGAATTAACTTTATTTTGAGGTTCTAATACATTGGAAGACTGGTACAAACTCTACTCTTTCCAAATAATTACTTTCCACTACACGTTTGTAAATAAAACAAATTAAATGCTACTGCATCATTTTCACGGTGACTGAAAACATGTAGTACAAGTCGTAGACTTGCCAATTTTTCCAGAAAACACGCATACTCCAACAGAATATGTTGTCAGTGGATAATCTTCTTAGATAGTGTGATTTTATATGCCTGTCGAAATTACTGTCGTTATAATCTTTCTGAAGTGGTGGCGCCACTATTTTTACTTGTGAAAATATACGTACTGGACTCTATTCTTTTGGAATTAAATAGCGATTTATATTTACATAGATCAAACATTATGTTTATTCTAAATAAACGGAAGCAAAGATTGGTATTTATTTATCATTCTTCTTCCGAGAGTTCAATAAGTTTGTTAGTGTAAATGTTTAAATGATGTTTGTTACGTGCAAATGTATAAGTATATCATTTTAATATTGACGAGAAAGCCAAATTTCTTCAAGGTAATACGAGGTAGGCGCCATAAATTCTCGACCTAACAGGCTTATACAGGTTCGAGCTAGGGATGGGTCGGTATTTTAGTAACGGTATTTTGGAGCGGTATTTTGTTGTCGCGATGTGTCGCGCTCCGGAATACCGAAATAACTCGTTACTTTGGAACGATGGGCTGTCGCGCGACATGGGAACGGTAGTGGTCTACATTCGCGACGTTCCTGTGGAACGGTAGCGTCGCTGAAACGATAAACATCTCCATCGTTACTTTGGAACGATGCGCCGTAGCGCGACAGGAGCGAAGCTAAGTCGACTATCCTTGGAAACGTCGCGATTTACATTCGCGACGTTCCTAGTCACGTTCTCATGTAACCGATTGATAAACATGCGTGCATATTGTTTAAATGGTAGATGCTATATGTAGCGTAATACAAGGGTAATACCTTTAGACTACAAATTCGTTACGGAATTCTTGTTGTAATTTAAAAATAATAATCGCTTTACTTTAGTTGAACTTAATCTGATAAAATCTTACCAGTTTTTAAAATTCTCATTATAGATCTCAAATTACAGTGTGTCTCATGTAGGTATAAAAAGAGATCAACCAGCGTAATAAGCCACCATTTCATATCGGTTATATTAATCGTTCCAAAGTAACGGTATTTTGTCGCGTTATAAAGGAACTTTCCACGAGTGGAGCGGTATTTCCCATCTCTAGTTCGAGCGTGTTCAAACTCCGTTGCGTCATAGTTGCACGTGTGCGACGCCTACACGATATATATTACGGCTCAAAGAGCAGTAGTTTTTAATAGCCAGCCAGACAACGTGACTAGTGCATGAAAATGTCTCAGGCAACGAAAATTGAGTACCTCGCTGTCATTAAATTTTTAACAGAAGAAAGGCAAACGCCTAATCGCATTAAACAACGTTTAGACGGCGTTTATGGTGATTTATCTCCTTCAGATTTCCCTATAAAAAAGTGGACAAAATGTTTCCGTCTGGGGCAAGAATCCCTTGAAGATGATGAGCGCCCTGGTCGGTCAATTAAAACATTTCAATTATTAAAGAAATGGTATTAGCTGTCAACAGCACATATTATGTGTCTTTGCTGTATAAATCGAGACAATATTCGTGCAAACCGTTGAGGAAAATTAACAAGAGGTGTTTGATTATTGCACGACAATGTACCCGTCCATACTGCCGCCATTTCACAAGCTGCTATTCGCGAATGTGATTTTCAAGAATTGGAACATCCACCGTATAGTCCGAACATGGTTCCAAGTGATTATTATTTATTTTCTCATTTAAAGAAAGACCTCAGGGGATTTCGTTTTGAGGACGATAGTGAGTTGCAAGCAACTGTAATACAACATTTTGAGGGAAAAACTTTAGTTTAATTATTTTTATAAGGATATAGAATTATTAACTGATCGTTTTAATAAATATATTGAAGTTAGGGGAGATTATATTGAATAATAAAAATTGTTGTATTTTACCAAGTTTATTTTTTCTATATCAGGCCGAGAATTTATGGCGCCTACCTCGTACCTTCCTATTGCTGCAGACGTACTCGTTTTTTGAATAGAAATATTCAAACAAGTATTTCAATAAAAGTAGATATTGCAAAAGACAAGAAGTAGTTGTACAATCGCTCGTATAGGTACCTGTAATTAATTTAGACCCTGACTTACTCTAAGTGACTTGTAATTCAAATTATTCGGTAGGTGTTAAATGAACAATGTGTGTATGTATACTCATCATGATTTCATAATAGTCACGTAGAAACACTAGCAATAAGTAGGTAAAAAGAAAGTATTATGGCATTCTTTTGTTAATAATTAGTTTAACATTCATATTTTTTATGAAACTATCTAATTATTCAAATAATTGAACAATAAATACATTAGCAATATTATCGATTAACATTAACAAGGAATAACTATCTGTGCATCACCTTTTTGAATAGTTCCGGAACACACTTGCAAATTCCTGGATAAAATGAACGTATTAGCGAAACTTCGCATTATTATTTTTATTTCTTTCAAGTTTTATACCACACTATATACGTGATATTATAATTAAATGATTTCAACTAATGTTTGATAAATTAGTATGGAAATTAGAATTGGAAAAAACATGAATAAATAAAATAAAATAACATGAAAAGCTTTTTAAACACAATTGAATGTGAACTTAAACTGTAAAAATTTGAATTCAGTATAGCGTGTAGATCCTCCTCCAGCTCTTAGCACTGCATTCATTCGTCTGGGCACACGGATTTTTCTGTTGACCATATATATTCGGCAATTTCGAGTATTGACTCCACCATTAAGAGAAAAATGGATCTCATCTGTCCATAAAATGCGGAATAACCATTCGGGTTCAATTGCAATCTGAGCCATTAGTCGCAAAGAAAAATCGTACTGATTGCCAAATCTGGCTCCTTCAAATCAAACAGTCATTGCAGTGTACATATATATATATATACAGGGTGTCTCCAAAATGTTGGGACATAGCTTAACTATAGACTCCTGGGATTAAAATAAGAAGATTTAACCCAACTTACCTATATCCAAAGTCGCCTCGTTAAGTTGGTACAAGACGTGAAAGTTGTTTCTCCGAAAAAAAATCTATATTAAGTCGAAATTCCTGCTGAAAATGGCGTTGTCTGATAGCATGTGGATTTTCCTCTGCATACATATGTTCGTTGCGTGAATTTGTTATACCTCTTCGCGTAAAGCACGCTTCATCGGTGAACAGAATTTTACTATGAAAGTGAATATCTTCAGCCCTTCTTTCTTGAATAAATCTGCAAAATGTTAGACGTGATTCGGGATCTGCTGGTAAAAGTTCTTGCACACTCTGACAGTGATACGGACGCAAACCTTGCTTTGTAATAACCCGGTGCACTACATCTTTTGAAACTCCCAATTGACGAGACAAACCACTAGTACTTTTTTCAGGATGTTCTTCTAAGGTATTTAGAATCTCCTCTTCAATTTGTGGATTGCGAATTACACGAGGGCGTGCACGATCCACACTTACTGATTTCAGGCTTCCAGTTTCACGAAGACGTCTCTCAATTCTTGCAAATGTTTTATGATTCGGCACCTGACGATTTGGAAATCTTTCTTGGTATACCCTCACGCTTTGCCGAAAATTTCCCTCACAAAATCCGAGAACCAGCAATATATCAGTTTGCTCATCATAGGAATACGCTGCAGCCATTATCATCAATACACTCAACAAGAAACTCAAAAAAACAACCTCGAAATTATTAAAACATGTCCAACTACAAACAGAAACCAAACGAAGATCACAAAAATGCCAAACTAGTTACTTAATTTTTACCACACTAAACTTCTGTGCTTTTGACATGTAGCAAACAAATGATACTCATTTGTCGTTAAAAGACAGTATTCCGGTTAACTAGATTATTCCTATCAAAAAAAGCATATCATCAGATCAGATTTTATTTTTTTCCGGAGAAGCCGTAATAGTTATCAAAAATTACAAAGATACAAAAAATGTTCCTAAAGAAAATATCTTTTTGTAACAAACAATTGAAAGTTCTCAGCCTAAGCACTAGAAAGTTATCACCAAATTTGTATTGCGACATTTTAATTTAATACACTTACAACCTACCGATGAAGACCAAAACCATCTCGAAACGTGACTTATAGTCACAAAACACTCCATACCAAAAATTATAACAATCGATCAAAGCTTCCTATTTTTATACGCAAAATTAATTTTTTTTCAAACAACTTTCACGTCTTGTACCAACTTAACGAGGCGACTTTGGATATAGGTAAGTTGGGTTAAATCTTCTTATTTTAATCCCAGGAGTCTGTAGTTAAGCTATGTCCCAACATTTTGGAGACACCCAGTATATATGCATATACAGCGTGTCCCAGGATTGATGTTACAAGAGGTGTGCGGAACTAAAAATCTTTGAATCTCAATTTGGCATTTTGAAACTAAGCCCTGCTTGGTGTGAATCTTATCTTTAGTTTACTTTCGATTTTTTAAAATCAAATAGGCCTTGACAGTTGAGTAAAAACTATTTTCGTTTCGGGTAAAGTACCTATTTCGTTCGCAATATGCTAAAATGTTACTAAGAAAAGTTGGTCAAAATGAAAAGTTATGTCGTTATACAAATTTTTTGAATGCTCGGCCTACTTTAATAAAATCCATTATTTGTCAATTTAGTTTTCGGTAAAGTGGCTTTCTCGTTCACAATACTCCAAAGTTTTACCAAGAAAGGTTGTTCAGAATGACAAGTTATGGCTCTATACAAATTTCAAAAAAAGTCAAATATATGCTTTGATTAAACCGTTATTTTTTAGATTAAATGTTTCTATGATGAATACATAATTGAAGTGTTGTAAATTTAATTTGTGAGTAAATACAATTTATTTTGTTTAATCTAAAAAATGACGGTTTAATCAAAGTAGCTAGATCTTCTAGGACAACTTTTCTTGGTAAAACTTTGGCGTATTGTGAACGGAAAAGGTACTTTATCTGAAACGAAGTTGACAAACAATGGACTTTATCAAAGTAGGTCTATCATCCAGAACTTTTCATTCTGAACAACTTTTCTTCGTAACATTTTAGCATACTGTGGACGAAAAAGGAACTTTACCGGAAACGAAAATAGTTTTTGTTCAACTTTTAAGGTATACTTGATTTTAGGAAATCGAAAGTAAACTAAAAATAAGTTTCAAACCAAGCAGGGTTATTTCCAAAAGGTCAAATTAGGATTCGAAGATTTTTAGTTCCTCACACCTCTTGTAACATCAATCCTGGGACACGCTGTATATACATTTCTAGGATTTTGCGTAACATTTTCCAAACTGTGGCATATGGCATTTGCAGTCGTTTTGATATTGCATTAGCACTACTGATTTCTACGGATTAGTATTGGCTATGTTTTAATTTTCCTGAAGAACTTCTGCAGCTTGGACATCACTAATTCTTGATCTTCCTAATTTCGGGAGGTCAATTACAAATATTGTTCTTTCAAATTTTGTTAATCAAATTACGGTACGTCCTCATTTTACTGGGGCCTACTCTCAAACCCATTCTCATACGAAATCTTCGTAAACTAACAGTGTACTTTTTACCACATACGAGGTGCAGTTAAGTTATAGCACCTCCGATTTTTTTTCTCATTAACTAATCACACGAAAACTATGAAACTTGTGTCACTTCTCGACGTAATCTCCCTGCAGCCGTACACATTTTTCACAACGTCGGCGTCATGATTCCATGGCCGCTGCGAACGTTTCTTTAGAAGTCTGTTTTGACCACTGGAAAATCGCCGATGCAATAGAGGCACGGCTGGTGAATGTGCGGCCACGGAGTGTCTTTCATCGTTGGAAACAGCCAAAAGTCGCCAGGAGCCAGGTCAGTTGAGTAGAGAGCATGAGAAATCACTTCAGAGTTGCTTGCACGAAGAAACTGCTACGTCACGTTCGCCCGATGCGCTGGTGCGTTGTCTTGGTGAAAGAGCACACGGGCAGCCTCTTCCGGCCGTTTTTCACGCAATGCAAAAAGGAGCTTCTTCTTCAGCAGCAATTTCGTAGGATGCACTTGTCACCGTAGTGCCCTTTGGAACGCAATGAGTAAGGATTACGCCATCGCTGTCTCAGAGCATGGCCACCATAATTTTTTCAGCACTGGCGCTTATCCGAAATTTTTTTGGTGGCGGTGAATATGTGCGTTTCCATTGCGCGGACTGGCGCTTCGTTTCAGGATTGAAAAACGGCATCCATGTCTCATCCATTGTCACAATCGATGAAAAGAAAGTCCCATTCATGCCGTCATCACGCGTCAACATTGCCTGGCAACATGCCACGCGCGCAACCTTGTGGTTGTCAGCATTCATGGTACCCACCTGGAGGACACTTGTCGCATTTTCAGATCGTCGTGCAGGATTACGTGCGCAGATCCCACGGGAATGCCAACTTTGGAGGCGATCTGTTCCACACTCATTCAGCGATCCCCAAAAACAACTTTCTCCACTCGCTCGACCCTGTCGTCAAACCGGCTTGTGCGAGGCCGAGATTGTCTTGGTTTGTTGTCACACGACGTTCTGCCATCACTACATGTCTCACTCAACTGGCGATGAATTTCTATCGGTGTCACACCATGCAAATGGAGAAAACGAATGATTACACGCTGATCTTGTAATGAAAACGTCGCCATTTGAAGTATCGAAAACAGTTCTCACTTTAGCCGCTGCCGCTAAAGGTTCTGTGTGCCTTACAGTGCTGCCATCTCTGTCACGCATTGATAAAGAGTGCCCGCTTATTTTAAAACAAACCGCATGTTTCTATCTGTTTCCAGTTCTGAGAAAAAAAATCGGAGGTGTTATAACTTGAATGCACCTCGTATTAAACTATTCTTGTTTGCAGATCCATTTTTTTAAAGTTCAACTCGTTTGAATTTACGTTAAGATCAGTTTTATTTTGAGAATAAATCACTAAATTGCAATCACTTCGTTTTGACACTTGTGGCAGTGGTTGTCATGACGAAACTTTTGTTTTACATAGATACACTAAAATTTCATTGTTGTAGCAATTATAATCCAATTCCTATTTGCAATTATTTCAATTTCCTAAAACTGTATAGGAACTTAAAGTATATCCCTTACTTTGTAACAACCTCACATATCAATAAGTTAGAGCAAAGACCAAATAACTTCAAGAGCTGCTCAAACAACTAGAGATAATTTTGTTATAAAATAGAGCAACCGAAGGTGGGTTCAACAAACGTAATAATAACGATAATGGACTTACTTTGCACCGGATCGATGCCGAGCGCGAAGTTCTTCGCTTGAGTAGTGGATATCTCGTGCTCCACAATGTACTCTTCGTATTTGAGCACCGCGGAATCCCGCGCTGCCGCCATTACCTCCGTTCGAAACGCCGCCATTATCTGTAGTACGATTAAGTATGCTTTCGGGCAATGCGAGATACGCATCATTGTCCATCTTTCACAATTTTAGTTGTCTTTTAACAGCTACACATTTTAAACGATCACCACTGATTTCGTCATAACACAAACATTTCCAAACGTCCACATCAGGAGAATAATTATTGGTATCTGCAACAATAATGTTATTACATATAAAGGCCAGCTCTCAGAAATACAACCATAGTATTTATAAGAATATTTTTTACTTGTATTGTAACCAAAGTTAACAGTTTTATATATTTTGAAATCATCAAAATAGTATAAATGGAAGGAAAAGTACTCTATCTCTATTAAGTAATTAAAAAAATTAATACAGGTTGAAAAAGAAGAGCATCATTATGTCATTAATTCTGACTCATTCTCTTACTTCAGTAATTGCTAATTCACGTTTACCATTTCTTCTTTTTTGGTTATTTTCCTTTTCCAATTCAAACATTTTACATGTATTTCCAAAAAACCGGTTTCAGATTAGAATTTTTACAAAAAAAAGAACAACTAAATTAATTTTACATGTACAGGATGTTTCCTGAGGAAAAAGTGGTACTGGGAGGGCATATTGAGGTTAAAGACATTGTTTACTCAATTTTAAAATTTATACTTGTACAGTAATGTTTATTTAACAAATAAATAACAATACCTTAAGGAATATTATTGGGCAAACCACTACCAGATCACAATTCAGTGCTGTAGCTTCTATAAGAAATTATCACTGTTTAATTGAATGTGCAACCGGAACAGTTTCTAAATCTGTTAGAAGGTTCATCGAAACCGACAATGATGTAATAATTAACAAATGATCTTTGTATATGGTTCCTAAATATGCTTCAAACCTTTTTGATTATTAAACAGACAATTTTTAAAATACTTATTAATAAGAATAACATATAAATAACACACAAAACTAAATTATAGAATATATAGAAGGTACCAGAGCTTATTTTTTATATGCAGGTGTCCCAACCTTCTGGAATTGCAAAATTGCGCCTATTGTGTAAATAGTAAGTAAATAAAAACATCACTTTTAAACAATTTCGGAATTAGCTGGTTTTTCTCAATGTAACTATGCATTTTAAACTAGAATGAAAATCAAGGCAAAAAATCAACACACACAAAAGCGTTGTTTTCATGCTCACATTCGATTTTGGTGCCATAACTACTGCCTGAAGGTCGACTGTAAAAATATTAGCTTCATTTGAAGTGTTATTTTGTTTTTCTAATCTAGCTTCCTGTTTTCTAGAAATATGTAATTGATACTCAGCGTCAGATATTTTTCCAAGATTGTATGAAGAACAAAGTGCGCATTTGTCTCTTTTTGGTCTAAACAGAGCTATGTTACGCAAATTAAGGGCATTGTTAAATGATGATATCGATAGTGGAGAAATATTATGCCTACAGTCACATCAGTCTTTAATGTAGAAATTGTAGAGTTTTTGTTTTGGAGTCAACTGTGGCAGGAGATATCTTTTGCTGCTGGAAGCTTTGCAATAATGGGAATCCATAGCAGGTAATGCGTCAATAAAATCTAGTAACTGTTGGTTTTCTGCTTAGAATGGTTTGGTGCTTTTATCACTCTTCAACCTATAACAAGTAGGTGATCGTTTAGGTTCGAAAGCAAATCTATTCTTCTATTCTATTTTCATTGACATTTAAGTAATATAATAATGATTGGGCTCTCTTAGAAATAGGGGTAACCGTAACAGCATTGTCTATGTACACTTTCTTTTCCCCCCAAGTAAGATTCAAAAAATTCTCAAATATTTTTTTTCTTTTGTTTTCAAGAATAAATGTACATTTTATTCGGCCGGTTTCTTTTTGTTTACATTAATATTTTTTTTCATATCACGAGATTTCTTTTCTATGTCGTAATTCCATTTCCCATTCAGTTTATTTCATCCAAAATATCTTTGCCCCATTTCTCTTCGATGCTTATTTTTTTTTCAGCGAACCATGCATCTCTTTTTACCTGAAAGCGTTTTTTACGTTTCTTACTTTTTTTAGGAACATCGAAGACATTAGAGTCTGAATGTTCCGAGTATGGTACTAGAACTCCAACCTCATCAGTCATCACACTCATCACTTTCATCGGATGTGTTTCCAGGCTGCTGCAGAGTTTGTGTTACTGCAACTGTTTCACTTTGCGCGTTAGTAGAAGACAATGAATGCTGTTGAAGAACAGTCTTAATTGATGTTATTAGAACCAGCATTTTCTGGATTTCGTACCGCAATGTCAGTTTCGCTGTTTAGATCATCATAGGGAACTTCCAAGGTTTCGTCATGCTGATAATGTGGAACAACTTCAATTGTATTGTAGTCTAGTATTTCAAATACTACGTTTTCGACAGGTGTGAAGTGTTTAACTGCTTCTGGAAAAGCTAATTTAGTAATTGTAAAACCGTTGCTATTGCGAATTAAGTTAGGAAAATATTCAAAAACAAACAAAGAATTTACGGTTCCAGTATTTTCATTTACCCATGCTTCATTCATTTGTTGTTTTCTAAACTCTTTTGCAGCATTCTCCATAATTCTTTTTATACGTGACATCTGTAAAGCACAAGAAAAACAAAATACAGTAAATTTGCCAACGAACTTTTTTCTGTTTTCTATAAAAAAATTTAATTAAATAAAATTGTTATTTGTTAGTAAATTACTTAGATAAATTTTCAAAATATTTAAATGCGCCAACTTTACAAAAGAACCTCTATATTATTCAAAAATAACTAAATAGAAAAACTGCTATATCCATACAAGCTTTTGTAGAATGTATTAAATTCTGAACGAATTAAAAGGCAAATTTAATGTTAAAGTAATACTAATGTAATACAAGAAAAATAAACTTATCTTTTTACCAAATGCAATACCAACTATTGATTTTTGGCGAAAACAACCAAGAAAAACCAAATAGTTTCAACGGCAGACAAGCACAGTACCACTTGTTACACGGTATCTGCAGCAGTTCTGCAGATAAAAGCAACCGTTGAGATGGCAGGTCTACGCATTATTGGAATTCAACAATTTGCTGCAAAGTCAGGAGTAAGCTGTTTTACAGGCTAATGCAAGATAAAAATATTACTGAAAAGTCAAATCCACCAAAAAGTGGAGTTAGCAGGTTAACACTCTTAGCCGACGATATGTCTAATATTGAAAGTAAAAGAGATATTTACAATTAAGCGCGATTCCTGCATTTGGACATTGTATCTAAGTGATTTCTGGTGTTAGTATTGTTTGGTTACCATGACAACAGTAAACAAAACATACTGATATTGCTGCTTTTAACTGTTGATCCGAAATTTTAAGCCTAACTAGCTACTTGTATTACATAAAAAAGTATTAGTACGTATGATTTATGTATGAAGTTAGTTGTTATACAGTTAACAAATTCAGCTTGCGGCTCCACAAATTCAGCGTCACTGTGCGACATGATACCTTAAAGAAAAAGTCGTTAGGAGAAAAATCAGGTGATCGTGGAGGCTAGCGAATAGTGCTTCGTGCAGCTAACAATCTATTAGTAAAGATATATTGTAAACATTCTAACGTAGCTGCGACATTGTGAGCAGAATAACTATCCTGCAATATATTGTGTAGCGTAATATCTTCAAGTCTTCTGCGGAGTCTATTATAACATTCAACAAAAGCTATTTGCCTTCTTTGTATAAAGGCTGAATTATATGGTTACCTAGAATGGCACCCCAAACATTTAGCTTTTTGGGATATTGCGTTCGTGCGTACGATGTTGATTTTTTTATTGTCACACAGATGGATTGTAACGCCCATGTTACATACAGTTTTATCGGTAGACAATATACTTTTAATAAAATTTTCATCATTACATCGGCCCATAACTGTTTTACAACATTTTTAGCAACTTCAATAATAGCTTTTAGACAAAAGCACTGTACTAATGTGTAAAATCAAAAGCAAAAACGAAATATTTTTAATTTAACTGTAATATTGCATAAAACAATTGCTACTCAAAAATGTTTAAGCAAAATTTGATTTTAGGGTTTTCAGGTGGCCGTAAGACGATTTTCACATCCGCTTTTGCAATTAAACCAGGCCTACCATGTTTTTTCGATCTTTTGCATGTAATTGTTCATCATATTAGGCTAATGGTTAATAGTATGCACATTTTCTATACTCATTTTACACAAATTTTACACAAATTTCATTGAAAGCGTTCTATATCTCATAAAAATTTGGAATTAATTGACTTACCAATGATAAAGATACAGGGGTATCAAGCTGTAAAACGAAACATACTGTATATGCTGAAATAATATACTTTTTATACATTTTCAAAATATTGAATTATATTACGTACTGTTTCATAAACAATGGTATTTTCAAGTTCAGTTTCAAATAAACGAGCAGCGTCCTTCGTTGAGCAGGTAAGATTTTATAATAATTTTCTTGCAAAGAAAATTTAAATATCCATTATTACAATCAGTGTAATGTAAAAAATATACACATGAAAAAATGCCTAGTAACAAAACCAAAAAAATAATGCTAGTATAGCTCATGGTATTGGTGGAATCATTTCCGGCAAACATAATGCGAGCAGAGAAAGGAAGCACTAGCACACGGACATGTTTCTGCCTACCCGGCGTCATCAGCGTGGCTACGAGCACTCTCTCCTTCTGCTGCCTGCATTATGTCTACCTCGCATTATGTCTAGCCGCGCTGGTGACACCGGGTTGGCGAAGGAAACATGTCCGTGTGCCTGTGCTTTCCTTTCTCTGCTCGCATTATGTTTGCCGGGAATGATTCCACCAATACTATGAGCTATATCAGCATTATTTTTTTGCAAAAAATATAATACGTCAAAATTCAAAGGCCAGTTGTAAGATAGGGTGACTGTATGACACACTTGCAATCTGTATGTACAATAAGAAGTAAAATGATTACAATTCTTCACCGTCTCATCCTGTACCAACTTCCATAGACTTAGTTACTTTACGACCCTAAATGCCTTACATATGCTCAAAAATAAGTATTCCAGAGATGCTTATGTCTGCAACGAAACATTTTAATTTAAAGCTATTGTTAGAAGTACCAAGAAGTAATTCGATTATTTAGTACTTAACGGAATAATAAATAAACAGCACCTATTGAAGCGCTTCTGAGAAGAAACTATGAAAATGCTTTCTAAGTGCATGGTGTTTATTCATACACATGCATGCATTTCGCATATAAATTTAGAATTATGACGCTGTATTTCCATGTGTACTACATATCCACTACAAACTACACTCTTGGACAAAATTAACGCACCAATATAATAAATCCCAACATTTACATTTTAATTCGTGTGTATGTCTACCGAAAATGTTAATAATAGACTTTGGAAATTCTTTGAAAATTCTACAAACAAATTGTATTTCTTTGACAATTTTGAAGTGATGTTCTTAAGTTCAGCAATGCCTTGTTCATCAATTGTGATAAAATCTATTGAAGATCGAGTTTATCTATTGTTTTTTTTTTCAATTTAATATATTTATTATCGATGTTCAATGGTGACTCGTTGCGAGTTGTTCATATTAGGAAGAAGGGTTGATAAAAAGGTCCTTTTACTCGCAAAATTCGAATTTTGCGAGTAAAAGGACCTTTTTATCAACCCTTCTTCCTATTATTTATTATCGTTTGTGTTTTGGATATTCTTTTTCTTCTTAATTCTATGTAATTCTACCGTAGGGTGTATGGCGATTTGAGTTGAGTGCACTCCTGTATTCTTTTGCATTTCTCTCTCCACAATCTTCTGTTCTTTGTGTATTTATTTATTCCTTCCCATTTTATTCCTCTTTTCTCGGCTTCTTCCTGTATTCCCTCCTCCGATGTTTTCCTAAGTTTTCCTCTCGGTGTTTTTCCTGGTATTTTTGTTTCATATACTCTTCTGGTAAGTCTTTCAACGGGCATTCGGCATACATGTCTGTTGTAAGCTCGTCCTTCCACAAAGAAAAACACTGGTAAGTACCAATGATAATGAAATGACAATGACAAGTAAAAATATATCTGGAGTTGGCGCATAGCCAACTGTAAGGGTATAACACCTCCCTTACTTATTAAAGTCAATTACATTTCGAACTCTTTTTGATCTACTTGGGGCGATATATACAGGTAAGTTTGTGGAATTAGGTCCCTTAGGTAGAACCTATTTCCAGTATCACATTCTGTATTTCATATTCTACCATAATCTAATTCTACACAGTAATTTAATTTACTTAAATTTTCTTTAATTTTTCGAAATTGCCCTATTTCATCTTGATTTTAGTCCCGTACTGCAACTCTTCCTCCATCATAAAATCTACGTAAAGAGTTTTGTATATCTCCTGATGTTTTCGTTCACTGGGTGGTTGTATCAGGTCAAATCTTGATCTAATATCTCTTCCAAAAATCAATTTTGATGGACTAACTCCGGTTGTTTGATTAGGGGTCTTTCTATATTGTAATAAAATTGTGATAATCCTACGTTAATATCTTCATATTTAGTCGCTCGAATAGCTTGCTTAAATGCTTGGACATATCCTTCTAGACCGTTTGTTGCTGGGCGATATGGTGCAGTTAATTTATGTATCATTCCATTTTGTTTCAAAAACGGTTTAAATTCAAACAAAGTAAATTTTGTTCCATTATCACTCACCAATATTGACGGTAACCCAAAAGTGCTGAAACTTCTCTTGCATATTCGTACAGTTGATTTAGTAGTGATGTCTTTTACTGGATGTATTGAATGATCATCTACTATACGCGTCTACTAAGATAAAATAATAAATGGTCCAGGGAAATCCACATGAACACCCTCAAATGGAGCTTGTGCTTCTTCCCTTATGTATGCACTGGGCGATAGAGATTCCGCATTGGATGCAGGACTTTATTTTATTGAAGGAACGTTGACCTGGCAACGCTACTCTTCCCAGGAAATTGTACCTCACTATGCAATCAATGTTCGAAAGTTTTTAGATGCAACTTTCCCTAACAGATAGATCGGAAGAAGGAGAACTATCGAATGACCACCTGGGTCACCTAGAATAACCTCATTGGGTTATTTAAAATCCAAGGTCTATTTAAACAAGCCGACTAATTTTAATAATAATAATAATTCATGCCACCAAATTTAAAGTAAGGAAAACTACGGAAAACCTTACTCTGAAAGTGGCGAGTCCAGAGATCGATCCCGGTACCTCGAACCTCACAGCCCAGCGCGCTAGGCACTGCGCTACCAGTCTCTTAATGATTTAAACAAGTGAATACGTGACAAGATTCATTTAATTTCTCCTGCAATGTTGAAAAATGTCTAAGAAGCAATAATTTCTCGGCTTCGGAAATGTTATGGAGTAGATGGGCAATAGTTTGAGCATTTGCTAAAATTGCTAACAGCAATATAATACAGGTCTCGCGTTGTAGGATGGCGAATTCCGGCGCTGTCCGAAGGTACTGTCGGACAAAATTCAAGTTTGAATGCAACATGCAGTGGCGCAGCTCGACTCATTTTTTAAATTATTTTAGCATAATAAAAAACGACTATAAAATAAAGTGTATTAACAATCTATGGAAGTCGTCTTCACTAGAATCCTCATTTAAATTAATTATTAATTCTTCGGTTCTGACGTCAATTATATATTCACTTTCCATATACTTTTTTTCAATATTTATTACGTGTTTGCACCTTTTTTTGCCAGTCATCAGCCGTGACTGCATTAAATTCTTCTTCGACTAATCTCCATGTATCGTTTGTTTTAAATGTAGTATTCCGTTTTCCCACTTTTTGTTTTACTGTTGCCCATATTAATTCAATAGGATTTAAATCCGGGTGATATGGCGGAAGCCTTAAAATAGTGTGGCCGTTTTCTTGAAAAATGTACTGCACGTGGTTTTTTTGTGAACTTTTATGATTTCGTAAAGCAGTGGTTTAAGCATTGTGGGTGTAAATGGTATATTTTTTTCTGTCAACTATGATATCATTTCCGCCTTTCGAGAAGTACTATTGGGTAGACTATTAATTTGAACATGATGGTATGGCGCATTGTCTACCACCACAACAGATTGAGGAGGTAGATTTGGAATTAATTTTTCTCGCATCCATTTTTCAAAATTTGTTCCGTTCATTTCTGAATGATAATCGCTCAATGCAGTACCAGACTTAAAGATTTGGAGACATTCTGGCAAAAAACCTTGCTCTCCACCAGCATGAATAATTAGTCTGTCTCCTTTAGAGATATTTGTGAACAGACCATTCATTATTAGTGTCGTCATTCCAGCTTTTGGAAATAGTGTGCCCACTATGGATATACGTTACATCGAGAAAAATTACAGGACGGTTTTGTTCTCGAAAGTATGTTATTTTTTGTAGATAATCGATTCGACGTGCTCGAATACCACTTTTTTCGATTAGCAATCTGCGATTGTTTCTTGTTTCTGCGATTGTTTCTTGTTTTTCGAAACCTGAATCGTAAGTCTTTGACAATTTTCCTTAACGAAGTTAACTGACCGGTCCATTGTAAATCTCCACGCAGTTTTTTTCGTAAAGCCCGAAGTGTAATTCGACATCCCTCAGTTTTATGAAAATTGTAAATTATGTTTCGAAAATCGACTTTTTCATAATCTTAAAGCTCAGTAATTGGGCATTTGCGGAGACGTTTTTTGTTAGGGCTTTTGAAAATAGGCTCATTTTCATGTTGTGGATTATTTCCTTTTTTCACAATCCTTTCAATGGTTCTTATTGATACACATGTAGCCCTAAACACAACGTTTTTTATTTCCGTCGAACTTTTATCACTTTCTGTTTTGAAATAATTGAAAACATTATACACAATTTCACGAGCTTGACTGTGAAGCACTTTATTTGCAGCGATTGTTGATGCCATTTCTTTGTAACAAGCGTATTCGAAAATGAAACTTAAGGCTAGCGTTTTCGCCCTCAGTTTTCGTTACGGAAACTAAATTATAACTGAGTAACTGAGTGCATGTTTTCGCCAAAATAGCGATGGTAGAACACGAAAATTTTCTTCTAATAGCAGGTTAATGTTCATTTAAACCCTCATTTGCATTAAGTAAATAACATTAATACAATATGTAGATAACATACTTAAGATGCAGGTACAAAAACCCTTCAGGTCAATACAAATAATAGAAAAATAGATGCAATACAGTAGGAAGGTATGTATTATGTAAGCATAACTCCTTACTACGCCACTGGTAACATTTAGATTGAGCGGTCTTGTATTTCTACCGCGCATTTGAAGCGTTCGCCATCCTATCACGCGCAAACTGTACATATCTTTACAATGTGGGAAAAACGTCTTCAACAATGAAAAAATAGCATTCCGAAACGAAAAAATTAATGATTACAACAAAAAATATACTCTAAAACAAAATACGTAAATAGAATGAAAAAAATCCAAAAAGGAGTTAAATTTTGAAGATTTGGAAAATCAATTTTACTTTTATTCCATTGAACAACTGAAAACAATTAATTTTCTTATAAATCAAATTATGTATTGCATAAATATAAAATAATTATCTGGTTGGTCATGACATGTGGCAAGGACCGGAATGTTAACAAGACAAATGAGGCAAGGGACAACCATTAGATGTTAGAAATAGTAGTTGGTTACAGTATTTCTATGTTAAAAACAAAATTATTATTTGAGGAAAAAAGTGATGATTGTGAGATTATTGCGAATTAGTTTAAAAAAATATTATGTTAAACAACTATAAAAGATAAAATCTATATTCTCTGCCCAAACAGTTGCGCAAACCAGAAAGAACTAAGTATATATTGAGGACACTACGAGTAAATACTTACCTACCAATTAAAATTACAAAAATTCATAACAAAAGAATGATTATTTCTTAGCCGTTGTTACACTTTCATTATTTCATTTCTTATATACACTCTACAACAACTGACAATCGGAGAACATTATACCGGTATTCAGAGAATCCCAAAACGGCCAAGGTATAAGTTCTCCTTAAAATTATGCCAATATGTAAAAATTCTGTACAAAAATGGATGTAAGGCTATAAATTCTCGGTAAAATCACCCTACAATATCACGCCGAAGGTGTAAAAATCCTTTATAAAAATACATACACAGGGTTAAGGATTACCTTGCAGTGTAAAATTACTGCAAAAATACTTCCGTAATAGTCAATTAGAAAATAAATATCATTGTTGAAATCCTTATGAAGTGTAAAAACTACAGAGAAAAATACTTAATAAAATGGAACATTAAATACAAAGTGAAAATTTCAGAAGTGGTAGGTAATTACATTTGGGTAAGTTTATACCAAAAATAGGAGGTAATAAATTTGTTTCCTGTTTTTAATATAAAATTCCCCAATTTTTGGTAATGTAGAACAAATATATTTTTTCCATTCTTTTTATAATAATTTATTTTTGAATTATTCTAATTAAAGCAAACCTATATAACATTTTTTATTTATTCACCATTTAAATGTAATTTTCTTACTAAATATTTTTTTGATAGATACTTTTAGACAAATAGGAAATACACTAATGTAAAGAGACTGCATAAACTTCATGCAAAGTTGATTTGGTTTGTACAAATAATTTCAAAACTTGCTTTATCATTAGATGCGCAGAAATTTGAGTCCGCTTTTAAGCAATACGTTAAAAAGTACAGTCAAATTTATACAAAATCAATTATTTTACTAGAATACTAGTTTCAAAAAAATCTATTTTATTTTAACACCACGAACAAATTAGTTTATTTTGAGCAAAGCATTATCATAATAACTACATAAATTAGACTCACAAATTACCCGCAACTTTTGGTGAATTTCACAGCACATAAACTCTTGTAGTAACGCTAGTCGCAATCGCTATGTGAAGATAAGGTATCGGATATGTCAGAAAATTGCTCGGGGTTTTACTTAACCGACAATGACACATGCCGCCTAATGTCCTATTGATGTAACGTAAAAACCGAACGCTGATTAAATTTCGACGTCCCATATCCACGATTTCGCTTTGTTGTTAAACAGAGTGATCTTTCCGACTCGTATGTAAGCTTGTGATATGCCTGTATAGCCTTGGCCAGTAAAGCGGAGCACCTGTCAATTCTCGCAAATGTATAGAAAGCACTCGTTGTTCTAAAGTAAGCGAAAAAACAACGAAATATTATTGCGTGAATTACCTTAAAATCGGCTATACAGACGTATTACTTCACCGTTCAGTAGTATTCGCGTTTCAATTGCGTACGGGCTGTTAAATCAGGCACTAGCAGTAAGTGTTTTTCTATCAATATTTACAATAATTATGATAAAGACGAGGCAGTTAAGTGAAACTAAGAGGACACAAATTGTGATTTTGAATTCTTTGGAGTTGCCTGCAGAAATTAGTGCAGAAAGTGGTCAAAAAATTTCAGTTACAACGACTAAATAGTTAGACAAGGGAAAGGCTGTTATTGTCGGAGACCAAAAGAAGAAACTGTAAAATGGGCAAAAAGACACCAACGTTGGGCAATTGAAAACTGGAAAAGATATTGCTTTCAAACTGAATGTTGTTATCATGATAATGCTAATTTTGAAGGAATAACATTGCCTTTGATAAATAAGGTTCATCCATTATTCCTTTTCCAGTTTTTTAGTACCTCTAGAAGTACCTTTGTGCGTTGTAGACTTAACGAGGAATTTCATAAGGATTGCGTCGTTCCTACTCCTAAGCATGGAGATGGCAGCTTGATATGGAGGTGCATGTTATCCTGTATCATGGGAAAGCGTTCACACGTCACGACCTCATGAATGGCTAAATATATATGAGTTCTAAATGCAACATCAAGGCCATTGTATGCTAAGAAGGAGCTTTTACAAAACATTTTCTTCCAACAAGATAACAACTCGAAAAACTAAGGATTGGATACACTAAATTGGATTCCGTCTTTTAGATTGATTTGTCCAATCTCCAGGCCTAAATCCAATTGAGTATTTGTGGCATATTATGAAAACACTACTGGAAGCCAAAATAAAAATGTGAAAAAATACTCCACCAGTGCATTACGAAAAATTAGTGGGTACGATGCCTAAACGTATACAGGCACTCACTAAAACCCGAGGATATTAATTTACATGTGGAATTTTATAATTTAATCACCATTACAAATATATTTTAGCAAATACACACGAAAAAATGCCTAGTAACAAAACCAAAAATAATACTAATATAGCTCATGGTATTGGTGGAATCATTCCGGGCAAACATAATGCAAACAGAGAGAGGAAAGTACTAGCACGCGGACATGCTTCTGCCTACTCGGCGTTATCAGAACGGCACCGAGTACTCTTTCTCTCCTGTCTGCATTATGTCTACCTCTCGGTTTATGCCCCCAATGTCCACAACAGCACTGAAAATATCTCCCGGCGCCCTCTAGCACCAAGAAACACAATCATGTCGTCTTAGAACCTGGCGACACACACCGAAGTACAGAGGCCCGCCACCTATCAAGCAGCTCATGGGCTGCTGAACGCAAGGTATCGTCGCGCCAGTATACTCCGGTTTGTGTCGCCAGGGTCTAGAACGGCATGATTGTGTTTCTTGAAGGTAGGGGGCGCCGGGAGATATTTTCAGTGCTGTTGTGGCCATTGGGGACATAAACCGAGAGGTAGACATAATGAAAACGGCAGAGAAAGAGTACTCAGAACCGCGCTGATGACGCCGAGTAGGCAGAAACCGCGTGCTAGTACTTCCTTCTCTCTGTTCGCATTGTGTTTTCCAGGAATGATTCCGACCAATACCATGAGCTATATTAGCATTATATTTCAGCAAAGTTTTGAATTTTGCAAAATTTAAGATGTTCCGTTTTATTGGTGAAGATTGTATATGTTAATAGCAAAAGTTACGAAAGAAGATTAAAACTCCGACACACATATATCTCCATACCATTTTATTTAAATATTTAAGGTATTTATTTTATGTATCCTAAATACGATTCACACGATAAGTTACTTAAACTCCACCGACAAACTGTTAGAGTAGAACCTATTTAAATAAAATGTTGCTAAAAATCTTAAAAAAACACATGGTCAAAAACGTTTCGTTTAATAATAATTATAATAATATGTTTTATTAAGCAGAAAAGAAAAAAAATATCATCTAGGAGTATACATAAAACGCTAAATATTACTACATTAACTCTGCTTAAAGGGATCAGAATCATCTTAGCGATGCTCTTCCTTCTGATCCGTCAACTGTAGAAAAATACCGACATAAGTGCAGAACATACATCATTATATTACATAAGTTCATCAGTATAAATAGGCAGTAATACAAAATCATATCATGTCTGCAACATCGCAATCTGATAAAGTATAACCTCAATCAATATAGAGACCTCAAAACATACAATAGTCCTACACTACAAAAAAGCAGATGCTGAGCCTGAGCAGCACCGAGAGATCACGCACCCCCAATAATCATCCGGGAAAGAAAAAAGCAAAATAACGCACGTCTAGTGAGAATAATCATTGCTGACCAAGAAGTAAATATTTCTTGTACTTACGCTTAAATCCTGCAACGGACAAGGATTTGAAGTTCGGAGGGAGTTTCGCTAGCAAAAGTGATCAAGAGCATGAACTAGAAATAATAGCAATTATAAACAAAACACTTTGCTATAAGAGGGACTCCAAATGTCATTTATAATTACTTTTCAAGCATTGGTTACTCGTACAATCGGAATTTCATAAATTAAATTCTTTAGATGACCTCGTACGAGAGATCAACGCACCACAGACGTCGGCGTTCGTTGTCTTTCCCGAAAGTGTTCGTTATCCGATATGTTCGCTGTGCGGAGTGTTCTTTAACCGATCACCCACTATATACACAAAATTATTATACCAAACGGAAATAATTACATGTTGTTGACAAGAGAAAAGCAACTTCTTGAAATTTTTCTTCAATAACGCAAGAATCTTAATATGAAATCGTTTCTAAAATATATGTATTTATGCATCGTGCAAAACTTTGATTAGTTTAACAGAAATTGAAATGAAAAATGCAAATCTTATGTTGTTAAATGAAGGACAGTAACCCATAACTGCTGCTAACTTATGGAAAATAATACAAAAGGTACAAATTAAATACAAAAATTGAAAAAACCTATAACAGTAAGGTTGCAGGCACGCCTTTCTGTAATTAGAAAAAAAACAGACACATTATAATTGTATCAACTATGGACGCTAATTGATATAAAAAAATGTTCAATGTATAGTCGAAAACACACGAATGAATCACCGCTGTAACGTGTAGGACGTTTGAGATATCAGCCGCCAAAAAAACAACCAGCGGCATTTCGCAAAAACCTCAAATTATGTTAATTATCTCAAAAACTAGGATAGGTAAGTATAAGAAATATTGATTAAAGTTGACATGAATTAGAGAGATACATCCAAAAACGTAGTAATGTGCAGGCTGTTCCATTAAAAAAAATCAAACTTGTTTCGCATGCTGCGGAAACTGAACGCCCTATTTACTTGAATATAATTTTGAGTTGTGCAGCACTTGTCCCCGAATATTGAAAACTCCTTTTTTAAGAATTATTGGTTTCAAATCTTTTAATGATTGTGTTACAATATGAAAATATGGCAAGTTTTATTGTATAAATGTATACGAGCCCTAACAACTATATATTGGGACAAAATAAAATGCATAAACATCGGGAAAACGTGAAATTAGCTATATCTGTATATGTACGGCGAGAGTGCGAGGAGGGGATTGAGTGGAATCCAATCGATTCGATGTGGGTCGCGTGTTAGTACGCTTGTAACAATGTTGGCATGTAAACCTACTGTGTGCAAGAACGCACGTAATAATTTGAAGTCATGGTTACCTGGAAATGAGAGTTTCGCATATTTACTTTGTTGTTCCTACGAAGCTTAGACGAAACTAATGAGAAATTCCAAAGACGAAAATAAAAACAGATTCTGATGAAATAAAAGGAAAGAAAAATAAATACTCTTGAAATTCTTACTAAGATCATCCGCACATAATGCAGTCTACCTCGTAGCTAACCACATCGGTAACCGTAAGCCGTCGACTGCCGCTAACCCTTTCCGCTTGTGGTGAATCACCCATTCGCGTTTACCGTTGTCGCATGTACGCTTTTTCGTATAGCTAGACATTTTCTTTCCTTATGTGTATGTAATTCAGATATTTGACAGTATATTTTTTTTTCTAATATCTTTTTTTAATCGAATATTAGGTAATTAGTTAATTAACAACAACTGGGGTCAATCAGCAACACAAAAAACAAAAAGACTTATTCTATCATCTCTAATTAGCAATGAAAATGTTCATTTTGTGTGGCAACTAAATGTTGGGATATAGCACGAATTTTTATTTTTTGAATGGAGTAACATTGATCTTATATTTTAAGACTGCTCGAATTCGGTTGGGTACTGCATCAACTAAGGATCTGCACCTTTCAGAAGCAAATCTATTCCCAATTTTCTCTATTTTGACTCTAAGTTCTGGTAATGTCCATTGTGGGTTGTTCCTCAATGTTTGTTTCATTTTATGACATACTGTTTCAATGCTATTAAGGCCAGGACTGTTGGAAGGCCAAGAAAGAACATTAACGTTGTGGTTGCAAGCCCCTTTTTTATAGTTTTGACCGTATGACAGGATGCCCCAACCTGCAGAAAAATGTAATTTTCGTCAACATTTAACTTCGCGATACTTGGTAGCAACCTGTTTTACAGTATTTGTTGATATTTCGCAGCATTCACGGTACCATCAATAAATTCAAAGCATCCTAATCCTGAAGCTGTCATGTAGTCCCAAATCATTAGTCCTTTAGGAAATTTTACAGTACATTTTAGGCAATCCTTGTAAGCCTTGCTTTTTTTATTTTTCCGTCGACAGTGGTTTTTCCTATAAATTTTAAATCGTTGCTTGTAATTCAACCTTATAAAACTTTAGTCCACAATTATGAATCCACAGGCGACAGCATTCCCTTGATAGATTTAATTTAGTTTCGTGATTCCATTTAGCCGTAATTTGCCTTAAAGCATTTCTTGGGCCTTTTTGCATAGTTTTGCCAATATTCTTTTATCCCTATCAGAAACTAATTTTGGACTTTTACCTTTTTTATCCAGGATATTTCCAGTTTCTCCATAATGCTTAATTATACTCCACACTGCAGTTTTAGAAATATTAAGTTCATTCGCCACTTCACGTATTGTTTGATTGTGGCAATAATTTTTAAGCACTAATTCACGGATTTTTGAATTTGTAGAGATACCATGCACCATCTTGTTCAATAAACGCAGCGATTCACTCAATACATTAAGAAAGCAACTGCTGATTAATCTGACGTATTATTCTGCATTGCTTTCGCAGCTCACTTGTCTTATTTTGTTTCATTTTTGACACTGTCCCAATATTTAGTTGTCACACATTTTCGTCACTTTTACATGTTATAGGATTTGTTATTCAGAAATGATAATTTTTGGTGTTTGCTGCGAATAAACACGCAAAATATTAGTAAAGATACTTCGGATAAAATGTACACATCAAGCATTACAGATTAGTTACTTCCAATTAATTAAAACTGTAATAGTTCATTTAACGTGGGTGTGTTTTAATTTAAAAAATTGATCGTTTTCGTTTATTAAGACTAGATTTATCCAGTGTGGGACAAATATCATATTAGACTGGATATAATTTAAAGAGTCAATTATTTCAGAAGGTTTTGTATTCATTGTGATTTTTCTGAGGATGAAGAATTAATTTAAATATATTTTACAAATTTTAATATATTTTACAAAATTTTAATATATTTCCCAAGTTATGTAAGCAAAACAAGCAAAAACCATATTTTCAACAATCAAGAATATCTACACATAGATAAAGGTACAAAAATATTATTAGTCCAGGATATTGCGGTTACTATTTACATCAAAGATGAAACTTATCACATGCACATAATTTATCAACAATGCAGTTGAGACAATAAATTATGTTAACGATATTACGAACCTATTCAATGATAAATCTGTAATTAAATATTGTTCAACTCTAATAATCGTGTAAGATAAACTATGCAAAAACAACCTAAAAGTGCTTCGTTATTAGATATATTTCAATAGTTGTCTCGTGGAACCGTGTTCGCAGTGGTGAAAAAATGTGTTTATATTTGAAGATCGTTCGACATCTACCGATGTAATACATGTATGATTAAAATAATCATTGAACTCAATTAATGGATTAGTCGAAGTACCATTACAAATTTGTTGTAATGTGATAAAATTGGAATCTTTCTCTAAAACACTCTCCAACTTTTTTAAAACGCGAATATATTTTGCGTCATCTATAGTGCGTAGCAGAGTATGACAGCTCAAGTTTATGCCTGTTCTGCAGTAAAAAAAATATTTTCTGAAATCCTTGTCTTTTTAAATAAAATAATGTTACAAAGTGATGATCGTGCTTCAGAGGCTTCCTAAAATAAACTTTAATTTTGCGTTTAATTTGTGCTTCTACAGTAAAATCTTAGAAATGTTTTAAGGCGTAAGTGACTTCTTACAAAAAGTTACATCAAATTTAAACGAAGCAAATGTTTTATTAAAGTCTATTGAGAATACATTTAAAATGATGAGGAACAATGAGCGTGAATTTTTATCTTTATACAGTGAAGCTGAAAAATTATGTCATAATAACAGCGTTCATATGCCCTGGACCTGGACCCGCACAAATCTCAAAACGTTCAAAAAAAATCCGAAACATTTTGAATTTTTTTTTATTACAGAAAATATAAATTTGGAAAAACAAAATTTAACAGAATCAAACCATTTTAATTTCAAATTTTTAATCCTTGTCTTGATTTAATTCTGAAAGCGTTGGAAGAAAGATTTAATAAAAAAGTTAACATTTTAACGCTACTTGTGTACTTCATCCAGAAAGTGAAGATTTTTTAAAATTCGAGAAACTGCAGTCACCTGCTGAACACTACGGAGTTGATACTGACACGCTTAAAGCAGAAATTACAATTTCACCGAAAACAATACAGCAATGTGAGTAGAGCAACGCAAACTGCGCTGAAAGCCAGTGGCTGACGCATAAAAGTTTACACAAAATAAACACGGCTGGGACAATTTGGTATAAGCGTCAGTATAACTGCGACTCGAAAGCCGATCTGTTGTGTATGCATCTACGCTGTCGTATACTGTATCGTAGTTCTACGTTTGTTTTGAAAATGTTTCCTACGACGCGAAAACGACCAAAGTTGGACACAATAAGAGAATTTATTGCAGAAATGCCTGATTTAAAGTGTGATGGCGCTAAAATTCAATGTGTAGTGTGTAAAATAGATTTAATGTGTTGGTCGAAAAGTGATTGTCGACGGCACGTAAATAGTGCAGGGCATATTTCAAAAAAAAAATTCCACACGAGATTATGACAAATTTAAATTTAATTTCTGTGTTACCTTTATTGCATGTAATTTACCATTTCATTTACTAAGGAAGAGAGCATACGTCTCGTTTTGGAATGAATATTCGGCCTTTAAGTTACCAAGTGAGAGAACATTACAGAGAGTTATGCCGTTTGCTCGTGAGCATGTCGAGAAAAAAATTAAAAAACATTCGGTCGTTAATATAATGGCACGTAAAATGAAACCGCATCAATCGTCACCTTCAATTCTATTAGCTTCCAGACGAATACAACAATGTACTGCCGAAGTAATTGTAAAGTTAGTGTTAAATACATTGGAAAAATGTGAACTTTCAACTGTTGATGTTTATGAGTGATGGTGCCGCAAACATGGTTTCTGTAGGCCGGTCTCTTAAAAAGCATTCTGTTAACTTGTTACACACGACGTGTAAAATTCATGCTCTCAATCTCGTGACAGATGGTATCAGAAAATGTTATCCTGAGGTAGACGCTTTAATAGCGCATACAAAAGCAGTGTTTGTCAAATCCCCGAAACGTATTCGCGAATTTCACAGACTGTGCCCCCGTATACCTGCGCCACCAGAACCTATTCTTACACGTTGGGGAACTTGGTTAAATGTTGCGTTTTATTATCATAAATATTATGAGAATATTAAGAACGTGGTTTTACAATTCGATCCAAAGGAAGCTGTCGCTATCAAAAAAGCCAGTCGAAATTTCAAGATAGTCGGGTTAAAACGGATTTAAAAATTATTCACAACAATTACTTCGGACTAGCGGAGGCAAAAGAAAAGTTACAAGATCCTTCGGTGTCGTTAGTGGAATCTGTGCAAATAGTGCAACATGTTCACGCACAGCTATGCGCGATAGAAGACGCAAAAAATGTGTGTGTTCTAGAAAAATTTGAGTGTTTTAGAGAAAGATTCTGATTTTGGCACATTAAGACACATTTGTGAAGGTGCGTCAACAGAACCGTTAGGTTGTTTCAAATAATATTTTAATTACGCAAATATAACGTCACTAGATGTAGAACGTTCGTTCTCTGCATATAAACACATTTTTTCCTCGCGCCGCACTCGGTCTGTCGAAACAACTGTTGAAACATATCTAATGTTGCAGATATTTAACAGACATTATTTACTTTGCGATTTCACGGAGGACTCTTAAAATGGTAAGTGTTTGAGCACGCATTATTTTATTTTTATTTAATAACTACGCGAAAGTATTTACGACAGCAAACATCTACACACAATAGCTCTAGTGGAACCCGAGGCCTAATCGAAACAACGCCGCTGCCCGTTGGCGCGCGTGGCCAACTCTAGTAATCGGCGTCCACTGTGTAACTACCTCGAACTGTAAATAAATAACATACACCTACACTAAAGATTCGTATTTCCACAAAGAAATATTCGCAATTATTAAAATAGTGATTAGAAAAAGTCCTGGTTAAATAAGAGCTGGCCCCTATTACCCTAAAGGGATTCCCCCCTTTCCTTTGCTAATCTAAGAGGATTTCACTGATGCATGTAAAAGCAAAAAAGTACACGCAATAGAGTTTAGGGGACCACACAGAAAAGCGTTATACGTTGTGCATAGGTATTTAACTATTGAAAAACGCAATTGAAAAAAAGTTTAACGCTCAGGACGCTCATGGAATATTTACTTTACGATTCCTACAATTCATTGCATGGCAAACTGAATACGCGAAGTTTTTCGTAACCGTTAGTAACTGTCGACGCATACAAGGGGAGCCTTTAGCGGATGTCTTTGATAGCCCCCGCGGCGTACTGGACAATAGTCGCACCAATATATCGGAGGAAGTCGATGCAATGTGCATATAAATGCAGAATAAACTATACAAAAAATCAATTAATATTAAGCATTTGCAAAAAAAGAAAAATCAAATAAAAAAAAATTACTAGGTATTTAATAAATCGAATAAGAGATATTCTTTTAGTAATCAATAAAGAGAAGGTATGTATATTTGAACTGCGAAATAGAATTCGTGGTAAAAAAATTGAAAATCAATCTACATTCATTTCATCCAGAAAAAATAATGTTTTATGAATAAGTATACCTAATTTTTATTCCCGTGGTGAGATAAACTTTCTTCCAGCCGCTACTTCCACCAAATAGTCCTATTTCGCACGTCTAGCTCTTTAATGGATTACAACACCTTTTCCCCTATCAATAAGGGGCGATTGTTCGGGCGAAGGTTCACAAAAGCCGTTTAACTGAGAAGGTAAGCACTGTCGATGTCGCAGCAACGAATCCACAAGCGAAAACTCTATTAGCGCTAAAGATCGCCACCAATCTATCGCGAATTCACGTGCACTGATGAAGAAAATGGTTGGTCGCAAGGTGTAAGCTTCGCGTACTTAAAAAGCACATCTGTCAGTTAAAAACGCAAGCACACCGAAAGAGGGATAGCCGTAGCTTCGTTCAACTCTAACGTACCAACTTCTACTGTACTTACGATCCTTACGCTCATACGAATTATTGAATGACCATCGCGTAAAGAGAGGATACGGCTTGCGGCGCATGCGATTTTTGCTTTTAGCGATTTTAAATCGTTATAGTAGGCGTCGAGCGATCGAAATCGCGTATTTCATTTATTTATTGACAATCGGTCTTCTTCCTTTTAATAAATAAATAAGAATAAGTTCGACAACCAGGGAATCCCAGTTGACGATTTGAATGAAACTTGGAAAGGATACAGACTGTTGCAACAATTGTAAGATAGTCTTTTCCATGTATTCCTATTAAAAGATAGTACTAGTTCTATATACTGCATGCCCATCTAAATGGATTATCGAAGATAATCCCTTCCCTGAATAATTTACCGAAAAAATTTTTAAAATTAAAAATATTCGAAGTGCGGCAGAATGTAAAATTATACCGAAGTATGCAAGGTGTTCAGTTTCCGCAGCGTATAATACAAGATTGTTTTTTTAAGTAGAACACTCTGTATATTATTACGATTTTAGATGCCTTTCTCCAATTCGTCTCAACTTTCTTCAATATTCCCTATACCTACAGTACCGTTCATGGAAGTTCGGGCAAGCTGACAAATTATATTAACTGTTTAGGAAAAAATTTTAAAATTATATAATATACATTTTTGTGAAGAATTATTAAAACTAACCTTTTCTGGAAGCCTTTTACCAATTTCCAGGTAGTATTTGTCTATTATAAGACCGTTATCATAAAATATATAATTATGTTGGAAATCCCCAATAATTACAGTGACAATAAAGCTTTATAATAATCCCTAGGAGCGTTAGCTGATTCGCTCGTGTTACCTGGAAATATTCGTATACCCTTTATAAAGTATTATAACATTTGTAAATGCAGTAGTTCTGAAGAGATTGTTATTGTGAAAGTATCTGTGGTTGTGCAAGTGAAAAATAAAATAATTTCGGTTTAACTGCTTAAAATGCCCCGTGGAAAGCCTCTAGCTGTTTCAAAACGATCTGCTATTATTATCTTGCATCAGGAAGGGTACGCAGAAAGACGGATTGCGGACAAATTAAGAATAAAAAAATCTACAGTACATGATACTATAGTTCGATTTAAGACAACCGGTGACGTGCAAGATCGTAATCGGCCAGCCAATATAATTAGTAAGCGCAATAGAAGACTAACAGCATCAGAAATTGCTGCAGAATTCAATAATGAGCGAGATTCCAAAGTTTCTGTGAGTACTGTGAAACGTCGGCTGAGAGAGGCTCGGTTGCATGGGCGAGTGGCTTGTCGAAAACCGTTACTCCGAAGAGGAAATAGGCTGAAACGACTGAAATGGTCACAAGTTCATAGAGATTGGACAGTGGACGATTTTAAAAACGTTTTGTGGACTGACGAATCCAAGTTTGACGTTTTTGGAAATAGACGGAGAGTTTTCGTACGCAGATCAAGAGGGGAAAGAATGTTACGGGAGTGTATAGTTCCTACGGTGAAGCATGGAGGCGGATCTGTAATGGTTTGGGGTTGTTTTTCCTTAATCGGAACAGGGGACTTGCTCAAAATTGAGGGCATAATGAAAAAAGAAGAATATCGGAAAATCCTGGAGGAAAAGGGCATACCATAAATTGTGCACAGATTACCTGCAGCAAGAAGAAAATGAAAGAACTCTAAAAATTATGGAATGGCCGCCACAGTCCCCCGATCTGATCCCGATAGAGTTGTTATAGGAAAAATTAGACCGATGTTAGGAAAAAGTGTCCAAAATCGAAGGAACATTTGTGGACCATTCTCCATGAGGTATGGAGAAGCTTGCCCAATGAAACATTAGCAAAATTAGTGAATCGGATGCCGAGAATAGTGGCAGCAGTCCTAAAGGCAAAAGGTGGATTTTCCGATGAAAATCGGATTTAAATTATTTGTATTACATTAACTTTTTCTTTTTAATAAATTTGTGTTTGAAAATATGTAAAATCATGTAAGTAAGTATTAAATACATGGCCATTTAATATTTTTCTTATTTTCTTTGACTTCCGTACATTTTTTTGCTTGCCCGAACTTCCATGAACGGTAGTGTTTCTATCTTAGTTTTTGAGATAATTGACATATGATTTTTCTTTAAAGGCCTTACACGTTAGAGCGGCAATTCAAATTTCATTCGATTGAGTATTTCTTAGAATTTTCGGCAATATATCCGACATTTTTTTATATCAACTGGCATCTACAAGGTAGCCATCAAAATCGTTGCCATGTTTGATTCACAGTATTTCAATTATTTTAATGGAACACCTTGTATACTTTTCCAGGATCTGATAGAAAAACAGTTATAGAATTTTAATTAATATATTTTGGCTTCCGTCAGTGAATTACGAAAGCTATCATTTTCCCAGCGTAATTAATTAATGAAATTAAAATTATATCTACGGCAAGGAATCGAACCTCGCATCTCCTGCTTGTCGGGTAGGCGTGTTAACCACTACACCACGAGGACTATGCAAGGATCATTCGCTCTTTTAATACCTAGTTGTTATTATTTTATCTGCAAATATATGGTAATATTTCCACAGACAATTTTTAGTTTTACATGGTAAGTACGCTAATTTAATTAATATTATTAATTAATTTCATTCATTACGTCGCAAATTCCAAGGAAAATTATAGATTTCATAATTCACCGACGGAAGTCAAAATATATTCATTAAATTAATGTACTTGGCATGTAAAATTAAAAATTGTCTGTCGAAATATTACGATACATTTGCAGATAAAATAATAACAACTAGGTATTAAGAGAGTGAACGCCTACCCGGCAAGTAGAAGATGTAAGGTTCGATTCCTTGCCGTGGACATAATTTTAATTCAATTAATTAATTACGTCGGAAATTCCAAGGAAAATTATAGATATAGAATTTTTTCGTTCTTTAATAAATTTATTATAAAGCTATGACGGAATACTACAAACATTTGTTTTTCTAAGGATATTCAATAAAAGTAAACTAAAATTTAATTTATGCACATCTATTCGAAGTGAGCATCATTTCCCTTCATACAAATTGTAATGCGATTCCTTGCATTTTAATGAACATTTACTAACATCTCGGGAGTATTATTTTGTGTAATGTCCACATTGTGCAGTGCCTTAAGAAATTCATCCGGAAAGCTTTTCATAAACATTTCTATTTCGCTAAATTGCGAAAATTTTTAAAGAACTTTCAATGTGTTCTTGTTATACCTTTTTTACTGCTTTGTGTGCGATGCTTTAAATCAGTGGTCACCAACCCGTCGATCGCGAGCTATCGGTAGCTCGTGAAGGCAATTCTGGTAGCTCACAACATATTTAAAAAATTAAAACGTGTAAAAATCATAGAAGCTTCCGTAAATTTCGCAAATTCTCATAATAAACACAAACCGCGGCAACACTGAGGTGAGCGATCTGCCGCCGACGTCACCACGCTAGAATCGTCTAGAATCGATCAGCGCGCTAGTGTTCGAGAACGATCTGGGTTGCTTTGAAGGGGATATATACGCAAGGCGCGGCGACATTGCGATCAGTTGAAAACTGAACGGCATAATCAACGTCCAGCGGTTGGATTACAGTTGGCCTGCAATTAAAAATATTATTGTGGCAAACAGTAGTAAGAAGGTAGAGACATACCATTTCCATTCGGAATGGGAAGAACAATACTTCTTTATAGAAGTTAATGGTAAAAATGTATGTTTGTTATGTAATACTTCTGTCTCCGTTGCTAAAAAAGGAAATAGTGGGAGGCATCATAAAACTGTACATTCGAATTTTGAAAAATCATTCCCATTACATTCTGCCACCAGAAAGGAAAAACTGAAACAATTAAAAAACCAGTTAATTGGACAACAGTCAATATTTTTAAAAACAGTCGACAAAAATAAGGCTGCAACTGAAGCATCATACCGTGTCCCAAATAATTGCACAAAAGAAGAAAGCTTATGAAGACCGGGAAAGGATAAAACAGGCGTTTTTAGAAGCTGCAGATTCGTTATTTGCCAACTTTAGAAATAAAGACGAGATAGTGTCTGCTATAAAATCTATGCAACTTTCTGCTAATACAGTGATAAGACGAGTAGAAGTAATGAGCAATGATATTTTTTTACAGTTAAGAAGTGACTTAGATAACTGTGTTTATTTTTCACTGCAACTGGATGAATCAACAGATGTGGTTGACACCTCCCAGGGGGCCATATTCGTCAGGATGGTTTTTAGTGATTTTACGATTAAAGAAGATCTTTTGAAGTTCATTCCACTGAAAGGACATACTACTGGGCTGGAGTTGTTTTCTCATTTCAAAAATATTATTTCTTCTGAGAAAATTCCAATATCGAAAATGCTAGGCTTGACAACCGATGGCGCTCCAGCTATGGTGGGTTGTGAGTCTGGTGGCGTTATGTCGTAAAGATGAAAGTTTTCCGCAATTTCTCTGTTACCACACTTATCCATCAGCAAGCATTATGTGGAAATTCTCTAAAACTAAACAACGTTATGAAATTGGTAGTAAAAATTGTGAACAAAATTAGAGCTCCAGCGTTACAAAGAAGATTATTCAAAACCTTGGCCGATGAAATTGACTGTCAATACGGGGAGCTACTTCTTCACTCTGAAGTCCGATGGTTAAGTAGAGGACTAGTGCTGAAACGTTTTAATGATGTCCTATCTGCCATGGTTCAATTTTTCAAACAAGGCGATGAACCGATTCCGAAACTGATAAATTCAATCTGCCTTAGAGATTTTGGTTTTCTTGTGGACATTACAGAAAAATTAAATGAACTTACTTTGCAACTTCAGGGAAGAGACAAATAACTAGTAGAAATGATTTCTGATATACAAGCAAAACCTAATCAATCGCGATACCAAGCATTTTCCTATTTTTTCAGAAAAGATATCTGAAAATCCATTGGAACTCTATGACAGTAAATATCATGTAGAAATAGTTTCTAACTTGAAGGATAACTTAAAAAATCGTTTTAAGGATTTCAACGAAATTGATTTAGTGGCGCAATTTGTTGTTTCACCCTTCATAGAAATTGATATCCAACAGTTTGCAACTTGTGTTATGGAAGTGACTGCGTTTCAAAATAATTTAGCTTTAAAATCGTTAGTCGCAAATACAAAATGTATCTGGCCTTTAGTAAGCAAAGACAAATATTCAGTTCTATGTCGTGTTGCCTTGAAAGTGAAAGCGTTATTTAGTTCAACCCATTTGTGTGAATCTTCTTTCTCCAATATGAAATTAATTAAGAACAAATACCTCAATCGACTTACAGATGAACATTTGGATAATTGTATTCGAATGACTGTATCAAACTATACTGTAAACATTAAAAAAATTATCGATGAGTCTGAGTGTCAGCATTCTCATTGAACATGCATTTTTTATCTTCACATGTTTTTGTTTAAAATAGCGCGTTACTTTTTTGTTATTTTTATTCACTTTTATTAAATCGTATGTGACATGCCATTGTGGCTGCATACAAATTTTGTTTATTTTTCAAACACCTACGATTGGTAGGTATGGATTTAGTTATGTAGTATGTATTAGTTATTAGTAGAGTAACCAAAACTTGCGAACTCGCATAGGCGTCGGTATTACGGGTTAATATAAGAATACGAAAAATTCATAAATAAACTAATTATTCAACAAATTAGAGGCATCAGGATGTGAACTACTGTAAACTTGCATCATTGCATATGTTTCCACAGTTACTTCCTTAAACCTTGTGTGTCGACAAGAAAAAATATTCTTATACATAGAAAACGATTTCTCCACATCTAAGGAAGTTACATTTGCATGTAGAAACTGTTTTTCAAAATCACTTAAAAGTTCACTATTCTTACACTTATTATAAACGGCCTCTAAAGTATTAAAATCGGGATTTTTCCTTAAAACATCTGCCAACTTTTGACTAGCGCATAATCCTGGCGTATCATTTAATGTGTGTAATTTATTTTTTACACTCTCCACTATGTCTAATGATTCCTGCAATGACAATTCAGTACATTGTAGTTTTCTGATGGCATCTAGTAATACTGTATAATTGGTACATATTGTTGTTAAATCTTCTAAAAGTTGAGGAATTTGAAATTCTCTTTGACTTTCTCTAATTGTTTTGGATTCATTCCGATTAAATCGCATTATAACTGATTGAATTTGTTGAAAATGGATCAAATAGTAAGAAGCTGCTGTTAGCCAAGTACCCCATTGCGTTAAAATTGGTTCAGGAGGTTCTGGAATACCTGGACAAAATTTACGAAATTCTTTTAAATGTTTAGGAGATTTACGAAACACTGCTTTAGTACTTCCAATCATCCGATCAACGTTTCTGTAATGTTGTCGAACAACTTCACCAACTAAATGCAAAGCATGCAGCACGCAGGTTATGTGTATTAAGTTAGGAAATATATGTTTTAAGGATCGCCCAACACTTAACATCGTTGCTGCACTATCTGTCACAATCATCACAACTTGATCTTGGGCAATTTTAAATTTTTTCAAAGCGTTCATTATCACCTTTTGAATATTTTCCGCGGTACATTGTTGAACACGTTTGCAAGCTAACAAATATCGAGATGCTGTGTTCTCGCTAGATAAAACGCGAGCTATTATATTCACAATACTGTTTTTCTTTATATCGGTCGTCTCATCCACGGTAATCCATATTTTTTTTGGAACACAAATCACGTTTACACACATTTTCTAGCATCTCTTTCATTCGCGGCAAATGATTCTGTAATTGTTTTGTGAGGTTAATGGGTACTTTGGAACGTATTGTCGCCAAAACGTTTTAAAAGCTGCTTTTCTCACCAACGACAACGGAAGATTACAAGAGGTAAACATAATTAATAAATGTATGAGGAATAGTGTATAAGGTATTTCAGTTCTTGCATTTCTCATATGCTTAATACCATTGACATGCCTCTGGCAATCAGTTTTGTCCAATGCAGCCAAACGAACATTGCATATTAAGCAAAAAACTGCACTACCGTCATATTTTAAATGGGGAAAAAGTGACACATACTTATGTATATTAGTAGCAAATCTATTACGAGGCATTGTTTTCTTAGGTATATAAATATTAGTTCTATATGAAACACTACACTAATTATGTACTTGGTATAATACTACAACACACAAAAAACACCAGCTATATTTTCAAAAGCGACACGTAAGTACATAACCTTGACCGTTCGACTAATCTCTGCAACAGCTCAACCGGTACTAAAACGAAATCTCTCTCAGCGCGGTTTAACATGATTTATATTCAAGGTCGACACTACATGCCTGCTTCTCTACCGGTTTAGTTTATTTATGAATTTTTCGTATTCTTATATTAACCCGTAATACTGACGCCTATGCGAGTCCGCAAGTTTAGGTTACTCTAGTTATTAGTTTATTTGTATTCGTATGTATTAGCAAAATAAATACATGTATGTCGAATATAACTGTGCATTATTTCGTTTAAGTTGGCTTACGTCGCTTACGACTGTTTGTTCCAAAATTATCAAAGTAGCTCAATACATTGAAAAGGTTAGCGACCACAGCTTTAAATAAATATATTCCTTTTATGTTGAACTCTAATCAACATTTGTCTACCTATTTTCGTTATTTATTGTTTATACGTGATGGTTAACTTACTGAAGAAGGTATGTAGGAAAATGATTACTTCGAATAGGTGAATCGTATCAAAAAAGATAACGTTTACACATTTGCTTTAATGAATATCTTTAGCGAAACAAAACTTTATAGTATTTCGTCACAGCACCCTATGTTTTTAAACGAAAAATATTTAATTTATTAAAGAAGGGCGCATTTTAGGTATACGGGAATGTTTCTAAAAAATGATTCTTGAAGAGCTTCTCTATTAGAGTTTGTAAAAATACAGAGTGTTCCATTAAAGAACAAAATGAAATAACATGAATTACCTTGTACAATCTTCGATGTATTTCCAAAAACCCCAAGAAATAGTCACTCGAATAAAATTTGAATCACCCCCCTAGCTTGCAAGGGGTTTAAGATATCGGTCGTTACAGAAATAGCGACATTTCGCAAAAATCTCAAATTATGTCAATTATCTCAAAAACTGAGATAGATAGGTATAGGGAATATCGATAGAAGCTACCATGAATTGAAGATAGGTACCTAAAATCGTAATAATATACAGTGTTCTATTTAAAAAAACAAATTTGTATTGTGCGAAACAGAAATTGAACACTTGTGTACTTGAATACAATTCTATGTTGTGCAGCATTTGTCTCCAAATATTTTTTATTTGAAAACTTTTTCTCTAGATTGCTCAGGAAAGGAATTATCTTCCGTCCACGCATTAGGTGGACGCGCTGTATAAGGGAGCTTCGTATGGTTGTAGAGATTCTGATTGGAAACTGCTGATTAAAAAAACATCTCTTCACGGTAGAATTAACTCGTCATCAAGAGCTTGCCACGTTGAAGACGACACAGCAGAACACACGTGTCCACGTTAGCGTCAATGCTGGATGAGGAAGAACTTCTTTTAGCTGTCATCAAGGCGAGTGAATGGAATGGGACGGCTTAGAAAGCTCTTCAATAAATAAAGATAATTGATTTATTGTATTCTAAAATACCAAATCTTTTTGCTTAAACCCGTGCCCGTGAGCATTCTAATTCATAAAATATATCATGGAAGAAAACTCATCTCAGTATGAAATAGATAAGTGCATCCTTGTCCATAAGGAAATATTATGAATTTCAGCCCTTTTCAACAAATATTAATAAGGAATATCAAAAACAACAATAACCGAAAATAACATTTCATAGCTTAAAAAGTTTGTATTATAAATTATAAAAATGTACGTCGTTTAGCCGTGTAACTGCCTACATTTCAACCGGCCAAAAGATAATTTATTAGTGTTTGTATACAACGTCGAAAATCGTTGGTCAGACTAAATATTTAAAAAATCATTTGTAACAGCAACGGCAATAACAGACCTCATTAAGCAAGTAGATATTCATCTACAGTTTGTACGCACGTAGGTAGTTTGTTATTATTTCGGTTTTATAATCCAACAGCAAATGAAACAAACGAACGAGCGTGTCGAATTTTCGATTTGTCCGTCTAAAATTAGCAGTCGTTTTACGACTCGGCGTCTAAGCTATAAACTTTCGGCCGAGCATTACTAATTCACTAAAGGTACTTCCTTCTTTGATGTATAACTTGGCGGATATAACGACCCAATGAATCGCCGTAATATCCGTGCATCGGTGAGCGAAAGTATTCAACCGAAATGATACAAGTCTAGGACGTTGCTTTGATAATGCATTATTGTACTATCGCGAGATTGTGTAATGACTAGAGCAACGCAAACTGCGCTGAAAGCCGCACGTGAGTATGTCGAGAAAAGAATTAAATCGGAGTTGCAAGATAAAAAACTGTGGTTATGTGTGGATGAAACAACAGATCGTAAAAAACATTCTGTGGTTAATGTAATGGTATGCACAATGGAACCACATCGACCGTCACCCTCAATTTTACTAGCTTCCAGACGAATACAACAATGCACTGCCGAAGTAATTTCAATGTTGGTGTTAAATACATTGGAAAAGTTTGAACTTTCAACAAAACAACTGTTGATGTTTATGAGTGATGGTGCCGCAAACATGCTTGCTGTAGGTCGATCTCTTAAAAAACAGTGTGCTAACTTGTTGCATGTTACATGTAAAATTCATACTCTCAGTCTCGTAGCAGATAGTATCAGAAAATGTTATCCCGAGGTAGACGCTCTAATAGCACATACAAATGCTGTGTTTGTAAAATCCCCAAAACGTATTCGGAAATTTCATAGACTATGCCCCGGTATTCCTGGACCACCACAACCTATTCTTACTCGCTGGAGAATATGGTTAGAGGCTGCATTTTATTATCTTAAATATTTTGAGAATATAAAGAAGGTGATTTTAGAATTCGACCCAAAGGAAGCTGCGGCTGTCAAGGTAAGCCGCTTGAAATTTCAGGATAGTCAAGTTAAAACAGATTTGGAAATTATTCAGAACAATTACGTGGGACTAGCGGATGCGATAGAAAGACTACAAAATTCTTCGGTGTCGTTAGTGGAATCTTTGCAAATAGTGCAACATGTTCACGCACAACTATGCGCGATAGAAGACGCAAGAAATGTTTGTGTTTTAGAAAGGTTTGAAAGTGTTTTAGATAAAGACTCTGATTTTGGCACATTAAGACAAATTTGTGAAGGTGCGTCAACAGAACCGTTAAGTTATTTGAAAGATTATTTTACTTGCGCAAATGTAACGTCACTAGATGTAGAACGTTCGTTTTCGGCATACAAAAACACTTTTTCTTCACGCCGCACTTACTTTGCCGAAACAACTTTGGAAACATATCTAATGTTACAAATATTAAATAGACATTATCCACTTTGGGATTTCACGGAGGACTCTTAAAACGGTAAGTGTTTGAGCACGTATCACATTTAATTTATTTTGTGTAAACTTTTATGCGGCTGCCACTGGCTTTTAGCGCAGTTGCGTTGCTCTAGTAATGACTAAGGTTCGACAAACGAGTGCAACGTCAAGGGCGTATCGTGCAAAAGTAGGTACGTGAGATACAGTATTATTAGTCGCGCAGTGCGACAAAATACTACTGCCCCAAGACGTCAATAAAAGGTAAGAATATATTATTTTCTAATAATACTGTATCTCACGTAATACGCCTCTGACGTTGCACTCGTTTGTCGAATCTTAGTAATGACTAGAGCCCGGTAATAGGGAGCCGTGCTATAGCCGTACCTGCCTAGTATACAAAAACAAGAAAATAGAAAAAAAATAACAGAACTAATACAAATTATAATATGTGAAAAGTAGTGAAACACTAACCCTTTTAAGCAGCCTTGGCTACGGAACAGTAAAACTAGAAGCACCATTATCAGTATTGACATCATATGGATAAGAGTGGAAAAAAAGTTACACCATAGATGTTTTTCCCACAGGGCTCGGTAAAGCGATGTTCGCCGTGGGGAGAAAAAGGGTTTTAAATTTTTTGAAAAAGAGCTTTAAACATTCCCAATTTTTATACAGGCATAAATTTAAAATACTCTTTGTACTTAGTCAGGGGATTATTCGATACACCACCCCCAAATTTGTTTTAGTGGGCTAAAACCAGGATTTTTGAAGCAACTCTAGAACTTTTCTAAAACGCGATTATATTTTGCGGCATGTATAGTAAAGTAGCTGTGTATGCACTCCGGGTTTAATTTGCAGAGACTCCAATAATGAAAACATCTTTTTTTTTAAAAATTGGTCTATTGCGCCCAGCTAACCCTTTTATAGCAGCTACGTATTTTTTTTAAATCTGTTTCAAGGGAAAATTATTTTGGAAATTTCGACTGTCTCCCCTAAATAGCTCCCGGGTTTTTCGGCGGGAAATTAAAATTGTGCAACAAAAAGCTTCAATTTTTGAAATATTCCAGCATAAAAAAAAGCTGCCTGAAACCCCATTTTCCCCCAAACGTGTAAAGAATTTTTGGGGCCCCTCCCCGGTGGTTGCGAATACCAGGACACTTTGTGTGAAATGATGTAGGCTTTTGGGAGATTTAAAAATACTTTTTTTTGTTTGAAATTTAAAGCATTCCCTTCGGGAGAGGCATTGTCAAAATGGTTTCTGCCCCCAAGTTTGTAAAGCATGCATTTTTAACGAAAACATGTAAACACTTGCAACCATTTCAAGAACCGAAGCATTATCGCTGCGCCATCGCTCAAAAAACATCAAAAATTATTTTTTAAAATTTAAAATTTTTTCCAAAATTTTATAATTTTACAACCTCCGTAATTTTTGGCAGCAGCCCACTCTTTAGTCTTCGGTAGCTAGTAACAGTGGTAATTAGGTTACTACTTTCTATTTACCCATACCTAATATTAAAATTTTGATTTTTTTTTAAGTCTGTTTTTTCCCGTAAACACAAAACCCAAAAAAAAAACTTTTTTTTCAATATCTTTTTCATTTCATTTCCACATCACGAGTACAAAGCAAATGTTTAGTGCCATTTTCTCTGTTGGAAAACTGCAACTCGGGATTTTTATTTGTACCAAAAGCCCTTTTAAAAGGGTTTAAATTTTTCGAGTAAGTCTAGTGGAAATTACAGTTTCCCAAAACCATAAGGATTACTTTTAAAAAAAAAACCCCTTTGGGTTTGGCATCCCTAAGTAGGAGGCAGGGGTCTGTACGGGACCACTTTTGTTTGCCCCTTTTTTAATTGGACTTTTAATTCGCGGATGTTTTGCGGAATTTTAGGCAATTCGTGGTTTGAGTTTGATTAGCGGCTCAGCTTTAATTCGCGGATGATTTCGGGGAAATTTTAGGAAATTTTGTGGAATTGATTTGATTAGGGCCCTCACGTTTTTAAAATTTCGCGGATGATTTCGGGGGGGGGAATTTTATTTAATTAACCCCCAATCTCGGGGAAAATTTTTTTTAATTAACGCCTAATCTCGGGAATTTTATTAATTAACGCCCAATCTGCCACTTTAAAAGGACCATTCGCCCCCATAACTTCAGGCATCCGCGGTTCGCGGTTTGATCTTGCGCATTTTCAAGCCCCTTTCCCGCTCCCAAACCATGCACCCGGGGTTTAAAATTTCGGGGTTTTTTTCAAGGTCACGCCTTTAACCGCGAGAAATTTTTCCTGGAATCAAATTTTGATTAGGGGCCACCCCTTTAACCCGCGGGCAATTTCCGGGAAATCGAAGTTTGTTTAAAGCGTCTCGGGGCCTTTTACCCCCGCGGGAAATTTTTCGAGGAATCGAATTTTGGGTTTTAGCGGCTCGCGTTTTTAACCCGCGGTTTTTCAAGGTCGCGATTTTATTCCCGAGAAATTTTTCACGCTTTATTAGGCAGCCAATTTTAATTTTGCGATTTTTAATCCGCGGAAAAAGATGGCAGTCGCGGAAAGATGGCGTCCGCGACTACCCCTAACAGGGGTTTTCGTTTCGCGGCTTTCAAGGTCGCCCCTTTTTTTCCGCGGGTAATTTGCAAATCAAAAGCAAATGAATAGATTTGATTGGAAGTCGGGGTCGCGGAATCAAAGCAAAGGTATTATGGTTTGATTAGCGCTTAATTTCACGGTCATTCGGGGGAAATCGATGCCAAGGGGACACTTTGCTCGGGTTTTATATTTGTTTAATGAGTAATTCCGGGAAAATTTTTTAACATGCACGAACCTGAGTCTTTTCTCATTTCAAAATAGACGAAAAATAGAACACAGGTGGGAAAGTACCCTTTAGTTTCTGGAATTTTTAACACGTCCTATCAAGTTTAATCCCAATTTTGTAAAAAATTTTTCCCTTTAAAAACCCTTTATTGGGACGAAAATTTTAAAAACACGGGTGGAAAGTCCCTTTAGCAAATTCCCCGGAATTTTTAACCGTCTATCATGAAATTTGAAAATATTTTTGAAATTTCCCTTTAAAATTTTTATTAAAAGTAAATAAAAATTTACTCCCCACAAGGTAGAAAGTCCCTTTTTAGCGATTCTCGGTTTTTTTTTTTGTGGTGGGGGAATGGGCGCAACCGGCCACTTGAAATTTCTTTCCCAAAAATTTTACGAGCAGTATGTAGCTATTGATGCAGCCCAGGGAGGGACGGCGACTTTAAAATTTTAAATTTATGGGACTCTTTCGGGTTTTAGGGGCGTTTTTCTTTTTAGAGAAGCGGGCTTCAAATTTTGGAAAGGGGTTTTACCCCGTGCTCGAGAGCCATTTTGAGGACGCCACCCTGCTGAAGAGAAAAGGCGTTTTCCCCCTATAGCTACATGTTTTTTGGGGGGGGGTTTTTAAAGGTTCAGCAGGGACAGGGCCACCGATACGGGCGTTCCAAAAAACCGATCGTCCAATACTCCCATTAGCATGCGCGATTACGAGCATGCCCCAGACCGTCGGGGGGAAATTTCAAACCCAGAACTTGGGGGGAGTATTCGGATCTAAAATATAAAGGGACTGACGTTTTACTGCCCCGGGAGTCTTCGGGGAAATTTCCGGGGAAAGCTCCCCCATAAAAAATTTATGGGCTTGTTACACCCCAATTATTACACCGAAACCGGACTTCGGGGGAAACCCCAATGTTGAAGCACAAAAAGCTTTGGAAATTTAGCCACTCTCCAGGACGTGGACACCTTGATGTTCTTGGAAAAAGGGTATTCGAGGGGGAGGACGCAATGTTCTTCAAGGTATAATGCGAAAATTTGTTTTTTTTAAAAAGTCTAATTCATATATTTTTTTTACAGGACGCCAAAAAAAAACCCAACAAGTACATCCCGGGAAATACGACCCCGCGTTCCCCACACGAAACCTGATGTTTTTACGACAAAATTTGAATGTACAGCGGGCGATGCCCAGTTCTCTCCCCGTTTGGAAGGCCTCGAAGGGGTTGAGGACGGGGAAATTTAAATTTTCCCCGTTCCCGACGAAAAAACCCGGAAGGATTTTTTTTTGGAGGTCAAACAAAATACCCAACACCCACATTCACGACGACAAAGGGACCTTCCGAGGGGGCCCTACCAAGCAGAGTTTCGCCGGGGTCTGAGTATGAAAAGATGGGCCACCCTGTCCAGTAAGGAGAAATACGTTGTCCACTACCGAAACCCTTCAAGCAGTTCTAGGGGGGCGGATACGAGTGCCCAAAGATACATAGAGCCTTAAGATTTAAGCAATCGCATGGCTAAAAACCATATACGACCTAAACCAAAAGGCTGCGACGGGGTGCGAGAAATGATTTTGAAAAAAAAATCTCTTAAAACTCATGAACAATGTAGTGTTGGGGAAAGGGACTGGGGAAACTTTTGGGGTTTTTCGGGGGGACATCAAGATCGGGGACAAGTGGGACGGACAAATACGGAGCGGGGCCTTTAATCGGGCGCCCAAAATTTTTAAGTGTTCCCAATATTTAATGACAATAAAGGGGATGTATATTTGCGTTTCACCCTTTGAGGCCCATTTTTTAGGGAAAAGTCAGGAGCTTTAAAACCCGCGTATTGTTTCCCGGGGATCCCTGGGAATCGTAAGGGTTATATTTTTTCTGGGGTTTTCAGGCAATAAAACAAAGTTTAAAACCCCTTTTCCCAAAATTTCTTAATTCTTTTTGGCAAATCTTTTTCTATCGGTCGCCATAGCTACCCACTGTGACCTTCGATTTCCCTTTCGGATGTTAAATCGGGGACTCTTCATAAAAACCTTCCCGACTTTTTCTTTAAAAGATTTTCTTGAAAATTCCCGTACTCGTTTAATATTATGGGAAAGAATGAGGCGAAAAAGCTACTTTTCCCGCTTTTTAAATTCCCCCTTTAACACTCCATTTCCCAATTTTATGTCGAGGGGTTGAGGTTTGAGCGATTAATTTTTTTAAATTTATTTTGAATTTAGATCAGGAGAGGATTTATAAAAAAAATCAAATTATTTTAAAAGTGTCTATCGGAAAAAGTTAAACCCCCAAAATTTTGGGAAAAATTTCACAGAAGAAAGGGGAATGAACCCGAAGTAAAAGCATAGGGGGCAATTTGTACATTTACAGCGGGTACCTCGGTTTAAAATTTTGTGAAGCTGAAAAAATTTTTTTCGATGCGGGAAAGCATACTAGTTAAAAGAAGCCTTTTTACTGCAGAAAATATAAAAAGCCTTTGGGGGAAAGGCAAACCTTTTTTCTTACCCCCAAACTTGACACGTACCGTACGAGCGAGCGTACTATAAATCACCCAATTTTCCCTTTTAAAAAATTTTGGGAATACAATGTTGAAAAGAGTGCAATGTATGCCTTTCACCGGGCGAGGGAAATTTCTCTTACCCCTGCCCCAAGAGCGGGAAATTTGCTCCTTTTCACACTCCCCACATATGCAGGAGACCCTTGACGTTCGTGAGGGTCGAGTTCGCGACCATGTTTCCCCTTTACGGGGCTAGTATCGCGATACGACACATGAGGATTGAAATTATTAATTACCAGGATAGCACGCGACCCAGTCTTTTTCCCAAAATTTTAAAAGGGGGAAGGACTCTCATTTTATCATAAAAAAATCCGCTAAAGATTTCAAAAACGCCGCGTCGTTTTCCCCTTTATATAAAAAAAAGAGCGACACTTCCCCTCTACTAGAAATATGACGAAACCTAAAAAAATTCAGTTTTATTGTTTCCCTTTTAGTTTTTTTTTGGCTTTCCTCTCTAGAAAAACTAACACCATACCTGACCATATTTTAAAATTGAATAAAATACGTTACTTTAAAAATTTATAATGGTTTTTTTTTTTTTTTTTGGTCTTTCACGGGATTAAAACCCTCAAATTTTTTGACAAAATTTTTTAATTAAATAGCTTTGGGCAACACAAGAAAATTACGTTTCTTACTTTTTTTAGATTTTTATTATCCGATAAAAATGTTGCAATACCAAATTCATTCCCCCATAATTATGCCCCCAAACCCATATTTCCACTTTTCTTGCCTTCCCAAATGGGTGATTTGCATGAAACGTAAAGTTTTTTGTTTCTAGCTTCAAAAGAACCCGTTTTACTGCAAAAAATAAAAAAAAGCCTCTTGTGGTAAGGGCAAAACCTTTTTTTTTATTTCCCCACTTGACACGTCCCTTTACGAGCGAGCTTTACTATGATCCCCCAAATTTTTACCTTTTTAAAAATTTAGAGAAAAATTGTTGAGAGAGTGCAATGTATGTCCGTTCACCGAGGCGAGGGAAAATCTCTTACCCCTTTCCCGGAAAAAGAGCTGGAATTCCGCTCCTTTTTTCAAAATCCCACATTTTGCAGACGCCCCCTTTGACTTTCTTGCCCGTCGGATTTCCCCGGGACCATGATCCCCTTTACAGGCTAGTATCGCGATACGAAATATGAGGTTTTGTAATTTTTTAATTCCAGGAAAAGCCACGGGGACCCCAGCGTTTTCAAAAATTTAAGTGGGTAGGACTCTCATTTTTTTTATCAAAAAACCTCGCAAAAACGTTTTCGAACCCCCGCATCGTTTTGCTTCATTTTAAATAAAGAGCGACACATCTCCTCAAACTAAAAATATGGGACGAAACCTAAAAAAATTCAGATTTTTGTTTCCTTTAGATTTTTGGCATCCTCTCTAAAAAAACCTAACACCATTACCTGCCCAAATTTTTTAAAAATTGGGAATAAAATACGTTACGTAAAAATTAAAGGGTTTTTTATTTTATTTTTGTCTTTCCCAGGATTACCAAACCTTTAAATATTTGATAATTTTAATTACTAGCATTGTCAACACAAAAAAATTACGTTTCTTACTTTATTAGAATTATTACCCGATAAAAGTTGCAAAAACCAAATTTCCCTTCGCAAAATTTATGACATACATATTTCCACTTTTCTTGCCTTTACAAATGGGTGTTTTGCATGATAACGAAAAGATTTTGCTGTAGCCATTTTAACTTTTTAAGGGGGCTTTTTGTATGTTAGGGGGCATAAACCCTTTTTCACCCAGTTCATTTTATACAAGAGCAACTCCCCTTCCCAAACCCCCCAAACGACTCAATATCATTTGGGAATCTTTTAGTCACCCAGCAGCTTTTTTGACGACGACCGGCCGTTCAAAGATTTTGAGAACCCTTGCATAAAAACGGATAAAGATATATATATAAAATATATATATAAAATATATATATATATATATATAAAATACACGGGGAAGGTATAACAGGGGGAAAGAACGACTTAATTGCTTCACCAGGCTTGGTAAAAAAATTTACATTTTTTTAAATTTAATGGTTTTTTTTTTTTTTTACAACCTAGATTTTGATAAAAAAAAGTGAAATGTTTGAAGCCATGATCCCACTTTGTGCATTCGGAAAGTGTCACACGCGTTAAAAAATTGAAAAACAGTGTATGTATCAGTGGGGACCCCCCCCAACCCCTCCCAAATCGTCTTTCTGTATCATATGAAATACTAAGGGTACCTGCACTGTCCCCGGGAATACACTTTATTGTATAGCCCCTATCTACTTTTTCCAAATGCAACATTCGTGTGGTTAACTTTTATGTTCCCCAATAACAGCTTTATAGAAGTTTCGAGGCTGAAAAAATTCATACTAGAAAAAAAGCGGGGCTCCTAAATAACGCTAAAAAAAAGAACCCTATAGATAAGTATGCTTGTAGAAAAACCCTTTTATCGGGTTCATTTTACAAGGTAACTGCCTTGCCAACCCCCCAACGATTTCAAAAATAGTTGGAATCGTTTAGTCAGCCAGCAGCTTTATGACGAGGGGAGGGCCTTCAAAGTGTAAAGCCGCTGCATAAAAAGGGAAATTACAAAATAAAAGGGCAGGAAAAACCAGTGGAAGAATCGATTTTAAACTGCTTCACCAGGCTTGGTACTATAATGCTTAGAGGGAAACAGATGGAAAAATAGTTGTTTAATATTTATGAGGAGGGGGGGAAAGATGGAGAATAGTTTTTAAAATTCCCTTATGAGGGGACAGTTTTAAAGGGAAATAGTTTTTAAAAATACTTATAGCATGTACTTGCTTTTGGGCAGAAAATTTAATTTACTTTAAATTTTTAAATTCAGAGAAATCCCACGGGACCTATGACTTTCATAAGAAGGACGATATTTAAAATTTAAAAATTTGTTTTTAGAAAAAATACGTTTATATTAAAATAGGAAGGACTCAGGGGATACATCTAAGATCCACTGCTACCTTTTCAGGCGTGCAAAAAGGACACTCAAAAATTTTAATAACCCCAAAAAGCGTAGTCAAACGGGTCCGCAAAATTTGTTTTATAGCAAATACGTTTATTTTCCCAATATGAAGGGACCAGGATATCATCTAAGACCCACTGCTACCTTTTCAGGGTGCAAAAAAAGGGACACTCGAGAAGGGTTAATAAGGGCAAAAGCGCTGGGCAAAGGGGTTTCCGCAGGGGGTTATGAGCGAGTTAAAATCTCGAAAGATTTTTCGGCTTGCCATTTCCTTCAGCCCCCTTTCGACGATAAAGGGGTTTCGCTTACCCCACTTCACCGACATTTACCCTAGGCCTTTATAAGTTACCTCTATCATTAAAAGCGTTACAAAAACTATCAAAAGATATTAATTCGTGAAAAGGGAATAAGTGTCTTTTTAACCCCAAAAAACGATCAGTTGAAATCGTTTATAACTGAATAGCTGTTAAAAAGCTTTTTAAGTTTAAAAAAGCTTTTTAGAAGCTTTTAAAGCGGGTTTAGATTGCGTTAAAGGGGCCCTTTTTAGAAGCTGTTTAAGCTGTTCAAGAGCTTTTAAAGGGGCTTTTCAAAAGGGTTTAGGTTTTTCCCAAGAGCTGTTCAGAAGCTGTTAAAGCTGTTTAAGTTTTTAAACGATACTTTACAGGTGTGATACTTTCCGGGTGTGATACTTTCCCGAGTGGATACGTTCCGGGTGTAATACATCGTAGGAAGCTGTTTTTTTGGGGAAAGGTGACTCATGTTTCAATGTTTTTGGGGGTCGGATAGGTAGAAAAAAAAAAGTAGGTAGGGGGTCAATTGAGCGTGGGACTTCTTTAATCTTTTTCCCAAACCCCACGCTTAATTGCCCCCCCTTTACCTACTAAAAATTTTCCGCCCCCCCAAAAAAAATTTTAAAAACCATGAGCACCCCACAAAAAAACAGTTCCATACGTGTTTTAAACCCCCGGGAACGTATAAACACTGGGAAAAACGTATCCCCCCCCGGAACTTTATCACCCCTGTAACGTACTTTTAAAAAGTTTTTAAAAGCTTAAAACAGTTCCTGAACGCTCTTGAACAACCAAAACAGTTTCTAAAACACCTTAAAACAGCCCCTTAAACAGTTTTAAACAGCTTCTAAAACACCCTTTTTGAACAGCATCTAAACACCCTTTTAAACAGTTTCTAAACAGCTTTTGAACACCCTTAAACAGTTTTTAACGGGCTTTTCATTTTAAAAACGATTTAAAATGATGTTTTTTTGGTTAAAAGACACTTATTCTTAACGAAATGAATTTTCTTCGATAGTTCTGAAACAGCGGGAATGATAGAGGAAAAATAAAGGCGCTAGGGTAAAATGTGGTGAAGTGGGGTAAGCGAAACCGCTTTTTCGTCGAAGGGAGTGAAGGGAAAAGTGCAAGTCCGAAAACTCTTTCGAGATTTGGAAAAAAATCGCGTAAAACCCTTTTGCGACCCCTTTGACTAGCGCATGCGTTTTTAACATTCTCGATTTTCCTTTTTGCACGCCTGAAAAGGGAGCGGGATTTAGATTTAATCGCTGAGCATTCCTATTGTTTAAAATAAACCCTATTTGCTTTTAAAACAAATTTTGCGGACCCCTTTGCTAGGCCCATGCGATTTTAACATTCTCGAGTGTCCTTTCTGCCCCGCCCCGAAAAGGTTTGCGGGGGATCTTTGATGATATCGCCCGAGCTTCCAAATTTTAAAAATAAAAAAGTTTTTTGGGTATTTAAAAAAAATTTAATTTCAAAAATCGTCTTCTTATGATGTCATAGGTCCCGTGGCATATTTTCTGAATTTAAAAAAAGATGGGAAAATTTTAAAAATCTGCCCTAGACAAGTAGCATGCATATAAGTATTTAACAAAAAAATTCTTAATTTGTCCTCCCCATAAGTATTAAAAAAACTATTCTCCCTCTTTCCCCCCCTCATAAATATTAAAAAAACTATTCTCCATCTGTTTCCCTCATAAGAAAATTTTAGTACCCCAAACCTTTGGGGAAGCAGTTTAAAATCGATTCCCATGTTATACCTGCCCGATAATCTGTATCCGTTGTTATGCAGCGGGTTCAACATTTTTTGAACGGCCAGCCCTCGTCATAAAGCGCTGGGTGACTAAACGATTCAAATGATATTGAGTCGTTGGGTGGGTTGGGAAAGGGAGTTACTCTTGTATAAAATGAAAGGAAAAAGGTAAATTTCTACAAGCATACTTTTCTATAGGAAATTTTTGTTTAGCGTTATTTAGAGGGGCCGCTTTTTTTTTAGTAAAAGGGGAATTTTTCAGCCCCGATCTGCTGATAATGCTGTTATGGGGCCCAAACATTAAAAAGTTTAAAACCCCCGAATGTTGGGATTTTGAAAAGTAGATTTGGAGCTATACAAAAAGGTTTCCGGGGAAAAGGGGGAGGTACGGCTAGATACATACGTTTCAGGAAAAACGATGGTAGGGTTTGGGAGGGGTCCCCAATGAAACAACATTGTTGCAATTTGCAACGCGTTTTCCCCAAATTTCCCAAAGGGAAACAATGTGTATAATGGCGTTCGAAAAAAAGTGACAATTTTTTTTATGCAAAAACTAGGTTGTAAATAAAAATTATTTAAAAAAAATGTAAAGAATTTATTCACCAAGGGAAGGGTTTAAGCAGTTTTAAATTTGATTCTTTTCCCCCTGTTATTTCCTTTCCTGTATATAATTTTATCCGTTGTTATGCAGCGGCTTCAAATTTTGAACGGCCATCCGTCGTCATAAAAAACTGCTGGTGACCCAAAAAGATTCCAACTGATTAAATTTAGTCGTTGGGGGTTTGGGAAGGCAGTTACTCTTGGGATAAAAGAAAAAAAAAAAGGATTTTCTACAAGCATACTTATCCATAGGAAATTTTTTTGTTTAGCGTTATTTAGGAGACCGGCCCTTTTTTTTAGTAATAGGGAAATTTTTCAGCCTCGATCTGTGAAAAATGTGTTAGGGGCGAAAAATAAATGTTAACCAACAGAAATTTGCTTTTGGGAAAAGTAGAAGGAGCTATACAAAAAGTGTATTCCGGGGACAGTGCAGGTACGGCTTAGTAAATATGATACAGCGAAGACGGGGGGTTTTGGGTGGCAGGGGTCCCGGGTGATACATACACTGTTGCAAATTTGCAACGCGTGGGCCCCACTTTCCGGGAATGCAGCAATGTGTATACATGGCGTTTGAAACAGGGACACTTATTTTTATGCAAAAACTTGGTTGTAAATAAAACCCTTATTTAAAAAAAAGTAAGATTTTATTCAACCCAAACCTGGTGAAACAATTAAATTTGATTCTTCCACCGTTTTTCCCGCCGGGTAAAATTTTATATATCTGGATTTCCTTTTTTATGCAAAAGGCTTCTCACATCTTGAACGGGCCCGGGCGTCGCATAAAACTGCTGGCGACTAAAAAAGATTCCAAATGATATTGAGTCGTTGGGGGGTTGGCAAGGGCAGTTGCTCTTGGGATAAAATGAAAATGATGAAAAGGGTTTATAGCCTCTAACATAAAAAATGCATTTTTTAAAAAGTTAAAGTGGTACATAGCAAAAAACTTTACGTTATATGAAAAAAACCCCCTTTTTTAAGAAACAAAGAAATGTGGAAAAATGTATTTTCAAAATTTTGCGAATGAAAGGTATTTGGGAAAATTTGATCGGGTAATAATACTAAAAAGTAAGAAACGTAATTTTCTTGTGTTGACCCAAAGCTAGTAATTAAAATTTGTCAAATAAAGTAGGGGGTTGGTAACCTGTGAAAGACAAAAATAAAATAAAAAAACCAAAAATTATACGTAAAAAGTTTTTTTCAATTGAAAAAATGGTTTAGGTATGGTGTTAGTTTTCTAGAGAGGTGCCAAAAATCTAAAGGAATCAATAAAACGAAATTTTTTTTTGGTTATTTGGGCCCATATTTCTAGTAGAGGAGATGTGCGCTCTTTTTTATATTGGGAAGGGAAATCGATGCGGCGTTTTGAAAAACGTTAGCGAGGTTTTTTATGATAAAAAAGAGAGTCCCCACCCACTTAAAAATTTTGAAAAGAATGGAAATCACGGACTATCCTTGGGGAAATTTTAAATTACAATCCTCATATGTCGTATCGCGGGTACTAGCCGGGAAAGGGGATCATGGGTCGCGGGAAATCCGGGCGTCCCCGAACGTTTAAAGGGTCGTTCGCATATGGGCAGTGTGAAATGGAGCGGAATTTCCCGCTTTGCGCAGGCGTAAAAGATTCCCTTTGCCCGGTGAAAAGGACATACATTGCACTCTTCAAAATTTTATCTAAATTTTAAAAAAGGGGAAAATTGGGTGACATAGTAGCTCGCCGTACGGTAACGTGGGCAAGTGGGAAATAAGAAAAAAGGTTTTGCCAATTTCCACAAGAGGGTTTTTTAATTTTTTTGCAGTTTAAAAAAGGTTCTTTTTAAGCTAGTAGCAAAAATTTTACGTTATCATGCCAAAATCACCCATTTGTAAGAGCAAGGGAAAAGTGGAAATATGTATGTAAAAATTATCGAATGAAATTTGGTATTGCCACATTTGATCGGATAAAAAATATCTAATAAGTAAGAAACGTAATTTTTTTGTGTTTACAATTTCTTTGTTTAATTTTAAAATTTTGTCAAAATGTAAAAAGGTTTGGGAATCCTGTGAAAAACAAAAATTTAAAAAAAAAAACCCTTATTTTAATTTTACGTAACGTATTTTATTTAATTTTTAAAAATTGGGGCAGGTATGGTTTAGTTTTTAGAGGGGGATGCCAAAAAAACTAAAGGAATCAATAAATCTGAAAAATTTTTTAGGTTATCGTCTATATTTTTTTTAGTAGAGGAGATGGTCGCTCCCCTTTTTTTATAAAAAGCAAATCGACGCCGGGGGTTGAAATCTTTAAACGAGGGTTTTTTTTGGGTAAAATGAGAGTCCCACCCAATTTTAAATTATGGGAAAAAGCTGGAAAATCGCGTGACTATTTCCCGGGAATTAAATTTCAATCCCCATGGTGTTTGTATCGCGATACCCCAGCCTGTAAGGGATCCTGGTCGCGAACTTGAGTCACCCAACGTCAAAGGGTTCCTGCCCAAAGGGCAGTGTGAAAAGGAGCGGAAAATTTCCCGCTCTTGCGCAGGCGTTTAAAAGATTCCCCTCGCCTCGGTGAACGGGGAAAACATTGCACTCTCTCAAAATTTTATCTCTAAATTTTAAAAAGGGAAAAAAATTTGGGGGATTAGTTTCGCTCGCTCGTTTCGGTTTCGTGTAAGTGGGAAAAAAGAAAAAGGGGTTTTGCCATTTTCCACAAGAGGCCCTTTTTTATATTTTTTGGGAAATAAAAAGGTTCTTTTAAGCTAGTATGCTTTTTCCCGGGATTTGAAAAAGTTCTTTCAGCTTCACAAATTTTTAAAAACCCAGGGGACCGCGAAATGTACAAATTGCACCCAAGCATTTTACTTCGGGTTCATTTTTCCTTTTTTCATAGTGGGAAAAATTTCCCAAATATTTTAGGGTTATAAGTGTGCCCATAGACACTTTTAAGTAAATTGATTTTTTTTTTTAGTAAATCCTCTCCTGATTTTAAATTTAAAAAAAATTAAAAAAAAATTAATCGCTCAAATCCCAACCGTCGACATAAAAATTTGGGAATGGGGTGTTAGGAGGAATTTTAAAAAAGCGGTACAGAGCTTACCCCTCCCTTTTCACGAAATATTAAGAGTACGGGAAAATTTTCAAGAAAAAATTTTTAAAAAAAAAGGGCGGTGAAGTTTTTATGGGGAGAGGGCACGGGTTTAACAAACCCAACGAAGATCGAAGGGCAAAAGTGGGAGCTTTTTGGCGAAAGATAGAAAAAGATTTGCAAAAAAGAATTAAGAATTTGGAAAAGGGGTTTTAAGCTTTTTTTTATTGCCTGAACACAGAGAAAAAATATATACCGTTTTGCGATTTTAGGCCCTCCCCCCGGGAATCAAAAACGCAGGGAATTTTAATGCTCCTGACTTTTACACTAAAGAAATGAGGGACACGGATGAAAAAGCAAATATACATCTTTAATTGTCATTAAAAAATTTTGGAACCCCTTAAAATTTTTGGGCGATATTAAAAGCCTTGGGTCCGTATCGCCGTCCCCCTTGTCCACGATCTTTATGTCCCCCCGCAAACCTACGTTTTTCCCTAGTCTTCCCCAACCCCTACATTTTTCATGGTTTTAAAAAGTTTCTTTTCAAAACTCCCTTTCTCGGCCCCCCTGTGCCGGCTGTGTTCAGGTGATTTTAAAAGGGTTTTAGCCATGGCGAAATTTCTTAAATCTTTAAAGGGTTATGTATTTTTGGGCACCGTATCCGCCCCCCTAGATACTGCTTGAGGTTTCGGTAGGGCAACGTATTTCTCCTTACTGTACAGGGTGGCCCGCATCTTTTCAACGCAGACCCCCGGGGATCTTTTGCTTGGTAGGGCCCCCTCGGAAGGTCCCCCTTTTTCGATCGGAATGTGCTTGGATATTCTAGATCGACCTCCAGAATATATCCTTCCGGGTTGTCGCGGGAAAGTGGAAATTCAAATTTCCCGCGTTTTCCCCAAACCCCTTCGAGGCCCTTTAGTCGGCAGAGACTGCGACACGCCCCCGCTGTTACATTGGGGATTGAGGGCGTAAAAACATTTTAGGTACGGGGCCCGGGCAACGCGGGAATTTTTTTTTTGGTTTGTCCGGAAAGTACTTTTGTTGGCTTTTTGGGGTACCTGTAAACAAAATATATGAATTAAAACATTTTAAAAAAACAACAATTTTTACGCATTTTACCTTGAAGAACATTTCGTTTTATCCCCCTCGAATACCTTTCTCCAAGAACATCAAGGTGTCCAAAGTCCTGGGGGGAAATTTCAATTTCCCCGCTTGTGTGCTTCAACATGGGGGTCCCACCCAAAAATCCCGGGGCGGTTTTAATAAAAGGGGTGTTTTCAAGCCCCTAATTCTTGATGCAGCTTTCCCCGGGAAATTCTCCCAAGACGTTCCCCGGGGGCAAATTTTAAAAAAGCAGTCTTTTATATAGATCCCAATACTCCCCTAAGGTCTGGCATTTTAAATTCCCCCCAGACGGCCCCCTGCGCATGCTCGTAATCGCGCCTGCTAATGGGAGTTGGAAGGGTCGTTGTGGAAGCCTGTATCGGTGGCAGCTGTCCCCGTGAGCCTTTCCCAAAAAAGACCCTGTAGCTTTTAGGGGAATACGCCTTTTCTCTTCAGCAGGGGGGCGTCCTCAAAATGGCTCTGAGCACGGGGACCCCTTTCCCAAAATTTGAAGCCAGGTTTTCTTTAAAGAAGACGCCTAAACCTGAACCCAGGGCGATAAATTTTTAAAATTTTAAAGTCGTGTCGTCCGGGTCTGCCCTCATAGTAAATACTGCTGGGATTGTGGGGAAAGACTTTAAAATGGCCGGGGTTGCGCCCCCCCCCCCAATTTCCCCCAAACCCGCAATAAAAAAATTCCCAGAATCGCTAAAAAGGGTTTTTTCTACCTGTGTGTGACGTAAAATTTTATTTTCGTCTAAAAAGTTTTAATGGGGAAATTTTTACAAAATGCATTATCATGAATTTGGACGTGTTAAAAAATTCCGGGGAATCCCCCCTTTAAAGGGGACTTTTTTACCTTGGGTTTTTATTTTCGTCTAATAAAGTTTTAATGGTAATTTTCCCCAAAATTGCATTTTCTTTATTTGGAAAGTGTTAAAAATTCCCAGAATTTCCCCAAAGGGTACTTTCTACCTGTGGTTTATTTTCGGTATTCGAAAATGAGAGAGACTCAGGTTTGGCATGTTAAAAAAATTTCCGGAATTTCTTTATTAAGCACAAAATAAAAAACCCCGAGCAAAGTTTTCATTGGCATTTGAAATTTCCCCGAAAAGACCCCTGAAATTAAAACGCTAATCAAACCATAAAAACTTTGCCTTTTATTCCCCGACCCCGATGCCAACAATCTTTTATACATTTTCTTCGATTTCCCCGAAATTTCCCCCGGAATTTAAAAAACGCGACCTTGAAATAGCCCCGAAAAGAAAACCCCTGTTAGCCCTAGTCGCGGGGCGCCATCTTTCCCGACTGCCATCTTTTCCGCGGATTTAAAAAGCGCAAACTTAAAATTGGGTGCCTAATAAAGCGTTTAAATTACTCCGGGGAAAAAAAAATCGCGACCTTGGGAAAAAGCCGCGGATTTAAAAAAAGCGAGGGCCCCTAAAACCCAAAATTCGATTCCCGAAATTACCCCCGGAGGTTTAAAGGCGCGAGACGTAATAAAACTTCCGATTTTAAAGGGAAATTTCCCGGGATTTTAAAGGGGTTTGGGCCCCAATCCAAACTTAGATTCCAGGAAATTTTCTGCGGAAAATTAAAAAGGCCGGGGACCTTTTTAAATAACCCGAAAATTTAACCCCGGGCAAAGTTTTGGGACCGGGAATGGTCTTGAAAATTTCGCGAGGGTCAAACCGCGAACCCCGGAGCATGGAAAATTAGGGGGCGAATGGGCTTTAAAAGTGCGCGAGATTGGGCGTTAATTAAATAAAAATTCCCCGAGATTAGGCGTAATTAAAAAAAAAATTCCGCGAAATCATCCCCGAATTAAAAGGGTGAGGGCCCCCTAAATTTAAAAATCAATTTTCCCCCCCCCCCCCGAAAAAGCCTAAAAATTCCCCGAAAAACATCCGCGGGAAATTAAAAACGTGAGCCCCTAATCAAAAATCAATTCAAAGAAATTGCCCCCAAAAAATTTGCGAAATTATCCCCGAATTAAAAGTCAAATTTAAAAAATCAATCAAAAAATGGTTCCCCTACAGACATAGCCCACCTACTTTCCTAATTTTTGTTTTTTATGCTTTTGCGGAAATTTTCGTGTCTTTACAAAAGTTCCACTTCTTATTTGACATCAAATGTATTTTGCACACTTTACAAACTATCTTACTCCCGTTGCAAAACAAATCGGGAAAGTCAGAAATAAATTTATTTACTATGTCTTGAAAGTGTCGTTTTTTAGCCTTCGACATGTTCACTAAAAACTATAATTAATAACTACGTCTGTATCAATAAAATCAACACGCCCTATCCGCTATCCAATGCTAAACTGAACTGAGTGATGTGGTGATGATTTGTCGTGTCGTATAATAATCGACCAGCTCTCCCCACCTACCTAAACACAGTCACATCGCCGCTGCGATTGCTCTCCAGTTACCGGGCTCTAGTAATGACTTAATATCATAAATATCGAAACAAGGCACACAGCCATAAAAGTTTATTCACCCCCACTAAAAACGAAACAAACGAAGGAGCGAAGAGAACGGTAAATTCTGCGTTTATTCATGTTTAATCTAAGGCATTATACTCGATTTAAATCAATACTCTACTAAGGGGTCTATTAATCTTGGTACACGTAATGACTTTAAAAGTGATTCAATTTATCGAAAAAGTTACCTACAAAAGTCGTAGCATGTGAAAAGGAAAACCAAAAGGCCGTATTATAATGGTGAGAAATGGTTTCTTGCATCAAGAAAATAGTTCTTATGAAAATCAATCTTTAGAATAAAATATTTTTATTTCGAGACTATAAAAATGTATAATATGAGAAGATAATTTTCTTGACATTTTATTTGGATTAAATAAATATTTTCTTAGGGTTAGAAAATCAAGAAAATCCAATGTTTCTTCCAAGTAAATCATTTAGTTTTATGTTATATTCATATTAAAGGTAGGAATGAAAAATACTCCAAATCTCAAAAAGTACTATTAAGAAATTAGGCGACCAGTTTCGTGTTCAAAAACACCTCATCCTGCCAGGTACAAGGATATCCAATAAAAGAAAAATTACAATAATGGAAAAAAAAACTAAAGCTAATAATTAAAATTAAGAGCAAGTGAATGAACTAATGAATTTTTTTTTATAAGTTGCAGTATAATTAAATTATTTCCTTAATAATGTAATTAAATAGGGATTGTTTTTATATAGTTTAATAATTAATGAGTTAATATTTAAGTTTATTTATCCCTTTCTTATTATTATTATTTATTATATATATTAAAAAAAAACTATAGTCAAATTAGTGGTAAATAATAATGAAAAAAAGAAAGTATTACACTAGCCGGTACCTTTTGAAAATGTTTAAGAAACGTTGCACATTAAAGTTTATATCACTGTATGGATCTGCATTCCAGTTCCGTCGCTACTATTTAGGACAGCATGTTTGTAACTACTGGCACTAGGTGGCGCCAGGCAATATTTCAGTTGTTGTTTTTGAAGATTAGTGCCATAAACTGAGAGATGTAAGAGTAATGTAGCCAGGCAAGAAGCTTTATTGCTTTTCTCTTCTCATATTGTTTTTGTCGGTAGTGATTCCATCCAATACCAGGAGCTATTTATATTAACATTATCTTGGTTGTTGTTTCTAGACACTTTTTTATGTGTACTTCTACATTAAGTTTATTTTTGTTTGAACATTATTCTGTAAATAATCTCTGCTTTAGCCTTTTTAAAGTCACAAGCAATGTGAATAATTTACATCATTATGTACCGGATATTGTCGTACTGTTTTAAACAAGGTAAGCGCAATTAACAACGTGCATATAAATAATATGCATTTCAAGGATTCTAAGTAAATAAATGCTTTATTTTAAGAAAATTAAACTATTTGCTATTCTTAAGAAAATATTGTTTTGTGTTATAATGGCCATTTACTTATAGTAAGAATCGCTTTCTTCAAATTTTCTGCAAGATTTTCTTGAATCAAATTAACAAATGTCTTAAAGAAATACAATTATTTCATTACAGGTATGTATATACTTCTCTTAAGCGGAAAAAGAAACGCTAAGAAAATATTTCTTTTGATTTAAAACAGTTATTGTATTGCAAATAATTAAAACAGTAATTATCTTGAATGAAGGCGGACAGCTTTGATACAAGTAAACGTTTCTCTGCGTGTGGTTTTTCAAATGAAACGTATTATTTTTCCAAAAACACACAGAACTTTTTGTAAGAAATCATGTATACCGATTAGGAAAATGCGAAATTAGCCACATCGCTAGCCCCTCCTCATTCTCAAGCGGGCACTAATGGCTCAAGGTTACCGATGTGGTTAGTTACGAGGTAGACTGCCTTATGTGTAGACGATCTTAGTAAGAATTTCTATAGTATTTATTTTTCTTTTCTTTCATTTCATCAGAATTTGTTTTTATTTTCGTCTTTAGAATTTCTTATTAATTTCGTCTAAACTTCGTAGCAACAACAAAATAAATATGCGAAACTCTCATTTCCAGGCGACCTTGACTTCAAATTATTACGTGCGCTTTTCGCACAACAGGTCTACATCCCAACATTGTTCCAAGTGGACTAGCATCTCCCGCATCGAATTGCTGGGATATCACTCAGTCCCCTCCTGGCTCTCTCGCCGTGTATTCAAACAATTGTGTCCGAAATTACCACTACCACCTCAGCCTGTAATAACGCGATAGGAAGCATGGCTCCAGGCAGTATCTTACTATCAGAAATATTTTTCACAAGTGAAAAATGTCATCTTGAAACTTGATTCAAATGATTCTGCAGCAATTCGAGATAGTCAGCAACTTTTTTCCAATTCGGACGTTCAACAACAAATAGATGAAATATCCATGAATTATTCTGAAGTTGCACACGCTATTGGGCAATTAGAAAACAGTCACTTATCTGCACGAGGAGACGCATTAAATTGCATAAACAGTTTACAAGCCGCTCTAGAAAACTTGACGAACACTATAGGAGTCGATGTTGCTCAAAAATTTGGTGCAATTTTAACGAAAAATCCCGATTTACAAAAGGTTCGGTCTATAACTGAAAATCAAGAATGCCCAGATGAGGAAAAGGAATATCTGACATTTGAAAATCTTACTTCACTGGATGTTGAACGATCATTTTCGAAATATACGACAACGTATTCACAACACCGTCAACGGCTGAATGAATCGACAATGGAAGCGTTGCTGATGTTGCAATTCTACGCAGTTTACCAGGGCGGTTGCCAATTGCCGCAGTGGACATCAAGACGACAGGAAAAGGTAACAATATTATTTTTCACTAATATTGTATATTACCTATTCATTCCAACCACCGATTTCTGTATGGTACGCGTATCAGTTCACACATCGATTATTGTGCGTGCGTCAGATATACATTATTTGTGAATTAGTAAATGGTGTAGAACTCGTAGATGTTAGAACGCTTTTTCGAATCGATTGTGTATCGCTATTGAGAAAGAAAATGATAGACAAGGATGCAACATGCAATATAAATGTTTTCTATTGGTACAGATACACATTGCGCATGTCAGTACAAATGGTTCTTATTTGATACGATGTACCGATATGACCGTACAGTAACTGGTACTTGTACAATACAAAGTTAAATTGGAACACTATTATTATTGTTTCAAGTACGGTACATCATTATGTACCGTACTACCGTAACTACATTTACTTGGAACACTTCGTTTGCACTGGGCAGGTACCGGACGGTAAATTTACGATTTTATAAGCGTTTTGGAACCGAAAATAAATTGATCGCGTGCGTAAGGCCACATCAATATAAATGAGTTGCTACATAATTCCCCAATAGTACATATAACATTAGATATGCACACAATCATGCACATGGTCTGTATTTATGTCATTTGGAGTTTAAAAATAATACGTGTTACGTGCCGTCATCGTTCAATGTGTAAGCAAACCGTTCAAAAGCGTTAAGCGAACAACATTTGGAAAGAAATAAAACTGTAAATACGCATAAAACCTTTATTTATAAGTTCTCGCCAAATGTTGTATTCCGTAACAGCGCAGCATGTACAAATTGGATTGTAAACTTCAACATAAGCTGCTCAATTTTAAATCTTAAAAAAACGATCGTCGCAAACGTCAATTATCTTACGCTACTCCTTAGATTAGTTTCGTTGCTAATTTGCGCACTTGGTAACATACCGAACACATCTGCAAAAAATGTGCCTGCTTGATAACGGAAACTTTTTCAAACGCACCTCATTATTCGCATTATTCACAAATGAGTCGTTCATTAGATATTCCTTTCTCGTACATACAAATATCTTTGCATAGATAGTACTGAGACTTGTACTTTCAACGAATACTGTAGCTATACGCAATTGACGTGTAATGAATATTTTCTTTTTATAACAGTAAATCGAATGAGTCACTGTGAGAGTGATAATGCGCAGTACATGGTAAGAAACGTATTGGTGAAAGTCAAAATCTTTGAAGAAATCTGCAGTTAAAGGCAACTTGAAATTGTAAAATCTTTATAGTACCCACGCTTGTGTGTTGTCTCGGTTTCAAGGCTCAATGGCTCGAGTCGTCGATTGCAAAGAGAACTAACATTAAACATTATTCTGCATGTTCCAAATATTTCAAAATTTACGAAGGTCTGAAAAAATGTTTGGTGGGATTCCTATATACAATTACACGCACAATAGATGGATGCCCGTCACATCACATCACGTCACTATCAGTTAACGATGCTACAGCTTGTTCTTGTACATCATGTACTTGTTTTTTATTTAATATGTTCATAATTGACTTATTTTTTGCTTGATTTTTACTCTCATTTTTAACATTAGTGTTAGAAAATTATCTATCTTGAAATTTCGACTGGCTTTTCTCGATAGCGGGAGTTTCTTTTAGATCGAATTGTAAAACCACGTTCTTAGTACTCTCATAATATTTATGATAATAAAACGTAGCATTTAACCAAGTTCCCCAACATGTAAGAATAGATTCTGGTGGCTCAGGTATACGGGGGCACAGTTTGTGAAATTCGCGAATACATTTCGGGGATTTGACAAACACTGCTTTTGTATGCGCTATTAAAGCGTCTACCTCAGGATAACATTTTCTGATACCATCTGCCACAAAATTGAGAGCATGAATTTTACAAGTAATGTGTAACAAGTTAACAGAATCCTTTTTAAGAGACCGGCCTACAGAAACCATGTTTGCGGCACCATCACTCATAAACATCGAAGTTAGTTTGTTGAAAGTTCAAACTTTTCCAATGTATTTAACACTAACTTTACAATTACTTCGGCAGTACATTGTTGCATTCGTCTGGAAGCGAATAGAATTGAAGGTGACGATTGATGCGGTTCCATTTTACGTGCCATTATATTGACGATCGAATGGTTTTTAAGATCTGTCGTTTCGTCCACACATAACCACATTTGCTGTTCTTTCAACTCCGATTTAATTCTTTTTTCAACATATTCACGAGCAGATGGCACTATCCTTCGTAACGATGTTCGACTTGGTAATTTGTACTCCGAATAGTTATTCCAAAACAAGACAAACGCTTCCTTGTCTAGTAAATTAAACGGTATATTGCATACAATAAAAGTAACACATAAATTAAATATAAATTTGTCATAGTCTCGTGTGCAAGTTTTTTTTGAAGCATGCCATTCACTGTTTACGTGCCGTAGACAGTCCCTTTTGGACCAACTCATCAACGGGACATTACATACTACACATTCAATTTTAGCGCCATCATACGTTAAGTCAGGAATTTCGGCTAAAAATTCTCTAACTTGGTCCGCCTTGGGTCGTTTGCGCGACATACGCAACATTTCTAAACAACACGTACCGCGCTAATGGAAGGTCGAAGCTACACACCATGTTTCATACATTATATAAAACACTTTAATTTTTATTTCTTTATTAGGCACGCTACACCATACAGATCGCCAGGCTAACACACACTATTGGTGTTGCCAACCTCTACAACATAGTTACACTGTGTAATAGTCTCTGAATTATATATCCATTACCTACCTTGAAAATTAAGAAAAAATGCATTATTAGCGCCATCTGAACAATGGAAATATTAGATTTTGTGTGAGAAACGTATTTTTTTAACTATTTATTTATATATTTCGTCAATATGCCGTTATAAGATTTATATCCTAATTTATCGATAGAATTATTGATTCTTGATTCTTTTTAAAAAAACAGCTCTAAGCATTCACTTTACAACCCCAGCTTTCTCTTGGACTTGAATATATTTATTTGATGATAACGTTGGCAAGTTTATGGTAGAAATTTCATTTTTTTTGTCTAGCAAAACTGCCCACTGTAGAATTAATAGTGTTGCATGTTTGTAGTGATAGTGTTCGTAAGTTGCTTAGTTTATTGCTTTAACGTTGTTATAAACTTGTTTAGTTGTTTAGTGTGAAAAATGATGGAAAAAACTATAAACAATTTTACAGCTCTTCCATTGACTGAAATAAAAATTAAACAGCTTGGAATTCCTCTGCTGGTGCTAAAATTTACACAACAAAACGATGTCGATATCTGTACTTTTGCACAGCATTTTTTGAAGGAAGTTTGCTATAAATTTCAATAGATTTGTGTTTTTTGTGTCTGTGTCTACCGTTGAATCAGATCACTGTTTGTCTACTCTTAAGCGCATTAAAACATTTTTAATGTACACGCCTTAATGCTCTTGCAAGAATTCAATTAACGATAACTTAATTCGTAGTATCAGTAATTTTGACGAAAAAGTTATAGGACGCTTCATTTCTTCAAAAAGGGAGATCACTGAACATTTTAATATTTTTTTTCTTTTTAACTTTTATGCAGGATTATTGGTATGTACTTAAATATTTTCGCCATCCAGACTACATAGGAACAATGCCGAGTTATTAGCGTCTTCGTTGATAGGATAAATCTGAGATTTATTCGGTAATTCGGTTGATAATGAGGATGCCCAGGAGCCCTCGAAACGGCTGTTCCGAATTAATTTATTATTATTTTGTGTGGTGAGGAGTGTGCCGATACTTTGTGTTGTTTCCCATAAACGTAATGATTAGAAACAAAATAAATTTATTTTATTTTTGTTAAAAAAAAAGAAAATCTACTCAACAATTTTTAATGTATAGATTGAAATTCACTAACGTAACAAATTAAATACATAAAATGTACTTGTGTGTTGGTGCTCGTATTACTACTCACATGCAGTATTTGAAATTCTAAATTTCTTTCTTTCTTGCTCCCTCTCCGTTTGCCCTCCCAGGCGTCGGATTTAGATTAGTTCTATGGGCTTTTATTCACCCATCTCTTCCATTCTTTTCTATTTTTCTGTCATTATTGTCATCTCCTCTAGTGTTTTCTCTCTTATTTTTCCCACCTCTACTAGTTGCTGTATCTTTGGTCTGCCCTTTTTTCGTTTTGCACTATTCTTTATTTCATGTACTTTTCTTGTTATTCTGATTGCATCCACATCAGGTGTCCAAACCAGTTCATTTGTCGCTTTGTTATTTTGATCATTATCGATTCATGATCAATCCTTCCCCTAATTGACTCGTTACTTATTCTATCCCATTTTGTCTTTCCTGCTATCCTCTTTAAGTGCTTTGTCTCCATTGGATTTATTCTACTGTTATGTTTTTTCTGTATTGTCCAATTCTCACTTGCATATTATTCTTAACTTTGTTTCTTTTAGCAGTTCTCTTTTTCCTAGAATGGTGATTAGCGCGTAGTATATTTTGATTTCTTTGCTCTCTTGGTTGATTCTAAGTCAATTTTTCCGTCGGTAATTATACTTTCCAAGTATTCATATGTTGTCACTATTTCCAAATGTGAATTTTTGGATTTCACATTTATTTTATTGTTTTCTCTTTTGTTGATGATCATTATCTTACCCTTTTCCTCGTTGATTTCCATTTATAGTTTCTCTATTTGTTCCACCCATATATTAATTAGTTTTTGTATTTTATGCTCTGTATCGTTACCTCCGACATATAACAAGGCCTAAGCGATTTGAAGTCAGCAAGCTGTGACGTATATTGTTTTAGGTGAACGATCAGCCATACACGCGTTTACACGTTCAGACCGTCTCTGCGTTTTGAATTGGGTTATCCAAATTATATTGGTTTTATTTTTAAAAAATACTGTGTAGTGATGTTTCCGTACTTAGTTGGTGATACCTGTAATGTTTTCTAGTGTTGTATAAGCGTTAAAACCTTTTCTGAAACGATAAAAATTAGGTAACCTAACCTAACATGGCGTCGGCTGTTTTGTATGTTTTGTTTGTGACTTACACTTTGTAAAAGAAGATATTTATTTTTCAACAGCTACTGATTCAAGGACCGGGAAAACTGTAACTGTAAGTTTAAAAAATCCTAGGCTTAAAAAAATGCTATTCCAACTCAATTCCCTAACTGTCCGTTGTATTCGATAAAAAGCGTGAAGATTTTATTCTTCGAATAGTTTTATATTCTTGCGTTATATTTAACAAAATTATTTTTGAACACGAAGAGATGTTTTCAAATGTGTGTAATGAACGTTCTGTTTTAATACAATATATTTTAGCCATTTGGATGCTGATATATGTAAATGTCATATTCACAGCAGTGAACGTATTGCCACAATTATAATAACATGTTCTACAAATACCCTACTTAAAAATGATTGTGGGAAAAGAAATGATAGATTATGTAAAACACCACATAATAGGAAAGATAGATTAGGTAAAACACCACATAATAGGAAATTAAAGACCCTGGTTAAATAGCAATTTCGAATAAAAGTGCAATTACTGTATCATTTCAACTTCAGTTTCGTTCAAATACATGTACAATTACAAATAATAATAATTAGTCGATTAAATATCAGCTACAAATACATCTTTCACGAAAACGGTGCTCGGTTATGTGATTGGTTTTTGCTTTGAAACTTCGTTTTTCCAAAATTAAATTAAATGGGATGCGAAGAAGGACTGAGGACTGGCATCCTCTTTAAACCGGAAGTCCCTCAAAACATAAAAAAGAAATGCAAAAAAACGATTCCTTTACCGCTTAGGCTAATATCCAGCATGGCGATATATCACCAACCCAGCGTGACGTCGTCCAAGAGCGCTTAGGCCTTCTAGTTTCGGTGGTAACGCTTCCTGTCTTATACATTTTACCATTTCCGGATCTATATCATCTTCTCCTCTTGCTTTGCCTGTTTTTATGTTTGCTATTCCTTCCATTATTTCTGTTCTGCTTATTTACTCTATTTGCATGTTTTCCTCGTATTGGTATATTTAATTGTAATCGTCTATTATTCCTTTCTAAATTCTAAATGAAATATCGAAGCCTTGAAAACCATATCAAACTTCAAAATTTGTCATGCATTGCTGTAGAAGTGAAATATTTTTTAGGGTGCAAATTAGAACCATAATGGTAGTTACCTTATTTTATTTTACGAAGTGAACGTTGAATTTGGAAACAAAAACTAGAGAAGAGGGAATTTGAACATTTTTGATTTACGAAAACTACATAAATTGATCATCGAGTTTTCAAATACAAAAATATCAAATATTCAGATAAATGTGCAAGTCTAATAAGGAAATGTTTTGGAATTAATTTATATGAAAAATAAGTAATTATAAGAAAAAACTAAGAAACAACAACAATTTGGGAGCAGCTTTGAATATATCGGCAGGGCAGGAGTTTAGAAAAGTGTTTCAAACATATGTATTTATTTAAAGAACTACTGCGAGTAGAAAGAAATTATTATTTTGACCAATAAATTTTAAAGAATTGAAAAACATTATACACTCACAGACAAAAATATTGCATATGTTATTTTCGGTCTTTATTATTTTTTTCTTTAAAACTTTTGTGATTTCTATTGCTAAATCTTTTACACTGGAGTGTTCTGCGTATTATGCAGTTTGTTACAGAAAAAAAGAATATGTTAATATAGCCTTTTATGAGTGAATAAGATCTAAGATAAAACGTTATAAATTGGCGTAATGTTCCTTGGAGACCAAAACACTGATTGATCTCCATTCGATGTCGTCAGTATGGTCGTCAGAATGACATTTCCAGAGCTTTGGTGTACAAGTGTGTAGTGTCGATTAGTGAGATGCCTCATTTAAGTGCCATAAATTGTGTTAAAATTGTTTGTTTGGCTAATGAAAGGTACACATAAGAATATATTGCACGGAGATTAAATATCCACCAATCGACTGTCTCTCGTATAGTAAGACGACACAATGAGACTGGAGAATACAAAAGGCGGCGTGGTCAAGGACGTAAAAGATGTAGAACGCCAAGAGATGACCAACTATTGAATACAAGACAAGTCAATGTATCTGTCAAAACAGTAATAAGGAGACTTAAGGAGGTCGGCTTAAAACTAAAACGTCCTGCCAGAGTTCCTCGGCTTCTCTCACATCACAAAATTCGACGCCTAGAATTTGCAAGAGCTCATGCTAACTGGAATGAACATCAATGGGGAAAGATTCTTTTTACATATGAAACAAGAATACAATTATGGAAGCCTGATGGACGCAGTCGTGTACACAGAAGATCAGGAGAACGTTCCGCAGAATGTAATCTTGCACAAAATCTTAGCTTTGGTGGCGGTTCCGTTATGTTGTGAGGCGGTATTAGTTGAGAGAGTCACACGGAACTCATTGATGTAAATTTAAGAATGAATGCTGACTGGTACATACACAACATCCTTGAAGAACATGTTTACCTTATGCCGGCTTTATTGGCTACGATAATTTTATGCTAATGCATGATAATGCCCGAGCCCATGCCGCAAGGACAGTGATCTAGTACCTTGAGGATATCGGGGTTGCGGCGCTTGAATGGCCAGGAAATAGTCCTGACGCAAATCCCATAGAACATCTATGACACATTCTAAAAAGAAATATACGAGCACGAAATCCAGCTGCTAACTCAATTGCAGAATTAAGAATTGCTGCACAAGAAGAATGGAAACGAATTCCTAAAGAAATCATCAAAGATCTTTTGCGCAGCATGCCTAGGAGGATATAGGATATCGTTAGAGCAAGAGGAGGAAGTACTAAGTATTAAAATGTTATTATGTTGTGCTGTTTTATGTTTATGGGTAATTAATGTTGCTTTTTTCAATTAAACGTCTGGCCAAAAACAAGTTGTTTTAATAATTCCTCCACGAATTTGCTATAAATTCTCCATATGTAATTTATTTGATTATCAATAACGTAAAACACTCCAGTGTACAAGATTTAGCAACAAAAATCACAAAAGTTTTAAAGAGAAAAACAATAAAGGCCGAAAATAAAATATGCAATATTTTTGTCTGTGAGTGTATATAAAAATGTTAATTTAGCTGTCGCTTGGTTCAGTATTAGGCCATTATCAAAAATGTTGAAATTTGTAAAAGTAATATAATTATTAATTTAGGAAGTAAATTGTATATTGGTTTTTGGAATTGAAAAATGTTTGGTTTGACTCATTAGGAAGATTGCAAAATTCAGATCCCACCAATTTTTCATTTACGTAATCCCTGAGAAATAAAGAGTCTCGCTACAATTTTTACAATGACTGAAATAAAATTAAAGAGAAATCACATAAAATAACTCTTCGGTTATCGCCTAAAATATAACTTTAAATTCTTCTTACGTTCATTTTGTTACTAATTTCCTTTAAATTGGCGAAAACGTTCAAAGTCAAATTACAGTAATTAATTAGTTATTTACAACAGTCCTTACAACAAAGGCTAAAGTAATTTTATACAAATATAATTAATTAACGCAAAAAATGAGTGTATGATAATTTTTAACACAAGGCCATTTCTTGTAGCGAAGGCTTGGTCTAGTAATAGATTGTTAATTGTAATTATTCATTATGATAAAAAGTGCATACTAAGTATAAATTACTAACGAACGTAGATATACATACATATCTGTTGTAGGGCATTTCTAAAACGTCCACAAATTTATAGGCGCTATGTACTAAAACGCTTCGTATGTAATAAAAATCTAGAATGATTCTCTATAATAATAAAATAACTGTCGCTTTTTTGTAGATAAAATTGTACATATAAACACATCATTAACTACTATAATGTACTGCATCAAACAAGGTCGAATATTTATCTGAGAATCAACATGTTGTATAAGCATATACATACTTACATAGAAAAAAACAAAAAATCATTTTAAGTGTAACAGTGTCCATCGAGAATGTTAAAAGTAACAATAGAGAAAATATTTTATATAAAATAAGTAATTAAGAATACACAAAATGAAAAACCATTTATTACGTAAACCACATGCATATACAATTGCATGCGAAATAATAGCAGTAGGGAAGAAGTGTCTAGTTTTTTTAACTTTTATTTCGTGCTGTAAACAACTTATATTACAGAAACTAGTTGATGTTACAAACTTACAGTTTGTTACCGCATTATATTAAGATCAAATCTAGGAAAATCAAAAATTACATCATTGCACTTCATCTTATCGATTTCATACTTATTGTCCTTATTGAGCAACCCTCGTATACTACAGTGTTATATATGTTTATTTTCACGATAATGTTAAATCAGCTGTTCGGATTAAGTGTTTGGTGTAGATGAGATTTATAACTAGAGTGGGCTAAATTGCGCCATCCAACAGAATCGGAATCAGGCGCAACGGCCGCTTATTGTAAATAGCGTATATGTGAGTCACAGCAGATATGTGATATTTCGAAATTAATACACAAGAGTAAAAAAATAAAAGCTGACGCAATAATAATGTTTAGTAATTAGAGCGGATATATATATATATATATATATATATATATATATATATATATGTATACGCTGAGGTGTTTTTATTTTCATTATGATTTTTTATTTGATTGAAAACGGTATGCGTTTGTTAAATATCTACCGCCTAAATTCGAATATTTCATGTAACCAATCACAGCACGCCTGTGACGTATAAAAAACAAGGGAAAAGAGAAAGTGTGAGCATGACCGTTAGATACATAAGTTGTACTAAAATTGTAACAGTTGACTCTAAGCAGATTTGTACGAAGTAATGAATAAAGGTTAATTTGTAACAGTTTTTAAATGCAGAGAAAAGTTAATTCGTAACAGCGTTGTAAATGGGATGTAATAAGGAAATAACTGAGAAACTGAACGCTTTTTTTATTCTGTTGTACTTAATAATGTAACTGTAAATAAAGATATAATAAATAAATTCTATCCTTCTTAATAATGCGGATAGGCTTGTTTAAAAAGTTGCACCATCAGATAAGTTTCCACATTTGCCTCGGTGAAGGATGTTCGCCGAGACGAAAAAATGTTCTTATATTTCGAAAACGACCGTTCCACGTCTACCGAAGTAAGACAGGCGTAATTAAAATAATCTTTAGACTTAGTCAAGGAATCTGCAGATGCCCCATCGCACATTTGTCTTAATCTCGTGTAGTCCGGATTCTTTTTTAAAACACTATCGAACTTAGCTAAAACTCGTCCACTTGTTGCATCGTTTATACTGTGTAACAATGTACTAACTTCGTCCACGACTTGCACTGATTCTACCAACGACAATCCAGAATTTTGCAAATTTTCTATCGCGTCTACTAACCCTTTGTAATTGTTGCTAATATTCTTTAGATGTGTTTCAACAGAAATATCGAGAAATCCCTTCTGGCTCATCCTAATAGCTCTAGCTTCGGCAGTGACGAATTGCAAAATAACGGATTTGACTTCTTCAAAATGTTCATTATAATAAAAAGCGGCTTTTAACCACGTTCCCCAACGCGTAAGAATGGGCTGTGGTGGTTCTCGAATACCAGGGCATAACCTGTGGAATGCCCTAGTCCGCTTAGGACTTTTGAGAAACACTTTTTTTGTGTTTGCTATTAATGCATCCACCTCCGGGTAACACTCTCGAATAGTTTGTGCCACAAGATGTAAAGCATGGACTTTACACGTAACATGTAAAAGTCCTTCACACTTTTCTTTAAGGGAACGGCCTACACTACACATTGTTGCTGCACCATCGCTCATGAACAACAACAGTTGACTGGTTGACACTTGAAATTTTTGTAACGTTTCGAGAACTACGGCCGTAATTGCTTTACTAGTACACTGTTTTAATCTTCTGCTGGCTAATAGAATTGCAAAATTTGGTTTAATAGGATCTAATACGCGCACTATTATATTCAAAATAGAATTTTTTTTGCAATCTGTCGTCTCATCAAGACATAGCCACAGCTGTTTATCTTTTAATTCGGCTTTAATTCGATTTTCAATGTCCTCACGTATTCGTGGAATATCTCTCCGTAACGCTGTCCGAGATGGTAGTATCCACTCGGTATTGTATGTACCCCAGAATTTTCGAAATGCTTTTTTATCAAGTATACGAAGTGGTAGACCACATACCATAAACGTTAAAAGCAATTCTAATTGAAATTGACGTTGTTGTGACACACCATTTCTTTTATTTCTGCGGTGTGCGCTATTTATATGTCTTTCACAATCACGTTTGCTCCAGCACAGTAGTTTCTTTTTACAAACTTTACAGAAAATTGTACTCCCATTGTAGTGTAAATCCACAAATTCACTAAGAAATTTATTAACTTTCGTAGGTAATGGCCGTTTATTTTTAATAGTTACGTTAGACATAATCACTAAAGCGAGCACACCGACGCTTGTTTCTAGTACGCCACGAAGTGGTGCAAACGTAACATCTGCAGACTCGTCATTTGTTGATGAATAGAGCGCGTCATCCGTAAATGAATAAGCGCGCTGTTAGTTCGTAGCCGTCGATGAATGAACTTTTTTTTTGTAGTGGCCCACTGTGAACAACGCCTTATTTATCAACGAACACCCAAACTGCAGGTGTATATTTGCGCGTCTTCACGACGTAATAGACAGTGGTTTTGGTCCTCGTCCTAATAATTACATATTTAAATTACCTATGTTTACATTCATATATGCGCCCGGCAGCCTGATTGCGAACCTGGCGCGTGGCGCTCTTGGCCCGCTCTATTTATAACTGGTGTTTGTTAAAAAGGTTACCGCATTGTATGGTTCAAATCGAGAAAAATCAAAAATTATTTTAAAGCATTTATGTTATAAACTTTATTATAGGTCAATACCTATTTAATCCATTTAAGGTGAGTAAAAAATAATCAGTAACGAAACGTGTAAATGTGCACGCGCGATAATTTGATTATTGTTTTTTTAGATTACCTTTATTATGAAAAAAGAAAATAAAGTTAATGAAAGTGATGTTTTCAACTTATTTTCACTATATCTAGAATTCCTTTGCAAAATATTTTTTGTTATATTGATGTTTTAAGATTGTATTACCTATACATCTATAAGATACGTATTATTATGTTATGTTCAACGTCGTGTTTACGACGACAACAATTTCTCTCGGTTGTCATTTCGATGCTGAAGTAAATGTCAGGCTGGCCACTCGTTGGCAACCAAATATCCCTCTTGCGGGGATAATTGGTAATTTTTGCGTTACCATTTCTCCCCTCAGCCAACCGTCCTTGGGGCGAGGAAGGTAGAAATTAATTATAAGTCCAGATAACGACGAGTGTGGGGTATCATGGACAATTCTACTCGTTTATCAATCTTCCTATTCAATTACTTCTTCTAAATTAATGTAAAAATCGTCTGGAATAAGGAACAACGTAAATTTCAAAGCACAACAGATAATATTTCGTCAATTAAATCCTTATCTGAAAGGTTTCCATAAATTAGCAGTGGATTTTCTATTTTAAAGCGTGTTGGTGAGAATTCCTACCACAGAATCATCAACAAACAACCTCCTGGTAAAGTCACTGCATTCGTTCTCGAGTACAAATATCATTTAGATTGAAAGTCATCAAGAGGTAGTTTCTATTTAGGCAAATTATCAAAATTGGCTTTGGAAGAAAACAATCGCCGGTCTTTCGCGATTTAAAATAAATGAAAGAGAAAGCTCTCAATTATCATCAATCTTTATTCGGCCTTGGTTGAATCAAAGTTTGTCGTGAATAAAATCCAAAGATAAGTGTTCGTGGTGTATTGAAAGTGATTATTAGAAATTCAAATTGGGTTAAATATCCAGAACAGGCAGTTCCTGTGGTGTGTATTTAAACAGGGTGTTTATTTACATTGGCGGCAAAGGTTAGTTGATTTTAAAATCTTAAAAATTCGTTAATCTGATTTCACTAAGTTACAAATTCATTCAAAATTGCCACAAGGGTATCTAGGGATACCCCCGAACTTACGAAAATCATTTAGTAGAGTTAAACTTGAAAATTTAACAAAATTTAGAGTAGAAACCCTGAGAAAGATATTTCAGTATATGTACTTATTACTTTAATTAATCATACCACAGTGTATAAGTACAAATGTAAAGCTGGATAATGAAAATTATTAATTGTAAAGTTAGTTTAATTAACTTAAAAAAACAACTACAGCATCACTAAGCCATCACTCGAGCTGCTACCCTCACAGAAAAGTGGAGCATTACGAGTTACTCACTTCTGTAGAGGTCGATATAGCTATTAATTTTCACAATTTCAGTGATTAGAGTATCTTTAATTAGATACTCTCATCCATTCACTATCCTTGTATATATACGACAATTTCAAATACATCTACCAAGTTCCACAAAGGTACGCTGATGAGCCGTAAAACGGCGAAACGCGCGTCCGTACATAGTAGTTGTTGGTAGTTGATTTCATCATTAGTTATTTACCTCTGGCAGGTTAACCCATCAGTCAAGCTACTACCCTCACAGAAAAGTGGAGCATTACGAGTTGCTCACTTCTGTAGAGGTCGATATAGCTATTACTTTCCACAATTTCAGTGATTAGAGTATCTTTAATTAGATCTCATCCATACTAGAAATTGTTTCTGTTTGAAGTGAACTTGTTTAGATACTTCATCAATACACAATATTCGGAAAGCCCGGGCCACACCGACAAGAAGCTTCCAGTGCTTAGCGGGAAGTGAAAAAAGAAAATTGCTAGTGAGAGGCAAATCACAAAATCCACGATGTTTCAAACACATTAAACAAATTCCTGTGAATTATAAATCAAATGAAAAAGCATGGATGACTGGCGATTTGTTTATAGAAGAACTGAGACTGTTGGATAAAAAGTTTGCCTCCCGAACCTGTCTTAACACGTTGGGGAACTTGGTTAGAGGCGGTAGTTTTTTATGCTAATAATTTCGAAGTAATAAAATCAGTAAGTACTTTTTTAGCAAAATTTTTAAATAAGATTGTTTTTATTTAACGCTTTATGTTTAGGTTGTAATATCGTTTGACAAAGATTCAGCTAACTGTATTGAGCAAGCGCAAGAATACTTTTCCAATCAAAATGTCAAAAACGATCTTTTATACAACAAGTCGCATTATAAATTTCTCATTGATAACATCAAAAGATTAGAAACATTCGGCCTTCCTCTTACAGATTCTGTTGCAGTAATTAATAATGACGAAGCAGTTCTCAAGAATGCTCCAGGAAAAGTTGACCAAATAATTTTGTCAAAGTTTAACCAAGTGATTTCGAAAAATCCAGGTTTTAAAACGGTTAAAGAGTTTGCTGAGCTGCTCAGTGGCGAAGCAGTTGAAGCTACCGCTCATACCACAGCTGACTGGTCCATATTTAAGTTTTGTCCTACAACCTCGTGTGACGTAGAACGTTCATTTTCTTCGTACAAACTGCTGTTTTCCGACCGAAGAACAAATTTTACTAACAACTTGGAAAAACATCTTGTGTGCTACGCAAACGCGAAATTTGAGGACATGTTACACGGCGATTAATTAATTTATTTATTATTTTAAACCAAATGAATCTACATATTTTAGTTATTAGTTAAAATTTGTATGTTTTATTTCTTTTTATGGCTGAAATGTACCTAAAATTACATTAAATATCGTCTTCTTATTCATGTTTTTTTAAAATAAAATGATTTTTGTGTTTACCGTTTTTTTTAAGTATTTGCCTAACATGCCTAAATCACAGTTTTTCGTCCTAAATACATAGTTTTTAAGGCCTAAAAAAGGGCCTTTTTAGCTGTTTTTTACTTATTAGTAAAGCGTGGCAAACGCTTGCACCCGCAGAGGCGCCGTGAAAGGAGCCGTGTGTACTATGTACATACAAGGAATCGAGTGGATGTTCGGTTATTATCGGTTGATCGGTGTGCGTGTACTGTTTATAATGTTCGAGAAACTAGTAGAACCGTCCGGAGCGTACTGCGCAAAAGTAGACACAGTATTAATAAAAAAAATAATAGCTTTTATTGACGTATCGATGACCACTGCGGTAATGTGCGACTGCCATGGTACGCCGCGTAGTACTGCAACATAAGCAATGCTTCCATTGTCGATTCGGTCAGGCCTCGACGACGGTCTGAAAACGTTCTCGTATACTTTGCAAATGATCGTTCAGCATCCAATTAAGTAAGATTTGCGAAATTCAAATACTCCTGTATCTTTTCTGTGCAGTCTTGAATTCCAGATATGTTCCCCATCGTGTCAATACAGGCTGAGGCGGTAGCGGAATATGCGGATACAATTGCTTGAATACGCGGATATGTTTGGGAGATTTCACAAATACTTTTTTGGTAGATGATATTAAATCATTCACCCTGGGATACTTACTTCGAATTGTTTCTGCTACGAGATGACATGCGTGTATGAGGCAAGTTATGTGAAGAAGAGTCGGAAAGCATACTTTTAACATCCTACCAGCTTTCAGCATTGTTGCAGCTCCGTCAGAAACTAACATGGTGATTTGGGCTCCTACGATACAAAATTCTCTTAACATATTTTTTATTACGTTTACAACGGTTTCGGCATTAGTTCTTTCAATCCTTTTACTGGCTAACAACAAGGAAGTTGCTGGACCATTACGTTTTAAAGGACGTGCCACAATATATACATAACATCAGTAGTTTCGTCCACAGTGAGCCAGATTTCTTGATTTCTCAACTCGCCTTTTATACAGTCTTTCGTTGTACTTTGCACATGTGGTAAATTGTACCGCAATTGTCTTTTTGTTGGTAGCTTCCATGATGGAACATATTTATCCCAAAAAAGACGAAAGTGTTCATTATTATTATAAAATCATACAAAAATTGCCAGTACGGAATATTGTTTCATAAATTCAATACATGACGTTTACTTTTAATATGACTTATACATTCACCTAGCAACCCTATACCGTAAAATTTGTAACGAATGCGCGAATCTATAAATTCCAAACCAGGGAAACGCCAAATATATTTCTTCACATGCGATGCAAGAAGTACACCAGGCTTACGTCCCATGTTTTCGAAAACACTCAATGAGAATCCGATAAATAACCGAACTACTGAACTCCTCAATGTCTACCATATTACTGAACTCTGCATCCACATACGTACAAGCCTTCAAGAAAACTTTTCGGTTATAAACAATATCCAATGTATATATAAACACGTGATCCTAAACTGTCGGGATGACGACCAAGGTTTCAGAAAAATGTAACTCCTTCTTATTTTCACCGCGACCGAACTTGTAAACTAAAATTCTTTTTATTACGATGTACAACATTTGAGAAGCGAAATATTGGTGAAAATTTAAAAGAGTTACATTTTTCTAAAACCTTGGTCGTTATCCCGACAGTTTAGAACCACGTGTTAGTTCCTAACGACAGCCATACTCCTTGGTGATGTATATATAAAGGTAAATAGTTCAATCGTAACACAAATTTACAGTTTTTGTGTAAGCAGTTGATTGTATACATTCGAATATTATACTAAATATTAAACCAAGTTTATTGTGCCTCTTACAGTTTGTCTGTTAAAAAATAGAAGAAAAGAAACATATAGCTGCCCACTTCAACTACTTAAGGAAAAGTGTCAAGAATTGAGAATTATCTTTCAGCCCTCCGCGATCTGATTTTGAATTTAAGTGTGAATGAAACTTTTCTAAATAGTCGTGTATTAGACTGTTGTTTCCATTTGATACAGACTTGGTGGCGTAAGGTACAAGAAGTTGGACTGACCAGGGAATACAAAAACCCCAAATCAGCTATTGGTAAATGGGTACGCCATGTTTTTGGCTTATATTTTATTAATCCTGCTTTGCATGTGACCTCCAACCTGACCAACCAAATGACCCAAGGGTCTTTGAATTTTCGAACTATTTGGTCAATACATATTATGTTCAACGTTGTATCTACGACAACAACAACTTCTCTCAGTTGTCACTTCGGTACTGACTAAATGTCAGGCTGGCCACTCGTTGGTAACTAAATATCCCTCTTGCGGGGAAAATTGGAAATTTCTTCGTTACCATCCTCCCTCAGCCAACTGTCTTTAGAGCGAGGACATTATAATTTAATTATAAGTCCAGATAATGACGAGTGTGGGGTAGCATGGACAAATCTACTCGTTTGTTAATTTTTCTATTCGCTTATTTCGTCCAAATTAATGTAGAAATCGTCTAGAATACGCAACAGCGTAAATTGAAAAGTACAACAAATACTATTTCATCAATTAAATCTTTATCTGAAAGGTTTCTGTAAATTAGCAGTGGATTTTCTCGTTTAAAGCTTGTTGGTGACAGTTCGGATCACAGAATCATCAACATACAACCTCCTGGTAAAGTCACTGCATTCGTTCTCGTATGCTGTTTGCAGAAATAATATCATTTGATCGAAAGTCATCGAAAAAGTTTCTATTTGGGTTAAATTATCAAAATTGGCTGTGAAATAAAACAATCGCCGGTCTTTCGCGATTTAAAATAAAAGAAAGATGAACGACGCCATAATTTTTCATCAATCTTTATTCGGCCTTGGTTGAATCAAAGTGTGTCTTAACTCCAATCCCAATATAAGTGTTCGATTGTGTATTCGAAGTCTTTATTTGAAGAGAAAAGGGTTAAATCTCCAGAACAGGCAGTTTCCTGTGGTGGGTATATAAACAGAGGGTTTATATACATTGGCTTCGTTCAAAAATTTAAAGGTTAGTTACTTTTCAAATCTTAAAATTCGTTAATTTCATTTTACTGAGTTGGAAATTCATTCTAAAATTGCCGTAAGGGTATCTAGGGATACCCCCGAACCTACAAGAATCGTTTATTCAAATACAAATTAGAAAATTTAACAAAATTAAAAAAAAAAACCCGAGAAAGATATTTCAATATATCAGCGAAATTTGAAAGTTTCCTCCAAAGATTTGGGCAGAAACTCCAGCATGTCTATGGAGAACGACCAATTGTTGTGAAGCATTCCATGGCAAGTTGAAAACTTATTATAGTTCACTACATCTCAACATCCACGACTTCATAGATGGCTTACGGAATGTGCAGAATAATGTATATACGAAGTTACAATCAATACAGAAGAATGAAAAAAAGAAAATAAATATTGAAGTACTGCAAAGACAAAATTTCATTCAAAGCAAAATTAATTATGTGCTTCTTATAAGTATGCTGTAAACAAATAAAGTAAATAGGTTATTTAATATTTTTAAGGGCCTATGTGTTTACTGCTTATCTTTCTGAATATTTTTCGTACATGTTTGCAAATTGGGAATCGATCTATGTAGATGTTTGTATGCATATACACATGTTTTACTAAAGTAATTATTTCCTTCTATTTGTAATTTATTTAGGGCACAATTCAAGTGGAGAACTGGTGATCAGAATTGATTTTGATGCAAATCAGATATGGGATTTATTATTTAATTTTATGACTAAAAGATTTAGACAATTTACAGAAAAAGTTTTCAAATGAAAGCTATTCGGACAACCGTTTTTCGCAACATAAAATTATGCTCAAGTAGACAGGGTGTTCAGTTTCCGCTGCACACGATAAAAATTTGTTTTTTTTTTATCAGTGAAATGTATATAAATATATTCCAGACGAGCTTCTCTATCAGATTCTGGAAAAGTGGCTGTTCCATTTAATTGAATTGAAATAACGTGAATCAAATTTGGCAACGATTTCGACAGTAGAATCTAGTTGATATAATAACTTTTTCAATGTGCTGAAAACTTTGAAGAAAGTAAAAAACCAAACTTGTATCTTCCGCAGCGGAAAGTGAACATCCTGTATACTTGAATACAATTTTATGTGGCGCAGAACTTATTTTTGGACCATTCATTTGAAAACTTTTTCTCTGAATTGCTCAGGGAAGAAATTATCTTCTACCTACGCACTAGATGGGCACGATGTATTGTCATAGCTTATGGCACAGTGGTTTACGTGTAACTATCCTTAAATTATCGAAAGAAATTCCCGTGCGAACCTTTTAAGCAAGTCTCATCTACTGAATATTAAAATCGAAAAATACAATGCGCAATTTTTTCTTAGCTGAACACCGAATCTTATTGGCAAATATTTGAATGGAACAGACGCATTTGTAAATACGTATCAAACGTCTTCGCATTACAAAGAATAATGCCGGCTATGCAAATCATCAAATGCTCATGCACGCACGTAACAATATGTATAAGGTGTCCGATATTCACTGTTAGAAGCTAGGCGTTTCCATATCATAAAGTGCTGGGAATAATAAATAAACAGCACTTTATGTTTAAAAGTACGTGTACACTACCGCTCATGGAAGTCTGGTCTAGCGGAAAACGTTAAGAAATTAAAAAAAGTATAGGTTTATTTAATTTAGAAACATACATTTATTATCGTGGGGAATAAAAGTTACCAATATGTAATAAAAATTCTTTTTACAAAGTACAAGATTGTGTTGTCCTAAAAACTGAAGCCGCTGGATCATCATAAGCACCGTGAGTTCACTGTTTGGGCTTTAGAGCAACTTGAAACGGATAATAATTGTGAGCAAGAAATTATCTTCTGAAATGAAATTCATGTTTGGTTAAGTGGATACGTTAACAAACAAAATTATCGTTTTCGGTGCGAAAACAATCCACAAGCGATTCACGAGAAGCCCTTGTATCTGCAAAAGCTCACTGCATGGTATGATTTATGGCATGGTGACATCATCGGCTCATATTGTTTCCAAAACGAGGAAGAAGATGCAGTTACAATGACTGGTGATCGATACTGATTGATGTTAACAGATTTTTTGTGGTAAAATTTAGATAAAGTTGATTTGAAGGTCATGTTGTTTCAATAAGACGGTACCACGTCACACTGCTAATGCCATTATCCACATATTGCAAGAACAGTTTGGCGAAAGGACAATTTCAAGAAATGAAATTGTTTGTTGGCCTCCAAGAAGTTGTGATTTAACTCCTTTAGATTACTTTTTGTGGAGTTATTTGAAATCTATGGTCTATATAAACAAACCACGAACCCTTAATGTAACGAGATTGAACATTGAATGCAGCATTTATGACATTAAGTCCGAGTTATTGCACAAAGTCATCGAAAACTATATTCATCGAATTCGGTCGTGTGCTCAAAGTCGAGGTGGACACTTAATTGATGTTTTATTCAAAACATAACATAATAAACAGCGGTTAAAAATAATATAAGAAGTTTGGATGTATTTGAAATAGTTTTTGTTTCATTGTAAAATCATATCGTTCTTATTGAAACAACTTTAATAACTCACATAGGAATAATACCGAGACTCATTGTTAATAGAATCGCGCGAAAGCATAATTACCAATAAGAAATGAAGACCTTTAGGACGAAATGGAAGCGTAGCAAACCTCTTATTCACTTAGTTTTATCGATAAAATGTCTATAATTTAAGACACCAATGAGTGTGGCGGCCGTTAGAAACTAACACGTGGTTAAAATTGTCTGGATGACAACTAAGGTTTCAGAAAAATGTAACTCTTTTGTCGTCATCCCAACAGTTTTAACCACGTGTATAATTTAAAAAGCTGGGTTTTCCCTTCACCCCGCGCACTTGCCTTGACAAAGTGCATGCTTGAAGGATTCGGAACTACCGCCCCCATCAACCTTCAGTCCTCTTTGTCCAAGATCGTCAAAGCAATAGTTCTAACTCAATTTCCCAACGAAATATACGCCCAAGGCTTCGACGAGCAATTTGGATTTCCAGTTGGGCTCTCCACGTATTTCCAATTGCTTCGTCTGTCTTAAACGTAGAGAAACAGTGGGTGCGGTGTTCTTGGATGTCTCTCGGAGGTCCGGTTCAGGGGTTTCATCTAAGCGATCTATCTTATCCGGCGTTCCCTAATGGTCATTATTGGGGCCAGAGCTGTTCCTTGTTTACACCGCGGATGTACCCCGTACTCAGGCCGTAGAGCTCTCTATGTTTGCTGATGACACGGCAATCCATACATCATGCGGGGATGAGGATTTTATTCATAGACGACTCCAGAGTTCGCTGGATTCTTTGGTAGAGTGGCTTGCGAAATGAAAACTGGGGGTCAACGGAGACAAGAGCGTGGTTGTCAGGTTCACGGGTCAAACAAAAATATTTATGAGCTAGAAACATGTTAACGGCCATTCTTTGGTTTACACTTCTTGCCTTAGGCCTATTTTGACATATAGCGCTTTGGCATGGTCGACCGCTGCTTATCTCAACCAGCTTCAAATCCTCCAAAACAAAATGCTTGGGATGATTACGTTTTCACCTTGGTACATTCTAAATTCTCAACTTCGTGATGACTTATCCATTCCTAGCATCGTTGAATACCTGCGCGATATCTCAAGGAGGATATTGGATGGGGCGGGAACGTCGGCGAATCCGAGTGGTTCGGGTATGTGATCAAATTATACCCCGAGATCAGCCATTGAAACTGTGATTAAGGAGCTTATAGGCTTGCGCCTAGCTCTAGTATGAGGAGGTTGATCCTCCTTATATGCTATGAAAACGTATTTATATTTGTTTTTGGTAATATTATAGTTATGGGTGTGTTTCAAACAAATATGCATTGAGTAGTTATTGAATCCACTAAAACTGTTTCAACGAAAGTATAAATATTTTTCTCTTTGCCAAACTTCTATGCACGTTAGTGTATACTTCACAACAAACGCGTTGGCCGTGAATAATGTCAAACTCATTTTGTACGCGAGTCAAGTGTATAGGTGATTGGCTTACATAATAAATTGCCTCGCTTGATAAATCGAGAACCATTGTCTGAAAATTTAACTAATCTACCTCTCCCATCCGGTAGAGACAAAAGTTTTCAAAATATGAATAACACTTCAAAATAAAAAATATACCCTTTTACAAGATTGTTGAGTTTGCAACAATGCTTCCATTCTTTCCATTTTCTCCTACCTCCTATTTCATTTCCTAGCCACATTTCCACTGTTATTCCATCTTACTCGTATTTCACCTGCCACTAATCTTAGTTCTCCTAATCATGTTATCCTCGGCATCTGTCCCTTAATGATTAAGATTAGGGGCAAGTGAAGGAACTAATGAAAAAGCTAAGTATAATTAAATTATTTCTTTAATAATGTAATTGAATAAGGATTGTTTTTATGTAGTTTAATAATGAATGAGTTAATATTTAAGTATATTTATCCCTTTTTTGTTATTATTTATTATATATTAAAAAAAACTATAGTTAAATTAGTACACGTGGTGAATAGTAATGAAAAGAAAAATGAATATTACATTAACCGGTATATTTTGAAAATGTTTATGAAACTTTGTACGTTAAAGGTGATATCATTGAATGGGTAAGTATGGTACCTGTATTTCAGTTCCGTCGCTACTATCTTGGACGGCATGACTATAACTACTGGCATTAGGTGGCGCCAGGAAATATTTCAGTTGATGTTTTTGAAGATTAATGGCATAAACTGAGAGATGTAAGAGCAATACAGCCAGGAGCCAGAAGCTTTAATGTTTTTCTCTACTCATATTGTTTTTGCCAGTAGCGATTCCATCAATACCAGGAACTATTTATTAGCATTTATCTTGGTTATTGTTTCTAGGCACTTTTTTCATATGTATTTATTTCTACATTAAGCTTATTTTTGTTTGAACATTATGCTGTAGATAATCTTTACATTAGTCTTTTTAAAATCACAAGCAATGCGATTAATTTACTGCATTATGTACGTATATATTATACTGTTTTAAACAAGGTAGGCGCAATTATAATGTGCATATAAACAATATGCACATATAAATAATATGCATTTCGAGAATTATAAGTAAAAAATGCTATTTTAAGAAAATGAAACTATTGATTTATAAATAGAGCGGGCCAAATTGCGCCATCCAACAGAATCGGAATCAGGCGCAACGGCCGCTTATTGTAAATAGCATATATGTGAGTCACAGCAGATATGTGATATTTCGAAATTAATACACGAGTAAAAAAATAAAAGCTGACGCATTAATAATGTTTAGTAATTAGAGCGGATATATATATATACATATATATATATATATATATATATATATATATATATATATGTACACGCTGAGGTGTTTTTATTTTCATTATGATTTTTTATTTGATTGAAAACGGTATGCGTTGTAAATGGGTTTCTTGTAAGTTTTTGGTGATATTTTTTCTTTGCAGGTGCCATGTGAACGCAAATTTCAAGTCACCCAACATGCTGCAACTGAGATGCACAAAAGAAACTGTCGGAAACTTCAAGTTTCAAAACTTAGCTAAGTGCCTTTGGCAGAATCTTTTGCCGGAACCTCAAAACAAAGTGAGCAACAAGTATTTAACGCAGATTTGTGAAAAGCGATGGTTACTGCCAATATACCGCTCAAAAAGCTGTAAAATCCGTGTTTTCGGCAATTTTTAGAAAAGTACTGCCAAAAGAGTATTCCAGATGAAAGTTTGCTCAGAAAATGTTACGTAACCGATATTTATTCTGAAACGATCAATAGCATTAGGGAAATCGTTAAAAACGAGTATATATATTTTACCGTTGATGAAACGACAGATTCCTGTGGTTGCTATATAGCAAATTTATTAATTGGTCATATAAATAATAAACAGCCTGGTAGATCGTATTTAATTGCTTGTAAACAATTAGAAAAACCAAACCATCTCACAATATTAAGATTTGTTAATGAAAGTTTCAGGAATTTTTTTCTTCCCGATGTTGTTCCCGCAGGAAAAATTTTAGTTATGTTGTCCGATGCAGCGGCATATATGATTAAAACGGGTCAACAGCTTAAACTTTTGAACCCTAATTTAATACATGTTACTTGTTTGGCTCATGGATTAAATAGGGGGGCTGAGGAAATTCGGCAGCAATTTCCAGCAGTAAATACATTAATCAGTAACGTTAAGAACATTTTCTTAAAGTCACCATTGAGAGTTCAGATTTATAGAGAAAAGCAGCCGGATACTCCTTTACCACCTGAACCAGTCATTATCCGATGGGGTACTTGGATAAATGCCGCAATATTTTATGCAAACTATTATCTAGAGATCAAAAACATTATTTCAGAATTCTCTACTGACAACTGCAATTCTATTGCAAAATGTCAAGAAATTTTGAAAAACTCTTCTTTGCCTAATGAATGGATATTTATTAAAGCCAATTATGAATTTGTTTCTTTGACAATAACAAAACGAAAAAGAATCGCTGCCACTAACTGAATCAGTTAAATTAATCAATGATTTAGAAAATAGTGTTTCAAATATTCCGGGTAGAATAGGAAACCCAATAAGTCAAAAGTTTAAAGAAATAATTAATAAAAATGTAGGATACAAAAGGTTAGCAAAAATCAGTTTGATTTTAACTGGTGAATTAAAAACGGATGAAACAGAAACAAGTATAGAATTAAGTCCTGAGATTATGAATGCATTAAAGTACGCACCAATAACTTCCGTTGATGTTGAAAGAAGTTTTTCGATATATAAATGCATTCTCACAGATAGGCGACATAATTTTTCATTAGAAAATTTAGAAAAGCATTTAATTATAAATTGTTTTAATAATAAAAATATGTAGTGTCTAAGTATGTATTTTAGTAAATTTTAAGTACGTATGTGTTTATATAATTGTGATTTTAAAATGTAAGTGGGAATAATGTAAGAACAATAAACGTTTGTAAAATGCTTCGTTGTGATTATTCTTGTTTTATAACATTTAACAAGAAGATAATCGGTATCAAAAGCATAAGTGCATAAAACTGCATATTTAGCAAAAATTGTGCATATTTCGAAAAAATTTTCTGCTTATATATGCACATATTTTGTCGATTTCTGATGCATATAATTCCGTTCTCTAGTTATAATGACCATTTACTTATACTAAGAATCGCTTTCTTCAAATTTTCTGCAAGATTTTCTTGAATTAAGTTAACAAAAGTCTTGAACAAGGAAATACACTTATTTCATTACAAGTATATACTTCTCTTAAGCGGAGAAAGAAATGCTAGGAAAATATTTCTTTTGATTTAAAATAGTTACTGTATTGCGGATAATTGAAACAGTGATTGTCTTGAATTAAGGTGGACAGCTTTGATACTAGTAAACGTTTCTCTTTGAAAGCAGTGCAGAAGATATTAAATACCTATTATTCTGCTAAAAGTAAAAACGGTGTTTAATTTAAAGTATATAAGAAGAAAGCAATATCAAGAGAAGTTGCGCATTTGGATTATTGTTTCACGCTTTTATTATTCCAAGACAAATGATGCTTTCAACGACTAAGATATGACAATTTTTATTATACTAGCTAACCCATTTATAAATAAAAAATAGGAATCTGAGCAGACACTATAACAGAAATAAAAAAAATGGTAGGGGTTCTTATAAAAGACCCGTTAGATCACAGTTAAAGCGATCAAAGTCGAAACTAAAAAGTGATATTCATACATATTTTTGGCTGTTTTTAAATTTTGGACACATCAGATTTTTGAAGTTATGGTTTTCAAAACACTGCAAAAATTTTTGTATATGATATGAAAATTGATATATAATATAAAATACCTTTCCAGTTTCATGTTATAGACAGTTTTTGAGCTTGCTTGAAACAGAAACCGTAACAAAGCAAACTAATGAGTACCTACCGATGCCGATGGCATTTATAAAACTTAGAACTTAATTCACTAAATCAGAACATGCTTGTTCAAGTCACTTAGATGAAAATTGACGAAAAAAGGATTTGTAAAAGTGTGGTCAAGAAAGCGGGTACATCGTCATCGATGAAAATAACAATTAGGTCCTAATTAAACAATTCAAAAGATATAACTGAAGAGAACTTTACATAAACTTAGCTCTTATGTAGGGCTCAAATATGTAATGATTAATGATTAACCTGGGCAAATATGCGGTAACAGCCAGAGGCGTGGCGAGCGCATAAAAGTTTACACATAAAATAGAAGGTAAGAAATAAATTATAAAACGTGCTGAAACGCTTACCGTTTTAAAAGTCTTCCGTGAAATCACAAACTGGGTAACATCTGTTAAATATTTGAATCATTAGATATGTTTCCACAGCTGTTTCAGTTAAGTGAGTACGACGTGCGGAATAAATGTTTTTTAATGCCGAAAACGACCGTTCGACATCTAGCGATGTTATATTTGCATATTTAAAATAATCTTTGAAACAACTTAATGCATCTTCACACGCACCTTCACAAATTTGTCTTAATATAAGAAAATCGGAGTCTTTCTCTAAGACTCAAATTTTCGTATTACACATCAATTTGTTTCCCCTTCTGCAGCGCATAACTGTGCGTGAACATCATTCACAATTTGAACAGAATCCACTAGCGACATCGAAACATTTTGTAATTTTTCTATTCCCTCCGCTAGTCCGGAGTAATTGTTGTGAATAGTTTGTAAATCTCTTTTAACCTGACTATCTTGAAATATTTCCTGGCTTTTCTTGATTGCTGCAGCTTCTGTGGGATTGAATTTTAAAACTACCTTCTTTACTTGATCAAAATATTTGTTGTAGTAAAACGCAGCCTGCAACCATGTTCCCCAACGTGTAACAATCGGCTGTGGTGATTCAGGTAAATCAGGACACAGTTTGTGAAATAGTTGCGTACGTTTCGGGGACTTTAGGAACACTGCCTTTGTACTAGCAATCAATTTACTAGTGGAAAACACGTAAGAATCGCTTGTGCCGCAGGATTTAGAGTATAGAATTTACACGTTACATGTAAGAAGTTACCACTGTGTTCTTTAAGAGATCGGCCCAAAGAACGCATGCTTGCGGCACCATCATTCGTAAATATTAAAAGTTGCTTAGTTGAAACTTCAAATTTGTTCAATGAGTTCAACACCACCTTTAAAATCTCATCGGCAGTACAATTTGTAATTGTTTTGGAAGCAAGTAAGGAGGATGACGGTCGATGTGGTTCCATTGTACGTACCATTACATTAACCCCAGAATGTTTTGACGATCCGTTGTTTCGTCCACACACAACCACGGTTTTTTATCTTTCAATTCCGCTTTCATTCTTTGTTCACGAGCAAATGGCACTACATTTCGTATCGATGTCCGACTAGGTAATTTACAGTCCGCATATTTATTCCAGAAGGAGACAAATGTTTCTTTGTCTAGTAAACGAAACTATAGATTACATAAAATACGAGTAACACATAAATCAAATGTAAATTTTCCTTAGTCTCGTATGCCACTTTTTGCAGAAGAATGCTGTTTGCTTTCGATGTGACGTTGACAATGGCTTCTCAACCAACATATTAAAGGGATTTTACAAGCTAGACATTGAATTTTAGCGCCATCAAAAATTAAGTCCGGCATGTCCACTATAAAGTTTGTAACTGTGTCTGCCATTGGTCGTTTTCGCGACGTACCTAACTGCGACATTTTTAAAGCAAACATAAGCGTACAATTTAAAAATAAATTACGGCAGCCTACATATACACAGAACTACTCGCATACAGCATCGATTTAGTACTGACGCTGTGAACGCGTGAAATAAATAATCGCCGACTCCGCACCACATAGCTACTACACTGACTGTTACCGCTGTTTACCCAGACTATATAATGATATAGAGGGTATCCCATTTAAGATAAGCAAATTGGTATCGATTTCCGCTATAATTAGAGCCGATAGATATTACGATACGTATGATAAGTTAGTCCGACTGATCTTAATCAATTAGTAGAGCACAAGTACAAACTACATAACACTAAACCCGAAAATTTAACGCCAATGTTATATACTCAGTAGATCGAAGGAGGAAAAAGGTCTAAATACCCAATTTAATTAATTTCTAGATTCTAGAACATCTTCAAATTTCCCCAATTTATGCTTTCCCCAATGTCGCAAAAATGCAACAATTTTTGAGAGAAATTATCCTTCGGATTGGTATTGCAATATTGAAAAGGTGTTACCCGAAAATTTAGTGTTATTAACTTCTTTCGATCAAATCATATTCAAAAATAAGAGTTAAAAAAGGCGAAATAATTTCACTCTAACAAGAGAAACATACAGTGCTATTACTATCACGATCACTACTACGATCACTATCACGATCACTATTACGATCACTATCACGATCACTGTCACTGTCATTATCGCTATCATTATCATTATATTAGTAAATAGATCTATTGTAACAGTGCCCTTATGTGTATTAGAATAGTTGGAAGCTTTTGATGAATCTTATTACTACTTTAGGATCTTCTTCTGTCAGTAGACCTGCCAGTATTCTAAGATTCTCTCTTTGGCGAGAATGCCTTCACCTTATTTGTTCTTGTATGTTTTGCTAGTATAAGGCCCTTTGATCTTCCTCCTATTTCTTGATTTTCTATTTTGACTCTTTTATAGACCACAGAAGGGGTTTAGACCTATGAAAGGCATATTCGCCGATTCTTTAGTCAGCTTATCGGCCTTCATTTACTGCGATTCCTTGATGGCTCGGGACCCACTATAAAGTATCATGGTTTTTGTGTCCCAACAGTATATACTTATGTATAGTCTGGCGTTCACAGCGTCAGTCCTAAATCGATGTTGTATGCGAGTAGTTCTGTGTATATGTAGGCTGCAATAACTTATTTCGTAATTGTACGCTTATGTTTGCTTTAAAAATGTCGCAGTTAGGTACGTCGCGAAAACGACCAATGGCAGACACAGTTAAAAACTTTATAGTGGACATGCCGGACTTAATTTTTGATGGTGTTAAAATTCAATGTCTAGTTTGTAAAATCCCTTAATGTGTTCGTCCAGAAGCCATTGTCAACGTCACATCGAAAGCAAACAGTATTCTTCTGCAAAAAGTGGCATACGAGACTAAGAAAAATTTACATTTGATTTTGGAATAAATATGCGGACTGTAGATTACCTAGTCGGACATAGATGCGAAATGTAGTGCCATTTGCTCGTGAACATATAGAAAAAAGAATGAAAACGGAATTGAAAAACAAAAAACTGTGGTTGTATGTGGACGAAACAACAGATCGTCAAAAACATTCTGTGGTTAATGTAATGGTACGTACAATGGAACCACATCGACCGTCATCCTCCTTTTTACTTGCTTCCAAAAGAGCATTGAAGCTCATTGAACAAATTTGAAGTTTCAACTAAGCAACTTTTAATGTTTATGAGTGATGGTGCCGCAAACATGCGTTCTTTGGTTCGATCTATTAAAGAACACAGTGGTAACTTCTTACATGTAACGTGTAAAATCCATACTCTAAATCTTGCGGCACAAACGATTCCTACATGTTTTCCACTAGTAAATGCATTGATTGCTAGTACAAAGGCAGTGTTTCTAAAGTCCCCGAAACGTACCCGACTATTTCACAAACTGTGTCCTGATTTACCTGAACCACCACAGCCGATTGTTACACGTTGGGGAACATGGTTGCAGGCTGCGTTTTACTACAACAAATATTTTGATCAAGTAAAGAAGGTAGTTTTAAAATTCAATCCGACAGAAGCTGCAGCAATCAAGAAAAGCCAGGAAATATTTCAAGATAGTCAGGTTAAAAGAGATTTACAAACTATTCACAATTACTTCGGACTAGCGGAGGGAATAGAAAAATTACAAAATGTTTCGATGTCGCTAGTGGATTCTGTTCAAATTGTGAATGACGTTCACGCACAGTTATACGCTGTAGAAGGCGAAACAAATTTGTGGTGTAATACGAAAATATGAAAGTGTTTTAGAGAAAGACTCCGATTTTTTTATATTAAGACAAATTTGTGAAGGTGCGTGTGAAGATGCATTAAGTTGTTTCAAAGATTATTTTAAATATGCAAATATAACATCGCTAGATGTCGAAAGGTCGTTTTCGGCATTAAAAAGCATTTATTCCGCACGTCATACTCACTTGACTGAAACGGCTGTGGAAACATATCTAATGATTCAAATATTTAACAGATGTTACCCAGTTTGTGATTTCACGGAAGACTTTTAAAACGGTAAGTGTTTCAGCACGTTTTATAATTTATTTCTTACCTTCTATTTTATGTGTAAACTTTTATGCGCTCGCCACGCCTCTGGCTGTTACCGCATATTTGCCCAGATTACTTATGTATATGTGAAAGTACACTTCGTTTTTTCTTAGCCGTTATTGTTTTAATTTCAATTATTTCTCTTGATTTTAGCGGCTCTTGATTACTATATATTAATAACATATATTAAGTTAATTAAAATGCACTATAATGTTTCAACAAAATTTTTCTTCAGAAAATTCTTTTTAATTATTAAAGTAATGTATAAATATATCCAAAACTGTCCAAAACAAGTCAGAGTTAAAAATAAAGCGGTTAATTAGTAATATTGTAGTAAGACTGACAATAGACATCGTCACAATCACAACACTTTCAAATTACTTGTTTTAGAAATTACAATGTTAAAATTTGTATTATGTTACATTGTTTTTGGTTTTCTTTTTTTTTAATATCATTCTGGCCATCTTTATTTGCTTACTTATGTATATGTTTATGTGTGAACGGTTCCCGGCAGAACATCCATAAATGTATTGAATTCGTTATATTAGAAGATTGTTTATTTGCAGCATTTTTCTTTTTATTAGTCTAATGAACATAAGTAAACTAATAAAATCAAGACCTGAACAAAAAATCAGTTTGGCATTACTAATTTACCTTATATATTCTACTAGAATAGGTAGGCTGATATTAAATAAGTACAAATTCATCTTCATCGCCTTTTCTGGCTTGTTATATTTTCTGTTTCCAAAAACGACATTTGTCCTTCATCAAATTGACGATACGTGAGCGCGTTTGGGTTATTCAACCTGCTTTTCGTCAATTACTTCAAGACAAAACGCATTAACATTATCAGAGAAAAGGATAATGTTTTGTGAAAAGTAATTAGCATTCCAAAAAATATGATTAAGAACCTATTTAAGGGTAAATATTCTAAGCGTGAAGTTCAGTTTCTTTAGAAGACACCATGAATTCACACTTTAGAATATTACTGTTTCTTTTAGTTTCGTTATTTTGTACGTGTTACTGTGCAACTCTGAATAGTACCAACAGGCAAGCAAAAAGTCTAAGATTTGGTTAGTACCTATTTTAAATATTATTATTTTTTTATAAAATGTATACTCTTGTTTGTTTTACTTAAATTATTATATTTAATTTTCCTATAATTGCAGTAAAAATTCCATTTTTGGGAATCGGATATTCTTGTTCAGGTTGTCCGCAACACTTTTGTGACGATGATCCGGCAATAATATATGGTTATTGCTGTGGCTGTGCAGGAATTTTTGGTAAAACTACAGAGAGAGTAATATAATAACAGAATAATTAACACTCCTCTATCCTTTTCAGATATATTGCCAGTAAAATGCCCCATAATTTTAAATTGTCCTTTAAATGGATATGAATTGTGTAATAGATACGAATATATGATGCAGTGCTGCTGTGGTTAACATATCGTTAGAATAGTTTTTGAATGTATTTAGTGAAAGAAATGGAATATAAAAACAATAAGTAATAAAGTTTTATAAACCGATCAAATATTTGTTAAATATTTTAATCATTACTCTTTTTAATAAAACAATAATTTAATTTTAAAATAAACATTCTCACAAAAACTTTTGCATACATACGCAACAATTACTAATTTGCACAACTGCGTTCCAGAATCCAGTGCTGTAGAATTCGAAATTTTTGTCATTTATATATAGAAATCTTGAAATCGAATTTGGATTCGAATTAAAACAAAAATTTAATGCTCGCGGATGTGTGCGTCTTTTTATCTCTAAACGACATTATTGTAACATCAATCCCGGTCGCGATTATGGATAAAAATCGGCGTATATCGTTGCCTGCGATATAACAACGCCCGAGCGCTCTTCGATGACGTCACGCTGGATTGGTGATGTATCGCCATGCATGATATTAGCCTAAGCGGTAAAGGAATCGTTTTTTTGCATTTCTTTTTTAAGTTTTGGAGGGATTCTGGTTTAAAGAGGATGCCAGTCGTCAACTGTGCCCTTCTTCGCATCCCATTCGATTTTATTTGGAAAAAACGAGGTTTCAGAGCAAAAACCAAACACGTAACCGACCGCCGTTTTCGTATAACCTCCAAACTAGTATGGGAGTGCCTGCAAACCCTAATGGCTCTGTCTAAACACAACAAGGTCACACTGGTGTGGGTACCAGGGCACAGGGGCATAGCGGGCAATGAAATTGCAGACCAGCTAGCGAGGGAAGGTTCAAAAATGAATTATATAGGCCCTGAACCGGGTCTAGGTATTACCAAGAGTGCAGTGCGTGGTGCAATTAATGAGTGGATCATAACACAACACCAATTAAATTGGAAACATGCAGCTGGATAAAAGCACAGCAAACGGATGATGGGAAGACCGTCGCAACATCTGACTGCTGACCTACTTGAATTAAGCATACAGCTTAGGGCAGCAACATGTCTATTAACAGGACATGACTGTTTGAGAGGCCACTTGCATATGATGGGGATCTACAAAGATGAACCCTTATATAGACTTTGCAATGAGGAGGAGGAAACAGCCCCTCATATATTTTCGAATGTGCAGCGTTAGCTCAACGCAGATTCGCTATGCGAAGCACAATTGAACTACCAATGGAGAAAGATTTACTACATAGGCTCTTAAACCTAATTGCGGGAACTAACCTGTTCAAGTAAAATAAAACCGAAGCAGGAATAATACAATAAGCTACTAAGCTTCATTGTTAGGGATGTAAAGACCAGCCCTGCTTTGGTAGGAAAATCAATCAATCAATCAAATCAAACCGTTTTCGTGAAAGATGTATTTGTGGTTGCTTTTTAATCGACTAATTATTATTATTTGTAATTGTACATGTATTTGGACGAAACTAAGGTTGAAATGATACGGTAATTGCAATTTTCTTCGAAATTTTGTTCAATTTCACGGGAAAATTTACAAACATGCTATTTAACCAGGGTCTTTAATTTCCTATTTTGTGGTGTTTTACTTAATCTATCTTTCCTATTATGTGGTGCTTTACCTAGTCTATCATTACCTTTCCCACAGTCATTTTTAAGTAGGGTATTTGTAGAACAAGTTATTATAATTGTTGCAATACGTTCACTGCTGTGAATATGACATTTACATATATCAGCATCCAAATGGCTACGTTTGGTGATATAATTTAAAATATATTGTATTAAAACAGAACGTTTATTACACACATTTAAAAACATCTCTTCGTGTTCAAAAATAATTTTGTTAAATATAACGTAAGAATAGAAAGCTATTTGAACAATAAAATCTTCACGTTTTTTGTCAAATACAACGGACAGTTAGGGAATGGAGTTGGAATGGCATTTTTTTAAGCCAAGGTTTTTTAAACTTACAGTTATAGTTTCACCGGTACTTGAATCTGTAGCTGTTCAAGAATAAATAATATCTTCTTTTACAAAGTGTAACTCACACACAAAACAGCCGACGCTACAGTTTTTAGGTCATCCCGTTTTTATCGTTTCAGGAAAGGTTTTATCGCTTATACAACACTGGAAAAACATTACAGACTGTAACGCCGTCAAATCCATATACGCAGTCGACTATGCTCAGTAGAGAAATAGGCTTGGTTATTTACAATGAAAAATATTTACAAAAAAGAACAAAATGGGCGCTACGTAATTTGTTATACAATGCCATGGACTTCCCCAGTAAATTACGAAACTGTAAGAGCTCAAAATGAATATGAGAAAAGTTATACACACATTGACCAATAACAACAAGCAGTGAGATGATATACAGACTTTAATGAGATGAATCAATATGTAAACAATTACAATCGTTTGTCTCTACTTAAAAAATACACAAGTAAATATCGTACAGTCCGAAAAGTAAATAAAGTATTTACTGATGAAGCAAATTAATCTGAATTGTTCTTAGATTATAATTATAAGAATATATCAATTGATATTTTAATCTTTAACTAGCGCTAAATTTTACGATTTGTGACTAAAATATTATTAAAAAGAAATAGAGGGAGATTAATAACTAAATACGTATAAATTTCACCCAGATGTCTTCAGACTGCTCTTCGAAATACGGCCCGATGATCACTACTATAATTGCGGAGTTGCATACGAGATGCAGTATAGCAAAACCAAGGCAACTGGCCCTTTTCCGATACAGGGTTCTATAGCCAATAAATGGTGCGGTTGCAGCCGCGTGGTATACCAGACCAACGCGGTCTCGTGCCGACTTTTAAAACCTCCCTTGTATATATAATATATGTCATATATTAAAAAAAAAAACCTGTAGAAACGTATATTACTAACTACAGCCTGTACAAGCAAACATTAAATACTAATAATTACATTACTCTCATACCTCAGGTGTTGGGCGGTTTATTTATATAGTCATAGAAGTGGCAAGAACAACATCCGGAAAACGCCGTACGTTTAAAACCAAATATCTAGTACGTTAAATTTAAACGCTTAAAATTGTACTTAATCTTCTAATCCCAATATTAATGGAGAGAAAACAATACAAAACTTCACAAACTCTGTTTCTAAAGCCTGTTTTACACGCAGCGATTTATTGGTCAATTAATTGAGCAAGTTGATCGGTACGATTTCTTGAATAATTTATCGTAAGATTAAATTGAATAGAACGTGCTCTATTTTTGCCACGATTTTCCGACGATTTCTCAATAACTTTGCTGTTTTAATACCAACCTAGTAACAAAAAAGTACCTACGAATTTTGTTTAGTGTTTTTAAAGTAAAATGAGGATAAATTTCGAAAATTTACGATGATCATAATGCAATGGATAATTTGAATTAAGTAACCGAAATTGAAGGAACCTAAGCTAATTTGTGTATATACCTAAACTGTCAAATATTTGACAAAGGCAGATTGACAATCTATTTTTGTAAGCAGATGAAAATTTCCTACGTAATTATTCCCCCGTCCATCTATTAACGAAACCAAACAAGTATTCACGATTGCTAAAAAATCTTCAATTAATTGTAGCGAGTAAAGGCAACATACTTCTGCCGATTTTTTGGTCAAGAACTTGTTCAATTAATTGACCAATAAATCGCCGCGTGTAAAACAGGCTTAAGAATTAAGTATTTAAACTTGACCCACTTCTGTGGCTAATACAACTCGACTCTGCATATTCAAAAATTACCACCTAACGCCGCACGTACACCTCGCAAAAACGTGTAAGTACCAACGCAGGTGCGCTCAAGTAAGTTTTTGTTACACTTTAGACTATCTCGAATAACAAACTAAAATATATTTTATTTCTAGAAACAAATTAATATATACACTCATGTACGTTGAAAACTGGACAAACTACCAAAATTGTTGAACATTAGGTATGAACAATAGAACAAATTGTAAATGAAACTAGATTAATAAACTATTTGTCTTTTGATCAATTTAAAAAACAGTTGCAAAGTATCTTGAAGCTTGAATTCCGCTAATAAATGTATATGTAATAAAAACTTGTGTTTTGTGCTCTAACATTTGTGTTAGTCAATACAGAACTTGACAAAAATTGAAGAAAATTTAAAATAAATGGACCGCGTATTCTGCTGATAGTTTCCGGTATGTCTATAAGAGGCGCCAAAATAGGGGTCCACGTCCATGGCCAGAGTTGCCTTTCCAGTATGTTATTCTATGAAGTATACGTATGAAAACGTAGAAACATTCTGACAGTCGCTATAAAGTTGCATACAGGCGACATCTAGTAAACTGTGTACAAACTATAAATGCAAACAGTATTGAGTAAAGGTAATCGCTAATTTAACTTCTAATGTCGCCAGGCGTTCTCGAATTATATTTGACAGTTGTTGTTATTGAAAATTATTTTGTTCAGTATTCGATTAAGTTATTAAAATGGGATTTCTTACGGTGTTACGGAAGATGAAACAGAAAGAAAAAGAAATTCGAATTTTGATGTTGTATCCTTAAATTGCGTTAAGATAACCTACATGTTAGAATGTAAAATATTTTCCTTTACTTAATTTTTTGCATAATAGGGGGTTAGACAATGCTGGCAAAACAACCATATTGAAGAAATTTAATGGTGAGGACATTAATACGATTTCGCCAACATTAGGATTTAATATTAAAACATTAGAGCATAGAGGGTATATTTCACTCTACTACTATTTTATCACATTGACTCAACATATTATTTCCAGTTTTAAGCTTAATATGTGGGATGTCGGTGGTCAAAAATCATTGCGATCATATTGGAGAAACTATTTTGAATGTACAGATGGATTGATATGGGTTGTCGATAGTGCAGATAAGAGACGATTGGAAGATTGTAGAGCTGAATTACATGTTTTACTACAAGAGGAGGTAAATTATAGTGCAATTAATACTCTCGATTCTAGACAATAAATTTTTGTAGAGGCTGGCAGGAGCTACGTTATTAGTTTTTGCAAATAAACGGGATTTGCCAGGAGCATGTAATATAGAGGAGTTAAAAGATGTAAGAAATAAGATTGTAGAGTTGGTCAATTTACGCCAACAGCCAGTGGAGGGCGCATAAAAGTTTACACAAAGTAAATGGTCAGAAATAAAATATAATACGTGCTCAAACACTTACAGTCTTAAGAGAGTCTTCCGTGAAATCACAAAGTGAATGATGTCTGTTAAATATCTGCAACATTAAATATGTTTCCACATTTATTTCGGCAAACTGAGTGTGGCGCGAGGAAAAAGTGTGTTTATATGCAGAAAACGAACGTTCTGCGTCTAGTGACGTTATATTTGCGTAATTAAAATAATCTTTGGAACAACTGAACGGTTGTGTTGACGCACCTTCACAAATTTATCTTAATGTGCCAAAATCAGAATCTTTCTCTAAAACACTTTCAAACCTTTCACACAAACATTTTTTGCGTCTTCTACCGCGCATAGCTGTGCGTGAACATGTTGCACTATTTGCAGAGATTCCGCTAACAACACTGAAGGATTTTGTAGTTTTTCTATTGCCTCCACTAGTCCGAAATAATTGTTCTGAACAGTTTTTAAATCCGTTTTAATCTGACTACCTTTAAATTTCGACTGGCTTTCCTTGATAGCCGCAGCTTCCTTTGGATCGAATTGTAAAACCACGTTCTTAATATTCTCAAAATATTTATGATAAAACGCGGCCCGTAACCATGTTCCCCAACGTGTAAAAATAGGTTCTGGTGGCTCAGGCATACGGGGACACAGTCTGTGAAATTTGCGAATACGTTTTGGGGATTTGACTAACACTGCTTTTGTATGCGCTATTAAAGCGTCTACCTCAGGATAACATTTTCTAGTACTATCTGCCACATGACTGAAAACATGAATTTTACACGTATAATGTAACAAGTTAGCACAATGTTTTTTAAGAGACCGGCCTACAGAAAGCATGTTTGCGGCACCATCACTCATAAACATCAACAGTTGATTTGTTGAAAGTTCAAACTTTTCCAATGTATTTAACACTAACGTTGAAATTACTTTGGCAGTACATTGTTGTACTCGTCTGGAAACTAATAGAATTGAAGGTGACGATTGATATGGTTCCATTGCACGTACCATTACATTAACCACAGAATGTTTTTTACGATCTGTTGTTTCGTCCACACATAACCACGGTTTTTTATCTTTCAACTCCGATTTAATTCTTTTTTCATGTTCACGAGCAGACTTGGTAATTTGCAGTCCGAATATTTATTCCAAAACAAGACATATGCTTCCTTGTCTAGTAAATTAAACGGTAGATTATATGCAATAAAGGTAACACTAATTAAATTTAAATTTGTCATAGTGTCGTGTGCAATTTTTTTTTTGAAGAATGCTGTTTACTATTTACGTGACGTAGACAATTCCTTTTGGACCAACACATTTAAGGGATATTACAAACTACACATTGAATTTTAACGCCATCATAATTTAGGTCAGGCATTTCTGCTATAAATTCTGTAACTTTGTCCAACATTGGTCGTTTTCGCGACGTAGGCAACATTTTTAAAACAAACGTAGAACTACGAAATATTATTTACGGCAGCGTACATATATACACAACAGATCTGATTGAGACTCGCAGTTATACCGAGGGTTGTATCGAACCTCCGCCACTGCCCATTGGCGCTAGTGACCAACTCTAAAGATTAGTGCTGGCTTTTTTATTGTAATTGATTTCTTTCAGATTTTGGATTTAGACGGTATTAAAACTCATCATTGGCATATTATTTGGTGTAGTGCTGTAACTGGCGAAAATTTACTTCAAGGAGTTGACTGGCTTATAAGTGATATTGCAATGAGAATATTTACTTTAGATTAAACACTTACTATTTTATAATATATTAATCTATTGAATTATTTATATGTATATTTATGAATATTTTTGTTTAATTTTTTAACAATTTTTTTAATATAAAACGAAATTTTTATTGTGTTTGTTAATTACTTATCTAAAGTGGCAGGCTTTCTAGTTTAGATACTCCGTTGGGCCGTCACCCGTTCGAAATGGCTTTTAATTTGCAATCGTCTATGAAAAAGCGCCTTAAATAATTCAAGTAATACAATGTTACTCTAGACTAGACTCAAAAAGGAATTTGTATTATCAATGAAAGTGTAAAAAAAAATAAGTGCAAATGTATAATCTATTTGGAGCAATCTACATGGGTTTCATCCCGTTTCGATGCTGTTAATATTAAATAATGCTTTTTACAAATACGCCAACTTTAACAATAAAACCAAATAAATATAGTGACAGTAAAAGTGACGTAGTATCTAACAGGATCTCATGAGGAACTACATCTATCGTTATATGAGTAAATTATCCTGGAAAATTCTGAAAACTCGGTAATAAGCTTACATGTACTATTGACCTTAAATATTTTCAATTATCTAAGACTTCCGGTTGTACTGGAAATAGCTGTCAACTTTATTATTTTAAAGAGAACACCTATATGTATATTACGCTTTTGCCTAGTTCCATTTTAAGATTCGTTTAATAAGCTGTTACTATTTCTAGCGATATCTGAAATATTTGCATTTTTTTCAAATTTTTTGACTGACGTGAACTTTTATAACTAAATTTTGCAGAACTGTTGGCCGTATAACGTAAGATTAGAAAACGAATGAATTTTTCGAAACCGTTATACATCGTATAATGTCCGACAATTACGATTAAACTTTCAAATGGAAAAAGTGTTGAAACATTTCTTTTAATACTAGCTATTTTTATCTTATCAAACTGGCCTAACAAAAAAAAATAAAAAGTCATCCATTACTAGAGCGGGCACTTTTTAAATTTCGCGGATGATTTAAGTTGGTAGTTCCGGCAATAAAGGATATATTTGTCTGTATTACGTTAAGAAATTGGCGTATATGCGTTACAATCGATATATAAGGCTTAAAAGCTCTTCGATGACGTCACGCTGTTTAGGCGATGTATCGCCATGCATGATATTAGCCTAAGCGGTAAAAGAATCGTTTTTTTGCATTTCTAAGTATTGGAGGACTTCCGGTTTAAAGGGGATCCCAGTCGTCAACTAAGCCCTTCTTCGCATACTATTCAATTTTATTTTGGAAAAACGAACTTTCAAAGCAAAAACCAAACGCGTAACCGAGCACCGTTTTCGTGAAAGATATACCATTTGTGGTGGATATTTAATCGACTAATTATTATTATTTATAATTGTACATGTGTTTACATTAATTGGTATTTTATTCGAAATTTTGTTCAATTTCACGAAAACATTTACAGACATGCTATTTAACCAGGGTCTTAAATTCCCTATTATGTGATGTTTTACCCAATCTATCTTTCCTATTACGTGGTGTTTTACCTAATCTATCATTACTTTTGCCCTCCTTTTAAGTAGGGTATTTCTAGAACAAGTTATTATAATTGTTGCAATACGTTCACTGCTGTGAATATGACATTTACACATATCAGTATCCAAAATGGCTACGTCCGGTGATATCATTTAAAATACACATATATTTTATTAAAAGAGAACGTTTATTGCACACATTTCAAAACATCTCCTCGTGTTCAAAAATAATTTTGTTAAGTATAACCTAAGAATGTAAAACTATTTGAACAATAACATCTTCACGGTTTTTGTCAAATACAACGGACAGTTAGGGAATTGAGTTGGAATAGTATTTTTTTAAGCCTAGGATTTTTTAAACTTACAGTTATAGTTTCCCCGGTCCTTGAATCTGTAGCTGTTGAAAAATAAATATCTTCTTTTATTTACAAAGTGTAACTCACACACAAATGTTAAGTTAGGTTACCTCGTTATCGCTTATACAATACTAGAAAAACATTACAGGTATCACCAACAAAGTACGGAAATATCACTACACAGTTTTCTTTTTTTTTTTATAAAACCAATATAATTTGGATAAACCAATTCAAAACGCAAAGATGTTCTCAGTGTGTAAACCCGTTTATATTGCCTAAATATAAAGACGTCAGCGTCTGCTGACGTCAAACCTGTGGGCCCTTCTTTATATCGTAGGTAACGGTATATGTCATTTATTGCCGGAACTACCAACTTAAATCATCCGCGATATTTAAAAAGTGCCTGCTCTATCCATTACGCATTTAAAATAGATATTTAGGAAAATGTGTATTGTAACACAATTTTCTTCCAAAAAAGAAAGAGTATTCACCAATGAAAATGTAGCTTATGTCGTTTTTTTAATAGGTATCGTTAATGAATCCTTTATGGAATTTTCAATATACGCTAGGTCCTTAAACTAATCCAGTCTCATACAGTTACGGAAAAACGACCGCTATTGAAAGTAGGTTTAACGTAACGCTCAATGTTTGGAGGTCTGCATACGCGAATATTCCCTTTACGAGTTGACCGAAAAACTTTCATCAGAGAAAATTATGCTTCTCCACATATCTTCTTGATTAATAAAGTTATTCTCAACATTTAGTCTATTTCTCTTATGGTCTTCAGTTAAAACACACTTTTTGGCAGCATTAACATTTCGAATATCTGAAGATTTTATTCTTCTACAAACAGTCCAGCACGATCCAAGAACGTTACTTTCTTGAATGGCATTGCGAGCACTTTTGAAGGGGCCATTTATCGGAATGTTTATTAACTGAGGGTCTTACTGTCCATTTGTCTAGCACCACCATGAATATAAACAACGGTATGCGTTTCATTTCATTTTCTTTTAAGTTTAAATACGACACTTTTACTAACTTCCAAATCATTTGCTACCGTTTGTAAGGTCCATCCATCTTCAATGAGAGTGATTCCTCGCATCTTCTGCGCTCCAGTTATATGTGGCATTTTAACTTATCATTAAAGACATTAATTACATTAGTTTCACAATTTCAAATCCTAAGTAGTAAAATTTAGGTAGCTAAAATAGTTCATTTGCATTTATTTGCTCACGATAGTACGTATTGTTAATGGTAACTCAAGTAAACGCATTGTAGGTAGTACATTTATTTGTAAGTAGATACAATTCAAAATTAACGAGACATTCTAATAAAAACCTTGTTTTTCATATAAATGTTATCAAATTAACGATATGTACGTTACTGTAGAACAAATATTCATCAATACATAAATATTGTCCGTTAGGTTTATTGCTCAAATTTACATTTTTCGTAGGTATCCAGGTTTTTTACGTATTTATGAAAACGCTTTGGATCATTAGTTGAACGACATTCTTGCCCATCTTCTCAGATACACGCGAAAAATTTTTTTAAGAGCCTTATACGACAAACCAGAGGACACCCACAGATGATGTACAGTTAAAGTTGAAAGACCGCCGCGTGCTTCACATAAGAAGTAGAAGAGCGACCAGTTCAATTTGCCTATTAGCTTCGCCACCTTGCAACGAAACGAACGCAAACTGTAGTGTTGACCTGTAAAGTCTACTGAAAAATGAACAAGTCAACAGTAATATTGCTTGGTATCGTTAGCGTGATTTTCGTATTTGAAACCAGCAGTATAAATGGTAAGATCTTTAATTTATTTAGTACCTTATAAAATAATAATCGTTTTCAAGGTAAGATATTTATAAAAAACAGGCAATACCAATTTATTCTCATGTTTTTCTTTTGTTTTTGTTTATGGAAATACATAAATTAAGTATAAATTAATATCGGTTACATCGTCCAACTGGGTGATATGCTTTTATTATGACAGAAGTAAGTTCTATTAGTTTCTTAATCGAATCATAATTTTTATTTTTCCTTGTGATTCCACAACTACGAACTTAACTAATAATTCTAATGTTACTTCCTAAAATCTAATGCAAGTTTGTCGAAAACCCTTTAAAATCGCAGAACATTGTTATCTACAGGCGAATCATTTTACTGCAATTTTAGATTTAATTCTATAAGAAAAACTTTACCAACGAGTTTGGTAAAAATAACATAATACTAGCGACGCATATTTATTGAAGTAGAATTATATTCAAACGTAATATGCAGCATATCCACCCAGTGAGTAGGTGAAAGATAATTCCTTTCTTGAGCCATTTAGAGAAAATGTTTTCAAAGAATATGTTAAGATAAATCCCGCACAACATAAAATTAAGCTACGTACGATAGTTCGTTTTAGCCCGTTTTTGAGTACCCTCTTTGCTTTGTTAACTTTCTTCATCTTTCGCTATATCTTTCTCTCTTTGAGATTTTTGCGAAGTACTGTTGTTTGTTTAACGCCTGATATCTTCAACGTCTTAGTAGAGTGCTGATTCCAAATTTTAGCCGATGAAGCATTTGAACTCTGTATTATATCTATTGGGGAGGGGGGGCACTGTAGGACCTCACTGTCTGATTTATCGTTTATCATCAGGACAATATTAGTCATTCCGCTATTGAGCAATGACTTCCTTGAAAACCACATTTACCACAAAATTAAAACTAGTTCTTACGAGGGTAGTTTGAAAAGTTTGAATAAAGGTCTGTTGAAAGATACTTTCAAAATTTCAGTCATGTTGGACGCTTAGTTGTTGTTCAACAGTCGTTTGTGTCAGTCGATGTTAGTGTTTCTGTAAAAATTGAAAAAATCGAAGATCAGGCTGTCATTAAATTTTTGCATTTGAGAGACAATACGCCTACGCAAATTAAAGAGATGGACGCTGTTTACTCCGCACCATCATTTGCCACAGTGACATTTTGGGCAGCTGAATTTAAACGTAGTCGTATCAGCTTGGTTAACGATGAACGTTCGGGACGACCAAAAACAGCGACCGCTACCGATAACATCGGAAAAGTTCACCAAATGGTGCTAGGCGACCGTCGAATAAAATAAGTCGGAGTTTTGGCGTTAAAAGCAGAAATTGCGGAAAAACAGTGGCATATAAAGAAAACAAGTTTTATTTCTCCAAGACAACGCACCGTCTTACACTTCAGTGATCGCATGGCAAAAATTCACGAATGGGGGTTTGAGTTGATAGACCACCCACCCTATTCGCCAGATCTGGTCCCCAGTGACTTTTTTGTTTCGCAGGTTTACAGTTTCGCTCGGAGGACAGAGATTTTTATCGAATGAGGAGACCATCACATTCGTAAACGCCTATTTTGCTAAACAAGATGCCAACTGCTACAGACTTACAAGGAAACTATGTTGAGAAATAAAACTGAATTTGACAAAAAATACTTGTTTCTGTGTTAGGCTGGAGACTTTTCAGACTACCGTCGTAATACCAACATCAGCTAATTTTAATTAAAGGTTGTTTAATAAGTAGAGGAACAAATTTCAATCTTATATTTTTAAATTTGCAAAAACTTGATCTACTTGAACTATACATTTTTTGAAAAGTGTGATAAAAGAACTATTTTAAAACATCTAACATTGTTTGCTTAATCCTCTTTCGTCGAATTTGTTTGAGCATCTTCATACCATGATTCATTAGCAATTGCCCATAGTTTCTAGACACTTCCGTTGCAATTTTCACCCATAATCTCTTAAATCCTGCCAAATTTTTGGGCGTTCTATTGTAATTCGCATATCGCCCTTTGCATAAGGACCAATATTGTTCAATTGGTCTCGCTTGGGGGAGGTTAGGTGGATTTTGATCTTTCGGTATAAATTGAATGTTATGTTCATTCAAGTACTCGGTAACATTTCTGGTGGAATGTATGGTTGCCAAGTCTGGCCAGAATAAAATTTGATCTTCATTATGGTACTGGCGAATGAACGGAACCAGGCGCTTGATAATACACTCCTTCAAATATGTTGTCGCATTCATAGTCCCTTCGCAAATATAAGGTTCGGATACATTGCCAAATTGATCAAGGGCCTACCATACTAAATATTTCTTGAAGAATTTCGTTTTCGTACGAAATTAATGTGCATATTCTAGTTCTGCGGGGTTGGAACTATGGTAAAACTTCCGACCTGGTACTTCAACAGGGTCTGCAGGAACATAAGTTTCATCATCAATAACTAGTATTTTCTGACCGTATTTTCTTGCAATATAACTGGCACCAGTTTTTGCACGTTGCTCTTGATTGTTAATGTATTTGGGAATTGTTTTCTTTGTCCTAGCCTTAATCTTTAACTTCTTAGCTTTAATATAGCTCAGAGTAGATCTTGCTATATTAAGCTTGTGAGCCAATTTTCGTACAGAAACTGAGGTTGACTTCTTAAATGCCTTCGCAATCACTCGTTGGATATCAATGGTACCTACTGTTGTAGGTCGACCAGGTATCATCTTGTAATTGGATGTTCCCGCATTCTCAAATCTTCTAATTGCATTATACACAGTGTATCTCGATATTCCTTCACAGAAATGACGTACGGTGCTTCTTTTATCGCGATTAACAACATTTACGTAATAGTGCACGACCCGTTTTGCAATAATTTCATTTGCGCGTTTCGTCATTTTTGACGCATCGGTTATTTTGTCAACAATGTCACAATTTATCAAAGCCAACTGTTGGCGCTTTCATACGTCCAAATATTATTAATTCATTTAATACGCACACTAGTAAAAAAATTACCAAATTTTTGTTCCTCTATTTATTAGACATGCTTTATTTATCTCTATAACAGTTTGTATGTTTACTTTTCAGCACTCTTCTCATCTCAATCTTCACCTTTCGACGTTTTCCTCAGAAAAAAATGCCCTCAATGCGATTCTTCAGTTTACAGTTATTGTAGTGATAAGCTGTTTCATGATTCTTGCTGCTGCCGTAATACGAATAATCCATACGGTAAGATTCGATATAAACGAATTAGTCAAGCAAAATATGAACAATATATTTTTCCAGATAAGTACCCGTATGAATGCCAATACGCAGACTGCCGTTTTCTTCATGCCAACAGTTGTTATGAACACAAGTTAATTTCTGCATGCTGTTGTACAAATTACCTGTAATACCTCGATTAAGGTACTTTTAAACTCGAGTTTTGAATTTGTACTTGCTTTAATTAGTTTTATGTAACTATAAGTCAATAAATTGTAAGTTTATAAAAGGATGTCAATAACACTGAATAATACGAATTACAACAGTAGTTTTTTTTAACTTCAGATACAAAGGGATGCCCAGTGTTTAATGAAAAGTGAAGCTTGAATATTTCACGTCTCAACGGGTCATTAGTTGACAAAGCGTTTAACTTTTCGAGCAACTACGTACTTACTTTCTATGTTACTCTAGATGATACAGACAGTTCATAATCGGATAAAAACGCATGCTTTCTTTTAGTTCTTTATTAAATAAAAAAATACAACAAAAAAGACAAGTCGACTTTAGGAATATCGTACAAAAATACTGATCTGCTGAAAAATTACCGAAACTTAGAGTGCGTTTAAATAAAAAATATACAAAAGTAATTGACTAGCCTTTGATAACGTACTAACGAGTTCAAATTAAACAACTGCATTATAAACGTAATAGAATACATTGTATATCCATAATTCACTACTAATAATATATACGATTCACAATTTGTATAATCGTCTTTACTTACTTCTCTTGGCAATATCCCAGCAGAAATTTTTAAATTTCGCGGACAATTTAGATTAGTTTCGGTAACAAAGAACATATTTGCTAATTTCTTGGCGTACAACGAATTTGATCTTGTCTTTTTCCGCAATTTTTAAAAATATCTACTTGGGTAAGAAGGAAAATGAAGTAAGATCTCGTTATTTAAGTTAAACCCGTTGCTGTACATGGAGGAACAAATAATTATCATTACTTACGACAAGAAAATGCAGCTTAAACCAAAGTAATAAAGTTTATAAAACCCATATGCAATTGCATTCGAGATTTTGAGAGAACAATTATCACTGAGTGTGTTATCAAAATTTAAATATAAATAATTAAAAAATGTTTGCTAAAGATATGATGCAAAACCTAACATTAGCAATATTGAGCAAACATTGTTGATAGAAAGATTTTAAAGATAAATAAATAAATAATAAGCAATGCTATTGTTCGTTTAACCATAACATTTTTTTGGTACACATCTCAATGCATATGAATTTTGTAAACCCTGCTTTTTACAATACTCGAAAATTTCTTATCCTAATTTTTAAGTGTGAGATATAATACCATATTCATGTGCTTCTTTCTGTGTATCTTAAAGTGGAAGATATTTAAATAATCTTATATAATAGTAGTGTATGACGTATGATTATTATTTATATGCTTGTTTTGAGAATCAATTCCTTCAAGGTATATCACACGTTTTTACCATTTTGTTGCGCCTCTTTCTCAAGCAAAGATTAATCTAAATTTTACAGATAAAATTATAAAATATATCAATAGTAATAATCAATAGCAGATCAAACAATGCCAACATTGCCAAATTTTATGCATTTAAATTTGAGAGATTTAACTTTGTGTTAAGACATTTCTGGTAATTACATAAACATGAAGTAATTGTAAGACTGATAAGAAAAATTAACAGACATAGCTATGTATTTAGGACATACTGATCTTTACATATTGCGTATAAAAATAATTATTTTGCTATTTCATTTATTCGGACGCAGTGTGTCCATGAAATCTTTACTTATTTTTAAAAGTGTTTTAAGACTGATGATTAACCCTTAACCGCCATTACGCAGTACCTGGGACTGTAACAGGCAACGGATTGAGTGTTAAAAACTTCAGCCACGCCGGTTAAAAGTTAGTTTACATTAGACAGTAATTGCTGAAAGTATTTCAGACAGTAAAGGTACGGTCTATCTTCCGCGTTTAGTCGCGGCGAGTAAACGTTTCAAGAACTCGCGTCTGTTGCGCTTATGAAATATGCATGTGAGTGATCTATCTTGCGCATCAAATTTCAAGAAGTCGCAGGAAGTCTTTTAATCGAATCGCTTTGAAGGCAAATTAAACGCGAGCGTTTAGTTGCAATAGTGAATTTGGTCTACTATATTTAGAGAAAGAAATTTGCAAAACGTAAGGAAACACAATATACTATGCTGTACTGAACTAATCTAAATAAACCTAAAACGAAAACTATTATAAAAAAGAAGAACAAAGTCATTATCATTTTAATGTGTACATATATCTAAACATATAGCAGACATCCAAAATATGCAAGACATGCTAGTTCTTCCTTAACATAGAAGTTCGTCCAAGTAATTTGATTATTATTAGCATATTCTTTACTGGAAAGATCTTTTCTACAATCGGGGATGTCTTTTTTGGGCAATACTAAGATTTGGTTTTTATTTTGAATATTTTTTAAATACACAGAACCAGTACGAAAGCACATCCAAAAACTGATTCTTGGTAAGTCTAAAGTATTCTTTAAATTTAATGTCATCAGAGTTGTGAAACATCCTTCTGTCCTTCTATCTACTTCTCTTGCCCCTATATTACACAATATTGTTACTAAAGATTCCTCTTCTTCTTCTTCTTCTTCTTCTTCTTCTTCAATCATTAAGGTAACGGCAGCTAACACAGTTTTTCTCATAACTTTGTGTTGTATTAAAAATTAAATAAATATTGTAACATTCAATAGCACATAATTATCACAGACAACTGCTTTCAGAAATATTAATTAACAAGAGTCTCGTCCACTAATCGCCTGCAAAATAGACCACACCAAAGCGACTATTAGACGCGTTTACTCGCCGCAACTAAACGCGGAAGATAGGCCGTACCTTAACTTGTGCAAACGGCAAAGATATGCTGCAGCTGTGTTGCTCTAATGGGTTAAAAATTGGATAGCTGCAAGACTGACACTTGGTGTGTATGAGAAACTATTGCCTGAACTTAGAAGTGAAGATCCAAAGCAACTGAAGAACATTCTACGTGTGTCAGAGAAAGATTTTAATTTTTTTGTTAGAACTGATTTGTGATAAAATATTAAAATTAGACACCAACATGCGTGAGTGTATTAAACCACGAAAATGATTATCATTAACTTATTACGCATTAATAATAATAATAATAATAATAATAATAATAATTTGTTTCAGTTATGACCTTTAACAGAGGCATTAACATTGTCAATATAAACATAGGCGCCGAAACCCTGGGTGCTCTGAATATGGGTACGGTGCGGAGCACCCATCCGAATTACTCAGTTTTTTTTATGTTATTATTTTAATCAGCAATTCCCGTAGTTTAGAATGGAAAAAACTCGATATTATTTAAAAACCGCACATAGTGAGTTCGTCGTTCGTCTACGCGCACCACAATGACTTCGTAACAATGTGAATGTGACTTTGCCGTATTTGCGATAAACCCCTATTAACTCTCAGTTCGCACCTTGCAACTCTATATCATCACCCGACGTGGTCAGCGGGATTCGGGTGGTAGCGGTAACGCGTGCGCTGTTTCACGCGTTTTGGAATTCGGGGATTCCCAGATTTTATATTGCATTGATTTGTGTTAGGTACTCTAAAATCTAAAAGGCAGTCAGTAGTCAGGGTGGTATCAAGTCATCAAGAGTGTCAAGTGTTTTAATGTTTTTAATCTTATTAAAAAAAGTTTTTTTAATGACAAGGTAAGGTTTTCTGGTCTTTGGTGAAAGTGAAAAAGTGTGAGTGCAAATGAAATTAAATAAAATTATTTACTTTTTACTGTGTGCCGGATTGTACTATGAATAGATTTAAACAAACTTTGAAATATCGATTTTATATTTTCGTTCTTCGTTTAAGGTATGGATAAATTTGTGATTCGTCTTTCGAATAAAAGTAAGGAGGTTCCAGCGTCCGCACCCTTTGAGTCTGTGTCTTCGCAGTCGCAGTCATTTTTATCTCAAGACGATAATACTGATACACCATTGTCACCATTGGACGGCGATCAAGATCGAGAAAGTCCAGAAAACTGCGAAGAGAATAAGGACAATAAGGAGGATGATGTAGAGAATAAAGACATTGCTTCCACTTCTAAAGTATCAGATCATACGGCATTAAACGCCGGTAAAAGATTAGGTCGTTGCTTTCAAACAAAGTGGAACAATACATTCAAGTGGAAGATGTATCCAAAGTCTTTTATGAATTGTGTCAAAATGCTCATCTAAAACGTAAAATTCCAATGAGTGCCACGCACACAAAGCTTTCTTACAAATCATTTGTTGTGGAAGGATTCAATAAATGGAATAAAGCACTAGAGAGATTTCGATATCACGAAAAATCGGGAATGCATAGGCACGCTGTAGAGGTAATGTCTGCAATTGACAAAGGAGTAAACGTGATCACAGCAATGACGAAGGCAACAGTTTTAGAGATGAAAGTTGCAAGAACTGCGCTGCTTAAAATTATCGGGTCCATCAAGTATCTAGTAGCGCAAGGGCATGCATTAAGGGGCCATACCGAAGATGATTCAAACTTCCTTCAGCTTTTAATGCTTCGAACTGAAGATTCTAACGAACTAAAGACATGGATGAACCGAACTAACCACAAATGGATACCACATGACATTATCAATGAAATATTGAGTACACTTGTTGATAACGTCCGTAATAAAATAGTTGCTAAGATTAAGCAAAATATATTTGTAGTTGTCGCGGGTGAAACAACAGATTTTTCAAAAACAGAACAACTTTCAGTTTGTTTTAGAGCTGTTGACGACAACTTGGAAATATAAGAATATTTTTTGGGACTTTATGAAACGCCTTTAACTGATGCACAGACATTATATAAAGTTGTAAAAGATGTTTTTACTAGATATAGCTTAGACATAACTTTACTACCCGGTCAATGCTATGACGGGCCTGTTGGTAGTACTAGTTTAGAATAGAATAGTAGATATAAGGTTGGCATTATGTAAAGAGAGTGGTTAGAGCACAGTCATGTAGTAAGTTGAATAAAATAATAATATGTACATTGTGTGGTTTATTATTAGTACAAAACGAAGTAACAAGTAAATAACATGGCGCAGTCAAGTTGAAGTATTTTTCTGAAGAATACTCAAAAAGAAACCGATATAAAATAAATATAAAGAGGCGTCATCAACCGTTAAACAAAATGGGGGATCATCGAGGGATTAGTCCTCTTAGGAAAGAAGGTAATATAGCCGAAAATTGGTTAATGTGGCGAAGCAGGTTCGAAAATTACCTAAAAGCCAGTGAAGTAAATAAAAAATCTGAGACTGTACAGTGTGCTCAGTTATTACATTATATAGGGAAAGAAGGTTTCAAAATATATAAAACCTTTAAGATAAAGGACGAAGATAAAGATAAATTAGCAGTTCTACTAGACAGATTTGAGGAACACTTTCTACCAAAAGAAAATTTAACATACGAAAGATATGTGTTCATGATAAAAAGACAGAAAGATACTCAAACTTTGGAAGAATTTATCACGGAATTAATAGAACAAGCACAAAAATGCAAGTTTGGAAGCCTTTAAGATAGCCTCATCAAGTGCATGATCACATGTGGAGTAAGAAATAATGAAATGAGAAATTAGCTACTGCAAAATGACAAGTATACGTTGGAGGAAGCGATAAATCAGTGCAAAATCATTGAGAAGTCCAGACTCCAGTGCGAAGAAATGAAAGAAACAACAAAACCATTTGTGGTGGATCAAATTAAAAATAACAGTAAAAATAATAAAGGCAAAGGTAGGAGTGGCAGCTACAGTAATCGTTTAATAAGTTCATGCGGAAAGTGTGGTAGAAACCATAAGGTCAATGAATGTCCGGCATACGGCAAATTTTGTAATAAATGTAAAAATAAAAATCATTTTTCTATTGCTTGTAAGAATAAAAACATCAATGAAGTCACCGAGGAAGAAAATACTGTAGTTGACACACTAACCTCCAATGTAGATAAGTGCCTATTTTTAGATTCAATAAGAAAGAATGAACTGATTAATTGTTGGTACACTGACTTACAAATTAACAATAAAATATTGAAACTAAAGGTGGACACTGGCGCTATGTGTAACGTAGTATCAGTGGAAGATCTGAAAAGATTAAATCTATTCAATATTGCAATTAAATCCACCAACATACAATTACGATCATACACAGGGGATTCCCTTAAAGTAACTGGTGTATGTAACATTAGTTGTAAGAGAAAAGATCAAAAATATAGTTTAGAATTTTATGTGGTAGAATCCAAAACTCCAGCTATATTAGGGCTAAATTCATGTATAGATTTAAATGTAGTAAAAAAGATAGATAATGTAAATAGAATACAAAATGAAAGTAGTTTAATCAAGGCATATAAAGAAGTCTTTGAAGGGATAGGGTGTTTAAGTAAGCCTTATAAAATTAAATTAAAAAGTGGGGTTTTACTCCACTTTTTTTAGTTGTTCATGCTACTAGACGTGTTCCTTTAGCATTAATGTCTAAATTAAAAGAATGTTTAGATACATTAGTATCACAAAAAATAATTGAGAAGGTTGAGAGACCTACAGAGTGGGTAAATTCTTTAGTGATTACTAAAAAGGCAAATGGCGATATTAGAATTTGTCTAGATCCAAAAGATCTCAACGAAAATATAAAAAGGGAGTTTTGCTTGATACCCACTCTGGAGGAAATCACAGCCAAAATGGCAGGTGCGAAAATTTTTAGCACATTAGATGCCACCTGTGGATTTTACCAGATAGTTTTGAATGAAGAAAGCAGTGACTTATGTGTTTTTGGCACACCATATGGTCAATACAAATTTTTAAGGCTCCCATATGGAATAAAATGTGCGCCTGAAGTATTCCAAGAAAGGTTTAAAGAAATTTTTAGAGATTGTGAAGGTACGGAGATATGTATAGACGACATAATAGTCTGGGGTGAAACTGAAAAGGAACATGAGGATAGGTTAAAAAAGGTACTAGAGGTAGCGAAAAAGAATAATGTAAAGTTTAATTTATCAAAATGTCAATTTTTGAAGCAGAGTTTAAAATATATGGGGCATAACATATCGGCAACAGGTATCTCACCTGACAATAACAAAATCATTGCGATACAAAACATGCCCAAACCAGCATGTAAGGAAGACGTCCAACGATTACTAGGTATTTTAACTTACGTTAGCAAATTCGTAAAAAAATTCTCAATAGAAACTGAACCATTACGAGAACTTCTAAAGAAAGATGTCTTATTTACATGGGGTCAAAGACAGAATGATGCGTTCGAAAAAATAAAGAATGTTTTAAGTGCAAGTCCGGTACTGCAATTTTATAATGTGAACAAAGAAACGACATTATCAGTAGACAGTTCAAAATCGGGCGTAGGAGCAGTATTGTTGCAAAATAATTTGCCATGCGCGTATGCGTCAAGAGCACTCACAGAAACGCAGCAGCGCTACGCACAAATCGAAAAAGAAATGGCGGCAATATGTTTCGGACTTAAGAAATTTCATGAATATATTTTTGGCCGTAAAATAATAGTAGAAACAGACCATCAACCATTGCTAACAATTTATAAAAAACCTCTAAATAAATGCCCGCCTAGGCTTCAACGTATGTTACTGCAAATACAGAAATATGAGATTGAGTTGAAATATAAGCCAGGTAAAATGCTTATCATAGCAGATGCATTATCCCGTGCTCATTTGAATGATACTGACAGAAATTTAGATGACGAGATTCAGGCTCATATCTGTTTGATTACGGAAAATATTAATGCTACACAAACAAAATTAGAAGTAATCAGAAATGAAACCGATAGGGACATAGAGTTAAAAGAATTGAAAAATGTTATTTTAGAAGGTTGGCCTAAATATTCCAGAAAGTTAAGCCACTTTGTTAAACCTTATTTCAAATTCAGACATGAGTTAACTATAATTGACGATTATAATATTCAGAAAACAGAGTTTAGTAATTCCTATAAAATTAAGAGCTGAAATTTTAGGTAAAATTCATTACAATCATTTGGGATTTAAGAAGTGTTTAAATCTAGCTAAAGAATCAGTTTTTTGGCCTACTATGGCAAATGAAATCAAAACAATAATTGAAACATGTTATTTGTGTCAAAAATATTCCAATTCACAAACACCGGAACCGCTAAAATCACATGAAACAGGTTTATTGCCTTGGACCAAGGTTGGATGTGATTTGTTTGAAATTAAAGGAAGAAAATATTTGCTTTTGGTAGACTATTATTCTAAATACATAGAAGTAGAGGAAGTAGATGATAGTACAAGTTTAGATATTGTAAAATATTTGAAGTCAATATTTGCCAGGCATGGTATTCCTGTAATTTTAGTTACAGATGGGGGACCACAATTCACCTCAGAAATTTTTAAACGTTTTTCAGAGAAATGGGAATTTACACATGTTATAACATCACCAACACATGCATCTTCGAATGGCATGGCCGAGAGAAATGTTCAGACAGTAAAAAATATTTTTAAAAAAGTCCTAGAAGAAAAAAAGAATATTTATTTAGCCTTGTTAACTTACCGAAATATGCCAATATGTCAGAGATTTTCGCCAGCACAAGTTCTGATGAGTCGTAGACTAAGATCTACTATTCCAACAAATAGTTATGAATTCATTCCACAAGTAATAGATAGAGCAAAATATCATGAGTTCTTAGACAAGAATACAAACAATCAAGAAAAATATTTTAACAAGAAAGGAGTAAAAGAATTACCTGAACTCAAAACGGGGGATAAAGTGGTGGTACAACTGAAACCAAAAGGTACTTGGACACCAGCGGTCGTGATAAGGAAGCATAGAGATAGAACTTACGTTGTCAAAACAGAAAGCAATACGGAATTTATAAGAAATAGAGTTTTCATCAAGAAGGTGAGTGGAACTACGAAGAACACAAGTGAGAACATAAACGAGGAAGTGGAAACCAAAGATAATTTTAAAACATACATTGAAATGGGACAGACTGAGGAAAATGAGAAGAGTGCTAATACAGGAAAGGTTATAAGTGAAAATCAAGTTTGCTCAAGAACGGGACGAATCATAAAACAGCCAAGTCGATTAAATCTTTAATCTTAGAAAGGGGGATGTTGGTAGTACTAGTTTAGAATAGAATAGTAGATATAAGGTTGGCATTATGTAAAGAGAGTGGTTAGAGCACAGTCATGTAGTAAGTTGAATAAAATAATAATATGTACATTGTGTGGTTTATTATTAGTACAAAACGAAGTAACAAGTAAATAACAGGGCCTACAAATGTTAGTGGAGCTCTATCAGGTCTACAAAAGAAGATGGCTAATGATGAACCACGTTCACTGCGTAGCCCACTCTCTTAACTTGCTAGTTCAAGATTCATTTAACGGCACACCTAAGGTAAGAGATTTTTTTAGTACATGCTAAAGACATTTTGAATTATATTCGAGATTCATCAAAACGTTTAAATATTTGGAACAATATTAAAACCAATACCGAAGACGCTGGATCATCGTCCTTAAGACCTTTTTGTCCCACAAGATGGTGTCTTCGTGTAGCATCTTTAAAATTTTTGTTTAACAATTATAAAGAAATATGTGAATTTATGACAAATCAAAGCAATGAAAAAAGCGAAGCAAGAGCGAATGCAAATGGTTTTCTTGAAAAAATGTATTCGTTTGAATTTTATTTTTTAATGAAAATATTAATAAAAGTTTTTGAAAATATAAAGATTTTGAACACTAATATTCAGAAAGTTAACATCAACATTGCAGATGTAATGAAAAAATTAATTGTCTTGCTAAATAGCTTCAAATTCAACAAAAATTTGTGGGAGCAAATAGCCACTGAGAAGGATAATTTCAATATTGAAGGACCAGTTTTGCCAAGAAAAAGAAAGCTTCCTCTTAAACTGGGTGGATCAAAAAATCAATATTTTTCTAATTCACTTGAAGAATTATACAGATGTTTATATTACGAAATCATAGATACTTGTATTCAAAGCATTAACAACCGTTTTAATTCGAATGGAATAAAAAGAGCAAGAGATAATGAAGCTTTTTTATTGGAAAATGTCGAAAACCGGGACAAGGACGTCATTCAGGAAAACTACCGTAGTGATTTTGACACAGAAAGATTGTATTTACATAAAAAAATGTTTTTTGATAGTACCAAGGGGCAAAATTTTCAGTCAGTATCAGAAGTAGCTTTATATTTTAATGAAAATGTACATTTAAAAGATTTATTTTCGGAATATTTGATAGCTCTAAAATTATTTTTTATTCCTATAACATCGTGTACTTCTAAAAGTTTTTCAAATTTACGGAGACTAAAAACATTTTTAAGGACAACCATGACGCAGGCCAGATTAAATGACTGTGTTGTCTTAAATTCATATAAAGATATTTTAAGCGAAATAGACCACAACGGAATTGCAAAATTATACAACGAAATACTTAGAGGCGAAATACGAGGGATATTTCATAAATAATGCACAGACTGGCAACACTGCAGAGTGAATGACGACAGTGAAAATTACGTTAGTTGTAATTCAAAGCTTGAGGAAAAAGCACATGTTTTAGTTTCACCGATAGCTTATTTTGTTTGTTAATAACGCGAGCTAGAAATGGAGCCTACGCCGGTCTCAGGTACTGTTACTGTTGAGGATCATAGATCTTACATTAAGATCGAAACTTTACGTGGCAAAAACCCGACGGAAATCCGCAGTGCATTAAGTGAAGGTTGCGGTGAGGTAACAGTGGACCGTAGTACAATTTCTCGTTGGGCTAATCGTTTTCGTGAAGGTCGTGTGAGCATAAACGACAATCCAAGACCTGGAAGGCCAAAAACATCAACAGATGAACGAAGTAAACGGATACTCTAAAACTGTGGCACTGGAACACTGAAACAGTTCACTAAATGATAGCTTGGCTATCGAAACGTGCGTCCAGTACGAATTAAGTGTTGTGGTAAGGGTTTTAGTGAACTGTTTCAGATGAACGAAGTGTGAAACTTGTGAGAGATTGTCTGCAAGAATATCGTGGTGCGATATATGAGGAAGCTATAGGGATTTCACCAACGTCAGTATTCCGGATTCTGACAAATGATTTACACAAGAGAAAAATTTCTGCGCGATGGGTCCCTCACTGCTTGAGTGCTGAAGAGAAGGGGACACGCCTGGACAATGCGACCTTACTGAAAGGACGATTTGACGTTGAAGGTCAAGCATTTTTGTATCGAATTGTCGTTAGTGACGAAACGTGGATTAGAGACTTTGAGCCGGAATTGAAATCACAGTCCAAGCAGTGGAGAGGTCGATCTTCCCCAAGACCATGCAAATTTCGACGAGCTCAATCGAAGATCAAACAAATGATGATCTTTGCTTACGATCACCACGGAATCATCATGACAGACAGAGTTCCATGTGGACGAAGTGTCACAGCAGTATATTATCGTAAATTCATGCAAAAACTGAACAGAAAACTGCACAAAACCCGACCTCAGGTGCTTGAGGCTGGACCACTCATTCTCCATGACAACGCTCGCCCGCACATCGTCAATCTTGTAACTGAAAAGCTGCGCGCATACGGTTGGGATGTGTTACCGCATGCACCCTACAGTCCGGACATGAAAGACCTTTCTGTCGCCGTTACTCAAGTCATTCGCCAGATGAACAGAGATGGTGTATTAGATGGAATAGTCAAGCTTCTCAACCGGTGGGACGCAGTCGTTGCAAAGCAAGGAGACTACATTGAAGGATTGTAAAGAGATCGTGTAAAAAAATAAACATGGTAGTAAACAATAAATTTGTGTGCATTATTTATGAAATATCCATATGTTTTCATTGGATTAATTGTTTTTCATTTATTATAGGTAGTAGGTAGCGACCTAAAACTGCAAATTATCGGTTTATTTTTTGTTAATTTTTTGAGAGTTTTGTATTTGTTTATTTGGATTTTGTTTCATTATATTAATTCTTAATTTATGATAATAATAAGTATTAGTAGGATAGTAGGTACCTACAAAACTGCGATTCTTGGGTTTATTTTTTTATTTTACGATGGTTTTTTATTTGTTGATTTGGATTGTTATGTTCTTTTTTATACCTATACTTATACAATTTTCTGTACGTTTCTGTATTGTAATAATTAAATAATTTAATGTAAGAAATTTTTTACTAGATTTTTAAGTAGGTCGAATGTTTTGAAAGTTTAAAAAAACGTGTTTGGGCATGGCACCCAAAAAACATTTTCGCCTCCGACGGTCTTTTGCTTTTGTGCCGCCGTTGCCCAAAGCACCCATACAGATTTTCGAAAACCGGCGCCTGAATATAAATATACAAATAAAATGATAAAATACATAAACATATTAGATAAATAAAATCCATGTCAATATAAATGACCCAGAGTAAATTTCCTTTTTTAAATGTACCGGGCTTAGATACTAGTAGAGTTAGTGGACGAGAACGCGTGGCAGTAGGTATTATAGACGTGCAGATTTGTTGATAACCATGGAGCAGTGGGCAGGTAAACAACGTGCGTTCATAATCGAGGCCTATTTCAAAAGCAATGATTCATACCCGCTGGCACGGCTACAGTTCTGTAGTCAGTACATTATTCGGCGTGCAACTGATGCACCCTCAAAGAATGTCGTAAAAGCGTGGATCAACAAATTTAGAGCTACTGGTTCAGTACAAAACAATAAACACCAAGGTCAACAAAAATCTGTTAAAATACCAGTGAATATTGCACAGGTGGTGACTGGCCATCCAAAATCAGCTATTCGAGCGTTCAACGCATTGTAAAACAGAATTTACACTTTAATCCACATAAAAATCAGTTGTGCAGTACCTCAAACCGACAGACTACCCTCAAAGAAGAAGACTCTGCGAAACAATGATAAATTTTTTTTGGAATGATGGGGTTTGGAGGAGATCGTCTTTAGCGGTGAAGCTCCCTTTCACCTAGATGGCTATGTGAATAAACAAAACTGCCGATACTGGGCTCCTAACAACCCACAAGAAAAGTATACCGAACAGCTTCATTCCAAAAAAGTAACTGATTAGTGTGCAATGTCGGCAAATGGAATAATTGGTCCATAGTTTTTTGAAGACGCTTGCGGTCATGCTGTGACAGTGCACAGTGTGCGTTACTCTAACATGGTACGTCATTTTTTTGCACCAGCCCTTCAAAACTTTCCAGACTATGACGATATGACTTGGTTCCAGCAAGATGGTGCTACAGCACATACGGTACAGTTGTCCATAAACACTCTAAATGAATTATTCCCAGGTTGTCTCATCTCCAAACATGGCGACATTGGCTGGCCTCCCCGATCGCCTGGCCTTACCCCCTTGGATTTGTTTTTGTGGGGGTGCCTTAAAAGCGTTTATCCCTCTGTCAACATCAAAGAACTGAAACAACGAATTCGAGATGAGATCAGCAATATTCCAGCTGCTGTATGCCAGTGTGTGTTCCAACGCCTACGCACCTGTATAGAAAAGTACTACGAGCAAGATGGGCAGCATATGAACAATATTCTTTTCAAAAAGTGAATTCCCATATGTGTCTTTCCAGACTTTTTATACATGTTTTTGTTATAATTGAAATTAACTTTGGGTCACTAGGATGTATTTTCGTAAATTTAAATTTTACCGCGAAATATTTGTGTGGGCAGTAATGCTCGACTAGGGAGATTAGATCGATGAGATTGGAGAGAGAAAAAGAGTGGACAATTATGTCGGTTATATACGTTATGGGTTATGTGTGTGTGTACCACAGTAATTATTATGTCAATTTTATATGGGGAACAGTATTAAAGGAAATATAGTTTACGTGTGTGTGTTATTTTTTAAAATCTTGACAAAGAAGACCACGATCTCAGAAGAGAAAGAAGGTTCGAAAAAAAAGGCGAGAACTGAAAAATGAGTTCTACAAACGATTTGACGGGGGAGGCTTTTGAAGAATTTACGCGACATAATATGAAGGGCGAAGACAACTCTGATGATATTAGAAAGGTAAATCAAACTGTTACAACAAACGACAAAACAGTGGATGTCAATTAATTTATGCAGACCATTACTACATTTATGCAACAGAATTCTCAGATGTTGGAGCTCTTGCAAATGAACCAACATCTCACCCCATCAATGAGGTCTGATAGCAGTGACATCAAGAATTATAACATTATGCCAGACTTTTCAAAAAGTATTGATGAATTCAAAGGTGAAGGTAACCCCAAAGAAGCAAAAAAAGTGGCTAGATCGGGTGAAAGATACGGCAACTTTACATAGCTGGCCAGATGCCTTTATTTTACAAACAGTCCGAAATCATTTAGTTGGAGCAGCCAGACATTGGTTAAATGGACAAGATCAAAGAAGCACCTGAGAAGAGTTCGAGACAGCGTTTCCGAAAACTTTTGTATTTGAAGAAAATGGAAATGACCTGTGAAATCAGATGTAGAGCCGAGTGCAGTCACCCCGTGCGAGTGTAAGCATCTACTATCGTCAAAAAATAGCATTGCGCAAAGCGCTGCACTTACCATTTCGAGAAATAATGGAGCAGGTAGCTATTGAACTTTTATCGGATGACTTAGCGGACTTTGTTTTGTCAAAGCATCATCTCGACGAGGATGACCTTTTCCAAGACATAGTAAACTATGAGAGGATGTATACTGCGAGAAAGATGAAGAGCAGTAAATCGAGAACTGGAACTGACAAGAAAAATGCAAAGTGGAAAAACTATATAAGATATCACACCAGGAAGGGAAGCGGCAACTACCCTAAAGTGTTATAATTGTAATAGACAGGGGCATTTAATAACAGACTACCCTAATCCTCGGAGACAGCGGGGATCGTGCTTCCAGTGTGGAGCTGTGGATCACAAAACAGCGGAGTGCCCCCAGAGGAGAAGACTACCAGCTAGAAGAGTAGGCAGAAATGAACCAAGCCCAGCGCAACAAGAAAATAGAGAGATAGCAGAGGCAACGCTCATTATTAATAATGCAACCCCTTTCACCGACTATGCTCGAATATAATAGGTATATATTGACAGTAAATTCAGTATTGGACTCAGGAAGCCCGGGTTCATTAATTAGCATTAATTTAGTGAAAGACATTGAATTTGATGTTGTTGAAAGCAATATGTATAATTTTGATGGCATAAACATATCTAAGCTAGATATATTAGGTCATGTCAATGATATTCCTTTACACTTACCAATTTTAATAGTTCCATGTGACAGTATCCCGTTTGAATGTTTATTAGGTCGAGACTTTATCTGTAACGCGAATGTTCAGCTAACCTTTGAAAATAATAATATGCCTTTATTGCACAAAACTGCCTATACATGCAAAATAAATTCAATAGTATATACTAATAAGCTAGTGTATAAAAAAATAAAAAAAAAAGAAATACGAGACGAGTAGAGCTTAGCAGTAAAGCGCAACCACAGGGTTTGGAGCAATATTAATGCAAAAACAGAGTGACGGCAAATTTCATCCTATATTTTTCTTTAGTAAACCAACTAGTGAAGTAGAGTCCAAGTAACCATAGTTATGAACTAGAGTGCCTAGCAATAGTGTATGCATTAAAACGTTTTTATACTTACTTATACGGAATCCCCTTCAATATAATGACGGGCTGTGACAGCTTTAGATTTACGTTAGTAAAGAAAGATGTTATACCAAGGATTATGCGTTGATGTTTGCTTTTACAGAATTATAGAACACCGCTCATATAATCGAATGCAACATGTCGACGCTGTGAGTCGAGTAAATCATATCCTTGAATTGGAAGGGAATACTTTAGAGCAGACTTTAGCCATAAAACAGACAAGCGACGAAAACATTAACAAGCTAAGAGAATTATTAGAAGGGTTCGAACACCCGTTTTATGAATTGCACAACGACTTAGTGTACCGGAAACACGGTAGACATTCTATTGTGTGGCCAAAAGTATATCAATAATTGCTTGAAATGTGTCGAGTTCAATAGGAAGTCAGGAACAATGTATTTTTGTCGATTTTTTGCGATAACTCAAATTTGGTATTTGTTTTAACAGAAATGCCGTCAATGAAAAGAAGTGATATATGTAATGTTTAGAAAAATTCGAAAAAAAAGGGAAAAAATAAAGTTTTTAACTTTCTGATTGAAAAATGGAATTTACAAAACGTTTCTGATGAAATGTAGAAGAAGATTCAGGCTGTAGAAAAAGGTGAGGCAGAACATCTCCGCTATAGGTTTCAGTTGAAACATTATTTTTTGAGTCATACCACGACTGGCTTCAAACCGATGTTGTTTTCAATTACCAATGTGATGAAGAAATGCCACCAACATCATCAGGAATACGTGGTCGTCCTTAAAAAACGTTCCCAATCCTCTTTGAGATCAAAACAACGAAGAATCAAGTCTCTTTTGAGTAACGTCGATGCTGACTTATTAACAAGAACGTCAGTAGCTTCTCTGAGTACTAAAGGAAAGCAAGCAGCAGCTTCCCTAATAAAGGAAGTATGTGAATCGTCCCCTCGAAGAGCTCTTACATACAAAGAGCGAAAAGATTGTTTGAGAAACAATCACTTGAAGCTATATACTCCAGATGAAGCACTGTCAATGTTTATTTCTCATAAATGATCTATTTCCCAGTACAAAAATCTGCAAATGGAGGCTAGTCAACGTGACTATAACCTTTATCTTTCACATTATAAATTAATTAAGTCAAAGAAACCTTGCTTACCTTCCGAAGAAAATATAATTGTTACCAATGATGGGAACACGGTCAGAAAATTCTTTTATAATGCAGCTGTAAGCCCGGCAATTACTGATGTGGATAAAGCTTTAATACAGCGTTTCTGCATTATTCTTAGAACTCTTCCATCGGGGTTTGGAATAGACGTGGACACATTTTGTGATTATACAAACACTACCAGAACTATGTACCTGTCCTCATACAGCTGGTATCCGATGTCTGCTACTGTACATAAGATACTAACCCATGCTCCAGATATTGTCAGTTCCTGTCGTGTACCAATAGGGATGATGTCTGAAGAAGCACAGGTGGCAAAGAATAAAGATGTTAGGCGCATAAGACTTTGACATAGCAGAAAAACTTTCAGAAAAGATAACAACACAGATTTGTTTACGTACCTTCTTGTTTCTTCAGATCCTGTGATAAGTAGTAAGCAAAAGCCCAAAAGTAAACCCCAAGGAATAATCAGCAAAGAAGTGTTAAATTTATTAAAAAGCACTTGAAACATTCACGTTTTTATATACATTATTATTAGTGTTATTATATTTGCATTTAAAAATTTTATATACACATTATTCTTCTAGTTTTTAATTAATATATAATATATATTACATAAAATAACATTATAAACAATAAACCATTAAAACCCATAAATTCGTATACTTCATTTTTGTCGCGTCAAATCGTCGATTTTGCACATTGTGCGATGTGGCAAATTTGGCCATGAAAAAGTGACTGTGTAGATGCAAAAGAATCGTATAAAAAAGCAAATGTGGCAGAAGAAGAAGTGAGTTTCATGACTAGTTCTAATTATGAAATTCACTTAACTTAAAAGTGACAGTAAAATTACATTTATTGTGGACAGTGGTGCCACTAATTACATGGTAAATAAAAATACAGGTCAGTACCTAGTAGAACAATCAAACGTAGACTATGTTATCAACATTGCGAAAAAGGGAGTTGCTGTTACAGCAAAAACTTGTGGAACATTCTATGTAGAAAATATGAATGGAAGTTAAAAATTGAAAGAGTACTACCGTGTGATGGTTTAGAACATAACCTAATGTCCGTTAAACGAATTGAAAAGGAAGGATTTAAAATTATATTTGAAAATAATAAGGTGAAAATTTTAAACATGGCCACGCTAATGGAAGGTAATCTTTGTGGAAATTTATACATATGTTGTATCCTAAGCTTAGGCCGCACACAGCAAATATTATATGTGACGATAGAGACATTCTGCATCGCCGCATGGGTCATTCATCAATTTTTCTATCAAAAACCTTATGTGTTGTATGTGTAAAAGGTAAACAAACACGGACAACATTGAAAAGCATTCCGGAACACAAGAAGGTTACTAGAAGTAGTATCATCGGATGTTGCAGGCCCAATCACACCTCCGAATGGTTTGAAGTATTATGTTACCTTTACCTATCACTTTTCACATGTTAGTTATGTCTATTTGGTTAAAACAAAGAATAAGGTTTTTGAGAAATTTAGATTATGAGGCACTAGTTATAGCTAAATTTTCGTCGAAGATATCGAAATTCAGGTGTGACAATGGAGAAGAATATTCGTCAAAGGAATTAAGAGACTGCTGTCGTAAACAAGGAATCAAAATTCAATACAACGTCCCTAGAAACCCCAAGCAAAATGGTGTTAGTGAAAGATATAATCGCACGTTGTTAAACACGGCTCGCTACCTGCTTATTGATTCAATATTACCAAAAACATTCTGGAGTGGAGCGGTGAGAACAGCAGCCTACATCATCAACAGACTTCCAAGTGTCACCAGCTGAGGTATGGTACCACAAAATCAACACTAGCAATATTAAAGTATTTGGACGTGTGGGACATGTACATGTACCCAAAGAAGACAGAGAGAAATTGGATGTACGAAGCAAGCCCATGCTTATGGTAGGATATGCACCGAACGGATATCGCCCGTGGAATCCATCTAAAGATGAAATTGTGACAGCAAAGAGCATAGTCTTTAATGAAAAGAGAAAACAGCACGATATAACAGATATTCACAAGAACATTGTTATATTGGAAGACATAGGTAATAAAGACAGAATCGCAGCTGATAAAGAAAAAGAAGTTGGAACAGAACCAGAAGAAATGCAGAAAGATGACCTAAAAAGGAGTACAAGAAACAAAAAAGTGCCTGCTTATATTTAGGATTATGAAACTGATTTGATGACAGCTATGTCAATTGAATGTTACAATTCTATGATATAATTGAAGAAGTATATGCACAAGCAGCGCGCATGGTAACAATATGGATATGATTATTTCTAGTTGCAAAGGACAACATGTATATAAATTTTTCCTCTTTGTAACCCCATCCATGGACCCTGTATATGCGTGATGTGTATATATTCATCATGCAATAGAAAGAAAAATGTCGTCAAATAAATTCCGGTTTAGAGATTCACTAAAGTTAATTAGAGTTGAAGAATGTGATAGTTACTTATATAAAACTAACTTTGGAAGAAGACATTTCTTAAAGCTGGAAGACAAACAGTGTCTAACGATATTTCACTGAATAGACTAACTGGAAACATTTCATGTGAGAAGCTTTCAAATTTACGACAACAAATTCGAGTGTAGATGAAGAATATCGTTACTTCTATAACCAGCTTTTTGACAACACAGCTACGAAAGTACTGCAAACTCGATTAAAAACAAAAAGAAACCAAAAGAATCTTAAATAACTTTAAATTCTAGCAAAACCACTCACTCAAAGTTCGAGCAGCTGTTGCCATTATTAATGTGTTATTTAGAAAATGTTGTTGAATTGTTTTCCTTTCCACTGAGTAGATCGCTTTTGAATATGTTAATTTAAACTTATGTTATTATACATATTATAATATACATATTAAGCATATGTATTCCATTTGAATAAACATTTTGTTATACATTGTACCTTTAATTCATAACTTTAGCTTAAAATAATTGAAATTCATGTTCTGGATAAAAGTGGTATATACAGTACCGGTCATTTCCAAGTTAACGATACATAAATTCTATAAAATTATCACAGTTGGTAAAAAATGTGAAAACTTTCGAACTGTGGTGGAAAACCCAATGTAGCGATAAGAACTTGAAGTATTCCCCTTTCTATGCGAGCATAAATATTTCATCGACAGAAGATGCTTTTTCAATAAAAAAAAAACCCATAGTAAAGCAGTTGTTTTATTTCGCTGCCAGTTCCAAGTTAACGATCTCACTTTACGCATCTAGAATTCAGAATATTTGTAGGTGAATTTTTTTCAACAAAGGTAAGGAAAGCACATTTAAAGAGCATTTGTTTTCATTTAATTTTTGTTTATTAGATGTTAAATTATCAACGTAGGGACGTTCAAATTAGAGAAATGATAGTAACGGATCGTGAAGCGGATAAGCAGGAAATACAAAAAATATAAAATTATAAAGCCAGGGGCTATACAAATTTGCGATAAATATCGACAACACGGAACTTTCGCAGATTTGCCTCGCAAAGCAAAATCCAAAAAAACATCCGTCCGAGAGGATGCACGTATTGTGAGAGAAGTTAGGAAAAATCCTACAGTAACAGCACATGAGATTAGAGATGCACTTAATTTATCGGTATCACCCAGAACAATTAGGCGACGACTAAAGGAAGCTAATTTGGTAAACAAAAAGTGTTGGAAGAAACCATTTATCAGTAAGAAAAATAAAGCTCGGCGATTGGCATTTGCTAGAGAATTTATCAACAAACCAACTAACTTCTGGGACAAAGTCGTTTGAAGCGACGAAACTAAATTTGAGATTCTGAACCCAAACAAGCAACAAAGAGTGTGGCGTCGCAAATCAGAAGGCTTACAGGACCGGTTTCTTCAGTTAAACACGGTGGAGGGAATGTTATACTGTGGGGCTGTTTCTCGAAGTCGGGTGTTGGAAATTTAGCTGTCGTTGAAGGAAGAATGACTGGGGCGTCGTATGTTGAGATTCTAGAAAATAATCTACTACAATCTACTGAAAATATGGGTCTAGAAAAATTTCTCTTCATGCAGGATAACGACCCCAAGCATAAAAGCAGGGTTACTGTGCAGTCTTTGAGAGAGTCAAACATTGAGCTCTTGGACTGGCAGCCCCAGTCACCCGATCTCAACCGAATAAAACATCTTTGGGCCATCCTTGATAACAAAATTCCAAAAACATCGAGAAGAAATCAGGAAACATTCTTGAACGAACTTCAACGGCAGTGGCAATTAACACCACAAAATATTTTGGACAATTTAGTCAGTAGCATCACACAACGTCTTCGTGCTGTTCTCACAAGTAAAGGAGGAAACACGAAATATTAATTTTATTACGATATTTTTTAAATGTATTTTTTTGTAGTTATTTTATTATCGTAAACTTAGAAATGTCCCACATTAATGTAATCTAATCAAGTACATTTTAATTTATTATTATTAGCCTAAGATATTTTTAATAAAATTTTTAACAAGTATTAATAACATTTGTTGTAGTTTCATATTCCAAGAACAATTTACTTAGATCTTGCCTATTCGATCAAGTGAAACAATAAACACGATCGTTTTACTATCTCATTCCAAACAAAAAAAAATATATAAAGTGAAGCTAAGTGAAAAAGAAACCCAAAGTTTACAGAAATGTGTAGGTTTAATTAATTAATAAGTAACTAATACAGACCAGAATTAAAACTTTAATTAACTTCTCTCAGAAGTTAAGGTTCTGTGCTTAACCCTAAATTTCATATCTGATGACATTTGAAACGACTCTTACTTAAACTATTTTTATGATGCGTTTAAATAGGTGGTCCCTTACTCTTGGCACAATTTCCTGCACTATGTGGCCTTCTTATTTTTTGAAATAGATATTTTAATACTATTTTATTATCTACAGACAATTTATCCATTGTCTGTAGTTGTCTGTTAGTTAAAATATATTACAAGAACTGTACCCGTTTAGTAAAAACTTTATGACTTATGTAAATAAAATCATATGTCTGTTAAGTTTCTAAGCAATCTTAGGGCAAGTTAAGAGCATAAAATAAAGCTCACGGCAAAGAAGATGAGGACAATGCTATAGTTTTTCTACCAGACATTTTTGTTGACTTAAATCCGTCCTTCGTTAATATACAACATAAATTAGTTAAATAAATATTTTCTTAGTTTACTTTTAAATCAACAAAAAGTACAAAAGTGTACAAACTGTTTATCTTGTTACAAGATACCTCCCAAAATAAATGCAAATATACCTATTTAATACAAGAGTTATTGAAAATAAGCGCAGATGATTTATGTATTATTGTCACTGATTTTTACGAATATACTTTAAATTCAAATACAATATAAATTTAGAAAGACAGATACAAAGTCATATAAAAACTTTAAGATTAAACGATAAATACAATCAGTTTTGTTATTATCTACGAAAAATCCTTGATATTTTAAAGCAGTATAGCAAAATAGTAGACTGAAAAAGTATTGTCCATATTTAAGCTGTAGAACGTTTGGCTAAATGCTGCTGTTTCTACTATAGACCATCTAAAATTATTCTAATAGGTTCGACATATTACTACCTAATTCTATAATTTAAAAAGAAAATCACCGTAGTCAAAAATGGCAATACTGTAGACCAGATATGTGAGACTAATCCGTAAACTAATAGAATTTTATAAACCAACACATTTTATGTATTTGAAACAGATTTAGCAACAAATAAGACATCAATGACGAATATACACATCGAGAAAATGTGAAATTAGCTATATCTATATATGTACGGCGAGAGAACGAGGAGGGGATTGAGTGGAATCCGATCGATTCTGTGTGGGTCGCGTGTTAGTACGCTTCTAACAACGTTGGTATGTAGACATACTGTGTGTAAGAGTGCAAGTAATAATTCGGAGTCATGGTCGCCCGGAAGTGAGAGTTTCGCATACTTATTTTGTTATTCCTACCAAGCTTAGATGAAACTAATAAGAAATTCTAAAGAGGAAAATAAAAACAGATTCTGGTGAAATAAACGAAAAGAAAAATAAATACTCTAGAAAAATATGCACAAAATAAATAAAAATTCTAAGATGCAATATCGAGATGTTCATATGAAGGGTTCGAAAATGTCCCCCTCCTTGGCTGAACAATAACCTAGTCGGTCGTAAAACTCCCGCCTCATTCGCTCGAGAATTTCAGGGGTCACTGTCTTGGAAATGCCGACCATATTTTCCTGCAAATCGTGCAGGTTAGCTGCCGTCTCAAATCGGTATAGATTTTCTTTGATATAACCCTATAGAAACCGCAAGGAGTGAGATCGGGTGATCACGGTGGCCATTTTATCGTACCCCTCCTGGCAATAACACAACCAGGAACGGTGTTTTGTAAAAACGTCATTACTGCTCTTGTGTTATGCGTAGGACAACCGTCTTGTTGGAACCAAATTCCATCCAAATCGGCGTTAATAGCACGGACTGCAGGAATAATTTGAGTTCTCAGCAAATCCAAATATCTCTCTCAATTCAAGTTGCCGTCAATAACAAATGGCCGTATAATATTATCACCCATGATACCCGCCCAAACGTGAAGTTTTTAAGGGTTCTGAGTTCTAACATTATGGGTTAAATGTTGATTTTCCCGAGACCAATAACGCACGGCTGAAGGATTATGATGGCCATGACGTGGAAAAGAGGACTTGTCCGAAAACAGAATATTTTTAACAAAAATTTTTGTCTCGGTTAGCCCTCTCCAACACGGACTCACAAAACTCCAGTCTGGCAAAATTGTCATCGGGAAAACTATCCTGGCAAGTTTGAACTTTGAAACATTTGTATTTATTGCGTTTCAAAATATTTCTTTTTTCAACAACAGTTCTTTTTTAATACCGGTTTCGTCTGATATTTGGCGACTAGAGCAAGGTTCACTTATTTCAACGTACGAACAAACCCTCACCTCTCTCCTTCCGCTCGAGATTAATTCGAGGGATTTGAGGCTGTTCGTCCATTTGGTGGCATTTTCTGCAATACCCGACAACACAGCCACATTTCTTAAACGCATCGACGATATTTGAAATCGTCTATGCGCTTGGAATAGGCCGATCGACGTACTCTACTGAGAAGAGATCGATCGTCTGCTGTCGGCTATGTCCAGAGAAATACCAGTGAATAATCTGAACTTTCTCTGCAGTTGTATAAATGGACATCTTGTATTCGTTAATTCTTACTAAGATCGTCCGCACATAATACAGTCTACCTCGTAACTAACCACATCGGTAACCGTAAGCCGTCGACTGCCGCTAACCCCCCCACTTGTGGTGAATCACCCATTCGCGTTTATTGTTGTCATTGTTTCGTATAGCTAGACATTTTCTTTCCTTGTGTGCATATACAACCGAGCATTGGTTCATAAATTTTTACTAGTTCACTAGATATATTTTACATAAATACAACTTCCTAATTGTTAAAAATTCGCAATCTTATTATTACTATTAAAATAGGTGCACTTACTACTGTATCTTTCAAACACAATTTCTGTTTCAGAGTTCTGATCATATGCTTCATTTTCAAACTTAATTTGAAAAAGGAAAATTGAAAGTGGCACTTTCTTTTTTCCTTTTTATATTAGTTACCAAAAGAAAATAGTTCTTTTTATGTGCAGGGAAAATTCTATAAAATAAATAACTGTAAAATACAATGATAAATGTTGATAAAAACAAATTCATTGTGAACGTATTCAAATTGAGCGGTGATTCTTTTGTCTTGTGTCACTCACAAGGAAACACAGGTAAGTGCATCTCACCGATTTAAATGAAACTTTGTGGGTTTATAGACCGATCTAGTGTGAGAACAACAGTAACTATCTTAGCTGCCCAATCGCTCATTGGCGAGGTGTAAAGCACCCCAAGCTCAACACTACCCTTCGCTGTTTGACTCAATAACTAAGAAACTATAAGAGATATAAAAAAAAAGTTAAGACAAGGTTTAAACTGTTTTACATGCTCTTAACGATGGCGTAAATATTTTCTCTATAACAAATATTTGTTTTCAATTTTTATATACTACAAAAATATAGAAGCTACATAGAATTTACATACATATGTTATGTAGCCATAAGATATCTTCTTCGTCATATGTAGTTTTAAGATATTTAATTCAGTTCAAACAACAAACATATTAATTATCATCCGAAATTGTATTTGTGTTTAACATTCAATTTATATCTATTGTACTTCGACCAAATTTAGTCATCTTGTTTTCTTGTAATCTCTTTTCTTGTAATTTGTTTTCTTGTAATCTGTTTCCTGTGACGTAATGTAAATAGTAATGTACTATAAGAGGAATGATAATAACGTAGGGACATTACTGTTAAAACGCTTAACATAATCAGAACAGCCTAAGCTGAAACTTCGACTCCTATTCGAAATAAAGTATTGACAATATAACTCTTGTCGTTGCCTTATTTTACCTCGCCGACTACTTCACCGCAGTTTCTGGAAAACATCATTAAGTCCGCTCGACCAGTACATCGTACGTTCGTGCAACTTAATTCATATATATTACATCTGCCACAAAATATTCTTACTTGTATAAAAAAAAAATCATAACTGATGTGCTGTTTTTACAGTGATGAAGAAAACACAAGTGGTTATCAAATGATTTTATTAATAAAATTTCAGTACAGAATTTACTGACAACTGTTTAAAAGTATGTTACGAAATACATTACGATGCGTATTGCGTATACATAGTAAGAATGATAGGTAATCTGTGTAGAAATCTTGAAAACGAAGGAATTGCTTACTTACACCATGCACAACGAATAAACGCAGGCTTGCCGCAAATGCCACATTGTCGTGTATTTTGTGCATCCTTCGGGAAGCAGAATCTTACAGGATCTTTAAAATGTGCTAGCCGTTCGGCGATGTACGTACTTTTATACCGTGCGTATTTAAATAGATTGAAGAAACTTGGCGATGACAATTGATTATGAGTTGAAGATTGTAACTGAAGAAGTTGCCGGAAAGATTATATAGAAATACTAAACCTAGATCACAAATAACACATTAATTAAAAGGTTAGTGTAATTTTAAGTTATATATTTATTATCTTTCAAAATTCTAAAAAGGGAAACTATTTCGGCTTGTTATTTAATAATAATTTCCGTTAATAATATTAATAGTAAGTATTCTTACACAAGATACTTCTTCAAAATTTAAAGTTAAATGTTCATTTGTCACTGGAGATACATTTATATTTCAGTATATAATAAAACCAGGCAAAGTTAGAAATTTTGATCCGTTTCAATGTCCGGGAAACTAACTTCTCAGCATTTTAAAGATTGGTTTACAGATGTGTACTTACCAAATACTTAAATACTGGAGCTGAAGGTATTTGGTTATTGGATTCCTAGAGTGGGCATTGTCCAAGTGATGTGCAAAATTTAGTACTAATGAACAAAAAAGTAAATATTTTTACAATTCCAAAGAAAACAACTTCAATGGTACAACCTTTAGACGTTTACGGTTTTAGAATATGGAAAAATTTTGTGAAAACATTTTTAGATGAAGTACTACTTATGGATTACGACATAATTCTACACCGAAGAAACAGTGTTATTAAGTTACAATCTTTAACTTATAATGAATTGTCATCGCCAAGGTTCTTCAATCTATTTAAATACGCATAGCATAAAAGTGGATACATCGCCGAACGGTGACCACATTTTCAAGATCCTGTAAGATTCTGTTTCCCGAAGGATGCACAAAATACGATACAAAACAATGAGGTATTTGCGGCAAGCTTGCGTTTATTCGTTGTGTAAGCAATTCCTTCGTTTTCAACATTTCTACACGGATTACCTATCATTCTTACTATATATACGCAATACGCATCGTAATGTATTTCTTAACTTACTTTTTAAACAGTTGTCAGTAAACTTTACACTCACATTTTATTAATAAAATCATTTAATAACCACCTACGTGTTTTCTTCATTATTGTAAATGTAGCACATCAGTTATGAATTTTTTTACACAAATAAGAATATTTCGTGGTAGATATATATGCCGGGTGATCCAAGGTACCGATCAGATTAAATTTCTAAGAAAAAATGTTAAAGTAGCAATTTGATATATCTATTAGTATTTGAATTATCGCCAAAAGAATCTACTTTCCAAATATGATATAATAACGAAGTCGTTTAATTTGAAATTTCTGAGAAAAATGATAAAAACTGTGATTTTTCCAAATGACATGGTTATTTTTTTTATTTTAATCAGTAAAGCTTCCTCTTGCAAATGAGATCTTCTTTATCAAATTCGGTTAATTCAAAACCGAAATTAGAACCAATTTAATTATAAAACATTACCCCTCCTCCCGAGTTTTTATTTTTTATTCTACAGAAAAAAAGGCCCCCCCAAAAAAAAGATTCCAAATTCTACTAGCTCTACGATGATAAGATTTATTTGACAACTTATATGGGTATATTTTCTAGAAAAATCCTTCGTTTTCTGACTATAGTGGTTATGCCCCCCTAGCAGCAGAAATAGGAACTATAATTTCCAGCAGTATATAAAAATTCTGAAATTTTTTTTCTTCAAAAAAATAAGGGGGTGGAGGTGTTTCCCTAAATAAATATTTGTTATAGGAAAAATATTTATGCCTTCGTTAAGAGCATGTAAAACAGTTTAAATCTTGTCATTAACTTTTTTTTATATCTCTTATAGTTTCTGAGTTATTGAGTCAAACAGCGAAGGGTAGTGTTAAGCTTGGGGTGTTTTACACCCCGCCAGTGGGCGATTGGGCAGCTAAGATAGTTACCGTTGTTCTTACACTAGATCGGTGTATATACCCACAAAGTTTCATTTAAATAGGTGAGATGCACTTACCTGTGTTTCCTTGTTAGTTTATTTTTTAATTGTGGTAAAACAGTGAGTCCCGGTGGTAGTATTTGTTGATGATCTGGTCATAATATCAAAAGATTAAAGAAGCTTAAAAGAGACAGTATTGAAAGTGATAGAAGTAGCAAACTATACAATCAACATTTGCAAATAGTGATAAGTAGCCAGAGAATATTCAACCCCAGAATATTGATATTGAGGCACATACGAATAGTTATAGTAAATACGGACGTCGTATTAAAAAGCCTGTAAAACTAAACTTATAAAAAAGAGGCGTGTTGTGTATGTAGTTAGTAAGAATGATATTTACAAAGTTGGCGGCATTACATGGGGTTCCCGCCAATAACATAGTGGTAGACAACTTCATATAATACACATCACATGTCAAACGATAGTTGAATGTTCAGTAAATCACATTATTATTGTAAGTGTTCAATAAAGATAGTATACAATAAAACAATATTGACAGACACGCCCTTTTGCTTCTGAGCACAAAGCACACAGAATATTACCTGTCTATTAAAATTACTACAAACCGTACGAAGATATCTCAAATAGTTGTAACAAACATTGAAACATGCAAATAGTTAATACTTAAATCGGAAACAATTTTTTTTCGCATAGTTCTATATAGTTAGGTAACGCTACCTGGTGGTGATGCATTTAATTCTTAAAATATTACAAGAGATTACGTCCCCCTAACGCACATTTATCGTTTTTTCAAGATTTTTCAAAGTTGACGAAGAAATTGACGAATATGCCCACTATTCCAGGAACTACCAAGTTAAATTGCCCGCGAAATTAAAAAAAAAATGGCCGGGGACATATTCATCAAAATTCTTAAAGCTATGTATGCGAATGTGATCTTTATTGTCGGAACCACATCACCAACTTAAACAATTACAATTAAAAAAAAAGCATTTACTGAGTAGATGCTTTGCATTAAGAAAAGAATCACCAACGTCGATATGAATAGCTGGTATTTTCTGAAATTACTTCCAGATATATTTCTTCAAATTTCGAACGACTCAATAATGAAGTAAAGGTGCAGAACTCTGCAGAAATTATTAAAGCAGATTGTTGTTGTTGATTTGCAAAGTTCTTAATCTAAAATTTTCATTTTTTTTTTGTAAAATATCTACCTCTATAAAAGTATCTTTATTTGTGCTTTCTCATAAAATCAAGTAAAAGTTAACTAGTGACAACACTTCCTGTCACATAATAACTACAATTGATCTTACAGATTTACTTACCATTAAATGCTAACAATAAAAATGATTTTGATTTATCTAAGCATTTTTAAAAGCCATAGCAGGTGATCTGTACGAACAGTTCATTGTATAAAAGATCATCTCTACATCTTTCAGTGTTTTGTATGCTTGTAGTGTAACTTGATAGTATTTTTAATTACACCATCAGCTTATTTTGAAAACAACTACGCGAAAATGTTTGTTTCAAAATAAGCTGCGTGTATTTTAAGGTATACTTTTTAATAGATAATGTTTTAAAAACCCTGTTCTTATATCTTGACTGTGATTTAAATGAAATAATTATGTAATATTAAAAATACCTTAATACTACATAATTGTTTAATTATAGAAGGTGTTTCACGATGAACAAATGAACAGAAAATATTTGTGTTTAGATATTTATTTCTGAATATTGCTGAAGAGGACATTATGCAATTGATCACAGGTATCTCTTTGATACAAACAAACGCCCCATGCAAGAATATAGAATTCCTTTGATTTACTCCTAACATCCTTTGGGGTCATACTAGCGTTGGAAAGGATTCATTTATAAGCGTCAGTCCCATACATATAGCGAATAACATTGGCGTCTATGTGTAAGCACGCCCTTCTCACTCTTCAGTTTCCCCACACACACGCCAGATGCCAGTTAGTTGCCTATCATACATGCTTGAGTTAGGTGCTCGACTTCACTGCTTATTTTAGGAAATTATTGCGTATATTTTATCAGTTTTAATCGTTGATTTTTTCCAAATAAATACTTAATTGTAATATTGCCGTATATTGAGCAAAGAAATCGTTCTCAATTAAAAAAAAAAATTGATAGATTCCAAAAATAAATAGAGCCTCTCATTATAAAATAACTAGATTAAATTTTTCCGTTTCCAAATATTCAATATATTAAATGTTCAAATAAACATTTTTTCTAAATCTAATTAATGAAATTTTATATCAAAATGAATCGTATTTGTATGTGTAAAAATTCAATTGAACCTATTATTACCATAAATAATAGATAGACATTCAAATAAGTAGTTATTTGCAGTGTCGCCAGTAACATAGTGCCATTTAACGACTTTCTAAAAAGAATATAATTCAAAAAAAAACTATTCCATAGTATAACTACAAGATACAAACAAGGCAAATCAAAAATAACAAAGGAGCAAAAGATCGAGAAAGGCAACGATAATCAATTAAAGAAATAAACTAGGGGTATAACGCGTCACTGGATCAGAATCTAGCGCGATCCTCTCATGACAGCGGTTAAATTATTACTGGTACTGATTCGTTCCCGTCGCGCAACTCCCCGCCTTTATATTTTTATAGCGAGTAAATTTTACAACAGAATAAAACAAAGAGAGACATTATTAATCGCCCTCGATTAAGTGTAGCATCAACATTCACAGTTAAGCAAGATGCAAATGTATGACTTGTAGAAAGTGAAGAAAATAAATATATATTCAAAGCAGAGTTATTATCCAAACGCAGGTGTTGTAAATTAACTTGTGATATATGCAATATTTGTGTCCATACATACTCATGTACGTGCCCTAACTTTTACATTAAAAACACAATTTGCAAACACATTCATATATCATTAAATTGCTCCGATATTACATTAAATAAGGAAATGGGCATGGGGCATTACGATAAGAAAGAAGAAATGGGATTATCTCTTACTAATGTTATATATAGTAGCAAAAACAAAAAATCAAAATTAAAAGACGATGTGGTAAATAAACTGTTTAATTTAATTAAACAATTAATTTAATTTAAAATTATGCACTAATAAAAAAATTGAAAAGCAGTTACATTTTTTTTCAACAAAAAAGATAACTGCTGCAACTAAAAATTCACTGCAAAGACCGACTTAATTAGAAATGAAAAATATACATAGATTTTTAAATGGAGAGCAAACGTGCGTTATTGGTGAACACAATGACCATAGTTATATTTGAGTTGTATCAATAAAATTGTATGTAAAACTTTATTTTTTATTTCTTTTTTTCTATCGCAAGCTACTCCAGTTAAAAATTCTAATTCTTCTAAATTAGATTTCAAATTGGTTTAGATGAAATAGTTCAAATGCAGCTTCAATTATTCGTTTATACATTTAATTTTAGATTTTAATAATATAATTTATTTTTTACTTGAATACTAAGCACCTAATCATTCTGTATATGAACTTGTAAACACTAACTTTAAACAGCATCGCTGAAGCATAAGAACGAAATGCGGCCAAATATCTACCTGAATTATTCAGTTCATAGAATTTATACATTTAACAATTTTTTTGTAATAACTTCACATAGATATTCAGCTATATCCTCTAATTTCAAATTCGTACAGTCCACGCATGCGTATATTGCGGAATGTACGGCAGCATTTAACGTCTCTTGTCGTTAAGTAGTGAAGTAAAATTTTGTGAGAAACGAGGGAATCGTATTATGTGAAATTAAACTGTTAAATTGTTTATGTTTATGTTTTAATCGGACCTGTGTTGCTCGCCGATAGTTTGAACCAAGAAAAAGACAAGAGAGTACCGAATATGTGTCGATTTTAGAACTTTGAATAAGTATTTGGTACGTGATTAATTTTCATTACCATTGATTGACGACCACTTAGACCAACTGAAAAATAAGAAGTATTTTACGAGGCTAGACCTTAAGAATGCTTTTTACCATATAGCGGTAGACGATCGATCAGTGAAATATACCTCATTTATCACGCCAACGGGGCAATACGAATTTTGCAGGATGCCATTTGGCCTCAGCTCAATCCCTGCAACATTTTCCAGATTCATAAATAAAGCTTTTAAAGAGTTGATTCGGTTAAACAAGGTTCAAATCTACATAAACGATATCCTAATAGCGACTACGACAGTTAGCGAGAATTTGGAAATACTTAAACAAGTCTTTAAGATCCTAAGCGATAACTTGCTGGAACTTAGAATCGATAAATGTTCTTTTCTGAAAAGACAAATTGATTTTCTAGGGTATAGTATTAACGAAAACAGAATTATTCCCAATGAAATGAATATAGAATCCATAAAGAAATACCATGTACCTGCAAATACTGCAAATTTTTCGTTAATAGCCAAACCACTTTGAGTTGTTGAAAGAAAAAACGCAAAATTTCAGTTTGATGAGAAACAGATGGAATTCAATATAATCTATATGTACCACACCGAAGCGGGACATTATGGAGTAAACAAAACTCTAGAGCTTGTTACTAGGACATATTGGTTTCCAAAAATATGGTCGAAGATTCAAGAATTTGTTGGTAATTGCCTGAAATGTATGGAATTTAATAGGAAATGGGGAAAACAAGGACACCTGCATAGCTTACCAAAAGGAAACTTACCGTTTGATACCGTACACGTGGATCATTATGGACCTCTCCCAACGACCATCCGCAAACGTAAATATACCGCGTTAGTAAGTTCCGTAGTAAAGTGAACCGCTAAAATATATGGACAGTGTTACAACGTTTGCCCGGTATGAAAGTATAAGGTGGAGAGCGCGCGAAGCGAATCAAGGACGCTCATAGCACAAGCGACAACATTATTCGTTAAATGTATTGGACTCGCGACTATAAATAAATCGTTACGTACCCTAGTATATTTGAGATTCGTGTTTTACTTCAAACTTGTTCAAAGAATTTACTAATGATAATGGCATAAAACATCTTGATAGCTGCTGGAGCGGCTAAATCGAACGAGCAAATCGAGAGGATGAACTCCATTATAACGCCAACACTTGGTAAACTAGCAGATCAGAACAAATGTGAATGGGACGATTTGGTGTCGGATGTGGAGTTTGGGATGAATAATACTGTAAATCGCACGACTGGAGAAACCCCTCAAAACTCCCATTTGGTCATAACCAGTTAGGGAAAATTCATGTTAATATCCGAGAGACGTTAGAAACGATTATTCAGGACCAAAATAGAAATTTAAAAGAAATTAGATCAAAGGCAGAAAAATGAATTGCGGAGAGCCAAAGTAGAAATGAGAAGGACTATAACCAGCGGAGAAGAGCTGCATATCGATATGATCCAGAATAGCATGTGAAGTAATGTAGACACGACTCCAAGAATTAATAAGAAACTTATCCCAAAATATCGTGGACCCTATCAAGTCAAAACTATTCTACCTAATGATCGATATATTATAACCGATATACCAGGTTTTCAAAACACTCAAATACCATATCAAAAGCGTCCTCGATGCTTCAAGACTGAAGTCATGTGAGTCAAGGTTAAACTAATACTTGCCTAGATTATATCTCGTTATGCTTTATGTAATTCTTATGTGTATGTCAGATGTCTTTATTGTCTCTCTTTATTATGTCTCTTTATTATGCCTGTTTAACGATTATGTCCAGTTATTTGTCACGCATTGGTATTACGGAAGAGAGAAATATTGTATTTATATGTATTTATGAGTTACTTAATGTTTACGTATAAGAGGAATGTGATCGAGATCGATCAACTATCAGGAAGGCCGAATTATAGTAAGTAAATTTTAAATAGAAGTAAGGTTATGCGAGAAGCGAGGGAATCGTACTATGAATGTGTTTTAATCGAACCTAACGAAAACTACACCACAGTAGTTAAAATTAGGGTATACGAAGAGCTTATTTCCAAAACGCTGCAAGTCCTTTAGAAACCAATGGACTTGCATTTTTGAAATACGCTCCTCATGTACAATAAAGGATGTATTTGTCGAAAATGTGACCGAGGAACCCATATTTGAAAAAATTGTATTTTACATATATTTATAAAAAATGCAACACATTAACATAAAAAACACAAGCCCAACATTTTTTTTAACTAACTGGTATTTTTGAGTAACACATTTAACAAAATTTTATTTTTATTTTAGGTCCAAGAGGCAGCTACATAAATAAAGCGATTGGATACGTGGAATTAAAACACAGTGGTCCAGTAAATCACTTTCATTACTTCTCATAGCCTGTAACCGTAACTTTCGTTTTTGTTTATAATTTCTTTCCCATTTTTTTTCTTATTTTTTCTAACTTTTGGATCGTAGTTGATTAACATAGTGGCACAATACAATGCTTAGAGCAACTTTTATGAGTTTGATTTTTCGTATTCCACAAAGTGTTAAGCATTACGTCGATTTCTTTACACAAGAATATTTTTAGATTGTTTTCTATGAAAAATGCGTAATATGACGTCAGGGATATTTTGGCGGTTATTCAAAATCACAATTTTCATAATTTATTTTTGTTAGTACGATTAAGTTAAAAAAGATTTTGATTTAACTTTTATTCACTGCACATCTTTTTAATCTATCTACGTACTAGTGAACATTTTGATTTGGTCATCTTTACTACATATATATATTTTTTTTGGTTCCAACAGATGCCCATGTTTTATTAATTTACTATTGTTGCGCTTTATTTACAATTTCGATAGTTTCTCGAGCTCACAAACCTTTTGCGTGGTACTTTTCACGTCAATTTCTATTTGTCCCAGAAAAATAATAAAATTCCCTTAACAACTTCCACAAGCGTTCGTATTCGTTAAACTTCGGGAAACACCTTCTATACGTTTCGGTTATCAATTACAAATATCTTAGCAATGCTTGGTATGGTTCAAATTTGTTTTCTTAGATAAATGTACACTATTATCAAAAAGGCAACCGTGAGCGTGCTTAAGTTTGTATAAATTTTCGTATATGTTAAAACTTTATATTATATCGTAAGTTGTATATGTATTTGGAAGTGTAGAAATTAGCTAGCAATAATGCTTATAAACTCACATGATTGCCCTGTGGAGTACCCTAAATATGTTATCGATTATTTGGTGCAAGCATTGAAAACGAATGCCACATTTCTTTTATCTTGCATATATAGCGATGAAACGGTTCCAAATAGAATGTATTGTATTAATTGGGTAACAATATTCGTTCAATCAATGAATATACATCCATTTCCTCTAAAAATATTGGAATTATTATAAAATGAAATATAAAAATATACAGCAAGAATTTTTTTCAAAAATCAGCTTAAAGTAATAGTAGACAGAAGTAATAGAGACAAAATGCCTACAATAAAAATCCTACATCTCTGTTCTGATCCTCAAATAAATTTGAGAGTATCACAAAATGTGAGAAGAAATTATATTGCCATGACAAGAAATTTACTTTAACGGTTTGAAAATTACTTAAAAACACAGCCAAAACAAAATTCGCCAACTAAAAGCGTTATTTAGAATACTTAGAAATAATTTTCCTTTAACGAAAACTTACTGCACGTTGTAGAGAGGTAACCTGTAGTTGCACCTCTTAGGGTGCGTTTATAGTGAAGCTGCCATATTCGATAAGAGCGATGAATTACCAAAACGGGCCAATCGGTGCTCGTTTTCGTAACCACAGTTACAGAAGCGAGCTGCAATGCTGGCGATAAGAACGACAATACTAGCAAAACAGAGAGATACATTGTTTGTATGTGGGTGTTCATGTTGGAGCTACGCGACATCTGTGGATAGCGATGGTGAGCAAAAATAGCATTTATAATCGAACTGTCAAGTTGTATCTGCTTTAATCAGCTTTCGTTTTAATGGATATCGAGAACTTAATAAGCGAAATTTACTTTAGGCCCCCAATATGCAACCAACATAATCAAAACCAAAAAGGACAGACTGCAATGAAAATATTTACGATACACTGTCAAATAACGCGCTTGTCGAAGCTTCATAAACGTCATCCGCAATGCATATTTCTCGACGCTTAAATTGCTGCTAATGTCGCTATTATCGAGTATCGCAGCTTCACTCTAAACACACCCTTACTGACAATGCGAGAAACTGTGTATGTACAAATTTAACCAAATTCACGGGGCACCATGGTATTTGCGCTTATTACAGGCGACTATAAGCGTAAATTAATCGAAATTGCCAAAATTTCTAATAAACAATGATAATTAAAGGAATACAGTAAGACGCGGAAAAACGTACCTATTCCCGAGTTCAAAAACTATAATCTTCTGACTACGGCAAGGTTAGGAGTTGCGTGTTCGAGTCCTACCAGGGTCAGTGTTGGGGAATAATTAATTGCGTAATACCCTCTACGAAAAGGGCGCGATAGTAAAAAAAAAAACGTAGTTATGGCAAGCGTACCACCATATACCGCCTAGGAAACCAATTGTTTTCGGTGCCTAACGCAAAGTCAACGAAAAAACTGAGCCATTTTTGGACATTTGATTTAAATTTATTGATACAAATTATTCCTTAGAAATTCTAGTTGTGTGTATTTTTAGTTGCTGTTGTTGTTGTATCGGGCGAAGCGTCGGGTTACGGAATACACCTCGCACTTCTAGGCATCGATTACTATGATCACTAGCCGACCCTACTAGAATTTTGCCGAATCCAGTGGTGTTCCAACCTTTGGTAGGGATTTTCAACGTGCCAAACATCGTATTGATCCGGGGTCTACGATTTTGCTTCCTTATCCGAGAAAGCGTACTTCGATTTTTATCCGTAATTAAAAAACAACCGTCTCGACTGGGATATGAACCCGCACCGTTCGAATCGAAAGGCAAATATGCTAACCGTTCGACCACCGAGACGGTCTCTTAGTTGTTAGAATAATAGTTCCAGTTGTTGCTTTTATTGGGTGAACGATACAGTTCGATTTAAATTTTATTTTTTTATTTCAAAAACCTTTTTTTTATTTGATATATTTAATTTCCTATTTTAGATAGTAAGATTTAGGTAGTAACAAATTGTTGTTTACTTTCTTGCTCTGCATTTTTACTTCAAACATAAGTTTTTTATTTTAGACAGTAGGATTCCTTAGCACAATACAGTTACTTATTTTATGATTCTATACTACATTACTTTTAGTTTATAAAGTTTTAATTCCTTTATTAATTTAACTCAGATTTTTTCCTATTATGTGAATTATAAAAATAAATATTTTCTTGGATCTCGGAAATGGAATAAGGCGGGAATACACTCGGTACCACTAACTAGTTGCGACTAACTTATTCGCCGATCGCAACTCTTCAACTAACGAATAACGGTGACGGAAGGAGCGCAGCACCGCAGCTACGATCCAACAACTGTATACGTTTAATACATTGTTAAGCACCGAAAATATTTGATTTCCGTGACGGTATACACGATTTGGTCGTCGCCACACCTACAAAAAATAATAAATCTTTAAAGCAACTATAGTCTATTTTTTAACTAGATAGACCACCTTTAAATTTGCGCGCTAAAAGCACGCCCTATAATTGGTGTATATGAAATCCAATTCATACAAGGAAATTTTGCAATATCAAACATTTATGTTTACCATTACTGATGTTAACTTATTGAGGTTATAATCGTGTCTGCTTTTAGTTTGTCTTCCTACTTTTGTTAAAAAAACAGTTCTTTTTAAAACTCTTCAGATAAATTATCGCGAGTTTTTACACATTTTGCTTACATAATGGATTCTGCACCAGGAACAAGTAGGGATTTCAACATGTCGCCCCTAAAGAAACGTACGGCCTTAGGATACTTTTCTCTAATTGAGAAGGATACTATTATAAACATGTACAAGAAGTGCATCTTGGATAAACAATATAAGTCTACGAGAGCGATTGTATCACATATTAAAAGTGTTATGGGTAGGATACATACATATATTATCTAATGTAGCTATGCTTGTTTACAGGAATTTGTAGAGCTAGTGTCTACAACGTAATTAAAGAATATAAAACCAAAGGGAAGGTGTCTTCTCCAAAACATAGCGGTGGTCGGCCCTCCCTGCTTGCTACATTTGATGAAAATACGAAAACTGTAGTACGACAACTAGTGCATTGTTTTTTTTTTACAAGAATATAGGACCTACTATCGATGGGGTTTTAGGGGCCATCAGAGATCGTGATGACATTCCAAGAATGAGTCGTTCATCTTTGTATAAATTTTTTTTAAATATTAACTTTAGGTGACTTTTATATATGTTTGAATAACGTTATAAATACATATTGTATGGTTTTATATGTATATGAAAAGAGACAGAAAGAGCTTCCTTATTAAAAAGGAGGAGATTGTTTGATGAAGACGAACATATCTAAAGACTATTAGATTATGTCGCTCAGAAGGGAAAAAAAAGTATATTATTTGGATGAAACATGGCTGAACTAGTCATGCAAGAGGAAAGGCCTGGGTTGATACAAGAATCACAAGTCACAGGCAGGCATTTATCGAAGGGGTTTCATCGAGTTTGAAACATCCTGCTGGAAAAGGACGCCGTTTAAAAATTCTCCATATTGGATCGGAAGATGGGTTTGACGGATTGTTAGTGTTTGAAGGGAAGAAAACCTCCGATTGTCATGAGGAAATGAACAGTAATGTTTTTGAAGAGTGGTTTGCCAACAACAATTGCCCGACAATGCAGTGATTGTCATGGATAATGCTAGTTACCACTCGCGACAATTAGAATATGTACCAACCACTACAGTGAAGAAAGCTGTTATACAAGATTGGCTACAATTGAAGAATATTGAGTTTTCGGAAGACACGGTGCGGTGCGAATTATTGCATTTAGTCAGAATGAAATAAAAAAATATGTTGTTGATGAAATGGCACCAGCTGCCAAAAAAATGGTTTTAAGACTGCCTCCATATCATTGCGAACTTAACCCAATAGAGCTGATCAGGGCTCAAATAAAAAATGAAACTGCTGCAAAAAACACGACATTTAAAATGGCAGAAGTAAAACAATTGTTGTTAGATGCTATTAAAAACGTGACAAATAGCAATTGGAAGAAACGTGTTGAGCATATATTAAAAGAAGAAGAAAAGATGTGGGCGTTGGACGGGTTGATTGATGATGTCATGGAGGAACTCATAATTTCAACTGGGCCAGATGGCGATAGTAGCTCGGACAGTTTGAGCGATGCTTCATTATCATCTTAAATAAAAATGTTTTAATTTTTCGATTATTTTAAATTCATTTCTTCTGTGTTCATATTGTTTTGCACTACTTTTCTTAATATGCAATTGTTGCTTGCTTAACTTGGAAAACTGCACTAATAAAATATATTTATAATTTGCAGCATTTATAATGTATTAATTATACCTACATAATTAAATTAAAATACAGAACTACCTTTCTTGTATAATTAAAATAGATCAGTGACGTCATTCGCATTTTTTAAATTCGAGACACAAAAAGTTACTATTTGTGAGTGTGAAACGGGTTTTTTAGGTGGTCTATCTAGTTAAAAAATAGACTATAGTATGCTTTGGCACTTCCTTTTTTTATATTTTTACAATCCTTACTAAATGCTATATGAAATAAAGCGTCTCTTTCGTCAAAATCATTATTTCCTTTATGTATTTGTACAGACCACGGAAGACATCTAGAATACCTGGACATATTTTATTCAATAAATTTATTTATAATAAATTTTTCTCGTTAACGCCCCTCAAGGTTACTTTGCTACTATGTTACTTATGTGATTTGTATAATATAATAATTTTATAGTCACCTGTGTTACAACGATTTGGATTCGTCCCGTTGTTGTAGGAATGTAAAGAAATAAATACGTAAATCATATACCATGCTATTAGCATCAGAGAGAGAAGGGGATTCGCGGGTAGTAGCGCGGGTAAGTTAAATGAGCTTGAAGCTTATTATAAATGCAATCAAAACTCCAAATCTTGTTCAGATGAGAAAATTTCCCGAAACAATAAATTCAATTACGTAGAGCCTCTTTTATTAAGCGAGATCCCCATAGTATCTCCTGAATTTATAACAGCCACATTCATGCACATAAACGTCCAGGTAAAAATAAAAATAAAATCAAATATTGACAATACAATAATTCACGCAATAATGTTTCTTATTGTCGATCGTTAAACCCAATACAAAGCAATTATTACTATTAGTACAAAGCATTCAGCTCAGGTAAAAAAAGGTGACTAGAAGATATAGTTTTAAGTAATAAAATTTCTCTATCAGAAAATTGTTACCATTTACATCATTCTATCACATATTGGCTTTTTATCAATATCGACTTGAAAACACCATAGCAACTGGTATATATGCAAGATAAAAAATGATGTCATAATCCTATAACTCATTTTCACAGTTACGAATTTGTTTTTTTATCCCGAGATTCGTCTTTCTTACTTGTAGGCAAAGGCCTAGATACGCCTATCTTTACAATACCTGGTAATGTGCCCTTAAGTGCTTGTACAGCTTCGTCCAGCGTAGCGTTCTTTATCACTTTTCCATTCACCGAAATCAAGCGATCGCCGGGTTTTAGGCGGCCATCTAGTTCCGCGGGTCCATTAGGTACTAAACTTCTTATGACTATTAAAGAAGCGTTCAGATCCAACGGATCCTGATAATCCAATATGGAAAATCCCAAGCCCCTATCACCCTTCTTCAAATCGATTATCTCCACCTCGTCCGACCACATCGCCAAGTTATTCGCTTCTAATGATCTAGATTTTGATTTTTGCAAATTGCTTTCGTCAGTTATCGTGGCAGTACTCGACGTATTTATGCTCGTATCACTGAGAGCTTTTACAAGGCGCTGCTCAGGCTGAGGAAGGAGATTTTTCAAACTACCACCTAAAATATTCCGCGCTTCGAAGGCTTCTCTATCTTGGGACGTATTAATAACTCTGTTTTGATCGTTTTTCCTAGCGCAAACTAGTCTTACGGTATTAGGCAATTCTTTGAGTATTTTCACCACTTCTACGTGTTTTATTCCTAGCAATTTTTGGCCGTTCACTTCTAATAACTCATCGCCGGAGATTAGTTTTCCGTTTTGGCCAACCGGGCCTTCAGGTAAAATGGAACGAATATAATGATGCGGTCTAAGTTCTACACCACCCTCGACGTCGACTGTTCCTTCTAAACTAATACCTAAACCCTTAAGTTTACAAAGATGTGCGACTACTATCTCGCGATCTGGACCAACTATGGATTCCCACTTCTTTTTTATAACCGTTTCGCAATCTTCTGAGGGCTCTGACTCGAAATTTTCTTCGACAAATATTTCTCGATTTTCTAGATTGTTATCGTATATTTCACTGTTAACGGATATTATGGATTCGCCTTCTGGTTCTATAGGAACCTGCAAAATAAAAGAACAGGTCATATTGTGAATTTTGCCTACTACATACATGGTGATACCATCACTATTAGTAAGCATAGAGTAAATCTGAAAATGTATATATTGGGGTTATCCGTAATGATCATTGCAATAAAAATATGTGATCATTCTGCTTCTGATTATGCCGGAAGTGAATGTCAACTTACCCATTTCAAATGAAAAACCTTGCATATTTTTTATCATTATTCCATAGCCGACATTTCTCCAGATAAGTTTACATCGTGAGATAACTACCATAGTTGGTTATTGATTTTGGAAGCTATAAGTCCTTACTACGCTAGTTATTAATCTAAAGGATGTCCCGACAAGAGCGGACAATTTAGAATGTGGCCGAGGGTCCAGGAACATCCGTTCGGTAATGTGCTCAACAATTGAACATTTCAAGCAACACCATGCAGCGTATTCTCACGAAAGATTTGCGTCTTCATAACTACAAAATTCAACTGACTTAACAACTCAAGCCTACAGACCATGCATAGCAAAGAAAGTTTGTCAATTAGGTCATTGAACAACAAGTGAATGGTGAGTTTTCCAACAAAATTATCTTCACCGATGAAGCCCATTTGCATATTAATGGCTTTGTAAACAAGCAAAATTGCTGCATTTGAAATGACGAAAACCGACATGTGTTTCATGAGAAGGAAATACGTCCCAAACCTGTCACTGTTGGGTGTGGATTTTAGACTCGAGGCATCATTGGGCCATTTTTCTTCGAAGACGCTGCTGGGAATACACAAACAGTCAATGGCGAACGGTATCGGGGCATAACTCAATTTTTTGTGCCTCAAATAGAGCTCGAAGACATGTGGTTCCAACAGAACGGTGTCACTTGCCACACATCACATGAAACAATGGCATTATAACACGAGACCTTCCCTGGTGGTGTAGTCTCCCGTTTGGGCGATCCAAAATTGGCTGTGGCAAACTGTGATTGAAAATTTCGTCAAAAGAACGCAAATGTGCCAGCGAAGCCATATGTGTTGCTCCATACATAATTCCCACATATCTACTTTATGATTAAATCAAAATTCCAGTATTTTCTAAAAAAAACTGTTTTATTTAAAATTTTAATTTCCCCTCTTGTTGGGACATCTTTTACTACCCTTGCTGACTGCTTTAAATACGATGTAAACGCATCCAGATTAGTAACTACCAACCACTGACTTTAGTCAGTGTAACCAACATCAAGCTATTCTGCGTTTTTACACAGGAAAGTTTTGTCATTTGTAATTTAACAAATATTTTGACATATTCAACTTAAAGATTTTGAAACAGGTAGTCAGGTTTTAGTAGCTTAAATGGATAACTTAAATGTGCAGTTAACAGCAGTCATTATTTCTATTTGGAAATATATTATCCAAATTCTAATGCAGCATACACTGAACTTCTGGAATATGTTATTGGACGTAAAACAAAATTGAAGTATCCACACCAAAATTTTTTGGATTAATAAAGAATAGTTATTAAGGAAAAACGTACTCCAAGTGAACGTACTGTACACAAATAATTTTAGAAGATTGCTCAGGGATATCAGAATTAATATCATATCACCGTCTAACATTTCGCTTACATTTACGCCGCCCAGAACACAAATTTAGGCTAAGCAAAGTTTACCAACAACAAAAGTTAACGCTGTGTGTCTAGCGAACTGCTGCTCTCCCAAAGTGGAAGAGTTATGTAGAATATTTCGGTCATGCTGCACCATCATAAGAAGAAAGATAATGTCTTTCATTACAACAAAATCAGACTTGACAATGAAGAAAATAACTCAGTTGCAAATCGACGGTTAACCTCCTCCTTCTAGAGCTAAGCGCAAGCCTATGAGTTCCTTAGTCACTGGTATACAGAAAGATGCTCTGCAATCAATCTTTACTTGACGGGTTCACGTCGACGGGTTCACGAAGAAAAAGATGTCACATTGTCCCTGGGAGTGCCGATTAGGTAAGTCTTAAGATATTATGCTATCGCGCACTCGAACGAATCGGCTTTTGACGATCTTGGGAAGTTTCCACAATGCGTGCTAGTAACGAGTTCACCGAATTTCCTGTCCGGTCCAACGTTCTCCTCGAAATATCGCGCAGATATTCAACAATATGGATAGGTCTTCTCTTCTCAAAGTTGTGTCCGAATATGCCTCGAAAGTGTGATTAACCTTAGCATTTTGTTTTGCAAGACTTTGAGTTGATGGAGATAACTCAGAGCTCAAATATCGAGCCGTCATTAAATTCTTGCACTTGAAAGGCAATACATCTACGCAAATTAAAGCCGAGATGGATACTGTTTACGGCGACTCTACACCATCATTTGCCACAGTAAAATTTTGGGCAGCTGAATTTAAACATGGTCGTACCAACTTGGTTGACTATAAACGTTCGGGAAGGCCAAAAACTGCAACCATTACCGATATCATCGGAAAGGTTCACCTAATGGTGCTAAACGACCGTCAAATTAAGGTTAGAGGGATAGCAGAGGCTATGGGCATCTCGAAAGAATGTGTTTGTTATATATTGACTGAAGATTTAGGCATGAAAAAACTGCATTGAATGCTGTAGCTGTTCACTCAGGACCGACAACGCATACGAATGCACATTTCCAAAGCCCTGTTGAAGCAGTTGAAACGAAACAAGTCGGAATTTTGGGATCAACCGACCCCAATAACTATAGGTGAAACTTGGATACCAGCACAATCCTGAAGCCAAGGCACAGTCGAAACAGTGGGCTGCTGAGGGTGAATCGGCTCCGAAAAAGGCGGACTGTTCCATCGGCCGAGAAAGTGATGACGACTTTTTTTTTGGGTACAAAGTTTCGCTCGGAGGACAGATATTTTCATCAAATGAGAAGGCCATCACATTCGCAAACCTCTATTTTGCAGAACAAGATGCCAACTACCATTTGCACGGATTGAAGAGATGGGAGCACCGCTGGGAAAAGTGTATAAATTTACAAGGAGACTATGTTGAAAAATAAAACTGAATTTGATAAAAAACACTTATTTCTGCGTTAGGCTGTAAACTTTTTAGGTTACCCTCGTAGAATGAACCTAAGGCAAGAAGTATAGGCCAGTGATTTAGTATTTAGGTTCAAAGAATCTTTCTTACGGAGAAAGGCCGTCAACATGTTTCTTGCTTTTAAATTATGTTTAACCCAGTTAATGTGTTATCTCCAAGTTAGACGTTTAATTTGGAAGCCCCTGATGTTTCACCTAAGCACTCCGGGGAATTCTTACACCGTGAAGCTGACAGCCACGCTTTTTTCTCCATTCACCTTCAACATCCAGTAAGCCACTTGACCAGCGAATTCTGGAACCGTCTGTGAATAAGACTCTCATCTCTACACGATGTATAGATTGCGGTGTCATCGGCGAATACAAAAAGTTCTACAGCTGGAGTACGGGGCATATCGGCGGTATAAAAGAGGAACAAATCCTGCCCCAATAATGACCCTTGGGGAACGCCAGACTAGAGAGACCTTGAATTAATAAGTAGAAGAACAAAAATATGAATATACAGCGTGTCCCCGGATTAACGCATGGATAGATAAGGCAAACAGAATATTAAGTTGAAATTTCATTTTTTGGGGCTCAGCCATGCTTGAATAATAAGTAACCCATGCCATAATCTTATTGCTGATAAATCAAGTATATCTTGGAAATTTACAAAAAAGGAATGTTTTCAATTAGTAAAATGTATTTTCTGTAGGAGATACGATGAAAGGGTTATTAAAAAATAATGTTCAGGCTAATAAATTGTTAGTAGTTAGTGTGTAAGTATGGCCGAATCCCAAAAGATGAAAATTCAACTCAATAATTTCCTATTTGCCTTACCTATCCATGCTTTAATCCAGGAACACACTGTATGAAACAATAATCCGAGCTACAGCTATCTATGGTTGTGAAAGATGGATCCTCAACAAAAACAGTGAAATGAAAATTGGAATTTGGTAAAGGAAGATTTTAAGAAATATATTTAGAGGTATAAAAGATGAAGATGAACAATGGAAAAGACGAACTGATAAAGAAATTATGGATGTTTACACAAATATCACACAAACAATTAAAGCCCAGAGAGTAAAATGGCTAGGTCATGTATACCGAATTTCGAATCAAAGACCTGCAAAAAAACGCACTTTTCGAAGGAGAAGGCCAGAGAAAAAGAAGATGTAAACCGAAAAAAAGATGGTTGGAGGCAGTCAAAGAGGATATTAAACAGGCAGGAATCCAGGATTGGGAAGGCAAAACAATGGATAGAAAAAAGTGGAAGTCAGTGGCAAAAACAATTGAAGCCATGAGCCTCTAAGACTTGTAGTGCTGTCCTATATATAGGACCTAGAAAACTTACCTCAGTATCTATAGGAATCCAACTCAAAGTAGTAACAGACGGAGATGGAGGGCTTAAATCTCTAGTTTCTTGACTAGCAATAGCTTCTTGTAAATGTTCATATTTTGGACCACGTAAGTACCTTTCAAAAGTTAAACTGACCAAGCTCCCAGATTGTTTCAGCTTTTCAACAGCTTCATAATTGCTTAAATCTTGCAAAGGATGGCTATCAACCTCAATTATTCTATCGTTAATTTGAATTTGACCACATTTATATGCTTCACTGCCTTCACTTATACTTTTGACAAATATACCACTTAGATCCTCTCTTTCGCAAACATATCCAGCAATTGTAATACCTAAACCATATTCATTCTTCTGCAATTCTACTACGTACCTTTCTGTTTCAGGTAAAGCTAATTCGATGTCAGCGGGAGTGAATAAAATTTGTTTTTCGCTAGCAGGTGAGATAGCAGTGCTGCTAACCTTTATGGAATTGGTATCTATTGAATTTAATACATTAATAGCATTTACATCGATATTATTAACTTCGACATCATCGTATGTATTGTTTTCATAAACAGTATTTTGCTCATGTCTATATATTTGTGGATAACCGTTGCGAAACAATTGTCGATCTAACTCTTCTGGGTCTGTTAAAATTTTCGTTGGTACCACAGGCGCTGAGGAACTATGAAAATTTATCGAAGTAGATTCAACGGGACGGGCAACAACCATTCTCACTTGGGAACCAGCCTGTCTAAGGACAGATGCAACCTGATCTGAACCTAAGCCTCTTAAATTTACATCTCCTATTTGTAATATATGATCACCACTTTGTAGCCTGCTATCTCTATCAGCTATTCCACCAGGTAGGATAGATTTGATAACTACTCCTGTACTTCTACCGCCGACGATACCAAAACCCAACCCTGATCCATCATTTGTTAAGTCAATAACTTCAACTTGTGACCATTCTGTGCTTAACACCATTTTGTAACTTTATTTCGCACATCTCTTCAAACAGCAGCGGTGAACGTTTTCAAAATTCCCGGTTGCTAATGTATTGTATTTGTTGGATCGATAGCAGGGAGGTTAATATTTATATTGTCTAGGTTATGGTTTGGTCCACATAGAAAACGATCGGATTTAGATATACAAATATGTTATGTACAATATTTCGTTAGTTTTATCATGACACAGGCAGTATAAAGATCGCTTTTAAACAAACATGACTTTTGGCTTGGTTAAATAACTCGTTTTATTAATATGTTACCGGCTACAGAAAATACTGCTTGTGCGTTCGTTAAAGCGTACAGCACTTGTTAGATACCTAGTGATCCAAAAATAAGTCACTTGAGTTGTTTATTTTTGACATAATTTTATCGCAGTTACTCAGACAAGTTGATTTTATTTTCACGCGTAAAAGAAGAATCGGCTTACCTTTTTATTAGGTATATGATATCCTAATTATCCAAAAAAATACTTCAATTTGTTTTTTAAATTCCGCGTATGATTTAAGTTGGTGGTTCCGGCAATGATTAACATTCTATTAATCTTAGGAATAAAAATATTAAAGAAATTAATTTATGCATTTGCAATTTTTCTTGTCTATAGCTTTGTTCCAACAGAAATCAGAAATTAAAATCAGAACCAATCACATGCTGTGTAATTGGTAAGGACTACCATTCTGGGTTCCCTATCATAGGCGTGTACAAGCGAGAGGTTCGAAACGAGGCCTTTAACTGCCACTCCCCACGCTGTAAGTACTGAAATGCATTGAAATGCAATGAATGCATTGAAAATATCCTTCCTAAAAACGCCTAAACTCGCCTGTTTGCTAACAGTGTAAAAACATTTTTCATGGCAATTCCCAGACTTAAAATATAATGGTAAGGAAGTGGTGTGTTTAATTTCCGACAAAGGTTTATTATATTGGAAAATACAAATGTGTAGGAAACATGTAAATAGTGCAACACGCAAATTAAAAAAAAACCGGAGGAAGACCGCATTTCTATTTGATTTTCTACTTCTATTTGATTTACCTTTGATGTTAAGTGCGTATAATATACCGGTTGAAAAAATTAGATTAAAAATGTACCGTTAGTTTTAGAAAAAATACAATCCGACATGGAGATTAATAGTTCATCGACGCTAGGAAGGTATTTACCGTCAGTGTGTGAAAGAATTGAGAATTATATGAAAACCAAAGTAAAAAGTTAAAGACTGTGGTTAACTATAAATACAAGTACAGACAAAAAAATGCCATGGTATCTATCCTCGTTTTTTCAATCTTGTGACAATGACTTGTCCATTTACAATTGACACTGACAGACAATTTGACATATTTTTTCATAGTTTACAAAAGGCATGTTTAAAATGGGAAATCTCATAATAGTATCCCTTTATACCACAACGCAGGAATCTCAGAGACGTACACAATACTGCAGGTATTTAGCCACGCCCATCCGGATTTTTTAAAGATATGTAAGCATGTTGCGTAAGTCGTTTACTGTATTATATTTAGGTTTTCATAAATTCGTCTATAATTTTCATAAATTATTGGCATTTTTATTTTAGTAAAGCCACCGCACCGACGCCGTTGTTTGGGAAACCAAGTGGTGATCTCTAGAATTAGTCAGAAAACAGTTTCAGATTTGTTTTAGCCAATCAAATCGCGTCTCATTAGTTTGTGATTTCTGTTGGAACAAGAAATCACAAACCACTCAGATCCAGAGCCAATCATGTACTGTGAAATCAGTAAAAAAAGTTTCAGATTCTGTTTAGCCAATCGAATCGCGCCTGATTAGTTTGTGATTTCTGTTGGAACAAGCCTTATAAAAATACAAGTCAAAATTAATTATCTTTCAGGAAATTATATCTACAATGAAAAACTAACAAATTTTATAGGATCATAATAACAAGAGTAGCGTTTGTTGTTAAAAAAATGTTTTTTGTTCTTTTTGAGGGACCTGTTGTGTTCATATAACGTACAAACATTCGTTTTGATTAAATTAAACTCGTTTCTAAATTCATTAACTACCTACCCATAATTAGTGTCTTCATATTTCTATTTGAACAAGAATTTTATCCGGTTAACAACTTGTTGACATTGACATTAAATATAAGCTTTCTTTGTGCTCGTAAATTGTTTCTTACGTCCTCTTCTTGTAAATAACTATGTTATAGTGATAAACAAAGGATTTAAACTAAATAGAATTCTTTAAGCATAGAAATGTGGATTTTAAAGTTGATGTTTATAATGTGTATCACTTTTACGTTATATTGTTATAAATTGTATAAAAATAATTTACACACGTGCTAAAAAGTGGGTGTGTAATGTTTACAGAAATGTTTATTATTGCATCAGATTTTGAAGGCGGTCAAATGAACGCACGATATTGGATGACGTAGTGGGGGTAAATCAACTTTACAGTGAAATTTTAATGACGTTAGACGTTCACATCACTAGCACGAGTGTAAATTCAGTAGCTTTAAAACGGAACCGAATTACATGTCATTCAATATTCATAGACACTATGGGATCCAAACCGAGAAACAATAGCATTACAGCGATATTTTTCGATCTGGACAATACTTTAATTGCAACAAGGAAGGCTGATAAATTAACCTGCAACAAGGTAAGCATTTTATTTTCATTTTTTGAATTTCTTTTGTCGGTAGTTATGAAAATAAAATTAAATTCAAGAATATTTCCGGATCAAGTATGCGTACGTAATTAAATATTTTATTGTTGAAATTTACAAATCCGTCTCTGGAAGAACAGCTGATGCTGTGAAGTGAGCAACCAGGGCCGCGGCTCTTTAGTGATAAAAAGCGTACTTCACGTGTGTCGGTAGTGTAAAATTAAAAGAATAAATCTATGTACTACGGTGAGCAAATCGTGATCTTTGCATATTCTGAAGTCAGTGACTTGTGATCTATTTATAAAAACTTAAAGGAGATGGGAAACGTGGAACGTAACCGAATTTAGAAGCCTGGGATTGCTCTTGCTAAATATAACCTTTATTTCACGCAGATGCAACGCAGTTGTCAAAAGCCGGTACGGCTGTACATGACACGAACTAAACCGTGTTCTTAGTGGTAGAGTTTTAGTTAGAGTGTGCGGTCATGGCGAGCCAAATATCGGATGCTGTGAAAAAGTGTATAGCAATATTGCAGAATGCTGGCAGTGATACGGAGAAGTTTGCTGCACTTTTTATGGTAACGAAGCTTGTAAAGGGCAAAGATTGCAATACCACTGCGAAGAAAGCTATCTTCGAAGCCATCGGTTTTAAATTTCTGAAGCGACTTCTGTTAACAACAGACGTACCTGTTGATTGCCCTCCTGCTATTTATAAATCGGTTGCGCTCTCTATTCTAACTGTTTTCTGCAATGAACCTGAGCTAGCCACACATCCAGAGATGCTTGCTAATATACCTGTCTTCCTAGATATTGTACAGCAAGCAGATGCAAGTGATTACGATGATAATTTAATAGTTGTGGGAGAAGCCTATGGTTGTCTTAAAAGCATCGCAACACATGAACCAGGTCAGAAAGCTTTATTCGATGTAGGAGCGATACAGAAAATGTCAGAGATCTACGCTCAACAGAGCTTCCAGACAGATGAAGCGTTAAATATTTTAGTAATGTTAGTCAGTAAATTTGGCTCTAGAGCTTGGGATAAAAACAATCCTAAAGCATTTCATACGATTGTAAACAAAATAGCATTGGATTTTGAAACTGACCATGATGAAAGAAAATTTGAATTATGTTCGATTTTATCTGCTTTGTTATTTAATTGTCCACGAAAAGAGGTTTCTAGGACAGCGTCAAATGAACTATGGCCAGGTAGTATATACAAAGGACTTACAGATATTTTACAAAGCAAAATTGGTAAACAACAAAGAAACCCTGCAATTATTTTGGCTTCAACAATGATGGATTTGTTGGGTGTTGAATTTGTAATCAACGATGAAGATAAACCAAAACAGTTCTTTTTGTTGTTGATTCAACTGGCAGCAATTGAAATAAGAATGCAACTAGATGGAAAAAGTTTGCAACAGGCGCATTCTCAAGCTGAACTCATTACAGCCTGTTACATTATCCTCGAACTTTCTATTAATTATATTGCCACAGATCAATTAGATCTCGACCAAAAAGAGAAACAAACTTTATATACTGGTCTAAAAGGTGCGTTTTCTGCGGTTATTAGCTTTCTAACGAAAATATCTAACGATAAAAGTAAGGATAAGTTACCACCAAATGAGAAATTATTCGTGTGCGCCACTGTTCGGGTTTTGGTAGCATGGTTAGCGCAAGAAACATCTGCAATGCGTCCACAGATATACCAACTGTTGCCTTTTATTCTCAGCCTATCAAACGAAACATTCAGAGCTTGTAAAGCTAGAAGATTGGCGGAGAAAGCTGGAAATGCTATGGAAACTGACCCTGATCCGTTATCCCAGTTCGATGTTTTACGAATAATGATGCCCGCTTTGTGCCATTTAGCAGTTGAAGATGAAGCAAGAAAAATATTGTTTAAGTGCCAGGAAGAAGAAGTGTTATACGAATGCTTCCAATTCCACTGGTCCATTGTTCACTATAAAAGACCACCGGTTCCTAGGTCAGAAAGACTTAAAGTACTAAATCAGCCACCTCAAGAGTTATCTCCAGAAATTTTGGAAGATATGGTAGATTCTAGAACGGCCATGATTAGTCTCTGCAACATATTTATGAATTTAACTGTTTTGGAAGCTAAAATAGTAGAAGATAGCAAGTTATTTAACGACTTGATGAAGTTCATTTTCGAAAATCTACCGGAGCTTAAAGATATCCCCGAAAATCTTGTCGTCCATGGAAACCTAGCTGTATTAGGTCTACTCCTTTTGAAGCAACAATCAAAGAAAATTAAACAAAATGATTTCTCTATATGCCGCTACATCCAAGCTACCATAAGATTTCTGTGGGATGCATACACTATTGATGAATCAAACGATCCGTCAGCTCTAGTCGTTGCAATGTCTTATAAAGAAAAATGGTTTGAATTGATGGAATTATGGTTCTTGGGTATGCAAACAATGTCCGGCGTATTAGCCTTAATCCCATGGATATCCGAATTTGCAATCGAAAGTGGTTGGACTGAAGGAATCGTTGATACCTTAAAGAAAGTCAAAGTAGGCACTTTACCGCCTAACGTAAAATCCGCGTATGAAGACTTTTTATGCCACCTGGTAGACGCAAACCCCGACGTTGCGAAGGTGCTCAAAAAAGCCGATGCCTTAAAGATGTGCAGAAATCACAGATTTATGGACTTAGGCAAGAAATTGTTTGGTGATTAAAATAACAACTACGAACATCTTTATAAATGAGTGTGTAGCTTTTTTTACCAAAACAAAAGAATGTCTAACAAATCAATATGCAATGAGAAACGTATAGAGAAAGTGCATTGTATTTGATGTTCCTTTTTTAATTTATAATAATTGCTTTTTGTATGGAATGAGTGTTTCGTTTTACAATTGTTTTTTATGTAATATACGAAGAAAATTTTTACACTACATTTTCGAGCCGAATATTGTACGAATATGTATGACTAGTTTCTTATTAAACAATGTAATTTATTAAGTTACGTTTTAGTTTTATTTATTCCAAACATCTAAAAGTTTATTTTGTTTGCTTTGAATCAACACGAAATTAATTAAGTGATCAAAAATATTTACATCCGTAATCTTATACTAGTATAAGATGTCTTTATTTGAATGAGGAAATATTGATAATATTTCTATCACTACAAAGGCGCTCAGCGATAACAAAGTTCAATAAAACATATATATGTAAACAATTGTAGATTATATTTATTGTTTTACATTATTTGGTTGCAATTTATCATGTAATTAAGAAGTTTCTTTGTTATATTATGGAATTTCCCATATTCTACTATTATGCAAATGAGAGAAATTTGAAATATGCCTAACGTAATTATCTAACAGTAGTTACAAAGCAAACAGCTCTACGCAGACATAGTATTTTGATTTATAAACAGACAGGTACATTAGAAAGAGAATACCTTTTATTTGTATGTTTTATGGGTTTGGAAAAATTTCGTATCATTTATTAAAAAAAAAACGATTGTACGTAATAAGAATTAAAAGGTTTTTTTTAATATAATCCCCATTTATGTCACCATCAGCCACTTCCAATAAGATTTTTATTGTTGAATTTCTCGGAAAAATTTATTAAAATTCAGTAAATATGACGTTTCTTTCATTTTCAAACATTTTTAATAAAATTCATGCTCGAAAATGTCAATCCGAAAATTAACAGTCCAAATGCACAAGCTTTTTAATGGAATATAAATAAGCAAACTGAAAAAAAATCAAAATCAACTTGATCTTGTCCTTTAAGATTTTCTATCCCATACCATTTATGTTGTGTAGCAAAAGTACCTTTCTCTCTAAATTTTCTAATTCACTTTTCACACACATTTTCTTGATTTTTAGATCGGCTAGTTCTAGTTGGGAAACTGCTTCGTCAATATCGTAAAAAGGTGAAAAATTCAAATCGGTTGAATCAGTGCCGCGCCGTGGGTATCAGGCGCCCTTTTGCAAATAGTTTATCGCGCCCCCTTGCCCAAAAAGTTTTTCATGAAAATATTTGCATTTGAAATTGTTTCAAAAATATCAATCTTATGTGATAGCGTACTATAATAAGACGATTATAGTTGTTATCATTTTTAAAAACTTCATTGCACCTCGGTTTCATACAAAATAGGCCCCCCCTCATATTCAGGCGCCCTTGTGCAGTGCACAATCTGTCTAATTGCTCTGGGTTGAATTAATTTCGAGAAGTCTCAATAAAAACGGTAAGGTTGTCTTTTCCCCTCTAAACCCTTTAAATCTCAATTTCATATTTACCACTATAAGCGATCAGTGACATCAAAAAGCGTTTAAAAAAATATTGGCAGTTTACGAAATCTTTTTCTTTTACTTAAATTTAAAATTATTTTCTACTATATCCATATTATTTAATAACTTAAAAAGTGCCGCAATGATGTATTAAAAGAACCGCAGATTGCCGACCCCTGACCTACACGATGACGTACAAAAGTTGTCAATATCAGGATTATAATTTTTTATCAATCAAGAAAAACAAGCTAGTTTTCAGGTTTAAAATTTTTATGAATGTTACCTTTTTAGGTTGGTTTTTATAAATTTTATAGACTATTTTTTTGAAGTTCTGAAGTAAATGTTTCACTTTTTCAAAAAAAAACTTGATTATGTAAGCTATTTGCTACTTGTTACACTAAATCTTGTGCAATGGCCCGACTATAATAGTAAGGTGCTAACTTTTGCAAACAGGATTTGTTATTATAAGAAAAAAATTGATGACGTAGTTGAGACAGCAAGGAATGAATAAATGCTCTATGAGAAAAAACGAGATTTCAAAATGTAATCGACCTGTCTGAGTGATTTCTTCGAAAACATTGAATTATTATGAATTTTACTTCATAAGTGGCTTTCACACTGTATATTTTGTGTTTTGATAAAAGAAAAATGTTGCGCTATATAAATACAGGATGTTCGGTAATTGGCGGAAAATGGACTCGTAGCGATATTGTCCGCATAATTTTGAATTGAAAATCCTAATACAAAAATTCTATAAAAATCCTCGATTGGTTACACCGGCTCATCAAAGTTCAGAATTTCGAATATTAGAACTAGATAAATCTTTCAATGTTTGGGATTTTATGTCAATTATTGACATCGAAGAAGCCATTGGTAAAGAATGCTAGAACTTCGTTACTGTTTCATTACTTAATTAAGAATTTAGAATTTTTTTTTTAAGGATAATTATAAAAAAAAAGATCTGACAACAATGTAATATGTATTTATGAAAATTGACATAACTATTTTTGATTGTTAGTTGTCATTTTTGTAAGTGTCAAAGTAGAACATTACATCCATTGTACTTCACTTTTGCTATAATTAGGTTATTGGTTTTGTGTTGCTATTACAATGGATTTTACTTTTAATTAATGTGCCGACGTGTACATGGTATTTGGCTTCTGTAATGAAAACGCTTATGCAGCCGTAGAGGAATATCGAGTGAGATATCCAAAGCGTCGTGTACCTTCTTACAATACAATTAGGTAGTCAAGGATGCTGTCAAACGCTTTTCCAATATGGTTGCTGGATGACATACAAATACTAGTATACCCCTTAAACGCCCTTTAAATATATTCAATAAACGCGTGTCCTATTGGAAATTTATACATAAATATATAAAATGCCCGTTTTTTGTGGTATTGTGAAGTGTGGCAGTCGTTCTGGACGAGATAATGTTCATTTTTATCGTTTACCAGCGATATTGAATTTTAAACACAAAGCTGAATTAAATGAGTTGTCCGAAATACGAAGAGAGAAGTGGCTAATAGCGATAAGAAGATCTGATTTAACAGATACAAAATTGAAGTATTTAAGAGTATGTTCAAAACATTTTATATCAGGTTAGTTCGGACCACTCAAAAGAGGATATTATTTTTTTTAATACGGTAATTATAGGTAAACCAGCTGACCTAGTAGACAAGAATAATCCCGACTGGGTTCCTTCCTTGCTTATGGGATATGAAACACATACTCAAGAAATAGGTGTTAAAAAGGTAGCACGAAAAACAAGACTAGAAAACAGAGATATTAGAAAAATAGAAGCGCTAGTAGAACCACCTGAGAAAATCTTTAAAGAAAACGTGGTAAGGGAGTATTTACAAACAAAATATTTTTTTGACAATTTAATTTTAGGATGATGAACCACAATCATATATCAATGATATTTCTTGCGATAAAATATCCCAAACTGATTTATCAAATGGTGATATTGTTCAGTTAAAATTACAGGCTAGTACCAATAATATTCTTGAAAGAAAGTTGGTCAATTTTCAATTAAACAAAGACTATTTAAAAGGTGATGATGTAAAGACAAAGTATTATACAGGGATTGATACATTTTCAAAATTAGAAATAATTGTTAAGTACATTAGTAAAGAATATATAACAGAACATCCTAATAACAGTTTGACTGTATTTCAACAAATATTACTAACGCTAATGAAATTACGTTTGAATCCAGATTTTAAGGATGTAGGCTATAGATTTAATGTTAGTTACACTTCAGCTTCGAATTATTTCAAAAGTATAATTAATATTATGTACAGAAGATTCCAGAAACTGGTATTTTGGCCTGATCGTGATATGTTATTAAAAGCTTTACCTTCTTGTTTTAAAGAATCTTTTAATGGCAAATCTGTCATAATCATTGACTGTTTTGAAATTTTTATTGAAAAGCCATCGAACATGCTAACAGCTGCACAATGTTGGTCGCATTACAAACATCACTACACTGTGAAATATTTAATTGCCATTACTGCTCAAGGGAGCATATGCTTTATTAGTGAAGCTTGGGGTGGACGAACTTCAGATAAACATTTAACATGTGAATCAGAGTTTTTTAATAATATACTACCTGGAGACATTATATTGGCAGACAGAGGCTTTCTATTAAAAGATTATGCTCGTGCTTTTCATGCAAATGTTCAGATACCTGTGTTTACAAGAGGTAAATCACAACTACATCCCAAAGACATCGAAGAGACAAGATCACTGGCTCATGTAAGAATACATGTAGAACGTGTTATTGGTTGTGTAAGGCAGAAATATAGGATTTTGACAAGTACATTACCAATTACATTAATATCTAGTGATAATTTATTAGATAAAATTGTTGTAGTGTGTTGTTCACTGATGAATCTCTGTCCACCTATTATTCCAATGGAATAAACTAACATGAATTAAAAAAATGTTAGATAAGCTAATAAAAGTAATGTAATTTTCATTATCCAATGTATTATATATTATTATACAAAAATTAGTATTAGAACATTTATCTCTATTTTAATACAATAAATTTATCTTTGTATACTCAGAAGTTGTATACGTATATACAAATATATTTACTTGTGAGATATGACAATGAGTTTTAATATCAATATATTTACACTACTAAATAATAGTGTTGGTATTGTCACATGTTTCACAGAACCACAAATATTCCGGAATTTCTTGCATACCTACACAGTCTACGTGGAACCACTTTATCTCACAATCATCATTTTCGCACTGTATCATTGGACGACCATCATCAGTTTGTTTGCATGAACACCAAACTTCAGCTGCACCTGTAGTTCTGGTGTAATATCGTCCTAACAGCTCAGGTAAAATTACAGTATCGTGAAATTTGTTTGCCAGTGGAAATTCACTCAACCAGAAATCTTCAGAAAAATATATGCGTTCCATAAAGATTTCATTGGGAGACCAAATAACAAAGTCACAATATACCCTCTCGCTTATTTTCATTTGCATCTGTACTTGGTAATAATAAGAATGGCACCTTTTCAGTCTTATTTTATCATTGCCTAATTCTAAGCATGAGTTTTTCAATTTTACATACTCATTTATTTTTAATGATTTCAATAAATATGGGCATTTGATTTCCAAACAACCTTTGCCGCAACATTTACAGGACACTAATCCATCAGGCGAAGCGCCAATAAAGGGAAATAGTGGTGAAACTAACAACCCAGAAGTTGCACACTGAAAACCTTCATGTATTATAACTTGATCTTCAATATATCTATTTCTTGCTTTAATTTCATTATGAATACCCCATTCAGTTGCTTTGCTTTTGAAATTGGACTTCAGTGGGTAACATATACTCTTTACCAAGGAAAGTGAAGGTTTATGAATATTGGTCCTGCAAACACTTTTAAATTTGGAGGCAGTTACTCTACCTGTACGATGAAGATACCATTCTTTGCATGAATTTTGCTTTGAAGTATATTTTTCAATTATTTTACATTCTTCTGAAGTAGATGAGTATTCCAATGACAAGCTTACATGCTGTAGTTCTTGCAGAGACATCTTTTCATATTCTGGTTTATACAAACTTTGATAAAATGGAGCAACTTCTGCTTTGTGATTTTCTGCTATTGCTGAAGCAAATGGTTCACAAATTCGCATAAGTGCTGCATTATCCCCACACTTTTCAAATTCTTGCAACATCTCAACTAATTCATCTCCTTCTATATAAGGGTACAGAAGCAAACTTCCTTTTTTTTTTGGTATACCCCAGTCCATGTCTTTTACGCGTCTCATTTGAACGTTAGCTACTTTAGGTGCTTTCCAAGTTGCTTTATGATCAGTGCATGATATATTTTCATAACTTCTGTTGATATTTTCTAAAGTAAATAAAATAGCTCCTACATGACTACAAACTTCTCCTGTTCCAGCCATGCATGTGCAGTGAGCCGATTGAACTGTACCATCTTTGCTGCAAATTAACCACACGTGTAATGATGGTGACGTTAATTTTTGTGAATGTTTTACCTACAATATAATTTTCCATTACTATCTTTTCAAAAAATGTCATACTTACATACTTACTTTGCCTACAACTACTACATTTTCATTTACATATTTAAAGCCACAATCCTCTACAAACCCTGCTTCAAAATACTTGTAGGATTCTAGGCTTTTGAAGGCTTTCATTTGCTCTTTGGTGTAATAACTATGCGTTAATACTAAATAACTCATAATGTCTATCAAGGAGACTTTTGGAAAACCTTCAACTGTATATTCTAGATCTTCATTAGTTAATGTGAATGGATCTGTATTATTAATAACAGCAATTTTGTCTATATAACGTACAGCAACATCGGGATATTCTGCCGTTAATTTTTGTAAATAATTCATTTTGTATTATATCACTTAAACCGACTAAACAAATAAATTCACGTGAATACCAAGCGGTTACAATCTGGTTACTGAAGGTTTATTGTCATCCAGCAGCCATTTTTAAAGGGAAAGGGTCACGTGTTCTTGACTACCTAATTAGAAGACTAGATACTCGGTTAAGAGAAACAGGTACATTTGTACCTATGTGTAATAATGCAGGAGCACCAAGGATTAGACGCACAGTGGATGTTGAAGAACGTATTTTGGAAGCTGTGTACGAAGACCCTCAACTTAGCACGAGAGAAATTGGTAGAACTTTTAATATGTCCAATAGCACTGTACATTCTGTACTTACTGAGAATCTTCTGCGGCCATACCATTCAACAAAAGTGCAACCGTTATATCTCGAAGATAACGTTGTTAGAGTAAATTACTGCAATAGAATGATGGCATTAATAAATAGACAACCAGATTTTTTACAAAAAATATTATGGACAGATGAATGCACATTTACAAGAGATGGTTGTTTTAACATTCACAATATGCATTTTTGGGCAGACGAAAATCCTCATGCAATTCATGAATTTGGACATCAACGTAAATTCTCTGTTATTGTTTGGCTGGGAATTATAAATTTGCAGGTTATTGGTCCAATATTTATTCAAAATAGATTAAATGCTGAAGGCTACATAAATGTCTTAGGAGAAATGTTAGACAATTTACCTTTAGTGCTAAGACCAACCATGTATTACATGCATGACGGAGCTCCTGCTCATAATGCACGTGCCGTACGCATCTGGCTGCAGGAACATTTTTGGGACAGAATTATTGCCAATAATGACCCCATTGCATGGCCTGCGAGATCTCCAGATCATAATCCTCTCGATTTCTTTGTTTGGGGATTTCTAAAGGATAAAGTTTATGCGACACCAGCAATAAATCAACAAGACGTGAGGAACAAAATTAACGCAGCCGTCCAGCTAATTACTCCTGAAATGTTACAATCAGTCAAAGATGCTACTCCCCGGAGACTTCAACGCTGTATCGAAGTTAATGGTTTTCATTTTGAAAATTTGTCATAATAATTCTTTAAAATGTTCATTATCATGGTTACTATTTACTATCTTTGTTTGAATTTACTTTGTTGAATCAATAAATAGTCTTATTTAATTAAACGTCATGTAACGTTGCCAAAATTCTGAATTACAACAATTTATCCTGTGGCCAAACAAAGACATTTACGAAAATTTCATATTAAGATTTTCAACTTACAATTATGCGGACAGTATCGCTACGAGTCCATTTTCCGCCAATTAGTTAACACCCTGTATACTACAACAAAGACAATATACATATTTGAGCTTGTTTATTGTTAATGAACAAAAACAGTTGCTTTTTTAAATAAAATAATTTAATTTTTCACTATATTGAAAAAGCGTGCTATCAAGGAAGGACCGAATAAAACTACTAAATTTACAAATAAAGTTCCAACATTGAAAAGTTGCGATCATTGACATTCTTTTATTTTGAAAACTACGAGTTCCTAATAGAATTTATTTGTAAATTAGAAATTATTTTTATATAAGGACACAATAATACTGTACTTTTGTCTCCAATACTGTCCATACCATAACTAAAATATTGTTTCGCCACAATATGTCTGCTTTAGTTTTCTTTGTTTGACTGTTAGTAATCTCTTTAGGAATGCAAATAAAAGTGTTTACTCTTTTGTACTGGCAGTGACTATACATTTGTTATAAGTTTAGCACACTTGACACAGTAAACAGTCCATTAACATTTAGACGTGTCTGTTCAAAGGTTGACGGAAGATTTAGGCAACCACGTCTAAGATAAGAATTATATATTAATTCGTTCACGATATGGTGTTATGTGACAATGTGTTGGGGAGACTGAAAATGACATAAGATAAAACACAGTTTATAACAAAGGTCAATTCGTTTATCTTTGATTTTGACAAAAACGTCTATAATACTTTTTTTAACTGTGTAATCAATAATCATTAGATATTTCGCTTAATAATTCCTTTTCTACGGACAATATTTCAAAATTCGGCATTAGTTATTCGTAATAGACTTCTACATGTGCAACGTACATACAATACGTCTAAGCGCACTCATGCTCCTTTCACGACTTGTAGCATGTATTTTAAATACTAATTATTGGAGTTTTATGGTTTTCTGATAAGCAACATCTAGTTTGTTCTCTGCAAGGTACCTATTTTAAAAGACAAATAAGGTGATATATGTTTTTCTCTATCGACAAAAATATGAACTAAGAAATTCTGTAATTGTTCAATATTGAAAAAATAATACCGTCTCTACAGCTTCTCTAGTTTATCATATTAAGAACTTTTTTATGAAACTCCAACACTATACATAAGTATAAGTAGTATAAACTATACTAGAAACTAAGATTATATTATAATTCCCACATGTGAGGAGGTAATTTCAAACCGCAGTTTTTGATTTGTAAGTTTTTCTACAAATAGCATTGACTAGCTGCACATGTCCTGCATAAAATATATTTTTGCAAACGCTGATCTCTCGTGCAAGATGGGATATACTTGTGTAGAAGTTTTCAAAAATATTGCACATCTTTTAATTTACCAGGAGCATATAAATAAATAAATACTGCGTTTTGAATTATGTGAAAAACTGCGTTTTCGATTATCCCAAAAGCTGCAATGCACTATCACTTGCATAAAAATCTGGGACAAGCAACATTACCCATTTTAAACCTGCCTTTTGTAAACTATGAAAAAATATGTCAAATTGTCTGTCAGTGTCAATCGTAAATGGACAAGTCATTGTCACAAGATTGAAAAAACATCAAAATGAGCTCATAAGAGTTGTCCCAGATTTTTATGCAAGTGATGGTACCATCGCTTTCATAAAAATCTGGTACAGGCAATACTGTTATGACATTATCCATTTTAAACATGTCTTGTAAAGTATAACAATTAAATAATTTGTCAAATTGCCTGTCAGTGTCAATCATAAATCAACAAGTGTTGTAATTATTGAAGTATAATAATAATGCCCCATCATGGTTTTCAATAAAAATGTTTGTATTTAAAAATAGTCTTTGATATATTTTTTGCTAAAAGGTAACAGTTTCTAAATTAAACGAATATAACGTGCAACCTTTAGGTTAAATACAAAATATCGTAATTTTTAAAGTCATTGTCACAACACTTAAAAAACGTTAAAATGAGCTCATAAGAGTTGCCCCAGATTTTTATGAAAGCGATAGTACCTCCTTCTATACAAATGATCAAATGATTATAAACATGCAAAGCATATCACTAAACAGATGATTCGAACCCAAATTGGAAGCTATCCGTGCAAGGTATTAAGGTATTATCTACATGTAATTTACCTAATAAGTAGTTTTAAATGTGGATTATGAAAGTTGTAATATTTTCTTCTTATTTGTTCTTAATTGAATACTTAAAACAACACATCATCTTGGCGTTTTCAACATTGACAGTTGAGCTGTCATTGATAACAAGTAAAGTTACTAATATGTAATGCATAGCAAAAAATCTTGCATATTTGAGCATAATAGAGAGAGATACATTAATACCGATATTCTTTGGATATTTTTCATCTTCAGACGCGGCTAAAGATGAAGATCCATGTGTCTTCGAAACGGCCTTTCCGAGTTAATTAATAATTTGTATGGTGCGGAGTGTGCCGAGAATATTGTTGTTTGCCATACTACTCCACCGTCCTTGCTATCGTTATATGTATGTATTATTTAAAAAACACAACTTATCTATTACCTATATGAATCTTCAGCTTACCACAACACTCAACCAGAGAGGTTGAGAAAAGACACTTGGTTCACCTTGGCAACAATTTTTGTTATCAACAGTAGATAGAATGTTGGTTAAAACATAAGAAAAAAGTTCCATACATACTAGAAATGATCCATATAGACAAGAAGGCAGTTTATAATATTCATATTTTGCAGTTTATTTCTTTTTCAGCCACGAGTACTGTATTACTACACAGTATTATAATTGGCAAATAAATCTGATGTAAAATAAAAATTGATTAATCTTAAATTAAAAAGATGAATTTTGGATAAGTTATGATTCTGCATTCATTTAGTAAAATTAAAGATAATAATGTGTCTGGAAATTTTCGCATTTGTTTATTACGTTTGGAATGTTCCCAAGATTGTTAGATATGTTACATGTATATTTTTGTGAATATAATTAAACTACTTTGGACCGTACGATTTTTCGGCTTTGAATCAAAACAAGGAGACTTTAATGGAAATTACTTAACATATTTTAAACTCTATTCATATACCGCGTGTTCATCTAATGCGGAAGATAATTCCTTTCCTGAGCAATTTAGAGAAACAGTTTTTAAATAAAAAATATTCAACAAGACAAATGTTGCACAAGATAGAGTATACACGGTGTTCAGCTTCCGCCACGCACAATATAAGTTTAGTTTTTTAAATGGAACACCCTGTGTGTTACGTTTTTGGATGCCTCTCTTTAATTCATATCAACTTTCGTCAAGATTATCTGTTTGTTTTTGTTTTTAAGATAATTGCCATAATTTGAGGCTTTTGCGAAATGCTGCTCTTTGCATGCTGATGTGATTCAAGTTTTATCTGATTATTTCTTGGAATTTTCGGTAGTATACCGGAACATTTTTTATAGCAACTAGCGTCTATAATATGGCTATCGAAATCGTTGCCATGTTTGATTCACGCTATTTCAATTTTTTTTTTCTGATAGAGAAACTGTTCTAGAATTTATTTATAAACATTTCCCTACACCTAAAATATGTCGTTCTTTGGTAAATTAAATATGAAGGTATGAATATGTTTTTCGCTTAAAAATAAAGAGAGCTGCGGCGTAATTAAGCTATAAACTTTTGTTTATAGTTGTTGTTGGTATTCATTAAAACTAATGTGAATGTGTATGCATTATCTTTTTCGGTATATGTAGTTCCAGCATCTACTCGAAGTAACCATCATTTAATGTTCTAGATGAATTTCTCTGAAGGCAATGCGTAACGTAGACATTACACAAAAATATTACTCCCGAAATTTTAGTAAATGTTTAACAAAATAAAACGAATCACGTTACAGTCTGTACAGAGGAAAATACGGTTACTTTGAATACACGTTGAAATTGTATGCATAAATTAAATTTTACAGAATGTTGTCGATGTAACATTTAGATACGCTTTAAGCAGAATATGCATACGTAAACATTTGTTACACTTTAAAATTTTGGCACTTAACATGTTTCTTAATACAAATTAATAGGGTACGCATGTATGTACATACGTATGTACATGCGTGTTATTTCTAATGTTATTAGAAGGAGTCGTCTTTGACCTTAAGAGTACACTTTATTTAATATAACGTAGTTTTTCGGGAGGTATTGCCTCCTTAAAAGTAGCAATTTTACACAGTACCAGATCCGAATTGTTAATCATAAACTTTAAAATTATGCTATATTCATTATTTCCGTTTATATATCAGTGTCATATAGGTAAGCAACATGAATCTATTATCACTGTTGATGACATAGGCGTGTATTTTTAAACTCGGTAACTTTTGTTAGGTGACCTTCATTATTTTTAGTTCGTTAAAATCGAAAACGCATATGACCCTAACATTTAGCAAACACCTTATCGTTCTTGATCTTGAGCACATTTATTAAGGAATTATGGATGATAAGCTTTCGGTTCAAGTGCATGTAAATACAATACGTGCCAAGATTGTACTCCATGTTAAAGTGTTGATTATTTTATTGATGCCAAATTGATCAAGCATTTTACGTCTTCCAAATTATTTATTGATAAGACAGGTCACTTTTTAGGCTAAACGATTTACAAAAATACAGACTTACAACAGTCTGTGCATATACAATGAATTGAATATCGAATGTAGGAATATACACCAATAATTTTCAAGAACACACGTATGTTGTACAGCCGCGAGCAGAAGTACTGAACCAACCGTTTTTATACATAATCCTTACTGCTACCCGCTAGATGTACATAACTAACCTATGCGGTAACAGCCAGAGGCGTGGCGAGCGCATAAAAGTTTACACATAAAATAGAAGATAAGAAATAAATTATAAAACGTGCTGAAACAACTTAATGCATCTTCACACGCACCTTCACAAATTTGTCTTAGTATAAGAAAATCGGAGTCTTTCTCTAAAACACTTTCAAATTTTCGTATTACACACCAATTTGTTTCGCCTTCTACAGCGCACAACTGTGCGTGAACATCATTCACAATTTGAACAGAACCCACTAGCGACATCGAAACATTTTGTAATTTTTCTATTCCCTCCGCTAGTCCGAAGTAATTGTTGGGAATAGTTTGTAGATCTCTCTTAACTTAACTATCTTGAAATATTTCCTGGCTTTGCTTGATTGCTACAGCTTCTGTCGGATTGAATTTTAAAAATACCTTTTTTACTTGATCAAAATATTTGTTGTAGTAAAACGCAGCCTGCAACCATGTTCCCCAACGTGTAACAATCGGCTGTGGTGGTTCAGGTAAATCAGGACACAGTTTGTGAAATAGTCAAGTACGTTTCGGGGACTTTAGAAACACTGCCTTTGTACTAGCAATCAATGCATTTACTAGTGGAAAACATGTAGGAATCGTTTGTGCCGCAAGATTTAGAGTATGGATTTTACACGTTACATGTAAGAAGTTACCACTGTGTTCTTTAAGAAATCGGCCCAAAGAACGCATGTTTGTGGCACCATCACTCATAAACAATAAAAGTTGCTTAGTTGAAACTTCAAATTTGTTCAATGAGTTCAACACCACCTTTAAAATCTTATCGGCAGTACAATTTATAACTCTTTTGGAAGCAAGTAAGAAGGAGGATGACGGTCGATGTGGTTCAGTTTTTAACGATCTGTTGTTTCGTCCACACACAACCACAGTTTTTTATCTTTCAATTCCGTTTTCATTCCTTTTTCTATATGTTCACGAGCAAAAGGCACTACATTTCGTATCGATGTCCGACTAGATAATTTACAGCCCGCATATTTATTCCAGAAGGAGACAAATGCTTCTTTGTCTAGTAAACGAAACGATAGATTGCATAAAATAAGTGTAACACATAAATCAAATGTAAATTTTTCTTGGTCTCGTATGCCACTTTTTGCAGAAGAATGCTGTTTGCTTTCGATGTGATGTTGACATGGCTTCTGGACCAACACATTAAAGGGATTTTACAAACAAGACATTGAAGTTGAGCGCCATCAAAAATGAAGTCCGGCATGTCCAGTATAAAGTTTTTAACTATGTCTGCCATTGGTCGTTTTCGCGACGTACCTAACTGCGACATTTTTAAAGCAAACATAAGCGTACAATTACGAAATAAGTTACGATAGCCTACATATACACAGAACTACTCGCATACAGATTTAGTACTGACGCTGTGAACGCGTGAAATAAATAATCGCCGACTCCGCACCACATATCTACTACACTGACTGTTACCGCTGTTTACCCAGACTATACATAACTGTAACATAAGTATAACCGCAAGCGTATTGAAATGGTCTACTGCACTTGTAAAACTTCAATGTAAAAATGTACCTGCTACTAGCCATGGGCGTTGTAATATGTTGGGAAATCACTCTCCAAATAATATTCCCATTTAATACATTGATTTCTTGTAAATGCAGTAAGTTAATCGTGCCCACTTAATGCGTGGACGGAAGATAATTCCTTTCCTGAGCAATCTAGACAAAAAGTTTTCAAATAAAAGATATTCGGAGACAAATGCTGCGCAGCATAAAATTACATTCAAGTATATAGTGTGTTTAGTTTCTGCTACGCACGATGCAAATTTGATTTTTTAAATAGAACATCCTGTACATTATTATGATTTTAGACTCCCTTCTTCAATTCATGGTAACTCTCATCAATATTCCCAACACCAAGTTTTTTCAGCACTAAAACCTGTTTTACACGCCACAATTTAGTGGTCAATTGAACAAGTTGATCTTCGATTTTATCGTACCGTGTAAAACAGCAAAAATCGATACGATTTCTTGAACAATTTATCGTACGATTAATTGAATAGAACATGCTCTATTTTTGCCACGATTTTCCGACGTTTTTCACTAACTTTGCTGTTTTAATACCAACCCAGTAACAGAAAAGTACCTATGGTTTGTCTAGTGTTTTTAAATTAAAGTGAGGATAAATTTCGAAAGTTTACGACGATTGTGATGTAATGGATAATTTGAATTAAGTAACCGAAACCGAAGCAACATAAGCTAATCTGTGCATACACCAAAACTGCCAAAACATTTTACAAAGGCAGATTGCCAATCTACTTTTATAAACAGATGAAAATTTCCTAGTCAATAATTCTCCCGTTCACTATTAACTAAACTATTAACTATTAACCAAACTAAACGAGTATTCACGATCCTTAAAAAATTGTTCGATTGATTGTAGCATGTAGAGTAGCGTATTTCTACCGATTTATGAACAATACCTAAACACTTCCTGGAATTAAGAAAACTATTTACTATCCTTAGCAAAATATTGTTTTGTGCTATAATGGTCATTTACCTATACTAAGAATCGCTTTCTTCAAGATTTTCTTGAATCGAGTTAACAAATCTCTTAAACAAAGAAATACAATTATTTCATTATAAGTATATATTTCTCTTTAGTGGAGAAAGAAACGCCAAGAAAATATTTCTTTTGATTTAAAACAGTTATTGTATTGCCGATAATTGAAACAGTAATTGTCTTGAATTAAGGCGGACAGCTTTGATACAACTAAACGTCTCTCTGCGTGTAGGGTTTCCTTACAGCACTCTATGAATTTTAGCGAAATTGTTATCCCCATAGCTTCATATTTAATTTACTAAAGAACGACTCATTTTAGGTATAGGGAAATGTTTATAAAACAATTTTACTACAGAGTCTCTACCAGACCTTGGGAAAATATACTAGTATACTAGGGTACGTAAGGATTCATTTATAGTCGCGAGTCCCGTACATATATCGAATAATGTTGTCGCTTGTGCTAGTAGCATCCTTGATTCGCTTCGCGCGCTCCCCACCTTATACTTTCATAGCGGGCAAACGTTGCAACACTGTCCATATATCTTAGCGGTTCACTTTACTACGGAACATACGAACGCGGTATAGGGTGTTCCATTGAACAAAATTGAGATAGCACGAATCAAACATGACAATGATTTGGATGGTCATCTTGTAGACTCCAGTTGGAAGTAGGGAAACACTAGGAGTTAGGCAAAAACTCTTGGATGTATTGCCTGAAACTCAATCGAATAAAATTTTAATCACCACCCTAGCGCGTAAGGCGTTTAAAATATCGGCCGTTAAAGAAACGGTGACATTTCGCAAAAATCTCAAAACGTATGTCAGTTATCTCAAAACGAAGATAGATAGATATAGGAAATATCGATGAGAGTTGACATGAATAGAAGAGGAGCATCCAAAATCGTAATAATATACAGGATATTCCATTTAAAAAACTAATCTATCATGCGCAGCGGAAACTGAACACCCTGTATACTTGAATATAATTTTATGCCGTGCAGCATTTGTCCCCGAATATTTTTTATTTGAAAAATTTTTCTCTAAATTCCTCAGGAAAGGAATTATTGTCCGTCCACGCACTAGATTGATATGCGATAAGTTTTACGAACAAATTCTCTGTTTTTAATTTGACGTTTTAAGTAAATTATACCAGTTGATTAAATACAACACGTAAGTTTATCAAATATGCTTTTTTATTTTATATTAATTTCGTTGTGATTTTCTGCCTTTCGAAATGCGTTTATTCCAACAGAATTTTAATTAATGGTTTGATAACATGATGGTTTTTCAAGGATTGATAGAAAGCAAAACACAAATTTATAACTCCAAAAATCTAATAAATTAAAAATTACACAATTGAAATAATAAAAAAGAGCAATAAAAAAAACAAAATCAAGAAAACAAATAAAAAGGTAAAAATATGCATTCATAATAATTATGTAATAATTAGAGTTGCTCAATTTGCGCCAACAGCCAGTGGCGGGCGCATAAAAATTTACACAAAATAAATGGTCAGAAATAAAATAAAATACCTGCTCAAACACTTACCGTCTTCCGTGAAATCACAAAGTGAATAATGTCTGTTGAATATCTGCACCATTAGATATGTTTCCACCGTTGTTTCGGCAAACCGAGTGCGGCGTGAGGAAAAGGTGTGTCATATGCAGAAAACGAACGTTCTACATCTACTGACGTTATATTTGCGTAATTAAAATAATCTTTGGAACAACTTAACGGTTCTGTTGACGCACCTTCACAAATTTATCTTAATGTGCCGAAATCAGAATCTTTCTCTAAAACACTTTCAAACCTTTCTAGAACATAAACATCTTTTGCGTCTTCTACCGCGCATAGCTGTGCGTGAACTATTTGCAGAGATTCCACTAACGACACCGAAGGATTTTGTAATTTTTCTATTGCCTCAACTAGTCCGAAGTAATTGTTTTGAATAGTTTTTAAATCCGTTTTAACCTGACTATCTTGAAATTTCAAGTGGCTTTCCTTGGTAGCCGCAGCTTCCTTTGGATCGAATTGTAAAACCACGTTCTTAATATTCCCAAAATATTTATGATAATAAAACGCGGGCTATAACCATGTTCCCCAACGTGTAAGAATAGGTTCTGGTAGCTCAGGCATACGGGGGCACAGTCTGTGAAATTTGTGAATACGTTTTAAGGATGTGACAAACACTGCTTTTGTATGCGCTATTAAAGCGTCTACCTCAGGATAACATTTTCTAATACTATCTGCCACATGACTGAAAGTATGAATTTTACACGTAATATGTAAGAAGTTAGCACAATGTTTTTTAAGAGACCGGCCTACAGAAAGCATGTTTGCGGCACCATCACCCATAAACATCAACAGTTGGTTTGTTGAAAGTTCAAACTTTTCCAATGTATTTAACTCTAACTTTGAAATTACTTCGGCAGTACATTGTTGTACTCGTCTGGAAACTAATAGAATTGAAGGTGACGATTGATGTGGTTCCATTGTACGCACCATTACATTAACCACATAATGTTTTTTACGATCTGTTGTTTCGTTGTTTCAACTCCGATTTAATTCTTTTTTCAACATATTCACGAGCAGATGACACGATTCTTTGTAACGATGCCCGACTTGGTAATTTGCAGTCCGACTATTTATTCCAAAAGAAGACATCTGCTTCCTTGTCTAGTAAATTAAACGGTAGATTACATGCAATAAAGGTAACACATAAATTAAATTATAAATTTGTGATAGTGTGCAATTCTTTTTTTAAGAATGCTGTTTACGATTTACGTGACAGACAATCCCTTTGGACCAACACATTAAACGGATATTACAAACTACACATTGAATTTTAACGCCATCATAATTTAGGTCAGGCATTTCTGCTATAAATTCCGTAACTTTGTCCAACATTGGCCGTTTTCGCGACGTAGGCAACATTTTTAAGACAAACGTAGAACTACGAAATAGTATTTACGGCAGCGTACATGTATACACAACAGATTTGGTCGAGACTCCCAGTTATACTGAGGGTTGTATCGAACCTCCACCACTGCCCGTTGGCGTTAGTGAGCAACTCTAGTAATAATGTAAGGTTTGTTTCTGCAGCCGATTTGTGATAGTTTGATAAGAGGTTAATTTGGATTAATCTACGCATGCGCTAACTAAAACTGATTTAACAATTTAACTGCAAGAACGCTTTCTTTACATTTACCAGGCGATGTATAAGTTAAAAGCGTATTTAATAGACTTAAAGAGAGAAAATACACTCAAATATGCAGATGAAAACAATAGATTTATCTTACATTCAAATATTACAAAAAGAGGTAAGCGAAAACAGAAATAATTGCGAAATGTTTAGACAGAATTACAAATTTATTACAACTTTAAAGGAATTGTTAATTCCTAACAAAACCACAGACACGCATGAAGTGTACAAAAAAACCTATAATACAACTTTTCACTTCTCAATATAGCAATGCGCATGCGTCTGATGGATCACTGGACGATAATCTTCAAACTGGAGCGACTATCAGCAAATAGTTAGAAATTAATTTGGAGATCTGCACGAACGCCAAATTACGTCAAACTAATAGTCAGAGTTTGGCGTCTTAACTGCACGAACGCTATTTTTGTAATGCGCATGCCCTTGACAATTTCAAAAGATTTTAAATCGCTGCAGAAACAAACCTATAGATTAAGGTGTAAATAAAATTATCAAAAATTAAATCTTAAGTTTTAGTAATATAGTAAATACATTAAAAACAGATATAAAGAAAATAACAAAAACAACATTCTATTTTACAACAAAACATAAAAAACATAGAAACAACATTAACAACAAAAATAACATTATAATTAACAAAAATAAGATGAACTTAAGGAATTTCAAAATTAACTATCAATACTAGTGAACTATAAAATTTTGTCTGTATTGGAGAATTTATGAAAAATTAATTACTAAGAGGCTTGGTTGTTCAGGCATGTAATTACAATGTTGAACAAGAAACATTATGAAATCTAAAATTATACTCTATTTGCGTTATGCAAACTGTACATTTTTCCTATACGATAATGTGCATGTCCTATAACTGGTAAGTTAATAAGCTTTATCACAAATACTTTACTTGGAATTTCGAGACTTCAATTTGTAAAAACTTGATTTAATAAGAAATACGTTCTGTAGAAACATCAAACTCCCCTTCTACTAATTAAATGAACAAATTTCTTGTTAATAAAAAAATTGAATGCGATTTATGAAGCCTTTTCAAAATTTGTAATTTTTTTGATGCCTCTGTCTTTGTCTTTTATCAATTGCAATTTTTTTAATCTGTGAACATACATTACCGTTTATGGAAGTTCGGGCAAGCTGACAAATTATATTAACTGTTTAGGAAAAAATTTTAAAATTGTATAATATACATTTCTGTGTGGAACTGTTAAAACTAACCTTTTCTGGAAGCCTATTACCAATTTCCAGGTAGTATTTGTCTATTATAAGACCGTTATCATAAAATATATAATTATGTTGGAAATCCCCAATAATTACAGTGACAATAAAGCTTTATAATAATCCCTAGGAGGGTTAGCTGATTCACTCGTGTTACCGGGAAATATTCGTATACCCTTTATAAAGTATTATAACATTTATAAACGCAGTAGTTCTGAAGAGATTGTTATTGTGAAAGTATCTGTGGTTATGCAAGTTAAAAATAAAATAATTTCGATTTGACTGCTTAAAATGCCCCGTGGAAAGCCTTTAGCTGTTTCAAAACGATCTGCTATTATTACCTTGCATCAGGAAGGGTACGCAGAAAGACGGATTGCGGATAAATTAAAAATAAAAATATCTACAGTACATGATACTATAGTTCGATTTAAGACAACCGGTGACGTGCAAGATCGTAATCGGCCAGGACCGCCAAGAAAAACGACTCCTGTGGAAGATTTACGAATAAAAATAATTAGTAAGCGGAATAGAAGACTAATAGCATCAGAAATTGCTGCAAAATTCAATAATGAGCGAGATTCCAAAGTTTCTGTGAACATTGTGAAACGTCGGCTGAAAGAGGCTGGGTTGCACGGGCGAGTGGCTTGTCGAAAACCGTTACTCCGAAGAGAAAATAGGCTGAAACGACTGAAATGGGCACAAGCTCATAGAGATTGGACAGTGGACGATTTTAAAAACGTTTTGTGGACTGACGAATCCAAGTTTGAGGTTGTTGGAAATAGACGGAGAGTTTTCGTACGCAGATCAAGAGAGGAAAGAATATTACGGGAGTGTATAGTTCCCACGGTGAAGCATAGAGGCGGATCTGTAATGGTTTGGCGTTGTTCTTCCTTAATCGGAACAGGGGACTTGCTCAAAATTGAGGGCATAATGAAAAAAGGAGAATGTCGGAAAATCCTGGAGGAAAATGCCATACCGTCAGGAGTCCGATTAATTGGTCGTGGATTTGAATTTATGCAGGACAATGACCCCAAACATAAATGTAAATTGTGCACAGATTACCTGCAGCAAGAAGAAAATGAAAGAACCCTAAAAATTGTGGAATGGCCGCCACAGTCTCCCGATCTGAACCCGATAGAGTTGCTATGAGAAGAATTAGACCGATCTGTTAGGAAGAAGTGTCCATAATCGAAGGAACATTTGTGGACCATTCTCCAGGAGGTATGGACAAGCTTGCCCAATGAAATATTAGCAAAATTAGTGAATCGGATGCCGAGAATAGTGGCAGCAGTCCTAAAGGCAAAAGGTGGATTTTTCGATGAAAATCGGATTTAAATTATTTGTATTACATTAACTTCTTCTTTTAATAAATTTGTGTTTGAAAATATGTAAAATCATGTAAGTAAGTATTAAATACATGGCCATTTAATATTTCTCTTATTTTCTTTGACTTCCGTACATTTTTTTGCTTGCCCGAACTTCCATGAACGGTAGTGTATGTACGTGTTTGATGCTTTGATGCGTCTTTTGTTTTAAACTGATCATTGAAATGAAAAGTGTTATCGTAATACAAAAATAATAGTATATTATTCAAGGAGCCGGTAATGATGGCCATTATTCACGAGAATGAAGTTTACAACACGAGCCGAAGGCGAGTGTATGTAAATCATTCGAGAGAATAATGGCCATTTCCCGCGAGTATAATACTATACTTTTTCTACAACTATCACTTTTGACATGTTTTATAAAAAAGTTTAAACTTTTAAATTATTCATTTATTTATTACGTGTAACATAAATTGTCAAAATTAGAACAATTGTGGAAAGTCAATCCTGGTGTAGTATTTCAAGAAATATTTTCGTTATTATAAGTTGCTGAAGACGAGGTTCCACTGTTTATGTAGATATCGGTATTATGATGAACCGATCGAAGAGTTTTATTCGCGGTATCTACTTTGTTCTTCATTGAATCATCTATATATCCTTCAGCTGTAGTGGTTAATTTCCACCCGCCATGTCGTTTTAGTGCAGTTATGTCACCTCCGGCATCAATAAGCAGAGTGGCTGACGATCTGCGAAAACTGTGTCCTGAGTACAACTCTGGAGTTGGTAACTTTAGAAATACAGCTATTTGTTTTCCCATGTTGCTCAATTTATTAATACCGATCTGAACGGTACACTTTCCATTTTGATAATTGAGAAAAAATTAACTGCCACACTTAGGATTACCAGATGGACGAAGAAGGACATATTTTTTTATTATTTGATAAAAATGGCCGGTAATCGTAAATTTTCTGACGACTTTGGTTTTTGTGTTGGGTATAGTAACCAATACAGTTGAATCAAGATCTTGAACATCTTCTATATTCATTGCATGCAATTCCCCAGCACGGTAGGCACCCATTATGCCCATAATTAAAAAATAATTATCAATTTATTACACGAATAATTTTTGAAACCTTAGTTGAAAGGTAAATTTCATCGGGGGCCTTAGTAGTAAATTGATTTATTTCATCTGCAGAAAAGGTTTTAGTCTTCTTTGCATGGTAGCCATCACTTTTTTATTTGAGAAGGGCTCGAAGCTTCGAATAGGTTTCTATGTAGAGATTGTGATTAACGCTTAATGTGCTGCTCAACATTGAATACCGTGACCACAAAGAGGACGACTTGTATTTATTGGCCAACTCTCCAAAATATGCCAGTAAAACACTTTCCGAAAAAGACTTGACATTACGGACTTTTCGCCAATCCATGAATTCCTTGTACATAAATTCGTATTTTAATTTAGACTTCTGTGGCAATAAATTCTTTGTGGAGGCTTCTACCGCTTCCAGCACCTCTGGCGGTGTCAAAACCATCGTTTCATCTTCGCTATCCATTTGTTTATAAATTGAATCAAAATTTTTTCGAAATGATCACAACACAATTCGATTTTTCATAAACAATTTGTGCTTTGTTTATGTCATGTCATTTGAGGTGGTACTACGATTTAAATGAGAAAGGTTTGTGAATAATCTGTGAAATAATGAAAATGCTCTCATACTATTGGCCGCATTCCTGTTGAATAATGAAAATACATTGTTGTGATTGGTTGCACGCTGTTGAATAATGAATAAAAAGACATTGTGTGAATAATGAATATTATTACTTAGAGGAAAGTGCGTCGAAAGTGAACCTATTATTTAATAGTCGTAGGAAAACATATTTTCAATCTGTCAAATTTGTCAGAAAATGTTATTCCTGTGTGCTATTAGAATATACAGTGACCACTATAAAGTCGGCATCAAATGGGGAATTTGTGCTTGTCTAAGAATCTATTTAGTCCCTATTAGATGTACCAAGTGATGTTTTTTATTTAAAGAATGGGGTTTTTCGAAATTGTAATATCTCCGTAATATATATTTGAATTTAGTGCCTATGAGTTAGCGAATGGGGGTATAACAGTTGTTGTCAGTTCATTTGTTCCTAGTTGTTTATTATTGCACATACATATGTTAGTTGTAAAAGCACGATCTTAAAATAAAATGCCTAGATCATTAAAAGATGTGTTTTAATTAACATTAAAATATCACAGAAATTATCAAAATTAAGCAAGATTTCAATTGGATTTTTTTATCGTGTGTTAATTTGAGCTACCTGAGCAATTTGAAGGCTGCAAAACAATTTTTTTCTTTAAAAAATTTGCATTTTTCATTCTTTGAGATGTTTTCAAAATTTCACGTACCAAGAGTAATTTTAAGATTCAATTTTTACTTTACATATTTGCACGACGTAGAATATTTAAAAACAATATTGAAATAGTGATTATCATTTTGCCAAGGATTTTTTAAATCATTCTTAGAAATGTATTCATCGCATTCGCTTATTGGTTTTTTCGGTAAATATAATATTTGAACAAAAATTTGGACGAGTGTATCCAAAGAATATGGCTAGAATATTAAAAAAAAAACCAACTCATTTAGGTAACTGTAAAATAACATTTATAAAGTTTTTGTAAAGGTAAAAAAAATAAATAGATTATATATAATAAGAAAAGCCAAGAAATTGAAAGATAGACTACAATAACACAAAAATAGTAAACGACGAAATAACACAACGAATGACAGTTAATAATTTTACATCATACAAAAAATGCGGTGTTGTAAATTTAAACAGGAAGCATTGTCAGAAAGGAAGGAATATAAATAGTGGCAGTAGAAGAATTCTAGTTCGACGGTTGAAGAAACCGCTAGAAGAAGGAACAAGAAAAGAATTCGGACGGTTTAGAACTGCAGACCAGAAAAATGTTTTGATTTCTACAAAATTAAAAAAAAAAGGTAAAAAAAGGCAAAGTGACAGGAAAGCAAATCAAGAAAGTCAAAAACAACTCTTCATCAAATACCGAAAGCGATCCGAGCCTTAAATTCGATGACAATGACTCTGAATGGGGCGAGGGCTTATCATCTCATAAGCTCAGAAATGGTTAAAGAAGAGAGATGGATTATTGTAAAATATGCAGGGAGTCTTTTCACTGGTATGATGATGACATATGCTTACGAAGACGTACCTAACCTGATGATTAAAGAACCGAGACCGCTACTACATGGATTCTTCCATATATCTAAGCTGTTCCAGTTTGTTGACAAATAATCTTTTTTTTGCATAAACAAGCTAAACTTGCAGATATATTTATTTGCAATATAAAATCTTTTTGCAGATATTAACAAATATTCTTTTTTCTAATAAAAATTATGATTTTTTAAAGAAGTAAGATGTTTCCCAATGCAACATTTTTATTATTTTACTTTGCCCTCCAGGAATTTTCACTTTGCCCGCACTTTGTCAGATAACTATACCAAGTCCTAAAGAGATATAATTTACGAAAGGGACAAGATGAGGATAATTTAGTTACTAGATTAAAATCTAATTACATTCTATAGTGCAGATGTTTTTATATTGCAACTTATACTCACATTTAAAAAAAAAGAGAACATCAATTCTTTGACTTCCTTTTCACTGTTTCATATTGTTTGATAGCTTGTATTATATTTATTCTACAGTCAACCCCCCTATAACGCGGTATTCTTATAACACGGTTTCCATACAACGCGGAGTTTAAACTGCGACAGCCCTTCTATAACGCGGGAATTCCCCTATAAGTGAAGAAACAGACCATATGATTGGCTGTTGCATATTTGCGTGAATTTCTTTATCCAATAGCGCTGCCGAACTGCCGCTGTCACAGCTACTCTCTCCTTGTCATTTGTTTTAAGTGAAATCTGGTTTGTACCAGGTTAAATTTGCGTTTCTTATAGCACGGTTTCCATATAACGCGGTACGAATTAATCGCGTTATAGGAGGCTTGACTGTATTACGTTTTCTTTTGTTTGGATACCCTCTTTGGCCTGGGGATGTATTGGTAAAACACGAACCACGACCATTGTTTTTTATTCTTACCTTAATTAAATTATTGCTTTAATAATGTAATTAAATAGGGATTATTTTTATGTAGTTTAATAACGAATGAGTATTATTTATTATATATTACAAAAATTATAGTTAAATTAGTGCACGTGATAAATAGTAATAAAAAAAAAATACTACATTAACCGGTATCTTTTGAAAATGTTTATGAAACGTCGTACGTTAAAGATTGCATCATTGCATGGGTAAGCATGCCATCTATATTTCGGTTTCTATATTCGCTACTCTCTAGCTCTACATATATATATGTTCACTGTCTTTAGGACGGCACTGACACTACGTGGCGCCATAAAATATTTCAGTTGTTTTTGAAGATTAGTGGCATGAATTGAGAGATGTGAGAGCAATATGGCCAAGAGTAAGAAGCGTTAATGCTGTTATTCTCCTAATACTGTTTTTGCCGGTAGTAATTCCATCAATACCAGGAGCTATTTATTAGCATTATCTGTCTTGGTTGTTGTTTCTAGGCATTTTTTTTCATGTGCACTTCTACATTAAGTTCACTTTTGTTTGAACATTATTTAGTAGATAACCTCTACTTTTAGCCTTTTTAAAATCACAAACAATGTGAATAATTTGCTTCATTATGTACGTATATGTCGTACTGTTTTAATCAAGGTAAGCGCAATTAATAATGTGCATTTCAAGAATTCTGAGTAAAAAATGCTTATTTTAAGAAAATGAAACTATTGATTTATGAACAATACCTAAACACATTCTGGAATTAAATTATTTACTATCCTAGGAAAATATTGTCTTGTGTTATAATGGCGTTTTACGTATACTAAGAACTCCTTTCTTCAAATTTTCTGCGAAATTTTCTTGAATCAAGTTAACAAATGTCTTAAACAAAGAATTACAATTATTTCATTACAAATGTATACTTCTCTTAAGCGGAGAAAGAAACGCTAAGAAAATATTTTTTTGATTTAAAACGGTTATTGTATTGCGAATAATTGAAACAGTACTTGTCTTGAATTGAGGCGGACAGCTTTGATACAAGTAAACGTTTCTCTGCATGCGGCAGACGTAACGAAATCCCTCTCTTATAAAGACTACAATTATCTACAACTTTTCCCTTAACAGTTTTTCTGTTAAATAAATACTAACGGAGACATATGCATTTAATGAAATCGTAAAAAATCAATTTTTTCGAAATATCCGGTTAGCTATAATTGTTTTTAGAAAACAAATCGTGTTTTAATAGTCTCATAAAACGGCAATTTTTTTCTGTTTAATCGTCTCTCTAATTCCATAGGATATTAAACATGTAGTTTACCATGTAAGTTTTGTATTTACGTAATTTAATTCACCATAATATGATTCATATCTACATGTAGCTATTGGAAAAACCTAATCTAAACAAAAGTGGCAATGCAAGGAATTATATGACAAATATACCATCTGGAAATTTATTTCTTTAATACATAATTATGTATGATATATGTGGATATACATATGTGTTCGTACCCCTACCTAATGTTAAAAAACATCAAATCTAATCATTCCATTATGATGCAATATTTTTATTTCTTTTTAATAAAGCTAGAAAACATTAATTACAACATGAAAGCAATTATTGTTTAAAACTGTGACAGAATACAATAAAGTCTTCGTACACTGCGTTTAATGCAGTGACTCTCCGTTGTTAGGAAATAAATATGTTAGGAATTAGGTAAATCCCCTTTATAGGTCCGCGTATTTGCGAAAAATAAGCATTCAATTCATTTGCAAAGATGGATCATGGATGGATCGATCATAAAGGAAAGCACATGTCCATTGATACTGGTGAACTAATAATAAAACTACACAAAAAAAAATCAATCATTGTTCTAAATAGCTAAAATTAGTAGTAAACCGCGTTCTACAGTGCAAAGTGTAATAGAAAATTTCAAAATATCGGGAACAGTTGACACTGAATCGCGAAGTGGATGTCCGAAGATTTTAGATAAGCGCGAGGAGAACTGTAACACACATAGTGAAGATAAATCCACGGATAAGTGCACTAAAAATAGCCACACAGGACACTGGAAACAAGGTGCATCCAGGAAACATAAGAAGAATTTAAGAAAATCCAGATATAATGGAAGGGTACCGCGAAAAAGTGATGTTAATGCTAATGTAGTTCATGGTATTTTTTTGCGGTACTCTTCCATTATATTTGCATTTTCTTAAAATTCTTGTTTCCTGAATGCACCTTCTCGCAGACCTCTCACTCGCGCTAAACATAGTTACGTTTAGTGCGAGTGAGACATCTGAGATAGACATTGCTGTACGTTATATACCATGAAATTATAGTTTCAACATATCTCTTCTATTGGACTTACCTGGATTAGAAAGTACATATCTGTTAAATTAACTTGAAAATAAGTTTAATTTCCGCATAATTCTCTACTTTTGACCGTCTATATCTTACGCCTTCAATATTACGTCATGTTTATAAAGCTAATTATATTTTACATAGTGATTATTCCATTTATATACAGGTGTCCCAACTTTCTGGAATTGTCAAATTCCATCTATTGTGTAAACAATATGTTTATAACAAAACTCTAGAACAGTTTCCGCATCAAATTCTTGAAAAATATGCAGGGCGTTTCCTTTAAAATAGCATAATTCAAACATGGCAACGATTTCGATGGACATTTTGTAAACTCTACGTGATATAAAATTTTTTTCGATATATTGCCGAAAATTTCAAGAAATGCTCAATGGAATAAAATTTGAATCGTCGCTCTAGCGTGTAAGACGTCTAAGATATCAACCCTTAAAGAAGCAGCGGCATTTCGTAAACAAACTCAAATTATGACAATTATCTCAAAAACTAAGATAAGATAGGTATAGAGAATATTTATGATAGTTATAATACAGTATGTTGTATTTAAAAAATAGACTTGAATATAATTTTTTGCTATGCAGCACTTGTCTCCGAATATTTTTTATTTGAAAACCGTTTCTCTAAAATGCGCAGGGAAGGAATTAGGCAGTTATCGCAAGCATCCTGATAAATTTCCGAAAACAATCCATTTATCGTTTTCATCTTCAATGCGCATGCTCAGACATATGGGAACAGAGTTATCAGTATCGGTGCCCGATACATTTGTCAAAATTACGGGATTATTTTCGGGAAGAATTGAGGTTATGTTATATGTGTTGTTACGATTAAAATGGTTGTTAAAACCGATGGAAAGCGCATCGCCTTCTAGTAGTAAAAGATCAATCATTTCTGTTGATTTATATTTACTTGGGAGATCTAGGCGTTACCACCGATATATAGGGCTGATAGCTCTTCGATGACGTCACGCTGTTTAGGCGATGTATCGCCATGTACGATATTAGCCTAAGCGGTAAAGGAATCGTTTTTTTTTTAAGTTTTGAAGGGCTTCCGGTTAGAGGATGCCAGTCGTCAACTGAACCCTTATTCGCGTCCTATTCGATTTTATTTTGGAAAAACGAACTTTCAAAGCAAAAATCAAACACGTAACCGAGCACCGTTTTCGTGAAAGATGTGTTTGTGGTGGATATTTATTCGACTAATTATTATTATTTGTAATTGTACATGTATTTGGACGAAATTAAGGTTGAAATGATACAGTGATTGCAATTTTATTCGAAATTTTGTTCAATTTCACCAGAACATTTACAGACATGCTATTTAACCAAGGTCTTAAATTTCCTATTATGTGGTATTTTACTTTTCGCACATTCATTTTTAAGTAGGCTATTTGTAGAACAAGTTATTATAATTGTTGCAATACGTTCACTGCTGTGAATATGACATTTACATATATCAGTATCCAAAATGACTACGTTCGGTGATATAATTTAAAATATATTGTGTTAAAACAGAACGTTTATTACATACATTTTAAAACATCTCTTCGTGTTCAAAAATAATTTTGTTAAATATAACGTAAGAATATAAAACAATAACATCCTCATGTTTTTTGTCAAATACAACGGACAGTTAGGGAATTGGATAGGATATTTTAAACTTACAGTTATAGTTTCACCAGTCCTTGAATCTGTAGCTGTTGAAAAATAAATAATATTTTCTTTTATTTACAAAGTGTAACACAAACAAAACATACAAAACAACCGACGCCATCTTAGGTTAGGTTACCTCGTTTTTGTCGTTTCAAAAAAGGTTTTATCGCTTATACAACACTAGAGAAACATTGCGGGTATCACTAACAATGTACGGAAATATCACAACACAGTATTTTTTTAAATAAAACCAATATAATTTGGATTAACCAATTCAAAACGCAGAGATGGTCTCAGTGCGTAAACGCGTATGTATGGCCTAAATATAAATACGTCACAGCCTGACGTCAAAGCTGTTGAGCCTTGTCTTGGCGGTTCCAAATTGATCAAATCAGCGAAGATTATAGGCGTATTTTAGCGACAAACTAGAATAAATGGTTCGTTAAATTTACCGAAAAGTACTGCTTTAGCGACGAACTAGACGTCGTTGTTGAAAGATCTTCCTTCAAGAAACAATCTGAACGTGTGAATGTCCAATCTACAAATATGGCTGATCGATGACCTACTGCAAAATACATCACAGCCTGCTGAGGTCAAAGCGCTTAGGCCTTGTTATATATCGGAGGTAACGACACAGCTCGGAAGATCCGGCGTGTTTGGTTATTGTAGTTCGGGTAAAATCATGGACTAACTTACATATTTGGCGAATTATACGCGGGCCGACATTAAAACAAATGACAATAAATAAATAAATAAGTATAAACAAGGGTAATATAAACATAACTTAAGTGCTTCATACATTCTGATTCATATTTTATAAATTTCTGCAATTGACCTAAATGCTTCTCCTTTTGCGAATTATCCTGAAGTTTATTAAGTGGTATTAATTCGTTAATAATGATGCTTTCCCATCAAGAATAACGTGGTGCCCACCATTTACTACATCCACATATTTTCCTGATAATATTGAGTAATTTCTCAAAAGTGTCTCTAGAACTAGATATTCTAAACATTCGGAAGAGGTCAGTATCTATATATTTTGGCAAGCAATCCTCGAAATAATATGAGGGTTTATACACTTGCCGATATGTACTTAACTGCAGTAAGCCTTTTACAGAATTACTGGTTTGAATTGCAGTATTCATTTTATATAAATCTATTATTACGAATGGTAACTCATATAATATAATATCGTTTATTACAATTATTGTTAATTTATCCATATTACAACAAAATATTGTCCTCGCCTATACAACTTATAAACAGAACGATAAAAAACGTGTTTGAACGATTTAAACAATTGATGCTATCGTCAGACTATGACGTAATTTTTCCAATAATTGCTTAAACGCACAGTTCGTCGCTAAAATATCCTTTATGTTTAGTTGTTGATATAATTGTAATAAAGTTTATTAACATTATAATATAGCTTACTAACATGGTGATAAAGGTTATTAACTCACTTTTATTGTTTAGGTTCTATTATCTATTTTTTTTTTGTATATGGTCTTGTAAAATGAACGAATAAACAATTTTGCTAAATGAACAAATGTACGACAAATAAAAATAGGATGACACAATACAAAAGCCTTATGGGAGAAGAACTTAAAATACAACTGAAATCCGTTCTTCTCAAAGAAGGTTACACTTACGATGCACCATGTGTATGTATGTAATATGGTAAATATAGCCAACAATAAAACCAATTTAGCACCTTTCATTTATCTGTACATCGGTGCGTAGGCGTTTTAATATGAATATATATGAACGTGTGTAAGTACATGCTTGGCATAGGTGCACTACATTCAATCAAAAATTTTCGCAACGTACCGAAGGTACAAATGCATTTACTTGCTACGCATACATATGTATACACAGTAGGTGGGTAATTTTATCGTGTGCCTATATCGATCCAGTACATTTATGGACAAATAAATCAAACAGAATACGTAATTGGAAAATTTCCAAGTTTACGGAATCTCGAATTTTCAACGCGCGCCGAAAATAGCTCATCCAATCGTAATATAGTGCATGAAATGTTGAAATAAATGTTTGTATAGAATTTTTTTTGTACTGCATGATCGTGATTCTTGAATTGTCACAGCACGATTGTAGTATTCACCTTTAGCCTTCTCTCCCGTTTTATTTATGCGGTCACAGAGTTGTTTCGGTGTTAATCATGTGGCTAATAATAATTTTAAAATAGATCCTCCCTATCAGACATAAATGCTTTGTACACATATACACATGGAGTATTCTAAAGTTTAGAATACTCTATGTGTAATGTATAATATTATAATAGTTTAGAATCTGAACTATTATAATATTATTCATATTTTCACATAGAGTTTTAGTTTGCAGTTTCAAATTCGCATTATTAAAAAGCAAAATGCTTTAATCTGTTATCTGCAGTTAAATTATAGCAATTTTAAGTTTTTTTGGAACGCTTCTCTTCTAAACGATTCTAACTATGCAAAATTTGGAAATATCAAACAGTCAATTAGAGAAAGGCTATGTTTCTTATCTTTTTGTTTATTTACTTTTAAACATATGTAAAAATATACAGGGTGAATCAACGGTTTGACAATTTACCCTACGGAGATAAAATTAAAATTCGGCATATACAGCGTGTTCAAATCGTATCGAATAATACTTCTACAGCCGGCTGTATGAAAAAATGTTTTATATAAAATTTGTTTGGTTATACAAGAAAACATCAATTTTTTTCCAAGGCTAGTAAGACTTGAACCAAAATGTAGAGATGCAAGAGCAATGGGACCAGGAGCAAGAACCATTAACGCTTTTCTCTTCTTATATTGTTTTTTCCAGTAGTGATTCCATCAATACCAGGAACTATTTATTAGCATTATCTTGGTTATTGTTTCTAAGCATTTTTTTCATGTGTACTTCTACATTAAATTCACTTTTATTTGAACATTATTCTGTAGATAACCTCTACGTTAGCCTTTATAAAATCACAAGCAATGTGATTAATTTACTGCATTATGTACGGATATGTCGTACTGTTTTAAACAAGGTAAGCGCAAATGTGCATATAAATAGTATGCATTTCAAGAATTCTAAGTAAAAAATGCTTTATTAAAAAAGAATGACACTATTGATTCGTGAAAAATACCTAAACGCTTTCTGGAATTAAGAAAACTATTTACCATCCTTAAGAATAGCGAGGGAAGGTTCAAAAATGAATTATATAGGCCCTGAACCGGGTCTAATATAAAAACTTATCACCTAGACAACACTTTTTAAAATAATAGTAAACATTGAAGATTACTTTTAAACGAGAATGTTCATAATAATTTTCTTTGGTGTGCTCCCAAAATTCGAACTTTCTGCGGCTGCTGACATTCTAGCCGAGCATCTAATAAAATTGATATGTAGGCAGAGCTTTGCACGAGAAAAGTTTATGTATTTCACTCGATTTCATTATCCCATCCCTTGTTAGTGCGCAAATTGGTTTCTGCGCAAGTGCCTCCCGATATTAATCGTATTCTAGCAAAACATTGAGCGGGTAACTTCGAATCTGCGTTATAGGATGGCGCGTCTTAGCAGGATAGCCCGTAATTGTTTGTTCGTAATAATCAACCCTGTATATATTTGAACCAAATTTTATACCTCCTTAAATTCTCCACTGTACTTAATTCTATATGGTTATCATCTCTTGTAATGGTTTACTTTTCTCGTGGATTACATTATATTTTTCAAAGTTCTTCAAAGAGAAAACCAAATGTAGATGACAAAAACACAAAGTTGGAGATACTCCGAAATAAATCTGAAAACAATTGATTCTAGAAACGTTTTGCTAGTTTTTATTTAAGTGTAAGCGTTTTTATTCTTTTAACACATTCTGTTTATACTGTTTAAGTGCTCAAAAGTCTTTCAGATAAACCTATAAAAACATAGTTTAAAATTTAAAATCATTTTTGACGTTACAGCACATAAACGTTTGCCTGTAAAATGTCCATAAAAACAAGCTGCTTGTCGCGGATTTAGCTAATGATGCAATTTGTTATTCTTTCGACATTTGAAAGAGGACTTTGGTAAGTGTTAATTATTAACGATACACATATATACACGTTGTCCAACACGTATTGCGCTTAAATTTATCATGGGACTTGCTCTTAATATCGTTTTTACTACATAAATGATCGCACCATATGCTATGTATCAACGAAAATAAATATTTGGATTGCACGTATTGGTAACCCACACGTGTCGTGCTTCCATAACAAATGAGTTGAATTTATCTTGGAATGTGGAATTTTGAAGCGCATTCAATTTTAAACGTAGACATGCATAACGAAAGCTTGCTGATATTTAGAATTATATTTTTGGTTTACTACGAAGAAAATAGATTTGTAGTCATTGTTTTTCCATTCAATTCAATTTCAATTTGTATTTATTAAAACTCGTCGATCGCGAAGTGATATGAGTTATGTCTAAGATGAAAATAATAAAATATAAGAATATGTCGACAAAATACATATGTAAATAAGTGTAAATATAAAATGTAAACATAAGTAGTGTAGGAACAAAAAGATAGACGTTACATGCATAAAAAATCGTTTGCGATGAAAAAGCAGTGGAATATTAAAAACAATTATTGGTTACACAGAAAAAATGTTATAATTACTTCTACAATTGTAGCAAATGTCACTACAAATAGTTATAGGATCTCAAGGTACTACCCCTAGCATGTTTGTACATCCTAGAAGCTTGTTGTTAATGAACAAAAGCAACTTTATTACCAACTCTAACCTGCATAGTTATCTCACAAGAACCATGGGACCGTACATTAGCAGTAAAGCAACTAGAGGCATTAGTACCTAGTTTAGGAATGAAAATACATATCGTCGCTTTAGTAAGAAAAGGGTTACGCTCTTTGTAAGTCAATTTATAGGAAATCAAAACACGGTTTGGTTTTCGTATGCTCACAATGTAAATCCTTGTTTCTATTTTAGAGGCTATTGTAGAATAATTTCATTGTTTTTTGGGAAAACATAATTCTGAAAACCCTTTTTTAACTATTATTAGATGGTTAGTCAAATCTCATTTTTGATAAAAAATGGAATTACGTGCTTTTCTTACTAAGATAACAAATTACCAGCTTTTTGGAACAAAACATGTATTCATTTTGTGCGAGCAGTAAAAGATTTTCTTTTGTAGCGATCGTCTTATTCGGTTGACGAATACTTAAGCAACTAAACTGTTTTGTTTATCGTTTGCCAGCCTGCCAAGGACTTTATTTTCTTTTGTCTTATTATTTATTCCTTTCGTTTGATAAGGTGTTGGTTTTTTAGAGTAGTTTGGTCTATTTATAAGTTATAAGTAGTCTGGGCAAATAGCGGTAACAGTCAGTGTAGTAGATATGTGGTGGGGAGTCGGCGATTATTTATTTCACGCATTCACAGCGTCAGTACTAAATCGATGCTGTATGCGAGTAGTTCTGTGTATATGTAGGCTGTCGTAACTTATTTCGTAATTGTACACTTATGTTTGCTTTAAAAATGTCGCAGTTAGGTACGTCGCGAAAACGACCAATGGCAGACACAGTTAAAAACTGTATAGTGGACATGCCAGACTTAATTTTTGATGGCGCTAAAATTCAATGTCTAGCTTGTAAAATCTCTTTAATGTGTTGGTCCAGAAGCTATTGTCAACGTCACATCGAAAGCAAACAGCATTCTTCTGCAAAAAGTGGCATACGAGACCGAGAAAAATTTACATTTGATTTATGTGTTACTCTTATTTTATGTAATCTATCGTTTCATTTACTAGACAAAGAAGCATTTGTCTCCTTCTGGAATAAATATGCGGACTGTAAATTACCTAGTCGGACATCGATACGAAATGTAGAGCCATTTGCTCGTGAACATATAGTAAAAAGAATGAAAACAGAATTGAAAGATAAAAACTGTGGTTGTGTGTGGACGAAACAACAGAACGTCAAAAACATTCTGTGGTTAATGTAATGGTACGTACACTGGAACCACATCGACCGTCATCCTCCTTCTTACTTGTTTCCAAAAGAGTTATAAATTGTACTGCCGATGAGATTTTAAAGGTGGTGTTGAACTCATTGAACAAATTTGAAGTTTCAACTAAGCAACTTTTAATGTTTATGAATGATGGTGCCGCAAACATGCGTTCTTTGGGCCGATTTCTTAAAGAACACAGTGGTAACTTCTTACATGTAACATGTAAAATCCATACTCTAAATCTTGCGGCACAAACAATTCCTACATGTTTTCCACTGGTAAATGCATTGATTGCTAGTACAAAGGCAGTGTCCCGAAACGTACCCGACTATTTCACAAACTGTGTCCTGATTTACCTGAACCACCACAGCCGATTGTTATACGTTGGGGAATATGGTTGCAGCCTGCGTTTTACTACAACAAATATTTTGATCAAGTAAAGAAGGTAGAAGGTAGCAGCAATCAAGAAAAGCCAGGAAATATTTCAAGATAGTCAGGTTAAAAGAGATTTACAAACTATTCACAACAATTACTTCGGACTAGCGGAGGGAATAGAAAAATTACAAAATGTTTCGATGTCGCTAGTGGATTCTGTTCAAATTGTGAATAATGTTCACGCACAGTTATGCGCTGTAGCAGGCGAAACAAATTGGTGTGTAATATGAAAATTTGAAAGTGTTTTAGAGAAAGACTCCGATTTTCTTATATTAAGACAAATTTGTGAAGGTGCGTGTGAAGATGCATTAAGTTGTTTCAAAGATTATTCTAAATATGCAAATATAACATCGCTAGATGTCGAACGGTCGTTTTCGGCATTCAAAAACATTTATTCCGCACGTCGTACTCACTTGACTGAAACAGCTGCGGAAACATATCTAATGATTCAAATATTTAACAGATGTTACCCAGTTTGTGATTTCACGAAAGACTTTTAAAACGGTAAGTGTTTCAGCACGTTTTATAATTTATTTCTTACCTTCTATTTTATGTGTAAACTTTTATGCGCTCGCCACGCCTCTGGCTGTTACCGCATATTTGCCCAGGTTAGTTATAAGTTTATTAGTTAATATTATGTTTAGTCTAGTTTAATTAATGTTTTGACCTGTTAAATACACTGTTTTGTGTTCCGTAACAAACAAATATATTATTATTATTGATAAACAAATATAATCAAGTCCTATTGCCTTTTTAATTACGAATGAAATATTTCGTTTCGATGCTATTTTATCAAATTGTTCCACTGGAAATCTATATTTATTTGATGGCTGAAATTCAAAAATCAATATAAGCCCATCGCTTCAACAAACCAAGGTGCATCACCATAGCTGAACGATGTCCAAAATGATTTCACTTAACCTTGCTAACCTTTGCTTTCCTGACTTGTTTGCCACTGACTTCTTCCCATTTACACCAACAACCTTCCAATCGATTTAACGAAATTAAATTAACGACGAAGATTTAAGCGATATATTTTTTTCCTGTCTAAATAAACGATTTTAGTCAACTGTACCACTGCTTTTTGATTTCAACCAAAAATTATAATCGCAGGAGGAAAAAACGATCGAGGTCGTCGGCCCCATGCTTACAAAAAATGTGGTTCAAAATCAAAGCAGAGAAAAAAGTGCAAATAGAGATTTAGTAAAAACAGACACAACACCTACACCGCTAGAGTATTCCTCGGTAGTGAAAAATACAGGCGCTATTAAGAAAATAATAGTAGACAGTCAAATGCAAGGAAATAGTGAACAAAAAAATTAGATACATAAACAAGCATCAAATAACAATGATTTTACGGAAGCCGTCCAAAGAAAACGCCGTGCAGCTTTGAACTATACGGGGTGTTGCTTGTGGTGTCAATTTGAAGGGAGTTACCATGTACAGTCATATTCATGTGTATGGTTTAGATGTTTGCACTGCATGTGACGATGTGACACTTCACCTGCGTAACCTAAATTTTGCCGATGTAAAATGTGAGAAAATGCATTCGAAACATCCAGACTTGTATACTTCTTTTAAGGTGTCAGTGATAGATTTGAACATATTAAGAATCCCGACATAGGGCCATCTGATGCCAAACTTAACCATTTCTTAGCCCGACTATCTCAGAGCCGGCAAATAAAGTAAGACGAACTGCTGGGGTTGCTTTGCAGCTCCTATATCAGAATGTGCAATGTTTAGGGACTTGTCTTGATGAGCTACAATCAATTCTGGTAGAAAAGAAATATCATATTGTTTGTGTTGCCGAGCATTGGTTAACAGAACAACAACTGCGGATGGTGCATATTGATGGCTACAATCTTTTGTCTTATTGCTGTAGAAATCTTCATAAGCATGGTGGAACTGCAATTTATATATTTAGAAACTTAAGTACCAAACCATTGGAGGACCTTCAACATATATCGCAACCTCACGTATTTGAGTGCTCTGCATGTGAATTGCGTATTACTAACTGTAGGCTTGCCATTGTATGCGTTTATAAAGTTCCCAATACTGACATTTTTGTGTTTCTGGAAAAATTAGACTATCTGTTAAGTAGATTGAACTCAATTATTCTCTCTTCTGCATTGCGGGAGACTTCAATATAGATACACTTGTAAAGACAGCGAACTCAAACTTGTTTCATGACTTATTACACTCTCAAAATGTTGAAATTGTTGTAACGCAACCTACGCGTATTTCTAGAGATTCGAGTAATTGTATAGATAATATTATTGTTTCGAGAAAGCTGTTTGATCGAGTTATACAAACGAATGTGGTGCCTACTGGCTACTCGGACCATCTAGCTTTATTAATGAGATGTAATATCAATCATATTAGTAATGCATCTACATTTAAATACTCAAGACTTTTTACCGATGAAGCGCTTACTACATTTTGTAATACTTTACGTGATGTGCATTGGGATGAGGCGCTCACCTTATCTGATGTAGACGCAAAGTTTAACACCTTCCTTTCAACCTTTGTTCGAATATTTAATGAGTGTTTCCCTATTTGTAAGGTTAAGATTCGTGGAAATAGCTGGAATAATACACCTGAAATCTTACGATCTAAAAATAATGTTATTTTGTACCAAATATTATCTATGTACAACCCGGATTATAAGCCCCTGTATATTTACTATCAAAAGGTATATCGTGCAAATATACAAAATAGGCAAAGAGATTATTATGGTAACAAAATTCTAGTCTCAAAATAAAACAAAAGAAATGTGGAACAGTAAATTCGAAATTAAAATCTGAAAAAGGTGTGGTTTTGTCTGAATATCAAGGTGGTGAGTTTCTAACAAATAATTTCAATATGCATTTCATTCTACAAGAATCTTTACAAAAGGCAAATAACTTATCTACTATCAATATAATTAACAATAAAACATCGATATTCCTCGCGCCTGTAACTGAACTAGAAATTCTTTCGTGCGTCAGAGACATGCAAAATAAGCGGTCTGCAGGTATTGATGGGATCCCGACTTGTATAGTAAAATCATGTATTGAATATATTTCTTACCCTTTATGGAATATAATAAACTCTTGTTTTACAACTGGAACTTTCCCACAGCAACTAAAGGTGACAGTAGTTAAACCTATATATAAGAAAGGTGATATTAATGAATTAAGTAACTACAGACCTATTTCTTTGCTAAGTAGTTTTGCTAAAATTTTTGAATATTAAATTTTTGATAGGCTTCTCTGTTTCTTTAGAAAACATAACTTACTTAACAGTTTCCAGCACGGCTTCACAAAAAGAAAATCAATTGAAACTGCTATTTTTCAGTATACCGATGAGGTTCTGTCAATACAAAAAAACCGCGAATTGGCATGTGGTACATTTTTAGACTTAAGCAGAGCATTTGACAATGTGGATCACTCTATACTGCTTACCAAACTTGATATATATGGCATTCGTGGGGTTGCGAGTGATCTTATGCATTCGTACCTTAACAACAGAATGCAATTGGTTGAACTTACAAAAAATGGCAAATCTTCACGATCAAAAATTCTTCCCCTTAAAAAAGGACTACCACAAGGAAGTGTTCTTGGCACTATATTATTTAATCGGTATGCAAATGATTTAAGTAATATTGTGCAACGATCTGAACATATCATTGTAAACTATACAGATGATACCAACTTGCTGGTTCGAGGAAGTGACTATTCTGATTTGAACAGAGAATGTAATAGTTACTTTTGTGCACTTCGTAATTGGTTTCTTAACAACTTAGCTTTGAATCTAACCAAAACATCTTGCATGGTTTTTGCAGCAATACCAATGCCTTCTTATATTGAACTGGGCGGTAGGAAAATTGCTATAACCAATTCAAACAAATTCTTAGGTCTATATATTGACGAATTTTTGAAGTAGTCAGCGCATACGGATATCAGTAAACAACTTAATTCGGTATGAGTTATGGTATCATTTTCTGGGGTCAATTTCCAGAAGTATATAGAGTTTTTCTAGCTCAGAAGAAAGTCCTTAGAGTTGTTTTCGGTTTATCAAGTAGAAACAGTCTAAAAACCGTTTTTAAGCAGCATAATTTACTAACCTTTTATGGAGTATATATTTACAATTGCATAATTTTTTTGTTTCAAAATAAAATGATTAAAAATGATTCTAAATACAATCATGTACATAATACTCGTTTAAAAGATGACTTTTATCAGTACCCAATACATAGGTTAACATTAACAGAAAGGAATGTGTATTATTCTAGTCTACGTTTATATAACACACTGTCGTTGTTCATCAAAACTAGCAACAATTTAAGAATATTGAAAAGCAGATTGTTTGAATATTTAATTAATTTAGAACCGTATTCATTAAACGAATATTTGAATAATTAAAATTATGTAGTTTTGTTGACTTTTCTTATATACCTTTGTATACTTCGAAATAAATATTATTATTATTATTAATATTATTTGAAACATAATCACACTTTGCTTTAAGACCTTTGGTACTATGTATAAGTCAATTAAAATGCTGCATTTTCTATTATTTATATTAAACATGTTTATTTTTTTAGCTCGCTGAAATTTTATGGGAGAAATATGCAGTACCTCGCGATATAGCATCTGCAGCTTGCTCGAGTTACCTCAGATCGTTTCGGAAATGTCCCGAAAATCCCAAAATGGATTTAGATACGTGGAGACATCTTCTATGGACGCAAGCGTTAGGTGACCAATATCATATGCTTGCAGGTAAGTGTTATTTCTTTTCCATATACATAAATCTATAAGCTTGTGTACTAAGTTAGATTTACCAGCAGACATTAAATTTCCATTTTAATATAAATCAGGTGATTTTGCAGCTATTTATAGAAGATAACCGCGAAAACTTATCTTAAAATGAATTATATTTCCAAGAACCTTGAACATTTTAAAATACACATTTAGGTGTGATAATCACAATTACTATGCAATTACTGATAACCTCGAGTTCAAATCTTCTTTAATGAGACTAAAATAAATTTGATAACATCTTAAAAGAGACATAATTGCTGGATAAATTTATTCTGATCAAAGCACGCTACATTACTATCATTGTACTCCATAATTATATAATTAATCAATTTTCGGTTATAGAATTACAGAAAATTCACCATTCACACACCCATAACAACTGTTTTTACAAAATACTTAATAACACCCACACCACCTCTTAACGCCACTACAAGATGTATGACCGTTCCTCCTTTCAGCTTGTAGCTGCTGATGGTTTGATCATCCTTTAATTTCTTGCCTTGATAGATTAGTCTTTGCTGTTGCAAGGGGATACCTTCTATTTCTTCGAGTTTCTCTTTTATGATCTGTACTTTATCGGAAGGTTCAACGTCTATTTCATGTTCTCCTCCAGTAAGCGTTAAAATTTTGAGCATCATCTTGGTATTTTTTTTTTAAATTTAGAACGAATCATTGGAAGATAACTATAGAAAATTTTGACGATTGAAAATTGTTTCAAATATATTTTTTCATTGTCAGTGTCATTCTTGTCAGAAAAACATCTTGAAACATCGAGTCTTAAATCTCCATCTAGTGATAAAATAGTGAAATATTATCTTTTATTTAAAGTATTTCTACAAGTAATTTTGTTTGCTTAATATTAAAAATTATTATTATACACAGCGTTCATGATGAAAGATATTTTTGAATTATGTTTATACTACCATTTAATGTAACTTCCGGTTTGAGCGGTCGTAATACTAACTTTGTTATTTAAAACACCCTCTATATTTTTACAGATTTAGATAAACGATTAAATAAGTTTTTCGGTAAACCTCCGATATACAGGTTTATTGTAAGTAGTTTGTGAGATATTGCAAAACTTAAATGGACAGAAACAATAGCTTGACTAAAGTAGCAAATAAACTCAATTGAAAAAAATCATGGTAAGCATATATCGAATATATTTTGGATTTCGTCGGAGAATTATGAAAATCTGTAATTTCCTTGGAATTTCCGACGTAATTAAATACTTGAAACAATCTCGTCCCGGTACAGAATCGAACCTGACACCCCCCGCTTGCCGGATGGGCGTGCTAACCACTACACCACGGGGAGCTTGATGCCAGGAACGTTCACTTTTTAATACCTAGACAGCCAATTTTTAATTCTTACATGCCAAGTACACTAATTAATTAATATATTTATTTGTTCCTCACTTGTAAACATCAATTTATCGAGTCACTGTATTCACCTTGAAAATGTCTCTTAACTGGCTAAAGTAAAATTTTACTGGCTAGTCAGTAAAATTTTACACTTGTGCTCATATATCTTATGCTATTATAATTTGAAATGACAGCCAAAGTTTTTAACAATTTATTTATTATTATTATTAACATTTGAAAATTATGTCTTATTACTGTCGTATACATTAAATATAGTGCAGTTGTTATTTCCACTAATATTTAAGTTTCCAAGCGATGTTAAGTCACTTGTATTTGCACGTGTATACTCTGTAGAAGTGAAATGGTATGGATTCTTTAAGTGGGACATTCTTTTTGACAAATCAATTGTTATTAATTGAGTCATCCACGTAGCTCTCTGCAATTGTTGTTGATTTCCATCCCCCTACACGTTTCAAAGTTAAAATATCACCACCCGCATCAACAACAATCGTTGCTCCAGTCCGTCTAAATGAGTGACCGGTATTCAGTGCAGGCTCTTGTAATCCTAAATATTCAGCAATTTTCTTAGGTACTGTAACAGTATGTTGACCTGCATTTAGGACGGCACATTTTCCATTCCGGTACTTGAAGAACAACCGCAGGTCCTTACTTTTGTGAGCTGCATATTTGCACAAGGTTTAAAACTACACCCATCATCCGTTATTGTAAACCTCCTAGTTGTTAAATTTTTGGTTTCACGTAAGGTGACAACAAATATACCAAAAATGATAATGACTTTGGCAAGCAACCGCTTCTCGTCAGGAGCCACTTGCTCCTTCGTCAGAGTTTTAGCTTTCTTGGGAACATAGCGTTCATTTCGTCTTTTCAAAAACGCAACCACTTTATGAAATCTAGAAATGACAAATACAAAACTGACTTAAAAAAAAAATTAGAAAAAACAAACCTGCGAACATCAATGTTTCCTCTAACTTCCTAACAACTCTTAACCATTGACCACTTCGACCATAAAGAATTCGGGCAGAATTTGTTGGATAAATTATTGATATACGCTAGTAGAACGTCTTCCGTGACATCAATCACGTTGTTTTCCTTTTGCCACTTTTTGAATTCAGCGTACTTGTGCTCGTATCTTGCTGAAGATTTTTCGGGTAATAAACTTGCAGCCACACTTGCCGCTTCATCAATAATAGCTTGTGGCATACTCATTTCAATAAATCGAAAACGATAAATCTAAGGTTGCGTTCCTAAATAGTACCCGGGAAACTCTGGGTTACCTTGATCGTTCATAAATTAATGAACTACTTTGCAGCGCACTCATTTCGATAAATCGAAAACGATAAATGTGAATGACATAACTAAACAACAAAATAAGACGTGCGTTTCCAAAGCAAAACGTCTAAAGCTCATACGATTTTTTTTCAATTATAGGGATTTCTAGAATTTGTAATAGTTTATAATAGTTATTTACAAGTGAGGGACAAATAAAATATTCAACAATACACGCAAGGTAACGGGTTTTTACTGGCTCCAGAAGGTGACTGGCTCATCTTCGGCTCACCAGTCATATCCTTCTGTCCGCCAGTAAACGGTGAACTATGAAAATCCTTGGAACTTCCGACGTAATTAAATACTTGAAAAAATGTTTTTTTGCTTATTAATTAGCTTGTACATCTAATTAAATACAAAATGCGTTTAACTGAAAAAGAAAGAATAAAGGTTTTTATGATGATTGGCTTCGGACATCGATTACATACTCCAGCGGAAATTGGAAATTTATTTAATGAAACTTATCCTGATCGTCCCTCAATTATCCAATCTACTGTAAGTAAGACTGAAAGTAAATTCAGAGGGTTTGGTAACGTTAGGGATCTATCTAAATGTCGGCCGTCCAATGTTCCTAAAGATACAAAATTAAACATCATCTTAGCAGCTGAGGACAATCGTCACGTCAGTCTGAGACAAATATCAAGGTGTTGGATTAGGAATTGTACCACCCTTACAAAGTACATTTGGTGCAGGAGTTGTCAGAAGACGATTTTGACCGAACATTCCAATTCTGCGAGGAAATAATTCGAAGACAAGACAACAATGCAAATTTCATTGAACATACCGTTTTTTTTTTTTACGAGGTGACGTTTTCCCCTCATGGCTCCGTTAATACGCAACATTGTAGGTACTGGGCAACAAATAATCCCGCACTGGATGCAGATGAGACACTCAGCATTCAGAGAAGAAAATTACTGTGTGGGCGGGAATTATTGGTACCCGAATTCTCGGACCTTATTTTATTGAAGGAACGTTGACCGAGGAACGCTACTTAGAGTTTCTTTAGTTGGAATTGATTCTCGGGGTTTTTTGATGCGACTTTCCCTAACACATGGATCAGAAGGAGGGGAACTATCGAGTGGCGACCTAGATCACCTGACATAGCCCCATTAGATTTTTTCTTATGGAGTTATTTGAGATCCAAGGTTTGTTTAAACAGGCCGAATAATTTAAATGATTTTAAAGAGCGGAAACGTGACGAGATTTGTTTAATTTCTTCAGCAGTGTTGGAAAATGTCCAAGAAGCAATAATTTCTCAGCTTTGTAAATATTATGAAGTAGATGGGCGACAGTTTGAGCATTTGCTTTGAGAAGTATTTCAATTTATTTTTCAACTTAGTCAAGTTATTATTTGTTTTCATCTGTTTTATTCAATTTATATATTTGTTATAACTCAAACACTATTCATAATAAACCTGCGTATGGAAGGTTTACTGAAAAGCTTATTTAATCTTCCAAAAATCCAAGTCCGTAAAAGTATATGGGATGTAGATCAAAAAATGGCAGAGTATTTTTATTCACTAAAAGTTGCTAGAATTTTATTGAATTTACTCTTCATCGTAAACGCAGTATATAGTTAACGTTGTGTAATTATACAAAAATATTAAATTGATGTAACTGCAACTAACTGTATTTCAAATAAACTTCAGGCTCACAGTTCTTTAATATGTTATTAATGACTTTTCAGGTGACATATATCGAAAATGGTTGCAACTGCGATATCAATACTTGTCACTTTCGCCGGACGTGCTAAATCTATTAAGCAAACTGCACCAGAACTATTTACTAGGTATGATAACGAATGGCCCGTCTCGTGCTCAGTGGGAGAAAGTCGAACGTCTAAGTCTTCACTCCTACTTTGATATAATCTTAGTATCCGGCGATCTGCCATGGGAAAAACCCAACCAGCAAATATTTCACGAAGCATGCGGTTATCTCAACGTAGAACCTCGTCAATGTCTGATGGTAGGTGATAAGTTAGAAACGGATATCTTGGGCGGAATACAAGCAAATTTAGGGGGTACTGTTTGGATACCGTTGACAACGGACATCTTACCTCGTAAGGAATTTAATCCAGACTACGTTTTGGATAACGTCACCGAATTATTAGCGTTATTGCCTAATAATTCGAAAGTACCTGAATGTAGATTTAGATATAATAAGGGTAACAATGCATCCAACGCATCGTTAGATCTCGATGATTGTAATAGCAATAGCAGCGATGGTAGTTGAGATTTAAGCATGTCCATGAAAATCTATTTTATCACTATATTCAACTAGATTTTAAAATTTCATAGTAAAAAGACTGTTTTAGAGATTAGAGAAACAGCTAAACTTCTCGAAATAATAGCTTTTACTATCACGTATTTTTGTTAAAAGTTTTTTCTCCTTAAGTGGTAACACTTCGTGGAACTTTCATATAGATCTACGATATAAAACTACTCTTTCAAAGCTGTTTGTAGTGGTTACAAATTTTGTGTTTTTAATTTTCAAAATGTTTCATACTCCTAAATTTAAAATTTTGGTATTTATATTTTGGAATTGAAAACTTTTTATCGTCCCTTTAAAACAAAAGAAAAATTATTTTTAAACAAAAATGTTACACTTTTAAGTAGGTATTAGATAAACTCAAATATATTACATAAGTATAAGCGAAGAGTTCTACAACCCTAAGATTGAAACCTGAGAATTAGTATAGTCAAAATCAAATTATTTTTTATATATGTATTATACTATTATATTACGCAAATACGCTTCCCTACCAATGGTCTTGAAGTAATTTATTATAATGTCTATTAATGAATATTTTAATAGGAAATTAAGGTAATTATTAGATAGGCAATTTTAGTTATTAGTGAATCTACGTTGCTAGGTTGCTTTTAAATGTGTTCCCATCGACTAATTTAGTAGTTCCTCTTGAATGAAAATCCTAAAAGTTGTGATGATAATTTATAAAAGTTAGACAATCATATTGTATTTCTATTGTTATTTTTCTAGTATGGTAATCACATATGAAATAATGTCTCAAGTTTGCAGAAAGAATTATATTTATTAACAACAGCTACTATTATAATTACAGAGGTAAAATAGACAATATACTTCAGTACAAAAATATTACATAATTAGATATTTGTCCAAAAAAAAAATTAAGGAATATTTCAATTTTTGATGATTTGAAATCGCACTAGTTTAATACTTTGTGTGCTGCCAAGTATCAAGTGCTGTGTTAGATTTAATTGTGCTACTTGTCACAACTTCCTAGATCATGGCTGTCTAGAACTATGAGCAGCATCAGTGCCTAACATAGTTTTTACATCTTAAATTCATTCTTGTATTTACAAATTCACTTCTGAATTGTGAAGATGTCGAAACAAATGTTGTGAAACGCAAGTTTAAACATAGTTGTGTCTGCGTTTTACAATCTAATCTCCGTTTTTCTTGAAGTTTTTTAATTTCTTCGAATCTAAGTTATACAACCGACTGACGCATACCAGCAACTCATTCATTGCTACATTGTGTAATTTCTTTCAATCTATTGAAATTGTCACAGATTAGATAATATACAGATGCGAAACTCTATCGGCGCCTTTGATCTCGTGCAAAATCAAAATGTCTTTGGTGTAGTACTCTGATGTATAATGTTTTGATTTCTATTTTAATAATGAAATGGTTATACAAATATACAAGACATGAGTAATTTGACACAATATTAATATATTGTATGAATACGTAATATATTTGTGCTTTAAAAATAGGTTACTCTCAATATGTAATATAAGGCGTTTTTTTGGCGACGAAACAGGATTGTAGCCCATTTCAAACCAAGTTTAATTTTGACGTCATCGTTTTATGGAGACAACAAAATAATTATTTTCGAGCCAGTTATTAGCTGGTTTAACTTTTACCACATTAAGCTCACATTTCAACTCGTAATTTCTACATCACTACTCTTCAAACATATTTTAAAACACCTCCAGGAGATTGGTTTGAAAACATGAATACGTTTCAAACCGCTACGATTCTGACGTAACTGTTGCAACGCCAAAATGTGAAGGTTTAAATAATTAGTACCCGGGTTAAAATCAGTGTATCGCCAAAAACGCTTATAATTGAAGCTGTTATATTCTCATTTTTTGTTATTTCACACATTTTTTTCAATTATTTAAAAATATCTTCATAATTGCTCGTACAGACACATATAGTGCAACTATTATTGGTCAAGCTGTAGTAAGTCTGCTTTCCCATAATTTGTTTCAATTAATAATACTTTTCATGATAATCTTACCTTTTGGAAACTTTTGAAGAACTGAACATATTATTTCTTCTCCGTTTTGTATTTGTTGTATAACGCAGTATGTATCTTTACAAAGTGGTATTATAAATTATTATATAAACCATGAATTTAGAATCATAACTACACAATCTGTGACCACTACACCGAAAAGAATACTAAATACACAGCTAAGTTTTCAAAGCAAATAACTACACCTACGAAATTCTAAAAAAATGAAACTAAATAATATACAGTTCAAAATATAAATAAACAGCCCGTTTACGAAATGGCGATTTCACGCATGCAACATGAACATAATTTTCGGGAGTTTCATATCTGTGTATCAAGTAATCTGTGGCCTTGGGGTTAGTAATGAATAATGATATGAAATAAATAAATTACCAAAACATAAATGCAAAAAAAAATAGCAACAGAAAGAAAATAACTCAAAACAAATTGAAAAAACAACAGGCTTAAATATAATATGGTAAGGATTGGCATACACGTGATAATAAACTTACGGCCTTTTCGGAAACGTTACCTATGCGACAAGGTTAAGTACCTGTTACAGTTTAAACGTTATGAGTTATGAAACTAAAGAAATAGATTTTTAATTGCACAGGTTTCTATGGGGTAGCAACTAGGTTTTTTTTCATCATAGCTCTACTGAAAAGTAAAGTAAAACGTAAATATAACCTTAATTAATTTTAGTAACGGAAAGTGCAATGGCAATAGGGCAACGGTATTTTTATGAAACTACCAAAGATTGATATTTGATAAATTTATCAAAATGGATGGTGAGAGATACTTATATGTACAGTTAATGTATAAATATTTTAGAAATAAGAAAATTAACACGTTGCGCTATTCGTGGTGACGTAAATTGTAGTTTTCATTGCTTTTATTCAATGGAAATTCGCGAACTTGTATAACCACGGTTAAATCTGCAAAAACGTTCGTAAACTATTGTACTTGTTGGAACAGATTAACTTGGTCACGTGATTTTAAAGCCCCGATCCATAACCCAAATGTATTTTTAAAAAATAACTATATACTGAAATGATTTGCAAGTTATTAAAAAATGAACCAGCTTAACCCATCAGCGCCCAAAATGTAATCAGGAGGGCTTTTATTATTAAATCTCTTTATTTGTAAGTGAAACAGTGTTTTTATAATATTTTCAAAAAAAAAAAAGAAAAAACCATTCTAATGTCCTTAAAAAAAAATGGTGTACTCAAGCGAGTACACTGGCCGCATTAGGAGTAAAATGCACTACTGCGTGTGGAACTTTTCAAAACAATTCCTTTCGATACAGAGTGTTATCAAGCACTTCTTGCATTGCCATCTTATGCGAGAGTGACATACAGCACATCTAAGTTGATTGGGGATTTTTTTTTGAAAATGCCCGATATTGTCTTTGATCATGCTTTGTGGAACCGTAGCACTATTTCTTGCTTTATTATTTTCTTTTGTAGAAAATCGAAGATAATACCTTGCTATATTTCGAGTAAAATATAGCAAGTCCATCTTCTCCTCTGATGCAATTGAATGCAGTTTCCATGCATTCACCATAGCCACGTTTAACATGTACGTAATAAGAGCCCTGTACCATTTTTTGCCACGAATTGCAATTCGATAAGCATTTACTGCCTGATCGCTGGCGTCGACACCCCCCATTCCTTTATTGTATGACCTAAAGACGTTAGGTTGAACCATATTTACCTTTTCCTTTTTTTCCTTACACCACCGTTTTATATTTTGCAGTGGTTCAACAGAGTCGTAATTAGTTGCAATTGAACAAACGCTATTGTCATTCCATCGCACTAGAAGCAATTCATTATTCGAATCAAAGCAAAAGTCATACGTGGATCTTGTTTGTTTTTCCATTAACTTTACTGGCATTATTGGACACTGCTCTGTTCTATTTTGCCTCAAGGTACCAGTTGCTCTAAAACCTTGATTTTTCAATGTATTCAATAAAGGCAATCCGGTAAAATAGTTATCAAAGAATACAGCATGCTCGTTTGGCTGAGCTACATGTTTTAGTAAAGACAATACCACTGTAGTTCCAAGGGGCTGTTTGTTTTCCTTATCGCAGTTTGATTTTCCACAGTAGGTATCAAAGAAATAACATTAGCCATCGGAACTGCAAAGGCACCAATTTTTGAAACCAAAGCGCACCGGTTTTCCACGAATAAATTGTTTTGCAGAATGATGTCCGAAATATTTGACCATGGCCTCGTCTATTGATAAATTTTCGTGAAAAAATCCCCACCGTTGAAAATTTTTATTCAGCATATCCATTAGAGGCCGGACTTTGAACATCTTATCTTTATTTACGTTATCATTATTATTTACGTGAAAATATCTCTTTATTTCCAAGTATCTATTTCGTGACATGCATCGCGATACAATATTTACGTGTAAATCTTCATCGTTGGACCAATAGAGGCGTTCCCTAGGTAATTTATGGTAGCCAGTAAGCAGTAAGATGCCAACAAAATTTTTCATTTCGTTCACTGTGACAGTAAACGTTGAATTATTTTTCTGCCTAGCATATAATATGCTGTTATCAACCAAATGCTGAAATACTTCTTCATCTACCAGCTTCTCAAATATCCCTATTGAAGTTAAGTCTTTCACATCTTCAGTTAGTTTCTCTAATCTAGTAGTTACTCCACTGACGTTGGGTTGTGTCTGCCAAGTGCTGTAACTTGGATTCGACGTTTTCCACTTTGCTCCAGGTAACTCATTCTTCTTGCGATTTTTTCTCTTATTCTTATTCTCACATAATTTCCGTCTTTTTAGAGCTAGAGTTTCATCGTCGCTGGATTCCCAATCCGAATCATGTTCTGCATCAGATGTGAATTCCGGTAGCATTCCGAAAATTTCTAATGTACCAGGAACATCACTGGGAAGCTCGTCGTTATCTAAATCATTGTCATAAATTTCTTCCACATCTGTGAGCTGATCAGGATCCGGAGGTATTATCACAACATCAAAATCTTGAGTAGGACATGATGTTACAAAATCTGAGACACATTCTAAGTGGTTGAGTTTTTTCCTACCATAAAAATTCCGCGTACCTATTTCAAAATCCATTTCCATACCTGCCTGTAAAAGAATATTCAGCATGACTACACGTGTGACCAGTGTACTCATTCGAGTACAGCAAACTTTTCAACAAGATTAGATATTCTTAGGCCCAAAATTATTACAAATAATCAACACACCTACCTTCAGTGATCTCACAGGAATAGTAATTTTGAAGTTCTTTACAATTTTAGGCCACTAACAATAAAGAACTTGAACTTTTCTGATAACACCACACAAACCGGTCTAAAATGGTGTGACAGTCAAGCTACAACTCCAGTCTAAAACTGACAGTATACAAATAAAATGTAACAATTCGCCTGAATCGGTATGTTAAAGATCTGCTCCATCATATACATCAACAAAATCGTTTAGAACACCAGTAATAGAGAGCAGCACAGGTATCACTTTTTCCGTACTCAAGCGAGTACAGTGGGCGTTAATGGGTTAACTGAAATAGAAGCTATTAGATGTTAGGAAAAGGAACAGATATTTTATTTTACGTAACCATAACGTAACTACCCAATAAAATAAATAAATGGGAGTTGGTCATTTACAACCGGCCAATTTTTTCAACACGTAGTATGCGCCAAGGGGCCTGCATTGGTTTAAGGATGAGCACGGTGTCAGAAAAAGGTCCTCCATTGGTTTAGAATGAGCATCGCGGTAGCAACAGCATTTCAATGTCATCAAAATTGACTGACAGATTTAATTCATAAATAGGCCAAGTGTCATTACTGTATTCTCTCTACACTGTGATTCTAAACTTTGGTGGGGATTTTTAATGGGTCAAACATCATATTAACAGAGTCTACGGTTCATCTGCTATTTTAAAAGTAGGCTGTACATATAAAAAACAGTCTATAAACACTATAGAATATATTTCGCATAGAAATAACATGATCAAATTCATCTAACAATGCCGAAGATGCCCCGAAAAGTGGTTATTGAACATTATCTTGTACTTCAAAATTGAAATTATGAAATATTTTTGTTCAGAAGTATAGTCCACAAAACTTGAAAGACGCACTAGTCATTTAACCCTCCGCGGCACGGGTGTTTCAGATTGACACAGTAGCACGGGTGTGGCCTGTAGGGACATAACACATTTTCTAATTTGTTCTTATAATAAAAAAAATATTTAATAAAACGCATTTTTGACTTATTATTATACATTAGTTTATTAGAAAAACAGGCGTCTATTCTAAAAAAAACACAAACAATATTTTTCTTTAACAAAACAAAAAAAGACTACATTTAGTGACTATAGTCAAAGAAACAGTCCTAAAAATTATATTTCTACATCCTCCATTACACAATCGGCACAATAAGGATTAGCATGCTGCAGGCAAAGCCATTTTCTACATTTTTGACAAAAATATTGCGTATTACGATTTCGGCAGTAAAAACATTTTCCGCGTTTTCTATGCTCTGTAGGCTGTGCGATGGGGTACAGTAAAGGCACACCAGCTAAACGGCATGCTGTTTCTCGGACTGCTTTTGATAAACACCTTTTTGTTGCTCTCTTTGTTATTTGCTCTTTCATTAGGTCAAGTGATAAGTCTTTCAAAAATTCCCTTCTTGACTTAGTCAAGGCATTTGTTTTATGGCAGTTTGACTTGTAAATAACATGAGCGTTTATGCCACTGATATTTATCATATTATAAAATAAAACCATTGGCCACGCCGAGTATTTCTAGCCACATTGTACTGTGTGATTTTTTGATCAACGGAATCTACACCACCTTTAGTTATATTGTAAAACGTGATGATCTCTGGTTTCTTCATTTCGTTGGTTTCTTCGTCTACTTTTCCATCATAGTGCATTGAAGAAATTGCCAAAACATTTTTATTTTTTTTTGGAACATACGACACAAGAGTCATATTTTTCCTATAAGCAAACATCGAGGAAAGTAATGGTCGTGCTTTTATCATTTTAAGTTCTTCAGGGATTTCTTTTTTATTTTTTTTAATAGTTCCAACGACGGTTAGTTTGTGATTAATGAACAAATCTTCTATCAATGTAAAAGAAGTAAACCAATTGTCCAAAGTAACATTTCTACTGCTTCCACTAATTGGACTAATCATACGTTTTACTACATCGGGTACTTTATTGCTGATATGAAATGGACCATCTGGTTGTTGTCCTAAATAAACTTCAAAATTGCAACTGTAGTTTGTCCTTGCATCGACTAATGCGAAAACCTTTATACCATATTTGGCAGGTTTGTTTGGAATGTAGACTCTAAACGAGCACCTGCCTCTAAAAGCAAATAACATCTCGTCTAAAGTGACGTACTCTCCCACACAATAACTATTTCTGCAATTGATCGTAAAAGCTTCCCATATGTCTCTTATTGGAGCAAATTTATCCAAAGATTTCCGTTCTGCCCTGGTAAAAACATTGTCAAACCGTAAGCATTGAAGCAAGAACTTCGCTCTTCTATATCCCATCACAACTGGAAAAATTTCCACACCAGTTCCGTCAGTATTCCAAAACTCTCTCAAGAAACGTCTGCTGCTCTTGAACGTTCCAACTAATATAAGTAGACCAATAAGGGCTTTCACTTCCGTAGCTGTCGTGGATACTACATCATCTTGGTCTTTATATTTCTCTTTTACAGATGAAATATATATATTGGTGCTTTCTACTATTTTATCAATAATAGTATTGTCAATGAAATTCTGAAAACATTCTAGTGAAGTAGAAGCATTTTTGGCATTTCCTGTAGTTCCTGGAATATGTGAAATGATATTCTGTGTTCTTGTACGCACATTAAGTGGATATCTCTCTTTGCTCCATTTTGTAACTTTGTCCTTGCCAAGAAAAAATAAATGAGCTTGTGTTCCTACAAGTTTTTCGGACTGTTCACTAATACTCTTTGAATCACTCTTGTTACTATCTGTAATTTGTTCGGTATCACAGTCGTCCTCTTCGGATTCACTATTTTGATCAAGTACTTCACATTCATCCACTTCAGAATCTTCATCTTCCTCTGAGTCAATTTGTTCTTGATTTTCATCATCGGACTGGATTTCTTCATACAACTTTAACAACCTTGCAATTTCCTTTTCATAAGGATCATTAGAGGCCATTTTAAACTGCAGAGTAACAAGAAAATATAAAACTTATAAAAATTACATTGAGCTGGTTACTGTTGCGCTATAAATATCATTTTGTGTATAAAAAGACATAGTGATGCAATTCGGACGTAAAAAAATGAGAAATAGTAACGCTCTGTGTGACACGATATGTAGAATACGTATAGATAGATACATATTGTACTACACAGATTGTCATAGGTTGCACTTCTGTAATTCAAACTGTATCTCTCTATCTTTTTATATACAAAATAATATTTAGAATACAGGAGTATATATCGACTTACTTACAAATTTTAGTTACACCAATGAACAGGTATGTCCTATCAGGCCAAATTCACTAACTGAAACGTTTCTGGTAAAAACACGTGGCTAACAAATACCACATTGCACTCTTAGCACTTTTGTTTAAAGGTAGGGGGAACCCGATTGAAGTAATTCGGATATCTTCGGAATAAATATCTAATTTCATGCGCCATGGCCTCACAGGACGTGCCCGTGCCGCGGAGGGTTAAAAGTGGTTCTATTAGTAATAAAGCTCAGATCATCATACTTCACCAACCTCATGTTAAAATGGTTGCAACGGATCAATTTCTCCGATATCAAAAATTATTTTCATAAGTGATTTCTATACAATGTGTTACGAAAGTTGTGTTAAATGTTAATTTACGATATAATGGTTTGCATAAAGCGTTTTATGGTAAGATGCAAAATACTGAAGTGAGCAAACCTGTAAGGATTTTTGTCTTGAGTTTTAGTAAGTTACAACAAAAATCGAAATATGTACACACAAGTACGTAGTTTTTGTTAAGTTTAAAATATGTTATATGGTGTTATTTATTATTTAGAGATGAGAGATAACTTTTTAGAATCTAGGCTTAGTTTTATTTAACGGACCGGGAATTACAGGTTAACAGGAGGAAAAAAAAACAAATAGTGTAACCGGGAAACATTATTGGTGCTTTATTTAAATCTATTTTTCTTTTAAATTATGGGTTTTAGGTTTTCTACGCATGACAAAATTTGCGCTCGGCATTTCTAGAACTGAATTGTGAAAATGCAAAACAAAAACTACCAAAACGTCGAGCGAAAATTTTGGTACGCACTGATATGTAAAGATGTAGGTATTCATCAAAGAACTCGGAGTAACAGAAGCTTCTGTTTACATTTACAACGCTACTGAGCGGTGGTGGGAAGGTCGTTTGTGTTAGCTTCGCTCGGGTATCTAGCGAATAGTGCATGATGCAGCTTCTAGTACTCCAAATTCATTGGGGTTAATATTAAGCTATCTTTGATTTTATTTTGTGAAGAACATATATTAGACTGTCGATACCGTGAGTAACATAAAACTGAGTGTTCATACTAGCAAAGGTTCGCATTAACGAGATACTAACTTGATGCTTAAAATAATAATGTTATGTACACATATATTTTTATTGTGAAATTTGGCTAATACATTGAAATTTACATTTAATCTAAAATTTGAGTTTGTTTTTTATTTACATTTGCATTACAGCTTTTTCTCATTCTTTTAGTAATTGAATATAGTTCTAATTAACCCCACTTTCTTTTACCCATTGAATTGAGGTGTTTAATGCGTTGATTGCACAGGCTGGAGTAACTTTCATGTTTGGATTTTCTTCGTTTTCCTCAGTTTTAGTTTCTGCTTCATCAATATTTTCACCTTTTCATTATCACGCCAGAGAACCGTACTGGACCAGTTCTCACCATTCTGACGTATCATGCGGACGATCGATGCAATGTTTCCTGAATTGTGACTTAATTTTTGATACTTCACCTACTTTCAAAGTATTTGTTTATCGTCAGCTGTGCAATTCTGACTATCATTAGTACTGTAGTCACTGCAATGTATTTTTCCACTACTTGTATGTCATAACAACTTACCCGTTAGCGATGTTATATGTGGTTTTTGTATTTTTGGATGTGCCTGTTTTTGGGGATTTTTCCTTGTTAGTGGCTCTATGATAATAAAATAAAAAAATGTAGTAAAAACACGTCCACTACGCGTTACCAACTTTTATTAACAATATATTGTACATAACAACGTACACTACCATTCATGGAAGTTCGGGCAAGCAAAAAAATGTACGGAAGTCAAAGAAAATAAGAGAAATATTAAATGGCCATGTATTTAATACTTACTTACATGATTTTACATATTTTCAAACACTGCCACTATTCTCGGCATCCGATTCACTAATTTTGCTAATGTTTCATTGGGCAAGCTTGTCCATACCTCCCGAAGAATGGTCCACAAATGTTCCTTCGATTTTGGACACTTCTTCCTAACACATCGGTCTAATTCTTCTCATAGCAACTCTATCGGGTTCAGATCGGGGGACTGTGGCGGCCATTCCATAATTTTTAGGGTTCTTTCATTTTCTTCTTGCTGCAGGTAATCTGTGCACAATTTAGATTTATGTTTGGGGTCATTGTCCTGCATAAATTCAAATCCACGACCAATTAATCGGGCTCCTGACGGTATGGCATTTTCCTCCAGGATTTTCCGATATTCTTCTTTTTTCATTATGCCCTCAATTTTGAGCAAGTCCCCTGTTCCGATTAAGGAAAAACAACCCCAAACTATTACAGATCCGCCTCCATGCTTCACCGTAGGAACTATACACTCCCGTAACATTCTTCCCCCTCTTGATCTGCGTACGAAAACTCTCCGTCTATTTCCAAAAATCTCAAACTTGGATTCGTCAGTCCACAAAACGTTTTTAAAATCGTCCACTGTCCAATCTCTATGAGCTTGTGCCCATTTCAGTCGTTTCAGCCTATTTCCTCTTCGGAGTAACAGTTTTCGACAAGTTACTCGCCCATGCAACCCACCCTCTTTCAGCCGACGTTTCACAGTACTCACAGAAACTTTGGAATCTCGCTCCTTATTGAATTCTGCAGCAATTTCTGATGCTGTTAGCCTTCTATTGCGCTTACTAATTATTTTTATTCGTAAACCTTTCGCAGGAGTCGTTTTTCTTGACAGTCCTGGCCGATTACGATCTTGCACGGCACCGGTTGTCTTAAATCGAACTATAGTATCATGTACTGTAGATTTTTTTATTTTTAATTTATCCGCAATCCGTCTTTCTGCGTACCCTTCCTGATGCAAGATAATAATAGCAGATCGTTTTGAAACAACTAGAGGCTTTCCACGGGGCATTTTAAGCAGTCAAACAGAAATTATTTTATTTTTCACTTGCACATACTTTCACAATAACAATCTCTTCGGAACTACTGCGTTTACAAATGTTATAATACTTTATAAAGGGTATACGAATATTTCCAGGTAACACGAGTGAATCAGCTAACCCGCCTAGGGATTATTATAAAGCTTTATTGTCACTGTAATTATTGGGGATTTCCAACATAATTATATTTTATGATAACGGTCTTATAATAGACAAATACTACCTGGAAATTGGTAAAAGGCTTCCAGAAAAGGTTAGTTTTAATAATTCCCCACAGAAATGTATATTATATAATTTTAAAATTTTTTCCTAAACAGTTAATATAATTTGTCAGCTTGCCCGAACTTCCATGAACGGTACTGTACGTAAATATAATCGTTACCTAATACCCTCTACTCACAAATATATCTTTTTAAATCTAACTTCAGACATCTTTGATTCTAGCGGGAAAACTTAAATTTCAAAAGTTAAATACTACAATAAAATCAATATTTTCTATTTGTGGATCCCCTTCATTCCACTTAATTACATCTATATCAGTAAATACAATCTAGCAATAAATGTACATCCAGCTAATGAAATTTGCCTAAAATAACGTGTTTAAAATATCCCATAATTCAGTTATTGCTCTTGCTTAGCTTTCTTTCCATTTTCACCGGAATACAATCAAATTGCAATAAATCATTCTCATCTTCTTGATCACTGAAATGTAAAAACTTTTCCCTGTATTTATTTGATAATTATTTCGGTCCTATGCACATCAATAACAGCATCTTTAATGTTAGATTTTTTAATCCTCAAATATTGGAGACATTTGCAATAACTTTTCAAAGTTTACTTCTATAGTATAATTTGGTGAACCTGATTGCGTTTTGATCCATCGGTTGAATACGATGAAAATACAGTCGCACCAAATCATGTAGCGTAGACGAATTTGTAAGAGAATTCGGGGAAATACAGCCGAACGAACTATGTACTCACTTTAGCGAGTGTGTGGTTGGTTGATTAGATTATTTACCGTCCGGTATTTGCGCAGTGCAAACGAAGTGTTCCAACTACATTATGTACTGTACCTGGAACGATAATAGTGTTCCAACTTAACTTCGTATTGTGCAAACACCAGTTACTGTACGGTCATATTGGTACATCGTATCAAGCAAGAACCGTTTGTACTGACATGCGCAATGTGTATCTATACCAACAGAAAACATTCATATTGCATGTTACATCCTTGTCTATCGTTTTCTTTCTCAATAGCGGTACACAATCGATTCCAAAAAGCGTTCCAACATCTACAACACCATTTACTAATTCACAAACGATGTATACCTGACGCACGCGCACTAATCGATGTGTGAACTAATATGCGTACCGTACAGAAATCGGTGGTTGGAACAAACTTTATAAAAACTACTTTTAATGCTATAACTTTTTAATAACCTTTAAGATCTCTCTTACATACACAATTTTCAATGATCTTAGGTGGCGCCACCTGTCTCTTATCGCGGTGTTGCTCTAACTTCAGGGTGGTACGCATATAACACTGCATATTTCCCTTTTTATTTATTTATTTTTTTTCATCAAACGTAGTTATTCAAGTAGTCTGGTTTTCTCTTCTGTCTCTGTCCTCTTTCTGTATGACACATTCTTTCACTTTCTACTTACTCTTTTACCTCTTCTTCTCTCATCATAATTCTTTCTTTTTTATACTTCATATTCTAGTGTACTTTATTACTTGGTAATTTCAATTTCAGTTTTTGTTTGAAAAATTGTAATGTTTCTCTTAGCAGCCTTCATATCAATAGTTGACTGGGCGAAATTCTACAGGTCAATTTAGTATTTCCGTAGGATAATAGTCCGAGATTTAAGTCTTCCGATTTACTGTATTTGTAGCTATTTTGACCGCACTTTCTGCTAATCCATTCGATTTGGATATGTTGGACTACTTGGAATGCCTTTGACATTATACTTTTCTTTATAATTATCGAACAATAGTCATCTGTCGCTTCGCATTACAGCTGGTACTCCGAATCTCCCAAAAATGGTTTTTAATTGATTAATATGTTTCCTTTTGGATTCTTTAGTTTTGATACTTACAAGTAATGACTATAATAATCTTGTACTACTGAATATTTTATTACTTTTATTTCAAAGAAGTCTACTCTTACACATGCCCATGGCAGTATCGGAACGTCGACCGGTATTAATGATTCAATCGTATTATCACTGTTCTTGATGCGTCGTTCACAGTTGTCTTCCCTCTTTTTAATCTGGCTGCATATTCCTGGCCATCATACTGTGGCTTTGACTCTAGCTATATTTTTGCTAAGAGGTAGATGGCCATTGTTAATTTTTTTAAACATTTTTTTACTCATACACGGGTACAACAATTTAATCTTGGTAGGTAGGCTTATTGTCAATTGTGTAAGATGTCAGATTCACATTTCTTGATTTCTAACCAACATTATGTGTACATTACACATAAGGAAAGAAAATGTCTAGCTATATGAAAAAGTGTACATGCAACAATGGTAAACACGACAAGAAAGAGCTTCATTCAGTAGGGTAGGTCATGCTCTTGCTCGTAAAACTTAAACATGGAGTGAACAGATAAAATAATACAATTTATGAAATTGTGCGAAAATAAATCTGTTGTGGGATAACAATAAATGTTGCAAAATAATAATTGGGATAGATTATCGTAGAATCAATAAAATTATTTTTCAACTTGGTGCTAGAATTTTCTCATATTTGTTATAAGGACTGAATTATACAAGAAGTAAATTGTTTCGAAAAGAAAACTCAAACTAGAATATAATTGCGAGTTTCACGAATACGAGCGCGCGCACGACTTGTCTGTACGTACCTTAACATTTTTCACTAATCTTATCTACACAAGCTGGCGCCACTTGTCTCTTATCGCAATATTAGTTTAAGTTCATATACTAGGGTAAGTAAGGATTCAATTATAGGCGCGAGTCCCATACATGTAGCGAATAATGTTATCGCTTGTGCTACGACCCCTTCGCTCCTCACTGCCCCTAGACAAGCGCACACACTCGCAACTCGGTCGGCTGGCATTCTTAGTCAAGGTAACAGTTGGGCACAGATTTTAGGAAATACGTAATACATCTTATTTGATTTTTGTCCTATTGATGGACTTTAATCGTTGATTATTTCAAAATAAATACTATTGTCGTATATCAAGCAAAGAAAATGTCCTTAATTTAAAAGGAAAATGACGAATTCTAAAACTAAATAGAACTTCTCATTATAAACTAACTAAACTACATTTTTTCATTTCCAAATATCCAATATATTAAATGTTCAAATGATAATAAGCGCATAACAAATACTTACATGTTTTCTAAATCTAATTAATGGAATTTTATGATAAAATGAATCGTATTTGTATGTGTAAAAATTCAGTTGAACGTATTATAATAAATGTCCAAATAAGCAGTCATTTGCAGTACTGCCTCTACCGTAGTACCATTTAACGACCTCTTGGTTTATAGGAACATAATTATATTATAATAAGCAAATCAAAAATAGCCAAAGAGAAAAGATGAGAGGCAAGGATGATCGATTAAATGAATGGCTAGCGCGATCCTCTCCTGACGCTTCCCAATACCCCCCCCCCCCCCCTTATACTTTCATAGCGAGCAAACGTTGCAACACTGTCCATATATTTTAGCGGTTAACTTTACTACGGAACTCACTAACGCGGTATGTATATAGGTTGGCACGCTCGTAGTACTACACAGCGAGTATCAGTTTGTTCACGTTATACGGCTCTCAATGTTATGAAAATGAATGTTTACACACATTATCCGCAATTTTCATTAGTCAATGTTCACAGTATCGAGCGTCTGCTCTATTTTTATTTTCTAGTATGTAACAACGTTTTTGGAGGAATAGTGGATATTTTATAGTTCGTGTAAGCATATGTCTAATAATATTTGGCGTTTTTCTTACAATTTAAAACATTGAAAGCAAATAGATTGTAAACAATCCTTTTGTTAGTCGTAAAAATAATTGATATTCTAAAACATTAAAAATTAGCTAATATTCCTCGCAAAAGATCTTGTACACACTACATCTAAAGGTACCTGTTCACCATTGCTAATTTTGTTACAGAAGTAAAATTTTTTTGCCTGAATTAAAATGATTAAAACAGAAAAAAAACAACGTTTTATTTTTGACATATTTAAATTTTTTTTAGATGGAGCAGCTTCTATATTGTTCTTATTTATTGTAAAAGAAAACTTAACTTCAAACATTTTTTTTAATATGCCAGCTAACAGATGTTAAAGTTAACGTACAACAAGGAATCAATTTTGTAGGATACCGGTTTAAATCGTTACATACTAGGTTAAAAAAACAAAAAACATTGTTATAACAATAAACTAAATTTCTTTAACATAATTTACATTACTGAGCATTACAGATGATATTTGTTGAAATTCCCATATCACTTTTAGCAGGGTAAAGGACTTGCCATTTATTATTATCCTTGTAAGGGCAGTTGATTAGCATTTCGATCTGTGATGTTTTCTTTGATGAATGAGGCTAAACTAGAAAGAGTTAGCAATGGAGAAGAGATATGATGTATTTGATTTTTACTTCTTTTGGTGTAGTGTCCAATGTATTTGTACTTTAGCTGGTATAGATAGTATTTCTAGGCTAAACAATTCATTGTTTTTTTTGTTGTTGTTACCTCTGTTTTAGAGTTGTTTATAATTTATGCTTATAATTTTATATACATACAAAAACACCTGCAACCGAATCTCATAAATTTTTTAGGTATTCATTAGAAGGGATATTTTTCAATTCATTTATTCATCTTCTCAAAGACATAATTTAATTCACTTTGAACAATAAACAGGATCACCTTTTCTATGCTCTGTTCTTTCTAAATTTTATTAATCCTTAACAACCGCTGCACGCATTGCTATAAGTTTAATCTTTTCTAGCGTCATATTGCGTAATTTACTAAATTATACCGAATTGTGCGTTGCAATGATGTATGTATATGCAATCAATACGCTTTCGAAGTAGTATGTTAATATTACATATTAATGCTTTCTAATTTCAAACAAACAGTATACATACGATTTAATATTAGAGCTACGTATAAAAGACTTGAGATTTATCTAAAAAGTTATACATAAAAAAAGTAAATCACAAATATGCTATAAAAATACACGTTTTTGTAGTACGCAAAAACGCTTGTTAATTAAAAAGAACGGAGACATCTGATGGTTACGAAGTGCAAATAATTTATAAATTTTTAATTTCATTGGTGACGGTTTTGTTTTTAACGTGTCCTACATAAAGTAAATATAATATTTAAGATATTACATTCGTACCTGAAATTGTCGCTTTAAATACAGGATGTTTGACCGACCAAAGAAGTTCATAGATGTTCAAGATGCTATACAGATTTGTTTGTATTCTTTTAACAATTGGATATTTGGTTAAATATCTTGTAAAAAGAACTAACGTTTAGTAGTAATAATAGAAACGTATATGTATGGAAACGTAATATAATTTGTATAATAATTTATAAGCTATTGTACAGAGTATCTGACGGGGAACTGCATTAATTAATACGTGAAACATACATTGGAAAATTCTGAAAACTTTACAGTGTACTAAAGCTGACATGTACTATTAAATGAAAATATTTTTCGGTACACCCCCGAGTCACCATTCGAAGTTGGGATACAATTAACTGCGCTTCACCCTTTACGGCGAGGGGGTGACAGTAACAAAGCCATGGAACACTTTACACACTCAAGGCTCCTGAGGTTATGACAAATTTTAAAAAGCTTATACACCCCGTTGGGTCGTACCACACCACAAAAAAAATAATCTGACACTTCCGGTGTAACCAACTTTATTTTAAATGGAAAACCTTATATATTATTAAATATTTAAATCCCATTTTAAGACACTATGTTGTTATTTCTAACCATATTTGAAATATTTGCATTTTACAAAATTTTTTACGGAACTATTGACTGTATAGGGTAGAATTAAAAACCGAATGAAATTTCCGAAAACATTATGTAGCGTATTTGAAAATTACGGTTAGGCTTTCAAATGGACTTCAACACTCAAAGAAACAGAAAAGTGTCATATTCATTACGCATATGAAATTGATATTTTTCAAGATATTTAGGAAAATGTGCGTATTGTAGCACAATTGCCTTATAAAAAAAAGTACTCGCCAATGTATGTATGGTGTAAGAATGTAGCTTGTGTAGTTTTTTAAAATGTCATATAACTATGTTACATTATTGAAATCAAAAATGCTATCAAACTAATGAAAAATATACATGTTGTTCCATTAAAAAATAGAGGTTTTATATACACTCACAGACAAAAATATTGCATATTTTATTTTCGGCCTTTATTGTTCTTCTCTTTAAAACTTTTGAGATTTTTGTTGCTAAATCTTGTACAGTGGAGTGTTCTACGTTATTGATAATCAAATAAATTACATATGGAGGATTTATAGCAAATTCGTGGAGGAATTATTAAAACAACTTGTTTTTGGCCAAAAACGTTTAATTGAAAAAAGCAACATTAATTACCCACAAACATAATAACAACGCAACATAATAACACTTTAATACTTAGTGCTTCCTCCTCTCGATTCCATTCTTCCTGTGCAGCAATTCTTAATTCTGCAATTGAGTTAGGAGCTGGATTTCGTGCCCGTATATTTCTTTTTAGAATGCCCCATAGATATTCTATGGGATTTGCGTCAGGACTATTTGCTGGCCACTCAAGCGCCGCAACCCCGACATCCTCTAGGTACTGGATCACTGTCCTTTTGGCATGGGCTCGGGCATTATCATGCATTAGCATAAAATTATCGTAGCCAATAAAGCCGGCATAAGGTAAAAATGTTCTTCAAGGATGTTGTGTATGTACCGGTCAGCATTCATTCTCAAATTTACATCAATGAGTTCCGTGCAACTGTCCCAACTAATAAACTGCCCCAGCTAATAATAAAAATCCATAACGTAATGGAACCGCCACCACATTCTGCGAAACGTTCTCCTGGTCTTCTGTATACACGACTACGTCCATTAGGCTTCCATAATTGTATTCTTGTTTCGTCTGTAAAAAGAATCTTTCCCCATTGATGTTCATTCCAGTTAGCATGAGCTCTTGCAAATTCTAGGCGTCGAATTTTGTGACGTGGGAGCAGCCGAGGAACTCTGACAGGACGTTTTGGATTTAAGCCGACCTCCTTAAGTCTCCTTATTACTGTTTTGACAGATACATTGACTTGCCTTGTATTCAATAATTCATTTCTAAGATGCGGTGCTGTAAGTGCGCGATTTCGTAAAGATTGAAGTCCCAAATATTGGTTATCTCGTGGCGTTGTACATCTTTTACGTCTTTGACCACGCCACCTTTTGTATTCTCCAGTCTCTTTGTGTTGTCTTACTATACGAGAGACAGTCGATTGATGGATATTTAATCCCCGTGCAATATCTTCTTGTGTGTACCTTTCATTAGCTCAACAAACAATTTTAACACCATTTATGACACTTAAATGAGGCATCTCGCTAACCGCAACTATACACTTGCACACTAAAGCTCTGAAAATGTCATTCTGACAACATCGAATGGAGATCAATCAGTGTTTTGGTCTCCAAGGCACATTACGCTAACTTATAACGTTTTATCGTTACCTCTTATTCACTCATAAAAGGTTATATTAAAATATTCTATTTTTCTGTAACAAATTGCATAATATGTAGAACACTCCAATGTAAAAGATTTAGCAATAGAAATAACAAAAGTTTTAAAGAAAAAAATAATAAAGACCTAAAATAACATATGCAATATTTTTGTCTGTGAGTGTATATCTTGTAAAATGAATAGTCTTTTGTTTCTTTTTGAACACTAGCAAAAACTTTGTAGGTAATCCTGCAATTTGGTTTTTGGTTCATTTTTGATAACTTGAAAAATAAATGAGTTAGGCCGCGTTAAAATGTTATCAAGATACAATGACCACACTGAATATGTTGGCTTTAACATACTACAAGTTTTCAAGATTTTGCAATGTATACTCTTTCATATACCAATCGATGCGGTTCTTCGTGAAACAGCCTGTATATCAAGGTGCTAGCTATAGCTCTATATTCGTTTTAGCTAACACGTAGACTACATTACAAAATAAAACTGTCATGATGGTGTAATAGCAATTAAAATATTTTCCGTCAATTAAAACATATATATCTTGGAGTATGGTATTCTTGTAATTAAAAAGGTACAGCAATTAATATGTATTGTATATCCGAATTCTCATGCGTTATAAAGCTTTCAAAAAGATGAAATATTTCTATTGTATTTTTCTATAACTTATTATATAGGTTATTTTTATACTGTATGATTATAAACATGTATTCCATATTAGATTAACAGATCATCTAAATTCAAATACATTAAATAAAATATGCTACACTAACTATTGCCTTTTTATTAACTTAATATTCAATTTCTTATGTGTTTTGTAAGTAAACTAACGAAGTTGAAGTTCCTTGACGCTGCTCTTATGTGGTAAGTAGCATGATAACCACCTTACTGCGTAGACAAAAGCATTTAAAAAATATCGAAACAGTGGACCTTTTTAATTTTTTTCATTTTACTGAACATTTAATAATAAACTCTTCTATTTACAATTGAATTATATGGTTTCTCCCTTCAGCAAATATTTTGGTATTTTTAGATATTGAAATTTACAGAGTCTAGTTTATAAAGTATGTATTGTGTTAAAGTCTGCTGAAAGAAATCCTTTTCTCACTTAAATAATGTATGTATGTATGTATATTTAAAATTGTATTGATGTTTGAATTGCGAACAGCCTACCGCTACACAGTGTGATGTTTTAGCAATCTAGGTAAGCAAAATTCAAAAAGCTTAAATGCCCCAATTGAATAACGCTTCTTAATCTTCTCAAATTTACCTTGGTTTTTTTTTTAAATCGCTAGGACTTACCATTGAGATAGAGCCGTTATCCATCCTTAAACCGACACCCGGAATATATTTATTAACATTTTAGTAATTGTCAACTGAACGCAGAGGGCTTTCTACAATCCATTTTTTCACTGTGCGCTGTGAAAAATTAGCGAAAACATCAACGAAGGGTGCTACTTGCTTTGGTTTGAGAAACCCGGCAGGCTATACCGTTACCTCCGATACATAAGGCCTGAGCGCTTTGACGTCAGCAGGCTGTGACGTATTTTGAAGTAGGTCATCGATCATTCACACGTTCAGATCGTTTCTTGCGTTTTGAATTGGTTTATCCAAATTATATTGGTTTTATTAAAAAAAAATACTGTGTAGTGATATTTACGCACTTTGTTGGTGATACCTGTAATGTTTTTCTAGTGTTGTATAAGCGATAAAACCTTTCCCGAAACAATAAAAACGGGATAACCTAAAAACTGTGGCGGCGGCTGTTTCGTATGTTTTGTTTGTGAGTTACACTTTGTAAGAGAAAATATTATTTATTTTTCAACAGCTATAGATTCAAGGACCGGTGAAACTATAACTGTAAGTTTAAAAAATCCCAGACTTAAAAAAATGCTATTCCAACTCAATTCCCTAACTGTCCGTTGTATTTGACAAAAAACGTGAAGATGTTATTGTTCAAATAGTTTTATATTCTTACGTTATATTTAATAAAATTATTTTTGAACACGAAGAGATGTTTTTAAATGTGTAATAAACGTTCTGTTTTAATACAATATATTTTAAATTATATCACCGAACGTAGCCATTTTGGATACTGATATATATATAAATGTCATATTCACAGCAGTGAACGTATTGCAACAATTATAATAACTTGTTCTACAAATACCCTACTTAAAAATGATTATGGGAAATGTAATGATAGATTAGGTAAAACACCACATAATAGGAAATTAAAGATCCTGGTTAAATAACATGTTTGTAAATTTTCTCGTGAAATTGAACAAAATTTCGAAGAAAATTTCAATTACTGTATCATTTCAACTTTAGTTTCGTCCAAATACATGTACAAGTACAAATAGTAATAATTAGTCCATTAAATATCAACCACAAATACATCTTTCACGAAAACGGTGCTCGGTTACGTGTTTGGTTTAAAAAAAAAAAGCATTCCTTACCAATGGCCTCCTCAATGTCAATAATTGACATAAAATCCCAAACATTAAAAGATTTATCTACTTCTAATATTCGAAATTCTGAACTTTGATGAGCCGGTGTAACCAAGGAGGACTTTTATAAGATTTTTATATTAGGATTTTCAACTCAAAATAATGCGAACAATATCGCTACGAGTCCATTTTCCGCTAATTACCGAACAGCCTGTATAATAATCTGATTGCGATGTGGTGTTAGAACTAATAATTTGATACACACTTGGAAAAATTCTGGTATGTATTTATAAATTTGGGACCATTAAAGATAATACCAGTTAATAGTAATTTCAAATGCTTTACTTTCAGACCCGTAAATAACAAGTAATACATACTTACAAGGACTTCATATGTAATTTTTTCAATAGGACGCAGATTACAATAAATCACGAAAAAATTTCGACCAACCGTTAAATAATATGAGCGTACTCAATCTTTTCCTTCTAATATTCCTGCAGAACTAGAGTCTGCAGCACCAACGGTAGTCGTTTCTTCTAGTCTCTTCATTTTCGGGGTTTCATGCACGGAATATTTGCTGTGATAGCCGCGCGGGTCTTCTGTATCTTGCTGTGCCCACATTTGCTGCTCATCTTCTTCTGATGATTCGCTACTGCTGATATCTGCTATATCTATGCCACCGACATTATTAGTCCAACCAGCACCCTTATCTTCAGGATGCCTAAACATTTCTGACTCATGTACAACCTTCAAATAAAGTTTTTTCTTAACAATTTAACACCTTCATGTTTTGTACTTACCTTCTTTATCCGTTGTTCCATGGATGTCGTCATACTCATGCGCGCGGGTACAGTATCCAATTTTTTCATAAAGTCGTCACCCTCAGACTCGTCAACACGCTTAGAACTACTAAATACTCTAGAGGTATTTCTTTCGGCCACGCTCCGTGTAACCCGCTTGATCCCTAAATCATCACTTATGTTGTCGTCAAGATCTATTGACGCACTTCCTATCAACGTATCTTCCCTGTTATTGCCAAGTGATTGTGCTGCATATGGTGTGCTTTTTGATATTTCAATTGGGTCATCGGTCACATCTGGTCCCACCACTACGTTAGGTTGCTTCGTTACATCTGACTCCATCATTACTTTAGGTTGCTTCGTTACCCCTGAGCCTACCACTACGTTAGGTTGCGTCGTTACATTTGTCTCCACAACTACATTAGGTTGCTTCGTTACATCTGGCTCTTGTATTCCTTCCTCCTCTTCAGGAAGTTCTTCTAAATCTCTCTTTTTTTGCATCTCTATTTGACATGTCAATTTTGTCGAACTTTGTAAAGATACTACTCGATCCAAATGGTCTTTCGCTTCCTCGTCCACTTCTGATATATTTTCAATATGAGTTGACAATTTCGCTATGTTGTCAATAGCCTTTCCAGAAAGTAAAGCTTGTAGTTCATTAGCTGCACGTTTTAACGAAGATTCCACCTCTGATACTGTTTTCGTTTTTCTCTTTTTATTTTGTTTTTCATTTGTACTTGAAATTACCCGCATCGATGGATCGAGAATGGTCGATTTAATTTGCCTTTCAGATTTACTCTCGCTTTCTGTGTCTTGTACGTTTTGTGCGTAGACAGATAATATCCTACTGATCATTATAAATTCTGATGACGTAGTTTGTGTGGCAGCAGTAGGGAAGAACTGCGTTATACTCGGAGGCATTTCGTTGTCGTACTCTTCGCTTAACAAAAGATCCTCTCTTGAGTTCTTAAACGCAAAACATGTCTTTAAATCGCATTTTTTTTTTGGCAGACTACGCGGAGGGCAAAGACAAACGCTTTTTTTTGGTTTAGTTTGGATGCATTTATCTTTTTCTTTTGATTGTACAATGGAATTTGCATTTATATTTTGTTCAGCAGCTTTTTGTTCAATGGTCGGAACAACCTTAATTGTTTTCAAACCGGGCGGATTGTAAGGTACCACCGGTGGTGGCAGCGTTCCAAGCGCTTGCTGCATCACGTAAACTGGACCAGGCAAGATAAAATAACCATTTTGGAGTTGTTTAAAACTTTGGTTTTCATCTTTCCCCAAAGTGCTGTACATTGCAGCTGTCTGATTTGACAGAGTGGCAGTAGGCACACGAGAATGTAATTTGCAAGAACAAGACATCGCGTCTTCTTCCAGTGATGGAATTGGATTTTGGGCTCTAGCATTAACGTTAGTTCCAAATTCCGCAGAGTTCACTGAAAAGCGTTCTGGGCTTCCTCTAACCGACTGTATTGATTTATTTGATCTATTGTCAACTCTCTGTGTTGTTCTGCCGCTATGAAGCCCTATTGTTTCATCGGCTTTTTTTTGGACTGGCGACATAATGGAGCCATTTGACTGTAAAGATTTTGTCTCTATATCCAACGCTGAAAAAGTAATATCTGAGTTGAAGTTGCGATAAACGATAAGAGCAGCGATACAAGCAAAACTGTGAAAATAAATTCACTATTCAGCATATCGCCGCTAGTAAAGTGGTGAAAATAAATGCACTATTGGTTACAGGTGTGTATACTACAGCAACACGCAGCCATCACAACTGTTCTAGTTTCCCGCAACTCCAACGTAAACACACTCTAATACTAGCATTGGTTTCTTCGCAGTTTTTAAAAAATGTGACGAAAGCTAGTGCGTACGTGGAAGATAATTCCTTCCCTAAGTAACTTATTAGAAAGGTTCTCAATTGAAACATATTTGGAGACAAGTGCTGCATAACATAATAGTGTGTCTAAGATGCTCAGTTTCCGCAGCGCACGATACAAGTTTAGTTTTCTTTAATAGAACAGCCTCTACATAATTATGTTTTTGGATGCCTCTCTTCAATTCATGTCAACTTCCTTCAATATTCCTTACACCCATCTATCTTTGTTTTTCAAATAATGGAGATAATTTGTTTTCGGCAATATATCAAAAAATTTGTTATATCAACTAGATAAAGTAATATGTTATATCAACTAAATAAAGTAACATGAATGAAACTTGGTAACGATATCTATGGCCATCTTGTAGAATAAAAAAATTATGATGTTGTTGCCCAGAAACTCCAAGAAATACATAATCGAATAAAATTTAATCCCCGTTCTAGCCTATAAGGGGTTTAACATATCGACCGTTAAAACGAGATTTTGCAAAAATTTTAAATTATCTCAATTATCTGAAAACCTAAGATAGATGGGTATAGGGAATATTGAAGAATATTGACATCAATTGAAAAAGGGCGAGCGTCGAAAATCGTAATAATACATAAATATTCCATTGAAAACTAAACTTGTCTGGTTTGTAGCGAAAACTGAACACGCTGTATATTTTTTATTTGACATTTTGTTTCTCTAAATTGGTCAAAAAAGGAATTACCTTCCACTCACCCACTAGTTGTATTATACGCATATATAGCATGTCCACCTAGTGCGTAGACGAAGATAATGTTCAAGTACACATAAAAAAGACGAAAGATAATGTTCAGTTTCCGCTGTACACGATACAAGTTTTTTTAATTGCACATCCTGTATATTACTGCGTTTTTGATTGCCTCTTTTCAATTAGTTTTTGAGATAATTTGAGACTCGAAATTTTGAATCAACGATCTACACAACGTCAAGTTCTGCATGTCTTGTTTACTGTTGTCATAGTAATTAAACAACAATGATTCCAGAAACCATCTGAATGCAATATCCAAGTGTAAGACGCGCCTTTGACTATAAGTAATTTGGCGTAGAATTACTATTTTTCTTTTGAATTTATTTTTCTTTGAAAATATATTCATCAATATGCTACAAGTACAGTTTTAGTGCAATAAAAAACGCAGTATTGTTAAATGATTTACTTTCTTTAGTAATAAAAATAAACAAGTTATTGGATTTTCTTTATTTTTCTAATGAATATTCTACTAAACCGAAGCTGTTATATGTTTCGAAAAGAAAACCATTATTTACTAAATGAAATTAAATAATAAATAAAGGAGCTACGGCTTGCGGGTTTTATGAAACATCTTGCATCATTTCTACGTTATATTTCACTTGATTTGTGTCATTATCATAATCAGTCATAACTACGCATCAAAAAGTTTCAACATTAGTTCAAAAGTTTATAAATAATATAAACAATATACAGAGTGGCCAAAAAATCTGGAAACGGCCAATCTCAAGAATTAATAAGCGAAAATCCTTGAAATTTGATGTAGAATTAGAAGAATTTAAGTTACATTAATTTTCTCGACCTTTTCAAAAACAAATGAATGTGTTTTTGAAATTCAAGGCCAATTTGTTTTTTTTTGTGTTTTATGATTTCTGAAAAGAGCATTTTTCTAAATCATGTACCGCATTATTACATGTCAGTTCATATCGCAATCTTAATTCCAGTTTAATTATTTGGTAACTTCATAAATGCATTTCAGTGTTGTGACATTTATCGCGGAAACTGTGTCAGTTTAAGAAATTGTATTTTGGGGTCGTTAAGAATAAGTATTTCTGCGATAACTCTTTACAACACAAAAACAATTACAAAATAATATAAATTGACTTGCAAATTTTTGTAGAATACTATGAGTGGGGATTCAAAAAAGGTAGTCGATGATTAGCTGCGGTAGAGTCAATAGCTAGCTCTTAAATTCTTCAGTTGCAATGAATCCCCATTCTAATCTTACTGCTGAATTTTTGACGGTATTCACTTCTTGACAGTAGTGAAGACCTTGAGTAAAATTTGATAAGGAATCTATCAAGGTTTTTCCAGAAATGCTTGCAACTTCATATCTTATTCCTTGCTTTAGATCTTCAATGTTGCCTAGTTCAAATGTCTCCACAAGAAAAAATCACGGGGGGTATGTCAGGGGACCTAGCTAGCCATTCTATTACTCCTCTCCTCCCTATCCATCTTTGTGGAAAAATTTCGTCCAAATATTGTCGCACATCATGTCCGAAATGGAGTGCTGCACCATTTTTTTGGAACCACACTATCACAACTGGAATGTCTCTATTTTCGTTTTGTTGATAAACAGTTCTTTAAGACAAATAGACCGTCAACAAATCCACTGCCTTGGAATAGGTTAGGACGGTGCCGAGAGGAGTCGCCCCAATGGTGGCAAGACGTAGCCGCTCGTCACCAAGCATGGTCCATAATTTGTTGTTCCAAAAGTTCTAAGTATTTTTCTGATGTCAAATTGCCCCGAATAAAATAGAGGCCTGTAATATTGTGACCAATAATACCACACCATACGTTAACTTTTTATGGACGTTGGGTGTGGACTACTACCATCCGATGCGGGTTGTTATCAGCCCAATACCTACAATGTTTACGATTAATGTGTCCGTTCAAACAAAACGTTGATTCATCCGAAAACAGCATACGGTTGATAAAATTTTTATTCCATTCTCCTATTCATCATTATTTCTCAAATTCGGTTTCAAAATCATTTTCGCTCAATTCCTGAAGCAAATGAATTTTGTACGAATGGTAGCGTGAACGTTTTAGTACTTTTTGAATTGTGGCTTTGCTGTCATGATTTACTGATAGCTACCGTATTGATGTCTTCGGGTTTTCTACTAAATCTAAGATTATATTCAACGAATTTTCGTCATATGTAGTACTTTTTGATCTTCCGATCTTGGTCTTGCTCTAACATGCCCAGTTTCGTTAAAATATCTCAAAGTTTTGGATACCGTCGACTTTGATATTGGTTCTCCAGTAGATGAATTTCCTTGAAAATTCTCAACACTTCAACACAACTCCACCTTCTATCTCCATACCCTATCATCATCAAAATTTCAATTCTCTCGGTGCAACGCATTTTGCGACAATTATACGAACTTTGACAAATTAAAACCGATTACCTTTCATTTGTTTGGTGACTTGATTTGTTTTAAAAAAGTGCTCTTTTCAGAAATCACATAAGTGATTTCCTTTCCTACTAAAAAAAAAATCAAGTTGGATCTCAGAAACAAATGAAGATACTTGATCTAGGAAATTAATTAATAACTGTAGAAGGCATAAATAATACATCTGAAAGTTTACTTACCACCCCTATCGGAAGATATTGAGGACTTTGATCCTCCCTTACGATGATGGCGATGTTCTCGTATTCTGTTATCAGAATGTGATCTTGTTCTTTTTTTTTCTTTTCTTTTACGGTGACCGTGCCCATGTTTCTTGTCATGTCGATTGATGGATACATTCGATGCATTCTTTGATTCTATGTTAATTGATTGATTGGTATTTGAATTCATCAGAACCTCTTCCGATAGTTTACTTAAAATTTGTACTATTTCTGTTGACTTCAGGACATCAGCTTCACCGTTTTGATTAGGTGTTACAAATGATGTCTTAGGCGAAGTCATACATTGCTGAGATATTGCAATTTGTTTAGGAGTCTGCGTAGATTGTTTCGCATTTATCGCCGGTGGTTTCGGATTTGTTCCTGATGTCTTTTCAAATGACGATGGTTTAGATGATGCCAATCGTTTAGAAGTTGGGGAACTTGTTCCTGATGCCTTTTCAAATGATAATGGTTTAGATGATGCCAATTGTTTAGAAGCTGGAGAACCTGTTTTTGATGCCTTTTCAAATGGCGATAGTTTAGATGGTGCCAATTGTTTAGAAGCTGCAGAACTTTTTCCTGATGCCTTTTCAAGTGGCGATGGTTTAGGTGGTGCCAATTGTTTAGAAGTTAAGGAATTTGTTCCTAACACCTTTTCAACTGGCGATGAGTTAGGTGGTACCAATTGTTCAAAAGTTGGGGAACTTGTTTCTGGCACATTTTCAAATAGCGACGGATTAGATAATGTTAAATCTTTACAAGTTGCAGTCGGTTCTTGAGATGTTTCTAGAACTTTCGCTGCCGATCTTCCTTTTGGGGCTTTGGAATGAGTTTTGGTATGATGTTCTCTCCTGTTCCTCAATTTATGTACTTCGGTTTCCAATCCAACCGCTTTTTTCGACTTCAAATGATCTCCCTCTTTAGCGCCTTTTGTCGCTTTGTCGACTGATCTGCGTTTTTTAACTTTTTTTGAATGAAGATTTTTCGAATTAGAGTGGTGATTTGTATCTGATCTGCGTTCAACCGTTTCTAAGCTTTCGTCACATTTGGACTCATCTCTTGTCGTAGAGCTATCGTTTGCATCACATTCAGAATTTTTTTCCGATTTGGCAAAATCGCCTCTATGTTGTGAGTAAAAATCTGGAGCACTATGGACATCATCATCCCAATTATTTAGAGACAGCGCATTCAAGGTGGAGGGAACTAGTGCAAATAATGATCATATAAGAATCGCTCTAAAAAAAATTAAAACCAAGCGCATTCCTAATTATTTCAGCAAATAATTAGAAAGTTGCTAAAGGTTTGAAAAGAGAATTTTGCTAAAATAACATCGTGGGATTTTTATTATACTCCAATCTATAATAATAATTATTAAAGATTTAGCGGCCGTTAAACAACTAAATATCGCAACTGGCATTAATTTTATGGAACATTTAAAATTAGGACAGATAAATTACCATACTAAATTTTTTTAAAGCTTTCTATTGCCATAATTACATGTACAAATGAGAATAGTCATGTAGAAGTACCCCTACTGAACCGCACAAAAGAAATCCTCATTTTTCTTGTTGATTTTAATCATCTATTAAAATTATTGCGAATGATGACATTGAATAACACTACGACAGCTGAAATTTTAGAGGCGTTTAAATTTGAGATTTTCCATATAGTGTAGATCAGAGGTTCCCAAACTTTTTTTTCTCGTAGACCACTTTCAAAATTTTACTGGTTTCGGTGGATATTTCTACCATATTCCCAAAACTCGTCAAAAAATGTGAAAATTAGATCTAACGATGGAAATTTGCGTCGTGGCTGAGTTCCAACCCTAAATTCGGAGTGGTAAAAATAATAAGAAAAATAGTATATTTTCTTGTGTTCTATTTATTAAAATAATATGATTACAGACTTAATAGAATTAAAATTAAACATGAATAACGTAATGTAACTTCAACAATGCAAATCAACAATTAAAAAAAAAATAATTTTAATGGGAGGGATGTACTTGATGGATTGACAGCAAATTATCAATATTAGGCTTCAGTTTTGTGAGGAATAACCGCAAATCTACCCGTACTGTGATGTTCAGTCTGCTCCTTTTTTTTGTTAATAGGTTTGTAATGACACTAAAACTTTTTTCGACAAGGTATGACGAGGGAAACGCTATCAAAATTTTTTTCGCAATTTCCCAGGATATTTTTCGGGTATTTCTGCCTGCAGCCATGTTTGATAGCCTTTTTTAAATTTCACCTTCAGCTCCTCATTGGTGCTAAGCTCGAGTAGCTCCTCTTGTAATACCACATTCGCCACTTCCGTTTCATCAAATGGATTTATGATCCATGGTGGTATTTCCATCGTCAGAATATCTTCAAATCTATTTTTGGTCATCATGCACGGCATTTAAATGTTGAACGTACGTCTGAATATCCTCATCAAGACATTCTGCCTGTGACAAGTTTGGAAACTGGGAGAATTCGCGCCGACTAATATGTTGCTTCATAAATTTCAATTTTTCAAGAAAAGCCGAAATTACACCCTTTGTTTTTATTAAATTTAGGCTGTCCCCTTGTAACTGCTAGTTAATCTCATTAAATTTTTTGAACAAATCTGTCAAATACGCGATGTCTGCTTTCAATTTGATCAGGTTTTCCTTTAATTCTGGATCTTTACTTTCCAGAAACTCTAAAACTGATTCAAAAAGTGAGTAAAATCTTGTTAAACATGCACCTTTCGACAACCAGCGTACTTCAGCATGTAAGAGCAATCGTTGGAAGTTTTCATCATTCTCGTCGCACAATTGTGCAAATAAATGAGTATTTAACGCATTGCTTCTTAATTTGTTAACTGCTTTAATCACAAATTGAAGCGATTGGTGCAATCTATCACTCAAATTTTTCGCTACCAGGTGTTGTCGGTGGATGACACAGTGAATTGCAGTTACTCCTGGTATAATTCTTTTAAGATGGCTTATAAACCCACGATATCGCCCGAATATGGCAGGAGCTCCATCTACTGCCACCGAAATAATGTTTGTAAATGGAATCGATTTTTCCTTTAAAAAATCACTCAGGACGTTAAATATTGATTCGCCTTTAGTGTCCGTCTCCAAAGTTCTCGCGAATAGCAGCTCTTCATGGATTTCTTCGTCCATAACAAATCGAACATATGCCAATAATAATGCTTCATTACCAGGTAAAGTTGACTCGTCCAGTTGAATAGAAAAATTAGTTGTTTGCAGATAATTACACAAGAAGCTTTCAATATCAGAGCTCATGTCATCAATACGTCTTTGTACAGTGTTGTTACTCAAAGGAATTCTTTTGAGAACGTCAAATGGAGGTTTGTGCAGAACAGTTTTTAAAACCTCTTCAACAGCGGGTAAAATTAACTGTTCTCCGATGGTGTGCGGTTTTCCAGATTTCGCTATAAGCAATGAGATATTGTAAGATGCCCGCAAGCCATCACCGTTACTTTGAGACGTTGAAGCGAACATACTGTGCACGGTGGGTCTCTTTTCATATTTTTCCTTCAATGTTTGAAAATATTTTAAATCTTTACCTATTTTATCAGGATGACACCTTCTTAGATGATCTTCGAGGTTCGATGGTTTCATAGAGTCATTGCTCAAAACTTTGTTGCATAAAAGGCATATGGGCAATCGTTTATCTGCCTTTGATGGAAGAAAACCAAATTTAAAATAATCAACACTGTACTGTCAACATTTCTTCTTAGATTCAGCCATGTTTCGTATCAGTTACCTACCTGTAAGTAAACTGTAAAGAAAAAAAATGTTTGTTTTAGTAATCATAAGGCGATTTTAACAGGATATGGCTATTTGAACAGAATAGAATAGGATTAATTAATTATTGCAATGAAAGAACCAAAATGCCGGCGGCAAAACTGATTTTAATTATTAAAAGCAATAAACCGCTAAGACCCATATAGAGGTTTTCACAAAACGGCTGAACCTATTGTAATGTAATATAAAACATTTTTTGATTAATTATATTTTGATACATTTCTGTCAATTCTAAAGAAAATACTTTTAAAGTTAAAGAATATTTTGACATCAAAACTTCGCGATTTTAATGATTTATTTATTACTTTGATGTACGTTACGAGTGGTACATAAAGACACGTACAATTTATGAAAATATTTTTAGTCATTTAGCATTAGCAACTACGAGGGCACTGAAATATGTATAAACATGCAGGTCAATCATATATCTCTCCTTTAGTGAATCACCACAGTCGGGTAAATAAATAATTTTATAATAAAAAGTACTAAAAGTTAAATCTTTCTCGGCTTTCTGTTCTTTTATAGAAGTATCGAATAATAGCGCTGTTCAGTATTTAATTTTTATTACGTACCTACTACACGCAAACATAACAAATATAATATTATTACAATATAAAATAAAGGTATGTATAACAAATAGGCAGGTACTTACTTTTTCCGGCACTGGCAAACACTGACATCGATTCACTCACACTTTTCTTTTCAAAATTCCAGAAACAAATGAGTAACGTTTGTCCTTGGCATTCGTATTTATATTGGTGAAGACTCAAACAAGTTCATGCAAGATTGCAAGCACAGCACAAGTCGTATTTCGTCCCTTTGCACGCCTGAACAAGCGTTGCGGGCGGGCGGCGCTTTGCAAGTCTCGACACGCGTTGTACTGAATATCGAATATGCAAGTTTTTAGAAGTAACAGTCGCTGACCTGAAAATACACTACTCAAAAAAATTAAGGGAGGTTTTAAAAAAGGAAATTAAAGCTAAATAAACAGGCTATCTGATCCATATACCGGCCTAACTGAAAAAAAAATTTTCAAGCCCGTAGACAAAAAAAAAAAAAATTGCAAAATTATTTTTCAGTTAGGATTGCATGAGAACCGCAGCTCCTAAAAATTTTTAGCCAAAAAATCTGAAAATTAGAATCTTAAAGCTTCAAAATACTTTTTTAAAGTCTTAATACGACCATTTTCCACTGAAATACAGCCTGTCAAAAATTACTGAAAAATTTGGAATTTTTTTTTGTTCCCTTCTTTTTGGGTAGTGTATTATCTGCCTACATTGATAGGTAAAGCTAAGCCAACATTTTTGTTCTTCCCTATCAAAACCAGATAAATTTTCGTGGACCCCTACTTACAACTTGTGAACCCCCATTTTTTTTTCACGCTAATGTAAACCCCCGTCGAGTCTCCCGTGGACCCCTGGGGGTCCACCTGGACCACTTCGGGAATCACTGGTGTAGACACAGAAACTGTGTATTGTTATTAGTGATATCCGATAAAATTGAGATCCGGATACCCGGATTCAAAACTAGAACGATCCGAATCCTAGGAACCGCATCCGCTACTCGATTCTCGGATCCGCATCCATTATTATTTTGCAATATAGAAAGTGTTTAATAAAGAAAACATCGAATTTATGTTATATAGAGAAAAAGTGTAGTAGTTTTCAAAATCCGTGCATTTAGAATAATACTAAGTTTCCATCCGCACAATCCAAAGTTACTTTGCGTTGGATAGCAAAGTTACTTTGCGTTGGATAGGTGTTCAATAAATTTGGTGATTATTACAATTATATTGTTTGATAATTACTACCTATTGCAAGTTTTCACAATTACTACGAAATTTTACGCTACTCACTATTTGCTGGAAAAAGTTAGCGGAGAATGCGGCTGGATCCACATTATCGGCTGATGGATCCGATTGGATAAAAGATCCGAATTCAAGATTTTGGATAGCGGATCCGGATTCAAGTTATCGGATAACGGATCCAGATGCGAGATTACTACCCGGATATCCGGATAGTAAATTACCAACGAGTCATCCATTAGCCATAAGTGCTTGAACTTGATTGTCTATTTTTAATATTGCACGGGTTTTTAATATATACGTATACACAAGTATCCCAAATACGTACGCCGCTGTAGAGATCTCATTTGTTATGAGAGATAAAATCTGAAGAAGCTGCTAATTTTTTTCTGACAAATGATCAAGCAAAAACTTTCGATTATTTTGAAAACCTATTGAGTTATATCGAAAAAAAATAAAAATTTTATGATTTTGATACAACTGCAAATAAATTGCACATTTTATATGTGGACTACGATGAACATATTTACGTTTTATTCCAACTTTCGGAAATACCAGAGCGCCATCAAGTAATTTTTTTGGAATATAAAAAGAATTAGATATAACACACGTTGGTCATTAAGAGAATAAGTGACAGATATTAAAACACAAAAGGTGTCGGCATACTCCGCACCACACAAATAATTATAAAATTCGGAACATGTTTGGGAAATTCCTGGATTTCCATTAACAACCGTACGTAGTGATGTGAGAAAAAGATTTTAATTCTAACCTGCCTCATTCTATCGCAACTCTAAAAGATATTTAGAAGTACTTCCTTTTACCACCTATCCCAGGGTGTTGTATTTTAAATAACAAAGTTACCATTACTCCCGCTCAAACCGGAAGTAACATTAAATTGTGGTATAAGAAACACAAATCAAAAATATAAATCAACATGTTCGAGCATTTTTGTCAAAGAAAAGTTGCTAGAATTTTATCGAATTTATTCCTTTCATTATGAACACATCGTGTTCATTTTTAAATTATTAAGAGGGCTTTGGAATCTCATATGCATCGTTGTTTGCTAGATTTTCACAATTGTTGCTAAATATTATAGGTAACCTTTTACGCATAATTCCTTCCTAATTTTTATATAATCTTGTAATATAAGCTTTTCTTGGCTAAATTGTTTCAAGAATCTTTTTCATTACTATCTAATTAGTAAGTTCGGTGTTTTAAAGTATTTAAAATAAACTTGAAGCATATTTACGTTTCAATTTTTAGTAAATATGTTTACAATAAAAGCAAAAATTATAAATGATAAAAAATGAATTAAGTAATAATTAATACTTCTAATGAAAGAAGCAGCAAATATTATATTAAAAACATATATTTAATAAAGATTGTGAAAGCATAGCAATAGATGGTCTATATTACACCATCAAAGATCTTTGTCAAAGATTATATATAACATTTGATAATATAGATTTTATGTAGGTCAGGTACAAGATGAATGACATTTGTGATAAAAGATGCTGCAAAAATATTTGATAAAATTAATTTTACAAAATATTGTGTAATGCAGTGTACTGTAGCATCTTTTATCAAATATGCCATTGATGACATTTATTCTTTTAAAGATAACGATATAATGTTACATTTTATAAAAGATTGCAGTTGGTGGAAGAAAAGTGGCGGAAAAATATAACTGGTGGGTTGCCACAACTAAATTATTAATTTCAGAATACGAATTATATGAATGCAATAAACTTGAATGTGTCTTCATCCATCCTCATAAATTTTATATAATATTCAGCGTCTTCACAAACAAGTTCTTTCAAAAGATTTTGATGTATACTTTTAACATCACGTCTTCTAATCCAGAGTTTCACCCAGACACGTTTTTTTTTTCTTTTTTAGTATTGCGCAAATTACCATTCACTAGCTGCCGTTGTACAAGTATATGTTTGTTGCTCCATTTTACGATAACTGCCATAAAATATTTTACGTAGTGTAATATCTCCCTGTATCTGACTTGTATAAAATCTATATTATCAAATATTTTATAAAAGCCTTTGACAAAGATCTTTGATAGTGTAATATTCGTCTTATACTGTATAGTATGAAAAATGTATTTTATAAAATATTTTTGACAAAGATCTTTGATAGTGTAATATAAGAGGCTCCAATGCGATATTTTAGAAATACAGCATATAAGGAGGATATTACGCTACAGGCTTTGTGTTGAATCAAACCAACAGATTTGCAAACTGCGTTTCCACGGATGGATGTTTCATGTAACATGAAACATCCATCCGCCCTGTCAAATTTAAAACATTCCAAGCAATTTTCTTCAAAACAAAATTTAACAACTCTGAATTTTATTTCATACTTTATTACCACACTGTATCTATTCTCTGGTATAACTATTATTTTCAACTAAGAGAAAATATTCTTACCGTCAACTTTTTCTTTATCAGAAGAGGTCAGCTGGACTTCTGAATTTAGATGCGACTTCATATCCATAACCATCTGCCTAATTGGTTTTCGTATAACCTTTTTACGATGTCGATGGTGGCCATTATAGTGTTTAGGGTTGTTATGATCCTTCATTTCGCCATCGCTTCTGAAACGATCTAATATTATTTTAATAGGTTTAAACACTTGCTGCATTAATGATAGGACAATAGATTGTTCTCAAAGCAAACGGCATTGCTTAGGCGTCATGAAATTTAACAGTTTCTTTTCAAGACATAGGATTATTTAACAAAAAATAATGATTTTAAGTACTTAGCGCAATTATAACAACTGATATCCTTAACTTCTTGTGGAGTTTGCAAGGAGATCGTTAAATGTTGAGATGAATGCTTTGACGAGAGTAAATTAAAGTAAGAAATGCGGTTTATTTTTATACAATTTGGAAATATTACTTTATTTTATCATAGTTACGGTTTATTTTTTAAATAGTTGTATTATTCCTCGCATTTTTTTATTATGTTACAGTGTAGTTCATATTCATTTTAAGTGTATTTATTATAATACCTACCGTTTTGAAAAAAAAAAAACAAATTACACGTAATACCACTGGGATCACTAGAGACCCCTTATTTTAAAAACGCTGCATTAATATGTTGTTTTACTGTATAAAAGATTATATAGTAGTAAGTTTTGTGTATCTGGTGGGAATCTTCCAAATTCGCGATGTCACTATAGTAAAAGGTATTACTGATAGTAATGCATTTAGTTCAGTGTAGATCAAACGTGCGGTTACTTTGAAGGTAAGGACCTTTGTTTGTTGTCTTTCCTACCTTTCAAGATGCATACCCGCTAAAGAGGCTGGTGTACTGTGGCTGCAGTGTTGCAGAACACGTTAAAACATTTCTAACCAAAGAATATTTATTTATATATTTATTAAGCTGGGTTCACATCACACCTGTGTCGCAGAAGCGCGGTGTTGCGGCGTTCATGCTATTGGCTGATTCAAAGAAAGCTACACTGGCGCCATAGGAAATTCACGACGATAAAAGTTAGTTCAACTTTAACTTTTAGCGGTGGCACAGCGCATTTTTCTTGGTGTGTCCTTGTCCAACTTGTGGTTTATCCTTTTCTATTGAGAACTGAGCGGGAAACATCTTTGACAAAACGTGGTCAATTGGGGTGAATTGTTTGAATACAACTTATATATAATATAAAAGGAAAAGATCGTTTACATCGACATAAAATGGTAATACCTATTATACTTTTTTAGCAAATACAACGCTAAAAGTCTTCGTCGTCTGTGGTGGTACATATTTATTGTGTATTCGTTATCATATTCTGTACCCATATTGTTGATAGTGTGAAAATCGCAAAAATCTGAAAACTAATACACCTTTGTACAACTAATACAAATACCATCAACAGCCGTTGCTCACCAAAACAAGATTTTAACATGACAGGACATATCGTGAATGCTTTTAAAATATGCGCTATTTTTTTTTAGCTGTGAAACAGTGGTGATGTGAACCGCGACACCGCGTTACAGCGACACAGCTTTTGCAAATAACATATATACTAAAATGTTCTAAATGTGGGAAATTGTTGAAAAAATTTGAATTTTCGCAAATTAGTTAAATAATTATACGAACTGATGGTTCGGAAGTGTTCTAAAACACTTTTTCGGCAATTTAAATGAACTTTAATATCATTCAATGGAATTTAACGAGAATTAAAATTAAAAATTGAGAACTAACCTGGATTTTATGACGATGTCATATAAACTCTATGCTTATTTGCTTATACTCTTAACCGCCAACCTTCACTTCTACCTTGAATTTATAGTACGATTTGAAATATAATAATGGAATAGATATAGTGACGCGACTAGACAACTGAATTTATGCAATTCTATGACCTAAAATACCGCTGACAACTTTTAAATGATAAATTTTACTGACGACTACGAAAACAACTTTACAAAGGAGTTTTAATATACGAAATTATACTAAAAATACCTCTGAATTTACACTATTACTGTTGCAGGAAGATATTCCATGAATTTTGAGGATTTATGTTATAAGGAAATTAAACATTAGAGGAGTTTCTTCCCCGTTATCCCATGTTTGTCGCTGGCTAGACATAACTCCCTAGTACCCCCGCTCCAGAGATCGGAGGCTCGGGAAAGCGTAGGAGCTATCGAAAAAGACGCATATTTTATTAATCTTATTATAACTTATCGAGAACGAGAGAGAGCTACACACTATACAAATATTACCGCGATTTCTATTTAATAGAAATGGAATAATTTACTTGTAAACCTTATATATTATTCTTGGCGTACAGCCTGCGTGATAGTTATCATACAGTAAATCTTTTGTTGTCAATGATGACTCTACTGGTACTACGTGCGAATAAAGTAAGACGGTATTATGAGAGTTAAAATTACATCAATCAAGCGACAGATATTTCCAAAATAAACGCACCCTTCGCTTGAAGCGAGCGACCGTACAATCTCTTCCTGGGTATGTAACGCGCAAGTGTAGCGATCCGCCGATTCCCAAGGATTGCACTCACAAAAAGTTTCTTTAGGATCAGCATGCATCGATTGTACAGAATGAGATTGAATATTGTCAAAAGACAAATTCAATTCTAAAGCCAATTGGTTTATTTGCTGCCTCATCCTTCCCTGAAAATGTTTAATACCTAGCAAGTTTTCTTTATCGCAAAATTGGATATCGCTAGTTTACCTTGTCTAGTCTACCTAGATTCGCTTCGATGTGGCTATTGAATACGCGTTTTATTTCCGAGTTTGTGTAGAGATCATTCTTAAGAATATCCTCCGTAATTCGTAACGCGAATTGTAAATATTCGTGCTCGCTAGGTCTGTAAAAAAATAAAATCATTTAATGGTTACTAGAGTAACCTAAACTTGCGGACTCGCATAGGCGTCGGTATTACGGGTTAATATAAGAATACGAAAAATTCATAAAGAAACTAAACCGGTAGAGAAGCAGGCATGTAGTGTCGACCTTGAATATAAATCATGTTAAACCGCGCTGAGAGAGATTTCGTTTTAGTACCGGTTGAGCTGTTGCAGAGATTAGTCGAACGGTCAAGGTTATGTACTTACGTGTCGCTTTTGAAAATATAGCTGGTGTTTTTTGTGTGTTGTAGTATTATACCAAGTACATAATTAGTGTATCGTTTCATGTAGAACTAATATTTACATACCTAAGAAAACAATGCCTCGTAATAGATTTGCTACTAATGTACATAAGTATGTGTCACTTTTTCCCCATTTAAAATATGACGGTAGTGCAGTTTTTGCTTAATATGCAATGTTCGTTTGGCTGCATTGGACAGAACTGATTGCCAGAGGCATGTCAATGGCATTAAGCATATGAGAAGTGCAAGAACTGAAGTACCTTATACACTATTCCTCATACATTTATTAATTATGTTTACCTCTTGTAATCTTCCGTTGTCGTTGGTAAGAAAAGCAGCTTTTAAAACGTTTTGGCGACAATACGTTCCAAAGTACCCATTACGCTCACAAACACAATTACAGAATCATTTGCCGCGAATGAAAGAGATGCTAGAAAATGTGTGTAAACGTGATTTGTGTTCCAAAGAAATATGGATTACCGTGGATGAGACGACCGATATAAAGAAAAACAGTATTGTGGATGTAATAGCTCGCGTTTTATCTAGCGAGAACACAGCATCTCGATATTTGTTAGCTTGCAAACGTGTTCAACAATGTACCGCGGAAAATATTCAAAAAGTGATAATGAACGCTTTGAAAAAATTTAAAATTGCCCAAGATCAAGTTATGATGATTATGACAGATAGTGCAGCAACGATGTTAAGTGTTGGGCGATCCTTAAAACATATATTTCCTAACTTAATACATATAACCTGCGTGCTGCATGCTTTGCATTTAGTTGGTGAAATTGTTCGACAACATTACGGAAACGTTGATCGGATGATTGGAAGTACTAAAGCAGTGTTTCGTAAATCTCCTAAACGTTTAAAAGAATTTCGTAAATTTTGTCCAGGTATTCCAGAACCTCCTGAACCAATTTTAACGCGATGGGGTACTTGGCTAACAGCAGCTTCTTACTATTGATCCATTTTCAACAAATTCAATCAGTTATAACGCTATTTAATCGGAATGAATCCAAAGCAATTAGAGAAAGTCAAAGAGAATTTCAAATTCCTCAACTTTTAGAAGATTTAACAACAATATGTACCAATTATACAGTATTACTAGATGCCATCAGAAAACGACAATGTACTGAATTGTCATTGCAGGAATCATTAGACATAGTGGAGAGTGTAAAAAAAAATTACACACATTAAATGATACGCCAGGATTATGCGCTAGTCAAAAGTTGGCAGATGTTTTAAGGAAAAATCCCGATTTTAATACTTTAGAGGCCGTTTATAATAAGTGTAAGAATAGTGAACTTTTAAGTGATTTTGAAAAACAGTTTCTACATGCAAATGTAACTTCCTTAGATGTGGAGAGATCGTTTTCTATGTATAAGAATATTTTTTCTTGTCGACGCACAAGCTTTAAAGAAGTAACTGTGGAAACGTATGCAATGATGCAAGTTTACAGTAGTTCACATCCTGATGCCTCTAATTTATTGAATAATTAGCAAGTAAGTTTATTTATGAATTTTTCGTATTCTCATATAGTAACCCGTAATACCGATGCCTATGCGAGTCCGCAAGTTTTGGTTACTCTAATGGTTACAGTTCCATTTGAACGCTATCTACCTGGACGTCAAAGTGGCTCCGGTGTTCGACGCATTATCAATGGATGAGATTGGCGAAACTGCTCTAAGTGCTAAACGTTACTTTTAAAGTGAAAAATACACAATATTACTAAAACTTACCTACTACAAGTTTTGCATCCCTCACAACTAGAAAAAAAAACAGGAAAAATTATTCATCGATATTCATGTAACAAGTACGATTTGTAATCAATACCATTTGAAATCACATTCTCCCCCACGAAGTTGAGTTTTTTTCTTACTTTCTATCTTGTCATATATACTATCAATTCCTATAATTGTCGGCACTATATTTGTCGTAATTTCCGTTGGAATCTCGTACTGAGAACAAAGATACTTAATTAGACACCTATTTGACTAGCATACATAGTCACATCCCAAGTAGCACATAATACATAGCAATAGGTCATTTAAATATGGTATAACATCCCTGAATATGTGATATTCTATAGTGAACAATATTTCACCGCCAGTATTGAAGATAGTTATATTGATGAGCAATATACACGAATGGAAACCAAATATCTTCGGAGCCTAACATACTGCGTCCCTTCCGTCTCTATATTCGTCAGTCCCTAAGTTCAACTGCGATCAGCCTTGATACAAGTCAGTCACGACTAGTTAGTGGTACCTACTGTATCGCTCTGCTTTATTCCACTTCAATATCAAAGAAAATATTTATTCTTATAATACACTTAATAGTGAAAACCTGAGTTTAAAACTTTGAAATATCTACGACCTATAAACTGAAAATAATGTATTGCAGAATCCTAAAATATGTAACTGTATTCTGCTAAAGAATACAGTTATTTTACGCCTAAAATAAAAAAAAAACTTGCATGTTTGAAGTAAAAACACGGAGCGAGAAGTAAAAACACAACCGTCTTACCAACTAACATAGGGAACTAAATATTTCAAATAAAAACTGGACTCTACAATAAATAAAATTTAAATCGAACTGTATCGTTCACTCAATAAAAATAACAACTGGAACTATTATTCGAAACAACCAATAAATATCCAAGAAAAACATTCTTCATACACAAAACTAGAATTTCTAAGGAATGATTTATATCAATAAATTAAATCAAATGCTCAAACATGTCTCCGTTTTTTTGTTGACAGTATCCTGTCGTACATTTGGAAGCATGTCGGTAGTATTACGAGGGTAGTCTTAAGTTTCAAGCCTCAACATGAACGCGCCATTCGTCAAAAATATTCTGGTAATATAATTGCGCATGCGTTGCAAGATATTTTTGAGAATGTTAGCCATGTTGGACGCTCAGTTGTTGTTTAACAGTCGTTGGTGTCAGTCAATGTTAGTATTTCTGTAAAAATGGAAAAAATTAAATATCGAGTTGAAAAGTAATACGCCTACGCAAATTAAAACTAAGATGGACGCTGTTTACGGGGACTCTGCACCATCTTTTGCCACAGTGGCAGCTAAATTTAAAGGTGGTCGTATCAGCTTGGTTGATGATGTATGTTCGGAACAGCCAAAAACTGAAATCACTACCGGAAAAAAGTTCACCAAATGGTGCTAGACGAATTAAGGTTAGAGAGATATCAAAGACTGAGGGTATCTCAAAGAAACGTGTTTATCATATATTGACTGAAGATTTGGGCATGAAAAGGCTAACCGTGCGTTGGGTGTCGCGCTTGTTTACTCAGGGCCAAAAATGTATTGGAATGAACATTTCCAAAGCCCTATTGAAGCAATTTAAGCGAAATAAGACGTAGTTTTGGCGTCGATTTGTAACTGTAGGTGAAACTTGGATACAGCAGTACACTCCTGAAGCCAAGTCTCAGTTAAAATATTGAAGTGCGAAGAGTGAATCTGCCCCGAAAACGGCGAAGACTGTTCCATTGGCCGGGAAAGTGATGGTGACTCCTTTTTGGAATACGCATGGAGTTGTGTTAATCGACTATCTTGAAAAAGGAAAAACACTAACGGAGCCATACTGTGAACCATTACTTGACAAGCTGAAGGCAGAAATTGCAGAAAAACGGCCGTATTTGAAAAAAGTTTTATTCCACCAAGATAACGCACCGTCTCACACTTCAGTGGTCACCATGTCAAAAATTCACGAATTGGGGTTCCAATTGATAGACCAAACACCCTACTCCTCAGATTCGGTCCCCAGATATTTTTTTTCTGTTTCCTTTTGTAAACGCCTATTTCGTAGAACAAGATGCCAACTAGTGTTTGAATGGATTAAATAGATGGGAGCATCGCTGAGAAAAGTGTATAGACTTACAAGGACTATGTTGACAAATAAAACTGGAAACTTTTAAGACTACCCTCGTAAGTGTTCTTAATTCCACCAAACAATTTTTATATGAAATATTTTTTACATTACGAAGGCATTTTACTTCAAAGAAACTAACGATTTCCAGTTTTTTCCCAATAATTTACACTGTTCAGAATTTTAAACTTCCTCAACGGTGTCTCAGTTACCACGCAAAGCCACACAGCATTGTTAATTAAAACAAATCTCTATATTTAATAATAACAAAGGTACCCATGATAACCTTCTCAATTTAGTACGTATACAGCGGTGGCCATATAATTAATAACGATTTTCAAAATAACAAATATTCATTTAATTTTAATGTATACATCCTATATAGCTTCTTTAAATAGTTCGAAAAATGCCTTTACGAAACCGAAAAATTCACAGGTAGTGAACCTTACATTAATGGAAATATGAGCTGTAGTATGACAAAGCGAAGATAAATCGTCTGGGATCTAATGATAGACAATATTTTCGTCGGCTGCAAAGCAAAAAATTTGATCCGTAGTTTATCAAAATTACATTGAAGCATAGATGTGGTTCCATCATGGTTTGGGGATGTTTTCCTTGGCACAAAGTGGTCCAATTCACCGCATTCAAAGAATTATAGAAAATGTACATTAATATTTGAAAAACTATTACCTTATATGGGGGAGAATTTGCCGAAATTTGGAAATTCCAGCACAACAACCACCAGAAACACAAAGCTCGGGAAATGAAAGATTGATTTGGTCGTAATGTGGTCACCGATGTGAATTACCTTTCATGCAATCCAGACTTAAACCCTATCGAATATTTGTGAAGTGATAAACGAATTTTGGGACAAAAATAAAGAAACGATTGGCATCACCTTTTTGAAGAAATAGTGATCGCTTTGCAAGCTATCCTTCAAGAACACTGCATGTCTTGTTGAAGCTATGTGTGAAGAATTATTAAAAAAATAAAGGATATTGATTTAAAAATAAAGATTATCTTTTTAGTTATAATAATAATAATGGACTTGCGGGAATAATATACATTAAAAAAATACAAGTTGTCTACAATAATTCTTACAAGAAAAAGAAAAAATAGAAAACATGCTGAAGGTACACAATATAACAAGAATTGTATTCCAAGGGGGCCGAAAAACAAAAGCGAGGGAGTAAGTGCAGGTAAGTCGAGACACATGCAGACTCAAAAAAAAAAGGATCAAGATTCTGTTTATTCGCGATCCTCGCTATGTGGTTAACAAGTGCGTTAAGCAAGATATTGGTGTTAGCTGTTAGTATTCGAAGATACTGTAAAGTTTATTTGCGACAGAAGAGCTGGTAAATCGATATAATTTTTTAAGATTTTGCAAAGAAACTCCATATCGTAGTGCTTACGGCGCGGCCGGTCAGCACATTATCCATTGCGAAGGGATGGTACTGCACGAACCTTTCACGCCGTTTTAACCGCCTGGAAATTTTCCCTACAACGAATTTGCCTGTAGGTTCCTTCTTACACGTTTCCCGTGTTGTTTCCTCTAAAAACGTAGGTTGGTGGCATGAAATACTCGATTGAGACAAACACCCTGTGTATATACATTAACCTTATCACCCGCACGAACACTTTACCTGTATAATAGTTCCTTGTATTTTAATTTCGAAATATTTAAGGTAACATAAGTGAACTTTACGTTATTTTGTGTTATGAATATTTTATTTAAGTTAGAATAAACTGTACATGTGTTTTGAACTCTCGTGTTCTAATTTAACGGTGATTTTAACCAAAAACTCCTGTGTCTCAAAAAGAACACAATCTACAAACTCGAAGCTCGAGTTCTGTGTTAATAACGCCATAAGCGGCGAAATGCAGTGCAGTGTGTGGCGTTCCCTTGACCCAACAAACACGGTCATAAGCGGCCACCGTAAGTACTTTATTTCCTTTACATTGACTGAGCTATTTTTTCCCTATATTCATGTTCCTCCTGTTATATGTATACCAATGCTTGCCCCAGAACAATCGTCTCATGCGAAAATAAGTAAATTGTTGCAAGCAAGCTGCGAACGGTTATAATACTATAAATATTATTAGTGCGCGAAAGGTTACAGCGTCTCCTTCTGTACGGATCTATCTCTATTGCAACTACATACCAGGTTTCCCAGATCGAGTGGGATTGCATGGGCAATTTTCTTATCATTAAAGATAGAGATTTGGTTAAATGTGCTGATTTAAAATCTGTTTGAAAAAGTTCAAAAAGTCGAACCTGTCAGCAGTTATTTCAAAAAAACTAAAAACTGTCATTTTCTTGTATACTATAAGAGGTACGAAAAAAGTTTTATATGAAAGTCACTGGTTTCGATAAGACGAATTTAAAATTGATGATGAACAAAAATTCAAAATGGTGACTTTTAAGGTACTCGTACCACCTTCCTTAAGTTAAATGGACGCCACGTTAGATTTTTAGGTTACCGAATAGAATTTTTTTATTCTCTTTTTTAATCTATTTTAATCAAGCAGGCTTACGTGGATCCAAACAAACATAAACTAAATTTATATACATAAAAAAACAATACTTAATCCTAATAATCAGATGCAATGTTCAAAATGCTGGCAATTGTTAGCTAATCATAGTTGACATCGTTGGCCGACACTTCGGGTTACATTATGCAACGTATTTCGATTAATACTAGCGTTATTTCCTGCAATTCCTCAACATTATTGCAACTGTAATTGTTTCCATATACTTTATTCTTTAATGTACCTCACAAAAAAAAATCAAAAAGCGTTAGATCTGCTGATCTGACTGGTAACCGAACATTAGTATTGGTGGCAATAGCCTTATTGTCAAATCATCTACCACGTTTCGTGAATTGTGGGCCGGGCAGCCACCTTGTTGGTACCATAACCATGTCTGCCAACAGTAGGTCATCTACGAAATCTTCTAAGGATGTTTGGTGAATTTCTAAATAACATTGAGCAGTTAAAGTTCCATTGAACATAAGACGTCCAATTAAATGACTTCCCATTATGCCGCAAAATACATTAAATCCGAATCAAACTTAATTTCGACGTGCAACTACCACATGTGGTTTTTCCTGCTACCAGTAGAGTTCATTGTGTCGATTAAACACTCCGCAGTTATAAAAATAAGACTTATCTGTCCATAGTACTCTAGTCGTAAAACTATTATTTCCAGTATTCTTATAAACCACCTACAAAATGCTACTCTGCGATGCTTTTGATTTAGGTACACCAACATGTGCTTCCATTTCTCGAGTTGAAATGGCTGGATTAGCCGCGACACAAGCCTTTGTTATTAACTCACCGTTGTTATGATCTTCCACTAATAAATTGTTTTCACTAGTTTTAATGGGCTTTCTTAAACTTCCATACCGCAGCATATTCTTGTCTAGTCTTTTAAACGTTTTGACATTTGGTTGTCTTCTTTCCGAAAAATCAGTTAAATAAGTTTGGACAGCAAGACGGGAATTTTTATAACACTTGATAAATGTGCAAAACATATTGGATTCCTCGTCATTTTTAAAGATTGTAATATAAATAACGGCAGATAACACTTTAGCTTAGGTACCTGCTTGTTGACTGATCGCCCCTACTTGGTTGGAGATTTAAAAAAGTAATGTTACGCTATTTTTTTCTGGTTAAAGTACTTAGTACTGAATTAATATATTACTACGCATTACAGGAATTACGTTTACAAAGTTTTTCTAAAATAAATTTCACCTGATTTTGTTTGGATCCACGTAAGCCTACATACGTTATGAGAATGAAAAATTCTATTTAGAAACCTAAAAATTCAATATGGTGTCCATTTAGTACCTCAAAAGCCGCCATCTTGAATTTTTGTTTAGCACCAATTTTAAATTGGTCTTAATGAAAACACTTTCCTAACCCTCCTACTCCTGAAAAAAGTTTCAAGATATTTGATATACAAGAAAATGACAGTTTTTAGTTTTTTTGAAATTTCTGACGAATTCGACATTTTGAACTTTTTCAAATAGATTTTAAATCAGCACATAAAACTGCAAAGCATTGCCCATTTAACCAAATCTTCCTTCAATGATAAGAAAATTACCCCTGCAATCCCACTCGATCTGGGATACCTGGTATATGTAACTATAATTATCACCGAATTAGTTCCCATTTGTTAAAAAAAAAATTATTACATCCGATATCTAATGTATTGGTTTTGTAAATTATTACAAATTTTGAGTGAGAATTCTTAAAAAAATATGCTGTGTTGTATATACGTAAATTTATACTTACAAATTCACTAAAATGCGCGTAGTCTCGTGAAGTACCAATAACTCCATGTGCCTTTGGTGGACTCTGACTTTACAAGAAACTAGTTAATAAAAGCATAATGTTGGCAACATCTACTTTAGTAAAATTACCTCATGGGCCCCATGTAAGTTTGGCATATCGTTTGGATGTCTTCTGGTTACAGGTCTAGGCGCCTCTTCATTCAAACAGCAATGTTTAATTAGTCCTAGTGAGTGATATGGATAGTGGGCAGTTTTCAATCTGTTAAAAAATACATATTATGTACTATCTTGGAGTATTGCAATAAATTACGGCATATTTTTTCAATAAATCGTTTTACACTCCATGGTATCACCAAAAGTAGTTTATTGTGCTATGGTACTCCATCGAGAACTACAATGATACGGAAGCAGTATCAATTAGACAATTTATTGCTTTTTACAACGCTGGAAGTCAATAACAATTGAATTCCATTTAAAATTTGAAATTAAGTTTGAGTCAAATGATTTTGACTTACTTAAAGTTGAATCCGTTAGATTTGTGTAATGTATGTATATTTTAATACGCTAAAAAAGCACAACACCAAGCTGATTAAAAAAAAACATAAACTATGTTGCATCGCACACCTTTCTACTTTTTTTAGTTATTCCAAACGGTAGAGGTTTATGATACGAGTGGAGATTTTTATATTATCTACCTAACCATGGAGAAAAAGATTTAGGAAACAAAAACAAATATTTTTCAAAGTATGTTCCACTAACGGTCACATACTTACTCCAACGTTTTTCTAATAAAGCTATACCCTCAAAAAATCTTTGGTAGATCTTTAAAGAACTCTTCCACCGCCGCTTTCAAGCATTTATCTGAAGAAAAACGCCGTTCCTTAACCGTTTTTTTTTTTTATTTAGGGAACAGATAACAATTGCTCGATGCCAAGTCCGGACTGTAAAGCCATTGATCACCTTTTGGACTTGATGAGTTTTGTGGACTCTGGCATTGTCATGGAGCAGCATAACCTCTCGCTCACAATTTTGAGGCATTTTTTGTTGAATAGCAGTTTTCAATTCCGTTTTGTTTCCTTATAGACTCTCCCTGTTATAGTACTTCTTTTCTCCATATATTCAATGAACAATATCCCTTCAACATCCCAAAACAGCGTAGCCATCAGTTTTCTTGATGAAGACTGCGTTCTTGCCTTCTTTGTTGGCGGAGCTCCCTTATGAACCAATGGCATGGATTCTCGTTTTGATGGTGGGTATCAGTGATACACCCACGTCTCATCACCCGTTACAATTTTTGAAAAAAAGCCAATACTGTCAAGTTTTTCTCGCAAATTTGTTACCGACACAATTTTTGTTCAGGAGTAAGCAATTTCGGAATTCAACGTGCTGACACCTTATTCATTTCTAAATGTTCGTATAAGATTTTTAAAACTGTAGCTTCTGATATCCCTACTTCAGCAGTAATTATTAAAACCCTTGTTCTTCGATCTGTTAAAACCAGTTCCTCAACTTTTTTGGTCTTTTCGTTGGTTCTTGCTTCAACAGGCCTTCCGCACTTTGGGTCATCTTGAATCGATTCCCTGTCCCATCGAAATCGTTTTCACCAAAGCCTTGCCGTACAATATGACGGCACATCTTTACCATAGACCTTAATCATACTATCAAAAATAAGCTTGGGTCCACTTCCCTCCCCCTTCCCCTCGTTAAGAACTTGATAACACTTGTGTTCTAGCTGAATTTCACTATTTTTTTGTAAATTAAACCTTTATAAAAACCACACAACATTTTGAATATGGGCGAAAGTTGGCTAGCTTGTATCAAAGTGTCACGGCTATTTGACAGCAAAAAGTTGTTCAACGTCACTTTTTCAAGGCTAGATAGATAATAAAAATCTCCCCTCGTACTTTAAATGTTTCACCAAGGCCAGAAATTTTAAATGTTACTCATGTAATTGAGGTTTTGGATCCGGATATTCGGATCTCAATTTTTTTGGATACCAACAGCACTAGTAATAGGAAGTCAACAAACCTTTCCTTTCTCAATCTTGTTTTCTATCAAATAAGAATCTCAAAAACATTTTAGGAAACCCCAGAGGCTAAGTGTACAAATAACATGGATTTATAGGTGTTGTAGGTGTTGGACAAAGCAAAAGATCGATCAAACTTTGATACAAAGACCATTTGGCTTATTTTACATTTAGATTTAAATTTTGTGTCACTCTACATTGCTTGAAAAGGGCAATAAAATAAAAAAAGTTAATAGAAACTGAAGTGATAATGTAAACAACAATGCAGAATTAAGCTGTTATGAAGATATGGAATCTTACAAAAACACATTTTTAACGAATACAAATTCAGGACCTTTAAATTCAAGCTTTTACTCTTTGTTAAATCAGGTATAGTTAGTTAAATTACAGTAATTGTAGCTTAGTTAAATGTGCAGTTTTAGTGAAGTGTTATGATGAAACAACTGAATAAAATTAACATCTGAAATAACTTAAAAGTACTTACGCGTAATATTCTTTCTGAGTTAGCTTTGCAGGTCCAGGTGTTGAAGATGTCGAAGGTGTTCCGGTCGTTTGATGGTACGTCTGCGGCGATGCTGTATCTACAACAGGCTTTGCATTAAGAATTTTTCTGTAGTGATTTCTCATATGAAAATAAACGTCCAAATTATTATACTTCGTCATTATGACCGCGATTATAAAGAGCTGCAATATGCTTTCACGGATTCCACAATCTTTGTTTGTTTGTAATTATAATTTCCATGGAAACCATCTACGTATGCGGCATGTATAACGACCCAGCCAAATTAAATATCCTAAATGATGTATATGGATTAAAGCAGAAAATAGACAGTATAATTGATATTTTATGTAATGTATGAGAAAAATAAAATGTCACACAAATTCTTTTCAATTTAACTATTATAATACAACATTTTGAGGGGAAAATTTTAGATTATTTTTACAAGGGTATAGAATTATTAATTGATCGTTGTAAATGTATTTAAGTTAGGGGAGTTTATTTTGAAAAATAAAAATTGTTATATTTTACCAAGCTTCTTTTTTCTATATCAGGCCGAGAATTTATGGCACCTACCTCGTATGCGAGCTAATATAGCAAATCCCACAAAGCGTTGCCGTTATCAAATTTGCAAAAACCCTGTTGCCCTTAATTTCGAATATCCCGAAAACTGGATGAACACGAAACAACATTTTTATAGCATAAATCAGCAAAAAACGTTGTCGTTATCAAATTTTCAAAAATTGAAAACTCGACTTCTAAGAAGAATCCCCATCAACCCTCAATCTTTTAAAATTGCAGTCAAGAGATATTTGGTTTCTGCTTATACCACTTTATGATATAATTTAGTACAACCGTATTGATGTGTGCTACACAGTAAAAAATTTTGCCGGTGTTGGCGTCAATTTATACCTAGTCAGATGTTTTCGTGTTGATTTTTACAAAAATCTGAAGACAATTTTTGCACTCGTCTTTTCACGGCCAAATGTTACTATTTCGTAGTGTTAACAGCTTGGTTCAATGTGAAAATTTACTATTTTCCTAGACAAAAAGGATTAGCGATGCTTTAGCCAATCAAATTCATTCCCTCCTATACATTCGACATGTGATTTTGCAAGCACCCTTCCCACTTCCAGCCTATTAGACCATTAGACACAACGCAAAAGCATACGGTCTGATAAACGTTGAAAAGTGGCGCAATAATTTCTCTGGTCCAGGTAAGTATATTTAATATATAGATACTATTTCTCTTGCGTTCGTATTATATGTATTTACTAGTACCTAAATATCAATACTCATACACATTATAAATTTTCTATTTTATTTATTGAAACCGATATATGCAGGTACATATCTCTGTCTTAAGATCGAGCCTTTAAGATGTTTTAATTAAGTTTCGGTACCTTACATATAATTAGATAACAAGAACGTACATATTTGAAAGAATAATTGTTTACCGTGCCGTACATATTTAGAAAACTGCTATTTTTAAAAATGCAAACATTGAAGCTATAGCAAAAGCAAGACGCCGGTATCGGCCATATCGAAGAATGCTTTCATTATGTACTATATACTGGGCTTGGAAGTTCAAATTAGAATTCTTATTTGATAGGTATAATTTTAATCACATACATATTGTTGAATGCTTATCTCTCAAGATCCTTTTTGCGAAAACTAGAGCAGGTTGTAATAAGTCCCAAAATTTGAAATGGGTCGTATATGTTTTTTTCTTTTAACTTTTGTCTTGTCTGTTTTATCTGGCATTGTCCTATTAACTGTTCTAAAATGTGTTTGTAAAAAGAAATCATATTCATAAATACATAGTTCATTTTACGTTCAACTAGAGTAAAATCAAAGAAAAGACCGCTAAATAGAGAGGTTGTTGTTTTCGCTGATACGACGTAATCGCCTCAACACGCACATGCATCAGCTGGGCGAAAAAGGATGACATTATCCGCGTAAAAAAGGAAAGAACTATACCCTTAATTTTGAATATATGTTTAAATTTATTTACCTTATAAGATAGAAATAATCAATAATACAGAGAATGCATTAGGGGTCAGTTGTATATCTACGTCAGTGAGTGCAGATGAGCAATGATATTAACTTGTTCAAATAATCAAGTCTAGTTGCCATTTCGTGACTAATTTTCTATATTCACAAACTAAAATTTTTTTACTTTTTTTTTACTTCGACCCCCGAAGCTTTTACATAATAGGTATTAAGAATAAATTAAATCGAACTGGGAATAAAGTCATTTTTATATCCAAAAAATATCGACAAATTTAGAATTGATGAGGTTTTCATTTCACTGAAACATTTTTTGCGAGTATTTCGTCATACATAAAAATAAATGAGCCTGTTTATTGTGCATTTTTAGCTCAAGAAGAATATAACCTAGATCAAACAAAAGAAATTTATTTCGTTGACGCTTTGGGGGCAAAAATCGGTGCGGATTTCATAACCGAATATATTGAAATAAACGAAAAAGGCGTAATAATTGAAGTTAAGCAGCACGACCTAGATTACATTGAATTGGACACACTACCGTCGATAATAACTGCAATTGCAGAAAATGGTTTGTTCGATCTGTTCTACTCTGACATAGGGAATAGCATAGGGCCGAAAGAAGAAACTTCAGACACGCAGGTGCGTTGTTATATTTTCTGTATTCATTTAGTTTTTCCGTTGTGAAGTAATTTTATAATTATGTATTTATTAGCTTTTGAGGACGTACCTGCTTTGCGCATCAGCAGGAAACCAAATCATTCAAGAATATCAAAACGCTGGGCAATTACGGGATCGCTCCCGAAAGCTATTCGCAAATGTGGCTGTAAGCTATTTGATGCAAAATTGTTTAAATAAAAAACCAGCGAAACTAGAAAAAGAAGTAGTTGCAAAATCTATAATACATATCTTCCCAAAATTAAAGGACATCAGAAGTGCAGGTTATGTGAGTATTATTTTCTATTTTAACAAATTAATGACCTAATTTCGTCACACAGTTACTTCAGCTATTACTGAAACTTGTGTTAGCAAGCACATCTTAGACATAAATGGCACCAGATATTTGGAACCTTTATGTATTCAACAAATGAATTACAATTTAAGAATTTTCCGAATAGTTCATAGTACTGCCTCTGCTGAATGACGTTTTTAATAAAATGTCTAAGTTTGTACTTTTCATATTTAAAGATTTTACTACAAATCTTTGGGGAAATAGCTAAAGAACCCGTTGTATCCCGAAACAATTGCTTGACACTTATAAATTGAAAACTAGGTGTGTTTTAATTGAGATAAGTTGTATTGTTTCAATCTCATTCAACTTTGTTTTTTGTGTCCTTAAAGAAAGCTGATGGTGTACATTTTTGTGTTTCTAAACATTGAACGCTGCAATGTCTAGGTGGTATTTGGCAGATTTGGGAGATTTGAAAGATAAATCTATTAGAGGTAAACATTGTAAAGTTCAATAAGAAAGATCAAGGCAATTGAAATTACAATTTTCACTAAATTATCACCGTTTATAACTAACACTAGAATACCTAAAGGCACTTCAAACTGTGCTCTTGAAGTCCTTTGGGCCTTGTGGCATTTCACGTTTCACAGTGATAAATGCAGTCCACATTACACTACACTCGAAGCGTATCTTGACAACGATTTTGTCTTTTGAGTTTAATTGTCGAAATACCTATCTAATGTAATATAGTTTAGTTGAACTACTGAAGATTATAGCATTGCTGACGAAATACATATGTCTCCAGTTTTATGCAACCTAGTGTGGTAGTTATTTCGCAGTGAACCCTCAAGCAACTTTAAAAATAAAGTGGTATAGTTTCAGGAATACTAATGTGTGAAACTAACAGATTCAAATTTAAAGAGTGTAAATCATTTGCTGTTCCTTGAATAAAATTTGTTCAGTAATAAATACATACATATGTATATAATTTTTGTACTTTACTCATAAACTTTCAAACGTCAAACTAGCAGAACAGCACCGCATGGGGTAAGGGTCAGTCAGCTGTCAGATAAATTTTAATTCACTTGATATTTCTTCCCTATATTTATTATTAACAAGAAGAATTGTATGCAATTTAAGGTAAATTCATCATTCCTAGCAACAGTTCGTAACTTTATGAGCATACTTTAACACTCACCTGAAGTGTATGCTGTAAATAAATGATAATTTGACGTCATTTTTGTGACATTGTTAAAATCTCGCCTTAGAAAGTAGATCAATATTATCTTTTACAACTTTTTTGTAATAATGTAGTTTGTCTGATTTGATGGTATCTTCTTGCTGTGTGTATGCAAATGTTAACCTTACGTTCAGCTCGATATCAAGAATGAAAGTTATTTTCAGGAGGCTTTTTATAATTCTTCGATTGGAAGTGGATTTATTACGAATCGACTGAAGACAGCAAAAAGGAATACCGCTATTGACTTTCAACAGCTCAAGAAGCAATGTGTAGACAATAATGACAACAGCGAGAATATAGATCCTACAAAAATTGAAGAAGATATACGATTTCTAAAATTTGCCGCAAAGGATACTCCACTTAAAAAAATTTTTGAGCGCATGCGCAACAGTTTTTTCTACAGGAGAAAAATAAGAAACAAAATAGAAGAGTTTGCCAGATTCATCGACACCTATGGCTTAGTATGCTATATTATTTTGCCTGCAAATCTGAAACTAAACTGCTCATTCTAGATTCAACAAGACTTCAAGCTGCTTTTTCCTAATAAAGATTTACCGGAAAGAAATCAGTTTATCGAATTTCAACAAAAACTATATACCATTTATGACAGCACAATCACTAGGAAGACATTTGACCCTAATTTAGAAAGTTTGAACGGTAAGTATTGTAAGAAAAGTATACAAGCGTATGTATTTGATGTATTCTACTTGTTGAATTAACAGGGAATGTAAACAATATTTATCTATGTTAAACAGACAATTTCTAGAATTACAACATTCATTAGTGTATGTATGACAGTAAATAATTCTACATTTTTATTGTTGATTAAGTTAATTTGGTAGAATACATCAGACAAATAATATCCATGTTGATTTTAATATTGAACAAAAATGTTCACAGTACTTAAAATTTAATCGAAAACTATTATCCTCGTATACCATTTTTGCATTCAATAACGTATGTATTATACCATTTTGCATTAAATAATGTATATATTCTGTATCTTTCAATGTTCTTACCGCCTTTCCGGTCAATTAGTGAACTTCGAATAGAAACGTAATATACTATATCTTGACCGTCTACTTTTGAAAAGTATCTCATCTAGTTTGAAGAATCTTAATCGGTAAAAATAAATGTGAAAATATAAAGATGCTTCTAAGTTGCAATACTTTTTCAAAAATAAATGGTCAAGATATACTACTCGCATGTTATTTGAAGTTTTAATTGACGGAAAAGACGACAAGAAAATTAAATGATAAGTGCCATTTTGGTAAAAGATTAACTTACTATCTATGTCGTTTTAGTGTGGGACAAAAATATGAATTGTATTTTGAGTTTAATACATTTGCTACCGCCCACAGTTCGTGGACGCTATAAGGCCCAGCGAGAAGCAGCTACAAATTCGGAAAATCACTTCATTTACTTTCAAAAGGTATTATTCTACATAAGATATGATCTTCTCTAAAGACTATTGTTTTTGTTATAGACTGGAACCTCACTTAGTGAAGTATTTGGTAAAAATTGACCAAACAACCATTTCTCGTAGGAGTGGGTACTTCTAAGGGTTCCCTGTATAAATATTATGTCTGCCTGGACAACAACCTATTTGAAGCAGGAAAAGACAGCTACGACGCTATAGATATCCTTTTTAAATCTCACTTTGTGTTTAATGTCGAATACAACATTAATTTAAAGTCGGCATATCCATTTCTTCAAACGGAATTTTATAGAATTGAGGAAAATGTAATCATAACACCACGTACGAAAGAATTAAAAGCCAAATTTTATAATACGTAGATACTTAACATTTTAATTTATCAATATACACTTATATGTATGTACCAGCTTTAGAAAAGCAGCGTTTTTCTTTGAGGGATACTTATATTATTCAAATATAGGTAGTAGAAATTTTGTTATTTTCTGTTCAGTTACTACAAATGGGTTCAGCTTCTTTATCTTAGGAAGCTTTAGAATAAGCTTCATTTTTAACAATATTGCTTAACAACATTTTTTTGTGGCCAATAGGTAGATAGTTTCGATTACGTTGTTGTACTTGTACTCTTTCAGAATGCCAGAAAAGAATTTAGTTTGTTTTAAATGTCCTTACAATACCAATGATGCATTAAATATTATACGCCATTTGAGGCAGTATCATTCCCTATTAGAAGGGCCAAATGTAAAATTGTTATGCTGTGTTAAGCGCTGTGTATTAAGGTTCAATACGCATAGCGGTATGTTAAAATATAGATATAGATATAGCAAAACAACTTCCTTCGAAGTTTAAGCTTATCTTTTTGCTATTAAATTATATGGATACAATTTTCCCCCAAACTTACTGAACCAATGATTCATTTTCTGAAGGTTTTGATAAGTGATCATCACAAATATTTCATAAATGAATTTGGCATGAACTTATCTCCTAAACATCATTTCTTTATACATTATCCATGTTATTGAGAAAATGGGGCCACTAGTACACCTTTGGTCTATGAGATTTGAATCAAAACATAATTATTTAAAAAATATAGTACATAAACTTAAAAATTATAAAATTGTCATAAATAGCTTAGCCACCAGACACCAAAAAGAGATGTATATCAGATGGAAAGATAAGATAATCAATGAGAATGAGATCACATTTAGCAGAATTATTGAAAATGTTCATGAATTTAGGAATGTGATTAATATAGAACTTCCAAACTCTCAAATATGTCTTCAGCTACATAAAGGTAAAGGGGGTTATTTTTAAAAGTGGTAGATTCTTAGTAGGAAAATTTGATAACACCCCAACATTTTATAAAATTATATCATTACTTTCTGTTGGTGATAAACCGTATGCATTCTGTACCCCATGGACGATTATTGGCTTTAAAGAAATGTATTACGGTTATCATATTCAAGCGCTCAATAGCGGTTTACGTGAAGTAGTTTCTTTACTAAATTTGGTACATCCAAGGTGTTATGAACTACACTGACCTTACAATGAAAATGTAAATATAATTGTACCAAAGTATGCTTTGCTGTAAGGCTATTTAACCTTGTATCACAGTAAATGTATTTGTTATAAAGTATAGTTTAAAAATTTGTAAAAATATGCTTTAAATATAGGTATATAAACATTTGTTGGTTCACCTTTATTTTCCCATGCACACTTTTTATAAAATTAACACTCGAAGAAAGACAAAATAAAATGACTAGAACGAAGTATAATATATGTCAAGATCCAATAGACAGTGTATCTAAAAAAGTTGTAAAATCATTGATATTGAGAGTGCTGCTTTAACTACAAGCTTAGTCACCTCGTGTAGCAAAATTTGTAAAATTTGACTCGAGGCATTGTGTGATTTTGACAAATACATTCGACAAAGTAACGCCATTCTAAAAGATAAAACTTTACTATAATTGCGTGTCAAATTTTAACCCAAATAAGTCTAGTAAAATTAACTCCAAAAAGGAGTGGACCTCTCCTGACTATGAAATTAGTCAGAAAAGTGTTAAAATTTTTTACTGTGTAGTTGGGTAAATCAAAACACTTAATATGTATCCATTTCCGCATTTGTTTTTAATTTTTTATATCGTAGATTTCTCATAGTATACATATTTGTAAACTTTCTACGGCTGATTTACACGACGCATAATTCCAGCTCAAAACGAAAGTTTTACAGCACAAATCAGCATAACATGAGCACCTTTTTTAATATCAACAAAATTAGTGGGGCGCCTACTAGAAGAGTCCCCTTCTCAATCTCGAATATTTATGTTCTTGTCAGATGCTTGAAAGAACAAAGTGTCCAACGCTTGAAAAGGCAAAAAGACAGCTGAAGAAGAAGAAAGGAAGGACAAGAAGACTCTCGATAAAGGGACCAATACGAAATAAAATCTATACGGTATAAATCAGCTCAAAACGTTAACTTGGTAAAACGTTTCAAAAAAGTAAATATGGCGTTTAATTACCATCTCATTAATCTTTTCTCGACTATCTCGACATCGAAATAAATACATTAACACTTGTCTTAACACGCCCCATTACAGAGGTATGGTAAGGTTTTTAAAATCTGCGGTCGAGACGATCCTGATTTCAGATTAAAAGTTGATCCTCAATATAATTGAATATTAAACAGTGTTTCACTATTAGAATTGTCGAAAGCAGTAGGTAACTATTATAAATAATTTTTGAGAAGAAGAAGCCCTCGGGAGTCCCCTTCCCCCGATTTTGATAAAACTTGGTAAGTACAAGTTCTGATAAAAGTGTATTAGTGTGGCAAAAGAAAGGACCACGTTAATACAAGAAAATTCGAAATCCACGGTGAAGCATGATGGAGGAAACCCTGCGGTATGCGGATGTATAGTTGCATCTGGAGTTACAAATTTAGTATTTATTGAACGAGCAAAATGCTTTTAAATTGAACATTTCTGGTCATTATTGTTTTTAACAGGATAATCACCCAAAACATAATTCTTTCGGGACTAGTTACTTAACAACACATCAGATTTGCTCGAAAACTCTACGGTTATCGGATGTTAATCCTATCAAGCATTTATGGCAATTGGAATTGAAAGTACATATGAAAAAGATACAATTTCCAATAAAAAAAAATTATTGTAAAAATGAGATAATATTAGTCCACATATTTGTAGTAAGTTGATAGAGTTTATACCAAGGCGACTAGCAGCGATTATTGCAGCAGGTGGTTATCCTACTAAATATTAAAAATTAATCGTAGGTTTATAAAATCATTTTGTATATGCCTGAATGAATACTTATTTCCACCAACAATTTGTAGAATAAAATGTTTTGCGAACTATTTATTTATGAAATTAAAATATGAGGATAGTATGAGAAGTACCCGTGTTTGTAGACAGATGGCGCTTTGTGTCAAAATTTGCATTACCGTCTGTAAATACTATTCTTTAGTCGACGTCTATCAAAATTTCGGAGAGATTCATCGAGTAATGTTATTTTGAAAGCTGTTAAAAGTGAGGAAGTATTTGTGGAACCATGGAAAAAGAACAATACCGGTCAGTGATTTGATTTCTCTTTTTTATGGGAAAACGTCCAGAAATCAAAGAGAAGTTATAAGGACCATGCACCTTCGACGACTACCATCAGATACTGGTTTACTCAATTGAATATTATATATTGAGAAAGCTATCGGCGAGACGGGTGCCGCGTCTGTTGACGATTGATCAAAAACGGAATCGCGTGATAACTTCAAAGCAATGTTTAGATATGTTTAAGCGCAATATGAATGAGTTTCTGCGGCGTTATGTGACCGTTAATGAGACGTGAATACATCACTACACACCAGAAATCAAAGGTCAGACGGTAAAATGTATTTTTCCCGGCGAACGTGCACCAAAGAAGGAGAAAACGATTCCATTAGCCGGAAAAGTTATGGCGACGATTTTTTGGGATTCGCAAGGCATAATCTTAACTTATTATTTGGAGAAGGGAAAGATAATCACGGGATAGCACTATGCTGACTTATTTGATCGATTGGACGCTGAACTAAAGAGAAAAGTCCTCACCTAGCGAAGAAAAAATTTCTCTACCATCATGATCCCTGCTGCGATTACTAATGTTGTTGATCACTTTAAAAATGGATAACGACCATTATGTTATTGTTTTCTGTTTTTATTGTTGTAGGTTTTACGCTTTTAACATTTTATCGTAGTATCTTTTAGTATTCTATTTCTTTCGTTGTGTTTGTTGTTTGTGTTCTTTATTTCATGCGTTATTACCCCATTTAAAACTAAATGATGTCTGTTTGTGCGATCACATGAGATACTTTGCGACGAAAATGAAATTAATAACGTGTAACAATTACAACAATGCATTAAACTAGCAGCTGTGACTATTTACGGTATGTGAATCTGTTACGGATCGTGGTTGTGACGAGCACTCGGTTTTATTGCGATAACGGTCGTAGTTTTCAATTTCGAATAACTGCTATAAGGTACGCCAACCTACTTATTACAATTTTTTTAGTAGCTGCGAATCTTAGAAGAATATTTTCTTCAAAATGGATTTTTATTTAGTAAGTAGTATCATCCGATAGAACAAGGATATGAATTTTTGAAACACCTATATTACATAAAAGAAATTATACATACCTGTTGTGGTAATGAAAAAGTCGTTAAAGTTCATTATTTCTACAACCGAATCATATTCAATTTGTCGTTAGATGTATTCACGCTTTACAATTTGTTACAGGCAGCTCTTTCACAATCTTCAGTACAAGCGCTAAGTAGGGAAAACGGAAACAAAATGCTAGAAAAAAGGAAGACGCATGTTCGAAAATAATTACAGTCTTTGAAGATAAAACAGCACCTCTAATTGAATTTGTAGAACTTCATAGTAATAACCAAAATCTACCCCATTTGAAAAATTAGTGTCACTGTCATGTAACTTAAGTGACATTTATGTATAATGACAATGCGCAAGATCCCTAGAACTCTTTATGGAATTCAAAAATATTTAAAATTGTGGTATGTTGTCTTTAAAAAAATGCTTTATTTCAGAAAACACCGTTCCCCAAAATTTCAAAAAGATATTTTAATTACTTTCATCATTACGTCTAATAGGCCATCGTCGTGAATGATCCTGTATAATTAAAGTAACACACGAGGTAGATTTGTTTTTGACACAAATAATGAATGCGAATGTAACGGCGGTGATAATAAAATTAAACATGAATTAAACAGATTGTGTATCTCCCCGGCGTAAACATATGATACTGGAAACTGTAAAGAACAAAATTTAAATTCATGAAATTTGACACCTCACCGCAAAATTTCACAATTATTTCATTGCTTCAAAAATTTTTCGTTGCATCGGGGTAATTCGTTTTGCAATATAACGTAAAGTGACAAAAAGAACAATGCTATTATTACTACTATTTTATGAGTTGAAATTAGAAAAGTATTTTAGAATAATTGACCTATTCTGGCCTAAACGCGATGCAACGTTCAGACTACACTCTCTCGCTACCTTTACCTTTAGGAAAGTATTTTTTCGTTAAAAACTTACTTAATTTATAATGTGTATGATGATTATTTTGTACTATATACCGGGTGTGTGTTTAAGGATGAACAACGGCTATAACGAATAAATATAGGTCCATTTAAAAATCAAAAGAAAATGTTGCTCTTTACCGCGGAAATAGACGACCGTTGAAAACGCAACGCGAGCAACGCAGCGTTTTTTACATGTTTATCTGTTGTAGTTCTTGGTTAAGCATTTCCAAATTATGTTGTATTTAAATATCCTGTTCATATTTAAATATCCTATGTTGTACTGTTTAAATTTCTGTTTCACTTGCTTTATGGCTGTATCTAGTATTATATTAAATAACAGAGAGCTTAAAAACCATTCTTGTCTCCGAAATTTGTAACAAAGGCTTCGAAAGTTTGTTTTTTTTTGTTCCTACTAGTGTGATGTTTGTTTCATATAGGCTTTTAACACAGTCAATCATGTCTATCATTCAAACATTTCCAGACATCTGTTCTTATTTTGCCAAAGCATTTTTCTAAATCGATAAAGCATAAATGAACGTCACTGTTGACTCTTAGGTTTTTTTTTTATCTAGAGTAGACTGAACACTTGGTCTTGAATTCCCGTTCCTCTCCAATGCCCACTCTGGGAATCTTCCATAGTGGCTATCTCTTAGTCTTTGGTCTATCATCCTAGCATATATTTTCCCTGGGATGTTTAATAATGTTATTCCCCTGTAATGCTTACACTCTGAGTGACTTCTTTTTTTAAAAATTGGGGTATAATCTCTATATGCCAGTCTATTGGAGCTCTTTTCTGTTCCAATACTAAGTTTGTAATCTTCAGGAATTGCTTCAAATCCTTTCTCTCCTGCGTATTTTATCATTTCTATAGTTATTTCATCTCTTCCTGCTGCTTTTCCCATCTTCATCTTACATACGGCCTTGTGTAAGCCCTGTTCTATAAAGTTTATACCTGGGTCCGCATTAGTTTCTTCCACTTCTGTCTTTTCCTCTTGTCTCTCATCTTCCAGTAGTTCTTGAAAGTATTCTTTTCATCCTCCTATTATTTCGTTTTCATTTGTATTTTTCCGTTCCTGTCTCTTCTGTTGTTTAAATAGCAGTTCTTTTTGTTTCGGAATTGCTTGAATATCCCAAAAAATAGTTTCTGGTTTTCTGTGTATGTTTGTACCATTTTCTTTCCATGCTTTTTCTTTTTGCTTCTTTACTAAATTTTTCACCTCTTTCCGTTTTTCCTTGTATTTGTCATCATTCCCTATTGCTTTCGTATGTAAATACTTTTTCCATAATTGTGTTTTCTGTTTCACTGCATTTTTATTATAAGTATTATAATTTTGAATAAAGATTGAACTATGAATTTGTATGTTACATCTAATAATGTTATTGTTGTTGTTCTTTTTTCATTTTTTTATGAAACTGGACTTACGATCTACTCGACCTGCGACAGGTATCTAGGACCTATCTCGGTCGTAAAACGAGGACTAACTTGATTCTTAGTTTTAACGAAATAACTAAAAAAATGTATACTTAAAAAAAAATCCACCTTGCTCCCCTATTGCAAATGTATAATAAAAAAAATTACTACGAAGGGAATATTTCACAATTTTGTACTATCCTTACGAATTCTTATAATTCTAAATGGGAAAGCTTATTAACATACTTGAATATACACGTTGCGACACTGAGTGGCTGTACATACGGGCTTTCAATTGCAACAGTGGAATACTATGTACGTATGTGCATCGTGGCAATTGTGACTCAGCGCCCGCATCGTCCATACCGCATCCCCCTACTACGGTTACATTCGTCTCATCCAGCAGCGTATGCCTTCAGTGCGTTAATAGAGGCAGTAGGCATAACTTCGTTGGGACAGAGAACGATTACGGAACTTACGTATTATGTATTCGCAAATTATGTTGAAAATGAGTTCTCATATTTATGTTGTTGCTGCTAGGAGGCATATACGAAACCAAAAAGTAATTCTAAATAAGGAATGAAAAGTATTCTGATGAAAGAAAAGAAAAATAAATACTCTACATAACTGTACAAAATAAATAAAAATTCTAAACCGCTCTACGACAACGTTACTAGCTGTATCTCCTCTCGCATCCGCCCTGGCTCTATCGCACGAACTCGTGCTGGCGAATATAATCGATATATGCGCTGTTGTCGAACTGTGTTGTTTTCTTCATATTTAAAGCTGGCCACGAGCGGTACCGCGCAGTAGCGTAGAGTCGACCAGGCCTCGCGTTCCACTAGAGTTATTTTGCTAATAGAGATGTTTGCTGCCGCAAATAATTTCGCTCATCTTTTAAATAAAAATTAAATAACACGTGCTCAAACATTTACCATTTTAAAAGTCCTCCGTGAAATCACAAAGTGAATAATGTCTGTTAAATATCTGCAACATTAGATATGTTTCAACTGTTGTTTCGGCAAAACTAGTACGGCATGAGGAAAAAATGCGTTTATATGCAGAGAACGAACGTTCTACATCTAGTGACGTAATATTTGCGTAAGTAAAATAATCTTTCAAATAACTTAACGATTCTGTTGACGCACCTTCACAAATGTGTCTTAATGTGCCAAAATCAGAATTTTTCTCAAAAACACTTTCAAATTTTTCTAGAACAGAAACATTTTTTGCGTCTTCAATCGCGCATAGCTGTGCGTGAACATGTTGCACTATTTGTAGAGATTCTTCTAACGGCACCACAGGATTTTGTAATTTTTCTATTGCATCTGCTAGCCCGAAGAAATTGTCGTGAATGATTTTTAAATCCATTTTAACCTGACTATCTTGAAATTTCGACTGGCTTTTCTGGATAGCGGCAGCTTCCTTTGTATCGAATTGTAAAACCACGTTCTTAATATTGTCAAAATATTTATGATAATAAAACGCGGCCTGTAACCATGTTCCCCAACGAGTTAGAATAGGTTCTGGTGGCTCTGGTATACGGGGGCACAGTCTGTGAAATTCGCGAATACGTTTCGGTGATTTGACAAATACTGCTTTGGTATGCGCTATTAAAGCGTCTACCTCAGGATAACATTTTCTGATACTATCCGCCACAAGATTGAGAGCATGAATTTTACACGTAATGTGTAACAAATTAGCAGAATGCTTTTTAAGAGACCGGCCTACAGAAAGCATTTTGCAGCACCATCACTCACTAACATCAAGAGTTGGTTTGTTGAAAGTTCAAACTTGTCCAATGTATTTAACACTAACTTTGAAATTACTTCGGCAATACACTGTTGTATTCGTTTGGAGACTAATAGAATTGAAGGTGCCGATTGATGAGGTTCCAATTTGCGTGCCATTACATTAAGAACAGAATGTTTCTTCCGATCTGTTGTTTCGTCGACACATAACCACAATTTTTGATCTTTCAACTCCCATTTTATTTTTTGTTCAATATGTTCGCGCGCAGATGGCACAATTCTTCGTAACGATGTTCGACTTGGTATTTTGCACTCCGAATAGTTATTCCAAAAGCAGATAAATGGTTCCTTGTCTAGTAAATTAAACGGTATATTACATGCGATAAACGTAACGCATAAATTAAATATAAATTTTGCATTGTCTCGTGCGCAATTTCTTTTTGAGACATGCTTTTCACTATTTACGTGTCGTAGACAATGTTGTCTGGACCAACACATTAACGGGATTTTACAGATTACACATTTAATTTTAGCACCTTCATATATTAAGTCTGGAATTTCTGCAATAAATTTTCGAAGTTTGTCCGACCGCGGTCGTTTTGCTGACGAAATCATAATTTTTCTAGGACAGATAAACAATTGCGCAAATGACCGGCAGCGAAAATGTCCGTACTACTCCGCAGACCAAGTAATACTACCGTTCCTCTCGGTCCGAACTGATTCTACGCCGATGCCCGGTACCGCTCGTGGCCAGCGTTATTCATATTGTATGTACAGCCGATCTGTGTCGCCACGTGTATACAAATAAAACACAAACTCAAATTTTACTATTTATTATTTTTTCAGCAATTAAATTTATAACATCTTCATTGGTAAATGCATTAATAATGTTTCTTATGTTATCGCCCAATTTGCCTTCTTCTCTTGTACCTTCTTCATCATGCGTAAACCTTTCAGCTTGACTTTCCATTAAATTGTTAAAATCTATATTCGAAAGGTTCGGTATTTTATGAAGATATTTTGAATACTTTTTAAATAATTCCTCTACATCTATAGAATCATCTGACTTTGTTGATGAGCCAATATAGTTTTTCTTGCACAAGCTTATTACATCAGTTGATTGGTATATATTCTGTGTGTCCAAATGCAACTAAAAAGTACTGTAAGTATCATCTTCTTATAATGGCGTATAAAATTACCTCTTCCATGTTGGGATTTAGTATCTCTTTCTGCGCATTAGTGTTTAAACCTTTTATTACTTGTGAAACAAACATTTGCACTAAAGATTCTTTCACTTGCTGTTTCGAATCTGTTGTCTAAATTTTGACAATTTAAAAATGCTTTCTTGAAAATGTACAAAAGGATACGTACCAATGGTATCCATATATTTATGCTAATTGCTATTTCTAAATTTTCTACATAATGCCACCAACCATTTGGAACAAACAAGACCTGTCCTGGTTCCAACACGATTGATTTGCATTGTTTAACCTCTGAAAACGTTAGTACTCTCTATTATTGAGTAAATTTATAGAAGGATCACTATAAAATAATGGATACATGTACAATCAGATTGCTAAACTGTAATGTCCCTTTACATTATCAAAAAACGTTAGGTGGCACATTGGACAAAATATATAAAGAGCATTGTTACACTGACGACAAATCAAATCAAGATATACCAGTTTCATATGACGATATTAACAATAAAAAACTCTGTACATCAATAAAGTATATTACCTTGAAATACTTCTATGTTATTTGGACTGAAGAAATTTAATTTTGAATATATACTTGATTCTTCATAAGGAACCCTTGTAGAACATAAATCTTCATCTGGTGGAAATAGAATCCATCGTTTTCTAAACATAATATGCCAAATTCCTTTCAAAGTTTTACTTTCAATAAAATTATTTACCTGCCATAGATCTGAGCAACTAAATTGCATCCGTATGTATCCTTGTGACAAGGAGTATGTGCACCCTCAGAACCAATCCATAAAGTACTTTCTTCAGAATTGTATTCAGGAAATCCCAGGATTGCCCAAGAAATTGACTGCAAAAATTGTATTTTTTAATACGAGTTTAATTCATATTTGTAATTATATTATAATCGCACTCCGTAATATATACAGCTATATATATACGCATATGTATTAGGCATCTCCTAATTTTGTGTGAAGAAACAAAATGTGCTCTGTTGAAATCAAGCTACTTGCACATATTTAGCAAATACAACTTTTATTAATAAACCTCATATTTAGTGAATCCGACACGTTTTTATAACAGCCTTTATCCAATTCGGCGCAATTATTACTAAGTCTACTACTATTTATTATTTATACGAGCTTGCTAACTGACTAGACACTGTATACACGTTGGTCCAGATACGAACGGGGGATTAGCATTCGAGTCTCACTGAGAGATCCCATCCAATCGTAGTATACAGTAATATATCATAAAGCAAGTAGTGTTACGCACGCATATTATAAACACGCACGTCCGCTCAATCAAGTAATATTATAATTCAACGCCTTCTGACAAAATGTGGTTAATATAGAAATACTGCATAATTTTTCTGTATTCTCAGATTATGTTAGAAAGTACAGTTTCTTATATTCACTTTGCTGCTGCTATGTAGGAAAATGCGGTGTAGGAGAACGAACAAGTAATTCTAAGTAGGAAAATAAACAAAAATTCTTACAAAATTAAAATAAAGAAAAATAAACTCGATAATTACACAAAATAAATTGAAATTCTAACAATGTTACTTTATTAAGGAGAAAAATCTCCTGGCAATTTTGAACCTTGTTACTTTTGTATTTGTTGCGTTTCACAGTACTTCTACTAACACCGATTTCGTTTGCAATTCGCCGGCTAGAAGAAGGTTCGCCCACTTCAACTAACGAACAAATCTTCACGTCTCTCTCCTCCCGCTCGGGAGGCATTAGAGGGATTTGAGGCTATTCGTCTATTTGTTGGCATTTACGGCAATTCCCGACCACGCAGCCAAATTTCTTAAACGCTTTGACGATCCCTTTAATCGTCGAATGCGAAGAAATAGGACGATCCACGTATTCTACGGCAAATAGATCGGCCATGCTTTGGTAGGATTTTCCGGCAAAATACCATGTAATGATTTGTACCTTCTCTGCGGTTGTATAAACTAACATAGTGTATCCGAAATCCACGATCACTTGTTAGAACCTTGCGAACGCATAGATAGACAAAGAGTGCGTCAGAACCCCTCAGAGCGACTACAGTTGCGCGCCGTGGCTGGCCGGCGGGAATAATTGAAAGTATGCCAGATCGCGCTATGTACGTATTTCGCACCCCGGTGAGACCTGGCCCGACGTGTATGAGAAAATGATGAGTAGATGCTGGAATTATACCAAAAAAATATCACCTCTACACATTTGCTTTAACGTCATGTAATGTAATGGTTATTTGTCCTTAGTTCCAAGAACATAGACATCGTCAATTACAATAGGTTACAATATAAAGTTAAAGTATCAGCAAACAAAAAAAAAATAGGTTGAATATAATAAATAAGATATTGTATAAATAAAAACAGTTGTGTAAATAAAACTTTTGTATAAATAAAAATATTTGTATAAATGAAACCTATATATGGATATAAATAAAATGAATTCTCAAAATAAACAGACGGACAGACACACGGGACAAGCAAAACAACAAAAAGGCATTAGCTGTCAAGATATTCAGCCGTACTTCTTAAACTGGGGTACCGTTCTGCAGGCTTTGAGGTCATATGGAAGCCTGTTGTAATATTGTATGGCTTTATAGCGAAGATTTCTCTTGAATAGGGCAGTCCTATGTCGAGGCACGTTTAAGTTACGCGAGCCACAAGTGGCCATTACATTATACACTTCGCGGTTATACACAAACTTTTGCTAGTTTTTTTTTGTAAAATAATAGGACCTCAAAAATGTATAGCGAGGGCAAAGGTAAAATATTTAGTTGTTTGAAGAAAGGTCTGCATGAAGTTATCTGAGAAACCCCCACCAAACACGTCACAACCCTTTCCTGAAGGATAAACACCTCTTCAGCCTTTGTTGAAGAGCCCCAGAAAATCAAGCCATATCGCAACCTTAATTCGATGTAGGCAAAGTAAAACATCTTAACAGAATCTAAGTCAGCAGTCTTTTGCAATTGACTTATGCCATATAAATCCGTGCACTACGCTCCAGTTCAGCGCAATGTTCTAGCCATTTAAGACGTGTATCTACAGTCATTCCCAAAAATCTCACTGATGAGCATCCCACTATGGGTTTGCCTTTAAAGGGAACACAAAAACTAGATAAAGTAATGTTGGTTTAAATTATTATATGCGTTTTTTGACCATTCAATACAAGACCCCATTCATCGCACCAACGTACGATTCTTCCCACGTCAGACAACACGAGTCACACCTCCTCTATACTAGATCCAGATACTATTACACTGGTGTCATCTGCGTACTGGGATAATATATAGGGAGTCATTAAGGAGTTCAGATCGTTGACATATAGTATAGTAGAAATAGAGTCAGAGCAAGAACAGAGCCTTGCAAAACGTCACATTCTAGGTGTATACATGGCGATGTATATAGTTTGGTAGTACCATCCTGCATGCCACTCATACTAACATAACTTTTTCGACTTGCAGGAAGGAATCGAAGTAACTCATAAGCCACATCTTGTATACCATACACATGAATTTTTATGAGTACCTTTAGAGAAATTGAAGTTTATAGTACTTCGTCACAACACTATGTTTTTAAACAAAAATCTTATCTACATAGCTTCATATTTCTAAGGAAGGATGCATTTTAGGTATAGAGAAATGTTTATATGACAAATTCTAGTTTTTCTATTACATTTTGTAAAAATATACAGTGTTCCATTAAAGAGAATTAAATGACATGAGTCAAACTTGGCAATGATATCGATCACCATCTTATGAAAAATCTCATAAAAAAATCCTTAATTATATTGCCGAAAACTCCAAGAAATACTCAATTGAATAAAATTTTAGTTGCCGCTCTAGCGTGTAAGGCATTTCAGGTATCGGCCGTTAAAGAAACAATAGCATTTCACAAAAATCTCAAATTATCTCGTAAACTTAAGATAGATGGGTATACGGAATATTGAAAAAAGTTGATATGAATTGAATAGATGCATCCAAAAAAGCAATATATTGGACGTTCCATTAAAAAAAACAAACTTGTATCGTGTATAGCTAAATCTGAACATCCTGTATGCTTAAATATAATTTTATGTTGTGCAACACTTGTCACTGAATATTGAAAGCTTTCCTCTAAATTGCCCAGGAAAGGATTTATCTTCCATCCACACACTAGGTGTACAGGCTGTATATACATTTCGAGAGATACCTATTGCTATTCGTATGCTCCTCACATAAAACAGCTTCACCGACCACCTGATGCTGACATATAGCCCCAGACTATTATACTTCTACCCTCGCGTTTCCACAAAAAGCCAGAGTGAGTACGATAAAAACACGATAAAGCTAATTTTTTTAAAAGGACAAACATCGCTAGCACTAGTTCGTCATGTTTGTCCTAATCTTTTTTATTTTTATAGTTACCCATTTCTCTAAACTGATGTATAATGTTGTGCACGGCAGATCTTGAATGCCGATTTCTTTTCACAAATGCAACTTGTAAGTGTCCTTGCATATTTAAAAGTATGATTCGGTCTCTTCCTACAAACTTTAACTCTCATGATTTGGACATTATCAAACACAATAAACTAAAAGGAAAACCGCTCACAAATAACAACTCTTGTTTTCCAACTTGCAAATAGCTTATTCACCATCCACAAAAAACTAATTAGATACCTATGATCATATTTAAACCTCCAAGAAATAGAAATTTTATAATCTTCATTTACATTTTATTATAAGTGTCTATGTAACATTCGCCCTAGCCATTTACTTAGAATTTAAATAGTATTGATAATACGGGATTTTCCCAAGGCTGTCTAATACATATGCACAAGTAGTAAATGTAAAATAGTTAAAATTAGTAAAATAATTAAATCTTTAAGAACTTACATTTTGCAGTTCTTTCACATCTTTGAGATAACGATTTAAATATTTGTAATCAAAATATAACCATTTTTTGTAGTGTCTTACATCTGTATTTATTAATTCATTAAACTTTTTCTTTTCGACTTCAGTGCTTCTTTCCCACTGTGGTTGCTAAAACATGGTTATGTTTTCATCATTGTGTAAATATATTTCTTCCTACCATTGTAAATTTGTATTTACCACAGCGAAACTCTAATTCTTCTGAACCTAACAATTCTGACCATTTGTCTAATGTCCATTGTAATATATTCCAATTTAAAATATCTTGTATTATAAATGGCTCTTTGCAATTTAAAATAATAAACCTTAACTCTTCAACATCAGGTGCGTTCATCTTTGGCGAAAATACCAGTACTTATATTACTGAAAGGGCAGCACATAAAAGTTTCATAAATTAACTTACATTTAAAATGCATTAAAAGAGCTATTTGTTCCTTCTATACAGATAATAGTCGACAATAGCAAACTGTTATTTAATAACTAGGTTCAATTAGTAGGGATGGGTCGGTATTTTTGTAAGGGTATTTTGGAGGGGCACTTTGTTGTCGCAACGTGTCGCGCTTTGGAATACCGAAATAACTCGTTACTTTGGAACGTTGGGCTGTCGCGCGACACAGGAACGGTAGTGGTCATTCGAGACATTCCTGTGGAACGGTAACGTCGCTGAAACGATAAACACTTCCATGGTTACTTTGGAACGATGTGCTCTAGCGCGACAGGACGTTATTACCCTTAAGTAAACAGTTTGACGTCAGCAGGTTGTGACGTATTTTGACGTAGGCAATAAACGCGTTTACACACTTAGACCGTTTCAGCGTTTTGAATTGGTTTATCCAAATTATATTGGTTTTATTTAAAAAAATACTGTGTAGTGATATTTCCGTCCTTTGTTAGTGATACCTGCAACGTTTTTCTAGTGTTGTATAAGCGATAAAACCTTTTCTGAAACGATAAAAACGAGGTATCCTAACCTAAGATGGCGTCGGTTGTTTTGTATGTTTTGTTTGTGAGTTACACTTTGTACATAAAAGAAGATATTATTTATTTTTCAACAGCTACAGATTCAAGGACCGGTGAAACCATAACTGTAAGTTTAAAATATCCTAGGCTTAAAAAATATGCTATTCCAACTCAATTCCCTTACTGTCCGTTGTATTTAACAAAAAACGTGAAGATGTTATTGTTCAAATAGTTTTATATACGTTATATTTAATAAAATTATTTTTGAACATGAAGAGATGTTTTTAAATGTGTGTAATAAACGTTCTGTTTTAATACAATGTATATTAAATTATATCAATGAACGTAGCCATTTTGGATACCGATATATGTAAATGTCATATTCACAGCAGTGAACGTATTGCAAGACTTATAATAACTTGTTCTACAAATACCCTACTTAAAAATGATCGTGGGAAAAGTAATGATAGATTAGGTAAAACACCACATAATATGAAATTTAAGACCCTGGTTTAATAGCATGCCTGTAAATGTTCTGCTGAAATTGAACAAAATTTCGAATAAAATTGCAATTACTGTATCAATTCAACCTTAGTTTCGTCCAAATACATGTACAATTACAAATAATAATAATTAGTCGATTAAATATCCACCACAATACATCTTTCACAAAAAATCTTTTTTAATAGTAGGTATTCTCATAAAAATTTATATTTGTACAAGAGATTAGAGTTTAAATAACTTTTACTTACTATATTATTGGATATTTTTACAAATACGGTTATTGTGAATAGTGCTTTAAACTGGAAAGGTAACCTTTGCTTTTTTATAAACTGATAATAAGCTTTATTATCATGAAATCTTGCTGCTATGCAGTTGAAAATACTTCTAGAAAATAGAACATTATCTTTAAAATTATAGTATTATTTTCAGAGATACAACTAACTGGCATTTATCGCGGATGGCTGTGTGTAATTGTAATTCAGCTCCGTATATCTCATAACTTAAAATCTATATATTAATAATTTTTATTTGAAAGCAATCGTATCAAAATAAATGTATGTACAGATAAGGTATTATAAACATTTAATATGCATATATTCCACATACTAAAGTAATTAATTCTTGATAAGATTATACTAAGTTAGTGTTTATGTGTACCTCTAGTCGAAAAACATGTGCGAAAATGTGTCGCCGAGAAAAAGGTAATTGGGGAACCGATGACGAATCTGAAAATCATATTTCATTCCTTTTCGGCATTTTTTTTCTGCTATACATTTGTTTAGCCATTGGTACTAGTTATTTAGTGGAAAATTGGATGCCAACTGCTTTGACAAATGAAGACGAGGTACGTAAAGATCAGAATTAGCTGCTGCAAGGTTTATTGAAATTCTAAAATTTTGCAACTACTGTACGTCCCAAACTCAATACTTCAATCACACGGAATCCCACCGAACTGTCCCATTACAAATTTGCGGACTTCTATAATAGCTACTTGGTTCTATTTTGGAAATGATCTATTAAAGTAAAATTTTCACAAATTCTGCATTTCCGGTTCGTTGAAGGTAGGCTTCTATTTCGTTATTTTAACTAGAACTAAGCTTTTTTCATTGCAATTTGCGTATGCAATTTAAGGTAATTTCCATAAAATATCTCTATATCTACCGACATTTTGGAGTTATTTTGAATTCTTTAAAAGGAATGCAAGTGCATGCATAATGCAGATGCTATAAATGGCGGAGGATGTCCAAGACCAAGGGTTCAGTTTCGGGCTTTTCAAAACAGCAACAGTAATATTTTTAAATATCAGTCCCTGTATGGTTTCATGGAGCGATGTAGCATCCAATTTGGACCGATTTATATCAGTCGCCCCTACACCTATCAATGTCCGTTTTTTTTTATTATTAACAACCGCAAGTTTTCCATAACGGTACGTGTAAAATGAATAATATATCTTGTTATCATGCAAATTTTTGGAGGAGCTGTACCCCTAAATCTGGCGATTCAGTCGCTAAAAAAATTGCCTTGTTCTTGTACCGAGGTACTCTTTCAGTTTCATAGAAATCTGAATCTCCGGGTTGCCGATGTTCCTTTGTTAGTTGAATACTAGTAAAAGAAAGCGGGAGGATTGCATTTGATGTATTTGAAAGAATTTCAATTAGGTGATAATATAAAGAATTTAACATCTAACATATATTCAAAACTGAATATGTGGTATAACTCATAGCTGGTATAGTACAGACACACAAAGAAGCAATTTCTCCTGGTTTCAACGACCCTATATCAATGTTATCTTCTACAGATCCTTCGGTCGTTTTTGAATAAATAAATTGTTACTACAAAATAAAGATTAGATATGACGGACTTTTTGGAAAAACGGCACTTGTGAAAAATTTTCATTTTTGCAATTACCTTTAGCTGCGCGTCAGTTGCATCTACCAGAGTACATATAATTTCTTAAAAAAGAAACTATAGGTTTTTCATATAGGAAGGAGTCGGTGATTATTTATTTCAAGCGTTCACAGCGCCAGTACTAAATCGATGCTGTATGCGAGTAGTTTTGTGTATATGTAGACTGTCGTAACTTATTTCGTAATTGTACGCTTATGTTTGCTTTAAAAATGTCGCAGTTAGGTACGTCGCGAAAACGACCAATGGCAGACATAGTTAAAAACTTTATAGTAGACATGCCGGACTTAATTTTTGATGGCGCTAAAATTCAATGTCTAGTTTGTAAAATCCCTTTAATGTGTTGGTCCAGAAGCTATTGTCAACGTCACGTCGAAAACAAACAGCATTCTTCTGCAAAAAGTGGCATACGAGACCAAGAAAAATTTACATTTGATTTATGTGTTACTCTTATTTTATGTAATCTATCGTTTCGTTTGAGTTAGGACGAATTTGTGAAGGTGCGTGTGAAGTTGCATTAAGTTGTTTCAAAGATTATTTTAAATATGCAAATATAACATCGCTAGATGTTGAACGGTCATTTTCGGCATTAAAAAACATTTATTCCGCACGTCGTATTCACTTGACTGAAACAGATATGGAAACATATCTAATGATTCAAATATTTAACAGATGTTACCCAGTTTGTGATTTCACGGAAGACTTTTTAAAACTGTAAGTGTTTTAGCACGTTTTACAATTTGTTTCTTACCTTCTATTTTATGTCTAAACTTTTATGCGCTCGCCACGCCTCTGGCTGTTACCGCATATTTGCCCAGGTTACTTATCATACTATACCGGGTTACTTTTATTACGTTGAATACTAGAAACTAAATCAATTATATAATATACGCCCTACCTTCTAATCCATATACGTGAAGAGCAAGTTCTATTTAGTTTGTTGCGCATCTTAATTCTATCGTGCATTTTTTTTAATCACTGAACATAGGGGTGTTTAGCATAGCGAGTAACTGCTAGGATTATTATAGAAAATAAAACACAAATACGTCAAATTTGACATTGAATTTGTACGTCAAATTTGACACTTACTTATGACTTAATTTTTGATCTAATTCTGTCTACGGGTCACAAAAAGACGGTGATTGATTTTGTATAACGAAGAAAATATTGCAAAGGGAATCGTAATGGAAGTACAAAATAGAATAAGTAGAATTTAATGTCTCAACAAATATTTGAAGTGCCCACCTTCACGTTCCATACAAGTGCAGAAGCATTTGTCTCCTTCTGGAATAAATATGCGGGCTGTAAATTACCTAGTCGGACACCGATACGAAATGTAGTGCCATTTGCTCGTGAACATATAGAAAAAAGAATGAAAACAGAATTGAAAGATAAAAAACTGTGGTTGTGCGTGGACGAAACAACAGATCGTTAAAAACATTTTGTGGTTAATGTAATAGTACGTACAATGGAACCACATCGACCATCATCCTTCTTCTTACTTGCTTCCAAAAGAGTTATAAATTGTACTGCCGGTGAGATTTTAAAGGTGGTGTTGAACTCATTGAACAAATTTGAAGTTTCAACTAAGCAACTTTTAATGTTTATGAGTGATGGTGCCGCAAACATGCGTTCTTTGGGCCAATCTCTTAAAGAACACAGTGGCAACTTCTTACAGGTAACGTGTAAAATCCATACTCTAAATCTTGCGGCACAAACGATTCCTACATGTTTTCCACTAGTAAATGCATTGATTGCGAGTACAAAGGCAGTGTTTCTAAAGCCCCCGAAACGTACCCGACTTCACAAACTGTTTCCTGATTTACCTGAACCACCACAGCTGATTGTTACACGTTGGGGAACATGGTTGCAGGCTGCGTTTTACTACAACAAATATTTTGATCAAGTAAAGAAGGTAGTTTTAAAATTCAATCCGACAGAAGCTGCAGCAATCAAGAAAAGCCAGGAAATATTTCAAGAATTAGAATAAATGTTATGGAAAGTAATTTCAATCTACGCTAATAGCAGGTAATAAAATCATTAGAAACGGTATTTAATGAATGGCCTATAAACATATTTACATAAGAGCGAATGGGTCTAGGGGGTCATAAAATTTTATCAACGTGTCACCCATTATAATACGGAGTAATTGTTATTATTATCATACTGGCTGTGGATGGATCTGTTAGTAAACCAATTTCGATGTTCGGTTGATGTGTTTGTGGAAGCAATATTTAAAAAATGCTGAAAGGAAAGTCTATAACTGTAGAAAAGCAATTGGTTACTCTCATATTACACGAGGAAGGATATTCCGTGCGTGTGATTGCGGAAAAATTGCAAATTACAAAATCAACTGTGCATTATAGTATTCGCCGATACCAAACCACCCGGACATTAGAAGACCGTAGTCGCCCAGGTCGATCAAGAATGACAACGGGTACGAAAGATCGACGCCTTACAGTGTTAAACAAACGAAACCGGCGATTGACGGCGCCCGAAATCGCAGCAGAAATCAACAGGGAATGCGAGAAGCCGGTCTTTACGGTCGCGTTGCGGTAAGAACCGTTGTTGCGTTGTGGAAACCGTCAAAAACGACTACAGTGGGCCGAAAATTATAGGAATTGGACAGAAGAAAATTGGAGAAATGTTCTTTAGATAGACGAATGCAAGTTAGAAGTGTTTGCCTGAAGCGCAGTTTTCGTGAGACGAGCGAAAAAGCGAGCGTCGTTCCCACAGTAAAACACGGTGATGGTTTGGGGTTGTTTTGGCAGTGCGGAAACCGAAGATCTAGTAAAAATCGACGGCATTATGCGCAAAGAAAATGATAGAAGAATACTAGAAGAAAACGCTGTAACATCCGAATTGCGGTTACTTGGAGAGAATTTCGTATTTGTGTTTGATAACGAGCCCAAACATACAGCACGAATCTATAAAGATTATCTAACGTCTCAAGCAGAAGAGAACGTTTTGCAAATCATGCACTGGCACCAGAATTTGAACCCCATCGAATTACTATGGGATGAACTCGATAAACGAATACGAAAAATCCAACTTCAAAAGAGCACCCGTGGCGACCTCCAAACCGAGTGGAATAACATTAACGGTGAAACTCTAACTAAACTAACAGAACGCATCCCAATACTTTAAGGAGAATGTTTTGTTTTATTTCTTATCTTTTTATTTGTTTTTATTTCTAGCAATAAATTTTTATTTTCTTGTGCACTATTACCGTTTTTATTCACGTTTGCAATAATTCACTAGTTGTTCTTCAATGGCCGATAGTGTATATCTCGCAGCAGTAGTTTCTTAGTGGAAAGAAATGACAATAGTAACTAACTTACCACTTTCTTGCAAAAATTATTTTGTCAAACACAAAATATAAATATTGAAACATGTGCCTATCGTTAATAAACAATACTTTATCATGATCAATACTTACTTATTTTTATTTCTGCTTAACAAATTTGTCATTTTGAAATTTCTAATTTTCCGGCAGGTAATTCGTTTTCTGTTCCTATATTTACAAGTGCCGTTCTTCCAAGAAAACTCATATTTACAGGTGTACAACAATTTTATGTGCAAAATACTTCATATTTAATTAATTTTAACATTTTACTTTTATGAAAATATTTTTTGAAAAATCTGAAATGCGAAAGAAATACACAATACGGGTTTTTGAACTCATCCTAAGTTGAAATGTTTTTCACAAAGATATGTACATTTCTTTCATATACATTGACACAAACGAAAATCGTTACTAAAATCTATACCTTACAAATACTTGTTGTTGTAAATTCTCCACTAGTGCATTTTTCAAGCATAAAAACAATACATTTTTCTGAATCCATTTCTGATAATTTTGAAAAAATTGTTTTACATATTTACGTTCTTAATTATCAAGAAAAAATTCATTTGAGTTATTTTTAGCTAGACAATCCAAACAGATTTATCGGAGAAAGAGCACAAAATTATCTCAAAGGTTTAACCGATTTAGGACCTCGAATAGCTGGAAGTTATCAAAATGAAATTCTGGCGGTGAATTACTTAGAAACAGCAATACAGGATATAATAAATAATAAATCGGATGCTCAAAATATCGAGTACGATATTGATGTTGTAACTGGGTCCTATTATTTGGATTACAAACCCTATGGATCAATCAATGCGTACGCAAACTTGCAAAATGTTGTGGTGAAAATCAATGCAATAAATAGTTCTGCAAATAGTATTTTAATAAATTCTCATTTCGATACAGTTCCTACGAGTCCCGGTAAGATTTTTTTATTTTTGTTTATTTGAGTATTATTACATTGACAAAATAATTACAACTACTTCCTTAAGCTAGAAATACATAGGTAAGTCTCTAATTAGCGTTTTTGCAAACACCACATTTTAGATTTTTGGTGTGGGATAAACTTTCTCTCGTTAAAATTATTAAAAAAATAACATTAATTGTAAGTTAATCTAATTCGTTTGAGGTGCTTGAAAATATGATAGTTAATTAGGGAGCAACTCCGTGGTCTAAATCGTTACGCATTTGTAAAAATTGTTTATATATGATTCCGCGGTGCAGAAATGCAGGATGCCTTAACCTTCTAGAATTGCGAAATTACCTCTACTGAGTAAATGGTAGAAGGTCAGATAATATAATAGGCACCATAAGCCATTTTTCAAAAATATGTTTGGATATACAAAGCAATTGAAATGTAGGGAACCAAGGACTTACTTTATTTTAAATAGAACAGCCTATATTTTACTATATTTTTAGTTTCTTCATCTGGAAATAAGCTAACGTAATGTGAGTTTCATACGTCTATTCTAGCAGATTTCGATATATTTATAATTTTGTTTTCAATCACCTAAATGTAGATATATCTATTTCCTTCAAAAAATTCGGGAGGCAAACAGGTACATTTTAGTGCACATTTTTATAAGTTAAAATTGCGCACTAGACTCTACCTAGACATGGAATTAGAATACCTTCGCAATATACATGGTATTCAGTATTGAACACCAAATTTTACCAAATTCAAACAGCAGAAGCATAATATATCTACCGTACAAGAATCTTATGCCTCTTACATTTTTGTATAATGATGCATATGTCTAATATTACAAATAAAAGAGATATTTACAGCTAAACGCGACTCCTGTATTTGGGCACTGCATCCAAGTGGTTTCTGATGTTAGTATTGTTTGGTTACCACGAAAACAGTAAACAAAACATACTGACATTGCTGTTCTTAACTGTTGATTTGAAATTTTAAGCCTAAGTAGCTACTTGCAAAATGAATTACATAAACAAGTGTTAATACGTATGATTTACGTATGAAGTTAGGGATAACGCAAACATTCCGGAGTACAACAGAAAAATGCAGAATGGCTTTTACAAACGATTGCGCAAATGTATCGAGGTGGAAGGAAGGAATTTCGAGCGTTCACTATAGATTGATAAATAAGTAGATAGCTATTAATTGTTGCTATAAAAATTACAATAAGGACTATCAAGTTTGTTTGTAGCGTGTTACAGATTATTTTTTTCCACTTTTTGTTTTTTTTTAAATCTTAAATTGATGCTGACATATTTATGTTTACATCACTTATTGTTAACCTATATGAGCTTTTGTTTAAATATTGTTTCCCTTGTTCGTTTTCACTAAAAACATAATTTATTTTTTTATTCCTATATCGTTAAAATGCATACTCCTGGTAACGTCAAATCTTAGTTTTAATTTAATAAATGTTCTCGTTTGTGAACATTGTCGGTCAGGGTAGCGCTGGTTATACGCCCTGCTAGCTAAAATGCACCAATTCTTTCCTAATACATTTTCTTTTTACTATTTCACTTTTTCCTAATACATAAATTATACCTATTTACCTAACCTTTCATTACCTATAGCCGAAATTTTGAATCAACAGTCTAAGATCGTCGATGTCAATATGTTTTATTGACTATTATCATGGTAACCAAGCTATATTAACCCCAGAAATTACTTGGATGTGATTTCTAAATGCCAAACTCGCCTTTGACTGCAAGTAGCTGAAAATTTTGAATCAATAGTTTAAAAATGTCAACGTCAGTATCTTTGTTTACTGTTGTCATGGTAACCAAACAATACTAACACTAGAAACCACATGGATTCAGTATCCAAACGGAAAACTCGTGTTTAACTGTAAATTAATTTCAAGCTTTTGCGTGGATTTATTCAATTAGTCAATTGTCTATGTACATAATACTTTTTCAATATCCAATATGAATGCGTACACACATTTCAGATGTCTTATTTTTAATTAATATTATAGGTGGCAGTGATGCTGGAATTAACTGCGCCGTAATGCTAGAAGTTATTCGTAAACTATCTCAGTCCCCAGAACCACCAATAAATAATTTAGTATTTCTTTTCAATGGCGGGGAAGAAGCAAATATTCTAGCTTCTCATGGCTTTATTACACAGCACAAATGGGCCCCAACTGTTAAAGTAGTGATTAATCTTGAGGCGACTGGAGCTGACGGCAAGGAAATATTATTCCAGTCAGGACCGGATCAAGCCTGGCTGATGAAATACTATAGTAAAGTACCATATCCATTTGGTCATGTTACTGGAGAGGAAATATTCAAAAGTAACATAATACCTTCTGATACTGATTTTAGGATATTTCGTGATTTTGGTGATGTGATAGGTAAAAAAATAGCAATGTTACAATTAATTTAGACATGTTTATAACCGTTGATTTATATGTTTAGGGTACGATTTCGCATATTTTAAAGATGGTTATCGGTATCATACGAAATATGACGGATTCGATAATATAAAGACGGTAAGATATCAAAGAACTGGCGATAATATCTTGAAACTAGTACGAGAGTTAGCAAATGCTCCGGAAGTGGCGAATCCTGCAGAAAACACCGGAGGTTCTGTGTATTTTGATGTTTTAGGATTGTTTATGATATATTATGAGGAACGTACGGAAATTATAGTTAATGTATTGGTGATATTGATGTCTATTGCCTTGTTTTCGTGGAACATATACGAGTTTGGGATAGGTTAGTTAAGTATTATTTATGTATTTACTTGCAAAAGATAGGTAAGTGGAATTACTAGGGTAAGTCAAATATTATCTACACTTTCGCCATAACAAGCTTTGAAGATTATCGTAGTGGCGGCCGCTTGCGCATACGTTGAGTTGGCGCCTCTGTGGTCATGTGTGCGGAATTTAATCACGATCGCATCATTTGTCTGCTAGCTACAACAGCATAAGCATGTCAGTCATTAGTTTGTACCAAAGAGGAACAACGAGCAGTGATCCAATTTTTGTGGTCAGAGGGTGTGAAAGGTGCTGAAATTCACCGGAGACTTTTGTCACAATACGGGGACAGTGCTTTATCTCGTAAAAGCGTTTTTTTTTTTTGTGGAAAACCACAAAAAAAAACCACTTTTGCATTTTATATTGAAAATGGTTAATGGATGATAATGTTGGATCACATGCTGCATGACTAGTGAATGATTATCTAGATGATGTAAATATTCGAATATGGCCAGCATGTAATCCATAAATGGCTGGAACATAACGGAAAGAAGAAAACTTCAGCATCTACCACCAATTAACCTAAATCGATTCCAATAATCTCCCATATGTACGCATATGGGATGAAATCCTATGAGAAAATATATGTACACGCGTAAGAAATTAACTATGAGTATGCAAAGACATAGTTAAGCTTTAATTAGGAACAAAAGTAGAAGTGTATGTATCTTATTAAATAACATAACACACCTTTGTTTCTAGAAATAGGTAACTGTTACCTTGCAATATTGTTGAGTTTGCAAGCTAGTGCAAAGGAAGTTGATATTCGATGTATACATAATTGCAATCTTGTACACTTATAGGATCCCTAACAACCATTTGTTGGAACGCAGTGTAATAATTAATAATTCTATATTATTTTATTAATGTTCTTAACATATAATTGTTTGAAAGAAAATGTATGCATACCTACTCACACTTTGAAAGAAACATGTTTATTAAGAAATTTGTACGTGTAAAAAATATTTTAAATTGTAATAATAAATAATTAAATTAAAAAAAAAGAACAACAAATTTTGATCGGGCTACTTGAGTGCCAAGACAAGACTTTTATATTCTGTTGGGTAAACCATTGCTATGACACAAGCCACCATCCTGTTGGAAAACAGAATCGATGTATTTTCCGTACAATTTATTAATACTGGACAATAAACTGTCATACTTGATATTTTGCAGCATTCACACGCTACAATTTCAAGGGTCCTCTAACGTTTTGGAGAGACAAACGGTTATGCTAGAAGACGAGGACAAGGAAGACGCCGTGCAACAAATGTCATCGAAGATCGTTTTATAAGGTTACAGGAACTTCGGGAACGGTTTACGATGAGAAGAAGTCTATAAATACAGCTAGTTGATGTTCATGATATAGTAGTTAGTACGGATACCATCAGGCGACGACTTGCTGATCATCATTTATGCCTCCGAGTCCCAGCACGTGTACCCAAATTATCCAAAGCACACCGTAGAGCTCGATTATTGTTCGCGAGAGACCATGTGAATTGGCGAATCGATGACTGGAGAGAAGCCTATTTACAGATGAGTCCAGATTTTACCTGAATAGTTTTGATAGTCGACCTAAACTGTATAGTAGGCCAAATGAAAAATATGCTGCCTGTAACATTAGCGAAATCGTATCATATGGAAGATCGATAATGATTTGGAGGGGCATATCTTTAACAGCTCGCACAGAACTACATCTCGTTAATGGTGGACGTTTAACTTCGGAACGCTACTCTTGAACCGCATGTGGTGCTTTTTACTTTGTATTTGTTATCCTGCTAGCTCGTTCAGGGTGCACGGTAGCCAATCGAATCTAGTGTTTACTTGGCATCTGTTTCATAAAAATTAAGCATACCTACCTCCATTAAACCAAAAATTTCGTATATTCCATAAATGGTGCGTTAAGTTTACTGTTTGGTGTAGCTACGTCAGCTATCTTCGTATTTAAATAATATTTTATGAACACTTAGTGCTAAATCCCAAATTATTTCTAGCAACATTGCATTTTGTACACCAATAAAAGAAATTACCTGATTATTGTTGACACATATTTTGTTGTATCTTGCTACAAATCGAATGAATGTAATTGAAAAATCGAATACTTTTAGGATGTTCAGCTAGAGGTGCCTTGCACTTGGGATTAAGATTAATTAGCCCAATATTTGGGTGGATTACATCTTTTATTGTAATGGCGTTGGTTGCTTTATTTCTGGATGGAATTGATAGAGTGATGAGTTGGTATAAGACTGCCATTCTTACCATCGGATTGTACAGTTCCATAACATTAATATTTACGCATTCAATTTCTATGTTATTTGATAAATGTACGAAAAGAACAAAGGTAACATTTGTTAAGAATCTAAAATAAAAGGTACTACAGTTCTCACCCTTAACGATTTTATAGGGCGAAATATCGTTAGTTGAAGATATTTTAACGCAAATACATTTAATACGAATAATTTGGACGATTGTTATGATTTGCGGCTTTGGACTTGGGATCAAATCTGTATATCTGTTCATGATTCCAATTCTATTCAATACATTCTTTATGTCGATTATCCATATCTTTAAATTATACTACTATAGTAAGTTGTTTTAAAACATTTATTTTTAAAGTGATGAGATTTGTTATAGAATATATTTGGATATTTGTATACCTACTTGGATCATTCATACCAACAGTACTGGCAGGAGCAGTTGCTTACCACATCTTATCACTTTTCATACCTATTTGCGGCAGATACGGTACTTCCTTGAACCCAGAATTCATGATAGGGGCATTCACTGTTGCTGTAACAATTCTAATAACATGTTATTACGTAAGTATCATCTTTACCCAACATCTAGTACTTCCTAACTCTAAATACACTCTACTTCACGCAAGTATATTTAATACTTTGTAACTCTAAATGCAAAATAAGCATTGGACAAATGAAACAGCCGAAACAAACATTGCATAAACAAATTTTGAGTATTCCTAGAGTTTTTAATTTCATAGCATTTCCAAAGGAAAGTAGCACCATCAATAGTATTCGCTCTAGAAGCGCGTAGTGAAATGGAAAATGTTTAAAATAAGACGTAAACTATGATAAAAAATGTACATATGTACAGCATGTCCACTTAGTGCGTATGTGGAAGATAATGGGTGTGTTTCCATCTTTTTTATATACGCATTTGATATAGCTTGTTTTTCTATGCATGAAGCTGCAGTTTGCATCATGTCTACAATAGCTCCTCGCCCAAGAAAGAATTCAACAACTGAATCAGCCATGCGCGATACGCTTCGGGTTGTTGTTATGTTGTGTTCCGTCAAACCTAATATATTTATTTTTTGTTAATTTCACTTGCAGAATTTCATTTTAACTTACATTTATAGTTATATATAAAATTGTAGTAGAAATTGATAAGCATAAATAGCGAAAAGAAAGTTGTTTGGAAAAATAATTAACAATATTATTAAATATTCGCATATTTAGATTTGTCAACAGTCAAGTCCGTGCATTGGCGTTGTTGTCACTATTATAATAACAAAGATCGTTTCGTAATCGATAAACGATAAATTAAACGATATCGCTTCTTCAAAATCCGCAATGCGTTTAGCCACATTTATTACACACTACACTCAAAAACCTTCTTGACAATCCGAAAGATAAACCGGACATGAAAGAAAGATCGGGAATTTATAAAATTGCATGTAGTGACTGCGATAAAGCCTATACCAAGTGCTACAGATACGGGAAGATTAAGTCGTCAAGTGTAGCGCAACACATAAACGAAACCGGGCATAATATTAAATTAGAAAACCTGAAATTGATTAAGAACGTAACTTCGCCGCGGGAATTAGACGTTTACGAAACTATTTACATAAAAAGGAACACGAATTTGATGAATAAAGAAAGCGGACCGCTGTCTTACTCAAGTCTTTGATTTATTAGTGACAGGCGGACACGTTTTACGTTTCGGGCTACAATAATTAAAGAACCTTTCGTCTATTTTTCCGTATATTTCGCATGTTTAGGTTTTAGTGTGTAAAGGCGGCAAAAATAGGTACTTGTAAATATTTTCTTAAGAGTATGGATAGAACAGGCATGGTAGAATTAGACTATTTTTCTCACATCATTCGGTCATACGGTTCATAATGGGGATCCACACATTCTTGAAACAGCTGTTTCGGATTAATTAATAACTTGTGTAGTACGGAATGTGCCGATACTTTAGAGTTGTTTGCCATATTTATTACATTTAATCAGCTCTAAGTTGAACCAAATTTTTAATAGAGAATCAGTAGATACAAAACACCTGTTGACCGTAAACACCTGAACACAACAATAAATTGTAGGTTAGGAAAACCAGCGGCATTGCAATTACATACAATGTTGCTGCCAGGTGATGATTGGTCAAGTGAATTGGCGGCAAAATCTCTATGTTTAAAGTCGACGTATTTTTTTTAATCAATATCTAAAAAAGAAAAATTGAAAACATTCATTTGCTTTTTTTATAAGTTTAATAATACTTTCTATCAATTGCAATTGCTTAAAAGGGATTATAAAATTTAGGAAACATGCCCATTCCTTGCCTATGCAATCTAGAGACAGTTTTCAAATAAAAAATTCATACTATTTATACCGCGTTCGTAAGTTCCGTATTAAAGTCGACCGCTTAAATATATGGACAGTATTACGTTTGCCCGCTATGAAAGTATAAGGTGGGGAGCGCGCATAGCGAATCAAAGACGCTTCAGCACAAGTGGCAACACTATTCGTGATATGCATTGGAGTCGCGCTTATAAATGAATCCTTACGTACCCTAGTATATTATACAGAAAACGGTATGGGAAGGGCAGCCGGTAAACTTTTCCTCCTAAAACTAATAATAAAAACTCCAGTAACGATGTTCCTTACTTTGTACTCACGCTGTATATTCTAATATTAAACTTTATCATTAATCGCGTTTCAGATGCCTTTATTTTCTTTATTATCGAAACAAGCATATATTTTAATGTTGTTGGGAGCGTTGTTCTTTGGTACCATAATACTGATTTTAACTCCAATTGGATTTCCCTACAGTGGCGATGAAAATAAGTTAGCACCGCAAAGATTCCCAATATTTGTAAGATAGTATATTAGAAGTTTTATATGATTTAATAGCACATACATATTTTTGTAGCACACTCAACGAATATATCACGATGAAAATAATAACGTTATTCAAAATGACAGTGGGTTTTACTTTAGAAATATGGATTACAACTCTCCAAGAAGTATTAAGAATCATGTGGTTGGAATGGTAAACGTTACGTCAGTACAGAAAGACTGCGAAATAGCTTTGTTTTGTGGTTTACCAGTAACATATTCGCGAGACTTTGAAGAATTGTAATATGATAGTGCATAAGATTTGGATGTAGTGTTTTTTATCAACGCGCCTTTCAGAAAGAGTAATTCGTGGATACCAGTAGAAGCCCCAATTTTTATAGACGCCTTGCCTACTTTAACACTAGACAACATTATTTTGGTATCAGATACAATTAGAAGATATCATTTCACTGTAACAGGTAAATAAAAAATTGGTATTGGAGGATACTCTCTTATCAAATAATCTTTTAGGACCTGATAGCATGGACATCTATTTATCACCAAAAGAGGCCGTCAGTTTCTTAAACATAAGTTTGAATACTTTCGTACCAACAGAACAACCATTATGGAATAATCGACCAACACTATACATACTCTACGCCAACGGTAAAGAGAATGTACCTCTTAATTTTTTTGTAGATTTTGAGGTTCCGGAAGATTGGAATGAATCAGTTGTAGATATAGCAATAGTTGGAAAATATAACCAGGCTAACGACAACGTCTACACTGAAGAATTTCAGGATTTTATAAATAGTTTTCCAGACTGGACTGTCTTGACTACGACCGCTTTAGCGCGTTATGAATCTTGGGTTTATTGATATTATAATATTTATATATTTATTATAGATAGTTATATGAAGCAGCATTAAAATAAAATTGAATTATTTTTATCAATAGGTATGTCTTTTAATGAATGCTAAGCAATAGAGGGCTGGGCTCGAAGGATCAAGTTTACCAAAATTGTATTGAATTATTAATAACATGGAACAATTAAAATCTTCTGAAAGATCACTGTGAACAACACAAAATGACCGCGATTAATTCCTTAATGGATTGGTAAAATTTCCTTGAATAAAAATAGGTACAGTAAAGAACTTAAATTTATAAAAAAAAATGTAGGTAGGTACTTATAATGGTTACTCTTCAATAGATGTCGATCGCGTCCTTAAAAACACCAACATTTATGTGAGGAATTCCAGAATTTTAATTCTGGCAGACACTGGCGAAGTTTGTGAAACTTCCCTTTTACAGAATATAAAAACGTATTAGTAAAGTTTTTAAGGAACAAGATATGAATGCGTATTTCGGTTCGCCAATTTCAATTAGAAACCTTCTAGGCAATACGAGAGATAAACCGGATATGAAAGAAAGGTTGGGAATTTACAAAATCGCATTCAGAGACTGTGATAAAGCTTATATTGGACAAACGAGAAGAGCTATAGGCATCAGGTTCAAAGAACACATGACGCATTACCGTTATAGGAGAATCGAATCATCAAGTGTAGCAAGACACATTAAACGAAACCGGACATAATATTATATTAGAAAACCTCAAATTAATTAAGAATGTGATTTCACCGCGAGAATTAGACGCTCGCGAAACCATATATGAAAAGCAATGTAAATTTGTTAAACCGAGAAGAATGCACTTTCAGTCACTTTGTGTTGATGGATTTATTGGCATAAAACCAACACATATTTATGTTTTTGTGCCATAGGCTAGCATTTTTTCCTTTAGTTCCGAGTATTTTGCATGTTTTAGTTCTAGGGTAGATAGGCGGTAATAGTAGGTATTTATAAATATCTTTTGGAGTGGGGATAGAACAAGGCATATTAGAGTTAGAGATTTTTTTCTCACATCATTCGGTCGTACGGTTGACAATGGGAATCCACAAATTCCCGAAACAATTGTTCCCAGTAAACACATTTACATGGCTGGAACGTAACAAGTACGTATCAACGGATCTATCTATTTCCTCAGACACATAACATGTAAGGCACACGTCGGCTTCAGTAAACGCAACAAGCACACCTCGTTGGTACTTCTCGGAGACATTACTACGATATGTTTTTGATGTATGAACGCTGTTCTATTTCAAATAAGCTATTATGTTCTTTATATAATACATGACTATTAAAAAGTAACGCCGTCAACTGACTTCACAAATTTAGAAAGGCAAAAAAAAGTTGGAAAGAAGATAACAGCATTTAGGCGTTTCCAACTTTTTTTTGTCTTTTTAAGTTTGTGGAGTCAGTTGACGGCGTTATTTGTTAATAGTCACGTAGTTACTTCTGAAAAGACTGAGATACATAACACACTTATTTTTAGAATGAGCAAAAATAATTTTCTATAAAATAATAAACTATAAACGAAACAACAGAAAATAGAAATAGTACGAATACATTAGAAAACAAACATAAAAACATGTCTTTTATGAAAACCCTAAAAAATAATCGTTAGAAAGTTAATTAAACAAAACAGCTTATCTGACGAATGCAGAAAAAAAATCATCATTCAGTCATTCAATAAGGAAGAAAGTACGGGAAACACAAAGATATGTCACGAACAGCACAGAGATAGTTCGTGAATAGTACTAGATCAGGATTTGACATATTATAGATACCTCCAAAATATATCACTACAATGTAGTTAGCATCATGTACCCGAGTATCAGTTCAGATAACATTCCGTATATATACATTCCCGAAACATTTACGTAACCATGTTACATGGCACCGTTCCTTAGATGATATTTAAGAGATGTAGCAGACACGTGTATTTACTGGGTTGATCCGAATTGTCCGATTTTAATCAAATAATTTGTGTGGTGCCGAGTGTGCCGATACTATTTGCTGCACTACCCCACATACTTTACTATCAATATTATTACAAGGTGTTGCATTTAAAATAACAAAGTGTCTGGTTCACCACATATCGATCAACCCGTATATACGGAAATATGTTTAAAAGATACTTTATGATGTGTATTTACTTACTATAATCAGCATTTTTTGGCGAGTGACCGCTTGTTCAACGGTAACCGCTGGTATTGATATCGTATTGTTTTGGCGATAGGAATAGTTGTGACCAGGTTACAACTATGACATCATTATTGGTGACCGTTGAACAAATTCTGTGACCTGGTCGAGGAGATGGGTAACAAATGGTTACCATTTAATTAATTAAATTGAACATTGCGAATCTACTTTTAAATGTTAAAGATTTTTTTTATAATGGGGATATATAAAAGTTAGGTTACAAAAACAACAATAAACAACGGTAACCAAACTGCTATTTTTGCGAACTTATCTGAAACGTACAACGTGACCTGTTACCCATAGATAAGATATTAAACTGCCGTTACCGCTGACGTCAGTATTGTAACTGCTATTTGTTTAACGGTTACTCGCCAAAAAATGCTTAATAAAACATGGGTTGTTCCAACACGTGTATGTATATTGCGATAGAGAGCCTCCATTATTCTAATTACTAATTATACAAGTGTGCAGAAGTATTAGCAACTTATATAAAATCAAACTTATAGTCATGAATTAATTACCATAACAACTATGATAACAACGATAACTTCCCATGAATTTCAGCTATTTCAGGTTCTAAGGCGCCCTTTGAAAATCATAGAACTGATAACAGTGTTAACTAAGTTGTGTTCATTACATGGGAAGGATAGGGACAAGTTCATTCGTTTTATGAGAAGGGATTCGTGTTACCTACCGGTTACATCGAGAGTCGACAAAGCACGAGCCTATCTAGTTTTTAAAATCTAATGCATTTCTCCTATCTTGCCCATCACTACATGATACACATACCCCACGTACCCCCAATAGACATCTATTGTTAATTTGGGAAAACACTTGCATATGTCAATGTCACTGATTTTCCATAGATAAGAAATATGCGTGTGAATGTTTTGGTTAAGTTAACGTTGGTGACCAAGAACTTCTCAACAAGAGATTGAATTTTCAGATACTTTATTTTGTTTAGTAGAGTAACGATGGCTAGCGTCTTGGGTATTTTACGACAAATTACTAATCGAAGAGTCGCAAATATTTTAAGACAGTACCACAAATCGTTTGATAGAATAAGCAAAAATGGTTATAAAATACGACCATTACAGATTTTTTCTGTAGTAGGAGGGACTCTAGCTCTCTACTCAATATATAAAGCAAGGACATCTCAAAGTTTGAAGGCTTTGAAGCTAAAAAATGTAAGCTATAATAAACGGTTTCGCTTTGGTTACAGCACTTGTTTTAGGATGAGAAACCGATGATAAAATTGACAACTCGTGAAAAACGATTCATTAGATTTGCATCTGTACAATACGATGGCCAGTTGTATATGACTCCTCAAGATTTTCTAGAATCAGTTGTTGAAGCAGAACCAAGGCGTATGTTCTTAATGCATGTGAAAAGAATATGTATGTAATTCGAAATTGTTTTAGCAAGGTTAAAAAGAAGACTTCTGATCACAAGGGATTTGGAAGAAATAAAAAAAATAACACCTACCTTAAAAGAAGGTAGCCCTAGATTGTTTAGGGATTTACGGGATAAAGGTATTTTATTTAAAAAACGTCAATTATAATATTGAATTTTTATTATATTTTAGGTATTATTTCTTATACCGAGTACCTTTTTCTTCTTTCAATTTTAACAAGTAAGATTAGTTTTTATATATTATGTAGTCTACAGTGCTTTATATTTTTAATGTTTTTAGAACCACAATCTGGGTTTAGGATTGCATTTAATATGTTTGACACTGACGGTAATGAAAAAGTTGATAAAAATGAATTCTTAGTGGTAAGTGTGCACTTTAACTTTAATACATTTTTACACCTTCAAATGATATTGAATAAGAAACTTACTTAACATAACAGATTCGAAAACTATTGGGTGGCAAACACAGAGATACCGAAGATATTTCAGTGAGTTTTTAATATGCGTTTTCTTTAAATCTGCGTCTACTAACGCAATTAAATAAATCATGTGATCGTACATCTTTAAAATAAGTTCTGCCATTGCTGATTTTCTCAGTATAATAAAAAGGTGCTTGCGGCGATAAAGAAGTATTGATTGAAAAGCAGCAATGCAAGCAATCTGCAGTGGTCCATCTTTTTAGATTCATATCAAACATTTATTGATTATGTGAAAAAGTTATCTCTGCTAATTTATTTTAGAAGTTTTTAGAAAACGGCGTATTTGTATTTGTCTTTATCAAGTACATACTGTATACTTATAAATTCAGAGGAAATTCTTTTCAATTATCAAGTTACATTAAAAGTGCATGGATACGATTTTATCTTATAGCGTTTTCGTCTTATTGCACGAAACATGCACTGAGACACACTGGAATGCACTGATTACAGGTTGAGTGTTCGACTTAAAATTTAAGTTTGCATTATTTTCGTGACGTATGTTTGTCTTAACCACAAAAACGCACCAAGTGCACTTTTTCTGGCACGAGCTGTGGGAGCTCGTGCTAGGATCAGTGCAAATATAGCGGCGAATCAGCTGAACATGGTTTCAAATGTTATGGAAATACTTTCGTCAACTTCATCTTCAGAAGATGAAGAAATACTGGTTAGTATCTGCAAAAAAAGAAGGAAAAGGAACACCATAATGAAAATAAAAAACTTTGCTGTAGTAGTAAATAAGTCTAATGATAATGATGTAAGTTAAATTAGACAAACATACACATTTATATTAACTAATTAACAGTTTCAGAAGAATTTTAGGATGACTAAAACTACAACAAATGTGCTAATAGGAAAATAGAGCCATTCAATATTTTATAAAAACAGTAATACTTGGTTACACCCATGAAAAGTGCAGATACAGAAGTTTTTTTATTTTTGTGGATATGTAGTATTACTACTGTAGTACTTTGCATTTTATTTTATTAATTAAACAGTAATGATCAAATATTTAAAGTTTGTTGCAAATAACAATATTTATAACATTATTTCTCAGTGCTGACTATTCCTCAGTGACATGATATGTTTTAAATATCGACCCCTTAATGCTGCCACATTCAGCCAGCTGTGTCAAATATGTGGATGCAAAGTCATCATTATCTGCATAATAATTAGAGTAACCAAAACTTGCGGACTCGCATAGGCGTCGGTATTACGGGTTAATATAAGAATACGAAAAATTCATAAATAAACTTACTTGCTAATTATTCAACAAATTGGAGGCATCAGGATGTAAACTACTGTAAACTTGCATCATTGCATATGTTTCCACAGTTACTTCTTTAAACCTTGTGCGTCGACAAGAAAAAATATTCTTATACATAGAAAACGATCTCTCCACATCTAAGGAAGTTACATTTGCATGTAGAAACTGTTTTTCAAAATCACCTAAAAGTTCACTATTCTTACACTTATTATAAACGGCCTCTAAAGTATTAAAATCGGGATTTTTCCTTAAAACATCTGCCAACTTTTGACTAGCGCATAATCCTGGCGTATCATTTAATGCGTGTAATTTATTTTTTACACTCTCCACTATGTCTGATGATTCCTGCAATGACAATTCAGTACATTTTAGTTTTCTGATGCCATCTAGTAATACTGTATAATTGGTACATATTGTTGTTAAATCTTCTAAAAGTTGAGGAATTTGAAATTCTCTTTGACTTTCTCTAATTGCTTTGGATTCATTCCGATTAAATCGCATTATAACTGATTGAATTTGTTGAAAATGGATCAAATAGTAAGAAGCTGCTGTTAGCCAAGTACCCCATCGCGTTAAAATTGGTTCAGGAGGTTCTGGAATACCTGGACAAAATTTACGAAATTCTTTTAAACGTTTAGGAGATTTACGAAACACTGCTTTAGTACTTCCAATCATCCGATCAACGTTTCCGTAATGTTGTCGAACAACTTCACCAACTAAATGCAAAGCATGCAGCACGCAGGTTATATGTATTAAGTTAGGAAATATATGTTTTAAGGATCGCCCAACACTTAACATCGTTGCTGCACTATCTGTCACAATCATCACAACTTGATCTTGGGTAATTTTAAATTTTTTCAAAGCGTTCATTATCACTTTTTGAATATTTTCCGCGGTACATTGTTGAACACGTTTGCAAGCTAACAAATATCGAGATGCTGTATTCTCGCTAGATAAAACGCGAGCTATTACATTCACAATACTGTTTTTCTTTATATCGGTCGTCTCATCCACGGTAATCCATATTTTTTTGGAAGACAAATCACGTTTACACACATTTTCTAGCATCTATTTCATTCGCGGCAAATGATTCTGTAATTGTGTTTGTGAGGGTAATGGGTACTTTGGAACGTATTGTCGCCAAAACGTTTTAAACGCTGCTTTTCTCACCAACGACAACGGAAGATTACAAGAGGTAAACATAATTAATAAATGTATGAGGAATAGTGTATAAGGTATTTCAGTTCTTGCATTTCTCATATGCTTAATGCCATTGACATGCCTCTGGCAATCAGTTCTGTCCAATGCAGCCAAACGAACATTGCATATTAAGCAAAAACTGCACTACCGTCATATTTTAAATGGGGAAAAAGTGACACATACTTATGTACATTAGTAGCAAATCTATTACGAGGCATTGTTTTCTTAGGTATGTAAATATTAGTTCTACATGAAACGATACACTAATTATGTACTTGGTATAATACTACAACACACAAAAAACACCAGCTATATTTTCAAAAGCGACACGTAAGTACATAACCTTGACCGTTCGACTAATCTCTGCAACAGCTCAACCGGTACTAAAACGAAATCTCTCTCAGCGCGGTTTAACATGATTTATATTCAAGGTCGACACTATATGCCTGCTTCTCTACCGGTTTAGTTTATTTATGAACTTTTCGTATTCTTATATTAACCCATAATACCGACGCCTATGCGAGTCCGCAAGTTTAGGTTACTCTAATAATAATGCTTATAAAATAAATAAAAAAACAAAAGATAAACATACTTGTTAAATCAAAACATAGTTTATGTTCTGAAACAGGAATCAATATAGATACAGCCTCTGCGCTGTCATTTATTTTAAAATTTATTTTCATGAAATCTTGTATTGCCATTGCCAGCTATACATACATAAGTACATATATACCAACTTCTTATTCGATTATTGTAAATTGTAACCTGCTGCCTGAATTATTCAGTAAAAGTAAGATTAAATCAGTTCAAATGTCTGTTCAACTTATAGTTACACGAATATGTAAAGATTTACTTCAGTTGCACTCAGATGCACTGGTATAGTTCTCGCACACACCGAGTGCGAATAAGACGAAAATGCTATTAGCTTTTCTTTAACTAAAATAGAAAAGCGAATCTCACTTTCAATAGGATTGATTGGGATGGATCACTTTAGCAGCGGGCTTATTTTAACATGTTTGTTGACGTTACTGTGATTGTATCATGTGTATTTCTAAACGAGAGCGTACTAATTCATGCTAAGTTGTGCTAAGCTGTGGTAAGGTTTCACTGTGGATAAACTACATTCACCGAATTTGATATTACTTGTCATCTATATCAACACTGTGCATCGATACATATGAGGCTTTTGCTTTTGTATAAAGAAGAAAATTGTAAATATATATTAATTACAAATATTTATTGCTTATGCTTCTATTTGATGTACAAAATACTCATACTCATTTAAGTAAGATAAATACTAAAGTACAAAATCGTGCTAAACTTACATAATATTAAAATATAATTAAATTATGCAAATACAGTGGGGTCCGGTCATAGTGAACTTGAAAAGTGCGTCAATATTGGTTCTGTTAGAAAAAGCCATGGTGGATATACACCCTTCAAGTTCACAAACACTACTCCAAACGTTTTCTGGAACTTGACGGGGTTCCAAAAAATTGCGAGTTTCGGCCATTTTTTGCCTCATTTAACCACAACTTCCTCATCGTCAGACTCTTTCTTACTCTCCTCATCACTTATTTCCGGATCTGTAACTGAAAAAAATAAGATAAAAAGTAGTTTGAAATAGTAAGCATTTTTTCTTTTGAGCGTTACCTGTTGTGACTAACTGGATAATTTGTTCTTCTGTCCAATATTCTGTTGACATAACGTTGTCATCGGTTCTAACGTATTTTTCAAAGTTAAAACCTTCTATTTTCTTTTTTATTTCTACTTCAATAGTTCTGTGAAGAACCTTCGTACCTTCACGAACTTCTTCGTGCTTTATTAACCATTCATTTAAAGGCAATTCATCATCTGAATCATATTCGTCTTCTTTTTCAAAAAATCCTGCATGTTTAAAACAATTTGCAATAGTTTCTCTAGTAACCTACCGCCAAGCCAGATGAATAAAGTTTACACCATCTAGAATGCTCACTGAAAAATTTTACCCATTATCGATTGCTTTATCTTCATCAACATACTCTTTCTGTAATGGCTTTTTAAGGAATGAATTACCCCTTGATCCATGGGTTCTAACTTTAAGGTAGTATTAGGTAGCATAGAAACCAATTTAATTTGGTTTAGCGGAACTTGGGGATGCGCTGGGCAATTATCCACTAAAAGTAAAATTTCTCTGTTTTTCTTTTTTAATTCTGCATCCCACTGAGTTAGCTCTTCAGTAAACAAATCAGATATCATCCATGCTTTATTATTTGATCTGCATTTAACAGGTAATGTCTTGTTTTTAAAACATCTAGGATTGGCGGATTTTCCGATAATAAACAGTTTTCTCTTTTCCGTTCCAGACATGTTTGCAGCCACCAAAATAGTAATTCTTTCTTTAGACAAGTAACCAACACAGTTCTCTCCTATCAATTTCAACGTTTTATCTGGGATCAGTTTGTAAAAAAGTCCCGTCTCGTCGGCGTTAAAAATGTCTTTACTTCCATAGTTCTTGCGAAGGCCAGGCCAAGCAGTAGTAAACCTTTTTGTTAAAGAATCGGGCCACTTATGAGAACATTCTGTTGTCTTTTTTGAGTAAACCATTGTAAAAGATCCTTATCAACTTTAAACCATTGTAAAAGATCCTTATCAACTTCTTCATGAGTTGATTTTCTCAACCTTTTGCAACTTGAGTTAACATTACCATATAAGGATAAAATCTCTTCTCTTTTTTTCCAAGTTATGGAAACGGTTGATTTCGGCAAACTCATTTCACAACAAATATCACTCTGTTTAACTCAATTTTTTATTTTTTGGATAATATCATATTTTTCTTTTAGTTTTAAAGCCGTCAGTTTTTGGTTTTCCATTTTGGACGTTCCACGCGATACAATAAACTCGTAAGATTTACTCCGTTCACGATAAATTCTGAAAGGCTACTGACTGAAAATAAAAATTACTGGGTGAACCCTCAAAAAGTTCACCATAAACGGAAAATTTTACCTTACATTAATAAAATTCGGTTCACTTTATCCGGAAGTTCATTATAAGCGGGTTCATTATAGCCGATAAAAAAATTATTATACATTAGTCTTATGGGATTATTTTTGTGTATTTGAAGTAGCGTTCACTATAGCCGGAAATTCACTATAAGCGGGTTCACTATATTCGCACTTCACTGTATATGACATAAAATGTCACCTATACTAGAGATCTAGAATCTAGAGCATAGATTAAATAATTTATATACCGATACAGATAGGCAATTTGCTGTGCATTTCAAGTTCTAAATGGCCCTCTGCATTTCGTAGTGGAACTATGAAATTGAAGAGGGTCGTTCAAATGAATATTTGGGTGTAATACATTTTATTCATTTTGTTTTCATTTTCAATACATTCGAGTGGGAATATCAAATGAATCATCTTTTGTAGATAAAATACGTTAATATTAAGGAAAGAAAAAGTAAAATGAAGTACCTATAGCATTTATTATTCCATATTGGCAATTTGATATATTAGCTTCGTTTTTCTTCCACGGTTGAATCTATTCAGAACCGTTTAAACTAGTCGCTCTTGCAAGTAAGATAAACTTTAATGTCATATACAGCTGTACCATGATTTGCATTAGCGAACCATTTTGAACGGTTCAGATGTAGAAGAAAAATGAATTTATTATTCCATTATAAAATACATCCGTGTGGTATCTTCGAAGCGCAATCCTGTATGTAAATCTGGGGTTACGAATACGTCCATCAGGCGTTTATCGCAGCCCCACGCTAAATTTAGTCCACTTTTGGTGCTAATTCTGAATTTGAGTTTGAACTATTTCACGATAAAATAAATAAGATGCAGATTTGAGAATCGGAAGCAAAACTGACGGAAATTATAGCAAAAATTATATCAAATTATATAAACTACATTGTTTCTATGGAAACGTTTACGAAAACCAGCGCGTTTACCAACAAATACGCCCTCTGCAAATCGGAGTGGAACTGATAGCTAAGATACGAATCTGCTTAAATCGTTATATGGGACATTCCATAACATGATCTACAGACAGTAAAGTCTACGTTAAAAAAGTGAGACGCGCGTAATTTGAATGTGTTCCCTTATAGCCTATATATGTATACTGTATGTATAAATTTACGTTATTATTTGAAAATTGAAAATATCTGTATGGTTATAAATTTAAATTTTTTGGTATGAATACACATCAGAACATTCGGTTGTCTATTAGTAGTAGCCGCTCGAGGGATTTGATATGAATATGTAAAATCATCTAATTCACTACGTATTTAAATAAAAAACTTGGACACTTTCATACACATATTTCGCTGCAACCAATGTAAATAAATGCCGCTGTTAAAGCTATGAAGTTTCGATGACTAGTCATATTCAGTTCATACTGTCAAGGAGCACATGTAAATATCAAGTCAATATTTTTAATAATTGTCAATATTTATTACTGGCGGTTACATTCTAAAACGCATTTATTGAAAAATAGTTTTACATATAAAATAAATTGATGTGGCTTGCAATACATCCAAGATTATCTTATGTAATTTAGTCTGTAACAATTCCGTATTAAAATTATCTTTATTTTAAAAGAGTACGTGTGCTTCAATGTAATTACATGTACTGCCATCACGAACGACTGCGGAGTCGTAAGGAGCGAAAATCATTCAGGGGAATGCTAATGACAACGATGCAACCATCCTGGCGCCCCTGCGCTGTTGCGACATCGTTTACCATTCAATGATCCTTATTCGTGTGTATGCTGCCATATAAATTATATGCCGCGAGACTACTGCGGTCGCAACAGATGCTTTAATGATGCAACTACAAAATATAAATTTAAGCTGTTTCTTTCAACTATACACTATGTGTGTTTCGTCCTTTTGTTAAACGATGAAATGCAGAATCAATGTCGTTTTATTTGTTTTCATGATTTTTTGTTTTGTATTTTTTACTTTTACTTATGTTTTTATAATTTAAAGCTTCATAAATTGCTTTTGAGTTTTTATATACTTTACCAGTTTCCTTTTTTGACAAAAATAGGATGTAAATTTAATCTGTTATTAACCCTCTATAGCCCCCAGTAACTTCCAGCTTACAGGCTGGTTTGTTTATTAATTTATATTTAAAATTAGTTTACAATCATTTTAGCCCGTTCTATCCTACAAGTAACAATGGCCTGCACGGCTTGTTACGAGCCGTAACAACTATATGTTGACAGGGTTAATGATTTTTTAAAAAATTCAGCATATTTTTTAAGATACTTTAAAATATTTCGAAGAAACTGGTTATAAAGTCAAAAGGTACCAGTGGTTTTACAAAAATCTGGGACAACTCATATGAGCTCATCTTGACGTTTTTTTGAACTTTGTGACAATGACTAAAACATTTTTATTGAAAACGTTTGTAACTTTATAAATGTTGCTAATCTTTTATTGGAGCACCATCATTTAGAATAATTTTCTGCGTTAAATTTCCGTCATGACTTATTTCTTATCATACATTTTCAACGGCATGTCATAACTTTTCAGATGTTCGAGGACAAGTTTTTCTTAAATTTTTTAACTGGACTGATGACGGACCATGGCAAAATTTCAATATTTTGATTTTGAAACCATTCTGCAACTATATTGGCTGTGTACACTGGGCAGTTATCTTCTTGATATATTAAATTATCAGGGTATGTATGTGTTACAGAAGGAAGCATTGTATTTTCCAGAATATTAATGTAATTCTGAGAATTTAAGTTACCCTCAATTCTCTGACAAACTCCAACGCCTCGATAACTAATCCAACCCCACACATTCACAGAGAAACGGCCAGAAGTTTTTACATTATTAGTGCATTTTTCATTAAATTCCATCTTATTTGGTCTATATCTTCCCTTTTAGGTATAATTTAAGGAAAATAATAATCTGGCATGTCTATCACTAAGGAGCGGTTTGTTAGCAGCAGCTCTATATTTTAATTCTGATTGCTTAATCCTTCTGCTAACTATTGATTGAGATCCAGGAAAGTTTGATAATATTCTCGCATCCAGTGCCCAGTATTAAAAAGTTGTACGACAAAGACGTTGATTTTATTTTGGAATAGGGTGGCGCCTCGTGCCTTACCGCGCGCTCAACCGTGGTGTGAAAAGAAATGGTGTACTATTGAGCGTACGTATATTCGACACCCGTGCGCATGACGTCATCATGGGAGCAGTTTGAATTTTAACCGACACTCAACGTTGTATGCTACTGTAAACTAGCGTACATTATAAATTTAGACATATTTTTACGTGTTAAAACGCCTGCATGTGCTGTGTACGGTTGCAATAATTAATTATTCTTGAAAGACGAAAGGTAGTGATATAAAGTATTACAGCTTTCCGAAAAATGAACTTGCAAAACAATGGATTCACGCTTGTTGTCGCTTGGATACATTTAACATTCAAGATGGTAAAAGTATTGACATTTCTTCTTTTTTAAGTCTGCATAAATGTTTTTTAGCGTGAATATGTTCCATTCATTTCTCGAAATCCGCATTTAGTATTTCTTTAAAACATCAACTACTAAATTGCAATCCTAAGAGCACTCGAAATTTAAAAGTGGATGCTACGCCAACTGAGTTTTTGGGAAATACTTTACAATCTGCAAAATGTGTTCTTAACAATGATAGATCTAAGAGAAGTGCATAGAGGCACAAAAAGAATGAACAAGAATGTATTGTAAACACTCTTTTTTTGGAAAATTCAGTATCTAAAAGTCGAATAGAAATTTTAGAAAAGGAAAATGCTTCATTAATTATCCAACTAGGTCAGGTTCAAGATATTCTTAGGGCATATTTTACCTCTGGCCAAATTGCAAGATTATTAAATCCATCAAAAGGAAATATTCGGTGGAATGGAGATGATATCGCTTCCGCAATTTCCTTCAGAAGTGTTAGCCCCAAGGCGTATAGATACTTCAGAGCAAATAGATATTCGTTACCTGCATTAAGTACGTTCAGAAAATGGGCTTTAAATTTGAACGTAAATCCAGGGTTGCTGAAGGATGTGTTGCAACTAATGAAAATCAAGTCGGCAACTTTAAATGAGCTTGAAGGAATTGCAGTATTATCTTTTGATGAAGTTTATATTTCAAATAGATTGTCACTGGATAAAGAAAACCAGCAAGTGATGAGTTCTTATAATGCCTGCCAAGTAATTATGGCAAGGGGCTTATTTTCACCGTGGAAACAACCCATATATTACATGTTTGACACCCCTGTAACAAAACATATTTTGCTTGACGTATTTGAACATTTACGCTATAGTAATTACGAAGTCGTTTCAATTACAAGCGATATGGGCACTAGCAATATCGCGTTATGGAAGGAGTTAGGTGTTGGACATGGACACAATTGTTTTTTTGTCCATCCCGTGGTACATGATAAAAAGATTTTTGTTTTTGCCGACGCGTCACACTTATTAAAACTTATCAGAAATCATTTTTTGGACCAAGGGTTTAAAACAGGCGACGCTTCAATTAATAAAATTTGCGTGGAAAAATTAATTTCAGCTTCATCAGGTGACCTTAAAGTTGCACACAAAATAAACCTTCGTGGAAGTGAACGTCAAAAAGTAAGGCCAGTTGCTCAACTTCTTTCTAATACGGTATCTAAAGCACGAGTGGTGTGGCGTACAAGACTTTTTAGAAAACTGCGACTGGCAAGAAACTAACGAATTTATTAAATTGATTAACGACTGGTTCGACGTTTATAATTCACGTTTGAAGTTTGGTCATCATCCAGGAGTTAACGCATTTGGTATCAACCATGAAAAGCAATTGTCAATAATTGAAAACACTTCCAGTGGCATTTCTAAAGTGATCGTTGGTCGACACATAAATTTACTACCTTTATAAAAGGGAATACTTCTATGCAATAAATCTCTAGTCTGTTTGTACGAATACTTACATTATAAATATAATGTTGAATACATCTTGACGTATCGCTTAAATCAAGACGTTTTGGAGAACCTTTTTTCGTTCATTCGTGGTATGGGTGCTACCAACGATCATCCAACTCCAACTGAATTCAAATATAGGCTAAGATGGTACATCTTAAGTAAACATTCAAAAGCTGTATTTACGATGAATACAAATACAGAAGAAAGCGATGAGTTATGTTTAGTGGAACCACTAACTTCAAACACATGTTTAGAATCAGCGCAGGAAATATGCTTATCCCAAAGCATTCTTCGAAACATAAGTCTTTTTAATTCCAATCCTAACAGCGAAAACGAGTTGGGACAAGAAAATGAGGTGTTTCATGACGATACATTCATTCAACCGGAGTATGATGACACAGTAGTCGACATCTCCAACTTTAATGCTTCTTCCGAACATTTAACGCTTTTGAACGAAAATTCTAAATTTGCGGATACAATAACGAATGAGGGCCTCAAATGTATCGCAGGATATGTTGCATATAGGTTTAAGAACAAATACAAAAATATTAATTTAGGAGTTGAAACAAAAAAAATGTGTCAGTCATTAGGTTTAGATTGGATTCAGCATTTTTCAAAGGGAAATCTGTTGTATCCTAGCGAAGAACTAATGCAATTAACACGTGTATTGAACACGGAATTTGAAAATTTTCGCGGCAATCTGTTTTGAAAATGATCTTTAATAAGTTAACAGAAAAGTACCACAGTACAACATTGTTTTATTTTTTAATTATTTTATTATAGATTAGAGTTTCATTGTATTGCACTAAATTAAATTTAACATACACGTATGTGTTTTTTGGAAAAGATTATGTACTTTTCTTACAATTCATAAAAGAAAATTAAATAAATATATGTATGTTGAGCATGTGAAATTAGATAAATATATGTAGGTTTAAAATTTTGTTATTTCATTTTTTTTTCATCCTCTTCAAAATTGTATCGAATTTATTACTACTGTTGTTGCGGATGCTCACAGGCTGACGTCACATCGAGCGACAGAGAAACACCCGTCTCGCTTGCTCGCTGCGCAATGGCACACCATGATATATTCACACCACGCGCTCAACCAAACAATGGTTTGCCCAACAGAATACTTTGAACCTGAAGTAGCCCGGACTTAAATGTCATCGAAAATGTATGACACGCAATGAAAAAATACCTAAAAACAATTGCTGATTTAAGAACCCAATTAAGACAAATCGGACACGCTAATTCTTGAATTTTGCAGCAAGTTTGTAAAAAGAATGCGAACACGTATTCGAGCGGTTATCAAGTCAAAGGGAGACATCACAGGTTACTAGAGTTATTGGTTATATTAATTTAGTATCGCATCTCAATCTTTAGTTGTCAAAATTTGTGGTAAATTTATTTATTGCAGTTTAAAATATTTTTTTAGATCCTTACATGTAAGAATTTCTTAATAAACATGTTTCTTTCAAAGTATGAGTAGATTCTCTTTCAAACTACCATGTGTTAAAAACATTATAATAATAATGTAGAATTATTACTCTGCGTCCCAACATTCAGTTGTTAGGGCTCGTATAACAATTAATTAAACGCCCATTGTTACTAATAAGTTACTATTACGCATTACGTCGATAGAAGCTGAGTTCGGGTATTCGTTTGGAGCGGATCAAGAGTACAGAGCACGTGGAGGGGATTAGGAGTAGAGCATGAGTGAATTACGCAACCCATACTCTTAAATGGATGGAGTAACTCTACGACATTCCCGAAAGCGAAAGAGTGTGAGTAGGGTATTTGAAGTAAATAGAGTTATTTCGAACGAATACCCGAACTAGAGTAAAATGTTACAAAATACATTATTTTGAAAATTTAGGCCTTATAGAATTAAATGCTTATAAGTAGAGTTGGCCACACGCGCCAACAGGCAGCTGCGTCGTATCTATACGGTTGCATACAAGCCTCAGTGTAACTTCGACCTTCCATTAGCGCGGTACGTGTTGTTTAGAAATGTTGCGTACGTCGCGCAAACGACCCAAGGCGGACCAAGTTAGAGAATTTTTAGCCGAAATTCCTGGCAACGTATGATGGCGCTAAAATTGAATGTGTAGTACGTAATGTCCCGTTGATGAGTTGGTCCAAAAGGAACTGTCTACGGCACGGAAACAGTGAACGGCATGCTTCAAAAAACTTGCACGCGAGACTATGACAAATTAATATTTAATTTATGTGTTACTTTTATTGTATGTAATATACCGTTTAATTTACTAGACAAGGAAGCGTTTGTCTTGTTTTGGAATAACTATTTGGAGTACAAATTACCAAGTCGGACATCGTTACGAAGGATAGTGCCATCTGCTCGTGAATATGTTGAAAAAAGAATTAAATCGGAGTTGAAAGAAAAAAAAATGTGGTTATGTGTGGACGAAACGACAGATTGTAAAAAACATTCGGTCATTAATATAATGGCACCTAAAATGGAACCGCATCAATCGTCACCTTCAATTCTATTAGCTTCCAGACGAATACAACAATGTACTGCCGAAGTAATTGTAAAGTTAGTGTTAAATACACTGGAAAACTTTCAACAAACCAACTGTTGATGTTTATGAGGCCGGTCTCTTAAAAAGCATTGTGTTAACTTGTTACACATTACGTGTAAAATTCATGCTTTCAATCTTGTGGCAGATGGTATCAGAAAATGTTATCCTGAGGTAGACGCTTTAATAGCGCATACAAAAGCAGTGTTTGTCAAATCCCCGAAACGTATTCGTGAATTTCACAGACTGTGCCCCCGTATACCTGAGCCACCAGAACCTATTCTTACACGTTGGGGAAATTGGTTAAATGCTGCGTTTTATTATCATAAATATTATGAGAATATTAAGAACGTGGTTTTACAATGCGATCCAAAGGAAGCTGCCGCTATCAAGAAAAGCCAGTCGAAATTTCAAGATAGTCGGGTTAAAACGGATTTAAAAATTATTCACAACAATTACTTCGGACTAGCGGAGGCAATAGAAAAGTTACAAGATCCTTCGGTGTCGTTAGTGGAATCTGTGCAAATAGTGCAACATGTTCACGCACAGCTATGCGCGATAGAAGACGCAAAAAATTTTTGTGTTCTAGAAAAATTTGAAAGTGTTTTAGAGAACGATTCTGATCTTAGCACATTAAGACACATTTGTGAAGGTGCGTTAACAGAACCGTTAAGTTGTTTCAAAGCATATTTTAATTACGCAAGTATAACGTCACTAGATGTAGAACGTTCGTTCTCTGCATATAAACACATTTTTTCCTCGCGCCGCACTCGGTCTGTCGAAACAACTGTTGAAACGTACCTAATGTTACAGATATTTAACAGACATTATTCACTTTGCGATTTCACGGAGGACTCTTAAAATGGTAAGTGTTTGAGCACGCATTATTTTATTTTTATTTAACAACTACGCGAAAGTATTTACGACAGCAAACATCTACACACAATAGCTCTAGTGGAATCCGAGGCCTAATCGAAATAACGCCGCTGCCCGTTGGCGCGCGTGGCCAACTCTACTTATAAGAAATAAAAAAAAATACCTTGACCATTTTAGTCTCTTCTGTTTATCGCATAATACCAGATTTTACAGCACAATGCCATTATTTTAATTTCGAAAATGATGATGGATTTTTAGAAATTCCATCAAAAGGTTACACACAAGAATACAAATAAATGTTACTCCCAAGTAATTTATTGTTAGTTAAAAAAAAGTTTCCAACAGTAATGCTTCAGTATGGGAGACTAGAAGAATTTCGGATTTGCAATTTAGGGCTTTAAAGTAACACCTAACCGGAGCGATTATTTTGCCGTATCGATAGAATACATTATTTTAAACAAAAAAAAGACTAGACGCTACTTTGCCTATGTTTTTTTGATCTATTCCTACATACATATGGTGCGTTTAAAACTAATACTGATTATTTTATGTTGGACGTCACTTATGTTTTAAAATACAGCAAACACCTTCTAGAATATAAGACCTCAGTGCTTGCGTGTGACGTTATTAGTAGCGGCCCGTCAAACAAAATATTCGATACTCTCTTTTTAGGGTATTGGAAGTAACTAAGATTTTATTACAATAAATAAGATGTATTATACAAATACAACAAATTAAAATAAAAATAAGAATTCTAATGAGAAAATGAGATCAATCACACCTTTAAGAGGATGGAACGATTCACCGCAAGCGTTTCGCCGCGGCCGATTCGCCCTCGAGGACTGTTCACAGCAGGTCGTTTCGCCGTGGATTATTTCACCGCGGTTGTAATCTGATTGTAATGCACAACTAAATTTACATTGACGTAATTTTTACAAGGAAATGACATTTAACACAGATATGAATATAGATTGTTTTGATGAACGCACGATCGAACATGGCAAAATCGTGGTTCGATCGCCACTAATGTGCAACAACACAAGCATTCACATATGTTATATTTGATCGTTGCTTGCTGAACGGTTAATTCTCAGCAGGTTAAAAGCTGAAGTTAAAGATCTGTAGATCATTCCGGATGAACAGTTTGGCTTTCGTAGCGAACATAGTACCACCCTGCAGATCCTTAGGGTAGTGGAATACATTAAACAAGGATTCTGCGTGCGTCAATACACAGGAGCAGTATTTTTGAACGTTGCGAAAGACTTCCACAAAGTCTGGCACGAGGGTCTTCTCTTTAAGATGCAAATTGCAGGAATGTCCACCGGCATAATTAGGATATCGTCGTTCCTCTCAGACCGGAAGTTTCGAGTGCGGATGGATGGGCAACGCTCTTTAGCAAGAGGACTGGCAGCTGGGGTACCACAGGGCTCTGTGCTATCGCCGATCCTCCTTTCAATCTTTATGAGTGACATCCTGACAGACATCTAGGTAGGTTCCGCCTTATATGCTGATGACGTCTGCATCTTTACGAGATCGGCGAGTGCGCTAGACTGCAAGACTTCCTGTAGGCACTGGAAGAGTGGTACTCCAGTTGGGGGATCTCCATCAATGCGACCAAAAACTCGGCCGTGTTATTCACCAGATCCAGCCGCCGTAAGAAAAAAGATGGTGATCCGGCAAATCTTCTCGTCCTGGGCGAAGCGATACCATGGAGCAGGTAAGTGAAGTACCACGGGGTCATCTTGGATAGTAAATTAATTTGGGACAAACATATCGATCACGTCCGTCAATAAAGCCCGGCAAGCTATGGGGGCTTTAAATCCGATTATGAATCGTCGAAGCAAGCTCTCCCCTAATAGCAAAATCCACCTCTACCTTGTGGTGATCCGTCCCACTTTAACTTACGCGGCAGCAGTCTGGGCAACCGCTGCTAAACGCCACGTTGCCAAACTTCAAGTCATCCAGAACCGGGTACTTCGAACAGGTGTGGACGCTCCCTGGTACGCGAGGAACGCGATACTCCACAACGACCTGGGGATTCTGTATATCATGGATTATATCCAAGAGGCAACCTCCAAGACCCTTATTCCCGCTATCCGACACAAGAACATTGTATTTAAGAACGCTCTAAATTACGACAGAAATATTGTCTGGCCTTAGAAAAGGCCACTAATGATCTTAAATAATTAATTCATCAACATCAGCGTAGGTATTTAAAAATAACCTACGCCCACAATTGTTGTGGTCTCAAAACAACTTAAAAAGAGAAGAAAGAAAAAAAAATAGCGATGACTGAGATAGGGATTGAATCCAGGGACTCAAAAACCAATGCATTGACCATTGATCGTTGTTGTGATCGCCACCGTCACCGAGGCAGTCTGTCCGGCGCTTAAGAGTTACCTTTGCGTTCGAGCACGCCGCACTTACTTAACATTGCAATTACTAAATGCGACTAAATGACTGATAATTATTACACGATTATTTTCACTTGAAAGCATCAGAACAACCAGAATAACACAAACATCCCGGATCTCGACCTACACGTCATCGCGATTTGACAATTCGATCGAAGTCCCGACATGCCTTGCACTAACCTAGACCGCGACGCGTGACGTATTCTAAAAATACGTCCTCAACACTGTGGAAGGTGTTGGTACAGGATGCCTTAACTTGGGTAGAATCAAATTGGTAAAGTTGTACTGTTCTGAATGCTAAGATTTTTTATTTTCGTACAACCAGAGGCCTCTTGAGAGAGAAAAAGAGAGAGGAGAAGTTATTGGAAAAGCTTTGCTTCTGCTGTGGTAACCGTGATCAATTGCTTACTGCTTAGCTTCTAATTTAAATGTTATTTCTGGTGTGGTTTACACGTTGAGATATTATGCCAATTTCGATTTCCCTCTCTTTCTCTTCCATATACGTTTGGAATTATAAGCAATGCCTTTATTTATCTTTATTTCTTATTAACTCAACATACAAATTAGAAACACAATATCTACATCTTTGATGCAGTCTATTGGGAATTTTACATTCTAGAAAAATAGTACATTTCTTACAGTTGAGTTATTGGTAAAGCTAGGGTATTTATAGCAACTTTGAGTTGACGTTTTGCCGTAAACTGAACATTTGTGGTAGCTTTTTATGGTACATTTACACGTAGTAAAATGATTGAAACTTCGATAGTAGAAATGAACAATAACAAATAAGTTGTCTTCCGGATTAAGGTTTTGTTTTGGATAACGATGATCTAGTAACTTTTAAATTTACATCCAATATCCAATTACTAACACACAAACCTCGCACATTTACACCATTGTATATTTTAATTTGTACATACAACAAATCAAATACACCTCACCTATTTCTAGATGGAAAAAATATTTAGCTATGCTTGGAAAGGTAAACGTGGCTTGACAGTAGATGAAAAGTATAATTTAAAGGCTCCCGCCGAAGAGCAGTACGTTGACGACGACCAGGGCTTACAAAGAAGACATGCCGTAGACACCACGTTGATCGTTCACTTTTTCGGACCAAAAGGAACCAACACGTTGAATTTCGAAAATTTCCGACATTTCATGTTGTACCTACAGACTGAAGTATTGGAACTGGAATTCAGCGAGTTCTCCAAAGGATTACCAACGATATCTGAATTGGATTTTGCGAGAATCTTACTCAGGTATACGTATTTGGATACGGACGAGTACGATATGTATTTAGACAGATTACTGGATCGTATGAAAGATGCCCAAGGGATAACGTTCGAGGAATTTTTCGCTTTCTGTCAATTTTTGAATAATATGGAGGATTTTAGTATCGCAATGAGGATGTATACGTTGGCTGATCATCCCATTTCAAAAGGTAAGGTGAATATAATTCGTAGAAGAATTTCAATCCAGATTGGTAAAATACAAATCACGAATCTTTGGAAACGAATTTCACGACGTCCAATTGACTCTGACCGGTTTGTGATTCTTCTATGAATAAACTTAATATACACATACAATGCTGGATTGTAACCGCTGCGGCCCTTCTATCTCTATATTCGTCAATTCATAAACTTCATAAGTTAAATTGCGATCGAGATACAAATCAGTCGCGACCAGTTAGTACTGAGTGTAGCGCTATGCTTTATTCCAGTTCAAGATCTAAGTAAATATTTATTCTTATAATTCACATAATAGCGAAAACCTGAGTTTAATTAATAAAGGAATTAACTTTAAAATATCTACATCTTATAAACTGAAAGTAACGTATTACAGAATCATAAAATGAATAACTGTATTCTGCTAAAGAATCCTACTGCCTAAAATAAAAAACTTAAATGTTTGAAGTGAAAACGCAGAGCGAGAAAGTAAACAACCGTTTGTTACTGCTTAGATCTTACTTGATTCTAAAATAAAAAAAAAATTAAATCGAACTGTATCGTACTCAATAAAAACTATAGCCGGAACTACAATAATGAATAACAAAAAAAATTGCTCCATACACAAAACTAGAATTTTTAAGGAATGATATATATAGAGCAACACAAACTGTGCTGAAAGCCAGTGGCTGACGCATAAAAATTTACACAAAATAAACACGGCCGGGACAATTCGGTATAAGCATCAGTATAACTGCGACTCGAAAGCCGATCTGTTGTGTATGCATCTACGCTGTCGTATACTATATCGTAGTTCTTCGTTTTTTTTGAAAATGTTTCCTACGTCACGAAAACGACCAAAGTTGGACACAATAAGAGAATTTATTGCAGAAATGCCTGATTTAAAGTGTGATGGCGCTAAAATTCAATGTGTAGTGTGTAAAATAGATTTAATGTGTTGGTCGAAAAGTGATTGTCTACGTCACGTAAATAGTGCAGGGCATGTTTCAAAAAAAAATTCCACACGAGATTATGACAAATTTAAATTTAATTTATGTGTTTATTGTATGTAATTTGTCATTTCATTTACTAAGGAAGAAAGCATACGTCTCGTTTTGGAATGAATATTCGGACTTTAAGTTACCAAGTGAGAGAACATTACAGAGAGTTGTGCCGTCTGCTCGTGAGCATGTCGAGAAAAGAATTAAATCGGAGTTGCAAGATAAAAAACTGTGGTTATGTGTGGACGAAACAACAGATCGTAAAAAACATTCTGTGGTTAATGTAGTGGTACGCACAATGGAACCACATCGACCGTCACCCTCAATTTTACTAGCTTCCAGTCGAATACAACAATGCACTGCCGAAGTAATTTCAATGTTGGTGGTAAATACATTGGAAAAGTTTGAACTTTCAACAAATCAACTGTTGATGTTTATGAGTGATGGTGCCGCAAACAGGCCTACTGTAGGTCGATCTCTTAAAAAACATTGTGCTAACTTGTTGCATATTACATGTAAAATTCATACTCTCAGTCTCGTAGCAGATAGTATCAGAAAATGTTATCCCGAGGTAGACGCTCTAATAGCACATACAAAAACTGTGTTTGTAAAATCCCCAAAACGTATTCGGGAATTTCATAGACTATGCCCCGGTATTCCTGAACTTCCACAACCTATTCTTACTCGTTGGGGAACATGATTAGAGGCTGCATTTTATCTTAAATATTTTGAGAATATAAAGAACGTGATTTTAGAATTCGACCCAAAGGAAGCTACGGCTGTCAAGGTAAGCCGCTTGAAATTTCAGGATAGTCAAGTTAAAACAGATTTTGAAATTATTCAGAACAATTACGTGGGATTAGCGGATGCGATAGAAAAACTACAAAATTCTTCGGTGTCGTTAGTGGAATCTTTGCAAATAGTGCAACATGTTCACGCACAGCTATACGCGATAGAAGACGCAAGAAATGTTTGTATTTTAGAATGGTTTAAAAGTGTTTTAGATAAAGACTCTGATTTTGGCACATTAAGACAAATTTGTGAAGATGCGTCAACAGAACCGTTAAGTTGTTCCAAAGATTATTTTACTTACGCAAATATAACGTCACTAGATATAGAACGTTCGTTTTCAGCATACAAAAACACTTTTTCTTCACGCCGCACTCACTTTGCCGAAACAACTTTGGAAACATATCTAATGATACAAATATTAAATAGACATTATCCACTTTGTGATTTCACGGAGGACTCTTAAAACGGTAAGTGTTTGAGCACGTATCACATTTAATTTATTTTGTGTAAACTTTTATGCGTCCGCCACTGGTTTTCAACGCAGTTGCGTTGCTCTAGATATATATCAATAAATTTAATCAAATGCTCGAAAATTCCCCCGTTTTTTCCGAAAAAATGTGGTTTCCTAGGCGGTGTATCTACCAATACAATAAAATATGCTTTTCTATATTAATTCATTATATTTTACCATACATTTCATCATTTCCAATCCATTTCTTGCTACATTTCAGTATTTATTTTCTTTTTATTTGTAGACGAGTTTCACCGTGCGGTCAAAATTTGTACAGGAACGAGCTTAAGTACGCATTTGGTGGATACGGTGTTTGCGATCTTTGACGTAGACGGTGATGGTCTTCTTAGCTACAGAGAATTCATTGCAATTATGAAAGATAGACTCCATCGTGGATTTAAGGTATTAAAAACGTCAAATTCTTAGTTTATCTAAGCCTGTTTTATAATTTTTTTTAGTCGTCAGCGAAAATTGAAGGATGGGAAGCATTCAAGTCGTGTATTAAGCAGGAAATGAAAACCCCTAGATAAATGATACGAAACTATCCTACTGGGCACATATTGACAAAGCATTAATGGAATGTTGAATAAATTGTTTACTTCTAATGTTTAAAAAATAAGGACTATGAGCTGAGACTGAAGCGTGCTAAACAATGCCAGCAGCAATGGGTTAACTAAGTTACTTACATTGTCTAGTCGACTAGTATTACATTGGCAATTTGTTTCTAGATAAAATAAAAGTATAAGAATAAACAAAAGTATTTTCAAGTGAAATATCAAATTTTAGATTTATCGTACTTGTAAGATGTTAATATTTATTCGCTTTCTATTGTATTGACCTATTGACTGTGACAGGAGATTTGCACAACTTGTTTGAAAAAACAGAATAAGTTAAAAGGAATATTTTTTAAAATGCACAGTGTACACAATAATGTAATATTTTTATATATTAACAATGCAACGAAAACCACCTTAGAAGACGATTGTACGAGCTGAGTCAAATTAAGGGCATATCACTCTTGTTTTCATTATTACCGAAGCGATTCAGAAAATATGGGTCGTAATTTCATTTGTATATCTATACAGCAAACGTGAAATCGTAGCTTAATATAAGAACAAAAATATGTACATTCATTTAGTTGAGTAATTTTTGGCGCGGATGACATATTTCCAAGAATTATGTTGTCTCTTTCATGTTGTACTTTTGCGGGACCTCTCTGACGATTCAACAATTTTTTTACAAATGTGAGCAATTAGAACGTTATAAATAGCTACACTAACACTGCCGAGTATTCTTTTTTTAATGTAAATCGCAATGAATTATTCTGCTGTAGTACAACAATAAACTGGACGCTAATATTAGGTTGTATCAAAAGCTTCCGCCACTTTTCGTACTTACCGCATATAAATGATGATAAATACTCTTTAAAAATAAATAAGAGTGTCACCTGTCATTTGCCATTTTAAAGTGTGGTGTTAACCAGTTTAGTCTGTAGTCTGAGCTATTTGTTTTTCTGTCAGGTTTATTGATAATAAGCCTTCATAATGTTTGAAGAAAAATATGCAGTTCGTGTCTTAATAAGACATTATTAACGACTACGGCAAAAGAAATCTGTGTAATCGAGGGTGACTGCACGACTAATCGACGAACTGTGTTAGATTGGTTCAAGCGCTTTTCTAGTGGGAACATGAGCTTGGAACACAAGCCGCGTTCAGGTCGGCCAAGCATCCTGAATGAAGAGACTGTGCATACTGCACTGGAAGAGCAGCCCCATGCTAGTGGTCGTGAATTGTCAAGGGCATTGGGAGCTTCAAAAGACACTATCGTTCGACATTTACATCGTTCAGGTTTCAGCAACAAACGTCCCCGAATTGATCCACACGAATTAACCGAAAATCAAACTCAACGGCGAGTACAGATCTGTAGAGAATTGCTTCAAAACCCCATTTATGATCGTTTTTGGCGGCGAATTGTGACTTCAGATGAGAAATGGATCTTTTTTCTTAATCCTGACGGGAGACGCCAATAGGTCCCTATTGAGCAACAGCCCGATACGGTGATTCGACGTGATCGCTTTAGAAAAAAAGTTATGTTAAGCGTATGGTGGAATTTTCAAGGAATAGTGCATTTTGAGCTGGTACCAGATGGCAGAGCTGTTGATGCCGAACTGTATGCACAACTGGATAGAATGTATGCTGCCTTAACACAGTAATACCCGGCATTAGTGAATAGAAGGCGAGTGTTACTTCTCATCACGACAACGCACCAGCTCATAGATCACGTTTAACCCAGCAGAAAATCCAGGAGTTAAATGGAGTGGAAATTTTACCACATCCACTGTATAGCTCGGACATCGCTCCATCCAATTATGGCCTATTTCGTTTAATGGAACATGATTTGTGTGACGGCGGTTCCGTAATGCTGAAGAAATCGAAATGGCATGTCGAGACTTCTTTACGTCGAAAACAGAGGAATGGTATTGCGATCAAATTCGAAAATTGGCTGAAAGATGGCGTATGGTAATTGAAGTTGATGACGCTTACATTGCACACTAAGTTGTTTTTTGTATTTGTAATTTCTTTAATTATATATAATAAATATTATATGTCCGAAAAGTGGCGAGAATTTTTGATACAACCTAATAGAATACATGCTTTTCTCTATTAATTCGTGTGCGTAAGAGGGTTTGCTCCTGACTGTGGTAGAGTTAGGTGTTGTGACAGTGACCAGGTGATGGTAATAAAGCCAAGCTCTAAGTTTACATAAAATTCTAATCACTATTGTCTAATGATTACGATGAAATATTTTTTTTAACTTAATCTAACGTGTTAAGTCTTCCCTTTCTAATATCTTTGCATTAACTACACCTCCTTGTTAAAAATAAAGCTCGTACATCTTTGTTCATTTGGGGATTTTTGCACTCAATACAACAAGATATCTCCAGATGAATCAAATAATGCTATAACCAAAACAATAATAGGTTTATAGTTTTCAAATACATAATTGCAGCCAGTTTTTCGTAATTATTTTAAAACTTATCGAAGTACGTACAATGCCATAAATTTGACAGTGTAGTGTAATAGAGAAAATAGCTTAATTCTTCAATATGCATTTTTATTTTAGAAAATATTAAGATATATATTATTGAAGCTTACTTGTAATATAAAGGTATTAAGATTTAATAGTTGCCAATGTAAGCTATTTATTCAAATGTAAATATATTTGATCAAATATTGAACAATAAATGAATATTTATTGAAATTTGTGATTAATTACTATAAGATCGCTCTTGATTTTCAACAAACGGCATTGTTGATGCTGTGGAAGTAATAATGAAGAACCAATGCGCATCCGTCCCATAAACAAAGCCCAATAGAGATTCCACAACTACGTGCGGAAGAAAAATTATACACTACTGCTAAGGTATTTTAGATAAATTGCTATAACGTGGCACATTTTTGTAGAGAAATTAAATATCAGAACTCAAAGCTCGCCAATACATAAGCAATACGCAAAATTTAGCAGCGTCCAGAATGTGTATATTGTTTTCTATCTTGAATTCGTTACAACTTAGCTATTCGAATAACGAAGGAAAATAATTAATGACATTTTCTCTTATTCATCCATACTTTAACATTACTGTAACCTATATGTTCAAAATTTTTTGTTGAAACAACTAGACTTGACATAGCAGATTTAGATATCCTTTTTGTACTGAGCAGTATTTTACTCAAATTAATACATATGAATAAAAGTCTATGCATTTATAGTGCATATTAAAGATTACATAGCAACCCTCTTCTACTAGAACAGCTAGTGATGCGTTGTATATTCATATTTAGTGATAAAATAAATCACTGAGTTCTGTCTGTTTACCTCATTTAATATCTAAAAAAAAAACTATAGCATGCTCTAAATTATTTGTACCTCTATTGGCTAAGATAATCAAAGAACACCAATAATCAAGCAAATTTTGTTAAGTAACAACTAAAGTTCGCAAAGTCGCTGCCAGACCACGGGCGCGTGATAAGGCAGGTGACATTCCCGTAATACCATTCTACGTGCCAATAAAAATATTATATTACGCACATACCTGAGACGGAAGAAACAATTGCGCAAAGAATATCAGTCTGCAGATATTATTTCAGTTCGTTTGATGTTACCCTGTTTTACTAGCAAATATGAGCGAAGCAACAATTTGTCAAAATTATTATTGGAACCGATCACAATGCGAAAAACACGTCGATAGCACAAACCATAAGTTGGAATAAACCTGGTCAAAATCTAGTCCTGTAGGTAACCGAAAAAAAATTGAGATCTGGATATCCGAATCCAAAACTATCCGGATCCAGGTCCACTATTCGATTCTAGGATCCAGATCCACTATCCGCTTCTTAGATCCAGATCCGTTATTTTGCTATGTAGAAAGTATTTAATAAAGAAAACATCGAATTTGTTGTGTGGAGAGTTTTTAAAATACGTGCATTCAGAATAAGACCGGGTTCCATGCACACAATTCAAAGTTACTTTCCGTTACATAGATGTTCAATAAATCTAGTGATTATTACGGCTATATTGTTTGATAATTACTCGACCTATTGCAGGTAATTACTCGGAAAGGTTGTTCGAGAACGGGGCTGGATCCACGTTATAGGATAATGGATTCGATCGGATAAAGAATCCGAATTCAAGATCTCGGATAAAGAATCCGAATTCAAGATCTCCGATAAAGAATCCGAATTCAAGATCTCGGATAGCGGATCCGGATCTGAGTTATTGGATAACGGATCCAGATCCGAGGTTTCGGATAATGAAGCCAATCCAAGGTTTCGGATAATGGATCCGGATCCGAGGTTTCGAATAACGGATCCGGATCCGAGGTTTCAGATAGCGGATCCGGATCTGAGGTTTCGGATAATGGATACGGATAACACCAAGGTCCGGATAGTAAATTATCCGCATCCGGATAACAGCTCTCAAAAATCCTATGCCGAATTTGTAATGGATTTAATATTTACGATGAATGTTTGCAACATTTCATTTAATATAACATCCAAAAAGAATAGTTTCGTAAGTTTTGGGACAAATATAACCCCGATTAGAGATTGACAAATGAATCGATGTTGCGAAATTACCACGTCTGCATGAAAGAATAGGGAATATAATATGGCGTGAAGTGCACGGTAAAAATTGTGGCTGACCGCAGATGAAAAAGGATTTAAAGAAAAACTCGGAACATGGTATTGTTCAAATATTAAAACTAAGAGGATCGTCTCCTCTATATTTAATAGCAGGTACAAAAGTTCGAAATTTTGGCAACCCAAGTGTTGATGTTTGTGACTGACAGCTATGATTCGTGCTGACCGCATGCTTAAACTTAATTTCCTTTAATTGTTGCATGTAATGTGTATCCTGTATGCGTTACATCTCGTAGCCGAAGCTATTCGGCTCTGCTATCCAAATGTAAATGAACTAATAGCATAAACAATTTTACAACTATAAATTTCAAGACCACCAAGTTGAAATTGATTTACAATTTTAAATAACTACCAAGTAATAACGAATACCATTTAGTCGAAAAAATATTGCGTAATTCTAAATAATCTTGCGACATTCGGAACAGGTCTCTACAAGCTGGCCGGGAGCGCAGTTGCAGTAAATTGACCGGCTAGAGAACATTGCAGCTCCACATTTGCCTTGTTCTAACCCTTGAGAAAGTGTGCTGTTGTGTTGATACCCCAAGTGCCACTGAAATGCCGAGAAATTGTAAAAATAATCCCAATTCGTTCTGCGACGTCTGCGGCGAGTTGACTTTTAAAACCCAGAAACGTTCGTTTACACCGTTAGTTAAAAAATGTTATGAACTTTATTTTAGTTGTAAAGTAGGCGACCAGGATAAAAGTTGTGTCACATGTGTTCGGCTTCTCACAGCATGGGCAAACGGTTCACGTCATATGAGAGAACCTAAAGACCACGTTTCGGACTGCTACTTCTGCCTGACAAATATAATTGGTATTACATCAAAATTTAAGCACACTGGTGTATATCCTAATCTACCATCTGCACTGAGACCAGTACTTCATAACTAGAAGTTACCTGTACCAGCACCTGCAGAAAACATGACTTTGAGTGATGATGAGTCTCGTGATGAGAAAGCACATCAAGTAACAGAAGAAAATTTGAATTTGGATCCCACATTTGTATCAGGATGTTCTTCAAATGAACCACATTTGCTGACTCAAGGAGACCTTAGTGACCTTGTTCTACTTCAGAGTGACAAAAATTTCGTTTTATCGTAGTCGTCATGCCAAATTCAATGATTACGTCTCTCTTGAAGATGACCTCGTGTTCTGCAATGATATTTTCTCGGTTATGAGTGCACTTGGCCATGAATATCACACTGATGAATGGCGTTCGTTCATTGATTCATCCAAAGCTAGCTTAAAAGCCGTTTTACTTCACAGTGGAAATAAATTGCCCTCAATTCCTCTGGCCCACTCAGGCAACACGAAGGAAACATACAACATGAAGATTCTTTTAGAAAAAATCAAATACGATGAATTTAAGTGGAATATCTGCAGCGATCTAAGGGTTGTGGCGCTATTACTCGGATTGCAACTCGGCTTCACGAAGTATTGTTGTTTCCTGTGTGAGTGGGACAGTCGAGACAAGAAAAACCATTATGTAAAGAAAGTGTGGCCGACACGAACATCATTGACTCCAGGAGTTAAGAATGTCATCAGCCCCCCTCTTGTCCTCAGAAAATTTATCTGCCCCCTTTACATATAAAACTAGGACTTATGAAAAATTTCATCAAAGTAATGGACAAAAACGGCCGCGGATTCGAGGAATAAGTTTCCCAGAATCAGTGATGCTAAAGTAAAGGAGCGTATATTCGTAGCACCCCAGATCAGGGACTTATTTCGAGACAAAAAGTTCGATATAGAGCTGAAGAAAAATGAAAAATCCGCCTGGCTGCCATTTAAGAATATTTGTGAGAACTTTTTAGGCAATCACAAATCCGAAGACTACAAGAACATTGTAAAAGACTTTTGACTTCGTATGAAACATTGCGGTGCAATATGAGTCTAAAAGTTAATTTTTTAGACTCACATTTAGATTTTTTCCCGGACAATCTTGGAGCCGTCAGTAACGAACATGGGGAAAGATTTCACCAAGATATTTTGAGCATCGAAAAGCGCTACCAAGGCAAGTGGAGCCCTATGCTGGCAGACTATTGCTGGACACGGATGAGAGACGTTCCTGACGCCAAATATAGTAGAAAATCATAGATAGATAGATAGACTTTAATTCATTACCAGTGGTGTGGAATTTACAATAAACAACAACATAATCACAACAATACAATATAACAACTACAACTACAAAGAACATATGCTACCTGGTATCACAGTGCGCAGCAAGCAGGAGGTCAGGAGAACAAAAAAACTCAACTGTATAGCAACACTTATCTTTCAGAGACTTTTTAAGACGGCACCTGAATCGCCCAAGTGAGCCCTACCTCAACTCCGCCGATAAATAATTGTAAATCTTTGTACCTAGACGAATGTAGCTATTATAAAACTTGTTAGAATTTGCCACATCGCAGTGAATATGGTCTGGATTTCTTGTAAAAATAGTCATGTACCCCAGCATTCGTCTCGAAATTCTCAAGGTAACTATGCACGTATGATGCAGCGTCAAGTATGTAGAGATTGCAGACCGTTGGGACTCCAAGCTCTAGAAAGGGCTCTCTACAGGTTTCCCTTGGACTTAAATTTTTAATTATACGTATTGCTTTCTTTTGCAAAAATAGAATAGAATTTAAATGTTTGTTTATGCCCCAAAAGAGCAGACCGTAACTTAAATGTGAATTAAAGTGGGCATAGTATATTATTTTTAATGTATTTATATCGCATAACTTCTTCATTTTTCTTAGGACGTATAAAGCTTTATTTAGTTTGGAGGTGATTGTACTAACATGGAGGTCCCAATTCAACCCGCTATTCAACGTTAATCCCAACAGTCTGGAACCAGACACACCTGCGATATCGATATTGTTCATCTGTAAAATCCCGTCGCCCCTCCCTTCTTCGAATACTAATACCTTAGTTCTTTCGGTATTAAAAACTAGTCTACTTAGAGACAGCCATTAGTTTAATTGTTGCAACGTTATTTTTACATTAAAAGTTAACTCATGATCATCGCGCCCAGTTAATACAACTGTAGTGTCGTTGGAGTACAGTGTGACGCTGCCAGATACAGTTGCTGGCAAGTCATTTATATATAAAAGGAATAAGAAAGGTCCCAGTATTGGGAAAAAATATTTCTAAAATGTACATTTTAGAAATATTTTTAGTTGTTTTATAAATAAATACATTATACACATTGTTCTACTATTTATTGCGCTGTCACTTAGAAACTCTGCCTGATAGAATATTTCTGAAAAAAGATTTGAATTCAGAATAAAAAATTGCTGCAAGGTTCACATATACCAATTTGCGGGACAAGAAAAAGTTTTAATTTTGTTAACCAGTGTTATCTGTATTAATATGCATTAATAGTTAAATAAAACAAGTGGAGTAAGATGTGAATATAATTTATTGTATTCATTTATTCTTCAACATGTAACAGGTAAAGCAGAAGAAAGAAAGTTAGATGGAAAGATATTCAGTGACTTTGGGCTTATTATCCTTCTCTTTTAACTCCCACAGTTGACAGTACTATTTACTAATAATTACTGTGTTACAACTGCATCAATTAAAGATAATATAACAAGTACATTTATTATTACATGTTTTACCTAAAAATAACAAAAAATATATATTGGAAATAAAAACAGCCTGCAACACAGTAAAATACAGTAGTATCCTTAGTTTTGAAATTAGTTTAAAGTGCCGAAGCACCAGAAATAATTTCAATCAATTCTCTAGTAATGACCGCTTGTCTGGTACGATTGAATGTTAGAGTTAACTTGTCTATCATCTCTCCGGCGTTCTTGCTGGCATTGTCCATAGCGGTCATACGGGAGGATTGTTCGCTGCAAGCACCCTCCTTAAGGGCGTAGAAGATTAAAGACGCCAAAGAAAATTCCAGGTAACTCTGGATTACGTCGTTATCGAGGGAATCGTAAACGGATAGTTTGGGTGCAGCCTGTAAAAATTGGATTCAATTACTTCTAAGTGATCTCATGAAAATTATATTAAGCAATAGCAAATTATAGTGTTTCTACAATATTTTGAAGATCATCTTTACAGTGATTCTACTGTATTTCAAAAACATCTTAACTGTACTAGTGTTGTAAAATCACAAAAAAACGAATAACGTTGCCGCTTGTGATAGGACGCCCTCTCCACTCCTCTGTCCCTAGAAATCCGTCACTGTTGCAAGTCAGTCGTCTAGCATACGTGCTCGAGATATCTGCTCGACACAGATTTGTGGAAATACGTAATACATCTTATTTGATTTTTATCCTATTGATGGACTTTAATCGTTGATTATTTCCAAATAGATACTTAAATGTAATATTGTCGCATATGAAACAAAGGAAAGGTTCTTAATTTAAAAGGAAAAATGATGAGTTCCAAAACTAAATAGAACCTTTCATTATAAAATAACTAGATTACATTTTTGCATTTCCAAATATCCAATATAATAATTGTTTAAATGGTAGTAAGTGCATAACAAATACATAAACTTTTAAATGCAAATTCCAAAACGAAAACATGTTTTCTGAATCTAATTAATAGAATTTTATGTCAAAATGAATCGTATTTGTATGTGTAAAAATTCAGTTGAACCTATTATTATAATAGATTTTCAAATAAGCAGTCATTTGCAATACTGCCTCTAATGCCTCAAACTTTAATCTCATATCTTCACAATGTGATATTTTTCACGATACTTTACATACAATAAGGATAGTCACTGCTCTTTGCTTTAATAATTTTTTGTGACCTGTTGTTTTTTGTACTCGTTTTGTAATTCGTTTAATTAAATGTCCAGTAATTAGAATTTTTTCTGTTGGGCAATAAAGCTTATTATTATACCATTTCATGACTTCTTAGTTTATAAGAACATAATTAAAAAGAAAACTATTGCACAGTATAATTCCGAGACACAAACAAAGCAAATCAAAAATAACTAGAGTCTAGCGCGATGGTCCACTGGCAGCAGCTAGATTGTTACTGATTCTGATTCATTTCCGTCGCGCGACTTCACGCGCCTTTTACTTCTATAGCTAGCAAACGTTGCAACAGTATCCATATATTTTAGCGGTTCACTTTACTACGAAACTTATTAACGCGGTATACTAAACACAGCAGACCGCAATCCCTACGACCGGCCCCGTCCGTATCTCCCGCCTATCTGTGCGTACACTCGGAGCAGCGAATTTTAATATTTCGTATCGCAGCGGTGTGCAGAAATCGCATCCCTGGTAATTAGGTACACCGAACGTCTAATATGTATTTACCGCCGATTTAGAATTATTGTTACCGCAAATGAATTTTAACATGCGCACGTGCGTAATGTAACACGTACATAATCCTCGTCGTGAACAAAGCTAAATAAAATAGAACTTACTGTTACTGTAGCCAAATTGAACACAGGCATATGTTGCGTTGAATAAGAAACAACCGATTTGAACCGATTGTAAACAATCTTGCCCGATGTAAACTCGTACCCTGAAGTCAAGATGGCGTGAGCGAGCTTGGAGGCATCCAGGAATGTAGGAGGCAGACGACCGACTTCGTTGGCTACCAACATAATATTTTTTCCGAAAATACGTTGCAAAATTGCGCGGGATTTATCACCAACGCAGATAACTTTTGTATTCTCGCCCGATTGCTGTAATTCATTACGAATTTGGCGGACAACGCTTGTGTGTACGGCGCCGCAAAGACCTGAAATTAATGAAAAATAGCTTGAACAACAGTTGGTTGCCATATACATATATATATGGCACTAATTAAAAGAAAATATTTTTTCCCGTACCGTTTTCATTCACAAAATTTTAATGAGGAATTATTTTCTTAAAAACATCAGACTTCAAATTTAGATTTTCTGGAAGCTTACAAATGGCAAAGTATCATTTCTAACCCAAACTTTTAATGCCTTCATTTGATAGACATATTTCTTTTGCAACGTTGCAGTTGTTTAATAGATCAATACTGACAACATTAAATTGATTATAAATTTGGGAGACAACGCCAAGAAACTATATATTAGTACAAACCTTCCGGCACACTTTGCTTACTGCAAATCTCTACATTATCTCATTAATAGGTCAATTAAGATTGAGAAAAAGAAGCTTATTTTCAATTCAAATTTCAATTTTGCAGTTACAATAAAGTCTTAGTTATCCAAGTTGCAATTAACTGGGTTCCATATTAAGCGAGCCAAATATATATATTTTTAAATACCGGATTATTCGAGGGTGTTTCAAAATTTATTCGCTTTATTCGAGCTTCGAATCGGCGATTCCCCTATTTACATATAACGCAAACGACGAGAAAGATTCTTCTTAATATATATAATCAATTAATATATATTAGTGGTAATACACTAATTAATTAATTAATTGATTAATTAGTGTACTTGGCACGTGAGAATATTGCCTGTCGAAATGTTATAATATATTTGCAAACAAATAACATCTAGGTATTAAAAAGTGATTTCGTTCCTGGCATACGCACCCGTGGTGTAGTGGTTAGCATGTCTGTCCGACAAACGGGAGGTGTCAGGTTCGATTCCTTATTAGGTCGAGATTTTTTAAAATATTTAATCTCGTCGGAAATACCAAGGAAATCTTGGATTTTCAGATCGTTGTTTGTTTCCAGTCGGATGTAATAGACGGAAAAACGGACATGGTGTAAGGCAACTGAGTATATGGGGAGAAAAACTATTTGTTGATGTATCAGCAATCGATAAATTTAAAGAAAACTTTAGAAAATTAATTGAAGAAAACGGTATACAAGTGACTGAATATATAACTGCCATGAGAGTGGATTGAATTATAAAATGCGTCATGATAAAACGTTGGCATCTCGGCAACAAACTTCAGCCTCTAGACACAAGAGGAGTAAAGAAAGAGTAACTAAAAAAAGTGCTTATGCGAAAATATCAGGAAAACATAAACTGATGGTCATTGGAAGGTTGGTCCGACCAAGAGCTCTGAAATACATTTCACTTCAAGCTCTAAGTGTTCATTACAAAAATCAAAAAAACGTTTGGATCACGAAAACGGACGGAACAACCTGGTTTTACAAAGAGTTTGCGCCGTCAGCAACAAGATTGTTAAAGAAAACTAGTTCTCATTGAGGCAGTTTTGCTGGTAGACAGTGCTCCATCACACCTAGCAAAACATTTACGAAAACATGGCATTCTTGTGATGTTTTTGCCACCAAACGTAACTAGTGTTTTACAGCCCATGAACCAAGGTGTTCTCGAAACTACAGGCTATTGTTTCGAAAGTCTTTTAGAATTCACAGAAAATGAAGATCTCGTGCGCCATTTGCGAAAAATTACACTAAAAAATTCGTATATTGGATCAGGCAGCTAATACAAAAGTCCTGAATTAGAATATTGAATGCCGATCATGATAGTGATTATGATGAAAATGACGAGATGCCTATGAGTGAACTGAACTGCGTACAAAACTAATAAGGTTGAATAATAAAACAGGGGATGAGTTAAGTTTCTTTGACCTGACGCTGCAACTAAAAGGTTCAGAGAATATCACAGAAGATGATGTTAGACATTGGGCTGCGTCTGGTAATGAAGAACAAGAATTTAGCATCGAAGAACTAACTGATGTTATCCTACAGGTGCAAGTGTTGGAGAAAGGAACGGAGATTGAAAACGACTGTATGGCTGAGGAACATATTACATATCAGGAAGGTTTTTTCTGCTTTATGGTTCTTTTATGTATTGAACAACAAATCACAATAATAGACGTGTTGATAGTTATTTCAATGCATTGCAATATGATACCTATTTAATTATTTTATACTTATATATTTATATGCGCATTATTCTTCTGGTGAAAATAAACTACATTCATACAGCTGCTCAGTTTGAACCCTGTTGTATGGGTAACCTTCTTGTTTCTAAAGATACAAGGATGGTTGGATTCTAAAACAATGGGATTTTTGCCGCAGATTCAGAATCTTGTACCAGAAAAACAATTGACTGTACCAGTTCACAGGGAATGACTCCAACTTTGGTTTTTTAAATGGAACACTTGTATATTTTTACATTTTCGGAATCAACGAGTCATTCTGCATCTGAATGCATCATTTTAGTAACCAAACACTTCCACTTCTTTTTTTAAAAGAGTTGGTTGAAAGTCGCAGTTTAGTGGACTATGACAACGATGTTTTGTTTGTGTGCCATGACTGTGAAAAAGAGAGTACCATCTGTCAAAAACAGTTTAACAAGTAACTTATGATGTGAATTTATGCTAGGCGATTATCATTTTGGTACATTCATTTCCACATTAAAACAGCATGAATCGAGTGCTCCATAATGAAAAGGTAGAGATGTTAGAAATGTACTTTCGGTGCTATAAAAATGTAGAGGAAGCTCGAAATATATATAGGCAACGTTTTCTGGAGAGGGAAGTTCCAGAAAGAACGTATTTTCGACTGTTGGAGCGTGTCACGCGTGTCATCGACTGAAACTCGATAAGATTTTAGATAATATGCCACTTCAGGAACGAAGGAATCTCATATTTCAGCAGGATGGCGCTCCAGTTCGCAATGCGCGGCGAGTTGAAACATTTTTAAATCAGCAGTGCTGAAGATTTATAAAATCATGTGCGAAATTTACTGTTAAACATCGATGGCCGAATTTTACGAAAAGTAAGAAACAACATTTTAAGAAGTGCTAATCTGTGCTTAGTTTATAACGGAGAAAATTTTAAACAATACCTTCAGATTAGAATTTTGTTTCCCATCCGTTGTATTTTCTGTTGTTGTGTTGTTATAATTTATACTTCTTAATATAGTAAAAAGAAGTGAAAGTATTTAATTACTAAAATGATGCATTCAGATGCAGAATGACTCGTAGATTCCGAAAATGTAAAAATATACAGGCTGTTCCATTTAAAAAACCAAAGTTGGAGTCATTTCTGGTGAACTGGTACAGTCAATTGTTTTTCTTATACGAGATTCTGAATCGATGGCAAAAAATTCAATTGTTTTGTAATTTAACCGATCTTGCATCTTTAGAAACAAAAAAAGTTACCCATAGAATGGGGTTTAATCTAAACAGCCTGTATATATATAATCGGATAATCCGGGTTTTCGTTTATCCGAAGCAGGTTTCGCCCACTTTACCTCGGATAGCTTGGATTCTACTGTACTTAAAAAAAATAAATAATTGTGCCTTACCCGATCACATAAACGATGCTGTCTCCATTACTAAATTTTTCATTTGTCAGTATTAATATTGCTATAGTAGACAGACATATTAAACCTGTTTTACACGCCGCGATTTATTGGTCAATTAATTGAACAAGTTGACCTTCGATTTTATCGTACCGTGTAAAACCGCAAAAATCGGTACGATTTCTTGAACAATTTATCGTACGATTAATTGAATTGAATAGAACATGTTATATTTTTGCCACGATTTCTCACTAACCTCGCTGTCTTAATACCAACCTAGTAAGAGAAAAATATCTACGAATTTTATTTAGTGTTTTTAAAGTGAGGATAAATTTCGAAAATTTACGGCGAATATAATTTGGTATCATAATCTGCAGACGTATATTCCAATGTAAACTATACGTGCATATAATTCTACATAGCCAGACTGCGCGCCGTTCAACGTGTATATTTTACTTTCTTTGTAAGAGCAAATTATTCAGGTCAAAGGCTCTTGAAAATTTGTCAATTTATTCAAAATGTAATAGAAAAAATAGGTATAACCAAATATCTTCTTGTCTGCAAGAAGGCTACCTATTTAATAAAATGTGGGGCGTCAAATTTTAACATTTTATGGGTGACAACATAATTCTGTTGAATATAACAAAAAATATGGAAACTACAAAAAATAGGACAATTGCAAAATATAAACCTACTTCTAAATTTTTTTTGAAAAACAGACCAATTGCATGTGTTAATTTTGGGACATACTGTATAATATGAATTTTACAAAACCAATTGAGTTTGTGCATTTTCATACCTCTGTCAGAAGTCATTGCAATTATTAATTTCTGTGGAGCATCTTCTGATGGTTGGATTTCGGCCTTTTCATAGAACTGTTGGGCTCCCACACCAACAGGTCTAGCTTGCTTCAATTCCCTTTCAGCACGCGAGTATTTAGCCGCGGATACCATCTTCATTGATTGAGTAATCTTCTGAATGTTTTTCACAGATTTCAACCGAATAGAGATGGCCTTAAGGGTGGCCATACCCCTCTGTTGTTGGCTTTGTTGTACATTCTGTACTAGTACGGGGGCTAAATTTCCAAATCTACCAAACATTTTAAAGGCCGGAACGCTGAAAGATTTATGTATGTTAAAACAATCAGTAATAGTATGATAAATGTGCTGCTTTAACTGCCAAATATGGATTATGTAAGAACTCAAAAATCTATCAAACTAATTTATAACGAAATTATGGAGTACTTATATAACTCTATATAAAATACGAAGATAACTAAATAAGATACATGTAAATTGTGGGAATTTAAACAGAAAATTTACGAAAAATTACAAAAAAACTTCAACTAACCTTTTCACTGCCGTCGGTCAAAAAGCAGTGTCGTTCGTGCCTTGATGTCCGTGTAAATGCGAAAATATACGAAAAGTAACCTTATGCGAACTATTCGTAGGGAACACGATTTAACTGATGTGAAGGTAGAAGATATCGTAAATGATCAATTGGTAAAATGTCAAATTATTTATTTTTTCCAACTATTGGTCAAATTTTCATCAAACCGATAAAATTGTTAAATAGAGCTGCTGCTATCCAGAAATCATGCAGCATTTGCAAAATACGTCAATCCAACTATCATAACCTCACAAATCGATACTCTGGACATTTAAGGTATAGCACACAAGCCACAGACAAAAAGCATGTTAATGTTGGCACGATAGGGCATGTGGACCACGGAAAAACAACTTTAACAGCAGCAATCACAAAAATACTGGAAAAAGATGGCTTAGCTTCTTATATAGCTTACGAGCAGATTGACAAGGCACCAGAAGAAAAAGCGAGAGGTATACTACAAGAGAAATATTGTGAAGATTTGCTGTTCAATAAAAGCATTTGCAGGGATTACTATAAATGCGGCTCATGTTGGATATAGTACCCAAAAGAGACATTATGCACATACTGATTGTCCTGGACATGCAGATTATATTAAAAATATGATATCAGGGGCTTCCCAAATGGATGGAGCTATACTAGTAGTGGCTGCAAATGATGGACAGATGCCACAAACGAGGGAGCATTTGCTTTTGGCAAAACAAGTTGGTGTGAATAAAATTATAGTATTTGTAAATAAAGCAGATTTAGTTGATCAAGAGGTAGGTGAGCCTTTCTAATCTTATTCACCAGGTAGAAAAACCAATGGCTTCTTTTAGGTACTAGATTTAGTTGAATTAGAGATACGAGAATTATTAAGCGACTTTGGGTTTGATGGAAACAATGCTCCCATAATCAATGGGTCAGCACTTTTAGCATTAAATGGTGATAAAAACGAACTTGGTGAAAAGGCTGTTCGCAAACTTCTAAATACTATTGATTCATACATTCCTGATCCCCAACGAGATTTCACATCACCATTTATGTTGCCTATCGATAATGTTTTTAATGTACCTGGTCGAGGTACAGTTGTCATTGGAACAATTACTAAAGGTATCATCAAAAGAAATGATGAGGCTGAACTTTTAGGATTTGATACATGTACAAAGACAGTAGTTACAGATATTCAAGTATTTAAGAAAAGTGTTCCACAGGTATATATCCAAATTTATGTGTAAATTTGAATCTTTTTAGACACTATATTACCACACAATTTTAAAATATTCTTTTTCAAGGCGATACATAGTATGATGATTTTTTTCCTTTACATTTTACAGAATCTTTTTAGAAAGTCTGAACAAAATGCTATCACAAATCTTTTAAGCTAAGATATGCTTATTTAACCTAACTGATCTTAGTGCAGTAGTTGCTAGTTTGAGTTACAGGGTGTCAAAGTTTCATGTTCATCTTAGTTTTTATTAAATAACGTTTATGTGGTCTATAGTTAAAAAAAAACTGAGATCTGGGCATACTTTTGCTGTAATTTACAGGGGGCGCCACTGGTAGTAGTCGCAGAACTTTTAAAACGTCGTAACTATGCCACAATTAATTAATTTTTTTTATTCTTTGCAAGAAAAAGTTTGTTGCCTTCAATACTCATTTTTTGAGGTATTTGAATTTAAAGTTCTACTCTAACTCCCCATTGCTTTCATTCACACTTTATCCAGGCTTAAAATTGGTCCAAATTTCTAGCTTCTTCAAAGGCCAGTAGATGAAATTAATAATAAAACCGCCCACAGACGGTTCTATTTGTCATACTACAACACGACTCAACGGTTTAAACGATAATTGTACCGAGTGTGGAACTCTTGTTCAGTCCGGTTGGATCGTTCGGCAGTATAGGATGCAATAAATTTGTAGTACAAACCGGTTTAATATACGACAAGTTTCAAACACTTGACAAAATTCCGTATCAATACAAAGCATAGTTTTAAGTTATAATCAGAGCTAGATAAAGCACTCCAATACGTTTGGTACGGAAATTTCGAAAAGCTTAAATGCTATATAGGTCTTACTACCAGATTTGAGTTTACATAAAAAGATACCTTCATACTGTGAAAATACAATTTCCGTATCACTTACATGAAATGAGGTAGAAGATTGCCAATGACTAGTTTTTCTCTTGTATCACCAATTTCTTTAAAGATCTCTCTTGTCTGTTATCGTTTACGAGATCACAATGGTAAGCGCTCTAACTCTCGCCGCCTGTATAAACTTTTTATATCCTTACATCTTACATCCATCGCCAAACTTATAGATTATGGAACACTTTTATCAAAGAATCTACAGTTTCAATTTTTATATTACACGCAGTCCGCCAAATACCTTGTAAGAAGACTTAGCATAAGTTTGCTCAGATTGAAATGTCATCCTCCTCCCAATTTACTTGAACATTTTTAAAACCATTGTTCTGTACTCATTCCAATTGGAAGGTTCTGTGCACTTCGCGGGTTGATGCATGTCCGAAATTTCTTACTAGTTAAGCGATTACTGCATATTCTATTACATATTCATCATTCAAACAAATTAAGCCGTTATGAATTAAAATAAGTGGCGATTGGTGGTGACATAAATGTGAGGTCAAGGACAAAGTTTCGATTTCTTCATGCATATCGTGTACATTGTACTTTACAAAAAAATACACGAGGAAATCGAAGCTTTGTCCTTGTGTGTTCTGCAGCTCCTCAGCCACAGTGCATCAGCTGCCGCTAAAAATAAGTGAAAACAGTTTCAATTATAGGCAAAAGCTGGAGATAATGTCGGCGCCTTACTAAGAGGTATAAAACACAAAGCAGTTGATAGAGGTATGCTAGTATGTGCAATAGGCAGCGAAAAACTTAGCAATCGTTTCAAGGCGACAGTATACTTTTTATCAGGAAGTGAAGGTGGAAGATCAAAACCAATTTTAAGCAAATATATACAACAATTATTTAGTAAAACATGGAGTGCACCGTGTAGAATAGATTTGGGTAATTTTCGTAAAAAACACCTCAAAAAAGATCTATTCATATTTTGTTGCAGATAACAATGTTGGTATGATTATGCCAGGAGATCATGCAGAAGTTTATATAACTTTACAATGGAAAATGGTTATGACATCAGGTCAATCGTTTACTATACGCGAAAACAATATCACGGTAGCTACTGGAATTATCACTCAAACACTGGAATCAATACTTGTTCCTGGTACATTGGGAAAATTATCTGTTTGACATATAAATAGTTATTAAAATATAAACATTTTTAAGTACACTAAGGTGCTTTATTAATATCTGCATTTATGTACAATTATTATATTAACACCAAGTAATTCATAATAATCATAACCTATTCAAACTGAGTCTTGTTGGTATAATTGGTCGCATTCAGCGGACGTAACCGTTGTGGAACAGTGGAGTGAATATTCAATGAAAATCGAATACCACACATTCCTATTAGCTATTCACTGTCCCACAACGCTTGTGTCCGCTGAATACGCCCATTGTCACACATGAAAGGTACCATCGCTTTCATAAAAATATGGGACAAGGGATACCATTATGACATTACCCATTTTAAACATTTTCCTCCTCCTATCCTACATGGACAAGTTAGTGTCACAAGATTGAAAAAACGTCAAAATGAGCTTATAAGAGTTGACCCAGATTTTTATGAAAGTGATGGTATCAATTTTCTCGGCAGTTTACGGCCACCATTTCATTTGTCACACCGCGCACAACTACGCAGTATTGCCAGATTAGAGTATCAATATTAAAAGAAACATGTAGATTACTAAAAGCATAAAATTGCGACACGACACACACGGTTGTTAAAATTTGATCAAGTATCCAAGGACTTTTTGCAAAATATCAATGTAATTTACCGCGATTTGCGGCACTATCGCAATATTTATGATTTAATTGCCGTTTCTCGCTCTGTATGATTGGACCACCTTTTGCTGCTATTTCTAATAGAGAAAATTTAACTAAACTAACAAATATAAATACCTGTAACTAAAATATTTACATTTCGCTGAATGATTCTCAAATGACAACTAAAGTAAGCAACGAAAATTTAGCAACGTTGCATTGATTTTTGTATATGAATAGTGATCGTATGAAATTGGAGCTGTAAAGTGCAGGATTACCAACATATCCTTTATTCCTGGAATTACTCGTTTAAATCATCCGCAAAATTTAAGAAATCTCAAGTGCGAGTACACTCCACACTAACAATTTATTCAAAAATCGACGAATTTCCGAAATATCAGTTTCTAATAAGTTAATTTGCGTGGTGCGGAGAGTGCCGATACCTTTCATGTCTGTTATACTACCCCACGGCCTTTGCTATCATGCCTATCGTTCACTATATATACTTTCCTATTAGATATATGGATACAAAATATGAATAAAACCGCTTCTGGAGTATCTATCTTACACCTTAAAGAGAATATTCTACAACACGCTGTATATGCAACCCTTTCAATTACGAGTAATTTTTTTATCTGTATGCAAGCTCATAACAGAATTTTTTTTTTCACTAAAAAATCTGTCAAAATAATAATACAACATAACCTATAAGATTAATAAAATACACAGTGACCAAAATGATGCAACAGTACTTAAAAGAGCTTGAGCAGGTAATCTGAAAATCTTTTACAATTCACGAAAAGCATTACACTGAATTAATATTATTATAGGAACCATTCGATGCTGAAGAATTTGTTGAACGTTTAGCTTGGAGAACTATTGCAGAAACAAAAGAAGGCGGTAAAGAAGAATTTAATCCCATACTACTACACGATTCTTTTGTTCAAGCTATTAAGTACAGATTAATTTAAATTCAGATAATGTGATATATTAATAAAAATTATTGTAGGGATTTAACTCTATTGCAAGAACGACAACAGAAGAAATGTGAAAGGCTAGAAGCTAGAGTACAAGATGATGAAGCCGGATTTCGTAAAGAAATTCATTCCTTACAGGACAGCAACAAGGTTGGCTATATTTCATAGTATTGATTAATTTGCAAATCACTTGCATAAAAAATAAAAGAGACTATTATAGGTAGCAATAGATACATTTCAAGATTTAGATGGGAAAATTAATATAGTTGCTGCTAAGGTGTTACATTTGGGAGATCAATTGGATAGTATTAATGGTCCCAGGTCCCGAGTTGTAGAAGCACAACGTTTAATGACACATTTAAATGAATTTCTTACACCTCGATCTTTTTCGTCATCTTCAATTTCATTGTTTTCAGATTCTAGCAGGGTATGTATCGGCTAAATTATATAAGTTGTTCCAGAACTTTATTCTAACAGATGACATCTTTCTTTATATAAAACCTCATTTTGAAGAAAATATTCATACAAATTTCATAGCACCTAAGAAATTTTTATTCTATTAGATCTTTTAAGAATGCTGGTTGGTTTATCCTGTAATAGCTGGTTTATGCTACATCCTATATAAAGCCTGTTTTGCACGCCGCGATTTATTGGCCAATTAATTGAACAAGTTGATCTTCGATTTTATTGTACGGTATAAAACGGTAAAAGTCGGTACGATTTCTTGAACAATTTATCGTACGATTAATTGAATCGAAAGGAACTAACTTTGCTGTTTTAATACCAACCCAGTAACAGAAAAATACCCATGAATTTTGTTTAGTGTTTTTTAAGTAAAGTGAAGTTAAATTTCGAAAAATTAGGACGATTATGATGTATCAGATTTTTAGTAATTCCCCCCTCCTCTTATTAGCGAAACTATACGAATGATCCCGATCGTTAAAAAATTCTCCAATTTATTGTAATTTGTAAAGCAGCGAAGTTCTACCGATTTCTTGGCCAAGAACTTGTTCAATTAACTGGCCAATAAATCGCGGCGTGTAAAACAAGCTTAATAACAGGCTCACATTTTTTACGTTGAAACTCTTACATATTATTAATTTCTTGCATATATTGATCTTATTATTATAGGCTGATTTTCGGCAATAGCTAAGAACCTACAAAAAATATATGAAAAAAAGATATATGAACGGCTTTTAGTATATTAAAAAAAACTAAAGTTAACCACTACGTTTTTAGAGGAAGGACGCCGCATTTCTCTAATTTATTCAAATTTAAAAAATTTTGTCTGAAGAGGCACCTGGGGGGTCATTCCGTAACTGGATTCTTACGGAAATTTGAACTAAATTAGAGAAACGGACAGTTCTTCCTCTAAAAACGTATTAAACTTTAGTTTCTTTTAATATACTTAAAAAGCCGTTCATATATCTTTTTTCCGTATATTTTTTGTATTTTCGACTGTCTCGCATGCGCTGTCGTGTCGCTTATGCGCTGGTGTTCTAAAAGAAAATTTGTGACATCAACCTCAGATTTTAAGCTTGTTTTACACGCCGCGATTTATTGGTCAATTAATTGAACAGTTGATCTTCGATTTTATCGTACTGTGTAAAACAGCAAAAATCTGTACGTTTTATTGAATAGAACATGCTCTATTTTTGCCACGATTTTCCAATGATTTTTCACTAATTTTGTTGTTTTAATACCAACCCAGTAACAATAACCTACGGCTTGTTTAGTGTTTTTAAAGTAGAGTGAAAATTTCGAAAATTTACGACCATGATGTAATGGATAATTTGAACTTAGTAACCAAAACCGAAGCAACTTAAGCTAATCTGTGCATATACAAAAACTGCCAAAACATTTGACAAAGGCAGATTGCCTATCTGCTTTCCTACTTAATAATTCTCACGTTCAACTATTAACGATACTAAATGAGCATTCACGATCCTTAAGAAATTGTTCAATTTATTGTAGCATGTAAAACAGCGTATTTCTACCGATTTATCGGTCAAGAACTTGTTCAATTAATTGACCAACAAATCACGGCGTGTAAAACAGGCTTTGTAGAATAGTGTTGCGTTGTGGTATTTATGTCGTTTTGTCGGGCGTGGTCGGGTGTTGATAACCTTGAGTAGAGTATACGCAAATGACGTAAACACGATAGGACACGAAACAGCAAAGCCGATATCACTTTTCTAATACAACACCACGGAACGTATCAAAAACAATTGCAGTACAAGTGATACGGTACCATTAACATGTGTACTGTCGCAAAATAATAGAATCAGAAAAGTACTATTGAAAATTTGACGTTTCGACACGACACTGTGAAAAGCAGCATTCTCTATCCTTACAGAATCACCCTCCTGGTCAAATATGTTTGTTTCATGTCAAAGATTTTGATATTGTTAAGTATATAATTTTGGCTAATAAATAACTGAAAAATGTTACGAAATGCAAAGAAGTAACCCAACTTCAACATTTGTTGCTCATTTATATGATTGTCATAAATTGAAATAAATCTATAAAAACCGAAGACATCATTTAAAAATAGTCTCAAATGAACTTCTCTTTATGAAGAATTAACTTCTATTTAGTAGAGGTGCTGATTGACATGCGTATTTCATGGCAATTTTCTCACTTATTTACAAGTAAGAGAATTTTATATCTGTTTATCTACCTTTTTTAAATTTGTTTAGCTTAAAAATATCGCTAGGTATTTATTTATACCAATTATGATATATATAAAAAAATCCTATACTTGTTAATATTAATTTAATAATAATCCTTTGCTATTATTTTTCAATTAACAGATAGACGAAAAAGCAGTTTATGAATATTATGTAGCAGCATTCTGAATTCGCCTCTTGTAAAAATACGTGTGATTTTGGCAGAGCGAACAAAAACGCCTAAATAAAGCAGTGTGCTGGCTGTCTAACGCATATCTAAATATCTGATGCAATTCACGGGTCAATATAAATTTTCTACAGGAAAAGCATAATACAAATCAGATATCTATAGGCATATCTCTCTAGCTATTTTCCCCTTTGTATTCTTAATAGCTCAAAGCGTACGCAAAACGCCCAAGCTAAGTCATCTGTTTTTGTTCGTAAGTTTTGGGACACCTTGTATGTTTGCTTGTATTTTTGTATGGTTTGCTCTTTTATGTATTTATTGATACATAAATCATTGCTTGCTGCATAAATGTATCATATTAGATTTTTTAACTGTATTTTTAGAAAGCTCCTTTTAGTAGTACTGCTATATTGTGATTTTTAAGAATTTAAACGAATTTCAGATAGATGAAGCAGCAGACATTATACATAAACTGCAAGTTATAGCGCAAGACTTACCATCGCCAAGGTAAAGTTAATAAGCTAGACACTGCGTTAATTTTTGTTCTAATAAACATTTACTTCTTACAGATTTGATAGCGTTATAAGCAGAATCAAGAGTCAATACGATGAAGTGGAGAAAGCATTAATAGACGAATTTTGTAATGCACAAAGAAAAAATGATTTAAAGAGAATGAAACAGATTGCAAACGTTCTATCCCAATTCAAAAGTTATTCTCAATGTATTGATGCGTTCATAGAACAAAGCCAAGCAGTAATACATTGGCATAACATTTTAGCGTTCTCGTTTTCAGCTGCTTGATTTCAGGGTTGCCTTTTGAATAAAGATGTCTTTGGTCATTTATTAATTTTATGCAAACACAATTATCAAGTAATAAAAGAAGTGTTTAGTCATCCCGAGCAAGTTATGACAAAGTTCATTTTAAATATGTACCAATTACAGTTGGGAAAGTATATTGAAGAAAAATTATCGTCGAAACTGGATACGTACAGTTATTTGAAAATATTATATGACTTATATTCTAAGTAAGTATATCTTATATTAAACATATGCAATTGCATTTATTAACTTCTTGAACGCTTATAACGTATATATTCGTCACGGGTAAAGTTAGTAGGGAGTTATCGAAACCATCCCGATAAACTTCCGAAAACGATAATCCATTTAGCACCTTCAATGCGCATGCCCGGACTTATGGGAACAGTGTTATCGGTATCGGTGCCCGATATATTTGTCAAAATTACAGGACTGTTTTCAGGAAAAATTGAAGTCATGTTATATGTGTTGTTATGATTAAAATAGCCGCTAAAACGATAGAAAGCGCATGAGATTTTCAAAAGAGAAATCGATAAAATTGTTGCAGTATATCCTGATTGAAAATCCTTTTTTAAACCCAGACAAATGGTGTCTAATTCATAAGCAGTTTCAAGAAACCACAGAAAAAGCATATACATTACGTGCAATTCGATATGACGTTGATTATTCTTTGGTAATGCAAGTTTAGTTTTTCATTTTTCAGCTCGTAGCCGTGGTTATTGTCGTTATGGTTGTAATTGATCTATCAATACTACATCTTTTATCAATTCATCATCTACTAGGATTAGAAGATAGATAGATCACTTCTATTTACTTAGGGGAGTGCGGGTGATAACCACCTTTCAAATTCATCAAATCCGCGAAGATTATGTTCAGATTGTTTGGTTATGTTATTATAGACACCGGGCTAACCGGCAAATTCAAATGTTTTTAATTTGTACGGAACGATTTGCGATAACTAAAGAGTTATCGCAACCCATAAAGATGGGTTCCCCCATAAACATAAATTTCGTTAACGTTCTTGGACTCTTATCGGGATACTTGCGATAATTCTCTAATGAATACCGCTTATGAAGAAAATATACCCTGCAAAAAATGTGCGATTTTTGCTTATGATAAAAAACCGATAAAGCGTTCGAAAGGTTAAAATAAAAAACTAGTGTTTTATTTTATTATTTATTGTAGGACTATTAACCTTTCCAACGAATTAACTACTTTGAATGTTGGAAGCGATAAAAATTTATTAAACAAATTAACGACAAATGTATTCAATAAATACATAGACAGTTATATAAGGTAATTTGAATCTAATGTTGCAACTACAATTTGTTCAAGACAAACGTATCTTTATTTGTATAACAAAATCTCTTTAAAATGTATATTTTAATCATCTTTCAATTATAATTAACAATTCTTCACCTTTTATTCAAGTGCATTGAACACTAATATATTAATTTTCAGGTTAGAAATACAATGTTTAGATACTAGAGCGTCGGACACATTACACAAGTACTTTGAATCTAAAAATCATCAGAAAAGACAAATTCAGTCAGGAGGGTGAGTAGATATATGAATAATTCAATTAAATTAGGTTGGCTGAAATGATTCGAATACTATACCACATTGGCCAAAGCTGCAGTTGTATTCCTTACATTCCTTTGATATTGCCATATTAAGGAGGACTGTTTGTTATAATTAGGGTTCGACATTTTTCGTGAATTGGTGTAGTGGGGGTAGAGCTGTCAGTAGCACGCTAATGTAGGTGCTCATATACTATGTGAAAATAGACGATTCAATCGGGTGTTTACAATAATTATATGGGCAACTCTATTCATTCTAAATAAATATCTTTATAAATACAAAAATTATCAATGTCTTTTAAAAATTTGTAGAAACTCTAATTCAATCATTCATTGGTTCAAATAATCCTCTCACGTTTAGATAAATAAAAAATGCTGCGCGTGGCAGTCTCGTTTCGAATAAAGAAAAAAATTATAAACGTATCTGGGAAAATCCAATTGTTAAAGAAAGGAGAAGTAAGGGTTTATTTTATACAATATTTCATGAAATAAAAAATTATAATGAGAAATTCTTCAATTTTGGTCGAATGTCAAGAGAATCGCTCTACTAACTACTTAAATTGCAGGTCGAGTCTGAACCTCTAATGTTAATTTTTCTATATCAATAATGGCATCCTTAATATTCGGATAGTTATCACTATCAGTTTAAGTACCTATTTAACAGTTTTAAATAAGAATTTTGCTTTACAGCAAACGGTTGAACTTATTTTATTTAAAATCTTGCAACGGAGCAATATAGATGCCGCCTGTCGTGAGAACAGTCCTATACTAAACAACGGAATCATACGACGCTTAAGCAACAAAAACGCGTTCGTCAGCTCATACAGATGATCTGAGGATTCGTCCCAGCGTCGCCGGTACTGCTGTGTATTAATAATAATTAATATTAAGCATAATTTAGCGTAATTGATCAATAAAACAGCAATCAACGTAGCATTTATTCAAACACAAGCATTCATCGCAACATAGTATATGATATGATTAGTTTCGTGAGAGAAGTAACAACTTTTATAGTTGGGTTCATTCACGGCTTCGTTAATGATTTTCGTGTCCCAGATGCTCGTGTTCCGTCATAAAATGATATAATCGGCTTTTAAATCAAGATCTTTATTTATCCAACCAGAAATCTTCAAAATTTGTGGATAATTTTAATTGGCTGCTTTGGCGATAAAGATCAAATTCGTATGTCGTACGACAATAAATTAGCGAATGTGTCCTTTATTACCAACTGCCAACTATAAATCGTCCCGTATGGTCGCGCGTAGTAGTATTTATGAAATGATTTTCACATTCCTGTTCTTGAAGAAACCATTCACGATTTGAATTACACTCTTCAATTAACCAAACTGCGAACTGCCTGCTTAGATTTACACTCAAATAGCAAAGTGAATTGTTTTGTTGGTTGGTTTGAAATGACAACGGTCCAGAAAATATCCACCCTAATCGCATTTTGTGCAGATAAGGATTATTTTTCCCTAATTTAATCTGAACTATGCATAATAAGTATAGACGCTCCTAATAACATATCACTTTTGCCTTCCTGATATATGGGATCTGCCAAATTGATGTTAGGAATATTTAAAACTGCATCAATTTTTCTAATATTTGCCGCAGTTATATTATTTGTAACCACTACTACACATTTGTGTGATGTACACGTAATAAACCAAATATAAAGTAACACTATTTTCGTTAACATCATCAAGAAATATACAAATTAGTGTTATACATCAGCTTCACGACTGTACAACCTATGACAAAAAAAAAGTTAAACGCCAGCGCACAAAATCTTTTCTACGATAATACGTATTCAGGCGTACTCTCACTGTCAATATTTATTTATTTATACACATGCTCGTCTAATTGAGAAATTTATCGATCCAAAGTATATAAGCATAAAGTAGAAAATTATCGTATAGGATGTAAGATGCGAATAGTTACATTGGTTTCATTAAGTGGGAGACAAGCGAGGAGTCCGAATCAATACCACGCATATGGTCACGGCCCTGCTGTCGTTGAAGCAGCTATGGAAACGCATATTTTGCCGTTAGTCATTCGATAAAATTTTTATACGTGGACAGCTTGAAAGGAAAAACGTTTTGATAAACGCTGATAAAAACGAATGTTTTTATCAGCGGCGGCTTCTACATTAGGTCAATTAATCAATGACCTCCCAAAAATATTTCCAAAGAACTGATAAAGTGGTGAAATAAAAATGTTGTAAGGAGTAAAGGGGATTTGTATTTTATATAAACATTTTGTCAGTTGTTTGGAAATATTTTTGGGAGGTCATTGACCAATTAATCTAATGGGAAAGCCGCCGCTGTCTTTTATATAGATATTTCTAGTTAATCTTCGGTCTCCGTATATCATAAGGATACTTAGCAAATCGCCGGACCTTAGTTATAATTAGAGCTGATGTGTTAAATGCCATACCCAAGGAAATATTTATCTATTTTAAAATTATTTTTAGGTTCCAAGAATTGCGTAGAGATATTCAGGCTGTTATAGGAACTAGGACCAATTTGAACATTGCTCAAATTGAAGACTATGGAGGTGAAACCTTTCTATCAGAGGAATTGGCGATTAGCATATTACAAGACACAAAACTGGCCTTTCAAAGGTGTCAATTGGTATGTATAACATGGTTGAATATTACTACACAGATATTTCGCTTTCTCAAATAAAAAAAGGACTACTTTCCAACGATATTTTAGTTGTCGAAACCTGAAGAAAAAGCTGAAAATGCATCACAAATCTTGGATAAACTCTTAAGATATTTATTGATAGATCACATTGATTATGCGATACATCTGGGTTTACAGGCGATACCTGTGGTAGAAGGTGCAAAAACTCCACCAACATTTTATTTTTTTACAGTGATCCATCAAAGTAACAACATAATTCACTTATTAGAAAAACAATATACTGATATGGTAGTACCTCTAGTGAAGTAAGGAGAATTACTGTTAATAAAATAAGTTGTTAACACTTTCGTTTTTTAGGAATACTGACAAGTATAATGAATGTGCTAGAATGAAGAGAAATATAATGGAGGATATTGAGAGAAAAGTGAACATCGGTTTTGATAGGTTGTGTTCATGCATCTTGCAAATGCATACATTTTCTATTTACACTGTAATTTCGTTGTAGATGTCTAAACGCAATAGTGACTTGGGTGAGATTATACTTGCAAACCGAGCAGAAGAAAACCGATTTTAAACCTGATACAGATGACATTGACACAGTTGCATCTCCTGTAATTATTTTTTCACATAATGTAAAATCTAATTAATTAAATTCTTTGTAGGCATGTAAAGGAGTGATTCAGTATATCAATAATATTATTGTTCAAATTAAAAACACCTTAGATGGCAATAATGTTAATGCTGTTCTTCAAGAATTGGGGATTAAATTACATAAGGTTATATATGAACACTTGCTGCAGTTCCAATATAGCACAACAGGTAAGTGTGGACATGCAAATTAAGAACCCTCGTTCAAATTTAACTGCTCCAACTTTTAGGGGCTATGGTAGCTATATGCGACTTAAACGAATATCGGTCATGTACAAAGCATTTGGGCCCTTTAGTTACCAAGTTGTTTGAAAAATTACATGCCCTTTGTAATCTTTTACTTGTGAAACCTGAAAACTTAGAACAAGTTCGAGAAGACTCATTGGTACGTTAATATTAACTGAATGTATTAACAATTGTATTTGTCAATACTTTTTTTTCAGGTCGACTTAGAAGCTTCAGTGGTTAACAACTTCATACAACTCAGAAGCGATTTCAAAAGTCAAAAGCAAATACTGAGAGTATAAGTATTCTTTATTATAAAGTAAAAGAATGTCCGTATGTATTCCTATACACGTTGCAACACTGAGCGGCTGTACATACGGGCTTTCAATTGCAACAGTGGAATACTATGTATGTATGTGCATCGTGGCGATTGTGACTCAGCGCCGGCATCCCTCTACTACGGAACTTACGTATTATGTATTCGCAAATTATGTTGAAAATGAGTTCTCATATTTATGTTGTTGCTGCTAGGAGGCATGTACGAAACCGAAAAGTAATTCTAAATAAGAAATGAAAAGTATTCTGATGAAATAAAAGAAAAGCAAAATAAATACTCTACATAACTATGTACAAAATAAATAAAAATTCTAAACCGCTTTACGACAACGTTACTAGCTGTATCTCCACTCACATCCGCCCTGGCTCTGTCGCACGAACTCGTGCTGGCGAATATAATCAATATATGCGCTGTTGTCGAACTGTGTCGTTTTCTTCATGTTGTATGTACAGCCGGTCTGTGTCGCAACGTGTATATAATTCCACGTGTATATTTTATACATACCTATGTGATTACATTATCACTTGCTGTAATAATAGTGTTATTAATAGTTTTTTCATGCAAATAAATTGCAATTGATTGAATGAGGTAGTTGTTTTTATCAAAAATAATGAATAAAAATAAATATCTCCAATAAGCAGACAGTAAATGTCCACAGATCTCTATGTTTGATAGGATCTCTTTCCTTTCATTTCGACCACGCTTATACAAAGTGTGGACAACACATATTACTCGGTAACATACGATGCTACGCGAAGTGGACCTTTCACGGTTTGAACTTCGTTCGACTAGAAAGCTGCAAGTGGTGTGATGATCCTACTACATCGTTTGCATTCTCCAACACTGTGTAGCATGTATCTAATTCTAGGTTCTTCCACCCTCTATATGCAGTACAATCTGGTCCACTGCAATTGTTTCGAGGATGTTACAAAATTTGCCCTAAAGCTTGTGTTGCAGTATTCTATGTTCTCCAAAACATTTATTTTCCACCAATTATGTTTCGGTATTGAACTTAACAACTGGGCTTATAATTATAATGTACTGCAGCCTTTTTCTTATACATCTAAGTGGGTACCTTTTTTAGGCTATTCTTGTATAAATTTCGATAGAAACAAAAAATTTTGTGTATCTTTTACAGACAACGTTCCGAATTTAGCATAGCGCACTCTATGCATTTCATGTAACATGACTGAATTGAATTGTTTTTATGCATGCGGGAAATTTATTGTGCAAAATGATGCACAGAACGCACAGAAAAAAGGTAAGGTACTCTATGCACGGCGTGCAATTGTTTTTGTGTTCAAATTTGACAGTTGACTTTCATTAATTCCTGTTGGAGTTATAATAAACGTACATACAGAGATAGCTAAAATATTTGAAAATTGGAAAGATATTTAGAAATGTCTCAAAAGCTTCTTAAAGAATATGCTCCACTACAAAATGTCTAAGAATACAACTAAAAAAATATTTTTCAAAGGATTAATATCAGATTGATATACGTACTCTTTAATAAACGAAAAATTACCTGAAATGACAAATATTTTACGAAAGTTACTAAGACACGATTCGTTCGACAAAATCTCTTATTTGTTCAGTATGAGGTGCCTTTTGCGAATTTTTTTATGACAAAATGGCCATCGAAATCGTTGTCATCCTGTGTATTTTTACGGAATATGATAGAGAAACTGTTCTAGATTTTTTTTTAACATTTCCCTATGCCTAAAATGCAGTATTCTTTAATAAATTAAACATGAATCTATGCAAATAAATTTTTTGCTGAAATACATAGCGTGCTATGACGAAATACTATAAATTGTTGCTTTTCTAAAGATACAAATTAAAAGTAATTTGTGAAAATTAATTTAGTAACAATTTCAACATCTACAGTAGTGGCCAGATAAAGGTTACCACCAGCATTCTTTTGAGAATGGAGCAGAAGCTCTTTCAACAACAAAATAGTTGTTTACAGTTATATGCTGTATGTCGAAAGCAACAATACATATTTATATTTACTTACCAATTGTTAAATTATTAAAAAAAAAAAACGAAAAAAGGACTTTCGGCCAGGGGATCGTATGAATAATGCCAAATTTTATTAATATTACAAAATAATGAATTCTAAAAAAAAATCTTAAAAATAGTTAAGATAATGTAACATTCAGAATTATTATTTAATACTTGGTATGCCCACCCCGGGCTTTTATAACAGCTGCAAGCCTTGCCGGCATTGAGCTAATGAGAGTTTGGGCATAATGAACAGTTATTTCATTATTCCGAACTTCTAAAATGGTTGTTTTCAATTCAGATTTGTTCCTTGGACGTTTCTTGCTCACGTATACGTAGCCCAGCAGTTCTCGATGGAGTTCAAATCTGGACTGTTTGCGGGCCACTTCAATGATGTAATGCCCCTTCTTTCCAAGTACTGCTTTACCTATTCAAAACAGAAAAGAGAAGATGCTGCATATTTTTTATGGACAGTATCCCAAGTTAAAAAAATATTTCTTACAATCTTCGCCCTGTGGCATGGTGCAGAATCATCTTGGAAAATTGGGTCAATAACTAAAGCAAACAGAGCATCTACGGAGGATTCCAAAAATTCCTTAAGGATATCAATATATCCATTAGCGTTTAAATTGCCGTTAATAAGGCCAGCTCACTACAACCGAAGTACGATATGCCACCCCAGATCATATGACTTGGTGGAAATTTGTTTCGGGTGATAATTTGATCCAAATCTTCGTCGACTCTTCGGCGAACATATGAAACGCCATCGGACTGGTTTAGGTTTATTTTTGACTCATCCGTAAATATAACTCTTTTCCAGTCACGTTGAGTCCAGTTTTGATGCTCTCTTGCAAAAGTTTGCCGCGCTGCGCGCATTTTACTGTTGAGAGTCAGCTTCATCCTAGGAATCCTTGCTTTTAGTCCAATAAATTGTGGCCTTCTGGACACTGTTCTTAGGCTGATTTCAGTTCCACACGTTATTTCCATCTCATCAGCTAACTCTTTTAAAGTTGCAAATCTATTGCGAAGACATATGACTTTCAAATTTCGATTCTCGCGTTCTGTTGTCTTTTTATTGCGTTTCTCAGACTTTCGGTAGATTCGTATTTCTTTAAAAATTTAAGCACAGTAATGTGACTATACCCTATTCGCCTGGCAATAGTTCTTGTAGAAAATTTTTCTTGTTTTAATGCAAGAATCACACTCTTTTCTGCGACCGAAAGCATCGTGGATCACTACACAGTATCAGTTTTTCCGAAATAAACTCGTATGACAATCACATTCTGTCACAAAACATAACTTAAAATATCTACAGATGATCTAAAACATCTACCGTAACAAAAAAGAAAGTTACCAACGCGTTGAGCTAAATTCGAAGAAATTGTACCGAATATATAATTTTTCGATACTGGTAACCTTTATCTGGCCACTACTGTATTTGGAGTGAGCACCATTTTCCTTCATAAAAACTGTAATGGAGTTCCTTGTATTATGTTGAACATTTACTAACATTTTTGGAGTAATATTTTGTGCAATGTCCACAAAACACGTTGCCTTAAGAAATTCATTTAGAAAGTTTTTTTATAAACATTTCTATTTAGCTAAATTGTGAAAATTTTATGTTCTTATTATAACTTTTATTTCTGGAAAAAAGACTTAGTGGGCGATGCTTTAGATAAATATATTCGCTTTATCCTGAACTTTAATCTATTTATTATTTGTATGTGCCTATTGGTAGACAATGATTGTAGGAAAATTTCAAGGTAGATACTGGAATTGTATCAAAAAAGATTATCTTTTTTGATACAACAATACGTTACGTTTACACATTAGTTTTATGGAATATCTTTAGCAAAACAAAAGTTTATAGTATTTCGTCGTAGCATGTTTTATTTCATATTTATTTACTAAAGAACGACACATTTTAGGTATAGGATGTTTATAAAAAAATTCTATAACAATTTCCCCATCACATTCTCGCAAAATATGGATGTTCCATAAAAAAAACTGACGACTTCGATGGCCATTTCGTAGATGCTAGTTAATTCAAAAATTTCGACCTATCGCAGAAAACTGCAAAACTATATCGAATAAAAGTTGAATTGCCGTTTTAGCGTGTAAGGCATCTAAGATATATCGGCCGTTGAAGAAATAGAATTTGGCAGAAATCTCTAGGGAATATTGAAGAAATGAATTGGAGAGAGACATCAAAAAAATATATACAGGATGTTCCATTTAAAAAAACCAAGCCTATATCGTGTGTAAAGGTGCCTGTGCACCATGTGCGCAAAACGTTTGCAAACTCGATATATTTTTAGTAGATACCTAAATAACGCGCTTTTCCAAACATTTACAAGAATTTGTGCGTGTTCCAACTGAAGTCGGAAACATCAAAGGAATTGATTTATTTGCGCGCATTCGTGTTTTGTCGGCGTAGACAACAAACGAGATTCATCGTGTTGTTTTCACACATGCAGTTTCTGAATGTGATTTTAAATTAACTAAGCTATTTTTTATTTATTTAAAAATATCGAAATAAGTGAAATGGAATGGGAGAACTGTCTGCAGTTAATAGTCCTTTATAGACTAAAATCCGAAATATGGCAAAGTACTTACAGGCCTTGAATCCCTTGTTTTTAAAAAATGGGATATTCAAAGTCTATGTTGTCTCCCTTTTTATCCTTTTTTCTACTGAAATCGCACAGGGCGAACTACTTTCCTATTTGGAGCTATTCTGAATGCGCAACACACCATCCAGCTTGATTTACATTATAAATGCCCGAAAATATTTTTTCGGTGGATACAGAATGTTAGCATGCACTTATAAACATTTGCTAACAGTTACTTTTTGGTGGATCTGAACGGAAACTGAACACATTGTATATTTAAGCGTAATTTTGTTGTGCAGAATTTGACTCTAAATATATTTTATTTGAAAACTTCTGTTCCGAATTGCTCAGGCACTAGGTGGACACACTGTACATGTGCTTATACTACCCGTTGTAACTGTACTACAAACGAGTACTCCGTATCGAATACATGGTAACGGATGCAAATGTCGAAAATAACGCTTAGGTACAAGTACAGACATTTTACATCTCTAACTAAAAGAAACTATCCTATAGTAATGTATTTGTGAGTCAATTAGTTTTATAAACCCAATAGCCACAATTTATAAAATTTCGGTTTTATTTAAGGTAGTTTAAGACTTAATACATATTCCAGTAAGAGGTGAAAATAATACAATAATGTCTAAAGATTTAGATTATATTTCTAAATTACATTAATCCACTTTTGCTCTTCATTCATATTAATTCACAATATTTCAACATGTGCTTGCATTATCTTTTGAAATTAAGAATTAGTAGGAAGGTATGTGAGATAATACAATGTCTGCATATGCAAAGTCTTTATTGCAGTATTTTCTTTATAGCAATATATATAACTGCCAGATACAATATAAATATTTTAAACAATGCAGAAATACTTAGTGTTATTTGATCTCACTGTTTTTTATCAAAATTTACGCATAGTCTTTTCTATACAATACATAAATTCTGACTCACTGGCTATTATTTACTTACTTTGATAAACGAGATTTCGAGAAATAAAAAAAAAATACTGTTCTATAATCATTTTTGCAGCTTTAGTCACTATAAAAAACTAGAGAGATGTCCATGATTTTATTCTTTCAAATTGGTTTATAGTTATAAATCGAATTCTATACCTACACTGATGTTTCTATACAAAAGTTTCAACTTACAAACATAAGAAGTTTAATATATTAAAATGAAGTATACAGGTGGAGATGTCCATCTCTATATGACGAGAAACATAATGACATGACAGAGAGGAGGCCATCAAAGGCAGCCGGTTCATTGTAAATAAAAAAAGGATACTCACGCAGATATTAAAACCTAAGTACCAAATTTTTTTAAATTAACGCATCCTGTATCTGTTCATCTCATGTACTTCTCCTAATTCACCTTTGAAATCTATTTCGATGACAAAGTCTAAATCGCGGTTATTACGAGGATTAGGTTTCATTTCAAAAGTACCGTAGATTTCTTCGTTTTTCTTTACAGTCATGTAATCTTCAAAATAGAAGACAGTTTGTTTCCAATGCGTGTATGGCGCTTCCGGAGCTGTGCTAAACCCTACACGTTTATGGCACTTTGTGAATTCCACATTGAAAAATGTGACAAGAGCCTGAACATAATCGTTCCTTCGCACTTGTAAATGAAATGGTGCAGAAAACTCCAAATCAGCTTTTTGCACTGTGTACAAGTCCACTTCTTTAACAAGGCAAGCATTTGTTACCACCTGTTTAGGATCAACAACGTCAACTAACGGTTCACTTATAGCTACCTTGCGGATTGAACTCATATCAAATCCATATACATCATCCCACCAGTTTATTTTTTCATCTTTATATTGCCTATCTTCGATTGCTGTGATAAATAAAGAACAGCGATCAGGAAAAAGTAGGCCTCCCGGTTTTAGCCATTTATCTCTAGCATAAAGAACTGTGTCTAACATACTTTCATAAAATAGACAATAGCCCATCCATTCCGATATAATAATGTCAACAGAGTCTAATGGTGGTGGAAGTTCAATTTCTTCAACTTTTCCCTTAACAATTGTAATGATGTGGTCCAATTTATTTGCCTCAACAATCTTCTTTGCATAATCCACAATATTAGAACACTCGATAGCAATAACCTGTTTTGCACCTGCCTTGGCAGCAAACATACTTAGAATTCCCGTACCGCATCCAATATCCATAACAACTTTACCAGTAAATAAGTGTTTATTATGATACATTGAATTTCGATACGTTAGCGTTCTCACTTCGTCTTTTAGCATCTCCTCATGGATACCAAAATGTGCATAAGAATCGAAATAATAATCCCTCGATGTCATCTCATCTGCCGGAACATCTTCCCTATCCATATTATTTGAGATAACGGGTGTTACCTCCATCGTTTCCATTTTCGTCTTCTCCGTCTGTAATTAAATTTATCTCAGAATACCGGTATATGATAAATGAGAAAAAAGAACGAGTGTTACGCACGTGGTTAAAAATGTTAGAATTATTAACTATTACATCCATATTTTGCAGGAATATATAGTTTTTATAAAATGCAAAATTTTATTCTTTACCTATACACACAAGAAAACAGAATTAACGAATAACTATTGGCGCCCAAACAAGACAAACGAATATAAAACCAACACGGCTTGGGATACTTTGAATCAGCCGTACCAACTTAACGTATACAAATTGCAAGCAGCATTCTTCATCTTTCAGTCAAAACGAAGTCAGTTCAACCACGACATGTAGAATTATTGTCAAAAATTAGAGAAAATTATTACTTACTGTAATAGCGCCTTCAACTGTCCCGTTTTCATAAATTGCAGTCCGGGTATTGTCGCACGAAGCCATTTTGGTCGTCTGATTTAGGGAAAGAAAATTAGTAACTTTTTCACTACCAACCTGATACACTGAAATTATTACCACTCTTTTTTTCTTTTTAACAAAGATTTCTAACTTTTAAAAAGTTTTCAGTAATAAAAAGTTTGGGAAGACTTTATTTTAGTAAGCAGAAAATAGCAAATCGCAAACCCTGAAGAGATTTTTTTTCGTAAACAAAACTTGCCATTCAATTTAAATAGCAGGGATGTTGTAGATTTATAATTTTATTTATCAAAGGATTTTCTGGTGCGTGAGTTGCATTCGATTACAATCTTTATATAAAATAATAATGGCAGGCAGAATGAATGATTTTAAAATTTACCATGAGGTTCTCGTGTGAATAAAATAAGAATAACTAACTTTGAATAATATGTCATAACTTTATTATAATTGTACATCTAGATCTTTCAATCAATTCAATTTCAACAAGGTTTTTAAATTGCACTTAAAATCCCTTCTCGAATTGCATAATTCCAGTATGGGGTGTACAGTTGGCCTACCATGAGCGCATTGAAATGGTAATTGACATTTTGCTAAATTAGCGATGTAATTAATGCATTCGCCACGCGTAAGCTTTTGTCCAAACTTAACTGCACCTAAAATTTTAAATTAGTACTAGGAAAAAGTAGTAATATCAAAAAATACCTCTACAAGCCTGACTATTAATAGAATATTGAATAATTTTGGGAATATTTGCTGGTATACCTCTTGTACTTTGTAAAATCGATAGTTCGTCATTAATAAGGATACTTACCAATCGGTACAAATTGTCTTCACTGCGTGCCTAGGTAAAAGTGTGTAAAATAATAGGCTGGTTCAACAAAAATTGAAACCTTACATTGTTCGACGATTTTCTAGCGAAACATACAGGAATTCTTTTTATTTTTACGTAGTCGGCGAATATATCGAAATGTAAACCAATATTTTCAAAGTGCACTTTAAATGTATCCAATAATTCCAATTCTATGTTAGTGTATTCAATACTTAAAGATTCGTTACATTCTACTGATTTGAATGTTATTCTATCATTATTTATATTTTGATTAGTAAAATCTGAAAAGCAAATACATTTTTATCCTAATAAATTTTCATTATTAAAATTTAAACGAAATCCTTAAGTAGAAATAAATATATTTTCTTATAGATGGCACTGCCGTTTAAAAATTTGAAAACCCATTAAATTAAAATTACGGAAGGATAATTGTCAATGAAGTAGTGATTGCCATAATTTTCGATACCTTCAATCATATATGTAGAAAAGATGGAGGATACACACCATTGTAACGAAAAAGAATTCTATAAGGTTCTAAATGATAAAAGAATCGAATATAGGGAGGAATTACAGAAACTTCGAACAAAGGCAGCGCAATTGAAAAGTGAGGCCGAATCGTTAAGAACGAAGTACGCTACAATGTTGAAGGATAAGCATCGATTTTTAGAAAATTCTGCCGATGAAGAGAAAACCCAATAAGTGAACAAGTTATCTAAGTTTTTTGGTTTATTACTGTTATGAACTTAAGACATGAGTTAAAATGTAATTAAAGTAATTACGAAGATACATTTTAAAAATCATTCCAGTCTTCTTTTACATTATTGAAGGTTATAATAAAGATAAACCTTACCTTGCAATAAGGCTTCCACTCTTATTCTTTCATGGACAGCGTGTTGATCTAATAAGAGAATTAGTGTAGAATTACTTAAAGTTACAATGAATTTATTGTCCAATTGCCCTAGAATATCGAGTTCTTTAAAAACGGCCTTTGTAAACGAGTAATTATGATGCGAGGAATATACTTTCTTGATGTTTACTAAAGGAACATCACGTATACTTGGAATTATTTGTTCTATATTTTTGCATTTCTCTTCATACAGATTATTAAAAAAATGTTTAGGATCTATTAAAATAAGAAATTAATTTATTTATTTACGTTTTTTATATATGTGGATACCTTCTTTATCTATATAATCTTGCCATTTTATTAAATCAAGTTCACTTTCGTAAGATTCTATAATGGCATTGTTTAGTTTCTTTTTCCCAGATGGGCTTAGTGACACGTTAATTGTATTTATTTCTTTAAGAATAGGTGACAATCCTTTGGGAATGAAATCCACTCGCTTCTTGAATAAAAAATTTGGCTGCTTGCATAAAGTGTACGTTACCATGCCTATAATAACAGAGGAACTTAATATAATTCAACAACCTTGTGTAAAGTTATAAGACGGCGCCACGCATACGGTATTTGCATCCCATATATTATAGCGCATGTTCGTCGTTCAACAAATACCGAGTAGTGTAGATCGAGCAATTTTAGCGAATATCTGGTATTCCCCGAACTACAATTATTTTTCATTCGGAGTCGGTAACACAACACGCATCAAAACGAATATTTGTCATTTCTTGAATAGGCTTTTTGATCCACATATTCGAGTAGATTTCTTATACATAATCACGAGGTGTGCGTCCGCAGTATAATCATTGCTTGCTTTTTTCTTTCTGAAGTAATATACAGAATGTCTGACGAGAAACTGCATCGATCGATATATGAAAAAGTATACGTTGGAAAACGCTGAAGACTAGGTAATGTGCTAAAATCTGCATGTACTATTGAACTAATAAGAGCATTATCTAGGACTACCGGTTATACCTGAAGTAGCTGTCTTCATTTTAAATAGAACAGCCTATGTATTATTACATTTTTGAATTCCTAGTTCAACTTTAAAGTTCGTTTGATAAAACAATTATGTTTCTATTTCTAACAACATTTGAAATATTTGCATTTTTTGAAAATTTTTGACATTAAAATAAATTTCCAAAAACTATGTCTTTGAAATATTGCATTGACAGAAGTTTTTCAAATTCTGTATTATTCGTTTATGTTTGATGACGGTTTCCTTTTTTCTGGATAGCGAACCGCAAAGATATCGCATGTTTTCGATAACACTATTGCATTCTCCATAAATAATAAAAATAACGTTAAAAATTATACGTTATTACTGGAGTTTGTTAAAGAGGTGGTACCGGCAGTGGCGCACCGCATAAAAGTAGGTACGTAATATATAATATTAGTGAAAAATAATATTGTTACCTTTTCCTGTCGTCTTGATGTCCACTGTGGCAATTGGCAACCGCCCTGGTAAGCTGCGTAGAATTGCAACATCAGCAACGCTTCCATTGTCGATTCATTCAGCTATCGACGGTGTCGTGAATACGTTGTCGTATACGAAAATGATCGTTCGACATCCAGTGAAGTAAGATTTGCAAATGTCAGATATTCCTTTTCCTCATCTGGGCACCCTTGATTTTCAGTTATAGACCGAACCTTTTGTAAAGCGGGATTTTTCGTTAAAATTGCATCAAATTTTTACGCAACATCGACTCCTATAGTGTTCGTCAAGTTTTCTAGAGCGGCTTGTAAATTGTTTATGCAATTTAATGCGTCTCGTGCAGATAAGTGACTGTTTTCTAATTGCTCAATAGCTTGTGCAACTTCAGAATAGTTCATGGAAATTTCATCTATTTGTTGTTGAACGTCCGAATTGGAAAAAAGTTGCTGACTATCTCGAACTGCTGCAGAATCATTTGAATCAAGTTTCAAGATGACATTTTTCACTTGTGAAAAATATTTCTGATAGTAAGATACTGCCTGGAACCATGTTTCCCATCGCGTTATTACAGGCTGAGGTGGTGGTGGTAATTTCGGACACAATTGTTTGAATACACGGATGTGTTTGGGAGATTTGATGAACCCTTTTTTGGTAGAAGCTATTAACTTATCCACCATCGGATATTTCTTTCGAATGGTTTCTGTTACGAGGTGACATGCGTGTATGAGGGATGTTATGTGAAGAAGAGTCGGAAAGCATATTTTCAGCATCCTACCAACTCTTAGCATTGTTGTGGCTCCGTCAGTAATGAACATTGTGACTTGGGTTCCTGTGATACAAAATTCTCTCAACGAATCTTTTATTATCTTGACAACGGTTTCTGCATTAGTTTTCTGAATCCTTTTACTGGATAACAACAATGAAGCTGGTGGGCCACCACGTTTTAAAGGACGCGCTACAACATGAATGACGCTGTGTTTCTGAGCATCAGTTGTTTCATCCACACATAGGCAGATTTTCTTATTTCTCAAGTCGTCTTTTACACATTCCTTTACTGTACCTTGCACACGTGGCAAATTGTATCGGAATTGCATAGATGTTGGCAGTTTCCATGAGGGAACGTACTTAGCCCAAAAAAGACGAAAGTGTTCATTAGATACTAGATGTTGTGGGATGTTGCACACACTTAACATAAAAATAAAATCATATAAAAATTGCCAGTATGGAATACTGTTTCTTAAATTCAGTACATGACGTTTGCTTTTACAATGTTTTCTACATTCAAACCTATCGCGACTTAGCAATCCGCTATTGCATATTGTGCAATAAATATGCGGACTTCCATATTCTAATCCAGGGAAATGCCTGAGATATTTATTCACATTCGAAGGGAACGTTACATCCTTTGGGCGTCCTATCTCCGCGTACTTATTTGGCGTGCAGCGTGCAACGTACTGTCGCTTTGAACTCTCTCGCGGTACTGTCGAGATCGACTACGAGTTGAAAATTACCCCTACCGACGCCGCTACCGCTACGCTACTGCCATCCGGTACGACCTTTTTAGCAAACTCTAGTTATTATATATTTCAGTATTTTTTAACCAGCAGATGTTAAAAAAATGCTTCTAAACTTACTAAAATTTCAAACTTTCGTGACTCCGTGTATATTAGAGGAATGATTCCTTTATATACACGAAGTACAACATTTGCTTACTAAGAAAATCGACTGAGAACCTCATAAAGAATGCAGTTCTTTCGCCACTTTATATACACCGTGTATAATTAAATAATTTAATAAAGTGTCACACAAACATGCGGGTGTTTCCCGTTGTAGTAGAAACGTTTATTTGCTATTTACTAATTGGCGTAAATGCGTAGACAAGTGATGAACAAGTGCTTTTTGTTTAACAAATAGTTTCCGTATCAAATACCACATGTGTAGCGCCGCCTTTATGGTTTTATGGCAAATCTTGCAACATCGGATGTTAATAACGCGAAATTTGAGACTAACACAAACAAAGACCATTTGATTAAGAATGAAATGCAAGAATGAAAAGTTCGTAAATCGCAAGCGAAAGCGAGATTTAATGAAAAAAGAATTTATAAAAAGACCCTTACTGCAATATATCAATAATTGCGTTTACTATTTTATTTTTCTTTCTCTAATAATATTCAAAGCATAAATGAATTATCTAATTTAACATGATAGCAAATACAATTACTCTCCATATTAATTACTTGCTAACAAAAGGTTTTTTAAAATTCTGTGTTGTATATTCATGTTGCCAGATCCACTACAAAAAATATATTTGGCAACGTCGCATAGCAATTAGACGCTTCTATAATAACAGTCAACTGCTATGATAATTGCAGTAGTGTGAATATGTGAAATACTCGAACCCGCGACTACATTCCAGAAACACACTGGACATTAAAAAAAACATCGATCATCAAACCCAGTGTTGTGCAAATAAATTTCGAATAGAAAATAAGCAGTCCTTGTAAGGAAGTGGACATTTAGACATAGAACGTAGCAATCTACTACCGACTACTGTAAGGCTGGGTTCACATCGATGCTGCGGAGCTGCAAAGTTGTAAAGCACGTTATTGGTACATTCAAAAATAACAACGCTGGCGCCACTAAATGCTTGCACCGCAAGAAATTAACTCAACTTTAACTTTCAGCGGCACATACCTTCGACATGTTGGTGTTATTGCTTCATGTAGAGAGTGTGTGGTACGAAATCTATCCGCAGTTCGACGGATGGCTATGTGGGTCATAAGAATCACGAAGTCGTCTATAAGTTGCGTGAATCGATGATTTTCAAAATAAATTTGAATAATTTGGTAGCACTGTTCAAGCGTGGGTCTATTTATGATGACTTGCTAGAATATAATGATCATATATGTCAAAAAGTGAATGCAGTATGGCTCGTTTGACAATTAACTTTTTCGTAAGTTGTATCTAAGCAAAAAGAATACCCTACTCACACCCTAAAAACGCCTTCTCAATAATTTTTCATTTTGTGCGTTACATGTACGTGCTATACGAAATGTTAAACATTTTCAATTTAAATATCAAAAGAATTTGAGAGTACGCGTATTACTTCCGTCGATTTTTAAAGCATTGCGAGCGGTTTCAACACGGATGTGAACGTTGGCATTCGTTTAGGACATATCGCCGCAAAACCCGCTCTGCAGCTTCGATGTGAACCCACCTTAAGTGTATACCGTACGAGCGAGCGTACTATGATCACCTGATTTTACACGAACTCAGCGCATCTAAACGTGTGCTGTGTTGAATGTCATTTGCTTTACAAAATTGCGTAAACTCAAATTCATTTGTGCACTTTACTCGCGTTATAAACGACGTATTCGTGCACCATGTGCAAGCCACGACTTCGCTCGTGCATTTCCGAAAACACCTTGTTCACGTTATAAAATTGCTTTGTCCTTCACGTGCACGTGTAAGACACGACTTTGCTCTCACATTTTCGAAAAATGCCGATTACACTGGCTGATCATAGTACGCTCGCTCTTACGGTATGTATATCAAATTGAGTGTCCTACTTATAGATGAAAATAAAATAGCAAACAAACTGCGGTTAAAATCTACAGATATCTCGCAACACTTTGGAAATTTAATCTTTCTTGCGGGGTTAATATTAACGAACATAAGCTATTGGTTAAAATATAAGGGAATTCCTTGCAGACAAGTTTAAAACCATTACACTTTCAAACATCAATAACTATACTACATGGGCTGAAAAGTCTTTGGCCTGACACATAGATGGCGTCAGAAATCAAAAATTCATATGCGTGCCGGAGAGTACCAACCTTAACTAGAACGCTGTAAAAATTTGATGACATTTCATTTACTCGTTCTCAAGTTATTGCTCTCGAAGTGACGCTACCTCTGTTATTTTTGTTTACCATGGAAAAAAGTGAATTTCGTGTTTTGATAAAACATTGCTTCCCGATGGAAAAAAATACTGTTCAAGCAAAGCAATGGCTTAATAAGTGTTACGTAACATCTGCCCCAGCCAATTTAACCGTAAAGTATTGGTATGCTGAATTTCGTCGTGACCGTACCAGCACAAATGATGCACAACGTTCAGGAAGGCCAAACGAGGCAGTTACGCCAGAAAATATCAAAAAAAATCGTGAAATTGTGCTGAATGACCGCAAAGTGAAATTGAGTGAGCTAGCAAAGACCATAGGCATCTCAAAGGAACGTGTAGGTCATATCATTCATGAATGTTTACACATGAAGAAGCTTTGCGCGCGTTGGGTGCCGCGTTTCTTAACAATTGATCAAAAAGACCAACGTGTCAAACTTTCGAAGGAGAATCTGGCACTTATTACGCGCAATAAGAAGGATTTTTTGCGGCGCTTCGTGACAATGGATGAAACATGGATCCATCACTACACTCCTGATTCCAATCGGCGGTCGGCAGAGTGGTTATTGCCTGGTGAGAGTCGTCCGAAGCGCCCAAAGACTCAACAATCAGCCGGTAAAGTGTTGGCCAGTATTTTTTGGGACGCGCACGGTATAATATTTATAGACTACCTTAAACATGGTAAAACAACCAAGAAACAATATTACTGTGCATTATTGGATCGATTGGACGTCGAATATAAGGCAAAACGACCGCACATGGCGAAGAAGAAAATGCTCTTTCACCACGACAACGCCCCAGCTCATTCTGCTCGCGATACGACCGATAAATTGAAGGAATTGCGCTACGAATTGGTTCACCACCCACCGCATTCGCCCGACCTAGCCCCCAGCGACTATTTCCTGTTTCCCCGATTGAAAATGTGGCTCTCTGGCAAAAGATTTCACTCAAATGAAGAAGTAGGGTTGGAAACAGACGCCTATTTTGAAGGACTTGACGCGCAGAACTACAAAACCGGCATCGAAATGTTAGAGGACCGCTACAATAAGTGCATTACTCTAGATGGAGATTAAGTCGAAGAATAAAACAGTTTTTTCATTAAAAATGTCGTTTTTTCATTGGTAGGCCAAAGACTTTTCAGCCCATGTAGTATAAGTAATAAAAATTAATTTCCGCGGTTCTTGCAACGGAGAGAAAAACAAAAATGCGGAAATCATTGAAGATAGTAAAGAACATATTCGCACTGCTGTACCTTCCTGTATTTTTCCTTCTCTGATCCTCGAAAAAAAAACGTAATGATATTAGGTTCCTGTTATGTCATATATTTCTAACTAATGAACTAAAAACGTACCAATTACCTGTCCTTTTGTTTACAAAATAATTCTTTCCAATATTATCTACTTCCTGAATCCATTCCTTTTCAGATGCAGTATTATCTTCGCATGAAATTGGAGCAAAAGTAATGTCTTCATTACTTTCCACATTTATATTTTCCTTTTCATCGTATTCATTAAACATAAAGCTTTCAAAAAAGTTATATACCTTTCCACAATATTTCTCTTTTTTTTGAGTACTTTTAAATGCTGGAATAAACTTTCTAAAAGATAAAGCAGTTTGATTGTATAATTCTTTCTTAATGTTCTGACTACTTTCTGGGCGTTTAAAATAATCCGATTGGTTCTCTGGATTTATGCTCTTTTCTGCATCTCTATGGAAAAATGTACTCGTGTCAATTAGTACCGAAAAATGTGCTTTCTTCTTTCCGTTAATCCTAGGGTTATTCATTAAAAAATTGGATATATTTTTATGATTTTCGACATTATTTGGTACATTTAAAAAATTTACATTAAAGCTATCATCTAGCGGGTGAATGTTTATATTTAATATAGAATTTTCTAATCCTTTCGCAAAATTCTCGTAATTCTCCTTTACTTCTTGCTTGCGAATTCTTTTGGAAAAGGTATTGTTTAAACTAGCAATGGCATCTTCTGTATCAATTTGGATTACTGTACTATTTCGATTTTTAGGGTATTTCCCAACTAACTTAGGATAATAATGGCTTGCGAACGTTACATTATTGGAGGTACTACACATTTTATCGTTTTTGAAACTCGCGAAGTATGACCCAGGCGATTTATATTCATTAGACGCATCGGCGTTTTTTTGCGATTGCAATAGTTTGCTAAGGCAGTTTTCATCTGTTAATGTAAATAACGACTTTAGATTTTGCACTTTATCTTTATCAGATCTTCGATAGTAATGTCGTTTTTCTGTAGTAGGTACGTGCATTAAAACTTCGTATTGATTCTCAGCGTTTGTTTTGTTGTGTTTCGAACTTGAACTCATGTAAAAACTTGTTTGAACACCCGCGGAAACCATATTTACATCATCTCTCACAAAATTAGTTTGAGTAAATTTGTCTTCTGATTTATGTCGCTTTAAAATAATTGCCCCTTCACTGATTGAGGTGCTGATGCTTCTATTAATTTTATTATTTAACGCTGAATGCATGGTCTTAGTATCAGAACTACTTCTCTTTAATTTCAATAATTTAGTATTTATTAAGGAAGTCCCAGCGCAATTTAATTTTTCCATTCTGCGTTTCCTAATGGTTTCAGTATGGAAACTAATTTCATCTTCGTTGTGTGGTTTAATATTATTTTCGGATAGATTTGATAGGTATGGTTTAGTATTTTCTGAAATATTCTGGAAGAAACATATACGTCATGTTAATTTAAAGATAATATCTAAAGATAACAAATTCCTAATTCTTGTTTATCAAATCTAAGCGAAAATGTTTATGTTGTTAATTGATTACTAGAGTTGCTCAATTTGCGCCAACAGCCAGTGCCGGGCGTATAAAAGTTTACACAAAATAAATGGTCAGAAATAAAATATAATACGTGCTTAAACACTTACCGTCTTAAGAGTCTTCCGTGAAATCACAAAGTGAATAATGTCTGTTAAATATCTGCAACATTAGATATGTTTCCACAGTTGTTTTGGCAAACCGAGTGCGGCGTGAGGAAAAAGTGTGTTTATATGCAGAAAACGAACGTTCTACATTTAGTGGCGTTATATTTGCGTAATTAAAATAATCTTTGGAACAACTTAACGGTTCTGTTGACGCACCTTCACAAATTTGTCTTGATGTGCCAAAATCAGAATCTTTCTCTAAAACACTTTCAGACCTTAGCACAATTTTACATGTAATATGCAACAAGTTAGCACAATGTTTTTTAAGAGACCGGCCTACAGAAAGCATGTTTGCTGCACCATCACTCATAAACATCAACAGTTGGTTTGTTGAAAGTTCAAACTTTGCCAATGTATTTAACACTAACTTTGAAATGACTTCGGCAGTACATTGTTGTACTCGTCTGGAAGCTAATAAAATTGAAAGTGACGACTGATGTCGTCCCATTGTACGTACCATTACATTAACCACAGAATGTTTTTTACGATCTGTTGTTTCGTCCACACATAACCACAGTTTTTTATCTTTCAACTCCGATTTCATTCTTTTTTCAACATGTTCACGAGCAGATGGCACAATTCTTTGTAACGATGCCCGACTTGGTAATTTGCAGTCCGAATATTTATTCCAAAAGAAGATATATGCTTCCTTGTCTAGTAAATTAAACGGCAAATTACTTGCAATAAAGGTAACACATAGATTAAAATTAAATTTGTCATAGTGTCGTGTGCATTTTTTTTTTAAGAATGCTGTTTACTATTTACGTGACGTAGACAATCCCTTTTGGACCAACACATTAAAGGGATATTACAAACTACATATTGAATTTTAACGCCATCAGAATTTAGGACAGGCATTTCTGCTATAAATTCTGTAGTTTTGTCCAACATTGGTCGTTTTCGCGACGTAGACAACATTTTTAAAACAAACGTAGAACTACGAAATGGTATTTACGGCAGCGTACATGTATACACAGCAGATCTAGTTGAGACTCGCAGTTATACTGAGGATTGTATCGAACCTCCGCCACTGCCCGTTGACGCTAGTGAGCAACTCTAGAAATCATTATGCGGTTTTCGCCACTACTTTAGTCTGTCAAAACTCTTCAAACACAACATAAGAAAAGCATATTGTTACATTTGAATTTTTGAAGAGAGTTGACAAAAACCCGTACAGTTGAGGATAACACTATCTGGTACATTTCTTGAACATTAACGGGTGGCACAAATTGCGTCGTTTAGAACAGCGCTGAATACCCTTTCAAACAAATTCGCGTTTCTTTAATTCGGGTAAAAACTGCAGGAGTTATAGCAGGTTTAGTTTTACATGCCTACAACACTTATTCACAATATGACAAAACGTCTTTAACCAAAGTAGTACGTAATTAACTAAGCTTTTTAATGAAGCGTTTAAAATCATAGTTAATTCTGGAACTTTTAACAGCTAATTTAAAATTTATTGTTGACCCTAGCAACTGCGCCCCCTAGCGATCATATTTGGAATTTTAAAATATTTTCATTAAATTTCCCTTTCCCCCTTTAGTTATGAATTTTTTTTCCACCATTATAGCTATTGTAGTTTTCAAGATATTGTCCCCTCTTGGTGGGACACGCTGTAAATGTGCTTATATTTTATTCGACAACCCATTGTCGGTGATAATAGTCCTACAAAATAATTTAAATTACCAAAGTGACATTTTTCCTGAACCTTCTGAATTTAATACTAAAACAATTGATGAATCATTTCAAGGTCGAAATTTTAGTATGTTGTTTAGTATGTAAGTTGCATTTCGTCTATTTAGACGGACATGATTATCTTGTATATTCATTTTTAGTTTGATACAGAATTGTTTCCTGAATCCAAAAATATAAACAAAACATTAGAAATATACAGTACCAAATGTGTAATCCGTAATACCACAAGTTGTCTTAAACCTAAGCTATTAAAACATACCTTAGCGTTGGACATTTGGAGCCATATGTCTCAAAAATTATTAATGATAAAAGGGATAATATATTATTTGGAACCAGAAAAAAATTTTAAAAATTAAGAAATATACAGAATATTAAATTTAAAAAAGTAGAACTTATACCAAAATTTTATATTTCCAATATTATTTCAACTGTTTTAGTGTCAAATTAGAAGGCACAGGAAAAAATGCACAACTTTTCTAATTTAAATTATTTTGTTGGACTAATATTAATGTAGATCATTAGCTAAAATATAAGCCAGCCATCTTGTACCTTTTCCAAATACGCTTTCTGATTAATTATACAGCGCTTGCACCTAGTACGTGGGTGGAAGATAATTCCTTCCCTGAATAATTTACAGAAAGTTTTAAGTGCTACATAACATAAAATTATATTTAAACATACAGGGTGTTCACTTTCCGCGGCGCACGGTACAAGTTTGGTTTTTTAAATGGAACACCTGTGTTATTGGATGCCCTTCTGTAGTGTTAAATAAGTTAAATTGGTAATAAAAAAAGAAGTAGATTAAGTTGGCAACAAGAGATAGTTAGTTGTCAGAATGTAACAATAAAACATACATGTAACAAGCTGTGTATTGATCGAAATAAAACAATTTAATTTTACAACATTAAACCTTCTTCAATTCGTTTCAACTTTCATCAATATTCCCTATACCTATCTACTTTAGTTTTTGAGATAATTGACCTAATTTGCGATTTTTGCGAAATGTCGCTGTTTCTATTGCGCATGTGTTCAGTCCCTGCTTCAGTGTGGGGTGACCTTCTGGGGTGGTGCTGCCTCGATCTTCCATCTCTTTCCGGGGTAGACCGAAGTCTATGCTCCCCTTAATCTCTAGTCACAGTTACTGTATCGCTGTCGGTGTTGTAAGGACTAGTGCTTCTTCGCAACGGATGTTCTGAAAGATGGCATATATCCTCATGGCTGCTCCCGCAAAAAGTCCTCGATTCGTCTCACCCCCCGCACAGGCGGAGGTCGATCCTGGGGCTCCGCCAGCTCCCGCACCAACCGGTGCTCGGACTCCGAGGCCCTCTCCAGCGTCCCCCTCACCAGCTCTCTGATGTGTTCCTGCATCCGCGGCACACCCAGGTCGGTCCGGATCCGCTCGCTCCGGACGTACCACGGAGCTCCGGTCATCATACGGAGTATCCGATTCTGCATCGATTCCAGAGCCTTGAACTGGTAGGGGGGAATCGTGCACCACGCTGTCGCCCCGTAGGTAATCGCGGGGCGAATCGTCGACGTGTAGATAGTCATTTTCCCTGCCAGGTCCATAGCGCCGCCCCCGCCGATCATGGGGTAGAGAGCGTTCCTCGCTGCTGCCACCCTGGTCTGTATGGCCTTCATCTGGTCCACCCACGTGAGTCTTCTCCTCAGCACCAGGCCCAAGTACCTGACGCTTCTCCCCTATTCCATGCGGACGCCGTCGACTGAGATGTTGTCTGGGACTCCTCCAGTCTTGTTGTTGAAACGGATTGCCTGACACTTGTCTGGGTTGATCGTCAGCTTCCAGCGCTGGGTCCAGGCTGTGAATACATCAACAGCGGCTTGTAATTTTCGTGTCAGGTACCGTTCATTTCTGCCGACGGCATAGATAGCCACATCGTCCGCATAGATGGCCAAAGATGTTCCTGGCGATGTGGGGATGTCGTGAGTATACGTCAAGTACAGCTCGGGCCCCAACAGTGAGCCTTGTGGGACTCCGGTGCGTATAGGCCTCGCCGTAGATCTCTCGTGCCCGACTCGCACCACGAAGGAACGACCGGACAGGTATCGGCCAATAAGGCGGACCAGGTTGGCGTTAATTCCTAACGCTGGGGGTGGTGCTGTTGACAACAACAGGATTTTTATACTCCAGAAGGCCTGTGCTCGAACGGTATTCCAGTTGAACTACAGGGACCCGTCCAGTTGAACCCGTAAACCAATATTTATTGACACTAACATACTCGCCTTACCATCCTTATATTTATTTGTGTCAGCACTTTTTGTTAAGAATAATTCAGAACCACTTCAATGAGCTGTTCGACCGAAATGAAATGGTGCATGAACGGTACAGTAGGCGAATTAAGTGTCCCCTACCAATTGTCTTCTCAAACACATTTGACAAAAGTACAAAAACAAACCATCTGGTGATGTATTAAAATTTTTCACCATTTACCATAGTCATTAAAGCAGATGCTTACCATCATGTCATATATAAAAAAAATTGGAAGAGTATTTAGTCCATCAAGCATTTTATAATTTGAATGAGTTTTTGAATGCACCATGTGTTGTTTAATTTCCTTTTTTATTTTTACATGGTAATTTTATTTATACATTAAGTGTTTGTCATTTGTTTTTTCTTGACGTATTCTATGGTATTGCGTTATAGAATAAACGATTTATGGCCAGTTGCACCAACACGAAATAAAATTTAATCTTGAGTTAATTTAAAACGACACGTAGAATATGACAATTTCAATCAATTAAGTATTCATTCTACCTGTCGTTTCAACTTAACTCAAGATTAAATTTCAATTCGCATTGGTGTGATTAGCCATTGTTATTATTTTTCTTTAACGGCCGATATCTTCTATTTAAACGCGTACACGCCAGAGCGGTGCTTCAAATTTATTCGATTGAGTATTTCTTGGGGTTTTCGGCAATACAACGAACAATTGAAAATATCAACCAGCGTCTACAAGATGGCATCGATATAGTTGCAATGTTTGATTCGTATTATTTTAATTTCTTTAAATGGAACATCCTGTATTTTTTTCAAAAATTTGATAAATCGCCCTAGAATTTTTTTATAAACATTTCCCTGAAATGTGTCATACTTTAGTAAACTCAATACAACGCTATGCAGATAAGTTTTTTGCTAAAATTTTCAGAGAGGTGTGCGCGCTTACATATAGTGGTGTACCTATTGCGAATACGACTGAGCTGTCGAACAACTGAAGGTCTGCGGTACCTCTAACATTTCGGGAATAATATTTTGTGTAATGTCCACATTACGCATTGGCTTAAGATTTTCATCCAAAAAGTTTTTCATAAACATTTCTATTTAGCTAAATTGCAACATTTTAAAATCTATATGTTCTTATTATATTTTTTACTGCTGAAACAATTGTGCGATGCTTTAAATAAATGTATTTGCTTTACAACGAATTTTAATTAACATTTGTCTGCTTATTTTCGCTATTTATTATTTACACGTGCTTGTTAACTTGCTAGACAATACATGTAGTAAAACGATGATTACTTCGAGCAGATACTCGAATTGTACCAAAAAGATACCGTTTACACATTAGTTTTAATGAATTCTTTTTAGTGAAACAAAAGTTTATATTATTTTGCCGCAGTGCTGCATGTTTTTCATATTTAATTTACTAAAGAAGGACGTATTGTAGGTGTAGGGAAATGTTTATAATAGTGTCCACGATTGTACATATATAATTGTGCCACGAGTGTACCAAATTTAATTTATATGCATAACTATACTGTCAATATACGCGCATGCCAAACTTGTATCGTGTGTTGCGGTAACTGAATACTGCGTACTTGAATATAATTTTGTGTTGTGTAACATTTGTCTCCGAATATTTATTTGAAAAGTTTTTTTCTAAATTGCTCCGGAAAGGAATTATCTTCCGCCCACGTACTAGGTGGGCCGCTGTATACAGCTGTACAATAATTTTTGTATTAGCCTTCATAAACACGGGCGGGATACAATTGTACCCCAGACATTATTTTTTTAGAATATATTCTAAAATATTTCTTTTTATTCAATTTCCAAGCTATCCTCCTAATATGATATTTGTAATTTAGTATTACTAAAGTACAATTTTTAGTGTTAAAAAGATTTCTAAAAGATTTTTAGTATTAAAAAAGGTACCTACATCAAAAATGACTAGAAGCAATAACCAAAATAATCCTAATATAGCTCCTCATAGCATTAATGGAATCACTCACGGCATGGGCAATGTGAGGAGAAAAAAGAACGGCCATATTTCTGCTTACCCGGCATCATCAGCTTTTTGATGTGTTTTTACAACATGGTATGGGGGCTTGTAGGTATTATTTACATGTGCAGGTATCAGAGCGCTCATGCGCAGGCCATCTCGGTGCCAGCAGTCCAAGAACTACTCGAGAGTTGGTTTCGCATCTATTCCCGGTTTTTGTCACTGTTTTCCAGAGGGTAGGCGTGTATCTTTTGGCACCAGAGGGCGCCAAAAGATATTTTGCTCGTGTTTCGAAGGGTAGTGATATAAGCCGAGAGGTAAATTGCAGTGTGAGGTAGAGAACCATTCGGAGTAACGCTGATGATGCCGGGTAGGCAGAAACATGTGCGTTGGCTAGTGTTTTCTCTCCTCACATTGCTTTTGCCGTGAGTGATTTCGTCAATACTATAAGGAGCTATATTAATCCGCATTGTTTTGATTATTAAAATAATATACATATTTTTTTTGTATTTTCATTTGCAAATCTGTGAATAAGGATTATTTATACATAAAGGATTGCTATTTGTCGTAACGAGTTATCGAGGCCTTTTATTCTTTGGGGTACATTTGTATCTCACCTGGTATTTAATGTATGTTTCGGACCCCACTACAAATAGACCGACTTTCGATCAAATATAGACATCCATAAATAATTAATTGGAAACAATTAAAACTCTAACTCACATCTTCGTATTTTTGCGTTAGCTTTCAGACATTTTTTTAAGAAAGAAAAAAGATATTGTCTAAAGAGATGTAAGTAAAAGGTTAGTAATATAGATAGTACGCGGCAAATGAAGTATTAAAGAAAAGAATTACACTTAAACTACTTACGTCATCATGTAAGAATTCCAAAGACTTTTCCAATTTTTGCGGTTTGACTTCTTTTACTAAACGTTCTTGTTTATCCAGATCTTTATGCAAAATATTTTCTTGAATATGCGGTGTTAGCGAATTTAAAAATAAATCCATAACAAATTCCTTTCCGCTAGATTCATCGTTTAAGATGGCGTCTTTATCAGTGCTTTGAAAATTCAGTTTTTGAGAGAAGCCAACATTTTGTGATTCTTTAGAGATTACATTTTCATTAATCGGATTTGTGCGACCAAAAGCTAAATGTTGACTATCAAATTGTTCGTCGAAGATGGTTTTAAATAAATTGGGATTATCCTTTAACTTTTCTTTGTTTAGTGGCATATTTGATGGGAAATCATGAAAAGATAATGATAACTCAGATATATTTGTTGATCTTTCAAAAATATTATCACACTTTTTACGTTTCAATTTCATTTGAGATTTCTTTAGTCCTAAAGTCTTTCTATAAGACTTTTGCAGTAATGAACTCTTGAACTTTTTTTGAATTTTATTTGTTCTGGGATCTCGTAGTTTCAAATTTAATGTTTTATTACCATCCATGTTGTCATCTTGCTCAATTTTTGATTTGCATGTAAGTTTTTGAGTATCCCCACATATTTTTAGATTACTTGTATTATTTGAGATATTGGCTTGAAGATCTATTGTTTCTGCTTGGATCTTGATGTACTTACTGATAAACAATTTTAAAATTTTATCAACACATTTCGTTACAATTTCCCATGATTTAAATTCAACAACAATTTTAAACGAATCAAATAGAATATCAATGTGTGAATAAGGGCAACTAATATTAATTATAAAAACAGGATATGATTCAATTGCAACTACATCCTTAAGTGTCTTTGATAATACTTCATTAACGTGCTTTTCAATTTTTTCAACATTAGCAGGTCGTTTATTAACATACACCAGCTGTGGCTTTGTATTCTTATAAGATTTTGTATAAATTAATCCAGAAACATGAATATTGTTTTTCGATACTTTAACTTCGATTAAATCTTCAGATGCAATGTCACCATATAATGTACATAACGATTTTGATACTGTCTTTGTTTTAAAACAGTTTAATAAGATCTTTCCTGTATTATCATCTCGCAAACTAAATGATACCATAGGATGTATTACAGCCAATGCTTTTAGTGTGATTTTAATGTTATTCAAATCGATACTATTCTTAATTCTTTTTTGTTTAACAGGACAATTGAAAAAGAATCCTATAATGATTACAGTAGTTCCTCTACTAGATCGTACTTTTGCTGGCACAATACTGTCGAATGTACCATTCTCGAATGTTTTAGTATATGTAAATTCTCCTTCAATGTGTCTTGTTGATATAATTAATTTTTGTGAGGCAGATACAATTGAAGCTAATGCTTCACCTCTGTATCCATAATATTTATGCTTATTCTCATAAATGTATAATGAATCACATTTACTTGTCATATATCGTACACCAACATTCTGTAAATCACTTAAAGTTATTCCATTTCCATTGTCAATTATTTGGACCTGATGTTTTTCAGTATTAATTCTTATTGCTACGGAGGTAGCCTTTGCATCTAGACTGTTAAAAATCTAAAAATATATTTTTTCCCAACCAGCTAAAAACAGAATATAACACACATACCAATTCCAAAATGCACTGACAAAAATTGTTTATTTTATTGTCACTACGAATCCTTTCGTTTATTTCCTCAGGCAACAATTTGACTTCCATTTATTCAATTTGTATTTTAAATTTTGTGAAAATTGCCAATTGTTACCAACGCAACAATAATAATTATAGGAACTTTTAGATTTTAGATGTCGCATAATCCAAAATATTTGTTTTAGATAATTATTGCTATTATTCTTCTTTTAACCGTCATTATCCTTTTTTCAAAATTACAACAGAATCCAATTATTTTAGAAATTAGATTTCCTATTTCACATTGAGAAAAAATTGACGTTGAAAGGTAAAAATAATGTAGCGCTCCTAGCGTCAATTGTATAAAATAAAAATTGTAATTGTTTAAATCAGGGATCCCCAAGTTTTTTCTTTGCTTCGATCCTTAAAAGAATGGTTCCTTTCATCCACCCCCTTATACTTTTCTCAATAATATACAGCATACAACATAATCATAATAGAAATAATTGCACATAAATAAAAAACAGTTTTAAATTCATGTTTTATTTTTTATGTTATCATTTTCAATTTTACAAATATAAATGTGTTTTTAGAAACAAAGTCTCGGATTGTAATTGCACAAAAGCTCGATTTTAATGAATGTGAAAGCTGGGGTTGATGTATTAACCCTTTTTTTCATATTTGGCCTCAAATTGCTTAACATAATTTTTAAATCACCTGGTTCAAAAATATTTAACCTGTTTTTTGTGGTGTTATTGACATACATATTCGGCTATCGACCCATTGATCATCACTTTCCTCCTTTAAAATTTCGACCTCTAAGGGGTCGATGCAGACCACCCCGTTGGGAATCCCTGGTCTAAATGGAGCAAATACATCAATACAAGCTTAAATAGACTAATCTCAGTTGGATTTGCAAGAATTGCGCCTCTGGCTATGCGGTTAAATTAGTAAGTACATCTATTTTAATCTTATGATATTTTTATCGTAAAAGGACTTTTGCGAGTTAAAACAACATGGAATGTTAAATGTTCGTGATGTACTGTTCAAGCAATAAAAGTAATTAGGGACATAAAAGAATAATATTGGTAAGACTAGTGTTCAAAGTTGTGCCATAGTTGCACATGTACGAGGCCTACACTATATGTATATTACGGCTCGAAGAGTAGTAGTTTTTGGTAGCCAGCAAGACAACGTAACCAGTGCATGAAAATGTCTCAGTTACCGTAAAGTTGGGTGGCTTTAGCCACCAGGGTTGGCTTTGGCTATTTTTTAATGTTTGTTTTATTTATGCACAATGATGTTATAATAATACTTATTGGCCAAATGTGATTTTTTACTGTTTCTATAGATTATATTGGACTAAAACAAAATTATTGACACCACACAATTTGTTTTTTAGCTCCTGAAAAAATTAAATAAAGAAATTTATGAAAAACGAGCATTTTTTACCGCAGCGTACGTAATTGTGCATAAATAAAACAAATATTGAAAAATGGCCAAAGTCAACTCTGGTGGCTAAAGCCACCTAACTTTACGGTAACGAAAATTGAGTACTGCGCGGTCATTACATTTTAAACAAAAGAAAGGCATACGCCTAATCACATTAAGCAACGTTTAGACGGTGTTTATGGTCTCTTTTTTATTCCACTGTAAAAAAGTAGTCAAAATGTTTCCGTTTGGGACAAGAATCCCTCGAAGGTGATGAGCGTCGGCCAATTGAACTGATAACGCCTCAAAGCATTGCAATTATTGAAGAAACGGTATTAGCAGATCGCCGTTTGAAAGTGAAGGAATTAACAGTGCTGTCTGAAACAAGTATTCGCCGAATTTTCCATAACTATTTAGGTATAAATAATATTAGTGTAAGATGGATCTTGCATCTTCTTTCTGCTCTCCAACGTGAACGTCGGGTCGAATGCGCGCGATCGTTTTTAAACATGTGTGGAGACGACCCGAAACCGATTTTGGAGTCCATTGTCGCAAAAAATGAAACAATGGTTCTTATTTATTTTCTTATTTAAAGGAAGACCTTAGGGGACGTCGTTTTAAGGACGATAGTGAATTGCAAGCAGCTGTAAAACTTTAGATTATTTTTACAAGGGTATAGAATTATTAATTGATCGTTGCAATAAATGTATTGAAGTTAGAGATCATACTGAAAAATAAAAGTTTTTATATTTTACCAAGTTTATTTTTCCATATCAGGCCGAGAATTTATGGCGCCTGCCTCGTACATATAATTAAATTTGTTGCCAACAATAGTATTTGTAAAATGAAGATATGTATCATCGTTGTCATAAAAATTTGGGACAACATGTATGAGCTCATTTTAACGTTTTTTCCATCTTGTGACAATGACAATGTCCATTTACGGTAGACACTGACAGACAATTTAACAAATTTTTCATATTTTACAAAGAACATGTTTAAGATGGGTAATGTCAATAGTATAGCTTGTCCCAGATTTTGATGAAAGTAATAGTACCTATCGTATTTGTTTTATTCCGTTTTGTTAATTTGGAGTTAGAATTGCATAGATTAAGAGTGCCTAATAAATCAGGCTATATTTTGTAAACTTATACAGGACAGGGCAGAGTAAAAGGCGATTTTGAAAAGCGCGAGAATCGTACTGTGCTGTTAGGATGTGTCCCATTAGCATTGGTTGCATTCAGCGGACGCAGCTGTTGTACTCGGGCTCGTGCTCGTGAGGCTCGCGAGTTTACAACCTTGGATCGCGCGGTACCCGAGGCTGGCAAGCATGCCATCCACACTATAAAGTAACGAGCGCGAGTACGAGCCCTTGCAAATATAATCGGCTCAGCAAATATAATCGGAATTTTTCGGAAATACGAGAGCGAAGTCGTGTCTTACCGTGTGCGTGAACAAGTACGACGTTTAAAACGTGAGCAAGGTGTTTTCGAAAATGTGAGAGCGAAGTCATGGCTTGCACGTGTATGTGAACGAATACGCCGTTTATAACACGAGCAAGGTGATGAATTTGCGTTTGAACAATTTTGACAAGCAAATGACACAGTGACATTCAACACCGCACACGTTTAGATGCGCTGAGTTCGTGAAAAATCGAGTGATCATAGTACGCTCGCTCTTATGGTATATGGCTTGTAGAATACGTAAAAATATATTAAATCTCGTTTATGATGCAATTCCATGTGATCTTTCGCAAAATAATGATCGTAACTTTGATAACTGAATGCGCAAATGCATGATTTGCTTTCCGCGCACAAAGTAAATTGGAGAGTTCGTGAAAATGGAACTTAAAAGAGTCAAACTAGTGTTTCTATACGGTATTATAGTGTATTGATTGTAAAAAAATTGTTTCAATAAATGCGTTTTAGAATATATCCGCCAGTAGTAAATATTAACGTTAAGTAATGTTTTCATATATTCCTTGACAGTATATGAACTGACAAATTTACTGTTGTTGTTTTATTGAATATGTATACAAATAAAGGTAATTGGTAAAAAAGATATTTTGCGTTATGAGCTATTATGATTACACATCGAAACTTTTTGCTCTAACAGCGGCATTTATTTCCAGCAGCACTGTTTATTTACATTGGTTGGAATAAAATGTATGAAAGTGCCCAAGTTATTCATTGTAATACGTAGATGATTTTACGTATTTATACCAAATCCCTCGTGCTGTTGCTACAAATAGAGCAACGGGTCTTCTGTTGTGTATTTACAGATTTAAGTTTGCAACCATATAGATACCTTTAATTTTGAAATGATAACATAAATTTATACGTATACTATATACAGAGCTTTCATTTGAAAACTTCCCATCTTATATAACTCATTAATTAATAATACTATCAAAGAGTCACGTCTAATTTATTTTGGAGGGGGACATTTAACCTATTCTAACCCGTTGGGGAAATTTCACCCTCTCGCCCAACCACCCCCACCTCAAAATTTTAAACGGCACTACCCCATGTGTGATATATCATTTTAAAGGGTATAAAATTCTCAATCTTTTACATCAAAGAAAATTAAAATCGCCCGAGCGGTTCGTGAATTAGAGACGAAACTGTATTAAACTGGACAATTATAATTGCAAAACATTGACAGCACTATCATTGTGTTTATCAAAGGAAATGTTATTAATAACACTTCCTTGAGGCCTAGTATTTTAATAGATTTCATTATCGTTAAAATTACAATGGAATAGTTTGAGAATTTGATAAGTTGAATTACCTTATAAGAAATTAAGTGATTGAATTAAATACATTTTCGTGTCTACTTCACGAACCGCTCGGCCGATTTTATCTGATGCAAAAGATTGAGAATTTTATACTCTTAAAAATGATATATCACATGGTGTAGTGCCATTTAACATTTTGGGGTGGGGGTGGTTAGGTTCCCCAACTGATTAAAATAGGTTATTAAATGTCCACCTCCAAAACAAAATAGAGGTGTCTTAGTGATTTTTGATAATATTACTAATTAAAGAGTTATTCAAGGAGGGAAGTTTTCAAATGGAAACCTTGTATAGCTATGAGGGAGCACATTCAAATTACGCGCGCAGAGATTAGTGCCATGTAACAATCGAGACTCGAAATAATGAAAATTACCCCCCACCAAGTTCCCCATGAGCGCATTCGAAAATTCAGTAGGTAGTCCCCAGGTGCTCCCCTACCCGTTCGAAAATAGCGGATAACTTGCTCTGGACAATGTTTACCCTACTTTTCGAACGCGGGTAGATGCTCCACTGTTACCCAAATGTTACCGACCTCCGGACGTCGGGAAAAATGACCCGTCATGCGCAGTGTTACTTTATTCGTTAAAAAAGCAAAACAAAACTTTTGAAGGATATATGTATGTGGAAGGGTATTTGTTATAATATACATGTTTATGTAAGAATATAAGTAGTTAATATGATAAACATTACGCTATATTTAAATAAAAGAATAAACATAGAGGTATACAAGAAAAAAACTTTTAATAGAAACACAAAAAACATGCAACCGATGTGCCAATGATTACAACCCGTTTTCTTCTTTGCAAATCGATATTATATCAAACTATAGAGGGCATACAATTAACAAATTTCATAACATTTCAAAATATTGAGATCTAACCTATCTAACAATATTTCAAACTTGCACCCCACTCTCGCATCCATCACCCGTTTGTGTTCGAATAGTCAGGATAATAGAAGTCACGTGACCATTATCTCTATTACCAGTACCCTACCTTTACCCAGTTTTTTCGAACGCTCCCCAGGCGTTTTACTTTTTTAACGTTGAGTTTAGTATCTCTAAGTATAGGTTATCTCTGATATTTAGAAATATGGACTCGCTGTCAGAAAAATACACCAATTTAGAAATAATAACCATTTTTTATTAACATTATTACTTGTACAATTTATTGATATAATTATGCTTAATAAGACTGATAATAAATCAATAAATAAACTCAACAATTAAAAGGTAGTACTCAACAATACTTTGGTGTTACTTTTATAACTGAAGAATGTATTGTTATGCAGAATTATCTCTACATGAATTTCCATTTGCCGTAGACCCACTTTATTAATATATACAGTACGTTATTATTATGTCAGGATTATTCTCTTTACTTTGATTGAAAGTTTACTACCCGATGGTCCGTTTCGCCCCAATTCTTATGTACCTCTTTATTGCATATTGCACAATACAGATCATTGCTGCAATCCAAACATCTGTACTTGGCGTCATTATTGCAGAGGATGCACCAAGGCAATTCAGGTGAAGTCTTCCCGTCCATGTTATCATCCTCACAATTATTTGACGATGGATACCTTGTTGAATATTTTTTTTCTAGCGCTACCACATCCATTATCTGAATGGAAAATAATAAAGATAAAAATAGGTAAATAACAGATTAAGAGATAGGCATAATCCAATTTAACACGCAATATTAAGTAAGGTATTAATAAGAAAAATGCAATTTAATTTATATTGCTTGCAAATATTAAATTTTCAAATAATACGTAAGCAAATAATAATTGTTTAAAATATGGTAATTTTTTATGGCACAGGCCTTATTTTAGAAATTATCTTTTAACATTGGAAAATATACGGGATGTTCCATTAAAAACAATTGAAAATTTTATATCACAATGCGCTTTTCAATAACCAAAGTAATGGTAATGTAGCTTTTCGTGGCATTGATGGAAAAGCAATGTGAAGAGAGAAAACACTAACCAAAGCTTCTGCCTAGTCGGCGTCATCAGCGTTTTTCGAAGTGCTTCTCTACCGCACACCGCCGGTTGCCTCACGAAATTCTAATAGTAGCCAATGATTCCATGCAATGCGTATGCGCCAACATTTTTATTTTAACCTTGGCATCAATCGAATTGAAATTATACACACAACATTATAACAATTAATAATATATGTATATGTTATGCTTTGCTCAATGCTTGAAAAATGTGCATAGAACTAAGTTGTTTTGAGCAACGACAAATGCCCTAGTTGAATATATCAACAAAAATCGATAATTATATGAAATTAAATGGAAACAACAGGAATTCTCTACAAGGGGAATCATATACAAATAAAATTGGAAAAAAACGGTTTTATTAAACATTATTGAAAATCATCCGAATCGTTACAGTAAAAATGGTCATGCATAGAGAACATTTTCAATATTCTTCATATCTTTGGTTTCTTTACTCTATCCTTCTTCTTTCTTTTCTTTATAGTTACTTTGTATGTTAATATTATTCTTGCAGCTTGTATTTTTATCCTTATCAGTAGAGTAACCTAAACTTGCGGACTCGCATAGGCGTCGGTATTACGGGTTAATATAAGAATACGAAAAATTCATATATAAACTAAACCGGTAGAGAAGCAGGCATGTAGTGTCGACCTTGAATATAAATCATGTTAAACCGCGCTGAGAGAGATTTCGTTTTAGTACCGGTTGAGCTGTTGCAGAGATTAGTCGAACGGTCAAGGTTATGTACTTACGTGTCGCTTTTGAAAATATAGCTGGTGTTTTTTGTGTGTTGTAGTATTATACCAAGTACATAATTAGTGTATCGTTTCATGTAGAACTAATATTTAGGCGAAGGTGCTGTATTTCAGTTTTGTGACCAATACTTTCACATACCAGTAAACATTTTAAAATCGAATTCTTCAACAAAAAATTCAAGACCGTTTTTTTTCCTTAAATAGTTCACTAAATCTTCGCTTATCCGAAAAGACGAATTACATTTCAATTCCAAGCATTTGTAATTGTGTGCATCCTTATCATATGAAACTTTCGCTGGTGAAGCATTATTATGGATATCTTTTAGGTGTTTATTTAAGTTAGTCTGGGTACTGTATATTTTCTCACACACTTCACAAATAACCGGCATAATTATTATTTGTTAATTTACACTATGTTATTCTTAGGGTAGTACACAATACATAGTACGTACATTTGATATTAGTGGAAATAATAAATTGTAACATACAACGTGGGCGTCGCGCATGCGCAATGTATGAAACTGTTTACTCCTATTAGGGTCTCGTGTTACCCGTCGGCTTATACCACTACCCTCCGATATAGCAAATCGTACATCTGTGGCGCCATCTAATGTCAAGAGATACAAGTCTGCCGTCTAGAAAACAACGACAAAAACTGGGTACAAATGCCAAACCAACTCTCGAGCAGTTCTTGGGCTGATAGTCCCGAGATGGCGTACCAGGCTTACCATGAAGCATCAAAAATACATCAAAAAATGCCTAGAAACAATAATCAAAACCGAGGAGTAGTGATATAAGCTGAGAGGTAACCGGCGGTGTGAGGTAGAAAAGCAGCAGAAACCTGTCCGTTAGCTAGTGCTTTGCCTCCTCACATTATTTTTGCCATGAGTGATGCCTTCAATACTATGAGGAGATATATTTGTATTATTTTGGTTATTGTCTCTAGGCATTTTTGATGTGTTCTTAATGTGTTATTCAAGCGTCTTTCTAAAACACTAGAAGTTTACCATTTTAACCAATTTCGTTGGACCAATAATAACAGAGATAACAATAGTGGCCTGTTAATTTTAATCACCTCTGTATAATATTTTGGAGCTATTATTTATGAAGAAGCGTAAAACCATCAAATCAAACATAGTATTAGTTATTAAAAAATGTTTACCTTTTTTGAAATATGGTCAATTTCTTCTTCTGAACTTGATCCTGAATCATGCAAGTTACTGATATAGGGACCTTCATTTGGTCGAACACCTTTTTCTCGTAGCCTTGCCAATCTTGCCTCGATTCTTTGCTGTGGATTATGAGCTAATTCAATGCCCCTTTCATTCATAAACTGCTCCAATAATCCATCAGCTTTTTGTTGGTCTGTTCTCATATCAGTCGTTAACATCTAAAATTAAAGTTAGATATGTATAAATGAATTGAAAATAAAAATAATTAATTCAATTATGATACTAACCGGCTTACTAGGCCCTTCAACATAATCATTAGTCCCTTTTAAATTTGCTAGTCTTCTTCGTAATTCTCCTTCTGATGGAGGTGGCCCTCTGCCTCTCTCATCCTTTAATTTTTCCAGGCGATCTAATATTTTTTGATCAACAGGTGATAAACCTGACCGCAAAGAACTAAGTTTATCAATTTTGTACACAGTAATAGGTGGTTGCGAGGGATTTTCCAGTGACTCAAGTCGTCTGAAAGTTAGAACAGATAGAATATAATAGTTTTCAAAAACTTACATGCTAACTTTAAATATGCATCTGGTGGAACAATAATATTTTGGCTTTGGGAGCTGCCAGCTGACAATTTTGTATAGCATGTTCTACAAACAGCAAATTCACTGGGGCCCTTGCTAGGAATGCGAGACTTCTGTTTTAAACATTTATTGCAAAATGATAGGCCACAATTTGAACAACCCAACTAAAAGGTTATTACAGAGAAAATAGTAACTACAGTTAGTGAGAATTACAGTTACTTACCTCTTTATGGAAAAAACTGAATTTAGTTGTGCAGTGATTGCATGACATCCTTAAAATATTTACTAATAATTATTGAAAATACAAACACAATGAATTCTCACAGAGATTGATTAATTTTCTAAAGTTGGCCGATTGCTGTACTACTATTCATTCTGAAAATGTTAGTGATAGATGTCATTCATAAATTGGGGTAGTTTGGGAACATTTTTATTTTTTAAGTTTGTTTCGCGAATTGTTTTGACATAAATATGACGTTTCTCGTTAACGTATGTTTTTTTTTTCGGAGCGCTTCGAACAAGTTAAACCAGTTAACAGTTAAAGTGGTACGATTTTGTGTGCTTTTGTTATTTTCCAATAAATATCTATGAGAACTTGCGAAATTGATATTTTTACAAATATATTGTGTAAACATTTTACAAGTGTAATATTAAAGAATAAAGCACCACTTGGAAGATGAAATTAAAACGTTTAGTAACGTTATTTGGAGCAATAGTATTAATTTTTGTCGCCGGCTTATTATACGTGTCCCGAAACTTATCTTTATTACCTGATAAAGGTAGTTCAATTAGGGAAGAGTTAAATAATGTAAGCTCATCTAATTATTTTCTTTTTTATTTCATGTACTTCTATTTTACAACTAATCATTTCTAGAACAATTGGATACATTATAGAGATAAATCTCCTAAAAATGATAAAATTGCCAATGAAAAAATTCTTGAAGAAAAGCATGACATCAAAAATCCTATACCTTTAGGTTCTACAGACATGATTTATGATGCCAGTTGTCCTATACAATTAGACTATACACCATATACGCAGATTCAAATGCTAGATATGTATAAAGACTTAAAATTTGATAATCCAGATGGTGGTGTTTGGAAGCAAGGCTGGAAGATTGAGGTTGACGAAAAAATGTGGAACAAAGAACATAAATTAAAAGTTTTTGTTGTGCCTCACTCTCATAATGATCCTGGATGGGTTAAAACATTTGAAGAGTATTACAATGCACAAACAAGAAACATTTTAAATAATATGATGGAACAATTATCTGAAGATTCTCGGCGAAAATTTATTTGGGCAGAAATATCATATTTCGCAATGTGGTGGAATGAACTAGATCAGGATGGTAAAGAAACAGTAAAAAGGTATGCTGAGTGATACGTGTTAAGATTTTTTTATATTTCTTGTACAATATTCGTAGATTACTGAAAAACAATCAGTTGGAAATAGTAACTGGGGGATGGGTTATGAATGATGAAGCTAACTCTCACTGGATATCAATTGTAAACCAATTAACTGAAGGACATCAGTGGCTACAAAGAAACTTAAATTATACACCTCAGAGCAGTTGGTCTATTGATCCATTTGGTATGAGTGCAACCCAGCCAATATTGCTTAAAGAAATAGGTTTACAAAATTTGTTAATTCAAAGAGTTCATTATTCTGTAAAAAAGCAGCTAGGTAGTCAACAGCAGCTAGAGTTTCTATGGAGACAGATTTGGGATGGGAATGGCAAGACCGATATGTTCACACATCTGATGCCATTTTATTCATATGATATACCACATACCTGTGGACCTGACCCAAAAATTTGTTGCCAATTTGACTTTAAACGTTTGCCTGGACATGGAGTTCACTGTCCTTGGAAAGTAAGTCTTTGTGTATTCTATCAATTCAAATATTACGCAATAACTGTTATTTCTTAAATTTGTTAAGCAAATTCATGAAGTAAGGCATAAATTCATTTTTAGCTAAAACAATACTTTTCATGGAAAATCCTGAAACAAATGGATTTTTATTTATAATTTGTTTTTTTTTTTTCAAATAATTTCCAATGTACAAAGTGGTTCATGTCGGATTAATAAACATCATAGGTTTTTTAATATGACACCCCACATATTTTTCTACTTTTGAATTTTCCGCCAACAATCGATTTAAAAACTATCGTAATAAATTATTTTTTGTTTTTATTGATTTTTTAAAGTATAGGTTTGTTCGAACCCGCAGTTCTGAGCAATTCTAGAACTAGTGCGCATGTGTATTACGAGTTCGGGCCGTGCAGTTCTAGAATTACAAATACTAAGAACTGTTAGTTCGCTATTTGAACCCTACACAATTCGTAATCCAAATTCCGTTTCGAACGGTTCTAACAGTTCTTGCATTAGAGCAGGTATTTGTAATTCTCGCATGCGCAATCGTTATTTCGGTAAGAATAATATACTGTCCATACGAATTAGTTTTCATAATTAATTTATTTACGAAATTAAGGTACTCCAATATCTTTTCAGGTTATTCTTTTAATAAATGTTTAGATTCATAGATTTTCAAAGCAGAAAAAACTCATGTAGCAATCATATGTGCTGTATTTGTTGTGGGAATATCGTAAAGTCAGCTTCATTTGATTTATAAATTCAACAAAAATACATAATATGTATTGTGTTGCAAAGACAATCTTTGGAATCTAGTTATTTTGCTTTTTACTATAGTTACACAATTCTCTATTACAAACCCGTTCGAACCTACATACTCCGATATTAAGCCTGTTTTACACGCCGCGATTTATTTGCCCATTAATTAAACAAGTTCTTGGCCAAGAAATCGGTAGAAATATGTTGTTTCACATTCTACAATAAATTGCACAATTTTCTAGCGATCGAATACCGGTTAAGTTACGTTAATAGTTGAACAGAGTATTTATTAAGTAGGAAATTTATCCTGCTTATAAAGATAGATTCGCAATCTGTCTTTGTCAAATGTTTTGGCAGTTTTGGTATATACACAAATTAGCTTAGGTTGCTTCGGTTTCGTTTACTTAATTCAAATTATCCATTGTATCATAATCGTCGTAAATTTTCGAAATTTATCCTCATTTTACTTTAAAAACACTAAACAAAATTCGTAGATATTTTTCTGTTACTAGGATAACAACACAAAGTATCGGCACACTCTTCACCATACAAAAAAATTTAATTAAATCAATCCGGAACAGCTGAATAAATCTATTATTCATTATTTATTATTGTTACTAGGTTAGTATTAAAACAGCAAAGTTAGTAAAAAATCGCCGGAAAATCGTGGCAAAAATAGAGTATGTTATGTTCAATTCAATCAATCGTACAAGAAATCGTACCGACTTTTGCTGTTTTACACGGTGCGATAAAATCGTAGATCAACTTGTTCAATCAATCGCGTCGTGTAAAACAGGCTTTAGAACTGGAATTGATAGACATGCGTACAAACTACTTAGAATTTATAATTCTCGAACGGTTCCGGACTGTTCTGAGGTGTCGGGATCGAACAAACCCTATACCAGTCACAACAATTAGAGAGTTATTGCAAGAATCACGATAAGAGTCCAATAACGTTAACACCACGTGGCTCCGACGAATAAATTTATGATTACGGGAGAACGCATAAAAAGTTATTGCAAAATTTCCTTAAAAATTAGAAATATTTGAATTTGGCAGTTAGCTCGGTGTCATTTATATCAACATAACCAAACAATCCAAACAAATCCTCACAGATTTGAGGAATTTGAAAGGACATCACCCACAAACCCCTAAGTAAATAGAAATAAATAGGAATGGTTGATCGTTTATTACTTGAAGACGATGCGTTTTCCAACGCTCTTAACAGTCATTTTAATCGTAACAATACATATAACAACCTCAGTCCTTTCCGAAAACAGCCCTCTAATTTTAAGAAATATATCGAGTACCGATATCGACAACTCTGTTTCCACAAGTCTGGGCAAGCACATTAAGGGCGTTAAATAGATTATCGTTTTCGGAAATTTATCGGCATGCTTACGATTACGCCCTAATATAAACTTAAAACTAGAGATGGGTCGGTATTTTAGTAACGGTATTTTGAAGCGGTATCTTATTGAAGCGACGCGCCGTGTTCCACAATGCCAAAATAATTCGTTACTTTGGAACGATGTGCTACAGCGCGAGATGGAAACGATGATGAACGTTGGCAAGAACACCGCGGCACACGTTTCGGGAATGTTAATTTCGCGTAAGCCTATCGCTACGACGAGCAGCTATAGTCGCTCTCCATAAAGTACCATTCACATACGACGAGACTGTAGTCGTTTTCTATTTTTAATCACTGTCTACAAGCAAAAAACCTCAACAATTGTAATAAATCTGGGAAAGGCAATCCACTGCGTCTTACTGTTTACATAAATAAGGAAACAAAAAAAAGATCCGGTGTGAAGGTGTTCCCTTGTTTTGAAAACTTTCACATACAGTACCATTATTAAAAAAATATTGCTATTATGTTAAACGAGATGGAGACAACAGTAAATATTAGATAGTAGAATGTTTATCTGCGTTTAATTATTATTATTCGAAGAATTTTGTTTCAAGTAATATTATTAAAGCAACCTAAAACGTAGTAAATCCTGCCGCTGAAGGTCATGTTGAAATGTGACGCTCGTAGCAAAAGGATTAAACAAAAAATTCTAATCACGCGTTTCGATCATTGCTGCCAGATAACCGACAATATTAAAATTATTTCAACATTACCTATGATCTATCGGAAAAATAACATAAAAAACTGAAAAATAAGCATGCCGCCTATCAAAAACAGTAACAAATTTTAAACTTAAATAACTAAGTAATTACAATATGTAGAATACCTACAATAAAATAAACAATAGCAATTAACAAGAACATTCAGAAAACATGATCGCATATACTAACGCTAAAGCATATTTTTGTTAGTAACGTTTCCAGAGTGAATTTTCAGATTTAATGTAAATTTCAGGTGCCTCCACAGCCAATAACGCCATCAAACGTAGCATACAAAGCCGAGCAGCTATTAGATCAATACCGAAAGAAATCAACTCTGTATAAGACTAACGTTTTACTTGTTCCGTTAGGCGATGATTTCCGATACGATCACAAGTCAGAATGGGAAGTACAGTATCAGAATTACCAAAAGCTTTTCGATCACATGAACTCCAATCTGAACCTGAACGTTCACGCACAATTCGGCACTTTAACCGATTACTTCAACGCATTACATGCAGAAATTAGCATCAATGAATTTCCGCCATTGTCTGGTGATTTCTTTACTTACGCTGATAGAGACGATCATTACTGGAGCGGTTATTACACTTCCAGGCCATTCTATAAGAGAATGGACAGAGTGCTAATGCACTACGTCAGGGCGGCCGAAACGATTTTATCTTTAGCGCAGCTTGGCGACAAACCGGAATTGCAAAACGCTGAAAATAAATTCAATGGTTTAGAAAGACAGTTAACAAGCGCTCGACAAGCGCAATCGCTGTTCCAACATCACGACGGCATTACTGGAACTGCTAAAAGTCATGTTATGATAGATTACGGTGAGAAGTAAGTACTTTGTATATTTTTAATCTATTCTAATATTCGGAGACAAGTGCTCTACAACATACAACTATATTTAAGTATACAGGGTGTTCAGTTTTCTCAGCGTACAAGTTTGTTTTTTTTTTGGGATGGAAAACCCTGTATATTATTACGTTTTCGGATGCCTCTCGCCAATCCATCTCGACTTTCTTTAACGACAGTGGTTGTAGAACATCCTGTCGGTATTTAGATTAGATTAGTATTCGAGGTGGTTCTTGTTCTATCTCACCGAGACCTTTTCAGATCTATTGTGGTTCCTCTATCGTTAAATCAATTACGCCAGCTTTGCCTTTTTCACCAGACCTAGCAGCCTTGTGAGTGATCCCTTTACATAGGTTTCGGATTTTGGATATTCCGCGCCCATTGTGAGAGCTGTATTCCTGTAAGTGATGTACAATCGCACAGCACGTGTATGGCAGTCTCTTCTTCCGCCTGGTAGAATCTACATGCTGTTTTCTCTGTCAGGCCAAGGTTGCTCATGTGTTTCTTGAGCATATAATGACCTGTTAGCAGGCCTACTATTGTTCTAACGGATTTTTGATCCCTGCTTAGTAGGTCTGCTGTAAATTTAGGCCTGCGTTCTATCAGAAATTGTTTGGCCTGCCTCTGACCAGGAGTACTCTTCCACCAGTCTTGAGATTTCTTATCTTTTCGTTGTTTTGTAGTTGCTTTGTCTGCAGTTAACCAGCCTATTCAGGCTAATTCGTCTGCCTTGACATTCCCTCGATAACCTTCTTGTCCTGGTACCCAGACAAGGGTCACCTTACTTCAGCTACCCATCCTGTTGAGCGCATTCATGCAGTCCCACACCAGTCTCGATTTCGCCTGTATGGAGTCCAGTGCTTTTATCAGTGCTTGACTGTCTGAATAAATAGCAATAGATCGATAATTGACTTCTTGTTTATTTAATTCTTCAATGCATTCCAGCATTGCTGTTATTTCGGCTTGAAATACTGTGGCGCGTTGAATTAGGCTTAGTGACTTAGTTATTTTTGGTCTAATCCCACAAATTCCGGCTCCGACTCCAGTTTCCGTCTTTGAGCTGTCTGTGTACCAGATAGATTCGGCTTTAATAGGCGGTCCTTTTTTCCATTCTTCTTTATCTGGTATTACCGCTTTATAGTTCTTGTTGAAGCTGTATTTGGAACTAATGGCGTCGCTGGGACCGCTTGTTATCGGCTCTGCCTTGAATTCCTTTTACAGTTTCTGGTAATCTGCACCATGCGATGTAGTTATGGGAGGTTGGCCATTCATTAGTCTGTAATTTGTTAGCCTAGCCTCTCCTTGAATATGTACATGTAGTGGTTCTAGATTAAGGATGACCTCCAAAGCAGCTGTTGGCGTGGTTTTCATGGCCTCCGTGGCTCATACACAGGCTAATCTTTGTATTCCACGTAGCCGCCTTATTGTCTCCACCTGCAATGGTCCATCATACCACCGAGCCATATGTTGTCATTGGAATAATGACCCTCGTGTGTAACCACAGCATCATTTTTGGATTTAATCCCCACGTTTTCCCGCATAACCTTCTACATCTGCCTAAGGCAATAGTAGATTTGTTGATGATTTTATTGATATGAGGGTTCCATGTAAGTCTTTGATCCAACCATACACTGAGGTATTTCGCTTCTTTGACAAATTGAATCTCCACTCTTCCTAGCATAATTGGCGTTTACACCAGTTATGTACTGTATTTACAGCATTTTACCCCGACAAATTTGCCTCGACCACTGTTGTTAGGTCGTCAGCATATCCTAGGCAATGGTGGCCTTCTTTGGACAGTTTTGTTATTAGGTCGTCGACGAGAGATGCCCCTTGGGGGAATACTATTTTGAAATTTTCTATAGTAGTTGATTGTAAACGTTCAACATTTTCCTAAACCTTTGTTTGATTTTAGGATGTTGCAAGCAATCAAAGATTGCCAATTTGTAATACAACAATGCGTGAATCTTCTACTTTCTGGGCCAGGTATCGATGTAGATTGGTCAGATACTCTGTACTATAACATTGACGATGTCCGAACTGAACAGGATGCATTACCCGAGCAGTACACCATAACAATAGGCTTGGAATTAACCACAAAAAGAGTTGTAATCTACAATAGTCTAACGTTCACCAGAAAGGAAGTAGTCACATTCCTAGTTTCAACGCCCTTCATTGAAGTGATTGATTACGACGGTAACAGAGTAAGATGTCAAGTTTCTCCTGTGTTTGAATACGGGTCTTCTATGTCGAACTCCAAGTACACCCTGACGTTTATAGCGACTATCCCGCCATTCGCTTTAATCGAATATGTGATAAATGCTGTAGCGGAGATGGAAACTCCTTTGGAGACCACAAACGCGAAAATCAGAATTTACAATCAGTACGCTGACGTGATCGCGCCGACCGGCTTTACCAGTAATCTAGAGGTCAACCCGAGTTCAACAGACTTTACGATTCAAAACTCCGAGGTTACCGCTTCTTTTAGTAACTTAGGATTGCTAAAAGCGATAAAAATTGGTTCCAAGACGTATCCGATTCACCTGGATTTCGCTAAATATGGCGTTCGACAAAGTGCTGAGAGAAGTGGTGCTTATCTTTTCTTGCCTGATCGAGAAGCGGTACCTATAAACGTTGAGAATACCATAATTAGAGTGATAGAAGGACCTATAGTATCCTCTGTTAGTGTACAGATACCGTATGTGCATCATACTGTATTACTGTATAATTCCTCGGGTAAGTTTGGATGTCTAAGTATACTTGGTTCGTTCGATATTGGCCGTCACGCGAATTTCTTCTGATATATATTTTGCTTGTATTTTGCGTCTGTCACGACCACACATGGTCCATGTTGCACACCCATAAGTAAGAACCTTTTTTTCTAATAAGTTGTAATTCTTTGATTAATTTTGTCGGTTATGCTTTTTTCTTTAGATGCTGTTCCTCTCATTATTTTATGCATTTTCAATTCCTTCAAAGTAAGATCATATTCGATATACGAGGCACGTCCAGAAATTAAGTTCCGTTTGGTAATAAAAACAAAACGAGTACAGATACAGAAAAACTATTTATTACAAAAAAAAAAAAAAACTACAAACCTTAGGCTATCTTTCTACATAGCTCCCACGATTTTGTAGGCACTTGTCGTAGTGTGGCACAAGTTTTTGTATGCCTTCCTCATAAAACGTTGCCGCCTGTGTCGTCAACCATGTCAAACATGTTCTTTGAGCTCTTCATCGTTGTTGAATTTTTGACCACCAAGGAACGCTTGCAGGTGCAAAAAAAGATGGAAGTCGCTAGGGGCGAGGTCAGGGCTGTACGGAGGGTAGTCAAACTGGGTTCGGCCAAAGTCCTGTAAGAGTTATTGTGTCTTGTTCGCAGTGTGAGATTGGGCATTGTCATGAATCAAAACAATACCGTTTGTGAGCATTCCTCGGTGCTTATTCTGTATTGTGCAACGCAGTTGTGTCACCTGAAAACGTTCCTTGGTGGTCAAAAATTCAACAACGATGAAGAGCTCAAAGAACATGTTACCACATGGTTGACGTCACAGGAGGGCATACAAAAACTTGTGCCACGCTATGACAAGTGCCTACACAATGGTGGGAGCTATGCAGAAAGATAGTTTAAGGTTTGTAGTTTTTCTTGCAATAATAGTATCTGTATCTGTACTCGTTTTGTTTTTATTACTAAACGGAACTTAGTTTCTGGACGTGCCTCGTATAGTCTATCTCCTTGGAAGTTTTAAAGTTTGCTTTTATGTTTTAAAACCTTAATTTTGTCTGCAAAAATTCTACTACATATTCTTTCATTTATTTTCTGTACATTGTCTATTTGAACTTTAATTTCGAATTGATTTATCTATAAAATTTTGTTGGCAATCTTTGTTGGCAGTGTCAATATTAAGACCTTTTACTACCAGGTTATTGTTCTTTTCCATTTTTTGCATATGCTTGTCATTTTGAACCTCGATATGTTGTAAGCAACGTGTAAAATAGAAAAAAAATGCATAATGTTAATTGTATGCTTGATAACTTGTCCCTGTTTTGTGGTGGAGTGCAGCCGTTTCTATTGTTGATAGTTGGGTTATAACCTAGGCTTTTATGGTACATCTATTCACATGTAGATTTTGTTTTATATTATACATATTGTATTTTTATTCAGTTTAAGTGAAATAAAGACGCTATTGTTATTGCATTGTTGAAAGTTACAGTTTTTAGGTTAGAACTGCACATAAAACCGCCATCCATATTTAAATTGACATTTGATTTGGAAGCACGATTTTCTAACATCGCAATTGACTATGAAATACCGCTTTGGTACGTGCACGTAAAAATTGGTCATGTGACTGCCAAGATGGAACGAATCAATTATAGACCTTTTTTTAAAGATAAATTATACAGACTGCCCCAAAAATTTTAGTAATAGGATATAGACGCTACTTTTCAAGTAGTTTGAAAGACAAAATCTGTTTTTAATTCAATTGTATTCATAAAAATATTTTAAAAGTTACACATTTCTGACGAGAAACATAATCCCAAAATATTCTTGTGTGAGGGAAACGACATGACTGTTAGCACTTTGTAGAATATGGAAAATAAAACTCATCTCGCAGTATATAAATTGTAATATGCATGCGCTTGATGAGCCAATCGAATGCAATTGGGTATGAGTACTGCGCTACAGTCGGAGTATGCGCAGAATTACCGGTATACACCTGATAAATAGAGCGAAGTAATCGTCTCTGCGATACATAGGCGTTCGCCGGAGTAGCGGGCTGTGTGCAAAAATCGATTCTCGCTTTGTTAGCGTCTGCTCGTTTATTTTTCGTTCAGTTTAGGAAACGAGAACATACGTTGTGTTTTGTGTTACGTGTTATTCGTTATAAATATATAATTATTAATTTAAAATGTGTAATGTGAACAAGGCTAAAAAACGACCCTTTGCTGGCACAGTAAATACCTTTATCTATGACTTCGATTTGTTTTACAACGGTGCTAAAATGGTTTGTGAAGTGTGCGAGAAATATTTGATGTGCTGGGATAAAGCGGACTGTAACAAACATGTAAGTACCGAAGAACACATAAATAGAAAAAAGGGCGTGCCAACGAGAATTACCTTTATTTTCGATTTACTTGTCATGATGATAACCTGCAATTTGTCACTTCGCTTATTCGAAAAAGAACCGTTTCAGAACTGTTGGTATAAGTATAATCCCGAGTTGAAGTCTCCAACTACGAAAACGGCACGTAAGCATGTTTTATTTGTACGCGAAGACATGAAAAAGAAAATCAAATCTACATTAAAAAATCGGTTGCCTTGGTTATGTGTTGACAACAGATTTAAAGAAATTCTATTCTAAATGTTATAGTACTTGTATTGGATCCTCATAAACCGACATTTCCACTGTTACTAGCTACCAACAGACTGGAAAAGTGTACTGGTGCAGCAATTCTGAGGGTGATACTTAGTACATTAGAAAACTTTCTAGTCTCGCCACGTCAGGTGTTAATGTTTATGAGCAATGGTGCCGCGACAATGCGTTCGGTAGGCCGTTCTCTTCCTGAACACGGTTGCAAGTGTTTACATGTTACGTGTAAAGTGCATACTTTACATCTTGCGGCAGAAACTGTTCGACAATGTTCACCCGAGGTAGATGCATTAATAGCAAATACAAAAAAAGTGTTTCTCAAATCTCCAAAACGTCTTCGATCGTTTCACGCACAGTGTCCTGGTATTTGTGAACCACGACAGCCGATTCTTACACGTTGGGGAACATGGTTGCAGGTAGCTCTTTATTATTCAACAAGACTAAGTGCTCACTCAAACAGACTTGCCCTAAACCTCATGACACAACCTTCTGCGCAACGAATACTTAAGCGTTACACACCATATGACCTCTTAACTAGATTTTAGATTTTGTATATTATGTTGTTGTTAGTAAGTCCCAAAGTTAGGTCTTAAATTATGTTATCAAAGGAAATTACTTCTAGGTAGTTTCTTACTTGTCTAATTTTATTAAAACATTTACTTATTGTATGGCAACTTACAGATTGTAAATAAATGGGGATAATAAAAAAAAAATGCCGTTGAAACAGAGTTACAAACTATTCGGAACAACTATAAAGGATTACATGACGCAATAGAACAATTACAAAATAGAGCGTTCTTGTTAGTGGAGTCACTGCAAATAGTGGACGAAGTACATACACTGCTACGCACTTTACATGACGCAAAATATAATCGCGTTTAAGAAAAGTTCGAGATTCCGATTTTATCACATTAAAACAAATTTATGATGGTGCATCCATAGATGTCGAACGATCTATTTTCACCACGGCGAACATCGTTCAACGAGACAACTGTGGAAACATTAATACTGTCAACTTTTTACGACCCTTATCCAGTGGATGATAATACAGATAATGGCGCCTCTATTCTTAATATTCGGCAATTCCGATGCAGCTCGCCAATCTACTTAATAATGCTGCTTAAGAAGGCGAGTGTTTCACAACTTTTCAGATATTATAATTCTTGATTGGTTCTGTTATTATTATTCGATTTATTACTTATTTCTTGGTATTCTACTTACTGAAGGAAGCGCACGCCTATGCCGCGCAGGACCATTAGCTTTACTGATAAATCATCTTCTACCTCCCGCCCTCGACACAGAAATATTACATTGGGCTTATGAAGCACTTACAGTATAATAGTATTATATATATGAAGCAATCATACTAGAATGCTGTGAATTTTACGTTTTCGAAATTTGTAAATATCTATTAAACTATTGCAGATAAGTACAACATATGGTTACTAAAAATTTTGGATATTAAGCTAATTATTACATATACGGAAAAATGTAATGCAGGCTCTTCCATTCAAATAAAGCGTTATTATTAATCGTACTTTATTCACTTTGACAATGTATTTACGACAATCTGTATAGTGGTAGTTCATTTTATTATAGTAGTGGGGTATCACGTCCCCTATACTAACTTCTACTACAAGTTTTTTATCGATACTGTCGTGCAATAACTCTGTAAACACTTGCAAGATAAGATTTCTGCAAGTTGAAAATATCTCAAAAACTATTAGGCGAAAGTATAAATACCCTTAACAGAAAATATTCGGAATGTAGTGCAGAATACAAAAATTACGTAATGCATATGGTGTTGTATTAAAAGAAACAGAATTATAACTACTGAGTTGTACCACTCTTTGAAGTTAAAAATAAACTGCTGATCAAAATTAATCATCATCAGCGTAACCTTTCGTTACTATTTTTGTTTTGTCGAAGTTTTATATCATACTACATATGTGATATTGTAATGAAACGATTTCAACTAATGTTTGACAAATTAAAATGGTATTATCGAAAAAAAAAACATGAATAAATAACAGAAAGAAGCGATAATGTCAAATGTAATAAAAACTATATAAATGAAAAGCAAATGGCTTCATATGTTCTAGGTTTTCTACGTAGAAATGTGCGTTCATGGATTTTTTTCCATATAGGAACCAAATTTGTACGACCTTTGAAACAAATTCCTTCTCAGAACATTATTGTTAATGTAAGAAAACCTGTATATGAAAAATATCCCTACATGACTGGCTGTATGGTACATTAAAGATACATCTGATCATGCGTTTTTGTAAGACAAAAATTCTATTTGAATGCCATGCCTGACCCCAAACCAATAAGTTATATTATAACTTAGCACATAATACACATGCGCATAATACACATTTAAAAGAACCTTAGAAGTAAGTATTTTTGAGAGTATAGATGATATAACATGCCTTTCGAAGTCAAATTGTACTCCAATACTGTAAGATTTGACTACTAAAATTTAGAGAGGTTATTTGCGGCTTTCTGTATTTGTTGGAGAGTTCTATAATAATCTGTTGTAATTTATTAGAATAACATTCAAATTCGTTAAGACTTTCCCTACCAAGACATGCATTAGGATTATTTATAAGCATTAAAAATATTAAGGGTCCTAGTACGCTTCCTTGCGATGTACCAACATCGATGTCGAACTTCCTCGACCTCGCGTTCCCGATCCGAACTATTTTCTATATCCGTCAAATTTTAAATTTATCTTTGTGTGATTTACTCATACTAGGAGATTGTAATCGAGTTTTAAATTATAATCCATGTACATTAAAAAAAATGATTTGAATTATTTGTATAAAAAATGAAATGCGAAAAACCTAGTTTACTAAACAATAAGTAACGGAAATGGCTATTAATTTATTTTCTTATAGGTGGTGATGGTCTTGGTATAGAGATTCAAAATGTCGTGAATATCGAGAAAACCTCTAATTTTGAAATAGTCATGAGGTTATCTACAAACATCAAGAGTTCCGATGAATATTTCACGGATTTAAATGGTTATCAGGTAGTACTTTTTTTAGAAATCTAAATGTCTATGCTTTAATTACTCTAGAATTAATAATTTCTAATTTCAGATCTTAAAAAGGAAGAGGTTTAAAAAACTTCCTATACAAGCTAATTTTTATCCCATGCCTACAACAATGTTCATAGAGGATAAAGATGTGAGAATGACCGTATTGACGGGAAGTCCAGTAGGGTGTTCGTCACTTAAGGAAGGCCAGGTCGAAGTTATGTTAGATAGAAAATTAATGCAAGACGACAATTTAGGATTAGGTCAAGGTGTGACCGACAATCATCCGGTTCGACATATTTTTAAGATACTACTAGAGAAAAAACCATCTAAATGTCAGACAACTATTGAAAATCACCCTGCGGGATTTGCAAGTCTCGCCAGCCAGGTTGCGCTGGAAGTGATCTCGAATCCTCTTGTCAAATTATTGCGAATCGACGATGATGACACGTCGTCTGACAAGTTTCATATTCCTGTACATACTGAGATGGGAATGGATTACTCGTTAGCTGTTCTGCGAAGCGGCATTACGGTAAAAAATAAGAACTATTTCGGTTTGGTACTTCACAGGAGGTATATGGATTTATGCTATGCTGACAAGACACTTCTGGCGAGGTTCCCATTAAGCAACGGAAGTGTAAGTAATTTTTTAAAATGTTTTTCTTATTGCAACATTACTAGTGTACAAAGTAATGAAAATAAGTATAACTTATAACTAATAACTTTTTTAATGAAATCGAAAACGAATGTGAAGTTTATTTCAAACAGAATATTGCGTATTATGGATGCCGAAATATATATATAACCACTACAGACCCTGAAGGCCTTGGGCTTTCACAATTCCTCTCCACACATTCCGCATCCACGCTCTGGTCCTCCAATTCTCCACATTCAAAACTCAAATCTTCCTGTACCGAGTCGAGCCATCTTATTCTAGGCCTCCCTCTTCGTTTCCTTTCTATTGGTCTGTTCCTCATTGCCATTTTTTATACCCTTTCTCTCCTCAATCCCTCTAGGTGTCCTATCTATCTGACTCTTTGGGCCTTTATTAAGTTTCCAAATTGCTTTCCCAGGCTTTCAAACATTTGATTTATCTGTTCGTTCGTTCTTCGCACCCACACTTCTTCCCGTTGTAACGCACCAAATATCTTTCTCAAAACCTTGCGTTCCCACCTCTCTAGCATGCTTATTTCCCTTGCGTTCAACACCCACGATTCGCATGAGTCCATTACAACCATTACATTTTTTTATTCTACTTATTACTATAGTTTTGTTTATTTTATTTATACTTTACCTTTATCAGACGATGTTAATACTTGTACAAGTTACAAACAGAAAATAAACTATCTATCTATCTAACCGGTCGTATTGCAGTTTTATACAGTCTCGAACCGTTGTTATTTTTAAAAACATTTGATTGCCTGCCTTCCATTCGTACTGTGCTTGTCGTATGTTTAAGTGTCATTTCAACTAGCTTCACTATTTTTTCCGGCACACTTAGTATTCTCAATGCCTTATACATTTCCTTTCGGTTCACCGAGTTGTACGCCTGTTTAAAGTCTATGAAAATGAAGTGGGATCTTATCCTCTGTATTTCCTTAAGAGTAAATATCTGGTCCTTCACGGATCTGCCAGCTCTAAATCCACATTGGTATTCCCCCACTGCCTCTTCTGAATATGTTATCAACCGATTTTTTAGTATTGTAGGAAATGTCTTGTAGAGGACGACTAATAAAGCTATTCCACGGTAGTTCTTGCACCTTGTAATATCTCCCTTTTTAAAAAATCGGATGCAAAATAGCCTTTCCCCATTCTGCAGGCATTTTTTCTTCATTCCACACAGACTATATTAACTCAAATAGATTTGTTTCTTCAATTTTTGGCCACCATACTTCAGCATCTTTGCGGTTATTCCGTTGTCTCCGGGACTTTTTCCTGTATTATGCTTGGGTTTCTTGGGCAGGTGTATTGATCTTCGTTACTTTTCGTGTCATACTCCTGCACATTCAGTAAGTCCGAAAAGTGCCCTTCCCATACCTTCAACTTCTCCTCAAGATTTCCTACTATTTCACCACTTCTATTTTTTAGGTATAAAGGTTTTGCCACGTATCCTGTTTTTTCTCTCCTTACGTCTTGATATAAGTTTCTTATCTCTCTAGTTTTTAACATTCCTCTATCTGTTTTACTTTTTCTTTATTGTATTACCTTTTCTTTCTTCTACATATTTGCGTAGCTTGGCATCTCATTTCCTTATATTTTTTTCTTCATTTGCTCTTGTCTTTTGCTGCAGCCATCTCATTCTCGCTTTATTCTTTCGCTTGACTAACTCTTCACACTCCGTGTCGAACCATATTTTATATTTCTTTGTTTCTGTGCTCTTCACCGATACCGCTGTTTCCTGCACCACCTGCATTTCCTTCCATCCTTCCACAATCTCCTCTTGTCCAATATCAAGGTTTTTGCATTGACTCTCACAGATATCCGCGTATTTTTGTATCGCTCTTCCGTTCCACACGATTTGCTCACGTTTTATTTTATTCCTTTGCTTTTGGGTTGACTTGTACGACTGCACATTGGTAAATGCGTCTCTGTAGTTGATCTCAAAGATGTTCAATAGGATTAAGACCTGGGCTACATGATGGCCTATCGAATGTGAGCTCCATTTAAGTATTTATTTACGATTCGTGCGATATGCCGCCTTGCGTGTCAGCATTTCTTCAAAAAACAAATCATTTCATTTTTTGAATAACAGTATTTATATATGCTTTTTGTTATTAATAAAATTGATGTTTTCCACTCTTTAAATGACTCAGGTGCAACAAATTCGATTCATTTAAATTTTTCTTCATAAGGAGCAAATGTTTTGAGATATAATCTTAAGGTTGGTGATAAATTTAAAAGAAACGGATAAAACTCAATAGAAAACACATTTTCAAGAAAAATAAATTAATTTATTGAATTATATTAGATTATTTGGGAATTCAGAAAATTAAAAGGGTTTAATTAATAATAAAAAAAAATAATAGTAGTAGAGTACTTATTGCAACTAATACCGAGTATTTTCACCTCGAGCCATTCTGACAGCTTGCATACGTCTCGGTATAGAGTTAATTAAATTCTGAAATTTTGATCCAATTGCTCCAATTCTGCCTGAAGCGCCGCAGCAAGTTCAGTCAAGTTGTTTGGACTACGAAAACAGATTTGAGCACGTACACCCCGTGCTCAAATCTGTCTTCCTAGTCTGTCCCTGGGATGTTCTATTGGATTGAGGTCGGGACTGCAAGCTGGCCAATTTATACGCACAATCTTGACATAAATATTTGTTGACGATCCGAGCACGCTCTTCTAAAATGGTGTTTATGTACCTTGCAGCCGTTATAGAACCTCCATCAATCACCATTAATTCAGTACGAACTACGCTACTTATGCCAGCCCAAACCATAACGGAGCCTCCCTACTAACTAATTCTTTCGACAATATTGCATTGAGCAAATCGCTCTCCCTATTTTCTCCAAATTCTTTCCCGGCTGTCTGGTGATCTTAGGCAAAATCTGGATTCATCCGAGAATAATACGTAGCGTGATTCCAGTTTTTGTGATCTTCTGCAAAAGCTAGTCGAGCTCTACGATGTTCCTCCGACAGCTGTGGACATTGGGCTGGTCTCTTAGAGATTAAATTAGCTTCGGCTAGTCGTCGACGAACTATCCATCTGCTTACATGCACATTTCTTACTTCGCTCGGTCGATTTGTCACCTCAACCGAAGTCAAATGGCTATCCCTCAAAACTGAAGAAACCACAAATCAATCGTCTCGTTCGGATGTTGCTCTTTTACAGCATGATCCTGGTCTCCTAGTATAGCTGCGGGTTTCATTAAAACAAAGAACGGCTCCTTCGACTGCTGAACGTGTAAAGCTCTAGTACCTGAGCAGCATAACACAGCAATCTTGAACTAACGCTATTGCTCTGGCTGCATCCGTTGGAGTTTTTTGTTGTCGAGATATTTCTTATTACATTTTGTTCAGTTATATAATTTTCTTTCTATTCTCCCTCTTCTTTTACGTTATCTGCCGTTTAAATGAGCATTCCCTTACTAAGAAAAGTGATGGCTTAGGATGGAAGGATTGACCATGGGCTGAACAATTGCTAGAATATTTTTTTTGTTTTTGTAATTGAGATTTTACATTTTCCCGTATTTTAGTAACATGGTTTCTTAACATTTATTTGTAGTAAACTAAAAAAACATCTTACTATGCATTTAGCTTACATATTTCCTGGATCTTTTTTCCTTCATCTCTCCCTTTTCCCTCACCCTAAAGAAAACATTTAGCAACAATAGTAAATATGGTAAAAATAGTTTTAATACCTCTCTTTACAAGATTCCTTAAACTAAAAAGTTGCAATAAGTCAATCTACCTCAACTTTCCTGTGGAAACATATACAAAAGAGTTAATTTCAATTTTTGTTTACCTTTCTTAGCCAATAAATATATTTTCTAAATATTAACGCACAATCTTACGCACCAAACCTCCCTTGACATACACACACACTAAATTTCGTAAATTTCAAGCAATAAATAAGAATGTTATAGATTTTTGAGACGATGTTAGTCGGTCGGCCTCATAGTGTAGCGGTTTCGCCAATATGCAAGTAGCCTTAGTTAGTCTCAAAGTCCATTGACGTTTCGCCCCTGGGGAATATTGATGAAAGTTGACATGAATTGAAAAAGGACATTCTAAAACGTAATAAAATACAGGATGTTCCATTTAAAAAACCAAACTAGTGTCGTGTGCTGCGGAAACCGAATATAATTTTATGTTATGCAGCACTTACCCTGAATATTTTTTTTTAATTTGAAAACTTCTGCAAAGAAATTATCTTCCACGCACGCACTAGCTGGACATTATACAGGGTATTAAAAAAAAAACGTTTAAATATTTAAGGGACATATATTACGTTAAAAAAACAAGTAAAAAAGCCCTAATGAACATGGGTCCGCAAATCAACCGGTTTCGTGATAAGTGCATTTGTCTTTTTTGAAAATCAACGAAAGCCACAATTTTCATTATCAGTTTAGTGTTTTTTTTTTTGGTTGCTTTAGTCATAGAAACCACGACTTTCCTTAAAGTAAAACAATTGTTTTCATACATTTTATTATCAGTTCGCAGTGCTATGCATACTCTGTTTTCCAAATAAATGCGATTTAATAAAAAAGAAACAACAACTTTAAGTAAAACATTTTGTTTTCATATGACATTTGCGTTATTAATCAGTTCACTGTCAATTCATACGCTGTTTTCTGGTAGTGAATCTATTTTCGACGCAAGGGAAGTTAGTAGCCGATTTGCAATGCCTTATTCAAATGTTGAAATGGCCGACATGGTTTTCATGTACGGTCGTGCCGATAGGAATGCTTTGGAAGCACGTCGCCTTTATTGCGAGGTTTTTCCCAATCGTCAACGACCTTCGCATGTAATGTTTGGAAACGTTTACCAGCGGTTAAGGGATAATGGTTCCTTCAAAAAACGCGCTTACAAAAGCGGACGTCCAAGGTCAGTGTGTATGCCTGAGGTTGAAGAACAAATTTTGGCAATAGTAGATGAAAACCCCGAAACTAGTGTGAGAAAAATTTCGGCTGAATTAGGCGTAAATATTCCTCTTGTTTGGAAAACTCTCCACCAACAACTTTGATATCCGTACCATATCCAACGTGTACAAGCCCTTACTCGTCCTGACTACCGAGCAATAAAGATATTCTGTCAGTGGTTTTTAAGGAAATCTGCTGAACATCAACATTTCATCCTTTTCACTGATGAAGCCGGTTTTACTAAAGATGGGATTTTCAACTGCCACAATAATCACGTTTGGTCGTACGAAAATCCGCATGTTGTTCTTGAATTCAGACATCAACAGCGTTTCAGTCTGAATATATGGCTTGGCATTTTAGGAGACCGATTGTTTTGCTACAACGTTTAATAGGTCCTGCATACCTTAACTTTCTGGTAAACACCTTGCCCGAACTTTTGGTAGATGTCCCTCTAAATCGGAGATTGAATGTTTGGTTTATGCAAAATGGGGCACCGCCGCATTTTACGCTTATTGTTAGGGAGCACCTGAACGAAACATTTCATAGGAGATGGATAGGTCGAGGGGATCCCATTCCATGGCGAGCTAGGTCTCCCGACCTAAATCCCTTAGATTTTTGTATTTGGGGTTACTTGAAAAGTTTAGTATAAACACCAGTAAATAATCTTGCCGAGTTGCAAGAGCGAATTGAACAATGTTGTCAAACAATTCAAGCAAAACCGGGCTTTTTGGAAAAGGTGCGGAGTTCCTTCTTAAGAAGGTGTACATCCTGTGTTGAAATGGAAGAAGGACATCTCGAACATCTGTAATTATCGTGTTCTGTAATGCTAAACGCTAAAAAATGCAAAAAATAAAAAAAAAACAATTGCACTTATCTCTAAAATGGTTGTTTTGCGGGCCCATGTTCATTAGAGCTTTTTTACTTGTTTTTAATCGTAATATATGCCCCTTAAATATTTAAACGTTTTTTTTAACACCCTGTATAACGTGTCCACCTAGTGCGTGCGTGAGAGATACTGTGTATTTTTTTCTGGGGGGTCCGGTAGGTAGTAAGTACCATTTATGCACTAAAAACTCCTGTGGTCATGACAAGTTAATAACTTATATACCCCGTTGGGTCGTTACCCCACGTAAACAAATATATAACAATCATTTACTGCCTTTTTAATGAATAGTTGAGTGAAAAGTAATTGAATGAATCTACTTGTATTTAAATATGCGGTGCAATTCACCATAGAATAGAAATTTTCTGCAGAAGAACCGTAACTCGGAATAGATGTACATAGTCTGGCCATAAGTTCTGTCTCTACTTAAAAAAAAATCGAGTAATAGATAATCGAGCGTCAAATAATCTTCATTTATTTTTGTGTCATATAAATAAACTCTTAGGTCTCAGAAAATTCTCATTTTATTTCTATAGAACCTCTTGTGAACATGAAGTGGGGCTTGAAAAAAAATCAAGTTGCTGTTATTGCGCTGCATGTGTGTAACAAGGCGCTAGCTAAAATTTTCAATCTCCTGAAACCGCTAGGTATTACGAAGAAATTCTTTTACTGATCGATCAAACGGTACACCGAAATATCCTCCGATGACAGACCAAGGAGCGAGCGATCACGAGTTTCAAGGACACCATCTGCCATCAAAGTCGTGACTGAGCGAATTCGACAAAATCCTCTCTGAAAACAGAAAATCAAGGCTAGGGAAATGAAAATCCCACCTAGAACCATGTCCCGCATTATGAAACAAGTACTGAGACTCCGAGCTTATTGTCGAAGCACAGGACATCGCTTGACAGCGGCTCTGCGTTCCATTAGAGCAACAAGAGCGAAGAGGTTGTGGCAGCGACACGCTATTGGTGGATATCGACAAATTCTGTTCACCAACGAAAAAATTTTCACGGTAGAAAAAGAGTCCACCTACATACCTCTTGAGAAGCTTCTGAAAAATACCGCGGGTGGAAAGAGGCCATCATCCAGCTTCGGTCATGGTTTGGCGGGGAGTGCCATACGAAGGGGTAACAAAGCTTCATTTTTGTGAACCGGGGGTAAAAACTAAGGCTGCTAACTACCAGATAAATATTTTGGAGCAGGTTGTCAAGCCCTTGAATGATACTTTGTTTGTCCATATACACTGGGTATTTCAACAGGACTCAGCGCCCGCACACAAAGCAAAGACGACGCAACGTTGGTTAGAGACGAATTTACGAGAGTTTATCGCGGCCGAAGATTGGCCCTCTGGAAGCTCCAACCTTAACCCCCTGGACATATGGACTGTGGGATGTGTTAGAACAAAACGCCTGCTCTAAAACTCATCGCAATATCGAGGTTTTGAGGGCTGATTTAGTGGCAGCAGCAGCTTCGATACCTCTCGAAACAGTGCGTGCGGCGATAGATGAGTGGCCGGATCGTTTGAAGAAGTGTGTGAAGGCAAGAGGTGGATATTTTGAATAGTTTTAATTTTTTTTATATATTCATATTCATAGCTTAATTAAATACATTAACTTGTTCAAGTTTTTCTTTCATTTTCTGGTAAATTAACACCATTTTATGAGAGACATAAATTATGGCATGACTAAATGTTTTTCGCTCTATACTATTCGCAATAGCTCAATGCGTACGCAAAACATCTGAGTTTAATAATAACAGAAGGTCCGGTATTAATAAGGTCTCATATTTGACTTAATAAAGAACACGAGTAAATATCCTAGACAAACGATTGTTTTTCAGTGTCTAATACTAATTTGTTTTCTAGGTGAACTTAACCGACCTACTACCAACGCAATCAAATAGTAAACTCAACCAAGCTAGTCTCTCCTTTTTGCTAATGAAGAGTCCTTTAGATATTAAAGGAAGTATCAATTTATGTCCTATGGATACAAAAGCATTCCTACTACACAGGTGAACAAAACAAGATATGACGTTTGTACAGTTTTAGAGATGTAAATATTTTTATAATACACAAACATACACACATTGCAGTATACACAGGATTTCGTCCTATATCCGTAGCTTCTTGAATGTGCTATAAATAAAGCGAAGCAATTTACGATCTCAGTACATTTATTTGCCACTATACTGGAAACTTTTCGCAAGTAGGGATTCGTATAGTGCCTCGCCTTAATTATAAATGTTCCCGTAATCGTATCTTAGACAATTTAAACTTACAGAAAAAAGTAACTACAATTACCACATACATATATTTTCACTTTTCTATTTACACTATTTCAATGTTGTACTGTAAAACAGTATTGATTAGACTAGAATAATTTATTCTTGCCTTATACTGGTAAATGTTTATCTCTACAAGATATACTGCTCAAAGACTTGCTTCTATTAAACACCAATATTTCATAAGTATCTACGATATTAATTTATAAATTATATGTGTTGGTTTCATTTATATAATATTTTGGAAACCATCATAAATTTTTGGATCTTTCAAATTACTTATATCAATGAAATCCAATATTAAATAGACTATGGTAATTTAGTGAGATATCTAATAACATGTTGTGTATGTATATTTATTAATTAGTCGGGCACGAGATTGTAAAATTTTGTAAGTAGGTTGTCGCTTTTGTTGTGATATGTATATAATTTTTAATCAGCAAGTGCAATGTGATGTTTGTAATAAAATATGTGTTACAATTGATAATCGTATAATTATTTACTGATATCTACTTACATTATAATTGCTAAAAGTCTAGTAAAATTATAAATTCGATGTAGTAAAACATAACAGTCTCTGGCGCTGTGAGCTTGAATTTCTAACGAGTTCTAAGCTCGTATTTTGATTTACTCTTGTAAATGTTTCCTGTATTTTTCTTGTCCCTAAATGGCTGGCAACCAGTTTTAAATCATTTCCAATGGGACTTTTTATTTGGGTACGTTTTTCAATTTTTTGCAGAATCCTCATTTTTCTGCCATGCAATGATATCAACAACCAATTTTACTTCGACAATACCCAGAAATCGTACTTTTTTTTATTTTGCACGTTTCACCATTGATTTTACAAAAAAAAAAACAGATACACACCTATAAAACATGTTCGATAGTTTTAATGAATCAGGTAGACGTCAGACGCGATCTAAAATTTCACTATTGTTCGGTGGTTGTACCTAATTGTTACTTTCGGTTTTTATACCCGTTACTTTGCATTAGGTAGCGAATATTCCTTTGTAGTGCAGTTAAAACAGGCAAACGAGTACCTGTTTTAAGGCTAGGAACACACGAGGCTGCGCGACGAATCGTCTAGCTTCCTCCCTTGAAAATGAATTGGACTGAATACACGGCAGTACCGGTGACGCTGTGACGAACCGTCGCACCATCTGTATGAGCTGACGAACGCGTTTTTGTTGCTTAAACGTCGTATGATACCGTTGTTTAGTATAGGACCGTTCTAACAACAGGCGGTATCTACATTGTGCAGTTGCAAGATTTTTAATAAAATATATATGTTCAACCGTCTGTTGTAAATAAAATTCTTATTTAAAACTCTTAAATATATACTTAAACTGATAATGGGGCAACAGAAATTCAGGCAAGAAGCAAGTACTTCATCCCAAACTTCAACACTTTTTCCATTTCCAGCTGAGTCGATACAATCACATTTTTCTTATTTTTTTCCCAGTGATTCCGACTTCAGTTTATTTTAATAATATTTACATTTACAGTATGTATAAAATGGAAATAAACAATTTCTTACCTTAATGAAATAACAAACTTTTGTTCTGGAGAAGTACTATCTCTCATTACGATATCTGTTTTAGTTAAAGTGTTTTTCAAAATATTCAGAAGCTCGTAAAATAAGCACCTCGACATTCTAACAAGAAGAATTTCTCATCATTTTTTTATTTTATGAAATATTGTATAAAATAAACCCTTACTTTTCCTTTCTTTAATAATTGGATGTTCCCAGATACGTTTATATATTTTTTCTTTATTTGATTATATAAGAGACCTAAGACAGTAATAAACTCATCGTCGGAATCCAGTTTCAGCTAACGCGAACTGACAACGTTTGCAAATAGTAACGAATGTCCACCGCCTCGTGTGTTCATAGCCTAACAGTACAGAATAGTCGTTTGGAGTTAGAACGGGTAGTATAGGTGTACAAATAATCGACTGTATATCAGACATTAACCAAGTTCCACATTTGTAAATTTACAGACTTATTTTCTTCGAGGGGCGAACTTTCAATATCTTTTCAACTTTTATGAAAATTTTAGGCTTAGGACTAAGGTTGTGTTTATTCCAAAACCTGGGCGTTGTTCATACGCTGAGGCAAAGGCATACAGCATAGCAAAACTGCTTGAAAAGTATATCAGGGAAACCTCTCTAATAGAAAGGCCATTACATCCCAATCAGCATGCCTATCAAGCAGGTAAATCATGTGAAAGTGCCTTGCATCAACTTGTGTCGCGGGTGGAGGCATCCTTAAACAATCAAGAACTTGCATTAGCTGCATTCCTTGACATAGAAGGTGTGTTTGATAATACCTCATTTGAATCATTATTACAGGCTGCAAACAGCCACGGAGTAGAGAACACTGTCTGTAGATGGGTGGTGCTCCATGGCAGACAAGTAGAGGCAGCGTTGGCGGGTGAGATGATGCAGGTGTCTATTGCCAGAGTTTGCCCGCAGGGAGGGGTACTATCCCCTCTATTGTGGGACATGGTGATAGACGAACTGCTAGTCTTGCTAACAGGGATACGCTGATGACATCGTAATACTCACCAGTGGGAGAAATGCCAGCATAATCTCAGAACCAATGCGGAGAGCATTAAAAACGGTAGAAGTATGGTGCAAGAGGGAGAACCTTCACCAAGAGAAGGAAATTGGACGGTCTAAGAGCACCTACTCTTTGCAATCAAGTCGTACAGATCAGTCAGGAGGCTAAATTCTTACGTGTAACCTTGGACTCTAAACTGAACTGGTACTCACATTTACAAAAAATGACCGACAAATGCAAGAGGGTGTAGATGACAACCCGTAGAACAGTTGGGAAAACATGGGGACTCAAACCACATATGATGTACTGGCTGTACACTACGGTGGTAAGACCCATGATAATTTATGGCTACCTGGTTTGGTGGCCTAAGATCATACAGAAATAGGCGATAACCAGTCTCTCGAAAATTCAGAGACTGGCATGTCTATGTATAACTGGAGCTATTAAAAGCGCCCCAACAGCTGCTATGGAAACCATGCTAAACCTACCTCCTTTTGAGATCTATATCAAGGGAGAAGCCAGAATGGGAGCATACAGACTGAAAAACACTAGTAACTGGAGAACCCACAGTGAGTCCGGGCACACTAGGATAGAAACAGCAGTAACAAACCCTATCGTTGATATGGGTAGCGACACAACAATCTCCGGGATCTCCTATGACAAGCCTTTTTTTCTTGAATTGGGAAGAATGGAGAGAGGGAGAGGGGAGAAAACCGAAAACCCAAATCCGGTACACAGATGGATCAAAAACGAGCATTAATTCTGGCGTTTGTTTGAGGAAATCCAGGGATACAAAGTATGTGCATCACTTGGGCGATACATCACGATATTTCAAACAGAAACATGCTATACAAACCTGCGTGTGGGAGAGTCTGCGTCGGCTACCGCAGGATTTGCATTCTCTCTGATGGTCAGGCAGCCTTAAAGGCACTATCGTCTTATCGTATAGCTTCCAAACTAGTATGAGAGTGTCTGCAAAAAAGGCTCAAAAATGAATTATATAGGCCCTGAACCGGGTCTAGGTATTACCAAGAGTGCAATGAGTGGATCATAACACAACACCAATTAAGTTGGAACCATGCAGCTGGACAAAAGCACAGCAAACGGATGACGGGAAAACCGTCCCAACATCTGACTGCTGAATTGCTTGAATTAAGCAAAATACAACTTAGAGAGGCCACTTGCATAAGGTGAGGATCTACAAAGATAAACCTTTATGTAGACTTTGCAATAAGCTTCTCATATTATTTTCGAATGTGCAACGCTAGCCCAACACAGATTCGCTATGCAAAGCGCAATTGATCTACCAATGTAGAAGGATTTACTATATAGGCTCTTAAACCTGATCGAGGAAACTAACTTGTTCAAGTAAAACGAAACCGAAGCGGTTTTCCGCGTTTTGAAAAAGTGTATGGCGATCAGCAAGCTCACCCGCCACATGAACTTACTTGTCGTTGAAGGTTTTCACAATTTACTTCATATTTTTTTTGTATTTTCATATTTTAGTTTGATGGTTCTTGATTCAATTTTAATAAATGTGAGCTTCATATTGTAAGGTTTATCTTAAGAGTTGTTTTCATTTCTGTGCCCGATTTATGCCATTGTGCACATATTTTGAAAAGGGCGCCGAGACAAAATACTAAACTTGTAAGTGCGCCGCGGATTGATAAAGTTTGAAAACCCCTGATTTACTTTACATTTTTTTGTGTCTCAAAATTGTTAGTAGTTTTTAAAACAAAATTTTTCTTCTCGTCTTCAGCAGCGTCCTCCTCAAATACGGAAATTTGCTGAAGTTAACCAGTGACGTCACAATCTGTTTTGATGAAATATATTTAACAACTCTGTTGGTATCCATTGCCCGTGGCATTGTGCATGTCAAGCGTCCAATACGCGTTGTCATATTTGCACCATTTCACCATAAACACAGTTTTATGGTTTTCACAAGTTACATAACCTAAAATCACCGAAATATGAAATTTCGAAAGGACATGGGTACCAATAGTTACACTAAAGATTCCTGCCTTTCAACAAACGATGTATGACTTTGGTGCATTATTTTTGTGTTTAAACTGAGAGTGAAAATATTTAATCGAAAGTAAACAGGAACGTGTAAAGTATCAATTTTAATATTTTTAGAAGTTTATATAAGTAACAATTGTAAAAGCGACATTAATTTTTGAATTACCGAAGTTGCCCACTCCACCATTCTAGCATACAAAAATCCAGCGCCTGCAACTGTATTTTATTTTTGTCACTGTTTGACATCATCAAATTACACATTAATTATCTCCTCACTTCACTCTACATCCGAATCAGGTATGATTTTTTCCTTTTTAAGTTATTTCAAATTCAAAAATTGTGATTGGACTAGATTCGTGAAAGAGATACTGCCAAAACGGCAACACTGGTTATGTTTATTTCTTAATATTGAAATTCCACGAAAACACAAATCCTTTTAATGAATTAAATAAGTTAGTTGCCATATCACATACATAAACAAACATTTATTTACTACTGTCAACTAGTAAATACTCAAAAATTACATATTTTTTATGTAATACTTTTCAAATGGCTATTTAAGTTTGTTTGGCATTAATGCAGTAACCTTTCCCAACGAGACGGTGTCATGACATCATAATAATGGAGCGTATTACGTATATTAAGTATAGCAAACACCAGATTAGATGGCGAGCGGTGGGAGTAAGTCCGCGCAGCATTAGAAATAGTGGGCAAATTTGTATTTGGTTTTACATACAGTTGCAAGAAACCATAGGCGGCGCATACTAAATATCCATCTCTTAATAAATAAACAATTTATTAGAGTAAAATGTACAAATAGGTAATCAGGTAATAATCAAATATATGCATATATATTAATTACTAAACGAAATGATATAAATAATGAGATTCTATTGCATAAATAGGTATTTAAGTATATTTTGCAAACAGTATAAATTTACATAGGAAGCTATTTGATGTTACAAGTAATTAATGAGTTTACATATTAAATGAGATTTAAATGTACATACAGGTAGTTACGAATATCGCAAATCATAATTCCATTTCTAATAATAACTATATCATAAAAATAATTACTAATAATTAAATAAACAGATTAATCTTCTTCGGAACTGAAGATGTCGTCATCACTATCACTTTCATTATTTACATGAATAATTAAACTTTCTGTCGTTTCATCAACTAATATTTCTGATTCTAAATATTTATCTTCAATATTAACATGTTTACAACGTTGTTGCCAATCTTCCGGAGAAATTCTCGAAAATTCTTCTTCCGCTATTTTACGAACATCTTTTATCTTAAAATGTAGATTCCTTGCAGCGACATTGTTTTTGACGGTGGCCCAGATCAACTCAATCGGATTTAGATCGGGGTGATACGGTGGAAGTCTCAAAACTGTGTAGAACGTTGAAGAATTTTGTCGAATTTATACGTTATATATTGACCCTTATAGTGTTTGATTAGCTGGTATAGTTGTGGCTTTAGCATACCAGTGTCAAAAGGAATATTTTTTAACGTTAACCATTCAATCATTTCATTTTTCTTACTATTACTTGTTGGAGCATGATTTGTTTGTGTATTGTGATACGACCCATTATCAATTACAACAACGGAGTTTGTGGGCAAGTTTGGTATAAGCTTCTGTTGAATCCATCTGATATAATTTTCTGCGTTCATATCCGAATGGTAATCACCAGTTTTTACGCCGGACTTAAAATCAATAGGGCGTTGGGGATAAAGCCTATATTGCCTCCTGCGTGCACTATTATTAGTCTGGGTCCTTTTGATATGTTTTTGAAAAGACCTTTTGTACTTTCGTCACTCCACATCTTGGAAGACGTATGACTACTGTGAATGTAAGTCTCATCTATATATACAATGCGTCGATTTGTCTCACGAAAATGCTTAATCTTTTGCAAATAATCAATTCTTAATGCTCGTATATCTAGTCGCTCTATCAATACTTGCCTATTATTTTGTGTACGTCGAAACTTGAATCCCAAATCTGTTACAATTCTTCTTGATGATGTGTTTGATCCTTTCCATTCCAATTCATCGTGCATCTTTTGGCGTAGAGCTGAAATCGTAACTCGTCTGTTCTATGAAAATTATAGATCATATCTCGCACCGTTGTTAATTGAAACTCCGGCAAACTTGTGACACTCTTTGTTCTTTGTCTCTTCTTACCAGGACTTGTAAATTTTTTTTCATCGCTGTTTGATGCCGTACTTCCTTCTCGAATAATTCTTTCTATTGTTCGCACCGACACGCCAGTTGCTTCATGAACACATTCTTTTATTTCACTTAATGGCACTGATGTACTTTTATGTTTATAAAAATAATTGTAAATATTAAAAACTACTTCTCGCGTTTGAGCGTGTATCACTTTATGATCCCTTAGCAAAGACATTATGTTCCGCCACTGACAAATATAGTCTGACTATTACTTCAGTAAATGGGCGTGCGCGTTTTCAAAAACGACTACGGCGCATCCCCACCGCTCGCCATCTAACTTGGCGTTTGCAATACAACGCAAAAGGAGGGGGGAGAGAGACAGAGAGATTTTGCAATCGTAATATAATTTATTTTATACAATTGGAATGTTAAACAACAATAATAATAAATATATACATTGGACGAATAAAAAAATCACGTAAGTACAGAGAAGTGGACTTAAGCAAGGAGCTCTTCCTCAAATCAACTAAGCTTACTGTATTATATACAAACTTAGAGCATGTAGTTAGTAGTATTCTTATAAATAACAACAAAACATAAATAATAGTTATAACACGACAAAATACTAGAATTTGTTTAAAAAGTATTTCACATCACATTATGATAATCGTGAAAAGATCTTCCTTTAGTCTTTTCATTTAAATTGAATTATAGTGCAAACATTGCACTTACTGTTTTCCTCTGTTAATGTTATCCAAATGCTTTACATAAAACAAATACATAATTAAGAAGGAAACGAAAATAATTTTCTTCAGTGTCAGCCATTAGCAAATTTACGTTAAAATATCATCACATACATGTAGGTTGCTCGGTTCGCAAGAATAACTTGCTAATAACTTATAAATTATAATACTAAAAAAAATAATAAAAAATACGTTACGAGAATTCTTGACTTGAACTTGCAGTGAAGTTTAGTAACAGTTTTTAAGTACGATCTTTCATAACATAATATTCTCCTTTAGTCATTTCTTCGTAAAAGTCCTGCTTTTTGGCGCAATGAAATCCAAATCCGGCAACGCGGAAATACTAGGGATGGTAGTAGCTTGACTTCCTAAATTGACATTGTTAGGAGGCTTTCTTACATTTCTAGTATGAGCACCGAAATTACTTCTATTGGGATGTTTGCCGTAATTGAGTTGCACGGGGTTGGCGATAATATTCGGAATTGTAACGCCGCTATTATTAGCGACGTTAGTCCTAGATGCATTTGCCATCGGAATATTTACGCTGTGTTTTTTCCCGGGTTGCACTGGCGGACTAGAAATGAAGTCTGTCCAATCGTCGTCATCGCTCGTACTATTTAGTTTCCCTATGTTAGGGGTCGGAAGAGCTTGATTGACTTGTTGCGGTATTAATCCGTTGTAAAATCCGTTCGTAGTGGTTCTACAGAACGACGATCCGTTCATATGATGCTGATATTGATGACTTATAATACACGGTTGAAATGTATTCCTTAAACCTGTTTGGTTTTGTTGAAAGACAGAGGACGGTTGATGTACGTTTAAACTGGATAAATTGCTTAGGTTAGAGGGTATTCTTGTTTGAAGTAAGCCCTGAGGTGTAATGACGGGAATAGGTTTTTTTGGTTGTTGAAGTTGACTTAAGTGAGGCACAGATAATCGCAATTCGGGTTTTTGCAATTTCTCCGATCCGATAATTTTCGACTGAAGTGCCGGTTTTATTGGTTCTGGATTGCAAACAAAATCCGACCAATCATCGTCATCTTGGACTTTACTTGATGTGCTCGATATTTGAATAGGATCCGTTGACTTGCGTTGACTCCCGATAGTTGGCCACGTTCCACCAGATCTTGTCTGTTTCTTATCTACAATCTTTGAGTTTTCTCTTACCTTTGGATGGTCAGTGTGAGTAGTAAGCATCGCATTATTCTTATTTATTTCCACTAAGATTGGGAAATTACAAGGAATAGTGAGCTTACGATTTCTATCATTATGATTATCTTGAACAGGCTGCTTGTTTACATTGCGAGTTGCATCTGCAACTGCTTCTTCTATTTTTGCTTCTTCCAACGGTAAAGCATCTTTCCTGGAATAAGATAATTCTATATTTAGAATTTCGTCATCAGTAATTCCAGGATCGGGCCAATTAATTTGAGCTGGGATTTGCGGTTTCATGTTACCACCAACAATAGTAGGTTTAAGCGGTTCCAAAGCAGGTTGTAGCATTGACCCCGTATTAAAAACACTGAAATCACTTGGAAGTGACTTTTTATTTTGTTCTTTGTCTACCTTAGGGTCTGGCAAACTCATTTGAAAATCTGTGAATTCATCATCAATTTCATCGACTTTACTCGTGCCAGGCATTTCGTGAAGCGTTTGTTGCGATTCTTCAGATATGCGTTCGGTGGAAATATGCGTCTCTCTTAGTAACAAAGTTGTATTGGACCACTGCGAATAATCGGTAGGCTTCTGTGATTGATAGGACGTAAACTCATCGAATTCGTGTTCGAATGTTGTAGTGGCTGTATCGGGCTTGCTTGATGCTTCTTCGGAATCTTGGATAGTGTCAGTAGTTAATTGAAGAGATTTCACCGATTCATTATCGCTGTGGAATCGAGTACGTAACACTGGCGTAAGAGTGTCTGCACTTTTTTCCAATTGATCCAAATTCAGTTCTTGATCCAAAGTTTTCTGGGAACTATCTTTAGAATGACCTTTAAAATAAAAAAAAAATCATTGAAGAGGATGTTGATCAATTTGATAGGAGATCTAGGAAGACATGCTAGGATTAGGATGTGATTTTTAATAAACTTTGTCTAAGAGGGCGACACCGCATACAAAAATAACTTATTGTAATCTGAAAAAAAGCGAGTAACGAATTAAAAAAAAAACGAAGGTTTAAAATGTTCTAGCAATCCATCTATGCGTCAGTGTTACGTTAGGATGGGCTAGATGGTTGCATGTGATGACGCTTCAAGCAATTTTTCCACCTCAAGGACGTAGTAGAAAACGCTAGAATCGGTGCCCGTCCAAAATTTAACTCACTTTAACCTTTTTTTTAATTTATAGCTTCATCTCAAAACACTTACTTTCCCACCAATCAGCCGTTTAGTTACTAACGTATAAAAATTTGAAATTTGAATGGTAGAATATTGCTATTAAAGTAGTGCTAGTGCATAAAGGAAGATATGTCATTATGCTGCTATTCATGGTAGATATCTAATGTAGAAAGAACAAAGCCATGCCATGCAGATATTACGAATGTGTCAAAGTAATAAATCAAAAGCTTACATTCCATTCAAAATACTTACGTTTTAACCAATATTCCCACTCATCAAATTCATCGGACGGTGAAGGGGGTTGGGTTGCGGATATTGAAGAATGTGTAAGGTCTAAAGACGCTACTAGGTGCTCTAAGTCTAGTAACATGGTGTTATTCTGAGTGCCTTCACCCGTATCGCAAGAAAAGAGAGGTATGAGTGTGGTTGGTTACATAAATAGAAAAAATTAACGACAAAAGAATTGGTGGGAAACAAATTTAATACGTGAAACAATTATGTTTGGGATTGGTTACGATGCACAATAGGGAATCCATTTTTTGCAAGCATGAAAAGAATTACAATATGCATTAGGTGGTAAATACAAGTTAGTATTCGATGTATTTACAATATGCATTAGGTGGTAGATACAAGTTAGTATTCGATGTATTCGTTAGAAATTATCACTGCGCTGGTGCTAAGATCTATTATTACAATATTAAGGCCCCAAGTTTCTTTTCTTTTTAACGAATCTAAATAAAAATGCGTAACCAAAAATTTATGCTAATAAATGCAAAAACAATGCAAGCAGGGAAAATAGCACTAACCCATGGACATGTTTCTGCCTACTCGGCGTTATCAGCACGGTTTCGAGCGCTATTTTCCGCTGCCTACATTGCGTTTACCTCTCAGTTTATGCTACTAATTTCCAAAAACGGCACTGAAATATTTCCTGGCGCCACCTGGTGCCATAGTAAGCCTGAGGAATCATGTGCGTAGATTCCGTAGTGCTTAGGCGCAACGCCGTCTTGCGTTAAGCAATCGATGAGCTGCTCGATAGGCGGTGGGCATCTGCATTCCGGTTTGTGTCGCTACTTTCTAGGCGGCATGATTATATCTCTTGGCACCAGGTGACGTCAGGAAATATTTCAGTGGTTTTTGGAAATTTGTGGCAAAAACTGAGAGGTGAACGCAATGTGGGCAGCGGAAAATAGTGCCCGAAACCACGCCGATGACGACGGGTAGGCAGAAACATGTTCGTGGCTTAATGCTATTTTTTCTGCTTACAATGTTTTTGTTGGAAGTGATTCCAAAAATACCATGACCTATAGAGCATTAATTTTTGGTTATTGTTACTAGGCACCTTTCATGTGTATTTAAAAAAGCGTATTTTACCGAATATACACACCACTTGTGTAAATGTGGAAAATTGAATCTGGATAGTGTAGAAAGCGTGGGAATATGATGGAGAGGTTTCGTTAAGGGATAAATTAGTTTACGAGTAAGTATATTTATGAGTACTGAGCGATGCATATATGACAATCTTACTTATTTAAGTATATTGTTATTATTAGTAAATAAATATTTTTTGTTTAATATACAAATAGTGTTTATTAAAATTCATTATCAGGGATGCGATTTTCAGGCCAGCTACTTAGCGTAGCATTTTTCACTTGACTGTACGGGCATCGGTATTAGCTGAAACTGGCACTCACCGAGCCACAGTTTATCATGTATGGGAATATACTGTGATTGAGCGGTCGACCGACGTGATAATAATAATAATGCGGCAATACTTGCACTAACAATTAGTTGTAAGTAACATAGTACGTTTAATTAACGAAAAATGGTAACAATTTCAATGGAAATTAGACAAAAATCGTGAAAATTAAAAACAATATCTGCTTTTCATCAAAATGGGACTAATGTTCTTGTTCATAATTTAAACTAAAATAAAAAACTTTCTTATGCACCGGTAGTTTCTTGTGGTGTGTAGAGAAACTTCTCTCCGCATAAAGCTTTGTTGCGAGACAATCGAAGACGATATATTTTAGAAAATATAAAAAAGCACTTGATGGTTATCGCAAATCACACATTACTTTAATATTTACTTGTTACTGTAAAAAATAATTATTGTAATATCTTAATCAGATTTCTTCACATTCATATTACAAAACTAATGTTTTCCCATGTAAAAACACTTATACCTAAGAATTAATTAAATCTAGTCTTTCTTGTATCTGTTTCTATCATATACGTATTCACACACATAGATGTATTATACTAAACACAGCAGACCACAATCCCTGCCAGTGGCCCTGTCCGTATTTCCACCTATCTATGCGTACACTCGGAGCAGCAAATTTTCATATTTTGTATCAGGCAGTGAGCAGAAATCGCATCCCTGTTCATTACGTACACACATAAGGACTACACTATGCAATGGAACATTTCAGTAGGGAAGTCTAACTAATCCGATTAACTTCGATGCATTCATTAGAATCTACAGCAAAGTATTCCCTTATTCCGTAACGCAGTGTGGCCATTATGTGTACGTGTCCTTTAAGGTGGACTTACTTTATATGCATTTAGGCGAATTTGTTGACCTTTTAGCTGTTTCAAACACAACTAGGGTATGGGCAAATAAATACTTATTATAATTTAAATTTATAAATACAAAAAAATAGACTGAACTGCTCCGCTCCCATATCTGTGCCACTAATTGGAATTCAGACAAATTGTAACAATTCTATTCAATTGGGTATTTCTTTAATTTCTATTTATGAGATCTAATAGCGTATTCCGTTGGTAATTCTAGAGCACTTGAAACATGCTCGGAGGATGAGTTGCATGTTCCGTTGGAAAATTTATAGCAATAATTTATGTTCCATTGGTCGGAGCAGTCAAAAATCTATGTTATATAGGTTTATTTTTAGACGGAGAAGCCAAAAACGTAATAATATGCGGGTATCATTTTAAATAATTTTTTAAATAAGTGCCAATGTATCTGCTTCACTATTTATCGATGACCCTGCATAGACGGATATATTTTTGACTGTTATTGTCAGAAAATTTCAGCTTCGTATAATCTACACTATAGGAGGAATTATAAATCCAGAATGTTGGAAAAATTAGTAATATAAAATAGAAATTTTTGTGGCGCCAATAACAATGTTAAGAGAATTCAAGAACAAATCACTAGGCTGGGATCCCCAAATGTAACTGCGCAAACTCATCTTCACCGCTTACTGTTAGCGAATTGAAGAATAAACTATAGTAAACATTAGTTAGTGTAATGGATAGAGTTGGCCACGCGCGCCTACAGGCAGCTGCGTCGTATCTATACGGTTACATACAAGCCTCAGTGTAGCATCGACCTTCCATTAGCGCGGTACGTGTTGTTTAGAAATGTTGCGTACGTCGCGCAAACGACCCAAGGCGGACCAAGTTAGAGAACTTTTAGCCGAAATTCCTGACTTAACGTATGATCGCGCTGAAATTGAATGTGTAATATGTAATGTTCCGTTGATGAGCTGGTCCAAAAGGGACTGTCTACGGCACGTAAACAGTGAACGGCATGCTTCAAAAAAAACTTGCACACGAGACTATGACAAATTTATATTTAATTTATGTGTTACTTTTATTGTATGTAATATACCGTTTAATTTACTAGACAAGGAAGCGTTTGTCTTGTTTTGGAATAACTATTCGGAGTACAAATTACCAAGTCGGACATCGTTACGAAGGATAGTGCCATCTGCTCGTGAATATGTTGAAAAAAGAATTAAATCGGAGTTGAAAGAAAAAAAATGTGGTTATGTGTGGACGAAACGGCAGATCGTAAAATTTTCAACATTCATTCGGTCGTTAATATAATGGCACGTAAAATGGAGCCGCATCAATCGTCACCTTCAATTCTATTAGCTTCCAGACGAATACAACACTGTACTGCCGAAGTTATTGTAAAGTTAGTGTTAAATACATTGGAAAAGTATGAACTTTCAACAAACCAACTGTTGATATTTATGAGTGATGGTGCCGCAAACATGGTTTCTGTAGGTCGGTCTCTTAAAAAGCATTCTGTTAACTTGTTACACATTACGTGTAAAATTCATGCTTTCAATCTTGTGGCAGATGGTATCAGAAAATGTTATCCTGAGGTAGACGCTTTAATAGCGCATACAAAAGCAGTGTTTGTCAAAACCCCGAAACGTATTCACGAATTTCACAGACAGTGTCCCCGTATAGCTGGGCCACCAGAACCTATTCTTACACGTTGGAGAACTTGGTTAAATGCTGCGTTTTATTATCATAAATATTATGAGAATATTAAGAATGTGGTTTTACAATTCGATCCAAAGGAAGCTGCCGCTATCAAGAAAAGCCAGTCGAAATTTCAAGATAGTCGGGTTAAAACGGATTTAAAAATTATTCACAACAATTACTTCGGACTAGCGGAGGCAATAGAAAAGTTACAAGATCCTTCGGTGTCGTTAGTGGAATCTGTGCAAATAGTGCAACATGTTCACGCACAGCTATGCGCGATAGAAGACGCAAAAAATGTTTGTGTTCTAGAAAAATATGAAAGTGTTTTAGAGAAAGATTCTGATTTTGGCACATTGAGACACATTTGTGAAGGTGAAGGTATTTTAATTACGCAAATATGACGTCACTAGATGTAGAACGTTCGTTTTCTGCATATAAACACATTTTTCCTCGCGCCGCACTAGGTCTGTCGAAACAACTGTTGAAACATATCTAATGTTGCAGATATTTAACAGACATTATTCACTTTGCGATTTCACGGAAGACTCTTAAAATGGTAAGCGTTTGAGGACGCATTATTTTATTTTTATTTAACAACTACGCGAAAGTATTTACGACAGCAAACATCTACACACAATAGCTCTAGTGGAACCCGAGGCCTAATCGAAACAACGCCGCTGCCCGTTGGCGCGCGTGGCCAACTCTAGTAATGGATACTAGGTCACGGTTATCAACTAGTATATTCCTAAGAAATTATTCCAGGCATTCATTTCTTCTTAAAAGGCATCTCATTTGCCTTTTAATATCAGGTGAGTTTTTTTTTGTAAAAAAAGGTTATAGATAAAGTACAAGATTTTTTTTATTTTCGAATTCGATACTAAAACAAAAACTTATATAAAATAAAGTCCGCCCTAATGTCTACGTTAATAAGTAACGATATTGTTTTATTGTTATTGATTGTTCCCGATAAAATTTCTAAACTCTGTTTTACACGTCGCGATTTATTGGCTGAGCAATTGAACAAGTTAGTTAAGTTAGTAGAATTAACTAACCGAAATCGAAGTAATTTAGCCTGTGGGGTTATTCTGTGAGAATCGAGGTATTTTCGACTGTCTCGCATGCGCTGTCGTGTCGTTTATGCGCTGTCGCTCAAAAAGAAAATTTGTGACATCAACCTCACATTTTATAGAATAGTGTTGTGTTGTTATGTGGTTTTCTCGGGCGCAGTCGAGTGTTGATAATCTTGAGTACGGTATACGCAAATGACGCAAACACGAATGAACACGAAACAGCAAAGCCGATATCACTTTTCTAAAGCAACACCTTGGAACGTGTCGAAAATAATTGCAGCACAAGTGACATGACACCATTAACATATGCACTGTCGCAAAATAGAAGAAGAGCACTATTGAAAATTTGACGTTTCGACACGACACTGTAAAAAACAACACCTTACAGAATAACCCTATCTATGCTTATACCAAAACCGCCAAAACATCGGACAAAGTAGATTGCCAATCTATTTTTATGAATAGATGAAAATTTCCTACTTAATGATTCCCTTGTGCAACTATTAACGAAACTAAACGAGTAACCATGACCGTTAAAAAATTGTCCAACATAGTTTTGTCGATTTTTTGGTTAAGAACTTTGTCAGTTAACTGGCCAATAAATCGCGACGTGTGAAATAGGCTTAATAAAAGTAATGTAAAGATATTTCAATATAAAATACTTACAGTCAAGAGGGTTGATTAAACCAGAACCGTTCCAGTCAAATTGTGCACTGGGGATGTCCGCCTGAGTAGTCCCTGGGGAATTAGCTTCTACTGGGTTTGAATTACCAAATTGTGTAGAAGTGGATGATAAATCGGTAGATTTTACAGGTTCCAAAGGCGTTAACCCGAGATTGGCTGCGTATTTAGGCATCATAGGATTCCAAGCAGGACCATACAGCTGAAAGACGACAATCTACTTATAGCCCGTGGCACCGTGCCGTAAATGTGACACGACATTTCTTGGATTTTATCAGGGCAGTGTTAATGCCCTACTAATGTGATAAATATTCGCTATTTTCACAGAAGAATTAAAAGTTCCGAAAATATATCTACTTTTATTATAAGGGAAATATATGCTTTGATCTATGAATCACACTTATGACTTGCAACACCTGCCCCTCCAATTTTTTTATGGAATCGTGTGGTACCTCAAATGAAAGCTTATCTTCATGTGATTATGTTGGTATATTATTTGTCCTTTTTTTTGTTTAGCATATTAAAAATGACCAAGTTAGATCTACATCATGCTACGATCAATAAATTTGTAAAGGCTCAGATAAGCTTCGATATAAAATTAAGCAAGGTTTTGACGTTTCGCCATAAAAATTGTCAATTGTTTTTCTCCATTTCCTCAACTGCACCTGCATTGTTTTCCGTAAAAATGGTGTACACTATTGCTGAAAGAGTGCAAATTATCTTCATTTATGGTGATGAGCAATGTGCTCGTGCCACAGAAAAAGTTTTTAATGAGCGACATTCAGATAAGAATTTGGGGCGCAGTACTAGTGCAAAAATTTGAAGCAACCGGATCAGTAGTGAACAGGAAAAGGCATGGTAATAAGCCAAAAATTTGAAAACCGGCCTTACTACTGCATGTAGACCAATGGTGTCTATTTTGAGCAGTTCTTGTAAATACTGTTTTTCCAATTTTGTTTGTTTATTATAATTGCAATGAAATACTTTAACATACTTCCATTACCAACTCTTACCTAAATGTTTAAAGAATTGTTGTCAATTTAGTAACGTAGATCAAACTTAATTTTTCAGTTTCTGTAAATAAAAAGCCATTGAAAAAAAATGTTTATTTTTCAATGGATTTTTATTTAGAGAATAAGTTTTCATTTGAGGTGTCATACGATGATTCATTCCATTTAAAACTGTTGGGGGTGAGGGCGCAGGTGTAAACGTTATTAGAGTGATTCATAAGTCAAAGCATGTCCCTCTTACAATAAAAGAAGATGTGCTTTAGGGAATTGTTATTTTCGTTTTACTTCCCGAAATATTTTGGGTGGATCGTTTCCAAAAAATCACACTATATGTATGTACGTATTTGCTTGGTTGCATGTTGTTGCATTTTCATCATGAATAAAACATATTACGAACATCCATAAACTTTCTCTGATAAAAAGAAGTGTTTCAAGAAATAATTCAGTAATCCGCGTATTTCAGCAAGCCGGCACCATATTATTCAGTAAGCAGTTATTACTGCGGTTTACGGAGGTTTCACTATAATATGAAGTTAACTGGCGTTCACATATGGCAGCGCGAAATTACTGCAATGTAAAACTATACACACGTCAAACTTTGACTTTGAATTTGTACTTCATGATTACTACAGAAACTGCCAATAAATTCCGTACATTACAAAAGAAATTGTTAATATCAACTTATAAATTTAAATTATGACAAAGCAAATCATTGGTGTCAGTTGTCAAATTCTTACATTAATTTCGCACTACCCTACGTGAACGTTCCCTTGGGGTGTGTTTATAGTGAAACTGTGATAGTCGATAAGAGCGACGATATTAGCAGCGATAAAAGCGTCGAAAAATATGCATCGCGGATAGCTTTTATGAAGCTTCGACAAGCGCGTCACTTTGACCGTTGTCAAAATATTTTCATTCGAGTTTTCCTTTTCTGATTTTTGTCTTTTAATTTCGCTTATTAAGTTCTTGATATTTATTAAAACTAGAGCTGATTAGAGCAGATAAAATTTGGCAGTACCATTATAAATGGCCTTTGCTCACCATCGCTGTCCACAGATATCGCGTAGTTCCAAACCCGCATACAAACAATGTATCTCCCCGCCTCACTAGTACCGTCGCTCTTATCGAGTATCACAGCTCGCTTCTGTAACCATAGTTACGGAAGGTATACCTCAAATAACGTTTGCTATTGGCAAATTCGCTTACAGTAGAATAAACCAGAATAAACATGTCAGTCAGTTAGTGTCTGATTACGCCCGTGTTGGTTATTATTCCTGTTACTTTACTTCGTTTCTAATATTTTATAACTGTCAAGTGTTAAATAATGGTTCATATTTAGATAGTTTATACAGTGTAAATTGGTCTTTTCAATCTTGACGTTGCTGCTGCATCTATTCGCTGATTCTAGTATACCATCTGTAGCAATATACACGTTGCGACACTGAGCGGCTCTACATACGGGCTTTCAATTGCAACAGTGGAATACTATGTACGTATGTGCATCGTGGCGATTGTGACTCAGCGCCCGCATTCCCCATCCCGCATCCCCCTACTACGGTTACACTCGTCTCACTCAGCAACGTATGCCTTCAGTGCGTTAACAGAGGTAGTAGGCATAATGTCGTTGGGACAGAGAACGATTACGAATCTTACGTATTATGTATTCGCAAATTATGTTGAAAATGAGTTCTCATATTTATGTTGTTGCTGCTAGGAGGCGTATACGAAACCAAAAAGTAATTCTAAATAAGAAATGAAAAGTATTCTGACGAAATAAAAGAAAAGAAAAATAAATACTCTACATAACTATGAACAAAACAAATAAAAATTCTAAACCGCTCTACGACAACGTTACTAACTGTATCTCCTCTCGCATCCGCCCTGGCTCTGTCAAACGAACAAATGTTGAATAAGAACTAGAAAATATGTTCGAATGTTATCTTTCGAACTTTAGAATTTGAATTGTTAAATTCTACACCGATATGTATGTCTACTGACAACGTCTAAGATAAGCCTTCGTGGTAATTTCGATATTATCACAGTTTCTTTTAATGAAACACACTGTATAGTAAAAAAAAATTAGAACGCAATTTAATTTGTGATATAAAAGTTTTAATAAAATATAATCCTTAGATCGATAGTAAAAATATGGCGTATTTTAGATATCATAAATTTCTCAAAATAACTTGGGAGTGAATTTAGGTATAGACATGTATATGCTTTTATGTTTTAACCTTGCACCGGGGTTATAGAAGGGAGCTGTGATACTCGATAAGACCGCCGATACTAGAGGCGTCTTCCTTTTACACTATTAACTGAATATTTATTGATTCAAAATCACCATAGTGTTCCATTTGCAAATATTCAGTTTCGGTGTAATTGCTAAGATACTGAACAAGTTCAGATGGTAATTATTTATTATGTTGATTAATTACGTCGTGGTTGCGCAAATTAAAATATGCGTCCCTTTTCATAACTACACTTCAATTCCAATTGAGCTGGTTCACTTTTTAATCACTTGCAGAGTTGATAATCGCTTGTTTTGTAAAAGGAGGACGCCTACATGAAGCGGTGAGAATGAATACATTGTTTGTATGTGGGTGTTTATATTGAAGCTATACGATATCTGTGGGCAGCGATGGTGAGCAAAGTTAAGAGTATTTATATAATCGACCAGTCTGCTTTAATCGGTTTTAATTTTAATGGATATGAAGAATTTAATAAATGAATTTTAAATTAGGCACCCAATATGCAACCAAAAAGACCAAAACCAAAAGAGAAAGATTGCAATGAAAAAATCCATCCGCCAACATACCATCCGCGGTGCATATTTTTCGCTGCTAATATCGTCGCTCTTATTGAGTATCGCAGCTTCATTATAAACCTTTAGGATACATTTATACTGTAGCTGCGATAAACGATAAGAAGGATGAGTTAGCAAAACGGGCCAATCGCTGAGCATTGCATCTTTCCGAAACGCGCAGTGATGGCCCGTTTCACTAACTCGCTGCTCTTATAGTTTCGCAGCTTCAACATAAACCTATCCTTACACATCTATGATGAGCTATTCCTTTACTTCTAAAAGTTCTACTGTAATATATGATAAATATTTAAAAATGAAACCATGAATACTTAAAAGTGTAATAAGGTTTGTGGTAAAACGAAGACTATCGATGATTCGAAGAACTAAAGAACGAATCTCTAATGGAAACATTGTTCCGGGTGCTCCAACCGTCCCGTTCAACTTTAGTAGGAACAATCTAAACACTTCCCCTCCGTACAGGTATAAGGTCCCAGTCTCAGTTGCTAGATAGCGGATATTATGTTAGCTTGTCAACTTCATCAAATTTAACAATTGTCAAATAACTATTAACATATTTATTGTTAAAAATTATCCATGAATATTAATATCCTCATAGATACTTTAGGACCCCACTATATACATACTTATTACTACATTATGTATTTTTATTGCTGCTCTCTGTTAAGCGCTGGACAAACTGCCATGGTGACGGTAGCGGTAGCGCCCGCGATAGTTATTGCGTAACCGAACATATCGGATTGCGATCACGGCTTTAGGGAGATGGGACAATTCACCACAAGCATTCCGCCGCCGAGAACTGTTTGCTGCAGGTCATTTCGCTATGGGCCGTTTCGCTGCGGTTGTGATGTAAAATCGCCACAGAAAGTAATGTCGTAGCCTCATTAAAGGGAGATCTCCCGAAGATTCCCGAGATTATTCCCTGTAGCGAGGCGAGGAATTGTGATTCTGTGAGAAGCGAGGCGGTAACGTAAAGACAAGGATACCGATGGGACTATTAAGACGCACTGACGAATGTTATGCAGATGTTCATTTAGCACTCGTGGTATTTTAGGAGACATTTATTTTTCGGTGCAGTTCTATAAGCGACAATCGCCGAATACAAAAACTGAGTCTAATTGTCTTTTGTTTTAATTTTTTTGCATCCCATAAATCAAAGGCCATGAGAGCTATCGCTTTCCTTGTCTATACTGATCTCTTCTAATAGATTTTGACTGCTTTCGAACCTGCAGCAAGGAAGCAGGCGTTTGATGTATACCTATTCATCCCATTCTTATACATTATTCTCCATATTATGTAAATATACGTAGGACGACTGCTTTCTTGCCACTACTTTCGCGCCCTCTCCTACACACGCATAAGTATGTATGCTCTCACTTGCTCGCCGTAACACCCACATTTTTCGTTGTACGCATTCTCCTTACAAAGAACTGAATGTTAGGACGGTTCTTGCCAGTAGCCTCCCTACAGGGCGTAACCTCGGGAATCTTCGGGAGATCTCCCTTTAACGAGGCTACGACATTACTTTCTGTGGCGATTTTACAACCGAATTTTGATAAGCAAATGATATTTTACAGATATGAATAGGTGGTTTTGATGAACGCACGATCGAATGTGGCATGATTCGACCGCCATTGATGTGCAACAACGCATGCATTTGCATATTTTGTATTTGATCGTTGTTGTGATCGCGACGGCTATCGCCATCGCCACCACGGAAGTCTGTCCGGCGCTTTATAGTTAATTTTGCAACTTTTATTGTTTGTTTATTGTTAAATACATTTAGAAACATTTGTAACAACAACAACAACTTGTGGTTTAATGCATGCGTTAAAAAGTGCGTATATTTATAACGTCTTCCTATATTGCGAATATTTTTCGGTTTATTCCGCGCGTTATAGCAGCATAACCTGTACCTTGAAACTTTGGCTGTTATTGCAAATGTGCGTAATTTAAAATGTATTTTTAGCGCAAAATAGGTTTAAAAAACACATTTGTTGCATGATACTTCGTAGATATGAAATTTTATTAAGCTGCTACACTGGCGTTTCTAATCTTTCTTAATACAATATAAATTTGATTATCACAACCTTACAGTAATAGACGTTTAAAAGTGCCATAAAAGTTTATTACTCATGCGATGTGAATATTGCTTGTGATTATTTTTATACAAGGTGCGTCACAGGAACCGAATGTTTCTTGAACAATAGATAAGAGGCATACGGATCAAAGACAGAAGACATTCGAACTGTTAGGTTATGCAATTTCAGTAGTCACGATGTCCCCAGTTTTGTTGAAGATAATGTAGAAGTGGTAATTGCGATCAATAAGGAAGCGCATCAATTGCAGACAAGAATCAAAAAAGTTTCCTGCCCAGGGGGAAGGAGGGCGTCTCCCTTTCCTTCCCCCTCAAACGAACATTTTTTACTTTTTTTTCAATTTGCACGAATTTTTCGAAGAGAACTATATTTACAAAAAAAATCCTCGTGAAATTCTGCATAAAGAAGGTTCTATGCATGTTTGAAGTAGGACGAACCGTTTTCGAGATATTGAAGTTGGAAGAGGATTGAAATTCTATTAAAATATATTTCTGGTAACTTTCCGGGGTTAGTCAGTTGTGTAAATGAAAAAAGCAAAGAGGTACAAGGAAGTATATCGTTACCCCACTCTTCCTGCCAAATCCCACTCTCTCGCTGCCGTTTTTCCTCTGTTTGCTAGTTAATAGTTAACAGTTTTTGTAATTGTATTTTTCAATTCGTTGTTTCGTCATTTTTTTTTTGGTGGGTAGAGAGCAAAATAATGTGGAGTCTTACCACTTGTTTAATTTACAATAAATCTCAGTCAGAAGGAGAAACATCAAAAGTGACCAAGGAGTTGGAAACTTTGATACGTGTCAGCAAGGAATGGAATGTGAGAATGATTGAAGTGCATAAGGTATGTCGACGTGAATGCATTAAGCGGCATAATATGTAGAAACACATCAAACAGAAAGCTAAACAGGTAGATGATAGAAGTTTAAGATCTTCGTTAAGTCTTCGTCTTCTACATTCAATTTCAAACAAGAATATTTCATATGCGCTGAAAAATGTGACTTAAAGGCAGAAAGAAAAAAAAAAACAATTGCAGAAGCGTCAAGGAATGCATGAAGTTCGGTCTTTAACCCTCAAAGACACTGCTGTACAGTCTTTTCAATTAAGCACCTGAACGGAATATTGACAATAATGAAGAGATGTTCTTTGTTATAGATGATGGACTTCTCATCCACCATGTCGCGTGCCCAAACATGCAACATTTGGTGACATTTGCGCAACCTTAATTTTCTACTTCCAGATACATTATAAAGAAAATGTTACGGTCGTATTTGACGGATATTCTGAAAGTTCTCTAAACACAAAAACTGTTGAATGTCAAAGGCGATTGATGAAGCGAAACATGTTTTTTAATGATGTGTGTAATAAAGAAAAGTTTATTGCACAGCTTACACGAAAACTGGAGAGTGTTGGTATTGACACCAGTATTGCAAAAGATGATGTAGGTGTTGACATTGTTGAAAACGCAATAAATACCTCACAATTATACCAGCAAGTTGTTATTATCGGTCAAGATATTGATCTTCTCACGTTACTCATAAATCTTGCTAAAGAAAACAAAAACATTCTCATGATGAAGGAAAGTAAAGAAAACGTCATAACCCGGTGTTACAATACCACAAACATCTGAGATTCCTCACTCATCCATGACTACAAGAAATTGATCCTATTTCTTCATGCAGTAAGTGGTTGTTCATTCATGCCATGCATTTCAACCATGTTTTCGAAAGGGAAGTTGCAAACTTTCCAAAGCATCTTCATGGCATTCCCCGAGTATTCAATAATCCAAACACGACTCCCGAGGCAATTGAAAAAACAGGAGAAAAATTAATTCTCTCTCTATACACAAAAACAGGAAAAACTGTGGCGATAACACATCGAATGATTACAGATTTCAATGTTTTAATGTACTTGTGGCTCAGGCAAGCAATGCTGTCATACTCTCACGCTTGCAACCCACTTTTGATGCAGCATGCCTCCACTCCTACCGTGTGTATCTGCAAATCCAGATGTGGCTGGGGAACAGCTTAAACCCCAGAAACTAGGGATAGAGGGCATCAAACTTATCCCTCTCTTTAATTCCCATGAAACGAGCACCAGCTCTGGGAAAGATGTTACGTGATTGCACTCAAGATTGCGGAAGAAAATGTAAGTGTCCGAAGGCTGACTTACGGTATCCAGTAATGCTGTCGAGGCCAAAGCTGCGCTACAACGACTCTCATTGATTTGACAGAAGACCTTGTATGATTATTGTTCAATATTGTGGTATTGTGTTTGTGTGGGAGTTGTACATAAGATGATTGTAAATACATTATAATGATAGTAATTCTTGAATAATTCTATAATAATTCTTAATTTTGATATTGAATGATTTTGATTCCCACATAGATGTAAAGGTACATAATATTGAACACATAAATTGTATATGTATAAAACGTAAGCAGTTGGGGAGAAACAGAAGAAAAATACAAATAAAAAAGGAAGGAAGGAAGTTGAAGAATTAGCTAAATCATACGCTAATGAATTTTGAATCTTCTTCCAAGTCCAATATCTCCAAAACGGTTCGCCTCACTTAAAACATGCGTAGGATCTTTTTTGTGCAGAATTTCACGAGAATTTTTTGTAATAATATTTCTCTTCGAGAAATGAACCGCTTTGCGTAAAAATTGAAAAAGAAGTAAAATTTTTATTTTTGGCGAGAGGGAGTAAACACTCATAGGGGGTACAGTAGGAAGAAACAGAAAGATTCCCCTTCTGTTTCTTACTACTGTATTCCCCATGAGTGTTTTTACAAAGTTTCAAAACTTTATAAATTATTTCCTCCATTCTTCCTAATTTGTCTGGACTATTAGCATATAAAAGGTTTAAGAAATTGACCGTTAAAGAAACAGCGGAATTTTGCAAAAACTTCTTCAAATTTTCTCAAAAACTAAGACTATAATAATATATATATGCAGATCTTGTAAAGCCAATGTATACAGCAAAAAATAGTGGACATGAGCTAGGATGATTCAATATCTAGTTATCGCGAGAACATCACAAGCTCCCTTTCGGCGATTGAAGATCACAAGTCAATCGCGCCCTCCTCTGCTCGGGTGTAAAGATGTATGCGCTTACTTGCTTAGCGTAACACCCACATTTTATGCTATACGCATTCGCTTTACAAGATCTGTATATATATTACTATAGGGAATATTGAAGAAAATTGACATGAACTGAAGGGAGGTATCCAAAAACGTAATAATATACGGGGTCTTCCACTTGAAAAACCAAACCTGTATCGTTTATAGCGGAAACTAAATATATTGTAAACTTGGACATAATTTTATGTTGTGCAGAAGATGCCTCAAAATATTTTACATTTGAAAACTTTTTCTCTAAATTACTCTGGAAAGTAAATATCTTCCGCCCACGCACTAGATGGACATATTCTATAAATATATTTTAAAACAAAGCTAATGGAGTGCTGCTTATTTAGAAAATGTTCGATTCCCGTGACGAACCCTGTATATGCATATAGGTTTGTTCGAACCCGCAGTTCTGGGCAATTCAACTAATGTGCATGAGTATTACGAGTGCACTGTTCGAGCCGTGCAGTTCTAAAATTACAAATTCTGAGATCTGTTAGTTCGCTGTTCGAACCCCACACAATTCGTAATCCAAATTCCGTTCCGAATGGTTCTAACAGTTCTTGCATTAGAGCAGGTATTTGTAATTCTCCCCGAACTTGAGCATGCGCAACCGTTATTTCGTTAAGAATAATATACTGTCCATACAAATTAATTTTCATAACTAATTTATTTACGAAATTAAGGTACTTCAATATCTTTTCAGGTTATTCTTTTAATGAATTCATATAGCAATCATATATGCTGTATTTATTGTGGAAATATAGTAAACTTCATTTGATTTATAAATTCAACAAAAATACATAATAAAGCTCGGTTGTTGCAAAGAAAATTCTTGGAATCGAGTGATTACAAACCCGTTCGAACCTACTCCGATATTAGAACTGGAATTGATAGTCATGCGTACAACTACTAAGATCTTATAATTCTCGAACGATACCGAACTGTTCTGAGGTGTCGTGTTCGAACAAACCTTATGTTAATTTATTATTGCCGACTAATGCGTAAATGAACAAGTATGAGTATATTGATAAACGGATTACATTAACTATAGCTCATTTTTCTCCCTATGGTACTTACAATATTTCTTGTATCTATATTCAGTGCATGGAGTAATTTATCCTGGCTTGCAGATTTAATCCATTGATACATTAGCGCGTTGGTGTCTGTAACATCTTTTGCACTCTTAAACACTTTGTCAGTTTCTAATATATCAACTAACACAAAATCATCATAAGACACATCACAAGTTGGATACATTTCCAAGACTATCCTATCTACATTCTTCAAAATCTCTTCTTTATTAATTTTAATTACTGGTGCTGCTGGAACTGATTGTGCAGGTACAGCGCTGCCATAATCTGCCTGTGTATAATCACCAAAGTCACCAAATTCATCTTCGTCTACAGCTTCAGTATTCAGTAAGCTAGATGTCAGATCAAGATTAGCAGAAGCTGGTGAATCACCATCTACTTTGTCAACATGACCTACAGTGCTTGTGGAAAAGTTTGCATCATCAAATCGAGCAAAATCATCAAGTTTATTGGAATTTGATGTTGCTACAAATTCAATGGGTAGCTCTATATCACTATCCTTTACAAACTTGCTAAAATCAGAAAAATGGTCGACTTCATCTAATTTTGGATCACCTTCACATGTTATTTTAATATTTTTATGCTCACAAATTTTCTCCACCTTGAAACTGCTTTCTTCGTCCAAAATTACTTCTTTTTTTGGAAATTTCGTAACACCAGAGGAGTCATTATTACCTTCGATAATATTATTTTTTCCTTGTTCAAATGTCTCAAGAATTTCAGACGTATCATTACTTTCTTTGAATTCATTATCACATGTTATTGCAAATTCATTTGTAGCATTAACTGCAATTGGTACAGGATCTTCTGTGATGTCCACTGTTAATTGCTCAATATTATCAATGGCATTGCTTTGGAAGTTATCATCATTACTGGTTGAAATAGTTTCTGTATATGAAAGTGTTTCAAAAACTGAATTTTTAATTTCAACACTGCTAATACAGTTATTTTGTATTTCTTCAACCTTCAAATTACCACCTGTGCTAGTATCAATCAATTTAGGACCACCAACTGGACTATCGAATGTAATTTCTTGTAATGACTCTGCTGGTATCCCAAATTGTTCACCAGGAGGATCTACATAATTAATGACATCGTATTCGCTTTGATCTTGGTGTTCGATCTGGTGCTCATCATATGCATCATAGTAATGAAAATCTTCAACTTGGACTTTACTGTCATCAATAATATGTAAATCAGGTGGTTCTTCTGTAAAATAAAACTGGTTCTTAAGAGTTTCCAAACTTGTTTCTTGAATATCCCTCTCTTCTGTCACATCAACCGCATTAGGAACTGTATTCAGGTCTAAACTTGACTTAGAACTGTCTTTATCACTATCTACTATTCTACATGAACTAGTCTCGGTATTTAGTCTATTATGTTCTTCTTCTGATTTATTTAATATAATTTCATTATTAGAATAAGGCACGTCAAAACAATTTTCATTCTTCCTCTCCGGGTTTAAGTCACTCCAAACTTCAGGTACTGTGTTTGAATCTGACAGATGATTATGTATTGAAATATCAGTTGGCACAGATTCATTTGGCAACACACCTTCATGTTCTCTCTCCGTATTTTCTACAGCTTCCTTTCCATTAAAAACTTCGCGGTAACCAAGAGTATTACTTTTACAATTATTTATACTATTTACAGCTTCATCGTCTTGATTTTTTGGTAAATTGACATCAGTTTCTGTTAACGCCGTTGTAACATCACAATTTTTTCTTTTATCCTGAAAGTCTTTCTGAATATGCTTTGAAAATAGACCATTTATATGATTTTTATACTCAACATTCTTAATACTTGTGTTGCTATTAATATCGCAATTTTCAATTTTTGACAAATCTGTTAGAGGGTCATGTTGAGGTGTAGTAGGTAGTGATAAATCTGCAACAAACATGTTAAATACATAATTATTCGTGATACAGAGGAATATGAAAAATAAACCTTACTTTCATATGCATGTGATGCATCGATAGCTGAATTAAAATCACCAAATTCATCTTCTTCATCTTCGGGAATAATTATAGGTGGAGGTGAATCGCTTAGTAAAGGTGGTATTATGTTCGACATCTGAAATTTATATTATATTAAAGAGGACAATTACACAAAACAAATTATATTATACTAACAAATTCAAATAGTAACAGGTTCAAATACAAAATATTAACTTTGACAGAAAAACACAATATGCATTATATTTTTAAATTTGAATGCACGCAATTAACTAATTATTAATAGTAAAAAAAAGTACTCCAAATGTCACATATTTTTATTTACCTGTTGTAATAAGCCGACACGTATTCACTTTACACGAATGTTTATGTAACGATAATTCTGACGTGTAGATTATCGTTTAACTAAATATTTATAACATTTACGATATTTCAGTACAAAAATACTGTAAACGAAATTAAATACACAAAGATAATACTACGGAATAAACAGCCATATTGATTTAACACCTGTCACCCACTGTCAGAGGTGTAAAACTCAAATGGTGGGGGAATTAAGTTGCAAATAGTTCTCTTACATCACACAAGAGCGCTAGTTCTGCAACTTATTTCGTGTTATTTACAAAACGTGAAAACTCGTTTATTGTGTGTTGTTATGTGGAGCTGCATTTTACATGATTTATTTAATTTATTTTGTGGAATGTACTTGTTGAATAGTTTCAATAAATTCATATTATTGTGTATTGCATTTTCAATTGTAGAAACCAAATTCAATCAAGTGAAATTTCATAACATTTAAGTATATGTTTATGTTACTGGTAAAATGTGCGCAGTGTGGATTTGCTCAGAGTTGCGACATAGTATATCTCTTTCTCTATCAATCTTATTTGCTTCAAAAATATAATTACAAAAATAACGATTGTATGTACATGTTCTAAGATTGTAAATACTTTAAAGCATTTTACAGCGGAAAGTTGTATGACGATTGTTTAAAATTATGGCAAGGAGACTGGCAGTGACATCCAGTATAATTTTATGAACAATTCTAGTCGGCCTCCATCTGGTGTCTGTAATCTAAACCAGTCAAACACATACTAATTAACACTGTAAACGCTCTTCGTTCATAGAGGTCGGGGCTAGTTGAATTGTGATAATTTTAGATTATTTATTCCAGGCTTCTTGAAAAAAATATTAAGCTATTTAAATTTACTTCAAATTTGTAAGGTCGCCACAGATAAAATATAAATTTAAATTTACGAATTCTTAAAATTTGTAAAAATAAATTAGAGCTTCATAACATTGGTTGAGTGTAATTTTTCATTGATTGATCGCATATTGGAGAAAAATACTCTTGTTTCCCATTAAATAAAATGTTACATTACTGCTATGGGAGCATGTTTTACAAAAAAAAGAAAGGTTAAAAAAAGCGATGATACTTTGTTATGCAGACACTACACACTGCACGTTAAAAAACCCTGAAAAATCTAGGATCTTATGTAAAGTGGACGTCTCACATGGTGAGCTTGACTAGCCCACAAATTATGTAGATGTCCTATTTGCTGTTAGCACTTTTGATGTTTATGGGCAAAATGTAATTTTTTATACTCCATGATTTTGCGCATCGATTTCTGGATCTCTACGCCCATCTACTCTACTAAAGTCTGTTTTACACGCCGCGATTTATTTTTATTTTATCGTACCGTGTAAAACTGCAAAAATCGGAATTGTTCAAGAAATCGAACAATTTATCGTGATTAATTGAATTAAATAAAACATGCTCTATTTTTGACACGATTTTCCGACGATTTTTCACTAACTTTGCTGTTTTAATACCAACTCAGTTACAGAAAAGTACCTACGAATTCTGTATAGTGTTTTTAAAGTAAAGTGAGGAAAAGTTTCGAAAATTTACGATTATAATGTAATTGATAATTTGAATGGACTAACTGAAGCCGAAGCAATCTAACTTATATCTGCACCTATATCAAAACTTTCGACGAAAGCAGATTACAAATCTATTTTTATATGCAGACGAAATTTCCTATTTATTAATTCCCTCGTTCAACTATTAACGAAGCTAAACGAGTATTCACGATCGTTAAAAAATTGTCCAAATTATTATAACATGTAAAACAGCCAATTTCTACCGATTTCTTGGTTAAGAACTCGTTCAATTAATTGGCCAATAAATAGCGGCGTGTAAAACAGGTTTAAGAGTAACTGGGACTGCACCGCATAAATTTTCTTTACAGAATGTATAAAGCTAGAAATATTATTAATTGCAAATACAGAAATGCCAGTTCTTCTACTTAAGTAATTTCTTACAGATTGAGACGATTGTAGATCTCTTTATATGAACAGATAAAGCAGAAAAAATCTGCATTGTTACTTTATTGTTATAGGACCCACACATTATCAAACAATTTGCGCAACTGGGGCTGTTGTGCAATAATTTGTCAATGTACAGTAATGTTATGCAATTGTTTGATGATTTGAAAACATTTGTACGATGAGAATGGTTACCCAACGCATTGTGTTAGATTGCGCAATATTTCTGGGTTATCTATGACACTCAGACTGCAAAGTTGGTACCACTTACAATAGGTCTTCGAAAGTTGATGGATCTACCAATAAAATTATGGTATAAAATTTTCCTTTTAGCCATTAGCTTGAGAATATTCTTATCTTATAATTCGATCGCAACTTATAACTCTATTTGAACTGACTTTAATGAAGTATATGGAAAGCAGAATTTATTATCAGCTTATTCTACAGCAATAAGTTGGTATTACCAGGTTTTATTAAAGTTTTAGGGTTATATGCAAAAATTCCAGTATTTATTAATTAACCAAACGTAAATAGTTCTATTTTATATTTTAAGGGAGGTCAACCTTGTTGAACAATGGGTAAAAGTAATACGAGAAAGAAGAATTAAATGTACATTTAATTTTAAATAAAACATATTTCTACAACTTTTAAAAATATACATCAAATTATAACTATATTTACAAGTACCTATATGATATGAAGATTAAATACGAATTAGAAACGTAACTTAGTTGCTTATTCTAATGACCATTTAATCTACATTTCGCCAAATTACTGGATATTAAATACAATTAGTAACAGTTACATCTTCAATAAATTTATTCCACTTCGTGTTCCAAATTTTGAAAGCTGCTTGTTTTTCTGTTTGATTTAAACCACTATATTCCAAAGAATTAATCGCTAATTTTTTAAGTAACTCCAGACCCGAATTTTGAGCAGTCATCGCCATAAAAGTTAGGTACCAATCGTAGCTTAGTCCTTCTGCGCCCCAGTATCCAGGATCATCGTTGCAGACGATTACCGGATATCCGCGAGCGATCAAATAGGCTGCCGGATGGTTTCTTAAATCGGCAACCAGTCCCAATACTTGATTCGAAATAGGACACACTTCGATTGCGATATTCTTCTCTTTTACCATCGCCATCAGTTCGGGATGTTTAGGTAAAGCGTAAGCGTGTCCTATTCTTTTACTGTTTAGTAAAACGGCGTCTAGGATGTTGTAGTCGACCGACGTTCCTTGCCGATTTGTTTCTCCAGCGTGGAAGTAAAAATTGAAATCTTCACGGGTGGCTATCAGTTCGTCAAGATAATGCAAAAGCATGCCTTCTTCTTCGAAGCCAACGAAATCTATTCCGGCTATAAAATCTGGATATTTAAGCACGACACGTTTTAATACATCAAGATTTTCTCTAACGATATCCGCAGTGGTCGCTCTATACGATGCATAGATAAGTTTCATGCCTATGAAATCGGGATGATTTCTCTTAAATTCCTCCACCGTAGTCCATAGCGTGTCTACAAATTCTTCGGCAGTGTAGTGGGTGCCATTCAAATCGTACATCGGTACAAACGGCGTCCTAACTTCAACATAATTTACGTTGTCCGTATAATGCTCTAGAAGTACCCGATAAACGTAATCCTTTAAAACAGTAACATATGAAAATAAATCGTACGTAAAAGTAAAAATTTTCCGAAAACCGTTCCAGGCGCTTTCGGGGTTATCGCTTACGAGCAAATGCGCGTCAAGCCATTTGTCGAAACCGGCACTTTCTCGTTTATTGTCTAACAGTTCGCAATTCGGCGGTTTGTCCGCAGTACCCCCCGCTAGGAATTTCAGTTTAATCCTACCGTCAATATCGCACACGTAGATATTTTTTCTGCGTAGAATATCGTTCGTAACGTATTTGTATGATGCTGACGCGTACAAATGACTGTGCAAAGACGCTCCTTTCGGTAATTTCCTAATAAATTGAAACACGCGACTGTTTTCGATGTCTTTCACTGCGTGAATAAAGTTCTTCCTCCACGGTTGGGAATGTTCGTTGTATAGTTCTTCTTGTTTCGCCTCCAACAATTTCTCGTTACACAGTTTCTCTGCTGACGTTAAAATTATATCGCCTCCTAACGAGCGTTGCTTTTCTTTATCAATAATGAGAGCACGTTTATGGTGGTACTCGGCCGATACGCTAGCCATTTTGGTGAGATGACGTACTACCGCGTACAAGCATAAGCAAACTACTAACCGCGGCATGTTGTTACATCTCTTTATACGTATAAAGAGAGACAAAAGAATACGAACGTATTCGCGACTGGACTGAATCAGTTCGACTGACCGAAATAGGTACATATATATACGGACTTCACTAATCCGTAACTCGAATGCTCCTAAGTGGTTCCCCGTGCTTTCTGACCGTATCGATATGCAATTAGAATCTTTCTGATCTTTTTGACCTTACTTTAAAAGCGAATGTTTTACAAAACTGTTGTGATAGTAACTAATTTTTTTTTATATTACATTTCGTATCACATTCCGTGCATTCTGCAATAAAGATTTTAAAATTAATAAATATGTACGTAAAGATATTTCCGAATACAGGTTGCGTCACGACGATTTTCGGTTAAACTTCCCCGTTCTATTTAACATGTTTTTAGACTTATGTTACTTTCGGTTATTACGGAAGTGGACATAAGCTTTCTTATTTTAAATGGAACAGTCTGTATATTATTTTATTTTTTAATTCCTTGCTTAATTTTAGATCAATTTAATATCACATGCCGTTCAGTTAAAGTAAACGATTTAGGGAACATTCATGGTTCATGTTAAAAACATTACAGTTACCGATGTTGAAGCAAATCATAATTTACTAAAAGTAAGCAAAATAAAATGTTGACATGTTATAGAAAGTATGTAAGTGGCTCCCATCGGCAAATATTGAAAATCGGTATTTCCTTGGTTTTTACCAATGTTAATAAATTAAGTAATCATTAGTTAATTTAATAAAAATTGGTAAAAATCAAGGAAATATCGATTTTCAATGTTATAGAAAGGTTTGAGCTTGATGACACCTTAATAAGATTGAAAGGTATGTGACGTACAGGGTGTTGGAACTTGCAAGTGAAAATATGCCTAATTTTTGTTTTGTCAAATGACAAGCCCATGTTTTTTTTATCCTAGACAATTTTCAATCAAAAAGTAAGACAATAGTTCGGTGGCCTAGTGGTAAGGGCCCGCTCCTGTCTGTGGCAGAGTTACGCCCAGTGCATTGGAGTCCTACCAGAGTCAAGTGGCAGATTTTTCTCGTAGATTCGATAAAATCTCGAGTTATTATTCGCGCGTGGGGGAATAATTCTTGCGCTTCACCTCTTGACTATAGAGTGAAAAAGCTATGGAACACTTTACACACGCTAAAAGGCTCTTGCAGTTGACATGTTCAAAAGTTTATATACTCCGGAGGGTCATTACCACACGTTAAAAACATTAATCAGCAATGCATATACGAAAAGTCAATAGCTTCGAAGTTGTAAAGTGTTTAATAAAATTATATTCAAGGATCTCTTGCACTATATTTTTTCACTAGTGTGCTATGGAAAATTGTTTACAGTAGGTGTCAAATATCACTTTATGTTTCACGCCTTAAACAGTGTGGAAAGTTCCAGTGTCGTCTCGATCGATTTTATCCGCGTATATTTAAGCGCGACGCGCTGCTCTCCGCTCAGTCTACACACGACAGCGATATACGTAAGAAAGCAGATATTAGTAAGTTACCGAAACGTTCGCTATTCAGTTATCGTAAAATATTACTCTGACTTGTACACTTCATCTTTATTTCCAAATTTGACAATAAGACATGTGAATTTATAAAGGTAAGTTTTATTATTATTACTAAACAGTAAACTTATTTCAATGCCTACTCAAGCACAAAATAAACTGACTTAAAGTTTGAGAGTTGTATCCATTAGAGGCCAAGCTTTGCAATTTTAGTAACCGAATAAATGCTGTCCTAATACACGCTGAAATCGTGGCCTTACAATTTACTTTTCAAACTGCAAAACCTTATGCTGTTCTATTGATTGATTGATTGATTTTCTACCAGAGCAGGGCTGGTCTTTACATCCCTAACACTGAAGCTCAGTAGCTTATTGTATTATTCCTGCTTCGGTTTTGTTTTACTTAAACAGGTTAGTTCCCGCAATCAGGTTTAACAGCCTATGTAGTAAATCTTTCTCCATTGGTAGTTCAATTGTGCTTCGCATAGCGAATCTGCGTTGAGCTAACGCTGCACATTCGAAAATAATGTGAGAGGCTGTTTCCTCCTCCTCATTGCAAAGTCTACATAAGGGCTCATCTTTGTAGATCCCCATCTTATGCAAGTGGCCTCTCAAACAGCCATGTCCTGTTAATAGACATGTTGCTGCTCTAAGCTGTATCTTGTTTAATTCAAGCAGGTCAGCAGTCAGATGTTGCGACGGTCTTCCCATCATCCGTTTGCTGTGCTTTTGTCCAGCTGCATGTTTCCAATTTAATTGGTGTTGTGTTATAATCCACTCATTAATTGCACCACGCACTGCACTCTTGGTAATACCTAGACCGGTTCAGGGCCTATATAATTCATTTTTGAACCTTCCCTCGCTAGCTGGTCTGCAATTTCATTGCCCGCTATGCCCCTGTGCCCTGGCACCCACACCAGTGTGATCTTGTTGTGTTTAGACAGAGCCATTAGGGTTTGCAGGCACTCCCATACTAGTTTGGAGGTTATGCGATAAGATGCTAGTGCCTTTAAGGCTGCCTGACTGTCAGAGAGAATGCACATCGTCTCACCCTGCGGTCGCTGACGCAGACTCTCCCACGCGCAGGTTTGTATAGCATATATTTCTGTTTGAAATACCGTGGTGTATCGCCCAAGTGATACACATACTTTGTATCCCTGGTTTTCCTCATATACACCAACGCCAGATGTGCCCGTTTTGGACCCATCTGTGTACCAGACTAGAGTTCTTGGTTTTCTCCCCTCTCCATTCCTCCATTCTTCCCAATTCAAGAAAACTTTGAAAGGTTTGTCATAGGAGATCCTGGAGATTGTTGTATCACTACCCATATCATAGATAGGGTTTGTTACTACTGCTTCTATTCTGGTGTGCCCAGATCCACTGTGGGATCTCCAGTTGCTAGTATTTTTCAGTCTGTATGCCCCCATTCTGGCTTCTCCCTTGATATAAATCTCAAGAGGAGGTAGGTTTAGCATGGTTTCCATAGCAGCTGTTGGAGTGCTTTTAATAGCTCCTGTTATACAAAGACATGCCAGTCTCTGAATTTTCGAGAGACTAGTTATCGCATGCTTCTGTGTGATCTTAGGCCACCAAACCAGGCAGCCATAAGTTATCATGGGTCTTACCACTGTAGTGTACAGCCAGTACGTCATATGTGGTTTGAGTCCCCATGTTTTCCCAACTGTTCTACGGGTTGTCATTAACACCCTCTTACATTTGTCGGTCATTTTTTGTAAATGTGAGTTCCAGTTCAGTTTAGAGTCCAAGGTTACACCTAAGAACTTAGCCTCCTGACTGATCTGTACTACTTCGTTGCAAAGAATCGGCTCCCTTAAACCGTCCAATTTCCTTCTCTTGGTGAAGGGTACAAGTGCAATTTTTCCAGGATTTACTCTAAGGTTCTCCTTCTTGCACCATACTTCTACCATTTTTAATGCTCTTTGCATTAGTTCTGAGATTATGCTGGCGTTTCTCCCACTGGTGAGTATTACAATGTCATCAGCATATCCCTGTGTATAGTAGCCAGCATTGTTTAGCAAGATCAGCAGTTCGTCTATCACCATATCCCATAATAGAGGTGATAATACCCCTCCCTGCGGGCATCCTCTGGCGACAGACACCTGCATTGTCTCACCTGCCAGTGCTGCCTCTACTTGTCTACCATGGAGCATGGCTCCAACCCATCTACAGACAGTGTTGTCTACTCCATGGCTGTTCACAGCCTGTAATAGTGATGCAAATGAGGTGTTATCAAACGCACCTTCTATGTCAAGAAACGCAGCTAATGCAATTTCTTGATTGTTTAGGGATGCCTCCACCCGCGACACGAGCTGATGCAAGGCACTTTCACATGATTTACCTGCTTGGTAGGCATGCTGGTTGGGATGTAATGGCCTTTCTATTAGAGAGGTTTCCCTGACATACTTTTCAAGCAGTTTTTCCATGGTCTTTAAGATGAAGGATGATAGGGTTATTGGCCTGTATGCCTTTGCCTCGGCGTATGAACATCGCCCAGGTTTTGGAATAAACACGACCTTAGCCCTATTCCAGACGGATGGTATGTAACCCAGCGCCAGACTGGCTCTATAAATTCCGCAAAGCACTGGTGCTATTGCATCTTTACCATGCTGTTCTATTACTTAAATTTATGATATTATTACTTTTTACAGAAATAAAACGCCATTATCTCAGTGGAGCAGAAAAAAGAAAATTGCACGAAAAAAAAAAGTGAAAGAATCTGTTAGAGGACAGACGTCTTTATTGTGATTTTTTGAAAAAGAAAACACTCCTTTAGCAGTTTCAGATGTTCAAACGGGGTTACCAACCGAACATGAAGATGAAGTCATTGAAATTGATTTACGACGACATGGACCCATATCTAATAATTCTAAACAAGAACCAACAACATCCTACAGTAAATACGAAATATTTAATAATGACCCTGCTGAATGGAGTAAGTCTGAAGGAGTTTTGCGATATTTGATAGAAAAAGGTAATTTTGAACAAAACATTGATTTTGGAGATAAGGAAATAATTAAAGCCACTTTACAAGTTAGCGGATCGACGCAAAGATTTATTTTAAAATCAATGTTTAAGCGCAAAATGTTAAATGGTGAAGAAGTAGATCGTTTTTGGCTAATATTTTCGCCGAAAACAAATAAAGTTTACTGCGGATCCTGTAAGTTATTTTTGCTTGAGATAATCTGGATCAATTTACCGCAGGTTTCAATGACTGGAAAAATGCCACAGCGAGAGTCGTATCTCATGAAAGTAGTGCTTCTCTTACCAATGCGTGTTTTAACTGGATGGCTAGATCAAAAAAACCGGGATTGGAAACAGATTTCTCAAAAGCATATGAAAATGAATGCGAGTACTGGCAAAAGATTTTACAAAGAATTACTGATGTTATAATTTTTTTGTGTCAACGTGGACTTCCATTAAGAGGCAAAGATGACATTTTTGGATCAGTACACAATGGGAATTATTTAGGCATATTGGAACTACTAGCAAAATATGCCGGGTTTCTAACAGATCATATTGAAAAAACTAAAAATATTGGACGGGGCAAAATATCTTTTCTGTCTTCGACAATTTGCGATGAATTTATTCAATTATTAGGCGATCATGTTACTAATTTAATTTTACAAGAAGTAAAAGAATCAAAATATTTTGGAATAATAGTTGATTCTACACCTGATTTTCAACATGTTGATCAACTTACTTTTGTAATTAGATACGTGAATTCATAAACATGTGAAGTGTCAGAAGGTTTGGCTCGAGAAATTGTGCAATATTTAATTGAGTGCAATCTTGCATCTTGCAGCTATATCTTTTTTTGGGAATGTACAAACATTGTATAATTTTTACCGCAAGATGGCGGACGAAGATGCTGACTCTGAAAGTGCTCTTCGTATTAAACCAAATAAACTGTGTAATTTTTGTGAAAGTGCACTTAGAAGTGGTCAAAAATGTGTAGTTTGTGGCTTGCAGTTTATCCACTCCAAATGCCTGGATGTTCTTGTAAAAAGTTCAAAAATTATCGATAGAAAACAATGGAGATGTAAAGGTTGTTCTGCTGTTTCGAACGACTCGGATTCTGATGATTGTACAATCACAAATATGTCTTCAGAGGTGGATCTACTTAAACTTCAAATTAAAACATTGAACAGACTGATTAAACAACTGGAAAATGTAAATAGTTTACAAAAACAAAGAATCACTGAACTGGAAAACCGATATGAGCAAAAAACCGTTCCGAAATCCGAACGCCATGATGCCCAGTATAGTGGTGTTGTTAAACGAAGCATCGTCAAGACCTCGGTGAATGAAGTTTTAATTGTAAAACCAGTGAATTCACGCCAATCTTCCTCTGTGACGGTTAGTGAAGTGAAACAACATGTTAAACCCGCGAATTTGTCTATGTCAATAAGTAACATAAAACCTAGTAACAATGGTGCCGTTATTATTAAATGTGATAAAACAAGTGATGCTAAAACCTTAGAATCTGATCTAATTTCCAAGCTAGGAACGGCTTACAGTGTTGTTTTACCATCTAAAGTAAATCCTAAAATTATAATCTATAATGTTGACAGGGAAGATACCATAGATAAAGCATCAATTGCAGGCAATGTATGTAAGCAAAATAAACTGTTGATGTCGGACAAATCTACTTTTAAACTAATTCGTGTTGTGAATACTAAATCTACAAGTAGTGTGAATCTTATTGTGGAATGCGATCCTTGCCTATTTGCAAAAATTATTGATATGAAATATCTGTACGTTGGATGGAGACGATGTCCTGTCGCGGAGTCCTATCATATTCTACGTTGTTACAACTGCTCTCGATACGGGCACCTATCGAAGGACTGCAAATCTCCCACCGCATGTCCGAAATGTAGCGGGGATCATTCACTCAAGGATTGCCAATCTCAGTTACATATGTGTATAAACTGCGTGCAACATAATGCCAGGTACAAGACAAAATATGACGTAGACCACACTGTTTTTGATAAAAATTGTAATTGTTATAGCAGAGTTGTTCAAAATGCGCATAATATTACAAATTATAGTATTGCATAGCAACTACAGTCTTGTCAAACCAATACTTATACTAGTAGTGATATTTTTTTATTTTTATTAAACATTCAAAGTTTGAGCGACAAGTATAATATGCTGGAATATACGCTGCGGAATCATTCTGCTAATATTGTCTGCCTAACTGAAACTTGGCAAAGAATTGAACAATTTACTTCTAGCAGCCTACTCAATTATAAGTTGGTTACACATTTTACTCGCTCTCAATCTGTCGGGGGTGGATCGTGTATTTTTGTTAGGGATGACTTATTAACTACTACTTTAGATGTAAGTTCTTTTGCAATTGAGTCACTTTTTGAGGTTTGTGCTATTAAATGGTTAGTCAAGAATAAGAAATATGTTATTGTAAACTTTTATCGCCCGCCTGCTTCGGATTTTAACTCTTTTATGAATCAACTTCACAGTTTGTTGAGTTATATTTATAGTGCTAAGTCTTCATTATTCATATGTGGTGATTTTAATGTATACTTTCATAAAGATACAAACGAGTCTCGCTTAATTATCAATTTATTCCTTAGTTTTGGTTTAAAAGCTATTGTTAATGATTACACTAGAGTCACGGCCTTATCGCAAACGAGAATTGATAATATATTCACCAATCATATGCTTGAAGTTAAAACTACAGTGCGCGACACGTATCTTTCGGATCATAGAATAGTTCTAGTTGATTTCGATAGGGATTTCACTACCAGTGAAAAACAAATACGTATTGAAAAACGTAATTATACGTCTAGGAACGTAGCACACTTTCATGCTTTGTTACAAAAAGAATCTTGGGTTGATCTATTGCCTTCTTCAGACCTCAACAGTAAAGTTTATACTTTTATGAACATACTACAATATAACTATAACATAGCATTCCCTCTTAAAGTGTGCAGAGTTAGTAATAATTTAAACCGGAAGAACTGGGTAAATAATGAGATCTTGCAGTCCAGCAGCAGTCTAAAAGATCTATACATAATGCAGAAACACTACCCTCAGCTAAAAGATGTGTATAAAATGAGATATAAAAATCATAAACTTCTGGTTAATCAAACGAAAAAAACAGTATTATAGTTTACGCATAAGCAATTCCCAGAATAAATCTAGGGAGATGTGGAAAGTAGTCAACGAACTCACATCTGGTGGGGTATCTCGTAATAACGTTGAAATTATTCAAAATGGTAAAAAGATCAACGACCCTCAGGAACTTTCTACCGCATTTAATTTACACTTCCAACAATCAGTTGAACACATACTTAACTCTATCCCCGCTGTTACAATAAACACTGTCATTAACCCCAACTTAAACACGATGTTTTTATTTCCTTTTACTGAACCTGAACTGAGCGTAATACTGTACAAACTCAAGCGAAAACACACTTCTGGCCCAGATGACATATCTGCAAAAATTCTTATTGATTCTTTTCATTTATTAGTTGCGCCCTTAACTTATCTCATTAATTTTTCTTTTGCTTATGGAATTTTTCCTAGCGATTTTAAAACATCTGCAGTTGTGCCAATTTTTAAGAAGAATTCTAGAACTGACATATCAAATTATCGACCCATTTCCTTAATATCTAATGTCGGTAAAATTTTTGAATATTGCATGCTGGATAGATTGAATTTGTTTCTTAAAAAACACAAAATACTTAATGATAATTTACATGGTTTTAGAGAAAATAAGTCGACAACTACCGCATTAATAGCTTTTTATGACGTTATTTTAGAAAATATTAACAAACGAAATACTCCACTTTCCATTTTGTGTGATCTTAGCAAAGCTTTTGATTGCGTTCAACATTCCTTATTATTACAGAAACTATACGAATACGGTATACGAGGCAATGCTGCTGAATGGATACACTCATACTTGGAGGGACGTATGCAATTTGTCTTCATTACGCACATTTCAAACAATAGACTCAAAAAATACAAGTCCAGCTGTGTGCCCGTTCCCCATGGGGTTCCTCAGGGATCTGTTTTGGGCCCCCTGCTTTTCAATTTATATATGAATGACATATATAACTTTGTAAATGATTTTCTACTTTATATGTACGCGGATGACACCACTATACTTATTTCTGGTAACGATTCTAATCAAGTTGAAATTGCAGGTAACGCCGCAATAGATCGTATAAATCAGTGGTTTTGTGCTAATAAATTATGTTTGAATGACAATAAAACTAATTTTATATTATTTCACACTCCTCAACGTACCCAAAACATTACTTGTGACATCCATGTTGGTGCTAAACCTTTGCAGCAACTACACTCTGCAAAATTCCTAGGGTTGTAGTGCAGGATAATCTGTTGTGGAATGAACACTGCGATTATCTTACGAATCTCTTGCATCAAAAAGCTTATCTTTTCCGTTTCTTAAAATCTAGCTTGTCTCTGGAATCCCTTATTTCTGTATACTATTCTGAAATTCAAGCTCGGCTTCATTATGGAGTTCTTCTTTGGGGAACTTCTTCTGCAGCCAAAAGTGTTTTTATAGCTCAAAAGCAAATTATTAGAGCTATTAGTGGCATAAAACTGAGAGATTCATGTAGACCTGTTTTTGTTTCGCATAATTTCTTAACTCTACCATCCCTTTATATTTTGGAAGCTCTCTGCTACATACATGAAAATAAAGAACAATACCCAAAAAACAAAAATGTTCACGCATACGAGACCCGTCACTTCAACAATTTCTATTTACCAACTCCTCAATTACATGTTTATGCTAAGGGTTTCCAATATTTAGGCAGAAAACTTTACAACAAATTGCCATCTCATCTTAAGGAAAGCAATAATTTTAAACAATCGGTTAAGATATTTCTAATTAGCAAATGTTATTACACCATCGATGAATTTTTCCTTTAGTTCAGCATATTATGTTTGTCGTTCCTACTTCTGCACTTCTGTTGTTCATTCTTATATTATTATTTAAGTTTTCCTTAGTTCATTTTAGTTTGACTGATTCTATTGTCATTTGACACTTTGAATTAATAAACGTTATTATTATTATTATTATTATTATTAATTTCTTGTCAGGTTCCACATACGGGTGGAATTTGCTAAAAGAAGAAATTAATACAAATGAAAGAATTTTTGTGATAAAATGTCTGCCAGACACAAGATGATTAGCGAGATATGATGCCTTAAAGTCATTAAAATAAAATTATCATGAAATTTTAATAACCTTAAAAAAATTATCTCAAGATACTGACCAAAGTTACGATACGTGAAATGAAGCAACAAATATTATGAATAAACTATGTGAATTTAAAACATGCATCCTTAGTTTATTTTGGCACGATGTTTTAGAGAGAACAAACAAAGTAAATTTGACATTTCAAAAAGAAGGTCTTATTTTAAAAGAAGTTGTAGATCAAATTACCTCTTTAACGGAATACCTAAAAACTATTCGTGAAAATTTTGACCAGTATGAAGAAGAAGCGAAACTTATTTTGAAGGTTTCGACTGAATTTGAGTTTGAAGTTTCTTATAAAAAAGGAAATACACGCCAACTTAAGAAAAAAGCATTCAACGGTGATTCCTCCCATTCAGAAAACTTTTCTCAAAAACAAAAATTTAGAGTAGAGGTATTTTTAGTAATATGTGATAGCATAATTTCTGAAATGGAAAGAAGATCTTGTTGTTATAAAGAATTGCATGTATGTTTTTCGTTTATTTTCGATTATGAAAAGACAAATTTGAATGACAAACGATCCACAGCTCAACGGCTTTTTAAAAAATATCCATTAGATTTGGAAAGTGAATTAGAAAACGAAATAATACATTTTTATGAATATCTGACAATAAATGAACAGAGCTTAAAAAATTGCAACAGCCAAGAAACATTAAAAAGTGTTAAAGAAGTATTAAAGTCAAACCTCTATCCTTATTTGTGAAATAGAAAGAAAATTCTCAAAACTGGCGGTAATAAAAAACCAAAAAGGAAACGTCATGAACCAAAATCGGCTAAATGCTTTAAGCTTATTATGCATAGAGTATGAATTCGTAGAAAAATAAATTTTAATGAAATTGTGCAAAAATTTGCTCCTTCTAAAGTCCGCAAAGTTAATCTGCTATGGAGCCCTAATGTATAGACTTTATTAAATATTTTTATTAAGAATAAAAATTTATTTATTTTAATTTTTACTAGGTTTTATAGATATTACATATTTATAAAACAATGTTACTAGGAATGTAAAATTTTGTTTAAATATTTTTATTGAAAATAAATTTGTTTACAATTTTTTTGTTTATTGTTATATTATTAAACATTATTTGCAAATACATATATGTTTTTACAAAAAATTAAAATTTTCATTTTACCTACTTGTTTACACATCTTTGAAATTGCTTATTTTACAATTTGCAATAAAATATGGGGGGGGGGGCGTTGTTACTTGTGTCTAGGGGCCCCGAAGGCTCTTAATCCGCCACTGTTAAGATGAGTTATTAAGATAATTTTTGTTATCGGTTGTATCACATATGTGTTTTAAAGTTCATCTACGAATGTTTGAAAGTAGAAAAATGATTCACCAAAGAAATCTATCGGCGGAGGGGACAGTACGGGTATCGATTTTGCTGGATGAGGGGAACTCGATGCATTATGTTGTCAGTGTGTTAGGAAGAAATCATTCCAGCATAAGTTGCATGGTTAGACGATTACCAATCCAAGGGATGACTGTTTTCTGAGACAATCTGCTCTTAGAAACTGGAGAATCACTAGTAATGTGTTAAAAAATGAGTTATCAGCGGTTTGCAATGTTGTGATATTGTCTCGAACAATTGGAAAACGTTTAAATAAAGCTGAATTAAAGAGCAGGAGGCCGGCAAAAAAACCACTACTTATTAGAGAGCATAAAGTTCAAAGATTGCGTTTTGCTAGAAATCATCAACAATGGTCTGTTAATGATTGGAAAAAGGTTTTATTCTCCGATAAAACGAGGGTTAGCTTTAAATCTCCCGATGGACGTGAGTGTATCTGGCGAAGGGAAGGAGAGAGATTCGCAAGTTGCAACATTTCTTCAAGGGTCCCGTTTGGTAGCGGCTCTGTAATGTTTTGGGGGGATATCTGCTTCGGTGTTCATACAGAGTTGGTCCCTATACGTGTGAGGTCTATTAATGCGGATTATTAAGAGAATGATCCAACATCGTAGACTCCCACCTGCCAACCACAATCAACTGGTGCGTGCAGTAATTGAAAAATGGGAGAATATTTCCCAGGATACCATTGAAAATTTAATCGCTAGCATGTTAAGGCTTATGAATGTAGTAACTAGGAGTAGACAAGGACCTATATAGGTACTAACATCATATTGGATCCATTAATTCTATTGCTTTTGATTTTTTAAATGTTTTTCATTTTGATTTTCGTTTTCATATCTTACTCATTTTCAACAAAAGAAGTGTTTAATGATTTACAGTCAGGTCATGTTTCGCTAATTTCTTTTTCAAATAAATTCAATTGTTTTCATTATAAATTAGTTTAATTTTATTTTTATTAATAACATTATTTAAGTTTAATAAAGTGATGCGTTAATTTTGTCCAGGAACTTATTTACATCAAATGGCCTAAGATTGAAAGTGAAATATAATTGTTTTTAATAAGAATTCATCATAATTTAAATCTTCGCCTTGATATCGCATCTTATGAAGCCTTAGAGCTAAACCTTCGCCTCGTCTTCGCCTTCTTTGGTGCACGTTCGCCGGGAAAAAATCATTTTGCTGATTGACCTTTGGTTTCTGGCGTGTAGTGATGTATCCATGTCTCATCTACAGTCACCTAACGTCGCAAAAACTCACTCGCACTGCCCTTAAACATGTCCAAAAATTGCTTTGAAATTATCATGCGATTCCGTTTTTGATCAATCATCAGCAGACGCGGCATCCATCTCACCGATAGCCTTTTCATATTCTATTTTTCGTGAAGGATGTTTTGTACACGTTCAATTGAGATGTTTACCATATTAGCAATCTCTCTAATCTTCATTCGGCGATCTGCGAACATCATATCATGAACTTTATTGATCATATCTTCCTCAATGGGACAACCTGGCCGCTCCTCATTAAATACGGATGTTCGGCCACGCTTAAATTCATTAAACCAGTATCTGATGGTAGTCATCGAAGGTGCATGGTCCTTATAAACTGCATCCAACTTCGCTTTGATTTCTCTACACGTATTGCCACCCAAAAAAAGAAATCGAGTCACTGACCGGTATTGTTCATTTTCAATGATTCCACAAATAGATAAATTTGCTCACTTTCAACAGTTCTCAAAAGAACACTACTCGATAAATCTCTTCGAAATTTCGACGACTAAAGAATAGTACTCACGATCGGTAATGCAGATTTTGTCACAAAGCGCCATCTATCTCCAAACACGAGTACTCCTCATATTCGTATAATTTCGTACTGAAACATTGATTAAGGGCAGATTTGTTTGCAAAAATTGAACAATCAAACACTATGAATGCTCATCGAGAAAAGGTGCTACTCGTTCCCGGCCATTGAAGTATGAATGTTTACTGTTCTGCATTGGTCAATAAGCCCCACATTCATTGGTGTCTATCATGCCGTTTATTAGTACTATTGGCGAAGATATACATGTCAAGTATTCAATGGTTTTTTTCAAGGGTGTAGCAATTTTGTTTAATTCTTGTGCGGTTGTTATATTGAGTTATTGCCACAGAACAGATTTGCATATTATTTATGCAGCGAATATCCTTGCGTATTCAGGAAGGAGGTAGTAACTTCGAACATTTAGACAATAGTTATTCGTGCGGCCAACGATTCTTAAAAGCTGGGTCAGCTTTGATAAGTAAAAAATGTAATCGAGAGGGCCATGTTTGTTACAACTACCATCCGACGCGACACTTAAATCCGATTGAAATTACAAATTACGTTTGACATTTATTGACAAGTTTGACAATTCAAATTACCTTTGATGTTTATTGACGTATCCTATAAACTTTAAAGCGCAGGTTTAAAGCATGGCTGCTACAGATCATCAAACATTTATCATTCAAAGCTAATTTCGTAATGGACAAAAGCAACAGAAAGGGGAATGGTCTTATTCTATGGAACCACATATGTATGCATGAATTTCGTTTGCTGTTTCCGCATTTTGCGATATCATATCTTGATTTATATTAACAAATTGTTCGCTGCATTGCAAAATTTCGTGAAACTGGTGCAATAAGTCGCAAACCCGGTAGTGGTAGATTGAAAAGAAAAGAATTGCTCATTCACCTAAAGCGTTAATGAATAGCTTTCACAGGAAACTAATTTACCACAAGGTACTTGTCAGCACATTCTTGGAAAAGATCTCGAAAAATATCCATATAAAATTCGAGTTACGCAAAAATTCATGTCCATTAATCACATAGTGAGAGTGCAATACTGTAATTGGTATGAATGATGATAATATTTTTGACAAATCCTTCTTCTCAGACGAAACTTGGTTCCACCTTAATAGTTTTATTAACAAATAAACCATGCGTATATGGTCCAATGAAAACCCTTATGTCATGATACAGAAACCATTGCATTCTGAAAAGGTTGGTGTTTGGATGGCGGCGTTGCGGAGAAAAAATATTACTCCATTATTTTCTCATGAAACGGTAAACACAGGAAGATGTAATAACTTAATGCAACCTTTTCTAATCCAGTTGCGTGATGACGAACTAAGGGATGGACATTGTCCAACAATGACAATGACAAAGACAATGCCACAGCTCATAAAACACTACAATGAACCTCTTACATGAATATTTTGATAACCGTGTAGTAAATTTTCCTCCACGTTCTCCTGATCTAACTATTTTAGATTATTTTATTTTTCCACGCCTAAAAATTAGACTACCACATTAGCCATTTATGCGTTAAACTAGGGACGTAGCTAGACATTTCATATTGGGTGGGCGACAACTGGGCCTACATTCTTGAGGGTGGACCTCATGTTTTACAGTACACTATTACAATAATAAATCAAAATGATACATGCTATTATTTATGTAATCGAATATGTACAATACAGTTTTTAGACATTTATACTTAATAATATGAAAATTCACCTAATGTAAAATAATTTTCCTGTTGCCATGAAGTTCACCAAACTTATTAATTATTTCAGTGTGGTTCAATAATTTGGCTGTTGATTATTCAATATTAATTATTGCCAAATGATTTAATCTGTCGTCAACTGATTCTGTTTCTAATGTAAGTTTTAAGTCTTTTGAGATACGAAAAAGTCCTTTCACACCCGGCATTTGACACTGGAATTGTGATCGCAATGACACTCAGTTTGTACAGTTAATTAAACACTATATTATAAATTTCAAGTAAATCTAATAATTGCATAATATTAGAAATTTTATATTTGTTTTGTAGCTCATATTGCTGTACTGTTTTCAGTAAAATTGTAATTTCTGCTTTAAGTGTGTCAGTATCAACTCCGTAGTGTTCAGCAAGTGACTGCAGTTTCTCGAATTTAAAAAAAATCTTCACTTTCTAGATGAAGTGCACAAATAGCGTTTAAAATGTTAACATTTTTATTAAATCTTTCTTCCAACGCTTTCAGAATTAAATCAAGACAAGTATTAAAAATTTGAAATTTAAAATGATTTGGTTCTGCTACATTTTGTTTTTCCAAATTTATATTTTCTGTAATAAAAAAAAAATTCAAAATGTTTTAGAATTTTTTTTGAACGTTTTGAGATTTGTGCGGGTCCAGGTCCAAGCATATCAATGCTGTTATTATGACATAATTTTTCAGCTCCACTGTATAAAGATAAAAATTCACGCTCATTGTTCCTCATCATTTTAAATGTATTATCACTAGACTTTAATAAAACATTTGCTTTGTTTAAATTTGATAACTTTTGGTAACTTTTTGTAAGAAGTCACTTACGCGTTTAAATATTTTAAAGATTTTACTGTTGAAGCACAAATTAAACGCAAAATTAAAGTTTATTTGATGAAGTCCTACTGCCTACGAAGCACGATCCCCACCTTGTAACACTATTTTATTTAAAAAGACAAGGATTTCAGAAAATAGTTTTTTTACTGCAGAATAGGCATAAACTTGAGCTGTCCATCTTGTGTAGCAAATTCGTTTAAGTTCAATTGATTCTTTTTCAGGGTGTAATTGTCTTTGGGTTTCAATAAATTGGCTATGAATCGCTAACTCCGAAATAAAAACATACAGTGATTCGATGAATTCAAAAAATAATTTTCCTTCTACATTTTTGCATATGTCTACTACAATTAAATTCAGTCTATGATTATAACAATGAACATAAATTGATTGAGGAACTTCTTCACGAAAAAGCGTTTGAACTCCACTAACTCTACCACTCATCACATTAGCACCATCGTATGTTTGAGCTACACATTTATTAATGTCGATATCACATTTTCGGAGAACTTCTTTTATATATGAAAACAAGGATTCCGTCTAGTTGATTTGCAGCATGGTATCCAACAAACCCTTCATAACTTCCTTTTAAGTAGTATCGAAGTACTATCGACAACTGTTCTGTTTTATGAGTATCCTTGGTTTCATCACAAATTATTGCATAACACTGAGCCTGATTAACTTCTAGTTTAATTTGTTCCAGAATTATTTTTGAACAAATATAATATTTCATTTTGAATCTGTGGGCTGGTGTATTTTGCATTATGTGCCACATTTTCTGAAAGCTTCTTCTTGACAATTGGATGGTGCTTCGAAAAAAGACGCAAGAGTTTTTTTTTACTTTCTTCGTTTTCTTTACTCCCTCTTTGTGGAATATTTTGTGAGGCCGTCAACAATAAAATATCCACAATCACTTCGATATATGCACGATTTTCAGTTATAAGATACAGATGAGCTTCATTGATTTGACTTGAAACAGATAACTCTGGTTGAGACTGTACTTTTGCAAAATTCAACCATTTTACCATATTATTTTTATGCACCACGCTGTCTTCATATTTTTTAAACCCAGATTCTTTTTCCAAGGCGCGCTTCCAATTTTTATAGCCAGTTGTAATGTAGATTTCATTTGAGTTAACAGAAGAATGTCTACATACGAAACAAAATACCGAATCACTTGCTACACTGTATTCTAACCACACTGGATAAAGTTTATATCACTGTGCACTGAACGATCTTGATTTTTTCCAAAGTTTGTACGCGGGTAAACTTTTAAAATCAGTTGTTTTGAACCTTCCATGGGACTTTGAGAGACATCTCATTTAAATTATTGCTCTGAGAATCATTGTAATGAACATGTTCTGAGTAACCCATTGTTTAAAAACAGATTGGTAGCAAAATGCGAATAATATTACATTTCTATACATTTAATAAAAAAAATATTTTATAAGTTAGGAGTACATAAATGGATTAAACTATTTGAGATCATATTCATATTTTTGCCGGGTGGGTCTGCGGGTGGGCCGCAAAATTTTCGGGGTGGGCCAGGCTCACCTAAGCCCACCCGTAGCTACGTCCTTGCTTTAAACAGAAACGTATTTGCATCATTACTGTCAAATATGTCAAACGTAATTTGAAGTTTCAATCTTGATACGACTTAAGCAAGATTTAAGTGTCAGATGTAGTTGTAATCAATATAGAAAATAATTCAAAAAAATGTGACCTTCTTGATTATGCTTTTTTATGATCATATTGTACAAAGAGGTAGTTTTAACGCAAAATTTGAAAAACAGAAAAATAGAAATTTATTGGTTTTTCTTTGAAAAATATTTTATCTCTTAAAACCCGCGATATTTGTTTATAAAGTTTTAATTTCTTTGCAAAAATTTAAACATGAAAGCATGTAAAAGTAATTTAAATCATAGGAATTTTAAGTTTATTAATGTTTTTTTACTTTTCATATTCTGTTACTCACTGTACTACCAAGTTTTCTCAGCATTGATAATGCAAAAAATTAATCTTTGTTTTGTGTTTGGTTATCATTGCCATTGTACTGATGATTAGTTGTCGTGATTAGAATTATGTCTCTCACAGAGGATGAACGAATTACTATTCTAATGATGAGAGCATATGGTGACCGAGTAAGATTTTATCAGGAAATAATGCACCTATTCAATTGTACTTTCCCTAATCGGGCATCTATTCCAAGATCGGTTTATAGAACATTACAGCGTTTTGAGCAAACGAGGACGGTTAAGGATCGTTTTAAGATAGACGATTTCTGTATAATATTTATTTCTCGGACAAAGCCGCCTTTACTCGTAATGACTTCAGCAACAAACAAAATATTGGAATGAAGAAAATCCACATTCGATGCGTAAGGGACATACCCAAAGACCTCAGAAAGTGAATGTCTGGGCTGGCGTGGTTGGTACTATGGTTTGTGGACAATTTGTTATAAAGGAAAATTTAAGTGCTGAAAAATATCAGCAAATGCTTCGGAAATTATGCAGTTTTATACAAGTGTGGTTCCAACAGGATGGAGCTTCACCACCGCCGTCTTGGCACTTCGTCATAGAATTAAGCATTTCCCAACAGATGAATTGGAAGCACAGGTCGAAATGAATAGCCCATTTGCCAGATTTCTCTCCCCTAGATTACTTTTACTGGGTATACTTGAAAAATGCTGTTTATAGAACAAAACCTGCAAACCATGAAGGTTTAAGACAACGTATCACTGGAGAATCACAACCAATTTTACAAGAAATATAAAAGACCACTCAGAAATTCATTTTAATGAAAAAGCAGACATTTTAGCTAAGAAAGCACGTGGGGACCATATTTCCGAAAACTGCCTTATTGCACACACGGATATTTTTGCAAGTTTGAAGCACGAGAAGCATAGAGATTGGCAGACATTATATACCAACTCCTATATAAACAAATCTACAAACTATCATCTGCTCTTCCCCAAAATCGGTGGACAGCGATGGTATAATAATATCCATGTTAAAAAGAAAATGCTAACCCAAATTCTAAAGATTTCATTTAATCATGGGTGGTTTCTCGTCCATCTGCGCAGAATTAATTTGGTTGAGAACGACACTAGTAGTTTTTGTTGGAAGGAGTGTGGAAACATCAATCATCTCTTTCTAGGATGCGAAGTACAGAAAAATTAAATATAAATTAATAGGTGATCTATTAAAATTAAATATGCAACTTCCACTCAATGTCAACTGTCTAAAATATCGGTATATATTTTAGAATGCACAAGTATAGTCCCCGGCCAAATTATTTGAAACACTCAATATTTTGTAGTTTCTTCATAATAAAATATAAACTATACATTTATTATATTTTTTATTTATAAAATATATTGTAAATATATGTAACATATGTAAATATTAAATTAGTAATTAATATTTAGTCCATAACCCATGATTTCTAATAACACCCTTAATTCTTCGGGGCATACTTTCAATGCAAGATATGATTGTCTCTTTTATACCTTGATCGCTCTCTTATACATCTTTTATATTCTTCATTAATATTTCCTTTGTAGGGTTTTCTCTTTCATATACCTTACTTTTTAGTCAATTCCATTCGTTCTCGATGGGATTGAGGTCCGGTGAATTTCCGGGCCAACGTAAAACAGGTATGTGATTGTCTTCAAAGAATTTCTTAACCCTTTTTGCCACATGGCAAGGAGCATTATTTTGCATAAATATACGCCCTGTCGGTATGCGACGTCCTGGCTGAAAATACGGTAATAACGTGTTTTTTAACACATTTATGTACTGCTCTTGACGCATTGTATCTTCTACAAAATACAAAGGGCCGTCTCCACTAATCACTCCCCAAATCATTACCTGCGGAGGGTGTTTTACAGTTCGAAGAACCGTGGACTCTGTGAGACGTTCGCCAGGTCATCTACGAACAAATTGTGCTCGTTGCACTAACACACAGAGCGAGCACTCGTCACTAAAGAAAACCTATTAAATAATGCAAACATTAATTCAGCAAAAATCAAGTTGTTAAGTTATTCACCTTTTTCCAATTCTCGTCTGTGAAATGTCGATATTCTCTTGCAAAGTTGAGACGAACAGATTTCATTTTTTCTGTTAAACGCGGCTTTTTTACAGGTCTTAGGTCCATTAGGTGATTTTCGCGAAATCGGCGCCTGACAGTTCTGCTCGAAATCTCTATTCCTCTCTCTTGTATTTTTTTTTGAATCATTTTAATTGTAGCAAATCTATTGCTCAAAGCCTGACGAACAATTTCACGGTCAGATCTCTTCGAAGTTTTTCTTTTCCGACCGCACTTTGCCCGTCTTTGTGTCGATGTGCTAGCTCCTTCGTTTAAGTTCTAGCTAAACGCGATACAGAAGAAGGAGATACCTTCTGTAATTTTGCAATTTCTCGTTGTGAATGTTTGTTTGATTGTAGAAGAGCTTGTATAGCGGTTTTTTGTTCACTTGTTAAACCTTCCCCGGGCATTTTCTACAAAAAACCCCAAATACTTAAATTTTTTTCAAATTCCAAATAATTCATTATTAAGAGAGAGATAGAATAACAATTTTACCTTTGCAATAACGATATATCAACACAAAACGCTTAACGATACTCCACAACATAGCTTCTATGCGGTTATGACGAAATATTTTAAAAGATATCGATGCATTCTCTAAACTGTGAACTCGCTAAATGTAAGTTGATAATTGAAATATTTATATATACGTACTTTACTCTTCTAAATATCATTTCTCTGGTATTTTTATTTTTTGATACAATAATCTAGTTCCCCTGTAAACGATCGGATTCAAAGCAAAAGAATATCATCATAATAGGATGGGAATTTCCAGGTAAAAGGGTTGATTTATGACATGTTTCAAGTAATATGGCCAGGGACTGTATATACTCCATACTAATATTAGGCTTTAGGGTTTAATGCTTTGTATCTTTCCTGTGTGGGTATTCCCTTTTCCGTGGCCAACACTTCTATTTTGAAGAACTTGACAGTTCTCTACGCCATCAAGCCACAAAAACAAATAGTAATTTTGAAGTAATTTTAAACCGCAAAATTCTGTTTTTCATTTTCTTTCCAAAAGCTTTCCTGTCTATGCCTGTATTTTACAAACATTTTTAAATTTGTTCTTCCGGTATCTAAGAAATATGAATAATTTGTATCAAGTATTCACGGGAGCGTAGGGTAGGAAAACGTAGTGTTTACATTTTGTTGGCAATATAAATAAATCAATATTTATCAAATAGAAATGTACATTGTTTTTAAGTGCCATTTGTTTTATTTACATTGCTATCAAATTCGTGCAAATAAAATAACTGCATGACCTCAATTTCCATCAATGTCAAGTATGTACCTGTTACAATTCGTCAATTATCATGGATACCGATAACAAGATTCGTCCAAAAGTAGCTTAGTTTTATTCATTAAAAAAACGTTTGATTGTTTATTGATTGTTATTAAGTCTACTAGATTGTTTTTTCAAGAAACATTTAGCTTTTCCCTAGCGAATAAAAAAAAGAAAAAGAATCGTTTTGTATTTGATAAAATTATTGTACTCACTCATTTGCTGTATAGGATTCTAAAAATTACCCACAGACTTTTGGGAATGATAGAGAGTTATAAGATGATTTTCTTTTCTTACAAGGAAACTGTTCCAACCCGGAGACATCGATTTGAATGAAACTTGGCTGAAATTTGAATGAAAAAATCCTTAAAGGAAGTAAAACGGGGCACTGAAAATAGTTATGATTTTGGTTTTTTCTAAATTATTCCACAATTGCTGAAGATAAAAAATATTGGTGTGTGCGGATGTATTGCGTTATAAGAGCGCTATTAAAGTACCCGCAAACATCAGCATTCGGGGTGAGAAAAAGTCACCCCCTTCCCGCCGTCCCTCCACCACAACGAAGAATTTTTTTTTTCTTGTCAGGTTTGAAGACCCTATAGGTCTATGGAAAACCCCGTTATCCGTTTCTGCTAAAAAAGCCTTAAAGGAGGTAAAACGGCGCACTGAAAATGGGGATGATTTTGGTTTTTTCTAAATTATTCCACAATTGCTGAAGATAAAAAATATTGGTGTGTGCAGCGGCGATGATGTTTGTGCGTATTTCAATAGCGTTCTTAAAACGCAATACATCCGCACACACCAATATTTCTTATCTTATGGAATAATTTAGAAAAAAACCAAAATCATCTCTGTTTTCAGTTTTACCCCCTTTAAGGCTTTTTTAGCAGAAACGGACAACGGGGTTTTCCATAGTTCTATAGGGTCTTCACTTTAGCCAAGTTTCATTCATATCGATGACTCCGGGTTGGAACAGTTTCCTTGTTAGTATTTTTCTCTAACAATGTCCGAATTTGGGATTAAATGCTGGAAAATAACTTAAAATCGTATAAAAAGTTTAATGAAACGCAGTCAACGAAAAAAATTATTAAACATTACTACTCAACAGTACATATAACAGTACATACCTTTCTTCTTAATGCTTTCCAAACAAATAGATAGCGAAGAGGTTAATAGTTTAATTTCTTTGGCAAGATTTTGTGTGAAACAAACATTTTTCCAGATCAATACCTTTTATCAACAAACGGAAGGAACTGCAATGGGTAACAAATTATCTCCTTTTATAGGTAACCTGGTTTAATTTCACACCGACCATAAGAATATGTTAGCCTATTTTCCTCGGCTTTGGGTTAGATATGTGACATTTTTTGCATCTTTGACACCGGGGAATGTTGAATAACTAATTTCTTAGAACAATTAAATTCAACATTTCCCTGTATTAAATTTACCCAGGAAGAAGAAAAAGACAACAAAATTCATGCCTCGATATGTTATATAACCGACTAGATTCATCTTACAGGATTCTAATCACTAGAGCGGGCACTTTTTAAATTTCGCGGATGATTTAAGTTGTTAGTTCTGGCAATAAATCACATACTGACCAATTTCTTAACGTGATACAGACAAATATATCTTTTATTGCCGGAACTACCAACTTAAATCATCCGCGAAATTTAAAAAGTGCCCGCTCTATTAATCTCTCATGGGTATCAAAACGAACTCAAAGAAATCAACTTGCTAACTTTAACGGATTCTTAGAAGATGTATAATACTATTAGGAAACATACGAATAGAATAAGAGTTTGAAATACAAGCACACTACAATGTACTAATAATAGTAATAAGAAATATGTACTCTTCTATCCAAGTTACACGAAAGGTCTTCAAAAAATCTTTTCTGAAGTTGATCGCAAAATTATTTTTTCATCAAATAATCTCAAAAACCTAAAGACCCAGTAGGTAATATGGATGAATCAGGAATTTATAAAATTTCATGAAAAAATTGTGATCAAGTGTGTACTGGGCAGACAAAAAGATCAATCAGAGTTAGGTACAAAGAGCATCTAGCTCAACTCAAATCTAGAATGTTTGACAAGGCTATGTTGATAATATAAAGTTAGCTAAGAACGTAAACAGCAATATTCAATTAAATTGAAAGCATAGAAATTTACAAAAACAAACATTTTTTAATTAAGTTAGATTTAACATCCTTAAATTCCAGCCTTTACTTTTTGTTAAATAATGTATGATCAGGGTCAATTAACCGTTATTTTAAATTTGTACCTCATATGCGCGAACCATGTGACATGAATATGTATAGACCATCTAGAAAATATTGGGTGAAGAAACGTATGTTAAATGTCAAGTGTATATACATAACCTTACTGAAAATAATACCTCGCACTTTTATTTGATAATTTATGTATTCATATAATTGTTGCATAGAAAAATAGCAATGTGTATTATCATCAAAATTATTACACATTTACAACGTTAAAACTGAAAAATACAAAAAAATTAGAAACAAGAAATAATGTTCGCAGAGGCTATTTTAGTTACTTTATATCGACAAGATATTTTGAAGTGTAAAATATATTTTGTATTCCATTATAAGTCCCTTTCTTTTCCAATGTTTACATTAATAAAATAATGACTTCTATCAGCGTCGGCTGGTGCATTGTGTCTGCGGATCTGCATTACAACGTTTCAATTCCCTCGTGCATTTCCGTTGCATATCGTGTGCATTGTACTATGCAACGGAAATACACGAGGAAATCGAGGCGTTGTAAGTGACCTTCCATTCACGTCACCACCAGCCGCGAGTAACTTTTATAATAAAATGAAAATATGAAAATTTTAATCATATGCTAGCCTTTTTGAAAGTTTGTGACTGTATCTGGCAAAACCATATCTAATTTAATGAAGGAATTATTATAAGATTAGTATATCAAATAGGTACTTTTATTTGCGTACAATAGCACAAACCAAGTACGAAACAAGTAACATTTATTATTTGCAAATACAGTGAAGTTCGTATATAAAGAGCTGGGGATATAACGAGCGCTGGGTTGTAACGAGCAAATTAAAAAGTCCCCGTCGGAATCCCACATAAACACATGTATTGCTGTTCTGTTATAATGAGATCTGATATAACGAGGACTCGCATATAACAAGGGTAATTTTTGGACCCAGGAAACTTTTCGGTCGGCTATAACGAGGCGGCGACGAACCGACGAGGATGCGTGCGCCGTGCACTTGCACATCGCATATAACCTCCGCACAAGTCGTGACATGCGCCTGAGCCAGGGATTACCTCGGAGTTAAAACGGCATTATTTGTGCAGTGTGAGTGGCGGAAAAAATGTCGAATTCAACGAAGCAACAACACTGAATTTAAAGTTTCGTTGTTGGATGCGATTGCAATGTTAAATACAGCTTGGAGAAATGTTTCCTCAAAAACTATTTCCAACTGTTTTCGACATGCTGGCCTTAATGTAGATATTGTAGAAGCTGATTTCACGGAAGACGACATAATTCCTGTCGCCCAATGGCTCTTGATACATAAGGATGAAGAATGGGACGTCGATGATCTGTCTAAATGGGCACAAACATTTCGGAATTCGATCATATTGATCTACGAGAATACGACAGGATAGATGAAAACCTTGAAGTTCCTGACGATATTCAAATTAAACAATCCATCATTAGTCAACCAGATGAGGACATTGATGAAGAAGATATTGCAACTGCAGAAGATGGGGATGAGGAAACAGAAATCCCTACGACACAAGAAGCTATGGATGCTTTGAACACCATCATGTCGTATGTGCAGTTTGTTCTCCCTGAGGAAGAACAGTGCCCAAAGCACACAGAAAAAAATAACTGATTATCTTGCATAAGATCCAAAATTAAGTTTTCATGTACATATGTATTAGTATCTTTTTGTTTTTACAGAATAAACTTTTCAGTTGGTATGTGTACTTAGTTTTTAATTATATATTCTTAAAAGCGCGCAATTTAACGTATAATATGTACACAAAAATGAAAGAATCTTTTGTAGCGAGCGGTCGTATATAACGGGCACTTTTTATGGTCCCTTGGTCCCTTCTTATAGCCGAACTTCACTGTATTATAATGTAGTCAAAACCCAGAAAAGTATCAGCAACATTTAATGGTAGGTTTTATTTAGCGCTGAGTTACTTGTCTTCTTCATCGGATGAAAATGTTCTCTTCTAAGTTAATAATACAAACGAAATGTTTACCCATTCATTATTAATATATTTTTTTGATATTTATGACATGTTGACATACATCCACCGGATACATCCATGTGGCTGTGTGTAAACGATGTTTAAAGAAAGTTAAAGCATCTGGTGGAAGTACCAGCGGTTTACACAGCCATCTCAGAAGTCAACATTAATTGATTGAAAAGAGAAAAAGAAAAAACTAATGACAGTATCATTCCAAATGAAAATATTAATCTCAAAACTGACGAGATCAGAAATTACTTCCTATTTCAAGAAAACAACTGACAAATCTTTCCCTGCCGTACTAGCGCGAATGACAGCACAAGACGGAATTCCATTCACTAAATTTTGTACATCACAAGATTTACGAATGCTGTTAATCGCAAATGGGTATACAAACATTCTAACATCTTCGAATACAATTAAAAAAATAGTCTTTGAATATGTAGATACAATTAAAAAACAAGTAGTCAACGAAATATCACAACATAAACTCAAAGCATTTAGTTTAACGTCAGATGAGTGGACATCTGTTAAGAACCGTCGATACATAAGTATTAATGTTCATACATGTGATTTTTTTTTTGAACCTTGGATTACATCGTATTCATGGATCTAAGCCCGCCGATAAATGTTTAACTCTCATTAAAAATAAATTACAGGAGTTTGATATTTTTATCAAAAATATAGTATCGATTACTACAGATGGAGCTTCAATAATGAAGAAAGTAGGAAAACTGATCGGTACAAACCATCAGTTATGTCTCGCACATGGTATACAATTGTCTGTAACCGAAGTACACAATTTTTCCCTCCATTCTCAATGGTATGTTGCTCTCAGACAATCTGGGCGATAGTACAATAAAATAATCTTTATAAAAATTACACCACAATAGAAAACGCAAATCAAAAAAATCAAAAAATGAATAGCTGATCGACAGATGAAATTTGCAGATAGAGCTTTACACGAGAAAAGGATATCGGTTTCACTGGATTTCATATTTCCATCACTTGTTAGTGCTTAATATGATTTCTGCGTAAGTGCCATCTGATTTCAATCGTACTCTGGTTCAGTTTTACTGCTGCAGATGATATCTTAACTATCGAAATCTGCGTCCGGTGTTAATGAAGTGTTGTGGTAAGGGTTTTAGTGAAATGTTTTATTTTAAATGTGGTACAATTTCAATTGCAGAGAACATATTTACATACGAAAGATTTTAGTAGAAAGTCACTTCAAACACATTTCTGTTATTCTTTTAATAATAAGATATTACGTGGACTAGAACAAAATTATACCTCATTTTGTAGGAGATTCTTTACCGATTAACATACAACAACCTGCAATAAAACGCTCATAACTATGGAATTTTATCGTATGAAGTTATTACATGAACTAGTGTTAGTCACAACAAAGTTACAAATTCCTCTAAGCATCAAACTTCATTGTTTTGGACGATCAAAGGAAATCAAGCTTTGCTGTATTTTATTTATTTATTTGATTTATATCCAATAAAACCGACCCCTTCGATGTATGATAGATGGGGATTAAGCTAGATTAAATATACATATATACAAGAATTATTAAAATGAGATGATCTTTTTTGATAGAGATTTCTTCCCATTTCAAGCTGAATAACAACCGACAAATAGTTTTTGGTAACACATACAATCTTTGTTTGTCATCATGTGATACGTTATTTTTAATCTCTAACTTATTAAGTATAATGACGCACGTCCCAATACCAGGTTTATGGCTTTGTTCATTCTATTTGAGTTAAGATTACTGATTGTGAGTAAATTTATATACTTTTTTTGAATCATCAACACATTTAAATAATACAATTTAAACACGATCATGAAGTATACATGTGGGGAGACACGATTTTGGAAATTTCGTAGAATAGATAATAGATGTTTATATATATAAATATATGACAAGTGTTTGAACGTACCATTTATTTAACGCCGGAAGCGCTCTACAGAGGAAAAGTATCCACTTCCTTTCGCCAACCCAACCTTATCTTGGAATAAATGTAAATATTAGGGGCCATAATTTATCTCAAGATGTTACTAGAAAAAAAAAGGTGAATACCAAATTTCCTTACTATATTCTTATGTAAATCCCCTCGTAATTATCAAACTGAAAAAGGTAGTAATATGTGTTAGATATGCAGGTGCATACATGAATAGATTATAGGTAATTAATGATGATTAAATGATTAAATGGAGTTCTCGTGAGGTTTGGTGTTGTTATCGAAATTTTTAAATGGTAACATACATATCTAATAATACCCTGAGGCTTCATAAGATAAATTTCGATAAAACTACATACAGGATCCATCAAACAATCAAGAGAATGTGTAGAGAATTATAAAATAAGGCTCTTAGTATTTTTCTCAAAGATATGTTGCTTCAGAATTGAAAACCCGATGCATCTAGGTTTTCAAAATCTGCATGGAGGCAAGGGGCATTATAACAAGAGCTCATTCTTCAAAACTGTAGGAGGAGTAAAGGGCATTTTTGTAAATTTGGGGACGAAAAAAATTGCATTTTATGTTTTCTTCATAAAACAACAAAGAACAAAATATATTTGGGAAAATACGTAAACTACATAAAATGTATTTCTTGGGTTTTGTTAATAAATTCATTCCCCACTAGATCAAAATTAGTTTTGTATGTATTAAGAAGGACTAAATCATTTATATGTTGAATCATTGTAGACCGCAGATATATTATTAGTAGAGCCCGGTAACTGGAGAGCAATCGCAGCGGCGGTGTGACTGTGTTTAGGTGGGCGGGGAGGGCTGGTCGATTATGATACGACACGACAAATCATCATCGCTCAGTTCAGTTTAGCATTGGATAGCGGATAGGGCGTGTTGATTTTATTGATCTAGACGTAGTTATTAATTGTAGTTATTATTTAGTGTAGTGCGTTTTGATTTTATTGATATAGACGTAGTTATTAATTGTAGTTTTTAGTGAACATGTCGAAGGCTAAAAAACGACCCTTTCAAGACATAGTAAATAAGTTTATTTCTGACTTTCCCGATTTGTTTTACAACGGGAGTAAGATAAGTTTGTAAAGTGTGCAAAATACATTTGATGTCAAATAAGAAGTGGAACTGTACAGGACACATAAATTCCGCACAGCATAGAAAACGAAAATTGGGCATGCCACCAAAAAGTGCATTTTTTTTAATGTAATTCTTATGTTGATAAACTGTAATTTGCCACTAGGCTTACTCGATAAACAACCGTTTAAGGACTTTTGGGACAAATACAATCCCGAGTTGTGGTTGCCAACGGAGAAAACGGCACGTAAGTATGTTGCATCTGTACGCGATGATGTGGAAAAGAAAATGAAACGCATATTGAAAAAACAGTTTCTTTGATTATGTGTTGACGAGACAACAGACTGTAAAAAAATTCAATTGTAAATATTATGGTACGCATATTAGACCCTAGTAAACCTACATTACCACTGTTACTAGCTAGCCGAAGACTACAAGCATGTACTGCTGCAGCAATTACGAAGGTTGTACTTAGTATGTTGGAAAAATTTAAATTTCAAAAGATAAAGTGTTGATGTTTATGAGCGATGGCGCAGCGATAATGCGTTCGGTAGGAGGTTCTCTTCTTGAACATGGTTGCAAATGTTTACATGTTACGTGTAAAGTGCATGCTTTGCATCTTGTGGCAGAAACTATTCGACAGTGCTCTCCCGAGGTAGATGCATTACTAGCAAGCACAAAAAAAGTATTTTGAAATCTCCCAAACGCCTACGATCGTTTCACACAGAGTGTTCTGGTATTCGTCAACCACCGGAGCCAATTCTTACACGTTGAGGAACATGGTTGCAGGCAGCTTTTTATTATGCTGAACATTTCAAAATAGTAAAAGCTGTTGTTGCACAATTCAATCCTGCCGAAGCTGCAGCTATTAAGGTGAGCCAGTCAAAATTTCAAGATATTTCCGTTGGAACAGATTTAAAAAATATTCGTAGCAACTATAAAGGATTAGCTGGCGCAATAGACCAATTACAAAATAGATCGTTATCATTACTGGAGTCTCTGCAAATTGTGGACGGAGTGCATACACAGCTACTGATTATACATGACGCAAACTATAATCGCGTTTTAGAAAAGTTCGAGAGTGTGCTACAGAAAGATCCCGATTTTAGTACACTAAAATAAATTTGTGATGGTGTATCGAATAATCCACTGACTAAGTACAAAGAGTACTTTAGTCATGCATGTATAACATCGGTAGATGTTGAACGCTCTTTTTCAAAATATAAACTTATTTTCTCACCACGGCGAACATCGCTCGCCGAGACAACTGTGGAAACACATCTAATGGTGTCAACTTTTTGCCACTCTTATCCATATGATGTTAATACTGATAATGGTGCTTCTAGTTTTACTGTTCCGTAGCCAAGGCTGCTTAAAAGGGTGAGTATTTCACTACTTTTCACGTATTGTAATTATGTATTAGTTCTGTTTTTTTTTTTTTCTATTTTCTTACTATTGTTTTTGTATACTAGGCAGGTACGGCTATGGCACGGCTCCCTGTTACCGGGCTCTAGATATTAGTAAAGCGTGACAAACGGTTGCACCCGCAGAGACGCCTGTTCGGCGGGGGGGGGGGGGGGGATGTACGTATGTGGATGCAGAGTTCAGTAATGCGGTAGACATTGAGAAGTTCGCTCGTTCGGTTATTTATCGGATTCTCATTGTGTGTTTTCGAAAACATGGGACGTAAGCCTGGTGTACCTTTTGCATCGCATGTGAAGAAATATATTTGGAGTTTCCCTGGTTTGGAATTTACAGGTTCGCGCATTCGTTCAAATTTTGCGGTATAGGGTTGCTAGGTCGCACGAAATTTGAATGTAGAGGTCATATTAAAAGTAAACGTCATGTATTGAATTCAAGAAACAATATTCCGTACTGGCAATTTTTGTATGACTTTATTTTCATGTTGAACACCACAACACCTAGTAGATAATGAAAACTTTCGTTTTTTTTTGGGATAAATATGTTCCATCATGGAAGCTACCAACAAAAAGAAAATTGCGCTACAATTTACAGCATGTGCAAAGTATAGTAAAAGACTGTATAAAAGACGAGTTGAGAAATCAAAAAATCTGACTCACTGTGAACGAAACTACTGATGCTCAGAAACACAGCGTGGTTCATATTGTGGCGCGTCCTTTAAAACGTAATGGTCCAGCAGTTTCCTTGTTGTTAGCCAGTAAAAGGATTGAAAGAACCGATGCCGAAACTGTTGTGAACATAATAAAAAATATGTTAAGAGAATTTTGTATCGTAGGAGCCCAAATCACCATGTTAGTTTCTGACGGAGCCGCAACAATGCTGAAAGCTGGTAGGATGTTAAAAGTATGCTTTGCGACTCTTCTTCACATAACATGCCTCCTACACGCATGTCATCTCGTAGCAGAAACAATTCGAAGCAAGTATCCTAGGGTGAATGATTTAATATCATCTACCAAAAAAGTGTTCGTGAAATCTCCCAAACATATCCGCGTATTGAAGCAACTGTATCCGCAAATTCCGCTACCACCTCAGCCTGTATTGACGCGATGGGGGACATGGTTCGAGGCAGTATCTTACTATCGCAAATATTATTCCCAAGGGGAAGATGTCATTTTCAAATTTAATTTTTCTAATTCTCAAGCGGTTCGCGAGAGTCAGCAACTTTTTTCCGATTCAGACGTTCAAAAAGAAATAGATGACATTTCCATAAACTAATCTGTAATGACACAACCTATTTCGCAGTTAGAAAATACTCACTTATCTATACAAGGCTCGTGAAATAACATCAACAATTTAGTAGCCGTTCTAGAAAGCTTGACGAATCCTATAGGACTAGATGTCGCGCAAAAATTTCATGCAATTTTAAATAAAAGTCCGGATTTAGAAAAGGTTCGATCTATATCTGGAATTCAAAACTGCACAGGAGAGATACAGGAGTATTTGCATTTCGGAAATCTTACTTCATTAGATGCCGAACGATCATTTGCAAAGTATACGAGAACGTTTTCAAACCGTCGTCGAGGCCTGATCGAATCGACAATGGAAGCATTGCTTATGTTGCAGTACTACGCGGCGTACCATGACAGTCGCACATTACAGCAGTGGTCATCGATACGTCAATAAAAGGTAACAATCTATTATTTTTTTATTAATACTGTGTCTACTTTTGCGCGGTACGCCTCGAACGGTTCCACTAGTTTCTCGAACATTATAAATAGTACACGCACACCGATCAACCGATAATAACCGAACGTCCACTCGATTCCTTGTATGTATATAGTAAACACAGCTCCTTTCACGGCGCCTCTGCGGGTGCAACCGCTTGTCACGCTTTAGTTATTAGACGGCGTAATGTTGAAAACGATTTTCACCTGTACAAGATAACACTAGAACTGTTAGGACTATTTTCAAAAAATCTTAGAGTAGGTTCATCAAACTTCTCAACTTCTTGCCCCCCTAGTCCTGTATACTTCTAAAAACATATCTTGATTTGGTTTTAGTTTATATCAAAATTAGAAGTATAAAATTCTGGAATAAATGAGCCATCGGTAAACCCAGGGCTAATTCCTCGAGCTTATGAACATAATCGGTAAATTGACTATCAAATCTTGCTATAATAATAAATAATGCTAGATCCAAAATTAAAAAAGAAATCACATCTAAATTGGTCTCCAAAGTTAAATAAATGCGTAACGCTTCCTTTATCTAATTCCTTTTGGATCTTTTTTTTACTTTGGGCATTACAAGTTCTATAAATAAATAATGATATCAAGGAGTGTGGGGTAGTATGGCAAACAACACGAAGTATCGGCACACTCCTCACCACAGAAAATATTAATTAAATTCGGAGTAGCTGTTGCGGGGGCTTCTGGGCAACTTCATTATCAACCGAATGACAGAATAAATCTGGATCAGATTTATTGCCAGCATCACGACCTTATACCTCGTACGTATGAATTGTGAATATGATCCAATCCAGATTCGCGAAAAAGTTTAATTACTTTACGCCTTTGGGTCGTTTCAGCTGAATTTTCAAGTCTTGCACGGACTTTCACGTACCATTCCAGATGACGTCGAAGGTTCTTCCCTTACTTTAAATTGCACAAGCAGCTCGCTGTCTAACCAATCCTTGTTATTTTTTAAAAACTCGTCAACTTTGCCTGCCGCCTTTTTCCAACGGATGTTAAATTCAGGAAGTACGTATTTTTGAATATTCACGATTACACATTTCAACTGAGGTTCGGAAAGGTTGAAATTTTGCCGAATTTAAGTCTCAGCGGTTGAAATATGCTTCCTGTGTTCTATGAAAGTAGCGCACAAAGTACGTTTAGCGATTTTGGCCAAATACCCTTTAAGTACAAAATATTTTGGATCGTAGAATGTCTTAGGACTAACTGCATACATATGTCTGGAATTGATTATACATACGAGGGTCACGCTATATATTTTGAGATACAAGAAAACTACAAGTCTTTTTACGAAAATGATTTTATTTATGTTCAAAATAATCTCCTCCTGCATCAATGCACTTTTGTGACGGAAGTTTTCACAACGTAAAAGCGTGAAGCCAGTCATCTCTTGGAATGCTCTCACAAAATAGATGAATTGCTTCATCTATCTCATCCTCCGTCGTGAAACGTCGACGACGTAAATGTTTCTTTAGGTTGAAGAACAAACACATGACCAAATCAGGCGAATAGGGTGGATGTTCAATGACTTTTACCTTATTTTCACGTAAAAATTCAACTGTCTGCTGTGCACTGTGTGACGATGCATTGTCGTGATGCAACATTAACCCGCGAATGTTGGCTGACTCAAGAACTGCAGGTAAACATTTTGTGGTGTACCAGTTTGCTGTGACTGTACGTTGATTTTCCAGCTTCATTGCTTTTACTAATCCGGTACTACGGAAGAAAACTGCTTTCATAACTTTCTTGACAGCCCTTTGCCTTTTGGCCATTGTTGGTGTTGGTGCATCTTCGTGGATCCACACGCGGCTCTCTTGTCGGGTAGGAATATCGTAAAATGGGATGTAAGTTTCATCACCTGTTACTATCTTTGATAGAATGCGATGTCCACCATTATTTAACATTTCCAATGTTTCCCGAGCGATTCTTACTCGCTCTGCTTTTTTGGAAATCGGTAAGCGTGTGTGGCACCCAACGAGTAACAATTTTTTTCATCTGAAGATGATCATGTAAAATTGAATTTACTATTGCGGATCCAACACCAAGAGTTGCCTCAATCATTTGATAGATGCATCTTGGATCTTCGTCGATCATACGTCTCACACTCTCAATGTTTCCAGCGGTAACTGAAGAACAGGGTCTACCGGTACGTTCCTCATCACCAAGCGATATCTGTCCTCTTTTAAAATCGCTATACCAGCGAAACACAGTTACACGTGAAGGACTTTCATCACCAAATGCGAGTTGCAATCGTTCAAGACTTTGTTGTTCACTTAAATCGACTTTAAAATCGTAGTAAATCATTGCGCGTACATGTTCCCTTGACAAGTCCATATTTCGATGACGAATCGTACCTACCACCTTTACTCTATGACAGCAGCGACTCAACTGACAGTCTGAGTTTACTACTTAAGGATGGTGGCATTTAGAAATGCAGTGTTGCCAGCTCTAACTTCTCTACTTTTGTGGCATCTCAAAATACATAGCGTGTCCCTCGTATACACTAAATCAAATATTACACAAGAAAATGTTTTTCTTAGAAATATTATTTTGATATAGTCCTGTTTTTCAATGCTCTGTTATTGATCGTTTTCTGTTTCCTTTTTAACATTCGGTAAATATGTTTGTGAAATTCTTATCAACAATATGTCCGGAGTGGTAAGACAGCCTTCTAAATTTCATAGATATTCTAGTTTGAAAGGAGTTCAGCTTTTTTTCAATAACAATTTTAAATATCAAACAAATAACTGTAAAAAAGCATTTTCTAGACACGGCCACTTATTTAATTTAAAGATATGAGTAAAAGTACAAGAATAAAATTTACAAAAACCAATAAATTTAAGTTCGTTCAAAATGAAATAATTAAAAGTTACAAAAGTTATATTATCAAGACAAATTGAAAATTAATCATTTATGAATTTTTTAACAAATTATAATTTATCCCAACACTAATTTGAAATTTGCAGCAACAAATTAGGTAACAAAATAAAAGGTACAGGTGTAATAGTTCCCAAGGTAGAAATTGTAACGTCACTAAGCGCATGCTGACCGTTTTTCGTTAGCCGTACAATAAACGCAGCAAAACCGCAAGATTTTCTTTTAGGATATTATGCAGGACATCCGAGACTATCTATATGTATCGTCAGTTTTGCCGGGATAGACCCTGATAATAGTTGAAACCTTCCATGAAATTTGATAAGTCTTTAATTTGACACCCACTAATTGGATAGGTTATAACACAAATAAAAATCTACTAATCTGTAATTTTCTAACGCTAAAATGTAGAACAAGACGAGCTCTTTCAATCCATGCATGACACTTAACGCAACAATACCAATTTCACGTTTTAATTCTACGATGAATTAACTTACGCAAATGCAGCGATTTTCAGTTGCAGTTTGTTAATAAGGTTTGTAGCTGCGGTACAAAGTTGTTTCGCTATAAAATTAAAAACAAACATCTGTACGTTAGACTTTGTCCTTTTCTGAGTAATGTGAGCTTATTTTCGGCATGAATTGCGAAATTTTGTAACAACCATTTTTGGTCGGATTTCAACCGCGTGGCCCCATAGTGCGTCGTATTGTGTCTGATAGTTTTGCACTACGAGTCAAGCTAATACTTTGTTGAATTTTAGATACATAGCTTCTTTACTGTATCGGGTTAAAAAATAGTTGAACAGTTTTCTCTTGTTGGAGAAACCGATTCCTCGCTTTTTACACTTATTTTTGAATAGAATTTGATGGAGAAACGTTAACAATAACATTGAACTTTCTCGTGTAAAACTTTGCCCATGTTGTAACACCGATTCTATCACGTACAGGCACGTACACCACTATGTATATGCAGAAAAACATTTTCATTATGCAATTTACATCCGCTTTATTTTACTATCTAGTATTACAGAAGAAAATACGTTGGAAGTAAAATTATCGTAATAGCGCTGAAGGACCTTCCCAATTAATCGTTCGAATATTCGTTTCTGTTGCCTTTGATTAATTATACCTAAAATACCAAAGAAGGACATATGTATATAGTTTATCTGAGTGGTGTATCTTGTAGTGGTCTTAACATACATACTATCGAACGCGGCGTTTCGTTGAAAATTCCTTTCTATTCTGCTCATACGATCAACGTGGTAGAGGTAGGATAGATAGTGTAACATCATTATGCGGCCACTGAAGAATCCCAAAATTGTTACCAAGAATGGACGATGGCTCCACTTTCTTACTAGATAGTCAAATACCAGCATACTGGAATAATTAAACATCATTGATCCTAAAATACTGGAACAGAATCAATCGGATGTTTTCTGCAGGCCAATGTTATTCGGAGCAATATACCTAAAGATTACACGATTTACAATACTAATTGGCCTCATTGCCGGTCGAGAGAATATGTAAACGGCCGAGCCGTAAATCATATTGCTAAAGAGAATGTGTGATGGGCTGTATTCAATGAACCTACAATATAGAAGAATAAAGAATAATTAACTATTTCATAAAAGCATATCGATAAGAATAGAAATAGTTACCTGTGCCATACATTTGGATTAACTGCATAGATGGACATGAGAAAATAAGCGACACGTCCCTGAATACTGGCGGTGAAGTAAAAATTATCCACGCATTGGTTAAGCAGATCCTCATCAGTTAATTGAGTATTATCACTAGTCATTTTATAATATCTCCATAAGAAATCATGCTAAATCCGTAAGAATGGGTAATTTTGATCCGAAGGCATGACGTCAATTCGACATCTACTTTGACAAATATCATTTCATATTTTGGCAAATAACCTCGATCAAATTACCATCATTTCGTTTCACAGTTACGTCGAATATCGTTACAAGATCTGAAAGAAAGGAGAACCACCAATTCACCAAAGAAGAAATTCAATTTTTATAAAGAATTTATTTTTCAAGAGATGTTCCGGGCGGCCAAATAAAAATGGCAGCCGGCTATATCTCAGAAACTAGTAATCACAGAACCTTCGGGTACAACCTTTTTTAATAAATGTGGCCGAAAGAACACTGGAAATGATTTTGAAGTTTGTAAGGTGACCAGAAAATGGCGTAACGGTCACGACTGAGTATAAAATTAAAGTTTTCATCGTGTTTTGTCTAATTAAGAGTTATCGAAAATATATGCATTTTATTCCCAATCAAATTCCCTTTCTTTTACGTTGAACACATTTTGTCGTATCTTCTAAAGGAAAGTGGTGGGGCGACGTCAATTGCTTTTTTAAATAAATGTTGGTTACTCCAGTTAGGCTTAACCGATTTTAACCATCTTGGCCTTGTTGAAAAGAGTCAGTTTTGGTCTACTTTTTATGAATTGTGCCCTTGCCACTAGAGGGCATTATCTGACTTTATAACAAATAAAGCGACTTTTCGCAAAAATTTTAAATAGAACGGTATGTATCTTTTCACGTAGAAAAGTAGGAAATTACAAACTCAAGATGTCGGTGAAAACCGCATCTCGATATCTTTTCTCTAACTGTAAAAAATGTAAATATTTGTTGTACCTGGACGACACGGTTTTGCCGATTGTCTGCTATTTTATTTAAATTTCTAAATATAACCATATTTGCAAAAATAATAAAAAATATATCCTATTTCAAAGAGAGTTATTTACTTTAGTGCCTTATAAATAAACTGAATCTCATTGTTTTAGCGATTTCAACTTGAAATAAACAAAAATTTGACTAACCTAGTAAGGGAATGCTGAAAAATGAGTAGGCTTTGAATAATAAAAGATGCAGAATAAGAAAAAATTACACGTTATGTGACAACGATGAAAAGACTCATGTCTTCGTTTAGACCGTATTGTTAATGTTTTTAATTTTCTTTTTTCGCCTTTTCAATGATCAAAATATATAAACTTTACCTACCAACGAAGCATTTGCCATGATAAGGGTTTATTTTGAATGCATGAGACATTCAACTGTCGCCGCAAGGGTATATGCAGTGCAGTTTCTTGACAGACAACACCATAAAATCGAGAAATACTAGCTATCGCGGATTTTGTGGACAGACGAGACCACCCTTAATAATGATGTCTGTGTAAATCTCCCTAACGTGTATTACTGGTCATAAAGGAATCCACACTGGATGCAGGAAGTCCAGTATCAAGGTCACTGGTCCATATACGTGTGGTGGGGAATTCTAGGTGGATAAATTATTGGATCTATTATATGATTTTGATATCCAAAACTCCGCTATGTCGGAAGAAGCAAATTTTGTTTTAAGGCTGTTGTCGCAAGAGAGTTCAATTAGATTCTCTTCTTCCTGCGAAGTGAATTCTGGTGGAGATTGAGCACGGAAAGTACCTTGCATCCATGCAAAATTCTCGACATTGTCTTCCCCAAAGTATTTTGCAAACCAGTCAGTGAACTTTGAGAGGTGTTCCTTGAAAAGGGACCGCAAGTCTTGTGAAACGACGACTTTATTACATGCCACGTATTTGTGCAATTCAGGGAAACAATGTTGATCGCCATCCTCATTGATTTTTCTTATCCACAAAGTACCTGGGGTTTTCATGACCTTCCTCTTGTACAAAAGTGTGAATTTCTTGACGTAGCTCGAATGCACGGGATAAGACGTTGCCACGTGAAAGCCATCATGAACTGCAGTAGTATAGCAGGGCTGTGTGCTCAGCTCCCATGTCCATGCTCTTTGGCTTAATTTTTTATGTAGTTTACTACGTCTACGACACGTTCTAATAATAAATTCAATTGAGAGCTCATCGACTTTGATGCAAGTGCTTCCCTATGGATCATGCAATGAGTCCACATAGCACGCGGCGCTTTGCTGCGAATAAGCGCCTGCAATCCACCATAGCGAGCAGACATTGATCGAGCTCCATCAGTACACATACCGATGCACTTTTCCCAATCCAAATCATTTTCGGTTATAAACTTGTCAAGCATCTCAAATAAGCCTTTGCGCCTCTAATGATACTTTTGCAAAACAGAAGGTCTTCAACGATAACATTAACATCCAGAAAGCGTACATAACAAATAAGGTGTGGTGTGTCATCAAGTTGGAGACCAAATTCCGTGCCTTTCATTTTCTCTATTAATTGATCATTGAGATCCAAAGCTATATGATGGATTCTTCGACTAATAGTATTGTTGGACAAAGGTACCTTTGAAATTAATTTTTCCGCCGATTCTTCCAGCATAATACGATGTCAAGAGCAGTCGATAGAATAAGCTCTTCTGCGATGGTATAAGGTTTTTTGTGATTCGCCACTCTGTATACAAGTTGCTTGGTACTGAGGCTTGTTTAGTAAACACACTTTTTGCTTTTGTAAATCTTGCAACTTGCTACTAAAGACTGTCTCGAGATGTCGCTTCGCTTGTCGAGGTTTCGAGATGTCACTTTAACTTACTTGGAAGCATACACTCGGTCGCTAGGACTTTTAAACAGAGCACACACTGAGGTCTCTCTTCATTGTTTACTTCTATTGAAGTAAAGCCAAAATTCAAATAGTTATCACTTATCATCGTATTTACGACGTTTCCGTTTCTTTGCTACCCCACCACTTGTCGGTGCTTGATCACTCACACTTGAACTGTCGACTTGCTTATTTAATAAAAATCTCTCAATTTTCCTACGACTTTACGAAAACACAAAGCGACGTACTGAAACAAAGCGGGCACTCCTCTGGTAGCGGGCGTCTTAAAACCGTTTACTCTTTGACTGTTATCTAGGAACTGAACTGGTTCGCCGAAGTGGTGCCGTATTTACACTACCCGCCCGACCTACTTAGAACTTTCGCGAAACTTCAACAATGTCCGACAGTATACTATGTAAGTCTACTAGAAAGTTCTATAAACTTCACGAAAGTTCCATACTTTTCCAGAATATTCTATGTGTTTCGAGAATGTTCCATATCTTTCTAGAAAGTTCTACAAGCTATGGGAACGATCCAGTCTAGATGTTCATAGCACATAGAATACCGGTGTTTAGATTGAATCTTCTACACTGTCTCGTGATTATTTGGGTACATCTAAGTTAAAGAACGAGTTCCTTACGGAACTAAGTCGTCAAGTAGTGACCAAAGAAGCCAAAAAAAAAAACGTTCTTATTTCGAATACTTATCTCTGGATGAGAAAAATTACATTTTGAATACATTCAAGATGTTTTCATTGAAAGAAAACGATGAAAGCAATTGTGTCTGATGTTTCCAATACCTAGGTAGGCAAAGTGTGTATTTACCATTGTTTGTGTATCTATGGTAATATTATTGCAGACATAGCAAAATCAAGGACGTAGAGGCGTGAAGGAATATAAAGAAAAAGGCCTTACTTATTGCGCTTAAAGACAGTACTGGTCGTCATTCCAAATTGAAAACATTTGAGGAAAATGTGAAAAGTGCTGTACGTCGGATAAGTGCACAGTTTCTTTCCCAGGAATGAAGTTTAGGATATCGGTTGTTAAAGAAACAGCAACATTTCGCAAAAATCTCAAATTATGTCAATTATCTCAAAAACTAAGATAGATAATAGGTATAGGGAATTTTGATGGAAGTAAATATGAATTGAAGAGAGGTATCTAGAATCGTAATAATATACAGGATGTTCCATTAAAAAAAACAAACTTGTGTCGTGCGCAGCGGAAATTGAGTACCCTGTACACTTGGATATAATTGTGTGTTGTGTAGCATTTGTCTCTAAATATTTTTTATTTGAAAACTTTTTCTAAATTGGTCAGGAAAAGAAGTATTTTCCGTCCACGCACTAGGTAGACATGCTGTAGATCGGTTATGGATTCGAATTAGCCGCCATATTTCCTTTTTGTTCAGGATTATCGTATGGCGTTAAATTCTATGCGTGTGAACTGTTCTGCTACCGCTACTCTTCCTATATTTGAGACAATGTGTGGACATAATAAAGGACCAAAGGAAGCAATCAAAACTGAACTGAAGGAGTAAATAACGCTCTCCTTGAGGGCCCGAATACACGAGCAGCTTCAAGCTGCCGGCAGCAATTTGCTGTCGGCAAGCTGCTCGTTGCGACAACTTCAAGCTGCCGGACCATATACCCGCTTGCCACTGACAGCTGTCAATAAAATATGTTGAAAAAATCTTGTGTCACCCAATGTATAATTAAAGAAAGTAACAAAAGCGACAAAAGCAATGTTACGTACATTAATACCTACGTAGAGATATTGAGAATATCCTTTCGCACTGAATAAAATTGTTATTTACTCCAGTTCAGTTTAATTAGTTTAGTTTAATTACCTATGTAATTTTTGACAGTTTTCTTTTACTTCATAAGCCGAACTATGAATGTGTGTGGATCATAGTGTTTTTAAGCGATTAAAATATTATCAAGTATATCCTGTTTTGTACATTGTACCTCTTCTTTTACAGTCTTCTGACTTTTTTCTCCCTTGGTAATAACTTCAATATTCTTGGTAAACCATTTTTCATACGTTACATTTTCTTTTTTTTCAAATTCCAGAATTTGAACCGATTTATTAACGCAAATTTTGCATGTTCTTTCCGAAAGCTGTTTGTTTTCGTTTCTTATTTCACAGCATAATTCTCTTAACAAACCATCAGGATCTTTTGCTTTAATAATATTAAGTATTTTTGCTTTTGTTATTAAAAGGGTCATATTCTCGTGAACTATACAGAGACACATATTCCTCTATCGAACACAGGGTTTTAGAACCCAAAATGGTCTAAATGTACAAAAACTTTGGTAACTGATTTTAATTTTTGGATTAACTTTTTCGAAATGGCTATATGTATTTTGTAGAGATCCATTCAGGCACCTATTTTATTTGTTTACTTTTCTAAACGTCACTGTATCTTTTTTCCTTGGACTAGGCGACTAACTTCAACTTCTTGGAAAAAATCTTCTATTCTTTTAATTCTTTTGATAGCGGTTTTTCGTTTTTCTGACATTTGAAAACTGCCATTATTTTGCATTAGGCTCCTAGATGTTGCTAGACCCAACAAAGACTTAAATCGATATTTTTTAATAATTGCTCCTTCTACATTTGATGTAGAAGTTCCTTTCTCCGAAACGGTTCGCTTTCCTTGAAAATTGACTTTTAGCTGCCGTTGAATAGTTTCAGCAAACACTAAGCGTCTTTTTACTTCAGGGGTAACTTATTGTCCTTTGAGCATGCATTGACTATTTTGTTAGGTGTATTGAGTAACTTTCTTTTAACACTTGCACTTTCTTGTATTTTCCAACCCTTTTCTCATTTTTAAGCTCTTCTCTGTTCTTTCGTTACATGACTTTGCCCTGAATGGCTTGTCTTGAAATGGGACGAACTGCCGGTACAGCTCATAGGCTCATAAAATGAAACTGGACTGGCAGGAGGGGTATTTTCTTCTAATGTCCTTTCAAACAATTCCCTTTTCTTTTTTTCAACATATGATTTTTTGCTTCGGAGTCTCCATTGCTTTCTTACTTTTCGCTATCATTCATCTCATCTATACTTTTAATCTTCCTAGCTTCTTTTCTAGACAAATACCTCTCTCGTTCGTTTCTTTTTTGTTGTTCATGTAAAACTGGATCGTGTTTAATTCGGTCACGTAATTTTTTCATACAATTCTTTGATCGCTGGTTTTGTAATTTTCTGGATTTTTCTGTTTTGTTTTTCTTTCTATAGTTTTCCTTGGTACTAACCATCTTCTAGTTTCTTTGATGTAATTTACTGAAATTTTCTTTAAATCTCAGTTTCTTTTCACTTCCGTTAATTTATTCTCACCTCCGTTAATAAAACTTATTAACGGCAGTGAGATTAACGGAAGTGAGATTTTAATTCAAATTCGCTGCCTTACATTTACTGGTGTGGTTGCGTGACCATTTTTTTGACATTAACAGGAGTGATAATTATGCTTTATCTGGCATGAAATGTCGTTTAAAACACGATAAAACTAATAAATTTTCACGTTTAAAACTTGAACAGACATGGGCACTAGCGCTATCCAGCGAGTTTATTGTGAATTTAGACGTTTTATTAACAGGGGTGAGGAAATTAGCGAGGACAGTGACTTTTAGTTAATTTTGGGAAAAATTTATTTTGGAATTTAAAATAACGTTATGGGGATGTTAATTGTTTGAATTTGGTTTTTAAATTATGTTTGAGGTATAAACCTTTAACTGTAATATATAGATTCAATTTGGGAAGTATTCTGTAAATTTCCTACGAGAACTGTCTCTAAAGTAGCTTTAATACTGAAAATTCAAGCAGGGACCGCAATATGTAGGGTTTCATTGGAACGACCCTTGTGTGATACCTACGTACTGTAAGTTTAGTAAGAAAAGTCACAATTAACTTCTTCTGAAGAAGAAATCAAATATACTGAGCTAATTTGGCCGACGCCGACGTATATTCCAAAATATTTCCAATTTGTCTGCTAAGTGTTTTGTATAAAGATACCCTTTGCGAGTAATACAGATATTATTAGTGAACTTTGCATTATTTTTCTTTACAGAATGTTAGATGAATACGAATTTTACCTTAAAATCAAGTTGTATAGATACTCGCATGCTATATGCTATTGCCATAGTTTTCACAAATACAAAAAGAAATTATTTAGACAGCTCTATGCTGTCAATTGATTGAGAAATAATTACAGTTATTAATATAGTTCAGTGTATATCGCAATTGTGAATATGAGTGCCGAACCAGGTAATAATGATGACGTAAAGTCTAAAGATGGTGACGTCGCGATGCTCGTAGGAATGTCCAAGAAAATCGCTAGCTTTGCCGAGAGCAAGAGATCCAAAAGCATCCAGCTCTTCAGTCAAATAGAGACACTGAAAACGAAATTAGTGAGTACATAGCACAAAAAAGCGAAAGAAAAGAAAAATTACAACATATCGAAAAGATCCTATTTTAAGGTGATTTTCATACAGATCGAGCAATAAAAGAACTACATATATAGCTATATAGGGTTTTCCACGCAACCCGTTCAATGAGTTTTCGCAGTTAATCTCTTCGCCTAGTTCTGAAAATTTGTAGCAGGCAGTAAGCGCGTTAGCTGTATTATAACAAATTATTTTTAGACTCGTATTATTTCCGGTTACACCGGAAATCATAACCAAATGGAATGACGTACTTTTTGTTGTTATTTTAGATCCCATAGATTATTACTACCTCTAAAATCAATTGGTTTTTGATTTTTCTGTTTCTTTTACAATGTACCTTTTATAATTACATATCATAAATACAATTGAATGAATTTATGTCATATTTACACCGGTATGTAAACTTAATACTTCCAGTAATAATGCAACATTTAGCTTATCACATGCGGGGTGTGTTCAGAAGATCCAATTTATGAATATTGAATTCAGGGAAATCGATTTTTTCTTACCGATATTTACAATGAAAAAGTTCTCCATTTGGTACGTACTTTTTGCGTACACAGATTGTTCAATAAGAAATATATTGTAAATTTTTTGCAATGATTTTTAATAACAAATAGTAGTTTAGGTATTCGAGTTCTCTTTGAAATTTTGACTCTGTATGTGCTGTGGAACAGCTTGCATGGTACTGCTGTACCGAATATTTACAAAGAGCATGCGCATAAAGTGGCAATAAATTAAAAATTGTGTAGGCAGACAAAAATTGCAATTATAATGGGAAATACCAAGATATTATGAATCTGCGTTGAGGGGTGCAAATTAATTATGGTCTAGTGGAGTAAAATTGTATTATATTCTTAATACAACAAGTTTCGTGGTATTGTTACGGCTTCAGTTTCTATTATTATTAAGATTCTTAACAAGTGAGGCTTAGCCCAGTTTCTAAATTTTGAATTGGGAGCATGAGACATTCAACAAATAAAATACTGAAAACTGTACTTTCAATAAAAATACAACTAAAGTATGAAGGAAAATTTACAAACAAATAATACAGACAAGTTAGAAAATTGTATATATATACAGCGTGTCCCAGGATTAATGTTACAAGAGGTGTGCGGAACTAAAAATCTTTGAATCTTAATTTGGCATTTTGGAACTAAGCGCTGCTTGGTTTGAGTGAACACGATAGTTGCAAATAATTAACTACAACAATATCAAATGCAAAATAAACTTTTACCATGTATAAATTAACAAGAGTTTACAAAATTGTTGATAATTTTGAATTTTGTAAGGAAAGAATTTGTTCGATTTTAGTACCTTGTGCACGGACTCAATGGAAATATTAGTTTGCTTGGGAACTGTATGAATCGAGGTTGTTGGATCTATAGCAAAATGACTCAGAATTTCAATTTGTGCGGCTTAATTTAAAACTTTTGGCGTGTTTGTTTTCTTATTATTTATCGAATCAATTTCTACAAATTTCTGCACTAAATCGATAACGTATCGATGAGAAATATTTTTGTTGAGATATCTCTCATTAAAAACAAGCGCAGTTCTACGAGCGCTGGCCATAAATAAAAATAATTTCTGTTTTTCCAGCTAAAGTGTAAACCATCTTCAAAAGTACACCTCGACTTTAAGTTGGAAACAATTAATGTCAAATTAAAATACTATGACATAAAACAAATTCATAAAATTACTAGCTCTACTAACCTGACATTAATTCGTTTGTTTCAATTTGAAATTGACTAATCATAATCTGAAATTTTTAACTGTCATACAGGTAAGGATAGACAAGAAAACGAACAAACACAATGATAAAGAAATATTTGTGTTTATCAAAGGAAATGTTATTTATAACATTTCCTTTGGGCTTAGTATTTTAATAGATTGCGTTATCGTTAAAATTACAATGGAATACAGTTTGAGAATTTGATAAGTTGAATTACCTTTAAAAAAATAACTGGTTGAATTATACAGTGAGGACCTAAAATATCCCCCCCCCCCACTAACTTTTGAACAACTGATTCTAACGTTTTCGGAAAAAGTAGGTCGATTTTTATTTTTTCTAGACTAACTTTTGGTGTTATCGGGAGTTCAACTGCATTTCCGGTTTCACCGGAAGTGACGTCAACTTTTTTATTTTAAATAGAACTCCCTGTACATTTTTACATTTTTGGAAAGGCAATAGAAAGACGAATTCAACGATACCACATTCGCTATACTTTTCATTAAAAAATATCCCGATATACATCGATAAATTGTACTTGTGTGAGCAAAGTAGGCTAAAAGAAAAACTGCAAATTGTTTTAATTTAATAATATATCTTCATTGTTTTGTCTTTGACTGCTTAACTAACCAATTACAATAATTTGCGCTTATAGAACTGAGATTTGACAGACCGACAAAACAAAAATAGATTACTACCAACTTTATTGCTCCATATCGTAATATTTCTTAGGATAAAGTATAAAAAATGTGGTATGGTTGAATTCGTCTTTCCATTGCCTTTCCAAAAATGTAAAAATATACAGCGTGTTCTATTTAAAATAACAAGTTGACGCCACTTCCGGTGAAACATGAAATGAAGATGAACTCTCGATAATACCAAAAGTTAGCTTAGAAAAAATAAAAATCGACAGTTGCTTAAAAGTTAGTAGGGGGGGATACTTTAGGTTCTCTCTGTATACATTTTCGTCTCTAATTCACGAACCGCTCGGCCGATTTTAATTTTCTTTGGTATAACAGATTGAGAATGTTATACCCTTTAAAATGTTATAACACATATGGGCTAGTGCGATTTAAAATTTTGGGGTGGAAGTGGTTAGGAGGGAGGGTGAAAGTTCCCCAACTGATTAGAATAGGTTCTTAAATGTCCTCCTTTAAAACAAAATAGACGTGTCTCAGTGAATTTTGATAATTTTACTAATTTAAGAGTTATTCAAGGTGGGAAGTTTTCAAATGAAAGCCCTGTATATGTATATCAACTTGCTGTCGCCTATCCATTGCACTACTAATAGATTGGGTCACCTTTATAAGATTCGTTAAAGTAGATCGATTATATTATTCATGAAGCCGTGTTGTTGAGTAGATATATCATCTTTACGACGGAACATTAAATGCACCACTTGCATTTCTAATTAAACAAAAATTTTCCAATTTAACATTTCGCTTCCTGATACTTCTTTCTTTCTATAAAGAAAATTATTTAAGAGGCGTGAAAGTCGTATATACGAGGAGCGTACTGTATATTTGTGAATATGGCAACACTGACAGTAATTGTCAAAAAATTTGAGGTTAATTTAATGTAGCAAGTGTTTGTGAATAAGTCGTAGTTTATTTGAATTCGATATCTTTTTTCAAAAAGCTTACAGAATTTGTTGAAAAGTTAAACGGTCAGTGTGAAATGGAAGTGACCCGAGAACATTTTCATGCAATGATTTTGTATGATTTTCGTTCAGGTTTAACCTTTAATGAATCATTTGCTCGTTTGCAAAATGCGTTTCCTAGAGAAGCCCCAAGTCAGACGGCCGTGTTTAACTGGTTCAAAGAATTCCAACGGGGAAGATCTCTTGAGAATGAAAATCGCGAAGGTCGTCCTGTTTCAGCAACAACTTCAAGTTACATTGATGCCGTTCGTCGCATGATTGAAGAAGATCGTCGAGTGACCTACAGTGAAATTCGGGCAACTCTTGGCATTGGAATGACTGCAATTCAGATAATTCTTCACACACATTTAAATGTGAAAAAAGTTGTCATTGGATACCACATTGTTTAACAGCTGATCAAAAAGAAGCACGGGTCGACTGGTGCCTAGAAAACCTTGAACATTATCCTGAAGGCACGTCTAAGGCATGGACAACAAGAACATGGATCTACTGCTATGATCCATTAACAAAGCAGCAATCTACCCAATGGATGTTTCAAAATGAAATGCGACCCACAAAAATAAAACAATCACGAAGTTGTGCTAAACAGATGATTGCCTCTTTCTTCAGCCGTACTGGTTACATTTGCTCTGTTCTTCTAGAGAATAGGAAAACAGTTAATGCAGAATGGTATACTACCATTTGCTTGCCAACATTGTTGTCAAAAGTTCTGAAAAAACAAATTGTGTTACACCATGACAACGCTCCTGCACACTCTGCCAAGTTGACAACGGAGTTTCTTCGCTCTGCTGGGATAAAATTAATGTCACATCCACTTTATAACCCGGATTTAGCTCCGTGTGATTTCTTCCTCTTTCCAACTATTAAGAAGAAATTACGTGGAATCCATTTTTTAACACCACAGGAAGCTGTTAATGCATTTGAAGAGCATGTTAGTGCAGTGTCCAAGGAAACCTGGGCTACCTGTTTTACAGAATGGTTTGAGAGGATGTCGAAGTGCGTTAAATGTAAAGGAGAGTACTTTGAAAAAGAATAAATATTGTTCGTTTTTATATTTTTTGTTCTTATCCTGTATTCAGAAACATACAGTGTGCCCCTCGTATACGTACACATAGTGCAAAGCGATACTACGTTATTTAAAGTTTAAAACCAAACTGTTATTAGGATAATTTTATTTAAATGGTATCTACGTTTATCAATATATTTTTTGTGTGAGAAGTGTTCGTCTATTTTTTTCCTAGTATACAGTATATTCAAAATTCATTTTATTCATTACAATTCATACTATTGTATTACAATTCTAGTTAAGAACAAAAGATGAACGCTTAGATAGAGCCGGCCAAATAAATAGTACACATAGGCAACTAGTAGATATGGCTGCCTTCTACTTGGGTATTGATTCCAATGAAGTAATGGAAGGAGTTTTGGACGAACCTATACATATTACGCTTTTGGAATCTTTTGTGAAACGCGGTGGTAGATGCACACTAATGTTCTACTATCAAGACGGAGAACCTTTTTCCATCGGTTAATCGATCCCGTCTGCATTAACAAAACTCTAATCTTTACCATTCTAGAAAGCGGAAGGTATGTCCCGAATGTACCCAAGGACCAGCTTGTTAAACGAGTCTATGTAACGGATGGTAGTACGATGCCTATGGATAACAAAGCGGTCATCGTATATAGAACGAGTAATGAAAAGTCGATCGAACAGAAGAACGCTACTGAGGTAAAGTATTAACTTGCTGTGAGCTAGCGATATTTTACCCAGCTTTAATGTTAAACGTTTTACACTTTTAGGACGTCAGCTATGCGGTATTTAATATGAAGGAGATGCCGAATGTTGTCGCAGCAGTTTCAAAGCTGATCGACATGCTGCTTCAACCAAACGTCGAGTTGACTAAGGAGTGGGGCGATCTTAGCAAAACCCGGGAGGGTATGGAAGTGAAGAAGCAGTTTATGGGGGATTTTCAAAGTTTTATTAGCTTTCTCGAGAGTACGTGTTGACATTAAGCACATTACAAAAATACTTCCTATAAGTCAAAGAACTTGAAGTGCTAGAAGCAGTATGCGGCGATGAAGCCACCATAGTGTCGACTTTATATACAAAATAATATGATGTATCATGACTGGAGTTCCTCACTAGCGCCAACGGGCAGTGGCGGAAGTTCAATACAACCCTCAGTATAACTGAGAGCCTCAATCAGATCTGTTGTGTATACATGTACGCCGCCGTAAATACTATTTCGTAGTTCTACGTTTGTTTTAAAAATGTTGCTTACGTCACGAAAATGACTAATATTGGAAAAAGTTACAGAATTTATAGCAGAAATGCCTGACCTAAATTTTGATGGCGTTAAAATTCAATGTGTAGTTTGTAATATCCCTTTAATGTGTTGGTCCAAAAGGGATTGTCTACGTCACGTAAATAGTAAACAGCCTTCTTAAAAAAAAAATTGCACACGACGCTATGACAATTTTAAATTTAATTTATGTGTTACCTTTATTGCATGTAATTTACCGTTTAATTTACTAGACAAGGAAGCATGTCTTCTTTTGGAATAAATATTCGGACTGCAAATTACCAAGTCGGGCATCGTTACAAAGAATTGTGCCATCTGCCGTGAACATGTTGAAAAAAGAATTAAGTCGGAGTTGAAAGATAAAAAACTGTGGTTATGTGTGGATGAAACAATAGATCGTAAAAACATTCTGTGGTTAATGTAATGGTACGTACAATAGAACCACATCAATCGTCACCTTCAATTCTATTAGCTTCCAGACGAGTACAACAATGTACTGCTGAAGTAATTTCAAAGTTAGTGTTAAATACATTGGAAAAGTTTGAACTTTCAACAAACCAACTGTTGATGTTTATGAGTGATGGTGCCGCAAACGCTTTCTGTAGGCCGGTCTCTTAAAAACACTGTGCTAACTTGTTACATATTACGTGTAAAATTCATGCTTTCAGTCATGTGGCTGATAATATTAGAAAATGTTATCCTGAGGTAGACGCTTTAATAGCGCATACAAAAGCAGTGTTTGTCAAATCCCCAAAACGTATTCGCAAATTTCACAGACTGTGCCCCCGTATGCCTGAGCCACCAGGACCTATTCTTACACGTTGGGGAACATGGTTTCAGGCCGCGTTTTATTATCATAAATGTTTTGAGAATATTAAGAACGTGGTTTTACAATTCGATCCAAAGGAAGCTGCGGCTATCAAGGAAAGCCAGTCAAAATTTAAACTATTCAGAACAATTACTTCGGACTAGTGCAGGCAATAGAAAAACTACAAAATCCTTCGTGTCATTAGTGGAATCTCTGCAATTAGTGCAACATGTTCACGTACAGCTATGCTCGGTAGAAGACGCGAAAAATGTTTGTGTTCTAGAAAGGTTTGAAAGTGTTTTAGAGAAAGATTCTAATTTTGGCACATTAAGACAAATTTGTGAAGGTGCGTCAACAGAACCATTAAGTTGTTCCAAAGATTATTTTAATTACGCAAATATAACGTCATTAGATGTAGAACGTTCGTTTTCTGCATACAAACACACTTTCTCCTCACGCCGCACTCGGTTTGCCGAAACAACTGTGGAAACATATCTAATGTTGCAGATATTTCACAGACATTATTCACTTTGTGATTGCACGGAAGATTCTTCAGACGGTAAGTGTTTGAGCACGTATTATATTTTATTTCTGCCCATTTATTTTGTGTAAACTTTTATGCGTCCGTCACTGGCTGTTGGCGCAAATTGAGCAACTCTAATCATGACATACAATTTCAAAAACAAAGGAGGTACATTGCAAAACGCAGTTTTTGAGTTGTGTTTTCCTATAAATAGCATAGATTAACTACACGTGTCGTACATAAAATATATTTTTGCAAATGCTGCTATGTTGTGTAAGATGGGAGATACTAGCGTTGAAGTTTTTAAAAATATTGCACGCTTATTTAATTTACCAGGGACAAAGAAATAAATACTGCGTTTTGAATTATGTAAAAAGCTGTGTTTTGCATTTTGCCTCCTCAAATATAGAAAGTATTGATACAGCACCGTGATAGTGTCAAAGTTTGACGCATGTATAGTTTCGCACTGCGCACATTCTTAATGTTGCACTATACCGCTATGTGAACGGTTGGATTAATTTAAATTATGCAAACTTAATCACCACACTCTTATTCTGGTAGTAATTTCGCATTACTCTATGTGAACGCTACTTTACCCCAAAAAGTTAACAGGGTGGTATTGTTTTATTTCATCAGCGAGGTAACAAGCTTAATAGGTAATTGATCAATTGCGACTCGTTGTGAGTTAATCATAATTGGGGTCAATAAAAGTGGTCTATTACTCTAATAGGCGTAGAAAAACACATATCTAAGACAATAACTTAATGAAAACAAACACAACTACTTTAAGCCCCAATAGTGTATTAATCTGTGATTTTTCATAAGCGTGTTCTAACCTAGCCGCTATTCGGCATCTCTCAAAGTGTCTTATCCAAGGTTTCCATTCTTTCTTTATAAATCAAAATAGTATCGATCCTGAGATTGCACTCATGTATGTTGATACTTGTTTCTGCGTTAATGCCACAATTTCTTTGCGTAGTTCTTTAATTTCACTTGACGCCATTTTGTTATAACTACCCCCTTCTTTACCTATCCGTAGCATTTGTTGCAAGTAAACATCACTATAAACTTCACATTAATTTTAGTAACTTTCACCTAACACTATGTGTTCAATTTGCGCCAACAGCCAGTGGCGGGCGCATAAAAGTTTACACAAAATAAATGGTCAGAAATAAAATATAATACGTGCTCAAACACTTACCGTCTTAAGAGTCTTCCGTGAAATCACAAAGTGAATAATGTCTGTTAAATATCTGCAACATTAGATATGTTTCAACAGCTGTTTCGACAGATCGAGTGCGGCGTGAGAAAAAGTCTGTTTATATGCAGAAAACGAACGTTCGACATCTAGTGTCGTTATATTTGCGTAATTAAAACAATCTTTGGAACAACTTAACGTTGAACGCGTGAACATGCTACACTATTTGCAGAGATTCCACTAACGACACCGAAGGATTTTGTAATTTTTCTATTGCCTTCACTAGTCCGAAGTAATTGCTCTGAATAGTTTTTAAATCCGTTTTAACCTGACTATCTTGAAATTTCGACTGGCTTTCCTTAATAGCCGCAGCTTCCTTTGGATCGAATTGTAAAACCACGTTCTTAATATTCTCAAAATATTTATGATAATAAGACGCGGCCTGTAACCATGTTCCCCAACGTATAAGAATAGGTTCTGGTGGCTCAGGCATACGGGGGCACAGTCTGTGCAATTTGCGAATACGTTTCGGGGATTTGACATACACTGCTTTTGTATGCGCTATTAAAACGACACATGACTGAAAGCATTAATTTTACACGTAATATGTAACAAGTTAGCACAATGTTTTTTAAGAGACCGACTTACAGGAAGCTTGTTTGCGGCACCGTGACCGCTTCAAACACCGTAGTGACCTAGTCCGAACGTTTCAATTTTAATTAATGTATTTCTGTTGGTGCGGTCACCGATGACTAACGCTGGCCACGAGCGGTACCGCGCATCGGCGTAGAATCAGTTCGGACCGAGAGGAACGGTAGTATTACTTCGTCTGCGGAGCAGTACGGACATTTTCGCTGTCGGTCATTTGCGCAATTGTTTATCTGTCCTAGAAAAATTATGATTTCGTCAGCAAAACGACCGCGGTCGGACAAACTTCGAAAATTTATTGCAGAAATTCCAGACTTAATATATGAAGGTGCTAAAATTAAATGTGTAATCTGTAAAATCCCGTTAATGTGTTGGTCCAGACAACATTCTCTACGACACGTAAATAGTGAAAAGCATGTCTCAAAAAGAAATTGCGCACGAGACAATGAAAAATTTATATTTAATTTATGCGTTACGTTTATTGCATGTAATATACCGTTTAATTTACTAGACAAGGAACCATTTATCTGCTTTCGGAATAACTATTCGGAGTGCAAATTACCAAGTCGAACATCGTTACGAAGAATTGTGCCATCTGCGCGCGAACATATCGAATAAAAAATAAAATCGGAGTTGAAAGATCAAAAATTGTGGTTATGTGTCGACGAAACAACAGATCGGAAGAAACATTCTGTTCTTAATGTAATGGCACGCAAATTGGAACCTCATCAATCGGCACCTTCAATTCTATTAGTCTCCAAACGAATACAACAGTGTACTGCCGAAGTAATTTCAAAGTTAGTGTTAAATACATTGGACAAGTTTGAACTTTCAACAAACCAATTCTTGATGTTAGTGAGTGATGGTGCTGCAAACATCCTTTCTGTAGGCCGGTCTCTTAAAAAGCATTCTCCTAATTTGTTACACATTACGTGTAAAATTCATGCTCTCAATCTTGTGGCGGATAGTATCAGAAAATGTTATCCTGAGGTAGACGCTTTAATAGCGCATACCAAAGCAGTATTTGTCAAATCACCGAAACGTATTCGCGAATTTCACAGACTGTGCCCCCGTATACCAGAGCCACCAGAACCTATTCTAACTCGTTGGGGAACATGGTTACAGGCCGCGTTTTATTATCATAAATATTTTGACAATATTAAGAACGTGGTTTTACAGTTCGATACAAAGGAAGCTGCCGCTATCAAGAAAAGCCAGTCGAAATTTCAAGATAGTCAGGTTAAAATGGATTTAAAAATCATTCACGACAATTACTTCGGGCTAGCAGATGCGGTGCCGTTAGAAGAATCTCTACAAATAGTGCAACATGTTCACGCACAGCTATGCGCGATTGAAGACGCAAAAAATGTTTCTGTTCTAGAAAAATTTGAAAGTGTTTTTGAGAAAAATTCTGATTTTGGCACATTAAGACACATTTGTGAAGGTGCGTCAACAGAATCGTTAAGTTATTTGAAAGATTATTTTACTTACGCAAATATTACGTCACTAGATGCAGAACGTTCGTTCTCTGCATATAAACGCATTTTTTCCTCATGCCGTACTAGTTTTGCCGAAACAACAGTTGAAACATATCTAATGTTGCGGATATTTAACAGACATTATTCACTTTGTGATTTCACAGAGGACTCTTAAAATGGTAAGTGTTTGAGCACGTGTTATTTAATTTTTATTTAAAAGATGAGCGAAATTATTTGTGACAGCAAACATCTCTATTAGCAGAATAACTCTAGTGGAACGCGAGGCTTGGTCGACTCTACGCTACTGCGCGGTACCGCTCGTGGCCAGCTTTACCAATGACTAGAGTAACCTAAACTTGCGGACTCGCATAGGCGTCGGTATTACGGGTTAATATAAGAATACGAAAAATTCATGTGTCACTTTTTCTCCATTTAAAATATGACGGTAGTGCAGCTTTTTGCTTAATATGCAATGTTCGTTTGGCTGCATTGGACAGAACTGATTGCCAGAGGCATGTCAATGGTATTAAGCATATGAGAAATGCAAGAACTGAAATACCTTATACACTATTCCTCATACATTTATTAATTATGTTTACTTCTTGTAATCTTCCGTTGTCGTTGGTGAGAAAAGCAGCTTTTAAAACGTTTTGGCGACAATACGTTCCAAAGTACCCATTACCCTCACAAACACAATTACAGAATCATTTGCCGCGAATGAAAGAGATGCTAGAAAATGTGTGTAAACGTGATTTGGTTCCAAAAAAATATGGATTACCGTGGATGAGACGACCGATATAAAGAAAAACAGTATTTTGAATGTAATAGCTCGCGTTTTATCTAGCGAGAACACAGCATCTCGATATTTGTTAGCTTGCAAACGTGTTCAACAATGTACCGCGGAAAATATTCAAAAAGTGATAATGAACGCTTTGAAAAAATTTTTAAATTGCCCAAGATCAAGTTGTGATGATTGTGACAGATAGTGCAGCAACGATGTTAAGTGTTGGGCGATCCTTAAAACATATATTTCCTAACTTAATACATATAACCTGCGTGCAGCATGCTTTGCATTTAGTTGGTGAAGTTGTTCGACAACATTACGGAAACGTTTATCGGATGATTCGAAGTACTAAAGCAGTGTTTCGTAAATCTCCTAAACGTTTAAAAGAATTTTGTAAATTTTGTCCAGGTATTCCAGAATCTCCTGAACCAATTTTAACGCGATGGGGTACTTGGCTAACAGCAGCTTCTTACTATTTGATCCATTTTCAACAAATCCAATCAGTTATAATGCGATTTAATCGGAATGAATCTAAAGCAATTAGAGAAAGTCAAAGAGAATTTCAAATTCCTCAACTTTTAGAAGATTTAACAACAATATGTACCAATTATACAGTATTACTAGATGCCATCAGAAAACTACAATGTACTGAATTGTCATTGCAGGAATCATTAGACATAGTGGAGAGTGTAAAAAAAAAATTACACACATTAAATGATACGCCAGGATTATGCGCTAGTCAAAAGTTGGCAGATGTTTTAAGGAAAAATCCCGATTTTAATACTTTAGAGGCCGTTTATAATAAGTGTAAGAATAGTGAACTTTTAAGTGATTTTAAAAATCAGTTTCTACATTGCAAATGTAACTTCCTTAGATGTGGAGAGATCGTTTTCTACGTATAAGAATATTTTTTCTTGTCGACGCACAAGGTTTAAAGAAGTAACTGTGGAAACATATGCAATGATGCAAGTTTACAGTAGTTCACATCCTGATGCCTCTAATTTGTTGAATAATTAGCAAGTAAGTTTATTTATGAATTTTTCGTATTCTTATATTAACCCGTAATACCGACGCCTATGCGAGTCCGTAAGTTTTGGTTACTCTACCAATGACTCAATGTGAAAAGGCTCTAAAAGTAAGAGATATCGCTAAATTAGAAGAAAACCGGTATTTAAGCGAAGTGGTTGCCGATCTAAAATGTCAGAAAATGTATACAGGGTGAGTCATATTTCTGCATATGTGAAATAATTCGTTTAATAATAGAGATAGAGGAAAATAGCATGAAGAAGAATTGAATGATAGTTATACGGCTACAAATCTGTTTAATCAGATGTTTCCAAGCTTCAACTGTTTTGGCGTGGCCACGGCCCCTTATTTTTTTTTTTAATTGCATGACACCTATTTTTTCACACCGTTTGATAGAGAATTATTTTCTCTTTCTGATGGCCTAAACATTTCAACACCTTACATAACAAAAATCTCGAGAAAAATGCAAACAAGGTTTCCATCGCGGTAGGCCTTGGACATGATATGAAAATCGTAGATCTATGGATTTTTTTAACAAATTAGTTTTAGAATTTGTCGTATTGCATTATCTAGAGCTATTAAACTACAGTAAGGGAATGAAAATGTATATCTCTTATTCGAATCTTCATATTCTCGATGGTTGAAGTCTCTCTATAAACAGTCTTTCACATAGCCCCATAAAAAGTAGTCAAGTGGTGTTAAGTCAAGGAATCTGGGCGGCCACTGTATTGTACCACCTCCTCCTATCCATGTAGCGAACGTGTCATCTAAGAATTCCCTTATTATTCCTGCATTGTGGGGTGGTGCACCATCATGTTGAAAAATAATTTCTCGTCGTAACTATAGATTCACATTCTCTAATAATGGTGGTAATTCATTTCGCGGGAAATATTGATAAAAATCTCTGCTGTTGTTCGTGTTTTAGTTTTTGTAATTTTTTAAGTTTTAGGTATATTGTCAGAATTCATAAGTAAATTATTAATGTGGAAAGTAAATAGACATCCCTCTGTAATAAACATTTCTATTTCCTTGCTGTTTGCACTTCAATCTCTCTAGATAATGCAATATGTCAAGTTTTAAACGTGATTTGTTGAAAAAAATCCACAGATCTACGATTTTTATATCATATCCACTGCTTACCACAATGGAAACTTTGTTTACATTTTTCTCGAGATTTTTGTTATGTAAGGTGTTGAAATATTTAGACCATCAGAAAGAGAAAACAATTCTTTATCAAATGGTGTGAAAAAATAGGTGCCATGCAATTTAAAAAAAAGGGGGCGTGGCCACGCCAAAGCAGTTGAAGCTCGAAAACACCTGATCAAATAGATTTATAGCCGTGTAACTATCACTATTCTTTTTAATGCAATTTTCCTCTATCTTTAATATTAAGCGATATTAAGCGAGGTATTTCACATATGCAGAAATATGACTTACCCGGAATTTTACATTAAAAAGACCTAACCGGCAAGGTGTAGGAAAGGTCTCTAATGTGATTCAGGACAATGCTCTAGTCAAATCTAACAGTATACTCCTTCTAATACTTAAAGTCTTCTGACTTACAATACCAAAATTCGTTCACATTTAGGTGGCACCAAGGGTACACTATATTTTGGTTTAACAGTTTTGGTGAAATTTTTCAAGCGTTTTGCAGTTCCTTATATTTCATGTCGGCGTTGATCAAAGACATTCTGTAATAAACAAGTAGAGTTTGTTAAAAAGGTGGTACCGGCAGTGGCGCACTGCATAAAAGTAGGTACGTAATATACAATATTGGTGAAAAATAATATTGTTACCTTTTCCTGTCGTCTTGGTGTCCACTGTGGCAATTGGCAACCGCCCTGGTAAGCTGCGTAGCATTACATCAGCAACGCTTCCATTGTCGATTCATTTAGCCGTCGACGGTGTTGTGAATACGTTATCGTATACTTCGAAAATGATCGTTCGACATCCGGTGAAGTAAGATTTGCAAATGTCAGATATTCCTTTTCCTCATCTGGGCACTCTTGATTTTCAGTTATAGACCGAACCTTTTGTAAAGCGGGATTTTTCGTTAAAATTGTACCAAATTTTTGAGCAACATCGACTCCTATAGTATTCGTCAAGGTTTCTAGAGCGGCTGGTAAATTGTTTATGCAATTTAATGCGTCTCGTGCAGATAAGTGGCTGGTTTCTAATTGCTCAATAGTTTGTGCAACTTCAGAATAGTTCATGGAAATTTCATCTATTTGTTGTTGAACGTCCGAATTGGAAAAAAGTTGCTGACTATCTCGAACTGCTGCAGAATCATTTGAAGATGACATTTTTCACTTGTGAAAAATATTTCTGATAGTAAGATACTGCCTGGAACCATGTTTCCCATCGCGTTATTACAGGCTGAGGTGGTGGTGGTGGTGGTAATTTCGGACACAATTGTTTGAATACACGGATGTGTTTCGGAAATTTGGTGAACACTTTTTTGGTAGATGCTATTAACTTATCCACCATCGGATACTATTTTCGAATGGTTTCTGCTACGAGGTGACATGCGTGTATGAGGCATATTATGTGAAGAAGAGTTGGAAAGGATATTTTCAAGATCTTATCAACTCTCAGCATTGTTGCGGCTCCGTCAGTAACGAACATTGTAACTTGGGTTCCTGTGATCTCTCAACGAATCTTTTATTATTTTGACAACGGTTTCTGCATTAGTTTTCTGAATCCTTTTACTGGATAGCAACAATGAAGCTGGTGGACCATCACGTTTTAAAGGACGCGCTATAACACGAATGACGCTGTGTTTCTAAGCATCAGTTGTTTCATCCACACATAGGCAGATTTTTTTATTTCTCATCTCGTTTTTTATACATTCCTTTACTGTATCTTGCACACGTGGCAAATTGTATTTGAATCGCATAGATGTTGGCAGCTTCCATGAGGGAACGTACTTAGCCCAAAAAAGACGAAAGTGTTCATTAGATACTAGATGTTGTGGGATGTTGCACACACTTAACATAAAAATAAAATCATATAAAAATTGCCAATATGGAATACTGTTTCTTAAATTCAATATATGACGTTTACTTTTACAATATGCGGACTTCTATATTCTAATCCAGGGAAATGCCTGAGATATTTATTCACATTCGAAGGGAACGGTACACTCTTTGGGCGTCCCATCTCCGCGTACTTATCTGGCGTGCAGCGTGCAACGTACTGTCGCTTTGAACTCTCTCGCAGTACTGTCAAGATCGACTACGAGTTGAAAATTACCCCTACTTACCGCAGCGCTACTGCCATCCGGTACCACCTTTTTAACAAATTCTATAAATAAGTAGTGCAGAGAATATTACATCTCACTACTACACTGAAATAGCCAGCTGTGATATACGTAGATTGTCCTAAATAAATTGCCTATGTGGACAAAATTTGATCGATAATCTGTTTATTTTTTATGGAATCATACGTTTCTACGGATTTACAATAATTGCCTTAATACATATTTTTTTTATTAACCACATATCATTCTTATCTGTAAAGATTCAGTAGAAATTTCTATTTTTTATTAAACTAATTTTTATTATAATGGCTATTAATTTAAGAAAAAAACGAAATATTTGCTAAACTATTGTTGATAGGTACAGTATATGGTTAATAGAAGTTTTAGATATTTGGGCAACTATTATAAATCCGTAAAAATATACAAGCTGTTCAATTTAAAATAAAGAAATTATTAGTGATTGAATTTTGTCCACTTTAGCAATTTATTTAGAACAGCATGTACAACGGGAGCTCATTTTGGTGGTGAGTAGCTACATGCCCTATACTAGCTACGTATCACATTTTTTTCATCAACGTTTTTATTAAACATAAGGAACAAAACAGATTTTTTTCAAATTACAAATGTCTCCAAAATTATTAGATTAAAATATAATGTACTTGTAATAAAAAATATTCGCAATGTAGTCCAGAATATAAAAATGAAGATATCCAGTTTGTTCTATTTAAAAAAAGTTAACTTCCAAGGGTACGCCGGCAACCCAAAAATTCAGATTTCGATGATAAAACTACGCGTTTCGCTAACTGACTGTTGTGTAACCTTTTTTCCTATATCGTATTGCTAACCTATATTTTTATCAGTCCAATTAAATAGGCGGGATATTTAAATGTTGCAGGTCACTTCCAATAATTTACATGATTTTTAAATTTTTGTAAGTATCTCGGAAACTATAATAGAGATAATTTTTTAGAACATAACAAACTATATTAGGTAGCTTCGAGGAAGATACAAATTATTTTCCGAATAAATACGTAATAGGCAGAGCTCGGTAACTGGAGAGCAATCGCAGCGGCGGTGTGACTGTGTTTAGGTGGGCGAGGAGGGCTGATCGATTATGATACTACACGACAAATCATCACTCAGTTCAGTTTAGCATTGGATAGCGGATAGGGCGTATTGATTTTATTGATATAGACGTAGTTATTAATTGTAGTTATTAATTGTAGTTATTATTTAGTGTAGTGCGTTTTGATTTTATTGATACAGGCGTAGTCATTAATTATAGTTTTTAGTGAACATGTCGACGGCTAAGACATAGTAAATAAGTTTATTTCTGACTTTCCCGATTTGTTTTACAACGGGAGTAAGATAGTTTGTAAAGTGTGCAAAATACATTTGATGTCAAATAAGAAGTGGAACTGTACAAGACACGTAAATTCCGCACAGCATAGAAAACGAAAATTGGGCGTGCCACCGAGAAGTGCACTTTTTTTTATGTAATTCTTATGTTGATAAACTGTAATTTGCCACTAGGCTTACTCGATAAACAACCGTTTAAGGACTTTTGGGACAAATACAATCCAGAGTTGCGGTTGCCAACGGAGAAAACGGCACGTAAGCATGTTGCATTTGTACGCGATGACGTGGAAAAGAAAACGAAACGCATATAGAAAAAACAGTTTCTTTGCTTATGTGTTGACGAGACAACAGACTGTAAAAAAAATTCAATTGTAAATATTATGGTTCGCATACTAGACCCTAGTAAACCTACATTACCACTGTTACTAGCTAGCCGAAGACTACAAGAGTGTACTGCTGCAGCAATTACGACGGTTGTACTTAGTACGTTGGAAAAATTTCAAATTTCAAAAGATAAAGTGTTGATGTTTATGAGCGATGGCGCAGCGATAATGCGTTCGGTAGGCCGTTCTCTTCTTGAACATGATTGCTAGTGTTTATATGTTACGTGTAAAGTGCATGCTTTACATCTTGTGGCAGAAACCATTCGACAATGCTCTCCCGAGGTAGATGCATTAATAGCAAGCACAAAAAAAGTATTTTTGAAATCTCCCAAACGTCTATGATCATTTCACACAGAGTGTTCTGGTATTCGTCAACCACCAGAGCCAATTCTTACACGTTGGGGAACATGGTTGCAGGCAGCTTTTTATTTTGCTGAACATTTCAAAATAGTAAAAGCTGTTGTTGCACAATTCAGTCCTGCCGAAGCTGCAGCTATTAAGGAGAGCCAGTCAAAGTTTCAAGATATTTCCGTTGAAACAGATTTAAAAAATATTCCTAGCTGCTACAAAGGATTAGCTGACGCAATAGACCAATTAAAAAATAGATCGTTATCATTATTGGAGTCTCTACAAATTATGGAGGGAGTTCATACACAGCTACTGACTATACATGACGCAAAATATAATCGCGTTTTAGAAAAGTTCGAGAGTGTGCTACAGAAAGATCCCGATTTTAGCACACTAAAACAAATTTGTGATGGTGTATCGAATAATCAACTGACTAAGTACAAAGAGTATTGTAATCATACATGTATAACATCGGTAGATGTTGAACGCTCCTTTTCAAAATATAAACTCATTTTCTCACCACGGCGAACATCGCTCACCGAGACAATTGTGGAAACACATCTAATGGTGTCAACTTTTTGCCACTCTTATCCATATGATGTTAATACTGATAATGGTGCTTCTAGTTTTACTGTTCCGTAGCCAAGGCTGCTTAAAAGGGCGAGTGTTTCATTACTTTTCACATATTATAGTTATGTATTAGTTCTGTTATTTTTTTTCTATTTTCTTACTATTGTTTTTGTATACTAGGCAGGTACGGCTATGGCACTGCTCCCTGTTACCGGGCTTTTTTGTCATAATTTCTTTTTCTCTATTTATCAAAAATAAAGTCGCTTTTACGTAGAAAACGGCGCTGTACAACAAATTTAGACAGTTAAACATTAAAACTAAAAATACACACATTGTTCGTTATCGTAATGTGTAATATCGGATAGCAGTTTTATGTGATATATATATATAGCAAATAATATAGATAACGTGTTGAACATGTTACTTGCAACGTTTCAATTAGTCAATATCGCAATGATTAATTTGATATCTCAAGAAATTGAGTTGCATAATGCCTTGAAAGATATGATTGTAAGTGCTCAATAAGAAAACATATTCTCTTTTGCATTTGTGAAAGATGTTGCAGAAGATGGAGAAGACAATTTAGAAGATATTGCATGTAGTCCTGAAGAAGGAGACAGTGTTATTAGCCTACATTGCAAAATTAAAGGTGTAGAATGCTAGAAAGGTGGTAAAACGAAGTGTGAAAAATAATTTCAAAGAAATGAAATCGCTACAACAGTTACATAGATGGGAAGAAGGTATTAACAGAGGCGGCACTTATACGGATAAATTACGACTCATTACAAAATACGTTCCTACAAAATTTTAAAATAGCACTGACGATGGCAAAGTGATTCATGACACGGATCTTCGACGGTGGGCTTTAGGAGCTAAGCAAGAAATTGGACACGAAACGTTTAATGCAAGACATTGGTGGATATGGCATTTCAAGAAAGTACATAAAAGTGCATCACGCAAAATAAAATGTATTACTTGTTCTACACGTATGCCGCTATGGAAAACCTACGGTTGTTAAGCAGTAGTTTTATTAAGTCAAGTCCCATATCATTAGTATCGGCAGAAGCAACGTATAGAACGCCGATGACAGTGAATTTAATCTAGGAATATACTCCAGCCGTACTTTAGCAGTAAAGGATCAGAAAACCGTTGAAGGTGTTGTACAATCTTTGCACTCACATGGTTACACAATTTTGCCAGCTATTTCAGCAGACGAACCCTTACTTTCGCGACTATTTTTGGTATTAAAGGAATCCAAGAATACGTTTAAACCTTGAGTTGCGCAATTCTTGTTTAGACCCTAAGTATGTATGTTTCCTCTTCAACATCTGGGAAGCTCACTGCGAATCATTTCAAAACCTAGCTAAGAATGCTTTCCTCCCATATATGGAGTAGGTATTACCTTGCCGAACTTCGGAAATTGGTGTCAAAAGATAAAACTGTAAACATTTTAAATGTACAAAAAAAACAGCAATTGTACAACCTCCAGATGTTTGATTCCAGGCGGAAAAATTGTTTACCTCATCCTTGAGACTATGTAATGTACTTAAAAAATATATCCGTTATAGTTTCCGAGATATTTATGAAAATTTTAACATCTTGAAAATCTTTGAAGGGGAATGTATTTCGAAATCGGGCGATTCAGCCGCTAAAAAATGATGTTGTTCTTGTCGAATTCTGAATTTTCGGGTTGCTGGTGTTCCCACTAATAATTCCACTGTGCTCGAATTGGAGGCCTTTTTTGCAACAAGCTGGGCACCCGGGGGGTAAACCTAATTCGAGTATGTTGAATCCATTGGTGCTAATCGTTTTTAAAAGTTAGCTCGCATTTTCGAACAATTTCAATTTAAAAATTTTAGGCAATTAGTATCGTGTTACTATATACATATGTCCACAGATGTAAAATTTTAATTATATCTTTGTTTGGAGAATAAATTTTGCCAAATCCTTGACTCACCCGTATCAAAACATTATACGATAAAAACGAATATATTCAAGTGTAATATAAATTCAATAAGCATCTGGTCTTTAAACTATATTCTAATCGTAATAAAAAATAATTAAAAAGCAACAAAATAGTCTTTATGTATTCTTTTGGAAATATCTTTCAGATCCCCAAATTCAAGTTCAATATCTTGTAAATAGTTTTACTTAAAAATCTTGTATATTCAACATTTGTGCCAGCCGAAGAGTAACCAAATCCTTGTATCTTATGTTAGACATTATAGGACCTAAATTAGTCCTGAAATAGTTTCGCATTTCTCTGCATACCAGAACTGTAAAAACGATTCTTAATCTATATTTTCTCTTTGTTACACGATATTTTTTTAATATTCCAAATAGCGACAAAGATCGATTTGGACGGCGTTGTAAAATTCATAGTACATAAGGAAATGTATGACAAGTATCTGAGCAACGTGGCACAAATAAAAACAACCGCGACATCTGCAGAATTGATTGCCCAACTTCAGGCTGACGTCAGGGTTTGGACAAAACAGATGGAGAAGGTAGGAGACGTTATTTATTATTTTACGCTTCCTTGTGTGTATATTACTTTTAATTTTAGGTTTTGACACAATTTCAACAATTGAGACGCGAAAATGAACTTGCCGGTCCAACAGTCGAAATCGAATATTGGAGGAGGCAACTGGCTAGATTTACCAGTATCGTAGAATTCATTAATTCGGACATATGCAAGTCTCACTTGCAATGTTTGCATTTGGCCAGGTCAAAGATAATGAAGGTATAACGGATAGAATAAAATCATGCAAATGCTCACACCTGTCGAATGCATGTCTGTTCTGTAATATTTCCGCACTTGTTGTTCAGAGTTCCGAGGTGTCATCCTAAAATACTGGAATTTTTTTCTCTTCCATATCATTAAACAAATGCTGAAACTCTTCAAGATTTAGTCTCTTCTGACTAACAGGATGGGTACAAATATACCTCTTCTTTTTCTTCTTCCGCTAATAATGTGGCCACTACTATAACTTTCTCATTATCAGAACTACCGCTAACGAACTTGGTGAATCTGTCCCTGCTATATGTTAGCTAAAAAATCTGCATTCACGGCACGCGATCTGTCGATTGCTACTGGAAGTGGGCGACCTCATATTCCGTCGCCATTAGGCGATGGACAACATTGAGCTGGGTCGTGACAGGCTAGTGTGCTATAACCTTTAAACGCAGAACAATACGGAACTTTTTTGGAAAATTATCTTTTGAATATATGGTTTATTATTTGTACATATGGCATTGAGTACCTTCAGTCATAACTAATCTCTTTTCCCAACACCACTAGATGAAATTGGACATATGTACATAAAGATTTTTATCTTTAAATGGTTTGAAGAATATGCCTATTGTTAAAATGTTTAATAGAGTAGATAGATACTGTGCATAAGTAAACATGCTGGCATATTTTTGATAAAGTTATTATTCCAAATATCCAACACTCTTTCCAGGTCTTTCTGTGAAACTGCTTTAACTTGCGTTTGTCTATCTGGAGAATTTTGTCTTGCATTCTTAATTCTTAATTCTCGAGACCATATGAAAAGCAGTTACACATTTTCTAAGTAAGCTGGTTTAGTTTACTCTCTCAATATTGGTTGAAATTCTCGAGGATATATCGTAGCTTTAATTATATTGGCTGATCTAAAATGTTTGATGTTTCAATAATGATACAGTAACCGTTACGTTGCTCGTTTTATATAATTTATTTAGTTTCATATATATGTAGATATGGAAGAAGCAAGATAATCTCGTAACTGAAGCACGAAATGTCTGCCAGGACAATATAAAATACTTGTACGCTTTGGAGAAATATTGCGAACCCTTGTACAGATTGGAGCCCTCTCAAATTCCAGATCATTTAGGAAGTCTTTTGTATACCATTCGGATGATCTTTACGACGTCACGTTACTACAACAACACCGCGAGCGTTACCGCAATTCAAGTTAAGGTGACTAATCAGATGATACACAGTTGTCGCAAGTACTTGAACTGTGAAGGAAAAAAGACCGTTTGGGAGCAGACGCGAGCTGAAGTACTACAGAAGATCAAAGTGAGCACTTTTACTGTCACTCAAGGTAAACAACTTACTATGTATTGTCTCTAATTATTCTAGGTATGCTTGGACTTATACTTGAAATACTATCAATGCTTCAAGCATACGCAGCAGAAAATGGCGGATGCTGGAGAAAATCCTTTCGAATGCTCGGAAATGTATGTCTTTGGAAAATTCGAAACGTTTAAAAAAAGAGTAGAACAAGTAAGTGTGATTGAAATCGTTTCGTTTCAAACGTTACATACATTTATGTCTGGCTGTCCCAACCTTATTGAATTGTAAAATTGCGCCGATTGTGTAAACAGTCGGAAGCTAAAATTTTCTGATGATATAATAGACATCATAGAATATCTTTCTAAAATATTTCCGTGGTCGATAAGTAGCGAACCGGGTACTTACTTTGTTATTTTAAATGAAACACTCTGTATATTATTACGTATTTGGTTTCTTCATCTATAAATAAACTAATATAATATGGACTTTATTTGTCAATTTCTAACAGATTTCGAGATATTTGTAATTTTGTCCTCAACCGCTTAAATTTAGATACATTCATCTCCTTCAAAACATCCGAAATCCAACTAGATTTTAACGTAAATTTTTACAAGATTAAATTATATGCTTGGCTCTACCTAGACATTGCATTAGAACGCCTTCAAAATGTACAGGATGTTATTTATACTCTTGGTTTCTGGATTGGAACCGCGTCGTTGTTGTAGCTTTTGCAGACGTTTTGTCCACACTCTTATGGGACATCTTCAAGGCTGTTACTGCACACTGACCGGGGACTATTCATTCCGGAGGGGTTTATATAGGGCTTGTTTCGGGTCAACGGAACGGAAATGTTATGGGTCAATGAAGAGTGGAGGTTGCTAGGAGATTTAATAAGTTGGGATTACCACGTGCTGGTAGTATTTACCACGAAGCTGGAAATAGGTAGAAAAAAGACAAGTTTCAACCAAGTCAGCCAGATCACCCAGTTTCGTGGTAAATACTACGAGCAAGTCTCAGGCGCAGCTATGGGATCTCCTCTGTCTCCTGTCGTCGCCAACATTTTTATGGAAGCGTTCGAACAACAAGCCCTATTATCTTACAATCTTAAGCCAAAGTGTTGGTATAGGAACGTTGATAATACTTTTGTCATCTGGTCTCATGGACACAGATCGTTAAATAATTTCCTATCGTTTCTGAATTCCCAACATGATTCCATGCGCTTCACCATGGAGATCCTAGGTGTTCTCGTATACCGGCGTCCGAACGGTGCGCTGGGACATTTCGTTTACCGAAAACCCACGCACATGGATAGATATTTCAATGTCCTCTAACACCATCATCCAGCCCAAAAACGCGGTGTCATCAATTCTCTTGTCCAGAGGGCCATTTCCCTGTCTGAACCCAATTCGCTTCCTCAAGAACCGAACCACATCATTGAAACTCTGATCCGCAATAATTATTCTAGGAAAGACATTCAAACTACCATTAACCGCTACACCGATCATTCTCCACAGCAAGTCCCCTTATCTAACCCTAATTGCCGTAAGCAAGCGTATATATCAAGAACAACATAAAAACCATCTTCAAACCCAATTTCAAGCTCTCAGACTACTTTCTCATCAAAGACCGCAATCATCTGGAAGCCCCTGGTGTCTACCAGATTCCATATTCATGCTGTAGTGTGTATATCGGTGAGACAAAGCGGCAAAACTGGCCACCAAATGCAATTTAACTCTACCCACATTTTATCTCGCAACCCTTACTATTATAGCAGAAAAATCCGTGAATCAATAGAGATTTTCAAACATCCCAGCAATTTAAATCGCGAGGATGGCCATCCTTTACATCCTTTACATTCACACATTATAGAGCTTGGTTATAGGATACATTTGTTCCTTTGCCTTCCCCTTCCTCACCCTCCTTTTGATCTTCGTCATTTCCTAAGACAACTTCATTGCTTTCGCCACCTAGCATTTCATCTTCTGTTAATAATTGGTATCTCGTTTCTGCATTGCCCACCTGTAACCACTCCTCAATTTCTTCGTTATTAGCGTCTTGTAATCCATCGACTTTTCTAACAACTGTGGGTACATTTTTCAGTAAGTTCTCTTCCTCATCGTTTTCAAAATTGACATGATCGTCGGTTTCTAGGGTCATTATTATAAAAAATGCTTTTTTAATATTCTATTCTGTCACGCCATTCCAAGCCGTTTTCATGCAAAAATGGCATCCTTGAATGAGAAGTTTTTTCAGAAAGTCTTTATGTTGGTGCTTTCTTCTAGTAATTGCATCGTGAAATTTCGTCTATACAATCTCCTCATTTTTCCTATTACCCCTTAATCTGTGGGCCGAGCAATGGATGTCACTTTAGGAGGCAAAAAGGCAACAAATATGTTGCCATCTCTTGATTTAAGTATTTCCGCATTGGGGTGTAAAGGAGCATTATCAATTAAGAGCAGTGCCTTTTCAGATAGTTTACTTTTTAGCAAAAATACTTCATTTGTGGAATAATTTTTTTGAAAAACCGTTCCTTAGTAATTTGGTAATCATTGCAGGCAGACTTTTGGCTGTAGTAGTTGACTGAAATTGTTTTCAGATTCTTTGATGATCTTGAATATTTTGATTTGCCAATGGCAGGTAATCTTAGTTTATGAGTGCCAGAGTTCTTTTTGGGATGACTTTCCAGTAGCAACCGGTTTCAGCTGCCTTATAGATTTCATCCGGTTTAATATTATGCTCGTTGATAATTTCTTCTAAATCATGACAAAACTCTACAATGGCAATACCATCTGCATATAACGTTTCGCCGTAAATTTTAAGTTCTCGAATGCCATGTCCTTTTTCGAATCTGTATAACCAGCCACTTGGGGCATTAAATGATTCGTGGATATTCAATTTTTTTATGAAACATTTTTGCTTGCGCAGTACACATTGGCCCAGAAATAGGGATTCCCTCTGATCCCTTTTGTAAAAACCATTTTATCATTGCATCATCAAGGGCCTGAAACTTTGATCCTTTTATTGTTGTTGTGTTCGAACATCCATGAAAACTCTCTAATATGACGATAAATGAATTCACTTGTCATTTTTAATTATATCTCTTAGTGTCTCAATTCTTATATTATACTCTAAGGCTAGTGATGGCACACACAGATAATCGGGGTTCTAGTGTACTGTGTTAACCAAAACAAATCGATAATTACGAAGAGGATATATTTTAAGAATTTTGATCCAAAATTTCTATCTTAGATTGTGGACGTACTGGAGACAACAACGAAATATTCGATCCTGCAAAGTAGTAAAATTGAAAATATTGATAACTTTGCGAACAAATTTCAACAATTCTACAAGAAGATCTCATCGAAGACGTACGATGCTCTAAATCATCGATTAGACATGTTCGACAAGGATTATGTGGAGTTTAAGCAAAATGTCGCCGACACCGAATGGGAGCTAGAGGAATTCGTAGGAATATCTTTAGAAAAAATGACAGATGTGGATAATGTTCTACGCTTATTGAACAGGTAAGTGGCCCTAGATATTGAGCTAATCAAATAATTCCTTTTGTATTAATCAAAAAGGTTCGAGAAGCTCAATTTAGACTGTTTGAACTTGAACGAGCGCTATTTAGAATCGCTGGAGATGTTCCAGAACGAAATCGGCGATTTAAGAGATCGTTACAACGAAGAGCGCCAAAATCCCTTACTGCCCAGGAATATGCCGCCTGTTGCCGGTCGCATAATGTGGATTAGGCAACTATACGCCCGCATAGAAGAACCTATGAATATTTTCAAAACTAAATGCAAGGTATAGTTTCTAAACAATAAAGTGATTTAAAAAAAAATATATTTTCCTCATCAATTTTTAGGTGATGAGACATCGTAAAGCGCAGAAATGCATTCAGATGTATAACGCGTTAGCCACGGTCTTCGTTCACTACGAACAGATCTATCATAGAGCGTGGTATAACTATATTGGTCAGGTAGGCTTTTACTACATTTTAGTACACAGAATGTCACAAAAATATGGGTCACTACCTTGAGTTTGTATATGAATTCCCTGTCTACTACAATAACAGGAAACACAATTGAAGTAATAGGAAAATATTTAATATACGAGCCCCGTCCAGCTTATTAGCATGTATTGAAGATCATTTAAACTAATAGAGGTATAATTCTCAATTTTTATTTTGCAAATATATTGCAAAAAATAACGGAACTGATTACAACAATTGGAACTGATTAGGACTGAAAAAAGAAAAACTCAAATTTGTGATTTCCAGCTCTAAAATATAGCTCATTCTACCACTGAGTAACATCACCTTTATTTTTAATAACTGCTTCCATTCTTTTTGGCAAACTATTTACTAGATCCTGACACTCCTCTGCAGTGAAATTATTCCAAGTGTTCTGGAGCCTTTGCTTGAGTTCTTGCACAGTCCTGGCAGGACTGGCTCGCAATCTCTTTTTCATGATATGCCACAACGTCTCGATGGCTCCGGACTACTAGAAACCCATTTTAGAACCGATGTTTCATGGTCTGAAAGCCATTTCATGAATCTTTTGGAAGAATGACATGCAGCACTGTTTTCCTGAAAAATGAAGCCATTTCCAGAAATCCTGCTCTCTTCCAAAGTAGGCAACAAAGACTCCTCTAGGATGTCCAAATATTTGTCTGAGTTAACAATGCCGTTGATAAAGTGTAATTTTCCAACTCCTCTAGCCGACATTGAACGCCAGACCATTACCGAAGATGGAAATTTAACTTTACGCTTAAGACATCCAGGATGATAGGTTTCATGTTTCTGGCGAATAACTCTGCTCCGGATATCACCGACACAAACTTCAAATCGCGACTCGTCACTCCAATGTACACTATTCCACCTCTCTATATCCCAATTTCGATGGTCTCTAGCCCATTTTAACCTGCTTCGCTTCTGCTTTAGGGGCAATAACGGTTTTTCTTTTACCTTCGCGAAGGGAAAAATGAATTGTCTTTTGTCCCTTAGGATTGGACTCATGAAACTTACCTTGTAAGTACCAAAGCCAAGTTTTTTTGCTTCTAAATGACATGTAGACCTGCAAACACGTCTTCCAACAGCCTCACTCCAGAGTACATTCAACGCTCCGTAGTTAGCACGCCTATTAAACTTGATAATTCTGGCCATAGCTCGTCTATCAGCGTCTGTTAATTTTCACATAACGGGGCTTTTGGGCAGCTGAACCGTTTGATTTGTACAATTTTACATTTCGAACACTGTATCTGGATATGCTCGCCGTTTGATTTTCCGGATTTGTGTAAATTAATGATAATTAATCGAGTGTTTTCATCGACTATCTTTCCCCTGCCCATTGTTGACAACAGTTGCACTATCAGTTAACTGTTCTACAATCGAAACATCTGTCACCGCCATTTCCATCAAAGAAAGCGTTGTTTCCATAGCCACCTTAATACTCATCGTTAGGAGTACTTGGGTAATGGAATGCAAGAAAACAATTTTTTTTTAATATTTTCGATTTTTTATGAGACAACACGCTCCATTGAACCCAGATCTAAAGCCCTCTACATAGCATATTTTGTCTTAGATATTATATTGTAGTGGTTGGTTTTGCTCCTTGAGCGAAAAATGCCAACAACACTACAAATTTTGTGTGTGGGCCAACTGAAACTGGACCGGGCTCGTATATGTATATTCATTGAAAGCAGTCGCTCTTTATGGGTGTACTGTAATATTGTACAAGATTTCAAAAGTCAACAAATATTCGAAGAAACTGAGTTTAGTAGTTACATTTTTCTTCATATATTTCACGTTTTGAAATCGTCTTCTTTTGAGAACAATTTTCATTTTAGGAAAGAGGAAAAATCTCTACTTTGCAACCGTTTTATCGAAGTTTTCTTCTTATTGATTTTCAATTAATTTGCCATTACTCGGAGGGTTACTTGTGTTTGCTTTTATTTCACGTGACTTTCGTGCTGCAGCGTCAAACATCACAATATTATAAGTACGAGGTTGCGTTTATGTAATGTAGGTCTTGGCGAAGAGTGGGGTGTTTGGAGTGCACTTGGTTTCTTGTGCAACCTATAATTAACATAAATACGGAGTCTTGCCCTAATCTGGTTACTAGTTTGAGAGATATCGTCGAACTAACAAGTGAATAAGTGAGGAACTATTGTGGAAGATACATAAAATCAAACAATGAAAGCCTCCACAAACTATTTTGAAAGAGATGTCTTTACTTTACGGGGACGCCTGCCTTGGAGACACAATGGTATACAAGTTGCGCAGTTTATTTAAGCAATGCAGAGAATGGCTTAATGTCAAAAATTTCGTAATGGAAACTCGTCTCGAGAAGAAACAATTTGCAGAAACAGTTGAAGCACCCGAAACAAATTACACCTGATTTATTGTCCAATGCTTTTTTTTTGTTCCCGAATGTCAAACAGAAAATGCGTGGACAGCGATTTTTATCGCCTTAAGCAGCTGCTGAAGTCTTCAAAAACCATGTGTTGGAGGTACCACCCTCAGATTAGAAAAAATGTTTCGAGAATTGGTTCGAACGCACGCAAAAGTGTTTCAATAACGAATATTTTGAAAAACAATAAAAAGATTTATATCAATTGTTTTTTTTATATTTTTGTAAAAACTTAAAAGGTATCCATCGTATATAAAGTAATTAAATAAAATTAAAATTTGCTGTTACTTAATACGGTTCCATGAATATTAATAATTATTATTGGCACATACATAGGTACGGTGCGGTCTGAGTGCTCCTATTCTGATCAAGCACCCCAAAACCAAGAGATTTATGGTAAATTTCGATCCTTATATTGTCGAAGCGATCCGAGAAACTGAATATATGTACAAACTGGACTTATGTAAGTTAAACCATTTCTTTACTATTTATACTTATTTATACCAGCTGTCTTCAACAATGCATAATTTACATAACTTGGTAGCCACTTTTCCTTTTCCGAGATCTGAAAGGTAATATTTTGTCCGATTTCGTTTGAATTTAAAAATTACTACTCACATATTGGGGGGTGTAGAAGTTATTGTTCTTCTCCATTTATTCTTATTCTTAGTTTCCCGCTTTGCTTGAATCCAGTCCATTCCTTTCCTTCTTAGTATGTCAATTATTTCATAAGTCCATGTCCTTCTCGGTCTGCCTCTTATTTTCTTTTCTCCTGTCTCCGTTTCCCATATCACTTTTACCATCTTATTATCGTCCATTATTATCACATCCCTGAACCATTTTAGTTGATGAGTTTCAATCTTTTGTGTAACACTTTTCACTTTTAGATCTTTTCTTATTTTTTCATTTCTCACTTTGTCCATTCTCGTCACCTCCGCAATTTTTCTTAAGATCTTCATTTGACACGTCGTAATTTTTTAATTGTTTACTTATGGCCCATGATTCACTTCCATAAATGAGCGTTGGCAGTAACACCGCCTCATATATCTTTACTTTTGTGTTTTGGAATATCTCTTTCTTATTAAAGAACTGGTTGTACAGTGTTTTGTATGTCGCTGTTGTTCTGTTTATTCTGTTAATTACTTCTTCTTTGAATCCTGCAAGTGTTTCTGTTATTGATCCTATATATCTTATTTTTTCTACCATTTTTATTTCCTCGCCTTGCAGATCTATTTCCGTCTTCTCCGTTTCGTTTGCTATTATCATTATTTCTGACTTCCTTGTGTTTCTTCTTAGGTTATATTTTTCTAGCTTCTGCTCATCTTTCTATTCTGTTTTTGCCCATCCTTCTATTCTGTTTTTTAATTATTTTTTGTTGTTTGCAAGGATTAAATCATCCTTAGTTGCTGTTAATAAAGTCAATACTCAGAAACAGAAAAATAAGTTTGTAATAACGAAAAACTGTTAAAAAATCCCAAAAAAAGACGTGACATTTTGAAGAATGAAATGAAGAATATAAATAACATAGAAAATACAACTAAAAATAAGCAACCTAATAACAGTGAAAATATTATAATAACTAAAAATAATCTACTTCTAAAATTATCTAAAACGATCTATGACATACTAATGGAAGCAAGCAGTAAGTCAACAACAAGCAACAGCGATGATGTACCGATGTTGCGTTTAGTGCGTATTCGCTACAATTATGCTTTTAACTTTCAAAAAGGGCATGCATTTCTAGGGTAGTAACCTGGAAACAGCGAAATACAATGTTGCTATATTTATCTGTGTGATACTTCTAGCGGTGCCCGACGTTGGACAGATATTAGTCTTCTGTAAGGACAAAATACAGCACTCTTACGAGCTGGTGAAGAGCTTAGTAGAGAGAAACGATACTATAAGGCAGAACATACCTAAGTTGTTCATTCCGCTGATGAGGTCACAACTGATAAAGATGGAAAATGTATTCATGGCAGGATTCTCCGCTATTACTTGGACTTCAATGAAAATACCTGAATTTTGTGATAACATCACTAAGTGCTTGGACGACATAGAAATGTTCGTTAAAGAGGTATATTGTCTGATTTTTTTTTAACCTCATACTGGATTTCTTTCAATTAATACTTTAACAGGGCTTTGCCAATATATATTCAAAGGTGAACTCAATGTATTTTTTGCAATCTTTGATTTATTATATGACTAAGATGTTCAATTATTGATAGGCACTTTTATTATTAGTTTATCAAGACACCTTCGTCAATATTTATATCATATTCCTAGTAAAACCTTTTGATTTTATTTACAACTAAACACCTGCTTTATGAAATCATATCTTTCCAAGAAACATAATAATAATAATAATAATAGTGGATGTGAAATGTCAATCAAGGGATGGGGTATACCAGAGGGAATTTTTTTTTAATATTGATTTTTGAAAAAAAATTATTCTTCATGATATTTTTTGCTTGTTTTGAAAGTACCAGTAATGTTTTGAAAATCTAAAATTTACTTCTAGTAATCTGTAAAAATAAAAAATTAAATTTTTTTATTGTTATCATTCTACATTATAATGAAGATAGCGATGATAAATTGTTTTCCTCAAACTCACGTTTATTGCTGTCAAACTGACGCTGCAAAAATGCTAACGTTACAGCAAAGAATTTATTTAGTTAGATGTTACGGTATTAGCGATGTATCATATCAGTACGCAATTTGTTTCATCAAAAGTATCCAGATGTAGCTGCAATAAAAATGGCTCTTAAGAAATTAATTGCAAAATTCGACGAAACAGGATCGGTGGTCGACAAAAAGAAGATAAGAAAGATGTACAATGAGGATGATGCGGTAACTATTATGGCATTGCAGTCCGTTGAAGACAATCCACGTTTATCATTAAGACGGAGGGCAGTGGAGTTTAATGTCAGTCACACTTTATTACAAACAATTTTTAAAAGAAACAAAATTTTTCCATTTAAGTCAAAATTTAGACATACCCCTGAAATTCGCGATCATTCTTTTAGACTGGATTTCTGCTTATGGATTGGTGAGAAGCTTATGGAAAACAGAAATTTTCATAAGCGCGTATTGTTTTCCGATGAATGTACCTTTTCCAGAAACGGGGATGTGTCACAAAATTGCAGAAAACAACGAATAACTTCAGCGGCTAGACAAGTTAACTTGGAAACTTTAGGGAATGTTTATACGGAATTCAGGAATAGAGCGGAAAGGTGTGTAGAAAACGGAGGAGATTATGTAGAATGACAGTTTATAATAAATAAAATAGTTTTTTATTTTTTAGTTTTTTTTATTTATTTATTTATCATCGCTATCTTCATTATAATGTAGAATTATAACTTACAATAAAAAAATTTAGTTTTTTATTTTTACAGATTACTAGAAATAAATTTTAGATCTTCGAAACAAAAAATATCATGAAGAATAAATTTTTTTCAAAAATCAATATTAAAAAAATTTTCCCTCTTGTATACCCCATCGCTTTACACACTGTATATGTGTATCTACGGATTATACTGTTAAATTGTAAAATAAAGAAAACAAAAAAGACCGATAAGTCGAAAAGAAGGAGAGGTCATATTGTAGCATTCTCAATAAACTCGTTAATCATTTGACTATCAAGAGACTATGACGTGCGACTTTTTTTATAACTCATTTTTGTTTCTTTATACAAAAGTCGCCATTTAAATGTAATCCTTTTACCATTTTTTTTTCCGGTAGATATTTTTAGCTAAACACCAAACACGCTAATGAAGTCGCATTAATTTGCAAAATTGATTTGATTTGTACAAATAACAAAACCTACTTTTTACGATTTATTATGAAATAAGCAGACATATGAATGGAATTACAAAGAAATATTAACAAAATCATCGTAGACATATAACACCTATTCCATTCATACCCATATCTACTCCCACTAAGACAAATAAGAATACAATTTTGCTTTAAAATTAGAGCTGGCGGCCTGTTTCAGTTCATCCAGAACGTGATTGTACACCCTATAAATAGTCCTTTTACAAAATCAGCAAATTACAGCTGAGAAGTGCAACTGAATTGTAAAATTATTGTATTTCCACGTTATACTTCAAATAAGTTCTTTTTATATAACCTTCAAAAATATCCAATGTCCTTATAATTATGACATATAATAGGTTACTGATATGAAAGAGGCCAGAATTGATGAAGTGTTGGATAACATAGCGCGTATGTCTTTCGTTTATTTGCCCGATAATCCAGTGAAACCACAGGAACTCCTAGAAGCCAATTTAGGACATCGTTCTAAGTTAGGTAAATTAGTATATCAACAAACACATGTCACGATACGATTAATGGTTTCTTATTCTAAAGCCAAAGAAATCGAACTGAAATCGTCAACTGCGGAGAAGGCGGTGATAGATTTGATCAATATTTTCATGGATACGGTGACGCAACCCGACTTGCAATCTGAAAAGTACAACTGGATGGATCCCGAGAGGGCAGTGAAACCAGTGGGATCATCGTCTAAATTGCTCATGGGCGAAGATGCTGGTACGTGTACATTCGCTTAAAAATCGATTCGTAATCTTATAAAATTTTTTTCGATAAAACAGCTTTTAAAGAGATCGATAGGCATCAGCTGATCGATCAGTACGCTCTTCAGTCGGACTGCATCGAAATGTTTGCCTTTTTCAACATGAGATTGATCGATAGTTTGGTCAAGGCGACCAAATTGTCGCTGGAGCAGCTTAAGCGCAGAGCAACGTCGGCCAGGTATTTATCGCTGTATTAATAATTTTAAACACATCTGGAAGAATAGGGCTACTTACACACGACCGGGAAAACCGCCAGCCGGTGATTTCGCCGGCTGAAAAAAATGCCAAGGAAAGCTGTAATACACGCATTAGAATATAGGAGTACCAACATTATTTTATTCTACATATATAAAAAATTTTTAACGTTTGAGATCCAGTGATATTTTTTGGTTTTGGTCATCGGTGTTGCATGTACTTTGCAAACATTTGTAAATGTTGTAAATCAAGTACATGAATACAAATAGTAACAATTTTAGCTTGTTTCTCTAGTTGCCATGAATGTTAGAGTTAACTTCTCTCTTGCTGATATAACTCCAGCATCCGTTCACCTGGCATTCGGTGCCAACACATGCGTATATCCTCGCGCGGTTGATTGTGATTAGTGCTCGAATGAGCGGTCATTCTCCTTGTTGGCGAGTGTGCATACTATCAGTGGCGGTTCGTGACTTTTTGCCGAGGGGGCGCAATTGTAAAAAGTTATGACAAAATCCTACCTTTTATAAAAACACTTAATACATACGCACACGCACGTACACGACTAATGTCTATGTTTTGTAATGAAAGTCTATTCTACGGTCTTTCATGGAAATGAAGTGCTCCATCACTTTCTCGTCAAAATTATCTATATCTTGCACAAAATTTTTATACGCACTTTAGCATGCTGAGAAACCGGTTTTTGCATCGAGAGGTTAAGCTGGTGGGCGTAGCAGTGAATATGACGTGCACAAGGATATTTGTTTTTAATGTATGACTGAACATTTGCACCATCATAAGTCAAGGCAATTAATTTTTGAGAGATTTGTTAAATCAAAGGGTCTATTTCGTCTTCAATGCACCCTGTTATTCCTTTTGTCGATTTTTTTTTAATTCGTTTAAACCCTTTAAAATTCTTATAAATCCTGCCATTAAAGATATATCTGAATATAATTACCATCTGACACCAATTTGTTACATTTATAGTTTCATCACACCGAACAACCGAATTTTTCATTTGACTTGAAATTTCTTTTCTGCAAACAGTACGCATAGAATCTAAAATTTCATTTTGGATTGTATTTGAAGTTCCTTTAAAAACTGTACCATTATTTAAATGACCTCGAAGCATCAGATTCTGATATTTCGCTTTCATCATGACCTCTAAGAGCCACTTCAAAAAAAACGTTTTAATATATAACTTTCTCGTTATGATCCACAGTATGTTGTCGATAAGCAGAACTGAGCTCTGTCATAATATTTGTCTTGCCGAGTAAAGCAAATGCCGCTACAAGCACCATTGTGACCACTAGATTCTTCGTGTTTCTTTATTTTGGTGGATAGATGAAGCAGATCTTTCACACCAGTTCTTGCCCAACTGAAATCTAATAATCCAGATGCAGTATTACGGAACAACACGCACGGAAAAGAATATAATAAATCTGTAACTTCTTCACATCTACAAATACAATTATTCCTTTTATAAATGTCCATTGAAGAACGTCGTGTGAACATTCTACTTTCAGCTTTCCTTTCATTTTTTGTTCTAATTTTAGTTGAGCTAGTGGCTTATTTGAATTTTTTCTTCCATAGGAAGTCTATTAAAGTCACTTTTTAAAATTACACAAATACTGTTCATTTTTAATGTTATCATAAACACAGTTAGGTCCGTTTACTTTCGGAAGATACCAGCGCAAAGACGCATTTTAGGATTAGAAAGAGAAGTTGGTGCTAACCGAGAGAAATAGCTATGTATTTCTTACCTACAGTAAGACCAACAAACATTTATCTCATTTCGGCGTCAGTTGTTGATGTGTTGTCGTTGAATTCGTTTCATGCTCCCTATTTTTAATATTGTTATTGGCGTACTATTTATTAAAAAATCAGTTTTTCTCAAAATTATTTTGAATTAAGGGCAATATTCTACTGTAAGTATTTTGTTTTAAACAGATTTTAATTAAGTTGTATTAAATAATTAAGTTACAGGTGAGAATGTCCGAATCATCGAACATCGCTAAGAAGAGACAAGTTTTGCATGAGTAATCACGAAACATTATTTTTAATGTCTACAACTATTTTAAAAAATATAAGATAGAAGGTATGATAATATTTTTTTAAAGTATTTTTAATCCTATTTTTACATATTCATATATCAGTGAAGTCATTATGTTTCTTTACAGGTAACATTTTAGATATTGTTAGTGAAGCTACGGGAATATCTAAAAGTACTGTTGTCAGAATTATTCGAAAGAGTAATTCTGTTGAAGCAGAGCAAAGTGGCAGTTCTTCAAAAGACAATGTTGTAAGACATTCATCAAAATCTACTGTGGATAATGCTGGGGAAGCGGTTTTGCGTCAGGTTATTCACAATTTTCACATAACTGACAAACAGAGGCCTACATTAAATGCTGTATATAATAAAATACAGTCAGATGATACCATTGGTTTTGTAGGCAAGCGCAGCTCTTTAAGAAAGTTAATATTAAAATTAGGATTTAGGTACGTACTAATATTCAGATTTATTATTATTTAGTAATTAATATATTTATCAAATAACAGGTGGAAGAAGACTACTGATAACCGAAAGCTTTTGATGGAAAGATCAAATATACGTGAGCTAAGATCCTCATATATCCGAAATGTTACAAATTATCGGTTACAAGGTCGACCAATCGTGTATACAGGTGAAGCAAAATAAATTGTTATTTGATGTTCAAAAACTAAAGTGTTGTATTTTAGACGAAACATACCTCCATGCCAGTCACACAACTCCATATGAATGGGTTGATAACTCTAACAATGGACTTAAGTGCCCTATATCAAAAGGGAAACGTTTAATAATTGTACATGCAGGGACATTAGTAAAATTTCTTCTAAAATTTTTAGCATGTACTGTATATTTATTGTTTTAGGTAGTGGACATGGATTTATTGATAATGCCTTGTTGATCTATAAGTCCGGCCAAAAAAGTGGAGACTATCATGACGATATGAACTTCATAAATTATAAAAGGTGGTTAGAAAAACAGTTGATTCCAAATTTGCCACCTAAATCTGTTGTTGTGATGGATAATGCAAGCTACCACAACGTTCTCTCAGTTAAACATCCAACTACTAATAGCAAAAAATCAGAAATGATAAAATGGCTAAGTGAACGTGGCATAATATTTAATGAAAATTTGACAAAAGTTGAATTGTATAGATTAGTACATATGCATAAACCAAGTTACAAGAATTACACTATAGATTCTATATTTGCAAAAGATGGACATACAGTGTTGAGATTGTCCCCATATCATCCGGAACTCAACCCTATTGAAAAGATATGGGCAATTTTAAAGGGCAGAGTAGTATCTAAAAATATAACTTTTAAACTAAACGATGAGGAACTCGCTAAAGAAGAATTTGGAAAAATCACAAAAGATGAATGGGCACATGTTTGTCGGCATGCAGTGAATATTGAGGAAAATTATATACAAAAAGAACACATAATGGATAAGCTTACCGATGAACTTATTATAAACCTTGGTGATGACAGTGACAGCGATTTTGATTTTTCTTCTGATGATGATTAAATTAAAATTATATTTGATATAGTTAATTTAAATATGTATATATTATCTTTAAATGTATAATAAATAAAGGTGTAATTACATTCCGATTACTCTTTTTTATTAAGTAAAAGTATTAATTATTATAAACAACAGACCAAATATTTCTCAACTATTTTTTTTTAACCCTGAATATTTCTACTTTTCTTTTAAAGAAATTATTTAATACATAAAGTGAAATGAAAAATTAAGAAAAAATACATTAATATACACATAAGTAAGATTTATGCTATTACTAAATACTATAAATTATAAAACTGTTAATACTATCAGAATCTAAATTTGTTTTGTATAAAAAATTACAATTATATACAATTTAATACACGTTTAACCTTCTCGTATACTTTTAAAAAGCGCGTGTATTTTGGTCAACATATTTAAGACGGTCAATACATTGACAATTTTCGCGCAGTTTGGGTGTCTTCCGAAAGTAAACGCAGTTTTATTTACCACTGTAATAAAAACGCCGGAAAAATCTATACTAAACCAACACTTCCTCTTGCAGCTAAAATAAGACAGGACGCAGAAATTCTTTCTGCGTCCCAAATGCATATACACCGGCTAGACTGAGATTGGTTGTTTGGTCAGGTCTCGTACCATTTGCATAGCAATCGAGGCCACGATTTCATCGCGTTCTAAATATTTAATTCCAATTTATTGTACGTTGTATGTATGCGGCATGCGGTATGAGCTAAAATTTATTTCACAATGACCACAGAATAAGTTAGAAGCTGCGGGATCGTAAAACTGTTTTTTTCGCAATAATTACGCAATATAAATTTGAATATTTTTTTTTTATGGATTTTTAAACGGTATATCAAGGAGGCTGCGTGGCCTTGCGACCTTATGAACTCTGCGTACCTGCGTACCTATAACATATCCACGAAACATTTTTAACCCATTAGCAACTTTTAATCTTGCAGCATCGAAGATATGATGAGTAGCGCTCCATTAATGACTACTTGTATGGAGCTGCAGATTCCGCTTACTCTCATTAATCCTAACTTAGATGAAATTCAGAGCTACTTCGCTCAAGTGTTGAACAATATCACCGACATGACTAAAGACGTTACAATGTGGGGACAAAGAAACCTCAACAAGAAAGATACACGTCGGCGTACTTTGCGATTTAATGGTAAGCGATCATAGGAATTCGCGAATAATTCAGAATTCAAAAGTAAATTTTCAGAAACCGATGACAGAGAGGATAATATGAAGAACTATTACAAGAGCGTCTCGGAACACAAGGAAATCATAAGAATGTTTATGGGTTTACAAGGCGCTATGTTCATGTTAAAACCAGATGTCGTTAAGCTACTAGAGGTAAAATAAAGAAAATTAGATCAGCTCACCGACTTTATCTAATTCACGTCTATTTAAAGAGCTATCTGAGTTATGCGTACCTCTGGGCTGAGACTAGGGAGAAACAAGTTCAAGATTTGGTCGACACCAGTCCTCTTATAGTCGAGATAAGGGAGAAGTTTCAAGAATACGAAGATCGCGCCGAAATGATACGTCAACTTCCCGAAGAGCATAAAATTGGCGCGGTTGAGATTCGAATGGGTAAAAATAATACATATTTAGAGGAAAACTTGTCTAAGAGAGGTTAGCTCTGCAGGCCTTAAAGGCCCTTGGCTTCAGTTTTCTTTGTTGTTTCTCTCCACCTCTTCCTGTCCATGATTAAGTTTTGTCATCTTTCCACCTCCAGAAATTGTAGATCCTCTTTGCATGCGTCTAACCATCTCCTCCGCGATCGTCCTCTCCTTTTTCTGCCGCCTCCTCTGCTCAATACGCCTTTCACTCATCTGGCATTCTTGACATGTGTCCCAGCCATCGTAATCTAGCTGCCCTGGCTTTCTGGTTTATCATTGGTTTGTGATATAGCTGGTAAATTTCCGAATTTCTCCTGCTTCTCCATCCATTTCCCTGTTCCTTGATACCCCTGAAGATCTTCCTTAGCATCATACGTTTCCAAGCGTTCAATTTCTCCTCCTCTTTCCTGTTCATTGTGCCGATTGGTACAATCTAAGTTTCGCTGCTCACGAGATGTTTTTGGTTTTTAGTATGTTGTGTAACACTCCAACCGACTTTGTAGCAGGCAATTAAACAACAACGTTGACAGGGGATCTCCTTGCTTCAGTATTTTTCCAACTTGGAATTTTTCAGACGAGCCTCTCTCCACTCTGCTTTCCCAAGTGTCATTTCTATTAAATTAATGATCATATTTGGAACCTGGAGTGTCCTGAGGACATGGTACAGCTGACCTCTTATAACCGAGTCGTAAGCCTGTCTGAAATAAATAGCATACTTATAGCATACTCAATCTTTGTTCGTAGGTACTGCTCATTTTCAAAACAAAAATTTGGTAATTGGTAGACCTTCCTTTCTGAAGCCTCCCTGGTATTACTGCATCTTTCCATCTTTCAGACACTTTCTCTTTTTCCCATATCTGCTTCTGTTACTAACACCTCACCTCCTTGTTTAATCACCTCAGCCAGTATCCCATTCATTCCTGCACTTTTATTGCTTTTTAGGTTTTTCATTGTTTCTCTTATTTCTTCACTGGATGGAGATTCTGCACGAAACCTTCATTCTTTTCCAATTAAGGATCTGTTTTTATAGTCAAATCATTTCTATCATTAGTGGCACTGGTAACGTAACGTCCAGCTATCGGTCTCAGAGTGCTAAGTTTCGAGCCTCAAACTCACAACTCTTTTTCAGAGTAAGGTCTTCCGTAGTTTACCTTACTCTCCCTAATTTTGACGAATGCTTCATAGGTGAACACCTTAACTCGTTCTACGAGCGCAAGTGTTAATATCGCTTAGCTGACCAATGCTTCCCTGTAAATGGCAAAAGCTATTGCAGATGCGGAAACATGGATTCATTATTGTTACTTAGTTTACTCGTTCTTTCGTCCATTGTTATATATTGAACTGGTGTATATTTACATCGTCAAACGCAGCTTTTATTTGAACACGTACAGTGTATTCAGTATGGCCACTCGGTCAATATGAAATTGCCTCTGACGGATATTAGTTCCTTTTCGGAAGCCTCTTTTCCTCCCCGAGCCACCGATTTACGGAGTGGGGGTACTAAATAATTTAATTAACTCCAGCCAACGACAATTTTGGTGAATCGAAAAAGAAACTTCTCTTCTGTACAATTTCTCCACGTAAATCTTGAAAATCAATGGAACAACTCCCTATAACAAACAACAGGATAAATTCAGAGGCATTTCGAGGATGATTTCATCTTTCGTAACGTTTTTGTCAAGTACGTCAGTGAAATTTATTATTGGACAGTTGCCATCGCAATTCTGGATCACAAAATATCATATTTGAGGCATCTGGTCGCGTCACTGCATTCATTACATTATGCCAAATTAATAAATAGGTTTATTTATCGGAAATTCAGCATCAGATTATATTTGAGAAAGTACTATCAAAATTTGCTGTGGACAAAACAATCGCCATCGCGATTAAAATAATCGGGTGAAGGGACGCCTATTAATTTGATTATATTTGGTCAATCTTTCATCGAGGTAATTCGTATTTTGTGTTCCAAGTTTCAAAATGTATAATATTCAAATCATAGTAAAATTCCAAGGTAGAAGTGACAGTTGGAGTTTGAGAATTGGCAGTTCTCCGTGAATTCCATATAAACATAAAGTTTATATGACATCATCTAGAAATCCAGGTGTCCCAGCCATTTCGTTTAAAAAGAGTGTGTAAGAACACTCCCGAAGCCCCAGTTCATCTAATTATTTAACTAACTTACAAAAATTCCATTTTCTGAACAATTTGCCTGTTTTAAAACATTTCAATATAAACATAAGAACACTGCACAAAGTGGTAATTGTTAATATAAAAATGTTGTCATTATTCAAATGATTGTTGCAATTTTCTTTACAATTATCTTGTTGTTTTATTTGGGCGAATAGTACGTTGTAAATATTGTTATATTATCTGTTATGAATCACGAAGAATTTATTACACTAATGTAGTAACTGCTAAAATTCGTTACATTAGCATTTCAATAAGTACTTACACAATTGCTGAAAAATATGCAAGTTTATTGTAGTAAACGGTGCAAGTGTTGCACCGTTTCCTGCAATATTGCTTCCTAATTGCTACAAATTGTCCGCGTCACGGAACTATTTGTAGTGAAATTTGCTGCCATTGTGGAAATTATTTTAATATTTTTTTGTACGTATATTTTGAGTAGCTGATGTTACTTTATGTAAGCCTTGCGTGATTTTTGATGCGTCACGCAACACACATTGTTATCCTCTCATGTTACTTTTGTTGTCTTTGTAAGAAAATCAAAACGGGGCATAACGAAATTCGGATATAATAATTTCAAAGGAATTAATGCGAATTGGTGTTTTGATTTGTCAACTCATATCAATCATTTAAAAAGTAATAAAAATAGATATCTGAGACTCAAACTTCTTTATAGATAAATTTAAATTAGCTCTGCTAATTGAATCGGATGCATGGAAGCATTTATTGGGAAAGAACTTAGGCTTGAAGTACAAAGATAAATTGACAGAAATGGTGGATTTCATAAAGCAGCAGGAGAAAATTCTAGCCAAACCGATTAACGACTTAGACGATTGCAGGTACGTTAACACCTAATTTTTAGTAAATTTTGGTATTATAGATTTTGGAAGGCTATCTTGATAGATTTTTAGGAAGCAATATATTATAATTTTTAGTAGAGAATTCATATAAAATTAATTTCGATGTTTATACAGCAATATACTACCGGTCGTAAATAAGGGATCGCCAGGATAATTATAAGAAAATATATATTCAAGTGAAAAAATACTTTTATTAGAATAATAAATAGAATTCACCGCGACCTTCTCTTTCCAGTGGCCTATTAGTCCTTAAGCTCTCTAATCACTTATAGGCAAGGTAATTTTCTCTGTCCGAAATCCGAATTATTATCTCTCAAGCTCTCAAGTAGCGTTCTTAATTTATGTTGAAAATGTCATTACTCTAGTACTCTAGTCAAATTCTGACTACTCTACATGGGGATGGGGGGGTGGTCCTGGGGCTCCTCTACCATGCGGAACAGATGTGGATTGGAGGAGTTCCCCACTCTTTCCAGCGCACGAGTTTCCATTTCGTCAGCCACTCCATTAAGTTGTCGTGTCTCCTGAAGTCGTTTCACCACCACATACATAGATAGTTGTACTTGTCAGGTGTGGGGAATATCGCTGGTGTACAAAATAAGGAGTTCTGGTGCCAGCAGTGAACCCCTTGGCATCCCGGACACAATTGGTCTTAGAGATAATAATACGTGACCGTTTCTTACTAAAAAACTTCTACCCATCATATATGATCCCACAAGTGAGAGAAGATTGTTAGCAACACCTATCCCCTTCATCTTCTGTATTAGATTGTGGTGCCAGATCGTGTCAAAATGGGAATCAAAACTTATTTACGAAGTTGCGGGACTATGCGAAATCTAAATATCGTTATACGAAATTACCCCAACATTGGGGTTATTATAAAATTTAGCGAAACCTTGCTACTTTTACCAATTATCTCAAACCAGATCTCCAAAGGTATTATAGAAATATTTACAATTTTTTAATATTTCATCTAGTCTCCTGGTACTTTGTCTGGCGTAAACGCAATCAACAATTATTTTGTTAGCCATGTTCCACTTTTCAGTAGCAATTTAGATTTAGTTTAGTAGATTGTTCAGTAGTAAGACATATAATGATTGCTAGCATTACTTCTACATTAGCAGATGTTGACGATATTAATATTTCCATGATTAAGATTTCTATTCTTAAATTATCTTGTGTAGTTGGTTACTCTTAGCCGTTCCTAACGCTTTCTTAGTGCTGTCTTGTGCTACTTCATTATTCCAGAACAAATACAATCACTAACCTTATTAGTATTACAGTTCCGTAGTGAGTAATGCTGGCAAATACAGCTAAGATAGCACCGCGAACATCTTGTCGGGACGCTAAATGCACCATATGATGGGTTATCGCCAAAATCTTTCCATTTAATATTTCGGGCCCTGATTTGCGCACACGATTGAGCACGCCCATTTCTTTTCGTTTGTGGAACTTACACAAACGCTCGTTTCCACGTAATACTTCTATCCCAGCGACACCTAGCGATTTATTGTAAAATTTGGACTTGTTTTGCACTAAATCGATGAATTATTTATGGCTGTAGTGTATATGTTGTTTAGTAACTTATGAAAATAATTTTGGAATAATATAAGCAGCACTGTTCCGCAATCCAAACATTTTGGATTACGAAATTATTTCCTTCCTTTCTTTACACTTTCTTGCCCGCACACTGCTGTCCTAGTTTCTGTGTGAAGCTGCGGCATAGTTAAAGTTTACAGCTTCTTACATATAGCAGTGTAATATTTATTAAATATTTACTTTTTCAAGATAATTATAGTAAGAGTACGTTATCAAAACAAAAATTATTTTTAACAACATAATTTAAAACATAAACAGATAGAAAATGAAACCTGTGAATTTTATTTTATTTGTGTATATGTACAGTACGTAAAAATAATCACGTGCTCAAAATAATTCCATAAAGCATTGAAAAGGTTTTCAGTTTAGTTAAATATGTACTGAATACACTACAGAGTTCAGATCATATAACGTGTACATTCTGTAATAAGTCACTTTAAAATATAACACCTTGTGTACATATTGCCACTATAATAAAATTAACGATCTGTATACATAAGGACATCTTTTACAGGTTTTCGTTAGCACAAAATGGTTTTGTTTTTTCTTTGTTGTACTATTAAATTAATTTGTAGAGATATTTATTACAAATTAATCTAAAACATAGCATTCTACTTATCAATAATGATAGGAAGGACTGTGGGGTAGCATGACAAATAACACTAAGGTATCGACACACTTCCCATCACAGAAGTTATTATTTGATTAATCCGGAACAGCTGTTTCGAGGATTCATTGATCCTCATTGTCAACCGTACGACCGAATGATGTGAGAGAAAATCTGAATTCTCACATGCCTGTTCTATTCCTATTCTTTAGAAGATATTTACCTACTTTTGCCGCCTGTAAGAAATTCCACGATTTTAATCCCGACAGAAACTTTCTTGGCAATCCGAAAGATAAACCGGATATGAAGGAAAAGTCAGCAATTTATAAAATTGCATGTACTGGCAGTGATAAAGCCTACATTGGACAAACAAAACGAGCGATAGGCACCAGTTACGGAAAAATTGAATCGTCAAGCATAACACATAAATAAAACCGCGTATAAAATTAAATTAGAAAACTTATATATAAAATTAATTAAAAACAAAACCTCGCCGCAAGAATTAGACGCTTACGAAACTATTTACATGACTATCCTACTCAACCCTTATTGATTTATTGGGACACGTTTTATGTTTCGTGCTATAAAGACAAGAGACCGTTTCGTTTATTTTCTGTGTATTTCGCATATTTTAGTGTTAGGGTATAGGTGCAAAAGTAAGTACTTATAGGTACTATTTTCTCGAGAAGATTTTTTCTCACATCATTCAGTTGACAATGAGGATCCATGAATTCTTGAAACAGCTGTTCCGGTTTAATCAAATAATAACTTGTATTGTGCGGTGTGTGCCAATACTTTAGTGTTATTCTACTTTTCTTTTTTAAACATCACCATTATTAAGAGCTTTTAATTTAATTTTATTTATTCTTTTAAATGTATGTATTTTTCATATGTTGTATTAATTAATTAACTTAAATATAACTGCTAAATTACTTTGTTTTATAAAAATTATCGTATTTCTAATCAAAAAGGATAGAAGTTTCGTTACTCAAACATTGTGTTAATTTTTGGCATTTTTTAGCAAGTTATTTCATTAATCTTTTGCTTGTTGAGCATTTTAATTACAGAAAGAATTTATTTTTACTTATAATCTATTGCCATCGCCAAAGAAAGATTCTATTGGTTGTTGAGTAAACTAGGTTCTTTAAAATCCGCATGAATATTTCAAATAACTTTTATTTTTTAAATAATCCGTAGTATTACACTTGTAATGCCCCGTATACCTTCTTTGTGCAAAATTACATGAAAGGTAGATATTATCTTCAACTGTTACTCACTCAAATTTGTATTATTTTACCTTTTACAAATAGATTAGCTATGGCATGCCTACAACGAATCAGAGAAAACTTTATCGAAATGGATTTGGATTTGGGATTGATGGAAGAAGCTTATTCCACCTTCGCCAAGTTCAAGATTGACGTACCAAAGGAAGATATTGAGAGGATCGATACCCTGAGATTTAATTTCAATAACATGGTCAATAATGTAATGCGCGCAACTAATAGCACGAATATTGTTATTGTATTTTGGTAATTTTTTTCAGGCGAAAACGGTGCAGGAGCAGATTTGTCACGTTCAAGGTCCTTTACTCGAAGAACTGACAAACGGTGTAAAAGGTTTCTACCAGGACGTGCTGGAATTCGACAAGGATTTCGATCTAAACGGCCCCATGATACCAGGATTATCTGCAAGAGAAGCAAGCGATCGCGTTTTACTGTTCCAAGCTAGATTCGATGAACTATGGCGTCGCTTCGAAATGTACAGCAGCGGTGAACGACTTTTCGGCCTCGACGTCAACGATTACCCCATCTTACATCAAAGAAAGAAGGAATTTAATTTACTTAACAAGCTGTATGGGTTGTACATTACGGTTAATCAGAGTATCGACGGTTATTTTGATCTTCTATGGGCCGACGTCGACACGGAAGTTATAATGGCTGAATTAGCCGACTTTCAAGGACGGTAATGTTTTACCGACAACACGTTTACGTTTTGATTGCAATTTATTTGTTTGGCACTTTCAGCTGCCGCAAATTACCGAAGGGCATGCGGGATTGGCCGGCTTATTTGGATTTGAAGAAAAAAATCGACGACTTCAACGAAACTTGTCCATTATTGGAGTTAATGGCGAATAAGGTACGTATTTTTTTACAAAATACATGAACAACATAGTCATGGAGAATGCGTTACCATAAAATGTTAATAATTGCAGGCGATGAAAGATAGACATTGGAAACGAATGGCCAAAGTTACTGGGTATCTCTTTGATGTAGAATCACCTACTTTTACGTTAAGAAATGTGATGGAGGCACCTTTATTGCAATTCAAGGACGATGTCGAGGTCTAACGTTCAAATAATATACCTTAATATGTAGTTAGTGTTATACTAAGGTAATTATAATTCTACTAAACATAAATCCCATATCATACAGATAATTTAGCGGTAAAGTACTTAAAGCAGGTCTGACTTTTGCCTTATGCGTATCTGCATAACAGTCTTTTAAATCAGAAATGCGAGAACACAGTAAACCACAAGGCAAATGTTCCATAAAGAAAAATCGTTCTTACTGAAATAATTTCAGCAATTGATACTTTTGGCAGTCGATATTATATTAATTGCACACTGATGGGAAAAGAGGGCATAACTCGAAAAATTTCAAAATAAGGTCGAGCATTTATGTTGTACATACTGATAAGATAGCGAGGTCCCAACGGATTAATTTTGAATGTTTGAGGTTTTCAAAATATATGCTTAGAAAGTGTTTGCTGCTTAAAAAGCAGCGGTTCGCAGTATCACTGCTAATCATTTTCGAGAATCTTATATTTTATCAATTACAAAGACTGCCACCGGCGCATAATGGAACGAAACGACTTTTTTCTAGCCAAAACCTAATTTTCTCAACTTGTCCACATAAATTTAACTATCATTATTTCATGTACTTCCGAAAATACGAGGTGTGGCAATTAAATAACCGGACTGGTGCTACAAAACATTTTATTGATCACCAATTACATTACAAAGTTTATCCCCTTCCATGTACTCTTCTTGCCGATCCCTACAAGGCTCCATACGAATTTTACATTGTCGAAAGCAGTGCTGGAAGTCCGTTTCTGTCAGCTTGTTGAGAACCTTCGTCGCTTTTGCTTTCACCGCTTCCACACTGTCAAATTTTGTCCCCTTAAACTTCGATTTTACTTTAGGAAATAAAAAAAAGGCACAGGGGGCCAGGTCGGTCGACTACGGTGGGTGGTCCAACACGGTGATGCCGGATTCCGCAAAGAACGCCTTCAAAGACAAGGCGGAATGGGCATTGTCTTGGTGGAGCATCCAGGATTTGTTCTTCCACAAATCGGGTCTTCGTCTTCTCACTCGTTCACGAAGGGTAGTTTGAACCTCGACGTAATAATGTTGATTGACTGTCTGACCTTCGGGAACCCAGTAGACGTAGACAATTCCACGCGTATCAAAAAAAAACAATCATCATGGTCTTGAATTTAGACTTGCTCATTTTCGCTTTTTTTGCCGTGGTGAGCTTGGCTCTTCCAATGCATCGATATGTTTAACAATTCTGGATCATCATCAATGTTGTTAAAAGGTTAGCACAAATGTTAATTCTCGATTTCTTTTGCTGTGGAGTGAGAAGTTTTGGCACCATTTTTGCGCAAACTTTCTGCATGTTGAATGATTCATGCAAAATCTGACGGACAGTTTCTTTGTTAATTCCTGAAATTTCAACAAGAGCCGCGGATCGTCTTCGGTCGTTTCACGTCCCTCCTTAAACCATTTACACCACTCAAAAACTTGTGTACACTTCCTTTAACATGGCATGAGCTTCTGTAGCAGTTTTTCCCAGTTTCACAAGAAACTTGAGGTTAACTCGTTGCTCGATCTGAGCACTGCATTTTTCTGACGCGACGCTAGCGTAAGGACGTGAACGGACAATTGCTACAGCGAGACTGAGCGACGTACAACCGTGCCCATCAAGCTCAGGGTGGGGGAAGAATCTACAAACATAGATATGTTCAAACCTGCCGTGGCGTGCTCGCTGTTTGCCGATGGTAGCACCAGTTCGGTTATTTAATTGCCACACCTCGTATATGTACTTCAAGTATTTGACCATATTAATTTGCAAAAATGTATCTTACATATTTGTAAATTGCATTCAAAGTTAAGTATGGATGAGTACGCTTATTAGACTAGAACATCAGTTATATATTATTACAAACATAGAAAACTGTGCTTCGGCAATTCAAAGTTAAATGGAGTACAATGAAAAAAACACGATTTTTAAGCCAAAAATTCTCTATACATAAAAACAAGCACATTGTAACAAAGTATCCATTAGAGAACGCAAGTTGGATTACATACCATAGGCGTCGACTTCATGACCGAATTTCAATTCTTGTGCAATATGGATTACTACGATATATGTATATTATATTACATATTTATTCCTTCAATGATAGAAAAATCAAATTGTGTTCTCTCTTCTCCAGTATCCACTTATTTATAAAAAAGCTCAAAATTTTAAGACTTTTCGGAAACAGCAACAAACGTACTTCTTCCATCATTTTATTTAATAAAAACTTGTTCAGATGGTTAATTAAATGTTTTCGGATCGGTCATTCTACCACCGTATAAAGTGACTTAAATTTATCTGTCTTCTAATTATAAAATGCGTTTTTTTAGTTCCTTACAACTAAAATCCTCTTTTTAAAAACGGTTATATATCTTATAAGTTTATCAATCACTTTTATTGCCTAAACGTACGTCAATATCAGGTAAAAACTAATAGAAAATAATAAATCATATTAAACAATGAAATTATAAATTTAGTAAATGAAATAAATTATAAAAGCAAAAAATATAGTATGATGCCTCATATGGATAATTCAAACATATGGGCCGACAACGAATTTGTAAAAGCAATTCGTGTATCCAGTATTAGGATACTTTAGAAGTTAGGGAATCTTCCAAACATACACTACATTTATCAGACTGGCCAAAGACAGCAAAGGGAGCCTTAGATTACTGGCAGATCATATAGCCCTAAAATATCACTTACTTAAACTAGGAAAAGTTGAAGATCAAATTTGTTGTCTATGCCAAGAAGATCAGAAGAACACATTCTATATAAATGTGTTGGCATCAGTCGTACATGACACCAACAATTCAGTAGACCACTCCTATTGAACTGAAGGAAGAAGATCCTAGAGTAGTGCTAAGGTTCATAAAAAGCCTCCAATATTCTAACGCACGGAAGGACATTTTGTTACAAAAGATCTATTAAGGTCGCAGTGACTAAAGGTATCTGTGCCATGGTCTGACTATAATAATAATAATAAATCTTTGAAACATCGTTCAAATAGCTTAAAATATTAGTACTAATGTATGGAAGAAGCAATAAATAAAAGTTAATAAATTTTAGAAATCACGCAGGGCCACTTCTGTAACCGCTACTAGCTTTGCAATTTTTTGCAATTAGAAATGTTAATATTACTGTAGCAAATTTTGGTGGTTTCTGTAAATCCACTGTTGGAAAAGTTGTTTCACGGGTAGTGTATGTTCTAGCTAGCCTCAAACAAAATTACATTAATCTTCAAACTCTAGAAGAGAACAGAGCTAGTGCAGTAGAATTTCATAGAACAACTCGGTTTCTACAAGTATTTGTAGCTGTCGATTGTTCACAAGTGAAATTACAGTCACCATGTAAGTATCAATGATTAAAGAGTGACACATCAGCACATCCAGCAATGAAAACTTTAACCTACCTTGATATTTTGTCAAGACATTATTACAAATAAACAAATTCTTTAACAAATTCTCTAGAGGTGAGTCAGTATCGCTAGTTTAGGATAAATTGTTTAATGTTCTGTTTTATTAAAGGGAGATTAAATCACTTTGGGAAGGCGCATTTTATTAACCGTCAGATAAATCTGTCTATTAAACTCCTGTTAGTTAAAAAGGGCTTTAAAATGAAATGGTAGGACCGGCCCTTAATGTCAAAGATTGTAATTATTGTGGATTGTAACCGTCAAATTGGAAAGCAGATTTATTCTTTTTGCTACTTAAATTTTCGGAATAATCATTAGAAGATACAAAACGTTATAAGCGGATGCTTAGGAGATTCAAACAAAAAGAGAATAAAATAATATATCGCGTTAGTAAGTTACGTAGTAAAATGATTCGCTAAAATATACGGACATTGTTGCAACGTTTGCTCGCTATGAAAGTAAAAGGGCGTGGAATCGCGAGACAGAAATGAATCAGAATCAGTAACAATCCAACTGCTGTCAGAGAACCATCGATCTAGACTATAGTCATGCATTATACCCCTAGTGTCTCGAAGTTATACTGTGCAATACAAATGATGATGATTCGGTCACATGTTCCTAACCCATGTTCGTTGAGTAATCAATTCATGTACAAGTTAGTTCCTTTGTAAATAAACAAATAATAATAGTAAGTTTCTTAGATAAAAAAATTTAAAAATCCGATTCCTTTAGTCAGTTTTTTTTTAATGAACTATAAAGTTATTACGTGAAAATAAGGGCCTAACATGTTTGATTTATGGTTAGTAAAATTATATTACGTACGTTATTATTATATTCGTGTATTTTATTCGAAATGCACCTATACGGTACATCTAACCAGATGTAATTCCAGGATATTTGTATAAGCGCAGTAAAAGAACGCGATATTGAAGCGAAGTTAAAACAAGTTATAACCGATTGGGCCGTCGTTGAGCTCTCCTTTTCTCTTTTCAAGAATCGTGGCGAGCTTTTACTTAAAGGTAGCGAAACTGGAGAAATTATAGCTTCACTGGAGGACAGCTTAATGGTGCTCAATTCATTGTTAAGCAATAGGTATGTTGACTTTCCGTAGATTTTAACATTTTCTTATTTGCCTTGTTTTGTTACCTAGATATAACGCTCCATTTAAAAAAGATATACAATTGTGGGTGAGCAAGTTGGTAACAACTTCGGAAGTATTGGAAAAATGGCTCACAGTACAGAACTTATGGATTTATTTAGAGGCTGTCTTCGTTGGAGGCGATATCGCAAAACAGTTGCCTGCAGAGGCGAAAAGGTTTTCGGTAATCTTATCTTCTAACATTATTTTTAAAATAACTCGAAATTAGCACCCGTTACTTGGAATAAATAATATTGGACTACCGATTTTTTAGAGTATCGATAAATCATGGGTGAAGATCATGACAAGAGCCCACGAAATTCCAAACGCGGTAGAATGCTGTACCGGTGATGAAACGATGGGTCAACTCTTACCGCACCTCTTAGAACAACTGGAAACATGCCAGAAGAGTTTAACGGGTTATTTAGGTATTAGAAACATTACTTCTATGTACTATAAAATACATTCTAGGGAAATTTCTGTAACATTGGGGCAATGAACCTGATAAAATTATAAATGGCGCAGAGCCTAAAAGTTCCTCCAGCTTCTTTTATAACATTCTCTCTCTGTGGCGGGGGTGTTAGGAGGTTACTATATCTTCAGTCAACGATGATCTTGGGGGAACGGCTACGTAACTTTTCTTCTTCCAATTTTCTTCATATTAAAAATTTACATATTTCAGGAAATATTTTCCTACAACAATTTGCAGTATAAATTGTGTAGTTGTTGGTAATGTCAAATGTCATAGAGTATCATAGAGTCAATTGCGTCTTTCAGTTTTTCAGTTGCGTCCTTGCATTGCATGCATTATGCTATTTCTGGAAAAAGAAAATTATATTGACATTTGTTTCTAGTTTCTAGTGCTTAAATTCAACGTTAATTACGAAGTGAGAGTCAAATATAGGTCATGGTATTCGTGGAATCATTGGTGGAATCATATTAGCATTAATTTTTTGGTTATTGTTACTAGGCAATCTTTTCATGTGTAATTTAATACATCATTGTAAGCCTGTAGGAATCGTTTAAAGGTATGGACACGCGGCGTCTTAGGCGCCATGCCATCTTGCGTTAAGCAGCCCAGGAGCTGCTCGATAGGTGGTAAGAGTCTGCATCCCGAGTTGTTGTCGCTATTCTCTAGACGGCATGTTTCTCAACGCTAGGTGGCGTGGGGAGATATATCGTGATTCTGTGTGGAGAATGGCAACATATACTCGGAAGGTGAAAAACAATTGCGAAGCAGAAGGGCACGTACGGAACCGCGCTGATGACGCCGGGTAGGCAGAAACATGTTCGCGGGTTTACGCTGTCCCTTTTCCTCGCTTTGTTTTTTGCCGGGAATGATTCCACCAAAACCACCATAGCATTAATTTTTTGGTTATTGTTACTAGGCAATCTTTTCATGTGTATTTTAAAACACTGTACTTACACTACCGTCGTGAGTTTAATCGAGTAGTTCAAAAATGTGTGGGTTAAGATATCAATGGTTTATTTTCAATAACGTTTTATAATACTATTCGTCACAAAATCCAAATTGTGTCAAAGATAAAATTGTATTTGCTATTCGTTAAAATAATCGCCTTTATATTATCGTTATCGATTGCACCCCAGATACCAAGGTTCTCCAAAGTGCTACTTTGCTCATTAGAAGTAATTTTCATAATTCTCTATCTAAGTGGTATCAGATCAACAAGATTGCAGTCCGATCTCTGTGACGGCCACTCCAAGGGTAGTCATTGAGTTTTCCTCAAAAGGTATCAAAGGTTGTACGTGATTGCGAATTCTAGCACGTTCTTGTTCAAAAATTCCCGATGAGGACTAATTTTAATAAAATAAGCAAAGAAAATAGGCGTTGAATAAGCAATAACCTATGCGTTATCGTTGACGTTCACGTCTACATCAATTGTGAAACCACCTTAGGTCTTTTTACAGTCAAAAAGTATAGCATGCGAATGAAAACTCGATATTCGAAGTTTTCCAAAATTCTATATATCATAAATGTACATTTTCTAAACCTAATTTGCAGAATCAAAGCGTTTATGTTTCCCGAGATTCTTCTTTATATCCGATCCGGTTCTGCTAGAGATTTTAGGCCAGAGCTCCGATCCGCAATCCATACAACCGCATCTCTTGAGCTTGTTTGATGCTGTTTATAGAGTAAGCTATTATTCCGCATATCATTTTACGCAAACAAAAAATACAATAATGTCTATATGCACTTTTATTCAGGTGGAATTTGACGAACATCAACCAGATCAAATAAACGCGATGCTGTCCAATTTAGGTGAAAGGATAGCTTTCGAAAAGTCTGTAGTATGCACTGGGGGAGTTGAAATCTGGTTGAACAGTCTATTAACCGCCGTTAAGGATACAGTTAAGAACGTTATCGCGTCAATGGCGCAATGTCTGGTCGATCCCGAATACGATTTCATAAAAGGATTTGTTACCTTCTGCGGACAGGTACGTACGTTGGACGAACTGTATTAGTATTCGAATTGTGATATGAATGCTATTGCCTCTCAGGCCGGTCTGGTAGGTGTCCAGATTTTATGGACAAAGGAGGCTGAAATCGCCATACGCAAAGCGCGAGTTGATAGAATCATCATGAAAGTAACTAATCAGAAGTTTCTGGATCTTTTAAATAATCTGATTGAACTTACAACCAAAGATTTGACTGTTATGGATAGAATACGCTTTGAAACTATGGTAACCATACACGTTCATCAGAGGTGAGTGCATAGCATAATGTAGGATGCATATAATTTGGCAAAAAAGGTGTATGTGGCGGCGTTATTATTTGATATCTGGGTCCTGTAGAATCCGCTATTGCGGCAACTGATGGATAATTCTTGCAGTAGAAAATGTTATTTTCAATAAATAAGTAATTTTTATCCAATTTGTTCTACGTAGAATCAAGTTCGGTGTCTCCTTATTATTAGAATTATTATACTCGTTCGAAACAAGATTTGAATCATCGACCCAAGGATGACTAAGGCCAAGAATAGACGACCGTGGAAAACGCAGCGTTCTTTTTCTCTGTTGGAATTGTTTGCGCGCATCACGCTAAGTAAACATTCATCAGCTGCACCACATTAGAATCAGTGAGATTCATTCAATCTGCATTTCTCGCACTACGTTTCATAAAGGAAGCTAATTCCTAGACTAATTGTTGATAAATTTCTAAATTTAATATCAGTGTGACGCGGCTCGCGTACTATCCTATGATTATTTACAATTAGAAATGTTTAGAGTGTATGAATCTAATCTGGCTATAATTATGCTCTTTTACAGAGACATATTCGACGATATTGTCAAGCTAAAAGTTCGAACGCCTATTGATTTTGAGTGGCAGAAACAAGAACGATTTTACTACTATGAAGAGACTGACGATGTCATCGTTAGAATTACGGATGTTATTTTCAACTATCAAAATGAATACTTGGGAATAACTGAGCGATTAGCCATTACACCGTTAACAGATAGATGCTACATTACCCTAGCCCAAGCTATATGTATGTAGAAATGCAATGCTTTTATTTCATTACAAAAACCCTGAATTTATTCTTTTGGACTTATATAGTATGAAGTACAATATGATTATAAAAAAACGTAATCAAAGTGTTTTTTGCATCACTTTTTATGTTAGTTACAACTACATCTGACAGTTAAACCCAAGATTGAAACTTCAAATTATGTTTGATATTTATGGACAAGTTTGACAATTCAAATTACCTTTGATGTTTATTGACGTATCTTATCAAGTTTAAAGCATGTTTACCACAGATCAACATTTATCATTGAAAGCTATTTTCGTAATAGGCAAAAGCAACAGAATGGAGAATGACTTTCTTCTATGCAACTATGTATAGATGAATTTTGTCTTCAGTTTCCACATTTTACAGTATTATATCTTGATTTATATCAACAAATTGTTCGTTGCGTTGCTGTTTCATGAAACTGGTGTAGTAACTCGCAAACCCGGTAGTAGTAGAAAAGAATTGCTGAAACTATTGCGAATGTGAGGAGGCGTATAGATCATTTACCTAAAAAATTAGAAAGCTTTCACAGGAAATTAATTTGTCGTATGGTACTTGTCAGCATACTCTTAGAAAATATCTCGAAAAATATCCATATAAAATTCGTGTTGTGCAAGACCTCAAGCCCATGTTATTGTTATTAAAGGTAAAATATTTCTCATCATCTAAACAACGCTTTTTGTGCAACTTTTGGATTGGTCCTCATCTTCCTACATCGAATTGGAATAATTTCCATTTATTTATCCGTATATTTTGCTGCTTTTTGTCTTTTATAATGTTTTAAACCATCTTTTTTCAAATTTCTTGGTATACAAGACTGAGACACTTTAAACTTTGCCGCCATTTGTCGTTGCGATATTCCAATCTTGTTTTCCATCAATCACATCATTTTTGTAACTTGACCTTTACTTAGCTTTTTCGCTCTGCCTTTTTTTTCAAGTTAGTAGTAGGTTTGCCATCGTAAAAACGTTTTATGATGCTATAAATGGTGCTCTGGCTAAAATGTTTTTTTGTAAGGTGTCTCACCATTTCCGCCGGGGTCTATCTTCCAAGGGCAGAATAAATACGTTTTCGCAAATTTTCAATAGCAGCAGTTTTCATTCTTACAACTAACAAATAAACGATTTTCTGTTTAAGAGAAACGTTCGTACAAGACATTGACGTTTGACTCATTTGTCAAAAAAAATTCTAGAGCCTACTACCCTAATTTTTTAAATCTCCAGCTACTTTTGCATCAGGCGTTAGTCCTTAATAAAATCATTTATCAGTAAATGTACTTTTATGTAATGCATTGTATTAAAGAAGCTAGCGGTAAATATTAATTGAAGAAATAGAATTTTCTCTACGCTACTGATAATCAGGAGTATATTCCAGAACCAATCGCTAGCGTACTTTGCCTCACTTTACCTGCGCACTGGCATCCCAATCGCTCTCCAAGATAAACGCTGGGTACTGTAACTACCCGATTCCATTTGCAGTTCTTATACCGATGCCAAGTGACAAACTCTTCGAAGGCTCCTTATAGAAATGTTAAAAGTTTGAAAGTGCAGTTTAGCGGGACATTTACGATTCAAATGATCCCTTTTTGGTGCCAAGAGACCCCTCATCGCATCGTTTTCTAATTCATCTGGGAATGGCCCGTCTACATAATGCAAGTCGCACCATAGTTGATCTCGAAAATACGAATTTCTTGACTATAAAAGTTTTCATTTAGCCAATGATCCACTTTTCCACTTCCATACTGATATATCAAATGCCAATGTTTGTGCAGTAATTTATGATAGCAGACAAGATATATTTCTTTTTATTTAAAAAAATATTTCGTTTCCAAAGTGGTAACATTACTACGCCCAATCGCCCAATGCTAAATTTGGATTATTTGGGTTGTAATGTATTTTCTGTATTAAATTAAAGCATTGTGTAATAAGTTATATTATCAACGCCTCTTCCAGGGATGAATATGGGAGGAGCTCCAGCTGGTCCAGCAGGTACCGGTAAAACCGAGACCACGAAGGATATGGGTCGGTCTCTAGGCAAACTAGTAGTAGTGTTTAATTGTTCTGATCAAATGGACTTCCGTGGTTTGGGTCGAATATTTAAGGTAACAGGAAATTAAAGATAGTTGAGAAGCGGACTTTCAGAATGTATTTTGTCACGGGTTTCGATTTTCAGAAAATGGAAAAATGTATGTATGTAATTTTGAAGAGAAATTGATATTGCTAAATGTTAGCTAGTATATTTTGGAGAGCAACTACAAAATCCATTTTTGATTGTCTAGATAAAACGAAATATTTTTGTACGCTCTGGATTAAAAAAGAAACAATAATAATATCAAATTACTAAATTTAATATTAACTTTATTCTTTAGTAATTTAAGCATCAGATACCCTCAATTTTAATTGTGCTGTCATTGTCATTGCATTGCTCATCTTCATCTACATCAGACGAAATTTTATGCACTCCAGTATGTGACAAATAAATGAGTAGACTCGATAGATTGGACAAAACGCATTTTGGTTGTCGTTGGATATACGACGAAATGGCATGTTGTTATGAACAATGAGAGAGTGAGATAGATCCTACAGTATTTAGGCCACGATAGGCAGATTATGTATCCTCTCTAGACTGCTGAGCCCTTTAGGCCGTCCATCACTGTCTTGGCATAGATTAGGGCGTTGTCCAGAGATATCGCCGCTTGTCACTCAGGACGATCCTTCTAATTAACGTCAGCTCAGGACACTTGCAGAGGAAGTGCTCCAGCCCTTACATGACAGGTCTTCGGCTAATCCCATTCTGTGGAGGTTCCCCTTTAACCGGCAATGCCTAGCCAAAATCTGAACAACCATGTGAAGATCCGTTCTGGACAGTCTCAGATATCTTAATACAGTCCGCTTGTTCGGATACGTCAACGTGACTTTAGCAAGAATTAATTTCATCTCTTCAAGAATTTTTTATGGGTTATAGTTCTGATCCTTTCATAAAGCGCATACGCAAGCGGTCGAATGTAGGGTTTTGGGCCGTGTATAGTACTGCTGCCCGCTTCTTCATTTCCAGGATTTCCATTGTGGCTCTTTAGCCATATTACGTTGATATTGTTTGTTTCAGAGACTAAGTAAGGATAGAACGCTATGGTAGTCTAGTAGTAGATTCGACGTTATTGGTCAGTTTAATGCTGACAGTAAAGAGGTTGACGTTTAGCTTAGGTTGAGCTCCTCAAAATATATCAAAAACCAACAAAGGAACTGGAGTAGGAACTCCAGTTCCTTTGTTGGTTTTTGATCCGTCAGCGAAGACTGTCCTCATCGCTATCGATCTGTTAGTGTATCGAAGAATGGTAGTGTTTGTTGTAGATAAAAAGAGGTGAAATGTTATCCGTCTCCGCCTTCAGGATCGGCAATCTCTTGCAAGCGTTCTTCCAGAGCTTGCGGTGAATTTCATCACGTATTACAACGTCGTCCTGCATTATACCATTGCATAGCAATCGGATCATGGTAACCAACGCCACTTCTTCGGCAACTAAGTCAAAAGTCAAAGAGGCAAAACATGATCTCCATAGCCGCCATTGGCGTAGAAGCAGCCCTTTGTGTCTGCATTAGTTTTTTAGTTGCGACCGCGTTTTCCATACTAAGCCACCAAGTGACCGCGCGGTATGTTAGCATTCATGTGGTGACTGCAGTGTAAATTCACCCCACAACCCCTTCCCCACCTATTGCGGCACTGTCCAAACGCAATTATACTAGTTCTGTTAACCTTATAATCAATATGCGGGATCCACGATAGCTTCTTATCGAAGATAATACCAAAGTATTCGACCTCCGAGCCAAGGCTAGGCGGTACATAATACTTATCTTTTTTTCCTTGTAGGAGTAGGACCATCTCCAATCTTAATTGGGTTGACGGATAATTCGTGATCCTTGCACCAGTATTCAATACTTCTTAATGCCATTGTGTACGCTCACAAAGTATGCTTTCATATTAACCGCCTACTAATATCGCCAAGTCCTCAGAGTAGATAGTCGCATGGAAGTCCCTCGCGTCTAGGCAGGCTATCTATTAATAGATTCCATAGTAGCGGTGATGACCTTGATGACCCTTGACTATCATGTCTCGGATGTTGTCGCGGGACAGGCTGACAGTGATGGTTCGTTTTGCGTGGTGATCTTCATTTAGCCGTTTTTCAGCTGAACAGAGTACAGCCTAGGAAATGTATGTTGATCAAATGCTGCAGAGTTTCTTTGGTGGGGTTTCTTTGTATGGCTGCCATTATCCCTTTTCAGTCTTTTGAAAGAGTCTTTTTAAGTCTTGCTGCGTCGGAGACACTATCCCCTTGTAGAACGTTCTCCAAGACGCTCTCTGCTTTTGTCGTGCGATTTTGTTATACTCCCTGAGATTACGTTTATACATTTTTCAGTAGGAATGGAACTTGCTACGCACAAAACGGCATATGAATGTCCCAAGAAACTGTCTTTGATGATTTTTACTGCTATCGTTCAGAAGATAGAACTTTATAATTTTGACTTTTAAACAAAAACGCATTTTGAATACTGCTCCTCTATTATGATTTCAATATTCATTGCGATTCGTATATAGTTTTTAATTTCTGCATAGGGTTTAGCCCAGTCTGGTACATGGGGTTGCTTCGACGAATTCAACAGGATTGAGCTGCCTGTACTATCGGTAGCCGCCCAACAGATATATATCGTTTTGTTGGCAAGAAAAGAACGAAAGCCATCCTTTGTATTCAGGTAAATACTGTCTTCAATCATTGCTCGAGTAGCAAAAAATTTGCAACTGTATTTTTACAGCGATGGCGACACTGTTACAATGAACATAGAATTCGGAATGTTTCTCACCATGAATCCTGGTTATGCAGGTCGTCAAGAGCTACCGGAAAATCTAAAAATTCAGTTTCGATCTGTCGCTATGATGGTACCAGACCGGCAAATTATCATCCGAGTAAAGATGGCCTCATGCGGGTTCAAGGAGAACGTTATTCTGGCAAGAAAGTTTTACACACTGTACAAATTGTGCGAGGAACAGTTGTCGAAACAAGTATGTGTAGATGTATATGGTTAAATATATTCAGACAAATTATTTTAATATGATCCGTAACTCAAATACATTTACTCGATTTTAAAAGTCTCCGTAGATATTTTGTAGTTGCATCTAGGCAAATTTATTTTCATTGCCAACTATGATTACACTGCATATTTTCATAAATTGGTTCATCTCAGACTTCAATAACAATAACCGATTGATAACAGGTTCTATTAAACGCATAATTAAGAAGTAACAACTTAAGCTGTAATAAAGTAGTTTTTGCTGGTGGCTTTTGTTCCGTATTACCAAGGCTCAGCTACCATATGCAAATGAGCACTAACATTTCTTTCACTCATCTTTGGTCATTTCTTATATTTTTTTAAAATTCGCATATTTTTCTGTATTCAAGTCTTTACTCAAAACTGAAGAAGTTAGTGACTTTATTGTAAAGGTTATGTGATGGTATGCTACTTTAACTACCAACATACACTGAGCCGGTTAAGTCTATATTCAGTAACAATACGAGGTTCACTACATAAACCAAATCCTTTTTACATGTGGTGACGACCCAACGGATACACACATTGCGACACTGAGCGGCTGTACATACGGGCTTTTAATTGCAACAGTGGAATACTATGTACGTATGTACATCGTGGAGATTGTGACTCAGCTCCCGCATCCCCCTACTACGGTTACACTCGTCTCATCCAGCAGCGTATGCCTTCAGTGCGTTAACAGAGGCAGTAGGCATAATGTCGTTGGGACAGAGAACGATTACGGAACTTACGTATTATGTATTCGCAAATTATGTTGAAAATTAGTTCTCATATTTATGCGGTTGCTGCTAGGAGGCGTATACGAAACCAAAAAGTAATTCTAAATAAGAAATGAAAAATATTCTGATGAAATAAAAGAAAAGAAAAATAAATACTCTACATAATTATGTACAAAATAAATAAAAATTCTAAACCGCACTACGACAACGTTACTTGCTGTATCTCTTCTCGCATCCGCCCTGGCTCTGTCGAACGAACTCGTGCTGGCGAATATAATCGATAAATGCGTTGTTGTCGAACTGTGTTGTTTTCTTCATGTTGTATGTACAGCCGATCTGTGTCGCAACGTGTATACATTACGAAGCTTGTCATAACCACAGAAGCATTTTAATAAAGAATTTTGACTCTTGATTCTTCTGGCTTCTGTGGTGTGCGAAGTTTACTATTTTGCAATATGCGACCTAAGCAGATATTTTTAAAATTCGCGGACAATATCACTTGGCAGTTCCGGTAATAAAGATCATATTCGCCAGGAAGTTAACAAAAGTTTATGACCGGAACTACCAACTTAAATCGCCGGCGAAATTTTAAAATGCCTACTTGGGGAATGGTGACTCGAGATTGTATCGAACCCACCAGAAAAATTTGCCACCAATCCTAGTGGGACAACGCACAACGCCTAACTCTGCCACGGTCGGGAGCAGGCCTTCTTACACTGGGCCACCGAGCCGTTATCTTAACATCAATTTAGCCTCAATTTAAGGTATTTGGAGCGATTGATACACTTTGGTACATAACCGATATATACCGATACATGCATTGAAGTAGAAAATATTGAATGACGAATCCAAAATTCAATATTTACTTGTCATTTGTTATTTGACATAGGTTATTTTACCTTTGCCACTAATTTTGTCATTTGCTAATGTGCTATATATACACCGGGTGTCCGTTTCAAAATGGACACCAGCTCTATCTCAGCAATGGTAAGTCGTAGTGATTACAACAAAAATTAACGATCTAGATGACCACGAGCATTTCATTAAAAATAGTTTTAATTTCCGGATTGACCGCTGGAGGACGCAACCAATGTGAGACAGTAGAAAAACCATAATTTCTCGAAAAACTAAAATGGAGTTATGGGTTGATATTACAGTTAGTACATGGCCTACGCAATGCTGCATAAATTTATCTTAACACTTAATGACGTATTCTTTCAAACAAAATGAGGGCGTGAGGTTTGTATATATGAAAGAAGTCGCAATAAGGCTGGTTTGCTTTAACGGACTTTTAAGAACTTGAATTCGTTTTAGAGACAAATTTGGGAAGATTAAGAAATCTCATTCAATTGGAGCATACATTTCTCTAATCGAACGCTAATGAGCGCCATTTAAAAGTAATATTTTTAATTTTTTAAATGGAAAGATATATTTATTGTGAGTTATTATTGACAATGACTCGAGATAGAAAAGAGTAGAATAATTAGCGTTATGTAATTTGGCGGCTTGTTGTTTCATGGTACCTTGTGACGAACCGTTAACCGTCTGCGAGAATTCCGAGACTTTTAAGCTGAAAAGAGATTAAAATTATTAGTAGAATAATTTTCTGTTAATTCATTAAATTACATAAGAAGACAAGCAGTGTATCGACAATTAAGCGAATTCGACAGAGGCCGAATTATTGGTTTGCGCGAAGCTAGTTTTTCATTTGGGGAAATTGCTAACCGTGTAAATCGAAATCGGTCTACTGTAATGCGAGTGTGTCGTGCATGGTTTGAAGATGGCCAGGAACGTGGTAGAAGAGGAACTGGGGCTTCAAGAAGAACGAATGAGCGTCAAGATCGTCGCTTAAGACAACTGGCATTTAGAGACCGATTTTCCTCTACTCGGGCAAGTGGTGACCAATAGTTTGGTGGAAAAGGTCGCCGTGTAACCCTTAGAACAGTTTATCGCCGAATCCGAAGTTTTGGGTTAACATCATATCGTCCGCAACTTGTGCTTCCTTTGACTGCGGAACATTATCAGCAACGGTTACAATGGTGCAATGCGAGATCTCATTGGAATCTTGAATCGCGTCGTGTTGTGTTTAGTGACGAATCAAGATTTTGTTTAGGCATGCACGACGGTTGTCAGAGAGTCAGAAGAAGACGGGGTGAACGACGGAATCTTCGATTTACCGTTGAGAGGCACGTACACCGCACTGTGGGTGTTCTGGTTTGGGGTGCGATTACTTATGGCAGCAGGTCTCTCTTGGTGTTCATTCGAGGCAATATGACAGCACAACGGTACATTGCGGAAGTGGTCGGAACACATCTTCTGCCATACTTACAAGGGCTCGAAAATCCATTATTCCAGCAAGATGCACGTCCTCATGTAGCAAGGTTTTCCTTGAACTTCTTTGAACAGGCCCATATTAGTTTTTTGCCCTGGCCTCCAAGGTCTCCAGATCTTTCTCTTATCGAACATATATGGGACATATTGGGTAGAAGGTTGCGAAACTTGCAGCGCCCTCCTTTGACTTTGGATGCTTTGAGACATAAGGTGCAACTTGCATGGGAGGCAATACCCCAAGACGAGATAAACCACCTTATTCAATCAATGCCACGGCGTGTAAATGAATGTGTAAATCAGAGAGGCGGCCCCACACATTATTAACAATTATTATAAAATTTTGTTTAACTAATAAAGATTTTCTTCCCAAATGTTGATCATTTATTACTTTTTCATAGGTGAATATTCCTGCCAAATTTCATCCGGAAACCCCAACCCCTTCCAGCGGTTGCAATTTCTATGTCACTGAGTATATGACTAAATAAATACCCATGGTATCATCTAGTAGCGAGATACATACCTTGCTAAAGCCGCTAATGTATAAATTCTGTTGTCATTGTCATTGTCTTGGTGCTCGATCAGAGGTTTCTTACTCTCCTCAAATTCCTCTTTAAAACGAATCCAAGTTCTTAATAATCCTTTAAGGCAAACCAAACCTATCGCAAATTCTGTCTGCAATTTGAAAAAATACTTTAGAGTCTGTAGGAACGAATCACTTTTAATACCTGGATCTTTGATGCCTGCAGATATATTGCAATATCTCGACAGACACAATCTTTATGTGCCAAGTATTCACTAATTAATTAATATATTGGCTTCTCTACTCGTCGAACGGAAGCCAATATATTAATTACCGATGAAGACTTTTCAAGTAAAAGGCGTAATGCATTTACAATTTTAGATCTTGTTAGAATAAGTTCTCTATTTAGTTGTATGTATATTGTTTTACTTTCTTATTCATTGGCATTTTAATGAGTGTATATACAACAGGTTCACTATGACTTTGGTCTAAGGAATATACTTTCTGTACTACGAACCTTGGGAGCACAAAAACGAAGCCATCCTACCGACACCGAAGAAACCATCTTGATGAGAGTATTAAGGTTTTTAGAGAATAAATCACCAATAACAATTTATCTTAAATGGTTTCTGTAATTATTAGAGATATGAACTTGAGCAAGTTAGTAGATGAAGATGAACCGTTGTTCCTTTCTTTGATCGAAGATATGTTTCCCGGTGTCAAATTGTCCACATATTCGTGGAAAGATCTTCAAAGAGCTATTACGAATCAATCCGCAGCAATGGGTTTGGTAAATCACCCGTCGTGGAATTTGAAAATTGTCCAGTTATATGAAACGTCTTTGGTGCGCCATGGATTGATGGTATTGGGTGGGTGTTATTGTTACTACAATTACAAATTTTTAATTTGTTACTTTAAGTACCGTCTTATTTCAATGCAACCCTACTTTCTTATAGGACCAACTGGTGCCGGGAAAACCAAATGTATGCACTGCTTAATGAGATCGATGACTGAAAATGGGTTACCGCATAAAGAATTACGAATGAATCCCAAAGCGATAACAGCGCCTCAGATGTTTGGCCGTCTAGATGTGGCAACCAATGATTGGACAGATGGAATATTCTCGACGCTATGGAGGAGAACGTTGAAATTCAAAAAGACAGATTTTTGCTGGTATGGTGCCTTGTTTACTAGTTTTTGCTATGGCTAAATAATTCAAGTGGCAATGTGATCATTTAGAAGCTTATGAGGTTGACAATACCAACAGAATGGAAACATCGTGCAACTGATGAACTTGCATTTCTTATTTTATTGGCTATGGTTATATGAAAGCAGTAGTAGAGTTTTTGTAAAACTAACGTTAAATTAGCAGGAAGCACTAAAATCACTTACCCAATTATATCTATACTTAATAGTCAAGTGGTTGTAACGTTACTATTCGTTTTAAAAATGAAATATGCATTTCATGCAATTCCTTTGTATTTTAGTTTGTGGGTTTATACAGTAAGATCCAAAGTATCCCCCCCCCCCCCTCCATGCTAACATTTGAACGATAGAAGCTAGCGTCTTTAGAAAAAAATAGGTCAATTTCTATTTTTTATGAACTAATTTTTGTCGTTATCGGCTGTTTAATTGCATTTCCGGTATCACGGGCAGTGAAGTCAACTTTCTTATTTTAAATACAACACCCTATATATGGTTATGTTTTTGGGTAGGTGATCGAAAAGCGAATCCATCGATACCACATAGTTGTTATGCTTTAACTTAAGAAATATGAGGATGTGTAACAATAAAGGTTTTGGTAATCTGTTTTTGTTGTTACGTAAAGTTGGTTAGGAAAGAGCGTCAAATTGTTTCTTGTAACGTCAAATTGATCCAAAGGGCTTGCTACTATGCAAAAAAATCATAACAATTGCGAAACTGTCAAATCTCAATTCCAAAAGCGTAAATTATTCTTGTTGTTTATTGTTATTATATCCTCCATTTGTCGCATTTTTGTTCTTGTTTGTTCTCATTATTATTTTTTCTTTCATTCTAACATATTTTGTTAATTGTTGTTACTTCTTTACTTTATCAGTATCTTTTATACAATTTAGCTACTACGCTAATGAAGGATATGTCTCTGTAGTTACCACACTCTTTAGTGTCCCCTTTCTTTATAAACAAGATACAAAAACACTCAATCGTATAGTATGCCTTTGTGCCTTTTAAAAAAAGATATACTAGGGTAGGCAAGGATTCATTTATAGGCGCGAGTCCCATACATACGTTGTCGCTTGTGCAACGTCCCCTTCGCCTCACTGCCCCGAGACAAGAGCACGCCACACACACCCGCAACTTAGTCGACTGGCATACTTACAAGGGAACATACTGAACCCGTACATTCCAAAAAAATTGAAACTTTGTGGACAAGTAGTCCTCGCCCCAAGATGTTTGAAGCCATTTTCCTTATCGGCCCAATTTCGTTTTAAGAGGGTGAAACCACGTGCATTTTACTTTCTTCATTGTTGAAAACTATTGGACGCTTATCATTTGCGACATTAAATGTCAGTATTGGTAATCGAACTACATTTACTGGATTTACTACCATTGTTGAACCAGTACTCTAATTCTCACAGTCAGATGCAGGATTAAAAAGTTACAAAAGTGACTTTTTCTTATGTACTTATTTTTATCCAAACAAATCAACAATTTGAAACTATAATATATTAACTCACATTAAAGATTATTGTACTTATTATAAGTATAAGTCATACTTTATCATTGTTATCATATGTATGTACAGCTGTCGTCGCACTATATCTGTCTTCATAAGTATCGTTACCAATTTACAAATTCATATATCGAATTTTAAAGAATTAATAAACTCATTGCATAAATTATTCTATCACATTGATTGTGAGTCAGTAATAGAGATATCCGAAATACGTGTACACATCGAAGATAATACATTATTCACACAATATCTGCGGATTACCTTTAACATATCTTTGTTTTGCACAGGCATTGACAATTATATAAAGCGACGCATCGTGAGGTAAGTTTTATCCCTTTCTAATAATTATTTTACAAAAAATGAAGTACGTTTTTGAAACTGCTTGAAGGGCTGTATAACATCCACAATATGGCATTTGAATAGGTTCATTCGTGAAGGGGCGAGGGAAAGGCACCACCAAATTTTTAAATAGAAATACTATGCTATTTTCACATATGTAATAGAGCTCAAAGAGACGATTATTTTGATAACTTTGATGTATTTGGTCCAACCGTTATCGAATTATTTTCAAAAAACCGAAAATCAAGTAAAATTTCAGGGGTGGTTTCGCCCTCTTAAAACGAAATTGGGCCGATAAGGAAAATGGCTTCGAACATCTTAGGGTGAGGACTACTTGTCCACAAAGCTTCAATTTTTTTGGAATTTACGGGTTCGGGATGTTCCCTTATTAGTCGAGGTAACAGCTCGGCACAGATTTTAGGAAATACATAATACATCTTATTTGATTTTTGTCCTATTGATGGACTTTCATCGTTGATTACTTCAAAACAAATACTATTGTCGTATGTCAAGCAAAGAAAACGTCCTTAATTTAAAAGGAAAATGACGAATTCCAAAACTAAATTACATTTTTTCATTTCCAAATATCCAATATATTAAATGTTCAAATGATAATAAGCGCATAACAAATACTTACATGTTTTCTAAATTTAGTTAATGGAAATTTATGGTAAAATGAATCGTATTTGTATGTGTAAAAATTCAATTGCAATCATTTGCAGTACTGCCTCTACCCTAGTACCACTTAACGACTTATTAGTTTATAAGAACATAATTAAAAAGAAAACTATTCTACAGTATAATTTCGAGACACAAAGCACATTAAAAATAACCAAGGAGAAAAGATCGAGAGAGGGAAGGATGATCAATTAAAGAAATAAACTATGGGTATAATGCATGGCTAGAGTCTAGTCTTCTTACTGATAGATTCGTTTCGCGCGAGTTCCCACCGTATATATATTTTCAAAGCGGGTAAACGTTGCAACACTGTCCATATATTTTAGCGGTTGACTTTACTACGGAACTTACTAACGCGGTATAAACAATTCGTTGTGTTTAATGGGTTAATTTTTATACATATCTGTTATTTATGGAATCTATTGTTTTTCTGCTTAGGGTTTTAACATTTATGACGGAAAATATGGCGAATAACTCTTATACCAAACAAATAGATATGCTAAAAGCCAATCTTGTGTTTAGAGCGCTTCCAGAAGTCATATCGAATCCATCCATATGATACTGGTGTATCATATCATCTTGTGAATCAGTAATTCCAAATATTTTCTTCGTTAGTTTTTTAAATCACTTTCGATTTTGAAGCTAAAAATTGCGTCATTGGATTGCATTTGAAAAATACCATCAGTATGACACCTATTCAAAATAACACTGCAGTTGATTATTTATTTTACATCGATTTTCTTTAGGTTAGTATTAGATGGACCCGTTGACGCTGTCTGGATCGAAAACTTAAATTCGGTTCTTGATGATAACAAAACGCTAACGTTGGCGAACGGAGACCGCATTGTAATGGCCCCAAATTGCAAACTTGTATTTGAACCGGACAATGTAGATAACGCTAGTCCGGCAACTGTTTCCAGAATGGGGATGGTATTCATAAGCGCATCCGCCCTACCATGGGGTCCTATATTAGAGGTTAATATGCATTTACGCACCCGCCCTTCATCTTTTCATGCCTTATAACATTTAGAGCTGGCTGCAAACGAGATCAATGCAAGAAGCGGATACATTACGTAATTTATTTGGGAAAATATATGGCGAGTTACACACTTTCGTACAGATACGGCTGAAGCCGAAGATGTTTATACGCGAAGCTCTTTATATAAGGCAATGCTATGATGTTTTGCAGGGAATTCTGGATACTGGAGATGAGAATCGTAAGTTAATAATTAGCTATTCAAGTTAACCACAATAAATGGCCCATCTGTAATCCTGCAACAATTTTCTGCAAAGAAATTTACATAGAAAATGCACAGTTTTCAATTGGCCTTACTTTATTAAATTGTTTACAACTATAAAAATTACACAAAGTATTGCTTCGGAGCATGCACACAACTATTACTGTTAATAATATTTGGACTATAAGTTTGTTTCAGGTCGAATATGTTGGTATAAATCGCCGTTCCTTTAGTAAAACTAGAAAAAACTGCGAAAATGTGTCTATTATCTACGTAACTATTAACTACTAAAATTGTAGTATTAGTGAATTAAGATTGAAATCATATTCTACCTCGATAATTTTATTGTCGTATTTAAATATTTAAGTTAAGCAATACCTTGATCGTCAATTGTGATAAAATCTGTTGGAAATCAAGTTTATGTGTTTTTTTTAATTTAATGTGTTTATCGTCGGTTGTAGAAGCTTGAAAATGAATTGCCTAAGGAATTTGACGGGACATAAAGCAATGCGAGCAGTAACATTACACGGTGAGGGATGTTCTCAGCGTTATATTGCCATTTTGTTTGGAGTAAACCACACTACAATAAGTAATTAGATGATTTAACGAAATGGGAACTTATTGTGGGAGGCCAGGGCAACGGCAAAAACGATGCACAAAAGAGCATGTAGCTTTTTGCCGCTGTACCAATGTTCGAGCCTCGTCGTCACTTGATGAAAACGCTCACCATGCTCATCGGATTCGTTGATTGTTCGCCGAATTTTTCTAGATGGGAATGCAAAAAATGAATTTTTAATGACATTCGAACATTTAAACGGTGAAAAGCAATGAGCGTGTCTTCAAAGTAGTATGCGCCAATTTTCGGATCGATGAGTTCCCAAAAAATTGTCAACAACCGCTTTCATACTATCCCATGCCACAAGCTCCATGTCAATGAGTGCATTTTCAAATCGTTTGTCCCTCATCAAACGACGAATGTCCGGTCCATTATATATTCCTGTAAAGTAAATATAATACAAAATGAAATTTCAATAGATCACTATTCAGATAGACTACCTTCTTTTATTGTCATCCCACTTAACCGAGGAAAAATTCGACGCAATTCGTTGAATGCATTTCTTTCTGGGTTCAATGCTTTTATGAAATTTTTAACAATTCCTAGTTTGATGTGGAGCGGTGGTAACAGAACCTTTTCAATCGGCACAAGTGGAATCTCAATAATGTTGTTTTGTCGCAATCTAAATTCCTCACGGCGTCCAATACACATCAGTAAAAACATTTTGTAAGAAATATTGTTGATACATCAGCGGTTTCAGCACTTATTTTACACCGAGTGGTCTTAGAACATTTATCCATTTTTGATATTTCAGATTAATTGATTTTACAAGCCAATACAATGAACAATCTCGAATTTTTCACTATTCACTTCGGTTTGGGTTATTTGCTTTAATATTTAGATGTTAACATTTTGACTTCTGAAAACAGACTGAGCTCTCAGCGGTTAACAACGCCGCTTATATACCAATTTGACCAAATGGCAGTAGGGGGGTGGAAGTTTCTAGAAGGTTCACGAATGGTCCATGAACGGTCCGTGGAATGTTCTCGAAGGTTCCAGAAAGCTCTTCGGCCATTGATCAGATTTTCCAGAATGTTCCAGAAGGTTCTTTTTAAAAACGGTTGGCACCATTGGATTCAGCGTACTCGATTTAGGTTTACCCCCCCGGGTGCCCAGCTTTTTTCATTTCCCAACTAGCACAGTGTTATTAATCGTGCAAGAGAACACCCACCCTTCGTTAACCCCTCCATTCCTTAAACTTAAAAAGCACATCGTCGTAGTACACGAAAGAGCAGCTTATTATAATTGCTGTCCGCCGTGGATTTTTAAAAAAATTTCATGTTTCGTTGATACTTTCCGAAGACGGTTTTACTTGTGGTTCTAATACAGACCTCCTTTGTTGCTGTACAGGAGTGTACACCGATAAGCATCTCGAACGACTCTTTATCTTCTCTGTAATGTGGTCGCTCGGAGCCGTTCTGGAGCTGAATGATCGGGAAAAGCTGGAAGAGTTCGCCGTCAAACAGTCAAAGATGGACTGGCCAAAATGTCAAGAAGGTGAGACCATATTTGAATTCGTCGTTGGCGACAACGGTAGATGGCAGCACTGGTCCGAACGTGTGGAAGACTTCATTTACCCACCCGATCAGGTACTGGAATATGCCAGTATCTTGGTACCTAATATTGACAATGTGCGGACGACGTTTCTAATACACAGCATCGCCAAGCAGAATAAAGCGGTGTTGCTCATAGGTGAGGGAAAACATGTTACGGTATCAGTGATTACACAACTGCTTTGACATAAATTATAAAGGTGAGCCAGGAACTGCCAAAACCGTGATGATCAAGGGGTTCACATCTACCTTCGATCCGGAGTATAAATTGACGAAAAGCTTTAATTTTTCTTCTGCAACGACACCAAATATGGTGCAGGTAATAAATCATATTTTTTACTTGACTGCAATTCCTATAGCTATGTTTTTTCGTTGCACCTCCATTTGAACAGCGAATTATAGAGTCTTACGTCGATAAGAGGGTAGGGACTACTTATGGACCGCCTGCAGGAAAAACACTCACTGTGTTCATCGATGACATCAACATGCCAGTGGTAAATGATTGGGGTGATCAGATCACTAATGAAATCGTGAGGCAGGTGATGGAATGCGGAGGTATGAGAAATTTTACATGCATAATATTTTCTTTGATATCTAAATACTCTTAGAGTATCAATTGGCATTTCATGTATTTTCCTATTCATTTTATAGATGTATGATTGTTTTCGATTTACCCTACTAACTGCTAAGGTAAATCAAACTAACATTCACATGCATCATAAGCAAATAATTGCTTTACAACTGTTGTCTTCGAAACGTAACAACATTTCAACGAAGTATTTAAAATTTACTTTTTGATTATAATCAATAATATGCAGAATCACTACGCCGGCGAATATATATTTGGACATATCTGATAAAATTATCAATTTCCTAGCTACATGATCTTCTCCTCTTTCCAGAGCTGGGTAGTTAGCTCTTAAACTCTTTAATCACTTAGATGCAAGGTAATTCTCTGTCCGAAATTCTAAGTATTATCTCCAAAGTAGCGTTCTTAGTTTATGTTGAGAATGTCGATACTCTAGAAGATGACGTCTTGAATTCTGACTACTTTACAATGGGATGGGGGTGGTCCTGGGGGTTCCCTACCGTGCGGCCAGAAGTGGATTGGAGGAGTTCCTCACTCTTTCCAACGCGCTCCTAGACAGCTAACGGATATCTTCTAGTAACGATATTATCCGGAGGTCCTCACGCTCTTGTGTGTCTCTAACAAATTAAAGCGCGTTTGTGATAACGATCTTATTTTGGCGATGTCTAATTTGTGTAAATTACTCGCCGCGTCTGTTACCCATGATAATGGGCCATATATGATAACTAGAGTAACCTAAACTTGCGGACTCGCATAGGCGTCGGTATTACGGGTTAATATAAGAATACGAAAAATTCATAAATAAACTAAACCGGTAGAGAAGCAGGCATGTAGTGTCCACCTTGAATATAAATCATGTTAAACCGCGCTGAGAGAGATTTCGTTTTAGTACCGGTTGAGCTGTTGCAGAGATTAGTCGAACGGTCAAGGTTATGTACTTACGTGTCGCTTTTGAAAATATAGCTGGTGTTTTTTGTGTGTTGTAGTATTATACCAAGTACATAATTAGTGTATCGTTTCATATAGAACTAATATTTACATACCTAAGAAAACAATGCCTCCTTGCAATGTTCGTTTGGCTGCATTGGACAGAACTGATTGCCAGAGGCATGTCAATGGTATTAAGCATATGAGAAATGCAAGAACTGAAATACCTTATACACTATTCCTCATACATTTATTAATTATGTTTACCTCTTGTAATCTTCCGTTGTCGTTGGTGAGAAAAGCAGCTTTTAAAACGTTTTGGCGACAATACGTTCCAAAGTACCTATTACCCTCACAGACACAATTACAGAATCATTTGCCGCGAATGCAAGAGATGCTAGAAAATGTGCGTAAACGTGATTTGTGTTCCAAAAAAATATGGATTACCGTGGATGAGACGACCGATATAAAGAAAAACAGTATTGTGAATGTAATAGCTCGCGTTTTATCTAGCGAGAACACAGCATCTGGATATTTGTTAGCTTGCAAACGTGTTCAACAATGTACCGCGGAAAATATTCAAAAAGTGATAATGAACGCTTTGAAAAAATTTAAAATTGCCCAAGATCAAGTTGTGATGATTGTGACAGATAGTGCAGCAACGATGTTAAGTGTTGGGCGATCCTTAAAACATATATTTCCTAACTTAATACATATAACCTGCGTACTGCATGCTTTGCATTTAGTTAGTGAAGTTGTTCGACAACATTACGGAAACGTTTCGTAAATCTCCTAAGCGTTTAAAAGAATTTCGTAAATTTTGTCCAGGTATTCCAGAACCTCCTGAACCAATGTTAACGCGATGGGGTACTTGGCTAACAGCAGCTTCTTACTATTTGATCCATTTCCAACAAATTCAATCAGTTATAATGCGATTTAATCAGAATGAATCCAAAGCAATTAGAGAAAGTCAAAGAGAATTTCAAATTTCTCAACTTTTAGAAGATTTAACAACAATATGTACCAATTATACAGTATTACTAGATGCCATCAGAAAACTACAATGTACTGAATTGTCATTGCAGGAATCATTAGGCATAGTGGAGAGAGTAAAAAATAAATTACACACATTAAATGATACGCCAGGATTATGCGCTAGTCAAAAGTTGGCAGATGTTTTAAGGAAAAATCCCGATTTTAATACTTTAGAGGCCGTTTATAATAAGTGTAAGAATAGTGAACTTTTAAGTGATTTTGGAAAACAGTTTCTACATGCAAATGTAACTTCCTTAGATGTGGAGAGATCGTTTTCTATGTATAAGAATATTTTTTCTTGTCGACGCACAAGATTTAAAGAAGTAACTGTGGAAACATATGCAATTATGCAAGTTTACAGTAGTTCACATCCTGATGCCTCTCATTTGTTGAATAATTAGCAAGTAAGTTTATTTATGAATTTTTCGTATTCTTATATTAACCCGTAATACCGACGCCAATACGAGTCCGCAAGTTTTGGTTACTCTAGTGATAACATATGGCAAACAAGATTTGTAAATGAGCAGTTTAGTTTTTAGGTCGAGCGGACACTCTGGCTAGAAGAACGATAAGAGAATTTCTGATTCAGAAGAACTTCTTCCTGACGTGTTGCAACCGCCACGTCAGGCGTTCGTCAAACACCACACCTAGATAACGGACCGAAGAACTCTAGGGAATATCCGTCCCTACGATGTTGATTTTCTCAGTAGGAGGTCTCTTTCTCCATATAAACCTAACCGATACACTCTTGCCATTGTTAACTATAAGTTTCCGTTTCGTCAGCCACTCCACTAAGTTGTCAAATGCCTGAAGTCGTTTCACTACTAGATCTTCGTTATCCGTCGACGTGTAAATTGCCGTGTCGTCGGCATATATAAATAGTTCTACTTGCGAGGCGTGGGGAATATCGCTGGTGTATAAAATAAAGAGATCTATTGCAGCAGCGAACCCTTTGACATCCCGGGCACAATTGGTCTTCGAGATGATAATGCGTGACCGTTTCTTATTGAAAAAGCCCTACCCATCAAATATAATCCCACAAGTGATAGAAGATTATTGCTAACACCTATCTCCTTCATTTTCCGTGTCACACCGTGTCAAAAAGTCAAGACAATCTTTCAAGGATGTCTGCAAATTATAAAAGACTGGGAGTATGATTTTCAGGAATCTACACCGGAAACTGCTTTGGAGAAGGTTTCACATAGAAATTTGTCTATACACTAGGAAAAATACTATTGTCAAAATGTTTAACCTACTATTAAGAATATAGTTCATGTTTTTTGTATTCCAATATTAGTTTTACTTGTAACATTTAGTCTTGATTTCTTTAATAAGCAGCTTTTTCCTTGATTTTTTCTTTATTTCGCAATTTTTTGTAACAGTCTTCGACTTTTTCAAGAATATAACGTGTCGCCCAAGTCACTTTCATTGCATCATATCCAAATATCAAAAAACCATTGGCAGACACTTTAATAGACTTTAATAGAAAGCAGCCGCGAAATCCTACATTCAACCAATCTACAGATTAGTACGCTAGTGTAGTACATGGATGCAACAAACACGGCAACACCTGAAAACCGTGTTGATCAAATTCTCTCGGAACCATTCTCTAACAGCAAATTCAAATTAACGATTGCATTAATGGGCCAAACAAATAGAAATCACACAACCTATACGAGCAAGCAAATCTTAAACCGATCGGGCTGCATGAGTGTGAACGTTATCATACAGAAAGATTGACACGTACACTTCTTAAAGAGTCTGCACTAATGTTGATAGGTACCAGGTTCTTTAAAATCTAAGAGCAACACGCTTTTATAATTAGAAGTCCGGTCATCTTTAATTTTTTTACTAAAGGTTGAGACCAACATTTTTTCAACTGAGCAACAGCTTTGTGACAGTCAAAACTATGAATAATGGTCAAGTAAGTAGTAAGTAGCCACGCTAATTCTCATCGTTTGACAAGGTTCTTTAACTTTAATGCGCCTATTTGCACGTAAAGTAATTTCCAATTGTCTCACATTTTCATCAGATGGTACAACACGAGCACTTCCTGGATTCTCTTCCTTCTTCAACTTTATTGCGCTATTTAATTACTGCCATATTGTCACCATACTCTGCTTTCATTCTGGCATAAATTTCCATTAGCTCACGCTTTTTAACGACTAACAATTAAATACCAGCATGCGGATGTTGTTCTAATCGCAATAATTTCTTACAGGTTTTTATAGTTTAGACAAACCAGGCGATTTCTCAACTATTCTCGATATGCTCTTCTTAGCTGCGATGATTCATCCAGGTGGGGGTCGTAATGATATTCCACATAGGTTGAAGCGACAATTTTGCGTCTTTAACTGTACCTTGCCGAGTGATAAATCCATGGATATGATATTTGGTACGTATATGCTTGCTAATAAGAAAACTTGGCCGATAACAAGTTTAGTTAGTTTATAATAGCCTATAAGTAAAGCGGGGCACTTCGGGACATCTAACAAATTGTTAATAGTCACCGCAATATGGTCGTTCACATTTCTATTGCACGCGTTGATCCCCAATTGCTGATCAATATTTATATAGTCGTTTTATCATTTGCAGATAAGAACAGATTAGGTGGTGTTGGAAACACAATAAGTCTATACAATAATAAGGAAGCTATAGTACTTCTAATCTCTTAATGTTCATAAACTTTTAGCTGAAGTAGAACGTCTCTTACAATATGTTAAACCCTCAGAAAGAGACAAGTTTATTACTAACTATTCCATGGACCCTAGGTCTAATGTCCCTTCTATCAGCTTTACTATAGAGAGAAATACCAAAAGATTTCTCAAATCCAATTCTAATATCTTAATTGTAAAACTCGTTAAAGGCAATGTCACTGCGGTAATGGACAAAGATCAACATTAGATGAAATCCCTTCAACTTCTGTCAGACCCCAACATCTATCAGAAAAACTAACAACAATTATGTTAGCAAATTAAAGGAATTTGGTTATATATCAGACTTAACTACCAGATCCTTAAAATCGTATACTGATATAGCACCGAAATACTGTGATCTGGTTGTAAAACTGGTTATACCTTACATCCTATAATCTTCGGCAATAACTGACCTACCCAAACGCTTGCCAAATTTATGGCTAATATCATAAACAATACATTTGCCTCCTACAACCAATTTAGAACGAAAGCTTCCAGTTTGCCACATCGATCAATAATTTGACTTTACCCGAGAATTATGTTTTGTTTTTACCAACATTCCCCTCTCCTTAGTAATCCCCATAAACAAAAAGAGAATTATGTTTTGTTTTTACCAACATTCCCCTCTCCTTAGTAATCCCCATAAACAAAAACAATTTCCAACTAATTTCTCAAGTCTGTGAGATCGCAAAAAACTTATTCACCGATATTATTTAATTTGTGGTTGGATCTACTTACTTTACTTTCAATAATGAATTTTATAAGCAAATTTTATAAATAAATGGCTGCCCAATGTGTGGTGCAATTAATCCATCTATAACAGAAATAGTAGTTAAGAACCTTCTTTACTATGTCAAGAATAGTATTAATTTCGAATTTTCTTTACCTCATGATAAGATGTAGTCCACACTTAAGGTGTTTAATAGTTTCAATGACCAACTTAAATTTACCGTTGAAACTGAAATTAATAATCTGATCCCTCTTTTAGACATCAATAATAATAAGTACTAGTATGGATGAGAGTATCACTGGAAATGTCGAAATTAATAGCTATATCGACCTCTGCAGGGGTCTTCTGTGAGGGTAGCAGCTCGACTGATGGGTTAACCAGCTATAGGTAATTAAATAATTATGAAACCAACTACCAGCAACCACCATGAACGGACGCGCGTTTCGCCGGCTTACGGCTCATCAGCGTACCTCTGTTGAAGTTGGTAGATGTATTTGAAATTGTCATATATAAACGCGCGTTCGTACATGGTGGTTGTTGGTAGTTGGTTTCATTATTATTTAATTACCTCTGGCAGGTTAAGCCATCAGTCGAGCTGCGACCTTCACAGAAAAGTAGAGCATTATGTGTTGCTCACTTCTGTAGAGGTCGATATAGCTACTAATTTCGACATTTCCAGTGATTAGAGTATCTTTAATTAGATACTCTCACCCAATTAGTATTCACTATCTTCGTATATATACGACAACTTCAAATACATCTACCAGCCTCCACATATGTAGGTACGCTGGTGAGCCGTAAGGCGGCGAAACGCGCGTCCGTACAATGGTGGTTGTTGGTAGTTGGTTTCATTATTAATCAATAATAGTAATTTGTTAAACAAATAAAATTGGAATTTCTGTATTTTGGGTTCTGCATTAAAAAACGAAGTATTCATTGGGTTACATATCAAATATGTATGACATACCACTGCGTCGAAATATCGAGGAGCACGTGAATTACATCGAGCGATATTTTTGCATCACCAACATGAAAAGATTCAACAATTAAAAAATATTGTGTTACGATTACGAAACTTGCACAGGAGATATGTTAAATAAATTTATTTCCTGATTTGGACAATTATCGCCAATTACTCAGAGATATAAAAGTAGGAAAACCCGCCTCAACAAGTGCACATCTAATTTTATGGGTACGCATAGGGGCCTCCACTTTGAAGGTACTGGTATCATATCTGCTACATGGGACCCTATTAATAGTTTATAATTACAATTTACAATGTAAAGCCGGGTAGGTGTCTTAGTCCACCCATCTACACTGACCAACAAGGTCTATTGTAGGCCGGCAATATAATTTTAGAGCTCATCGAGTAGACCTATCCTTCTGACGAATTCCAGAAGTTCGCTCAGGGAAATTTTCCTCACAGTCTCAGGTGTTACAAAAGTGCCGCCGAGAAAAACTGATTCTCAAGACGGTAGGACAGTGAAAGAAAATGTGCACAAGTGTTTCCCTCCTCTTCCAAACACTCCCAACACTCTTCCAAACACAGACACATTCTGCGTAGATGTTCCCGGCTCTGTCTCTGAGGGCGACATAAATGCCCTCGCATGAGATAGACCCTTAGAGTTGCCCCAAATTCGAATTGCTTCTTGGTCAACCCATTGAGTAACATGTGGTTTAGCAGTGTTACAAGATACGTTAACTAGAGGTTCTGGACCTAGTTCAGGTTCCCCACTCCTGTGTGCATTCTGGAATCATCGGTGTAAAGGCTAATGACAGCCTTAAGCAAAGAGTCCTAGTCGCTATTCCAACAGTCCCTGTCGAGCTAACATACATCGAACGAATTCTCCAACAATGTTGTAGCGCACAGTATGTCTGACGGCATAGACAGAACCCCGTCGCCAAGTATTAATAGTTTAGTTAAGCAATCATTTTATATAAAATTCTTTCTCGGAAGTTAGATGAACATTTCATGGAAACAATGTACGAAAGAGATCATGATTTTATATTAATTGAAATGATTATTGGTGCATGCTCGAATTAGATCTTTTAAATTTCGCCTTTGAAAATAAATATTCTCAACTTTTGTTATATTTTGAATTTTGAAGGTAATATTGCTGCATTGAACTGTATCTTATAATCACATTGTCTCAATATTTTTGTTATAAAGTTGAGCAGAAGTAACGAGGCACAACGTAACTATCAAATTGTACCTCCTTTCCTCAACGAACTTCACCATTTAGGAATGGCAAAAAGCCTTGTATTAGCAAAATTTTTCGAGCGTAGTTGCCGAAATACCACCCTTCTTCGTTCGTAAATGTAGGGGAAGGGAGCATCATGTAGTGTTATACTCTTTTAAACAGCATTCTCACAACACCCCTCATTTTCGAACGCACCCTAGTAGTTAAAGTTAAAACCTTCTCTACGCGCACATTGAAGCGTATTCTCCTCCTCTCTATATTCTGGAATTACTTGATGCAATTGGTAATTAGCTTGGCATGCTTAATTATGCATGTGTGTGTCATACAGAAATCATATGTAAATGCCTATATGGCTCCTGTATAACTTTGCCCGGTGTTGGCTTGAATAATATTGCTAATTTACACAATGCATAATTCTACCCAAAATTATGCGTCATGTAAAGCAGCATTAAGATGTAGAACATAAAAAAGGAATAAAGGATTGGTGGAATGTAAATACGATTGCAGATTGTAGAATATTGCCGAAATTTGAAGCGAATCCCGAATTTTGACCAAAGTTAATATAATAAGATAAATGTATAAAATAATTGAAACCGTCAAATTTCTGCTCCTTTTAAACGGTTTCAATTATATCTTAAGATGCGTCCAGACTTGTGACAAAACTGCTTTTTGACGGCGTGAACTTCGATGCGTGTCATCGACGCGTCTCATCGTCGCGTATCAACGTCGCGAACATCAAAGCGTTCCGGTCAGATTAAAAAAAACCGGTCATCATAGACGGAATTTTTGCTAGACATCATGTTTCTTTAGTTTATTGCAATAGTGTGGGTGTTTTGTGTCCCACAATATTTCTTTTTCCTTGTACAATTCTATAAATGACAAAGTTGCCTCTTGCGTCCATTCCATTTTCCAAAAGCCACTAAATTCCACAGAGAAATACTACTTTAATAATAAAGGGTGACTGACCGCTACACTGCTCAAATTCAACTAAACATGCAGTATGCATGGTTGAAAACGTGACGATGATACGCGATCCCGTCCAGACTTGCCAAACCAAACCGCGTGTCATCTCTTTGGTATGACGCCAAAAAACCCACAAGACATGGAACGAACTGATAGCACACAGTAAACGCGGTGTTGTGATTACGAGGTAACGTCTAGACTACACGCGACGAGATCCACGACAGCGCGCCGTCGCATCACGGAGTTTTGTCACAAGCCTGGACGCATCTTTATGACTTTGAACCTTTACGCGATGGAAATTTTCGTATAGGGTAAGTATGTACACTGCCCCTTAACTCGAATGTCAGTAATCTATTAGCTCTCTGCACAACTGAATTGCAGTGGATGAGATACAAACAAATTTTATGCGACGTTCTGACGGAAAAACCTGTATGTATAAATGGGGTTGTTTAATATGTAAAAATATAGAAAACTAAAAATATAAACGTTGTAGCTCTTCCTCGAATTTATAGTTTTAAAAATAATTTGCGTATGTACAATGTAATAGAAATGTGAAAAATATCTATTTATTTGCTTTCTGTTCCTCAGAGTATGCAAATTTTTGATATCTATACTTAGCGCTGGATTATTGTTTTAAATATGTACATCTCTTCCACAATAACTTTCTCGTCTTTTTAGCAAAAATCGGCGAGGGATATTTCTGTTCTAGTCGCTTCAATCCCACCATCGTCGAATTCGTCCCTCGAATAATCCCGTTAACCCGTCATATATGGCAACAGACCAAGAAGAAGATGTTGCCGACTCCGGCCAAGTTCCATTATGTCTTCAATTTGCGCGATTTATCCCGTATTTGGCAAGGTATACTTACCGTACAGAATCTCGAATGCCAATCGATATCGTCGATGCTGAAACTGTGGCGTCACGAATGCACTCGCGTCATCTCGGACCGATTCACCAATAAGAAGGATCGCATATGGTTCATCGAAAATCTCGGTCGACACGCACGCGATGAACTCGCCGAGTACGCTGAATTCTATCCGGAGGAGGAAACGTTTTGGGTAGATTTTTTGCGCGACGCACCCGAAGCAACTGGTGATGAACCGGAGGATTTCTGCTTTGATGCTCCCAAAATCTACGAAGAAATACCAAGCTGGGAATTCCTCATAGAAAAGTTACACTGTAAGTACTCTATCAATTGTAGATCCAATCCAAGCCATCTTTCGCCGACGTTTTCTAACGTGAACAGTGCACAGTGGTCGAGAAGAAATAAACGGAGTTGTCAAACTGTTGACTCACGCTGTATAATATCGATTTTTCTTTTAAATGTGCAGATATATTGTTAAAATCCTAGTCAAGAAATTCGAGCACATTAGATTACATACTTTCCCTTTTTACACTAACCATAAAACATCCGGAATTACCGGCTTACAGTTTAAGTACCTATCTTAAGTTTAAGATTTCTTATTAATAGACCACCATACACGAATAAAGGGAATACAAGGTTTACGGTAATTAAAATAACATAACGCATGTATATTCAGGATGTCCATCTAGTGCGTGGACGGACGATAATTCCCTTCCTGAGCAATCCAGAGAAAAGGTTTTCAAACAAAAAATATTCAGAGACAAATGCTGCAGAATGTAAAATATCCAAGTATACAGGCTGTTCAATTTCCGCTGCGCGACACAAGTTTAGTTTTTTTGTAATGGAACAGCCTGTATATTATTACGATTTTGGATGCTCCTCTTCAATTCATGTCAACTTTCATTAATATTCCTTATACTCATCCCTCTTAGTTTCTGATATGATTGAGATGCTTTGAGATTTTTGCGAAATGTCGCTGTTTCTTTAACGGCCGATATCTTAAACGCCTCACACGCTAGGGTGGTAAATCAATCAGGCAATACATCGAAAAGTTTTTTTACATCAACTATTTCAATTTTTTTAATGGAACACCCCGTATATTTTTCCGCAATCTGATAGAGAAGCTATAATAGAATTTTTTTATAAACAGTTCCCTATAACTAAACTGTGTCGTTCTTTAGTAAATTAAATATGAAGCTATGCGGATGACTTTTTTGCTAAAATTCATAGTGTTACGACGAAATACTATAAACTTTTATTTTTCTAAGGATTAAAAGTAGGATAGGTACATGGAATGTACGAGGCACATACGAAGAAGGAGCAGTAAAAAACTTAGAAGAAATATTGGTTAAGTATGAAGTAGATATATTTGCCCTATAAGAAAGCTAATTGGAAACGGGATAATCAACTCAGGCAAAAACACTCTATTTAAAAGAAGCCGGAACAACAGATATTTTGGCGTCGGCTTCCTGGTTCAAGAAAATATTAAAAGTTTGGTAATAGATTTCGAACCGATATCGGAGAGAATATGCTATTTGAGATTACGCGGAAAATATAGGAAAATCAGCATTATTAATGGACACGCACCAACGGAGGAAAAGGACTCAGAAACAAAAAATGAATTCTATGAAAAGATAAGCGAAATATTAGAGAATATCCCAAGGTATGACATAAAAATAACAATAGGAGATCTAAACGCGAAAGTAGGTAGAGAGGAGTGGTGTAAGAATGTCACAGGAGGCAAAAGCCTACATAAAGAAAGTAATGAAAACGGCAAGAAATTGATTGAATTCGCGGCAGAGAATCAAATGAAAATAGCTAGCACAAGTTATGACCATAAGGACATACACAAGGTGACATGGATATCACCGGATGGACGTACAAGAAACCAGATAGACCATGTACTAATAGAAAAGAAACATATTAAAGCAATTAGAGATTGTAGAAGTTATAGAGGGGCTGATGCAGACAGCGATCACATACTAGTCATAGCTAAACTTAAACAAGAATTGCCAGTACTAAGTAAAGAGAAGAAAGTCAGACATAGGTACGACATAGGGAAACTGCAGGAACAGAGTGTAGTAAATGATCTTGAAGAAGAGATAGAAATGAAGCTGGTGGACGGCATTGAAAAGAATCAAACAATAGAAGATGAATGGGCATCAATTCAGAACGGAGTAAAAGAAGCAATGAATGTCTGCGTAGGAAACAGAAAACATGCAAGGAAAGAAGAATGGTTCGACGAAGAGTGCAAGAGACTCTTAAATGAGAGAAATAATGCGAAAATAGAAAATGACTTAAAAGGAACAGAAGAAACAAAGAGAAATTATGAACAGGCGAGAAGGAGGGCAAAAAAAATATGTAGGACAAAAAAGAGAGAGCAACTAGAAAAACAATTAGAAAAAATAGGAGAACACTACACTAATAAAGAAGTAAAAAATTTTTATCAAGAGGTAAAACAGTCCAGACAAAATTCGGACACCAGAACAATTTACTGTAGAGATGAAGAAGAAAGGCTAGTAGGAGAAGTAAAAGTAAAATTGGACGTATAGGCAAGATACTTTAGCCAGTTGCTAAATGGCGTAGAAGAATAGGAACAAAAACGTGAAAAAGAACCTACAGAACTGGTGGAAGGCAATGAGGAAGAAATAGAAGAACCGACAGAGCAAGAAGTATATGAAGTTATTAAAGAACACAAGAATAATAAAAGTGCTGGATGATGTGGAATTCCTGCAGATGTATTAAAGCAAGGAGGAGACAAACTGCAAAAGAAATTAGCGCAATTGATACGAAGAGTGTGGAATGAAGAAAGAATGCCAGATGAATGGAATAACGCACTCATTTGTCCAATTTTCAAGAAAGGTGATAAGACACGGTGCGAAAATTATAGAGGAATTGCATTGCTAGACATAGTGTATAAAATTATGGCCAAAATTATACGGAATAGACTAAAGAAATATGAGGATGAAGTGATGGATGAATATCAAGGAGGATTTAGACGTTAGATATCGACTGTTGACCAAATATTCACACTAAAACAGATCCAAAATAATAGCTATGAGCAAAATTTGGGCCTGCATACGCTTTTTATCGATTTTAAACAGGCATATGATACAATTTCCAGAGAAAAATTAGAAATCCCCCAAAAAAATAATAAATCTGGTGAAAATGACTTTAACGAATACAAAAAAAAAAAATTTTAATAGATGGCAGTTGCTCAGCTCAATTCAGAGTTGGAAGAGGATTAAGACAAAGTGACCCGCTCTCGACGAACTTATTCAACTTGGTACTGGAATTAATAACAATAGAAACTAAGATGCAAACAACAAGTACGATTTACCATCACAAAGTACAATGTGTTGCGTACGCAGACGACGTAGTTCTATTAACAAGATCCAAAAGAGAACTTGAGAAGAATTTCTGGAAATTTGGAGAAGAAGCAAACAAATTCGGACTACAGATAAACAGAGAGAAAACGAAATATATGGAAATGGTAGTAGACATAACAGATACTAATAAATATGTTAAATTTAGTGCAGAGGGAAAGGTTTGCGATTTTGAAAGAGTTAGCCAGTTCGAATATCTAGGAGTAATAATAACAGCTAACAACCAAGAAGAGAACGAAATCGATAAGAGAATCTATAAAGGAAATAAAGCGACAGGTTCTTTATTAAGAATGCTAAGAGCAAAAAACCTATCGAGGGCAGTCAAATTTAGAGCTTACGAAACAATCGTCAGACCGGTTGTCCTATATGCAAGCGAAGCCTGGATAATGACAAGAAAAAACGAACAAAAACTGGAAATTTGGGAAAGGAAAATTTTTAGAAAAATAATGGGAGGCGTAAGAACACCGGAAGGCGAATGGAGAAGACGCACAAATATAGAAGCAATGGATTTGTATATATATATATATATATATATATATATATATATATATATATACAATTTCACATCTATTCGAAGTGAACACCATTTTGCTTCATACAAACTGTAATGTGATTCCTTGTATTTTATTGAACAGTTACTAACATCTTGGGAGTATTATTTTATGTAATATAATAATTATATGATGCATTGCCTTAAGGAATTCATCCAGAAAGTTTTTTCATAAATATTTCTATTTAGCTAAATTGCAAAATTTTTTAAACAACTTTCAGTATGTTCTTATTATATTTTTTACCGCTGAGAAAACCTAGTGTGCGGTGCTAAATAAATCTATTCTTTCTATGCTGAATTCTAATTAACATTTGTCTACTTATTTTCGCTATTTGTTTACTTGCTAAAAAGCGAAGGATAGCGGGTAGACTAGGTGACGATCACGGAAATGACTTTACCGATCCCAATAATATTGTTAATACTTTCGCTAATGTGTTTTCTTCAGTGTATAACTCGGAGGATAGCGTCTCTTGGTCATATTCTGATTACAATCGTTACCTTATTCGTTTTTACCGGTTAGCGAAGATGAACTTATTGCACTAACAAATGTACCGCAGGTGATGGATGATATGTTACCCAGTTTTTTGAAACGTGGCTGTAGATTTGTTTTTGCATTTCCTCTGAAAATCATTATCAATCTTTCAATTTCATCTTGTACTTTTCCTAGACGTTGAGAAATGACCAAAATTGTGCAAGGGCATACAAAGGATAATCATAAACTTCTATCCAATTACAGGCACATTTCCATAATATCCAATTTTGCTAAACTTTAAGGCTTACAACGTGATCAATCATGAAATGTTATTGAAACTGAGCTCCTTCGGTTTTGTTCCTTCGGCTCCTCGAGTCGTACCTGAAACAGAAAAAGTGTTATGTTGCTTATAACGGATATTGCTCTCATGACTTTGTTCTCACCTCTGGCGCCCCCAGGGATCAAATGGGTCCATTGTTGTTTGTGCTTTACATTAATGACTTGCTTCTTCTCTAAAATATCTTCAATTAATGATACGAGGAAACTGCAAAGTGGTCTTAGTATGCTAGTAGAATGGTGTGACCTTTTCAAGCTCAAGTTAGATGTTGAAAAATGCTATGTATACACCTACTCGCGTTCTTGTTCACCTTACTTATTGCTCTACCAAATCAGAGGTACCAATTTGCCACGTAACCTTAAATTTAAGGATTTGGGTGTTCATTTCGATGCCACTTTCACATTTAAATCTCACATTAACAATATCTGTTCTGAAACCATGAAATCTTTGGGTTTTGTTATGTGTGTCTCTAAATACTACTAAATGAATCCTTATTAAAAACGTTACACTTTGCCTTTGTACTGAGTAAACTGGAATATGCGGCTGTAATTTGGTATCCTTATATACTTGTGGCCTTCTGAATCTAGATCGTATTCATCGCAAATTCCTAAAATTCCTGCATTTATGATTGATGGAAGTTACCCTGAGAGAAGTAGTCGATAGGATGGACTACTGGAAAGGCATGACACGCTGGCTTTGAACACAAGGAGGGATGGCATCTGCGAGAAATTGTTTCGAAATGACGTAAATTGTCCCTACATATTAGAACGAATGAATTTTATTGTGCCACGTTTGAATTCAAGATGTGATAGTAGCGTCATTCTTCCATTGGCGAGGACTAACATCATAAGACGAGCTCCGACGTATACTTTGTCCAAGGCGGCTAATAGGCGATGTGGTTTATTTATTTATTTTTTTAATATCCTAATTGTATTGCCATCTATTTGCATTCAAGAAACATTAAACAATATGTCTACAAGGAGAGTAACATAGAAGGGAGTCCGTCCAGTGACGAACACCCATTTAAATTTCATATCGAGTATAGAAGTACATTGCGAGTTCAAAGATATAATATATATGTATATATATATATATATATATATATATATATATATATATATATATATATATATATATATATATATATATATTGTTATGTTATGTTCAACGTTGTATTTACGACGACAACAACTTCTCTCGGTTGTCACTTCGGTACTGACCAAATGTCAGGCTGGCCACTCGTTGGCAACCAAATATCCCTCTTGCGGGGATAATGGGAAATTTCTTCGGTACCATCCCCCCTCAGCCAACCGTCCTTGGGGCGAGGACGGTAGAATTTAATTATAAGTCCAGATAATGACGAGTGTGGGGTATCATGGACAAATCTACTCGTTTATTAATTTTTCTATTCAATTATTTCTTCCAAATTAATGTAAAAATCGTCTGGAATAAACAACAACGTAAATTGCAAAGCACAACAGATAATATTTCATCAATTAAATCTTTATCTGAAAGGTTTCTATAAATTAGCAGTGGATTTTCTATTTTAAAGCTTGTTGGTGACAGTTCGTACCACAGAATCATCATCAAACAACCTCCTGGTTAAGTCACTGCATTCGTTCTCGTATACTAATATCATTTGATAGAAAGTCATCGAAAAGTTAGTTTCTATTTGGGTAAATTATCAAAATTGGCTGTGAAAGAAAACAATCGCCGGTCTTTCGCGATTTAAAATAAAAGAAAGAGGAACGACGCCCTAAATTTTCATCAATCTTTATTCGGCCTTGGTTGAATCAAAGTTTGTCTTGAATCCAATCCAAAGATAAGTGTTCGTTGTGTATTCAAAGTCATTATTAGTAGAGAAGTAAACAGGGTTAAATATCCAGAGCAGGCAGTTCCTGTGATGTGTATATAAACAGAGGGTTTATATATATTGGCGTCGTTCGAAAGTTTAAAGGTTAGTTAATTTAAAAATCTTAAAATTCGTTAATTTGATTTTACTAAGTTGGAAATTCATTCAAAATTGCCGCTAGGATACCTAGGGATACCCCCGAACCTACAAAAATCATTTAATAGAGTTAAATTAGAAAATACGTCCTTTCCTACTATTATCCTGTTATTGGGCATTCATACCTGTTAGGTAATAAACGTATATTGTATAACTTCTCTATACTTTACAAAAATGTGCAGAGTGTTCCATTAAAAAAAATTAAACGACGTGAATAAAACTTGGCAACGATATCGATGGTCATCTTGTAAAATCTGGTTGATATAAAAATATCTTCGGTGTCTTTCCAAAAACTTCAAGAAATACTCAATCGAATAAAATTTGAATCACCACCCTAGTGTGTAAGGCGTTTAAGATATCGGCCGTTAAAGAAACAGCGACATTTCGCAAAAATATCAAATTGTGTCGATTATCTCAAAAACTAAAATAGATACCATGAATTGAAGAGGGGTACCTAAAATCGTAATAATATACAGGATGTTCCACTTAAAAAAACAAACTTGTCTCGTTGTTGGATCTCTCAATTTTTTGCCAAAATTAGTGGACAATTGGACCACTGTGCAGAAGTTGTTCGCTGAACTAAAGTTTTCCGTGCTTCTGTTTTGTAATGGATGTTATGTAGTAGAATCCCTCATATCCGACCTCAGTGATATTCGATTCCTCGGAATATACGACCGTCCGCGGCTATACGAGGGTCACGCTATATATTTTGAGATACAAGAAAACTACGTCTTTTTACGAAAATGAATTTATTTATGTTCAAAATGATCTCCTCCTGCATCAATGCACTTTTGTAACCGAAGTTTCCACAACGTAAAAGTGTGAAGCCAGTCATCTCTTGGAATGCTCTCAAAAAATAGATGAATTGCTTCATCTACCTCATCCTCCGTCGTGAAACGTCGACCACATAAATGTTTCTTTAGGTTGAAGAACCAGAAATCACACATGGCCGAATCAGGCGAAAATTCAACTGTCTGCTGTGCACTGTGTGACGATGCATTGTCGTGATGCAACATTAACCCGCGAATGTTGGCTGACTCAAGAACTGCAGGTAAACATTTTGTGGTATACCAGTTTGCTGTGACTGTATGTTGATTTTCCAGCTTCATTGCTTTTACTAATCCGGTACTACGGAAGAAAACTGCGTACATAACTTTCTTCACAACCCTTTGCCTTTTGGCTATTGTAGGTGTTGGTGCATCTTCGTGGATCCACACGCGGTTCTCCTGGCGGGTAGGAATATCGTAAAATGAGATGTAAGTTTCATCACCTGTTACTATTTTTGATAGAATGCGATGTCCACCATTATTTAACATTTCCAATGTTTCCCGAGCGATTCTTACTCGCTCTGCTTTTTGGAAATCGGTAAGCGTGTGTGGCACCCAACGAGTAACAATTTTTTTTATTCGAAGATGATCATGTAAAACTGAATTTACTGTTGCGAATCCAACACCAAGAGTTGCCTCAATCACTTGATAGGTGCATTTTGGATCTTCGTCGACCATACGTCTCACACTCTCAATGTTTCCAGCGGCAACTGAAGAACAGGGCCTACTGGTACGTTCCTCATCACCAAGCGATATCCGTCCTCTTTTAAATTCGCTATACCAGCGAAGCACAGTTGCACGTGAAGGACTTTCATCACCAAATGCGAGTTGCAATCGTTCAAGACTTTGTTGTTCACTTAAACCGACCTTAAAATCGTAGTAAATCATTGCGCGTACATGTTCTCTTGACAAGTCCATGTTTCGATGACAAATCGTACCTACCACGTTTACTCTATGACAGCAGCGACTCAACTGACAGTCAGAGTTTACTACTTAAGGATGGTGGTATTTAGAAATGCAGTGTTGCCAGCTCTAACTTCTCTACTTTTGTGGCATCTCAAAATATATAGCGTGTCCCTCGTATATACATAATATCTAGGGTGTATTTGAATGGGCAAGAGTGAATCAGTTTGAAAACTTTCTTGTGAGCTAGAAGGACTAATAACGATTAAAGGAAAAAAAAACAAAAGAACTCGAGGCGTATTCAATAACAATGGAGGTGGAGTTAGGCTTAAAAAAACCGAAACTTTATCTCCGTTGTCAAGTCCTGTGTTGTCTCTTCCGCTGTCAGGTCCCCCACATTAACATTACATCGAAAATGAGCAGATGAAAAGGAAACATTTAATGCTAGTGAATGGTGGCTTTACCGACTGAAGCTTCGTCACAATATTCGACATATTGTCATTGCGGGCGAGAAACACTATACCGGTTATACCGCTACACAGGATTCTGGGAAAAAATTTGAAAATTTAATCAAAGAATACAATCTCGAAGCAGACCAAGTATATAACATTGACGAGGTAGGTCTTAATTATAAAACGCTACCAAAAACAACGTTGACTGCCAAAAATTAAATTGTGACAGGAACAAAATTGGCCAAAGATAGAATAACAATTGCAACATGCAGTAATACAAGCAACAGTCACAAACTGCCACTGTTTGTGTTTATTAGAAAATCTAAAAAGCTCAAGGAATTAAAAAGTTAAACATGTCACTCCTTCATGTTTATTACACCAGTCAAAAGTCTACTTGGATGGACAGCAATTTATTTAAAATGTGGTTTCTTCAAGAGTTTATCCCAGCAGTAAGAAACCTGAAATTAAAACATCTATCTACCACATGATTCTTTTGATACAACCTAGGAATGAAGGGGTCATTCAATGGGTTATAGAGAAGATACAGGCGAAAATATGTCGGGTCCTTATGCAATCATGGGATGAAATTGAAACAATAACTATCGGAGAAAATTTGGCCGAATATGCAGCAAACTATAGGTGATGAACCTGTTGAGGATCCCAATTCTGATATAGCAGAAATCGTCCAAGGTCTATAAACAATTCAACGGGACAATCAACCAGCTAATGTGGAAGAATGGATAACTGAAGGTGACGTTACTGAGGTCACCCATGAAGAATTTGATGATGACCAAATTATTAGTTCTATTCTTCAACCACATGTTGGTGGTAATGATGCCGCTGAACAAGAAGATAATGAGGAGAAAGAAAAAATTACTCATTCCGCAGCCAAAGAAACGTTTGAAGTTAGGTTGAAGTACATTGAGCAGTATCCTTCATCAACACGAATGGACGTGTTGTGGACAAAGAAGTGGAGGGATGTTTCCGCGAACGCAAGAATGTTCAATTTAAAACAAAAGTGCATTACAGATTTTTTCAAATGAATTTTATTTCTCTATTTTGCTACATCTATGAATAAGTAAAAATCACAGCGTTTAAATATGTACAGTGCAACGATCAGAAGTCATAGAACTCTCAGAGTTTCTACCTGTTTTACTTTTTGAAAATTGTATTGTTATATAGTCACTGTATATACATACATGCATATTTTATTTTAACTACATAAACTGTTCTCAATTCATTATAGATATGTATAATAAACGTTTATTGCCGCACCTCGGATTATCCGACTTTTTTTGCTTACCGATTATGTCGCCGGCGTCAAAAGAGTTGCAAAAGGTAGTAGCCAGTTTCTCCGATGATATACGAACGTCCGGAAAACATATCGACCGAGGTACAAATGTTCTCAGATACAGACGCGATACATAAAATACACATTCATATGTCGTCCTATTACTGATAAGTCTGATAACTGTTTACTTGCACGGAGTGTCAGAAGTGGTTTAGTTACACAAAAAACTTCATATCTTCGGTCGTCCACGAACTATCACATGCTGACTCGACTCACATAACACCTATTCACATGCGGTTTTATCACCGGAATACGGTTGACTTACAAAGCGCCCCTTGTAGTTTATTTACTACCTTTACGCAAAATAATTCATATCGACAAAAGTTCAAAAGCTATCAGGTTCAAGTAGTTGTAAGATATTTTGTGTCGGGTTTACCAGTGAAAAACGCGTTATTAAATATTAAAACGGTGTGTATTTTTGCAGAACATACATATACGTGACAAATCTCTCTATCTGTCGTCGTTAATACATACTACCAACGATACATTTTTAAATATTACTGCTTGCATCACAACATTTTATGGATATATTCTGTTCATGTACTTTAGATAGCAAAAGATCCTCCTTTGCTTTGTTCCTATTTAAACACACTAGGAATGTAAGAAAAGTTGGAGAGAAATGAAAATAAACCGCAGAGCTGTCAAAATATCCATTGCTGGTGCCATTTGTGAATAAATTATTAAAAATATTCACTGAATTGTTAAATACTCCCGGTATTTAATAAACAATTATCACCACTTGTTGTATACGACCATATACCGCGTTAGTAAGTTCCGTAGTGAAGTGAACCGCTAAAATATATGGACACTGTTGCAACGTTTGCTCACTATGAAAGTATAAGGTCGGGGAGTCGCGCGACGGGAATGAATCAGAATTAGTAAGAATCCAACCGCTGTCAGCAAAACATCGCGCTAGACTCTAGCCATGCATTATATCCCTAGTTTATTTCCATTTCTCCTTGGTTATTTTTGATTTGCTTTGTTTGTGTCTCGAAACTATACTGTAGAATAGTTTTCTTTTTAATTATATTCATATAAACTAAGAAGTCGTTAAATGGTAGTACGGTAGAGGCAGTACTACAAATGACTGCTTATTTGAATATCTATTATAGTAATAAGTTGAACTGAACTTTTACACATACAAATACGATTCATTTTGAGATAAAATTCCATTAATTAGATTTAGAAAACATGTTTTTGTTTCGGAATTTGCATTCAGAAGTTTACGTAATTGTTATTGATTTACTACTATCATTTGAACATTTAATATATTGGATATTTGGAAATTATGAATTAGATTACATTTTTTTAATCTAGTTATTTTATAATTAAAGGTTGTATCTATTTTTGGAATTCATAATTTTTCCTTTTAAGTTAAGGGCGTTTTCTTGGCTTCATATAAGACAATAGTACGAGGCGTGTCCGTGAACAAAGGTACACTCGCGCATGTGCATGATATCGCGTAATTTCAACCCTGCAATCAAGTCGTCCTATTGTGTCATCTTTTCACTCAATGTTATTTATTTTGTTCCGGTCAGTACTTTGGAAATTATTGCGATAATAATGGAGCCTCCTCTGTCAAAATGCGTCCCACTGGAAGTTCGTGCAATCATTTGCAATGAAGGAATCGCCGACCGCAATTCACCGAAGAATTTCCGAAGCTTATGGCGAAGTTATGTCATGCAAGCAAGTGTCGATTTGGCGTTCAAAGTTTCCAAACGGTCGGACAAACTTAGATGATCTGCCAAGATCTGGAAGACCGAGAACGTCTCTGACGGACCGAAACATCCAGCGTGTTTAAGAACTCATCATCACCGACAGACGTTTGACAATTCGAGAAATGGCATCCGAACTGTACATTCCGAAGACGGTAATCCACGACATTGTCCACAACAAGCTTGACTACCGAAAAGTCTCTGCACGGTAGGTGGATAAGCAACTCACAGATGCGCATAAGGAAGCGAAACTTGCATTCCCTTTAGAAAACTTGCAACGTTACCATAACGACTCCTCGTTTCTTATGGATATTGTAGGGTGGGAGGTGAGACGTGGGTTCATCACACGACGCCTGAGAGCAAAGTTCAAAGTATGGCATGGAAGCATCCCGACAGTCCACTTACCAAAAAATTTCGTGTTACTCCATCGATTAAAAAAGTCCTTGCTACAGTTTTTTGGGATTGTAAAGGCGTCCTTCTGCTTCAGTTTAATTGTTATGGCGAAACTGTAAATGCAACAGCATACTGCGAAACCCTCGATAAATTATGGGAAGCGATTCGACGAAAGAAGCCTGGTCTACTTAGTCACGGAGTCAAGTTTCTTCATGACAACGCAACGCCTCACACCGCCAGAATCACCACGGATAACCTTCGTCATTTCGGATGGGAAGTCATCACTCACCCAGCTCACAGTCCGGATTTCGCTCCTTCGGATTTTCATTTTTTCCGAGACATGAAAGGTTTTTTGAGAGGGCAACGGTTACAGTGGGATGAGGACGTTATCCAAACCACAACACAGTGGCAGCGTCGGCAGGGACCTGATTTCTATACCAAGGGTATGTTAGACCTCGTCAGCAGATGGGACAAGTGCCTCAATCGGCTTGGTGACTACGTTGAAAAATAGTTTAAGGACCGCACTTTCATCCTGTGGTACTCTTTTTATTTTTTAATAAATTTATTTGTATCTTCTAAGCGAGTGTACCTTTGTTCCCGGACACACCTCGTATTAATTTGGAAATAATCAACAATTAAAGTCCATCAATAGGATAAAAATCAAATAGGATGTATTATGTATTTCCTAAAATCTATATCGAGCTGATACCTCGAGCATGTATGCTAGGCGATTGACTTGCGAGTGTGTGCGATTGTCTAGGGACACTGAGGAGTGGAGGGGGCGTCCCTAGCACGGACGACAACGATATTCGCTATATGTATGGGACTAGCGCTTATAAATGAATCCTTACCAACCCTACTATATGACACATCCAAATTAAAAGTAGCACCGTGTGCATAAATATTGTATATATGCCCGATGAGTATGTGATCGCTCTTGGATGTGCGACGATATGAATTATTTTGTATGCAGTTAATAGGTAAACCACCCCTGGCACCCTTTACAAGTCAACCATATTTCGATGGCTGGACGGCACATGAAAAACCATTTTATGTGTCTATGTTTTATGTGATAGTTCTTGGACGACCGAAGATATGAATTATTCTGCGTAAGGGTACTACCTAAACTACTCAATGGGCACTTTATAAATCAACCGTATTCCGGTGGCGGAACCGCATATGAATAAGTATTGCATGTGTTGAATATGTATGCGATAGTAGTTGGACCTCCGACGATATGATTTTTTCAGTATAATTTTTTTCTAATTTTCTTTCCTGTACTTCGGCTGCCACTGGACGGCTGTGTATCATTCAAGAAACTGACTGCTATTTTTGCAGCTTTTTCACGTCAGTGTCTACGTTCCGGTCCCGCGAATGACGCATGTGAGAGGTTCTACTGAACCTGTCTCTATAATTTTATCATCCTTTTCACGTATTACAGCTTTCATGGAACTCTATAACGAGGCGATTCGCGGTGCTAAAATGGATATGGTATTCTTTCACGATGCTATGGTTCACATGATGATCATTTCACGTATCATCAGAACGCCAAGAGGGAACGCTCTGCTCGTAGGCGTCGGTGGATCTGGCAAACAGAGTTTAACTCGCCTATCGTCGTTTATAGCGAACTATAGAAGTTTCCAGATACAACTGACAAGGTAAACTGTCTCAGAAGGCGATATTGAGACAACGAAATTTTTGTTCAAAATTTCCAAGCTAATATGATATTTATTTCAACTACATTTTCAAGCAACCACAACACAAGAGATAAGAGTTTTTTTATTATGGATTCATGAAAAAAAATGTATAAGTGTTTTTGCTCATTCTAAAACTCGCAAATAACCTTAGACTTTGAAACAAATACCTTAATAGTGTCTAAAACGACTGTTTTTGCATTTTTTTAAGCAAAATGTTTATATAATTTCCATATTCTTTTTCATAAATCAATAATGATAAGTTTTTCCTCTTATGAAACCTATCCGGCAACAAGTATATAGTTGTACTTGTTCGGATTCGTGGAACTAGACAACTTTTCCTAATCATATAGCCAAATATGCTTGGAGCAGTCTTGTATGGTATACGAACGATTTACCACAATGTGTTAATCACCCGACAATCATTTTTGCCGACAATGTTTCCATCATAATAAAAACTAAGACAATGGATGGTCTACAATAAGAAACAACAAATTACTTGCATCATGTGGATGAATGGTATTTGCGAAACGAACTAAAGATGAATACCCATACAACGAAGATAGTCTCATTTTCGTATAGACAGGTAGATGATCTACAGATCGACTACAAAGGAAAGCAACTCTCATCAGTACTACAAATACCTGAGGATTGCTTTCGACCTACAGTTAAACTGCAAATAGCAACAAATAGAGGTTTTATTGAGTAGGGATCTCTATCTTCGTCTATGCGCTTAGAATGTCTATCGTTGTCAGTGAAGACGCTGCGTTTTGTAGTTTTAACGCATGTGTCCAATCCAGCATATGTTAACAGAAAATATTCTGGGAAGATTGTAGCTATAACTTATTTGAGGAGCATATTTCGCATGAAGAAGACGACGAATTCATGTGTGAATATCTACAAAACCAAGCAAATACCTATATCTATATGAATGTATCTGTCTCGTCAGGAAAAATTAGAATGTTTTCGTTATATGAAGTGAAACACGCACACAATACGCGTGGTATTGAGAAGCTGCATCTAAAAGTTTCCCATACAACGTCCAGTATCCATAGAGGCGTAACAACAAAAGCCAAGTCTACAACAGTAAAATTAGTGTAAAACAACATATATTAAGCAACAGCTTTCACTTTGTTACATACTACATGTAATATTAATGTAATAGACAGGAGTCCCAACCTTTTGGAATTATAAAATTTCGCCTATGTGTAAATAGTAGGAGGCTAAAATTTTCTGATAACATAATGGACGTCAGAGAGTATCTCCCGAAAATATTTCCGTATGTAGAGGGTGATCGACAAGTAGCGAACCAGAAACTTTCTAATTTAGAATATTTCCAAATTTTATTTAGTCAAACAAACCGCTAATTACAAGTCATATAATATAATACACCCACAGACAAAAATATTGCATATGTTATTTTAAGTCTATTTTTTTCTTTAAAACTTTTGTGATTTCGATTGCTAAATCTTTTACACTAGACTGTTCTACGTATTTTGCAATTTATTACAGAAAAAAAAATGTTTTAACATAGCCTTTTATAAGTGAATAAGAGATAACGAAAAAACGTTATAAATTAACGTAATGTGTCTTGGAGTCCAAAACAATGATTAATTTTCAGTCGATGTTGTGACATTTCTGGAGCTTTAGTGCACAAATGTGTAGTTTCGGTCAGTGAGATGCCTCATTTAAGTGTCATAAATTGTGTTAAAATTGTTTGTTTAACCAATGAAGGGTACAGACAAGAAGATATTGCACGGAGATTAAATATTCATGAATTGACTGTCTCTCGTATAGTAAGACAACATAATGAGACTGGAGAATACAAAAGGCGGCGATCAAGGTCGTAAAAGATGTACAACGCCAAGAAATGACCAATATTTGAGCCTTCAATCTTTACGAAATCGCGCACGTATAGCACCGCAGCTTAGAAATGAATTATTGAATACAAGACGAGTCAATGTATCTGTCAAAACGGTAATAAGGAGACGTAACGAGGTCGGATTAAATCCAAAACGTCCTGCCAGAGTTCGTCGGTTTCTCCCACTTCACAAAATTCGACGTCTAGAATTTGCAAGAGCTCATGCTAACTGGAATGGACGTCAATGGGGAAAATTTGTTTTACAGACGAAACAAGAATACAATTATGGAAGCCTGATGGACGCAGTCGTGTATACAAAAGGTCAGGAGAACGTTTCGCAGAATGTAATCTTGCAAAAAATCAGCTTTGGTGACAGTTCCATTATGTTATGGGGCGCCATTAGTTGGGAGAGTCACACGGGACTCGTTGAGGTAAATTTAAGAATAAATGCTGACTGGTACATACACAACATCCTTGAAGAACATGTTTTACCTCATGCCGGCTTTGTTGGCTGCGATAATTTTATGCTAATGCATGATAATGCCCGAGCCCATGCCGCAAGGACAGTGATCCAGTACCTTGAGGATGCCGGGGGTGCGGCGTTTGAGTGGCCAGCAAATAGTCCTGACGCAAATCCCATGGAACATCTATGGGACATTCTAAAAGGAAATATACGAGCACGAAATCCAGCTCCTAACTCAATTGCAGAATTAAGGATTACTGCACAAGAATAATGGAATCGAATTCCGCAAGAAATCAAACATCTTTTGCGCAGCATGCCTAGGAGAATGCAAGATATCGTTAGAGCAAGAGGAGGAAGTACTAAGTATTAAAGTGTTATTATGTTGCGTTGTTATTAGGTTTATGGGTAATTCATGTTTTAGCCTTTTTCAATTAAACGTTTTAGCCAAAAAACCGGTACTCTAAATCTGTGGCACTGGAACACTGAAACAGTTCACTAAAACCCTTACCACAACACTTAATTCGTACTGCTTTTTTATTTTCTTTTTATACGTCGAAGTAGTTCACTAAAACCCTTACCACAACAGTTAATTCGTACTGGACGCACGTTTCGATAGCCAAGCTATCATCATCAGCAGCAAGACTGAACTAACAAGCTAAGTGAAAAACTAACCTTATATAGCAAAATAAAATTATGCAATATGTAAATTTAAAATCTTAAAGTAAATCGTAAAACTAAAACTTTCACTTTAAGTGTGTTTTAATGAGCCGCTTCATTACACGGGACGATAATTAGCCTAAAGTGCAAATCTAAAGAATAAATAATACCCTGAATTAAGTAAATGGTCAGAATGACGTGAGTTATTAAATCCTAGTGTTACAATGAAGCGGTTCATTGCACATGGTTAAAATTACAACTATAAATAATTAAACATGATGTAACAAAGGATAAAGGCCGGAATTTAGTGGTCCTAAATCTGAATTCATTAAGTGAGTTTTGTTTTTCTAAATTTCCATGCCTTCATAACAATTTAATTGAGCAATACTCTTTACGTTTTTAATTAACTTTATATTATCAACATTATGGTTATTTTCAAGCATATGTAGGGCAACACTAGATTTATCAAACCTTCTGAATTTGAGATGAGCCAAATGTTCTTTGTACCTAATTTTGATTGATCTTTTTGTCTGCCCAATATACACTTGATCACAGTCTTTACATGAAATTTTGTAAATTCCTGATTTATCCATGTTATCCACTGGGTCTTTGGAACTTCCTAACAGGTTTTTAAGGTTATTGCTCGAAGAAATCTTGCGGTCAACCCCAGAAAAGATTTTTTGAAGACCCTTGGTGTAACATGGATAAAAGGGTAATTTAACATATTTCTTATTATTACGGCCGTCAATGCGTTCTAATGTGCTTACATTTCTAATTCTTAATCTATTCTTATGTTTCCTAATAGTATTATAGACGACATCTTCAGAGAATCCGTTAAAGTTAGAAATGACTATTTCTTTTAGTTCATTTTGATATCTATCTTTAGTTAAAGGAAAATTGAGTAACCAGTGCACCAAAAAGTTAATAGCCGAAAGCTTGTGTTCATATAAGTGATTAGAATCCTGTAAGGTGAATCTATTATTACTAGTAGGTTTCCTATATACGTCTATTTCTAACTTATTTTTATTTCTTATTACTAACATTAAACGGATACTCTAAAACTGTGGCACTGGAACACTGAAACAGTTCACTAAAACCCTTACCAAAAAATCTTTTCTAAGATTGACCGCAGGATTGTTTTCTCTTCGAGCAATAACCTTAAAAACCTTTTAGGAAATTCCAAAGACCCAGTGGATAACATAGATAAATCAGGAATTTACAAAATTTCATGTAAAGATTGTGATCAAGTGTATATTGGGCAGACAAAAAGATCAATCAAAATTAGGTACAAAGAACATTTAGCTCATCTCAAATTCAGAAGGTTTGATAAATCTAGCGTTGCCCTACATATGCTTGAAAATAACCATAATGTTGATAATATAAAGTTAATTAAAAACGTAAGGAGTACTTCTCAATTAAATTGTTATGAAGGCATGGAAATTTACAAAAACAAAACTCACTTAATGAATTCAGATTTAGGACCACTAAATTCCAGCCTTTATCCTTTGTTACATCCTGTTTAATCATGTATAGTTGTAATTTTAACCATGTGCAATGAACCGCTTCATTGTAATCTAGGATTTATTAACTCACGTCATTCGGCTCATTTACCTTTAGGCTATTTATAGTCCTGTGCAATGAAGCGGCTCATTAAATTTTACGATTTTAAATTTACATATTGCATAATTTATTTTCCTTATAAGGTTAGTTTTTCACTTAGCTTGTTAGTTCAGTCTTGCTGCTGATGATGATAGCTTGGCTATCGAAACGTGCGTCCAGTACGAATTAAGTGTTGTGGTAAGGGTTTTAGTGAACTGTTTCAGTATTACTAACATGTCGAAGAAAGGAATCCTGTTGTCTTTTTCTTCTTCGTGGGTAAATTTGATAGAGGGAAATTTTGAGTTAAGTTGTTCTATGAAATCCGTTATTGAACATTTGCTGATGTCAAAGATGCAAAAAATGTCATCGACGTATCTGATCCAAAGCCGAGGGAAATAAGCCAAAGTATTCTTCGGGTCAGTTTCAAATTTACCCATAAAGAGGTTAGCCATAAACGGAGATAAGCTGTTACCCATTGCTGTTCCTTCCGTTTGTTGATAAAAAGTGTTGTTAATTTGGAAAAAAATTTGTTTCGTGCAAAGTTTTGTCAAAGAAATTAAGCTAGTAACTTCCTCTCTATCTAGTTGGTTATCTAACAAAAGTGTTTCTAAATATTCCAAAGTTAAATCAACTGGAACACTAGGAAACAGTGAACTTACGTCAAACGATACTAAAATTTCTTTGTCAGTAAGCTCAATGTCCTTAGTTTTTTCAATGAACTCGTAAGAATTTTTAATAGCCAAATCTGGAAATTGTACAGGTAACTGGTTCAATTTGTCAGATAACCACCTGGAAAGTAAGTAAGTTGGACTGTTGATATTCGAAACAATGGGTCTCATGCTTTTTCCGGGCTTGTGTATTTTAGGTAAACAATACATCCTAGGTGGTACTGGGTTTGATACCGTTAGTCTAAATCTTAAATTGTCGCTAATGACAGCCTTACATTCTAACATGGTCTTTTTGGTTTCTGTAATCATTTTAGACAAAGGATTTTTTAATAATTTTGAATAAGAACTTTGTGACAAAGTGGTGTTGACTCGACTAAAATAATCTTCTTTGTCTAAGATGACTACAGTGTTACCCTTGTCAGATTTTAAATAAAAACAATTTTTGTTTTTTAGTCTTCTAGCAAAGATTTGTCAGGTGCATTTTTTTACATATTTTCCAAAATTTGACTTTTACAAGCGGTACGAATTAAGTGTTGTGGTAAGGGTTTTAGTGAACTGTTTCAGTTTTAGCCAAAAACAAGCTGCTTTAATAATTCCTCCACGAATTTGCTATAAATCCTCCATATGTTATTTATTTGATAATCAATAACGTGAAACACCCTAGTGTACAAGATTTAGCAAGAAAAATCTCAAAAGTTTTAAAGAGAAAAATAATAACGGCCGAAAATAAAATATGCAATATTTTTGACTGTGAGTGTATATTTGTAATCGGGAGATGAAGGCTTATCCAAAAATGTAAAAATATAAAGGGAAAACTATGTTTCGTTAACCGTGCCCTCCATATGCAATTCTGATAGTTATCAATTTTTTATTCCATAGAGGTAAAACACAACAGCTTTTATGTGAAACATTTTTTGTATCTGTAACAGTACCGGAAATAAATAGTGGTCAAGATAAGATAAAAAACCCTGTACACATACCAGTGTGGATCCTGAAGAAATCTAATTCTTATTATTATCATAGGGTGTACAATCTAAACAACCTAATGGAAGATCTAAAATATTTGTATCGCGTCTCTGGCGGCGAAGGCGTTGGAATCACGTTTATATTTACCGATAATGAAATTAAGGATGAGACGTTTTTAGAATCCCTCAATAACATTCTGAGCTCGGGCGAAATCGCAAATTTGTTCGCGAAAGACGAACTGGACGAGATCCAAACTGAATTGATATCGGTAATGAAGAAGGTTCAGCCAAAACGACCTCCTACCGGAGACAACCTTTACGACTTTTTCATCTCCAGGGCAAGATCCAATCTGCACGTTGTACTATGCTTTTCACCGGTAAACTATTTTCGCCAAGCTTAGGCAACTTATAACTATTTTTCTCAATGAATTCCGCAGGTAGGTGAAAAGTTTAGAAGCAGAGCGATGAAATTTCCTGGCCTCATCTCCGGCTGCACAATGGATTGGTTCTCCAGATGGCCCAAAGACGCTCTCGTCGCTGTATCTGAACATTTTCTAAAGGAATGTGAGATTGTTTGTTCACCGGAGGTGAAGAAAGAATTAATTTATTTAGTCGCAGATGTTCAAAATCAAGTGTCATTGGTGTGTAAGGAGTACTTTGATAGGTAAAATGATATTTAACAACTAACAGTATTTTGTTATGACTGTAGGGTCCGGATTTTAGGTCACAAAAAAAAACGAAAAAGGTGCCTAAAGTAGGACTTAGGTCATAGAAAGACCGAAATAGGTTCAATATCTTAGGTTTAGGTACCTAAAAGTAAATTTCGAAATAATAACTAAAATTTTTTTCACATTTTTATTAGCTATTTGCTGCTATAAGGAGACATTAACAATATTAACAAATTATTTAAACATATTAAGAAAGTAAAAGCACAATTATTTTAGCGAAGCGTTTACATGACAAACTATATATCGCTCTAGATTTTCACATGTCATTGAAGTGCGATTATCCGTTAAAATATTTTTCAAGCATGAAAACGATCGTTCCACGTCGACTGATGTAATTGGAGCAAATTTAAAATTTGTCCAATTTACATCAACCGAGTCGGCACTCAGATCTACCTCCTCCCCAGACAATAAACTGTTAATTTTTTTTATAAATTTGAAGTCAGAATTTTTTTCCAATGATCTTTTTAATTTATCGAACGCGATTTTACATACGTTCCCACGACAATTTTGTAATGAATCATATGTCTTTTAATGTAAATTAAATCTTTTTTTAATTGTGGTTTGTTGACATATAGTTGCGCCAACTCAATACATCGCGCATCTGGGGTAAATGCCATTATTACCTGGAATATTTAATCATTTAAAAAAATGGAACAATTTAATTCAAAACAGACCTTCTGTATGCTATCCAAATGTTCTGCGTAAAATAATGCCGCTCATATCCATGTTCCCCATCTTGTTAATACAGGCTCTGGTGGTAGCGGAACATCGGGCAACGTCTCTTTATAAAATTCGACTCTAGTAGGAGCCTTTAAAAAAACTTTCTTCACATTTGAAATTAGCCCGTCAACAATTTCGTACTGGTTCCATACAGACTCACACGCAAGGTGACATGTTTGGCACATTGCTTGCCCAAACATGTCAAATGTTTAAGATTTTTATAGAATATTTTTAAATTTGTGCCAGCTTTCAATATATATGATGCACCGTCGGTCACCAGAAGCGTAACTCTTTCATGTTTGATGTCTGCAGACCACAGCAAATCTAAAATATATACAAAATAATATTTAAGTAGATATTATTTAGAGAATTTACATACCCAAACTTTCATCAACAAATCGTGAAATAGTAACATTATTGGTTTTTTCTAATTGTTTTGAAGTGAGCAGAATTGGCACACTAGCCTCTTTATAGTCCAACTTTCCAATTATCATATTTGCTATATATCTCCCCACTGAATCAATTGTTTCATCTACGGAAATCCAAATATCATTATGCCCAATGTAATTCTTAATTCTTTCAACAGCCTGAAAAATAAAAAAATTTGGCTCATAATAACTTAAAATGCACGTTTTTTTCACTTACTTGTTGAAAACACTGCGTTAAATAATTTTTTCGAAGCGTAGATTCATCCGGAATATTTTTCCCATGTATTTTTATAAAAACAACTTATTCCAAGGAATGTTTGCAGCAATTAAGGCGTTGCACATGTCCAAATTAAACGCTTGTACAATTACCTCAAAATGGTCGAAGAAACCTACCTAATTTTTTTAGGTATCGCCTTTAATTAAAAAGTAGGATACGATCATGAGAGTAGCTATTACATCTACCGAAGATTAACAGCAACACTGCGATTTCTTGCGGCCAGAAGGAATTATGAAGGCCATAAAATACTTAACAATAATTTCACCGCAGGAGTTAAGTTACATAGTTCCTAAAACCTGGAAAAATAAACAAATCGCTAACGAAAAGAAAAGCGTTCTACTCACGACTGGCTGTACTTGCACAATATTGCGCATCCTGTTTGCTTGCACAAACCTAGCTTGTACAAACATGTATAATGAAATTTTCAAGCCGCTAGTACAATTAAAATGCTTGCACAGAACTCTCATACAGACGCTTGTACAAAAAGATTGCACATGCATGCTTGTCAAGTATGTAGCGACCTCAGGCGTAAACGTTATTCATTATATGTATAGGAATAGCGCCTCTCCACGAGTACTTTTCGTAACTGGTATACGTTCAAGAATTGTACGGCTTATCTCTAAAGTGAAATATACTTTCATCAGTCTTGGGCTTTCTTTTCTTTTTGAATAGCTGCTTTAGCTGCGGTATACGCGATGCATACTGAGAATCACGGGTTTTCATCGAACAATGACGAACCTACTCAGGCTAGTTCGCCTGGCTTGACGTTCTCTCGGTAGTTCCCATATCTTGGCACCCGGATCTGGGTCAACTTTGCTAGACAGTTTCGACTATGCTTATGTGGAGTTCGGTATCTTTAGCACGGCCTGATTATCAGAATAAATAGCAATAGATCGATAACTAACCTCTTACCTTTTTTTTTCAATACGCACTGCCGCTACTTCAGCTTTGAATATTGTAGCATTTTGAGTTAGGTTTAACGATTATAGAAGGATAACTGTTCATTCGCCTGCACTTTGTCAACGCGACCACCCCTTGGATACACCGGGTATAATTTGAAACTAGATTCAGCCTTATACTTTTTAGATCAATCTTCTTGGATCAATCGTCATTTTTTGTAGGTACTGGTTGCAGTATGCCTGTCTTCTTTGATTATCAACATCATAGAAGTGTTAATGCGAATGTGAAAGTTACAGTAAATGGAGTTCGAATGTGTCAATACGTTACCAGCGGATATTTTATAGAGCTGCTATAAGATAGGCCTAGCTATTAGGTATTTCGTGCTATAATTACCTATTTGTTTCTCATTTACTGGTATTTATAGCACTTATTGTTTTCGTTGTTCCAATGAGCATATGTTAAGCAATGTAATATTTATTTGTTTTTGTTCGGGCAGTTTTTTTCGTTTATTTTTCGTATTATTGACAATAAACGGTAAAAATCGTTTTTTGTTAATTATTTTCATTTAAGTGGTACCATGTTTGGTATCAAGCAATTCGTAGAAAAATTATCTTTTTAAAAATTCCTGTGATCAATCAATGGTGCGTCGGTTCTTGAAAAAGGATTTATCGTTTCGCCCCTACAAAATCCAAGTTTGCCACACACCACACAGGTGGTGCGAGAAGTTCCAACGAATATGCTGGCCAACGCGTCACGCTCTTTTCGGGAGCGCCTGGACTCATGCATTTAGGCACAAGGGCGCCATATGACCGAAGTGATTTTCAAAGCCTAATTTTTTTCATGTATACTTAAACTTCCACTCTTTGTGAACATTTTGACATAATAAAAACAAATTTTTTGCAATTATTTTTGTCGTATTAACATTTTAAAATCCATTCGTTCTTTCTGACGGATCCTGTTTATAAATACCACCGACAGACTTTTAAGGATCTTAGAAAACTATCAAATAAAGTTCTTTTGTTAATATTTTACTAAGTTAAACGGTGTTAAAGTCATAAACGAGGTTGCGTAATAAAGTTTTCATTACGGCGATTGCAAAATGTCACTGGCAAATTTTGAAATTTTATCAAACTTTAATTAAGTACAAGTTATTTTCTGAATATAAGTTACATTTATCAATGGTAGTTGATGCAAGATCACAGATGTTGACAGTACCTAGTTAGGAGTGTATCCCGTCACCGTCTGTATACGCACTCCCCACTTATATTTTTCTTTTTCCATATTTACCTAGAGACGTGAGCATTACGGTATGTACTGTAGTGGTGTATATTTACATCGTCAAACACAACTGTCATTCGAGCACGTATAATGTATTCAGTATGGACACTCGGCCAATGTGAAATTCCCTCTGGCGGATATTGGTTCTTTTTCAGAAGCCTCTATTCCTCCCCGAGCCTCCGACTTTCGGAGATAGGTATTAAATAATTTAATTAACTCCAGCCAACAACGATTTTGGTGAATCGGAAAAGAAACTCCTCTTCCGTACAATTTCTTCATTTCGTGAATCTTGAAAATCAATGGAATATCTTCCTACAATAAACAACGTCAGTGAGTTTTAGTATTGTTTAGTTGCATAGCATGAATTCAGTCATGCAGTCGCGCTACTACATATTCCATTATGCTACTTGGAAATAAATAAGTTACTTCATCAAAATTCACCGTTAAATTACATTTGGAAAATATTATCAAAATTTGCTGTAGACAAAACAATCGCCACCGCGATTAAAATAATGGAGTAAAGGGATGCCAATTAATTTGATTACATTTGGTCAAGCTTTCATCGAGGTAACTCGTATTTTGACTGTATTCCAAGTTTCAAAGTGTGTAATATTGGAATCATAGCAAAAATTCAAGGTAGAAGTGAAGGTTAGAATTTGAGAATTGGCAGTTCCCCGTGAATCCCATATAAACATTAAGTTTATATGACACCGTCTAAGAAATCCAGGTTACTTTGCATTTTTCAGTTTTAATTTTCGCTAATTTCCATTAACTGATATAAAAATTCGTTTAAAATTGCTGAAAGAGTGTGTAAGAACACTTCCGAACCCCCAGTTCATCTAATTTACAAAAATTCCATTTTTTTTAACAATTTTCCTGTTTCAAAACATTGCAGTACGTATAATTTCATATTGTTATGTGAAAGTGATGCAGTTTCTGTTTCCTTTATGATTTTGAGAATGAATAGTTTTAATAGCAATTCAACTTGGATGCATTTCAGTGACTTATAATTAACAAAAACCTCTTCCCTACTTTACTGAATATCAGTTGCTTACTTCCACGACGTATAAGGAACTGTGCAATTATTGTACCGATTTAACATGTACCTATTTGTATTCTTAGATACCGACGACAAACACACGTGACACCAAAAACTTACCTCAGCTTCTTAGGCAGTTACAAAGCCGTATATACCGAAAAACACGGCCAGATTCAAGTACTGGCGGAGAGAATGAGAACTGGATTATCGAAACTAATTGAGGCGGCAGCGAGCGTTGATGTTCTCAAACAAGAATTGGCAGTAAAAGAAAAAGAGATTGCTGTTGCGACCCAGGAGGCGGAAGTAGTCTTGGAAACGGTTCTTGCTTCCAGCGAAATCGCCAATAAAATTAAAGAGGAGGCGACTGCCGTCAAAGAAAAAGCCGAAATCCTCGTCGAGAATATCAGCGTTGATCAAAAAGAAGCTGAAGGGAAATTGTTAGCGGCGAAACCCGCTTTGGATGCGGCTGAAGCAGCTTTGCAGGTAAGTTTCATCGTACTCATGAAATAAAAGCTTTGATTTTTAATTTTTTTTTTTGCAGACCATTAAAGCTTCCGATATAGCAACGGTAAGAAAATTGGGAAAGCCGCCATATCTAATCATGGTAATCATGGATGCCGTGTGTATATACTTTAAACGTAAATTAGAAGCTATTAGCCCTGATTTCGACAAGAAATTCTTTGTAACATCCTGGAACGAATCGTTAAGGGTAAGATAACTTTGAGATGTACTTGATTTACAGGAGAGCATTGCTTGTAATTGCAATTTTATTCGAAATTTTGTTCAATTTCACGAGAAAATTTACAAACATGCTATTTAACCAGGGTCTTTAATTTCCTATTGTGCTGTGTTTTACCTAATCTATCATTACTTTTCCCACAATAACTTTTAAGTAGGGTACTTGTAGAACAAATTATTATAATTGTTGCAATACGTTCGCTGCTATGAATATGACATTTACATATATCAGTATTCAAATGGCTATATTCGGTGATATAATTTAAAATATGTTGTATCAAAACAGAATGTTTATTATACATATATATTCCATTGTGAATACTCACACTTGGAGTATTTAGTTAATGAAGGGAAATAAAAAGCAGGTCCAATTTTCTCACAAATTCTATTAACTATCAGGCGACCGGTTTCGTGTTCAAAAACACATCATCAGGCCAGCTAAGGGGACCACCATGAAATAAAACAAGCAAATATACATAAGTGACCAGAAAATTGTAAAGATAATTGTAAAATTGTACCAAAGTAACATGTCAACCAATTAAATATATATTCATTATATATCTCTTCGTGTTCAAAAATAATTTTGTTAATTACAACGTAAGAATATAAAACTGTTTGAACAATAAAATCTTCACGTTTTTTGTCAAATACAACGCACAATTAGGTAATTGAGTTGAAATAGCATCTTTTCTAAGCCTAGAATTTTTAAAACTTACAGTTATAGTTTCACCGGTCCTTGAATCTGTAGCTCTTGAAAAATAAATAATATCTACTTTTACAAAGTGTAACTCACAAACAAAACATACAAAACAGCCGACGCCACAGTACTACAAATGGACCGCCCGAGTAACGCTTTTAGGTTACTCCGTCTTTATCGTTTGAGGAAAGGTTTATCGCTTATAAAACTCTAGAAAAACATTACAGGTATCACACACACAACAAAGTACGGAAATATCACTACACAGTATTTTTATATAAAACCAATATAATTTGGATAAATCAATTCAAAACGCAGACGGTTTGAACGTATAAACGGGTTTATGACTGATCGTTTACTGAAGACAATATATGTCACAACCTACTGACGTCAGAGCTGTTAGGCCTTGTTATACCGGGGGTAACGATATAGCTCACCCAAAATGTAAAATACATATGTATTCATCATTAGCTACGCAAACAAAAGGTGCTAGTAGCATCGGTAATTTAAACAAATAGAGGTGTTTAATAAGGTAAAAATAGAACGAAAATAGTTTCGTGAATAAAGCTGGCCACGAGCGGTACCGCGCAGTAGCGTAGAGTCGACCAGGCCTCTCGTTCCACTAGAGTTATTCTGCTAATAGAGATGTTTGCTGCCGCACATAATTTCGCTCATCTTTTAAATAAAAATTAAATAACACGTGCTCAAACACTTACCATTTTAAGAGTCCTCCGTGAAATCACAAAGTGAATAATGTCTGTTAAATATCTGCAACATTAGATATGTTTCAACTGTTGTTTCGGCAAAACTAGTACGGCATGAGGAAAAAATGCGTTTATATGCAGAGAACGAACGTTCTACATCTAGTGACGTAATATTTGCGTAAGTAAAATAATCTTTCAAATAGCTTAACGATTCTGTTGACGCACCTTCACTAATGTGTCTTAATGTGCCAAAATCAGAATTTTTCTCAAAAACACTTTCAAATTTTTCTAGAACAGAAACATTTTTTGCGTCTTCAATCGCGCATAGCTGTGCGTGAACATGTTGCACTATTTGTAGGGATTATTCTAACGGCACCGCAGGATTTTGTAATTTTTCTATTACATCTGCTAGCCCGAAGTAATTGTCGTGAATGATTTTTAAATCCATTTTAACCTGACTATCTTGAAATTTCGACTGGCTTTTCTGGATAGCGGCAGCTTCCTTTGTATCGAATTGTAAAACCACGTTCTTAATATTGTCAAAGTATTTATGATAATAAAACGCGGCCTGTAACCATGTTCCCCAACGAGTTAGAATAGGTTCTGGTGGCTCTGGTATACGGGGGCACAGTCTGTGAAATTCGCGAATACGTTTCGGTGATTTGACAAATACTGCTTTGGTATGCGCTATTAAAGCGTCTACCTCAGGATAACATTTTCTGATACTATCCGCCACAAGATTCAGAGCATGAATTTTACACGTAATGTGTAACAAATTAGCAGAATGCTTTTTAAGAGACCGACCTACAGAAAGCATGTTTGCAGCACCATCACTCACTAACATCAAGAGTTGGTTTGTTGAAAGTTCAAACTTGTCCAATGTATTTAACACTAACTTTGAAATTACTTCGGCAGTACACTGTTGTATTCGTTTGGAGACTAATAGAATTGAAGGTGCCGATTGATGAGGTTCCAATTTGCGTGCCATTACATTAAGAACAGAATGTTTCTTCCGATCTGTTGTTTCGTCGACACATAGCCACAATTTTTGATCTTTCAACTCCGATTTTATTTTTTGTTCAATATGTTCGCGCGCAGATAGCACAATTCTTCGTAACGATGTTCGACTTGGTAATTTGCACTCCGAATAGTTATTCCAAAAGCAGATAAATGGTTCCTTGTCTAGTAAATTAAACGGTATATTACATGCGATAAACGTAACGCATAAATTAAATATAAATTTTTCATTGTCTCGTGCGCAATTTCTTTTTGAGACATGCTTTTCACTATTTACGTGTCGTAGACAATGTTGTCTGGACCAACATATTAACGGGATTTTACAGATTACACATTTAATTTTAGCACCTTCATATATTAAGTCTGGAATTTCTGCAATAAATTTTCGAAGTTTGTCCGACCGCGGTCGTTTTGCTGACGAAATCATAACTTTTCTAGGACAGATAAACAATTGCGCAAATGACCGGCAGCGAAAATGTCCGTACTGCTCCGCAGACGAAGTAATACTACCGTTCCTCTCGGTCCGAACTGATTCTACGCCGATGCGCGTACCGCTCGTGGCCAGCGTTATTCGTGAATGAGAAATAATAGGAATTAATAAATAAAAATATTGTTATATCTCATTTAACAATGTTTTACTCAAGCTTTGATACAATTTCATCTCCAAATAATATTTTAGTCTCGTTAAAACCTAAATTAAAAATATCTGCGTATTGTAATTTAAGGAAATGAAATGAATTATCATTATATCCGCCCAAGGACTTATTTTTGCTTCGTTAAACAATTTAAATAAAATTCTGATTATAAAATTTTCTCTTTCACATAAAATATTTACAAAAAAGATGACTCAACTTTGTGTAATGTTTTATTGCGATATTGTTTAGGATTATTCAAAAACAGTTATGAAGGCATATATTTTTCTTTTCACGATATAACAAAACATTGACGTTTATTGGAATAATAGATATACCTACATATGTCCGATATAAAAACATAAATGGAACTAGAAGATATGAAGTAACAGTAATAGTAGTTTAAGTACATATGTAAATATAAATAACAATAATATGCACAAATAATAATGGAATTGTTATATGCTTAAATAACTGTTCATGCATTATACGCATCGCTATAATGAACAATTAATTTAACATATATATCTACTTACTTTATTTATTTGTATTTAAATTTTACCACTGTAGTAATATTCTCCTTTCAAATGTCTTGAAAGAGACAATTTTCTTAATAAAAGATAGAACGTAACAGCTTAGAATAATAAAACAACTAAAATGTATCCAAGATAACAAGTTGTAACCTAATCAAAGCTTGGCACGCTACTGAGGTTTCAGCTGATATCATTCCGCGTAACAATAGACTCGTCCGATGAAAATAGTCCCTTTACGCATATAACGTCAGATGTACTTCTCATTTTGGGCGAGCTTTAAACGCCGCATACCGCATCTGTCTTTTGGTTAAGTAGCTATGCTAAGCAAGACTTTGTCTGACTACCATAACACGGAAGTTTCGAATTTACTTGCTATTTGCATTATTCTTATCATTTCACATTTAAAAGGTCATGGCTGATACGAAAATGCTGCAGAAACTTCAAGAATATCCAAAGGATACTATCAACGCGGAAATGCTCGATTTGCTGGTACCTTACTTCGACTATCCGCAATACACATACGAAGCGGCGAAAACGGCATGTGGTAACGTTGCTGGTCTGATCTCGTGGACTATGGCAATGGCTGCATTTTACGAAGTTAACAGAGAAGTTTTGCCTTTAAAGGTCAGGAAGCTCACTTAGTACACTACATTATAGTATATTATTTCAGTATACCAAACAAAGTCATAATTCCATCATTATAGTTTTGTTTGGTTACTCAAATAGCACAATCAAATATGACAGATTATCTACGAAGTCTATATAGGATTTCTTAAGTTTTAAAGAAGTTATTCTAAAAGACCACAATATTTGCCCAATAAAAAACCTACTTTAACGACCAATTCGTAGGAACAGAACTTGGTCGTTAAGTAAGAAGTCCCTGCATAGCAAATGTACAAAAATAAACCTATTTGTTATAAAGTTAGATCGTATAACGATCAACTGGTTTCACTTCTTTTATATCATTTTCCACTATAAAAAATTTACCGCGGGAGTTCAATTTTAAAGCCTACAGATCAATCCGATTATTAGTTGGCGTACAGTACAGTAATATTAAAACGTACTTCTTAGAATTTCACTGCGAAATGCTACTTGACCACGCTTTATACCGGAAAGTATGGTCGAAACCAGTCACACTGATAGTATGTGAAACGCTTAAAAAACTATGTTTAAATAAAATATTGAATGCACGGAAAAATTCAGTGGTATATCACAGGACTTCTCTTTTCTAGTGGTAATGAATGGAAGGCTCCAGCCCTTGAGACTCTTAAGAGAAGCAGCCGCTGCTACAGTCTCATCGTAACTGATAATATTAATTCTTAATTTCAGGCCAACTTAGATAGACAACAGGCAAAATTAAATAAGGCGGAGGCCGAGTTAAATGCAGCGATGGAACTTTTGGAAACCAAGGAGAGGGAAGTAAAAGAATGCCAGGATAAATATGATAGGGCTATGACATTTAAACAGGTACATATACGTTTAATCAATTAATTGTACAGCGTATATTTAAATGCTTAACTTATTTAAACAACATGGAAATATAGAAATACGTTTTTTAGGAGTTTAGGAGTTTTTTTATATCATCTACCTAGCTATGAAAGCAATATGCTATCGCGACAATTTTCCAGTCCAGTTTCTGTGACATTTTATAGTGTCATCTCCAACTTTGTTTCCAATCACTTAACATTTATACATCATTTGTCCTTTATATATCACTTTAAAGAAGCGGAAATGAGTGATTTTAATCTTGAACACAGAAGCGTCATGAAATTTCTATCGACAGAAGGTGGTAGCTCGAAGAATATCCATGAGAGGATGGTGGCAATGTATGGAGAAAATAACCCGTCCTATTTCCAAGTCGAATATTAGTGCAAACAGTTTAAATGGGGCAGGGAATCCATTCATGATGACCCAAAGTGTGAAAGACCTCTGGCAGCACGATCTGAAGAAATCATCAACAAAGTTCAAGATTTAGTTATTCCTAGAGAAATAGGAATATTAGAAACGAGTGTTTTTAAAATTCTACACGAAGATTTGGGAATGAGCAGTGTCGGAAAGATGGATTCCTAAGTTGCTCAGTCCCGAACAAAAACTGTGTAGTCAACAAATTGGCGAGGAGAATTTCAAGAAGAAGAAGACTTCTTCTATAGAATTATAACCGGGGATGAGTCCTGGGTACACCACTGGGACCTTTCTACGAAACAAGAGTCCATGATTCATAAGGGCGGTCCACCACCCAAGATGGCGAAGACGCAATTTTCTGCGGGGAAAGTGATAGCCACAGTTTTCAGGGACGCGGAAGAGATTCTCTTAATTAAGTATATGCCAAAAGGGATTACAATAACGGGCAATGTCTACATAGGTACCATGAGGAACTTGAAAGCGGTTATACGCGAAAAAGACCCCACAATTGTGCTCAGAGACCTCTGCTTCTGCACGACAACTACAGGGTGCATAAAGTACGAATTATCCAAGCAGTAGTTAATGAATGCAGCTTTGAGGGATTACAACCTTACAGTCCCGACCTCGCTCCCTGTGACTATTATCCTTTTCCAAAACTCAAAAAACACTTGAGAGGTCGTTGTTTTTTATCGAATGATGACTTAAAGAATATTGTGGAGTCGTAGTTTGCAGAATTACCAAAGGTTTTTTTTTCGAAGATTAAAAAAACGTTGGAATAAGTGTGTTGGTATTAATGGTTCTTACGTTGGAAAATCACATTTTAATTGTTCTCTAACTCGTTGTTTTCATAGCTATGTAGATAATATAAAAAACTCCTCTCGTATTCATTCGAGAATTGAAAATTCTTTAAAATCTAACTAACACCTGAATTGCTTATGGTCCAACACAAACAACATCTGTCTATAAATACAAATTTTATGCAAATACCTGAAGGTTAAGGGCATATTGTTATAACATGACAAGTCACGTACCGGTAGGTACTTTGCAAAGGTACTGTTGTCTTCTTTATTCTTCACTAAAATTTTATGTATATTTTAGTGAAGAATAAAAGAAACTAACCCACCAAATGGGTAAAACTATGTTGAAGTTATCAGAATATTTCTATTTTCGATTTTCTTTTTCTGCAAATGTTTTATTAGTTAGTATTAAGCATATTGCGCAATGTCATATCACTTACGCAAAGCGGTACTGACACCACATAGAAGTAGTAGGTAATTATCGTCCCTTTTACGAGGAGAAGGAAAGTCTGCCTTAAACCACCCACTATGGAGGAGAAAACAATTTGCTTCGGCGGTTAGGATAAATATTATAATAGTCACACTATACAAGAAACTAAGGTGGAACTTCCGTATCTCCAACTCACGGGAAAGGCTCTTACAGCATAACTAACTTGCCGCAGACCGCTTGATAAGAACTGAGGTCTTGAACCCCTAATGATCTTTTGGTCACGCACAGCTATAATTAGATCTATGATCACCTATGCATCTTTGGTATGGCGGCGAAAAACAACTCAGAAGATTGTACAACAACGGCTTCAACAAATCCAGAGGCTTGCATATCTTAACATTACAGCTGTGATGCGTACTTGTACCACAACAGCCTTGAAAGTTTTGTTGTGATTAATGCTACTTGACATCTACGCACAGAAGCAGGCTATATAAAAAGTGTCCTCTCTCTTAACAGAACAAAAGGAACTAAAGCCGGGGGATTTCAAATGACATTTCTGAATCCTGGAAGATTCCAACACAAATTACCTTGTTTTTCCATTATAAGGCGCGGCTTGTTACATAAAAAAAGTATTTTAAAACTGCGGCTTATAAAAGAGTGCGGCTTATAAACTGTCACAAAAAGTAGTTTTTAGATAATCTATTCAACGATTTTTTTTAAGTTTTAAAATGTTCTTTCTAGTGAAAGTATTTTATAGAGGGTGTGGTTTCTAATGGAAAAACAGGGTATTTGATACATATTGCACAGGACACGATCCCCATAATACAATTTTGATTAGTCTCAATAAGGTGGTTATTGAAAACCGTACTGAATGGACAGTCGGCAGATGTTGAAGTGGAACTTTGATTTTTGTGCGCCTGAGAGAAGGTTACGAGGTGTAACCATATACATTTTGACAGATAGTCAGCCAACACCAAAAGCTCTTAAAGACTACACATATGAATCTAACCTGATACACGAATCTGTACAGAATCTCGCTGCTAAAAGAGGCGGTTTGGCGTCTATGCCCGGCTTTTGTTGTTGTCTTTTGTAGACGGTATGGCTTGTATTTCTTGGCACTAAATGACGTCGGGAGAAATACTGCTTGCTAGTTTAGAGATTAGCTATACGAGCCCCGTCCAACTTCAGTTGGCCCACCCGATAAAATTTCAGTTATTAGCATGTATTGAAGATCATTTAAACTAATAGAGGTATAATTCTCAATTTTTATTTTGCAAATAACAATTTGAAAATATATTGCACAAAAATAACGGAACTGATTACAACAATTGGAATTGATTAGAACCGAAAACAGAAAAACTCAAATTTGTGATTTTCAGCTCTCCGATATAGCTCATTCTACCACTGAGTAACATCACCTTTACTTTTAATAACTGCTTCCATTCTTCTCGGCAAACTATTTACTAGATCCTGACACTTCTTTGCAGTGAAATTATCCCAAATGTTCTGAAGCCTTTTCTTGAGTTCTTGCATAGTCCTGGCAGGATAGGCTCGCAACCTCTTTTTCATGATATGCCACAAAGTCTCGATGGGCGAAAGCTCGGGACTACTAGAAACACATTATAGAACCGGTATTTCATGATCTGAAAGCCGTTTCATGGATCTTTTGGAAGTATGACATGCAGCACTGTCTTGCTGAAAAATGAAGTCATTTCCAAAAATCCTGCTCTCTTCCAAAGTAGGCAACAAGGACTCCTCTAGGATGTCTAAATATTTGTCTGAGTTAACAATGCCGTTGATAAAGTGTAATTTTCCAACTCCTCTAGCCGACATTGAACCCCAGACCATTACTGAAGATGGAAATTTAACTTTGCGTTTAAGACAGTCAGGATGATAAGTTTCATGTTTCTGGCGAATAACTCTGCTCCGGCTATCACCGACACAAACTTCAAATCGCGACTCGTCACTCCAATGTACACTATTCCACCTCTCCATATCCCAATTTCGATGGTCTCTAGCACATTTTAACCTGCTTCGCTTTTGCTTTAGGGTCAGTAACGGTTTTTCTTTTGCCTGCGCAAAGGGAAAAATGAATTATCTGTTGTCCCTTAGGATTGAACTCATGAAACTTACCTTGTAAGTACCAAAGCCAAGTTTTCTTGCTTCTGAATGACATGTAGACCTGCAAACACGTCTTTCAACAGCCTTACTCCAGAGTACACTCAACGCTTCGTAGTTAGCACGCCTATTAGACTTGATAATTCTGGCCAAAGCACGTCTATCAGCGTCTGTTGATTTGGACTTTTTCACATATCGGGGCTTTTGGGCAGCTGAACCGTCTGATTTGTACAATTTTACAATATTTCGAACACTGTATCTGGATATGCTGAGCAATATTCCGATTTCGCCGTTTGATTTTCCGTATTTGTGTAAATTAATGATAATTGATCTAATTTTTTCATCAATTGCCTTTCCCCTGCCCATTACTGACAACAATTGCACTATCGATTAACTGTTCTACAATCGAAATCTGTCACCGTAATTTCCGTCAAAAAAAGCGTTGTTTCCATAGCTACCTTAATACTCATCGTTAGCAGTACTTGGGTAATGGAATGCAAGAAAACTACATTTTTTTAATATTTTCGATTGTTTATGAGACAACACGCTCCATTGAACCCAGATTTCTCCTAAAGTCCTCTACATAGCATATTTTGTCTTAGATATTACATTGTAGCTACTGGTTTTGCTCCTTGAGCGATAAATGCCAACAACACTACAAATTTTGTGTGTGGGCCAACTGAAGCTGGACGGGGCTCGTATAAGCCAAGAGGCATATAGGGGTGTGAGGTCGAGAAGCATTCATAACAACACTGATGACATATCCGTTTACTAATGCTTTCTCCCCTTACATTGCATTTGTGAGTGGTTCCATCAATACCGGGAGCTACATTAGCATTATCTTTGGTTATTGTTTTTGGTAATTTTTGTTTTTATGTTATTATAGTAATAATAACATGAAATACATTTTTTTTACTTGGATTTCCATGGAAGCAAAATACCTACTGCATAGTGCCCAGTTCTTTAAGCCAACAGCTTGTTAATATGAAACCAGCCCTAAGATAAAAGTATGAACGATGAAGAACAGCATCCAAATTTTGTGTCTGAACTTCTAATAAATATTTGGACCAACTATTATGTAATTTTTAAGTGGCTCTTAAATAATGGACACCTTATCCGAGCACAATTTCATGTTTTCTCAGTTTGTAATCGCCCTGTATATATTTAATCAATACTGTGATTATTATAAAAGACTTCAAGAAAATGAAAACTTTAGAAAGAATTATTTTTTCTGTAAAAATTAAAAATTCAAAATTTATAAGCGTAGTTAGGTCCATTCGTGGACACACTACATACTATACAAATATTGTGAATATAATTGTACAAATGTAGGCCGTATTGGACGATGCGATGAAATGTAAGGCGAAGATGGACGCTGCCACTGCATTATTAAACGGTTTGAGTGGAGAACGTATCCGATGGACGGAACAGTCAGGCCAGTTTAAATCCGAAATCGAACGCTTAGTCGGCGACGTAGTAATTCTTACTGGTTTTTTGGGTTATACTGGTCCTTTCAATCAAGAGTTCAGATTACTATTGGAAGAGAGTTGGGTGCAAAATCTCACTGACAAGAAAATACCGTTTACGTTGAATTTAAACGTGACAGAGTGCTTAACCGACACAGCAACGGTAAGATCTAAGGCAGTAGTGAAGTAATCCCTGAAGTGATTATAGCGAATTCTTCTGATATTAATTTTGATGTGCTAACAGCAATTGGTTTCAGCTTATGAAAGAGGTATACAATGGATGGTCTTTATATGGGGGTCACATAAAACTATTTTCTTACTTTTGGCATGCGCCAAATTTCATTACAATTAATTCATGTTAAACCTTGCCGCATTGGACCTAAATATCTAAATAAGATTGAAGTACCGAAAGAAACTGTGTATTCTTCTAGTCTCATAAACATTTGAAAATAACATATACAGTTTTTGCAAATATACTTAAATAATACAAAATGTGTTTTGTACCATAAATCAATACCAGTTCTAGCACAATTTTCTTTTCAGTCTTTTTATTACAATCAGGGTGTTGTCTCCGGAGACCTTGCACGCATCGCAAAATGAATTCTCTTTATTTCAATGGATTCTCGATAGCTGATCAAGCTATCGAGAATCCATTGAAATCTAGCATTAACTTCACTCTCTGCCGTATCATTTACCACCTTAAGATTTTTCATGATCTCTTTGGCATTAAGGTAGGAAATGTTTTCATCCTAAGAAGCGCGATCCGTATTTAAGAAATCTGAATCTATGCTTAACTTTTTCAACATGTCTAAATTCTTGACTGAAATGAACTCGTCAATATGTAATATGTTCATATAGATTTTGGTATATTCCGAATAACTCGTGCAAAAGCACTAAATTTAAATTTATAGAATTATCTACGCGAAAGAAACTTACCCAAAAGTTGTAACTGCACCAGTACCAGGTAGAACAGTGTACCTCCTTTCGGTTCTCAAGGTTTCCTGCTTCAGATTTCTAACCATACATGTTTTTGTGTGATTGTTAACCCTGTCATCAAACAGTGATAACACACAAATCTCTTCATTTAAATATCATAAGTACTGATAGAACTTCTTTCGAGCACTTGAAGAAACCCTTGCATTTACTTTTTCATACTGTTTACTCTTTCAAAAGTTATTGTAAGGTGCTCCAATTGCCGATGAACTCAGAAACCACCACTTTGCATATACTTTTACCACAAACAAACAAGTATTCCTTAAGCCATCCAATTCACTGACACCGAGGGACAACTAAGAACGAACATCTTCAATAAATAAATTCCTTTGGCCATTCATCTCGCATGATGCGAAGCTCCAGGCGGCCTTACTTTTACACTCAAGTCCACGTTTGCCCCCAAAAATATAATAAGTAGTTTTCGAAAAAGATATGTGCTTCTTCAATTTCGACACCGTTGAAAGGCTCATATAAGTGTTCATGCTCATCCTCATAATTTGCTTTTTCCATGGCATTCCACTTTTCTTTAAGTTTTTTGAAAAATCTTACATCAGAACATTCACATAAACTATTTGAATCAGCGACCCTGTTTTGCTATCCACAAATTCTAATATTTGTGAAAATTGTTGAACATACCACACCTGGCCAAACAGCATTTATCTATCACCACTACATTTCTTAGAGAATCTCATCCTCTATTAATACGATTTAGCAAGCACCCGTAAAAATCCTATCACAAAGGATAGCCATTATGGAGCCGTGCTTGCTTGTACCTTCTGCAGATGATATGAGTATAGTGTATATGGGGGAAATTTTATTTTTCAGGTGTATGTCGATTCAGAAATTGTTTTAAATAAATATATTTTATATGTACATGCATCGTCTTTTTTAGTAATTTTATCGATAATTACTTAAAAATAAGTTAACTTATTTTTGACATTAAATAAACTGGTCTTCCACTTTGTTTCCAGTGTAATTACTCAATGTTAAGTAAACAAACATAGAATATCATTAGTTTTTGAAAATTTTATAATTAACTCTTAAATACTAAAATTTCGAATTTAAAACGTCAAAAATTGTAATGAATCCAGATTGATTCACTAAACTGTAACTTTCCAATTATTGAGTTGATTTTCGCGAGCCACATGGAGACATTGATGGTTGCGCATTTCGTGCTTGATCTTTCATATTTGGGTTTAATCCGAAAGAACAATGGCAAGTCGCTTTTCCATGTCCTTCCATGAATCTCGCCCACCATTATCCTATCCGGTTCCGGTCTCCTTCTCTAGGTGAAACGAACCGCCACGCATTCTTCTTCGTTCACCTTTAATTTCCATTCTCACAACCATTCCACCAGGGAGTCTGCAGCCCCTTGCAATCTTCTGACTATAATGTCTTTACTACGAGTGGCAGTACACATATACTCCAACCTTCACAGGGTGCCTAGTTGATAAGTTACTCCCAGACATTACCGAAAAAGATCGCCCTCTTTACCAGATCTCCGCTAACCCCAATCCTAGCCAATTTGTGAATCGCGCCACACTGTTTCAAAAGCTCTCGTAATATTCAAAAATACCGCCGCAACTCTTGCGTCGCATCGCTCAAATGCGTCTTTCACGGCGTCCGAGAAACAAAGTAGCTGGGAATCCGATGAGTGTCCAGCACGAAAACCAAACTGTTCATTTGATAGAGGAGCTTTAGTATCTAAGTCATTCCTTAGTCTTGTTGAAATGACAGACTCCGCTACTTTCGATAATGTTGATAGCAAACTTATAGAGTGGTAATTTTGTGGAAAAAGTAGGACTTTTCCTGGATTTAGGATAGTTATCACAATGGCATATTTTCAAATGTTCAGAAAATTATTTTAAGAATTGCATTAGTTATGGTTAGTAGGATAGTCAGTACCACCGCGGGAAGGCTCTTCACCGTTTATTGTCCTTCAAGCTACATATTTTACTCTCCAGTTCGTCTAGAGATACTGCATTCCGATGCTCGGCTGTAAGTCCGTCCGGAAACTCAGAAGGGTCACTATCTATATCCGCTTTTGTCATCCTCCGAGTTACCAAAATACACTCGCTCCAGTGAATCTCCGCCTTGTCCTCATCCGCATAAGCGATACCACTCCTCCCTGTAAAGGCTGAATAAACTGTTTGGTCCTTTTAGGGCCTTGGTCATTTTCAGGTTCCTTACTATTTCCCGCCAACGATCTTAACGAGGTCGCCCAGACAATTGGCCTCCACTCTGTCCGGGGAGTAAAGCGTTCTTCTAGCTTTCTTTAGTAACTTGTCGCCTAGTTGCTATAGGAATTTCCATTTCTTGAGGAATCCAGCTTTTATAAATTTATGCCGGAAACTTTCGTATCCTCGTCTGACGACTTCTTAGTTACAGCTGCAAGTGCCTCTACAGCGCCATCAACATCCTCCACCGACGATATTAGTTTTGGTAACCCTTCACATTTCTCTGCAATTATTTCGGAAAACCTTTTTCAATCCATCATTTTCCGCCTGCATACCTGCACATACTATACTGTATACCCGAACACACATCGCTTGTAACAATTCTAATAATTGTTTTCCAAAGTCGTTGGAGATTCTGCAATCCCAAGCCAAGTGCTCGTAGTTGAGGTCTCCCGCAATAATAAGTGGATGGTTATCACCTAGCGTCCCAAAGTTGTCCACCACAAGTTATCTATTGGCTGGAGCGTTGACTGAAAAAATTCGTAAATGACCCATTATTTCCAAGACTATGTTCGTGGCCTCGAGAAAATGTAGCTCAGGAAAAGATAACTAACTATGGCGGAGTGTATATTTCACCGCGATGGCGGTAGCTCCACCCCTGCCTGTTGGCCTATTCAGTCTATAAATGGTATAATTAAGAAGTTTATTCTCGGGTCTCAACCAGGTCTCGCTGATCAATAAAACATCGAACTGATGATCTATAGCTTCCGCCAACTCGCCCACCTTCTCGCTGATCCCCTAAGCATTCCATGTCATAAGTCTTATTAAATTAGGCTTGTTTTAGATCCCTGCTATCCTTTTGTTAGTGGGGAGAACGGCTTTTTGTTGATTTACCGTGGCGTTTAATGAATTTTTGAAAGGAGTCTAACATTGACATGAAGTCAATTTCCGACTCTTCCACCTTCTTATTGCGGCTTGTAAACGACTTTTGGTTTTTTAGGGCGGAATGAATATTCGAGGACTATATTCTCGCTACTGGAAGCAGCCCTGTTTTGGACACAGACAACTTCAATGCCTGCGTGAATGTGCGTCCAGATGTAGTACCCTCGTTGATTGAGTTGGTTCACATCGATCTGATCTCATTGGTATGAGTTTTAATTTAAGAGGATTTAACGGATCGCCTATAACTAGCAGGGTGTGCTGCCCTACAGTTTGCGCACGTGGGTGGCTTGCTGAGAGAAAAACTGCACTCAGCGACTCTGCGATATTTTCCGCATCGGACACATCTAGGTTAGACAGTGAAATGGTTTTGGGCATGTCCAAACCTCAAAGATCTAAGGTATTGTCAAATGTTTGGCTTCGACCTCAACGGATCAATCGTAACCTGCAGTTTGAATATTTCTTTAATCTCTTAGATATGCTTCTGAACTTTCGGGATTTTTGCCAAAATCAAAGGTATCGGCCTCCAGTCTCCCATTCTCTTCATCTTTATAACGGTTTCTGCCCGCTTTCAATGTCTTCCGCTCTGCAATTTCCTTCTCTGGAATCTCTATCGGGTTTCCCTCACTCCAACATTCAACATCTTCTCTGATAGGAGCTGGTATATGTGGTAAGGGATCCCGTTGGCGTTAAAAAACTTTATAGTTCGTCTAGGACAGAAGGTAGAAACGAATGCTGTCCTCGTGTTTTAAGCCTTTGAAAAGGAACAAAGGACAAACCCTTACCTCTTATTTTCAAGTGCATGTCGGCAATTGTTTTTTTTTTTTTAATGGAATACTTGAATGTTATATCGGTAGCGTTAGCTGAACGTCGCCCTTTGATGTTTACTGAGTTATTTACTTTTCATTACCATTTGTTCTTTCCGTACGTTGCATCAATAAAACTTATATTATTATTTTCTCGATAGTTTCAAAAATTCATAAGAATAAATGCAAAATATGTGACGGCTGGTTTTTAATTCAGGTTAAAAGTGAAATAAAGAAGCAAAACTGTACAAGTTTGGCATTAAAAATGTGATCAGATTCTATTAGAGTTGCCTTGAACTTTGAACGGTTTGTATAAAAGATGTCAGAAGCAAAGGGAAACATTGAGAAATATGTGTGACAAGGATTATGCAACACTACTGCCACTACAATTTACGCATAAGAATTCGCTATTATCACTACCCGGGCAAAATTTTCGTTTAAATTTATTGGTTAGTGCTGTACGGTCAACAATAAATATTAATCATTGCCAGTATGTTTGTTTATAATTTAATATCTTTTCGACCTACAAATAGACTGGGGAATGGAACTTGCAAGGACTTCCAACTGATGAATTATCAATTCAGAATGGCATTATTGTCACAAAGGCGTCTCGTTATCCGTTAATGATCGATCCTCAAGGTCAGGGCAAAGCCTGGATTAAGAATATGGAGAAAAAAAGCGGCCTCATCATTTCTTCGCTAAACCACAAATATTTCAGGTAAAACAATAGCGTAAAAAAATCATTAATCGATATTTATAGATCACTTGTTACAGAAATCATATAGAAGATTCGGTTTCACTAGGTTACCCGATGGTTATAGAGGATATCGGGGAAGAATTAGACCCAGTCCTAGACAACGTTCTCGAAAAAAATCATATTAAGCTGGGCAGCACGTTTAAAGTAAAAATCGGCGACAAAGAAGTAGATTTTCACAAAGATTTCCGGCTTTACATTACTACGAAATTAGCGAACCCATCCTATACGCCTGAAATATTTGCCAGGACGTCCATCATCGATTTTACAGTGACAATGAAAGGTTATTTAATAAGACACTAAACAAGAACGTTTCGAAATTCTATACATATAAATCTTGAGATCCTTGTAGGTTTGGAAGATCAATTGCTCGGCAGAGTAATTCTAACCGAAAAAAAGGAATTGGAATCGGAAAGAACGAATTTGATTAAAGATGTCACCGAAAATAAAAGAAGGATGCTCGAGCTTGAACAGAGTTTGTTGTACAAACTGACCACGATCCAAGGTTCGCTACTTGATGATGAAACATTGATAGGCGTGTTAAACGTATCGAAGGACACAGCAGCAGAGGTTCGAGAAAAGCTAGCAATTGCTAAGGATACAGAAATAAAAATCAACGCAGCTAGAGAAGAATTCAGGCAAAATATTGATTACCATACTAATATTGTCTATTTATTTAATGAGCTTTTTTTATTTTTTTGGTTCACCTCAATAATTAGCATTTGAACAAATTAAACCGACCTCTCGATATCAGTAACTAAAATATCCATACATCTAACTTAGAAGTAATTGCCTTATTCCATTTGCCAATTTGAACTAAAGTTATATTATGACACTTATTACATCTAAGCAGCTTACTTACAATGATTATTCCTTTTACCACTTATAACTAAGTCCGAAATGATCTAAGACGATATTTATCTGTCTTACTGCTAACTGAGCTTGCTTGTAATCAAGTTAAACTTGTTTCAAAGATGTATTCTTGTAGACGCATTATATTATCTACCTAACTATCAAAACAACGAGTTAGGAAACAAATAAAATGTTATTTTTCAACGTAAGAACCATTAATACTAACACACTTATTTCAACGTTTTTCTAATAACGCTATGCCTTCGAAAAAAGATGTTTTGGAAATTCTACAAAATACGACTTCACAACGTTTTCCAAGTCATCATTCGATAAAAAACGACAACCTCTCATGCATCTTTTTAGTTTTGGGAAAAGATAATAGTCATAGGAGACGAGGCCAGGACTGTAAGGTGAATGTTGTAATTCCTCAAAGCCGCACTCATGCTTGTTGCACCCTGCAGTTGTGCAGAAGCAAAGTTTTCTGAACAGAATTGTGGTGCCATTTTCACGTACTACCGCTTTTAAGTTCCTAATTGTGCCTTTGTAGACATTCCCCGTTATTGTAGTCCCTTTTGACAGATATTCAATTAAGAGAATCCCCTCCGCATTCCAGAAAACAGTGGTCACCTTCACCGCAGTAAATTGCGTCTTCACCTTCCTGGGAGGTGGAGGGCCTTTATGAATCCATTGCATGGACTCTTGTTTCGTGGGAGGGTCCCAGTGGTGTACCCAGGTCTTATTCCCGGTTATAATTCTATATATAAGAAGTCTTCATCATGGGATAAAGCAGTCAAATACTCCTCGCTAATTTGTCGTCTACACAGTTTTTGTTCGGAACTGAGCAGCCTAGGAATCCATTGTTGCTCATTCCCAAATGTTCGTGTAGAATTATACAAACATTCCTTCCTGATATTCCTGTTTATCTAGTGATAACTGAAACTTTTACTGGGTGCCGGCGGTCAATCAACACCAAATCTTCAACTTTGTTGATGATTTCTTCAGTTCGTGCTTCCAGAAGTCTTCCACACTTTGGGTCATCGCGAATGGATTCCCTGCCCTATTTGAACTGCTTGCACCAATATTCGACTTGGAAATAGGACGGACTAATTTCTCCATACACTGCCAGCATTCTCTCATGGATATTCTTCGGGCTACTTACTGCCTTCTTTCGATAGAAATTTCATGACGCTTCAAGATTCAAATCATCGTTTTTGCTTCTTTAAACTGATACATTGAAAATTGTCGCGATAGCAGAAATAGTATACTCAACGCTAAAAAAATGAAACGCCTCGTGGGGGTAATTTTCATTAGTTCGAGTCTCAATTACTAGATGGCACTAATCTCTGCGCACGTAATGTGAATGTGCTTTCTCATAGTTATGACAAATGACAAATGTTAAGCGATTGAAACCAAACTTGAGAATAACACCATAAAAACTTGACGTAAGATAGCATATTAACTAAGATTCTTAGTGTATCGCACCATTTTTGTTAAATTGTTTCCTTTTATCACTCGTGAGCTCGAACTGAGAATTAGGTGAGAGAATTTCGTTCTAGTTGCCCCATGTGAGTTTGCTAAAATTAGGCTTTAAACAGAGAGCAAGTAAAACGAGATATGGTGTTATTGAATCCGGTAAACGTAATTTACTTATTAATGTTGCCATATAATTATTCCAAAAATGGGCGAAGAAATGGTACAAGAACTACACGACATTTTAAATGATTTGATAACAAATGCAGAAGAAGCGTCTTTTGTAATGGAGACGGATTTTGGAATGAAATTTTTAAACGTGAGCCGACCATAGACATCAGATTATGTCGATGAGAATGTTGCAATGCGTTGCAATAGTCTAATAACTAAATGGGTGTCCGTGACTTTTACATAAGCATTGAATTAAAAAAATGGGCGATCTTTATACTGTTTGGAAAGTTCTTACGTATGCATCAAATTAAAATTAAGCTGAATCTTTGACAATGGTGTGATGAGGTACACCTTCCATGTTTATTTATTTATAATAAAAGGAGTCACATTTCACATATACGAAAGAGCCATGAAAGTGGAGTGTTTTGATAAACAACCATAATTGTTTATTCCAGTTATTACACTAATTTCGCAACATCCATAAATCGCGGAAAATTGAGGGGGGGTTTTTAAGCTGTTGAAACGTTTTTGGTCCGATTCGGAAATTAAATTCTTTAATACGACCATGTCGACTACCTGTTCCCCAGAGTGTCGATTTCTTTTGAACTTTCGGATTGGGAATACTCCTTTTTCAGTTCAGACAAACAATTTAGATTTCCTTTGTAGTACAAATATAGATGTAAAATAATACAAATTCCTAGTTACATCCCACTTTGTCTTCTCAGTACTTCAGTTTCACTTGAAGCACACTTTACTAGTAAAAAGAATATAACAATTATGAGCAAGAATAAGAAATTGGAGTATTTGAGTTGTATAGTTAAAGGCATATTGAATAAACTAATTTGGTCAATTGAATCAATATATTTAATGAGAATCTAATGTCAACAGTAAGCTACTTTCTTATTTTCAAAAGGTAAATTTAATAATTTAATTGAAATCTGGTGAAACTATTCCTTATGTAACCAACAGAAATTGTGAACTAAAACTGTTGAAGATGAAGAAATGTAGTACACATTTGTATTCTGCTTCTAAAAGCTATGGCTAGAGCAACGCAACTGCGCTGAAAGGCAGTGGCGGACGCATAAAAGTTTACACAAAATAAATTAAATGTGATACGCGCTCAAACACTTACCGTTTTAAGAGTCCTCCGTGAAATCACAAAGTGGATAATGTCTATTTAATATTTGTAACATTAGATATGTTTCCAAAGTTGTTTCGGCAAAGTGAGTGCGGCGTGAAGAAAAAGTGTTTTTGTATGCCGAAAACGAACGTTCTACATCTAGTGACGTTATATTTGCGTAAGTAAAATAATCTTTCAAATAACTTAACGGTTCTGTTGACGCACCTTCACAAATTTGTCTTAATGTGCCAAAATCAGAGTCTTTATCTAAAACACTTTCAAACCTTTCTAAAATACAAAATTTCTTGCGTCTTCTATCGCGCATAGCTGTGCGTGAACATGTTGCACTATTTGCAAAGATTCCACTAACGACACCGAAGAATTTTGTAGTTTTTCTATCGCATCCGCTAGTCCCACATAATTGTTCTGAATAATTTCCAAATCTGTTTTAACCTGACTATCCTGAAATTTCAAGCGGCTTACCTTGACAGCCGCAGCTTCCTTTGGGTCGAATTCTAAAATCACGTTCTTTATATTCTCAAAATATTTAAGATAATAAAATGCAGCCTCTAACCATGTTCCCCAACGAGTAAGAATAGGTTGTGGTGGTTCAGGAATACCGGGGCATAGTCTATGAAATTCCCGAATACGTTTTGGGGATTTTACAAACGCAGCTTTTGTATGTGCTATAAGAGCGTCTACCTCGGGATAACATTTTCTGATACTATCTGCTACGAAACTGAGAGTATGAATTTTACATGTAATATGAAACAAGTTAGCACAATGTTTTTTAATAGATCGACCTACAGCAAGCATGTTTGCGGCACCATCACTCATAAACATCAACAGTTGATTTGTTGAAAGTTCAAACTTTTCCAATGTATTTACCACCAACATTGAAATTACTTCGGCAGTGCATTGTTGTATTCGTCTGGAAGCTAGTAAAATTGAGGGTGACGGTCGATGTGGTTCCATTGTGCCTACCATTACATTAACCACAGAATGTTTTTTACGATCTGTTGTTTCGTCCACACATAACCACAGTTTTGTATCTTGCAACTCCGATTTAATTCTTTTCTCGACATGCTCACGAGCAGACGGCACAACTCTCTGTAATGTTCTCTCACTTGGTAACTTAAAGTCCGAATATTCATTCCAAAACGAGACGTATGCTTTCTTCCTTAGTAAATGAAATGGTAAATTACATGCAATAAACACATATTAAATTAAATTTAAATTTGTCATAATCTCGTGTGCAATTTTTTTTTGAAACATGCTCTGCACTATTTACGTGACGTAGACAATCACTTTTCGACCAACACATTAAATCTATTTTACACACAACACATTGAATTTTAGCGTCATCACACTTTAAATCAGGCATTTCTGCAATAAATTCTCTTATTGTGTCCAACTTTGGTCGTTTTCGAGACGTAGGAAACATTTTCAAAACAAACGTAGAACTACGATATAGTATACGACAGCGTAGATGCATACACAACAGATCGGCTTTCAAGTCGCAGTTATACTGACGCTTATACCGAATTGTCCCGGCCGTGTTTATTTTGTGTAAATTTTTATGCGTCCGCCACAGGCTTTCAGCGCAGTTTGCGTTGCTCTAGCCATGGCTATATAGAAAAAATGTTTTGATTGTGGGTATAGCTAAGCACATGAACCAAAAAATTCATCAAATAATATTTACTATTGCAGTGAGTAACATTTCCACAGACTAATATCCATTAAAATTTTAGGCCTGTGGCAACTCGTGGCAGCGTACTGTACTTTTTAATATGTAATATGTCAATGGTTAATGTGATGTATCAAACATCTTTGGTTCAATTTCTGGAACGATTTGATTGGTCGATGGCCAAATCTGAAAAGAGCCCGATAACTTCTAGGTAAGTAACATAGCTTCTACACTAATCGCGGTAGCCATAATCCAACGAGGCTTTTATTATCTTTTATAAAATAGGGTCGGGCACCTTTATCAAATTTTTTATATCGGTTATAGTTTACGAAATGCCCTATAAAACATCGAAAATAAGGCTTCCTGTACATACCGTAGAAGAAAAACCAAGCTTTCGGTGGTTGTTTAGTTGTATGTACTTCCGCAAGCCTGTTATGTATATGTGAATTATGCGCGATTTCACAGTAGGCGGTATGATGACTCAGTTTAGTCATCTTCGAACAACCTTGATGTGTGGTTCGATTTCAACACCCTCAAATATACGACAAGAATTTTATTATCGACTAGGACGACTGTCAGCAAAAAAGCATTTGATTTAATTTTTTGATTGAATTTCTAAGGAATGATCTGTTTCCTTAGAAATTCATTGGTTATTAATACTAATAGTTCGAGTTAATGTTTTTATTTAGATCTTATTTTTTCCTTAAGTTTTTTATTTTAGGCAATAGGATTGTTTAGCAGAATGCAATTTTTTATTTTACGATTCTGTAATACATTGCTTTCACCTTGTAGGTCGTAGATATTTTAAAGTGAACTCCTTTATTAATTAAACTCATATTTTCGCTATTATGTGAATTATAAGAATATTTTCTTGAATCTCGAACTGGAATAAAGCAAAGCGATACATCCGATACCCTTAACTAGTCGGGACTGACTTACAGTCCCTGGTCAAATTACTTGAAACACTCAATATTTTGTAGTTTCTTCATAATAAAATATAAACTATACATGTATTATATTTTTTATTTATAAAATATATTGTAAAAATATGTACCGTATATAAATATTAAATAAGTAATTAATATTTAGTCCATAACACATAATTTTTAATAACACCCTTAATTCTTCCGGGCATACTTTCAATGCAAGATATGATTGTCTCTTTTATATCTTCATCGTTCTCCCATACATCCTTTATATTCTTCATTAATATTTCTTTTGTAGGGTTTCTCTTTCATATACCTTACTTTTTAGTCGATTCCATACGTTCTCGATGGGATTGAGGTCCGGTGAATTTCCGGGCCAACGTAAAAGAGGTATGTGATTGCCTTCAAAGAATTTCTTAACCTTTTTTGCCACATGGCAAGGAGCATTATCTTGCATAAATATACGCCCTGTCGGTATACGACGTCCTGGCTTAAAATACGGTAATAACATGTTTTTTAACACATTTATGTACTACTCTTGACGTATTGTACCTTCTATAAAATACAAAGGGCCGGGTCCGTCTCCACTAATCACTCCCCAAATCATTACCTGCGGAGGGTCTCTTATAGTTCGAAGAACCGTGGACTCTGTGAGACGTTCGCCAGGTCGTCTACGAACAAATTGTGCTCGCTGCACTAACACACAGAGCGAGCACTCGTCACTAAAGAAAACCTATTAAATAATGCAAACATTAATTCAGTAAAAATCATGTTGTTAAGTTATTCTCCTTTTTCCAATTCTCGTCTGTGAAATATCGATATTCTCTTGCAAAGTTGAGACGAGCAGATTTAATTTTTTCTGTTAAACGCGGCTTTTTTACAGGTCTTCGGCCCATTAGTCGATTTTCGCGCAATCGGCGCCTGACAGTTCTGCTCGAAATCTCTATTCCTCTCTCTTGTAATTTTTTTTGAATCATTTTAATTGTGTCGATGTGCTAGCTCCTTCGTTTAAGTTTCTAGCTAAACGCGATACAGAAGAAGGAGATACTTTCTGTAATTTTGCAATTTCTCGTTGTGAATGTTTGTTTGATTGTAGATAAGCTTGTATAACGGTTTTTTGTTCACTTGTTAAATCTTTCCCGGGCATTTTCTACAAAAAACCCCAAATATTTCATTTTTTTTCAAATTCCAAATAATTAATTATTAAGAGGGAGATAGAATAACAATTTTACCTTTGCAATAACGATATATTAACACAAAACACTTAACGATACTCCACAACTTAGCTTCTATACGGTTATGACGAAATATTTAAAAAAATATCAATGCATTCTCTAAACTGCGAACTTGCTAAATGTAAGTTGATAACTGAAATATTTATATATACGTACTTTACTCTTCTAAATATCATTTTTCTGGTATTTTTATTTATTGATACAATAATCTAGTCCCCCTATAAGCGATCGGATTCAAAGCAAAAGAATATCACTATAATAGGATGGGAATTTCCAGGTAAAAGGGTTGATTTATGACATGTTTCAAGTAATATGGCCAGGGATTGTATATGCCGATCGCAATCGAACTTATAAACTGATGAATATGGTGAGGGAAGAAAGGAAGCACCGTAGTTACGATCCGACAACTATGTACGTCTGATACATTGCGCTAGGCCCAGAAAAAATTTGGCTTCCCAGACAGTATGCTTGTAAAGTTAATAAAATAGTATTAACCAGAAATGAAAATCCAAAATGTTAATAACGGTTCTTAAACGGCTAGCTGGTAGGAGGGCTTACTCCTAATTATAGCGGAATTAAGTGCTATTCGAGTTCTATCAGAGTCGGTGGCAGATTTTTCTGGTGGGTCTGGTACAATCTCGAGTCATCATTCGCATGTTGGCGAAAAATTAACTGTGTTTCACCCTTTACGATGAGAAGGTGATAGTAATAAAACCATTGAACATTTTACGCACACTAAAGGTTCTTGAGGTTATGACAAGCTTCATACAATATTAGGCCGCTACCACGTATAAAAAGATAGCTAGTTTCCTATTCACAAAGCAGCACTTTTTCAGTTACATAGATTTAGAATAGTTATGAATTACTTTGTTTTTAGTACTTATCATTCACAACATATTCACTTTAACATTACGTAAAATTTGAGAAAAACGAAGAATTGTAACACCAATTTTTGTAGACGATTGAATTATATTATTGACTACTTAACTTATGAAATATTCAAATATAAATCACGAGGATTGTATGAAGTGGACAAGTACATGTACGTGTTGTTGATGGCGCTAAAAATCGACATGCAAAAGGAGCACATCACGCACGAAGAATTTCAGGTATTCATCAAAGGAGGCGCCGCCCTGGATTTAAATGCCTGCCCGCCGAAACCAGCCAAATGGATTACAGACACGACTTGGCTCAATTTGGTTGAACTGACCAAATTAAGACATTTTCAGTATATTATTCAGCAGGTAAAAAAATGATTGAACGTAGAGAAATAATTATATTGATTGAACCTTTTTTGTTGTTATATACTCGTAGGTTACGTCAAACGATAAGCTATGGAAGCAATGGTTTGACAAGGATGCTCCTGAAGAATGCGCCATACCTGATGGATATAATAGCCTGGATACGTTTAGGAAATTGCTGATGATACGGTGAGTATCCAAAACTAACCTAATATACCAATGAACAGAATGCATCTATATAGGTGGTTCAAGGTGAATTTTTACGTGTTTGCAATCAATAGTTTCAAAACATCAAAGTAAGACAATCCTGAAAAAACATTCATATTGTAATATAATCTTAATAGTGGTCAAAATCAAAAGAATGACATTTTTGAATTGTACATTGAAAGTTATAATAATTTATATAATGTATAACACTTACTCAGTTAGAATGAAATATCCGTCACAACGAACGCAACAACTTCAGTCACAAAGGACAGCTGAATCGACTGCGTTCGATTTCCCCGAATGTAATATCCACTGCTATAGTACTCGTTGGTGGCAGCTTTACTTATGACTAGAGTTGCTCAATTCGCGCCAACAGCCAGTGGCGGGCGCATAAAACTTTGCACAAAATAAATGGTCAGAAATAAAATATAATACGTGCTCAAACACTTACCGTCTTAAAAGTCTTCTCTTTATGATATGAAACGCGGCCTGTAACCATGTTCCCCAACGTGTAAGAATAGGTTCTGGTGGCTCAGGCATACGGGGGCACAGTGAAATTTGCGAATACTATCTGCCACATGACAGAAAGCATGAATTTTACACGTAATATGTAACAAGTTAGCACAATGTTTTTTAAGAGACCGGCCTACAGAAAGCATGTTTGCGGCACCATCACTCATAAACATTAAAACGTTACTAGACTAGAGTTGCTCACTAGCGCCAACGGGCAGTGGCGGAGGTTCGAGACAACCCTCGGTATAACTGCAAGTCTCAACCAGATCTGTTGTGTATACATGTACGCTACCGTAAATACTATTTCTTAGTTCTACGTTTGTTTTAAAAATGTTGCCTACGTCGCGAAAACGACCAATGTTGCACAAAGTTACAAACTTTATAGCAGAAATGCCTGACCTAAATTATGATTCAATGTGTAGTTTGTAACATCCCTTTAATGTGTTAGTCCAGAAGAGACTATCTACGTCACGTAAATAGTAAACAGTATTCTTAAAAAGAAATTGCACACGACACTATGACAAATTTAAATTTAATTTACGTGTTACCTTTATTGCATGTAATCTACCGTTTAATTTACTAGACAAGGAAGCATATGTCTTCTTTTGGAATAAATATTCGGGCTGCAAATTACCAAGTCGGGCATCGTTACAAAGAATTGTGCCATCTGCTCGTGAACATGTTGAAAAGAGAATTAAATCGGAGTTGAAAGATAAAAAACTGTGGTTATGTGTGGACCAAACAACAGATCGTAAAAAACATTCTGTGGTTAATGTAATGGTACGGACAATGGAACCACATCAATCGTCACCTTCAATTCTATTAGCTTCCAGACGAGTACAAAAATGTATTGCCGAAGTAATTTCAAAGTTAGTGTTAAATACACTGGAAAAGTTTGAACTTCCAACAAACCAACTGTTGATGTTTATGGAGTGATGGTGCCGCAAACATGCCTTCTGTAGGCCGGTCTCTTAAAAAACAATGTGCTAACTTGTTACATATTACGTGTAAAATTCATGCTTTCAGTCATGTGGCAGATAGTATTAGAAAATGTTATCCTGAGGTAGACGCTTTAATAGCGCGTACAAAAGCAGTGTTTCTCAAATCCCCAAAACGTATTTGCAAATTTCACAGACTGTGCCCCCGTATGCCTGAGCCACCAGAACCTATTGTTACACGTTGGGGAACATGGTTTCAGGCCGCGTTTTATTATCATAAATATTTTGAGAATATTAAGAACGTGGTTTTACAATTCGATCCAAAGGAAGCTGCGGCATCAAGGAAAGCCAGTCGAAATTTCAAGATAGTCAGGCTAAAACGGATTTAAAAACTATTCAGAACAATTACTTCAGACTAGTGAAGGCAATAGAAAAATTACAAAATCCTTCGGTGTCGTTAGTGGAATCTCTGCAAATAGTGCAACATGTTCACGTACAGCTATGCGCGGTAGAAGACGCAAAAAATGTTTGTGTTCTAGAAAGGTTTGAAAGTGTTTTAAAGAAAGATTCTGATTTTGGCACATTAAGACAAATTTGTGAAGGTGCGTCAACAGAACCGTTAAGTTGTTCCAAGGCTTATTTTAATTACGCAAATATAACGTCACTAGATGTAGAACGTTCGTTGTCTGCATATAAATTCACTTTTTCCTCACGCCGCACTCGGTTTGCCGAAACAACTGTGGAAACATATCTAATGTTGCACATATTTAACAGAAATTATTCACTTTGTGATTTCACGGAAGACTCTTAAGACGGTAAGTGTTTGAGCACGTATTATATTTTATTTCTGACCATTTATTTTGTGTAAACTTTTATGCGCCCGCCACTGGTTATTGGTGCAAATTGAGCAACTCTACTTATGACTTATAAGCAAGTCTCGGTAAGCCGTACGGGGTGACTCACAAGCAGCGGGCGAATATGAATGAGATACGTAATTCTTCCCACTTCCATATACGTGCGATTCAATAGGTTTTATCGTTCTGGTTTTAGAATCTGTAGGTTCTCGTTTACAATGATAATTGAGAAAGTCGTTATCTATGATTACTAAAGCGTGACAGACGGTTGCAAGAAATCAAATGGACGTTCGGTTATTATCGGTTGATCGGTGTGCGTGTACTTTTACATCGACAGTACACGAACATTCACTCGATTCCTGGTATGATTACACGGTATTACACTTTGGAAACATGGATGAACTACGTAAAATAATATGAATATTTTTAACATATAGAAATAAAGGTTGAATTAACCTTTACTAGAAGCGACTGCTCCAAGTTTTCAGCTGTAAAGTTGTTTATCACTGGTTATTCTTAATGTCAGTATTTCTTTAAATACAGAAAATGTTTTTGAACATCATTAATCAGCGGAGCAAATTTTATATATGGTATAAAAGTACAGTATTTTGTGAGTACATCGGTATTTAGATTTTGATTAACACACAGTTCATTTAGTATTCGTAAATCTGGGTTTCTGTTGAACACTGACATTTTCTAATTTAGCTTGTTTCCAAATTCTCCGGGAATCACTTTTAATTGATTAATTGTGTCGCGCCCGAAATCTGCTTTATAAACTGTTCCGAATTGCATTCAGATGTCTTATGTCCAAATAGCGTATCGTTTCCATCCATTCCCGTATTTTAGCAAAGTTATAAAATTACTCAGATCGTTGCACAAAGTCCGTAAACCAATGTTAAATTATTTATGTCTTTATTTGGAAACAAACGTGTAAATATTCAAGTCTATATATTTTGCAATGCTTTCCGTATAAATGCCCGAAGTTTATTTCGTATGTCACTTTATCGCTTATATCCTTTGTAAATTTCGATCAATCTAAAGTTTAGATAATGTTATTTTGTTATGTTAAAGAATTTTACTTTGTTTTCTGTTTTGTGTAAATAAATTTGGTTAAATGTTACTTACTTTTTGATGAACCTTTGGACATTGGAGCTTACCATTCGGGACTATTCTTCAATGTGTGCCATATTTAACGAAGATCGCTAATCACAGACTTTTTCTCAGTCACTGTAACCGCAAACAACTTTTATTCTCCGAATTAATAAACACATGGTGTTTGTTAATTTCTTGACAACCGATAGGGTTAAGAATATTTGTGATACAAGCCAATAACATAGAACACCTGCAACCAATAAGTTATGTCTGACAAGATCAGCCGCATAAGTTCGGCAACCATATAAGCGCCGCCCGTATAAGTACGAGGGATGATCGTAAAATAAGGTTCCCAAAGCCCTCCAGCAGTAACAAGACGTGCTAGGCGAAATCGGACAACATTGGCGTGTGCAGCAGCTCTCCCACTCAATATACGTACCACTCCCGTTTCGCTACGCCGCTCAGTGTTGGCTAAGCAGCCGTCCGAGATGGAACTCCCGATCGCCGCTACCGCCAGGTGCGAAATTCGCGCTGTGATACGTATTTTATACGCGAAAGGGGTTTCACCTATAGACATTCATCGTCAATTAACTGAAGTTTATGGAGAAAAGTGTATAGATGTTCAACACGTCCGCAAATGGTGTAGGGAATTCACTGGAGGTCGGATGGAAATTCACAAAGTAGAGCGGAGCGGAAGACCATCAGTTTCAGAGGAACTCCTCTGTCAACTCGCTCTTCGGATTCCTGAGATTTCCAACATTACAATTGAAAAGATTCTTGAAAGGACTGGCGGCAGAATTTTACGACATGGGGATACAGAAATTGGAGCACCGTCTACAAAAATGCTTGGATAGAAATGGCGATTATGTCGAAAAATAGCTTAAGTTTTTACCTTTAAAACGATGTGTAATGTTAAGGAAATAAAGAATGCTGTCTATTTTTAAAAAATATGGGAACCTTATTTTACGATCATCCCTCGTATAACCAGACAAAAGTATAAGCATTAAAATTAAGAAACAGCCAGTCCACATATCAATCCATTTTGTTGATTAGCGATGTATACAGATAATTTATTTCAATTCAGAAAGAGTAAAATACGGTCTTACTACTTAAAATACGTTATACTCACGTTTTTTTTGATTTAATGGGGTAAGACACGTGTTTTACGTTTCGTACTACAATGACAAGAAATCGTTCCGTCTATTTTTCTGTATATTTCGCATGTCTTAGTTTTACTTTATATTTTCTCAAAAGTGGGGATATAATAGGTATGTTAGAATTAGAACTTTTTTCTCACATCATTCGGTTAATAATGGGGATCCACGCATCCTCAAAACAGCTGCTTCAGACTAATTAATTAATAACTTGTGTGGTGTGGAGTGTGCCGATACTTTAGTGTTGTTTGCAAATAGATATGTTTGAAACGATATATGTATCTACTATGTATATGCAAAATAACTAAACCTAAGAATAACTTGAAAGACAAGCAGCAATATATAAAACAGCAAAGCTTCAAATGTGTAGAAGTAGAATTCAATATTAGAAAAATGTGCTACTTTCTACTGTTCGATACTGAATTGTCATTTCCTACCGATAATCACACACGAACGGCTATGCTAGCAATGACATGCTCCCGTACGCCTTGCCAAGACTTGCTTATAAGCCATTAGAGTAACATGTATAAATTAAATTCTAATCCGTTATCGAATACAGAGCTTGGTGTCCGGATCGAACACTAACTCAAAGTCGCAAGTATATCGGGTCATCGTTAGGGCAACGGTTTGCAGAGCCAGTAATCTTAAATTATGAAACAATGCTATCAGAGAGTAGATCTCTTTCGCCGATGATTTGTTTCCTAAGTACGGGTTCAGATCCCACGCCGTACATTGAGCAATTGGCAAAAAAGGTGGAGAACAAATGCAGGGCGATTTCGATGGGGCAAGGTCAAGAGGTCCACGCTAGGAAACTATTGGCAGGCGCTATGTCGGAGGTGATTACATATTCATATCTTCAAAACCGCTATAAAGTTCGTTATTTGGTGATATGTAGGGATTTTGGGCATTGATGCAGAATTGTCATTTGGGTTTGGATTACATGCAAGAAGTATTGGCGCAATTCTTGGAGCTTGAACGCGGCTTCGGAAGCGTTCACCCCGATTTTAGGCTATGGATGACTACGGAAGTTCACGACGATTTCCCCATCAGCTTGCTGCAATTGTGCATTAAGTTTACTAATGAACCACCGTCAGGTAGGTCTTTCTTGACAGTTATACTTATTAATAGTTAATGCAAATTTAGAAAAATAACGTGTATTCTTGGACTGTCAACATAACAAACACTCCATGTAGTCAATAATAATATCTACTTTTATTTAAATTGCCGAAAGTGTGAGTTTAGGTCACCCCCGAACCCTCAGATCTTATAATTAATTAACTAATTTCGAAAAAAATATTTTTATTCAGTAATTTCTCATATTTAAAACGTTACCAAAGATGGAAATCTTCACTTCATTGATGGAATTACGAATAAACATACAATGGCGGTCATATAATTAAAGTTGACTTGCAAAATAATAAGTATTTATTTGAAAAATCGATATTTCCTTGATTTTACTGATGTAATTAAATTTAATTAATGAAATAAAAATCTATCATTACACGCCGGTAGGATTCGAACCTACGACTCCCTTTTGCTGGACGGGCGCGCTACCACTGCACTCTTTGATTATATACACTCTGGATTAAGTGTAAGAGAGAAAAGTTGAAGCAAGGTAATTGGACAAAGATAGATATAGTTGATAATAGAGAAAACTACGCATGCGTTAGTCCTAACCGCGAGAGTTTTGAAGAATGCATAGTAAGTGCTAAATACTAATTTATGATGAGATATTGTCGGATCAGACACTTTACACACATAATAATACATTTTTTTATGTTAGCTTCACAATACACGAATACACAAACAATACAACACTATGAATGCTTATTTATTGGGCTTCGTTGTCAGCTAATATACCACAACAAACAACACCAAATTTAGGACAGGAGAAGAGTGCACAAAATGACGCATGCGTATAAAGTATTTCTATCAAGTTATATACCTATCTTTCCCGCTCGCTTGGCAAAACTTATTCCTTCTTTGTCAATTTACCTCGCTTCACTAATTTTCCATAGGCTACTAGAATAACACTCAATCCATAATAGACATAATCAAAGACTTACACCATAGAGTCTGTTGCAGACTCAAATCCCTTTTTAGGTACCTAGATGTTTAGATGGCAGCAGATGAATTGCAACATCTTGACAGATATATATTTATTTATGTACCACATAAATAAATATATATCTGTCGTTCGGTTAGTTGTGCAACAGAAACAAAACATGTTTACGGAAATCGGTTTCAAGCTCGACGAACCCCATAAGCGATATCATAAAAGAAACGGTGCAAATGCTGAGAAACAAAGGTACTTTTTCACCGGGACGTCATAAATAGAGCCCGGTAACAGGGAGCCGTGCCATAGCCGTACCTGCCTAGTATACAAAAACAATAGTAAGAAAATAGAAAAAAAATAACAGAACTAATACATAATTATAATATGTGAAAAGTAGTGAAACACTCACCCTTTTAAGCAGTTTTGGCTACGGAACCGTAAAACTAGAATCACCATTGTCAGTATTAACATCATATGGAAAAGAGTGGCAAAAAGTTGACACCATTAGATGTGTTTCCACAGTTGTCTCGGTGAGCGATGTTCGCCGTGGTGAGAAAATGAGTTTATATTTTGAAAAAGAGCGTTCAACATCTACCGATGTTATACATGCATGATTAAAATACTCTTTGTACTTAGTCAGTGGATTATTCGATACACCATCACAAATTTATTTTAGTGTGCTAAAATCGGGAGCTTTCTGTAGCACACTCTCGAACTATTCTAAAACGCGATTATCTTTTGCGTCATGTATGTATAGTCAGTAGCTGTGTATGCACTCAGTCCATAATTTGCAGATACTCTAATAATTATAACGATCTATTTGGTAATTGGTCTATTGCGTCAGCTAATCCTTTATAGTAGCTACGAATATTTTTTGAATCTGTTTCAACGGAAATATCTTGAAATTTCGACTGGCTCTCTCTCCTTAATAGCTGCAGCTTCGGCAGGATTGAATTGTGCAACAACAGCTTTTACTATTTTGAAATGTTCAGCATAATAAAAAGCTGCCCGCAACCACGTTCCCCAACGTGTAAGAATTGGCTCCGGTGGTTGACGAATACCAGGACACTCTGTGTGAAATGATCGTAGGCGTTTGGGAGATTTCAAAAATACTTTTTTTGTGCTTGCTATTGATGCATCTACCTCGGGAGAGCATTGTCGAATGGTTTCTGCCACAAGATGTAAAGCGTGCACTTTACACGTAACATGTAAACACTTGCAACCATGTTCAAGAAGAGAACGGCCTACCGAACGGATTATCGGTGCGCCATCGCTCATAAACATCAACACTTTATCTTTTGAAGTTTGAAATCTTTCCAGCGTACTAAGTACAACCTTCGTAATTGCTGCAACAGTACACTCTTGTAGTCTTCGGCTAGCTAGTAACAGTGGTAATGTAGGTTCACTAGGGTCTAGTATGCGTACCATAATATTTACAATTGATTTTTTTTTTACAGTCTGTTGTCTCGTCAACACAACCAAAGAAACTATTTTTTCAATATGCGTTTCATTTTCTTTTCCACATCATCGCGTACAAATGCAACATACTTACGTGCCGTTTTCTCCGTTGGCAACCGCAACTCTGGATTGTATTTGTACCAAAAGTCCTTAAACGGTTGTTTATCGAATAAGCCTAGTGGCAAATTACATTTTAATCAACATAAGAATTACATTAAAAAAAAATGCACTTCTCGGTGGCATGCCCAATTTTCGTTTTCTATGCTGTGCGGAATTAACGTGTCTTGTACAGTTCCACTTCTTATTTGACATCAAATGTATTTTGCACGCTTAATAAGCTATCTTACTTCCGTTATAAAGCAAATCGGGAAAGTCAGAAATAAACTTATTTACTATGTCTTGAAAGGGTCGTTTTTTAGCCTTCGACATGTTCACTAAAAACTACAATTAATAACTGCGTCTGTATCAATAAAATCAAAACGCACTACACTAAATAATAACTACAATTAATAACTAAGTCTATATCAATAGAATCAACACGCCCTATCCGCTATCCAATGCTAAACTGAACTGAGTGATGATGATTTGTCGTGTCTTTAAACTTTTTGGAAAATGCATAGTCACAATTATTAGAAGAATTCTTATGTCGATTTGTGCACATCTGTGGTTTATTCATGATGGAGTACTACTTCATGTATCACGCGATGTGTGTAGTTCTTTAAACGTGGCGTATCCACGGTGGATTGGACATTATAGTCGTAGTTTGCACGCAGCCCGAACCTAAATGTCTTACACTTTTTTGTGGGGCTATATGAAGCAGTGTATGATAGAAGAATGACATTGCAACAATAAAAGAACTTCGGCGACAAATCTTTGATGCCGCAGCAACTATCCTAAGAGAGACAGAATTTTGATTCGCGTGGAAATTTCAATCGCCAAATAGAGGCATGTATTTACGCAAATGGTAAACACTTCCAATATTTAACTCCAATATGTATCTTTCACTCCTGTTTCTCAAAAAACCGGTCCAACGCAAAAGATAGTTTTTTTTCGGACTGAGCGTTATGATCACTTATTTCAAAATTAAGAAATACAAAATTTTAAAGATACACTTGCAGTGTCAATTAAGGCTATTAGAATGTATCTTATATATAAAAAATAATTCAAACAGTATGTTACTCTTTTAAGTAATTACGAAAGATCGCTTTTATCTCTGTTTCTGTTTTCAATGCGCAATGTAATTCACATTCTTATACACATAGACTATTTGTATAAGAAAGCTGAGCTAACAAGGTTCTAGTTGCTGTACAATTGTACTAAAACTTTGAAAACACCTCTACAATTCCCTTATGTTAATTGATTAATTGAAAACCTTTGAACTGCACTTAAAACACAAATTGGAAATCCATCACAAATTAACTTAAAAGGAAACTGTTAATTGAATGGCATATTATTTTCCTTGAGAAAACAAAAAAAAACTGGTGAATTTTGCGTTCGATTTTATTGTAGCGCGTTTTCTTTCTATTTTCTAGGAATTCGAGCTGGTTTACTACGAACTTATACTTCCATGAATCAAGACATGCTAGAATATACCGACTTGCCGCAATATATTCCGATGGTGTACGCCATTTCTTTCTTACATACCGTAGTTCAGGAACGAAGGAAATTCGGGCCACTCGGTTGGAACATTCCCTACGAGTTTAATTCCGCCGATTGGTTAGCGAGTTGTATGTTCGTACAAAACCATCTCGACGAGATTGACCCGAAACGTGGTATTAGTTGGACTACCGTCAGGTAATCAAGCCTATATTTTCAGTGTACAAGACTTTATTTTAGTAATAATATACTTAAAATTAATTGTTTTTTTTTGGTTTTACGTCGTTAATAGAAGGGAAAAAGAGCAACGAAATAAATGTAGGAAAAGAAAAAATATTTCTTTCTCCTCCGTTAACGACGCAAAACCCAAAAAAATTTTACGCTAAAGCACAGTTGTACGCTGACGATATGCAGTTGTGTTACTCATTTAACATTTCGTACAAACGTGAACATTAAGCTTCGTACACACCTGAGCACTGCACCGAACAAACGAAACACCTTGCAGAACGGCAAACGGAATACCAGTTTGGACGGGGCTCCGAACGTGTATACTAACAGATTTGCAAATCCTATCCATTCACGTTCGTGCACGTGGTCGATCCATCAGTTGTCAGTCTTTTGTGTCAAAGTGTAAGCGCGCGAATATATTTGCGGGTTTGGACGGGACTACAAACAAAACAGTGAATATGCAGAGAACGCAGCAAAGGTTACTTATACAGGGTCCGGCAAAAAAACTCGCTAATTTTAAAAGGTAGTTACAAAGAAACTAAGAAAGATACAGGAAAAATACTTTTATTTGTGAACAATGAATACTATGCCATTTTACATTACTTGGTTTTAAAAATTATATCCGGTAAATAACGTTCTCCATTGTTGACACATTGACGAAGTCTTTCCCGGAAGTTGTCCATAGTTCTTCGGGCCATTTCTCTTGGAATGACTGCCACTTCCTGGTGTCCTCCTAAATTGCTTGCAGAGTTGTGGGACGATGTTTGTACACTTGAGCCTTTAAGTGGCTCCAAAAAAAAAATCACAAGGTGATAAATCAGGTGACCTTGGGGGCCAGGCGATGTCTCCTCGCAAAAAGACAAGACGTCCAGGAAACAACTCCCTCAACATTTCCAGAGAACACCGAGACATGTGAGCTGTGGCTCCGTCTTGCTGGAACCAGACTTCTTGCTCTTCATGGTCTACAACAAACTGGTTTAACCTAGGTCGGAGGAAGGTTTGTATCATGTGACAGTAACGATTCACACGCGCCACATTTTCCGGCGTTGTTGCAGTCCGAAGTCGGCTAGTAGGTTTTCTTTTCAGTGCTGAACCTGATTGTCTAAAGTTTGACACCCAAACTTTGATAATTTTCAGGAACACGATCATGTCGGCCAAGTTGGAATCGAATCCGAAACGCACGCTGCGCAGTAATCACAGATCCACCGTTACGAATAAATTCCTCCACAACAAACGCACGATGCTCACCGAGTCAAGCCATTGCGCACACTGAAAATGGCACATACACCACTTTCAAACAATACCCCCTCCACATCAATACCCCCACTACAACTCATACAGCGGCTTCTTCAAATACGGGAATTTTTTTTGCCGGACCCTGTACTATTGCTAGGAAGCGGAAGGCTAATGGTATGTATAAAGGTTGACGTACACTTATCCGGCCGGAATCGGTCGGCAAAAATTCCGAAGGAATAAATAAATTACTTCTTTGTGTAAGTGCGCACATTAATTCGGACGGAATCGGCTCGGCCGCCGACCTTTCGGAACGCCGAATCGGGATTGCTTTCGATAGCACTGATTCGGTCATTTCTTTCGACAGGGCTCTGTCTTTCGTATTTACTGTACGTGTGTTTTATGAACATCTGACGTTGTTCATCATAGACGAAGAAAAATTAATATTATTAGTACAACAATATAAGGAATTATATGATCAGAGTGATCCTAATTACCACAATCAATTAAGAAGGCAGAATATTTAGGAAGAAATTGGAGAAGCAATGGGGATAAATGGTAAGTTTTATTTAGCCAATTGAATTAAGTACATCAAATGTTATGGAAATGAAATATATTTGGCGTAAAGATACATGAAAAATATAACTGTTGCTAATGTAATTTTCCTCTTCGCACCATTTCTGTTTCCCAAGGTACGGAACCAACCTCTGAGTTAAAATTATTTTTAAATGTTTCTCTAATTTGTAAACCAGCAGTGGCTGATCTACCCCCTGTATGACGAAAGTGCTTTCCTCTAGATTTTCAATAAATGGCATACTGTCCGACCCCAGAAAATTGTAAAGAGCGCATGTAGCAAGAATTACCGAATCCATGTGCTCAGAAGGCAACTGTAATTTTCTTTGATACATTCTGAATCTTTTAACCCAAGTTCCAAAGGCATTTTCAGAGATACGTCTAGCTCTGCTCGGTCTATAATTGAAATTTTTTTTCCTCACAGCCGAGTGTTTCAGTTCCTGGGTAAGGTCTCAATAAATGCGTTTGGATGGAAAATGCTTTATCGCCTACAAAAACATGGAGTGCTAAAATATCTGTATTTAGGAACGGGTATATAAGTTAGTAGATAAGTTTTTTCCCGAAATCTGAGTTTACTAAAACTCCCCCATCACTATTTCGACCATATGCTCCAACATCAACCACAATAAATTTAGCATTAGCATCTACAACTGCCAAAAGTACAACACTAAAGGTTTTTTTATAATTAAAGTATAGACTGCCACTATTTCTGGGTTTGTCAAATACCACATGTTCTGCAAATGATTCATCGATTTGTATCCACTTTTCTTTGGTTGGCATTGGTATAACCAATAGTTGTAAAGTATTCCATAATATTTCAACTGCTTCATACATTATTTTCCTGACAGTTGACTCTCCAAGGCGATAACTAAAAGCTATGGTGCGGTATGTGTCGCCCGTTGCAAAAAACCTACAAATAAAAAAAAACAATATAGTTTAGGATCTACCCCCTGAAATATAGGAAATAATTAAATTAAATTTTGGTATTAGAGGGTTGTGCGGTACATGTTTTATAGTTTTTTTTTAGGCGAAATTTGTCGTAAAAAATGGACGCAAATACGCGACAACTATCTGGCTTTGAAAGCTAGGCAGACCAAAAGTGGTCAAGCTGCTACTAGTTCAAAACCAGTCCGATTTGAGAAGAAATTAGGATTTGTTAAGGTGTTTTTGGCAAACAGATCGCAGAAATCAAATATGGAAGATGGCAAATCAAACGAACCTAATGAAGATGGTAAAGAAGAAAATGAAGTTGAAATAGAAGTTGAAACGCCCTCACCAGCACCTTCATCCACACCATCTTCAAACAAGAGATGCCAAGAAAGCACAAGCCAGTCAGTGCTAAAAGAGTATATTTGACCAAATATTTTCAGTCTCTAGAAGAAACTGTTCGTACTTTTCCCACAAAGTATCAAATTGAGGCAAAAATGAAACTTAGCGCACTGATTCGCGAGATGGAATTTCGTATTTTTATGGAAAATCAAACTTCTGAACAATCTTCACAAGAATTCCAAATTCAGGAAAATCCGCAATATACCGCTTTGGAACCAGTTCAAACAGTTTCCCAATATAGACCACCTGCTCCCAATCCAAGGGATTCTTCCCCATTTTCCCCACCAGCTACCGATGAACAAATTCTCTTTTTTAACTCTTATTTTAAAACATTATAAGCCATTGTTAATAAATAAGTAATAATAAATTATTTTTAAAACTTTACCATAAGCAAACAGCAAGCCTCTCTTCTGTGCTTATTGCCCAACTAAATTTAGTATTTTGTTTTTCAAGTTTTGCAGCTACAAGTTGATGTAATTCAAAAAACTTTTCAAAGCTCATCCGGAAATATTGAAAGAACTTCCTATCATCTTTCTTTAGATCGTTAAATAGATGGCGAAATTCTCCAAATTCCTAAAAAAAAGGTTAAACAGTTTATCAACTAGGTTCGACAAAGAAGCAATATTTTATGTTTAGAATAATACATCGATATAACAGATTACCTCACGTTTCATATTTATGTCATGGATTCATACCTTTCTCTTCTTTCGACGCTTTTCTTCCTCCTGATCTACACTATCGTCCATATGTTTAATCGCGCCACATAAAATTTTAATTCTATAACAAAATATACAGCTAGTAATTTTTTTTGTTAATGGTATCGTTTAAACATTGATAAGATTATATATTGTGACTTATTTAACATAAATACTTCCTATACATAACTAATAATTCTTAGTAAATAACCATTTCTTTGAACAGGAGAGATTAGGGTAAATTTCTCAATGACAGCATGATTACAAGATTAAAAAACTTTGACTAGTTTGAAAAGAATTATAGAGAAACCACCTGCTCGCTAGCCAAGGTGGAAGTAGGTAAGGGTTCACAATATTCATTATTAGTAGAGTAACCAAAACTTGCGGACTCGCATAGGCGTCGGTATTACGGGTTAATATAAGAATACGAAAAATTCATAAATAAACTTACTTGTTAATTATTCAACAAATTAGAGGCATCAGGATGTGAACTACTGTAAACTTGCATCATTGCATATGTTTCCACAGTTACTTCTTTAAACATTCTGCGTCAAGAAAAAATATTCTTATACATAGAAAACGATCTCTCCACATCTAAGGAAGTTACAGTTGCATGTAGAAACTTTTCTTCAAAATCACTTAAAAGTTCACTATTCTTACACTTATTATAAACGGCCTCTAAAGTATTAAAATCGGGAATTTTCCTTAAAACATCTGCCAACTTTTGACTAACGCATAATCCTAGCGTATCATTTAATGTGTGTAATTTATTTTTTACACTCTCCACTATGTCTAATGATTCCTGCAATGACAATTCAGTACATTGTAGTTTTCTGATGGCATCTAGTAATACTATATAATTGGTACATATTGTTGTTAAATCTTCTAAAAGTTGAGGAATTTGAAATTCTCTTTGACTTTCTCTAATTGCTTTGGATTCATTCCGATTAAATCGCATTATAACTGATTGAATTTGTTGAAAATGGATCAAATAGTAAGAAGCTGCTGTTAGCCAAGTACCCCATCGCGTTAAAATTGGTTCAGGAGGTTCTGGAATACCTGGACAAAATTTACGAAATTCTTTTAAACGTTTAGGAGATTTACGAAACACTGCTTTAGTACTTCCAATCATCCGATCAACGTTTCCGTAATGTTGTCGAACAACTTCACCAACTAAATGCAAAGCATGCAGCACGCAGGTTATATGTATTAAGTTAGGAAATATATGTTTTAAGGATCTCCCAACACTTAACATCGTTGCTGCACTATCTGTCACAATCATCACAACTTGATCTTGGGCAATTTTAAATTTTTTCAAAGCGTTCATTATCACTTTTTGAATATTTTCCACGGTACATTGTTGAACACGTTTGCAAACTAACAAATATCGAGATGCTGTGTTCTCGCTAGATAAAACGCGAGCTATTACATTCACAATACTGTTTTTCTTTATATCGGTCGTCTCATCCACGGTAATCAATATTTTTTTGGAACACAAATCACGTTTACACACATTTTCTAGCATCTCTTTCATTCGCGACAAATGATTCTGTAATTGTGTTTGTGAGGGTAATGGGTACTTTGGAACGTATTGTCGCCAAAACGTTTTAAAAGCTGCTTTTCTCACCAACGACAACGGAAGATTACAAGAGGTAAACATAATTAATAAATGTATGAGGAATAGTGTATAAGGTATTTCAGTTCTTGCATTTCTCATATGCTTAATACCATTGACATGCCTCTGGCAATCAGTTCTGTCCAATGCAGCCAAACGAACATTGCATATTAAGCAAAAAACTGCACTACCGTCATATTTTAAATGGAGAAAAAGTGACACATACTTATGTACATTAGTAGCAAATCTATTACGAGGCATTGTTTTCTTAGGTATGTAAATATTAGTTCTATATGAAACGATACACTAATTATGTACTTGGTATAATACTACAACACACAAAAAACACCAGCTATATTTTCAAAAGCGACACGTAAGTACATAACCTTGACCGTTCGACTAACCTCTGCAACAGCTCAACCGGTACTAAAACGAAATCTCTCTCAGCGCGGTTTAACATGAATCATATTCAAGGTCGACACTACATGCCTGCCTCTCTACCGGTTTAGTTTATTTATGAATTTTTCGTATTCTTATATTAACCCGTAATACCGACGCCTATGCGAGTCCGCAAGTTTAGGTTACTCTAATTATTAGGCACAGAACTCACTTATCAAATGGTACCTGAGCTGTTAACATTCAATTATTTGCGCTTATTTTCATTTTTGTGTGCTATAATAGCGAAAATATGGCAAGAAGAAAACAAGCATCGAACAAAGGGCAAGGATTATAGCTTACACGAAATACCGATTTCAAATAAAAGAATCGCGCAACAAATAGGAGTATCGGAGTATTGCGTGCGTCAAACAATTAAAAGAATGCAAGAAACTGGACAATTGAAAGATCGAGCGCATAGTGGAAGGCCACGAATAACGTGTAAACAGCAAGATCAATACATCAAAGTGATGTCTTTACGAAATCGCCGTCGTACAGACATAGCGGCAGAGTTTAATATCAGTCAGGAAACCTCGATTAGTGTCACAACTGTAAAACGTCGGTTAGCAGAAACTAGACTTAGAGGCCATGTAGCTGCAAAAAAGCCGCGTTTATCATGAGCAGAAAAAGGCTTAGATGGGCGAAAATTCACAGAAACTGGACGCTTGAACAGTGGAAGCGAACATTATGGACTGACGAGTCAAAATTTGAAATTTACGGTAGTAAGCGTCGCACATTCGTTCGCCGCCGTGTTGAAGAGAGAATGTTGGATGGATGTGTAACCAAGACAGTGAAGCACGATAGTGGTAATATTATGGTTTGGGGGTGTTTCGGTGGTGGTCACGCCGAGAAACTTATTCAAATAACTGAGAGAATGACAAAGGAAGTGTATTTAAGGATTCTAGAAGAACACGCAGTTCCAAGTGGAATTGAACTAATCGGTGAGGGATATGTGTATTAACATGATAATGACCCTAAACACGCCGCTAAAATTGTTAAACTGTTTTTTGAACAGAAGGGTCAAGATGGAACACTCACTTTAATGGAATGGCCACCCCAGAGCCCGGATTGTAATCCAATAGAACTGTTATGGGATCACTTGGATCGTGAGGTGAGAAAGGCTCTACCCACTAGTAAAAACACCCTTTGAGAGGGAGGGGGGCTACAGACTGCTTGGGATGCTATAGTTGAAGAATATCTGGACAGATTGGTGCAGCGTATGCCGCATATTTGTAGGGCAATAACAGCAGCTAAAGGGAGTTATTTCGATGAGGGGAAAATTTGAAGTATTTGATCATTTTTATATTATCTATGTTGATATTCAATGTCTCAATTTCTTATTTCTGAAAATAAAATAGTTAAAAAATTTACTTACATATTTTATTTTGCCCCAAAATTACATTTTCATGCAGCGCGATAATGGACTTATGGACAGTAGTGTATGTCTGCGAGAAGACATAGCAATATATTTTCTTCAGAGCTGCTTGTTTCCATCATAACACCGCAACACAAATACGATCAAATTTGCAATTTCGCACCGCGGATTCCCTTCAAAATATAAGAAACGAGCAGATTCCGGCCGTAAAAGTCGATACCATTCCGGAATTTTTGTCGTCCGATGCCGACCGATTCTGGCCGGATAAGTGTGCGTCAACCTTAAGAGGGATGCGCCTGATCGAGGAGAGTTAGACGCCGTTCATTCGAGTCGCACGAGGATCAAATTTTCTTAGTGGGCCCGGTACAATCCCGAGTCACCATTCACATTTTGGGGAACAATTAACAGCGCTTCACCCTTTACAGTAAGGGGGTGATAGTAAGCCATCGAACAACTTTACACACTAAAGGTTCCTGAAGTTTAAAAGCTTATACATGCCGTTGCACCGTCACCGCACGTTAAAAAATTCTAATCATTATAATAGTTTATTTAAAAAGTAAATTGAATAATTAGGTACATGATTGGAGAAGTTCAATATGGCGGTAGAGTGACAGATGATTACGATAAGAGGCTGTTGAATACGTTCGCGCAAGTTTGGTTCCACGAAAATATGTTCCAAGATGATTTCCAATTTTATAAAGGTTACAAGATCATACGGTTTAAAAACGTTACCGACTACTTGGAGACAATTGATAAATTTTCAACAACCGATCCGCCGCAATCCTACGGACTACATTCCAACGCGGATATCACGTAAATACCAAATAAAGCTATTCCGTCGATTATTCACTTTTAATACATTCCTTCGAACGCAGTTACCAAACAAATACAACCACAACTATGCTGTTCACCATAATGTCTATTCAACCAAAGGAATCTGGCAGTGGTGGTGGAGAAACAAGAGAATCAGTAGTAATGAAACTGACTAATGATATGCTCAGCAAGTTGCCGAACAATTACGATGCATACGAAGTAAAAGAGAGGTTTGGCACATCGCTCATTAATTTCATACGTAGAAAGTAAAAAATAACAATTTTTTTTATGCAGATTGAAGCTAATGGGTATTTTAAATCCGCTCAATATATTTTTAAGGCAAGAAATAGATAGGATGCAGAAAGTGCTAGTCATCGTTCGCCAAACTTTAAGGGATCTTCTTTTGGCGATTGAAGGAACAATTATAATGAGTGAGGTAATTAGATATAACGATTATAGTATTACGATATTGTGAACATAAATTATCTTGTCGTATATTTTCACAATCCTTACTAAATATTTATAATATTAAAAGCAGTTGCTTTTAATATAAGTGTAATATAATAAGAATCATTCATGACAAACAACACAGAGTATCGGCACACTTCTCACCACACAAAATATTATTAATTAATTCGGAACAGCTGTTTCAAAGGCTCACTGGGCCCCCATTTTCAACCGAGTTACCGAATAAATCTGAACGAAAAAACTAAAAACTTTTCCTTTAATTCTACCATGCATGTCTATCCCTCCTCTCGAGGAAAAAAGAAGGGTATATATGTACAAATATGTCTAAACATGTACCTGTGTATATCTATTTCCGAATACCTACTTTTCTATCGCTTAACTCTAACATGCTGGGTATATGTGAAACGGCCAAGGGTCTCATCCTGCCCTCGTAGAATAGAGCGAGACGAAAGGAAGGTTACTTCCCGCTAATTCTCTATCTACGCACTCTAAGGGTACTAAACAAATCAATACATAAATTGCAGAACACCGAGACTCGGTCTTCGTCAAGTGTGGACTGAAAAGTTCTTTTACCCTAATAAATCAAACAAGCAAGAGAAATGAAGTGGCGCATTCTCCTTGTTAAGGAGCTTCGAATGTTTTTTCAAGTACACTGTCTCAAATGCGTCCAATTCCCGAGGTGAAGTTACGTTAATTAATTTGAGGTTTTCCAATTTGATTACATGTCCTATGTTATTCGTATGATCAGCTACACTTGACGCTCCTGTTCTTCCGAATCTATAGCATCTCATGTGTTCATTAAATCTAGTACCTGTCGCTCGGTTCGTTTGTCCAATATAGGCTTTATCACAGTCGTTGCATGCAATTTTATAAATTTCCGACCTTTCTTTCATGTCCGGTTTGTCTTTTGGATTACCAAGAAGGTTCTTAAGTGTATTTCGTGAACTAAAACATACATTCATGTCTTGTCCCCTAAAAACTTTACTGATGCCTTTCGATATTCTATGAAAAGGGAGTTTCACAAATTTCTTGTCGCGAGTTTCTACCGGTATCAAGGTCGTAGAATTTCTTACATAATGCCTATGTTGGACTTTCTTGAGGATGCGGTCGACATCTATAGACGAGTAACTATTATAAATAGCCACATTTTTTATGAATCTAAGCTCTTTCTTGTACCTATTTTGGTTTAAGGGAAATTTCACTAGTCTATTAATTAAGAAACTAATCGCAGCCATTTTATGTTGTTCGCAATGGTTCGAATCGGTCATAAAGAATCTATTAGTGCTTGTTTCTTTTCTATAGATGTCTATTTCTAGTTTATTATTGTTTCTAATTACTAGGCTATCTAGGAATGGGAGTTGATTGTTCACTTCTTCTTCTACTGTAAATTTAATGGGTCCGAATTTTGAGTTGAGTGTCGCGAAGAAATCCGGGATGTTACTTTTCTTAGTGTCAAAAACCGCGAAAATATCATCTACATATCTAAGCCAAATTCTAGGGAAATACACAGTGTCCTTTTTCAAACACGTTTCAAATTTACTCATAAACAAGTTGGCTATGAACGGGGACAGTGGATTACCCATCGCCGTACCCTCCAATTGTTCATAATATTTGCTCCCTATTTGAAAACGGTTTTGGTTCATGCAAAGAGAAGTTAGTCTTTTGTATTCCGCGATTTTGACGTCGTCAATGTCGTTAAGTTTTAAGAGTTCAACTAAATATTCTATGGTCTCTGGGATTGGTACGCTGGGGAAGAGTAAACAAACATCGAACGATACTAAAATTTCCCCTTCTTCTAATTCAATATTATTGACCTTATTTACAAAATTTGTACATATATACCCTTCTTTTTTCCTCGAGAGGAGGGATAGACATGCATGGTAGAATTAAAGGAAAAGTTTTTAGTTTTTTTCGTTCAGATTTATTCGGTAACTCGGTTGAAAATGGGGGCCCAGTGAGCCTTTGAAACAGCTGTTCCGAATTAATTAATAATATTTTGTGTGGTGAGGAGTGTGCCGATACTCTGTGTTGTTTGTCATACTACCCCACAGTCCTTGCTATCATTATTTATTCATTTATCTATTTAATTTATAATTCTTTCTTTTATTATAATCATATTTATTCACAATCGAAAAGTGAAATATGCTTCAGGTTTATTATAAATGCAACAAAAATACATTATATAGTAGTAAGGTTATGCTTGGATAGTTTCTTGAAAGAATTTAAGTGATAAAATTAGAAAAATATGCTATTCAATGAGAAAACAGAAGAAATAGGAACCTGAGCGTAGGATTTTACGTTGTCTACTGTAGAATAATCTTCTGGGTGTTACCGTGTCGTTGAGTTTATTCTTGACGTTTCACTGATCACACTTATTCAGAAGGTTCCTAAAGATTTATGGCTTTGTCTCATGCTCCTCGTTGTATACCTTAATTCCGCTCTGTTGATCCGTTGATTTTTCCAAACTAATGGATCATGGATCGTCATGGTATGGTTGCTCCGTCGGTGTTCTCGAAGAGTTGAGTGCCAGGTGTTGCTGATCCATTCTCGTGGTTGAAATTGTTCATAATTTCCAAAGATTCGCGTACTATCCTTTGGTTGTTATAGTCGATGTGATGCTCTCCACTTTGTCAAAGATGTTCAACCACTGCGAATTTATCTGCATGTTCCTTTTTATAGGGAGGGAACTTCTCTGTATCATTCTCCCTGATTATATCATACTGGTGCCGTGTAAGTTTTGCCTCGGCCAATACAGAAAGATCTTCCCCAGAAAGTTGACTTTCTCTGTAAGTTCTACGATATTTCTGGGAACGTGTTGGAGTTGAACATATTGCCTTTTTAACTACACTTGCACTATCAGTACTTCCTTCTCCGCGAAGACCCATCTGAGTAGCATATGCTAAATCAGTAGAACTGGTTTCTGACCTTAGCTCGAAAAAAAATCTCTTATGGGGACAGTCAACGTGTTACTATTCGTTGAATATGGCAAAAATTAACGCGAGATCTAAATTAAATGTACGCTACTATTGTAAAGCCGGAAATATTTGAGAGAACCTTGCACTGAATAAATATCTGGCAGGGTAAATAGTATAAAATCTGCAGGGTGCATTAGTAAAAATAAAGATTACAATTATTGGGCGAACAGTAGTCCAACGATGGCAAACAAACTGGTGAAAATTGTTGCCATATTCTATACACTGTGGACAGTAAATGTTGGAAAGATTCAGATAACACGATTCTACGATTAGTTCTAAAATGAAAAATATGCAATTAGAAATAATTGACATTTTCTAAAATATTTTATGGGAACCATTATTGCTTACAGTAGAATTATGTGTAACTGTGATGATGTTGATTAATACTAATATTTGGCATTTTTAACATTTTCTCAGATGTATATTTTAAATTAAAGTATGTATTGCATAAAAAATAAGTGAAATTGATGCTTCTGATTTGATTTGGTACTGCTAAACCTACTTCTTTTAAACAGCTCATGTAGCTTAATAAAGGATCTTACAAATTCGAACGTCGGCTTAATTAATGACAGAATCGTTTTACCTATAGTTTTTTCCGCCATGTAATGTCCACGGTGTGTAAATTTATGGATAATCTGTAACAAGGAAAGAAAATTAAATGAATATCTTAATCATTTCAGAACTTAAGGGACGCATTAGACAGTATTTACGACGCTCTGGTACCACACCTATGGAAGAAAAGTTCGTGGGATTCAAGCACGATAGGCTTTTGGTTTACGGAGCTATTAGAGAGAAATGAGCAATTTAGAAGTTGGTGTTTTGTGGCCAAACCGCCGGCGTTTTGGATGACAGGGTTCTTTAATCCGCAAGGTGCTATTTCGATTCTTGCTTTGTTTTGCTACAGCAAGAGTAATTCAATTTTTTCTTTACTGCAAACAGGGTTTTTAACCGCTATGCGGCAAGAAATCGCCCGTGCTCACAAAGGTTGGGCGCTGGATCAGTGCACTCTGCATAACGAAATGACTAAAAATACTCGCGAAGAAATTAAAGCTGGTCCTCCAGAAGGTGTTTACGTTTATGGCCTGTACTTGGATGGTGCTGGATGGGATCGGCGACATTCCCGCCTGGCAGAATCAATTAACAAAGTGTTGTACACATTGTTGCCCGTCGTTCACGTATTCGCCATCAACACCACCGCAGCGAAGGATCCCAAACTGTACACGGTGAGATAACTAATTATTAACAGATTAATTACGCGCTATGCCTTGCGCAAGAAAACAGTACACGCAGTATTGGAAACATGCATAAATCGTGTTTTCTTCTGCGCAACTACACTGAGAGAAATGTAGTTGTAAGGCATACAATATATTTGTAGTTAACATGTTATGGTAATATCCACCCCATTTATGGTTCTTGCAACAAACATATACGTAGATCTTACTACAATAAACGTACAAACCATTTTTTTATAGTTCAAGTTTTAGTAGTTTTTACGAACACGCAATATGGCAATGAGTGACATATTGTAGTGAACAAAACAGAACATTTGTAGTTATTTACTGTGGTTACATACACTACAATATTGTTGTTGAACAAACAACAATAAGTGTTACACGCAAAGAAACGTTTACTTGTATCAAGGCTGTCCGCCTGAATTCAAGATAATTACTGTTTCAATTATCCACAATACAATAACTGCTTTAAATCAAAAGAAATATTTTCTTAGCGTTTTTTTCTCTATTTAGAAGTATACGCCTGTAATTAAATAACTGTATTTTATATTCACATTATTAATTGCACTTACCTTGTTTAAAACAGTACAACATATTCATACATACTGCAGTAAATTATTCTCATAAACAGAATAATGTTCAAACAAAAGTGAAGTTAATATAGAAGCACACATGAAAAAGTGCTTAGAAACAATAATTAAGATAATTTCGATATATAGGTCATGGCGTTGATGGATTCGCTGAAACATTTCCCAGCGACACCTAGTGCCATGAGATGCAGTCATGCCGTCCAGCGACAGATACAGAAATATAGATACCGTATTTACCCATACAATGATATAGCCTTTAACGAACAACATTTCACAAATATTTGCAAAAGATATCGGTTAATGTAATTTTTTTTCTTTCTATTTCTATTTGCCACCTACTTTTGCGCGATACGGCTCTGACGTTGCACTCGTTTGTCGAACCTTATTTATTACAGGTAAATTACAAGTTCAAAATTAATCAGGAGAATATCGTAACCTCAAAAGTATGTATACAAATTGACAGGAACCGCCACTTGCGCTGTGAATGGTTGGTTGTATTTATACAACGCCGTGGTAGCGCCATAATTTAACGTGTGTATAGTTTCGCCGTACACCAATTAATAATTCTGCCTTGCACCGCTGTGTGAACGGTCGTATTTAATTGCATTGTGCGAACTTTCTTAATTCTTACCTTACCCCTGCGATACCCTATGTGAACGCTACTATAGAGAGGCAGCTGATATTTTTAATCAACGCCAGCCTGGCAAAAACCTGCACTGCAGCACGATTTCACGTATTTACAAACAATTCAAAAACTCCGGTTCGTTAGAAATAAAGCATAAAAAAAGTGTTACTGCGGAGGAGGTGGAAATTTTGCAAGCATTTATTGAAAACCCTCGAAGTTCCGTAAGAGTTGCTGCACAAAACATCTTTTTCGCCAAAAGCAAAACGTATACAGTTCTCAAGGATAATAAATTTCAGGCTTACAAGCCTGCATTTCTGAACGAAATTTTAGAAAGAGATCATGATTTACTACATTTTGCATTTTGGAGACAGGAGTAAATTGAAAGTAATGAAAAATTTGCAACATTGTTTTCAAACAAAGCAACTTTTTACACAAATGGAATAGCTTTTTCTAAAAACTATCATTGGTGGGCTGATAATAATCCAAAATTTGTCATTGCAAATAAAAGTCACTATTCCTGGAAAACCAACGTTTGGTGTAGTGTCCCAGATCCAAAACTCATAGGTCCTTTCTTCTTTAGAGAAAACTTAAATTCGCAGAGATACCACCAGTTCTTGAATAATTAAGCAGAAAACGGTGGATGATCTACCTCTATTGGCTGAGAGGGAAATGTAGTTTCAACAAGACGGTACCTCCATGCACAGCACTCAAGTCGCGAGAGAATAGTTGTATTAAAAATTAAATAGAAAATGGATTGGTAGATACTCTGGACATCAGTGGCCTCCAAGGTCACCTCATTTGTCCCCACTTGAGTTTTTCATTTGGGGATTCCTGAAGCAAAGTGTTTATTCTAAGCAGCCTTTTAAAGATGTGGATACCTCAGATAATAAAATATGAAGATCGGCATTACTAATTACTCCGGAGATACCAAGAAAGGTATTTGTCAACTTTTGAACAACGGACAAAAAATTGTTTTGAAAGAAATAAACCAACTAAATTTAGTTATGGATAATCGATTTTAAACAGCAGTAATACTAAGTTTTTTTTTTTTTTTTATTGTTAGGCAAAAAATTCCCCTCAATAATTTTTTTTCCTTATACTAACAAGATAGTTAATTTTTCGTATTTTTTTCTGAACCTTACTTCGTACGGGGGTGAGTATTTTTCTGATGGGTTTATTTCTGACAAAATTTCTACTTTAGACTTCACCAACTAACTTTTTGGATTTTTATTTAAATCCGAAAAAAGTTGTTCTTTTTTAAACGCTCTTAAATGGTGTCCAAAAAAGCTCAACACAAATTTAAAAACCCGCAATAAAAAAACATTTTAAAAAGACAGTAGAATTAGTGTTGTTTCCGACCAAACAGTAATTTAATCAACAAATTGTTTTTAAATTTAAGGGCAAAAGTCTAATGGGTCAGGGGCGTATCGTTAGGGAGTGTTCAAAAAAAAATGACAAATATTATAAAACGGCGTTCTTGATCGAAACCCGTATTTTGGGTATACCTTTTTAAAATTTCAAACAAATCTTTTTACAATTCGCAATCTTCAAAAATAAGGGGAGGTTTTCAAGGAAATGCTGTTAGCGCTGTTACTATTAACCCTAGAGTAGATCTGTTATATTCATTGTAAGTTGAGCTACATGCACCAATTTTTATCAAGAATAACATTTTTTGAGAAACCAGTAATAAAAAAGTTTCCCATTTGTTGCACACTTTTTTGGAGACACTATATATATATATTTACATCCTTTTCGGTTTGCAGTGTCCAGTTTATAAGAAGGCGAGGCGCACCGATTTGAATTACATCACCCCACTGTGGTTGGAAAGCATAAAACCTCCAGAACATTGGGTATTGAGAGGGGTGGCGTTGCTGTGCGATATCAAGTAATTGTCGATTGAAATAAATATACCAATTTTTTATAGAATGCACATGCGTAAAAATAAAATAAAAAAGACTTAATTTGGTCTAGTTGTTTTTATATGTATAAAAAATATATAAATAAGCATCGTCTTATGCCGTAGTTAACATATTTATACAGGCTGTCCCGAAACTTCATGTAATTGTTCTAAAGGCTGACACTATTCGCCGGGCAGGGCCAATTAACCCTGTAGAGGCCCAAAAAACAATGAAACCGGGGCCCTCTCCCCTTTTCAATGAAAACACTTTTTTGCATAAACAAAAAAGAGGCTCAAGAAATAAAGTAAGAATTATATTTAATTTTTGAAGAGTCCCCCACCCTACTCTTAGTCAATACGGTTTTATAATAAATAAATTTAGTAGGTAGGGAGGTAACATTTAAATTTAAAATTCTTACCGACACCAAATTTTTGTATCTCGGTATAATGTATGTCATTTTTAAAAAAGAAATACATAGGTATAAAATGACTGAATGTAAGCAAATTTTTGCAATATTCGCAAAAAAGAAAAATAAACTAGTTTTTAGCAATGATTTATTTCCAAATTAATTAACTGTTTAAAAATCTCATCGAAAAACGCATTGAAAAAATTCAAATATTAAATCTGTTTTCAAAACATGAACTTTTCCCCAGTTTTTTTAGTAATTTTTTCAAATTCTTGAAAATCGATTTTTTCCAAAGATAATATATTCAATAGCTGTTTGAACCTTAAATTTTTTTATTTTCTTAAATTATAATTTTATTTGTTTTATTTTATAAACTCGACATTTTATGTACCTTATTAAACATTTCTTTTAGCTATATATAACAGGTCTAGTAAAGCGAATGCGTACAGCAATAAATGTGGGCGTTAGTCCGAGCAAGTAAGAGCGTAAATACTTACGTGTGAGCAGGAGAGGGCGCGACGGCGTGATTAACTTGTGATCCCCAATCGCTGAGAGGGAGCGGGTGACTCACTGTACGTATTCGCTTTACAAGACCTGTATATATGCTATGGCCTATGAATGTTGCCTTTGCAGACATATAGAGTGTTAATTAAAAGTTAACTATACACGCAAAGTAATGGTTATGACTAACGCTGGCCACGAGCCATATCCATCAATCTTAACTTCATGACTACGAATTATATAATCTAATTAGTTAAGGCTAAGGAATTTCTTCGTAACGTCCGGTCCGAATTGACAACCGGTGCCTCTTTTACTAGGTGCTCTACCGTTCTGCGGTTGAGGATATGACCACAGTAACCGCACATCGGGCCCTCCTCAGGCGGTTGTCTATTTCGGTCTATGTTACGTACACCGTCAAGTGTTACTTCGTCTTGAGGAGAAATAATCATCCGTGCATTACCTATAGCCACATTATAAATATTAGGAAAACAAATACCATAGAAAGGTCTGAATAAAATTATTTACGGGTTATATTGTCATGTCACTTTTACCATGTCAATTGAGCAATTTAAATTTGAGACATGATTTTAAAACAATTTAATTTACATTTTGTGTATCAAATAATTTTTTATTATTAATAATAAACGTGGCCACGAGCGGATACCGCGCACGGTGTAGAATCAGTTCGGGACCGAGAGGAACGGTAGTATACTTCGTCTGCGGAGCCAGACGGACATTTTTCCCCCGCTACCGGTCATTATGCGCAATTGTTATCTGTCCTAGAAAAATATTGATTGCGTGAGCAAAAACGGACCCTCGCGTCGGACAAAACTTCGAAAATTATTGCAGAAATTCCAGACATATATGAAGGTGTAAAATTAATGTGTTTAATCTGTAAAATCCGTTAATTGTTGGTCCAGACAACATTGTCTACGACACGTAAATAGTGAAAAGCAGTTTCTCAAAAAGAAATTGCGCACGAGACAATGAAAAAATTTATATTTAATTTATGCGTTACGTTATCGCATGTAATATACCGTTAATTTACTAGACAAGGAACCATTTACTGCATTTGGAATAACTATTCGGAGTGCAAATTACCAAGTCGAACATCGTTACGAAGAATTGTGCCATCTGCGCGCGAACATATTGAACAAAAAATAAAATCGGAAGTAGGTAAGCTAGGAGGCTACGGGCTCACTTTTAATCGAACTTTTAATCGAGCTTTTAATCGAGCTTTTAATCGAAGTTTAATCGACCTTAATTTCAAGGTCACCCCTTTAATCCGCGAGCAATTTCCTGGAATCGAAGTTTGATTAGCGGCTCACGCTTTTTAATTCCGCGGGCAATTTCCGGATCGACAGTTTGATTAAGGGCCACCTTTATCCGCGAGCTAATTTCCGGATCGAAGTTTGATTAGCGGCTCACGCTTTTAATCCGCGGGCAATTTCCTGGAATCGAAGTTGATTAGCGGCTACGCCTTAATCCGCGAGCAATTTCATGGAATCGAAGTTGATTAGCGGCTTCACGCTGTTTAATACATGGATGATTTCGCGGAATTTTAGGCAATTTCGTGGGAAAATTGATGTTGATAGCGACTCACGTTTTAATTCGCGGATGATTTCGCGGAATTTTTATTTAATTAACGCGTACACCTCGCGATTTTTATTTAATTACCGTCTAATCATCGCGGAATTTTATTATTAACGCCCAATCTCGCGCACTTCAAGGCCATTCGGTCCCATAACTTCATGCATCGCGGTTCGCGGATGATTCGCGGAATTTTATTAATTAACGCCCAATCTCGCGAATTTTTTTAATTAACGCCTATCTTGCGGATTTATTTAATTAACGCCAAATCTCGCGCACTTTCAAGGCCATCGCGTCCCATAACTTCATGCATCGCGGTTAATTCGCGGTTATTTCAAGGTTACGCCTTGAACCGCGAGCAATTCTGGAATATAGGTTGATTAGCGTGCCACGCTTAATCCGCGGGCAATTTTCCTGGAATCGAAGTTGATTAAGCGTCTCGCGCCTTTACTCGCGTGTAATTCGAGGAATCCGAGTTTGGTTAGCGGCTCGAGTTTTTAATCCGCGGGATTTCAAACCCAGGGTCGCGATTTATTCCGCGAGAATTTCACGCTTTAGTAGGCAGCAATTTAAGTTTGCGCTTTTAATCCGCGGTTAAGATGGCAGTCGCGAAAGATGGCGTCCGCGACTACGCTAATCAGGGTTTCGTTCGCGGCTATTTCAAGTCGCGCTTTGATTCCGCGGGTAATTTCCGCGGATCGAAGCAAATGTATATTAGATGATTGGCAGTGGATTCGAGGGTAGCGGATCAAAAGCAAAAGGTATATGGATTGATACGCTTAATTTCACGGTCATTCGCGGAACGAGTGCCACTGACACTTTGTTCGCGCGTTTTAATTGTGCTTAATGGAGTAATCCAGGAATTTTTAACACGTACCAACCTGATCCTTCCATTTCGAATAGACTAAATAGAAACACAGTAGAAGTACCCTTTAGTGATTTTTCGGAATTTTTAACACGTCCTATCATGATAATGCATATTGTGAAATATTACATTAAAAACTTTATTAGACGTAAATCAGAATTTTAGTCACACAGGTAGAAAAGTACCTTTAGCGATTCTCGGAATTTATTGCTAGTGGAGGAATTGGCGCAATCCGGCACTTGAAAAGTCATCCCAACAATACCGAGCAGTATGTAGCTATGTGCAGACCAAGGCGACATCGACATAAATTTAAATTATCGACTCGTTCCGTTTATGGGTCTTCGTTAGAGAAGCTGGCTTATTATTTGGAAGAGTACCCCGTGCTCGAGATCAGTTTGAGGACGCACCATGCTGAGAGAAAGAGTATTCCCCTATAAGCGACATTGTCTTGTTGGGAAAGGCCTCAGAGAGGGACAGCTGCCCACGATACAGGCCGTTCCACAATGGTCTGTCCAATACTCCCATTAGCGCGCGATTACGAGCATGGCAGGCGTCTGGAGGGAAATTCAAAATGCCAGACCTTAGGGAGTATTCGGAATCTATATATGAAGACTGACGTTTTACGCCGCGGACGTCTTCGAGGACTCCGGAAAGCTGCATAAAGGAATTATGGGCTTGATGCAGCCCATTATTACACCGCAACCGGACTTTCGTGGGGACGCCATGTTGAAGCACACAAGCGTGGAATTAGGACACCTCTCAGGACAGTGGACACCCTGATGTTCTTGGGAAAGCATTCGAGGGGGCATGACGCAATGCTCTTCAAGGTATAATGCGTAATATTGTGTTTTTAAAATGATTAATTCATATATTTTGTTTACAGGTTTACGCCAAAGCCCACAACAACAAAGTACATGCTGGAACTACTATCCCGCCCCCCGTTTGCCCAGCACGTACCTGATGTATGACGCATTCAATGCCATCGTACAGCTGGTGATGTCGCAGTCTCTGCCGACTGGAGCCTCGAATGGGTTGAGGACGCGGGAAATTTGAAATTTCCCGTTCCCGACGACACCGGAAGGGATATATTCTGGGAGGTCGATCTAGAATATCCACAGCACATTCACGATCGAAAAGGGACCGTCCGATGGGGGGCCTACCAAGCAGACGATCGCCGGGGTCTGCGTATGAAAGTGATGGCCACCCTGCTACAGTAAGAGAAATACGTTGTCCACTACGCAACCTCAAGCAGTATCTAGCGGAGTGGATACGAGTGACCAAGATACATAGAGCCTTAAGATTTAAGCAATCGCCAGGCTCCAAACCATAATATCGACCTGAACACCAACGCTGCGACAGGGTGCGAGAAAGAGTTGAAAAGAATCTCTTCCAAACTCATGAACAATGCAGTGTTCGGGAAGACTATGGAGAACGTGAGAATGCGGAGGAACATCAAGATCGATGGACAAGTGGGACGGACGATACGGCCAGAGGCGTTATCAGTCGTCAAATTTTTAAGTGTTCCACAAATTTAATGACAATGGAAGATGTATAGTTGAGTTTCATCCGTGATTTTCTTTCTTTAGTGTTAAAGTCAGGAGCATTAAATCCATGCGTATTGATTACGGGGAGCCCGAATCGCTAACGGTATAATTTTTTCTCTGTGTTCAGGAATTCTAAAACTAAGCTTAGAACACTTTCCAAATTCTTAATCTGTTGCAAATCTTTTTCTATCGGTTGCCATACTACCCACTGCGACGTTCGATCTTCGTTCGGTATTGTATAAATCGGACTCTCTCATCAAAACTTCACCGACATTTTCTTTAAATGATTTCTTGACAATTCCCGTACTCGATAATATTATCGTGAAGAATGAGGCGATAAGCTACTGTAACGCTTTTTAAATTCCTCCTAAACACACCACTTCCCCCATTTTTCATGTCGACGGTGAGATTTGAGAGATTAATTTTGTAATTATTTTGAATTTAGATCAGGAGAGGATTACTAAGAAAAATCAATATTACTTAAAAAGTGTCTATCGGCACAGTATAAAAAAAAACAAAAAAAACACTCAAATATATTCCGGAAAATTTCACTAGAGAAAGAGAATGAAGCCGAAGTAAAATGCATAGTGCAATTCTGTACATTGTACAGCGGTACTGGTTTACACCATTTGTGAAGCTTGAAAGAAACTTTTCGATGCTTCCCCGAAAGGCATACTAGCTTCAAAGAAGTCGTTTTACTGCCAGAAAGTATAAAAAGCCTCTTGTGGTAATGGATAAAACAATTTTTCTTATTTCCCACTTGACACGTACCGTACGAGCGAGCGTACTATGATCCCCAATTTTACCTGTTTAAAAATTTAGAGATACATGTTGAGAAGAGTGCAATGTTGTCCGTCACCGAGGCGATGGAATCTCTTAGCCTGCAAGAGCTGGAATTCCGCTCCATTTCACACTGTCACATATGCAGGCGACCCCTTTGACGTCGTGACGTCAGAGGTTCTCGACCAGGAAAACACTTACTGGCTAGTATCGCGATACGAACATGAGGATCGTAATATTAATTACCAGGTAGTCACGTGACACAGTCGGTTTTCATCATTTAAGCGGGTAGGACTCGCATTTTATCATCAAAACCTCGCTAAAGATTTCGAACGCCACGTCGTTGCTCTATAAATAAAGAGCGACAAACTCTTTACTAGAAATATAGACGATAACTAATAAAATTCAGATTATTGATTCCTTAGATTTTTGGCATCCTTTCTAGGAAAAACTAACACCATACCTGACCACTATTTTCAAATTGAATAAAATACGTTATGTATAACTATAAGGTTTTGATTTTATTTTGTCTTCACAGATACAAACCTCTACATATTTGACTAATTTTAATTACGAGCATTGTCACACAAGAAAATTACGTTCTTCCTTTATTAGATATTATATCCGATCAAAGTTGCCAATACCTAATCATTCGAACTTATGACATACATATTTCCACATTTCATGCTCTTACAAATGGGTGATTTGCATGATAACGTAAAAGATTTTGCTTATGTAGCCACTTTAACTCTTTAAAGCTCATTTGTATGTTAGAGGCTATAAATCCTTTACTCAGTTCATTTTATACAAGAGTAACTGCCTTGCCAAACCACCAACGACTCAATATCAGTTGGAATCGTTTAGTCAGCCAGCAGCTTTATGACGACGGGCGCGTTCAAAGATGTGAAGCCGCTGCATAAAAACGGATACAGATATATACAGACGGATAAACAGGGGAAGAATCGACTTTAACTGCTCACCGGCTTGGTGAGAGATCTACATATTTTTAAATAATGGTTTTATTTAAACTAGATTTTGCATAAAAAAAAATAAAGTGTCACTGTTTCGAAAAACGCCATGTATACACATTGCTGCATTCGGAAAGGTGCACACGCGTTGCGAATTTGCAACAAGTGTATGTATCGGTCGGGACCCCTACCAACCCTACCATCGTTTATCGCTGTATCGTATGTATACTAGCCGTACCTGCACTGTTGCGCGAATACACTTATTGTATAGCTCTATCTACATTTTCGAATGTCAACATTCTTGTGGTTAACATTAGTTCGCCATAACAGCATAAAATAAAAGCAGATCGAGGTGCAAAATTCTATTACTAGAATAAAAGCAGGTCTTCCTAAATAACGTAAACAAGAAGTTCCTATTAGATAAAGTATGCTTGTAGTAAATACCTTTATCAATTCATTTCATATAAGAGTAAAGCGTGTTAACCAATAAATAGTCCAACATAGTGGAATCGCTTCATGACAACAGGTAACCGTTCAAGAACCTATTCAAAACGACAGTCTACAAACAGATACCGACTGGTAGTATTCGCGATACGACAATGAGGAATTGTAATATTAATTACCAGGATAGTCCACGTGACTCCAGTCGTTTTCATAATTTAAGTGGGTAGGACTCTATTTTATCATCAAAAACTCGCTAAAGATTTCGAACGCCGCGTCGATTTGCTTCTTATAAATAAAGAGCGACCCATCTGCCTTTTTAACCCCTTTTAAAAAGGGAAAAAAAAATATAGACGAAAACCTAATAAAATTCAGATTTACTGATTCCCTTTAGATTTTTGCATCCTCTCTAGAAAAAACTAACACCATATCTGAACCATATTTAAATTGAATAAAATACGTACGTATAATATAATGGTTTTTTATTTTATTTTTGTCTTTCACAGGATTACCAACCTCTACAGATTGACAATTTAATTACTAGCATTGCAACACAAGAAAATTACGTTTCTTACTTTATTAGATATTATATCCGATCAAATGTTGCAATACGTAATTCATGCTCGATAATTATGACATACATATTTCCACATTCTTGCTCTTACAAATGGTGATTGCATGATAACGTAAAGATTTTGCTATGTAGCCACTTTAACTCTTAAATGCATGTTGTATGTTAGAGGCTATAAATCCTTTTATCAGTTCATTTTATACAAAGAGTAATGCCTTGCCAACCCACCAACGACTCAATATCAGTTGGAACGTTTTAGTCAGCTCCAGCAGCTTAGAGACGGCTGGCCGTTCAAAGATGTTGAAAGCCCGCTGCATAACAAGGAACAGATATATACAGGCAGGTATAACAGGTGGAAGAATCGACTTTAACTGCTTCAACAGGCTTGGTGAATAAAATCTTAATATTTTTAAATAATGGTTTTATTTACAACTAGATTTTGCATAAAAATAAGTGCACTGGCTGTATAAAAGGTGGGGAGAGACAACTTTAACAGCTTTGCCAGATAGTTTGACCTGCTTCATCAACCAAGTTTATTAAAACTATTACGCTATGAGGGGAAACAGATGGAGAATAGTTGTTTAATACTTTATGAGGAGACAGATGGAGAATAGTTGTTAATACTTATGAGGAGACAGAGGAAGAATAGTTGTCAAATACCTATATGCATGCTACTCGTCGTATGGCAGATATTTATGTTACATCTAATTTTAATTCAGAGATATGTCACGGGACCATGACATCCATAAGAAGGCGATATTGAAGTCAATCTGTTTTATAGCAAAATACGTTTATATATACAATAGAATGAATCAGAGATCAGCATTAAGATCAACTGCTACCTTTTCAGCGTGCAGAAAGGACACTCGAAAATGTTAAACGCATAGCGCTAGTCAAACGGGTCCGCCAGAGGGTATGGCACGAGGTCAAAATCTCGAAAGAGTTCGACCCTGCACATTTCTTCAGCTCTCTTCGACGGATAAGCGGTTTCGCTTATCGTTCCACTTCACCGACATCTTACCTAGCGCCATTATAAGTTACCTCTTATCATTACAGCTGTTACAGAACTATCGAAGATATTCATTTCGTGTAAGAACAAGTGCCTTGTTAACCAAATAAACGATCGTTTGAAATCGTTTATAACTGAATAGCTGTTCAAAAGCAGTTTTAAGCTGCTTCAAAGTTGTTTAGAAGCGTAAGATGTTTAGAAGCTGTGCAAGGCTGTTTAGGAAGCTGTTTAAGCGTTCAAGAGCTGTTCAAGGGCTGTTCAGAAGCTGTTTGGTGTTCAAGAGGTGTTCAGAAGCTGTTGAAGCTGTTTAAGCTTTTAAACGACACGTTAAGGTGTGATACGTTCCGAGTGTGAGACGTTCGGGGTGTAATAAATGGTATGGAAGTTGTTGTTTGTGGAGGTGACTAATGTTTCAAATGGTTGGGGGTCGCGATAGGTAGTAGTAGTAGGGGGTCAATTAAGCGTGGGATCGTCATTATCTATTTGACGAACCCACGCATAATTGAACCCCTATACTACACCTATCGACCCCCCAAACACATTTGAAAACATGAGTAAACTCCACAAAAAACAGCTTCATTACCATGTATTACACCCGGAACGTATCCACACTCCGGAAACGTAATCACACCGGAACGTTATCACACCTGTAACGTTATCGTTTAAGTTAAACAGCTCAACAGCTTCTGAACCACCTCTTGAACAACCTAAACAGTCTTCTGAACAGCCTTGAACAGCTCTTGAATCAGCGTTAAACAGCTCTAAACAGAACTTGAACAGCTTCTATAAACGGCTTTTAAAAAAAAAAAAACCCAGGGCTTTTCTTTTTTTACGCAGCTTTGAACAGCTAAACTGCTTTTGAATAGCTATTCAGTTATAAACGATTTCCAACGGATCGTTATTTGGAACAAGCAACTTGTTCTTACACGAAATGAAATCTTCGATAGTTCTGTAACAGCTGTAATGATAGAGGTAACTTATAATGCGCATAGGGTAAGATGTCGGTGAAGTGGACGATAAGCGAAACCGATTAATTCTCGAAGGGAGCAGCGAAGGAAAGTGCAAGTCCGAAACTCTTCGAGATTTGAACTGTAGCCATACCCTCTGCGGACACGTGGAACTAGCGCTACGCGTTAACAGTTTCGAGTGTCCTCCTGCACGCTGAAAAGTAGCAGTGGATCTTAGATGAAGCGTGAGTCATTCCTATTGTAATATAACGTATTTGCTATAAAACAATTTAATTTCAAATATCGCTTCTTATGATGTCACCAGGTCCGTGACATATTCTCTGAACTTAAACTTAGATGAACATTAATATTCTGCAATAGACAAGTAGCATGCCATTATAAGTATCTAACAAACTATTCTTCATCTGTCTCCTCAAAGTATTAAACAACTATTCTCCATTGTCCTCCTCATAAGTATTAAACAAACTATTCTCCATCTGTCTCCCCTCATAAGCCTTATGTTTTAATAAACTTGTTGATGAAGAGGCAAACTTCTGCAAAGCTGTTAAAGTTGTCTCTCCCCCCACCTTTTATACCCAGCCAGGACACTTATTTTTATGCAAAATCGTAGTGGGTTGTAAATAAAACATTATTAAAAATATGTAGATTTTAATTTCACCAAGCCTGGTGAAGCAGTAAAGTCGATTCTTCACCTGTTAACCTGCCTGTATATATCTGTATCCGTTGTTATGCAGCTGCTTCAACATCTTTGAACGGCCAGCCTCGTCATAAAGCTGCTGGCTGGACTGACTCTCTAAACGATTCAACTGATAAGAGTCGTTGGTGGGTTGGCAAGGCAGTTACTCTTGTATAAAATGAACTGATAAAAGGATTTATAGCAGTTTACTGTACTTCTTGATGGAGAAATACATTGATGTGTCCTTTAAGAGTTAAAGTGGCTAATAGCAAAATCTTTACGTTATCATGCAAATCACCCATTTGTAAGAGCAAGAAATGTGGAAATATGTATGTTCATAATTATTGCGAATGAATTAGGTATATTGCAACATTTGATCGGATAATTTAAAAAAAAAATAAATCTAATAAGTAAGAAACGTAAATTTTATGTGTTGACAATGATCGTAATTAAAATTAGTCAAATATGTAGAGGGTGGTAATCATGTGAAAGACAAAAAATAAATAAAAACCATTAAGAATTATACGTAACGTATTTTACTCAATTTTGAACATATGTCAGGTATGGTGTTAGTTTTTCTAGAGAGGATGCCAAACACTAAAGGAATCAATAAATCTGAATTTATTAGGTTATCGTTCTATATTTCTAGTAAAGAGATGTGTCGCTCTTATTATATGAAGCAATCGACGCGGCGTTCGAAATCTTTACGAGGTTTTTGATGACAAAATGAGATGTTCTACCCACTTAAATTATGGAAAAACGATGGAGTCACGGACTATCCTGGTAATTAATCTTACAATCCTCATGGTCGTATCGCGATACTAGCCAGTAGGTATCTGTTGTAATGCGTTTCGAATAGGTTCTGAACGGTTATGTTGTCATGAAGCGATTCCAACTAAGTTGGACTATTTATTGGTTAACACAGCCATTACTCTATATGAAATGAATTGATAAAGGGCTATTACTACAAGATATTATCTTATAGGACATTTCTTTGTTTTAACGTAATTGTAGGGGACCTGCTTTTTATTCTAAGGAAGATTTGGCAGCATTCGATTGCTGTTAATGCATGTTATGGCGAACATAAAGTTAATCCATAGAATGTTGCCATGTTCGAAAATGTAGATAGGAGCTATACAATACGTGTATTCCTGCATCAGTGCAGGTTACGGCTAGTATACATACGACTACAGCGATATAAACGATGGTAGGGTTCTTTTTTCTCCCTTTTTTGGTAGGGGTCCCGACTGAAATAACATTGCTTGCAATTCGCAACGGGCTCTCGTGTGCACACTTTCGAAGGCCGCAATGTGTATAACATGCGTTCGAAACAGTGACAATTATTTATGCAAAAATCTAGGTTGTAAAATAAAACATTATGTAAAAATATGTAAGATTTTATAACCAAGCCTGGTGAAGCAGTTTAAAGTCGATTCTTCCACCTGTTATACCTGTCTGTATATATCGTATCCGTGGTATGCAGCGGCTTCAACATCTTTGAACGAGACCAGCCGTTCCCCCCCTCCCCGGGGTTTTCAAAAGCTGCTGGCTGACTAAAACGATTCCAACTGATATTGAGTCGTTGTGGGTTGGCAAGGCAGTTCATCTTGTATAAAATGAACTGATAAAAGGATTTTAGCCTCTATATACAAAATGCATTTAAAGAGTAAAGTGGCTACTAGCAAAATCGTTAGTTATCATGAAATCACCCATTGTAAGAGCAAGAAAGGTGGAAATATGTATGTCATAATTATGCGACCATGAATTAGGTATTGCAACATCTGATCGGATAATAATAGCTAATAAAGTAAGAAACGTAATTTTCTTGTTGGGACAATGCTAGTAATTAAAAATTAGTCAAAATGTAGAGAGTTGGTTAATTCCTGTGAAAGACAAAAATAAAATAAAAACCAAATTATACGTAAGATTTTATTCAATTTGAAACTATGGTTCAGTATGGGTTAGTTTTCTAGAGAGGATGCCAAAAAATCTACAGGAATCAATAATCTGAATTTTATTAGGTTATCGTCTATATTCTAGTAAAGGGATATGTGTCGGCTCTTTATTTTATGAAGCAATCGACGCGGCGTTCGAAGTCTTTAGCGAGGTTTTTGATGATAAATGAGAGTCTACCCACTTAAGATTATGAAAACGACTGGAGTCACGTGACTTGCCTGGTAATTAATATTACAATCCTCATGTGTCGTATCGCGATACTTAGCCAGTAAGGTGTCATGGTCGCGAAAATCTGACGTCACGACGTCAAGGGTCATGCATATGTGACAGTGTGAAAAATGGGAGCGGAATTCCAGCTCTTGCGCAAGGAGAGTAAGAGATTCCTATCGCCTCGGTGAACGGGAAAAACATTGCACTCTCTCAACATGTATCTCTAAATTTTAAACAGGTAAAATTTGGGTGATCATAGTAAGCTCGCTCGTACGGTACGTGTCAAGTGCGGAACTAAGAAAAATTGTTTAGCCATTACCCACAAGAGGCTTTTATATTTTATGCAGTAAAACGGGCTTCTTGAAGCTAGTATGCTTTTCAGCATCGAAAAAGTTCTTCCAGCTCAACAAATTGTTAAACCGAGGTACCCCCCCACTGTAAATGTACAAAATTCACTATTGCATAATACTGTCGGCTCATTCTATTTCTCATAGTGAAATTTACGAATATATTTGAGGTGTTATACGTGTGAGATAGGACACTTTTAAGTATATTGATTTTTCTTAGTAAATCCTCTGTCTAAATTCAAATAATTAACAAAATTAATCGTCAAATCCTCAACGTCGACATAACCCCCACCAACAAACTAAAAAAAAAACCCCCAAAAATTGGAAGTGGAGGGTTAGGAGGAATTTAAAAGGCGGATACGTAGCTTAGCGCCTCATTATTCACGAGATATATCGAGTACGGGAATTGTCAAAGAAATCATTTAAAAAATGTCGGTGAAGTTTGATGAGAGAGTCCGATTTATACAATACCGAACGAAGATCGAAGGTAGCAGTGGGGCCTATGGCGACCGATAGGAAAAAGATTTGCCAACAGAATTAAGAATTTGGAAAGGGTTTTCTAAGCTAGTTTTATTTGCCTGAACACAGAGAAAAAATATATACGTTAGCGAGTAGAGGCATCCCCGTAATCAATACGCAGGGATTTAATGCACCTGACTTTACACCTAAAGAAATGAGCATCACGATGAAACGCAACTATACATCTTCAATTATCACTAAATATTGTGGAACACTTAAATTTGGGACGACGATTACCGCATCTGCGCCGTATGTCCGTCCCACTTTTGTCCACGATCTCGATGTTCCTTAGCACCTCACGTTCTCCATAATCTTCCCGACACATTTGCATGGTTATATGAGTTTGAAGAGATTTTCAAAACTCATTTCTCGAACCTGTCGAAGCGTTGTGTTCAGGTCGATATATGGTTTGAGCCATGCGATTGCTTAAATCTCCTAGGCTCTATGTATTGGTCACTCGTATCCCATCCGCTAGATATGCTTGAGGTTGCGGTCCTATTGGGGGACAACGTATTTCTCCTCTACTGTACAGGGTTGGCCAGCATTCTTTTCATACGCAGGGTACCCCGGCGATCTCGCTTGGTTAGGCCCCACGGAAGGTCCCTGTCGATCGTGAATGCTGCTGTGGATATTCTAGATGACGCCAGAATATATCCTTCCGGTTCGTCAGGGAACGTGGAAATCAAATTTCCCGCGTCCTACAACAACAATTCGAGGCCTCCCAGTCGGCAGGAGACTGCGACATCGCCAGCTGTACACGGATTGATGTCGTAATAAATTTCAGGTACGTGCTGGCAACGCGGGATCGTAGTCCGGCATGTACTTGTTGGGCTTTGGCGTACTGTAAACAAAATATATGAATCTAGACATTTTAAAAACAACAAAACAATATTACGCTTCTATAAAGTAAGAGCATGCGTCACTGCCCCTCTGACTGCCTCTCACTCCTAAGAACATCAAAGGTGTCCACTGATACTGGGAGTGTCTAATTACACGCTTGATGTGTTTCAACATGGCGTCCCACGAAAGTCCGTGTGGCGGTGTAATAATGGGTGCATCAAGCCATAATTCTTGATGCAGATATTCCCGGAAGTTCTCGAAGACGTCCGCGAGCAGTAAAACGTCAGTCTTAAGAATAGATCCGATACTCCCCCTAAGGTCTGGCATTTGAATTCCCGCAGACCTATGCGCATGCTCGTAATCGCGCATGCTAAGGGAGTATGGAAAGATCGTTGTGGAAACGCTGTACGGTGGCAGCTGTCCCCTCGCAGAGCCTTTCCCAACAAGACATGTAGCTATAGGGGAATACGCCTTTCTCTTCAGCAGGGTGGCCTGTCCTCAAACATGCTCTCGAGCACGGGGTACTCTTACAAATAAGAAGCAAGCCTGCTCTAACGAAGGACGCCATAAAACGGACGAGTCGATAAATTTCAAATTTAATGTCCGATGTCGTCCGTGGTCGCACAGAGCTACATACTGCTCGGTATTGTTGGGAAGACTTTCAAGTGATTTGCCGGATTGCGCCAATTCCTCACCAGCAATAAAATTCCGAGAATACGCCTAAAGGGTACTGATTCTCTACCTGTGGGAAGTAAATTTATTTACGTCTAATAAAGTTTTAATGGTTATATTTCACAATTAGTGCATTATAATGACTAGGACGTGTTAAAAATTTCGAGAATCAACTAAAGGGTACTTTTACCTGGTTCTATTACGTCCCTATTCGAATGAGAGAGAATCAGGTTGGTACGTGTCAAAATCCTGGAAATCACTCATTACAGCACAATATATAAACCGCGAGCAAAGTGTCATTGGCATCGATTACGCGAGACCGTGAAATAAGCGCTAATCATCCATAATACTTTGCTTGACTCCGCGACCTCGAATCACCCCCCCCCACTGCCAAATAAACTCTAAACCATTTGCTTCGATTCCGCGAAATTACCCGCGGAATAAAAAGCGCGATCCTTAAATGCCGCGGAACGAAACCACTGGATTAGCGTAGTCGCGGACGCCATCTTCCGCGACTGCCATCTTTACGCAGGATTAAAAAGCGCAAACTTAAAATTGGGCCTGCACATAATAAAGCGTGAAATATACTCGCGGAAAAATCGCGACCTTGAAATAGCGGGATTAAAAACGCGAGCCGCTAACCAAACTTCGATTTCTCGAAAATTACCCGCGGAGTAAAGGGCGAGACGCTAATCAAAACTTCGATTCCAGGAAATTGCCCGCGGATAAAGGGGGGGGGGGCGTGGCCGCTAATCAAACTTAGATTCAGGAATTGCTCGCGGATTAATATTATTAAAGGCGTAACCTTGAATAAACCGCGAACGAAATTAACGCGGGATGCATGAAGTTATGGACGCGAATGGCCTTGAAGTGCGCTGGATTGGGCGTTAATTAAATAAAATTCTTCCGCGAGATTAGGCGTTTAATTAAAAAAAATTCCGCGAGATTGGCGTAATGAAATAAAATTCGCCCCCCGAAATCATCCGCGAACGCGGATGCATTGAAGTTATGGGACGCGAATGGCCTTGAACAAAGTGCGCGAGGATTGGGCGTTAATTTAAATAAAATTCCGCGAATATTAGACGCTTAATTAATAAAAATCGCGACGTTACGCGTTACATTAAATAAAATTCCGCGAAATCATCCGCGAATTAAAAGGTCTCTCGGAGCCGCTAATCAAACATCAATTCCCATCGAAAATGCCTAAAATTCGAGAAATCATCCGCGATTAAAAGCGTGAGCCGCATAATCCAAACTTCGATTCCAGGAAATTGCTCGCGGATTAAAGGCGTGGAGCCGCTAATCAAAACTTCGATTCCAGGAAATTGCCGCGGATTTAAAAGCGTGAGCCGCTAATCAAACTTCGATTCAGGAAATGCTCGCGATTAAAGGGCCCGTGAAGCGTTAATCAACATCGATTCCAGGAAATTGCCCGCGGATTAAAAGCGTGAGCCGCTAATCAAACTTCGATTCCAGGAAATTGCTCGCGGATTAAAGGGGTGACCTTGAAATTAAGGTCGATTAAACTTCGATTAAAAGCTCGATTAAAAGCTCGATTAAAAGTGAGCCCGTAGCCTCCTAGCTTACCTACTATCGGAGTTGAAAGATCAAAAATTGTGGTTATGTATCGACGAAACAAGAGATCGGAAGAAACATTCTGTTCTTAATGTAATGGCACGCAAATTGGAACCTCATCAATCGGCACCTTCAATTCTATTGAGCCCCAACGGAATAAAACAGTGTACTGCGAAAGTAATTTAAAGTGAAGTGTTTTTAAATACATTGGACAAGTTTGAACTTTTAATAAAACCAAACTCTGGATGTTAGTGAGTGGATGGTGCTGCAAACATGCTTTCTGTAGCGGTCTCTTAAAAGCATTCTTTGCTAATTTGTTACAATTCTACGTGTAAAATTCATGTCTCAATCTTGTGGCAGATAGTATCAGAAAATTGTTATCCTGGGTTAGACGCTTTAATAGCGCATACCAAAGCAGTATTGTCAAAACCCGGGAAAAACGTATTCGCGAATTTCATGATGTGCCCCCGTATACAGAGCCAGAAACCTATTCTAACTCGTGGGGAACATGGTTACAGGGGCCGCGTTTTACTATCATAAATATTTTGACAATATTAAGAACGTGGTTTTACCAATTCGATACAAAGGAGCTGCCGCTATCCAGAAAAAGCCAGTCGAAATTTCAAGATAGTCAGGTTAAATGGATTTAAAAAATCATTCACGACAATTACTGCGGGATAGCTGATGCAATAGAAAAATTAAAAACCTGTCCAGGTGCCGTTAGATGAATCTCTACAAATGAGTGCAAACATGTTACGCACAGCTTATGCGAGATTAAGACCGCAAAAATGTTTCTGTTCTAGCAAAATTTGAAAGTGTTGTGAGAAAAATTCTGATTTTGCACATTAAGACAATTTGTGAAGGCTGCGGTCAACAGAATCGGAAGTTATTTGAAAGATTATTTTACTTACGCAAATATTACGTCACTAGATGTAGAACGTTCGTTCTCTGCATATAAACGCATTTTTTCCTCATGCCGTACTAGTTTTGCCGAAACAACAGTTGAAACATATCTAATGTTGCAGATATTTAACAGACATTATTCACTTTGTGATTTCACGGAGGACTCTTAAAATGGTAAGTGTTTGAGCACGTGTTATTTAATTTTTATTTAAAAGATGAGCGAAATTATTTGCGGCAGCAAACATCTCTATTAGCAGAATAACTCTAGTGGAACGCGAGGCCTGGTCGACTCTACGCTACTGCGCGGTACCGCTCGTAGCCAGCTTTAGTTATGACCAGAGTTAGTGAAAAATATGTGCTACGTCACAAAAGTAGCCCCACTACTTTTTAATCTTCCGCCCATTCCGCGTTCAATGAAATAGTGGGGCGCATTACAGTTCGATATTCCGCTTAGACACGACATCCAGCAAGAACGCGTTCATGTATTTAATGAATTATTTGCGTAAATAATCATTAATTTCTCGATATTCTCTTTTGACGACATTGTTTTGATGAGAAAAAAATCTCTTAATTGTGAAAACGTTCTTTCAACATCTGCACTACCTAGCGGAGGATGAAAATATTGTTTAATTTCATTTTCACCGGTATTTTTAACAAATTCTTTCAATTTATCGATATCAGAGTTTTTTTGAAATGTTACTATTTTTTGTTTTAACTCAGTGCTAATCTCACGGGGAATATTTAACGTTTGAATATAGGATTCTAATTTAGGGATAACATCACTCAAAGATTAATTTTCGTTTTCAAAATATTTTATTGTCGATGGTAAACGAAGGAAATATTTTTCGATATATTGCAGTTATCGATATAATTTCGGATTTTCGAGAATTTGTTTACACTCGACAATACTGCGAGCATCGTTTTTTATGAATGAATGAAGCCGCTTGTAACCATGTACACCATCGTGTGATGGTGTAGGAGATAAATGAAGATGTGGACACATTTCTTTATATGTGGCTACTCTTTGGGGTGATTTTAAGAATATTTTCTTCATTGAGCTTATCAAAGTATTGATAAACATACAATGAAAAAAATAGCTAGAACTGCACTAAATATTATTTGAAAAGATATATAATACATGAAACTGAAAACGCTTTGAAAAGTAAAAAACAATAAATGCACCCAATCTAAATTATTTGTAAGCAACACAACGATAGTAATACTAATCTAATCAGTTCAGATATAACGCCACGCGTTTCGAGCTCGGCGCAGCGGTTCCCTCTCTCACCATATAGTCGACAGTCACGTGAGTAAGTGGGGATACAAAACATATTTTTCACTAACACTGGTTATGACTTATGATTGTTATGAATAATAGCGTGGCCATGAAATAAGTAAAATGTCATAAATTTTATCTACTTACCAAAGTGGACCCAACTGTTGAGAACGGCTTGCCACAGGACTGACTACTAACTACAGCAAACGTTCGAAATTTACCCCTGTGGTTACCATCTTCTTTCTGAATACATGGGTATTTGTGTGAATGTGCAAATCTGTTCTGTGCCATTGATTCAAACTAACAAACGCACAAGAATCAAATAAAATCTATACACCAAACAAGCACTCGAGCACTTGACATGTATACCTACATATACTTTTCCAATAGAATTAATGCGACTCATACAAATGTGCATACGTAAGTAGCAGTGACGGCTGGTGATTACATAAATGGGAGGTCAAATACAAGGCTTTTATTCCTTCGTGAATTTTCGTTGCATATCGTGTACATTGTATTTTGACAAAAAAGAAATACACGAGAAAATCGAAATGTTGTCCTTGTGTGTTTTGCAGCTCCGCAACCACCAGTGCACTAACCGCCGTTGGTAAACGATGTTGTTAATACCATTCATACTTCGATAGCCGAGAGTGAATAGCACCTTCTCTTGATGAATATTGGCAGCATCTTATTGTTCAATTTTTATGAATAAATCTGGTCGAGGTAAATTTCTCGATAGGAATTTCTGCATACTAACCGCTCGGAAGTAGAAATGGGCGATGTATATTGTTTAACAAATATCGATGGTTTTTTATTGATATTTTTATCAATAAACATCAATACAAATATTGATGTCAAAAGACAAACATGGATGTAGATTTTTATACATATTTTAATTATACCGGCTGGAAAGAAGCGACCCGAACGCTATAGTTGAATACTGCACTGCGAGACTACGATACACCTAAATATGAGTCATCAAAAAGAAGGATGATTCAAACTAATAATTCATTGAGTTCGAGTTTTTTTTTAGATTCTAGAAGACATTGTTAATTCTTGTATTTATGAAGTTATTTATTTCGAATAAATAGAGTTACTTGTTCATTGGAACTGGGAATAGTAATTTATTGGTATTAACGTTGGTTTTTTTTTTGTTCTTTCGAGTGTAACGGATTAACTATAAAGCAAATGCCCATATAAATATTGTACGTAGCTGATCGAATCGTCGATTTCCACACGGTATGTGTAGTACCATCACTGCCATCTATTAATAAAAAGAAATAAAATGTGTGTTGTATGTATCGTACCACAGATCCTAACTATGTCTAGATATAATAATAACAGTAATACATTTAGTTTGTGGGTAGGTCACCAATGGCTAGTGGAAAAGAACTTATCACAAATAGGGGAAAGTGATCAACTGTGGGAATTGTCTTTATACCTGGGAAGTCCTGTTGTGGCACTTGAAGAAAATTCCTTGAATTGGTGGAAAAATATTTGGCTATTGTAGCAACATCAATACCATCGAGGCTTTCTTCAAAAGCGGATGTAACGCCCACACGGCAAAAAAATAGATTGAAAGGAAGAAGACTTCCAAATTTTATCTCTTCAGTAAATGTTTTGGAAATTATAAGTACCATATGAAGTGCTTTTTTGGGAATTAATATTATTTAAGAAAAAGCTTTAGTGGAATCTATTGTTAATAGAGTTTATTTTTATTTATGTTGTTGTTTATTACAGGAGCTTATTTTCATTTATGGAATAATATTTATTGTTACTAAAAATATTGATGTTAGAAAACCATCGATAATTCTGATCGATAATTTCAAAATATCTATACCTATCGGTGTTCAAAATTTACATCGATAGTCACCATCGATGTTTGACCACCAATGTCCCATCTTTACTCGGAAGCGATCCTAATACTATAGTTAGATGCTGCATTCCGAAACTGCCACACCCAGCATTTTTTTCTTTTACCTAAACCTGAGAGGGGCACCAAAAAGAAGGATTATAATAATGATTGATTGAATTACTGTTTTTATTGATTTCTAAAAGGCATATTGTATTTATAAACTTACTTATTTCGAATGAGTAGAGCTACTTGTTCATTGACGTAAACAGGAAGCGCGAACAACGGTTCGATTTCCTCGTGTATTTCCGTTGCATAGTACAATGTATATAATATGCAAGGAAAATACACGAGAGAATCGAATCGCTGTCCGCACCCTTCCGTTTACGTCATTACCCACCGTTACTGGTACGTACATACCCCATCAAATCATCTATTTCTTTGAAGAATGTTTTATATGACGCATAATTATGTACATAATTATCCATGGCGCATGCGTACTTTATATTTTTAAATTCTCCATTTATCAAGAGATCATATTAATTGTGTTCCTCACAGATATCATAAATGTGCTCTGTTTTGATTTGAATAATGTTACTGATTTACACAATACATAATTTGTACAGTTTATGCGTTATAGGATGGCGAACGCTTCAGATGCGCGGTGGAAATACAAGACTTTATTTTATAGTCGTTTTTTATTATGCTAACATAATTTAAAAAATAAGTCGAGCTACGCCACTACATGTTACATTCTAACTTGAATTTTCCCGAACGATGTCCGACAGTACCTTCGGACAGCGCCGGAACTCGCCATCCTACAACGTGAGACCTGTATGTGCATTATTCTGCGAAAATTATGTATGCGTACTTAGTATTTTTAAATTCTCTATTTGTCACTGTTTTCGACAAAGTAACCAACCGAAGTAACAAGAAAATTTTTTCGACTCCAAGCAAGATTAAACAATGGCAAAATAATAATGCCAATAAACTGTTAATCAAAACTTGTTTCTATATAAAAAAATAATGTTAATTTCATATTGAATTAATATATTATCTTTTGTATTGTACAATACTCATTTTTAACATGCATATTCTTTGTGCATTTGTATCTAGGGATGGATAGGTATTTTAGTAACGGTATTTTGGAGTGGTATTTTGTTGTCACGCTCCAGAATACCGAAATAACTCGTTACTTTGGAACGATGGGCTGTCGCGCGACAAGGGAACGATAGTGGTCTACATTTGCGACGTTCCTGTGGAACGGTAGTGTCGCTGAAACGGTAAGCATTTCCATCGTTACTTTGGAACGATGCGCTGTAGCGCGACAGGAGCGAAGCAAAGTCGACTATCCTCGGAAACGTCGCGATTTACATTCGCGACGTTCCTGGTCGCGTTCTCATGTAACCGATTGATACACATGGTATGCGTGCATATTGTTACACATTTGTTACGTAATTCTTAATTGTAGCAGTGTAAAATAAATATGTAACTATATTTATTTACTAAATATTAGCTCAAAATAAATTGAATTCTAATGAAAGAATAAAAATATTTAAATTGAAAAGTAGTTATAGCGTAAAGAAGTTCCAGCAATTCCTTTGTTGTAATTTAAAAATAATCGTTTTACTTTAGCTGAACTTAATCTGCTTCTTCTATCTGATAAAATGTTACCAGTTTTTAAAAATTCTCGTTATAGATCTCAAATTACAGTGTGCCCCATGTAAATATATAAAGAGATCAACCAGTGTAATAAGCGACCATTTCATATCGGTTATATTACATCGTTCCAAAGTAACGGTATTTTCTCGCGGTCGCGAAAGGAACTTTCCATGAGTGGAGCGGTATTTCCCAACTCTATTTGTATCCAAAACAATAGAAAGTAAACATGTTCCGATTCAACATCAATAATATGGAACTTGAGAGAGGGATTTCCCCCGTTTATCGAATTTTCTAAAATTAACCAATCAGACTTTGGCCTTGTTTGTTTTAGAACCTTTTCATCATTAGTTGATTTGTCATAAAAAAATAAAATTGATTCCTGAATGTTACTTAATTAATAATAAAATTAAAAATCAAATTACATTACATACAATAAAGGCTTATACTATTTTTGCTACAATCACAAAATGCTGACAACCCATTATACACCATTCAGACAGCTTATAAAATAAGTTTGCGCATGCGATTAATATCGTATTAGAGTGCATTTTGGCAGTCGTGTACAGTCGTGTAGTTCAGTGCATAGGGCGTTTGTTAAATTAGTATTCTTTTTGTTACTAATTTCTTCTATCGTCTAATTAGTTTATTTAAACAACAAGTAAGTAATATTTATAAAATAATATAAGTTCTTTCCGGGTCTTTATTTAGCACGCAAGAAACTGAAGCTACAAAAATTACCGGCTTATTTGTGATACAACCATAATGATTTGCTACGTGGCCTTGGTGATATGTTGTATTTACATCCTTAATTTTTCTTATTTTATTTGGTTTGAGTTCTAAATTCAAATATTTGTTAAAGTATCTTTAAGGGGAATGCGTGGAAGAATTTATTTTAATTTTCTCATAATTACGTTATTTAATATTTGCATGAAAATGTTTAAACAAATATGTCACCAAAGAAAGTATACTTTACATGTGTTCTTGCAACAAAATTACACTCATTCAAAGATATTTAATACAGACTAAAATTACAGACCCATATCACATTTGGTTTTATAACATTGATAAGAATATTCATGAGGAAAGCACTTTTTTTAATGAAAACATCAAATAATCTTGTTGCTAATTCAATATAAATGTAATATGTCTTCTTAATAGGATGATGATGGACTGGCAAACTGGTTTAGTTTGGTTGGGATTCGTTGTAGTTTCGGCTGGTATTTTGTTATTTATATCAATGGTAGTTACGAAAGAAAAGAGTTACGAAGAAGCAATAGCTGAACAAAGACAGCAAAACAGTATGCTGTTAGGAACACAAAATAAATCAAAATTAAAGGATAAGAAACAGAAGAAAGCTGGGAAAAAGGTAAATCATGTAGACTTATAACAAGCCGAAGAAGGAAGAGAAAGTTGTTACATATAATAAAGAGATATATCTTTACTGCTACTGACCTTTGTAATTCTAGGTAAAGGAAAAGTTACAGTCTATAATAAATGATGCAGAAACAGCTGAAGATTCAGAAAATGCTGATGGAATGGCGGAAACAAGAGAATCTACTTCAGAAACTAATATGCAAACGAAACATCATGTTGAATTTAGAGAACCACAGATTCTGGAGGAACCTATTAAAGAAGCTAACAAGGTAAATTATGTATGTTATTCTGGTTACTGACTTGCGTATTTAAGGAAATAGTTGTTACAATATGTCACTGATTCTGTTGATTTCATTTTACAGCTGATAAATCTCTAACCAAAAAAAGTAACTTTACTGACAAACATAGTTATTCAATAATTGTCAAAAACTGGTGTGCTTTCTTTTATATTCTTACTATATACTATTATCTATTCAAGTAAATATTGCTACAATAGTATGTATATCTGATAATTTATCTTATTTATTTGTACAACTTTATATATTTGTTTATTATCTGGCTATGTACAGATATACAGGCTTTTATCAATATTTTAAAACATGTTATCATTGCTCTAGATACACAGTTATCTATAATTATTTTCTCATTATCTAAAAATAAAAAATCCATATTAACACATCAATCTTTAGAATATTTTTTCCATCTCTTTAATTTTGCTGTAAACTATTAAACTTTATTATTATTTTTTTAGTATTATATGTTAATTACAATTAGAAAAACATTTTGTAGTTTTACCACAGTATAAGGAGAATACAATAATGACACTTGGCCTAATTGTGATCTTTCAGCTAATATTGATGACTTTGAAATAATGTTTCTACCACCACACTCATCCCAAACCAATGGAGGACCACTTTCTGCCACCACGCGCATTTCTAACGCTATGCGCATTTTTTACTGGGTTTTGAAAAATTGGCTGGCTGAAAACAGCCGAGTCGTTACTGTATTCTCCCTATATTGTGGTTTTACCTTAAAAGTACTATTAACGATTTTGAAGTAGAGTTGGAACAAAATGAACCTAATTGGTTATTGGGAACGCGTATCAGTTAGTCGTTCAGTGAACCGGTTCTCGAAAATGGAATATACAAATTTCAGGTTCCGAGTTCATTAATTCATCACGTTGTTCTCTGTTTTCACCGTTCTTGACGTTTTTAGCATTCTCAGCGTTTTTATCGCTCTTGTTATATACTCGTTGAACTCAGAGTGTACATAAAAGAAATAGAAAGTAATTACGAAATAACTCAAATAATTAAAGAGAACGGACGATATACAAAAATAACGAATGAAATGAACCGGGAATTCACGGAATTTCAGATAAATTGTTTTTAACATTATCCTGGAATATTCGCGCATAGCATCCATTATGAAACAATCGAAATCGTTAGTATTTGAGAAATGTCCACTGTTATCGACATATAAACATTTCTGTTTTGTCTATATATTGATAGATAGCAAAATGTGTGAATGAATGCTTAAGCCTTGTTTATATAATTTATAGTTACTTAACAAAAATTTAAAATGTCTCTACAAAGTGGTGACACCAAGCGGAAAAAATGCGTTCCATATACTCATGAGCAGTGAACGGCAAAACCGTAGGGGGTAGGACTCAGAGCCGCGCATCGTAAACGTTGCATATTTCAAACGCGAAATTTTTATTAATGTATTTAGACGAAATTTATATATTAATCATAAATTAAAATAGAAGATATGTACATATTTAATAAATTTGTTTCAAGTAGGAAATAAGAGAAAGGAATTAGCCATTACCACAAGAGACTTTTCTAAATTTTCTGCAGTAAAACGGCTTCTTCTTAAGTTAGTACATCTTCCAGTATCGAAAACGTTCTTTCAACTGCACAACTTGTAAGCGGAGGAAAATTCAAATGCAATATATAATTTAGTTATATATACAGTGGTACCTCGGTTTACGATAGTATCTTATTACGAAATTTTTGTGTTACGGAAGAAAATTTGGATGAATTTTTGTTTCTAAAACCGAAAGGTACTCCCGGATAGGAAACGCGGCTTAGAACTTTTACAGACAGGCAGAATTTCTGCACGACTTGTGTACATGTTGGAAAGAGAGAGTTATATACAGCGTAATGCGTGTGCTTTAGCTGGTTTGTGTGGTTAACTTCCCACTATTCCACCGCTTCGCATCCGACTTGAATTCATACTTAATATCAATCTTACTTTATCCGAAAATCTTTTTATCTCTGGGTAAAATCTTTTTCAAGGAACAAAGCCGAAGGTTCTACGGTCAAAGAATTTCTTATTTGTCGCGTCGTTAATTCCTACTTCACAAAGAGTCCTTACACTCAAAGAAACGTTTACTTGTATCAAAGCTGTCCGCCTTAATTCAAGACAATTACTGTTTCAATTATCCGCAATACAATAACTGCTTTAAATTAAAAGAAATATTTTCTTAGCGTTTCTCTCTCCGCTTAAGAAAAGTACACACTTGTAATTAAGTAATTGTATTTCTTTAAGACATTTGTTAACTTGATTCAAAAAAATCTTGTAGAAAATTTGAAGAAAGCGATTTTTAGTATAAGTGAATGGCCATTGTAACACAAAACAATATTTTCTTGAGGATAGTAAAGTAAAATAACATTTTCTTAAGGATAGTTAAGTAAAATAAGATTTTCTTAAGGATAGTAAAGTATTGTCCATAAATCAATAGTTCTATTTTCTTAAAATAAAGCATTTTTTACTTAGAATTCTTATATGCACATTATTAATTGCGCAAAGATAACAGTTGTTAAAATGTTGAAGCTTCGCATACGTTGCATTGACAAATAAATTAGAATTTATTAAAAAAAAAATTTTTTTTTTGGTGTTGCAATTATTACATTTTTAGCGAAAATTATAACAAACAAAAATCTTCATATTTGTGCAAAAAAAAATAAATTTGAAATTTTGCCAATAATGGGTTAAAAAATTCTACTAATTAATCTTCTCTTCAAATGTATCAGAAAAAGAATGAAGTTGTTTCCTCTTTTTTACGAAAAGTACAAAGAGATTTTTTCAAGTATTTAATTGCGTCGGAAATTCGAAGCAAATTACAAATATTCATAATTAACCGACGACAGCCAAAATATATTAATTAATTAATATACTTGGCATGTAAGTATTAAAAATTGCCTGTCGAAATATTATGATATATTTGCAGATAAAAATAATAACTAAGTATTAAAAAGTGAACGTTCCTGACATCATCGCTTCGTGATACCAACACCAATATAGAAAAATTTCTATCGTTTACTACAACTTTACTATGTTTTCAAATTTATTATTATAATTACGCGCCCTCTGGCCCTCGTTTCCCACTACTACTATGGGTTGAATAACTATAAATTATATAAATAAGGGCTTAAGTTACTAACTATATATCCAGTGACTAATCAAAGTCATAAAACGCAAAACTTGTGAAAGATAGGAATGAAAGAATAAAAAAATCTAGTTACGTATTAGCGGTACATTTAGGTATAAACTGAAAGGAAGTTTCATTCATATGATTAATTGTTTTTGGTTTAGTTTTTAACTGGGTTGTGAATGGTAATAAGCATTCAGAGCGATTCTTAGAAATTAACTGAAATGCTCGCACCGGTTTTGTAGAATTACCATAACTCTACTTTGCAGCGTATTTACCAACACTTTTAAATGAGATTTAAGCCTAAATAGGTTTTTTACAGATTTATAGTAAAAGGAGAATTTACTTTCTTGATAGCAGCTCCTCTGAAGAATAACCTTGTCGCAATTTTTAACTAATGGTCTTGACATTTTGCATTGCGGTCGCTACAGTCTGCGGGCACTACTGCCTAGTGCGTAGGTGAAAAATAATTCCTTTCCTGTGCAATTTAGAGTAAGAGTTTTAAATTTAATACAACATAAAATTATATCGAAGTATACAGTAGTTTCCACCACAAACAATACAAATTTGGTTTCTTAAATGGCACGGCCTGTGTATTATTACGTTTTTGGATGCTCCTCTTCGATTCAGGTCCACTATCTTCAATATTTCCTATACCTATACTAGTTTCTAAGATAATCGAGATAATTTGAGACTTTTGCAAAATCCCGCTGCTTCTTTAAGGCCCCATATCTTAAACGCTTTACGCGCATGGAGTTCAGCATAAAACGAATAGATTTATTTAAAACATCGCACGCACGTTTTTTAGCAGTAAAAAATATAATAACATCGAAAGTTGTTAAAAAAATGTCGCAATTTAGCTAAATAGAAATATTTATCAAAAAATGTTCGGAATCAATTTCGTTAATGCGTAATCGACATTACACAAAAAGCTAGCCCAGAAATGTTAGTAGATGTTCAACAAAATACAAAGAATCGCATTACATTTTGTTTAAAGAAAAATTCGAATGGAAATTGAAATTGTATGCATAAATTAGATTTCACAGATTAATTTTAATGAAAAACAATAGTTCATTGTATTTCGTGACAGCATTTAGCAAAAAAACTTTTCCACATAACTTTATATTTAATTTACTAAAGAACGGCACATTTTTGGGGAAATGTTTATAAAAAATTCTAGAACAGTTTCTCTTATCAGGCTCCGAAAAATATACAGGGGGTTCTATTAATTAAACATGGCAACGATTTCGATGGCCATCTTGTTGGCACCAGATATAACAAATTTTTCGATGTATTGTCGGTAATTCTAAGAAATACGCAATCGAATAAAATTGAAAATTGAATCACCGTTCTAGTAAGGCGTTTAAGATATCGGCTGTTGAAGAAATAGCGGCATTTCGCAAAAATCTCAAATGATGTCATTTATCTCAAAAATTATTGTTATTATTATAATTATATACAGAATAGTCAATTTTAAAAAGCAAACTTGTATGGCGCGCTGCGGAGACTGAACATCCTGTATATTTAAATATAATTTTGTGTTATGCGACGCTTATCTACAAATATTTTTTATTTGAAAATTTTTTCTCTAAATTTTCCAGGGAAGGAATTATCTTCCACTCGCGCACTAGGTGGACAAGCTGTATATTTTTTAATTTTGGGCTTCCATAAACAAGAAAATGATTTATACAGTTCTATAAACTAGATAATATGGCTCAGTGATTTAAATATACTTTTAACTAAATCTCCTTTTAAAAGAAATTAATGAAGCCGGGCGTTAGCTTAACAATCATTAGTAATTTACTATTGCTGCATGGGAAATTTTTCTTCTCTAGCAGAATTTTCTAATTTTGTATATTTTTTCTTTAACGTCATGTATTTATTTCGTAATTAACATGGAGCTATATTTGTCAAATTGTTTGCTTAAGGGGATAAGTGGAGTCGGAAAAGGAAAACATTTGATTATATCTGCTATTGTGTATCAGCGTGTATTTTACTATTTACACTTTATTGATTTTATAGTTAACTTAATTTATTCAATAATCATGAATAAAGTAAAGATTTAACCTAGCTTGATTACAGAATAAATAACGTAGTTACGCTTTTTTCGTGTTCTTTTTTACTTCTGTGCTTCTATCTTCATAGTGTTTACCAAATATGAAAGTAGTTGATTAATAATCACATGCATAAATAATAAGTTCATATTCTTGTAAGGTTAAACCTGTTTTAATCACTAACGTCCATTAAAAGAAATGATCTTAATGGCCTGTACGAATTCCATTGTTTTTACCTTCACAATATTTTAATATTAGTAATAATTTCTTGCCGTTTGAACGGCCAAACCTTTAATTTCTTGGTTCTAGCAATTTTATTTCTTCTTTAAGAAAATACCACGGAGTAAAGTTTAACGTTTCGACAAACATATTTTTCCAATTCCTGTTAATAAAATGCTCATTTTATATATTAAATCTCATTAAAACAATAGTTTAATCAAAAGGATGAATAAAATGTTTCCAGCAATACTATTCGCACTGCTATTGACAACATGAATAAAGTAAAACCTTTGAAATTTTCGTTGCTATGGATAGCTTATTTATAAAACATGTGACACTTTAGTAATAGTTAGAGTTTGTTAAAAAGGTGGTACTGGCACTGGTGCACCGCACAAAAGTAGGTACGTAATATATAGAGTAACCAAAACTTACGGACTCGCATAGGCGTCGGTATTACGGGTTAATATAAGAATACGAAAAATTCATAAATAAACTAAACCGGTAGAGAAGCAGGCATGTAGTCTCGACCTTGAATATAAATCATGTTAAACCGCGCTGAGAGAGATTTCGTTTTAGTACCGGTTGAGCTGTTGCAGAGATTAGTCGAACGGTCAAGGTTATGTACTTACGTGTCGCTTTTGAAAATATAGCTGGTGTTTTTTGTGTGTTGTAGTATTATACCAAGTACATAATTAGTGTATCGTTTCATATAGAACTAATATTTACATACCTAAGAAAACAATGCCTCGTAATAGATTTGCTACTAATATACATAAGTATGTGTCACTTTTTCCCCATTTAAAATATGACGGTAGTGCAGTTTTTTGCTTAATATGCAATGTTCGTTTGGCTGCATTGGACAGAACTGATTGCCAGAGACATGTCAATGGTATTAAGCATATGAGAAATGCAAGAACTGAAATACCTTATACACTATTCCTCATACATTTATTAATTAGGTTTCCCTCTTGTAATCTTCCGTTGTCGTTGGTGAGAAAAGCAGCTTTTAAAACGTTTTGGCGACAATACGTTCTAAAGTACCCATTACCCTCACAAACACAATTACAGAATCATTTGCCGCGAATGAAAGAGATGCTAGAAAATGTGTGTAAACGTGATTTGTGTTCCAAAAAAATATGGATTACCGTGGATGAGACGACCGACATAAAGAAAAACAGTATGATGAATGTAATAGCTCGCGTTTTATCTAGCGAGAACACAGCATCTCGATATTTGTTAGCTTGCAAACGTGTTCAACAATGTACCGCGGAAAATATTCAAAAAGTGATAATGAACGCTGTGAAAAAATTTAAAATTGCCCAAGATCAAGTTGTGATGATTGTGACAGATAGTGCAGCAACGATGTTAAGTATTGGGCGATCCTTAAAACATGCTGCATGCTTTGCATTTAGTTGGTGAAGTTGTTCGACAACATTACGGAAACGTTGATCGGATGATTGGAGGTACTAAAGCAGTGTTTCGTAAATCTCCTAAACGTTTAAAAGAATTTCGTAAGTTTTGTCCAGGTATTCCAGGACCTCCTGAACCAATTTTAACGCGATGGGGTACTTGGCTAACAGCAGCTTCTTACTATTTGATCCATTTTCAACAAATTCAATCAGTTATAATGCGATTTAATCGGAATGAATCCAAAGCAATTAGAGAAAGTCAAAGAGAATTTCAAATTCCTCAACTTTTAGAAGATTTAACAATATGTACCAATTATACAGTATTACTAGATGAAATCAGAAAAGTACAATGTAAAAATCCCGATTTTAATACTTTAGAGGCCGTTTATAATAAGTGTAAGAATAGTGAACTTTTAAGTGATTTTGAAAAACAGTTTCTACATGCAAATGTAACTTCCTTAGATGTGGAGAGATCGTTTTCTATGTATAAGAATATTTTTTCTTGTCGACGCACAAGGTTTAAAGAAGTAACTGTGGAAACATATACAATAATGCAAGTTTACAGTAGTTCACATCCTGATGCCTCTAATTTGTTGAATAATTAGCAAGTAAGTTTATTTATGAATTTTTCGTATTCTTATATTAACCCATAATAACGACGCCTATGCGAGTCCGCAAGTTTTGGTTACTCTAGCAATTACTCGCGTTACTTTATGCATTAGAAATCCTTTTATTTCACAACTTCTTACTACTCCTTCTAGAGCTATGTTGAAGGGAACTGCTAAAAATCCATCTCTTTGTCTTACTCATTTCGTTTGTTCTACTGGATTTGTTATTCCTTTTCGTATTATTACCACTGCCTTTGATTTATCTAGTGTCATTTTGATTAGCCTGTTTATCTTTCTTGGTATTCTTGAATTCAATGTCTCTTTCATTATAGTTTTTCTCCCCAAGCTATTAAATGCCTGTTCAAAATGTATATATAATACATACATTTATATATTTTTTTTGTTCATATAATTTTTCTATAATTTGATCTATTACGTGAATCGCATCGACTGTCGATTTTCCTTGTCTAAAATCATTCTGATTTTCTCCTATTGCTTTCTTCTGTAGTTATAAAATTATTATTTCGTATGGTCACCATTCTTTGAGATTGGTATTACATTATTATATTATAACTCCTAACCGCCATTCTTCGGGCGTTGCTTCTTGCTTCCATATTTTCATAATTAGTTCTTGTTTTCTTTCTCTCAACTTTTTCCCTCCGTTTTTTTTTACATTTCATTAGTAATACTGTCTCATCCTAGTGCTTTTCCATTTTTTGAGGCATTTATAATATTTGCTCGAATACATTTGCAAAAACAAAACAAAATTTCCCTATCGTTTTTAAGACAACAATGCCAATTCAAAGAAACTACAAGAAATAAAGCGAATCAAACAATCAAAATGTAGTTTGCGATAGAACAGTAATAAATATTGACAACTCATCACAATGTGTCAAGCTGGACACCGGTTACATCGAAATGAGGTATCTAAATGAGTTAAGGTGTTGTATGTGTTGTAGCTGCTTTCGAGAATGGCACCAATATTGGAGAAGTTGCGAGAAATTTGAACCTTAACCCTTCTGCCATCCATTGTATATGGTATCGTTACCTAGAAACCGGGAGATACAAAAGACGTATTCGATAAAGTTCTAAGAGAAAATGTCGGATACAGGGCTTGCGTTCTCGCACATCCACAGCAAAAGATCCTCAAATCAGGCTCAGGATTGGAGATATCCGACCATACAATTAAGAATAGATTGAGAGAAGCAAACCTGAGACCTAGAAAACCCGTGCGAAAACTTGTTTTAACTCCAAACCACATAGATGTTTTAAATTTCACTCGTGAACATGTCGCATGGAAACTTCGACATTGAAGGCCATTACTCTCCACAGATGAGTCACGATTTCGTTTAACTCGTGATGGTGAAGTACATATGTATCGACGCTCACATAAACGCTATTTGCAGCTACCGTAAAGAAAATCGAAAAATTTGTTGGGAGGTCTGCGATGGTTTAGAGCGAAATTAGTCTTGATAAAAGAACAGATCTCGTGGTAGTTTCAAGGAAACTAACCGCTCAACGATACGTTAGTCCCATTCTGGAAGGTTATGTTATACCAGCTGCTTATGGTACAAGCCCAAATTTTGTGCTAATCGCTAAGCCCTATACCGCGGCCATCGTCAAAAACTTCCTGCAGTACGGCGGGATTCAAACCATGGAATGGTTTTAACTAAGTCCCGATATAAACTCAATTGAACATCTTAGGGATTTGCTAGACAGACGTATTCGGAAAACATTCGTAGGCTTGTGCGAAGCATGTCTCGGAGGTGGCAAGCAATAATTCATGCTAATGGAAGACCCTCAATTCTTCAGAAGAACTTTACGTTATACGAGCAGGATACTTGTTATTCAGTTTATCTCTTGTAGTTTCTTTAAATTGCTATTGTTATCTCAAAAATTATATGAAAAAATTGTTTTGTCTTTTCAAATTTATTCGAACAAAATGTGACTTAAAGATAAGCATATAAAATTTCTGTTTTGTTACAACTGAAAACGTTATTGAGATAAAAACAAGTGTTCTATTTATTTGAGGCAGTGTAGATTTATACGTTCTAAAATCGAACGACACGGGTTCCAATTGCGACAGGGATGATTGGTTTTTAATTACACATGAAAATCTTTCCGCGAGAAATTTTTATGTGTATAACTTAAGCGTTTTGATGGCTCAATGAGTAGCATGCTTCCTTTTTTTGGTTTTTAATTACGGATAAAAATCGAAGTAAGTAAAACTGTAACCCAATATTAATATAAGGTTTGATACGCGAAAAACCCTCACCCGCGGTTGCAACACTTTTAGATCTAGTAAGGTCGACTAATAATCATGGAAATCGATACCTAGAAGTGCGATGTGTATAGAGGGTGTGGCGTTTCGTTTTGAACCGTCGGTTAGTCGAATACTGGGGGAATTATACCTAGTTGAATGCTTCGAAAATTTTTTATACTGATTTTTCAAATAAAAATATTGGCAACACTGAGTGGTTCCGGTTATACAGGAAAGGAATATCACCTAGGTTATTTTAAATAAAACACCCTGTATATTTTTCATTTTCCGATAGTACACATTATTCTGCATAAGTTCTGTTAGGATTTCTCTGTATGTATCTTTGGTCGTTTTTGAGAAAAGCGGATTTTAATTAATTTTGACGTTTGATTGACGACAGAATGGAAACTCAATAACTGAGTGTGTTTAAGTTGCGAGGTCGAAATTCTCTGGTAACGCAGTCAGTGCGTTGTACTATTGTACAAAGTTAAAAAAGTGTAGAATTAATAATACAGGGCGATGCAAAAGGTTATTGACATATATTAATCAATGTCACAATATCTCACATATTTTTTAAATGGATACGATTTTTTAACTTTGTACAACAGTCCAATGTACTGACTACCTAACCGTTATCAATAAAGCGAAATTTATTAAAACCCGTTTTTCTCAAAAAGAACGAAGATAGATTTAGGGAAATCTTAATAGAACTTATGTGGAAGAATATGTACTATCAGAAAAGAAAAAGATATACAGATTGCTCTATATAAAATAAGCAAAGTGACGTTCATTTCCGGTTTAATCGGAAATAGTTCAGTGTTGCCAATATTTTTATTTGAAAAATTAATATCACAAATCCTCGAAAACAAAGTTTCAGCATTCAAACGCTCGGCACCCTCTATATTTAATAAATAATTAATATTAGGTAAAATAATTTTACCTAATTACTAGTTGATTATTTCCAACTCCGTTGCACAGTCTATTTTGAAAATTTACCAAAATATTTAACAATTCTTTGTCATTCTTTGAGGATGTTGGTTATTTAAAATAAAACAATTTATTCCATATTACATGTTAAGTTTCGGATTTTTTTTCTTTTTCAAACTAATTTTTTTATTTATTTTTTATTCCTATAATAAATTGCATTTAATTAATTGTTATTTTTATTTTCCTTTCCCTTTTCTATTTATTGGAGTTGCTACAGAAAAACATCTATGTTATTAGTAAAGCCCGGTAACTGGAGAGCAATCGCAGCGGCGGTGTGACTATGTTTAGGTGGGCGGAGAGGGCTGGTCGATTATGATACGACACGACAAATCATCATCACTCAGTTCAGTTTAGCATTGGATAGCGGATAGGGCGTCTTGATTTTATTGATATAAACGTAGTTATTAATTGTAGTTATTATTTAGTGTAGTGCGTTTTGATTTTTTTGATACAGACGCAGTTATTAATTGTAGTTTTTAGTGAACATGTCGAAGGCTAAACAACGACCCTTTCGACATAGTAAATAAATTTATTTCTGACTTTCCCGATTTGTTTTACAATGGAAGTAAGATAGTTTGTAAAGCGTGCAAAATACATTTGATGTCAAATAAGAAGTGGAACTGTATAGTCCGTTTCATTTTATTTTAATTTGACCAATCGGCAGGTAAATACGTTATATATAAATATATAAAAAAAATTATTTACTATTTAGTCAGATTAAAATATGAAACGGACTATACAAGACACGTAAATTCCGCACAGCATAGAAAACGAAAATTGGCCATGCCACCGAGAAGTGCATTTTTTTATGTAATTCTTATGTTAATAAACTGTAATTTGCCACTAGGCTTACTCGATAAACAACCGTTTAAGTACTTCTGGTACAAATGCGATTCCGAGTCGCGGTTGCCAACGGAGAAAACGGCACGTAAGCGTGTTGCATTTGTACGCGATGACGTGGAAAAGAAAATGAAACGGATATTGAAAAAACAGTTTCTTTGGTTATGTGTTGACGAGACAATAGACTGTAAAAAAAATTCAATTGTAAATATTATGGTACGCATACTAGACCCTAGTAGACCTACATTACCACTGTTACTAGCTAGCCGAAGACTACAAGAGTGTACTGCTGCAGCAATTACGAAGGTTGTACTTAGTACGTTGGAAAAATTTCAAATTTCAAAAAATAGTGTTGATGTTTATGAGCGATGGCGCAGCGATAATGCGTTCGGTAGGCCGTTCTCTTCTTGAACATGGTAGCAAGTGTTTACATGTTACGTGTAAAGTGCATGCTTTACATCTTGTAGCAGAAACCATTCGACAATGCTCTCCCGAGGTAGATGCATTAATAGCAAGCACAAAAAAAGTATTTTTGAAATCTGGAGCCAATTCTTACACGTTGGGGAACATGGTTGCAGGCGGCTTTTTATTATGCTGAACATTTTCAAGATATTTCCGTTGAAACAGATTTAAAAAATATTCGTAGCTTCTATAAAGGATTAGCTGACGCAATAGACCAATTACAAAATAGATCGTTATCATTATTGGAGTCTCTGCAAATTATGGACCGAGTGCATACACAGCTACTGACTATACATGACGCAAAACATAATCGCGTTTTAGAAAAGTTCGAGAGTGTGCTACAGAAAGATCCCGATTTTAGCACACTAAAATAAATTTGCGGTGGTGTATCGAATAATCCACTGACTAAGTACAAAGAGTATTTTAATCATGCATGTATAACATCGGTAGATGTTGAACGCTCTTTTCAAAATATAAACTTATTTTCTCACTACGGCGAACATCGCTCACCGAGACAACTGTGGAAACACATCTAATGATGTCAACTTTTCGCCACTCTTATCCATATGATGTTAATACTGATAGTGGTGCTTCTAGTTTTACTGTTCCGTAGCCAAGGCTGCTTAAAAGGGTGAGTGTTTCACTACTTTTCACATATTATAATTATGTATTAGTTCTGTTTTTTTTTTCTATTTTCTTACTATTGTTTTTGTATACTAGGCAGGTACGGCTATGGCACGGCTCCCTGTTACCGGGCTGTAGTTATTAGTCACCAAAATATGGTGTGCGTGTTTAAATTTATATTTGAAAATACTTTAAAATAAGTAAATGTAAACAACGAAGACACATTTTAATAGAATAAATGTATACAGAATATTTATTTTAAAATTGATATCAAGCTATCGTTGCGTTTTTGTTTTTCTGTAAAATTTTAACCTATTTTTAACCTTATATACATATTAGTTATATACAGGTACACACTACACAATACCATTCCCTTTTCACATTTTATTTCTGTATTATTAAATTCTCGTAAATATTATTAATATCATTTTTAAAACCCGCAGCATATTTTGGTGTCTAATAAGATAAAGATGGTTTTTCTATAGAAGCTCAAGGAAAAGGAAAGAAAAACAATGAATTAAATGTAATTTATTATAGGGGGAAAATAAATAAAAATTAGTTTGAAAAAAGAATTAAAAAATCCAAAACGTAACACATAATATGGAATAAATTATTTTATTTCAAATAACCGACATCCCCAAAGAAAAACCAAGAATTGGAAAATAGAGAATAAACCGGTTAAAAACGAAAAAAGAAGTTTACAACATAATATCAAAATATTTAATGGAAATTAGTTTTTTCAATTAAAATATCTAAATAAAGTAACATGCTTATTATACATTCCTGCTACACCATCCCACTGCATGCCTGTCCTATATTAGGCGCTTCTTCGTTGTATTATTTAATTTCTAATAAGCTTGTAAAAATGGCTTGGGTTCTAGAGGCGTTCAAAAAAGGATAAGGTTCGTCCTATCCTTCTAAGTAGAGACATGTCATTGGAGAAAATTGTGCGGGTTGACGAAGTACCACCTCCCAACCATTTTGAACAACTTCATCCTAAAGATGATTTTGAACTAATGCATTCCCATATTATAGTAAGAAGCCACTATTAGTACATATGTAGTATGTAGAAGTAGCGTATAGAGGCATTTCATCTGTAAATACAATACACATTCTTTGTGTTGTAAATTGTTTCTCTTTGCATGGAATTTAAATATTACGATGTTTTTTAAACAAACGAAAACTGGTTTCATGTAGTTACTTTTATCATTTAGTTTATGTAATTCACAATTTGGGATATTAAAGGCATAAAATATGTTCAAGGTCAATGCTTTGGCAAGTCCATTTATCCTCCAAACAAAGGTGAAATTAAAATTGACGTATGCAATAATTATTAATGCATAGCCCAACAATATAGTTTCACAGGTGATTGTCTACAAAATGGCGCAACTGAGATAACTTTTTTTTGAATATCGTCTATATTATATCATCCTTGTATTCTATACTACTTTCTGAATACTTTTATTACAGCCACATTCTATCTTAATCTAACAATTTTGAAAATACAGTACTATGTATTATTAAGAGACCACTATATTTATTACATTACACATTACAGGAGAAACAATTTACAAAATATAAGCCACTTGTGTAAAATAACTTCATTGGACATTAAACCCGTTTCTTAGTTTTTTTCATTTGTTTCTTTTTCTAACCTTACTTTATTACTTATATACGTACTGATAATATAACAATTTCTTTAGCAGAAAGATGAAGCAGTCAAATCTGAGGGTGATCCAAAGGAAAAATCGGCAAAACAGAAGCAAAATGCCAACAAGATTGAAACGAATAAGAATGAAATTGAGTCCGGTGAAACTAAGGTAAACAAAAAAGCTGCTAAACACCAAACAAATGAAGCTATCGCGGAAAATACAGTTGAAAAGGAACCTCCAATCATAGAATCGGTTGTCGAGCAAGTGACAGTAGTGCCGCAAACGAACGGGATTGTTTCTGGTGCTAATTCGAATGCTGTTAAAGAAAAAAAGAAGAAGAAAGGCGAACAAAACACCATACAACAACTCGGTAAGTTGCACACGTGCCTGTCAATACAAGCTAAAAAGTCGCCGTCTATTCTAAATGGCACTTCATTAAGTAATATATTTTACTTCTTAGTCTTAACCAGCTTACATTGCCGTTCTATGCATATTTTTCGAAACTAGAAAATCCTCACAGTTAATTATAAGGAACCCAACAAATGGTTAGTTTATTTCTTAGCGTAAAATACAAATACGAGGCTAGAGTGGAAAGTCAGATACTTTGCAATAGACGGCGCGCCGTCTATCGCACCGCCGCGGCGGTGCGATCGCAACGGATTATATTTCCGGAGTTAGTTTTGTTGTGACAGCCTTCGAAAGTGAATAGTGTAAATTGTTTTGCAATAATGGAGAAAAGTGAATTCCGTATGTTAATTAAACTACTTTTTTCCCTGAAAAGCCATCATGCACACCGAAGAGAAGTAGAAAAACCATTACGAGGATTCTGCTGCTTCACATTGAATGGTTCCAAAGTGGTTTATGGAGTTTTGATGTGGTCAAACGAGCACAAGTAACGCTCGGCATTCAGGACGCGCCGCGCTTAGTAATCTCCGTTGAAGTGACTGCCTAAGAAATGATATAAAATCCATGACATCGTGTTGGCCGATCGCAGAGTGAAGGTTAGAGATATTGTTAAGATGGTAAACATCTCCAACGGAGACGTACGGAACATCCTACGCGAATATTTAGGCACGAAAAAGCATTAATTCGCGATGGGTACTGCGTTTGCTCATTATGGGACAAAAGCGGAATCGAGTGAACTCTTCACAACGGTATTTGAACATGTATCAGCGCAATCTAAAGGAGTTTCTACGATGATATGTCACTATTGATGAAACTTGGATTCATCACTACACGCCAGACTCGAAAGAACAGTCAAAACAGTTGATTTTACCTAGCGTACTTGCCCCGAAGAACCCAGAAAGGATACCATCAACTGGGAAAGTCATGGCCACTGTTTCTTGGGACTTGCAACATATCGTTTGTATCGACCATTTGGAAAAGGGAAAAACGATCTCAGGCAATTGTTATGTTGCATTATTGGCTAGATTTCACAAAGCATTGATTAAAATCATTTGGCGAAAAAAAATGTGCTCTTCCACCACGGTAATGTACCACCCTTCCGTTCACCGTTGCAACAGCGAAATTGGTCGACCTGCTCTACGAATTGATGCCACATTCGCCTTATTCGACGGATTTGACTCCCTGCGACTTCGTTCTCTTCCCAAACATGAAAAAAATAGGTGGCTGGGAAGAAATTCTCATCATCGCCGAAACAGAGAGCTATTTTGCAGTCTAGGAGAAATCTCACTTTTTGGGGTGCTTAAAAGGTTGGAATATCGTTGAGCTAGAAGGGAATTATGTTGAGAAATAAATGAAAACCTATAAAAAAAAATTCTCCGCCAAAAAATATCTGACTTTTCACTCAACCCTCGTATATAAAAAAATGGAATACTTCCGTTAAAAATTTTGGGGTTACACGTGTTCCCTTTATTATTATCTCTTATCGGTACACCCGGTATAGCAAAAGATACGTTTAAAGTACAAGATGTGCGCCAGAAATAAATGCATAGCGTGCGCTATCTATATTCTTTTATTTTACTGGGTGTTGCATGACATGATTGCCACAACTTAAAAATGCTTTGCTCAAGCAATTTCAAGTCGAAAATACCTAATGCACTTATGCCAAAAACTTTATGGTAGCTGAGCTATAAACATTTGAAGTTTTAGGAAACTCTACTAATCCAGGTATCCAAGTAGGTGATTTATCATTTATTATTCATTATGACAGTAATTGCACTTATAATTTAATTCAGCCTATTTCGTTGTTTGTGTTATATTATAGTAATCTTAAAAGTATGTTTTTCAAATGATAAATACGTCTGCATAGACAATGGTTGTGAATTCTGTAATGGAAACTGACGGGTGGCAGTTGATGAATATCGTCGGCGGTTTTCCACTCGTGGAGCGCCTTGTAGAAAAGTTTTTAGCAATGTCCATCTATGTTTACGAGAAACGGGCAAGTTTCCTACAGTTACTTTTGAAGAAGAAGCAGTACTTAATATGGTTGACGCTCAACTTTCTACTAGTTATCTGAAGAATATGCAACAGACTTAACGTAGGCCGCATGAGAGTATGAAGAACTACACAATTTCGGTACAAGCTTTAAAAGCTGCCGCGCAGCAAGTCTTGAATTTAGTCGCTAGTTATTGCGAAATCGAATGCTTTGTCGGAAAACATTGTTTGGTGATGAAGCCACCTTCACCAGAAACGGCATCAATAACGCCAGGAATTCACATTGTTGGGCACTTGAAAATCCACGATAAACTAGGGAATCTCATTTTCAACATAAATTTTCGGTGAATGTTTGGTATGGTATTATTGATGACCGTCTCTGGTCCGTTTATAATAGACGAACGTTTTACGGCCATTCATTATTTACGTTTCCTGGAAAATGGCCATTACTGGATGTCTGAGTTCTTAATGTAAGACGATACATATTCTTAATCAAAACTATACGAACTGCTGGATTGGAAAAGGCATAGCAGTTGCTTGGCCAGCAAGATCACCAGACCTAAATCCCTTTGATTATTTTCTTTGGGGAAGGTTGAAAAGTTCTATTTATGCAGATAATCCTGAAAACAAAACAACTTGTTGCTAGGATTATGGATGTCGCAAAAAATATCCGTGCTAATACTGAGAGAAATTGGATGGACATTTCAAACAATTAATGCAATAAAGCAACTTCTTTTTAATTGACTTTCAATTAGATTTTACCTGATATCTGTTCAGATTTCAAATTACCCTAGCTCAGTTACGATAGAATTCTGGGCACATGTTTATTAGACATTATTGACTTGAAATTGCTTGAGTAACACATCCTTAAGCTGTGGCAATCATGCCATGTTATAAAACACAGTATAACATTTAACAGTAAAGTAACATTACCGCTCGTAACGATACCTACATGTACAAGGGTACGTAAGGATTCATTTATAAGCGTGAGTCCCATGCATATCGTTTAATGCCGCTTGTCCTTGATTCGCTTTGCGCGCTCCCCACCTTATACTTTCATAGCGAGCAAACGTTGTAACACTATCTATATATTTTATCGGTTCACTTTAATACGGAACTTACGAACGCGGTATATTGAAATTATTTGTTTTTATATTTACATGTCTTAGCAACATAATCTTAATGTTGACCAATAAATCCATCCTTCGAATCGCAACTTTTGTTTACCGACTGAGCAAATGTGCGACATTTTAAAAAAATTCTCCCTAAAACATTTTTTTAATCAGTTGTTTGTCTAACATGTACCTGCAAGATTTCATTTTTTATTAATATTTATATTCTGACTTATAATGTTTGTTATAGTAAATGAATAAATAAGCTTCTAGTGTAATACCTGACATTCTCTAATTTAGAACTAAAAGTAAACATCATTTCGTTCATTTTCATACTTTATTTTTCTGTGTAGCTGGCGACAAGCAAGGAGTTGATCTTACGGTACTAAAAACCTTGGTACGTAAAGCTGAATTGTCTCGTTCTGAAGTACAGTCTCTTATTGATGAGTTTCTAAACAAGCAGCACGAGGCCCCCGCGGTTATCGATGAGTGGAGTGAGGTAATAATTGAACAGTACTGAAATAAATCCAAACGGTTTTCATATTAATAATTGGGAATTAGGGTAAAGCCGATCCATTACAAAAACTTAAGAAGCAACTTGCTGAAAAAGAGAAGCTCTTAAGTGAAGAACGTGAAGCTCTGGCCGGTACTCAAAGTAAGCTAAAGGAAGTCCGTAATGAACATCATGCTGAACGTTCCCAATTGCAACAAAAACTCCGCGGATTAGAAGAAACGTTGAACTCTAAACAACAGGAACTTCAGGTGGTTAACAATCGCACGCTTACTTTAAATCAAAACCTGCAGGCGCTACAATCTCAACTCAACGATGAAACCATGAAATGTCGTAAAGTATGCGAGGAAAATAATGGTTTACAAATTCGCATACAGCAAATTGAACAGCGTATACAGCAAGACGAAGAGGTTATCTTTCTTATGCATAATTTTTTAAGATTGTCATATAGATATTTGTATGTTCTAGATCAAAGAGAAATTGCAGAATGATCTCAGATCATTAACGGAACAATTTGAACAAAAAGAGGCGTATGCCAAACAAGTGGAATTATCACAGAGGGATGAATTATTTAAACAAATCGAGGTAATTGAATTAACAATAAATATGTATATTAATTCAGTAGACTAAATAAAGTATATAATAGGAGCAACGTACGGAACTGGAACATCGTACGAATGTGTGTATAATGCAAGATAAAGAAAGTAAAGCTGAAATTCAGAAATTGAACACTGCCTGCCAACAATATAAAGAAGACATCAGAAGGTTAGAATCAAATAATACTCAATCACACTCCAAGTTGAAAACACAGCATGAAGAATCCGAAAAAAACATATCACAGGTAAGCATATTATAGCCTCAGCTTTTTGTTTATTCTAATTATTTAATTGTATGTAATTATTCACGAATTAGCTAAAACAAAAATTGCAAGAATTGAAAGAGGAGAAAGAAGAAATCGAGACATGCAGAGAAAATGAAGCGGTAGAACACAAAAATTTTCAAGTGAAGTTTAAGAATTTACAAAACGAACTCTCTTCACATCAAGCTACCATAGATAGGCTACAAAACGATCTCTCCTCGCATCAAGCTAGTGTAGATAGACTGCAACACGAACTGTACCAGCAGAAAGAAAAAAATGATGTAAGTCGATAAAATTATATTTATCTTTATATATTTGGAGTTGTATCCTGTGCAAGTCTTAGCTGTCACTTGTAAGAAAAAAATCTCATTGATCTTCATTAACATTGATTAAAAGAATTGAATAAGTGATGTAACGATAGGGTAGAAAACACGTTGCGGGCTCTGACAACTAGATGGCGAAGAGGCTATTGGGGTTTTATCATGTTAAATGACGAATATGTTGCGTTGTAACAAAAAGAGTATCGAAAACTAGAAAAAAGAGGAAATCGTCATTAAAAGTTAGTGATGACGTAATTGCGCATACTGTAATGACGTCACCAGTTTTATGCATTTTAAAATTAAAGATTGACCGGACCTAGATTTTTCTCAAAAACAAAGCAACGATTTGAATGTTGTTGCATACGTTATTTAAATTTTACAGGGATGTAATACAGCGAAAAATATTAGACACGTATTTTTTTAGCGGCTTTTTTGGCTTAAGGGGGTGTAATTCATGCTTAAAAGTTACCCCCCAAAAACACATTTTTGCTGTATCTCAGGAATAAGACGACATATTGAATTCATTTAAAAACGGGATTGTTTCGTGTTACTGGCACTACATTTCAGATGATAAAAAAAATCTGTGAGGTCGTTAAAGGACTAAAAAAAATCTCATTTTTTCCCCCTCGCCTGCAGGTGTTTTTTTATTATTCCTATTCTTATTTTTAAACTACACAAACAAATAAAAGTTACCTGTTTTTGGATTTTTTTCTCAATGTCCATTTTAGGGGAGTTATCATTTTAATGTATCCTCCCGAAACCTATTCTTCTCTATATTTTTTAAATTAAATTTTATATCCCATTGTATTTTAAGTAAAAACTCTGTTATGACCTTTATAATATTGATTATGTTGCAACATACAAACATGGATATGAAATATACATACATACATATCATTCTTCAGTTTAAGGGGGACGACATTGAAACATGGATCAAATTTTATTAAAAAATGCCAACTGCATTTTATGCGTTAATATGAAAGTAAACTATTACGCATAAAAAAATAATATTTTCTAATCAGATGATTTTATCTACAGCAAAATGCATTGGAAATTTTCCGAAACAAACACTTGAATATAAATATAAATGAGGTTTATGTAAATATGTTTTTTTTTTTTATCAAATCTGTTTTTGTTTCAAAGTCTCCGATAAAAATATCACATTGTATTGCATAATAAGATATACCCAAATCTTGCATGGCAGCTAATTTCGTCATAGTAATTTATGACGCAATAATTTTACTACATTTACTTTTGTCTTTGTTATATATTAAGACGCCGTATCATGGTAGAGGCACAGTAGAGGTTATGTTTGTACAACAAGTAATATTTTCGATATATCTTTTTTTAAATATTTATTAGTGTGATAAATTGAAGTTCAAATTCAAACCTTAACATTATTGATAAATGCATACATGACGTGGTAATAAAATAACAAATTATCACAGTGTCATAATAAATAGCAGTCTTGCAATTTATTTTAAAAGATAAAAGTGACCAATGACATGAAAAATATGTTATCAGTGGCATTATTTCTTTATTCGTATGTTGCACAATATTTGCCCACATTTCAGGTGTAATATGTGCAAGGGCCTGCTTCCACATACTTACAGCATTTTTTAATAACTTACTGCGCAACAACACATAGCAATTCCATTTTCATCATACTTTTATTTGTTCTTGTATGCCATTGTCTTGTCTCTTCCTTCGTGCATGAATTATTTAGGCACTTCTCAGAGAGCGAACTGTGATATGGTGCGTTATCCATTATTATTAAGGAAGGTTCTTCAAGGCTCATTAAAAGCTGGTGCTCAAACCACTTTAAGAAATTGTCTGTGTTCATTTCTCCGTGATAATCTGTATCCTTTGTATTGAATGAAAAAATTAATGAAGCTTCGTCGATAAAACCTTTTTCTGTCCCAGCATGTAAAATAATAAATCTAGAAAAATACTTCGCACACATTTTTAATAGAAAATATTATATAAAATTACCTTTTTCCATCACTTTTTATTTTACGAACACTCTTGTGGCTGTCATCCTGCCATGAACTTGTGAACCGTTTTCAAAAATTCATGTTTCATCCAAAATTACCATTTGCATTGATAACTCCGCTTGTATATTTGCCATGTATTTTCGTAAAAAACCGCTCTAGCAAGAGCAACATACGTTTGCTCCATTAAACCTCTGCGAAGACAGCCCTTTGCGTATTTAAAACCGATGGCTTTTAGTACTCTTCGAAGAGAATCAATGGATCCAGAAAATATATTTTGCTCCTTTAAATGCTTTAAGAGAGATGCCCTTGTGACATGTTGCCCTAAAAATACCAAAACTAAATAATTTCTTCCAAATACAACTAAAACTTACTCTTCTTGTACATATCATATATGGGGTTGCGTATTAATACAGCTGTGGAAGCAGTAATATCACACACTGGCTTCCTTCTTGGTCTCTTCTTCTTAGGGCTGCTTAAAACTCGGTTCTCTTTAATCGCTTTGGAAATATTACACACTGTACTTATGTGAACATTTAGTGCTTCTGCAACTCTCTAAAGTTCAAAACATCAGTATTCATATTTAAAACAAAGTAAACGTTGATAATCTTACCCCACGTACAGTTATAAGAGGTAATAATGGGGCCTTGTTATCTCGTTCCCTTTCAGAATACTTGCGTGCAGATGCAATCAGTTGTTTTGATTGTTTTCGCAACGGCTGAGGCATCTCTTTGTTCTTAAAAGAACACTTAATGAAGCGAAAATACGATAATAAAGAAACGCTACAAACGAATACAATAAAACACGGCAATACGGAAGCAATACTCAAACTGTCAAATCTGACATCTGACAAACCTCAAATCGGTTGCCAGCCAGTGGAAACGTTGTATTATTATAGGCTTTTTATTTTTAAATTACAAGGAAATATAAGCAGTGACAATAATACTTAAATAAACGTAAACATAAAATGCAAAAAAAATATATTTTTTAAATTTACAATGAAGTTTTATTTCATTTTGTTGGTACGAGAAAATGTCACAAAAATACGTAATTCGTTTGTTTCCTGCTTTCCATTATACATTAACCTCGTTTACTTTCTCCTCTTTTGTCGTAACCTGACAGATTTCACTTTTCCATAGTGCAGAAAGTAGAATCAAACTTTCTGCACTCGTCTAAATTTATTCTTGTTCATTGGTGGCAAATGAAGGCATCTATCATTGATTGTCCGTCAAATTCTATCAATAATCCTCAGACATTCCCCATAAATATAAAATAAGTTAAAAGTATCCATATTTGGATAAACTTGATTTTTCATTTTGACTTAGAGTGCAAACAAAAATGATTGAGTTGGCTATTACTGGTTAGTTGGTAGGTCACTAAATGTGCCAAATTCTTACACATCTTATACGGCTTCGTATGCAAATCTTTTTTAAGTACCTTTCTACACGTTCCATGTGAAAGACCTATACAAAAAATTTATAACCAATTATTTTTCTAAGAGACTTAGACATTCCTGATTGTACCTGTTTGTTCAGATAGTTGTCTTAGAGGTTGGGACTTCGTTCCATTCGTGCCTGAACATCTGCTACAACCTTCTCTGTAACTACTGTTGGTCTTCCAGTAGATTTGCCTTTAGAAACATTGCCAGTTTCCAAAAACACTGAACAATACGTTCCTGGTATTGTTGAAAGTCTGGATAAACAATATCATTTTCAGGACACCAGTACGGAAATACGTCATCACAATAAAAATATTCTGCTTCGTTGGGAAAGCCATCTTTAATGGAATTTACGTATGATATTTATCCATAAATGATATAATTCCAACGTCAAGTAACTCACCTCAATCACTAGATTTTTATTATTAAGTTTGTTTTGCAAAAAAAAGAAAACCGGTTTTGTACAGAATAAAGCCAAGATAGAAAGAAAATAAATACACACCACTGTCAACTACTTAAAATATAAATTGCTTGTGATATTAAAATCGTTACCAACCTAAGTTTGGTTCCAAGTATTGCCAGCTCAATCAATCATTTATGCTCTTGTTACACAACAAGATCACAGAATAACTTAAGCTGCCATTCGCGAAGTAAGATAAAAGATAGATATAGGAACACCTGAAATATGTAATAAAAAAGGCACCATTCCATTTAAAATAAGGAAATTGATGCTGATGTCCGCTATAACCGGAAAAGCAACCAACTTGAAAGTATTTTCATCGAGTTAGCCATGGTTCAATTACTTTAAGTCCAAATTTTCAAAAGGGCTTTTTACAACCTATAATACTCTTAACGAATGGTTTCAATCATTCAGCCTATATAGGATGTTCTTTTAATTAAAAATAAAAACTTTGGGAACTTATGAAACACGCTGTAGGTTTCAATATAATTTTAAACCAAGCCCCCAACAAACCTCATGACAAGAAAAAAACGTTTTGAGAAATCTACATTCACAAAGGCACAATCTTGTGCAATGCCTATGACTACTGGCCTGGTTTCATACTTCAAGAAAAGCTTAGTTTATTGTAAAAACCTATTTAGTGTAAGCATATATATATATACAGTATGTCCACAGTTAGAGTGAATAAGAGGAAAAACTTTTTTATTTTACATTTTAGGGAAAAGGAGTATACTTGATAAAAAGTTTTGCTTGTATTTAAAACGAGATTGCCGTGGAGAACGTTAACGTTCCACATACTGGATGTCCAGAAACTAAAAAAATACGAAAATGCCATAAGAGTACTACTATTATTTTTACTATTTCGAAAAAGTGGCACTAGGAAAAGTTTTTTGGAATTAAAAGTTACGACAGATTTTCAATTTATGGGAAAATTGGCCCACTTTAATTAAATAATTCGTACACAAAACTGGTTACATTTTTTAACGTAAAAAAAATTTGAAATAATAAAACACTCGAAAGGTCCTCTACTAACGTCCACACAAATTTGAAGGCGAGCAAGAAATTTTTTGTAACTTCTTTTAACCTCTTCTAAGGATATGGACTGTACAGCTTCCCTAATTCGTTGCTTTAGGTGGTTCATGTCATTGTCCGAAGGTCTGCTGTAGAAAATCTGTTTGAGTCGACCCCACAAGTAAAAGTCCATGATCGTTAAATCTGGACTCCGCGGAGGCCATGGATGTGGACCATGTAGGCCAATCCAGCGATTAGGAAATGTATCCTATAACCAAGTCCTAACATTTACAGCAGTATGCGCCGGACAACCGTCTTACAAAGAATTTCGGTAGGCCAATGGTAAATTTTCCAATTCGTCGGTGAAAAACGTTTGGAGCATATTCAAGTAGCTATTTCCGTTGCACGTATCTTGAAAAAAGTATGGTACTATTATTCCGTAAAAGGAGACGGCACACCAAATATTTACTTTTTTGAAATATTGTCGCCTCGACAGTATTCTGAAATGAGGATTTTCGGCTGCCCAATATCGTGAATGTTGCGATGCAACAATGCCATTTGTCGAAAAAGTGGTTTCATCCGAAAATATAATTTGTTGGTGAAAATTGCTTTCCATACCTGCGATCCACAGACAAAAATCTAGACGTTTCACTTCGTCGCCTGTCTGTAAACTATGATTCAATACTGGTTTGTATGACACAATTTTATTTTGTTTTAAAATTTTTTGTATTTGTGACTTTTTCATCACTCCTAAGTATTCCGAGCGTCTCCTCAGCGACATCCTTCGATATTCATTCACTGACTGTAAGACTAGTACAGTAGCGGCATCTTCATCGTTATAGTTTTTCTTTTGCCTCGGTGTTTTCAATAGCGACCCTGTCCTCAAAAATTTATGAACTATTTTATGTAATGACGACTGTGGCACATGCACGCCGGGGTATTTTTTATTAAATTCTTGAATTACTTGGCGATAACTGTTATCACCCTTACCGTAGCACTGTATTAAATTTTTTTTTTGCTGTAGAGTTAGCATTTTTTGATAATTATTATTCTTGGGTATTATTAACGATGTACAGTGACACAAGTGAAACATAAAATGTCATTTTCGTCACCACCTACTGTTTGAAGTAAAGTGAAATAACGCCAATAATAATTATTTTAAATCACAAGCAAAATTTTGGATAAAAATATTTCTTTACGATAAAGGAGAAAAAGGCCATAAATTGAAAATCCGTCGTAACTTTTAATTTCAAAAAACTTTTCCCAGTGTCACTTTTTCGAAATAGTAAAAATAATGGTAGTTTACTCTTATGGCATTTTCGTATTTTTTAGTTTCCGGACACCCAGTATGTGGAACGTTAACGTTCTCCACGGCAATCTCATTTTAAATACAAGCAAAACTTATCAAGTATGCTCCTTTTCCCTAAAATGTCAAATAAAAAAGTTTTTCCTCTTATTCACAACCGTGGACGTACTGTACACACAAGTGTTCACATTCTTCTCTTGTAAAATTACGTAATGCTGATTAAATAAGACCAAGCCATTGGCTGTTTTCAAATGCTCCAATGTGAATCGAAAAATTTGGTCTGACGGTACATGTTTGGGTGCTATGTTCATTTCATTTAAATTGCTTGAAAGGAAGTTGTATGGGTTTAAATCTTAACCATCTGTTACTTTCACGTAAACCTACCAATTTCCTTATTTTCTTACTTTTGTTTTGCAGTACTGTATTGTTGAAGTGTTTTTTTTTTAATTTAGGAATTACGTAAAAAGAACTGGAAAGTGATGGACGCCTTAAATGCAGCCGAAAATCGTAATAAAAAGACTGCAATTAATCTTGATGTAAGTTTTTTCTTTTAAAAAATTATTGCGATTTTAAACATCACTTTCCATATTTACTTTAAAGCGTACTTGCATGACAATATACATTTGGAATATATTTTAGAACGAAGTCGCCGCAACAAAACAACATGAGCAGTTACAACAGAAGCAGATGTTGCAAAGATTGTTTCCTAATATTAAGATTGATGATAACCTTTTGTATGACCAGTGGGTTTCGGAAATGGAATCTACCATTGGAAGCTATATTAAAGACCTAGAAATGCCTAAATCACCAGAACCTGTTGACAATACTGAAGTTGTAAAGTTACAGGCGCAAATTCAAAAATATAAACGAACCCTAGATGAACATGTAAGTACACATTTCGTAGTTCATACGTTACCTTCAAGAAATGTTTTATAGGACAATTTATTACAAGAATTACAACAGAAAACGGCTGAAACGGAAATGAATTGGTTGAAGAAAGTGGAAAAGAAAGACGAAGAAATAGCAATAAGAGATAAAGCAATTAGTGAGCAAGATTCGAGAATAAGTTCGCTGAAGGAACAAGTAGAATTATTACAAGAACAGATAAATCAGGTACATTAACGCATAATTATGATGTTTCTATTACAATTTATATAACCATATAATCGCTTAAAAATTGTCATTTACATATCTAAAAGTATTGTTATTATTAATGACAGACTGAGGGACGGCAGACAATTCCTGAAGTACAGGGTGTTCAATTTGCGTATGAATGTATTGAAAAATCACTACCAGTTATTCTAAATGAGGTACAGTACACCACAACACTTTCATATTAAAAATTAAAAATTGTTAACCTCTTGACATACAAGGTAATTCTTTTAATGTTTCAAACTTACTACCCTTTGTCTCAAATACAGGAAGAGTAGCGAAAACAGCACGGTTCACACATAGTTCACACGCCTAGAATTTAATGACATACGATAATCCCCAACAAAAAGGAGAGAGGATGGCGTCTAATTTAAATCCATAACCCGATTACTTACTATAACCAGTGAACGGCAAAATCGTAAAGGGTATGAGTCAGAGCCGCGCATCGTAAACATGATACAGAGACGCACTAAGTGTATGTTGCATATTTCAGACGCCAAGTTTTTATAAATGTATTTAAACGAACTTCATATATTATTTATAAATAGAAATAAAAGACATGTACATATGTAATAAATTTGTTTTAAATAGGAAATAAGAGAAATGAATTACCACAAGAGACTTTTCTATATTTTCTGCAGTAAAACGGCTTCTTTTTGAAGTTAGTACGTCTCTCGGTATCGAAAACGTTCATTCAACAGCACAACTTCTAAGCGGAGCAAAATTAAAATGTGATATGAGAGTTATATTTTATACATATACAGTGGTGCCTCAGCTTACGATAGTATCTTATTACGGAATTTTCGGGTTACGGAAGAAAATTTGGTTGAATTTTTATTTCCAAAACAGAAAGGTACTCCCGGATACGCAACGCGGGTTAGAATTGTTACAGATTCGGCAGAATTTCCGCGCGACACGTGTACATGCTAAAAAGAGTTAGTTATATACAATATAATACGATGGTTTGTGTGGTTAACTTCCCACTATTCCAATTCTCCATTAGTTGAATTCATAATTAATATCATTCTTACTTTATCCGAAATTCCTTTTATCTTTGTGTAAAATCTTTTTCAATGAACAAAGCCGAAAGTTCTACGGCCAAACAATTTCTTATCTGTCGCGTCGCTAATTTTGTAATATATATGAAAAAGCCACCTCACACTCACTTTCTTCCATATACCGGAGAGTCCTTATTAAAAAGGAAGTAAGTGTAAGTGACGTTATTTCTTTTTAATTTAAAACCAAAAGAGTTTTTATTGATTTTTCTACGTGACTATTTTCTATATGTTCAATTGTATTTAAAATACATAAAATGAATTTCTGATTATTTTTTTGGTTATGGGAATGTATTATCTATATTTACTTTATTTCTTGTAGAAACGTTTCATTCCAGTTACGAAATTTCGGATTACGAAATATAATATTTATATTTTTATATATTATTTATATTTAATAATATTTCTCGTGCCGACAATTGGTTTAGTGTATTTTAAATCGGGATTTCTGCTGAACACTACATCAACTTAATCAGTTTATTTCTAATATCACCCGGAATTTATTGAATGTGTCGTTTAATGTATTGAACGCGTCTCTCAATTATATTTCGACTTTCGAAATATTGTATAGTCGCTCTTAATTGTTTAATATGGAAAATAAATACCTTAAAAAACTAATAACGAAATAAAGAATAGATATAGTAAATATCTGTAGAATCGTTTGAGAAGAAAGCTCGGTGCGAATACTACGATTGCATACCATTCACTGATTGCTCGATCTTGAAATAAGCACCGCCTACATCACATGTTGTGCATACAGCTCTGCTGCGGCTGACGTCTTCCCATACAATTTTGCCGTTCTCTGACTATAACCTTCCTATGAATTTGTTGACGTTTTACATGATTTACTTTATTTTACAAACACGTGCACACTTATAAATAGCGATGATTAAAAATTATTCCTGATGAAATGATCTCCCTTTATAAGTACTATTAGCAGCACATATTACTATAGTCAAATTGAGAATATTTTTAACTATCAAAACACAGGTGATAGATTATGAAACTTTATGGTGAAAATCATGTGATCGTAATATTAATAGAACGTTATACATAAGATTGCAATTATTATAGCGACAAAAGTGTAAAAATGTATGGTTTTATTCTCTATTCACTCTTTGATAGAAGTAATTTTCAGTGTCTTTATCTGTGTCTGTAACATTACCTAATTATAAAAGGTTCAATTAAATAATTCATTACTCTATCGAACTCCCACATTTGTGCTTCTTTTTTTTATTGTGTGCTGTATATAATTTTCCCATTTTACTGCGGAGACGTTATTATCAGCCTCTAAAAGAAGTTGACGTACACTTGCTGTATTTCAGGAAGCTACCTTCTCTTATTTATCCCACACTAGTTCCATGAGATTTAATTCACAATGGTATGGTGGTAACCTTAAAACATTGTTTTCTGCCTTTGTTGCCATTTCATTGACTACATAACTATTAAATCTATGCGCAGCAATTGAAAACGAACCATATCCATACTGAAAGAAATATTTGTTGATAATAACCATTCCCGAATGTTAACTTAAGTGATATGTTCTCAAGCCATTCCTCAAAGAGGCCACTAAAAGAGAGCTTAATTTCTCCACGGCAGTCGGGTTTTTACCCTCGAACAGCAATCCACCTTCGAAGAAACCTACGAGGGTAGGTAAGGATTCATTTATAGGCGCGAATCCCATACATATAGCGAATGACGTGGCCGCTTCTGCTAGGAACGTCTCCTCCGCTCCTCAGTGCCCCTAGGCAAGGGCACACACTCGCAATTCAGTCGCCTAGCATACGTAGTCGAGGAAACAGCTAGGCACAGATTTTAGGAAATACGTAATACATCTTATTTGACTTTTGTCCTATTGATGGATTTTAATCGTCGATTATTCCAAAATAAATATATATATATTGTATATCAAGCAAAGAAAACGTCCCTAATTTAAAAGGAAAATTACGAATTCCAAAACTAAATAGAACCTCTCATTATAAAATAATTAGACTACATTTTTTCATTTCCAAATATCTATTATATTAAATGTTCAAAAGATAATAAGCGCATAACAAATACTTACATGTTTTCTAAATCTATTTAATGGAATTTTATGGCACATTGAATCGCATTTGTATGTGTAAAAATTCAGTTGAACGTATTATTATAATAAATGTCCAAATAAGCAGTCATTTGCAGTACTGCCTCTACCGTAGTATCATTTAACGACTTCTTGATTTATAAGAATAAAATTAAAAGGAAAACTATTCTATAGTATAATTTCGAGACACAAACAAAGCAAATAAAAAATAACAAAGGAGAAAAGATCGAGAGAGGCAATGATTATCAATTAAAAAAATAAACTACGGGTACAATGCATGGCTAGAGTCTAGCGCGATCCGCTCCTGGCAGCGATTGAATTCTTATTGATAAAACGTTGCAACACTGTCCATATATTTTAGTGGTTCACTTTTCAACGGAACTTACTAACGCGGTATATCGGAACCAGTATGGAGTACGATAAACCTTCCACTGCCTGTCAAATTTTTGTGACTAGTTTGACAAACCTTCAATAAGAGCTTGTCGAGAAGTGGTGACACTTGTATCGGTCTATACCTTTCGTTTTACGTGGCCTTGGTTCTCCCATGTTTCATCCAAATAAATATTGGTCTGTCTATACTGCCTTATCGCCATCAAATAATCCCTTCTTCATCTTGTCATTTCTTTCAATTAATAAGGATTTTTTTTGTTGGTTTACAATATCTGAAATAAATGTGAATCTGATAATACAATTAGGCAAGAGCTTTTATTAAAGTTTATTTAAAGTTGATAGTTCATTTTCGGTATATCATTGTTAGATTTCAGCTATGATTTTGTTTAGCGTTGGAAAATCGTTCCTGTGGAAGAAGCTATGCACTATCCGACGTACAGCTTTCTTCACATTTTCATCAAATGTTTCCAATTTGAATAACAACCGGAACTGCCTTTAGGTGCAATAAGTTAGCCTTTTTCTTCATATTACCTCCCAATTCTGTATACTGTTGACTTTGCTGCGCCTACAATAATATTCCCAAATGATGGGAAATACACACTTGTAGGCTACCTCCTTTCAACGAAAACGTTGAGTATATTCAGAAGGTATGCTCGAACCTTTGGTTGAACAGTTGTTTGAACAATATTTTAAAACGCAGCTTTTATTTTACCCCACTTATAGAAAACGCAGTTGTGTTTCTCGAACTGTCCGACCACAGGTTCGAACAAATAGAGAAAAGTACCCCCGAAATGTGCCGGCAATGTTGGTAAAGTGAGTGACACCCAGATCCTATATCCAAGCGCGCCTTGGCGATGCAGGCACATGGATGGGTGACCGAATGCGTATGCAACCGGTTGAGCACTGTGGCTCGATGTGTCCGGCAGAGAGATCACACACAAGGCTGTTATAGCTCTAGTGAAAGGCAAGGCTAGTGTAACTGATCTCTGACGGAGGAACCACAATAGACCTCAAAAGGTCGCAGTGGAATAGGTCAAGAACCACCTTGATAAAATCTACCCCCAAAATGTCGTTTTTCTCATCCAGAGATAAATGTCCGACACGAGAACGTTTTCTCGGCGTTGAAAGGGTCGAACCTAGAAGGACCTGCTTCTTTACTCATTATTCGACGACTTCATTCCGTAAGGAACTCGTTTTTTTTTAACTTAAAAGCTGCCAAATAACCAAGATTCAATCTCTAAATACTGTTATGGGATTATTGACAGGTTGTAGTAAACACTAAAAATGGCCGACGACGGCTTCTGTTATATTGTTTATGTGTACGTCGCTTTAATCAAAGCCAATGGAAGCGCTTTTTGCGTGAAAAATTTCAGTCATCCTTCCTCAATTTGAGACAAGTACCATCAATACATTCTTCTTAAATTCACCAAAAACAACATGGTTACGTTTAACACTAAATTGTTAGCTTCCTTAAAGTGAAAGTAAATTTATGGTAGAGTTAAGTTCAAGATTTGTTCAGTTAGTAATTCACTATATTGACATAGAATTATCGTAAATCCAAGGGGTTAATAGTAGTAATTGAAAATGAAATGAGAGACATTTATTAAACGTACTAACATCGCTATTCTGTAAACGACATATAAATTGGTGAGTGGTACGGGTAAAGATATAGGATTGGCAATGGCGGCATAGCTTTAATTTTGCATGTATTCACGTATCGGAGAGTAGATGATGTTATAAATACGAATTTTTCAATAATATCTTTGTATATGCACTACCGCCCAAAAATATAAGACAGTAAAATAAAACAGGTGTGCTAATAATCAATATTTTATTTCCAATAGCGCGTCACAAAAAATCAAAATTGTGTTAAAATCGCTTTTAACGTTTGCTATTGCCTTAGAAATGCAAGGCATTCTTTTTTTTCAATAATCTTTTTTAGGTAGTCCCAGACACTTAGCAAGGTTTTCTAAAGTGCTACTGTGTTAGTTGGGAATGATTTCAGTAATTCTTTGTCAAAATGGTCTTATATTAGTTCGAAAAGATTGCAAGCTCGACCCTGTGGTGGCCGCTTCATTAATATAAGAATACTCGCCAAAGTTTCATCGTCAAAAATTGTCTTGACTATTTTTGAAGTGTGCTTAGCATGGTTATTCTAATAAAACACGAATCCTCCGCTAATTATTCAGGTCCTTTCTTTATAAAACGTTCAAACAGACGTCCTTTGTCAATGTTCCATCGATTTTAAATAATGTGGCATTTCGATCACCTCACAAATAAGATCAATAATAAGTAGAGTAACGCAAACTGCGATGAAAGCCTGTGGCGGACGCATAAAAGTTTACACAAAATAAACACGGCCGGGACAATTCGATATAAGCGTCAGTATAACTGCGACTCGAAAGCCGATCTGTTGTGTATGCATCTACGCTGTCGTATACTGTATCGTAGTTCTACGTTTGTTTTGAAAATGTTTTCTACGTCGCGAAAACGATCAAAGTTGGACACAATAAGAGAATTTATTGCAGAAATGCCTGATTTAAAGTGTGATGGCGCTAAAATTCAATGTGTAGTGTGTAAAATAGATTTAATGTGTTGGTCGTAAAGTGATTGTCTACGGCACGTAAATAGTGCAGGGCATGTTTCAAAAAAAAATTCCACACGAGATTATGATAAATTTAAATTTAATTTATGTGTTACCTTTATTGCATGTAATTTACCATTTCATTTACTAAGGAAGAAAGCATACGTCTCATTTTGCAATGAATATTCGGACTTTAAGTTACCAAGTGAGAGAACATTACAGAGAGTTGTGCCGTCTGCTCGTGAGCATGTCGAGAAAAGAATTAAATCGGAGTTGCGGGATAAAAAACTGTGGTTATGTGTGGACGAAACAACAGATTGTAAAAAACATTCTGTGGTTAATGTAATGGTACGCACAATGGAACCACATCGACCGTCACCCTCAATTTTACTAGCTTCCAGACGAATACAACAATGCACTGCCGAAGTAATTTCAATGTTGGTGTTAAATACATTGGAAAAGTTTGAACATTCAACAAATCAACTGTTGATGTTTATGAGTGATGGTGCCGCAAACATGCTTGCTGTAGGTCGATCTCTTAAAAAACATTGTGCATATTACATGTAAAATTCATACTCTCAGTCTCGTAGCAGATAGTATCAGAAAATGTTATCCCGAGGTAGACGCTCTAATAGCACATACAAAAGCTGTGTTTGTGAAATCCCCAAAACGTATTAGGGAATTTCATAGACTATGCCCCGGTATTCCTGAACCACCACAACCTATTCTTACTCGTTGGGGAACATGGTTAGAGGCTGCATTTTATTATCTTAAATATTTTGAGAATATAAAGAACGTGATTTTAGAATTCGACCCAAAGGAAACTGCGGCTGTCAAGGTAAGCCGCTTGAAATTTCAGGATAGTCAAGTTAAAACAGATTTGGAAATTATTCAGAACAATTACGTGGGACTAGCGGATGCGATAGAAAAACTACAAAATTCTTCGGTGTCGTTAGTGGAATCTTTGCAAATAGTGCAATATGTTCACGTACAGCTATGCGCGATAAAAAACGCAAGAAGTGTTTGTGTTTTAGAAAGGTTTGAAAATGTTTTAGATAAAGACTCTGATTTTGGCACATTAAGACAAATTTGTGAAGGTGCGTCAACAGAACCGTTAAGTTATTTGAAAGATTATTTTACTTACGCAAATATAACGTCACTAGATGTAGAACGTTCGTTTTCGGCATACAAAAACACTTTCTTCACGCCGCACTCACTTTGCCGAAACAACTTTGGAAACATATCTAATGTTATAAATATTAAATAGACATTATCCACTTTGTGATTTCACGGAGGACTCTTAAAACTGTAAGTGTTTGAGCACGTATTACATTTAATTTATTTTGTGTAAACTTTTATGCGTCCGCCACTGGCTTTCAGCGCAGTTGCGTTGCTCTAATAATAAGCTTACTCGTGTTATGTGTGTATTAAGTAATTATTAAATGTATCATCCGCATAAGCAGTTTTTAAAAGATTTATTTTTAAACGCAAACTTCAAACAACAGAACTAAAATATTCCAAAATAAATTTTCCACAATTCACTAAAAACTACAGACAAGCAAAAAAATTGAATACATATGCGGCGAATGACATTGTCAACCACAGCTACAAATTCTGACAGCCTTGTTACATACAGGTGAGTTTGCAGTATGTCCAAAAATAGTGTCATCATTCCATTCTGTGAGTATCCACCCCTTAGTATGTGATATAACATCAGAAAATTAAGCAATACATATGTATGTAAAATAACTAAATTAGTAGGTAGCTTTAAAACAGCCTTCAATTAATTTTTAAAAACAAATAAAGAAAAACAGAATTCCTATTGTTTCTTTAAGTACGTAGTTACTACGAGGAGTCTGAAAAGTTTCAAGTCTCAACATGAAGGTGGCGTTACCCATCAAAAATATTCCAGTAATATAATTGCGCGAGCGTTGAAAGATACCTTTGGAAATCTCAACCATGTTGGACGCTGTGTTGTTGTTTAACAGTCGTTTCTGTCAGTCGATGTTAGTGTTTCTGTAAAAAAATGAAAAAAAAAAAACAGTATCAACAGTATCGTTAAATTCTTGCATTGGAAAGGCAATACACCTACGCAAATTAAAGTCGAGATGGACGCTGTTTACGAGGACTCTACATCATCATTTGCCACAGTGAAGTTTTGGGCAGCTGAATTTAAACGTGGTCGTACCAGCTTGGTTGACGATGAACGTTCGGGACGGCCAAAAACTCCAACCACTACCGGTAACAACGAAAAAGATCACCAAATGATGCCAGACGATCGTTAGAGAAATAGCGGAGGCTGTGGGCATCTCGAAAGAACGTGCTTGTCATATATTGACTGAAGATTTGAGCATGACAAACGCTAACCGCGCGTTGAGTGCCGCGCTTGCTCACTCAGGAGCAAAAACGTATTCGAATTAACATTTCCAAAGTCCTGTTAAGACAGTTTAAGCGAAGTAAATCGGAGTTATGGAGTCTATCAATAACAGTAATGTAATTTAAACTAAGGTACACCAGTACACTCCTGAAGCCAGAGCGCAGTCGAAACAGTGGACTGCGAAGGGCGAATCGACTCCGAAAAAGGCGAAGACTGTTGCAGCGGCCGGGAAAGATGATGTCGAATGTTTTTTGGATAGTCATGGAGGTGTGTTAATCGACTATCTTGAAAAAGGAGAAACGATAACGGGGGCATACTACGCATCATTTTTTTGACAAACTGTAAATTTGTCAAATTGCGAGAAAACGGCCGCATTTGAAGAAAAAGAAAATTTTGTTCCACCAAGACAACGCATCTTTTTGCACTTCGGTGGTCGCCATAACAAAAATTCACGAAATCGGGTTCGCCCTCCCAACAACTTTTTTCAGCTTTCTAGGCTCAAAGTTTCACAGAGATCTTCATTGGATGAGGAGGCCATCGCATTCGTGAACTCCTATTTTGCAGAACAAGATGCCAACTACTACTTGGACGGATTAAAGAGATGGGAGGATCGCTGGAAAAGACTTACGAGGAGATGTTGAGAAATAAAACTGAATTTTACAAAAAAAATACTTGTTTCTGTGTTAGGCTGGAAACTTTTCAGATTACCCCCATAATTGTAAATGATTAATAATAAAATTTTAATGTATATATCTTGACTATTTTATTATTTATACAGAGTGAGCGTTTTTCGATGTTTAGCACGAGCTCTGAAAGTAATGGTGCTAGAGAGATGATCAAATGGGGAAATATTTGCAGTTTTGCGGGATCAACTTAAAACGCTATTTGCTTAAAAAGATAATTAACTAGATAATTTGAAAAAAAAAAACAATTTACTTTGGTTTAGTTAAATAAACATTTCCATTGTTTAACTTTTTAAAGGAAAATGCCTTATGTAAAGTAGTATTTTTCAGATTTGGATCGCCCGATATGAATGCATGGTAATGAAGGCTGTAATTCCCAATTTCCCAGCGTGTTTTTATGAAATTATAAAATGATATAATAATGATTTTATATAGCTATCGTGTGCGTTGAAATTGTTTCAGTTTGTTTGAAAATTACTAAAGATCCGTAGCAACTGGTGGTGACGTAAATGGGAGGTCAATTACAACACTTTGATTTCGTGTATTTTCGTTGCATAGTACAATATTCACTAGGGAATCGAAGTATTGTAATGCAGCTCCGCAGTGCACCAACCGCTTCTGCTAATGTTGAAAAAGTATTTTTCATTGCTCTTTTAGTAACTGTTTACAGAGTGGTAAGATACTCGATGCGGTTTAATTATTTTGTGCGTTTAATATTTGTACAATGTGGTGTCTGACTTGACTTCTACACGCTTTCTGTGCTGTCAGAAAAATCGTAGAATATGTGTTAAACATTTTCAACATTATTTATAGCAGATAGTTCCATTTACTTGATACAAAGACTCGTTCTGCGATTTGTTTAGGATGTCTCCTTACATCTTAGCTAGTAACTATTTCTGTTAATATTAGTCTTATAAAAGGTTAAAATTACTAAAGCGTTGGCATTTTTTTTGGGTAATTTTAAATTGTGTATATGGTTTTTAGTTTGATGTAAATTTATTATTTAAATTTAAAATCAGTGTATGGCGATAACGTGGTAATTCTGAAGACTGTTTACAAGTAGTGTGAGCAATTTAAAAGTAGAAATGAGTCGGTTGAAGACGAGCAATGGTCGGGACGTCTTTCGTCCTCAAAAACATACGAAAACGTGCAAAAAGTGGCAAAAACGGTTCATTCAAATAGGCGACTGACTCTTCGAGAGCTTACCGAAGAACTGAACATCTTGTACGGGTCCAAGCAAAGTATTTTAACCGATAATTTGCAAATGAGACGAGTGAGTGCGAAATTTGTTTCTAGACTTTTGACTAGCGAACAGAAGGAAAATCGCATGTCAGTTTCCACGGAATTGAAGGATCGTTTTGAAGCAAATCCGGACTTCGTGGCCAATATTATAACAAGATGAAAGTTGGGTGTATAGATATGACCCTAAGACGAAAATTCACAGTTCCCAATGGAAAACGAGTGGCTCGCCTCGCCCTAAGAAGGCACGTCAGTCAAAGTCGAACGTTAAGGTGATGCACATTGGTGTTTTTGATAGTGAGAGCATAGTGCGATCAGAGTTCGTTCCAAGGGGAACAACTGTAAACTCCGAATATTACAAGGGCGTACCGCAACGTTTGCGAAACGATGTACGGAGAAAGAGACCGGAAAATGGGCCAATGGCTTCCTCCTTCATCACGACAACGCGCCGTGCCACACCTCGCTTCTAATCCGCGAGTTTTTGGCCGAAAAAAAGCACCGGATTTAGCACCGACGTCTGGCTCTTCCCAAAAATAAAAACCGTGCTAAAAGAAAAACGTTTTGACACCATTCCCGACATTAAGAGGCCCACGGCGGAACAGCTGAAGACCCTTCCGACAGAAGGCTTCCAATCATGGAATCAACATTGGATAAGTGCATCACTAGTCAAGGAGAGTATTTTGAAGGAGGTTGTTGTAAGCTTTTACTATTTGTTCGTAATAAAATTATTCACCTTACATTCCGGATATTTTGAAGGAAATAGATGTATCCACATTCAGGCGATTGAGGACAAAATTATAAATATGTCAAAATCTGTTAAAAATAGACATATGAAACACATATTTTACATTGGTTTTTATTTAAATGGAGAAACTAAACCCTTTTTTGAAGAGAAATGTTTTTCGTAAATTTTCTGAAACGGATCAACTTCTGTTTAGAGTTGGGCAAATTCTGACGAAAAAACGATGTGCATTTCTTCAACCAAGCCATATGGGTGGCAACCCACAAATTTTTAAATTACACTAGGGGTTGAATGATACCTCGCTTTAACGTTCACGTCATTTACAATGCAACGGTGTATTATGTTTTGAAGTCTATCGATTCCTTGTTGAGAAATTCGTTTAAAAATTGCAGTACAGAACAGATACGACAGTTCAGCTAGAAAACAATAATTTATTTATGTTAGAAGTCGTTGGAATTGGCCTCCTCCAATTTCTATTCAATAATACAAACGTGGTTCAAACCCACGACGTACATTTTGTAAAATTTCTGGCTTCACAGGTTAGCACGTTTGTGAGATCCCAGCTCACAGATTTTCTAAGGTCTCCGGTTTCGTTCTGTAGACGATATAACATGCGCCCCCCTGAAAAGATGTCAAGCGGTAATAGGTCAACTGATCGAACTGCCCATTCCATAGGGTCTCTGCGGTCCACCGACTGACAGGAGCCGCACAATGAGGTGGTGACCCATTTTGTTGGTAAACCAATTCATCTTCTATAAGATTTTTATCCTGTTCGAGGATTTCAGTGATCATAGAATCGGTGTTGTCTTCTAACAGGTTCAAATAATTGGTACCGTTTAAATTCTCGTTAAGAAAGAAAGGCCCTGCGATATGGTTACCAAGAATTCCCACTTACACATTTAATTTTTCTGAATATTAGGTGTGATGCTCTTGGTGAACATGAGGATTTTTGTCATTCCAGTATCTGCAATTATGCCGTTTAACATCACCGTTTAGGAAAACATGTTTCATCTGAGGAACAAATATTGTATGGGAAATTCTGATTTTCTACAATTTGTTCAGTTATTTCACAAAATTGTAATCGGCGCACCCAAGCGAAATTTCATGAGATCGTGGCCAAAGTACAAATTGCTGTTTATAAAAGTACATTTTTATATTTTTATGATGGGAAGGCATTGGGAAGATAGAAGTCATTTGATGAATCGTATACATAACATTTTTATGCATAATTATGTATAGTATTAATAAAAAATGCGTAACAAAAGTGTAGAAAACAGCACTGAGAAAAAATACCCGAAATTACCGTAATATTTATTGGAAAAGCATTAGATATACATAATTTGGGTGTACAATTTAATTGCTTAAATCGTATTATTGGTAATTAGTAACACTATTGATTGAAAATGCCAGGTAAGCGAAAGATTAAGATATTAAAGTAAAACATGTAAATAGGAATTAGGATGAACTAAGGAAAGTAAAGATACATAAATTGGGGTTTAAGACTGTGTTTGGTATATTGAGCTTCCTTCATTGTGATATCTTTTGTCTTATGTACAAATGCAATCGCATTGGCCTGCAAAATTGGTGACGTTAGATGAAGAATCTGCCACAAACAATTTTTTTGTAAAATTGGAATCACCTAATATTAACTGCACATGTATGAGAGAAGTCAGAAAAAGCGTTAGTTTCTGAAGTACTGGGAACTGAAAATATGAGTGGAAAATGCAATATCTTTCAATATATTAGCAGCATCCAATTGTCCTGCTCGATGTCACATTTGAGCAGCGTAACTTTGTTCTTCGGAGATAAATTCAGTTCGCAATACTTTAGTCTATCTTCGCTTAGACCTTTCACTACTGCGAAAAAACACAAGGAAACAATGTTGTCATTAAGCCACGACTGATTTTTATTGCTGCTTCATATTTCAAGATGCAGCAACTCATTTGCTTTTGTATTGTGTCGCAGAATACCCAAGGTTTGTTTCACCTCTGCTGATAACGTACTTCCGATAACCTTCCTTACTTCTTCGTATAGGTAATTACACGTCTCCATTGCGGATTGATGAAACATATTTGGAACGTGAGCTTGTAAAGGAAAGAATCTTCTACTTTTAAAACTCATTCTGTACAGTCTAAGGTATAAGCAAAAATTCACCACTTGATCTCGTTTGATAGACAATTTTTTGCTTAAAAGAAGTCACAAGGAAGATGTTCTTTCAATTACTTATGGAATTTATCAATATAGATATAATATAAATCTTTTTGTAAAACTAATATTAACCAATATAGCTATTGACTAATATGTGAAGAGACTCCTAGAACAAATACAACATTCATTCTAATAATTTATGCTTTTAAAATGTTAAGTGCTTATTCGCTGTAGACTTCTATGCCGTATTCCTTATTTTAGTTGCGTCTACAACTGTCACAAATGGAAACACAATTAGCAGCAGAAAAAGAAGAAAATCAAAGGCTGATAAATAATAGTGCGTTGAAATTAGATCAATCTGCGCTAAATGACACAGTTCTTGAGTGTGAGAGAATAAATGAGGTACGTACTTTCTTTCCCATGGTTTTAATTTTTAATGATAACGTGGGATATTTTATAGGACATGGATCGTCTTACAGAAAAGTTTATAGAAGAGCAAAGAATAAATAATGAATTGAGAATTCAAATAGAAGCGATAAACGATTTATCAACAAAGGTATTTATCTTTCACATTTATTTCTTATTATTAGTAATATTTTTGTATTTTTGCAGCCAATTAGTTGTAGTAAGACGTCTAATGGACCTTCAGTAACAGCAGAGGTTTGTTCTCTTTTTCTGTAGCATTTGACTTAATTAGGTCATTTTAAAAATCACATTTCTTAATAAATCATGGCACACATAGCTAGAATTAGGCTCGGTCTTCTAACTTACTTTTAAAGTTTCTAGTAGATTTATCTGCTTTGTTACTGAACAATTCGTCTTTTAACTACCTTTTAAGTGATAATTTTACTAAAAGGAACTGCTAGCTGGCTTGTAACTTACGGATACCACAAACTGCATTTTAACTTCTTACAATGAAGATTCTAACCTCAACTCCATCATTAAAACAGGTAGCTCATCGCAGTTGTCACAGTAGTGTAAAAGTTTATTGAGCAGTAAAAATAAAATGTATTTAATAATTGATGAACATCAAATTTCGACTGAAGCGGATTTAATAGAGTTTGCAGAATTGGTAAATCCTGCGAGGAAACATATACTTTTCGACCTCGAGCCAATCACATAAATGTTTGGGTTGACAAAGAATTTATTAGACGTTTTCGACTATCAAACATTTCGGTTCGGAATATTTTACAAGAAATTGAACAACACTTGCCCTGCGTGAGAGAGTAATATATAGTTATTCTACTTATAGGTAGTGTGACTATTTGAATATGCCAACGTCTTTTTAGATCCGTATAGAAGTAAATAAGTAACTCTGTAAAATTGTCTGGTCGTTTTCTTTCCCGTGTTTCAGTAATTGTGCTCTCCATTTTTCAAATAAAATAGAAATCGTTTTCGCTTATATGGCAATATGAAGTGACGTGACGAAGTGAGGTTATAACACAAATTATAAAAACAAAACAATCGCACTCCGCAGCTATCGCTCTCAGATTTAACACATACCGTCCGTTTCTGTTCTATGGGCGCATGCGTTTGACAACTTACAGTTGCCAACCTACTTTAAATTGATATTATATGCCTTTTAACTAAAAATAAGTTCTATACCATATAAAAGACGCATTTCTTTAAAAGTCAGATTAATCTGACTTTTAATTTAACATTACTTTTTAGTAAAGAGAACTTTAAAAACAAGTTAAAAGACCGGGCCTTAGTTGTGGAAACGGTTTTTTTCCCGAATTTAATTATTTGTAATACCTAAGCTAGATGTAATTACATATGAGGGACGTTCAATAATTAGCGAGACAAACTGCAATAGCGGGAAAGCTACTAAATATTATTAGATGATCTTTCCGAGGATCAAGTTGGCAACCTTACAGTTGATTGAATTTGTCAATCAACTGTTTGAAAGAAATAAAAACAAACATAACCTCCTTTGTTAATTTCAAAATGTCGGCTCCTCTCTGAGCTTGTACACAACGTTCAATGATAAGATTGTTGTTATCTGAAAGCGGCCGAAATTTAATCAGTAATTGTCGCGATTTTTATACATCTGTCATCGCGAATTTATGCCATTTTGCAGTGCGTCAGTCGGGACTTCAACCGGTCCGAAACAATGATGTCGGTAACACTCGTTCGGTTTGATTTAAACTGTTCAATCTATTTATACACGTTTCTGCAGCTTACACACTTTTCACCATACTGTTTCAACATTCTTGGGTAAATTTCAGCCGGCTTCACACCTTCGGATAACAAAAATCTTATCACTGAACGTTGCTCTTCCACGTGCACGTTTCGGGAGGAACCGACATTTTGAAATGAACAAAAGTAAGTTTGCTTTTATTTCTTTCAAACAGCTGACTTAATTTGTCCCAAAGGTTGCCAACTTGACCCACAGAAAGTTTCATTTCATAATATTCAGTAGTTTTCCCGCTAATGCAGTTTGTCTCGTTAATTACTGAACGTCCCTCGTAAAAGAAGACTTCAGTGTTATATAATAAAACTAATATATCTTTAATTATTACAACGACATCTGGTACTATAAAGCTATAATATTGAGGTTGAAGTATAGTAGTTTCAATATTTAGAAGCAATACAATCTTATACTTTTGGTTCCCGGGTTGGAACCGCGTCGTTGTCGTAGTTTTAACTGACGTTTCGTCCACACTCTTATGGGACACCTTATTCATTCGTTCCGAAGGGGTTTATATAGGGCTTGTTTTGGGCCAATGGAGTGGAAATGTTACGCGTCGATGAAGCGGACATGTTATGCATCGATGACGCGTGGCGGTTGCTAGGAGGTTTAATCAGCTGGGATTTCCACGTATGATGCAAGGGGTAACCATCTTCGCGATTTAAATTGTTGGGATGTTTGAAAATCTCTCTAGATTCGCGGATCTTTCTACCATAATAGTGAGGATTGCGAGATCAGATGCGGATAGAATTAAATTGGATTTGGTGGCCAGTTTCAAGTCTATGCTCAACCAATGCGGACCCGGCTATACACGCAACAGCCGCGTACAACGCTCGTGCTACATAACAGGAATGCTAACGGATCGCTTTGCTTCACCGATGTACACACTACCGCACGAACATGGAATCTGGTAGACACCAGGGGCTTCCAGATGATTACGGTCTTTAACGGGAAAATAGTCTGAGAGCTTGAAATTGGGTTTAGAGATGGTTTTTATGTTGTTCCTGAAGAGAATCTTGCTGATGCGATCGGTGACACCATGAATGTAGGGTAGATACGCTTGCTTACGGAAATTAAAGTTAGATGAAGGCAGTTACTGTAGATGAGAATTAAAAAACGATAGGAAAGTGTTTAAAGATTCGTGTCCGTGGGGCCAGATGACGGAGGTGTCACCAACGTACCCGTACCAACACTTTGGCTTAAGGTTGCAAGATAATAGGGCTTGTTCGAACGCTTCCCTAAAGATGTTGGCGATGACAGGAGACATAAGAGATCCCATAGCTGCGCCTGAGACTTGCTCGTAGTATAACGCGTAACATTTCCGCTGCATTGACCCAAAACAAGCCCTATATGAATCCCTTCGGTACGAATAAATCCCTAGTCAGTGTGCTTACAGCCCTGAAGAAACATCGGCCAAAGCTACGACAACAACGCGGTTCCAAACCGGAACCCAAGAGTATAGTATTATTGGCGACCGCGGAAGCCTACGGAGCAATACAATCTTATTAGCGTGTTTCTACTTGAATTTGAACAGTTCTTAGAAGTCTATATAAAGGAACTGTATTGGTAGTATTAAAAATGCCATTGTACTAACCATGCTTTAACATTCAGAAACTGCTTTCAACGGCACCTAACGCAGCAACATCAGTAAATGAAGTATTAATTAAAAAGATTAAAAAGAAAAAGAAACCTAAAAAGGTATTAGAAAATAATATGTATTGCATGCAACATTACATGAAAATAATGTTTATGGAAATGTTTAGATGTATATTTGTGAGTGAAAGGATAAACTACATTGAAATGAGGTAGTGTATGAGTATGGTATTCGATAATTCTGCTATTTTATTAACTGCCGTTTTGTTAAAAATTAGCAATCGAAATCATCAAGCATTGTCATGAGTTTACCAAAGTACAGCCAGTTAAAATGACACCTTCAAATTGCAGCCAAATTAAATAAAAATCTGCCTAGGTAAAGTTTTGCCATGACACCGATACCAACTTGCGTTTTTTTAAAGTGCACGTGTAAATGATCCTAAAACTCGAAAAATATGCTTTGAATAACCAATTATTTGCTAGTCATTTGCTGATTTTAATCCTTAAAATTCAGTTTGATTTACTAGTAATTAACTTGTTTATTTAACCAATGATGGGTGTGACAAGCACAATTATAACTAATATGCCCTTTATACAGATATCCAGTTTTAGCTCAATGATTGAATTTTCTATATTAATTGTGGAATGAACATAAACTTTAATAAAATCAGGAAAAAAAAGTTAAAAAAACACTAACATTTGACGGGCATGACATGTTACTGTGGCAGGTGTGACAGATTTATTAATCCTATGGAATGTCCCATATGGAGAATTAAACAGATTTATATCTTCACTATCAATTTCACTCCGATTTTCAGAAGGTGCATTTTATACACACCTTGTGGAAATAAAATTTACTTTTTTATGTGAACTAAATTATTTCAAAACTCAATCGCTAAAAGTAATAGCAAGTAATCAAATAGCGCTTATTTTAATTAAATAAAAGTCTTAATACATATAATAAACACCCGGCTGCTATAATTTGTTCGAATAACCGGGACAAATACTTTTGCTCACCAATGTGCTTTTGCATTTGAATTAACGGAATGCATAAATATCTAACGTATATATGAACAATTTGTTATTGCGTGATCTATATGTGTATAGTACATTTTAGTAGTTTGAAACTTTCATTTCTTTAATAATATACTCAGTGACAGAAATTGCTAGAAACAGCTAGAAGGGGTTGGAATTTCCGGATGAAATTTGATAGGAATATTCACCTATGTAAAAGTAATAAATGATCAAAATTTAGGAGGAAAATCTTTATTAGTTAAACAAAATTTTATAATAATTGTTAATAATGTGTGGGGCCGCCTCTCTGATTTACACATTCATTTACACGCTATGGCATTGATTGAATAAGGTGGTTTATCTCGTTTTGAGGTATTACCTCCCACGTAAGTTGCACCTCATGTCTCAAAGCCTCTAAAGTCAAAGGAGGACGCTGCAAGTTTCGCAACCTTCTACCCATTATGTCCCATACATGTTCGATGGGAGAAAGATCTGGAGATCTTGGAGGCCAGGGCAAGAGACTAATCTAGGCCTGTTCAAAGAAATTCAAAGAAAACCTTGCTACATGAGGACGTGCATTATCTTGAGCCCTTGTAAGTATGGCAGAAGATGTGTTCCAACCACCTCCGTAATGCACCGTTGTGCTCTCATATTGCCTCGAATGAACACCAAGGGAGACTTGCTGCCATAAGTAATCGCACCCCAAACCAGAACACCCACAGTGCGGTGTACGAGCCTCTCAACGGTAAATCGAAGATTCCGTCGTTCACCCGGTCTTCTTCTGACTCTCTGACGACCGTCGTGCATGCCTAAACAAAATCTTGATTCGTCACTAAACACAACACGACGCCATTCAAGATTCTGATGAGATCTCTCATTGCACCATTGTAACCGTTGCTGATAATGTTCCGCAGTCAAAGGAGCATAAGTTGCAGACGATATGATGTTAACCCAAAACTGTTCTAAGGGTTACATGGCGACCTTCTTCGCCAAACTATTGGTCACCAATTGCCCGCGTAGAGGAAAATCGGTCTCTAAATGCCAGTTGTCTTAAGCGACGATCTCGACGCTCATTCGTTCTTCTTGAAGCCCCGGTTCCTCTTCTACCACGTTCCTGGCCATCTTCAAACCATGCACGACACACTCGCATTACAGTAGACCGATTTCGATTTACACGGTTAGCAATTTCCCCAAATGAAAAACTAGCTTCGCACAAACCAATAATTCGGCCTCTGTCGAATTCGCTTAATTGTCGATACACTGCTCGTCTTCTTACTCTAGGCATAGCTAACACTTAACTGAACCGCAGTTCAATGAGAACAACAACACAAATCGAGAAAGTTATAAAAAAACACCGCAAAAAAACATTCAATATGAGTACTGAGAGAGAGGTAAAAACCTCAATAACAACTTTATTGCTTCACTGATCATTTATTACTATTACATAGGTGAATATTCCTACCAAATTTAATCCGGAAATTCCAACCCCTTCTAGCTGTTGCAATTTCTATGTCACTGAGTATATATGAGTACATGAGTAAGTAGTTTTGTTTTGTAATTTTCTATTAGCAAAATGAACTCATTGGTCATTGATTAAAGGAATACAATAAGATACGTAGTTATATGGAAGGAAACGTGACAAGAAAGTATAGCTAATAACAACATGAAGTAAAGTTTGCAATATAGTGCCGGTAACGTCTTAAATTTCATCAGCGGTGTAATGTGATTAATAAGGTTGGAAAAAACATTCGCAAGGCAATAGTAGTCTTAACTAGTACCTTTTACACAAATTGTACGTTTTTACCATCTTACTATGTTAAAATGCACAAGATGCGGCGTCAAGATAAGTGAGATTAAAGATAGGCAGCCCGTAACCACCAGGCGAAGATTGAAATTACGACGAGGTAGAAACGACGTTCAATTTCTTTTTACTACCACTCTTGTAAGACTAGATGTAAATATTTTGATTTTATGTTTTCTTCACTTTTGAAGGTAAACAAATGCTTTAAGTTCTCTAATGATTGCTAAATACGTGAATAATTATCACCACTTTTGTAAATTCATTATAAATTTATACTGAAAAAATTCAATGGATCAAGCGTTTTTCTCCTATTGCATGTTATATTAACATAGCATTAAGTAAGAGAAAGACCAACTCACTTTTGTAATGCATCAAACATGAGGGGTCCTCCTTTTACCATATTAACTGAATATTATTCAATCAAAATCACCATATAATCGCTTTGATGCTGATAACGATAGCGTTCCCTTTACAAATATTCAGTTTCGGGCGCAACTGCTAAGACACTGAACAAATTCAAATAATAATCATTTATTTTGTTGGTTAGTTACGTTGTCGTTACGTAAATTAACAAATGTGTTCCTCTTCCTAACATCTGATCACTTCATTTTCAGTTGAACTGGTTCACTTTCTAATCACTTGCAAATCATTTTAGTTTATAATCACTTAGTTATTTTGTAAAAGGAGGACGCCTCTGGGATTAATAGTTCCTTCGTACCCTTAGAAGTAAATTACAACTTAAGGTAGCATCTGTATAAGAAGGTGAACAGTAGATTGCGCATTGAAAACAGAAATAAAAACGATTTTTTTTGTAAATAATTGAAGGAGAAACATATTTAAAATAAAAAATAGTTTAATAAACAAACAATGAAATTATAACTAATTGCCATCAACCACCATACATGGACGCGTTTCGCTGTCATACAGGTCTTCAGCATGTCTTTGTGGAAGATGACAATTTAAGTTGATAAGTCGTATATATACGAAGTTCATGATAACTTATATACAAAGACATGCTGAAGAGCTGTATGACAGCGAAACGCGTCCATGTATGGTGGTTGATGGCAATTAGTTGTAATTTCATTCTTAATTAATTACGTTTGGTGAGATACCACTTAGTCGAGTTGCTACCTTCGCAGAAACACCGATGCAACGTTGGTTGCTCACTTCTGTAGAAGTCGATATAGCGTTTACTTTCGACATTTGCAGTGATTTGGGTATATTTAATTATATACTCTCATCCATACAAGTTATAGTTTAATAGTTTTTATTACTGCAGGTGTATTTTCTAAAGTACATTTTTTTTTATTAGTTTTTAAATAAATGAGCATAACGCCCAGTACCAACAGAAGTTATCTTTCGTGTGGTGGGTTGTTGTTCTAGAAAAGGACCGTTTTTTTTGCGAAACAGACAGGGAAATTACATAGAATGTTGAAAGTATCCACCATTTACGCGAATACACGCCACCCTATTCGCTGATTGAAATTTCCCCGCAAATCAAAATTCTGCATCTTTATTGTTGCAATTTCGTCTCTTTTGTCGTGCTTCATATTGCCCCAAAAAAAAAAACTAGGACATTTCAGGCCAGGCTGCGTACAGACCATGATATACGACCATCACGCCCAATCCACCACGGATGTTACCTTGAAGAAATTACGGACATCACGTGATACATGGGGTGGTGCTCCATCGTGCATAAACCATAGCTGTGCGCCAATCGCCTAGATCTTCCAATAATTGTGGCTATGTATTTTCCAAAAGGGTTAAATACGATTGTGCGTTGATTGTGGTAATTCATGAGGCCCGAACGAAAAAGTACCCCTGTCTCTCAACATCTGCACCGTTTCATTTATGATATTCGTCGAGCTGGAAACCGATTACTGTAAACGCGTCTTGTTTCTGTTGTTTCCCCTCCTGCTTCGTCAGTACTAAAATCAAATCAATTAACTCCTGCGAGATATACTGCGCCATATCATACCAAAAAACTATACTGCACTCTAGCTTGCGTACAACTGAACGGAGCGCTGTGCGCCGTCACTACCGTCCGCTGAACCTACTACACCATTCAAATACGAACATACGTTGCACATTCGCCGATTAGAATTCGGTTTTATTTTTTTCTCTGGTATGCTTAAGACCCCTGATGTATTTAACCTTTAGATTCCGTGTGATTACAGCTATTACCTGGAGGCTGATTGCAAGTTACTTCTGTATATGTAAAAACGCAAAACTAATATTCCCCTTTCACGTACATTTTCGATTTTCCATGTTTCTGCAACGTCGCCTGCGTCAATACCTCGAATAATTGAGGTTCTACTGCTACTTGAATGTAATATTAATAAACCAGAATTTTATAAGTTAACATACTAAAACAACATCCTAAACATTTTCTTCTGCTGCTAATTTCAGTGGTTGTTAGCAAATCCTATCTAAAATATCATTTCTGGGCTTATGATGTCGTCCCAGTTACCTTAATACCACATTCAACTATGTATATTTTAAGAGGGCAACATTCACTGATGCACTGTGGCTGCGGGGCTGCAGAACAGAACTTTGAATACCTCATGTATTTCCGTCGCATATCATGTACTTGACAAAAAAATTCATACAAAAATTGAAACGAAACCTCCTATTTACGTCATCACCAGCCTCTACTGGCAACACAACAACAATGTTATAGAATGTAGGCAGGGGCGCAAGGGTAGTGGATTAGAGAAAGATACATACAACTTTGGCCAAAAGTATTAGACACCTTGTAAAAAGCTCATTATCTTGAAAAATAATAATGTTTAGATAAAAACGAAAATACGGGTTGTAAAAAAGAATATATTTGCTAAAATATTAATATTTTGTACATCCTCCTCGTGCCCTTATGACTGCTGCAACCCTTTTTGCCATGTTTGCCACCAACCTCTTAACTTCCTTTTCAGTTAGCGCATCCCATTCTCATTCTGCGCAGAACCTCTTTAAGCGTGATTTGCGAAGTTATTGGGTGCTGTCGAATTCGGCGTTTTAACAGAGCCCAAGTGCTCAATTGGATTTAAATGGCGACTGAACAGGCCATGAAAACAGTTTAATGTTTTCTGTCATCAATTTTATTGTGGCACGGAATGTAGCGTAGGGGCATTATAATGTTGAAATTGGACGTTGTCCATGTTGGCATCCCCAAGAAGTTTGCTACAGGAAGGATGCAATGCATTTCTTGTACATTTATGTCGCGGCTGGAATTCATCCTTCCCTCGGCAAGGACCATCTCACCCACTCCCCCGCTTGCCATGCTTCCTCATATCATTACTCTCCCCCCTCCGTGTTTTACAGTTGGTACTGCACACTCGGGAAGGAATTGTTCGCCTACCAGGCGGCAAACAAATGTGGCACCCGGGGTGCCAAATACCTGAAAGTAACGAGGAAACTAGGTTAAAATTAAAAACTGAAATATTCAGTGTTTTGGTTAAGTATAATTAATAGTAAAAACTAATGAAATAACGCACCTGAAAGTTTGGCTCATCAGTAAAGCTGGCCACGCGCGGTACCACGCAGTAGTGTAGAGTCGACCAGGCCTCGCGTTCCACTAGAGTTATTCTGCTAATAGAGATGTTTGCTGCCGCAAATAATTTCGCTCATCTTTTAAATAAAAATTAAATAACACGTGCTCAAACACTTACCAATTTAAGAGTCCTCCGTGAAATCACAAAGTGAATAATGTCTGTTAAATATCTGCAACATTAGATATGTTTCAACTGTTGTTTCGGCAAAACTAGTACGGCATGAGGAAAAAATGCGTTTATATGCAGAGAACGAACGTTCTACATCTAGTGACGTAATATTTACGTAAGTAAAATAATCTTTCAAATAACTTAACGATTCTGTTGACGCACCTTCACAAATGTGTCTTAATGTGCCAAAATCAGAATTTTTCTCAAAAACACTTTCAAATTTTTCTAGAACAGAAACATTTTTTGCGTCTTCAATCGCGCATAGCTGCGCGTGAACATGTTGCACTATTTGTAGAGATTCTTCTAACGGCACCGCAGGATTTTGTAACTTTTCTATTGCATCTGCTAGCCCGAAGTAATTGTCGTGAATAATTTTTAAATCCATTTTCACCTGACTATCTTGAAATTTCGACTGGCTTTTCTGGATAGCGGCAGCTTCCTTTGTATCGAATTGTAAAACCACGTTCTTAATATTGTCAAAATATTTATGATAATAAAACGCGGCCTGCAACCATGTTCCCCAACGAGTTAGAATAGGTTCTGGTGGCTCTGGTATACGGGTATACTGCTTTGGTATGCGCTATTAAAGCGTCTACCTCAGGATAACATTTTGTGATACTATCCGCCACAAGATTGAGAGCATGAATTTTACACGTAATGTGTAACAAATTAGCAGAATGCTTTTTAAGAGACCGGCATACAGAAAACATGTTTGCAGCACCATCACTCACTAACATCAGGAGTTGGTTTGTTGAAAGTTCAAACTTGTCCAATGTATTTAACACTAACTTTGAAATTACTTCGGCAGTACACTGTTGTATTCGTTTGGAGACTAATTGAATTGAAGGTGCCGATTGATGAGGTTCCAATTTGCGTGCCATTACATTAAGAACAGAATGTTTCTTCCGATCTGTTGTTTCGTCGACACATAACCACAATTTTTGATCTTTCAACTCCGATTTTATTTTTTGTTCAATATGTTCGCGCGCAGATGGCACAATTCTTCGTAACGATGTTCGACTTGGTAATTTGCACTCCGAATAGTTATTCCAAAAGCAGATAAATGGTTCCTTGTCTAGTAAATTAAACGGTATATTACGTGCGATAAACGTAACGCATAAATTAAATATAAATTTTTCATTGTCTCGTGCGCAATTTCTTTTTGAGACATGCTTTTCACTATTTACTTGTCGTAGACAATGTTGTCTGGACCAACACATTTAATTTTAACACCTTCATATATTAAGTCTGGAATTTCTGCAATAAATTTCCGAAGTTTGTCCGACCGCGGTCGTTTTGCTGACGAAATCATAATTTTTCTAGGACAGATAAACAATTGCGCAAATGACCGGCAACGAAAATGTCCGTACTGCTCCGCAGACGAAGTAATACTACCGTTCCTCTCGGTCCGAACTGATTCTACGCCAATGCGCGGTACCGCTCGTGGCCAGCGTTACTCATCAGACCACAAGATGTTTGATCAATCTTCCACCGTAAAATATTGGTGTCTCAGAGCCCATTCACAGCGCGCTTTTTTATTTTTCTGTGATAACCACGGTTTTTTTTTCTCGCTTTGCAACCCCTATGACCAGCTTCAGGTGTTCGTGCTGAAATTGGGCATCAAACGTTCTCCGAAAAAGTCGCAGATAACTCAGAAGATGTATTTTTTCTATTAGAGAGTGACTCGCAAATTAATATTATGTCCATCCTCTTGTCTGTTAGCCGTTTTCGTCCAGTTTTTGGCCTGTTTTGATGGGATCCTGCGTCTTGTTGACGTTTCAGCGTGTATTGTACAGCACACCGCGAGCACTTTACGATTCTTGCAATTTCACTCTGAGTCTTTCTTTCTTCCTCTAAAACTTGGCTAATGGTGAAAAACCGAGGCCAATAATAATAATAATTAATGCTGGCCACGAGCGGTACCGCGCATCGGCGTAGAATCAGTTCGGACCGAGAGGAGCGGTAGTATTACTTCGTCTGCGGAGCCGTACGGACATTTTCGCTGCCGGTCATTTGCGCAATTGTTTATCTGTCCTAGAAAAATTATGATTTCGTCACCAAAACGACCGCGATCGGACAAACTTCGAAAATTTATTGCAGAAATTCCAGACTTAATATATGTAGGTGCTAAAATTAAATGTGTAATCTGTAAAATCCCGTTAATGTGTTGGTCCAGACAACATTGTCTACGACACGTAAATAGTGAAAGCATGTCTCAAAAAGAAATTGCGCACGAGACAATGAAAAATTTATATTTAATTTATGCGTTACGTTTATCGCATGTAATATACCGTTTAATTTACTAAACAATGAACCATTTATCTGCTTTTGGAATAACTATTCGGAGTGCAAATTACTAAGTCGAACATCGTTACGAAGAATTGTGCCATCTGCGCGCGAACATATTGAACAAAAAATAAAATCGGAGTTGAAAGATCAAAAATTGTGGTTATGTGTCGACGAAACAACAGATCGGAAGAAACATTCTGTTCTTAATGTAATGGCACGCAAATTGGAACCTCATCAATCGGCACCTTCAATTCTATTAGTCTCCAAACGAATACAACAGTGTACTGCCGAAGTAATTTCAAAGTTAGTGTTAAATACATTGGACAAGTTTGAACTTTCAACAAACCAACTCTTGATGTTAGTGAGTGATGGTGCTGCAAACATGCTTTCTGTAGGCCGGTCTCTTAGAAAGCATTCTGCTAATTTGTTACACATTACCTGTAAAATTCATGCTCTCAATCTTGTGGCGGATAGTATCAGAAAATGTTATCCTGAGGTAGACGCTTTAATAGCGCATACCAAAGCAGTATTTGTCAAATCACCGAAACGTATTCGCGAATTTCACAGAGAATTTTTATTCGCTGACCTTGCGTTAGTTGTCGCTTTTGAAGCATTTTAAAAGAAAAACAGTCTAAACTTAAAAACTAAACAAGAAATAATAAAAACGCACTTGGGATTCGCATTGGACAGACATTCAAATATGACTGACGTTATTCTAAAGGATGCAGAAAATACATTATCAGGTAAACAAATGTATTATTGCTTCTTCAGAGCTTAAAGATTTGTAAAACCCCTTTTAAATTTCCCGACAAACCTACCATAAACAAACCAAACCCTTTGGGAAGTAGGTAAAGTGGTATCTTAATAAATCAATAGTGACTAAGACATTTGGCCAAGACTGTTGTGTCACGATATTTTACATAGGGTTACGCTTCTTTAGTATTCCTTTATTCAATGATAAAATATAAAACATATATGTTGCATTGGACAGTATTATGTTGTAATGTATGCTTAGAACAAATATTGAAATTTGTAAATTATATCTATGAAATGTAAATGTAGGTTTCTTTTTATCAATTACTTTTCTTTTCATTACCTAAATGCATGGGTTTGTGCTTCTCATTTCACGCATGTGTTATTATTTAGCGTCTAGCGTTTCCATTACTCTAATCCTATTTTTTTTTTCCAGAATAATGGGAATTAACGAAGAGTGTGATCCAGAAAATGATTCAAAATTTATTTCTATAAGCAAAAAAATGTAATCGCAAAAAAGGAAAGGTGTATTAATTTATATTTTTGTAATTAGTATCTCGTACTATACTTACTAATTGATCCAACATTAAGTTATCAATAATACGTTTTATTTTAATCGTGATAAATTCATTCCTGCTTCACTTTATTAAGCTACATGTGCTGTTTACATGTTTTCTATTCTTTTTGTTGCGTATTTTTTGTGCAATGTCTATATACATATTTTGTTGGTAAAGTCCCAATTATATCACTTATATGTTTTCAGTGTATTACATACAGATTTATAATTATTTTTTAATATATTATAATTATATAATAGACAAATGTCACAACAGGTAATCTATATTATTTGACATGATGTACTACAATGGTGCTGTAATGCTGGAGCCATTTCTCTTTTTTTTTCAACTTATTCTTCACGTAATATAATAAAACATGGTGCCTCTCGTTATAAAAGCAATTTTTATAACAATGTGTTCCTTACTGGGATTGTTAATGCCCGTGAGAATATTTGTATTCATTCTTTAATAGATTATTGTTTGTGACATGTTTATAAGTAAGTTACGCTATTGCATACAAACATTAGTCATAAAAAATGCTAAACTAAATAAGGATTTGTGCAAAAGCAATTTATTCGGACGAAAAAATATTATAAAAGATTCTTGAATTCTGCGTACAGATGCATGCAGAATAATTGCCACATAAAATTATAACTGCATTTGTAGTATATTTTCAACGAACAAGTAGAGAATGTACTATACAGATTTCATGGTATTTCACTGAAGGTAGTTATTTGCAATCTTTCCCCTTATCTAGGAACTAAATTATATTCATAGATTTATTAGAATAAACTAAATATTTAAAATATATTTCGGTTATTAAAACCTCATCGTTTACAGTAATTAATCTAGAAGATTTAAAAATACGTATTAAGATTTTCCTAACTAGCAAAGCACTAGTACGTACTAAGGCTTAGATCTTGCACATGATAAACATAATAATGGCTATTTTTTGTTATTTTATTATTGTGTTAATTTGAGATTCGCTCATTTTAGAAACGCATATTAATAGGTGATAAAAATGTATATAAGAAAATTAGTTCCCAAATAAATATTGAAGACGAATAAGTTCTTTATGCAATTGCTTTTCATTGCGGAAATCGTATACAACAAATGTAGAATTATAAGGAAATTTGAAAATTATCCCCTTCTAGTTAATAGTTATTCTGCATGTAACTGTATGATAATAAACCCAAAAGACTAAATCAAGTAATGAAATTTTAATAAAATGCCTATGTATTCCTAGCTATAGTATTTTCTTATTAAGGGATGGAAATATTATATACTTAATAACTTGTACGACACCTTATTATGATATAATATATCAAAATATCAATAAATAAAGATTTATTACTCTATAATAATCATGTGGCTTTATTATTACGTTAAGGTAAACTGGGAACTTCAATCGAAGCTAGGGTCAGTCTGAAGGACCTTGAACCCTTTTATCCTTTTATACTAGAGCTGGCTCTGGTCGCGCAGCTCGGGGTTTGAATGGGGGAAAGATGTAAAAACACGCAAGGTGGGTCGTCATTTTAGTGATATGACGGTGTCGTGTTAGGGGTCTTGGATGGTCGTCGGGGGCCTTGGCCGTTGCTCAGCGAAGAAGTCTGCTGGGCGGCGGGTCCTCGCTCGAGGTGGGGGGTCTGTCCTGGGGACGACGACCATCTGCACGCTGGGGTTTTCATTCCGGAGGGCCCTTTCACACGCGGATCTCGACGAATCTGTCCATTCGTCACGTACCAAGGGGTGTCAACGATGATTCGAAGAGTCCTGTTTTGAAGACTTTCCAGCCTCAGAACCCCGGAGCCGCTGGTGACCAGGCCAAGGCGCCGTAGGTCAGCAACGGCCGGAGTGTCATTAAGGTAGCGTGAATTTAGATAAGCGGTCGTAAAATGTCTCTACTAATACGGTTTGTTTATGGTTACGATGCAGTTTTACGCATTCAACCTGTATAGACACGAATTGTTGGAGAAATTATTTTATATTTTTTGATATACAAAACATTTTTTGCGTCTTAAAAGTGTGAAGTAGTGGTTCTATTTGAGGCACAATGCCTAGGATAACCCAATTAAATAGAAGTAAAGTGATTTCTTTACACGAAGGTTATAGCCAAGCGGAAATAGCAAGACGTGAAAAATGCTCTCGTTCTAGTGTGCAACGGATTGTAAAAAAATACAACGATACTGGTGATATAGTGGATAAATCCAAATCTGGACGCCCGAAAAAGCTTACCGATGCTGATGCACACTGTCTAAAAATTATGGCACTTCAAGACCGGAAAAGAGTAAGCAAAGAGTTAGCGCGCTATTTAGAAGAAGCCACTGGATCTGTAGTACACCCTGCTACCGTAAGGCGTTCTTTAAAAAAATCCGGATTGCGAAGATGTGTAGCTTTAAGAAAACCTCTTTTGAGACGAGGCAATAAAGCTAAGCGGTTAAAATATGCAAAAGAACGTCAATCCTGAGGAGATAACGAGTGGAAACAAGTTTTATGAACAGACGAATCTAAATTCCAATTGTTTGCATCAAACCGACGTCAGTATGTTAGACGACGTGTTGGTGAATCACTTTTGGAACCGTGTTTGCAAGCAACTATTAAACATGGAGGTGGCAATATTCAAGTTTGGGGGTATATTTCTTCGGAAGGTGTTGGTGACTTCATCAAAATTGATGGGAATTTGATTGATTGATTGATTTTCCTACCAAAGCAGGGCTGGTCTTTACATCCCTAACACTGAAGCTTAATAGCCTATTGTATTATTCCTGCTTTGGTTTTGTTTTACTTGAACAGGTTAGTCCCCGCAATCAGGTTTACGAGCCTATGTAGTAAATCTTTCTCCATTGGTAGTTCAATTGTTCTTCGCATAGCGAATCTGCGTTGAGCTAGCGCTGCACATTCGAAAATAATATGAGGGGTTGTTTCCTCCTCCTCATTGCAAAGTCTACATAAGGGTTCATCTTTGTAGATCCCCATCTTATGCAAGTGGCCTCTCAAACAGCCATGTCCTGTTAATAGACATGTTGCTGCCCTAAGCTGCGTCAACAAGAAGAAAACGGGGTGCTAGGAACCATGACAACCGCCACAAAGCCCGGATTTAAATATTATCGAGCACGTTTGCGATTATCTCGACCGAAAAAAAAAAAAACGAACAGGCCCCAAAAAAACCTAAACGAGCTATGAGATATTTTACAGCAGGAATGGAACAATATTCCCAACGAATTTATCAAAAAACTACATAATATTCTTAAGCAAAGAATAAGAGACACGATTAGATTTAAGAGTGGCCACACGAAATGTGAAAAAATTGAAGTCATTTTACCAAAACATCACATTCTTCGCATCTTGTTATTTTTGTAACATAGAATAAAGCATATTATCATCAGGTAGCCTATTTATTATTTTGTATTAGTTTTACATAAAATACACTGAGGTGCGTACCCGTTTCTTCTGCACAGTACTGTATATCTTTCACAAAGTTTCGCCCACGATAATAAAATAAACTAAAAAAAAAACCGATATTTCATAAAAAAATATAACTTGTTAATCCAACGCATTAATTTTTTCCTATTATCGCAGAAATGTATATTATAAAAATTTGTGTTTCTACTTGAAAAGTATAAACAATGCAACTAGTTTACATCGCAGCTTTGATGCTTGTTTTGCAATCGAATGCAAAACATGAAATTTACGAAATATGGCAAGCTCGCACACACCTGCACTTACCCATTTTAATAACTGGTATTCTGGTCCTATATAGTTTTACGTTTGCCGAATACACATAACTACCATCCACTATGCAGTGTGAATTTTTGCTATCAGTATCTGTATTTTGAGCATAAATGAGAGATCACTTACATACCAATACCACGTTTCGTTCTTCTTTCTCTGCTAAAAATCTATGTTAGGACCAGTTTATAGTATTTTACTAGTTTGAAAAAAGAATTCGTTATGCATTTGTATTACATACAATGCGTTTAGGAAATGGTCTAAATTTTAGAATCTGTTTCGCACAATTATTGTGTGCAAGTGTAAAAACAACGTTTTAAATATGCCAAAGCAAAAAGTATTAAGCGCAGAAAGTTTTCATTAAGGGCAATGGCACAAAAATTAAGTTCAACGGCACCAATGAAGCGTTCTAAGCGCCCAAAAATACCCACCAGACAAAGTAATTTAGGAAATCGCTGTTTTACAGCTTCGTAAATTCGAGTTGAATATCAAACGACTACGTCACTGACAATGATATTTTATAGCAGATAACGTGCTGAGGTTAGCTAATTGAGATCATTAAACCTAGAGGTAGATGTGTTTACGAAACTAAATCGGAATAAACAATGCGACTTATTTCTATAGAACTTGAAAATATTTTAGTTTATCGGCCTTATCGTTTATTTTTCTAATAATTGTATTTTTATTTGAATGTATATTTTATTACAACGAGGATATAACCAACTTCACGATTTTAAGTAGGACTGGCACTGCAGTGCCTACCGCACGTGGCTATCAATCTCGGGGTCCCGGGTTCGAACTCGCGTGTGCCAACGCTTAGAGTGAGATTTTTGGGATTTTACTCGCCCCACTGCAAGTACTAAAGGTAGACATCTTAAGACTCTCCTAGAGTGCAAGGGGATATCGGTTAGGCATGTGGCCGATACCCTCGTAATTGGCGAAAGCTGTTGGAGAAGGTGAAAGCATCAATTATTATCGTTATTGTAAAACAACCAAATGCGATGAAATTGATTTATTGGTTATTTCCATTTTTTTCCTTTTTAAATAACAATTACAAAAATGCACGTATTTGTAAAGTATGCTGTTTGATCGAAACCAATAATCCTGTTACGGAATGAATAATGCGCTAAAGAACATAAAAATAAGCACTTTCTTCAATATAATGATGTAAATGTTAGAGGACATTCGTCAGATATCATGAAACCATTCATTTCCATATTCCTATTATTACATACTTAAAAGCGATATCGGTTTATTACTATTTAGATTTAGACTTTATATTTACAAATATAACGCAACACTTTCCTGGAAGCCGAATGTCTCCACCTAAGGCAGATAGCGCAGGATTTTCTAGTACGTTTAAAAAACAATCACATTGGCGTATAGTCCAACTGAACGTAGAGCTGCCGAACACCGGCCGCGGCGAAGATCATATGCGTATGAGAGACAACATATTTCGGATCGACATTCTTCGACACCTCTAATTTTAAAGCACCCACGTATACGTCACTGCACAGAGTCCAAAAATGCGGTTCTTGCACTGAATAGACTCCCGGCAAACCGACAACTTTTTGATAACACTGGGGTAGTACGTTATCAAGCGCGTACGGTTGTCTCTGCATTAAAATCACTATTGAGTCTTTGATCAAGCTCAGCACGCTCAGTATTATCAGAAGGGCTATGAAGATTGAGCAGATCGGATCGGCTATCATCCAACCGAACATCTGCATCAATACCGCTGAAAGTATTACGCCGACGCTTCCCAAAGTATCGGCTAGGATATGAAGGAAAACACCTTTCATTATTTGCGAATTACTGCCCAACATGTCGTCATCGTGCGAATGACCATGGGAATTATGGGAATGACCATGGTGAGAAGAGCCGTGGGAATGTCCGTGGCCGTGCGATCCACCATGCGAATGCCCGTGTTGGAAGGCATATATGCCCACTAGATTTACAAGCAACCCCAACACTGATACGACAAACAATCTCTCATGTTTAACCTAAAAAAAAAAAAATGTACCAATTAATGTTATATTATGTTTCGTTCTGTATGTAGGTTAACAATTTACCGCGCTTGTTGAAAAACATCTCTATAAATGGAGAGTAATTTTTCAGAAATCGGTTAGTCAGGACGAAAACCATGACTAGATTATTCATGACAATCAAGACTGATGTAGTCATGACTGCTGCCTTGAGATTAGTTTGCCCGTGATTAAACCGATGTGATTATTTTTATGTTTTTTAGTCATGACACATGTAGGTTTGCATTTACATTGTCAGTATAAAAACAATGTTACAAAATAAAATAAGTTTTCTGCTGGAAAAAGCAGGATTTCTTTAAAAACCTTAACGCAACCGTCAGCAGTGAACGTATTGAACTTTTTTGTAAGGCTAGCAGATATTAACGTAGAAGCTACTGCACAAAATATAAGCAAATACCCTGTACATAGCCGCACCCCATACTAAATAAGCAGTTCTGCAGTTTTTTTCATGATTTATTTAGTACACTTTAATTTGTAAAATTTTCTTGGGTAAGTTGAGACTATTGGATGTTCCATTCTTTTTTTCTAAATCAGCTTCAAAAATACGTACATTTAATAATTTTGTGTGGGTCTATGATATGTGGGTTTAGACGTTTTGCGTACCTTTTTAGCGATTGAGAGTAAAAAGAAATCAAACATAGTTATAGAGACATCATTTTATACGCATATCTGGTTTGAGTTGTTTCCCTTGTAGACGACTTGAATTGCGCCCAATGGCAGCTGGTGGTGATGTAAACGGGAAGTAAATTACAACGCTTCGATTTCCTCGTGTATTTTTTGTCAAGTACAATGTACACGATATGCAACAGAAATACACGAGGGCATCGAAGCCTTGTTCTAAAGCTCCACAGCCGCCCCTGATTGCACCACACATTTGTATGTACGTTTCACACAATACCAAATACACTTGCTTGCTCTGCCGAAATCACGTGTTGCCCGCTAGAATTGTCGTCTTCAGAATGCTGTTACACAATATTTATTCATCTGTTTTTGGCTAACTACTCATTGAAAAATAACAGTAAAGAATTGTTATTAAATTAATGAAAATATAAACAAGTGCAGGTGTACTTTAGTTAATAATTAATAAAAATAGTTAACAATATTTTAAGCTAAACAAAATTAAAATAAGGTAGGTAAGTAGGTATAAAATCACAATATTTTAGTTCGAATTGTAAATTAGTGACAAACTTTCCATAAAGTTAAACATCAGCATCTCTACTAGATACAAGTCAATTCTTCACGAAAAGAAAATTGATTTAGGACGATTGTTAAGTGATTGATTTACTACAATGTCTATAATACTTAAAAATTCCCATATCTTCAAGTTTTTTTCCCAAATTTTAATCAATTTATTTAAATTTGTTTCAATCTTACTAATGAGTAACAAAGTTTTATTACTTCTCTGCATATCCTAACACTTTTTTCAGTTATTTATGAGCCAAAATTATATATGTAGTTAGCAGTATCAAAATCTCCCACATGAAACAAGCTATTTCACCAACTGCTCGATCGGTACTAGCGTTAAAAGTAGTGGTTTTACAGTAAATAAACGTTTTAAAATTTGAATTAAATTAGCCTAAAAAAGTAGTAGTTAACGTTCATTCCTCTTAGCCCGTGTGGACGCGCGCGTGGGTAAAAAATACCCGAGTCATTTTTAAATCGCTGTATATTTTTGAGCAATGAGTTTAGACGCTTTATCACTTCAGTACCTTCCTAAAACAGTCTTCTACATATGACAAGGGATTCACACTCCACTTGAGTTAGTTGTTTACAAACATATCCTATAAAGGGTATTTATTACCCAGCGCGCGTTCAAACGTAGCAGTTGCCGTGAGTAAGTGATTGAAAGCATATATGCATACATACTACAATAGGTATATACTGTGTTTGTAGTTTTATTGTGTGTATAATTAAGGACAAGATACAATAATCTTATATCTGTTACATAATTCTAGGTAAGTAATGATGCAGATGACATTGCATCTGTTGAGAGCGATTTAGATCATTTTACTGAAAGTGATTATGACACTAATAGCGAACAAGAATAGGCAACTTCCAGTTCCGATGAATCTGATAATAATATTCTTCTGGCAATGCGTGTACGTAATGAATACTTTTATGGTCGTGATGGCACTAACAAGGGAACACAGGGAAGTGTCCCTCACCGATTTAAATGAAACTTGGTGGGTTTGTAGACTGATGCAGTAAGAACAACGGTAACTTTCATAGATGCTAAATCGCCCGTTTTCGGGGATGGGGCGGCCTACAGCCAACGCTACCTTTCGCTATTTGCTTTAATATCTCCAAAACTATAAGACATATCAAAAAAAAGTTAAGACAAATATATAACTGTTTTATGAGTACTAAAGGATAGCGACAATAGTTTGCCTGTCATAGTTCTTGTTTTCCAGAAACCTCCACCCACCGTATTTTTTTTAAATTTTAAAATTTTTATTTGCTGGAAAAATACACAAAGTTATGCAGAATTCACCCATATATATTAAACATGCTATAAAATAACTCAATTTAAAAAAAAACACTAACATACGAATTGAGTAGGTATACCTCCGTATGTACATATGTATGTAGGTATATATGTAAATAATATTACTTATTGTTATTGATGTGAACAAATCGTAGAGATACTTATCTAAAGTATCTGTCTAAATATCTTTAATACTTTTTAGATCATTTATACCTTATCATCATTACATTCCATTATTTATTCCTCAATTCCTCATTGAAACTTCAAGTGCTGATTTTCACGTGCAGATTACATGATTTCTATAGTATTTAAATTTTATCTAGATTAATGTAAGTATTAGGATATCTTGTATACCATAAATGCTTTTGCATACGCATATACATATATAAAGCAAGGCAAGTTACAATTAGTACTTGCAGTCTTCAGTTTATTGACGACGAGTACGTTTCGCAATTAGGCTGTCGAAAAGTGTTTCTTGAAGTCATGAGAATCAACGTTGCTAATGTTCATACAATTCTTTTACTTTCACCTTGTGTAATAATATTGAATACAATAAAAATATAGTACCTAAACTAGACTAACTAACTAATGAAAATGAAGATAATTAAATTGGTACCTAATAACAATTTTAATGACAATAATAATATTTATAAGTTTTACGTGTATAGTCTCGATTATCCGAATAGGTTGGGACCTGGACCTCGGTTCCCCCTCAGATAATCCGAAGAAAGGCAAAAATAAATAACAGGCTACTCTGCACAGTTATTGCAATAATGGTAATCTGTGTAGAAATGTTGAAAACAAAGAAATTGCTTACACCACGCACAACGAAGAAATGCAGGTTTGCCACAAATACTGCATAGTGGTGTACTTTGTAAATCCTTCGGGAAGCAGAATCGGACAGGATTCTCAAAACTTCGGTGGCCGATCTTCGATGTATCCACTTTTATACCACGCATACTTAAATAGATTGAAGAACCTCGGCGATGATAATTGATTATATGTCAAAGATTGTAACCGGATAATAGTGTTTCTTTGATGTAGAGTTAAATCGTATCCCATAAGCAGTACGTCATCTGAAAAAGTCCTAACAAAATTTTTCCATATTCTAAAACCGTAGACGTCTAGAGGCTGTACCATTGAAGTTGTCTTCTTAGGTATTGTAAAAATATCGACTTTTTTGTTCGTTGGTACTAATTGTAAATTGCTCACTTCTTTAGGACAATGCCCACTCCACGAATCCAATAACAAGACACTTTCAGCGTTAGTATTTGGTAAGAAAACATCTGTAAACCAATCTTTAAAATGCTGCGAGCTCAGTTTCCCTGATGTTGATGCAGATATATACACGTTAATAGGCTTAAAAAGTGTTTTTTGTACGTTCGGTCCAAATTGACCTGTTGTTTCTTTTAACACAAGAAAGAGGGGGATAATAGTCGTCCATTTGACGAAATTGTTGGCATGACTGTGTAACTATGTGTAATAGATGATAATGATTGCACGACCGCTTCCACTGTTTTTGTTCCAATGGCGGACAAGCCTCGACCGGAATGTATCTCTAAATTAAAACCACTCTCGTCCGCATTGTAAACGTTGTCTTGTCCAACAACGCTAATTTTAGGTTTAATTTCATTAACAAATCGCTCGGCTGTGGATCGTAATTCGTCAACATCGCTATGAGTGGATCGTGTTATAAACTTTGTTATTTTACGAGAAACAATTCTATGTACTTTTTTGAAATGCCATATCCACCAATGACTAGCTTTAAATGAATGATACTCTATTTCATCTTTTGCCTGTAGCGCCCATCTGCGAAGATCTATGTCGTGGATAATATTTCCACTGTTTAGCGCTTCCTTAAATCTTATCAGAACATATTCTGTAACGTATGTACTTTTGTCCTTGTTGGTGCCACCCCGGTCAACTCTTGCTTCCCATCTCTGAAGTTGCCTACTTGATTTTACCTGGAACAAATGGACGCCAAAGATACAAATGCTATTATTAGTATTGATGTATCAAACTGTACAAGATATCTTTATGTACTAGTTTTAGAAACTTTCCCTTACGTATTTAAATGTTTAGATAGAATAAGAAATTTACGTATTATATTACCTTTCTAAATCGATTTTGGACAGATTCTAACGAACGTCGTTTCGCTTTTCCACTTTTCCAAAACTCAACGGCTCGCGTTTTATATCCAATATCAGTTGAACTACCTCCTTCTTGGGGTACACAGTCTTCATGTTCATAATCTTCATCATATTCACTTCTATGGTTCAACGAATTGCGGTTCCTGTGGACCAGCCAAGTCTTCAAATTCCAGCGCTACATCTGCCTCAAATGCAAAAGATGCCTCTTCTTGAGCTCTCAGAATGATATCCGTTATAGCTTCGTATAACTCTTGTTCTTCATGTGTTATAGGTGTATCAGCGATATTTGCAACAAGGAATGTTGTACGTAGCAAATTCAGTACATCAGCAACGTTGATTCTCATGACTTCAAGAAACACTTTTCGACAGCCTAATTGCGAAACGTACTCGTCGTCAATAAACTGAAGACTGCAAGTACTAATTGTAACTTGCCTTGCTTTATATATATGCGTATGCAAAAGCATTTATGGTATACAAAATATCCTAATACTTACATTCAATGAGGAATTTTATAAGTATAACGGATAATACGCTAATCGAATACTTTTAAAAATAAATAATGGAATGTAATGCTGATAAGGTATAAATGATCTAAAAAGTATTAAAGATATTTAGACAGATACTTTAGATAAGTATCTCTACGATTTGTTCACATCAATAACAATAAGTAATATTATTTACATATATACCTACATACATATGTACATACGGAGGTATACCTACTCAATTCGTATGTTATTGTTTTTTTTTTAAATTGAGTTATTTTATAGCATGTTTAATATATATGGGTGAATTCTGCATAACTTTGTGTATTTTTCCAGCAAATAAAAATTTTAAAATTTTAAAAAAATACGGTGGGTGGTGGTTGTTTCTGGAAAACAAGAACTATGACAGGCAAACTATTGTCGCTATCCTTTAATACTCATAAAACAGTTATATATTTGTCTTAACTTTTTTTGATATGTCTTATAGTTTTGGAGATATTAAAGCAAATAGCGAAAGGTAGCGTTGGCTGTAGGCCGCCCCATCCTCGAAAACGGGCGATTTAGCATCTATGAAAGTTACCGTTGTTCTTACACTGCATCAGTCTACAAACCCACCAAGATTCATTTAAATCGGTGAGGGACACTTCCCTGTGTTCCCTTGTAAGTGGCAAAAGCAGATTGCTTCGAAGAATGTAAGGACTAGGTCTGTCAATATAGCATCTCGCCTGCCAGGTCCGACGTGAAAAGCAAGGTCAGTTACTAATCAAATTGAAGCCTGGCAATGCATTATTACAGATGACACAGAACTTCTTATAAAATACACAAATATTTACATTGACAAAGTGAAAGGTAATTTTTCTAGAGATAGAGATGCCTCGCCAACAAACAGTGTTGAAATAAGAGCTCTTTTTGGCTTTCTCCATTAGGCTGGAGTTATGAAGTCAGGTCGTCTAAATTCTCGTCAATTGTGGGCAAGAGATGGTTCTGGTTGACAAAGAGATAGATGACGAACCTGCACCTAAGCAACAGAAAGTTCTCTCAGGTAGATGTAAAGACTGTACGTCAAAAAAGGACCGTAAAACTAAAACTCCTTGCGCCTTTTGCAACAAACTTATTTGTCGAGAACATGTAATTCCAGTATGTAGATGTTTCGAACCATCGACAGAAGAAAAAGCAAATGACGACGACTGTTAGATTTTATAGTGTTGACATTGACTACTGTATTACGTATTCTATTTGGAGGTTGTTTTCCATATTTGATATAATTTCAATAAATATAATAAAGAAACGTATAATTATATAAAAGGAATTTATTGCCTGTTATTATTTTAATCCTATACTTTATTAAAAGATGATATACATTCTGGGTAAAAAGCCGTTGGTATATATTTTTGTCTATGCTTTTTATTGCTTCTAAGCTATTGCTACAAATCAACCTATAAGCTCTTAAAGTTTCATTTAAATCTGAATTTTCGTCAGATGCGACTACTCCGTTGGTGAATCCCTCTGGCCCGCGGAAATACAATATAACTGAAACGTATGCAAAACGCCTAACACTAATTCTATGAGATATAAAAATGACTCTATAGAGCTGGTATTTTATGTTCGCAATCTTTAATTCTAACCACAACAATTCCACTTGAAATTACATGAAATAGGATAAGATAATAGATAAGCTAAATATGAATATTTAATATGATGCATTCAATTTATAGGGCTGACTTTGCAATCACCTTAGAAAGTGGTAACTGATGTAATTAAAATATCTTTCTTAAGTATTTTGTATAATTCTTATTACTATTTCAAATTGATGCACTCAATCATTTTTTTTTAATTTAAAGTGTGGAAAAGGGAATTATTTAGTACTAACATGATAAAAGCAATCCGCTTCCTTTTTAACCCTTTCAGTCACGATTTATTAAAGTTAGTTAATTAGAACAGCCTTGGAGTTGGTGTCCTGTATCAAGGACACAGTGAGCAAAAGGGTAAAGAAGTCAAGCAAGCTTCTTAATTCATAATTAATTCATTTTAATACATATGCATACTCTTGAAAATGTATAGGTTAACATATATTAGTTACTTACTTCAGGTGGTTCAATTGCTCTTTCTACAGCTTCGGACATTATAAAAAATGCAATAAATAGCAAAAATAATCCATTTACGAAACCAGCTAAAACTTCCGCTCTTACATATCCAAAAGAAAATTTATCATTGGCTTTCCATTTTGTTATTACAGATGCTGCTAATCCTGCTAGCAAGCCAGTACAATCAAAGAACATATGGAAGGAATCAGATATTAAACCTATCAACCATAATTTATTGTAATGTTTTTTAAATGTCACTTATGAAACTTACCTAAACTGTTGGTCCAAATACCATACAATAATTCCACAAATGCAAAGGATAGATTCAACAAGAGGAAAAGGAACAAGTTCCTAGAATTCCTATCAGAAAATATCAATCGGAACCACCCATTCAATTTTTCCTTAAGACGAGATCCAATACCTCTATTTAGTGTATCCTTGTGTGAAAGAGGAAGCATTGTATTTATGTAATTTAAAATTAATTACAAATTTTAACTAGTTAATATGTGATCTGTTCATTGTTTTCTTCACTCCAGTTTGTACTTAGCCAAATATCAATCAATTTATCACTTTTCCATTAAAAATAAATAACAAAAAGTATCACAACATGTGGATAAATAAATATTTGTTACTTAATATAAATAAATTTGAAGTGCATTACATTTAACACAGCCTAAACCGGCAGACAACGCTGACACCTGGACGAATTGCCATGTTGTCAAAAATTGACAACTGTCAAATTTTGTGCTTTTGTATTTATCCTAAACATTCCCCTAGGTATCGCCTTGAAAACGGTGTAGATTGACGTGTTTTGTAATGTATATTTCCATTAACAAAAGAAAATAGTAATATTCTTGTTTTATTGAATTAAATTCGTTTAAACCCTAAATAATGATACTTACATGTTAAAGAGATAGGTAAAGATGCTGTATTTTAGAAAGTGCTGAAGTCGATTGGTACGCCTGATATGTATTATTTCCGTTAGCACCTTTTCCGTTTCTTTTCTACACAAGTCAAGATGGTGAGTTGTTCTAAAATTTTTTAATGTATACATAAATACAGATTCGTAATTTAAATACCTTTAATTTTCGTTTGCCAAAAATGTAGTTATTATATATTTTAGTAAACATTTATTAACTTATTTACGGTATATAAAAGATTTTTGAGTTGGGTTATGTAGAAGCCATGTGTTTTGTGATGAATAAGCATTAACTAGATTAAAGTCCTTGGTAGTGAAAACTGATTTAATGAGTCTGAATATAATCTAAATGAGTTATATAGGTATCTGTGCATAGAAAGTGTACGTAAAAAAATGTTATTTTCAGCCGCCAAAGAAGGATACAAAGGGGTCTTCAAAACAACCCCAGAAAACGCAAAAGAAAAAAGAGGGATCTGGAGGTGGCAAAGCTAAAAAGAAGAAGTGGTCTAAGGGAAAAGTTCGTGATAAGTTAAACAACCAAGTGCTTTTTGATAAAGCAACATATGAAAAATTGTTGAAAGAGGTACCACAGTATAAACTAATCACACCCTCAGTAGTTTCAGAACGTCTGAAAGTTAGAGGTTCACTAGCTCGCAGAGCACTTATTGAACTTCAACAAAAAGGTATGTGTATTTAAAATATGGATTTATAGTATATTTAAATATTATATAGTTATATTCTTTTTTTTTTTTAATGATAAAAAAAATTGAAGAAAGTAAAAGATGTTTAGTGTGAAATAAGATTACATTTTCAATATTTTTCAGTGATGAAAGTATTCATTCTTGATGTTACCATGACGGTATAAAAACTGATTTAATGAGTCTGACATAAATAACGAAATTTTTGCAGTTTAGTATTTTTATAATGATAAGTATTTACTAATTATTTTTGTTTATTTTCCAGGACTTATTAAACAAGTTGTTCAGCACCATGCACAGCTGATATATACCAGGACAACAAAGGGTGATGATCAAGCTGCATAATTTTATGTAGAATTACATTTAATAATAAACAAAATACAAAAATCTATAACTGTTTTATTTCAGAATAAGTTTGGCAATTCAGTTATAGATAGGTATTTATACATATGCACAGTATTTCAGACTTAATACCAAAAAAGAAAATTTGTGATTTTGCACTTGATATAGAAAAGAAAAAATATATTAACTATAGTCAAATGTATTGGAAAATTATTTCCAACATAGAGATAAATTCACCAAAAAATTGGTAAAGGCGCTTAAGCGAATTTACGAATTTATTCTATATCTCTGTGAAAGAAACAGAAAAAGTTGAGTAATTACTTTTTTTCTGATTTTAGAAGCGAATTCTACGGATTATTTGTTGGAGGTAAACACGGTCACAAAACGGCTGATTTTACGCGGAATTGAAACCATGTTGAAACATATTCTTTAATTCACACATGATAATGTAGACATTTAAAACTTCAGAAATCTAGCAGCCCTATGTGGTAAGTTCGACAGTGTTTTAAAAAAGAATTCCGATTACACGAGATTAAGACAAATGTGTGGTGGGGCATCTGCAGATTCCTTAACTAACTCTAAAGATTATTTTAATTATGCCTGTCTTACTTCGGTAGATGTGGAACCGTCTTTCTCTAAATATAAGTACATTTTTTCGTCGCGGCGAACATCCTCCACCGAGGCAAATGTGGAAACATACCTGATGGTGTAACTTTATCAACAAGCCTATCCGCTTTATTAAGAAGCTCCGTTTATTTTTTATATTATTATTCATTGTTACGTTATTAAGTACAACAGATTTTTGAATAACTACTTTGGTTACTTTTTACAGTTATTACTAGACTTGGCCACACGCGCCAACAGGCAGCTGCGTCGTATTTGTACGGTTACATACAAGCCTCAGTGTAGCTTCGACCTTCCATTAGCGCGGTACGTGTTGTTTAGAAATGTTGCGTACGTCGCGCAAACAACCCAAGGCGGACCAAGTTAGAGAATTTTTAGCCGAAATTCCTGACTTAACGTATGGCGCTAAAATTGAATGTGTAGTATGTAATGTCCCGTTGATGAGTTGGTCCAAAAGGGACTGTCTACGGCACGTAAACAGTGAACGGCATGCAAAAAAAACTTGCACAAATTTATATTTAATTTATGTGTTACTTTTATTATATGTAATATACCGTTTAATTTACTAGACAAGGAAGCGTTTGTCTTGTTTTGGAATAACTATTCGGAGTACAAATTACCAAGTCGGACATCGTTACGAAGGATAGTGCCATCTGCTCGTGAATATGTTGAAAAGAGAATTAAATCGGAGTTGAAAGAAAAAAAAATGTGGTTATGTGTGGACGAAACGACAGATCGTAAAAAACATTCTGTCGTTAATATAATGGCACGTAAAATGGAACCTCATCAATCGTCACCTTCAATTCTATTAGCTTCCAGACGAATACAACAATGTACTGCCAAAGTAATTATAAAGTTAGTGTTAAATACATTGGAAAAGTATGAACTTTCAAGAAACCAACTGTTGATGTTTATGAGTAATGGTGCCGCAAACATGGTTTCTGTAGGCCGGTCTCTTAAAAAGCATTCTGTTAACTTGTTACACATTACGTGTAAAATTCATGCTCTCAATCTTGTGGCAGACGGTATCAGAAAATGTTATCCTGAGGTAGACGCTTTAATAGCGCATACAAAAGCAGTATTTGTAAAATCCCCGAAACGTATTCGCGAATTTCACAGACTGTGCCCCCTTACACCTGAGCTACCAGAACCTATTTTTACACGTTGGGGAACTTGGTTAAATGCTGCGTTTTATTATCATAAATATTATGAGAATATTAAGAATGTGGTTTTACAATTCGATCCAAAGGAAGCTGCCGCTATCAAGAAAAGATAGTCGGGTTAAAACGGATTTAAAAATTATTCACAACAATTACTTCGGACTAGCGGAGGCAATAGAAAAGTTACAAGATCCTTCGGTGTCATTAGTGGAATCTGTGCAAATAGTGCAACTTGTTCACGCACAGCTATGCGCGATAGAAGACGCAAAAAATGTTTGTATTCTAAAAAAATATGAAAGTGTTTTAGAGAAAGATTCTGATTTTGGCGCATTAAGACACATTTGTGAAGGTGCGTCAACAGTTGTTTCAAAGAATATTTTAATTACGCAAATATAACGTCACTAGATGTAGAACGTTCGTTCTCTGCATATAAACACATTTTTTCCTCGCGCCGCACTCGGTCTGTCGAAACAACTGTTGAAACATATCTAATGTTGCAGATATTTAACAGACATTATTCGCTTTACGATTTCACGGAGGACTCTTAAAATGGTAAGTGTTTGAGCATGCATTATTTTTTTATTTAACAACTACGCGAAAGTATTTACGACAGCGCGCGTGGCCAACTCTAGTTATTACATCACATTTACAACACATACCGTTTTCAAACAAAAGAAAAATAACGACAATAAAAACACCTCAGCGTGTGCATGTATTCGCTCTATTTACCAAACATTATTGCGTCGGCTTCAATTTTTTACTCTGCTGTATTGATTTCAAAATACGATGTCTGTTGTGAGTCACATATACACCTATTTATAATAAGCGGCCCATGCGTCTGGCTCCGATTCTGTTACGGGGACCGATTTGGTCCGATCTACTAATGACGTAGATACTTCAACTTGGAACAAATAAGTGCAACGCAAACGAACACACCTTATGCAACTACAAATTCTAGGCAAACGAACGCTGTATGTTTACAGTTCATTGTGCAGTTCATGTAATGCATAACCTGTAATGCTGTTGACAACCGATAAAACAGATTTTCTTTTATTACGTGGCGATGAAAATGGAAGAAAATACTTTTTCAATTGCTAGCACAGACTTTTTCTGCATCAAAATTGTTGAAAAATCTATCAAAATGTAGGTAGTCAAATCATATTTGAATTTGCCAGTATTACATAAATTTGCAATAAAAACATAATTTCCAACTTAGAAAACTGTTCCAGTTATGAAAACGATTACCTATGTTAAATGCATAACAATCGTTCTCCACATAATAATCACAGTTCGATGATCTTAGAATTTTTGTTGTCCACGAACGCATGAAAAGCTAGGATTTAAAACAGCTGATCGTTTAGTTCAATTTGCACCTCCTCCAGACCAAGTAGTTAGTGCAAGTTCAGTTCAGTTCTTGTACCATACAAGTTAACGAACACAGTACAACTAGCATTTTTGTTAAACAAACGGCGGACTTGCACCGAACATATTCCGTACAGCAAACGAACACACCTAATATACGTTCGTTAGGCCTGCGTGCAGCTGTACACAACCATACACCTACTAGCACTGACCACTCCAGTGACGTCACTTCGCACTACACCGAGTAAAAAGTGCAGCCCGAGCGAACAAACCTAAAGACTCCTTACCCACTGACAGAGAGGTGGCCAGGGACATAAAAGGAGTTTAAGAGTGGCTGTGGATATGCAACCAATGCTACCGCAGTGATTTGGCGATGTATATTTTGTAATTTATTATACTATACATTTTTTTTATCACTGAACATATACCTTCCATGCGTAGACGTGTTCTTTTTATAATTGAACTGTGACGATAAACGTCCCATGCATATCATAGCTATGTTATTCCTATGCGTCGTGCTGGGTATCGGATAGAATTTCCCCATAGCTTTACTGATAATTAAGTTGCATAAACACTGACGTTCTGCTTATCGATATGGCAATCCATGTCCCTTGAAAGCGACCTATTGATTACTATGCAAATACCGATCTATAGCTGAGTTCGGATATTCGTTCGGAGCAGATCAAGAGTATAGAGCACGTGGAGGGAATTAGGAGTAGAGCAAAAGTCAAGAGACTCAAGAGTGGATCACGCTCAACTCATACTCTTAAGCTGAGTTCGTAGAGCAAAAGTGGATCACTCAATTCATACTCTTAAACGAATAGATGGAGTAGCTGTAGGACATTCATGAACGCGAAGGAGCGCGAGTAGGGTATTTGGAGTAAATGGAGTTACTCCGAACGAATACTTGAACTCGCCTTATATGTATTGATTGGTATTGATGTATGTGATTTGTGGCTTTGTCTCCGCACTTGTCTCCTAACTAAAGCGTTTTCGTCTCCAAAAATATGTATCCAAATTAGTCTAAATCAGTCCAAACAGGTCTGAACAGGTTCAAATAATATAGCCGTATCATTGCATGCGATTGGAGTATTGGTTATCTGAAAGCTCCATCTGTGATATTACCTAAATTCATTTGAATTTGATCGTGAGTTACAACTTAGAACACGAAATTACTCAAACTTTGGCAGAAAAGGCTATCTTAAGCAGTTTTTTGTTTAGGTTTTCGTAAAGATGAAAAATGTGGAAATACTAAAACTGCAAAATGAAGATAAATCATTAACATACCATGTGAAGCCAGAGTGGAAAGAAGACAGCTTTAATTTATTAATACTACTAGAAGATTCTAATGCATATTATGCAGATGTAAGTTTTGTGAAGCCAGCTTTTATAAATATAACGTATTTTTCACTATGTTTTAGGTTACTCAGGAACATCTACAAAACTTTGCCAAACAGCATTCGCAAGGTATAGCAGACTATTACAATCAGGTCCAAATATACATAACACAACCTAAACTAGATATTTTATTCAATGTACAGCAATCTAATAATTCTACCGAGTTTGTCATAATACGCAAATCCGCGCAAAGAACAGTTTTATTTTTTTCTACAAAATTGAAACAGGTTCATTTTAGAAGTTATCAAAAAAATCATAAATTTTTTACATTGTAATTTACAGGTCAATTTTCAAGAGAGTGTATTCGGATTGATTGAGACTTTATATGAAACAAATGTAACACTTTACGAAGATTTGGAAGCTTCTAAAACCAAACAAACCGAATTGGTAAAAGGTAATTTCACAAAATGAAATACTTTTTAAATTAAATATTAAACCACATAATTTATAGAGAAGCAAGCAAGTCTGAATCAACTAGCCGAGTTCGTAGAATTAAAAGCTAATTGGGAACAACAAATCTTCAGTAGCTTTCTAATTCTTTTAAATGAGAAGAAAAGAAGAATACAATTTCTTACAAATTTACTGCAACGTAGAAATATTAATCCTGATGAAATTCCTAAGGAAGAGGAAAAAATGGCAGTATTATTTAGAAAATCACCATCACCAATACAGAAGAAAGTAGAAACACTTTCACAGTCTGAGTCTAGTTCAGAGTATGAAACAGACAAAGAAGAAAATAAAGACTACAGTGACTATGATGATGACAGAGACAGTGATGGACCAACACCAAGTACATCAAAGCAAAGTTTAAACGATGACGATGATCCAGCACCAGTCCTCTGTTTACCAAAGATTGAAACAAAACCAAAAGGGAAGCAACTTCCTCAAAAGGTAAAACAGCCTCTTGAACTTACACCTAAAATTTTGATGGACAATTCGCAATCTACCCAAGAAGTTGCAACACAGGAACCCCCATCAACGCAAGATCTAATAAATAATTTTTAATGTTTATATTTGTATTAAAATATTGTTGAATATTTTTAATAAAAGAAAGTAACATATTCTTATCATTATATGTAGTAATACAGCAAAACTAGACTTTACTGACTGTATACATACAGTGGCGTAGCTAGAGATGGGCGGTTCTCTCCAGTTATCATTCATCCACCCGCGATTTAAAAAATTTAATTGCGTGCAGATTGCATTGCCAATAATTGTAAAAATAGAGGCAGTATGTCTTTATATTGAAGAAAGACTGTCATATTGTGGAAGAGGTAATAGGTCTGGTTATAAGAAAATCAGACGACATTGCAACAAAACAAAGAGTTTATCGTAAGAATCGAATGGGTGGTGAGGGTACCACAGATGCAGGACTCACACTGAGAGCTGAAAATGAAAAGAATATATTAGAATGTCTTGACCGACTAAATCAAAGTCCATTCAAGATATAACTATATTGTTCAAGGTTGTTCGGACAAATACTTTGATATCAGCAAACATGGAAGTGTTAAAAATATCCGTAGCCAAATTTGCTACCTTTTACGATGAGATATAAGAGAGAGAGAGCTTCTCCTGGAGTTATTTGGATTGAAAAGACATCTAAAAGCACCCAGTGTGATTCTTTGAAATGATTGTCTAGTATTAGATTTTTTCTATTTAATTGCGAAATGAGATTTTGTGGAATCCCTCCCAAATCGTACAGACCCACTAAAATTATTTATAACAATGAATTGCTTCGTCCGAATGGAATTTTAGCAAATTAAAATTAATTAAAAACTATTTAAAATCTATAATGGGCAACATGTGACTAAACAATTTTCAAGGTTTCATTTCTGCGTTTGCAGCTGTTAAAGCCAGAAACAGAGATATTTTAAAAATATTTTTTTCTCAGTTTTCTCTATTTTCAATTAAAATCACACTTTAGGCTTATTGGATTTATTTTATTTTATGTTGAACAGTTTTAATGAGGTGGAACCATCTATATCCGCACCCATGCCCACGCCACAAGTACAAAAGTGAGCAAAGAAAGAAAAGTTGTTTTATGGTTTTTGTCTAGATAATCCTTATTTGAACCTATTGCACAGTGTTAAATAGATATCCACCTGAATATATTTGACCATTGGATAATAATAGCTTGGTGGATGTGGTACATATGTATATTTGTTTTCAAAGTAAACTTATGGTTAATCGGAAATGATGAATAAATACAGCCCTGCATGCCCGCGGATAATTTGTAGATGAGGATAATTTTTATTGTTGTGGATGTGGATATACTGTGCGGATACCGATACGGATGCAGATCATGCGAGGGATGGATACTTATAGTAAAAATTAGTGTTGGGCGATTAATAAAAATGCGGATAGTAAAAAATGTCTCCGTGCAGGGCTCTACCAATAAAGCTTTGATTTACGATTTCAATGATACAAAGTTTACTATGCTTTTGTTCAATAGCGACCGTGATATTTCATTAAAACCAAGTTATTATACTTAGGTGCGCAAGAAATACTTATATGCTGTCAGAATGATTATTTTAGAATCTAGACGTTCAAATATCGAAAATGGCAATTATTTAACGGAAAAACAACCAGAAATTCTGATAACGATTGGTTTTGGTAATAGCTTTAGAACTCGGCTAAATGTGGTATTAGATTTACTAGACCTTTGTTCAACATTGACAGAGATATTGGATAATATCTTACATAGATAGATAAACAATGTCAATTTTTAACTGGTCAATTTTCAATTGCTAAGACGTTCAAAATTACGATTGTGCTCTTCTAGAATATGTGCGAGTCTCCAAGTAAATTCTTGGATAACGTTTAGTCAATCTTATTAATCACTGCCTTAATTTCTCCAGACTATAAACCATAAATTTCAAACAAATGGGTTAAAAAAAATCTGGGGACTGCTCAGAGCATACAATAAATTCCCACGCTCGATTGATATGGAAATGTCATTCCAAAAAATCCGAATATTTTAAGTATACTGAAGAAAACTATAATTTTCAATTCAAAATGTCTGTACAAGAAATTTGTTTAAATAAAAATAAAATGAAATCAGGCAGAAAATATTAATCGACGGGTCGAAGAAGTTTGGTGCATAGCCTTTTGAGTGTTTGTGCATATGAATCGACGAAATCTAAAAATTTCCTTATATAAATCAAACTAAAATATCTTAGCGTATTTTTTCAAATCAAATTATCCTGTTTTGGCCAAATCAGTAAAAAAACATTTTTTTTCCATTTAAGGCGTAAACATCTTTTAAAAATGCAGCATTAGATTATATGTACAGGTACCACAAATTCTACATGGTCCTAAATTTAAATATAATTAGAAATTGTAATAATAATTCCCATTTAAAATAAACAAATTGACGTGATCTTCTTTGTTGCCGAGTAGTTTCTGTTGGGGCCTTGAATTGCGTTCAGATGTCATACACACGTTCAATATTTTTGAAACATATTGTACATACATTTTATTTTTTTAACTGTTTCTAATTTCTTTAATATAGTATATCAACATTTTCTTAATTGCCTACTTCTCCTGTAACGTAAACCACTTTTACGACCATTTATTGCCGTTATTACGTATATTTATTCAATTCTTTCAAAGAAATATTTAGAAATCAAATTTCCCTCTCGAAACGCTAGATATCTACGTGCGCGTTTGCCACTTTGGCATTACGTCAGTGAACAAAGTTGTTGCTGTACTGTCCCTGGTAGCCATTGTTCTAAATTCGCTTATTTGTCTTAATTTATTGTGGTTTATTGTCGTGAACTGTGCTATTTGTAAAACTAAAGTTAAAGTGTATATTTATCAGTGTTTGGACTATTTCGGTTATAATATACGATAAACATGAATCCCGAATAGTGAGTATTGATTTATTTACTATTTGATTGTAGTAACATTATCCAAAATGGTGATATTTCTGCTGAAAATTACGCAGTTACTTTCTTTTTCTTGCATACCAATTAATTTCTACCATTCTCGAGACCACTTCCGTAAAACAAAGAATCAATTTTTTATCTAATTCTGTTCTTAATATCCACCCACAATTGTTTTAAAGATTTGGGTGTCAACGTAAATGACTCAACGTGATTTTCCCTACAATACTATACTATCTGAAAATAGTGTAAATTCTTCAACTATGAAGAATGTACTTTACTTCTTTTTAGGAAAAAAATTACAATGTTTAGAGCAGACTACATATTTAAAAGAAACTTTTTTGTCAAATTGATTATTACAATCATATAGATTTACAAAAAAATATCACTTTCTACCTTGTAAAAAAAGGCTCAATTTTTTTATCTAATAGAGTACTCGTAGTTAAATATATTTTTGTAATTTTCATTGGATTTTAATGTCTGTTAATAGGCAATAAAAGATAATTTGCCCAACAATGCATTGATTTAAATTATGTATTATTTAATTATACATTAATAAACATTATTTTCATCTGAGAACTATTTTATTTTCAGCGATTACTTATTTAAGCTGTTATTAATTGGCGATTCAGGGGTTGGAAAATCATGTCTACTACTTAGGTTTGCAGTAAGTATGTGTAAATTAAAAGCGAAATAGTTCCTATAAATCTTATTTTTTAGGATGATACTTACACAGAAAGTTACATTAGTACAATTGGTGTAGATTTTGTAAGTTGATTTATGTTGGTTTTAAAATCAATATATTTAATTGTACTTTTTACAGAAAATCAGAACAATAGATTTAGATGGAAAAACAATAAAACTACAAATTGTAAGTATCCTGGTTTACTTAATTTTATCACTCTTACTTAACAATAAATGTAATATATGTACTGAAACAGTTCACTAAAACCCTTACCACAACACTTAATTCGTACTGGACGCACGTTTCGATAGCCAAGCTATCATTATCAGCAGCAAGACTGAACTGCAGTTCAGTCTTGCTGCTGATAATGATAGCTTGGCTATCGAAACGTGCGTCCAGTACGAATTAAGTGTTGTGGTAAGGGTTTTAGTGAACTGTTTCAGTGTTCCAGTGCCACAGTTTTAGAGTATCCGTTTAGTAATATATGTAATTCTAATTTCTCATATAAACTTATGGGATTCCATTCGGATTTCTAATTCAGATCAGCAAATTAATAACATGATAAATTTCACGTGTTTCTATATGATTACATGTATGTAGTTACTTGAGACTCGTGACTAAACTACAAGAATATATTTAATCTGTATATCTCGAACAACATGCATATTGTAAAATGAAAAGTACTTAGTGCTGGGCATATAATTAAGAACGGCTGATTAGAGTAACAAAAATTAATGTCACTGTTTAGCTTAGTATTAATATTTAAGGATATATCCCAGTCTACCCAGTATACAGAGTGAGTTATCACTACGAGCTCGGAAGAGTGTGCCTTTGTGAATGGAGATTTTTCAAAATATTTTTTTTTCTTATGAGGTCCAATTAGGAGCTTAGTTCAAAGATTGTATTAAAACATACAAGCTGTCTCATAAGTGTATAGCTACTCAAACTTGTGTTCTGTTAAACGGATCATGCTATATACTATTCAATATTTGGAATCCTCGTTAAATTCGAAGGCAAAAAGTATTGAGATACTATTGCCTTAAAATTAAAGTTATTAAGGTTTCTTTGAAAAAATCGGCGTTTACAAAAACTTATTTCAGGTACCTACACTACCGTTCATGGAAGCTCGGGCAAGCAAAAAAATGTACGGAAGTCAAAGAAAATAAGAGAAATCGCCATGTATTTAATACTTACATGATTTTACATATTTTCAAACACAAATTTATTAAAAAGAAAAAGTTAATGTAATACAAATAATTTAAATCCGATTTTCATCGAAAAATCCACCTTTTGCCTTTAGGACTGCTGCCAATTTTCTCGGCATCCGATTCACTAATTTTGCTAATGTTTCATTGGGCAAGCTTGTCCATACCTCCTGGAGAATGATCCACAAATGTTCCTTCGATTTTGGACACTTTTTCCTAACATCGGTCTAATTCTTCCCAGAACAACTATTGGGTTCAGATCGGAGGACTGTGGTGGCCATTCCATAACTTTCAGGGTTCTTTCATTTTCTTCTTGCTGCAGGTAATCTGTGCACAATTTAGATTTATGTTTGGGGTCATTGTCCTGCATAAATTCAAATCCATGACCAATTAATCGGACTCCTGACGGTATGGCATTTTCCTTCAGGATTTTCCGATATTCTTCTTTTTTTCCTCAATTTTGAGCAAGTCCTCTGTTCCGATTAAGGAAAAACAACCCCAAACCATTACAGATCCGCCTCCATGCGTCACCGTAGGAACTATACACCCCCGTAACATTCTTTCCCCTCTTGATCTGCGTACGAAAACTTTCCGTCTATTTCCAAAAACCTCAAACTTGGATTCCTCAGTCCACAAAACGTTTTTAAAATCGTCCACTGCCCAATCTCTATGAGCTTGTGCCCATTTCAGTCGTTTCAGCCTATTTCCTCTTCGGAGGAACGGTTTTCGACAAGCCACTCGCCCATGCAATCCAGCCTCTTTCAGCCGACGTTTCACAGTACTCACAGAAACTTTGGAATCTCGCTCATTATTGAATTCTGCAGTAATTTCTGATGCCGTTAGTCTTCTATTGCGCTTATTAATTATTTTTATTTGTAAATCTTCCGCAGGAGTCGTTTTTCTTGACGGTCCTGGCCGATTACGATCTTTCACGTCACCGGTTGTCTTAAATCGAACTATAGTATGATGGTACTGTAGATTTTTTTATTTTTAATTTATCCGCAATCCGTCTTTCTACGTACCCTTCCTGATGCAAGGTAATAATAGCAGATCGTTTTGAAACGGCTAGAGGCTTTCCACGGGGCATTTTAAGCAGTCAAACCGAAATTATTTTATTTTTCACTTGCACAACCACAGATACTTTCACAATAACAATCTCTTCAGAACTACTGCGTTTACAAATGTTATAATACTTTATAAAGAGTATACGAATATTTCCAGGTAACACGAGTGAATCAGCTAACCCTCCTAGGGATTATTATAAAGCTTTATTGTCACTGTAATTATTGGGGTCTTGCAATAGACAAATACTACCTGGAAATTGGTAAAAGGCTTCCAGAAAAGGTTAGTTTTAATAATTCCTCACAGAAATGTATATTGTATAATTTTAAAATTTTTTCCTAAACAGTTAATATAATTTGTCAGCTTGCCCGAACTTCCATGAACGGTACTATAAATAAAGCATAACTGGATTTAATACATATGCATTTATGTGCTTCCAAATTGCTATCGAAGTGTGTGTAACTTTGTGCTGAATTGACAGAGTTGAGTAAAGCATTTTGATAAAATGCTTCGATGTAGTGCTTGAGGCCCTAAGTACTTCGATCACTTTTAAAAGAAGGTTTTTGGTATTTGAAATACTTTAAAAGTGATTGAAGCACTTTTAAAGCAATTGAGGCACTTGTAAAACAACTGAAGTTCTATTTTTAGTTTTTTCAGTTACTTTTCTTTGAAGCACTTTCATCAGTACTCGAAGTACTTTAAGGGCTTGAAATACTTTACAATGGGTACTCTGTACGTGATATTCCTATTGTCAATACTTGCTGTTTTACTTTTTCAAATAATGTATTTGATAATTCAAGTACTTTTGCAAAAGTATTTGCTACTTTTTGTTTTAAAGCACCCTGCTTCAGTGCGTATTTGAGGTTAAAATGCTTTACCCAGCTGTATAAGTTGGTATGACATATTTTTATTAAAAGACAATTTTTTAATGTAATAGCGATATTTGAAACTGAACCACAGTCGTGCCTTGGTTTGTGGAATTAAATAGTTCAAAAAAAACATTTTGTAATCCGAAATTTCGCAACTGGAATCCAGTTTTCTTATAAGAAAATAGAAATAATCCGCTCCCATAACTAAATGAATAATCACAAGTTTATTTTATGCCTTTTAAATACAATTTAACGTATAGAAAATGTTATGATCAATAAAAACTTATATGATTGAAATTAAAAAGAAATAACTTCACTTATATACAGTAGCTGCAATGAGGACACTTTTTGGCGTATGAAGTACGGTGAGGTTGAGGTGGACTTTTCATTTATATCGGGGGTTCCCAAACAAATCAGCCCCGAACAAATCAGTCACAGAAATGAAAACAACTCTTAAGATAAATCTCACAATGTGAAGCTCGCATTTATTAAAATTGAATTATAATAATTATCAAACTAAAATATGAAAATGCAAAAAAAAATTAAATAAATGGTGAAAACCTTCAACGACAAGTAAGTTAATGTGGCGGGTGAGCTTACTGATTGCCACACATTTTTTTGAAACGTGGAATAACGTTTGACACTGCCACTCTCATTTCTCGCTCCACATCGATTTTTGAGCGATATTTGCTTTTTATTACAGCTGCAACTGAAAATCCGGCTTCGCATAAATAGGTTGTCGCAAAGGGAATGAAGATCCTTACAGCTTTTAAGCTCAGAGTTGGTTATTCATTTTTGATGGATATCCAAAACTCCACTAAATCGGAAGAAGCAAATTTTGTTTTCAAGCTGTTGTCACAAGAGAGTTCAATTAAACTCTCTTTTTCCTGCGAAGTGAATTCAGATGGAGCTTGAGCACGGAAAGGATTTTGGGTCATTGCAAATTTCTCGACATTGTCTTCCTCAAAGTATTTTGCAAACCAATCAGGGAGCTTTTAGAGAGTCTTGCGAAACAACGATTTTATTACAGGCCACGCATTTGTACAATTCAGGGAAACAATATTAACCGCCATCCTCATTGATTTTTCTTATCCACAACTGCAGCTTTTTCCTAAACGACGCAACCTTCTCTAAAAGTTTCAAAATGTGCATGTTATTGCCTTACAGAGACAGATTGAAGGCATTCAACTTGAGACCGGGGGGGGGGGGGGGGGATATGGCACATTGGTTAGAAAATTAAGAGCAGTTATAATTTTGTTAGCTCTGCTCATAAATTAACGAGGCATAGGGTTCTTGAAGAATAGTGATCACTACGGCTTCAAAAAGATTATCCAGATTGCTTATTTGCTTTTGTCCCAAAATCCGTTCAATGAGGTTTAAATCTGAAGAATGCCAGCCTACAACTGTGACCGCATTGTAAGCAAGCCAATCTTTTGCTATCCAAACTGTGTTTCCAGTCCTCCGCATGAGGAACCATAGTAATTTTTAAAATAATGTACATTTGGTTGATTCACAATTGAAGGAGCAAGTGAATGAAGGAGTTATTTTACAAAAAACTGTTTCTGAATAAATTCGGTTTTAATAGGGCTAGTTGCTATCTTTTTATTGAACGATTATTTTCAAATGCAGTTTGTTTGATTAGTAAAAAGGGGTTATGGATTTATAACATATGGTCAAACATTTGAGTTGAACGTGAAACTTATTCATTACAGTAAAAAGTAAATTTGTTAAGAAATGTGACTTAACCCCTTCATCCACTTGCCCCTTCAATTCTGTGAATGCGGGGGTTAGAATCAACTCTGAATCATGCCAAAAGCAATATTCTGAAACCATGATAGAGCCACCTTCGTGCTTCAATGTAATTTCAATAAATCTGGAATCCAAATCTTTGCTTTTCAGTCATGTGCTTTTGACATCAGATCCTATAATACGTCTTAACCTCCGTATGTAGTACACATCTTATTGGAATTCGATTCACGGTTCCCAAATCGTCGAATCATTCATATATTCCGGTTCATTATTTGACATTTCATGGGATCAAAATATAACCTTTATGGGTGTTTTATGACATTACTGTTAAAGTCTATACAGTGGCGGCTGTATTATGCCACTGAGCAACTCTGCCAAATATTATATTAAACATAACCGCTTTTTTCATTAGGTTCGCTATTCGATATGAAAACAAAAGAAACAAGCATCTATATTTGATTCGTTTGATTCTGGCAGTCACCTATCCAATTTTCATGCATACGAATCAAATTGGTACTTCATAGTCAATTGAGCTACTAGAAAGTCGTTATTAGTTCGAAATCTCAATTTAAATATAGTGGGGGGCTTTATGTAGAATCCTAACTTAACTATCACTTTTAGTGTTTTTGTAGTATTGATATTTCTTTTAGGTACCAAAGAAAACACTCCCTTTTTTTTGACAAACTAAATTTAATTGCTTCATTTGAAAACACGGTTGCAGACGTTTACAGATACATTAATGCCCCCTTGTGGTCAGTCTCATTAGTATGTTACGACTGACATGAACATCGTCCGCATTTACATGGCGCCCAATTCAAAACAGAAGGGAAAAACTGTAACAATAATGAATTCTTTTTCTCTTCAGCTAAATAAAAATACAATATGGAATATGTATAATATACAAGGATATCCAAATTTGAAATAATCATACGATAATACATACCAGAGGTTATAACCTAACTGTCAATAATAAAAGCGGATGTTTGCATTTCATCGCAAAACCGGAATAAGTTATCCAGCATACAATATTCATTATTTATTTTTTTCTATCTTACACGACTCTTGTAAAACGTATGTCGTGGCTCAATTAACAAGCATTATCATCAACATTATTTTTAGAACATGTATTAGAAAGAGATCAATAATCATTTGAATTCTTTACTTGTATCAGGAAAATGTCACGTCACGTGACTGCGAAAATCGAACGATCCAAGTACATTTAAAAAGTTAATAGAGTACCATGCAATTTTTTTTTTCCAATTTTTCCAAAGATGTAAAAGGTGTAAACTAATATCTAAATCACGACATTTTCGTTTTTCAAGTAATGGAAATATTTTGTTTGATTATTTGTCAGAAAAAAATGTTGCAACTTTGCCAAATTTAAATTTATAGTCTATTATAATAAACAAGATTTCCTGTACATACGTATGTATTTATTTTTGATTAAAAATAGATTTTATTTATCCTAATTTATATTTTAGTGGGATACTGCTGGCCAGGAAAGATTCAGAACGATTACATCGAGTTATTACAGAGGAGCACACGGAATCATAGTTGTGTATGACTGTACGGACCAGGATACATTTAATAATGTAAAGCAGTGGTTAGAAGAAATCGACCGTTATGCTTGCGACAACGTCAATAAATTACTCGTTGGAAATAAGAGCGATCTTACTACGAAGAAAGTTGTAGACTATACAACGGCCAAAGTAAGTACAGAAACACGCTTCTTTTAACGACATCCGACGTATTGTACGAAAACTAGCCGTAATATACCATTCTTGTTGGTAATTATTATTTGTGCAAATAATTTTAATCACTTACAATTCTATATTTACACACCTACAGTAATGTATGTATTGTAATATAACCTTTACTGTTTATCGCTTGAGATGAGTAATTATACGTTTCTCCTTTGTTAAATGCAACGGTTTGTATAAGACGAAGATAATTAACCATAAAGGAGAAAGTTATTTACTTTGTTTTTGTTTATTCAGTTTTTTGAATAGATATTAGGTCAGGACGAGCATAAATTCTGTATTGTGACAATTCAAACCGAGCTAAGTTCCTTTTATACACTCTCTGCAAATGGAATTGCACCCTATCTAAAATATTAAAATATTTTGTGAAACTGTTGTAGGATGAACTGTTTGGGACTGCAATTATGCTTAAGATTCAGTTAGTGTATCGGATCATTCAAATGTCAGCGCTAGGTTAGGATGGGTTAGATGGCTGCATGGCGACGATTCAAACATTTTTTTCGACTTAAACTAATATTGATAAAGATAATTGAAAGTAATAAGAAAAAAGCATGAAAATCGAACTTGTATTTGCTTTCTAATTACCTTACACATTGACGCGTATGCTGTCTGCCCCACTGTCAAATTTGAATTGTTCGAAGTCCTATTTAAATGCGCCAACCACTAACCGTTCGGTCTGGAAAAGATGCTGGAACAATTTGGTTAATCACTTTTAACAATTTTAAAACACAGCATTATTTTACTCAACTTAATTTAAAAACGCGTTTTTTGCTGAGGGATTCTCAAAATTTTCTTGTATCGGCCGCTTTTAAAAGCTTGATTACATTTTTCTGTGTAATATACAGCATACAAGATAATAATATATTTTGCCCAACAGGTTAACCCCAGTTACAGGACAAAAAGTATATACAGATTGTCAATACAGTATAACATTACAAAAGAAAAGTAAAATATTGTACTTTACATAATACAAATAATTGCACATAATAACTGAAAGTTGATAATTAAGAATATCAAGAATATCTTTATCTTTACTATTTGGGATTTATTAATTTTACTTTAGTTCTATTTAAAATAACTATTAATTATTCGTGTTTTTTTTTGTATATTTTTATTTTATTCTTTCATATATGATACAAACATATATCGTTCATAAATATCGTCTATTCATTTCATTGCAGTTTGTTTAAACAATAATAAAATTAATATTTTAGAAATTTATCTCAGCCTTGAGTTAATGCCTTTAGTGCTTTGGTGTACGTTCTATTGATTGTATTTGTAATTTGGTGGCGATTCTAAAATCATCGCAAGCTACAACTAGAAAGTCAACCTCCCGTTAAAAACCATACAGAACAAATGCGAACACGAGTGTCCTTACAGACTTAAGTCGACTGTCTTAGAACCAATCTCGAACATATTTTGCGGTAATTCAGCTTGTTATGAATGAGCGAAAGCACGGTCCCCACACTAACATTACACAAATCAGCATTTGTCGCGATTTTTATACGTCTGTCATCGCGAATCAAGTCATTTATGCGATTTTATAGCGCGTGAGTCGAGACTTCAGACGGTCGTCGAGAATGAATATCGACACCACTTGTTTTGCCCGATTTAAACTGTTCAATGCATTTATACACATTTCCGTGGCTTAAACACCACCATACTGACATTCTCGAGCAAATTTCGGCCGGTTTCACACCTTCGGATAACAAAAATTTTATCGCTGAACGTTGCTCTTCGTATATGTTTCGAGAGGAATTGACATTTTGAAATGAACAAAAGAGGTTATGTTTGTTTTTTGCTTCTTTCAAATAGCTGATTGAATTTGTCATCAACTTGACGCTCAGAAAGTTCATCTAATAATATTCAGTATTTTTCCCGCTATTGTAGTTTGTCTCGTTAATTATTAAACGTCTTTCGTATCAAAGATTTAAGTAATAAAAAAACACTCATTGTAAGCAATTAACCCTGTTCGTAAGGGAGTGAATTGTCTGGTTTCAGGAAAGTAGCGTTTTGTTCAGAGAAAGTGCCTGCAAACTGAATTGAAACCATTCTGCTGTATTGCGGAATTGTATGGCAGAACACCCAAACGAAGGCGGGGTTCAAGTGGAGCACATAAAACTTTTATTTGAGATTGCAAGCAAAAAACCTTAATTTTATTAAATATTAATACTGAGTTTTATTGGCTTTACTTCTGATAATTGTCTTCATTGTATTCATCGCAGTAAACTATCTATCAATTTTTGAATTGCTTGCTATCGGATATTTAATTTTTCTACTTGTCAATGTTTTCATTTTTTTTACTCTATCCTATAAATTGCAGCTTTACGGATTCCATAAAAGTTCAATGAAGCTGCAGCACTATGCCACTTTATATTGATGTGTTTTTTTGGGATTCTAAAGTGCGTGCAAGATTTTGATGTGAATCTGATTTATACAATATATCCCAAAAGTTGTGGAGATTATTCTAATAGTTGAGAGTATTTCTTAAATAAAAATCCATTTTGAAGGAAATATTCACATAACTCAGCGGTACCTGTTTTATTAAAAGTTTGAAATTACATACATATGCTGCTAATAAATTCTAACGCAATTGCAAAAAAAATATATTTTTTTGTGTTATGTATTGGTGTATCAGTTACAGAAAACAATATACTTCTTTCTTTTGTAGGAATATGCAGATCAGCTAGGGATTCCGTTCCTGGAAACATCAGCAAAGAGCGCTACAAACGTAGAGCAAGCGTTTATGACCATGGCTGCAGAGATAAAAAATAGAGTTGGACCACCATCTTCTGCCGTTGATCAGCCCAATAAAGTAAAGATAGACCAAGGTCGTCCCATCGAAACTACCAAATCTGGCTGTTGCTGAAACGTGTATTTGAGAATTCTCGAGGTTAGCATGTATGTTAGGTAATATATATTTTTTATTTTCGACATTACTTTTGTCGCCTGTATTGCATCTAAAATTTGTATCACTCCGATATCAAAGTATTGCTCTTAGAGAGACGTTACTAGTGTCCCGAGTTCCAAAAGAAAGATAGTTATATGCAAATCTTTATAAACTAATAAGAAAGGGATATAATCCAAAGGGTCAGGGCCTAATTACATGGATCTATGAGCGCCATCGGCCAGTTTTGGGCTATTTCCGCTGCCTTTTCTGTTTAAAATGCTTATACAAAGTGTGTATAAACTGATGAAAAACTTCAGGAGGCAATGTTTGTACATTTCTTGCTTGAAAATCATGATTCATAAAATTCTACAAAATTGAACATCCGATTGTTTAATAAGTGTCCTTATTAATTTGATATCTCTTGATAGAAAAGGGGTAGATTCCGAAGCAAATCCTAAAAGTTAGTTTTAATGCTTCGTAATTCAAATTATTTTCGTGGAAAATGCGTATACTAATATAGTGTGTCCACCTAGTGCGTGGGCGGAAGATAATGACTTCCTTGGGTAATTTAGAGAAAAAGTTTTCCAATACAAAATATTCTGGGGCAAGTTGTGCTCAACGTAAAATTATGTTCATCTGTTCAGTTTCTGTAGCATACGATACAATGTTGGTATCATTTTTCTTCATGGGATTCCTTATATTTTGTTACAACGTTTACTAAGATGACCACGTTATGCGTTGCCCACGTTATGCGTTGCCTTAACACTCCTCATACCTCGAACCGTCGCCCCGGTCAAATTGACCAGTGATTAAAACAAAAAAATTTTGTTTCGACTGTTTTTATTGATTAACATAATTTGTTTGCATAAAAGTGTATATTTATTCACAAAATATAAAAATAACTTCAAACTTAACTTTAGTATTAAATATCGTTACAATTTTTGCAATAAGTTACTTTAAATCCACATTTTCCACATATGTTCTTGTTACAGTTCTTACATCTATCGTAAGTCTTATTTTCACATTTCTTTTCTTGACATGTACGTCTTTTGCGAGATTGTTTATCTGTCTTTGATCCAGCCTGTAAGTTCTGGTGGAATTTTTGTTTCGATGTTCTCTTCTGAGGATCTTCGTTGTTATTGGATTGTTGCCTGAGTTCTTCTGCCAATTGCAGAATTAAATCGCGACGTTTAATTTTTTTGCCAGTGATGTCTGTATACAGCAAACGCATTGATTGCAGCAGGATCCAATATATTATAAAAAAACATGAACTGGCTATCTTCTTGAGGGTGCCTTCACGCTGTATTTTCGGGCCATTTGATCTACTACGTCAACGCCATATTTTGTGCTATTACAGTATAAAACTGTTTCTGGCTTTTTCTTTGTACCATCATCAATCGAAACTGTAGGATATTGCGTACTTAGAAGGAGAACATTTTTGTTTATTTTGGCTTGATACACTGTCAAAGTGCAAACATTTTCTTTACTTGTGAATAAAACGGTTTCATATAAAGAACCTTTGCTTTTTTTGATTACTTCAGGAATTTCTTTTCTCGACCTGTTCACAGTTCCAACAATTGTGGTGTAGTTTTGCTAATTTCTTTGCAAGTTCCAAGCTGGTAAAAAAATTGATCGTTGTTACATTTCTTCCTTTCTTGGTGTAAGGCTCTAATAATTTTAGAACGACGTATTCACCAAGTGGTTGTCCCATTAGGCTCGAATCATCTTTTCCTAAATATGGGAAGGCATTCAACACATATTTAGCTTCAGTGTCAACAGCAAGCCAAAATTTAATGCCAAACTTATCTGGTTTATTGGACACATATTGCGTAAATCAACATCTTGCTTTTGTAGGAAATAGTTGTTCGTCTATTGTTACGTTTTCTCCGGGCACATAACAAATTTTGCAATTGTAAGCACATTTTTGCCATATTTCAGAAACTAAAGCAAACTTGTCATGTTCTCCAATCTTTCTTTTCTTGTAGACTTGAGATCGAATCTGAGATATCGCATGATTTCTCTAAATTTGTTTCTAGACATCGTTTGACTAAAAAACGATATTCCCCACTTTTTAGACCACAAGGAATCTAATTCTAAGTGACTGGAACCCTGAGCACCACGTGCGTATAGAATGGCAATAAAGGATTCTAGATCTAAAAATAATTGCCAATCTTGACTGTCTAGTTGTCTTCTAGCTTCATCCTCGGTGCATTGTTTTAATTGTTTTATGTGTCTCAGCATCGAGTCATCGATAAATAATCTCCAGCAACTACTCACATTTTCTGCAGTTCCTTTTTGTTTTGCATAGCCTATTGACCCTGGATTGTCCCTGAATACATTGGGTAGGGTTTTTCTGCCTGCAGTAGGTTGACTCGCAGAAATAACTTGCCATTGGGAATTGTCTTTTGATTTGCAAACTGCACCAAGATTGAAGGAAAACCCTTTTTCTGTTGGTTTCTTTTGCTGGCAATTAGAACAAACAGACGTTTTCACTTCCTGTTTATCACTGGAGCTAGCACTAATCACTGCAACCGTTACATCACAAACTGTGTCGTTGTCAGATTCATCACTATATATAATTATATATTCTTACCTTTTATTGACGTCTTGGGGCAGTAGTATTTTGTCACAGTGGACATCAAGACATCAATAAAAGGTAAGAATATATTATTTTTTAATAATACTGTATCTCATGTACCTACTTTTGCGCGATACGCCTCTGACGTTGCACTCGTTTGTCGAACGTTGGTTATCACCTTTCTAACTGTATTTAATTTATCTTTTATAGATGTGTGGTGCAGAAGATAAAATGGAAATGTTCTTATTTTGTACCAAGTCTGTATTTGGACTTTCCTCTATATTATTATTAAATTATATATAATAATCCGTCTATGTATAGTAAATTTATTTCAACTTTTACTTCTTTTCTTAAGATTTTTTTTTTTTCCTTTTCAACGATTGTTACAGATTTAATATAATAAACACCAATATTATTAGCCTAAATAAATTTGTTTTTTGAATTTAAAATTAAAATTGATTTTTTTTGGACAAAGAATGTATTAAAATTTATTTATAAATATGATCTATACTATACATTATTTCACATTTAATTTAAGAAACACTTAGATACATAAATATAGTAGAGATTTTTTTATTTAATAGAATACAAAACGTTAGCAGTCGGTATTTTTGTTATACCTTATTTGTCAAATATTTTCGAATCGACCGTTAATAGTTTGTGTTTTATTTTAATCATTGAATTGTTCTCATGTAACATGACATTTGTGTCATATTCTGTTTAAATAAATTAGAAAAGGAATTTAACAACAAATAAACAATTATATGCCTACATCTCTTTGGTTTTGCAATTCTGACTTTACTAGCTTTAGTCTGGGTGTTCTAAAACCTGTCCAGTGGTATATTACGAAACTATGTTAGCATATAATTATGTTGCTTCTTAATTTGGATAGTAACTTATACATATATTTAATAAAATACAAATTTTGACACCGTAAGTTCTATATTGTATTGTTTTTATTTATCATTTTCTAAGTTATCATAATAGCTGCACTTTGGATCTGAAGAATTTATATGCACTAATTAATCCTCTTTTTTTACTTTACGTTGTTCTTCTTTCTAAGATGCGGCGAAACCTATCTTCAAGGTGCAACTAAAATCGTTATTTTTAAAAGAAGTCACGGTATAGAAACATTTTTGTAGTTCATATTTGTATAAGGATAATTGTAACTTAATTGATTAAAGGTCAAATGTGATACGTACATTTTTATTTTACTTAATAAAGTATTCCCTTGTGTGTGAAATATTTGTTTTTATCCTTTGTGCTGATCGGGTAAGTACAGTTTATTTTAATACAAAGGTGAGAAGAAATGAAAGGAAGTCTTGACTCACAAAATTCCGTTTCATGTTGAATTAATACAGGCGACCGGTTTCGTGCAAGATGCACATCCTTAGGCCAAAATTCGATAGTGCAGTAAAAAATTATCAATTATTTCTTCTCACCTTTATTATGATTAGCTCGCACAGACTCACTAACGATTTTTTGTTTTAATGTAGTACACTACTCAAGCTGCTACGTAAATATATGAAACGGGAAATACTAGTGGGAGCATGACTAATGTCACCGCATATACAAACTGACACAGCACGAGGTTAGGACTATTTCGTGGTCGTCTGTACACTCACTCCTCACTTATATTCTTCTTTAAGTATAATCGCATATCGTCATACCTATATATTTATTGTCCAAAATTAGTGAACACATATGTAGCTCAATTTCGGGTTTTTTATTAGAGATCCAAAACGCCTATAACTTAGTTTTGCGAATCCTTCTTGAAAAGTTGTATTGTATTCCTTGTTTTAAATGTTTTAAATTAATAACCTTTTTTAAGAGAATGTATTAGTAATAAGAACTATATTGATTGTTTTAAGCCCTGTTGTAGAATATCCCGATATACCACCCTATAGCGTTATCTCAGTTCCGTGTCAGTATCAGTAAGGCCTGTTTACACATATCCTTTCAGTATCGTCAGTTATCGTTGAAATGGCAAACTTTGCACACGAAGAATCGACACTTGATTGTCATCGCATTAGATGAGGAAAGACCTCATTAGCAAAAGAAGCGGAAGTGGGTGCATCATGCATGAACGAAAGGAATACGTTTACGAGAAACGAAGTAAGGATATTATTTTTCACTGGCGCGGATGAAACGGAACTGAACCGGCACCAACATGAAACTGATATGAGTAAATGGATTTTTGTTGGTCAGATTGTTTGCAGGATAGTCTATCGGACACTGACAGTTGCCAATAGCTTAGTTATCTGGCGGATATACCGATTAGGAAAATGTGAAATTAGCCATATCGCTACTCCTTCCTCGCTCTCAAGCGGGCAATCGATGACTCAAGGTTACTGATGTGGTTGGTTACGAGGTAGAGTGCCTTATGTGCGGACGATCTTAGTAAGAATTTCTAGAGTATTTATTTTTCTTTTCTTTCATTTCATCAGAATCTGTTTTTATTTTCGTCTTTAGAATCTCTTATTAATTTCGTTTAAACTTCGTGGCAACAACAAAATAAATATGCGAAACTCTCATTTCTAGGCGACCTTGACTTCAAACTATTGGGTTTTTCGCACAGTAGGTCTACACCCGAACATCGTTCCAAGTGAACTAGCATCGAATTGCTGGGATATCACTCAGCCCCCTCCACGCTCTCGCATGTACGGCGAGAGAGCGAAGAGGGGATACCAATATAACTAATTTCTCATTTTCCCAATCTGTATGTACACTGATATAGCGATATAGCTAATTTCACATTTTCCCTATCGATATACAGTGACATTGACGTATGATATTATTGACATGAAATTCATTGTTAGACACTTGCGATAAATTGCAGTGCTTACGATTTTAATAAACGTTGGAAGACATTTGACACAGCGATTGTTATGTTACCTTGTCTTTATGTTATTGATAATTGCAGCTTGTAATACAGTATCCAGTCATATTCCTCTGATTAATTTGTCGGCCGCATAGCTATCAGTATAGTATACACTCGTCAACAAGTAGAATGATCGCTCATCCAAGCACCAGATCATAGTCTACCGTTCGGTACCGATATATGCGTATGTCCCCGGGTGGTAGTTGATCAGGTGCTCGGAAGAACGGCCATTCTGTTTTTCGGTGTACAACCAAACCTTAATAAGAAATATTCACATCAACAACTAGCATCTAATTATATCTCAATATGTGGTTTTAATAAGTTTTAAGTTGAATTTTATATTTTTCGTAGTTCACATTATATAGGTTTTGTCAATATTTGACTGTATTTTTTTAAACTTCTCGAGAGAAACCAGATATTAAAGATTTTCCGAAAATGTGGTAGATACTATCACATGCATAAAAATCTGGGACAAGCGACATTACCCATTTTAAACATGTCTTTTGTAAACTATGAAAAAATAAAAAAAAAGTAAATGGACAAGTCATTGTCATACGATTGAGAAAACGTCAAAATGAGCTCATAAGAGTTGACCCAGATTTTTCTGCAAGTGATGGTACATACAGGAAATGATCAACTGCTGCTTGAATAAGGTATTCTGTGGAAGCTTTTTAGTTATTCCATTAACGTATAGCAGAGTGTCTAGACCACCTAGTTTTTCCAGATCTAGTGGCAAGAGGGCGTACGTAGAGTTAGTGTGTTCGAGTCCCGCTAGGATCAAATTTTCTTAGCGGGTTCGGTACACCCCCGAGTTACCATTCGCAGTTGGGGTACAATTGACTATGCTTCATTCTGGAAAGCCAAGCCATGGAACACTTTACACACTCAAGGCTCCTGAACTTATGACAAGCTTTAGAAGGCTTATACACTCCCTTGGGCAATCACCACACTAAAAAAAGTATTGCGCCATTCAATTAATAGACTGTGGACAAATGTAAATAAATAGACTTATGCCCTCTTAGAATTAGCAAACAATTTTATAAAGAATATCTTTTCCCCGTAATTCAACAAATACATAACATTTTTCCTTTTCCGAATTCAATCCGTGAACATACTGTAATCAAAATTTATGATTAAAAATATAAAATTAATGTTTATACAGTGCATTTCAGATAATACTGGCCATAGTAACCTATATGTGAGGTTAATGGGTTTGCTACGGGGAGTGTTTAATTTATTTTTTGTTCACACATAGTTGGAATAATTTCTATCAGGTTTTGAGAAATTTTATGCCTTGAAACAAAAAAAATAACGCTAAAAATAAAGGAGAAAGTAGTTGCAAAATTGTGTCTCGCAATCTCTGCTAAAAATTCCTGAAATTGCCGCTAAAGCTGCAACTCATTTTTCTTTAATTTCGACTTTACATTCTTGTTCAAAAGGATAAGTTGTCTCAAAACTACATGAAAATCGTTTTACTACGTGTAGACAAAAAATTAATCAAACACTCCCCTAGGAATACCATTAACATCACATAGAGGTGACTATGTAAATACCTATGGCCAGTATTATCTGAAATGCATTGTATACAGTATCATTGTCTTGAGCCCTACACAATTATTGACTCACATTTGAAGTATTTATACATTCTTTCCTTTGTGTGTAGATTTATAATTTAGTAGTATTAGTACATATAATTGAATATACTATAATAATAATAATAGTATTTATTGGCAATTAGAACAAATAATAATACATAACGCAGTAGATTAAAAGGTACAGGTGCCAAAAAGACTAAATCGCCTTGCATTAATGATAAAAGCAAATGGCGTTCTTCCTTTAGCCCTATATAACGTTAATTTGGTTCTCACCAATGTCTATTTAATAAGTGTATTATTTCTTAAGGATCTATAGACAGATGTCATTCTTTAGAAGTGTATATTTCCAGTTTGTTGTGAAGAACAGAATTAAGTTTGTTTATCTTATTGATGTGCATATGGCAAAGCGAAAGTAAACAGATGGAGGTCCTTAGGAATCATGTCATGGTCAACAAAGTTCGCATTTACTATGTGTAACTTGCCAAACAGGTTTTTGACTATTTGTATATTGCAGCAGCGTTATGGACTTTAAACAATGTAAAATTCTTGTAATAAAATAAATAGTTGTTTTAATTTTAGCATACTTTAAAACTCTATCAAATGATTACCACTGTTTTCAAAAAATATACCACATGGAAATAGTTGACCCGATCGGGTATCTACAATATTTATGTGAGCCTTTACTTTGTAGTCCGTTGCATCTGAAAGAACAAAGTATTAATAAACTATAATCTGCAGCTTAAATGAAGAAGCAACTGTATTCATTCAAAATAGGCAATTTTGTAGATGCAAGAATTATCAATGCCTTTTACAAGTTAATTGATTTGAAAAATGCTCCTTTTGGGTGACTGTCAGGTATAGATAAAAAAAATGCCGCGCCTGGCAGTCTCGCAATGCAGCGTTCGGATCACTACCGATCGGCAAATATAGTTACAATGCATAAATACATGTTTCTTTAATTAGTAGCTAGTAATGTGTGAATACATTCTCACATGATGTAATTATGTGCTTACTTTTAAAAGCAATTAATTGTCAAGTGGTTTATCCTAATCGAATGAATCCAATACAAATAATGATAGAGAAGTCGCATGAATTCTTTTGCTGTAAAAGAACAAAGTTGGACGGTTCAAGAAATGTTCACTCAAATATATTTTATTATATATTTTAAGAGAAAAATTAACAGAAGAAGAAAGAACAATAACATCCAATCAACAAAAACTAGAGGTGGTAACGGTCTACGAATATTTAAGCAGTGTCATCCCAAATGACGGAAAACTTGATCTGGAAATAGCAAAAAGAAAACAGAAAACTACAAACATATACCATGCATTGAATAAAACAATACTCAGTAAAAAGGAAATAGACATAAACATAAAAACTAAGGTATACAATACCATCGCTCTACAATCAGTATTATATGTAAGCGAGACTTGGGTACCCCTGGAAAGACACCACCAACAAATAAATACTATGGAAATGAAATACCTCAGAAGGATAGCCGGGAAAACAAAATACGACAGAATAAGGAACATACAAATAAGGCAGATGACAAAGCAAGAACCAATTAGAATCAAACTAGAAAATAGGCAATTAAATTGGTTTGGCCACATAACAAGAATGGATCAAGACAGACTGGTGCGAACGGCGATTGAGGCAGGAAAGATGGGGAGGAGAAAGCGGGGCAGGCCAAGAAAGACATGGATTGAAGGAATAAAAGAAATAGGTGCAGGACGCGGGAAAACCTTGGGTGAGATGAAAATATGTGCAAGGGACCGGAAGGGATGGAAAGCATGGATAAGGGAGACGAGTAATATGTAATTCGATCCGAAGCTCTAAAGGGGATAAGGAATACGGAAAAGAAGAAGAGAAAAATGGTTTTTGAAAATCCTCAAAATTCAAATCCTAATCACGTGCTTTACGCCACGCACCAGCGATTGGTGTGACGTCATCCGGTCGCCATCAACATCCCTATTCTCCAATATAAGAGATGGAATAGAAACATTCGCACAAATGTTCTCTCAACAATAAAAAATCGTATTATTGAATACAAGACATACATTTCACAAGTAAGCTATGGAACGAGCTACAAGTTTATTCTACCTAAATTTGCGATTTGTATTTTGAGTGGTTAATTTTACAGATTATTTATACGTTAATAACACTCAACACTTTACTGTGAAGATCAGTCTATTACAATTTACTGCAGTAATTTCATTATAATTCATTTTTGATTTTTTCTTATACATATTTAGAAAATATACACGTATTTAAGTTAACCAAGTATGCAATCCAAGACACACAAGAGGAAATGGATATAAATTTGAAGATTCTCCCAGAGAACCAATTTCTCTTAATTTTTACCAGAAGTGAAGCTATAATACGAAAATGTTTGTAATGAGAACCACTCCCACTATTCTCGCGATATGCACTTTACGTGCCTAGGGACGTAAAATTCCATTGCACCCCACTGTTAAGGGCAACGGTAAATCGCAGTTACGTCCCTGTAATCAGGGCAGTAATGATTATTAGACTAAAATTATTGTTATGTTATAAGTCAAAGATGTATGTATATTATATTTCACATTAAATTAGTTTTTAATATAAAAAATTACGGTACAAACACTTCTACCAACGTCAAATGAAGTAATTATTAATTATCCAATATTACTTTCATAGAAATCTGGGACAACTTATCTCATTTTGACGTTTTTTGAGTGTTGTGACAATGAAAGAAAAAAAGACAATATTTTGTATTTAACCTAAAAGTTCTGCGTTATATTCGTTTATTTAAAATCTCTGCTTTTAGAAAAAATGTATCAAAGATTATTTTTAAATATAAACATTTTTATTAAAAACCATATTACATTGGTAGGGCATTATTATTATACTTCAATAATTGAGTACTGCACTACACATCAATTGACGATTGATACTGATAGACAATTTGGCATTAAATTATTTTATTGTCATATACTGAGTGACATAGAAATTGCAACAGCTAGAAGGGGTTGGAATTTCCGGATGAAATTTAGTAGGAATATTCACCTATGTAATAGTAATAAATGATCAAGTCAATCTCAGTGAAGCAATAAAGTTGTTATTGAGGTTTTTACCTCTCTCTCAGCGCTGATATTGAATGTTTTTTTTGCGGTGTTTTTTATAACTTTCTCGATTTGTGTTGTTCTCATTGAACTGCGGTTCAGTTAAGTGTTAGCTATGCCTAGAGTAAGAAGACGAGCAGTGTATTGACAATTAAGCGAATTCGACAGAGGTAGAATTATTGGTTTGCGCGAAGCTGGTCCTTCATTTGGGGAAATTGCTAGCCGTGTAAATCGAAATCGATCTACTGTAGTGCGAGTGTGTTGTGCATGGTTTGAAGATGGCTAGGAACGTCGTAGAAGAGGAACCGGGGCTTCAAGAAGAACGAATGAGCGTCAAAATCGTCGCTTAAGACAACTAGCATTTAGAGACCGATTTTCCTCTACTCAGGCAATTGGTGACCAATGGTTTGGTGAAGAAGGTCGCTATGTAACCCTTAGAACAGTTTATCGCCGAATCCGAAGTTTTGGATTAACATCATATCGTCCGCAACTTGTGCTTCCTTTGACTGCGGAACATTATCAGCAACGGTTACAATGGTGCAATGAAAGATCTCATTTGGATCTTGAATGGCGTCGTGTTGTGTTTAGTGATGAATCAAGATTTTGTTTAGGCATGCACGACGGTCGTCAGAGAGTCAGAAGAAGACCGGGTGAACGACGGAATCTTCGATTTACCGTTGAGAGGCTCGTACACCGCACTGTCGGTATTCTGGTTTGGGGTGCGATTACTTATGGCAGCAGGTCTGCCTTGGTGTTCATTCGAGGCAATATGACAGCACAACGGTACATTGCGGAGGTGGTTGGAACACATCTTCTGCCATACATACAAGGGCTCGAAGATCCATTATTCCAGTAAGATAATGCACGTCCTCATGTAGCAAGGTTTTCCTTGAACTTCTTTGAACAGGCCCAGATTAATCTTTTGCCCTGATCGCCAAGATATCCAGATCTTTCTCCCATCGAACATGTATGGGACATAATGGGTAGAAGGTTGCGAAACTTGCAGCGTCCTCCTTCGACTTTGGAGGCTTTGAGACATGAGGTACGACTTACATGGGGGGCAATATCCCAAGACGAGATAAACCACTGTCGAAAACGATAAAAAGAGGGGAGTTGGAAGAGGGAAAAAGGAGAAGGGAGTCGAGCGCGGGAAGAGAGAGGGAGCTGAAAAATGGCGATGAAGTAGCGTAGTTAAATTATTGTTAAATATTTCGAAATTATTAAAGTATTTTTCTATTAAAATCAGTGTCGTACTTATTTGTGCCGGAGGTGTAGCTAATACCACCTTATTCAATCAATGCCATGGCGTATAAATGAATGTGTAAATCAGAGAGGCGGCCCCACACATTATTAACAATTATTATAAAATGTTGTTTAACTAATAAAGATTTTCCTCCCAAATTTTGATGATTTATTACTTTTACGTAAGTAAACATTCTTACCCAATTTCATCCGGAAATTCCAACCCCTTCTAGCTGTTGCAATTTCTATGTCACTGAGTATATTTTACAAGACATGTTTAAAATGGATAATTTCATAATAGCCAATAATAGTATCGCTTGTACCAGATATTTTTGAAAGTAATACTATTTTCTTATCATGGCCAGATCATGACATTGGAAAACATGCTAATTCTCTATGATGGAAATGCATATTGTGAAAAAATACATATACTGTTTTGCTAATAGTGTGAAAGATTCGAATAAGTGTAGTTTTCCATTACGTAATTAGTAATTAGTATTTACATTTTATTTAAATATTATTGCTATTCATCGAAGGACGCTAAAGGTGTAAAATAATATGGAATAAAGTTTTGAACATACATATGTATGAGGAATTAAATTATTAATTATTTCAATACTTACCGTACAGAGTGCACTGGGTTTTTATTAAATACGCTCAATAATCTCTTCCACAACTTGCCACGCCTCCTTTTCTACCACCACATGTTTAATGTTGTTTGGAGGTTTGGAATTCCAACACAATACCAATCTTCGCTTTTGATTTCAAATTATTTACAGTGGCTCAGTGGAAGTGCGACAATTATTTTGACAAGTATTACCTACAATTTGGGCACGACATTTTAATAAAAAAAAATATTGCCAGTATCATGATGCCACAATGGTTTGAAGATATTTTGGAGCCGAGGCGCTTAGAAATAAGTAATTTTCTGTGGGTTTCACGCGAATTATTCACAAAAGTACCTTGTAAGCAAACTAGAAAAGTTAAACCTTCAGAGATGAAAATGGCAGTGTTAAATAGTGAAAAGATAAAAATATTAATTGAGAAGGTGTGTAATTAGCAAAAATTACTTGATCTTAAAATAATGGTTTCAGCAATGCGCTAAGGAAAAACTTTCAAAGGAACAAGTAGTAAATACAATTAAACAAATTTTAGATGAGATCGGATATAAGAAACAATTAGAACTAATTCGCTGGCTAGGTTTAGTTATTGCTAAAATATGTACACAAGTTTGTTCTAGTATTAATGTAAACAGAGAAAGCATAATGACGGTAAATTATTTCATAATAAGAGGCAGTTCAGAATTACTTTGATATCTTGTAGTTACGAAATGGTATGGGGAATGTTCCTATGATGTATGTTCCCAGTCATAGAAGCTACGCAGATTTTATATTAATGTCTTATATATGTTTTCATTACGATATAGAAATACCTGCAATTGCAGCTGGAATGGGTGAGTATAAGTGTATACGATTCGACATATAATTTCTATAATATTTTTCATGATGCATTTGTAGATTTTCATGCTATGAAAGGTATGGGTACGATTTTACGTAATACTGGGGCATTCTTCATGCGTAGGTCATATAATGATGATAATCTATATTGGGATACGTTTAAGGAGTATGTACACCAAATAGTTGTGAAAGGTGAATTGGGTATAGAATTCTTCATCGAGGGAACAAGAAGTCGTAGTGGAAAATCTTTGTATCCTAAATTTGGGTTATTTTCTATGATTCTGAAAGCATTTCTTAATGGAGAGGTGCCAGACATATTATTTGTGCCAATAAATATTAGTTATGAACGCGTTATGGAAGAAAAATTGTTTGCTTTTGAATTACTAGGTGTGCCGAAACCAAAGGAAAGTACATCGGTAAGTTTTCCTACCAATCGCAGCTTTATTTGAGGAACAAAAAAGATACGCTATGTAGTTTTCATACCCTTCTGCAAATAAAATTAATTCAATACAATAATTTTTTGCCATGTTCATAGTGAATTTGTCCATTGTTTTCATAAGCATTTATTTTTTTTTTTAATAACCTTCAAAGTAAATTCGATGTGTACAATTACAAGTGATAAAAAGGTAATTGTTTTCATTTCAAATAAGCAGACGTTGTTTTTAATATAAATTTCGTTTTTAAAACTTTGACCTCTGTATGTAGTATAACAATCATTACAGTTTTATGATAAGAAATTATGATATGGCATATCTGTGCTATAATTAAATTATTTATTTTTATTTCTACCATCGTAGTATTCTGTCATAGAAACGATAATGTTTTAAAACATCGGAAATGTTACGTTTATTCAAAACCATATACACTACTGTCACAAAGTTTGGAAGCAGTAATAAGTTTTATAGAAAAATATACATATTACGAGCACTTACTGAAATTTTTAAAAGGAAATTTGCAAAAGTGCTGTAAAAAAAACGAAGAAGAAATGTATCCTTAAAATATTTACATTTTAGATATTATTTAAGTTATAGTTTATTTTCATAAACATGTTCTACTTTTGCCTTTATCGTGGCTTCACAAATTTTTGGCCCTCTAATATATTAAGTGCCCAGGCTTCCGTCAACGAAATATGAAAATTTGTGATTTCCTGGGTTTTTCCAACGTAATTAAATTTTTGACAAATTTCAAGCCCGGTAAAGACTCGAACCTAATGTCTCCCATTCTCCGGGCATGTGTGCTACCTCTAAACCACAAGGTCTTCTCAGGAACGAATCACCTTTTAATACTTGCCTGCAGATACAGTTGTATGCACATAATTAACACACAGCATTGTAAAAGGATATACAGATTAAACCTTTAAATCAATAACCCAAAAAGCAATTATTTATAATTATAATTATATCTTAATTAAATTGCAACAAATTGGAATGCTGAAAAATAGTGCTTATTTAAAGAATTAATAAAACGAAAATATATTCCATATATTACAAAGCAACTAATTAACATTATTTACAAAGTAAACGTTGAATTAGATAGAATATAAGTTTTTTTGCTTAAAATATTAATATTTTGTTGGAAAACCTGTGTTTAATTACTACACTACAGCTTGCCTACTTTTAATTAATTTTTCACATCTCTGCTTCGATATCGTTTTCCATATTGTCCCCACATATTCAAAGAGAAAGTTTAAGATTGTTTGTTTTTTGATTTTCAATACTTTATCATTATTTCACAGGTGTTCCAACGCATTTAAGTCGGTACTGGTACTTTGCACTGGCCACGCATTTAATTTTGCTTCATTTAACCACAGACTTTGCTGTGTGCTTTGGATCATTGTCGTGCATGAATGTCTAAGTTGCAAACAAATTGTCGTCAGCATATGGCTCCATGGTGAATTCTAATATGTCCAGATATTTGAACTGATCCGGCGTCCCTTGAATTTTTGTTATTGGCCCAAGACCGTGCCACAGCATGCATTCATGCTGCAATAACTCAAAGATAAATAGCAGTTGTTATTTAAAATATGGTTTCTAGCCGATATGAGTGCAAATGTTCTTTATCAGATTAAAATACAAATATTATATATAAATACAGGGTGACCACGAGGAGCATTTACACTTTGGATGGGACCGTTACCCAGCCTGGGTTGCCGTGTCACGGTGGCGGAGATAGCATTGAACTGCTGCGGAACTTGTTTCCAGTTCGCGGGATTTCCAGGTTGGGAGATGCGCCCTGGCCTCTTCGATCTCCTGACCTTAACATGCGTGATTTTTTTGGTGAGGATATTTGAAGGAAAAAGTTTATCAACGTAAACCCCGTAATTTGATTGACTTGAAGGCGGCAATTCGTAGAGAGGTGGAATTGATCATAGAGGAGACACTGGAACGAGTGTGGAGGAGCTTCAAGGACAGAATTGAAAATTGCACCAGGGAAGCCGAACGTCACCTTCCTGACCTCATCTTCGGTACATAAAGTAAATGACGTATCCCAACAAACATATTAGATAAATTGAATAATTTTTTTTTTGTTAAATTGATAGTTTTGATTTTAAAAAAATGTAAATGTTCGTCGTGGTCACCCTGTATATGCGATTATAACGAAAAAATGATAACATTTTGGAAACACTAGAAATATATATAAGCGTGCTAGTTAGCTGCATGTAACTGTACATTGTAATATCTCGACAGACATATTCTTACGAGTCAACTACATTAATTAATTAATATATTGACGTTAGGTTCGAGTCCTTATCAGAGTTGAAATTTTTCAAAAATCGTTGCCACGCCTCTTGTAAATAATTCCATAGCTGCTAGGCATTTTGTGGTTGCTGTTCTTTGGCTCGTCCCACAAAAACTCAATGGGTTTTGAGGAAGCTACACCATTATTTGCCGCAGCTTTCTACTCTAGACGGTTTTTGTATATCCTAACGGTGTGTTTTTGGGTTGTTATCCCCCCTCCTGGGTCGAAGGAGTCCCCTTCACTTAGACAGCAAGTTGCTTTTCTACAAGATGACTCTTCGGCCGCTGCTGACCTACGTCGCTATGGCCTGGTCCGCAGCGACTCCGACGCTACTCAAAAGCCTGGAAGCTCTTCAGAACAGGACTCTACTCATCATCGTCGACGCCCCTTGGTTCGTTAGGAATGAACAGATTCGTCGAGATCTGGGCATTCCGTCGATTCGAGAGCATCTTGAGAAGATCCTTAGCTCGGCGTGGGCAAGGGCCCGCGACAGCGAGAATCCCTGCGTGCAGATCGTCGTCGTCCCCCTCCTCTAGTAAAGATTCATCGCCCAGCGGATTTCTTCAATTCCGGCTGCGCAACGCCCACAGCCCCAGACGACCATCCTTGACTCCTCAAGACATAACCCTATTTGTTACCCAATAAAGTCATGACCCATCCGAGCCCAAAATTTTTTGTACTTCAAATCCCAAGCTGCGCGAACCGAGCCAGCTCCATCATAAGATAATCAAAGGGTACACGGCAATTCAGTCCGACCCTAGTCCCGAAAGCAGTTCCCAGTGGGGTTGTTATTCTGATGAAAAACGCACTTTTGACCAACAATACGACGTCCAGATGGAATAATAATATTTTGCAGATTGTTTAAATATTCTTTCTTTTTCACTGTTCCTGTGATTTTAATTAAATCGCCTATTGTTACACCAGCAAAATAACCGCAAGCTATGATGTTTCCACCTCCATGTTTTACTAAAGGAATAGTGCAAGACTCATTAAGACATTCATCTTTGCGTTTCGAGCCGAATAATTCTAATTTGGACTTATCTGTCCACAAAACATTCTTTCATTTATTTGTTGTCCAATTTAAAACTTCAATTTTCCTACGACGTTGATATGTAGGTGTACCTTAGAAAGGTTACAAAATTTTAAAAGCAGTTGGGAGAGCTGTTCGCTGTTTTATGAAGTTTCATGGGGTACCTTCTCGAAATCCTGGTAATATGGATGGTAATATTGCCAGGTTCTTGGCCGTTGTGATAAAAGCGAAGCGTGGGCGTAACTCTGCCTGGAGAACAATTGATCATAATTGGTCATAAAAAATTACATACAAATTTAATAGTTGAATTGAAAAGTAAATGTAAGTGTTTACAATTTGACAGATGCTTGCCATGGAAAAACAACCACGCTAATTATCTTTATTTTTGAGGAAATATGTGTATAGTGTTACCGATTTCTGCTAAATGACGATTTACGTAAATGTTCGTTTATTTGGTGGATGGTTTTATTACTTAAATGCACTTTTAACTAAACCCCCTTTTAAAAGAAATTGACAATACCGGGTGTTCATGTAGTAGATATTTAAAAAGATTATCTTGCTCAAAACTTAAATGCTTGTAAATTTTACAAATTATTCCCGACATACGTCCATCGTATGTCTTTGTTGTATGAAAGGTGCATTGGATCAACTTACAAAGGACGTATGAGTTCGATACAGAGGGAATTGAAAATGCAGCAAAGTAATCCACATGTAACGGGCCATTATACTTTTTAGAGGAATAAATATTTTCCCCGATATTTCCTTTTCAATTTTATATTTTCTTATTTCAAAATGGTTTAGAATATTTTTCTACACTTTGCTATGAAGCCTGATTTCATTGTATTTTATATTTTTGTCTTAACGCTTAATTCATAATGCAAATTCATACGGTAAAATACGTTTTTTTAACGACTTTTCGTATAAGAACCAATAATTAATGTTCGATAGTACATACAATAATGTACGATATTACATAACAACGATTCTTTAGAACGATTGAAATTTATGCAACCAAGCATACGTATCTAGGCCTTCTAACTTGAAGAGTAATTCTATAATCCCATACATGTATTGTTTCAGGCATTTTTTAAATCTCTCAGTCTTATAAAGGAGAAGTATGGTAACGTTTTTGTTAACTTTGGAACCCCAATATCCGCTTATCAATTTTTCGACGATAAAATTGACAGATCTGTGCATTGCAGCAAACCTGTGCATATGCAAACATCTACCGAATCTGAAAGGAAAGCTACATCCTTGCTAGCTGAATCCATAGTGAGGCACCAGCAAAAGCTTTGCGTGATAACTACATTTAATTTAATTGCCATTATCATTATTGAATATTTTATATACAAGAATGCCATGTTAACAGTGGAGAAATTAGTGAAGGAATTAACTTGGTTGAAAGCGATAATAGAAAGATTTGGCGCAGTCACTAATTTTACAGATGGTCCCGAGAAGGTGTTAGAAGCACTTCAAGTTCATTGTAATTTAATAAAATTGTGCGATGATGACGAGATCAAATTAATTCGGAGCGTGGAAACAATAGAGAAGATCGATAGGACCAAATTAAAGGGACACCGATTACAAAATGAAATTATGGCTAGATCTGTCTCAGCTATAACAATTCAACTTTATGTCAATCCATGTTTACATTATTTCATTAATCCATCATTGATAACTACTATATTAAGGAGACATTCCGAAGATGGTGGGATTAAAAAAGGTATAAAAACATTTTTAAACATTGAGATGGTTTAGAGTTTACGTTTTGTAGTAGCATATTTTCCGTATTCTACTATTTTGTAGTTTTGTTATTCTCTGCATTTGTTAAAAAAGACTTTATGTTTAATTCCAACACGAAATACCACAATTTTTTAAATTATTACGATGTTTTCATGACAATAAATATTGCAGCTAATTTAATCTCAAATGTTTCCGCTTATAAACATTTCTGAATGGCTTCTACAGAAGAATCCCCTGCTCCTTTTTTATAAACAATGTGCTTTATCTTATTCTATTAAAACGAAGACTTGTTCTTTAAACATATGTTTTATAACTTTTAAACTGCTGTTATAACTAGAGCCCGGTAGCAGGGAGCCGTGCCATAGCCGTACCTGCCTAGTATACAAAAACAATAGTAAGAAAATAGAAAAAAAAACAGAACTAATACATAATTATAACATGTGAAAAGTAGTGAAACACAGCCTTGGCTATGGAACAGTAAAACTAGAAGCACCATTATCAGTATTAACATCATATGGATAAGAGTGGCACCATTAGATGTGTTTTCATAGTTGTCTAGGTGAGCGATGTTCGCCGTGGTGAGAAAATAAGTTTATATTTTGAAAAAGCGTTCAACATCTACCGATGTTATACATGCATGATTAAAATACTCTTTGTACTTAGTCAGTGGATTATTCGATACACCATCGCAAAGTTACTTTAGTGTGCTAAAATCGGGATCTTTCTGTAGCACACTCTTGAACTTTTCTAAAACGCAATTATATCTTGCGTCATGTATAGTCAGTAGCTGTGTATGCACTCGGTCCATAATTTGCAGAGACTCCAATAATGTTAATGATTTATTTTGTAATTGGTCTATTGCGTCAGCTAATCCTTTATAGTAGCTACGAATATTTTTTAAATCTGTTTCAACGGAAATATCTTGAAAATGTTCAGCATAATAAAAAGCCGCCTGCAACCATGTTCCCCAACGTGTAAGAATTGGCTCCGGTGGTTGACGAATACCAGGACACTCTGTGTGAAATGATCGTAGGCGTTTGGGAGATTTCAAAAATACTTTTTTTGCGCTTGCTATTAATGCATCTACCTCGGGAGAGCATTGTCGAATGGTTTCTGCCACAATATGTAAAGTATGCACTTTACACGTAACATGTAAACACTTGCAACCATGTTCAAGAAGAGAACGGCCTACCGAACGCATTATCGCTGCGCCATCGCTCATAAACATCAACATTTTATCTTTTGAAATTTTTCCAACGTACTAAGTACAACGTTCGTAATTGCTGCAGCAGTACACTTGTAGTCTTCGGCTAGCTAGTAACAATTGTAATGTAGGTTTACTAGGGTCTAGTATGCGTACCATAATATTTACAATTGATTTTTTTACAGTCTGTTGTCTCGTCAACACATAACCAAAGAAACTGTTTTTTCAATATACGTTTCATTTTCTTTTTCACGTCATCGCGTACAAATGCAACATGCTTACGTGCCGTTTTCTCCGTTGACAACCGCAACTCAGGATTGTATTTGTCCCAAAAGTTCTTTAAAAATACAACTTTGGGTAGCCACCAACTTATGAGACATCCTATATGTTCTCTCAATTGGACTTGATACAAGAAAAAATTTCTTATTATATTCTTAATATTTGTAGAATAGTACTAGTATTAGGTTATAATTTAAATTAATTCAAAATCATTTTTTCAGATGTTTTATTTTCGGAATATTGCTTTCTAAGAGCTGTGTTTAATAAGGAATTTGTACTGTTTCCGGCGTACGAACTATTGGTATACAACAACATTTTTTAATTCGTACGCCCTTAATTTTGTAACGTTTGTAGGAGTTTGAAGCTTCCATAGATATGCTAAAGAATGTAGAAGTAACAACAGGTGATAATTATATTCAATTATGCTCAAATGAAAAATTGCAACAATTGCTATGCAATTTGTTGCAACCATTTTTTATCACCTACTATACCGTTTGTAGTATTTTGCGTGGTGTAAGTATTATTGTTTTTATGAAACCATATAATTTTTCAATTTTACTTTTTAGTTGGATGTTAATGAATGTACAGAACTTCACATATATAGCACAACTCAAGAGCAGATTGAAAAGTTGCTGTGTGCTAAACTGACAATTCATCCATACACCTTAAGTTTAGATACAATATCAAATTGCTTACAAAGCTTGAATGATTTAAAAGCTCTAAAAAAGATAAAAAGGTAATAAGTAAAGCTGGCCACGAGCGGTACCGTGCAGAAGCGTAGAGTCGACCAGGCCTCGCGTTCCACTAGAGTTATTCTGCTAATTGAGATGTTTGCTGCCGCAAATAATTTCGCTCATCTTTTAAATAAAAATTAAATAACACGTTCTCAAACACTTACCATTTTAAGAGTCCTCCGTGAAATCACAAAGTGAATAATGTCTGTTAAATATCTGCAACATTAGATATGTTTCAACTGTTGTTTCGGCAAAACTAGTACGGCATGAGGAAAAAATGCGTTTATATGCAGAGAACGAACATTCTACATCTAGTGACGTAATATTTGCGTAAGTAAAATAATCTTTCAAATAACTTAACGATTCTGTTTACGCACCTTCACAAATGTGCCTTAGTGCGCCAAAATCAGAATTTTTCTCAAAAACACTCAAATTTTTCTAGAACAGAAACATTTTTTGCGTCTTCAATCGCGCATAGCTGTGCGTGAACATGTTGCACTATTTGTAGAGATTCTTCTAACGGCACCGCAGGATTTTGTAATTTTTCTATTGCATCTGCTAGCCCGAAGTAATTGTCCTGAATGATCTTTAAATCCATTTTAACCTGACTATCTTGAAATTTCGACTGGCTTTTCTGGATAGCGGCAGCTTCCTTTGTATCGAATTGTAAAACCACGTTCTTAATATTGTCAAAATATTTATGATAATAAAACGCGGCCTGCAAACATGTTCCCCAACGAGTTAGAATAGGTTCTGGTGGTTCTGGTATACGGGGGCACAGTCTGTGAAATTCGCGAATACGTTTCGGTGATTTGACAAATACTGCTTTGGTATGCGCTATTAAAGCGTATACCTCAGGATAACATTTTCTGATACTATCCGCCACAAGATTGAGAGCATGAATTTTACACGTAATGTGTAACAAATTAGCAGAATGCTTTTTAAAAGACCGGCCTACAGAAAGCATGTTTGCAGCACCATCACTCACTAACATCAAGAGTTGGTTTGTTGAAAGTTCAAACTTGTCCAATGTATTTAACACTAACTTTGAAATTACTTCGGCAGTACACTGTTGTATTCGTTTGGAGACTAATAGAATTGAAGGTGCCGATTGATGAAGTTCCAATATGCCTGCCATTACATTAAGAACAGAATGTTTCTTCCGATCTGTTGTTTCGTCGACACATAACCACAATTTTTGATCTTTCAACTCCGATTTTATTTTTTGTTCAATATGTTCGCGCGCAGATGGCACAATTCTTCGTAACGATGTTCGACTTGGTAATTTGCACTCCGAATAGTTATTCCAAAAGCAGATAAATGGTTCCTTGTCTAGTAAATTAAACGGTATATTACATGCGATAAATACTTCATATATTAAGTCTGGAATTTCTGCAATAAATTTTCGAAGTTTGTCCGACCGCGGTCGTTTTGCTGACGAAATCATAATTTTTCTAGAACAGATAAAAATTCCGCAAATGACCGGCAGCGAAAATGTCCGTACTGCTCCGCAGACGAGGTAATACTACCGTTCCTCTCGGTCCGAACTGATTCTACGCCGATGCGCGGTACCGCTCGTGGCCAGCGTTAGTAATAAGGCTATAACCTTTAGAATTTACGTATACATTTATTAAATTGTTTCTTCAGAAATACATCCACAGTTTATGTAGTCCAAGCGGAAACTCTTTCTTGGGTTATTAAAAAATTAGGTAAGTTGCGTCTGAACTTAGAATTTTATTTTAAGGTGTTTTTTTTTCTAGATGATCATGTGATATATTTAATACCAGGGTTTAAATTGCCTGTTACAGCGAAATTGTAAAACTTTTTTATATATTGTAGTTCCTTATTTATTTTATTGAATTGTTTTTATGATTGTTTAAAATACATACATTTGTAAGAAAAATTGTTCTTTTTTTATACAGAGGAGTTTGGTGATCGTATAGTTTTCTCTTTATTAATTTTTTTGCAAACCATCTAAAAACAAAAATCAATTACGGTCAGAATGCGACCTTTGGTGTTTAATAAAATTTAAGGGTGTATTTTAATGTTATAAAAACATTAGAACGTTTTACTTACAAACTACAAAATCTCTTCAAAACACCCCTCACTACCTTCCATATATTCCTGGCCGTAACAACTGCCTGTTTTACACTGTATGTGGGTAATATTTATTCATTTACTCAAATAGCAAAACTGATAACGCTGAGTTGAAAAGCTAAGTAATTACAAAAACGGCTTTTAAAAATAAGCACTAAATATGCAGTGATAACTAGAGTTGGCCACGCGCGCCAACGGGCAGCGGCATTGTTTCGATTAGGGCTGGGGTTCCACTAGAGCTATTGTGTGTAGATGTTTGCTGTCGTAAATACTTTCGCGTAGTTGTTAAATAAAAGTAAAATGCGTGCTCAAATACTTACCATTTTAAGAATCCTCCGTGAAATCGCAAAGTGAATAATGTCTGTTAAATATCTGCAGCATTAGATATGTTTTAACAGTTGTTTCGACAGACCGAGTGCGGCGCGAGGAAAAAATGTGTTTATGTGCAGAGAACAAACGTTCTACATCTATATTTGCGTAATTAAAATATTCTTTGAAACAACTTAACGGTTCTGTTGACGCACCTTCACAAATGTGTCTTAATGTGCCAAAATCAGAATCTTTTTCTAAAACACTTTCATATTTTTCTAGAACACAAACATTTTTTGCGTCTTCTATCGCGCATAGGTGTGCGTGAACATGTTGCACTATTTGCACAGATTCCACTAACGACACCGAAGGATCTTGTACCTTTTCTATTGCCTCCGCTAGTCCGAAGTAATTGTTGTGAATAATTTTTAAATCCGTTTTAACCCGACTATCTTGAAATTTCGACTGGCTTTTCTTGATAGCGGCAGCTTCCTTTGGATCGAATTGTAAAACCACATTCTTAATATTCTCATAATATTTATGATAATAATTTATTATCATAAAGAAGACGCAAAAAATGTTTGTTCTAGAAAAATATGAAAATGTTTTAGAGAAAGATTCTGATTTTGGCACATTAAGACACATTTGTGAAGGTGCGTCAACAGAACCGTTAAGTTGTTTCAAAGAATATTTTAATTACGCAAATATAACGTCACTAGATGTAGAACGTTCGTTCTCTGCATATAAACACATTTTTTCCTCGCGCCGCACTCGGTCTGTCGAAACAACTGTTGAAACATATCTAATGTTGCAGATATTTAACAGACATTATTCGAAGGACTCTTAAAATGGTAAGTGTTTGAGCACGCATTATTTTATTTTTATTTAACAACTACGCGGAAGTATTTACGACAGCAAACATCTACACACAATAGCTCTAGTGGAACCCGAGGCAAAATCAAAACAACACATTAGTCTTCATTATATGTTATAAGAAGTTGTGATGAAAGTGAAAACCACTGTTAGTGAAAGGGGGAAAACTTTACTTGCTTGATAGAGAAGACAGAATAGTCAGAAGTCAGGTGGAGCACCGTCATACAAGTGACGAAAGCAAGGTGAATAGAAAAATTGTTAGTGCCGTGGCTAAAAGAAAAGCAATTGGTGACATATGTGAAAGACCCTCCAAAATTATTCATCGAGTTATTAAAGAAGATAATAAAGTACTCCACAGATTAACTGAAAATGACGTAGGTCGAGTACAGAGAAATATATATATGTACTTTACCATCTAGTCCTGAAGATGTAATGGATGTTCTTGAAAATCTTAACATCAAGACAGCACGAAGTGAAAAGTTTTTACTAATAAACAATTGCGAGAATAAAATTGTAGTTTTTTCCTGCTATTCAAATATATAAAAGCTTATGTGCGATACCGACAATATCTTCATAGACGGTACATTTAATTACTGTATGAAATTTTTTACAGTTATTTACGTTGCACGTTTTAAAAAACAGACATTACATACCCGTGGTATTTTGCCTACTACTGAATAAAACGGAAAAAACATTCTACTTTATTTGGTCTATTGAAAGATAAATGCCGGTAATAAGACTTCATCTTGGAGTCGCAAAAAATCGCTGTCGATTATGAAATTGCCATCCATAACGCAATTTCATCAGTTTTTCCGAGTACGCAGATAGTGGGATGTCGCTTTCATCTGGGACAAGTCTGATTTAGAAAGATTGGAAAAGTAAACCTGGTTAAGGAATGCTGTCATCAAACCAGCGTAGTTGGGAAATGGATGTTATCTATTTGGTCTTTCGTTCCTGAAACCGGAAGAAGTTGGGACTGCTCTGCGATAGATTTTGCTGAATTCCAACCAGTAGATCCAGGAATTACGGAACTTGCGAATATTTCAGAAGATTCACATTTTCCACCAACTATATGGGCTGAAGCACTGGCAAGCAATGAACATACCACCAATGCTTGTGAATCTTCAACCCTCTCTATATACCTTTGTCGATGTTTTAAATGATTTTCAAACAGATACATATATAAACATACAAAGTGTTGAACAATCACGAAAAATACAAAATCAAGCTCTTAGAAAGCGTTTTGATTCGATAAATCGACAAATTTTACAATATAATTCTTGACATATATCAATAGGCCGGGCACAGAGAGCTCGCTACTTATTACTAGACGCAATAGAAAAATTGAAAAATACTTTGTTAGCAGAATCAGTGCAAATCGTGGACGAAATTAATACATTGCTACACGGTATAAACGACGCAAACACGGTCGCGTTATAGCAAAGTTCCACAGTGTTTAAAAAAAAATTCCGATTATACAAGATTAAGACAAATGTGTGGTGGTGCATCGACAGATTCATTAACTAACTCTAAGGATTATTTTAATGATGTCCGTGTTACTTCCATAGATGTTGAGCGGTCTTTCTCGAAATATAAGAACGTTGTTTCATCACAGCGAACAACCTTCACCGAGACAAATGTGAAAACATACTTGAAGGTGCAAGTTTTATCCACACTGTTAAGAAGTTACATTTATTTATTATATTATTATTTATTGTTACTGTATTAAGTACAACCAATTTTTAGAAGAAACTACTTTGTTTATTTTTTACGGTTATTACATTACATATACAACAAATGCCGTTTTCATACAGAAAAAAACTAATAAGGGCAATAAAAACGCTTCAACATGTGCATATATTCGCTTTATTTACCAAACATTTTTATTGCGTCAGCTTTTATTTTTTACACGGGCATTGATTTCAAAATATCACTTCTGTCGGCTGTGATTCACACGTACACTATAGCTGAGTTCGGGTATTCGTTCGGAGCGGATCAAGAATACAGAGCACGTGGAGGGGATTAGGAGTAGAGCATCCCCATACTCTTAAACGAATGGATGGAGTAACTCTACGATATTCCCGGACGCGAAAGTGCGCGAGTAGGGTATTTGGAGTTAATAGTTACTCAGAACGAATACCCGAACTCGCCTTATTTATAATCCGGGGCCCATGCGACTGATCCGATTCTGTTGCGAAGACCGATTGTGCCCGGCTTATATATCAAGAATAAAGTTTGTAGAGTTTATCCCATATGTATTTACCAAAGTAATTAGTGATTATTACTTATTTATTACTATTTTTATTTAAATAAAGATATTTTTTTAACATTTTTGTTGTATTTGCTTATATGATTTAGCTGCAATTTCCCGCCATAACATATAATAATGCAGAAATATTTATGGTATGTCTACTTAGGACAATAATTACCGCAGCAACACCTTAATCACATTTCAAGGAGAAAGATTAAAATGCATTGAAGGTTCGCAATTTGGATCTGCCATAAGGTTTTGAACGTGAAAACGAGCCACACGTGTACGAACTTTTTATACTCACGTGTTTATGCACGGAAGTCGAACTGTACGGGTACAGACACTGGTTTTGAGATACGAACCGTTTGCCTAGGTCGAACTTTCACATATATATTTTACGTGAATATAACAATACATGTACATTGCGCACCTTAGATACACGTGCAGTTCAGAAGAGGCTCGGACTAGTTCCTGTACACGTACTTACGCACACTGACAAACTCTAGTAAATACGATATTTGGCAATATACAATTTTATTCATAAAATGATTCTATAGTTAATTAAACCAAGCACGTTAGTATAAAATATATAATTTGTCAGATTTAGTTGTATTACAATGCATTCAACAAAAATAATTACAATGACGCAAAATTCAATATAATTACATTTAAATATGAGAAAGACAGAGCATTTTTTTTACTTATTTAATTAAAAGAAAGGACAACAGCATTATATTTGCTATAGGCATTAGCTTATTCCTTAATAATATGCATTAAAATATGATCACAACCAGCATGTAACATTATTATTATTAGTACAAATGACTATTGATGATTAAATAATATTAAATTATTTAATTGACTTCTCAACTGTGTAGAAGCGTTTCGTTCAGCACCACCATTACTAATTGCAATGCTGGAAACTGCATCCCATTTAAGAATCTTCCTCTCACTTTTAACCATATAATCGTCTTCGCTAAAATTACAGGAACAAACTATTATATCTTTCATCCACATCCAGGTTTCAAGATATTTTCCCAAAATATGCACCTACATTTTCATCAATTCGCCTTGAGAAAAGCTAAATAAAACAATTCATTTTACCTATTACAATAACCAAGAACAAAGTCAGAAAATTACTCTCTTCTGAAAAGAAAAGTGTTCTGATTTAAACCGTCGATTATTCGAGCACCCGGGCACAAAACAGCGCATTTTACAATAGTGAATTAACAAAATTATCAAAACAACATCCAAATAACCAAACCACGTGTTACAGTTTTGACAGTTTCACCTTTCAAAATGGCGACCCACTATGCTTCCCCATAAAATTGGATGCGTACTCCTTGAAGCGCGTTCACTCTTGAATTGATTTAGTGGAAAGTAATAATTTCCCTAAGTTATCCTATGTGCCTATAATTTGTTTTAAGTAGCTACCGACCAATATTTTAATGTGTTACAACTCTAGTATTTTTTTTTAATTGAATTTTATAATTTTTATTTTATAATGAGTACCGAAAATCAAGAGGAGTCTAAAATATCCCAAGAGGATATCGAAAAAGCAGAAAAATACAAAGTGCAGGCGAATGAACGGTTTCAAAGTAAGGTTTATTCATAACTCATAACTAATTCATAAATTCCTCATAGATTCCAATTAATAGTTGCATAATATCGCATGTTTTAGGTTATTTTTTTTAACTGGTAGTTTTAAATGCTATTTAAATACATTGTCTTAACCAAAAAATTTTTGACATTTCAACATAACCTGTACATTTTTATAATGTGATGTTGTTTATGCAGAACAAGATTACAATGCTGCCATAAAGTTGTACACAAAAGCAATAGAAACGAATGATAGCGTTGCAATTTATTATGGTAATAGAAGTTTTGCATATCTCAAGATGGAATGCTTTGGCTATGCACTTTCCGATGCATCGAAAGCAATCGAATTGGACAAATCATATATTAAGGGGTATTATAGGAGAGCAGCAGCTTATATGTCTTCAGGAAAATTTAAAGAAGCTTTAAAGGATTTTGAATATGTATATAGTAACTTTAGTTGTTAATATAACATTTCATGTAGAATGTTATAGGTTGCGAAAGTTAGGCCAAATGATAAAGATGCTAAATTAAAATATATGGAGTGTAATAAGATAGTTAAGAAAATAGCATTTGAAAAAGCGATAAGTGTAGAAGATATTAGAAAAACAATAGCCGATACAATAAATTTAGATGCTATGAGTAAGTTTTGTCAAATTATTCATTTTTATTATATCAACAATTTCGCTTTTTTTTAAAGCCATTGAAAATGAATACACTGGTCCTGAATTAGAAGATGGTAATGTAACTTTAATATTTATGAAGGAGTTAATGGAACTCTATAAGAAACAAGGAAAACTACATAGAAAATATGCATATAAAGTATGTAACAAATGCAGGATAATATCTATTTTATGTTTTTATCTTTTTTTTAGATATTATTGGATATAAAAAGTTATTTTGTAGAACAACCTTCTCTAGTTGATATCAAAATAGGTGATGATGAGAAATTTACTGTTTGTGGTGATATTCATGGACAATTTTATGATTTAATGAATATATTTGAACTAAACGGCTTACCTTCACCTACTAATCCATATGTATCCTTTCAATAGAAATGTACTGTCTTTAACAATACTGTTAGATATAGCCTTAATTGAAGTTAGTTGTTCAATGGAGATTTCGTTGATCGAGGTTCATTTTCTGTAGAATGTATTTTTACATTATTTGGGTTTAAATTGCTATATCCAGATCACTTCTTTATGTCTAGGGGTAAGCATTCATCATTTCAAACAGGTCTGAATATAAAAAGTACCGCTTCTTTTTTAGGGAATCACGAAAGTGCAACAATGAATCAAATTTATGGATTTCATGGAGAAGTTAAAGCTAAGTACACAGGGCAAATGGCAGACTTGTTTACAGAAGTTTACAATTGGCTACCTCTAGCACACTGTTTAAATAACAGAGTGTTGGTAAGAAGTATCTTTATTTTAGAAGCTTGTAGTATTGTTTCACTATAGAGTATAGTTTTACTACTACGTAGACGGAAGATAATTCTTTCCCCGAGCAATTTAGAGAACTTTTGATATAAAAATTATTCAGAAACAAGTTCTGCTGAATACAAAATTATACTCAGGTATGCAGGGTGTTCAGTTTCCACTGCATATGATACAAATTTGGTTTTTTAAATGGAACCGCCTATATATGACTGCATTTTAGGGTTCCTCTATCCATTTAAACTTGATTCAACGCTGCTTATACCTATCTAACTTAGTTTTCAAGATAATTTGGCATGTTTAATTTTGATCCTTGAAGATGGCCAACCAAATCCTTGTGAAGTTTAATTTATGTTATATTTTATATCAGAATGTGATAGAGAAGGTTTTTTAGTAAATTATGTTGGCAAGTTTTTCGTGAAAATACATACATTGCTACGATGAAACGCTGTACGTAAACTTTTCTTTATCTTCAGCTATTCACTAAAAAGAATGGATTTATTTTACCATAAAAACTATCAAATCATATGCACACAAGTAATCATGTGGCTTTTAATCACCAAATTCACCACATTCGCTATTTTCTTCTGAAAGTTACAAAATATGGCTTTTTTTTTTAATGTTTGTGAATCATTTATACTACAAGCGTAATTTATTTTTAGACAGGTTAATTCTTTGGTAATTTTGATTTATATTTTGGCAATATTTCCATATAATTTCATTCATGTGTTTACTTAATAGAAGATAAGTAGTAATACAATAGGCTGCCTAGTTATTTGTAGAAGTTAAATCAAGTTAATCCAGATTCATAATAGTCATTTATGTCACAAGGGAAGGTAAGTGCAGTTTTGCGGTTGAGAATGTTCTTTGCAACTTGCAATACATCTGATGAATTGCAGGCCTCGGCTTCGCTTCGGTCCGCAAACAACATCCTCTACCACAAAACTACGCTTACGTCCCTTGTAATATAAATAACTATTTCCTACTACTAAAAATGTCTACTTAAAACATTACATACCGTACGAGCGAGCGTACTATGATCACACGATTTTACACGAACTTAGCGCATCTACACGTGTGCTGTATTGAATGTCACTGTGGAATGTCATTTGCTTGACGAAATTGCGTAAACGCAAATTCATTTGTGCACCTTGCTTACGTTATAAACGGCGTATTCGTTCACGTACTTGTGTAAGCCACGACTTCGCTCTTGCATTTCCGAAAACACCTTACTCATATTATAAACGGCATATTCATTTACGTACACGTGTAAGACACGATTTTGCTCTCGCATTTCCGAAAAATGCCGATTATGCTTGCTGATCATAGTACGCTCGCTCTTACGGTATAATAGAAATACATTCGATTGATGAGTTTTGTATAAAGAAATAGTTTTATACAGATTTGGGTTAATTTTAATTACAAAAGGTAAATCTATGAAAAATTGGAAACAAATTAGAAAACTAACAACTTTTTTGTTGGGCAATTTTTATAAGAATTTTCTGAAAAAAATGTCAAATTTGGCGGTTAAACATGGACATCAAAATTGGAATGATGACCAGTGGGGTCAACTTTTGTTCACGGACGAGAACTGTTTCTGTATGAATTCAATTGACGGTAAGGAAAGATTGTGCCAACGCCAAGGAGAATAAAATGCACCATTTAATTTTAATACTACTGTATTTTTTGGTGGAGGTTCAATTACGGTGTGGGGCTACATATATTTGGGGCCACGCACAAAGTTAGTGGTGATTGATGACAGAGCCTTAACTGCATATATCTGAGAAAATGTCACCCTAATGCAGGATAATGCGCACCCACATGTCGCCCACCAACTTTTTAAACCAAGTGGGTATAACAACAATGAATTGGCCAACGTGTTCCCCTGACCTGAACCCGATCTAACATGTGTGGGACATGCTAGGCAGGGTTAAGAATTCCTGCTGTTCAAAACAGAGAAGAAGTAAGGGTTACATTGATTGAGGAATAGGACAGAATATAATAATATTATATACCCAACAGATTACAATCCAAAAAAAGGGTACAAAGGTAGTAGGTAACTGCAAGTACATGAATAAATACAGTGCTATCAAGGCAAATCCACGTTCAAAAGGTTAAAATTCCGTGTGCGTGTACTAGAGGCACATAAAAGAGGTACTTTTATGTGCCTCTGGTACATAAAATATTTGTTCGAACAGTTGGAACATAATGAAGTTGATTAGATCTAGCTTGGAGACGCGGCACGTGAACCACGGGAGAGAAGGCCAGGGGAGTGGATTCTGTTTGTGAGGATGTTCAGCACAAATGCCATACTAATGTTCCTCCTTCTATCACCAAACGAAATGAAGTCGTGTCTTTCCAATAATTCATAGTCTACTCCACGCACAGGATAGCGACCGTCAATCTTGTAAGAGAGGTATTTCAAGAATTTTCGTTGGACTCGTTCTATAAGATCGATTTGTATTCAAGCTTAGAAACAACATGGGCAAAGTATAGAGTCTTAATTATATCAAAATTATGAAAATCTCTACAGATCCGGATAATAAAGTCGAGAGACTTATAAGCTGCATTTATAATACTTATGACGTGATTGGAAAACATAAGCTTCTCATCAAATGTTACGCCCAAATCTTTAATTGATGACTGTCGGAAGATACTTATGTTAATTGTGTATTGAGATTCCATTTTGCAAACCTTTGTAGAAAATGACACAACAAAACACTTGTTTATATTCAAAAGTAAACTATTGCGCAAACATCATTAATGTATTTTATTAAGATTGTCTTGCAGACATTTAATATCAGATGAGGAGTGTATGGTACAGTATATTTTGATATCATCTGCGTGGCCTAATACGGGACAAGCGATAGATTTAATAAGGTCATTGATAAAGATATTAAATAGAAGTGGATATAAGTTCGACCCTTGGGGTACACCAGATGTAGAAACGTCGAGATCTGCATCAGTTAAAATAAACGTAGTTCATTCTATTAAGTAAATAAGAACGAAGTAAATCAAGAAATGATCTACCAGTACCAAAAAACTTAGTTTCTCCAATAAAATGCGGTGATCAATTAAATCGAACGCACGGGAAAAGTCCGTATAATTTACGTCCAATTGGCCACTTTCATCGAGAGCTTGTGCTATTTCTTGCGATATCAACGCTAGATTAGTTGTGGTAGACCTACCGGGCATAAATCTATGTTGTAAAGTAGAAAGGAAAGGTCTGGCACCGTAGGAGATGCATTGGTGGATCAACATTTCAAATACCTTAGCAAATGTACAGATAATTGCAACAGGCCTGTAATTGCGTATGTCGGCATTATCACCCTTTTTAAAGATTGGTGGAATTCTGGCAATCTCCCAGATATCGGGAAAGATGGACGTACGTAAAGTCAAATTGAAAATTTTACATAAAGGCAAGCACAATCTTTCACTAAAAAGCAAGGAATATTATACTAATCGTTATCGTAGCTTTAGCAGACGTTTCGTCCGCACTCATATGTGATATCTTCAAGGCTGTAACTGCACACTGACTGTCAGTGTGCAGCCCTCGTACTCACTCTCTGAATCATGAACCTTACCAGGAATTCTAGTTATACCCTGCTTAGAACGAGCAAACTGCCAGAAAGCACGTGGGTTAGTAATTAGGTTCGATTCTGCGCTGTGAATATATGAGACGTACGTAGAATTAATGTCAGCCTTTACATGTCGGCGAAGTCTCTGAAGCTCAAGCTTGAAATAATCGTTTTGAGTAGCTTTCCATTTTCTGTGGTAGTACGACTTCAATTTTAAGTTTCTCTTAATGGTAGTTGAGAACCAAGGAGGATTGCTTCAAGAACTGACCGATGACCTCATCAGAAGTGTGGGAAGACGAATGACTGCAGTTGCAAGGGCTCGTGGCAGGAACAGACGCTATTGAAGCAAAAGAAAAAACACATTAAATGATTAACGAAGTCCAAAATGTAAAGTTATTTTGTTTAAAACCAGTATTTTGTTCGAACCTGACATCTTTCAGTTTTTTACTTCTTCAACAGGTATCACATGGTACAACCTTTGTAAAACAAATTTCAATTACTCCAGCTAGCTTCGTATTAAGAGATTACATGAGAAATGCTAATAATATGTACACTATAAAGTAATTAGATTTTATGTCTGTTCCTTCAAATTTGCCTATATATAGAGATGTTTGCTGCCGTAAATAATTTCGCTCATCTTTTAAATAAAAATTAAATAACACGTGCTCAAACACTTACCATTTTGAGTCCTCCGTGAAATCACAAAGTGAATAATGTCTGTTAAATATCTGCAACATTAGATATGTTTCAACTGTTGTTTCGGCAAAACTAGTACGGCATGAGGAAAAAATGCGTTTATATGCAGAGAACGAACGTTCTACATCTAGTGACGTAATATTTGCGTAAGTAAAATAATCTTTCAAATAACTTAACGATTCTGTTGACGCACCTTCACAAATGTGTCTTAATGTGCCAAAATCAGAATTTTTCTCAAAAATACTTTCAAATTTTTCTAGAACAGAAACATTTTTTGCGTCTTCAATCGCCATAGCTGTGCGTGAACATGTTGCACTATTTGTAGAGATTCTTCTAACGGCACCGCAGGATTTTGTAATTTTTCTATTGCATCTGCTAGCCCGAAGTAATTGTCATGAATGATTTTTAAATCCATTTTAACCTGACTATCTTGAAATTTCGACTGACTTTTCTGGATAGCGCCAGCTTCCTTTGTATCAAATTGTAAAACCACGTTCTTAATATTGTCAAAATATTTATGATAATAAAACGCGGCCTGCAAACATGTTCCCCAACGAGTTAGAATAGGTTCTGGTGGCTCTGGTATACGGGGGTACAGTCTGTGAAATTCGCGAATACGTTTCGGTGATTTGACAAATACTGCTTTGGTATGCGCTATTAAAGCGTCTACCTCAAGATAACATTTTCTGATACTATCCGCCACAAGATTGAGAGCATGAATTTTACACGTAATGTGTAACAAATTAGCAGAATGCTTTTTAAGAGACTGGTCTACAGAAAGCATGTTTGCAGCACCATCACTCACTAACATCAAGAGTTAGTTTGTTGAAAGTTCAAACTTGTCCAATGTATTTAACACTAACTTTGAAATTACTGCGGTAGTACACTGTTGTATTCGTTTGGAGACTAATAGAATTGAAGGTGCCGATTGATGAGGTTCCAATTTGCGTGCCATTACATTAAGAACAGAATGTTTCTTCCGATCTGTTGTTTCGTCGACACATAACCACAATTTTTGATCTTTCAACTCCGATTTTATTTTTTGTTCAATGTTCACGCGCAGATGGCACAATTCTTCGTAACGATGTTCGACTTGGTAATTTGCACTCCGAATAGTTATTCCAAAAGCAGATAAATGGTTCCTTGTCTAGTAAATTAAACGGTATATTACATGCGATAAACGTAACGCATAAATTAAATATACATTTTTCATTGTCTCGTGCGCAATTTCTTTTTGAGACATGCTTTTCACTATTTACGTGTCGTAGACAATGTTGTCTGGACCAACACATTAACGGGATTTTACAGATTACACATTTAATTTTAGCACCTTCATATATTAAGTCCGAAATTTCTGCAATAAATTTTCGAAGTTTGTCCGACCGCGGTCGCTGACGAAATCATAATTTTTCTAGGACAGATAAACAATTGCGCAAATGACCGGCAGCGAAAATGTCCGCACTGCTTCGCAGACGAAGTAATACTACCGTTCCTCTCGGTCCGAACTGATTCTACGCCGATGCGCGGTACCGCTCGTGGCCAGCGTTATTAATTAATAATAAAAAATTATTTGAAATACAAAAATCAAATTAAATTGTTTAAATCAATGTCTCAATTTAAATTGCTCATTGACATGGTAAAAGTGACATGACAATAGATAGACCGTAAATAATTTTATTCAGACCTTTCTATAGGTATTTGTTTCCTAATATTATAATGTTGCTATAGGTAATGCACGGAGGATTATTCTCTCAAGACGAAGTAACACTTGACGATATACGTAACATAGACCGAAATAGACAACCGCCTGAGGAGGGCCCGATGTGCGAGTTACTGTGGTCAGATCCTCAACCGCAGAACGGTAGAGCACCTAGTAAAAGAGGCACCGGTTGTCAATTCGGACCGGACGTTACGAAGAAATTCCTTAGCCTTAACAAATTAGATTATATAATTCGTAGTCATGAAGTTAAGAATGATGGATATGAAGTAGCACATGAAGGAAAATGTATAACAGTCTTTTCCGCTCCAAATTACTGGTAAATATACATAACCTTCATTAAGAAAGAGTTTTTACCATTCGTCTTTTCTCGTTTTAGTGACACCATGGGTAATAAAGGTGCATTTATTACTTTAAAAGGCAAAGATATGAAACCAAATTTCACAACGTATGAAGCGGTTGTAAGTAGAATTAACTTTATAAGAACTTAGCGCCAATGTAACATGCGTTTTTTTTTCAGCCACATCCTAATATACAACCAATGGCCTATGCTCATTCAATAGTTAGCTTGATGTCCTAGTACCTGACTTATATAGCGTAGTATTTTTTTGTTTTAATACGATTATATCAACCTTAAGTCAATATTTTGTAAATTTCAATTAATTTACTAGAGAAATATTTATTGTCTACATAGGGTAAGACAAATTTATTACTTTTTCCCTTTGTTATTTGTTGCGGTATTTTTAAAGCATCTTATTGTTAACTTCCAACTAATTTTTTTTTGAAATTCTCTGGATGATTTTTCCTTGTTTTTTTTTTCACACCTTACCTTTTGAGTTTACAAAATAAAAACATTTATTTATTTTATTTTTATTGTTTGATTTTGTTTTATTATTGATTCGCGCATTGTGGAATTGGAACAACAATCGTAGTGCTCTTCTTCAGATTTCGGCAACGATCCTGAAAGAATATTTTCTTATTTCCTGTTTTACGTTGAGGTGACGTTATCAAGTGTATATAGATGAATATTTTTTTAACTGATGCGCAAAAGTTATATATTGATCTTTCGTTACGTATTAGTATTTCTATAATAATTAAGATAGTACTAAATAAACATTTCAGAGAAAAACGCCGTCTCGTTATTTTGTGTTTTGAATTTTTGACATCCGAGCAAAAATTTATTGGATTCATGTGCAAATACTGGATGCTAAACTAATAGTTTTATAAGCTGGTTGGAATAAACGTATCGCAAAGTGACATTAAAATGCAAATGTTACTACTGCTTTAATAATATACACATATTTTTATTAATTAAAATACAAAACGCATCCTTCAATTTTACATACACTATACATTTTAAGTATTTTTAAGATTTACCAAAAAATTCTTAAAGGAGTCCACTGTTATGGGAAACATATTCTTTGATGTAATAGATAAAACTAATTACTATAACATCTTGAAGTATTACCTATTTAATTATTTGGATCGAGTATTTTCAGTATCTATCAAAACATACATATTTTACAAATTTGTTGCAAATATGTAAGGTATGTATTTTTGTATATTGTTGCTCTGGCTTCAGTGTTAAGTTCCAAGACCTCGAAGTGAAATTTTAAAACTAAAACTGCCCTAAACTATAAGTGATATTAGTAATACTACTTAATAAAATTGTCGCGGTTTATTTTTTATAGAGATTTTGCAGTGCCAGAGTTCTTTTCAATTTATTCATTTCCAATCTCTTCAAAGCTTCCTTTCTGTTTCTTTCGATTTTCTCTTGTTTTTTCTTTGCTTGCAATTTAGCTAAAGCTTGTAATCGCTTTTGTTCAATTTCCTCTGGTGAACATTTTATAGGCGAAATATCATCTAAAAATGTAAATTCTTTTATTATTGCACACAGAATAATTGCACATTTTTGTAATACCTTTCTGATTTTGCTGGTGTTTATTTTTCTTTATTTCCGGTTTAGTAGAAACAGGTGTTGAGGATGTAACTGAAAAATAATACAATATTTTCTTTATTACTACATTCATGATAACAACAATACAGAGAAAAGTAGTACCGTTAACATTTAACTAAATTAATTGTGGCACTCTTAGGTCGAAATTTTGCAGAATCAGGACATATTCTTATTGTAGTAAATAAATAAATATAAGTTTATTTGCAATTAAGCCATTACAAACTTGTCGATTTCCAAATATAGTGTAAAAGTACACATTGTAAAAATGTTAAAAACTATTACGAATAACTTAGTGTTGAAGTAAAAAAATAAAATTAAAATACTTAAAATAATCGGAAAAATTAAAATAAATAAGTGTGTAAATAAAATTCACATATACATAAAATACGTGTATAAACAAAAGTACGAAAAACAAACAAAGTTTGCAACGTGCACGAAACAGGGACGTATGCGATGTTTATTTATAAATCGAGACAAATTCATCGATGCGGTAGCACATCAATTCTTTCAAAATACGCTTAACTGTTGTTTTGAACCGAACTGGGGATAATACTTTCAGTTCGGATGGTAATACATTATATAGTTCTGGCCCCCAGTGATCCACCGATCTCTGCGTCGTGGTTATGCGATGGAGTGCGGTACGTAAACGGTCGCGATTTCTGGTGGTGTAGCCATGGTTATAGCCATTCTGCCAAAACCTATTCCTGTTGCAGTGTACATAACAAGCTTTGAAGGTTATCGTAGTGGCGGCCGCTTACGCATGCGTTGTGTTGACGCCTCTGTGGTCATGTGTGCGGAATTTAAACGATCACGTTATTTGTCTGCTAGCTACAACAGCATAAGCATGTCAGCTCCGCTATTAGTTTGTACCAAAGAGGAACAACGAGCAGTGATCCGATTTTTGTGGTCGGAGGGTGTGAAAGGTGCTGAAACTCACCGGAGACTTTTGTCACAATACGGGGACAGTGCTTTATCTTGTAAAAGCGTTTTTTTGTGGATCGAAATGTTTCAAAGTGGCCGCACGAGCGTAACGCAAAAAGAGGGAGCTGGACGGCCGTCAATCTCGACCACCGACGGCAACATTCAGCAAGCTCGAGAGATGGTTACAGCAAATAGGCGAGTTACCATAGGTGAGGTTGCATCTTCTTTAATTTTTATTTAAAAGATTAGCGAAATTATTTGCGGCAGCAAACATCTCTATTAGCAGAATAACTCTAGTGGAACGCGAGGCCTGGTCGACTCTACGCTACTGCGCGGTACCGCTCGTGGCCAGCTTTAGTAATCAGTCGCAAAATTTTAAAAAACCATTTGAAGAAACTTAACCGACGAAAACCATCAGAGAGCTTCCAAACAAGGGGACTCAACGAAGAAGATGGAAAAAGGAGCCAGCAGCTAGTAGGATTTTATACACACGCATACACATTTAAAAAAAACACGCCTCAATAACTGTAAGTCATCTTAATTAGCTTAAATTCATTTTTCTATTGTAAGTAAATACTTAAAATAAATACAAAAACAGATTATCTCCTCAATTCAAATCTTTTAATTAAATTTATCACATAACAATAGATACTTTTCAAGATATTTAGAAAATGTGTATTGCAACACAACTCTTCAAAAAAAAAAGAGTACCCAGCAATGAGAATGAAAAAGAGTACCCAGCAATGAGAATGTAGTATATAGTAATGTAGCTTATGTAGTTTTTTTTATGTAATCCAACTTTGGAGATACCCAAGTCAGTCATAACCATTAGAAAACAATCCAGCATTGATGGAACATTGAATTGTCAACTCTCTTGGAAGTTTTGTGTTTTAAATACGTGGGTATTCGAATTGATCCAGCAATGAGAATTGTGGCGGTTAGGCAGACCATTTCTTGTAAATTTGGCTTCATTCGGTTAGATAATCTCCAAAAATAATTCGTGCTCTTGGCACCATATTAAAATAAATTCGCAAAAATTATGTTTCTGAATTTTTGCCTTGGCTGATCCGATGTTTTTCAAATTCTGTATTATTAGTTTAACTGTGTTTGATGACGGCTTCTGTTTTTGTGAATACCGATCGGCAAAAGTATCGCATCTTCTCGATATCACTTGATTGTATTCTCCATAAGTAATAAACAAATTTAAATAACCTTCTCCCTTACGTTTAAATTATACGGGAGAAGGTATATACGCTAGCATTGTTCATAATTGGAAACTAAGTGACATAATAATACTTTTCATCAATGTTGGATTGCTCTGTAATGGTCATAACTAGCTTGGATATCTCCAAAGTTGGATGACATTTTAAAAAACTACATAAGCTGCATTCTCACTGTTTTTTTTTAAGAAACTTGTGTTATAATGCACACTATCCTAAATATCTTGAAGAGTATCAATAATAAAAATTTCAATAGTTTGACATTTTTTCCATTTGAAAGTTTAGTCGCGATTGTCGGACACGCTGTGTAATGTTTTCGAAAAAATCATTCGATTTCTTATCCTACTTTATATGGCCAAAAGCTCTGCAAAATTTCAATTTTCCAAGTTAAACACTTTCACAATTATAAAAGTTAACATGCACTCCATCTGTCAAGAATTTTCAAAAAATGCAAATATTTAAAATATGGTTAGAAATACGTAGCAACAAAATTGACAGCTACTTTCGGTATTACCAGAAGTCTTAGATAATTGAAAATGTTAGTTCAATAGTACATGTAGGCCTTAGTATATTACTAAGTTTTCAGCATTTTCCAAAATATATTCTTTCATAAAATCCATCGATGCAGTTCCTCGTGAGACAGCCTGTAAGTAGCGATGTGTTCGTTAGACGGGCCGGTTGCCCAGCATGACCTCGTCGTCTTAAATGGAGCTGAAAATTTTCCGAATGTGCACGATTACAAGCAATGAATTTCAGTTACAGATAGAAAATGCAGCTTGTGCAAAAACCCAGCTCAGTAAAGCATATGTTCGTTGTTTGGTATATATTTCGTGTTCGGGTTTCCGTTTCGTCTCACCACGTTATTGATCAACGGTTTTGAATTTTAAGTACCTGTTATTAATTTTTATTTTGTTACGCGTGGGTGTGCGTGAATTGTAAATAATGTTGGCGGTGGAAAAAATTAAAGAACTAAGAAATGTAACACGGTATACAAAATACTTCTTAATCCTAAATTAAGTTAATCTCCAATTAAAATTTAACTCGTGATTAAATTAATGCTCCCATATACATTTTGAGTTGGTTTAATTCGTGATTTACTAACTAGAATTAAAATATCTTTTGAGATGATCGGCAGCACAAAAATATTGCAGTGTGTTAACCACTACACTCTAAATTCTTGTTAAATTTATACAAACAACAGCAATTTCCTTGGTATTTTTTTTTCTTGTTAGGAGTTAATATATTAAATTTTGAGAAACGCTTGTGATGTACGTAATGCGTTTTATTGCTTCGTGTGCATCATATTTTTGACATACATTGGTCGCATTCAGCGGACACAACTGTTGTGGAGCAGTTGTGACAACGTCTGCTAGATGCTTGTGCTACCTTCTGCTACATCGAATGATACGTCACGGTACATCGACGGTTTTAGGGAGCGAACAGCCATCTTTTGTAGCGTTCTTATTTTCCGCTACCAACTTGGAACATGTTGAGCAGTATGGCATTCAATAGTGACATGAAACGTAATATCCAGCAGACTAATTGATACACTCAAGTGTTACCGATGTAGCGACCGCTACCGATTAATAGAAGCAGATTCACCGGCTGATACGACCATTTATTTTTTTGCTAATATGACCACCCTGTAAATTTTACAACAATTCGCCACTACTCAAAATAAGTAAAACTTTTTATCGATAACGATTTTCCTGTAAAGATAAAAAACAAATAAGTATAGTTGAGTCCATTTGTGAGTACACTGTATCTCCATTTTAATAACAACACACAAATCAGATGCAACTCGATTTTAATGTAACATAATGGCCAATGTTATAGAACCCATATATTACTAAATTATGGCCCATCCCTAAAAGGGTTTCTAATTATTTATAGTTTGATTATAATTTGAAGATTATATTTTAACTGGACTATCTAGTATTGCGTGATTTTAAGTATTAATACATTACCTTGTTTTCTTGATTGCAACTTTGCAACTGCTTGTAGTCTTTTTCGTTCAATCTCTTCTAAATTACACATTTTATTACTGTTCGATTTTTCACTAGATTTATTTTTCACATTTCCATTACCCTGCAATTTTTCAAAGATTTTATCACTATATAATTGCAAAGCGCAATCAAAGGAGTCGTCTTTTATGTTTGAAATACACTTCTGCGTAGGCATATTCCATTGTAGTAAACTATGTGATTCTGAACTCTCAATTTCTGCATTAGAATTCATTTTCTTGTCTAATCCATATTGACTAAATGGACTGCTTATATTATTATCACTTTTTACTTTCCTCAATTCAAACTTTGGAGATGTACTTGCTTTTATACTACCACTAACTATTGTTTCTACATTAATATTATCACAGGTATTATGTTTTATTTCCGTTGTTATAAGTTTCTCTATTTTTTGAGATTGTAAAATCATTTCTTCTTCTAATGAATCATCTCCAAATAAGTCATCCACATTATTCAGTTCTGTTTGACATTTATTCATTTCATCTTGAGACACCAATTTTCCAGCATGCGTATCGTTAAATCTGGATTCAACTAATTGATTTTTTAAAGCTTCTAATTCATGTTTTAATTTGTTGTATGACTCGATTTCATTATTTGATGGGTGTCTTTTTATTGGTTTAGGTGACTGACGTCCATGGGCCCTTTTCTGAATCAGTCGTTTCTGTTTGTGTTTTGTTTCTGGGGAATTCCAATCCCATCCAACATCCAACTGTTCCAGAACTTCTTGCGTATGAGGTATATAAACTGGACTACAATCGTTTCCTAGTGATAGCCTCCTTTGAGTTGGTGTCTTCTCAAGTGTTGACCTCTTGGATGTAGAATCATCTAAAAGAAACCATAATAAACGCTTATAGAACTTTTCTTTTGTAAAATCTACTAAAAGATGTCATGTAAATGTACCATTTTCGTTAAAGTGTCTAAATTTACGTGTAAGTGAAACCCTTTTTGATTTTGGGGTATGCTGTTCCATTCCATAGAATAATTAGAAAAATACATATAAAGAAATTAAATACGGATAAAAAAGTACACAGAGTTAAACACAAATAGGTTATGGTGAAGATAGGTTTGTATTGTGCGGTAGTGGTTTGTATTTGATATCTATTTCGCGCCATAAATTTAAATTTATTAATTTAATTACAATTTGAAAGGGATTTTTTTCGATAACTACTTCTAGTACGGATTACCATTTCAGTAAATCTGAACTGAAAGGAATATTTAAATATAAAATATGAATTTATAGATTCGTTCGTGCGTTGTTATTGTAAATGTCAACAAATAAATGATAGCATATACCGGCCGGTCGCAAGCGGCTCGAACGCTATAAAAGCTTTGTTCACTCAGCCTACACTAACTACACCGAGTAACCAGTGTAAAAATATACGTTCGTTGCAAGGTTGGTAGAATACATTTACTCTAAAGGTGGTCTCAGTTTAAAAAATAGCGTGCGCAATTACGTCAGCGGTAGTGGAATATAGAAGATATGAGATCTATCAATTTGAACGTTGTTACGATTAAGTATCTGTATATTACTACCAATGGCGTCAAAATATGTGTCCTTCACCCCTCCGCCCACAAACTTTCAGTCAAGTATTGCAAGATCAGAACTGAGACAACCTGAGCAGGTTCATTTTCTATTCACTTCCAAATAATTTCAGTTTAATCACTTGGTTATTTTAGCTGAGTTCGGGTATTCGTTCGGAGTAGATCAAGGGTACAGAACACGTGGACTAGATCAGGAGTAGAACAAGAATGGATCACTCAAGTCATACTTCTAAACGAATGGATGGACGAACGTTAACGAGCGGGCGTAGGGTACTTGGAGTTCATATTGCAACCTTAATTTGTGCTTAATTATTTGGTATCTTCATAAATGCAAGAAATTGTATTTTGAGATCGTTAAGCACAGGATGGGGCAATACTTCCGTTATGATTTCAAGGAGGGCTAACGTCGAGAGGAGTGGTCCGCGAAGAGTGGGGAACGAAGCGTTTGACTCGAGGGAACGTAAAGTTAGTGCAGAATGGTAGAGAAGATGTCGTGGCCGGGTGAACAACGTGCGTTTATTATTGAAGCTTTTCTAACAAACGGGAATTCAGTGGTGAACGCGCAACGTGCATTTCGAACAAACTTTAATTCAGCCCCCGTGGCTCCCCCCAAGTTCCGCAACTCAAGATCGGGGAGGGGGGGGGGCACGCAGTGCTCGTAAATGTAAAGCATACCATCCTCCGATCTCCATGGTGATCGTGCAGGAACTGTTAGGGACCTCGACACTTGTCGGCAGCTTCTTGATGACATTCCACCTGGCTCATTTCCACCTCTGTGGCACTGTAAATCACCCAAACTTTTGGTATTGGAGTGACACAAACCCAAGGGAGTTGCACGAAAGGCCACTACGCAGTCCTAAGGTGTACCATAAGCAGTCATGGAATCATTGGTCCCTATTTTTGTTTTAAGGGAGAAATGACGGTCACAGTCACATCTGGTCGGTACATAGACATGTTACAGAACTTTTTGGAACCAAACCTGAATGATCTTCACCTTGCCAATGTTTGGTTCCAACAAGACGGAGCGACAGCTCACACAGCCCGGCGATCGATGAAGGTTTTGAGGCAGATGTTTCCTGGGAAGCCCATTTCAATGACAGGTGACGTTCGATGGCCGACTCGATCGCCAACAAAAAAGTTGTTAGATTTTGTATGACACATGAAAGTTCGCCCAAGTAATTTATTATTAGCATCTTTACTAAAAAGATTTTTTTCCTACAATCGGCGATGTCTATTTTAGAAAAACACAGAACCGGCAGTTCGTTTTATGAGTACTATTAATTTTACTATAGTATCTCACGTGTACATTTTAACTTTGTTTTAAGTTAATTGTGAAATGTATCAAATTTTAGTAAGATGTACGAGGTGCATTCAAGTTATAACACCTCCGATTTTTTTTCTTAGAACTGGAAACAGATAGAAACATGGGGTTTATTTTAAAATAAGCGGGCACTCATTGTCAATGCGTGACAGAGATGGCAACACTGTACGGCACCCAGAACCTTTAGAGGCAGCAGCGAGAGTGAGAACTGTTTTTGATACTGCAAATAGCGACGTTTTCATTACAAGATCAGCGTGTAATCATGCGTTTTCTCCATTTGCGTGGTGTGACACCGATAGAAATTCATCGCCAGTTGAGTGAGACATGTGGTGATGGTGTTATGGATGTGTCTAACGTGCCTTCGTGGGTGCAACAGTTCAAAGAAGAGTAAGCGCCAGTGCTGAAAAAATGATGGTGGCCATGTTCTGGGACAGCGATGGCGTAATCCTTACTCATTGCGTTTCAAAGGGCACTACGGTGACAGGTGCATCCTACGAAGATGTTTTGAAGAAGAAGCTCCTCCCTGCCTTGCGTGAAAAATGGCCGGAAAAGGCTGCACATGTGCTCTTTCACCAAGGCAACACACCAGCGCATCGGGCGAACGTGACGCAGCAGTTTCTTCGTGCAAACAACTTTGAAGTGATTTCTCATGCTCCCTACTCATCTGACCTGGCCCCTAGCGACTTTGGCTGTTTCCAACGATGAAAGACACTCTCCGTGGCTGCACATTCACCAGCCGTGCCGCTATTGCGTCAGCGATTTTCCAGTGGTCAAAACAGACTCCTAAAGAAGCGTTCGGAGCGGCCATGGAATCATAACGTCGACGTTGTGAACAATGTGTACAGCAGCAGGGAGATTACGTCGAGAAGCGACACAAGTTTCATAGTTTTCCTGTGATTAGTTAGTGAGAAAAAAAATCGGAGGTGTTATAACTTGAATGCACCTCGTATATACTGAACTGGGTAAACCTAATCTACTTTACCTGGGCTATACACGAACAATGCACGAACGCAAGTAAATTTTGAATTTCTTTGCCGAGTTTTCTCGAATTGTGCCGAAAATACACGACCCGATTTTGCTCAGCGCCATCGCAGCAATGAAACATTGACTCAATACTCATGCGGTTCCTGAAAACAGGGTTAGAATGCAGCACCAGTTCAATTTTTGGCGGTATAAAAGGATATGAATAGTGCTGGGGGTCTGGTATGGTTAGAATTCTGTCAAGTTGGAGCAAGTTATAGCTTGTATTGGCCTGCATTAATTCGGATCTGTTAGGAGCCGTTGAAGAGTTAGGATGCCCATAAGAATTACATAGGTTGTGTCTCTGATATGTGTATCTTGCGTACATTAATTTTTGTTATTTGTAGATGTTTTAACCTTTTTGAAAGATGAAGAGCATAGCTGAAGAAATTAAATTTTTAGAATTATGTAAAGTTTTAGAAGACATACAAGCAGCCCATAAAAAGTTTGAAAAATGCGAAATATTAAAGAAATTTTATAAAAGATACAGAAAGGTTGGAGATGAAATTAAAAAGGATGATTCAATGGCGGACATCAGCTTTTTTCCATTACTTCGATTGCTTTTACCCCATCACGAAAAACAGCGACCGGCATATGGATTAAATAAATTTGCTCTGAGAAGAATTCTAGCAAAGATGTTATGTTTGTCAAAAGATTCTGAGGACTTTAAAAAATTAGGATCAGAGCAGCATGACTTTTCTGTTACAGCATACGGTTTGCTACGAAAACAGTTCGATAAATCTGCAAATTTGAGTATTTCACAGATAAATGTATATTTAGATTCTATTGCTGAAAAACAAGACGAAAAGAATGTTCCACACAAGGATAAGATATTTCTAAAATTATTTCAACAAATATCTCCAGAAGAGCAAAAGTGGATAATTCGTATTATTTTGAAGAAGATGGGTTTAAGAATAGGAGATACAAAAATTCTGAATTTATATCATCCTAATGCTTCAATATTTTTGAATGACGCAAATAGTTTATTAACTGTGTGTGATACATTAATCGACCCAGCTGTAAAAGTTATTGATAGTGAAATCTTTCTGTTTACTACTTTTCGACCTATGTTGCTTAGAAGATGTGATGCAAAGGAATTTTTGAATGTAGTAAATGATACTAAAACTTTTATTGTCGAAAATAAGTTTGATGGAGAAAGGTTTCAGTTACATATGGAAAATGATAAATTTAAATACTTTTCTAGAAATGGTTACGATTATTCAAAGAAATTTGGAGAGACTTATAACACAGGTATATTTACACCTTTATTAAAAGGAGTTTTTAATATTAATGTTAAAAGTATTATCTTGGATGGAGAGATGATGGGATGGAATAGGAATGCTGAAAGATTTGGTTCTAAAGGGATGAGCTTTGATGTTAAAAATTTATCTGATACAAGTAAACATCAAGCATGCTTTTGTGTATTTGATATATTGCTTTTCAATGGCAACATTCTTGTTAAGCAACCATTAAAGGATAGACTAGAAATCTTAAAAGACATATTTGCACCACAGAAAGGTGTTATACAATATAGTTCAAGAATTGAAGCTAGTAGCAAACAAGATATTATTAAAGCTCTCAATGATTCGATGGACAGGCAAGAAGAAGGAATCGTATTCAAGGATCCAGACTCCATCTACATTCCAAATAGCAGAAATGGGAATTGGTGGAAAATGAAATTGGAATACTTTTTAGGAACCATGTCAGATTTAGATCTTATAATAATGGGAGGCTTTTACGGAAAAGCAAAGAAGGTAGATGGATTTATCGTAGGTGTTTCCATCCCAATAGATGCTATACGGAAAAAGTACCTATCTCTCGCGAAAGTTACTACAGGATTGTCAACTGAGGAGTGGGAAGCTATTCGTAAACGCCTCGAACCACATTGGATGCAAACTATTGACAATAACTACGAAAATTGTAGATTGGTTTTTGGGAAAATGAAGCCAGATGTTTGGATTCCTCCAAAGAAGTCATGCATCCTTGAGGTAAGAGCTACAGAATTAACAAAAACTAACAGTGGCGATTTCAAAACAGAACGCACTTTACGTTTTGCTAGAATTATGAGCATACGTTTTGATAAACCCTGCGAAGATTGTTTAAGTTTGACTGAATTAGAGGAATTAAGTAGCTCCCACAGCCCAGTACAGAAACTATACAACAACCATATTCGATTGGAAGATATTGAATATGAAGTTCAAAAAACAAAAAAGTTTAAGCCGAAATTTGCAGATTCTAATGTTGAAGTGGAAGAAACAATTAGTGATATTCTCAAAGGCTATGAATTTTGTGTCTTAAGTGGAACAGAGGAATCCAAAGTGGAAGATGTGGAGAAACTAATTAAAGAAAATGGTGGTAAAGTTGTAAAAAGTGAAGGAGATGGAACTTATTGCTTTTTGGCTGGTAAGAAACACATAAGGCGTGAATACTACAAGGGCTCTATTGATATTGTTAAGTTATCCTGGTTACAGAGAGTATTAGATTGCAGGCAAATGCAACCGTTTTCTCCTCAGGATATGATTTACACTTCTGAGAAAACAAAACATTATTTTCTTCAAAATTACGATAAATATGGCGATTCCTATACAGATAAGACCACTAGATATAATTTAGAATGTGTCCTTAATAATATTAAAGAGAAGGGTGATTATATTTGCCCTCTACCTTCAGAAATTGATGAGCTGCATAAGGAAATGGGAATTGAAAGAAAATTTAACATCTTTGAGAAATATCAAGTTTACTTTGACAAATACCAAATTATCAATAATCCTCTATCAGAAATAATTTACGATTCGGCATTAGACGCGATGGTAATGAAATTTTGGGGTGGCAAATGTAATAATGCACTAACTTTAAATGTAAATTTAATTGTAACACAATGCAATAACGATCGTAGAAAGTACGAAATTCTAGCTCATGACTTTTGTGCCGATGGAGTAAAGATTGTGGATAAGTCGTTTATCTATAAGGAAATTGATTGTATCAGTAACAATGAGCAGTAAGTGCTTGTAGAAGATTTTGTGTGGGCGAAGATTAAAATAAGTGAGAGTTATAAGGACGGATAGATGGGTAGATAGAGATTCTTATTAGCTATTGCGGCAGTGTAAAGAAATTTATTTTTCATTACGTAGGCTACTATAGGCGATAATTTATTGAGATGATAATTTTTTTAATAATAAATATATTTATTTCTGTAGCAAGGAGTGCTGTGAATTATTATAAATATTAATTACATCAGAAATTTTTAAACTATTAACACTTGCATATTTTTAATACTGGGAGTTGGTGAATACTGTGTTACGAAGATTTTTATTTATATTAAAAGTATACATTAAAAAAAGTACAACAATAATTGTTTTAATAATACCAATTTTGTGTAAAATACTAAAAATAAAACTTGGTTTAATGTATGCTTACATTGACAGTTCAAATATATGCTTACATTAACATTTTTATTGTATTTCTTTTCCTTATTCTTAGGTTCGTTACAACCGATTTGTGCAGGGTACGCGTATCAGTTCACATCGATTATTACGCGTGCGTCAGGTGTACATCGTTTGTGAATTCATAAATAGTATCGTAGATGTTAGGACGCTTTTGGAATCAATCATGTATCGCTATTGAGAAAGAAAATGATAAACAAGAATGTGACATGCAATATGACTGTTTGGTAGTGGTACAGATACACATTGCGCATGTCAGTACAAACGGTTCTTGCTTAATACGATGTACTGATATGAGCGTACAATAACTGGTGCTTGTACAATACAAAGTTAAGTTGGAAAACTTATTATCGTTCCAGGTACGGTACATTATGTAGTTGGAACACAACCGTAAATTTACCGCCCGGTACTGCGCAAGTTAGTGTTCTATAAGCGTGTTGGAACGAACCTCTTATACTGTGATTTATTATATATTAATAAATAAATTTATATCATAGTTACGTTTCTTTAAACATAAGATATTCTACTAATAATAGTTTTACACATGGTTTTTGAAGTATGTATCTAAATTATATTATTTACTGAAGTGTATTTTATACTGTTGGTATTCGACTTTATCTAACTCTTTTTTCGCATTCTCTATATCGGATTCAATTGTTTTCTTTAATTCTTCAATACTAGAAAAATCCATTTCGGGTCGCATGTAGCCTAGAATCACGACTTTTAGTATTTTGCCGTAAAAATCGTCTTCGAACACGTGTATTATATGTGTTTCCATCGATTTTTCTTTGTTTTTAAAAAACGGATTCCACCCAACGCTCATAACCATTTTGTAAATCGGCGAATCTTCAACTTGTGCCCAACCGTAATAAACGCCGGTATCCATATCGCTAGGTAGTTTTTGTACAACATCCATAGGAAAATTAGCTGTTGGAATGCCAAGTTGTTTCGATCCCCGTCCGAAACCTTTGACTACTTCACCGCTGGTGTAGTATGGTAAGAAGTCCATCGTTATCGTTTTTAGACGCACCTTGTATATGAAGCAGTTTGGCGCAAGCGTATTAGGTAGGTTCAAACCGAGTTTTGGTGCTCTGTTAAAAATAAGTTTATCAGTTGTATTTTACGAGAATGTTGGACATAAGTAGCGGTGATAAAAAAGTAAGTAAAACGTAGTATGGTTATCTATATTGTGAGATTGTTTATGTTAATATAGTTACGTATATACAATCTCCGCTAAAACGACCTCAAATTGACCCACAGTCAGGATACACTGTTCGATTTGTACTTTAAAAAAATTTCGTTTATATGCACTGATTCGTAGTAAGAATAAAAATGCGTTAATTAATGAAAAGATGATGGTAGTAGAAGTAATGTGTAGATTACTAGTTATGAAATTTAGGATATTATATGATAAGTGTCTCAAGCAATAACTACTGTAAATAAAAGCTGCGACGTTGTATTGTAAAGTGAATAAGCGTGAAATTTTTAAGTGCTTATTTTTTTAAATATTTTAATTTTCCGGTTAGGTAAACCTAACCTTACTTTGCGAGTATCTTTCAAGTATTTAGAAAACGCACTTACAGAAACTGAATGATGGATGGGTAAAATACTCCGCTACGTATTCTATGCAGTAAACACATTGATGGAAGCCTTCAAACTAAACAAACAGCGATTTAGTATATTATATTTCTATACTGTTTTATGGCAGTTTTGCTATTGTACTACCTGATGACGTATGCCGTAATTATTGTTTACTGTGCTTTAATAATCGTTTTTTTTTGCTTATATGTGATAATAGGTAACATATCTTCGGTTTCATTTACATGCATATCATTTTGCTTCATTGTACAAAATGTAAAAATATACATAACGTCAAAATCTCATTCGTGTCAATAAGCTAGCTTGTACTTGATAGGTGACATTAAAATACTTAAATTGATATAAAACAATATTATAATCCCGGTAATTTCCTATGAACTCCTTTTCTATAAAATATATCGGTTACTGCTGATTAAACAGTAAAAATATAGTGTCGTCATATTTATTGTCATTGTGCTGCGATGATATATATTAGGCTTGTTTCTGCAGAAATCACAAACTACTCAGACGCAATTTGATTGTCTGAATAAGATCCCAAACTATTTTCTAACTGATTTCAGGACAATTGATTGGCTCTGACTAGTTTGTGATTTCTGCAGAAACAAAGCTATTATGAACATATGAATGATTACTCGATTATCATACTCAAATATATCTTCAATTCAATACCAAAATACAGACCTTCAAATATCAGAACATGATTAGAACTATTAAATTGACAGTCTTAATAACATTCCATCTCTTTTGTTTTCTACCCATTTTCCCTACTATTTTCTTAAGCCTGTTTTACACGCTGCGATTTATTGGCCAATTAATTGAACAAGTTGATCTTCGATTTTATTGTAGAACCGTGTTACCGTGTAAAACAGCAAAGATCGGTACGATTTCTTGAAGAATTTATCGTACGATTAATTGAATAGAACATACTCAATTTTTGCCACGATCTTCTGACGATTTTTCACTAACTTTGTAGTTTTAATACCAACCTAGTAACAGAAAAGTACCTACGAAGTTTGTTTAGTGTTTTTAAATTAAAGTGAGGATAAATTTCGAAAATTTAAGGGGGTTGATGTGATGGATAATTTGAATTAACTAACCGAAACTGAAATAAGTAAACCTATATCTATATAAACAACCAGAACATTGAACAAAAGCAAATTGCCAATCTATTTTTATATGCAGATGAAAATTTCCCATTTAATAATTCCCCTGTTCAACTACTAACAAGTATTCACGATCGTTAAAAATTTGTCCAATTTATTGTAGAATATAAAACGGCATATTTCTCGGCCAAGAACTTGTTCAATTAATTGGCCAATAAATCGCGGCAGTTCATAATTCATAAGTTACTATGGTTGGATTCCAAGAGGCCTCACCCCCTGGTCATATTAAACAACTTTTTTTATTAGCTTTGTTCCAACAGAAATCACAAAAGGGCCAATCATATACTGTGAAATCAGTCATGAAACAATTTCGGATTGTTTTTAGCCAATCGAATCGACTAGTTTGTGATTTCTGCTGGAACAAGCCTATTGTATTGATTTGAATATATTTGAAATTTATATATAAAGAAAATATTGTAAGCGCAAGTTTTTCTGTCATTGAACAACGTTTTTTATTATATTGATTTGAATATGGTACATTTAATAATTATTCATATAATGCCTTAATTTAGCGCTCTACTTTTATCTCGATAATTAGTGTTTTTTAATTGCACGAACAGTGACTCGAGTACTCGAACAGCGCAAAACACGTTTTACAATTCGTTCAAACACGACTGCGCTGTGTTTTAAAACTGACTAACCTACTTCGAGCAGTCGAATAGCCACAATTTGGCTATCAAAGGAAATACATAATATAAATTGCTTTGAAGAAGGTATGTAACTTGTCCAGCTAAAGTCCAAATTGTGATCAAACATTGTAAACTGAGACCATTTTGGGGACGCCCGCGATTTCTTTGTTATAACTTTGAAGCAACTCTATTAATTAATAAATTCATAGTAGTTCGCGTTATTTGAAAATGAAATGTGAAATCATTATCCAAATAGCGGTCAATTAATGCTTTGTAACCATAAATACGTTCATGTCGTTTATGTTGCCGCATAATAATTCTAATGAAAGATAAGGTAGTTCTACGCCATCGTACTTTTAAGTTGTTACCGTATAATTGATGAGTGTTCAGATTATGTATTTATTCTTCTACATTACAAGATATATTATATAGACAACTAAAAATGAACATTTAAGAATACTATATCACCTGGCTACAATACAACTCAAAAAGGGGTATGTTTCATTTCTTATCTCTCTTATATATGTACCAACGAACGGATCAATTGTCCTAATACATGTTTGACCTAACCTAGACAATTTTTATTTCATCTATCGACACCCCCACTAAATAAAAATTATGAATTTACACTTATTGACTTCATTGGAAGTTTAGTCCCTTGTGAACGGAACACAACAAAGTCTTTTCTTTCGACATTCCTTTTGTTAAGGTGTCAGCTACCATTTCTTCTGTTGCTACATGTTGAATCGCTACAGCCCCTTCTGCCACCTTTTGTCGTACAAAATGATGTCTGACATTAATATGTTTCGTCGTTGGATTATATGCATCATTTTTTGCCAAGCAGATCGCTCCTCTATTATCAATATGGATAATAAACGTATTCTGCTTGCCCCAAAACTCTTCTTCAAATTGCTTCAGCCATAGTGCTTCTTTAACAGCAGATAAACTCATGTACTCTGCTTCTGTCGATGAGAGTGCAATTGTTTGTTGTTTTCGACTATTCCAGTATATGGCACCACCATTTCGAAGAGATACATAGACTGTGCATGATCTTCTTTCATCATTATCACCGGCCCAGTCAGCATTTGCATAGCAAATTATTTTGGAATCTCAGTATTCCAATTTTGCAGTAATCGTCCCTTTAAGATATTTTAAAATCCGTTTTACAGCTGTCCAATGGGCTTGTCCTGGATCATTATTAAAACGACTTACACTACTAGCAGCATAAGCGATGTTTGGTCTAGTACATCGTGCTAAATATAATATACTACCCACAGCTTCCTGGTAAAGAATACTGGCAATTTCTTCCTTTTCTGTATCATTAGCTGGTGACATGGATTTAGATAGTTTCACATTTACATCAACTGGAGTTGATTACAATGCTGCAAATTGAATTTTTCTAGAATTGTATTGATGTATTTTTCCTGATCTATTGAAATAATACACAGTTCTTTATCTCTTGTTATTCTGAGACCCACACAATTTTGTGCATCACCCAAATCTTTCATATAAAATCATTCATTAGTTTATTTTTCAATTTGATCTTTGCATCTTAATCGTTTGAAAATATCATTACATCATCTACATATACACCAATGAATGTCCTGAGCAAATCTTTAACATAAAAACAAACACATGGGTCTACCTTCGATTGTGTAAAACCTGCTTCCAATAATGCTGCACTAAGTTTCTTATTCCACTGACGACTTGCTTATTTCAATCCATAAATTCTCTCTTCCTCTTCAGTTTACAGACGCGTCCACTTTTATCTAACTAACTAACTCAGGTTGCCTCATGTACCTTTCATCCTCTGAATCACCTTGTAAAAAGGCTGTTACATCAAGGTTGTGTTGAGCTGCAATAGATATCAAATGTCATATGGAAGAATATCTTACCACCGGAGAATATATATTTTATACCCTCACGTTGAGCGCACCCTTTTGCAACTAACCGGGTTTTACAATTGATGATATTTCCCTGATCGTCAGTCTCCCTTTTAAAAACCCACTTACAGTTAATTGCTTCTTTATTTTTCGGTAGGGTTACTAAATCCCATGTTTCATTTACCTTTAAAGATTCAAATTCTGCCTTCATTGCATTTCTCCATTGTTCACGATCTTCACAATTCAGAGCTTCCGTTACAGTTTCTGGGTCATTCTTCACATAAGAGTCTGCTGTACAAAGATATGTGACATCATCATCCATACGTATCGGTTTAGGTTGACGTTCTGACCCCCCCCCCCCCATTATCGGCACCTTGGGCATCATTCTCTGAGCAATCTTCACCATCATCATTTGAAAGAACAGATTGATCATTCTCTATAACTCCCACTGGTTCTACTAGATTGTCTTGGTTTCCAACTTCACCTGGAAACATATCTACAGAATCATCAAGATTTTCCATAATAACCACGTCTCGACTTAAAATAACATGATTATTGGTGGGTTTATACAACCTGTATCATTTCGTATTTTCGCCATAACCAAGTAATTTCATACGTATAGATTTAGCACTCCATTTTGTTCTTTCTTCTTTTGGTATGTGAATAATCACCGTGCTACCAAAAATTCGGAGATTCGAGATATTTGGTTTTTTGCCAGACCACATCTCAATTGGTGTCTTGTTCGACAACTTCGAATTTGCTGATCGGTTTAAAATATATACTGCCATATTGACTGCACCATCATGAATTGTCACATCAAAAAGCTTACCTTCAGCTTCGGTTTTAACATTACTGTTCTCTGAACTTATAACCTTTAATTTTGTTCCATTAGCAGCTATTATGTCGTTTTGATTAGCATCCTTTATTTCTGTCATCCAATCCTGTTTAGTCGTTAAGTGTGTCGATGCCCCTGAATCGACGTACCATTCATCTTTTTCAAAATTTCCAGATGAAAAAACTGCATTGAAAAACGACCCACCGAATGCATTGTCGCGTCACTATCGCTCATAAACATCAACACTTGACGTGGCGAGACTTGAAAGTTTTCTAACGTACTAAATATCACCCTCACAATTGCTGCACCAGTACACTTTTCTTCACTCCACTAAGAAAATGCGGCCATACGGTTTTTTACCGTACGATCAAAACCGTATAGTATGAAAATAGCGTAAATGTTTGTGAATGTTAAGTAAATCCCCTTTTTATAAGAAGTATAACTAAATACGTTTGTTAGAGCAATCTTACACTATTCGTAATCGCACCATAAATATTTGTTGTGTCAAATTAAACGGTTGTTCTTCGAAATGAATAATAAGAAGAGAAATGTTTTAAGTATTAAGGAAAAAAATAGAAATAATAAATGTTTTTGAACACGAGAAATGTACTGTCCGTGAACTAGCTAAGCGTTTTAAAATTGGGAAAACTCAAGCAGTTGATACTATAAAAAAAGAAATGAAATTAAGACAAAGTGGCAATCCGGTAGCAATATTAACCAAGAACGAAGTTTTTTAAAGTTTGAAGGTCAGCAAATAGATACATTGTGTTACAACTGGTTTGTAAAAGCCAGAAATAAATCTATTCCGATATCGGGACTTCTTGTAAAATTAAAAGCCAAAGAAATTGCAGAAAGCCTTGGTTATAATAATTTTTGGGCGTATGATAAATGGTCACGTAAGTTTTGTGCCCGACATAATATTAGTTTCAAGTGTGTATCAGGAGAAGCTGCCAATGTTAATACTGAAGATGTTAAGCAGTTTCTAGACAAACTTCCGCCTTTATTATTAGGTGAGTAAATTAATATTAAAAATTTTAACCTGTTTATTAAAACCTGTAATCGTTGGTTTTAAGTTATAAACCAGAAAACGTGTATAACTGTGATGAAACTGGTCTTTTTTTTCGTGCGTTGCCGAATAAAACATTAGCTTTTAAATCTGAAAAGTGCTCAGGAGGTAAATTATCAAAAGAGAGACTAGTATCTTGCATTGCGTTAGTATGTCAGGCGAAAAGAAACCGCTTTTAGTTATTGGGAAAGCAGCACGACCTCGTGCATTTAGAAAATTAAATGTTAAATTGTTTCCTGTAATATGGAAGCACAATAATAAAGCCTGGATGACAAAAGAAATCAACAGAATGGTTAGTGGAGTTTGACAGAAAGGTTGGCAGTTAAGCGAGAAAAATCATATTGTTTTTAGATAATGCAGTATCACATACTGCAAATGTAAAATTATATAACATTAAAATCATATATTTGCCTCCGAGTACAACTGCTACAACTATTGCCAACCTTTAGACCAAGGTATCATACAAAATTTCAAAATGCTTTATAGACAATTTATTTTGAAACATATTTTGTCTCTAATAGACAAAATCTATAAGTGAACTATCGAAATCAACAGATGTGTTAGAAGCGATCTAGTTTATAGATAATGCTTGGAAACAAGTGTAATCCGACACAATAAAGAACTGCTTTTTGAAGGCTGGATTTAGAAAGATAGTTGAGCAGCATACTGATGATCAATTTGATGCAGAAGATGATTTACCTCTAGCTACGTTAGCAGAATTATATAGTAATCTAGCGAATATTGATACAACAAACGCAAATTTATTTGATTTTGTGAATATTGACCAGAACCTCGCAATAGAAGATAATACCGTTCAGTTAGAAGTGACTTTAGATAACGATGATAACTCAATGCAAAGTAAATTCATACGAAGAAGCTTTGGAAATCACAACAGATTTAAAATCATTTGCAAGGAAGAATGAGGACTATACAGCATATCAACTAATAAGAAATGTTGTGCATTTTGAAAATGCTTTTTTGGCACGAAAACGAGTAATGCAAACAAGCTTGCGTGATTTTTTCAATTGTGCTAATTAATATTTAAGTACAGTAGAATCTCCTTTAGGCGGACAACGACGGTGACAAAAAAGGGAAGTGTCCAGAAATAAAAAAAAAACTCAGTTTGTGCATATGAATATATATTCAAAACAAAATCCAAAGATAAAACCTAATATATATGCTACAATAATTAACATCAATTATTAAAAAAGTCCGTAATTGTTGTTTGTCTTTTTTCTGCAAATGTCGACATCGTTTGAAAATGTGTCTGAAGATCTATTAGGAGATTCAGCGATTTTCCATCATTTTTCTTCGTGGAAAGAATTTTTAAATCTTTAATTAATGGTAAGGCCTCTTTGTACGCAATATTTCTCCCGTTTTGGTTTTCTGTACTTCCTTCATTATCACCGTAGTCGCTTAATTCACTCACATCATTATCATTACCATGATCTTCTAGTAGCTCTATTGCATTGTTCTCTGTACACACGTTCTTGTCGAGTAGAATGAAGTCTTCAGGTCTTGCATCAGATTTACATTGTTGTAGTAGTTTTGACATTTCTACAAGTTGTGCCAGTGACAAGTCATCTTCTTCATCATATCCATCATTAGTATCAACTGGAGTATCTATCTTCAAAGCCAGATTTTCGGAAACAATTTTTTATCGTTTCAGATGTTACCCGATTCTAAGCGGTATTTAAGAGATAAATTGCATCTAAAACGTTGATACTTGTTGTTAGAACACTTGCAGATTCGGTGTTATCGATGCAGCTAATAATGTGTGTTAAGATTAGTGATCTGTAGAAAAATGTCAAATATTTTATTATGCCTTGATCCAAAGGCTGACAGACAGATGTACTGTTCGGAGGTAGGTAAAACATTTTTATATTTTCCAGCTGAATATTTTTTGGATGTGGGGCAGCATTATCTAAGAAGAGTAGGACTTTCTTTATTTGCATTCTACTGTCAAATGCTCGAAGCCAATCTGTCATAATTTCTTCCGTCATCCATGCCTTTCTGTTGTGTCTCCAGTCTATTGGCAGTTGATCCAATTTTAAATTACGAAATGCACGCGGTCGTTTTGTTTTCCCTATCACCAAAGGCCTTTCCTTTTCACCCTTCTTATTGACACAAAGCAGGATAGTGATACGGTCTTTAGATCATTTTCCTCCAGTACATCTTTCACCTTTAAGACTCATAGATTTTTCGAGCAGTGCTCTGAAAAGTAAGCCGGTCTCATCTGCATTATAGATGCAGTCAGTATTGTAATTCTGCATAATCGAAGGCAACTTATCCAGGACATTTTTCATCTCTGCTGGGTTTCCATCGGCAACCTCTCCAGATATGCTTCTGTATGAAATTCCATGATGCTTTCTAAAATTTTGCTAGCCAGCCGTACGACGCTTTAAAGTTGCCCATTCCCAAACTTTCTGCGGCTATTTTAGCTTTTTCTCTGATCATTGTTCCAGAAATAGGCACATTTTTGTTGCATGCTGCAGAAAACTACCAGAATGTGATGTAATCGACACGGCTACCGTTTGATGACAGAAAATTTATTTTTAATCCAGTTGAAACAGAATTGGAATTAAAATCTCTCAATAAATCTTCCTTCTTTCGCAGAATGTCTGACACTTGGGATTTACCCATGCTAAAATGTACCGCAATCTCTCTTACACTTTTTTTGGCTTCTTCAGAAAACTTAGTAAGTTCTATCTTTACTTTTAGTGGTAAAACTTTTCTTTTTGGTGCCATTATAACTAAAAATTGGAATAACACATATATGTATACATATGCAACTAAACTTAACTTTTTAAACTGAAATTTATGTAATTGTAATTGAATATTTAACATATAAGACACTTACATACATAACGCAAACATCATAAGCACAGTAGTCAAACTAAAATACGACTCTTTAATAAATCGCAAATTTTGGATCATACTGTTAAGACGGGGATTTACCGCCGGGGATCCACTTTTCAAAATCATGTCCTTCGAAAGAACTCGGTATTGTAGGTATGCGTCCGTCTAAGATAGGTACTCTGTCTAAATTTCTAAAATTCGTGTCCATGTCCGTTCAACAGAGTGTCCGTAGAAGAGAGATCAAAATACATATAAGCTACAGAGCAAATGCTATGTAAATGAATATTTGTTCCCATAACGGAATTGTCCACTCAAGGGAGGTGTCCATTATGGGAGATTCCACTGTACATTTGTTATAGTTACTATAGGTATATAAGTATGTATGTATATGTATTTTAGTTACAATGTTAATATATTTTTGTTCTATGTATATAGTTTTTCCTCTACAATAAATATTCAAAATAAATCCTTCATAAAACAAAAGACTCCTTTCAGCGGACAGCTCTCTTGTACGGACAAAACATTGGCGACCGTCGATGTCCGGCCAAGGGAGCTTTCACTGTATATGGTAGACATATTTTAAGAATTTTATTGTAGTTTAGTGCTGCATGCTTTATTTGTACAAAAAATACAATCTTATATTATCATGCCATTTAAACTATACTTCTTTCTTTTTCCTTTCCTTGACAGATTTTTAGTTAGCTACAGTTACGAATTAAACTACAATTATTATTATTAAATTATCCATTCGTGACACTGAAATAGTAGGATATCTATTCCCATTCGTTAATCACATAATTGTCGAAAAAACCATGATTCTTAAACAACTGGCATTCAGGCGTTGCAAGTAGCTTCTTCACGTATTCTATATCGGTTTGAACAATTTGTAGATAGGTATCACTGTCGGAGAATCGAAATTCGCCTCGAGTACGATCTATCAGAATAATATTTACGGTTTTCCCATAAAATTCTTTGCCTACGTCGTCGAGGATGTGGAAATCTATTATACGGTTATCCTCGTTACGGTTTACGTTCATTACAACTCGGTATACATCGGAATCTTTTGCTTGTAACCAGCCATAGTAGCACCCACTTTTGAAATATTCAAGCTGGTCTTCTGAAGTGTGAAAATGCAATTTAGCTGTTGGTGTATTAAGGACTGCTGACCTAATAGCGTTTTCTACGATGGATCCATGCAGAAAGCATGGAAGTGCCATCATTGTAGCGTGGTTGTCAATGTACATAAGTTAGTCGGAAGAACACATTAAACTACTACTAAAAGGATAAGTTATAGTAAAAAGTAAACATTGCTTACCAGTTGCGCAGCATTAGTCAGACTGCGAATGCGACGACTAAAACTAAATGAAATGTTGAGTAAAGTTGCAATAACATAATTCTTTCAAAAGTATCGTTTTCACACAATACTATTTGATTACAGTAATGTAGTACTTTCAAAATTTGGTCGATTTGCGTTTAATACTAAAACTGATTCACATACACAGCGATTTCAATTTCACAACAATGTTAAAAAAATATTTAGTACTGTTACTTACAAGTGGCAGGTTAAAGATACAGCATGTTTTGTTTTTATAAATGTAAGCCTGAAACAACCAAAAAATCTGGGGAACAAGGCAAATATATTTTTCTTGTATAAAGCTACATATGTGCAGTTGGCGCCCCCCATTGTGATCGACAAAATTATGTGGTGTAAGTTGAACTTTAAATCACATTAAACGAGGAACATATATACGCGATCACGACCACGATTGCGATAGCGATCGTGTTGGCGATCAGACGCGTCACACGAAAGAAATTGAAACGGCACAGTCTTGCTGCGACCTGTTGGCGATATAATCGACTTGTTCATTCATGTGCGGAAACAACATGTTGCATTTATCGCAGATCGCGTGAAGAGTATTTTACAGAAAATAGCATATTGCGACCGCGTATATATGTTCGCTGATTCCTTCGATTGCAATCGCCAACGCTATCGCTATCGCGATCGTGGTCATGATCGCGTATATATGTTTTCCGCTCAAACCGGGCACAATCGGTCTTCGCAACAGAATCGGATCAGCAGCATGGGCCGCGGATTATAAATAGTGTATGTGTGACTCACAGCCGACAGAAGTGATATTTTGAAATCAATACCCCAATGTAAAAAATAAATAAAAATAAAAGCTGACGCAATAAAAATGTTTGGCAAATAAAGCGAATATATTCACACGTTGAAGTGTTTTTATTGCCATTATTAATTTGTTTTTTTTTTGTTTGAAAACGGCATTTGTTGTATATGTAATGTAATAACTAGAGTAACCAAAACTTGCGGACTCGCATAGGCGTCGGTATTACGGGTTAATATAAGAATACGAAAAATTCATAAATAAACTTACTTGCTAATTATTCGACAAATTAGAGGCATCAGGATGTGAACTACTGTAAACTTGCATCATTGCATATGTTTCCACAGTTACTTCTTTAAACCTTGTGCGTCGACAAGAAAAAATATTCCTATACATAGAAAACGATCTCTCCACATCTAAGGAAGTTACATTTGCATGTAGAAACTGTTTTTCAAAATCACTTAAAAGTTCACTATTCTTACACTTATTATAAACGGCCTCTAAAGTATTAAAATCGGGATTTTTCCTTAAAACATCTGCCAACTTTTGACTAGCGCATAATCCTGGCGTATCACTTAATGTGTGTAATTTATTTTTTACACTCTCCACTATGTCTAATGATTTCTGCGATGACAATTCAGTACATTCTAGTTTTCTGATGGCATCTAGTAATACCGTATAATTGGTACATATTGTTGTTAAATCTTCTAAAAGTTGAGGAATTTGAAATTCTCTTTGACTTTCTCTAATTGCTTTGGATTCATTCCGATTAAATCGCATTATAACTGATTGAATTTGTTGAAAATGGATCAAACAGTAAGAAGCTGCTGTTAGCCAAGTACCCCATCGCGTTAAAATTGGTTCAGGAGGTGCTGGAAGTTAAGTTAGGAAATATATGTTTAAGGATCGCCCAACACTTAACATTGTTGCTGCACTATCTGTCACAATCATCACAACTTGATCTTGGGCAATTTTAAATTTTTTCAAAGCGTTCATGATCACTTTTTGAATATTTTCCGCGGTACATTGTTGAACACGTTTGCAAGTTAACAAATATCGAGATGCTGTGTTCTCGCTAGATAAAACGCGAGCTATTACATTTACAATACTGTTTTTCTTTATATCGGTCGTCTCATCCACGGTAATCCATATTTTCTTGGAACACAAATCACGTTTACACACATTTTCTAGCACCTCTTTCATTCGCGGCAAATGATTCTGTAATTGTGTTTGTGAAGGTAATGGGTACTTTGGAACGTATTGTCGCCAAAACGTTTTAAAAGCTGCTTTTCTCACCATCGACAACGGAGGATTACAAGAGGTAAACATAATTAATAAATGTATGAGGAATAGTGTATAAGGTATTTCAGTTCTTGCATTTCTCATATGCTTAATACCATTGACATGCCTCTGGCAATCAGTTCTGTCCAATGCAGCCAAACGAACATTGTATATTAAGCAAAAAACTGCACTACCGTCATATTTTAAAAGGGGAAAAAGTGACATACTTATGTACATTACTAGCAAATCTATTACGAGGCATTGTTTTCTTAGGTATGTAAATATTAGTTCTATATGAAACGATACACTAATTATGTACTTGGTATAATACTACAACACACAAAAAACACCAGCTATATTTTCAAAAGCGACACGTAAGTACATAACCTTGACCGTTCGACTAATCTCTGCAACAGCTCAACCGGTACTAAAACGAAATCTCTCTCAGCGCGGTTTAACATGATTTATATTCAAGGTCGACACTACATGCCTGCTTCTCTACCGGTTTAGTTTATTTATGAATTTTTCGTATTCTTATATTAACCCGTAATACCGACGCCTATGCGAGTCCGCAAGTTTAGGTTACTCTAGTAATAACCGTAAAAAGTAAACAAAGTAGTTTCTTCAGAAATCTGTTGTACTTAATACCGTAACAATAAATAATAATATAATAAATAATCGTAACTTCTTAACAGTGTGGATGCGATTGTTGAAAAACTTGCACCATCAGGTATGTTTCCACATTTGTCTCGGTGAAGGTTGTTCGCTGTAATCAAAAAATTTTCTTATATTTCGAGAAAAAACGTTCAACATCTCTAACACAGGCATAATTAAAATAATCCTTAGAGTTAGTTAATGAATCTGCAGATGCACCACCACACATTTGTCTTAATCTCGTATAATAGGAATTTTTTTTTTAACTCTGTCGATCGTTGCTATAACGCTACAGTATTTTGCGTCGTTTATACCGAGTAGCAATGTATTAACTTCGTTCACGATTTGCAATGATTCTACTAACGACAACCCAGTGTTTTGCAATTTTTCTATTGCGTCCAGTAATCGTTTATAATTGTTGCTAATACTGTTTCAACAGAAGTATCTAGAAATCCTTTCTGGCTCTCTTTAATAGCTGTAGCTTCATCAGGGTCGAATTGTAAAATCACACATTTTACTTCTTGGAAATGTTCTGAATAACAAAAGGCCGCTTGCAACCATATTCCCCAACGCGTAAGAATCGGCTGTGGTGGTTCGCTAATACCGGAACAAAGCCTATGAAAAGCTCGAATCCGTTTGGGAGATTTGAGAAACACTTTTTTTGTATTCGCTAAGATGTTAAGCATGAACTTTACACGTAACATGTAAGTCCTTCACACTTTTCTTCAAGAGAACGGCCTACACTACATATTTTCGCTGCTCCATCGCTCAAACATCAACAGGTGTCTACATGACACTTGAAATTGTTGTAACGTATCGAGCCCTATGCCCGTAATTGCTTCGTTAGTACACTTTTTTAGTTCTTTGCTAGTTAATAAGATTGCAAGTTTCGGTTTAACAGGATGTAGTACTCATACTATAATATTCACAAAAGAATTTTTTACAATCTGTCGTCTCATCAAGACGTAGCCACAGCTGTTTATCTTTGAATTCTACTTTGATCCTATTTTCGATATCTTTATGTATACTTGGTAGCTCTTTCCTTAACGTTATCCGTGATGGTAAGTTCCATTCGGGATTGTATGTACGCCAAAACTGTCGAAACAGTTCTTTATCGAGTAAGCGAAGCGGTAGACTAGAAACAATAAACAAGTCCAACTTAAATTGAGTTTGAGGTGGCACACCTTTTTTCTCATTTTTGTGCGGGACACTATTTATATGTTTTTACAGCCGCCTTTATTCCAGCATATTAAAGGTATTTTGCAAACTCTACACAATACTTTAGCTCCATTATAGTTCAAATCCGTGACTTTATTAGCCAACGGTTGTTTATTTTCCTTGCGTACCTTAGACATACTTACATACATATTGTACGAGCGAGCGTACTATGATCACCCGATTTTACACGAACTCAGCGCATCTAAACGTGTGCCGTGTGGAATGTCATTTCCGAAAACACCTTGCTCACGTTATAAACACGTGTAAGACACGACTTTGCTCTGGCATTTCCGAAAAATGCCCATTATGCTGGCTGGTCATAGTACGCTCGCTCTTACGGTATATCTATCTCTATAATTGCGACTAACGCTGCGAAGTGTTGATGAGAAACTATTGCAATAAATCAATAATTTCATTCGCCAAGGTAGCCTGTGCCGATTCATCTGCACACATACGTCGCGTCGTGGGCGCGGCAACCTCACTTCTAACCTGGCGCGGAGCTCTTTGTGCCCGGTCTAGTTATGTAGTGTATGACAGTTATTTTTAAAATAGTTTTTGTCGATCAAAAACGTATTATTATTATAGCCTTGACTGAAAATCATTAGCCACATCAAAAACGTAAAATAGTGGAGAAAATATGCAAAAACACTTGACTGAAGTGCTAAGTACAAGGGCTATAGCTAAATTAGAAGAAAACGCTCCGAGCCACCAACAGTTAGCGCTTTTCAGTCAATGTTTAGACATTGGTACTTCAATTGCGCTTTGTATAGCGAATTCGAAAATAATATGAGGGGCTGTTTCCTCCTCCTCATTGCAAAGTCTACATAAAGGTTCATCTTTGTAGATCCCCATCTTATGCAAGTGGCCTCTCAAACAGCCATGTCCTGTTAGTAGAGATGTTGCTACCCTAAGCTGTATCTTGCTTAATTCAAGCGGGTCAGCAGTCAGATGTTGCGACGGTCTTCCCATCACCCGTTTGCTGTGCTTTTGTCGAGCTGCATGGTTCCAATTTAATTGGTGTTGTGTTAAGATCCATTCATTAATTGCATCACGCACTGCACTCTTGGTAATACCTAGACCCGGTTCAGGGCCTATATAATTCATTTTTGAACCTTCCCTCGCTAGCTGGTCTGCAATTTCATTGCCCGCTATACCCCTGTGCCCTGGCACCCACACTAGCACCATACTTCTACCGTGTTTAATGTTCTCTGCATTAGTTCTGAGATTATGCTGGCATTTCTCCTAGTGGTGAGTATTACAATGCCATCAGCGTATCCTTGTGTATAGTAGCCAGCATTGTTTAGCAAGACCAGCAGAGAGCAAGAATTAAATCCCACTAAGTTAAATTAAATAAGCGTTTACTCAATAATAATTTATAAAAAAGTAACCTATGGCAACATACAAACAGAAATATTAGCAACTAAATCGAATTATTGGAAAACAAATGCAAAATATCGTAGATGCACTTTAAAATAAAAAAAATGTTTCTATTCACCTGAAATTGCTCCTTCCTACCCTATCACACAACAAATAAAACACAGGTTTTGTGCTGTAACTTGTAACTCAAAGTGAAAGAAAAAAGCTAATATGTTAAAATGTGCCTTTTTCCTTGCATAAGAGAATTAGAAACGATAACAGGCGATTCTTGTAAATATACCACTTTAGTACATATTTTAAAACGTATTTGTTCATGGTCTTTACAGTAATTTGTGGTTTCTACGTACGTAGCATTTTTAATGCTATTTTAAATTGCGTGCTATTGTGCAATAACTTTTAGATATTATGAAACGTAGAGTCATATTTCTTTTTTCAAATATGCACATTCGTTATGAACTAAAGACGTAAAATTCCATGACATCTCGCTTTCAAGAGCAAGCAAGGTAAATAACCTGCGAGTCGCACTTACGTCCCTCAAATCAAGGTAGTAGTGATTGACTCACAAATCCGGTAGTAGGAAAAATATGTTTTAGAATTGTATGTTAGTAACAAGTTACTACGATGCTCAGAATGGGAAACAGCGTTGTCCAGAAATGATCTTCTGGTTTCGCTGCTTTATCAAATTAAGTTCTAGTTTTTGTATTAATGATTTTTTCCTTCTTTCTTAAAATAACTAGCATTTTAAATTTAAATAGCTTCTTGAAACAAAATTGTAACTTGTACCACTTGTCAAATTCATCATGGTCAAACGGTCTACGCAATTTTTACATACTACCATTCTACCACCAATGATTCCGTAAAGGCAGTGCCACACATGCGTTATTTGCCATGCGATGAATGTTTGCGTATTTCCAACCTACTTGGCAAACGATTTGGTAAGCGACAAACTTGTCCATACACTTACTCCACTTGGCAAATAGCAAGTAAATGTTTCAATTACTATGGAAAATCCGAATGTACGTGCGAAGGTTTATTAATCAAACAATTTCTGCGAATATTCGATATTCTCCAAAGTACGTTAGAAGTCGGCAAAACGATACTCATCAAAGGAACGAATGTTCATCAAGTCTCAAATAAGCTCTTCGATCCATATATTCATGTGGATTTTTTGATGCACAAGCACGAAGTGTCTGACACTATATCATTGCCCATTTTACCATATACGTAGACATTTGGTAAACAGAAACTACTCATGACAAAACTTTAGCGAATTAAATCTAACAATGGATCAACAAGGTTTGAAAACACGCTCACGTCCTGAAGCCTGCCAGGACAAATTTCGCAAATATCGGCCATCGAATTAAAGGAGCCCTCACAAGGGTAAGAAATGAAATCACGAATATATAAATCTACAAGTACAAATCCTAATCTTTGTCCTTTGTAAATATATCTGATTATACATGCGTTTACAATTATTGTCTCTTGGCAAATCAATTCCCACCGTTAGTAAACTCTGTATCGAACCTTCCTGATGCTCTTTATGCAACGGACATTCAAAGGAAATATGATTGAGGTCTGCAATCTCACTTCCACACGTATGCAGATGTGCAGGAATATTATATGATTCTGGTGCCACGGATTATATATAGATAATACGCGGATGAATTTTTGCATAATGCGTCATTCTAGTAATGTACGATTGTTTCCAATAGTATTGCTATTGCTTTTTCAAAATGTTGTTCTTTAGTAAAGATAATATGTCGTCACTTCCAGTGTTTGTTTAGTATCCCTTTTAAGTGAGTCGCTTCCTTTTGCTAAACCATCCACTATTGTGTTAGGGCACATTACTCTTAACCCAATAAAATTGAATGCTAACTTGATTGCTTTGTAATTGATGTATCTACTCTAAGATGCTCAAGATGATAGGATTCGTATGTCTGGGATGCATTCTATTTTGAAGTCGTTCTAAAACTCTTCTGGAGTCTGTCGTAATCGTACAATTTTTATTACTTCTATGGCGTACATATGAAAGGGCGTGACTGATTGTTAAGGCTTCAGTAGAAAAGATGGACGTATCATTGCTGACTTTAACCATTCCTTTATACTTGTCCTGTGGAACAAAGACAGCATACCCGCAACCTTATTCGGACTTAAAACCGTCCGTAAATATACAAGTAGGTCTTATTGTATACCTCTAGGTCGCGAACAGGGAGCCCATTATACGGCGAATAGGACATTCGAAATGGTTGCCAATGCTCAAAATATGACGATATGCAACAATAAAGGTTTTGGTAATCTGCGTTTGTTGTTATGCAAAGGTTGCTAGGAAAGGGCGCCAAATTGGTTCTTATGACGCTAGACTGATCTAAAGAGTTCGTTGCTAAACAAAATAATCATAACAATTACCAAACTGTCAAATCTCAATTCTAAAAGCGTAAATTATTCTTGTTATTTATTGTTATTATAGCCTGCATTTGTCATACTTTCGTTCTTTATGCTCGTTATTATTTTATCTCATTTTAACTTGTTTTGTTAATTGTTGTTTCTCTTTTATTTTATCGAATTTTATTGTAATTATTAATTACTGTGTTTTTTTTTAATTTGTTAGTTTTTGATAGGCAATGCGCTTAAGTTTTAGTTTTTTTATTTTATTGATTTTACAATGGCCTCCGCGTGGACCACGTGAGATAAACATCAAGTACCTAATTTTAATATTCGGTGAATTTGGCAACAATCAGCACGAAGTGAAACATAATGAACACTACCCTTGCACAGTCGAAAATATTTGAACTTTACGCTAAGTAAGAATAGATAGTATAAAATTCACAGGGCGAACAGCTTCAACAGAAGATAATATGATTTAAATTATTGAACAATTTGTTGCGCAACGACGGAAAATAAGATAATAGTTGTTGCCAAATTTACATAACATTAAAATTGATGCAGCAATGTTGCATGTTTTGTGCCGAAGCTGTATATCACAGTATATCAGCATATCATATTTGGCTGCAGTTCTGTATGCTTCAGCGAGTAGAGGGGATATTTTGTATTTCCACTATCTATTTGTAAGGTTGTGAATAGACAAAGTTGGATATTACCCAATAAAAGTTGTCGATTGGGAAATTTAGTTTTAATAATTTGTTTTGCTGAATTGACACCTAATCTGTAGCGAAGATTCCTGCGCTTTTACGTGTAGGGCATCTATCGGAGTGGATTCCATTGCCCCAATGCAGATACGAAGTGCTTTGTTCTAAGTGCGTCCGCGCTCAAATAGCTTTTCTAGGCTCCTTTCTTTCTGCAATAATGTATGTATATGTCCCAGTCATCACAACTAATGCTTCTACACCGCTGATGTTACAAAAATTTATTACAAAATTATTAAAAGAATACTACACAATTAATTTAATAAAGTTCCGCACGAACATTCGGGTGTTTTCCGTAGTAGTTGGAACGTTTACTTGCTATTTACCAAATGGCGTAAGTATGTAGACAAGTGCTTGTCGTTTAACAAATACATATGTAGTTCGCCAAATAGGTTGGATGTATGTACGTAAACATTCGTTGCATGGCAAATAAGATATGTGTAGCGCTGTCTTAGTAAATTTTCTAGGTATCTTCTTTCTGAAGTAATACAAGGGTGTATCAAATATAAACGGGATTGATTTTCTTAAAAATTCCAGAGGGCTTCTAGATCTGCAAGGGGTTGATGCGCAGGTAGCCTGTACCGTTAGGGAGAGGGCAGAACCGACCGCAACTCTCTCGAGTCCCTTTAGTATCAAAAGAAACCATGAGCGAGAAAAAAGTGCATGTCTCCGTGGAGCAACGGATTATCATCAAGTTTTTGGCCAAGGAGGGGGTGAACCCTATCGAAATTTTGGGGCGATTACAGACACAGTTCGGGGACAACACCCTGTCAAGTACCCGTGTTGCATGACACAAAAAATTTTCTGGAGGGCGTGAAAAGGTCGAGGACGAGAGCCATGATCGCCGCCCAAGGACAAGTGTGACCTCTTTTACAGTATTTTTGATTGGCAAGGTGCTTTTCACGTCGATTTTCTCCACGATCGATGCACAATTAATGCGCAATATTATTTTGAGGTACTGGATGCCGCGAAATTATCATTTCGAAGGAAAAGGAAGAAGCAATTGGCCAGAAGTGTCATTCTTCTGCATGACAACGCCAGGCCTCATGTGGCTAACGCTACGATGCAAAAAGTGGATGTATTAGGATGGGAAACGCTGGAACATCCACCCTATAGTCCAGACTTGTCACCTTGTGACTTCCATCTTTTTGAACCCCTTAAAGAAGCGCTTGGGGGCCAGCGTTCCGGCGGTGGAAGCGTTTATGCTCCATGGCTACACGAACGTCCGAAGAGTTTTTACGATGATGGAATAAAAAACTCCCAATCCGATGGGAAAAATGTATTTCTAGGGCGGGAGAGTATGTAGAAAAATAATATACAGTGCGTTTCAAATAACACTGGCCATAGATATTTGCATAGTAGAACCTTCATGTGATGTTAATGGTTTTCCTAGGGGAAGTGTTTGATTAATTTTTTGTCGACACGTAGTTGAAACAATTTTCATGAGGTTCTGACACATTTTATGCCTTGGAACGAAAAGGTAAAGTCGAAATTAAAAAAAAGGAGCAGCAGCTTTAGCGGCAATTTCAGGAATTTTTATCAGAGATAATGAGACACTTTTTTTTCTTTATTTTCAACGTTATTTGTTTGTTCCAAAGCATAAAATGTCTCAAAACTCGTTAAAAATCGTTCCAACTGTGTGTGGACAAAAAATAAATCTCACTCTCCGTAGGAAAACCATCAATGTCACATAAAGGTTTCACTGTGTAAATACCTATGGCCAGTGTTATCTAAAATGCACTCTATATTTGTAAGCTTAGTTAAATAATTGATCCAATGGGGCTCTGTGTGAGGAATACATCATGAAGTTGGAGGAAAAGAATTGTGAGAATTGTGAGAAAGTGGACTTTTCTTTTTCTCCAACTTCATTAGTTAAAGTTAAAATTTTTTTTAAAAACGAGTCCCGTTTATATTTGATACGCCCTCGTATATATATCCCAGTCATTACAACTAGTGCTGCTACGCCACTCGGTCTGTTCATTATTACAAAATTATAAAAACATTCTATGCATTATATTTTCGAACGGAATAGCCCGCTCTTATAAATTTTTTATTATTTTTTTAAAATCATTCTTGACCAATTATTCTGAATTGTATATACAGGTTAAACTTGCGAAAAAACGTACAGGGCGTTACAAAAATTGAAAAATGTAAAATCAAAGTATCATTATTATTTTTTATCGAAAATATCTCGGAGATTTAACATCATTTTTATTTTGAAATTAAAAAAATGGTTAATATACAAGATTTAAGTATATCCATCGTTATTATTAGAGTAACCTAAACTTGCGGACTCGCATAGGCGTCGGTATTACGGGTTAATATAAGAATACGAAAAATTCATAAATAAACTAAACCGGTAGAGAAGCAGGCATGTAGTGTCGACCTTGAATATAAATCATGTTAAACCGCGCTGAGAGAGATTTCGTTTTTTGTGTGTTGTAGTATTATACCAAGTACATAATTAGTGTATCGTTTCATATAGAACTAATATTTACATACCTAAGAAAACAATGCCTCGTAATAGATTTGCTACTAATGTACATAAGTATGTGTTACTTTTTCCCCATTTAAAATATGACGGTAGTGCAGTTTTTTGCTTAATATGCAATGTTCGTTTGGCTGCATTGGACAGAACTGATTGCCAAAGGCATGCCAATGGTATTAAGCATATGAGAAATGCAAGAACTGAAATACCTTATACACTATTCCTCATACATTTATTAATTATGTTTACCTCTTGTAATCTTCCGTTGTCGTTGGTGAGAAAACCAGCTTTTAAAACGTTTTGGCGACAATACGTTCCAAAGTACCCATTACCCTCACAAACACAATTACAGAATCATTTGCCGCGAATAAAAGAGATGCTAGAAAATGTGTGTAAACGTGATTTGTGTTCCAAAAAAAAATGGAAATTTAAAATTGCCCAAGATCAAGTTGTAATGATTGTGACAGATAGTGCAGCAACGATGTTAAGTGTTGGGCGATCCTTAAAACATATATTTCCTAACTTAATACATATAACCTGCGTCCTGCATGCATTGCATTTAGCTGGTGAAGTTGTTCGACAACATTACGGAAACGTTGATCGGATGATTGGAAGTACTAAAGCAGTGTTTCGTAAATCTCCTAAACGTTTAAAAGAATTTCGTAAATTTTGTCCAGGTATTCCAGCACCTCCTGAACCAATTTTAACGCGATGGGGTACTTGGCTAACAGCAGCTTCTTACTGTTTGATCCATTTTCAACAAATTCAATCAGTTATAATGCGATTTAATCGGAATGAATCCAAAGCAATTAGAGAAAGTCAAAGAGAATTTCAAATTCCTCAACTTTTAGAAGATTTAACAACAATATGTACCAATTATGCAGTATTTAGTCATCACAGGAATCATTAGACATAGTGGAGAGTGTAAAAAATAAATTACACACATTAAGTGATACGCCAGGATTATGCGCTAGTCAAAAGTTGGCAGATGTTTTAAGGAAAAATCCCGATTTTAATACTTTAGAGGCCGTTTATAATAAGTGTAAGAATAGTGAACTTTTAAGTGATTTTGAAAAACAGTTTCTACATGCAAATGTAACTTCCTTAGATGTGGAGAGATCGTTTTCTATGTATAAGAATTTTTTTCTTGTCGACGCACAAGGTTTAAAGAAGTAACTGTGGAAACATATGCAATGATGCAAGTTTACAGTAGTTCACATCCTGATGCCTCTAATTTGTTGAATAATTAGCAAGTAAGTTTATTTATGATTTTTTTGTATTCTTATATTAACCCGTAATACCGACGCCTATGCGAGTCCGCAAGTTTTGGTTACTGTAGTTATTATTACAGTATCTCTAGTTTAGTTGTGTATTTTAATTTATTTAATTGTTTAGTAACGCATGTGCGCTGCCTTTCGAGACTTGACGAACATTCGTTTTATTTGCCGTGTGTTGTTTTACCGACTCCGAACGGAAAATAATTGTAGTTTGGGGAATACTGGATATTCGTAGAAAAACAAACATACGCTGCCTGGAATGCGGCAAATGCCGCATGTGTGACGCCGCCTTTAGGCCCTTTAGGATACTAGTAAACTTTGGGTAGTTGCGAATTTATATAAATTATATTTGTTTAAAACTAGTGCGGGTATTGCAAGAATCAAAATAGAAATGGTTGTTTGTTTAATAGTATTTTAATAGATTAACATTGCTGGAGTGGACTGTATACTAGACTGTTCCCGCTTGCGCGGTTAGCACTCGACTCTCGTAAAAAAAGGTATACAAACAGTTTTGTTCCTATAACTAAATAAAAAAGGTCCTTGTCACTTCTAATTGTAGGTCACATAAATTACCCTAGTCGTCATAAATTTGTCAGTCCGTTGAGAATGCGTCTTTTTTAACGACGACCCTTAGAAAATAATTTATTAGTTCTAACAAAAGCGATTTATATAGATACATATAGATCTACCTAAAATGCATGAACAGATGTGAATTACATTTACTACAACTATGAACAAAACATTTTGTATATATATTTACTAGAACTATGTAATTTTATACAATATTCGAACCCTTTATTGGGTATTATAACTGGATTCCATAATAATAAAATAAAAGAAAGAAACCGTTTTGAGAAATTTTCATTCGCAAAGAAATAATTTTCTGAGTCTGTGGAGGACTCACCTTATATACATACAAAAAAATAGTCCTTGCACGTACATCAACTAAGTGAGTACAGTACACTGAGGTTCTTATTGTCATTAATCGCATTAACGAATTAATAACTTCCGACTCCGGAAGTAAGTCATGGTCGCGCGCGTACGTACATATGTCATTGGAACAGATGTTCCTTGAAGCAACGATATTTAAGTTTACGAACAATACAGCAAAATGACTATACATGTAAATAATTCAGCTTGTCACATATTCCCATAAGTGACTTGGGAATGACGTACATTGCTTTACTCAGTAAATACTTCTTTAAATTCCTTTGCATAATTCTCATTGCAACCTAGAAGTAATCTGAGTTAGTCGATTTAAGTGCAATACTTGGCAATTACAAAATACTGTAAATATTGCGTACATTTTGAATACATGATTTGACGATTATTATTATCTGGAGTACTTGAACTGGTATTCGTCGATTGTTTGTGATGAATAGACGCGTACGTATCGGAAAAATTTAGCACGCAACAGAAACATTGTTAATAAATACGGCATGGTATCATCAATAAATTAAAATAGTATTTGTTGTAGTGTATTATGCTGGCATGCAAATACGACGACGGAACACGCGTGTTTTTCGAAAGAAAACATCAAGATCGCCTTTATCTACAAGCATTTTTATTTGATTGGGTTCAGTTTTAGTTCATCACTTGTGCGCATAGTTTGTGTGTGCTTCTATCAGAGATAGGCATGAATCCTCTATTAGATATGGTTCGTACTGAACTTTAATGATTATACTTTCTGTAGTACTTACGAGGTGCAACGTGTTTCATTTCGAGCATAAGAAATTTTGTTATTAAAATTTTTGAGGGGTCATTCCACATATTGAACAGGTATAACGGCATGCGTTTGCGATAGTAATTTTTCAATTGATAGGTACTTGCTATGATTATACAAAAGTGCAATTCAGGGTTAAATATATTAGTTATTTCATACGCACGTTACATGTGTTCATCAAAATTTATTTTTAACATACTAATATGTTAATACACTTTGATATTAGTTAATTAATTTATTTTGATACTAATCTTATGCAATATCCGGTCAAAAGGGAAACGAATGATATACATGATATGCAGATAAATACTTAGACGCTCAGAACATGCTAAAAGTGGAAATTCCCCATGATTTAGAAAGAAAAATTTAATCATCTTGTGTGCGACACATAAGTGACTACTAGAGGTGCGAATGGGTCGGGCTGGAATATATAGTGTGACTCATTTGAAATGGATGCACTCCTGTAGAACGCCAAAATTGAACAATTTTTTTGAATATATAGTTGGTCAAAAAGTCTACTTCCACATAAAAGGCAGACTTCGTAGGTCTTTAACTTCTAAATACTAATTGGTCTTTCCTTTATGATTATAATAATCTAGATACCGCCTGCACTGCCTTCTATGATATTTTATATACTCACATCAAATTATTTGTTTCTCTAAAAGTTAATAGAGGATCTCATTATCCAATTTGGTTCAATCAGGCTCATATTAAGGATATAAAGCGTAAAAATTACTATCGATTGCATTATAAAGAGACTAAATCCGAATATGACTTTGATATGTTCAGTGATTTGAGGAGAACAGTTAAAGTTAACGCCAAACAATTATTTATGAAATACATTTCAAATATGGAAAGCTCAATGAAAGATAATCCCCATCAATGTTGGCAGTTTGTCCGGTCCAGGAGGAATTGTACAGAAATTCCTAATTCTATTGTAGATACGAATGGTGGTTCACTTGAGGATCCACTGTCAATTGTTAATGGTTTTCGTGACTTTTTCCAGTCTGTCTTTCGCCCAGCTTCACATACATCTACCTATGCGCCTGCATTCATCAGTGGTCTGTCGATTGATGTGCCAACCCTCACCGATTCCAATATTCTTCAAGAATTGAAAAGACTCCGTGCTAATTTTACAATGAGATATGACAATATACCCGCTTTTGTTTTAAAAGACTGTGCCAATGTATTTGCATCGCCATTGTGCTACCTCTTCAATTTATCTCTTTCCACATCCACATTCCCTGACATTTGGAAAATTGCTAGAGTAACTCCTGTTTATAAGAAAGGTGATCGCAATTCTATTGAAAATTACAGGCCTATAGCCATAATAAACAATCTAGCAAAAATTTTCGAATCATGTCTATATAAATCTATTTATTCTCAGATTAAATCATTAATTTCCATTGACCAACATGGCTTTATGGCCAAGCGCTCTACTGTCTCAAATTTAGCAGTTTTAACACAATATTTATCTGACAATCTTGATAATAACAAACAAGTCGATGTTATTTATACTGATATGACTAAAGCCTTTAACCGTATCGACCACTCTTTGCCTCTTAACAAACTTGATGCTATTCGCTTCTCTACATCCCTAATTTCTCTGTCCAAGTCTTATCTTGCTAATAGAAACACTATGTAGCTTATAAAGGTCATGTATCACAATATTTTATTCCGTACCACAAGGAACAAATTTAGGCCCTTTCTTATTTCTATTATTTATTAATGATTTACCTCTCCAACTCGATCTACCTACATTATTATTTGTAGATGATCTAAAACTCTATACATCAGTTGACAGTATTGATGACTGCATATCCCTCCAAAATTAAATTGACATCCTTCTAACTTGGTCCGCCGACAATAAATTAAGCGTAAATGTTTCCAAGTGCAGAGTTGTAACTTTCTTTTGCAAAACTACTACCCTAGTCTATGATTATTGTATTGATAGCCTTGTTCTGGAGCGTACGCATTTGATAAAAGATTTAGGCGTTACCTTCGATTCCAAACTCATTTTTAGTGATCACATCAATACCATTGCTAACTCTGTTTTACGGATGTTGGGTTTTATTATAAGGACCACTCGCAAATTTTCTTCCGTTGATTCCATCCTATTTCTATACTTTTCTTTTGTACGTTCCAAATTGGAATATGCGTCGTTGATTTGGTCTACCATATATAAATACCAAATAAATCTATTAGAACAAGTTCAGAGACGTTATCTAAAGTACATGTTCTTCAAAGAACATGCACACTATCCGGAGCAGGGCTTCAGTCACAGGTTACTGCCAAATCTATATAATATCGATTCTTTGGAGCTTCGTCGTAATTACGCAGATTGTTAAATAACGATCTTGACTCACCTAAGCTCTTGGAAAATATTAATTTTTTTGTTCCTCGTCCAACGTCCAGATCATCCAATGTGTTCTACTGCATCCGACCTAACACAAACGTCATGATCAAATCACCAATTTACAGGGTTTACACTAGCTTTAATTCGTTGTCGGATGTCTCCACTGATATTAATTTCTTCCCTATAACACCACTTCTAAGAAAATGTTCTCCCACTTTTCATTACATTTAAGTAATATTGTTTGTTATAGATAGTTTTAATCTATAGTAGAGTTAGAGTATACATACATACATATGTTGTACATATGTTGGGCAATATACTATTATTATTATTATTATTTAGATTTTCAATGTTACGTGGTTCTCTAACGTAAATTTTATTTTTCAAATGTTCCCACAAGAAAAAACTAAATGGGGTTAAGTCAAGGAACCTACCTGGCCACTCAATTGCTCATTTTCTCCTTCTCCATCTTTAGGGAAAAATTTCGTCCAAATATGTCGCACATGATGCCCGAAATGGTGTGGTGCGCCATCTTGTTGGAACTGCACGAATGTTTCTATCTTCGTTGTTAATAAACAATTCTCTAAGACCCTAAGACTAAAAAGAACATTTATACGGAAGGAAAAAATCTATAAGTGTGAGATGTGAGAACGAAAATAAAGAAATTGATTACCTTTAGAAACAAATAGAAGAAAATTTGTATGAAAAATAGAAAAGTTAACTTACAAGTTTCGTTGTAGTTGAAAAAGATGCTTCAGACATTTCTGATTGCATTGTATATGTAATTTACAGAGCGCGGAAGGTACCTAGAATCATATATTAGGAAGGGAGAAGGATCCATGAACACTGTAGTGCAATTCCTGATTATCTAGATGTCGTATTTGGAGAATTAAAGTGAATACGACTTCATTTTTTGTGCGCCAGAAGGAATTTCGTTAACAAATATCTGCAAGGAGAGTCATCATTTTTTCGAAAGAATAATGTTACATTATCAGAAGTAAAATAAAAGTATTACAAAAAGATATCCTGTGTTAGTTACAACAAATAATCGTATTCGCTTCGGTCTAGTGGACCATAACTATTACTGTCTGGATTGTGTCCATTGTAGGTTGTCCTCTTCATGATTTACTATTATGTATTACTTCCATGTGTCATTCAGTCTGTAACCGTCTTCTCTATTGAAATTGTTGGTGTTCTTTATTATTTTAACTCACATTTCGCTGGTATTAGCAAGTATCTTGACGTTGTAAAAGTCAATACTGTGCTATCCTGGTAATGGCGTTCGGCCACTCCCATTGTCCACGTATCGTTGCTATGCGGCCTTTTGGTGTTCCTTTGGAGGCTCATTTAGACGGTGCTTCTTTTCACGCAACAAAGCGCATGCAACTACTGGCAAGGAAAGGCAAAGCAAGTATACAGTGCAGAACCAAGGAATACCAAAGAAACGCATAACAACACACGGATAAATCAGCGGTTGCCGAATACTTTTACCAAACAGGAGAGCACAATATTGACTACGATAGCGTTAAGATACCTGCTAAAAGACACCGCTACTACCCGTGAATAGTCAGGTACGCTGAAAATATCGAAGAACACCAGGAAAGATGGTCGCAGACTAAGCAACACATTGAGGTTGGTAATCCATAATAAGCAAGACACGAAGAGGTCTACAACACAAGTTTTCAGAAAACCTTTCACGAAGCTGATAGAAAGCAACCGCGAAGTCTACACTCAATTATAAGAAGCAATAAGCTAAAATACAAGCCAATACAAACACGAACATCTGAAATGTTAAATGGTTGACATATCTTTGATCACAAGCAAAAAATACTAATATGCCTTACAAAAACATTTTATATTTTTGCATACAGTAGAGAGATGAGATGCATTCATGCACATATTCTCAGAAGAAAAGAAAAAAGAGAGCAATAGTTCATAAAACCCTTTACTTCCTTTTAAGGTGCGGACAGGCATTATTTTGTGCTAAATGCATAGAATTAAAAGGTGAATCACGTTCAATAATAAAAACTGTTGTGAAATATGATGGTATTTGCTACGTATATTACGTTAACAATTTATCAGTAATTTCCCCATAATTTTTATTACACCAAGTATTCTAGCAATAGGAATTACAGCAGACACTCGATAACGCAAATTGATTCAAATCAAGTGTGTTCACATTAGCGAATGTGATTTTATTAATAAGCAAATTATTAAAAGAAACGTTTAATAACATAATAAAAAACAAAATGCATTCTGGCAGCGATAGTAATACACATTTTTAATGAGAAGACAAATAAGCTCCTATTTTAGCGTATATTTGCACTTAGTAACTAAAATATCCCAGTATGGTACTACTTTTCCTTCAGCCCAATCCAAAGCTTGGTTGAAAACTTCAATAGCTTGCGCGTCAGTCACTATACTTCTAACTTCAATGAGAAGGTCCTCAACAACACTATCCTCATCTTCCTTCTCGTTTATACAATTCATTTGCTTATCTTCGTTTCATAAATTAATCAGTTGGTGTGCAAAGAACGTTAGGAGTCACTATTTTCAATAAATTAACATATATAATAACAATAGCCGATGACGCACTAACAAGAACATAGGCATCAGATTAGAATTGTTTCCTAATTCCTCATACGGGAACATTTTCATCATTGCACTGGTGTAAAAGAGATTGTTCCGACATTTTGGAATTGTTTGCTGATTAAGTGCATTCCAGGCCATGTGCAAATTTAAAACTGCTTTTCGTAATGTTATCTGTTTCAAATGGTCAGATATGTTTTCAGGATTCCTTGATAAGACAGATGAAAATAAAAATTTTCGGTAGTATAGTTTGGTGCGTCTTCTAACGTTCTGTTCCACTGGTTAAATTATGGAATTACGTTGGGCGGCATGTACATACATGACAAAAATGGATCCATTCTTACTCCTTAGTTGTTCCTCTGGAGAAAGACTTGGTGCATCATCTAACAGTAACAACGCTTTTATTGACCGTTAACAAGAACTGTTTACATTATCGAGGTACAGGTTGATTACGTTATCTGGCATTCCGTTTGATCCTATAGTATGAATTTTGTGTTTACATTAGCACGATATTTCCATTATCTGGTGTTTACGTTATCAAGCGTCTGCTTATTATAGTCTATTTAACTTAAGGAAGAAACCTTATGTAGTTTAAGTAAATATTGCTTTGGATGTTGTTGCAGTAAGATGTCAAATTATGATGAATACTTACCCTGAGATGCCTTTAATGATATAATTTTATTATTATTATTATTATAGTTTATTAGCAATCAAAACAACTAGTTCTATAAGCTAATGTGGTGGCTTGAGAGCTGGAATGCTCTTATGACATGATGAGGCTATTTCCAACGAGGAGTCCTCTTTAACAATTTTGGAGGTCTGCTGGCCATTTTCTTCTTCGTCTTCTTGCTGCTTGCGGTTCCAAGAGTGGAGCAATGTATTGGCATGGTTTTCCAATCTGATGTGGTGTTTGGAGCTTTGCTCTGAGATGACGTTCTTTATGAATGAGATTTTTAGGTCATTGTGAAGTGTCAAGTTAGATACGTACCACGGTGCATCTGCTATTATACGTAGTATTTTTGATTGACTTCGTTGAATAATCGCTATATTTGATTTGCTCGAGCATTCCCAGAGTTCAATTCCTTACATCCAGATAGGCCTAATTATAGTTCTATAGAGAAGACATTTATTTTTTAATTGCAGTTTGGATTTTCTTCCAACGAGCCAGTTTATGTCCTTCATTTTCAAGTCAATTTGTTGACGCTTTTTGGTGATATGATTTTTCCATGTAAGTTTAGAGTCGAGATGCATTCCTAGGTATTTTGTGCTTGTGGATTGTGGTAGCTGGTTGTTGTTGTGAAAAACTGGTGGGCATTGTTGCTTTCTCAGTGTAAAGGTCACTTGAGTACACTTGCATTCATTTGTTTTATTTTCCACTTATCTAGCCAAGTAGTGATTTTTAGTTGACTTTGGAGAGTTTTAGATGTTGTGTCTGGATTTTTATGGCTGGCGAGTATTACCGTGTCATCGGCAAAGGTACCTGTAGAGGTTTCGTTGTTAGTTGGCAAATCCGCTGTATATAGAATGTAGAGCAATGGTCTCTAATCACACTGCCCTGTGGGACACCTGATTTTATAGAAAAGTTGTTGGATATTGTTTCATTTATTCCTGTTCTGAATTCTCTACCACTCAAGTATGACTTCAGTAAATTTAGGTATGTAATAGGAAGACATTGTTTGATTTTGTATAAGGGCTATTATACAAACCTTGGCTCACATCTAAGAAAACAGCTGTGCAGTATTCTTTCTCTTCCAGAGCTTGGTTTATCTTTTGAGTTATTTTATGGATTTGCTGTATGGTGGAATGCTCTTTTCGGAAGCCAAATTGAAGAGAAGGGCCTTTAATGATATACAGTAATTATTTCTGAAGCAAATACCTACATACAGATTGCCCCAGCCTTCCGCAATTGTAAAATTGCGTCTACTGTGCAAATAGTAGAAAGCTACAATTTTCTGATTACGTAAGAAACAGATCTTTTAAATTTATTTTTGTATATATAGAGTGATCGATAAGTAGCAAATCGGACACTTTGTTATTTTAAACGGACAGCCCTGTACGTTATTACATATTTGGTTTCTCCATTTAGAAATAAACCAGTACATTATAGATTTCATGCGTCTGTTTCGAATAGATTTCGAAATACTTAGTAAAATAGTTTTGTCCTCAATCGCCTAAATTTAGATACATTCGTTGCTTTAAAAAATTCCGAAATGCAAATACATTTTAGCGTCAATTTTTAAAGGATTAAATTATATACTTGCCTTTATATAGATATGGTGTTTGAACGGCTTGGAAATACATTGGATATTTAGCTTTGAACACGAATTATTACCAATTATTAGGATTGGTTCGTTTCGTAGATGGCAATGAAACAATAAATCAGTTTCTATGCTGCAGGGAACTCGTTGAACATACAGCAGGTCAAGATATGTTTGACTCCATGACTATATATTTGGAACATATTGTGGACCTTTGCGTAGGAATTTGTTCGGACAGAACCTCCATCCATGGTTGGCTCTGTTAAAAGATTTTGTAGCCTCGTTAAAAAAAACCAAACCTCATAACCACGCATTGTTTTTCACCTAGGGAATCTTTGGTTTTTAAAACGTTACCAACAAATCTGAAGTCTATCGTAGAGCAACTAGTGTTTGTTGTCAATTACATCAAATCGAAACCATTAAAAACCCGTCTGTTCAAACAACTTTGCAACTCCATGGAGTCTAAATATGAGTGCTTACTTTTACACACCGAAGTAAGATGGTTATTAAGAGGCAAAGTGCTAACTAGAGTTTATGAACTCAAAAAGGAGCTGTTGGCGTTTTTCAAAAATGAAGATAATGATTCCCTTGTCAAATATTTTGAAATCAATATGTGTTGTGCAAAAATGACGTATTTAGCCGACATTTTTAATTACTTATACAGCGTCAATACAAGCATTTAAGGAAGAAACGAAAATATGTTAAGATCTACGGATAAATTGTTAGCATTCCAGAAAAAAAATTCCTTCTGGAAAAATCGTATAATAGAAAAAAAGTACAACCGATATGTTGTATTACTTTGAAATGAAGATTCCAACGAATTTATTCCCATTATGGCAGAACATTTATCTTTGTTACTGGAAAACATCGTTATTTTCCATCTCTTAATATAGAAAAATATGACTGAGTACGAAATCCACTTTGTGAAGACGATATGTCCAGTAACGAATTCTCACTGGAAGAAGAGGAAGATATTATTTCTTTGTAATCTGATCGCACATTAAAAATAAAGTTTAAAGAAGTAGGTCTTGAAAATTTTTGGATTTTTGTATAAGAGGAATATCCGGCTCTTTCCAAAAAGGCACTTAATTAAATATAAACATATTAAAAAAGATAGTGTTCCGCTATTTTTCTATTACAATCAAGTGTTCCGCCGCTACAAAAAGGTAGAGATCCACTGACATAGACAGTAATAATAACATACATACTATATGTGTGATTGCTTCAATCAGCAGTTGAAATTTGCTACTCCTGTTCTCATGTATAATAGTTAAAGTTTGTTCGGACACAATTGTTTGAATACACGGATGTGTTTGGGAGATTTAATGAACACTTTTTGGTAGATGCTATTAAATTATCCACCATCGGATACTTCTTTCGAATGGTTTCTGCTACGAGGTGACAAGCGTGTATGAGGCATGTTATGTGAAGAAGAGTCGGAAAGCATATTTTCAACATCCTACCAACTCTCAGCATTGTTGCGGCTCCGTCAGTAACGAGCATTGTGACTTGGGTTCCTGTGATATAAAGTTCTCTCAACGAATCTTTTATTATCTTGACGACGGTTTCTTCATTAGTTTTCTGAATCCATTTACTGGATAACAACAATGAAGCTGGTGGACCACCACGTTTTAAAGGACGCGCTACAACATGAATGACGCTGTGTTTCTGAGCATCAGTTGTTTCATCCACACATAGGCAGATTTTCTTATTTCTCAACTCGCCTTTTATACATTCCTTTACTGTACCATGCACACGTGGCAAATTGTATCGTAATTGCATAGATGTTGGCAGCTTCCATGAGGGAACGTACTTAGCCCAAAAAAGACGAAAGTGTTCATTAGATACTAGATGTTGTGGGATGTTGCACACACTTAACATAAAAATAAAATAATATAAAAATTGCCAGAATGGAATACTGTTTCTTAAATTCAATACATGACGTTTACTTTTACAATGTTTTCTACATTCAAATCTATTGCGACTTAGCAATCCGCTATTGCATATTGTGCAATAAATATACGGACGTCTATATGCTAATTCAGGGAAATGCCTGAGATATTTATTCACATCCGAAGGGAACGTTACACCCTTTGGGCGCCCCATCTCCGCGTACTTATTTGGCGTACTGCGTGCAACGTACTGTCGCTTTGAACTCTCTCGCGATACTGTCGAGATCGACTACGAGTTGAAAATTACCCCTACCCAGGCCGCCACCGCTTCGCCACTGCCATCCGGTATCACCTTTTTAAGAAACTATGATAATAGTACTACAGGCAGGATGGTCAGATTTCATTCAGAATAAATTGATGATTAAGCTTTTCCGTTAATAATATTGAATATTTGGAATTTGGGTTGGTAAATATCCAAAGTAAATACATATATATGTTTCTGAGTAATGATTATGAATGTTTTTACGTCCCAAAGTTATATAATTGCGCGATCTCAACATTAAGTTATATCAGTGTAAAAATCATACTTCGTCTAATATTATTTTTTGATAATTCTATTTAAATCCCTTTAACTAATACACGATAACGTAGAGTATAATAATACTAATCAATGCAACTAACTTTTATACGTTGCTTATTTGCCTATGACCCAAGTATTAAAACTTACTACAATATAAATATTTTCGAAATGATAAATTAGTTTAAGAAATATGTATGTACATATGTTAATCACTATTCTTTTTTCATTCTTTATTAATACTGATACTTCAGTACAAATACATAGCATTAGTAACAGATGTTTAAGATTTAATACTTGTTTGATATATTAATCTAAAATGATTAGTACCTGTATTATTTTTATTAACTGGATTGTGATTATTCCTAGTCCCGTTAAAGATAAAAAATGTATTCGCTTTTTCTATACTCATTGGTGATAATTTGCTCATTACTCTCATTTATATTATTTGTTGGTTAACATCTGCTAATTTATTAACCTAGTCGGACGAATTCATAAATTTTAGATTTTTTTTTTAAGTCGATTTCGATCGGTATACTGATATTGAAGGAGTTCCAGTTGTGTCCTATTCACAGAAATTAAGCTCTTGAAAACTACATACATATGTATGTATATCTTACATCGAATAGCTTTTCCTGCAATTCACTACTTAACTCCGGGCAAGATTATTTTGAAATATTTTTATGCATAATACGAAGGGAGATTTTTATAATATCTGTTTTATCACGAAGAAAAAGATTTAGGAAGTAAAGAAAATATTTGTCAACATATGTTCCACCAACGGTCACACACTTATCCCAACGTTTTTCTAATAAAAATTTGTCTTCAAGAAACTCTTCCACCGCCGCTTTTAAGCATTCATCCTAAGAAAAACGCCGTCCTCTCAAGTGTTTTATTTAGGGAAGAAATAGTCGCTCAATGCCAAGCCCGGACTATGGGGTGGATGTCTTATCTCTATAAAACCGCAGTTGTTGATTACTTTTTGTATTTGACGAGCTTTATGGACTTTGGTATTGCCATAAAGCAGCATAATCTTTTGCTCACTATTTTGAGGTGTTTGCTGAGTTTTCAATTCTTTAATTTCTTCCTTGCAGACTTTCGCTGTTGTTGTAGTGCTTTTCCCCATATATTCAATTAACAATATCCCTTCTGCATCCCAAAACACCGTAGCCATCAGTTTTCCTGTTGAAGACTGCATTCTTGCTTTTTTGGTGGCGGTCCCTTATTCCCTGCATGGATTCTTGTTTTGTCGGTAGATTCACCCACGTCTGATCACCTGTCACGATTTTTAAAGAAAAGAACTTTGTCGTCATTACTTATTAGTTTTTTAAAAAAGATCTTTGCTTTCTTCACAAATTTGTTGCCGGCATAATTTTTATTCAGGAGTAAGCAATTTCGGAATCCAACATGCTGACACCTTACTCATTCCTAAATTTTCATTTTTAAAACTGTAGTTTCTGATATCTCTACTTCAGCAGCAATCATTGATACTCTCATACACTACCGCTCATGGAAGTTCGGGCAAGCAAAAAAATGTACGGAAGTCAAAGAAAATAGAAATATTAAATGGCCATGTATTTAATACTTACTTACATGATTTTACATATTTTCAAACACAAATTTATTAAAAAGAAAAAGTTAATGTAATACAAATAATTTAAATCCGATTTTCATCGAAAAATCCACCTTTTGCCTTTAGGACTGCTGCCACTATTCTCGGCATCCGATTCACTAATTTTGCTAATGTTTCATTGGGCAAGCTTGTCCATACCTCCTGGAGAATGGTCCACAAATGTTCATTCGTTTTTGGACACTTTTTCCTAACACATCGGTCTAATTCTTCCCATAACAACTCTATCGAGTTCAGATCGGGGGATTGTGGCGGCCATTTCATAATTTTTAGGGTTCTTTCAATTTCTTCTTGCTGCAGGTAATCTGCGCACAATTTAGATTTATATTTGGGGTCATTGTCCTGCATAAATTCAAATCCACGACAAATTAATCGGACTCCTGACGGTATGGCATTTTCCTCCAGGATTTTCCGATATTCTTTTTTCATTATGCCCTCAATTTTGAGCAAGTCCCCTGTTTCGATTAAGGAAAAACAACCCCAAACCATTACAGATCCGCCTCCATGCTTCACCGTAGGAACTATACACTCCCGTAACATTCCTTCCCCTCTTGATCTGCGTACGAAAACTCTCCGTCTATTTCCAAAAACCTCAAACTTGGATTCGTCAGTCCACAAAACGTTTTAAAAATCGTCCACTGTCCAATCTCTATGAGCTTGTGCCCATTTCAGTCGTTTCAGCCTATTTCCTCTTCGGAGTAACGGTTTTCGACAAGCCACTCCCCCATGCAACCCAGCCTCTTTGAGCCGACGTTTCACAGTACTCACAGAAACTTTGGAGTCTTGCCCATTATTGAATTCTGCAGCAATTTCTAATGCTGTTAGTCTTCTATTGCGCTTACTAATTATTTTTATTCGTAAATCTTCCGCAGGAATCGTTTTTCTTGACGGTCCTGGCCGATTACGATCTTGCACGTCACCGGTTGTCTTAGATCGAACTTCCTGATGCAAGGTAATAATAGCAGATCGTTTTGAAACAGCTAGAGGCTTTCCGCGGGGCATTTTAAGCAGTCAAACCGAAATTATTTTATTTTTCACTTGCACAACCACAGATACTTTCACAATAACAATCTCTTCAGAACTACTGCGTTTACAAATGTTATAATACTTTATAAAGGGTATACGAATATTTTCAGGTAACACGAGTGAATTAGCTAACCCTCCTAGGGATTATTATAAAGCTTTATTGTCACTGTAATTATTGGGGATTTCCAACATAATTATATATTTTATGATAATGGTCTTATAATAGACAAATACTACCTGGAAATTGGTAAAAGGCTTCCAGAAAAGGTTAGTTTTAATAATTCCTCACAGAAATGTATATTATATAATTTTAAAATTTTTTCCTAAACAGTTAATATAATTCGTCACCTTGCCCAAACTTCCACGAACGGTACTGTATTTCGATCTGCTGAAACCAGTGTCTTAACTTTCTTTATGTTTTCGTTAGTCCTCGCTTCAACGGGCCTTCCCATTTTGGGACATCTCGAATTGATTCCCTGCCCCATCTAAATTGTTTACACCAAACTTTACCGTAAAATATAACGGCGCACCTTTCCCATATACATTAATCATTCTATCATAAATATTCCTGGATTCACTTCCCTCCTTCGTTAAGAACTTTATAACACCTCTGTGTTCTAGCTAAATTCCACTCATTCTTCGTTGATTAAACCTTTATACAAACAACACAACTTTTTGAATATGAACGAAACTTGGTCAGCTTACATCAAAATGTCACGGCTGTTTGATGGCAAAAAGTTGCCAACGTCACTTATTTTTTCCATGGCTAGGTAGATATATTCGTATATTGGTGTCGAACAGAGTTGGGTAAAGCACTTTCGTAAACTGCTTCAAATACTAAGCACTTAGCACTGAGCCAAAATACTTCAAGATAACAAGTATCAAAAAAGTACTTGAATTATGAAATACAATATTGGACAAAGTAAAGCAGAAAGTACCAAGTACTGACAATATAATGAAAAGGTAAATTTAATTGAATTCATTATTATATCTACAGTTTGTCCTTGTAATGGAATAATTCCGTTGCGCAAATGTATTATTATTATTATTTGAAAATGTAACTCTATCCGGTAGGCTAGAAAAATCATAGCCATCTAGTAATTCGGCAAGATCTTTTATGCGCATGTGTAGCGGATACACTTTCTAAAGCTCACTTTCCCCATATATTTGTAATAACGGTAGTAACTGGAACATTTCAAATTTGAAACCACAACAACTTGATCTGGTTTCGGGTCACTTATACACACATAAAAATTAGAACTGTTATCCGGATCTGGACAGTTTTGAATCCGGATAATTTACTATCCGGATATTTGGATCTTGGTGTTATTATCCGGATCCATCATCCCAAACCTCTGATGCAGATTCGCTATCTGAAACCTCGGATTCGATTCCATTATCCGATAACACGGATCCTGCCCTCTCCGATAACTTTTTCGAGCAAATAGTAAGTAGCGTAAAGTTCCGTAGTAAACCTGCAATAAGTCAAGTAATTATCAAACAATGTAACTGCAACAATCACCAGATTTATCGAACACCTATGTAATGTAAAGTAACGTTGAATTGTGGGTATGGGGATTCAATACATTGATTTCGCGAATTTCAAAAACTATCGCACTTTTTCCGTATAATGTAAATTCGATGTTTTCTTTATTAAACACGTTTATATTGCAAAATAATCTTGAATTCTACATCTAGTGTTTCAGAATTTGTCTGAAGAAAAAATAAGGAGGTATTATGGATTATGGTATTTCATTTCAACATCTATATAGCAATATACCGCGTTAGTAAATTTCGCAGCAGCAGAATTGCATAACGGATACAGATCCGGATCCGAAAATCGAATAACGGTTTTCAAATGTCCAATAATGGTGTATTTTTTGCCTATTCTAAACGGTTCTTTCTCTTCATCTCGGACAATAATGACTTTTTCTTGTCTTACAACATTTTAATCTTCCAGTATTTAAGCGTCTTCTAACCATTCTAGCCGCAATTTTTTGACCAGTTTCTGCACTAATTTCTGCAGACAGCTGCAAAAAAAGTTTTCTTTCTATCCCGAAGAGAAAGTCTCATTAACAGACGGTCCTCTCTGACTGTTATTTTGGCACAGCCGCTTCCTGGTTTATTTTTATAAGATCCAGTAGTCGTACCTATTTATGGCTAAGTGCAAACAGCTGACGTAAATTTCTGAGCAATTTCAGTTTGCGAGATTTCTGTAGTATTCAAAATTGCAATTTATGCCCTCTTAATTTCATTTAGATGTTGTTTTTTTGCCATAATAATTGTAAATATTTATAGGAAAACCCTTTGCTAATGCCTGATTTAAGAGCCCGTACGCGAGTATTACTAAACGTTGAAGCAACACATTTGTATATTGGATTTTGTTTCTTAGAGTATTGTTTGTGTATCGATTTTATTTGGTTTGTTAGAGAAACATCTGCATGCCATTTTAGAGTAATTCACAGAATGACATTTGATTGTTTTTGCTAATATTCAAACAATGAATACTTTTTGTACATTTGCGAAAATCTACAGGTACTCCACTTTATTGGCCAAGGCTGTGTAAGCTTATAATTTAGGTATTAATTGCTTCAATTCCTGCAATTTTTTCAAACTTCCATTTCTTCGACCTCCTTTCATTAATCTTGTGCTGTATCTTTTTATGCGTCCCGCAATTTTTACTTATTATTATTCCCAATTAAAGCTCAAATAGTCCAAAAATGCTCTTTCATAATGTCCAGGGGTTCCCTAAGTGTGCGTCACGGCACCGTAGAGAGTAAACAGGGGCAAACGCGGCCAGACAGCGGTCTGGAACATTCTAGAATGAACATTTTGAAACGGCTTCGAAGTTAATGGAACTTTCTAGAACATCTAAACTAGATCGTTCCCGCAGCTTGTAGAACTTTCTAGAAAGATATGGAACACTCTCGAAGCACACAGAATATTCCAGAAAAGTATGGAACTTTCATGAAATTTATAGAACTTTTTAGCAGACTTACATAGTATACCATCGGACATTGTCGGAGTTTCGTGAAAGTTCTAAGTAGGTAGGGCGGTTAGTATAAATACGGCACCATTTCGACAAACCAGTTCAGTGCCTAAATTACAATCGAAGAGTAAACATCTGAGAAGAAAAGTAAACGGTTTTAAGAGGCCCGCTACCAGAGGAGCGGCCGCTTTGTTTCGATGTGTCGCTTTGTGATTTCGTAAAATCATAGGAAAATGGAAAAACTTTTATTAAATATGCAAGTCGACAATTCAGGTGAGAGTGGTCAAGCACCGACAAGTGGTGGGGTAGCAAAGAAACGGAAATATCGCAAATACGATGATATGTAACTACTTGGATTCTGACTTTACTTCAGTAGAAGTAAACAATAAAGAGAGACCGCAGTGTGTGCTCTAAAGTTCTAGTGACCGAGTGTATGCTCCCAAGTAAGCTAAAGCGACATCTCGAAACCAACTCACTCTAACTTGGTTGAAAAATCTCGCGAATTCTTTAGTAATAAGTTGCAAATTTACAAAAGCAAAAAAGTGTGTTTACTAAACAAGCCTCAGTACCAAGCAACGCACTGCTAGCATGTTTTAAGGTAGCATACAGAGTGGCGAAATGCAAAAAACCTCACACCATCGTAGAAGAACTTGACATGGTTAATATTACGCTGGGAAAATCGGCGGGAAAATTAATTTGTCCAACAACATAATTAGTCGAAGAATCCATCATATAGGTCTGGATCTCAATGATCAATTAATAGAGAAAATGAAAGGCACGGAATTTGGTTTGCAACTTGATGAAGCTAATGACAGTAACAAAGACGCACATCTTATTTGTTGTGTACGCTTGCTGAATAATAATATTACCGTTGAAGACCTTCTCTTCTGCAAAAGCATCATTGGAAGCGCAAAGACTCAAGACTTATTTGAAATGCTTGAAGTTTGTAACCGAAAATGATTTGGATTGGGAAAAGTGTATCGGTATGTGTACTGATGGAGCTTAACTAGTGTCTTGTCGCTATATAGGATTGCAGGTGCTTATTCGCAGCAAAGCACTGCGTGCTATGTGGACCCATTGCATCATCCATAGGGAAGCACTTGCATTAAAGTCGATGAACTCTTAATTGAATTTCGTATTAGAACGTGTCGTAGACATAGTAAACCACATAAAAACTAGGCCACTGAAAGCCAGATTTTTCAAAAAGCTATGCGTGGACGTGGGAACTGAACACACGGCCCTGCTATACTACTGCAGTTCACGATGGCTATCACGTGGCAACGTCTTATCCCGTGCATTTGTCAAGAAATTCACACTTTTCTACAAGAGGAGGATCATGAAAACTCCAGGTACTTTGCCGAACCCGACTTTTTGCTGAAACTAGCGTATTTGTGCGATATATTTGACAAGCTGAATGCTAATTCAATCTATCTCTGCAAGGCAATAACATGCACATCTTGAAACTTTTGGAGAAGATTGCGTCGTTTAGGAAAAAGCTGCAGTTGTGGATAAGAAAAATCAATGAGGATGGCGGTCAACATTGTTTCCCTGAATTGCACAAATACGTGGCCTATAACAAAAGTCGTTGTTTCACAAGACCTGCTGTCCCTCTTCAAGGAATACCTTTCAAAGCTCACTGACTGGTTTGCAAAATACTTTGAGGAAGGCAATGTCGAGAAATTTGCGTGGATCCAAGATCCTTTCCGTGCTCGAACTCCACCAGAATTCAGTTCGCAGGAAGAAGAGAGTCTACTTGAACTCTCTTGCGACAACAGCCTGAAAACAAAATTTACTTCTTCCGATTTAGTGGAGTTTTGGATATCAATCAAAAATGAATACCTAACTCCAAATTCAAAAGCTGTAAGGATCCTCATTCCCTTTGCGACAACCTATTTAAGCGAAGCCGGATCTTCAGCTGTAGCTGTAATAAAAAGCAAATATCGCGCCAAAAGCGATGTGGAACGAGAAATGAGAGTGGAAGTGTCAAACCTGATTCCGCGTTTTGAAAAAATTTGGCAATCAGCAAGCTCATCTGTCACATTAACTTACTTGTCGTAGAAGGTTTTCACCATTTATTTCATATTTTTTGCATTTTCATATTTTAGTTTAATGGTTTTTGTGATTCAATTTTAATAAATGCGAGCTTCATATTGTGACGTTTATCTTAAGAGTTGTTTTCATTCCTGTTCCTAATTTACATATGTAATTGTACACATATTTTGAAAAGGACGCCGGGATGAAATACTAAACTTGTAAATCCGCCGCGGACTGGTAAAGTTTGGAAACCCCTGATTGTGTCGATTCACCCTCATCACCACTTCCTTTGTTTATCTATTGTTAACTATTTTGTCAAAAATTTGGAAGTATATCTATATTAATATTAGAAAAACAGAAGGTTTTTGTGATAAGTTGTTTTTATTTCGTTTTTATTTTAGTTATGCAGGAGTATTTTTATTTTAGTTATGCATGACGAAAAAAAACAATACTGCAAATCAAGAAGGACGTGCGTCCAATTCGTTGTAAATATGTTCGTCATTACAATTATCGCTACTTTGTTATCAAACATAACTCCACTTTCAGGTTAAAGAACGTTTGAATTTGACCTATCTTGACTTCTGGCGATAATTTGCGCGTTATATCTTTTTCTAACGTTCCAGAATTCCATATTTATAGCGAGAACATCTTCACCTGCATTATAGTTGTTGCATTTTTGAAATTTACATTTCCATTCGAACATATTATATAGCATTTGTTGGTTTTGTTACCATACCACTGGCGTCAGACTACTTAGAGTGTTCATTCTTCTTTAATATTTTTTAACAAATAAAACACTACAAAATGCGAGGACATCCACGTTATGTTCAATTACCTTCTATAGGATAAGCAGAAAATAGCTTTCATTGTCGCATCTCAACCTTGTATCTTTTTTTGATGATATCCGCAAATATAAAAATTGCTTAGGTAGATATGTTATGAAAACTGAAAGGAAGTTTGGATCTAAGTTTCTAATTAATATAATAATTCAATTTGTTAATTACATGGAGCTCAAATTATTTTGAAACTATCTGGAACCTCCTCTGACTACTGTGTAATCTGTAACAATTATTTCAACTCTTTAGTTGATTTTTCTTTACCTGCTTAAGCACAAATTTAAAAATACATATGTCAATAATAAAAATTTGTTTATGTATTATGCATTTTTAACAAAGCAATTACATAAAAGTGTCGCTTTATTCTTACTTAGTACATGTAAGTGCTTTGTTAACTATAGAAGTATGTACAAAAACACTTAGTAAAAAGTCTTTCATATGATTGGGTAACCAAAAGAGCTAATATAAATTAAAATAAAGAAAAGCTGTGGTCCATTACCGAGAGTACACAAGAAAGATTACTTAATAGAACTATATTCAGAATGTAATTAACTTATTACTATAAATATATCCGCAGTTTTCAGGCCACTATAAATATTATAAAATGGAGGAACAACAAAAAAGTTTTTGACTAGGTTGGATTCTCAAACACTTAAAATATTGTAGTTCGGCGCATAACAAAAATACATACCTGTATGAAAGTTAGAATACAAAATCTTTAGCGATATAAAGATAAATAAAAAATAATTCTAAATATCGCGTGGGCCGCGTATTATAGATAAAGAGTGTATGTGCGACTCACGCCCGGCAGAAGTGAAATTTCGAAATCAATACCCTACGGTAAAAAATAAAAAGTGAGGCAATAAAGATGTTTGGCAAATAAAACGAATATACACATTGGGAAAATGTGAAATTAGCTATATCTATATATGTACGACGAGAGAGCGAGGAGGGGATTGAATGGAATCCGATCGATTCGATGCGGGTCGTTAGTATGCTTACAACAACGTTGGCATATGGACCTACTACTGGAAATGAGAGTTTTGCATATTTATTTTGTTGTTGCCACGAAGCTTAGACAAAACTAATAAGAGATTCTAAAGACGAAAATAAAAACAGATTCTGATGAAATAAAAGAAAAGAAAAAAAAATAAATAGTACCTCGTAACTAACCATATCGGTAACCGTCGTGAGCCGTCGACTGCCGCTAGCCCCTTCGCTTGTGGTGAAGCACCCATTCGCGTTTACCGTTGTCGCATGTACGCTTTTTCGTATAGCTAGACATTTTCTTTCCTTATGTGTATATGCACGTGTTACAGTGTTTTTATTGCTATTTTTTTGTTTGAAAACGGCATTTGTTATGTACATATATATGTAATGTAATAACCGTAAAAAGTAAACAAAGTACTTTCTTCAAAAATCTGTTGTAGTTAGTACCGCAAATGTATGAGTAACTATCGTGGATAAGATTGGTGAAAACTTTGCACCATCGGGTATGTAAAATCGCCACAGAAAGTAATGTCGTAGCCTCGTTAAAGGAAGATCTCCCGAAGATTCCCGAGGTTATACCCTGTAGGGAGGATACTGGCTAGAACCGTCCTAACATTCAGTTCTTTGTAAGACGAATGCGTACAGCGAAAGATGTGGGTGTTACGGCGAGCAAGTGAGGGCATACATACTTACGCGGGTGTAGGAGAGGGCGCGAAAGTAGTGGCAAGAAAGCTGTCGTCCTACGTATATTTCCATTAAGAGATAATATGGAAAATAATGTATAAGAATGGGATGAACAGGTACACATCAAACGCCTGCTTCCTTGCTGCAGGTTCGAAAGCGGTTAAAATCTATTAGAAGGGATCAGTACAGACAAGGAAAGCGATAGCTCTCACGGCCTTTGATTTATGGGCTGCAATAAAATTAAAACAAAAGACAATTATGTTGCAGAAATTTTGAGAATGCACTTAAACTGGATAGATCGTAATTACGATCCGGACTCAATACAAATATTAAATAATAAAAAAAGGTTAATATTTTAAAAGAAATCAACATTCAGCTAATTAATTTACTCGTCAGTGTGAATAATATAAATTAAAACTAAAAACCTGTTGTGCTAAAGATTACTTAAAAAATAAAAAAAACCCAAAGAAACTAAACCAACAACTCAGTTTTTGTATTTGGCGATTGTTCGAAAAATAAATGTGTTTTTCCAAATGCTACTACCTCCTATCACGAGTGCTAAATGAACATCTGCATAACATTTGTCAGTGCGTCTTAATACTCCCGTCGGTATCCTTGTCTTTACGTTACCACCTCGCTTCACACAGAATCACAATCCTTCACCTCGCTACAGGGTATAACCTCGGGAATCTTCGGAAGATCTCCCTTTAACGAAGCTGCGACATTACTTTCTGTAGCGATTTTCACCAAAACCGTCGAAACGGTTCTTTATCAAGTAAGCGACGCGGTAGACAAACAATAAAAAGGGCACGCCATTTTTCTTATTTTTGTGTTGTGCACTATTTATTTGTCTTTTACATTCACCTTTATTCCAGCACATTAAAGCCATTTCGCAAACTTTACATAATACTTTAACTCCATTATAATTCAAATCTGAAAATTTACTGATAAATTTACATACATATATTTGTCTTTATAATTACGTGTAACGCTGCGAAAAGTTGAGGATAAACTGTTGCAATAAATCAATTATTTCATTCGCTGAGATAGCTCGTACCGATTCGTCTACATACATACATCGCGTCTTGAGGCAGGCAACCTGGCGCGAAGCGCTGCGTGCCAGACTTCTTGATGAGCTATTTCTTTTCTTAGTATGGGCATATCGGCAGCAATTCATATCATATACAACGTGGCCACTTAGTGCGTGGATGAGAGATAATTCCTTCCTGGAGTAATTTAGAGAAAAAGTTTTCAAGCAAAAAATATTCGAAGATTAGTGATGTACAATGTAAAATTACACTCGGGTATATAGGCTGTTTAGTTTCTGCAGTGCATGATACAAGTTTGATTTTTTAACGGGAACATCCTGCATATTATTACGATTTCAGATGCCTTTCTTCAATTCACGACAACCTTCATCAATATCTCCTATACCAACCTATCTTAGTTGTTGAGATAATTGGCATAATTTGAAATTTTTGCGAAGTGCCGCTGCTTCTCGGCCGATATCTTAAACACCTTACCCGCCCGAGTAGTGATTTAAATTGAGTATTTCTTGGAGTTTTCAGCAATGCATCGAAAAGTTTTTTATATCAACTAACGTCCACGAGATGGCATTGCCATGTTTGATTCATGCTATTTCAGTTTTTTTTAAGGATTACCCTGTTTATTTTTCCAGAATCTAATAGAGGGACTGTTCTAGAATTTTTTTTATAAATATTTCCCTAAACCTAAAATGTGTTGTTCGTTAGTAAATTATTCATTCAAAACTTATTAAAACTAATCTGTAAAATTTAAAATATACGCCTACAATTGTACCATCTCTTCGAAGAGAACACCATTTTCCTTCATACCAACTGTAATGCGATTCTTTATATTTTGTTCGACATTTACTAACATCCCGTGAGTATTCTTTTGTGTAATGTCCACGTTACGCATTGCCTTATGAAATTCATTTAGAAAGTTTTTTCATAAAAATTTCTGTTTAGCTAAATTGCGAAAATTTTTAAACAATTTTCGATATGTTCTTATTATAGTTGTTACTGCTGAAAAAGCTGTGCGCGATGCTTTAAATGAATCTATCCGTTTTATGTTCAACTCCGATCAACATTTGTCTTCTTATTTTCGTTATTTATTATTTATACGTGCTGGTGTGTACACAAGTTGTACGCATAATGCACAGACAATGTGTACACATACCGTACGAGTGAACGTACTATGATCACCCAATTTTACACGAACTCAGCACATCTAAACGTGTGCTGTGTTGAATATCACTGTGGAATGTCATTTTGCTTGACAAAATTGCGTAAACGCAAATTCAGTTGTGCCCCTTACTCATGTTATAAACGGCGTATTCGTTCACCTACGTGTGCAAGCCACAACTTTGCTCTTGTATTTCCAAAAACACCTTGCTCACGTTATAAACGGCATATTTGTTCCCATACACGTGTAAGACACGACTTTGCTATCGCATTTCCGAAAAATGTCGATTATGCTGGCTGATGATAGTACGCTCGCTCTTACGGTATGGTTGCTTCGAGTAAATGCTGCAATTGTACCAAAAAGATAAGGTTTACACATTTGCTTTAATGAATATCTTTAACGAAACAAAAGCTATAGTATTTTGTCACAGCACTCTTTTTTTAACGAAAAGCTCATCTACATAACTTCACATTTAATTTACCAAAGTAGGACGCGTTTTGGATATAGGGAAATGTTGTAAAAAAAAAATAGAAAAGCTTGTCTATTATCTATCCATACGGGATGTGCCATTAGAAAATTGAAACAACATGAATCAAATTGGCAAAGATATCGATGACCATCTTATAGAATCTTTGAAAAATCTTCAATGTATTACCGAAAACTCCAAGAAATACTCAATCGAATAAAATTTGAATCGCTGCTCTGGCGTGTAAGTCGTTTAAAATATCGGCCATTAAGGAAAACGGCATTTCGCAAAAACTCCAATTATCTCAAAAACTTAGGTAGATAGGTATAGGGAATATTGAAGAAAGTTAGCATGAATTGAGGACAGGCATCGAAAAACGTAATAATATATAGAGTATGCCGTTTAAAAACCCATTGCATTTGGAATTAGTTTTTACATGAACATGTTTAACCTCTTAACCAGGTTTAGTAACCAGTGCAGCAAATCTTTCACTGATGATGAATCAATCGTGCTCAGTAGAATCTGTCTTCACTGATTCAATACTATGCACTCGAAAATTATGTGAGAGGCTGTTTCTTCTTCTTCATTACAAAGTCTCTATTGGGGTTGCCATTTGAAAGTCTATAACTGTGTCCTGTTAGTACCTATGTCTGTATTTCTGTTCAGTTCCAATAGCATTGGTGTTGTTTTGTAATATTCTCATTAATTGCATCAAGCATTGCAGTCTTTGTGATGGCTAGGTTCGGTTCGGGTCCAGTAAAAGTGATTTCAAGACCCTCTAATTTATTTGCCGCTATACCCCTATTCCCTGGTAACCAACCCGTGTGACTCTGTTGTGTTTAGATTTTACAGAGATTCCCATACTAGCTTGAAAGTTTTAAGATAAGATTGATATGACGCTAGTACCTAATCGACTCGTCCTTAAGTTAGGGACACAGAGTGTCATATGTAGAGCAACGCAACTGCGCTGAAAGCCAGTGGCGGTCGCATAAAAGTTTACACAAAATAAATTAAATGTGATACGTGCTCAAACATTTACCGTTTTAAGAGTCCTCCGTGAAATCACAAAGTGGATAATGTCTATTTAATATTTGTAACATTAGATATGTTTCCAAAGTTGTTTCGGCAAAGTGAGTGCGGCGTGAAGAAAAACTGTTTTTGTATGCCGAAAACGAACGTTCTACATCTAGTGACGTTATATTTGCGTAAGTAAAATAATCTTTCAAATAACTTAACGGTTCTGTTGACGCACCTTCACAAATTTGTCTTAATGTGCCAAAATCAGAGTCTTTATCTAAAACACTTTCAAACCTTTCTAAAACACAAACATTTCTTGCGTCTTCTATCGCGCATAACTGTGCGTGAACATATTGCACTATTTGCAAAGATTCCACTAACGACACCGAAGAATTTTGTAGTTTTTCTATCGCATCCGCTAGTCCCACGTAATTGTTCTGAATAATTTCCAAATCTGTTTTAACTTGACTATCCTGACATTTCAAGCGGCTTACCTTGACAGCCGCAGCTTCCTTTGGGTCGAATTCTAAAATCACGTTCTTTATACTCTCAAAATATTTAAGATAATAAAATGCAGCCTCTAACCATGTTCCCCAGTAAGAATAGGTTGTGGTGGTTCAGGAATACCGGGGCATAGTCTATGAAATTCCCGAATACGTTTTGGGGATTTTACAAACACAGCTTTTGTATGTGCTATTAGAGCGTCTACCTCGGGATAACATATTCTGATATTATCTGCTACGAGACTGAGAGTATGAATTTTACATGTAATATGCAACAAGTTAGCACAATGTTTTTTAAGAGATCGACCTACAGCAAGCATGTTTGCGGCACCATCACTCATAAACATCAACAGTTGATTTGTTGAAAGTTCAAACTTTTCCAATGTATTTAACACCAGCATTGAAATTACTTCGGCAGTGTATTGTTGTATTCGTCTGGAAGCTAGTAAAATTGAGGGTGACGGTCGATGTGGTTCCATTGTGCGTACCAATTCATTAACCACAGAATGTTTTTTACGATCTGTTGTTTCGTCCACACATAACCACAGTTTTTTATCTTGCAACTCCGATTTAATTCCTTTCTCGACATGCTCACGAGCAGACGGCACAACTCTCTGTAATGTTCTCTCACTTGGTAACTTAAAGTCCGAATATTCATTCCAAAACGAGACGTATGCTTTCTTCCTTAGTAAATGAAATGGCAAATTACATGCAATAAACACATAAATTAAATTTAAATTTGTCATAATCTCGTGTGGAATTTTTTTTTTTGAAACATGCCCTGCACTATTTACGTGCCGTAGACAATCACTTTCGACCAACACATTAAATCTATTTTACACACTACACATTGAATTTTAGCGCCATCACACTTTAAATCAGGCATTTCTGCAATAAATTCTCTTATTGTGTCCAACTTTGGTCGTTTTCGCGACGTAGAAAACATTTTCAAAACAAACGTAGAACTACGATATAGTATACGACAGCGTAGATGCATACACAACAGATCGGCTTTCGAGTCGCAGTTATAGTGACGCTTATACCGAATTGTCCCGGCCGTGTTTATTTTGTGTAAACTTTTATGCGTCAGCCACTGGCTTTCGGCGCAGTTTGCGTTGCTCTAGTCATAAGTCATAAGTACAAGTCTGTGTTTGATACGTGCAATTTACGTTATTCATTATACGGGTATACCGCGATTCATTCAAGTAATGGTAAATTATCTATTCGTAATAATCATTTACAGATATGTATTTATCATTTTAATTCTTGAAATATTTGAAGTGGACGTTGAAGTTTGAAGTGGGTGTTAAAAACGCTGATATACGTGACAAACCATTTTCCAACTATGATGTATTATAAAAACTGCTTTTGTACTATGATTCCGCACATTCTTAATCCTATTAGCTTTATTGATGGTTAAAGATAATGCCAGCTATATATAAATAAGATGTTTATACTCATTCCCGCGATACAATTGACTTAAATTTGCAGATGTAAGCTTTATTTCATTTCGAATCTTAAACAGCTAATTTATTTTAGTATATTCATTGTAAAACGATATCAAGGCCGCAATAATTGTATCTTGACCATAACGCACAATTATTTTGACTTTTGATTACCCTATATAATAGATATTAGTCTGTAGAAGAATTCATAAAATATAGTTTCATTTATGCAGTTGTCATGTTTTGCAATAAAATCTAGTGATGTTTGTGTTAGCAGCTACAACCTGCTACTGCTACTTTTGATTAGTAGTTTAAAAAAGTTGCTACTTTTTGTAGCAGTTTTCTTTATATAGCGATATACACATATTAAATTGATAAACTGTTTAACTACTAACACTACTCACTGAGTATGTAACTATATGTATAAGGTTCGATTCTAAAAAGGCTCAAATATTAATTTGATATAATAATAATAAATGGCTTAGACACCCCTCCTGGGGATTTCGCCGCTTCAGATGAAGGTTTCTAGATCCCTTATTAAGGGCAGGATCAGTCCCTGTTCCTTCCTATTCCACTCTTTCACATATCCTTCTCCACTCCGTTCTATCTTTAGCTTTTTCTTTTGCCTTATCGATCCCTATCCTCTTCAAGTCTTCCCTCACTTCACTCATCCAGCTAGACCTAGGTCTTCCCCTCCTTCTTTTTCCCGATGGCTCCCAATTTGTTATTATATTTAATATCTTGTCCCCTCCCGCTCTCGACATTTGCCCCAACCATTTTGCTCTTTGCTGTTTTATCTTCTTTCGCTACTTCCTCATTTGTTCTTATCCTATATTCCAAATTTTTCATTCTAACTGGTCCAAGTATTGATCTCAGTATTCTTCTCTCCGCGACTCTTAAATTTTCTTCATCCCTTTTTGTCATTGTCAGTGTTTCCGCTGCGTACATTATCACTGGTCTTATGGTTGTTCTATAAATTTTTATCTTTGTATTCTTTGAAAGATTTTTGCTTCTTAATAGGTGTTTATTTATATGTAGAGCTTTGTTGGCTGCCATTGTTTTCTCCTTTATTTCCATTTCTCTATTACCATTATTTGTAATGGTGACTCCCAAATATTTGAACTTGTCTACTTTCTCAAAAGTATACTTCCCCACTCTAATTTTTCTGTTGCTCAGCTCTTTTTCTATTCTCATTATTTTTGTCTTGTTCTCATTTATTTTCAATCCCATCCTCTTACCTTCATCTACTATTTCTTTTAAGATGTTATTCATTATCTCCCTCTTTTTTGTCACGATTACTACGTCATCAGCGTACGCTACTAATTGTCCCCCTCTTGTTCTTATTGTACCCTTATTGACTCTTCTGGTGATGTACTCCAGTACTATATTAAATATGGTTGCCGACATCGCATCCCCTTGCCTAACTCCTTTATTTATAGCAAACTCTTCAGTTTCACCTTTACTTGTTATTACACTAGCTTTTGTTCCATGCATTGTCATTGCTACAAGTCTTCTTAGTTTTGTTTGTACTTCTAACTCCTTCATCCTTAATTTGATATAACGATATTTTTATTACCGTTGTTTTATATTTATTGTTTTTTAAATATTTTTATAAACATTATTTTCTCCTTATTGTTTTTTATATACATATTTCTATATAGTATTATTACATGTTTTAAATCCCATATAAAGTTTCTCTCATGGATCTCCCTGTATATTACTTTTGCTGCACGTTTTTAGTCATTAATTTGGTAAATCAAATAAATAAAAGTAATAATACAAAAATCACTGCACTGAGAATACAAGAAGAATGACTGTGGCTAAGTGGACCTCTCCCTGTTTAACAAATTTGCATTTTTACTCATATAAATGGTTTCGCAAGCGTCTAATTTTCTCAGCGAAGTTATGAGGTAGGCGCCATAAATTCTCGGCCGGATATAGAAAAACTAAACTTGGTATAATATAACAATTTTTATTTTTCAATATAATCTCCTCTAACTTCAATACATTTATTACAACGACATTTTTGCGCGACATCTAGTCCTATAGGATCCGTTAAGCTTTCTAGAGCGGCTGCTAAATTGTTGATGTTATTTAACGAGTCTTGTATAGATAAGTAAGTATTTTCTAACTGCGAAATAGTTTGTGTCAAGAAGAAGGCTACACTTGACAATCCAATTCTTCCAAAGCAGTCAGCATAGTCAGCTATATGTTTTTTGTTCAAATATTATGTAAATTATAGTTATTTCTGCAGAGCACCGCAAGAACCACTTTTCGTGAATATTTTAAACACACCTAACTACTAAAACCACTGTGTACTTGTTTCAAATTAATATTCAAAATCAATTGATATGCTATAAAATAGATATCTTTTTAAATGTGTGAAATGTGAAAAAAACTAATAGCAGAGAATTTAAACAGGTAATGGTGGCAAGTGGGAACATTTAACAATACCTCATTTTTCTTCTCTATTTTTGAATGAATTTTCGTGTATATCCAAGAAATCTGTAATCGATATCACCTTTGAAAACGTAATCGCAATAGATATTTTTAATAAGCGTTTCAACTCAAATTCATAAATATAATTTGTCATATTTCAAAAAATGACATTACAAAAATGAATAGTTTTTATGAATATTATAATATACTTATTTGCAATAATCATTTTTTTAAATTATTTAAGAATGTTTCCGACTTAAAACACATTCGCTTCTCTTTATTATATTAAATATCTCAATGAACTTTTTGAAAAAATACAACACAATCCTTATCTTATCAGAAACCGTCTTCGTAGGTATTGAAACTATAACTTAATTTCTAATTAGATTTCCCTTACTCTCGATTTCAGGTAAGGCATCCCAGGGCGTCGAGCGGCTCGCGAGAATTTAAAGAGGCCACCAAACAGGATGCTTACAATCACCTGCAGAAAGAATTGAATAAGTTAGTGGATTCGGCCCCAGAAAACCGAAAAAAGCATATGAGAGAAGAATTCAATGGATTCGCATCATTATTTACACGATTTTTGGAGGAGCAGGGTCCTTCGGTGGAATGGGATAGGATCGAAAAATTGTCAAACGATGCCGTGAGAGATTACAAGACTCTGGAAACCCCAACTACCGACGTGGTGCATAGTATGCTGCAAAAATTGGTAGTCGTTAAGTTAAATGGTGGTTTAGGTACTTCTATGGGCTGCCATGGTCCTAAGTCAGTTATAGCAGTCAGAAACGACTTAACATTTTTGGATCTCACTGTTCAACAAATAGAAGTGAGTACCTACTTTAGATTTTCTAAATCGATTTACAGTTGCTGTTGATATATATATAGATAAATATCTGTTACATAATACGAATCACTAGGGTAGATTATCTTTTATACCACTATAATTTATTTCATGATTTTCATTGAGGAAAACAGTAACTTCCATAAAATTTTAAATCAAATAAAAGAAAGTGTAAAATGACGGATAGAAATCAATAGTTTTTTTATATCTAATGTCTAACATTACTATTATAACACTCAATAGATACGAAAACTGCAAAAGAATAAAACGTATATAGGGTGTGGAAAAACTAACTTTTAAAAAACTCGATGAATGGTAGAGGGAACCAAGATTGACAGTTTTAGGTTAGGATCGATAGGTCAAAAATGTATAATTTCTCAGCTGGAAATAAAGATTCTTTCAAAATTAGTTGTCAAAAAGCGACTGTTAATTAGTAACATTTGTGAAGAAAACGGTTGCTTCGTCTTATTTAGTATTACCGATAATTTTTAATATTGGAATGAAATAGCGGACATGCGTTTGGCGGATGGGGTTGCAGGAAGCAATTCACTTCGGGTACGAAAAGTTTATGTCGAAATGCATTCAGGAAGAGTTGTTCGTAGCCATCCGACGTTTGCGAGCAGAAGGTTCGTTCGAAATTAATAAACATGACATAACAGAAGGTGGGCAGTACGTACATCTGATTTTGACGAAGAGGTTTTTCGACATTTTTAACTAATTTTACAACTCGTTCTGTCAAAACTGCTGGATGACGTCCCATTACACGTGAGCGGAGATATGTGGTTTCAACACGATGGCGCTCCTGCACACTTTGCTGATGGCGTGCGACAACGTTTGGCGAAAGGTGTATTGGAAGAGCAGGATCCGTTTTTTGGCTTCCGAGGTCGCCAGATTTTACGCCCATTAAATACTTCTCTTGGGGCATGTGAGATACTTAGTTTATTCAACACCAGTTGAGTCAGAGGAAGTAGAAAGTATTAGATAGACACCTGGAATCTTCTAGCGAACCCGACATTCCCTTCTCCGCTTTCATGGTGAAAATTTTGAACCGTTTTTATAAGCATTAACCAAATATAGTTGTATTCATTTCATTTTTGTTTTACAAAATTGTAGTTCTCATTTAATAATACAATTAATTAAAATCAGAAGATGATCACAGATTATAACTTGCGAGAGATCAGCGTTATGCAATTTTGACTTCCAAGAGAGAAATTATACATTTTTGACTTATCATTCCTAAAAATCTCTATCTTGGTTCCCTCCACCGTTCCTCGAGCTTTTTAAAAGCTATTTTTCCGCACCCTGTACACAGGCAGCCGCAGGCAAAGTCAGTAAAAAATTAACATATTCTTGACATAATTGGAAGCAAATAATGGCAATATTCATTTTCATGGTATCAATTTGACAATTGAAAAGAACATAAAATTGCGAACTTTATACAAAATGATTAACGTTTAACGTGGTGTGTTATAAATCATAATATTTACAAAAAGTGCCCAGTGTTTGCGAATTTTTTTCGTAAATTTTTGTTACCTAGTGTACTTTAGCAAAGGCATTAAAAACTCTGTTTACCAATTCCTCGTCAGTGGTGACTTGAACCACTTTGCGAACTGATATTCTAGATTATACAGATGTCCCACTCGCGCAGTTGCCACCGTTGATGTTCCTGGACGAAATTTCTTTTTTTTTTGCATATCGATTGCTTGATCCCTAAAGGTATCCGGATAACAATAGCGGGGCCAACATCTTTTAATATATAAATCTAAAAAGTAACACTATTAATTGCTAATACCAAAATAGAAATAATACAAATTTCAATATGTAGGCATCTGTAAAAGTAGGAAACTGTAATTCCATAAAGGAAGAGGGAAGTACGTATGTACGAGAGAAAGGGGGAGAGTGTGAAATGTAGAAGAGAGTGCCGTAGAGTATTATACCGCTTGTAAATTTTTGATATTATTAAACTATTTTTAAAACACAACGAGAGTTTTAAGACCCCGACAAATCAGAAGTGGGATTTGATTGGAATTTGGATTGAAGATTGAATCAAGGATTAAAGGAGTTGAAAAGTCGCAGATAAAACAAAATGGCAGAGCAATCAGACGATGTTATACAGGTAGATATGTCACGTTTTGAAAATTTTACACAAGAAATTGGCAATACTCAGGTGAGTCCGAACATGGAAAACTTACTAGAAACAATGAATAATTTAATTAAGCAAAATATGGCGATGATGCAAAATAAAGAAGTAAAGCATTATAGCGTGATGCCAGATCTAACGAAAACTATTGAGAAATTTTCAGGAGAAGATTACACTACAGGAAAAATGTGGCTAGATGTTCTCGAAAGTATGAGAATTCTACACAGATGGCCAGATGAATTCGCATTTGAGACTGCAAGATCACAATTGACAGGACCTGCCTTAGATTGGTACAAATCGAGAATGAATATAATCATTGACTGGAGCTCTTTCATAGGTGAATTTAAGAAAACATGGCTTATAGAATTAAGTACGACAGAGAAATGGAGACAAATGACAGGTAGGGTACAAGAGAAAAATGAAAACATAAATAAGTATTTTCATTCTAAAGTTCGTTTGTGTACTGAATTAAATTTGAGTTTAGCTGAGACCAAAGAACAAATTTTAATTGGTGTATGGTCAAAAGATTTATGTAATACAATGCATAGTCGAGTACACACGAGTCTTGACGATCTGCTGAAAGATATTTTGTCATATGATAGAATAAATTCCTCTCGTCAATTGCGGATTAGAATAAATAGTGTAGATAGTAGTCGAATAAGACCTAGTAGTATTGATAATAAAGGTAATAATGATGGTAAAACTGAGAGAAAGCCAACTGTTAAGATCGAAACTAAAGACATTAAGTGTTATAACTGTCAGCAGCTAGGACACTTAGCAAAGAATTGTACACAACCTAAGAAACCTATAATCTGCTTAAAATGTAAAGGAGAAGGACATTTTGCTCGAAATTGCACCAATGTTGTCTCCACATCAAACTCTAGAAATGTCAACTTAATACAAGACTTAACTAACTCTAATATTGCTGACAAATATGTTAAATCAGTAAAATTGAATGACAGATATGACTGTGTTGGATTATTCGACCCAGGTAGCTCTGTTTGCACAATAACAGCTTCTGGAGCATTAAAAGCTGGATTGCAAATTTCTACATCAGAGACAGAACTTGTCGGGTTTGGACAAACAAGTGTAAAGGTAATCGGTGTCTGCTTTGTAAAATTGTCTGTTGATGGTGTTTCAGGAATGATAGAAATTATGATTGTACCAGACACAGTACAGTTATATGAAGTTATTGTAGGTCGCAGCTGGACAGAATTGCCACATAATATTTTCAAAGGTAGGAAATAAATTGAACATTTGTGATGTCGGTGAGTACTTCAATCATTTTAATGTTTGTGAAACAGAAGTAAGTTCTAATGTTAAGATGATAGTATCTGAACCTAAAGTAATAGAGAAGCAAACTGTTAATTTTATTGGTGTGCATGCAAATAATGAGAGATACACTTTAGCAGTTATGAATAACAGTGATGCAGATAAGAAATATAAGGCTGAACAAGTTGTTACTAGAGTCCAAACAGATGTACTTTCAAAAGCAAATGAAATAATGTGTGTAACTGAACATGAAATCGCTGATACACAGATAAATGCTCCAAAACCTGTCGATGTCGATCTCAAACTTTTGATTAACGAATATAAAGATATTTTTGCTTTTAATTTAATAGAGTTGGGTTGTGCAAAGGCATTTAAGATGGACATTAAATTAAAACCTGATAGTGAGCCATTATCTAGTAAACCATATAGAGTTTCTGAAAATGAACAAAAAAACAATTGAGAATATTGTACGTGAATGGAAAGATGCTGGTATTGTAAGTGACAGTACATCGCCTTATGCTAGTCCTGTACTTTTAGTACCCAAAAAAAACTGGAGAAATGAGATTGGTTATAGATTATAGACGCTTGAATGCACAGACTATGAGAGAACATTTTCCCTTACCAAATATCGACAGTCAACTTGAACAGCTAAGTAGATCAAAAGTATACGCTACTCTAGACCTTGCGAGTGGTTACTTACAGATGGAACTGACAGACGAAGCTAAAGAGAAAACTGCATTTGTGACTCCTGATTATGTTGGACAATTTAATAGGATGCCATATGGACTTACTAATGGACCTGCAAATTTCCAAAGACTCATGAATATAGTTTTGGGACCGTTACGAAATAAAATTGCACTTTGTTACTTAGATGATGTGCTAGTAATGGGAAGGAACTGGAATGAATTGCTGACGAACTTAAGGGAGATATTTGATAAATTGAGAGCAGCAAATCTAACTTTGAGACTGAGAAAATGCTTCTTTGGACTGGAAGAAATTGAATATTTAGGTTACAATATATCGAATGGCAGCCTAAGACCAGGAAGAAACAAGCTAGCAGCAGTACAACAATTCCGTGCGCCAACTAATGTACACGAAGTCAGACAATTTGTGGGATTATGTAGTTATTTTAGGCGATTTATTCCGAGATTTGCACAAGTGGCCGAACCTTTGACAAATTTATTGAAGAAGAATACGCAATTTATATGGGACAAGGCACAAGAAGACAGTTTTAGAACTCTAAAGGAGAAGATCGTGTCACAACCTGTTTTGAAATTATATGAACTGAATGTACCAACGGAAGTTCACACTGATGCTTCTAGTAAGGGCATAGCAGGTATGTTACTTCAAGCGGACGAGAATGGTAAATATCATTTGGTCTATTGCGTGAGTAAGAAATTGTCAAAAGAAGAACAAAACTACCATTCAGTAAAATTAGAATTGATGGCAATTGTATGGACGATAAACCGCTTACGTCAGTTTCTTATAGGAATCGAATTTAAAGTTGTTACCGATTGTCAAGCCCTGTTGTACATGCAAACGAAGAAAACTATAAACCCTCAAATAGCAAGATGGTTTGATTTATTGATGGAATATAATTTTAAAATACAACATAGACCGGGAACAAAGATGTGTCATGTCGACGCTCTAAGTAGAAATGCGACAGAAGAACAAGGAAATGTTATGCAAGACGTTGTAGAAGCACGATTGGAAGTTCTACAGATTCAAACTGAAATTACTGAGAAGACGTTAAGTGACATAAGTAACAAACTAACAGTATACAACGTAACGCGTGAAAACGAAGTGACTATATTTCAATGCAGTGACGATAAGTTAAAACAAATAATCAGTAACATTAAGGCTGGACAAAATATAAGTGATTATAAACTAGTAAACGGTGTTTTGTACAAGGACGTGGAAAAGAGACTATTATTTGTTGTTCCTAATAGTATGCGCAAGACTCTATGTTACAGATATCATGATTTTATGGGTCATGGCGGAGTTGAACGGACGATGCAGAAGATCCGTGGTTACTATTACTTCCCTGGGATGAAGAAATACATCTCAAATCATGTCCGAATGTGTTTAGAATGCATCCTTAGTAAGAAGATGACTGGGAAACAACCAGGCGAACTACATCCTATTCCTTCAGGTATCCGACCCTTTCAAGTTATCCATATCGATCATCTCGGTCCTTTCATCACTAGTAAACGCCATAATCAGTATATCCTACTCATAGTTGATAACCTAACGAAATACACCCAATTAGAACCCGTCCGAGATACTAAATCCAGTACTTCTATTAAACGACTCAGCAAGTTTGTTGAAAGCTTTGGAGCGCCATATAGAATTGTGAGTGATAGAGGAACAGCCTTTACTTCCCAAAAGTTTCGAGAATTTTGTGAACAACACGGCATCCATCATACCTTAAACTCGAGCCGTCATCCTAGAGCAAATGGACAGGTGGAGAGAGTCAACAGTGTTTTACTACCAATGCTACAAATCTTATCATCTAGAGACGAAGAACATTGGGACAAATATGTAAAGCAAGCTGAATGGGACTTGAATACATCCGTAAATAAAACGACCGGGAAAACAGCATTTGAATTATTGTATGGGTACATTCCACGAAAGAACGAAGGAAGACTGAGAGATTTGACCGTCCACAATGAACATTATACACCTCCACAGCAATTACGAGACGAAGTAAAGGAACATGTACGTAAGAAGCAACAAGAGTACAAATTACATTTTGACAAACATCACTACCGAAATGTGAAATATAATATTGGAGATATAGTATACATTAAACAATCACCAACGATGACCGGAGAATCAACTAAGTTACAAAGACGCTATAGAGGACCTTTAGTTGTGAACAAGATCTATCCAAGTGACACATACGGCGTGGTGGACTTAAATGAAGACGAAGCGGGTCGAAAATATAGTACTACGGCCCATGTCAGCCAAATGAAAATATGGAAACCGATGAGAGAATCCGAAGAAGAAGACGACAATGAAGCTCAAGAAGAAGAAGAAGACGACACTGAAGTCGAAGAGGAAGAAATGACACCAGAAGTAGCGAGAAACGATTGTAAGAAGAACGAAGAACCAGAAGATAGTTCGGTTTCAAGAAGAAAGAAGCGTTTACCGAAATATTTAAATGAATATGAATTGTGAATACTTTTAATTTACTTTGTATTTTTGTATATAATTTGTTAAATGTTATTGTAAGTTGCATTATATTCTCGAGGGCGAGAAAAATGTAGGATGACCGAATGTAGGCATCTGTAAAAGTAGGAAACTGTAATTCCATAAAGGAAGAGGGAAGTACGTATGTACGAGAGAAAGGGGGAGAGTGTGAAATGTAGAAGAGAGTGCCGTAGAGTATTATACCGCTTGTAAATTTTTGATATTATTAAACTATTTTTAAAACACAACGAGAGTTTTAAGACCCCGACAAATACAACCACAATGTGAATAAAACAAGCCGATAACTTTTCTATTTTTTTATTTTTGTCGCTGTTATTGTAAATAACTGAAATGCGCGCGAGTACATATTTTTAGCCTATAGAGCCCGTGACCACGACGCGCATAATCGGCGGAAAAATCTTATCCATGTTAATCCCCTGAGTGAAATATCTGTATATGTTTATTAAAGATTTTTTTATTTAGAATCATTCTGCATAAATGTTATTATAGGTTACAAAATTAATTAAAAAAAAACGATTAAGGATAAATATTCGGAGACAAGTGCTATATAACATACAACTATATTCAAGTATACAGGATGTTCAGTTTCCGGAGCGCGAAATTTTGTTAACAACTTTTTAACAGTATGTTCTTATTATATTTTTTAGTGCTGAAAACACTTGTGTGCGAAGCCTTAAATAATCTAGTTGTTTTATGCTGAACTCTAATCCACGCTTGTCTGCTTATTTTCGCTACTTATTATTAATACGTGCTTGTTAACTTACTTCGAGTGGATGTTGAAATTGTATCAAGAAAGGTGATGTTTACACATTAGTTTTAATGAACATCTTTAGCGAAACAGAAGTTTATAGTATTTCGTCTCAGCACTCTATGTTTTTAAACGAAAAATTTATCTGCATAGCTTCATATTTAATTTACTAAAAAACGACACCTTTTCTAGAACAATTTTTTATATTCTGGAAAAATATATAGGGTGATTCATTTTGAAAAATTGAAATAGCAAGAATCAAACATGACAACGATTCGATGGCCATCTTGTAGACGACAAAAGAAATACTGAATCGAATAAAATTTCAATCACCCTTGCAACGTTTAAGATATCAGCCGCTAAAGAAACGAGGAAATTTCCCAATACGCAGCTAAACATAGAAACATCTTTTGCAATAATACGCAATAAAATAATAAAAAAGCAGCTGGTATAACAAATGGCCAAATTCAGACATGTCTGATTTTCAATTTTGCCGTATCCAGAATGAAATAAAATAGCAAATTCATCGTGTAGTTTAAACAAAGAAAAGAAATAAATAAAAATAAATTAAGCAGAAACATATACATACCAGGAGCATCCAGAAATTAAGTTTCCCTATTTTTTTTAAATGAAAACATAATTACATGAAAAGTTTATTGGCAACAGACACAGCAGTGTTTGAGCTCTTTTTCGAAATGATCACCACCAGAATTGAGACACTTGTCATATCGTGAGATCAACTTTTGTATCCCTGTGTCGTAGAAGTTTGCCGCTTGGAAAAGCGAGCGTTAGCAAACATTTCATCTGCTTAGTAGTTAATTACATTCATATCAGGACTATGTACTGAGGAGCGTGCTGCAATGAATAAGTTAATTGCATTGGGATTTGATAAGTGGGAAGGTAAGGTGCAATTTTTAGGAAGGATAGAAAGAATGTTTAAATCTTTAAGGTTCCTCCACACATTCTTTTGATTAGTGAGCTGAATACAGTAGTCAAGATAAGTCTTTTTTTCATTTTCAATCGCGGCAGTGGTTAAGTTTCTTAAGGAATTATAATAAATAAAATGATTAAGATTACGAGTACGCTTATACTTCAAATATGCCTGATCTCTTTTTTTTGCATTTTTTGCATTTTCTTAATTATATCTGTAATCCACGGTTTCAGAGGTTGTCAGGAAGCTATATCAAAAGCGAATTGAAAACACGAACCTTATCGTCAACATTTTCAACATCGAAAATAAGGGCAGATGGAATATTAACCAAGTCCGAATGAAATGATTCATAATTTAAATATTTGAAATCTTTGTAATACTGTAACTAATGTTTCGGCGGGTAGAAATGGTACATAAGTGACATGGAACATGAAATCTCAGATTATTTCAAAACCTTAAAACAGACGGATATAGGAAATACTGAAGAAAGTTGACATGAATTGAAGAGGCCATCTAGAAACGTAATAATATACAGGCGTTTCACTTAGGAAATCAAACTGGTATCGTTGGTAGCGGAAACTGAACACCCGATGTACTTGGGAATAATTTTAGGTGGCTTAAAACTTGAATTTCTGTGAATATTTTTTATTTGAAAACTTTTTCTTTAAATTGCTCAGCAAAGAAATTATCTTCCGTCCACGCACATAATGAATGATGACGCACCGTCCACGGGCATAATGAATGTAAAAGTGAATAATGCAAATTATTAAAATTTTTGGAAATTCCCTATAGAATTTTTTTCAAATGTCATGTGATGCATTTGGTGTCACTCAAAATGTTTGGCTGAAGCCATTTAATATTTTTCTAAAATTCTTGTTTTTGAAAAAACCTCATTCTGTTTTACATCTTCATTTTTTGATAAATATAATTATTATAACCAAAATCGTAAGGGGTATGACTCAGAGCCGCGCATCCTAAACATGATACAGAGCCGCACTAAATGTATGTTGCAGATTTCAGACGCTATGTAATAGATTTGTTTCAAGTAGGAAATAAGAGAAAGGAATTAACCATTACCACAAGAGATTTTTCTATATTTTCTGCAGTAAACCGGTTTTTTTTAATACGTCTTTTAGTTTTAAAAACTTTCTTTCAACTTCACAACTTGTAACCAGAGCAAAAGTAAAATGTTATCTAAGAGAGTTACATTTTATACATATACAGTGGTACCTCGATTTACGATAGTATCTTGTTACGGAATTTTCGGGTTACGGAAGAAAATTTGGATGAATTTTTGTTTCCAAAACCGAAAAGTGCTTTCAAATACAGAGCGCCGCTTTCAACTTTTACAGATGCGGCAGAATTTTCGCACGATTCATCTACATGCTAGAAAGAGGTAGTTATATACAATGTAATGCGATGGTTCCGTGGTTAACTTCCCACTATTCCACCGCTTCGCAACTGACTGAAGAATTCATAGTTAATATTATTCTTACTTTATCCGAAAATCCTTTTATCTTTGTGTAAAATCTTTTTCAAAGAACAAAGCCGAAAGTTTTACAGTCAAACAATTTCTTATCTGTCGCGTCGCACTGTACCTGAATTTTGTATTTCTCCTGTAGACAATTGGTATAGTGTACTTAAATCGGGGTTTCTGCTAAACACTGCATCAACTCCTTGAATCAATTTATTTCCAATATCACCGGGAATACTTTTTAATTTATTAATTGTGTCGTTTAATGTATTGAACGCGTCACTCAATTTTATATTTCGACTTTCGTAGTATTGTAAAATGTTTAACATGGAAAATAAATACAAACAAAAAAATGAAATTGTACGAGGTACATTCAAGTTATAACACCTCCGATTTTTTTTCTCACTAACTAATCACAGGAACACTATGAAACTTGTGTCGCTTCTCGACGTAATCTCCCTGCTGCTGTACACATTGTTCACAACGTCGACGTCATGATTCCATGGCCGCTGCGAACGCTTCTTTAGGAGTCTGTTTTGACCACTGGAAAATCGCTGATGCAATAGTAGCACAGCTGGTGAATGTGCGGCCACGGAGAGTGTCTCATCGTTGGAAACAGCCAAAAGTAGCTAGGAGCCAGGTCAGGTGAATAGGAAGCATGAGAAATTACTTCAAAGTTGTTTGCACGAAGAAACTGCTGCGTCACGTTCGCCCGATGCGCTGGTGCGTTGTCTTGGTGAAAGAACACACGTGTAGCCTTTTTCGGCCGTTTTTACGCAATGCAGGAAGGAGCTTCTTCTTCAAAACAACATCGTAGGATGCACTTGTCACTGTAGTGCTCTTCGGAACGCAATGAGTAAGGATTACGCCATCGCTGTTCCAGAACATGGCCACCATCAGTTTTTTAGCACTGGCGCTTACCCGAAATTTTTTTGGTGGCGGTGAATTTGTGCGTTTCCATTGAGCAGACTGACGCTTCGTTTCAAGATTGAAAAACGGCATCCATGTCTCGTCCATTGTCGGCTTGTGCAAGGCCGAGATTGTCTTGGTTTGTTGTCACACGACGTTCTGCCTTCTTTAAACAGTCGCACCCACGAACGCACGTTAGACACATCCACGATACCATTACCACATGTCTCATTCAACTGGCGATGAATTTCTATCGGTGTCAAATGGAGAAAACGAATGATTACACGCTGATCTTGCAATGAAAACGTCGCCATTTGAAGTATCAAAAACAGTTGTCACTCTCGCCGCTGCCGCTAAAGGTTCTGTGTGCCGTACAGTGCTGCCACGCATTGACAAAGAGTGCCCGCTTATTTTAAAACAAACCACATGTTTCTATCTGTTTCCAGTTCTGAGAAAAAGAAATCGTAGATGTTATAACTTGAATGCACCTCGTATAAACATTCGTAATCGTCTCTGGTGTTTGGCATTTGAATTGCTAGTATCATCTAAGGGAATTTTAAATTAAATGGAGGAAATTTTAACTGGTAATGTGGTAAAACTGAAAAGTAATTGAATTTCTAAATAATTTTTTCAATATTCTCTACTCCAAAGTTAAATAATCTTGTTAACGTTTATTACGTTTTAGTAGTACAATTTCGAAAAAAACTTGAAGTAAAAAGAAAAATTATGGGAAGTATGATGCCAATGATAAAAGAAAATTGCCTAATATCGCCAAGTTTTATTTAAATATTTAAATTCACAATGATTTTTTTTATACCTGGGGAAAAGCTGTTGGTTGTTACTTCTTCCTATGTAAAGTAAAAATCAAAAAAGTTTTATTTTTTTATATTGCAATTTTCGCTTCTAACATTTTAATTGGTCTTTTGTCCATTTCAGCACTTAAATAAAACCTATAAAGTAAACGTTCCACTGGTCCTAATGAATTCTTTCAATACAGATGCCGACACTGAACAGGTGGTTAGGAAGTACAAAAAATTACAAATCGAAATTCATACGTTTAATCAATCGTGCTATCCACGAATTAATAGAGAGACACTAATGCCAATTGCGAAAAATGCCAATGTAGAGGCCGATCTAGAAGCATGGTATCCACCCGGTCACGGCGATTTCTACCAAAGCTTTCACAATTCCGGATTACTCAAGAAATTCATAAGCGAAGGAAGAGAATATTGCTTCATATCTAATATTGACAATTTGGGCGCCACTGTCGATTTGAATATATTGAATCTTCTCTTGAATCCAAAGCATAGTGAGAAACATGAATTTGTTATGGAAGTAACGGATAAAACTAGAGCTGACGTTAAGGTAATAATTTTTTTTTCTATAACAGATAGAACTTTTCATTGATTTTCTTTTTTCCTAGGGTGGTACGCTTATTCAGTATGAAAACAAATTGCGTCTATTGGAAATTGCCCAGGTTCCTAAAGAGCATGTTGATGATTTCAAATCGGTCAAGACATTTAAGTTTTTCAATACCAACAACCTATGGGCAAAATTAGACGGTAAGTTGTTGTATGCTATATTAATACTCGTCTGAAAACGTAAACATTTTTATTGTAATCAGAGCTGCGCAAACGTCGCAGTAGGCCTACGAACAGATTATTTTATTGTACTGAATCGGCTTGTTGACTTTGAAGAAATCGTTTAGTGTTACATAGTATGTTTCTATCATATAGTAAGTTGTTGATGTAAATTATCTTATTCTTATTCTTAAGGTTACTTTATACATATGTATGTATATGTTTTCTCCAACTTAATCTCTTGTCAAGATGCATATCAAGGCATTGCTAGAGTGTGAAAGTTTGTCTCTATTTAATTTGACAGGTGGCTACCTGTAGTCTGTGGGTCTAATTTATAGAGTGGGGGTGGTACTGATATTTGGTGATATCATCCAATACGAATATATTCACGAAATTATAGGAAATAATGTTGGATTCGCTCTGTTGCTCGTCCAATGATGAACTTCTAATTCATTTAAAAAAGGGGATTTATTTCTTTTGTTTTAAATTATATTTTAAAAGTGTTATTTTAAGTTGTTAACGCATTAGCTATATCTGTATCACTAAACAAAGTAAACATCATTATTTTGATGTTTACCGGATACATAGCGTGAATACAAAGTAAGGGACATCGATGCTGGAGCCTTTATTATTAGTTTTAGGAGAAAAAGTTCTGATTAAAAGTTAAAGAACTAATTATTTACCATAATTAGGTACTTCTCAATTTTTTTGACGTATTCAACTCAATCTATGTCATTGGCAATTTTTTTAAATAGCCAGCTGAGCGCTTTGTATCAAAATTGAACAGTATTCTTCAATATTCTTATTTCCCTTTGTGGTAATTGTAGTGGTATTTTGTGCATAATTAATTACTCATAATAAAGTTATTTTTAAACTATTTCAAAAAGCATGGCACGTGCAACTGAAAGGGAATGTTTCGAAATTTTGATAATGATTGGGTTCGGTGACAGGAGAAGATCCCATGAAGAGGTCTGTGCTTTACGTGGAGCATCCGACCATTACGCAGCCAACTGTCACGAAACTACATTTAACATTCAATAACCATGATTATGTTAAATATTTAGATAAAAGTGGCTACCTTAATCTAGCAAATGGTGATAACGCATTGGAAAATGCTCACGTGTTAACTCGACAGCTAGCTTTGGATAATATCAGTCAAAGGACCGGAGTAAAAATGTTACATAATGGAAAGTTTCACCTTTATAAGATACAACTAGTGCCGGGAATTATCGCAGGATGAGCTTGACAGACACATTCAGTTTTACAAAGAAATGATGGTCATGTTGAAGATAACCCAGTTTTTGCGAACAATATTTGTTCTTCCGACGAAACAACTATTTCTCTGCATGGTGCTGTAAATAGACATAACTGTCGTTATTGGGTCCAGCATAATCCTCATTGGATGGAAGATTTACGTACGTAGTACCCACAGAAGATCAATGTTTGGGTGGGGATTTTAGGCAACAGAATTCTGGGTCCCTACTTTCTTGTAGTTGCGCTAAATGCAAGAAGATTTTCTACAATTCATTCCTGCATTAGCGGTAATGTTTCCAAATGCAGCAAATCCAGATACCCCCAACGAAACCATCTAGTTTCAACAAGATGGGGCTCCACCATTGACATTCGTGCACGACAGTATTTAGATAGAGTTTTTGAAAATAGATGGATGGGCAGACATAGTATCATCAAATGGGCAGCCCTATCTCCTGATTTGAACCTACTCGATTTTTTCTTGTGGGGTCATCTTAAAAATACTGTATGTTGAAGACCCCGATTCCTATTTTCAACAGGTCAATGCGCCTTGTCACCGTTCCAAGCAGGCATTGCGTTGGCTCGCGAAAATGAAAACAATATTTTGCTAACGGATATTTTGCATAAAGGTCTTATTTTCTGTAAGTAATTTGAATTCCATAACATATGAATATGAGGTAAAATAGACCTTTATCCAAAATATTGCTTACCAAAACATTAAAATAGCATTTTCACAACTATCATTGATATGTCTTAGCAGGTGGTAGTGGCGAATAGTTCTGCATTCTATTATAACATAATACATCTTTTCTCTTTTCAGCTATTGATAGAGTATTGGAGCAAAACAGACTAAGTCTCGAAATTATCGTAAATAACAAATCCTTAGGGAACGGTCTTAATATCATACAATTAGAGACCGCTGTAGGAGCTGCTATGAAATCCTTCGAAGGTGGTATCGGTATCAACGTACCAAGAGCTCGTTTCCTTCCAGTAAAGAAAACATCAGATCTCTTACTTGTGATGAGTAACCTGTACAGTTTAAAGAATGGTTCGCTGATTATGTCACCACAAAGGATGTTCCCAACGACACCTTTAGTAAAATTGGGCGATAATCACTTTTCTAAAGTGCAAGAATTCCTGCGCAGATTTGCGAATATACCAGATTTAATAGAATTAGACCATTTAACCGTATCTGGTGATGTAACATTTGGAAGAGGAGTATCTCTAAAGGTAAGGTTAGAAAGACTGATTTAGAGCGATCTACTTCACGTATTTATTTTGTATTACAGGGCACCGTGATTATTATTGCCAATCACGGCGATAGAATTGATATTCCAAGCGGAGCTCTATTAGAAAACAAGATTGTATCAGGCAACATGAGAATCCTAGATCATTAAAATAGCTTGCTAATAAAAAATAAATGCTCTGTAAGTCAATAACATTGATTTTCAAATCTAGCTGGACTAGTGGTTGAAGTGATTGTTAGATTCTATATATTTGATGTTTTTTCGTTTTGAATGTGATTGTATAGCATGCCATAAAAACGCACCTTGTGATTAAATTTTGTAGTAAAATCGTTACGAATAAAATTTCTGTTTGTTACAACCTGTTTTATTTCTGAAATGTACAAAATTTACTTTGCTATTAATTTGAATAATATGGAAACCAAATTTGACTGTAACTATAAGGTACTGAGAACACTTGAATAAACAAAAACTTTACAACAAAACTTATTTATCTCTATACAGGCGGGTTTATTGGCGTATGTTGGATAGTTGTATAACAATTTTCAAACATGTTGAAAAGTGTAACTACTGCTAATACTGCAATCGATAGTGTGATGATGAAGTACGTTTCTTTGATGCGACGTTTCCTGAAATCAAATAACTAATTAATAATGATATCAAGGACTGGGAGTAGTATGGCAAACTGTGGGGTAGTATAACAAACAATACGAAGTATCGGCACAGTCCTCAGCACACAAAATATTAATTAAATTAATTGAGAACAGTTGTTTCGAGGACTCCTGGACAACCTCATTATTAACCGAATGACCGAATAAATCTATTGGAATAAATTTATTCGGTTCCGAATTAATTTCATTATTTTGTGTGGTGAGGAGTGTGCCGATACTTCATATTGCTTGCCAAGAACCAATTAACTTTAACTGCACAATTAACATATAATTTTTGCATTATATGTTATGTTACTAAATATGAAATTGAAATTTTGCAAGATGCTTCGATAGGAAAATAAATAAAAGACAAAGCAAATTACAAATGAGCACATATCGTGCCACACATAATATTCACATTATATGGGGAACATTTTTATTAATCACTATGGGTAAATTTTGGTTTTGCCATTCATTTTTACTAAAAAAAATATGTCAAATCACATGCATACGAGCAATCACATGATATTTTTAAGTGCTTAATTTGATATTTTCTTCAAAAAATTAAAAATTATGACTTAATTTTTCAATTTTTTGTAAAATGTCAATACAAAAGGTCTTTTTTTGTTTTCCGCCGCCCTAATTTAGTTTTAATTATTTGTTTTCGTTTTTTACAGGTTCATTTTTCGTAATTATAATTAAACCAAATCTGTATTTGTTACTAAATGTTATTTTAAATAATGTACCTTTTTCAGGTAAATAAAAGATACTTTAATGCATCGGTTCCTAAAGTGTGGGTCACGAATGGATCCTCAAAATAAAACAAAATTACCTTAACAGCTTAATGTTTGTCATAAATTTAGGATCATAAACATGAGTAAGGGAACCCGGGACAGAATGGGGTCTGGAAGGGAATGGTGTTTCGATAGTAGATATAGGTATTATGTATCTGTCAATAATAACAGTTGGCTGCGCGTTTTAGCTGTACATGCGTATCACTGTGATACAGTCGTTGTGTTGTTTCCATGTATATTTATTTGTTTCGAGCCAACGTTGTATACTAGTACTCTTTTAGTTAATGCAGGGTAAATTAAGACACGAAAATAAAACTTGGGAATCAACACGAAATTAGATGCAATTTTGCCAAATTTACTTTGAACTAACTCTAACTGCCGCCTGACCTAACAAGCCAAAAATTTTGTAGGATTAAAAACCCATTCGTTGGTGGATTGCTTGCAGCCGGTTATTTCTATTTTATAAAGCAAATACAACATCGTGTTTTACATATAGATTTGCACATTCGACACTACTGAATTATATTGAAAATCGGTGAAAAAACGGCTTGGTGGTCCAGTGCTAAGAGGGTTAGAGAGTTAGGCGCGTTCGAGTCCCACCAAAGTCAAATTTTTCTGCTGGATCCGCTATAATCCCGAATTACCGGTCGCATGTTGGACAACAATTAACACTGCGATGCACGATGGTGATCAGTTGGTCCACGACAAATGCGTAATGCGTATATTGGGCAAAGAGATGAGCAATAGGCACCACGTTCAAAGAACACGTAGCACTTTACCGCTATGGGATATTTTAATCAAGTGCAGTGCAACACATAAACGAAATGGGGCATAGTATTACATTAGAAAATCTCAAATTAATTAAGAACATAACTTCGCAGCGAGAATTAAACGCTTATGAAACCATTTAGCATACAGATACTTTATGTTTTGTTTAATTTTTATTTCAGATCATTTGGTCGTACGGTTGACAATTGAAATCCACGAAATTTCGAAACATGTTTGGAATTTAGTAATATTTTGTGCGGTGTGTAGTTGTGATCTAAAATAATGACATTTCTTTAAAAGTTTAAAATATATTTTCTGTATCGCAATAAAAAGTTATTTTTTAGAATAAGCATACCTTTCTCTTTTGGGAAGTAGAGGTAAATCCTCTTCATTCTTATCATCTTCTGAGCTTTGTTTAATAATAGGAATCTCATTTTCGGTGTAAATCGTTCCGGGAGACCTACAAATATTACTCGTTATTCAAAAACCAAATAACTACAAACCCTAACAATTATATGTTGGGATGGTTAATGAGTTTTTCAAAAATTCAGCATATTTTTAAGAAATATTTCGAAACTGGTTATAAAATCTAAAAAAAAAACATATTTTTGAACATCTATCGACCTTCGACAATTATCATATAACACGTTATTCTTTAATTGTATTTTTAATTGAAATTCCAAAAATGTACAACTGTCGTAGGTAACAAAATGTTGGGACGGTGGAAACATTATATCAAATTGTCATGGAAAACAAAATCGAACACTCACTTGCCACTGTTGTTGGTAATCTACATACTGTTAATGTCGAAGCGAATAACAGTGTTATTTCTTTAAACAGTTAGAGGTGGCCTTACTTCACAAATATTATTGTGTCCCAGTATTAATTGTCAAGGAAAATCATTAAAGCAAATCGTCCATGGATTAAAAATGGTAGAATCTTCAGTAGGAAATATTGTTAAACATTACAAACGAACCATCGAAATAAAAGGAAAAAGTACTACTAGACCTAGAATTATAACCGAACGAAGTCAACTTGGTCTACATTTGCAAAGAAAATCTATTTTTCCGATTTTCTCTGTAGCGGAAATTATGGATCTTTGGAAACAACGCAATGGTTTTCCATGTGTCCCGAGAGTTTTGTCGGAAATATATACATAAAACTGAACTCGGATTTTACAAGATACCTATTTAAAAATATACTATGTACCATCTTTTTCAAATTAAATGCGAATCCACGCTCCACAAATCTTCATATAACAGTGTAAGGAATAATAGCATACACTCAAATATTAACTAATAATTATTTACGAAAAATTCGGAATTACGTATCGCTAGATATGCGGTACGTGTAGCTTCGGTTGCATAAATAATCGGAGGTTTGTGCCATGGTTGGTAGATTACATTTAATAGCGTGCACAATGACGTCAGTGGTAGTGGAATATAGAACATATGAGATCCATCAATTTAAACGAACAAGTATATCTATATATTACTACTAATGACATCAAAATATGGGTTCTTCGCCCCTCCGCCCACAAACATTCGGTCAAGTATTGCAAGATATTAACTGAGACAACCTTTAAGGTGTGTTCGTTTGCTGTATGGAACATGTTCGGTAAATGTCCGCTGTTCGTTTAACAAAAGTGCTAGTTGTACTGTGTTCGTTAACTTGTATGGTGCAAGAAATGAACTGAAGCCACATAATAAAAGAAAATCTGTTTTATGCGTAACCAACCAAATGAAAATGTGCTTCGTCCGATGTGATGATCAACGCAAATTCGTCCTGAAGAATATCCAACATGCACTCATTGAATTGCACACGAACGTTGTCAGTTGGAAGGAGCCTCTGGACGACCATTATCTTGTAGGGATGGAATTTTAAATGTTTTTTTTAAATGGTTTGAAGGCTCCGATGCGAAATTCCAAGTGCTAGGGCGCGTTTTCTCGTTGAACGTCGTGGGTTTCTCTCAACGGAGACTCGGACACGATCCTCATTCTCGGGTGTCGCCACAGTTGGAACACGTGTAGAGGGGATCTTTGGGACAATATTACCTTGTTGACGAAAATGTTCAACCCACTTAGAAACGGTTGTTCGGGAGGATTGCACGCGGAGCGAGGTTAAAATGTGTTCGGAAGGCGCGCCGCGTGGCCGCAAAACACTCATTATTACGAAAGAACGCCTCCACGGCGAACGAACGATGTTGAGCACTCCAACGGGCCATGGGAACTAAACTTCCCAACGAAGGCTACATAATGAGACCTTGAACGATCTTCCCCTACCTACCGACCGCAAACCACGCCTTTTTCAAATGTGGTCATTTGGTCTCCGCCACCCTGCATGTCAGAATTTCTTAATAAATATGTTTCTTTCAAAGTATGAGTAGATTCTCTTTCAAACATGTATTAAGAACATTAATAACATAATGCAGAATTATTGCATTGCCTCCCAACATATAATTATTAGGGCTCGCATAACCGATCTTACTGCTTTATGGACAGGCACTGGTTTGGCAGGCTGTCGACGCGTTGTCTCAGACGTGCAACGTAGTTTATCATCAGTTCCACTGCCCTGCTGAGTTTGTCTTGTTGCATCAGTGAGCCGAATTGCTCGGCCGATATGGAGACTTGTGTGCAGAGTCTGAGGACCTGTTCTAAATGCGGTGAAACGTCGGCACCGTTCGCGTATTTCTCGAGATGTATCGACAGCGTTGAAATCTCCTCTCCCAAGGCACGTTCCCTTTCCCTCAGACGAATCCTTTGCACTTTGCATCTTCGGGGAAGTGATTTTTTGTCTATAGTATACGCTAGTACGAGGGCTGTAAACTTTTCTTCCATTTCCAGAGGGGAAAAATTGTTGACTCTAAAACAATATAGGAATACTCATTAGATTCTATTGAAGCGAAAACTTATTATTAGATAAATTAATGGGATTCCCAATGTTATCTGTATTGAGAATTAGTGAAGTACCTTACGAGATTTCCTGCTAAACCAAGATTTTCCAGGACGTCAGTATTAAGAGTTGGGGAAGTCTCTTGTTCAATGAAGTCCTAGAAGCATCAAACAAATACATTTGTTGACAAAAGTGATAAGCAATAGTTGGTTAAAATTAAGCAGAAGCTTAACAACCACAGAGTTACTCAAAACATACAACATACAGTTGGGTTGTTCAGAAATAAATGCAGGTCTTTGGTGAGTAGCATCAAAGCGACACTTGTCGGTATAAAATAAATAATGGTCCAAAAGTCCAAAAGGGAAACAAGTTTATTTATTCGAATAGCAAAAAAATCTGGTAGCAATTAATTTGTTGAAGGCATTATGCCTCTACTTTAGTTATTGAATGTTTAAGAAAGTGAGGAGGGAAAACACTAGCCAACGGACATGTTTCTGCCTACCCGGCATCATCGGCGTTGCTCCGAGCGCTTTTCTCTACCTCGCACCGTTATCTGCCCCTGGGCTTATATCACTACTCTCCGACATAGCAGACAAAAAGCGGGTACAGTTCCCCAACCAACTTGGTTCTTGGACTGCTGAACTCGAGATGGCGTGCGCTGGTTACCTGCACATGTAAATAATTCCTTAGGTCTACCATGATGTACTAAGGATAACGATATAAGTAGAGAGACAAACAGCGGTGCGAGATGGAGAAAAGCACTCAGAGCAACGCTGATGAAGCCGGGAAGGCAGAAACACGTCTATTGGCTGGTGTTTTTTCTCCTCACATTACTTTTGCCGTAAGTGATTCCATCAATACCATGAGGAGCTATATAAGCATTATTTTAGTTAAGTCCATGCTATTTGATGATGCCCTTTCACATGCGCGGTAATCGCTTGCGACTGAAGCAGACTGATCCCCGCGACCGGTGATTGCCACCTATTATTCGAAGCATATTAGAAACAAACGATTGCATGAATTGACAATCACACTTTCGTAATGGCGTCGAGCATTTTGACACATATTGATTCTTTATTGAATTCGAGCAACGTCTTGCAATTTGAAACACAAGTAAAGAATACAGTAATAATAGTGAGGAGAGTTATGCTCAGTTTTTTTTTATTTGATTGTCAAAAAGTACAATAGTCACAATTATTTGTCAGTTCACCAGTTGGCAGGTGCATTTTCTCATAAGCTACTGAATGGCTTTACTAAGTGGCTGCTTTACGCCATCGTGTAGCTTATAATACAAATCTTTCCTCGATCAGTAATCGAGTGTTGTCATGTAGAAAGAATAGGCCTAGAGCATTGTTCATCGGAGTCAACCGGATGTGCTACTGACTTGTTGAGCCTTTTCAATTACTCAATGCAGTGCAAAAATTTCGAAATTACTTTCTAGCTCTTTTCCACAGTCTCGAACAGTGGAATTATGTGGAATTGCTTCATTAAAACCTGAACCTTATATTAATAACAAGAAGATGATTACTAATTAGACGTTTTCTTGACAAAATTCAGCATGACTTCTGTCGTATTTTTGCTTAGATATTTAGAAAAAAAAAGGTGCATATCCTTGTCTTCTAACTTAATTAATGTTTAGAATCACTTATTTACGAATACTTTTCTGGATTCTTTTAAAATACCAAAAATTGTCCCATTCCATAAGAGAAACCTTACATCGAGTATCGGAAATCACAGATCCCATCGTCCTGTCAGCATGTGTTTGCAGTCTGAAAATCTACTATTACCACATTGAAAGGGATGGCGGAAGGCATCTTAAACGTTTTGGACGAGGAAAATACGCTGCTTTGTTATAGGAATCGTGTTGGTGCTCATCGTGTACCTGGGTCAGCGCAAGTAGTTTACCGAAATTAAATATGGAATAATTTACCCTCCTGTGTGTTCGAGGACGTCACGGTGTATGCAGAAGATACCATCGTACTTGTTGTACCATGGTATGTACTAGAAAGACGCGCGAGGGATTGGTCGGGAATTTGTGAATTTCTTCGGATGAGCTAATTTAATGATTTGGTAACAAGAAAATAATACCAAAAAGACAAAAATAATGTTATTTGAAGATGCGTTAGTAGAAGAAACATTATATGTTGGGGGTATGGCCTTGTTTTACAGAAGCGTAGACTGTTGGGAATGTACATCAGCAAAGATTTGGATTGAGACATTCATATTGAAACGGTTTTAGCCAAATTAAATAAGTGTTTCTACGTCATTAGAAAAATTGTGGAAACATTCACATTTAAACTATGACTTGTGTTATTATTACTTACAACAAAAACCCGTAGTTATAGTACAAAAATAATGTGGACAAACATGATTAGAGAATTAGAATCATTATTTTGGCATTTAGTAAATGTACTAATGACATATGGCAAAGTGTCTAAATAACGGATCGAATTGGTCATCTGCTCCCAACAATTACATTACAAAAATATAGACAACAAGATCAAAGCAGCGGAAGTCCAGTTGGCGTCTTTTATATAAATAGAAGCAAACCGTTTATTCGCGACAATATTTCATACACTTCTCTCTTTTATTACTATTACTATTATTATATCACAAGATACAATACCATCATAATATTAAAATCAAATTTATTGCAAAAGAAACTTTCTTAGAAAAAGGGAAAATACAATAAGCTTTGGGGTGATATCTTACATGACAGTAGTATTGTCTTGTTATTGAAAAAATCATAAAATCTGCATTAGTTCCTGAACAAATGATAATGAATCAAGTTAAAAAAAAAATTTGAATACAATGCGTGAACACTCCTATAATAGAGTACGGCTACATTGTTTTTACTCAGTCTGCTGTACAGTATAGTTAGCTAAAATGTATGTGCTTGATGAATGCAAAAACAATGAAATATTTTTGGTCATAAGCTAGATTTGTTGCATCTAGATTTTTATGGTAGCTACTTTAGGTATTGTGTTGGCATAAACTGTAGCTTTGAGAAAAATTAGACAAGTTATTTAGGAAATTACACAGCAGGACTTAGTGCCGTTAGAAATGTTCAGATCGCTAGAAAAAGAAGTATATTTTTTAGTAACAAGGGAGGGTTCTCAAGCACACCTCGGTGGCTTGATTAAAACGTAATATGATTGTTGTAAAAATTATTTCTTTGTCAACGCTTCTCAGGTCGCTATACTTTCCTCTATTTCCTGAACAAAAGTCCTACTGACAAAAGCTATTTCTGAGACGTAGGTCTTAGAAGTAATATCTTTAATATCATATGTTCAGATAATAACTAGAAATATTTAAATTAAATAATTCTTCGATAAACGAGTGTTTAATTTTCTTTGTAATTGTGCTGTTATAAGGAGTTACAGATTACAAAATATGTTAATTTTAATCAAAAAATCTTAAGGGTGTTCGTAAATCTGAATTTACATTTTAGCAAGATTGTTGCCAACTTAATTTTTCTCTTTTGTGTCTAAAAACAGTGCTCCTTAGAAAAATCTTGTTCTTAGATGTTTTGTTCAAAACCTTACTAGCGGATTACCCAGTATATCAATTCCAGGTATTTTAACAGATAAAAAATAGTTGAAATCTTATTATTCATATATCATTGCAAACATATGAAAATTGTTTAAATTTCAAGGAAAGTCTAAACGAACCGTTCCGCAGAATCGAAAAGCCATGATTTAGTTGATTATTGATGGAGTTTTCAAACTGATCATTAGTATGGGAAAACAGCCGTAACAGTCCGTGTAGTAGATATGTATGTGGTGCGGAGTCGACGATTATTTATTTCACGCGTTCACAGCGTCAGTACTAAATCGATGCTGTATGCGAGTAGTTCTGTGTATAGGTAGGCTGTCGTAACTTATTTTGTAATTGTACGCTTATGTTTGCTTTAAAAATGTCGCAGTTAGGTACGTCGCGAAAACGACCAATGGCAGACACAGTTAAAAACTTTATAGTGGACATGCCGGACTTAATTTTTGATGGCGTTAACATTCAATGTCTAGTTTGTAAAATCCGTTTAAGGTATTGGTCCAGAAGCCATTGTCAACGTCACATCGAAAGCAAACAGCATTCTTTTGCAAAAAGTGGCATACGAGACCAAGAAAAATTTACATTTGATTTATATGTTACTCTTATTTTATGTAATCTATCGTTTCGTTTACTAGACAAAGAAGCATTTGTCTCCTTCTGGAATAAATATGCGGACTGTAAATTACCTAGTCGGACATCGATACGAAATGTAGTGCCATTTGCTCGTGAACATATAGAAACAAGAATGAATTGAAAGATAAAAAACTGTGGTTGTGTGTGGACGAAACAACAGATCGTCAAAAACATTCTGTGGTTAATGTAATGGTACGTACAATGGAACCACATCGACCGTCATCCTCCTTCTTACTTGCTTCCAAAAGAGTTCTAAATTGTACTGCCGATGAGATTTTAAACGTAGTGTTGAACACATTGAACAAATTTGAAGTTTCAACTAAGCAACTTTTAATGTTTATGAGTGATGGTGACGCAAACATGCGTTCTTTGGGCCGATCTCTTAAAGCACACAGTGTTAACGTCTTACATGTAACGTGCAAAATCCATACTCTAAATCTTACGGCACAAACGATTCCTACATGTTTTCCACTAGTAAATGCATTGATTGCTAGTACAAAGGCAGTGTTTCCAAAGTCCCCGAAACGTACCCGACTATTTCACAAACTGTGTCCTGATTTACCTGAACCACCACAGCCGATTGTTATACGTTGGGGAACATGGTTGCAGGCTGCGTTTTACTACAACAAATATTTTGATCAAGTAAAGAAGGTAGTTTTAAAATTCCATCCGACAGAAGCTGCAGGAATCAAGAAAAGCCAGGAAATATTTCAAGATAGTCAGGTTAATAGAGATTTACAAACTATTCACAACAATTACTTCGGACTAGCGGAGGGAATAGAAGAATTACAAAATGTTTCGATGTCGCTAGTGGATTCTGTTCAAATTGTGAATGATGTTCACGCACAGTTATGCGCTGTAGAAGGCGAAACAAATTGGTGTGTAATACGAAAATTTGTAAGTGTTTTAGAGAAAGACTCCGATTTTCTTATATTAAGCCAAATTTGTGAAGGTGCGTGTGAAGATGCATTAAGTTGTTTCAAAGATTATTTTAAATATGCAAATATAACATCGCTAGATGTCGAACGGTCGTTTTCGGCATTTAAAAACATTTATTTCGCACGTCGTACTCACTTGACTGAAACAGCTGTGGAAACATATCTAATGATTCAAATATTTAACAGATGTTACCCAGTTTGTGATTTCACGGAAGACTTTTAAAACGGTAAGTGTTTCAACACGTTTTATAATTTATTTCTTACCTTCTATTTTATGTGTAAACTTTTATGTGCTCGCCACGCCTCTGGCTGTTACCGCATATTTGCCCAGGTTACTGATCATGTTTGATTTAAATTGGTGAGTAGCACTCGAGACTCCCCAATTAAAAGTAGAATAATCGTGATAAAATTAAAACAAAATGGTGAACATATTTTCGGCTGATTAAATTCTTATTGATAAATTCATACTTACTTGCAAATTTGAATTCGGTTCTATTAGATTGTGGCGTAATGTTTCATGATTTCTAATGGAGGTCTACAAAACACAATTATTGACAAATTTTATACGAAAATGTAAGAAAGAGTTTACTAATTTATCAAGAAGCGAAGTGGTCACATGGACTTGGTATTCCACTTGTATCATTTCTTCATCTAATGGCCCGATAGGAGCGCATGTCATGTGATCTGGCTGTAAACCTTCTTTTGATGCTAAGCAAACGAAATTGTCGTCTAATACTGACTTCCAGACACTAACCGCGTGAGTGGTAGCTCTAAAATTTGATTAGTTTAGGGAACAGCAAAGTAAAAATGTTTATCAAAACATAGGGATTTACCTGCAAAGCCGCAATCGCCTTTCACATAAGCGATCTTTTATGGTGTTCACATAAACTACTAGTGAATTGTGATTCTTGATTTCATTTTGTAGTTGTTGATGTAACTTCGAAATTTCCTTTAACGATTTAGATTTTTCTTCAAAACATTCTTCCCTTTTCGTATTTTCAAAATCTAGCGCTTTTTGTTTACTTTTCAGATATTTACAATTTTCTATTTTCTTCAGTAATAGTTCCTGATCGTTATTAATCACTTTTAATTCTTTATTTTCATTGTTCAATTTGTCCATTTTGCTAATTAAATCTTCCATTTCAATAATTAAAATATCATTACTTGTTATCGCCTTATCCAGTTCTTTTTTGATATCTGCAACTTCGTTAGATAACTGTGATTCTCTTTCCTTTGCTGTCGCTATTTCTCTTAATTTGTTTTCATTTATCTTTTTACAAATAGATAATTGCTCTTCTAAAACCGCAATCTTGTCATCCAGTCTCATATTTTTCTTAACCAACCGATCAAACCCTGTTGTAGGTTTACTTCGTGTAATATTCTCTACGCAATTGCAAGCATCAATCTTCTCTGAAAGCCAAGTATTTTTCTCCAACATTAAGTCTTCCAGTTGCTGCGTTGATTCTAAATTCTCTTGTTCTAGTATTTTAATTTTCTCCGTCATAATTTCCTTTTCGTGTTGTAGACGACTGTTTTCGTTTCTAACTTTATTAATCTCTTCCTTATTTCTGTCAGCTTCGTTTCTCAAAATTTCCAACCTGTGACGTTCATCTTCACAAAATCTTTTCTCTGCATTATAGAGGTCATCCAGTAGCCCTTTTACTCGTTGATTTGCTTCGTCAAGTAGCTTAGTTTTTTTATCCAACTCCACAGTCAGTTTATCAAATTTACTGGAAAGTTCTGAATTTTGTTCCGTTAGTTTTTTGTTTCTTTGCGTCAGTCCACTTTTGCCTTTAATAGCTGTCATAAGTTTGTGATGGCGTTCTTCGGAAAGATTTCTTAGATTGTTTTTCTCTTTATCTAATATTTCATTTTGCTTGTCTAAGAATGCAATTCGACTTTCTAATTTAAGAATTGTTTCTGCTAAACTCCCAGTTTCAGCAGTTACACGTTCTAGGTTTTCCGTAACCTTTGTTTTCAATGATACCTCTTCAGCTAGTTGATTTTCTAAACTGGCAATAGTTCTTCTTAGATCATCTTCAGAGTTTAATCTCCGCTCTTGTTCAATTTCCTTTTGCTCGTCAAAGTACTTAATGTTTTGCAGCTTTGCTTCTAATTCATCGATATGTTTTTGCATGCTTTTCTTCTCAAATTCAATATTCACAAAATTTTCTATTTTATCTTGTAGTTGAGACAGTGCTTGTTCCTTATCCGCCAAATCATTCTTCAGATTTGTTTTCCCTTGTTCGTATGATTTCAGATTTATTTCAAGTTCCTTTATTTTTCCTCCATCGGCCTCACATATTTCTTTCAATTCATGTATAATTTGATTTTGCTTTTCAGATTCTTCTGAGAATTCTTTGAGAGAACTTTGCAATTTATGGTTTTCAGAACAAATACTTTCATTTAGTTTCTGATACATTTCTGACGCATCTTCAGCTTTATTCAGAGCTAGTTTTACATTAACTAAATCAATACTTAGTTGTTTATTATCAATATCCATTTTCTTCAAGCTATTTTCATTCTTGTCCAGTTTTGAAGAGAGTTCGCTATTTTGCCAAATTAGACTCTTTCTTATTTTTTCCAATTCTTTATATTTTTTGATGTAATAGTCTGTTTTCTCTCTAGATACCAGTACTTCCGTTTCCAACGAGTTATTTTTGTTTGTTAATTCATTATTTGTATTTTCTAAAAGTTTAATATCTTCAGCTAATTTTGTATTATTTCTAGTCAATTTTGCAACTTTTCCTTTTTCATTTTTAGTTTCCATTTTTAAATCATCATATTCGATAGTAATTATTTCGTGTTCCTTTTGCAGCTTTTCTAAGAAACTTGAAAGTTCGTCCAATTGATTTTTCAACTGCAAGTTAAACGAATGTTCGTCCTTGTATTCAGTGATGGTAGTTTCAAGTTGTTTCTTTTCATGTTTGATCAAACAAATTTCTGAAAGTAGAACTTTGTTTGCTGTTTCTGTATTTTCAATTTTTTTTTGTAAACTTCCTAGATGCGATGTCATATGCTGTTCGAGGTCATCTTTAGCCATTTTCAAATTGCTACATTTAGTTTTTAATAAATCCTTCTCCGCTTGTAAAGACTCATTTTCGTTTTGGACTCTGGCTATTTCTAATTCTATAAAATCTTTTGCCGATTTGTATTTTAAATTTTCCGCTTGAAGCTGTTCTTGTTCGCTCCATAAGTCATCTTTCTCATTCTGTAATACACGATGTTGATTTTCAAATTGGATTATTTTACTCAATAGCTTCTCTTTTTCGTTTTGTAAAATAATTTTTTGGTCATTTAAAACCTTGATTTTCTCTAGTAGCTGATTTTTTTCCTCTTCATGTAATTGTTTTTCTTTTTCAAGTTGATTAATTTTTTTCGTTAGTTCTTCTTTATGATGTTGGTCGGTTCTCGCCAATATCTGGCGCAACTTCTCTACTTCTACCGTTAAATTAACGATCTTAACGTATTTCATAGAATTATCCGTTTCAAGTTCTTCAATCTTCTGGCTGTAAACTCTACATTTGTTTTCTAAATCTGTATATTCTGCAATTTTTTTTTGGATTTCGGCAATGTAATTGGTGTTACTTTTTAGGTCATCCCCGAGATTTCTACATTTTTCTAGAAGAATGCATTCTTTATCTTGCTCTAGAGACAGTTGCATTTTCAGATCATTGTGAGACATTTTCAAGTTTTCTAATTGTTCCTTATAACTAAAATTTTCCCGCGATAGAAATTCGATGTCTACATTTTGCCTAGAAATAATAATCCCGCAATTCTCATGTTGCACAAGTTCACGTTGAAGGTTAAGAAGTTTTTCTTCCATTTCAATTATATTTGAACTTGTTTCACAATCACATTTTAGATTTTTGTTTTCAATACCAACATAACTATAGTTTGTTGCCTAAAAATAAAATGATTGCGCGTATAAAAAAGTAAAGTACTTAACCTACCTTTGCTATTTCATCGCGGAGATTAGTGGTGGTGCTTGTATTAACTAACATCATCTGAAAGTTGTAATAACATTCTTGATTGTCGATACTGTCATCAGTTTTCAAATCGAAATTTAAAGCATCGTATTCCTGGTTATTTTCACTTGATTGCACGGAACTGTCTAATTAATTTATTATTATACATGAAGATATAGTACAAATGATTGTTACTCACTTAATGAATTGTAAGTTCTATTCAATGCGATTAGTGATTCGGTCTTCTCAGCTTGTTCTCGAAATAATTTCTCCAGGTTTTCTTTTTCTAATTTTAATTTCTGAAAAGGACATTGTAATGAGAGAGAGTACATACCGGTTGCCAACGCAATCTGATTTAATAGCTAGATACATATTTAACAGAAAAGAATAAGTATTTACAGGTTCACATCGCATGGTACATGTATGTAGTTATTATATTTGATTCGTAAATTTTGTTGAGGAAGTGAAGAAGATGAAGTGAAAGTTACTCGTGTTTCGGAATTGTTACAGTACAAGCGCGCAAAATGTTTACAAACGTTTGCAAACACGATATATTTTTAGTAGACACATAAATGGCGTGCATTTGCAAACGTTTACAAGCATTTGTTTGCATTTGTGCGGGTTCCAAATGAAGTTGGTAATATCAAAGAAATTGCGTTGATTGCGCAAATTCTTGTTTTATCGGTGGAGGCAGCATATTTTAGCTCGATAACAAACGAGATTCATCGTGTCGTTTTATGTAGGTATACACAAGACAGTACAACCAACTGTGCCTTTTGAGGTTCCAATAGCTTCAGCTCTCTCAATACATTTTCAACAACTCTTCAGGCTCGATTAGCCTGTAGTTCAAAATTCTTTCTTTTAAACCTTTTTGATAAATTCCTGAATAACGTTTCATCAAAGTATTACTTATTGCGAATGCCTCGTCTACTAAAATTACATAAGGCACTGGCGCTTCATGTCCTGGGAATATTTTCGATAATGGTAAATTCAAGTGACCATTCTGCAAATCTTTGAATGGTTACGTATTCTTGTAAACACCTCCATCGGAAATACTTCCTTGGCATCCGACATCCACAAAGAGAAATTATAATTTGCATCCACCATCCGCGACATACCAAATCGGATCGATTATAATTGTTGGAAAACCTTCTGTTGCTCGAAAATATTTTTTCGGTGGATACAGAATGTTAGCATGCACTTGCAAACATTTGCGAACCTTTAGAAATGTTTGCAAACGTTTGCTAACAATGGCTTTTTGGTGGATAGGCGCCTTAAAACTAATGGAAATAAGCATTAGATAAGTATAGGCTTAAAAAATGTTAACAGAAGACTTGAACCCTCTGATAGAAGTTGGTTCATTTCTAGACAGAGTAACCAAACACGTAATAATATACAGGATGTTCCATTCAAAATAACAAAGTAAGTGTCTGGTTCGCTTTTTATCAATTACCCTGTATATGCATATTTTTGAAATATATCTTATAGTGCCTATTACATTATCTGCTGATTAAATGTTGACCTTCTGCCAATTCTACAATTCCAGACGATTGGGACACACTGTATATGTCTGAATAACTTCGAAAAATAGTAAGTCAACTGTTTGTATTTTACAGAATGAGTCTACTCTGGTAAAAAATTACTCAAGAAAAGGGCTTTTCTGGAATTCCTAGGGATACGAGATATTATATGAACATGAATGATGCCAATATGATCATTAGTGAATGGTACACTAGCACTTGCTTTCCTAAAGTATTTAAAAAGATCCAGGATGTGAAAGATTCTATTATTAGAATAGTAGAACATTTTTCAAATGCTGATTTCAGCAAATTTAAGAAAAATTGAGTTCTTTCTGAATTGTCAACAAAGGAAATGTAAAGGGCTATAATAACAAGCAGGTGTTGAGTAAATTTCCAACAAATTAAAATATTATACAGAATCGAACTTACTTCTATATTAATATTGCATTCTTCAATTACATCTTGCAGTTCTTCATTTTGTTTTAATAAGGCTACATTTACTTTATTTTGGGATGCTAATTCTTGTTTCTTTAAATCTATCTCTGATTGTAAAATAGTTTTATCGACATTTATCTCTTCAACTCTTTTATCCATGGCTTCAATTTTGTTCTCAAGTTCCTGTTTCTGTTAAAATCGCAGACCATAACTTATTAATATCATCAAGCGATATAAATATAAAATTACACAATTAGAACAAATTAGGCAAATTGAATACCTGGGTTTGAAAGAGGTTCAACTGTTGTTTTGAGTCATCGTTACGTTTTTCCAAAGTCGCAATTACTTTCTCCAATTTAACGATTCGCTTGTTGGCGCAAGAGAATTCTTCTTGTAATTCATCATATCTTTTCCTTTCTAGTTGAAGATTTTCGTTAAACTTTTGTTCACTGAAATAGAAGCAGTGTAATTATTTTTCTAAAAATAATTATTATACTAACTTCGTGAGTTTTTTAACTACTTTATCTAAATTTCCTTGTAAACTTTCGTTTTGCTCTTGGCAATTGTCTAACTCCAATCTCAATCTCGCCAATTCTTCATTTAGTTGATTTTTCTGGCGTTGCAGTTCCTTAATATGATTTTCCAAAACTAATCGTTCCGATGTGCATAACACCTGACTATCAACGGAATATGTCGACAAGTTCAGTGTCAAGATATCCGTGTAGCTTTTTGGGAAGTCATGATTATATTGCACACAGCTGATGTTTCCTTCTAAATTCCTAATGGACGTTATACAAAAGTTAATATGAGTTGAAATTCTTTTTACGAGTAATATACATAGTAGGGGATAGATTTTGTACTTCAGTATTTTTCATAGAATTTGCATTTGATAGTTTTTCTATCCATTCTCCCATATTTTTTTGGAAGGTTTCCATATTTATCAGAGAATTTCCGTCATTTTCAGAGAAGCAGGCTTCTAATTGCTCTAATGCATCACTAAAATACAATATTATTTCAGAATATTGTTTACTGATCAATTTCTAAAACTTACACAATTAAATGTTGCGAGGGATTTACATCTGTTAATTTCTAGTTCAATTTTATGTACAATTTCTATATTAAGTTCTCTTCAATTTTATTAGCTGATAATCGAGAACTTTACATTTATCAAAGAAGAGGGCAAGAAAAATTGATAAATTAGATCAAATTCTATTTTTGCGCTGATTTGTCTTCAATTTTTTAGTAAGTTTGTCATAGGAGCAGTATTATAAGGATTTTATTATAGGTATATAGAGCTATGAACGTATAGATCTGTTAGCCGGATAAGAATTTACAGTTTATATGTAATTGTTATAATAACAAACTTTTTACACAGTTTTGATTGTACAATTTCATGCAACGCCTTATATAATAATAGTTTAATTACGTAAACAATGATATCGAGTTTAACAAAATAATGAGAAAAATTTGCAGTGTTATGAAAACTATTTTATCTGTTGTTATAGTAAAACTGGATTAATATTAGATAAAAAAAAGGATTAACTAGGCGAAGTTCCTCAAATTTATTGATAGATGGAAATCGACTGGTAAATCCTTAAGATATAAGAATTGAATACGTAAAAATCTAGGCGCTGGTCATTTTAAAGATTTATAAACAAAATTGATGGGAAAAATGTTATATATGTAAAGCCAGCTTTCAATCAAAAATTGTTTTGTCGATATTTTTAGGAAACTCTGTGGGTGCGCATGCGCAGTTGTAATATTTTAGTAACAGTTATAGGTCAAAATTAACATCTTACATCTTTTGGAACCAAAACGACAATTCAATAATAAAACATAGTTTAACTATAGTAAGAAAAAAGTTTTTAAATACTTATTTCACTCACGTGTTTTGCAGTAAGAAGGGTTCTATAAAATCTAGAATTTTTGAAATTCTAACGCTTCCAGTATTTTCTTCATCACAAGATAAGAAAATGTTTCTTAGTATATTATCCATAGCAGAAGCTTCAATTTTTAGCCATAATTAAATGTACTTTAATTTTATGTGTAATATTTTATTCTTTCTTACCTTCATTGTTGTCATCCTCTTTGTTAATAAAATCCTGGAAGGTACTGTTTAGATCCATTACTTTCTCCTTGTGCAATACACAAATTGAACCACAGGCGATTTCCGGATTTTAAAGTATAAATTTGCGATATTTTTGCACATTTAAGACGCTTAAACAAGTAAATACAACATAATTTACCAACAAAGTACAAAACACTGTTTTTTGCCTTCTGTCAGACTCGGCCACTACGATGTTTTAACAACTATTTATGTATAATAAACGTGCTATGTCCTTGTATATTGTATAAATATTCATAAGGTGAAAATTTATAAAACTAGATTAAATTGGTGATTCTATACGCCTCAGTTTTAATAAAAGTATAAGCTTGGAACATGGTCTCACCTTTTTCGTATTTTAAATTTAGTAATTAAACACTAAACATATAGGCGGAAAAATCCCTAACTAACTTATTTACGTCCAACGTCCGTCAATACGCTCAGTGCTTAAAATCAAAGTTCAATGTTCCAATCTCTCATAACAAATTAAGTTTTACAGATATTGTTTTATTTATTTTAAAATATAAGTGTTAAAAATGGCTAGAGTTTTAGTAGGTGTTAAAAGAGTCATCGATTACGCTGTAAAGGTATGAATTAATAATAGTTTAATTAAAATTTAGGTTTTAATGAAAAAACTTTATTTTTAGATTCGTGTGAAACCTGATAAAACAGGTGTAGTTACTGATGGAGTGAAACATTCTATGAATCCTTTTGATGAAATTGCAGTAGAAGAAGCAGTACGTATGAAAGAGAAAAAAATAGCGTCTGAAATTATAGCAGTATCGTGCGGGCCCACACAATCACAAGAAGTACTTCGTACAGCTCTCGCTATGGGTGTTGATAAAGGTATTCATGTAGAAATATCAGGCAAGGATTATGAAACGCTCCAGCCAATACACGTTTCAAAAATATTAGCCAAAATTGCAGAAAAGGAAAAAGTCGATTTTATTATTGTAGGAAAGCAGGTAAGGATCAATATATTGCATAGCATATGTATAAATGCTTTAAAAGGGATTTTAATGTTTTCTAGTGTAGCTAAACCAAATTTTATAAGCAAGCAATCATTTATTAACCCACAGTAAGGTATGATTCTTAATGTTTATAAAATTTCATTTAAAAAAATGGTAATTATAATAATAGTTTTTATTCTTCTACAATTCGAACACAAAAAATACGGATATCAGTTATTTAAAACTTTCTTGGTTAAACTTTTTTTTAAATATATTATCTGAAGATTTACAACTGATAACTGTGTGTACTTGTGTTGCTTAATATTTCTATATTCTAGAACTGCTGTTAGTTAAAAGTTTTCATGGTAGGAATATAATTTAAATTATCTTTTTATCTGTGCCAAAAATACCAATCACACATTTTCCATTTAACTGAAAAGTTATTACCTACAGTCTTGGCCAATAAAATGAAGCACTTGTACTTACTGTTAGCGAAAAAACAGTGAAATGTTAGTCTGCGAATTACTCTAAAATGGCATGTAATCAAATCGAATTGAGACACAAACAATTTTAAGAATCAAGATCGGTTATATAAGCGTGTTGCTTCAATGTTTAGTAGTACTCCCATCTGAGTCGCGTATGGGCTCTTCAATTAGGCACTAGCAAAGAGTCAGTGTTTTTCTATACATATTTACAATTATTATGGCAAAATAGCGACAGTTAATGAAATAAGAGAGCACAAATTGTGATTTTGAGCTCCACATTAATCTCGCAAACTAAAATCGCTCAAAAGCTAAAGTGTTCACGTCATGGTGTTCAGTTAGCCATAAATAGGTGTAAGACTACTGGATTTATAAAAGTCAGCCAGGAAGCAGACGTCTCTAAACAACAACAGTCACAGATGATCGTCTGTTAGAGGCTTTTTCTTCGAAAAAAATGTTTAGAGTGGGTAAAAAGACACCGATGTCACATGTCACGGCCGCATGAATAGCCAAACGAATATAGGAATTCTAAATGCGACATAAAGGCCATCGTCTGCAAAAGCTTTATGGGAGTATTAGAAAAGTTTTTTTCCAGCATGATATTGTTCTCTGCCACACAGCTTGAAAAATTATAAGATTGGATACACGAAAATGGATTCCACCTTCTGGATCGGTCTTCCCAACCTCCAGACCTAAATCCAATCAAACATTTGTAGCACTTTGTGAAAGCTCAACCAAAGGGTTACAAACACTCTTCAAAAGCACTCCTTGAAGCCAAAATAAAAAAGTGTGGAAAAACAGTCCACAGGCGGATGCGAAAAATTGATGGGTAGAATAATAGTCATTAAAGCCCATGGAGATCACACAATATCAATTTATGTGGTCACCATTGTAAACATATTTCAATGAAGTTTTTAAGCTTTGCAAAGTCAAGATGTTCCGTTGTATTGGTCAAGGCTGTCTATATTCTTGTTTTGAAATCACTTAAAAAAGGTTTCTGCCGTACTTATATTTTATAAAGCATGATTTCAAAGTATCCTATCACTTTTAGAAAAAATAGGTGTAAATGTAGAGGAAAATTAATATATTTATGCCTCGTTTTAACACGAGAGGTTCAGTTATTTTTATTTAGAACATAAACAAGTTCGAGAAAATGTACGGTAGCAATTGTTTCTGCATATTTTAAACTTATGTACAATGTTTCAGTTGTTTTGTTTTGTTAACACGGAATCTATTGTATTTTAGTGTTTAGCGTCCCTGCAAATTATATTAATGCACGTTCTGATATGGAGTTGTTTCTACTGGATTAATAAACTATTATTATCATTATGTAACAGTAATTGCTAACTTTATCATTGACAATTGTTGATGAGCACCTCGGCGTTGTGTTAGACAGTCAATAACGCAGCTATCTTAAGCTTGGTAAAGACACTTGTTATTAGAACCGTTTTTTGTGTTAAGGCGTACTCGAACTTTTATTCCAAAGTGAGCCGGTTCGGTGTCACTGTTATTTAACTCTGACAGTTGTCTTCTACAGCAACTTTGTAGCATGCGGGTATGTGGTGTAGAACTGTATGGGGTAGCTGTATACCGCAGTTCTATCTGTCATCGATATTCGTACTACTGTAGGGCAATTGCTTCTTTCAGTATTTTAAAATGGGTAGAATAATTATAAGGCGTTCACATAGGGTAGCGCGAAATTAGTATAAGAATTTGACAACTGAGACCAATAATTCGGAACTGCACAGAAATGTTACATGGTATGTACATTAGTAATTTCTGCAGTAATCATCACATACAAATTCAAAAACCAACCCAGAAAATAACGTTTGGCGTGTGTATAGTTTTTAGTTACACTAATTTCCCGCTACCCTATGTGAACGTTACTTTGGTATGTTTAAAACAATGCCTTATGGATGTTGAAAGCAAACATTTGAGAAATTCTAGAAGCGTATTAGACTGTATACAAAATAGAAAGCACTCCACTAAAACGCACCTTGTAGTGTTGAAAATACTTAATAAGGTGGTCAAACTTCGGAAGGCTGTGATGATCTTTACTGGGACAAAGACCATGTAGGCATTAAGCCAAATATGATTGCGGAAAGTCTAGCCAAAAGAAGCGATTTAATTAGTTGCAATTGGTGACACATCCCTTCCAGATCTTGATGAAACGCCCATTTTTAAAACAAGAACGGTAGAATAAGGGGGGAAAATCATATACAAGAGAAATGTCACATTCTGCCAAAACACATCATCAAGTCTTATCAGAATCTGTGGCGTGAACACTATAATATATCAAGATTTTACTACTTGTGTATGTGGAAATTCGTTAGAAATCTGAATCACATTTTTCGTCCTAGATTTTAACATCACAGAATTATCAAGTTATTACTAGAAAAGCTGATTTATGTCGGAGTTAGTATGCCTACCAATGTTACCTGTATGCCACAATGTAATTGTGAAATTGTACACGACGCAATTGATTTCATAAAAAGTACAAAAGTTATAATTTAGATTAGGTGTTGGATTTCCTTGTTTACGTTTATCGTTAGGAAGCGAGGATGGTTTGAAAAGTCCATGCAAAAATCAAAAGTATTTAATTTTTCCGGATAAACTTGTAATTTTTCAATGCAGTCTCTTCTTAGGCTTATACACTTCATCCAACGCTGCTCCAATTTGTTAATGCCTTCCGAATAATAGGAATGGTTCAATTCCGTAAAATAACAATTCGTTTTCGCAATTAGATCCCCGTTTGAATAAAATCTCTTTTCCCCCAGCCATTTTTTTCATATTTGGGAACAGATGGCCAAATCTGGAGAATAAGGGGGATGTGGAACAAGTTGGAACCCTAACTCCATCAATGTCATTTTTATAACTACAGAGAAATGTGCTGATGTGTTGTCGTGACAAAAATTAACATTTTAGTGGGCCAATCGTGTACGTTCTTCTTGCAACTCGGTTTTCAAGCGCTCCAATAATAATGCATAAAATAGTTGACGATTGTTCCTTGACAATCCCAAAAAACAGTCGCCATAACCTTCTTGGCTGAAGGAACAGTCTTCGCCTTTTTTGGCGCAGACCCTCCTCTGGTAACCCGTCGTTTGGACTGTTTTTTGGGTTCCGGCGTGTACTGGTGTATTCATGTTTCGTCCACAGTGACGAAACGACGCTTTAAGTCCTGTAGATTCTGCTGAAACAGCTGCAAACTGTCCTTGAAACGCCACATGATTTTGCTTTTGGTCAGCTGTGAGTAATCGCAGCTCATATCTTGCCAATAGCTGTATCAGGTTGAAATATTGGTGGAAAATACTATGTACCTGTTCACTCGAGATGCCCACAGCACGAGCAATCTCACGCACCCTTAGTCTTCTATCACCCATCACTTCAGATAATGGATTTTATCAATAATTTCTAGAGTAGCGGGCTCAACGTTCAGTGTTACTTGTGCTCACATCGCCACTCCAAAAATTTTGGACCCTTCTAATCGAAGGTGCAAATTTATCAATAAATGAAACTCTTTTGGCTACTTTTTAGAAATCACTCGACCACACACTCACATTCAAACGAACGCTAGACACAGAGTAATACACCAATATGACTGAAATTTTGTGTGATTTTTTCCAAGAGATGCTACTAACTGACAATACCATGATACGCACTATTGGTGCTATTTCTCTGACTGCACGGTTTTTTCAAACAACCTTCGCAGAAACGATTAGTTAGGGTTTGTGATAAATATTAGTCAGTTATTTTATATCGTTTTGTGGATTTCCAAGGAATATGATGAAATAGGCTTTGGCCCCAATCGTCTTAAAATACGTAATTTTCAATTTTTAATACTAATGCTTTTGTATAAAAAAAGAAATTCAAGTTAAAGTAAGTGTATGTGTGATGCCTCTTAGCAAAAAGCTAAATAGAAACAATAAATAGCAGCATGTATTTGCGAGAGAAAGATGTTGGAAATAAAATTCTTTTCAGTGGATATTTTAGGCCTACACTGACGTAACGCGCTCCCATTGGTCAGAATTGCATTGGGCAACCGTTAAAGATAAATAACCGTGGTTCATTGTAGCTGCTACGAACAACAATTCTTCTAAATTTGTATTACAATGTTAGTAAGGAATGTAACCTGTTTTCTTTACAAACTTCGCTTCGGACTAAAGATAACATTCTCGACTGCAAAACGGCACTTACTTCTCTTGTAACACAAATAACTATTTACTGTAATGTGCTTATACCTGATACGATTTTAAACCAAAATGTTAAAGAGTTTAATTAAATAATTTTTAGTTTTTATATATTTATTTTAGCGCCTGGCGTGTAAATATTTTTTACTGCGTCTTTAAGGTAATTAATACAAGTTTCTTTACTTTTTAGGCAATCGACGATGACTCGAATCAAACAGCGCAAATGACTGCCGCTATTTTAAATTGGCCGCAAGCAACCTTTGCTTCTAAGGTAACAAATTGCCCTAATATTAATTAATAATCCTAAAATTTTAATCAAAGTGTATCTTACTAGATTGATAAAGGGGACAAAGATATAACAGTAACTAGAGAAGTTGATGGTGGTTTAGAGACCATCAAATGTAAAATACCAGCGGTAATAAGCGCAGATTTACGTCTGAATGAACCTAGATATGCAACACTGCCGAATATTATGAAAGCAAAAAAGAAGCCTATAGCGAAAATGGCACCTAAAGATCTCGGCGTGGATGTGGCACCAAGAATTAAAGTTGTAAGCGTTGAGGATCCACCAGTTCGTCAAGCTGGTGTCATTCTACCTGATGTGGATGCTCTCGTTGGTAAACTGAAGGAGGGAGGCTTTGCTTGAATAACGGGTGCTGTCGTAACAGATTTCATGTGTCTACTTGTAAAATAAATAAAACAACTATATCTATATTATTGATAGATGTACTCATATATGATGTCAAAGAAGAACTAAGATTACAGATATTGTGGAATACCTTAAATAAATATTTTTATATATAGTATATATTTTTTAATATTGCTTAATACCTAGAAGTATTCTATAATTTGTTTTAAGATAGAGCAAGTGTAAATGAACAATAAGGCTTAATTCAAAGGGGGTGAATGTATTTAGTTTCTTTTGTGGCCTTCATCTCTCAAAATTACTTATTTATTTCGATATTAATTTTTTAATGCTAGGCGGAATTCCAGATAGTATTGAAAAATCAATTGATTCTACTAGCATAACGTAACGATATAAGGTACCGGTATAGTCAGTTCTCAGTGTTTTCTTATATTAAAGGCTTGTTCCAACGCCCTCAGAAAATCGTAAATTTACCGTCCAGTACATGCGCAATTTAAATAAGGAGCTGCAGTTAGCATAATGCCCAAAACTTAAATAAATATTCACCTATAGGTACATACGCGTTCTCTTTTCTTACATATAGAGTATTTGCGTTTAGTAGGCATGGTTTAAATTGCAACTTGGTTAACCTCCAAAAACCTTTATTCTGTGGTTCAACACTCTCGAAGAAAATGTTTAAAAGTAAATAGATCTTTAAAACAATGTATGAAGGAATTGCTGTGATGAGACGTAAAGATTTGTAGGAAAAAGATCTTGAAGAGGGTGGGATTAAGTCGGCATTCCTTGAGGAAAATTGCGGCATTAATCTCATTTTCTGAAGAAAATTTGCGCCCCCGAAGATGTTTTTTTTTAAATTAAATAAACAGAAGTCACACATCGCCAAATCCGGTGAATACCTGCTGACTCTTACACGTTCTGACTTCTGGAATTCCGTTAAGTGGAGTGGCACCCAACGACAGACAACTTTCTTTATCCGCAGTTCCTCATGCAAAATTTTTGAAACTGCTGCGGATCCAATACCTAATGTCATCTGGATCGTACTGTATGTGCAGTGTGGGTCTTCGGTAATCATACTCCGGACACGAGCAACATTTTCTGCAGTGACAGCTGTTTTTGGTTTTATGTCACGTTGTTCATCGGTCAAGAAACTCTGGGAAATAAAACGCTTGCGTCACCCTGTATATATAAACAATGTATGGTGTAAGTGTGACCAATAATTAAACAACTCGTGTCTTATCATAAAGCCATTGTTTTGATGTCTTGTGATTTATTAAAACAGTTCACTAAAACCCCTACCACAATACTTTACTCATACTGATTATTAACCTGGGCAAATATGCAGTAACAGCTAGAGGCGTAGCGAGCGCATAAAAGTTAACACATAAAATAGAAGGTAATTGTAAAACATGCTGAAACACTTACCGTTTTAAAAGTCTTCCGTGAAATCACAAACTGGGTAACATCTGTTAAATATTTAAATCATTAGATAAGTTTCCACAGCTGTTTCAGTCAAATGAGTACGACGAGCGGAATGCATGTTTTTTAAAGCCGAAAACGACCGTTCGACATCTAGTGATGTTATATTTGCATATTTAAAATAATCGTTGAAACAACTTAATGCATCTTCACACGCACTTTCACAAATTTGTCTTAATATAAGAAAATCGGAGTCTTTCTTTAAAACACTTTCAAATTTTGGTATTACACACCAATTTGTTTCGCCTTCTACAGCGCATAACTGTGCGTGAACATCATTCACAATTTGAACAGAATCCACTAGCGACATCGATACATTTTGTAATTTTCGATTTAATTTTCTAGAAAAAATTATAGAGGTTATATACAAGCGCTGACTTGGATTGTTATATTTTATTTTTTTTTTAATTGAACACCCGGTACACTTTTCAATTATTCGGTAGATGAAAGTGCTTAATATATCCTTATAGTACTGTAGCTCTAAAATGAAAAACAGAGACACGATGAATTTTATATTGATCTATTGAAACTGTAATAACTTCGTTATTGAGGTAGTCGAAACATGAAAAATATGAAATTTATTCCTACTAAAATTGTGTAATCAAAAAAAAAAATTGTGCATCGCATTTCAACGTTTGGTCAAAAACTTTTTTAATTACTCCAAAGGCCCCAAAATGAGAAGAAAAGAGATGATAAATTTGAAGATGAAAGATTTAAAATATGAATCAAAGCAAGCAACGTTGGTTTTTTGATCGTTTGCAAATCTTGTTCGGCATTGCAATCAATTGGAGAATTTATTAGTGAGACTAATTGCTTTTGCTTCGTTTTTTTTTTTTTACTTTCGTGTTGATTATGGGTTTTATAATTGTTATTGTTGCTAAGTGTGACATGCTTGCGGCATATTTTGATATTATGCATGTAGCAAGAATTGCCAAAGAGCCCTGCATTGTTATAGAGGTACATTTCCAGATAGGGTGCTGCCTAGTAAAAGGTACAGTCCTTTTTAGAAAATTTTATAAATAACAGTAGTTATGGTACATTCTATGGAGTGCTGAAACAAAATTTTCAAACTCCGGTATGTGTAATTTGGGAACCATGCATTATTGGAGCATCGTAAATCCCTTTATTCCATAATCACGTAGTCCACAGCATCGATTTTTTTTTTTGGCTATTTGGTGGGGCATCTACAGAAACCAAATTGTTGGTCTATATTTTCACAAATGTACTCTTACAGGAGAACGGTACATTCTAACTTTACGTGGTGTGCTAGAAGAATGTTTAGACAATTTAAATCTGGAGGAGAGGGCTCCTCTCAACAAGACGGTTCTGTACATAATTCTTTGCAAACCGCAGAACTTTTTGAAATCTGTTAAGGCAGATGGATTGGAACACATGGACTTGTTTATTGGCCGGCGCCCTCTCCCGACCTATCACCCGTGGATTTCTTCTTGTAAGGATTGTTAAAGAACACCATGTACAGGCAGCGATCTAGAAATATTGCAAAACGCAATCCAAGAAGCCATAGAAAATATAGTTACAACATTAACATATTTTACGCAAAGTTTAATTTCCTATCGAACAATTGAAAAATATACATGATGTCCAATTTTAAATATAAACAATTCAAAGTAGCGCTGAAATGCGATGTGCAATTGTTTTTTTTTTTCTGAACACCATTGTAATTAGCCGAAAAATCACTATGTTTAGTAATTTAACCAACATCGTAGCTACAATAATAAAGTCAGCAATAGTGGCCCGATAACGGAACAATCTAGAATTTTCGAAAATGCATAAATACGAGGTTTGTAATCGCATAATCAAGATTAACTGCAGTTTCGAGTGTTTCAATAGATGTAGCGCATATCCTTTAATTTAGAAAACATGCAACGTTGTCGCTCCAGGATAAAAGAGATTATAAACAAACTTGAAAGATGTTCAACGGTGACTCGTTGCGAGTTGTTGATAAACTTGAAAGAGGGCAAAGCGTGACAGGAATTGCTAAATCGTAGAGTGTCGGAAAATTCTCAACAAGTGATATTAAAAGGAAAAAAAATTGGTGAGATATGCGAAAAACATCCCATCAGGTCTGCAGTGGTGATGAGAGTGAAAAACCGGCACCAGGGCGCAAAGTGAGTGAGGACAGATTTACTTTCATGCTTTGTGCCTCCGGTACTCATAATTTTTCATTGCTATTGAACATTGTGCTTTGACTTCTCAAATTATTTTGTTTTTTCAAGAAATCCTTGAATTTGTTTCTGCCGATAATCGTTATTATCTTTATCTAGGGTAAATGAGTTCTACAAAGGCGAGAAAATAACAATCAGCAACAAAATGGAAACAAGATTCATATAATTTATTAAGTCAACCCAATTAAATATATATTCTTTTTCTTTAAAATATAAGTATTTGTCAGGCAACTAAAATTTAGCAAAAATAATACAAATTATTACATTTATATTGCGTGGCAACATCTTTGGTAAATCACAAGTATCCGGAATGTACAGGAAAATAGGATATTGTATTATTGGATAACCTTCCAATCGAACCGTTGATTGTTAGAATGCGTAACGGGCGGAACTGGTGGCTCGATAAAATTCCAGTTAGCACCGTCGCAATTCTCTAGCGCCATCAAACTGCAATACGGTACTTTCTGTAGCATCTTGGAGAACTCAGTCGCGTTACGCGGTTTCTTCCCTAACAATTCCCTTGAGCACACATCGAGGGTAGCTGCATGCCCGACGAATAATATATTCCCGCTAGTATGCGTTTCTAACACCTTACTCGTTACGAATGCACTCCGACTGTAAAACAATTCGCACGATTCGTGTCGTTCCGATAAAACCTCTTTGCTGATAACCGGTTCGTACTCCCTATCGATATTGTATCCAAAAGCAATTAATTCGTCTTCATTAAACCAAACCGGTAAACTATCTGGATACCATATCAACCATTCGAACAAACCGGGTTCTATTCTTATCTTCAGGGTATCCCGGATGCCAAGGCCCTTTAATACGCCGTCGCACGTTTGTAAACAGCGGAACGAGGGCGAACTATACGCGTGTTCTACAGTTATACCGCTCTGTTTGAGAGCTTCCCCTACTAGCGTGGCTTGCAATGCACCAATATTTGTGAGTGGTGAGTCTTTGATATACGCTGCTGGCCCACTTGCTCGCTTCGGTAATGCGCTTGGCATATTGAGATCTTTACGTAGGTAGTTGCCCTTTTCATCGAAGCAGTATGGGATCCATGAACCGAACGTGAAATCTATTCGTTCGCCGTGTCTCATGATTAGGAGTTTTTGGTCAATATGATTCTGCGGTTTCTGCAACAAATAAATGTCTAAGCAGTTATTGAGGTAAAACTTACTAGGTTGCGTTCAGATTCGACGCCCGACATACGATTTTCTACATCAAGCAGTTCATATTTTTTGGGTAATGTGCCAGGCGTATCAACCGAATCGTTCAAATTTGCGTACAGACGTTGTCTGACAAACTTTGTACCCAGCTTCAAGTTGAGTTCAATTTTATCTATATCTGTGTAATATCGAAAGTAAAAGAGATATTCACAGATAAACTGCGTTTGGACATTGCATCAAAGTGGTTTTTGGTGTTAGTATTGTTTGGTTACCATCACAAGAGTAAACAAAATATGCTGACATTGCTGCTCTTAACTATTGATTCGAAATTTTAAGGCTAAGTAGCTACTTGCAAAATGAATTACACAAAAAGCCTTAAAACATATAATTTATTTATGAAGATAGGGATAACGCAGGCATTCCGGAGTGCAGCATCTAGTGTGCTAAGAAAAATTGCAGAATAGCTTTTACAAACGATTGCCCAAATGTATCGAGGTGGGAGGAAGGCATTTCTGCATTTACTGTAGATTGATAAATAAGTAGATAGCTATTAATTATTGCAGTAACAATTACAATAAAGATTATTAAGTTTGTTCATGGTGTATTTCAATTGTGTTACAGGTTACTGTTGTATTTAGATTTTCTGTTTTGATTTTATATTTATGTTGATATATTTATGTTTACATCACTTAAAAAGATACACTAGGAGTTCTATTATTTCTATATCAGTAAAATTAATGTTTCCAGTAGCATCAAATCTTAGCTTTAATTTGATAAATGTTCGCGGTTGTGGACATCGTCGAGCAGGGTGGCGCAGCTTATACATCCTGCTAGTTAAAATACACCTTTTCTTACACCTTTTTTTAATACATAAATTATACCTATTACCTAACTTTCCTTTACTTAGGTTCAAAATGTTGAATCAGCAGTCTAAGATCGTCAATGTCAGTATGTTTTGTTTATTGCTGTCATGGTAATCAAACAATATTAACACCAGTATCCACTTGGATGAAATATGCGAATGCATGACTCGCGTTTAACTGTAAATATCTCTTTTACTTTCATTATTGGACACATGCATCGTTATATAAAAACGATATAGATATAAATTTTCTATACGATGGATTTAGAAAAAGTATGTTGTTTTTTTTTAAAATGGCGTTTCTGGTGTTTGAATTTGGCAATGTTTGTTGTTCAATATTGAGCACTCTGCATGTTTTTAAAGCATTTTAATACAATGGCCAGTTAGAGCTAAGTATGTAATTTAGTCTCATAAAAATTTATATTAAATGTATTTGCATTTCGGGCGCTTTACCTATTGGAAATAGGTATATAAAACCCACATTATTTATTTCTGGACTGAGAAACCAAAAACGTCATAATATATCGGGCATTCCATTTAAAGGAACAAAGCAGAAACTCATTTATCGATTAGCCTGTACAGACTAAAATATTTTTGGAAGATACTCTATTACGTTATCAGAAAATATTAGTTTCGTACTATTTACACAATAGGCGCAATTTTACAATTCCAGAAGATTGGGACACCCGGCACAGCATTATGCACGCTATTTCTATTTTTTTGCATGTATGATTTCGCATCTTGTAACTTGAAACAAGATTATATTAGTACACACCTCTTCTAATTCAGAAGTTACTTCCGTAAGTTTTCCAGCAACATCCTTATACACATTCTCTTCCATTTTTTCAGTATTGTTGCCTGTAATACTGGAATCGTCTTCTTTTGAAGGATCTAGATCTAATTGTTTCAGTATTTTATTGATTTCGTCGGGATCAGAGTTGTCGGAATAATTTTTATGTGAATTGTGGCCGTTGTTTTGTAATGTAGAGTGCTGCAGATTTGTTTTTTGTATGTTTTTCGCGTCACCGCTTCCGCTCACTGCGCTATTCAACGACACCTTACGATGAAGCGTCCATGCGTCAGATTCTGCCGTCCTTTCGGTATAGCTTTCTGGTAGGAGACCTGTTAAACCTGTTAACCAAGACGTTCCTTCAACCCATCCGTCGGGACTGTTTGCAAGCGCATCCCCGCTAATGTACACGTAGTCTCCGCTGTGTAATTCTAGTTCGTCACATTCGGATGGATTATACGGATGTATAACCTAGAAACAATTGATTGGTATATTATTAGAATTGATGAAATGATTTATTAAATAAACGGCGAAGAGATGCTAAATGAAATGAAGCGTTTACTATTCCTATCTCCGTTATTATCAATCTTACAATGTACAGTGCCTGGCCATATTACTTGGAACATGTCATAAATCAACCCTTTTACCTGGAAATTCCTATTCTATTATAGTGATATTCTTTTGCTTTGAATCCGATCGTTTATAGGGGGACTAGATTATTGTGTCAATAAATAAAAATACCAGAGAAATTATATTTAGAAGAGTAAAGTACGTATATATAAATATTTCAGTTATCAACTTACATTTAGCGAGTTCACTGTTTAGAGAATGCATCGATATTTTTTAAAATATTTCGTTATAACCGTATAGAAGCTAAGTTGTGGAGTATCGTTGTGTTTTGTGTTGATATATCGTTATTGCAAAGGTAAAATTGTTATTCTATCTCTCTCTTAATAATTAATTATTTGAAATTTGAAAAAAATTGAAATATTTGGGGTTTTTTGTAGAAAATGCCCGAGAAAGATTTAACAAGTGAACAAAAAGCCGCTATACAAGCTCTTCTACAATCAAACAAACATTCACAGCGAGAAATTGCAAAATTACAGAAAGTATCTCCTTCTTCTGTATCGCGTTTAGCTAGAAACTTAAACGAAGGAGCTAGCACATCAACACAAAGACGGGCAAAGTGCGGTCGGAAAAGAAAAACTTCGAAGAGATCTGACCGTGAAATTGTTCATCAGGCTTTGAGCAATAGATTTGCTACAATTAAAATGATTCAAAAAAATTTACAAGAGAGAGGAATAGTGATTTCGAGCAGAACTGTCAGGCGGCGATTGCGCGAAACTCGCCTAATGGGCCGAAGACCTGTAAAAAAGCCGCGTTTAACAGAAAAAAATGAAATCTGCTCGTCTCAACTTTGCAAGAGAATATTGACATTTCACAGACGAGAATTGGAAAAAGGTGAATAACTTAACATGATTTTTACTGAATTAATGTTTGCATTATTTAAGGTTTTCTTTAGTGACGAGTGCTCGCTCTGTGTGTTAGTGCAGCGAGCATAATTTGTTCGTAGACAACCTGGCGAACGTCTCACAGAGTCCACGGTTCTTCGAACTATAAAACACCCTCCGCAGGTAATGATTTGGGGAGTGATTAGTGGAGACGGACCCGGCCCTTTGTATGTTGTAGAAGGTACAATGCGTCAAGAGCAGTACATAAATGTGTTAAAAAACACGTTATTACCGTATTTTAAGCCAGGACGTCGCATACCGACAGGGCATATATTTATGCATACCTCTTTTACGTTGGCCCGGAAATTCACCGGACCTCAATCCCATCGAGAACGTATGGAATCGAGTAAAAAGAAAGGTATATGAAAGAGAAAACCCTACAAAGGAAATATTAATGAAGAATATAAAGGATGAATGGGAGAACGATGAAGATATAAAAGAGACAATCATATCTTGTATTGAAAGTATGCCCCGAAGAATTAAGGGTGTTATTAAAAATCATGGGTTATGGACTAAATATTAATTACTTATTTAATATTTACATATGTTACATATTTTTACAATCTATAAATAAAAAATATAATACATGTATAGTTTATACTTTATTATGAAGAAACTACAAAATATTGAGTGTTTCAAGTAATTTGGCCAGGGATTGTAGATTAAATGGAGCGGCCTTTACACTTTTACGAATCTTGAAAAATAACTTAATTTGTGATTCCGTACGGTTCCAAAGTGAATAATACAGAAAAGTTTATCTAGAAGATATGGTTTTATTGTGTGACAATTATTGGGCGTACTCTATATGGTAAACTCGAAACGAAAACAAATACAATTTTTTTCGACTGTCAGTACTGCAACGATGCAATAATCTGCGCAATTTTCTGGGTAGAATTTTACAAAGAAAAGTGCACAGTCTTTATCAGGCTCTAATCTGTTTGCAATGCATCAAGATTTTACAATAAAAAATGCACAAAATATTGCTTTGAGCCCAAAACTATTATTGGTTGGTGGCACTGACTGTTTCAAAATTTTGAAAATTCTTGCGGTAGAATCAGGCAAAATTACGTAAAAATATAATAACGTGAATAAGATGTCAGACAGCAGTGATACTAGTATGGAAAATACAGCGGCTGTGTTAACTATAGGGGTGCGTACTTAATGATTATATACGGCTCAAAAAAAGCAATTGATATGCCGAAAAGATGAAGGAAAAAGTGTTCTTCATATGTTAAGCAGCGAACTTTTGAAAGAGGATCCTACCTCTTTCCGTAACTACAGTCTCTGGCCATCGAATTAGGACCATTTAAAAATATTATGATTTTGGGGTAAAAATTAAAAAAGAACAGTTGGTAATGTTGACAATGTTATTATTTAATAACATCCAAGTAAGTACAATTTTAACATATGTATACGAAGGTGACTCTGTTTCCAGTGAGATGTAAAAAAAACTAAGTACAAATTTAACAATATTTTATTATAAATGTTCAAAGTATTCCCTCTTGACCTCAACACATATATTTAATCGTGTTTTCCACAAATCAAAAGCTGCTCGCCACTCATTTTTCGGAATACTGCCAAAATACTCATGAATTGCGGCATCAATCTCATTTTCTGAAGAAAATTTGCGGCCCCGAAGATTTTTTTTTAAATTAAAGAATAACCAGAAGTCATACATCGCCAAATCCCGTGAATAAGGCGGATGTTCAATCACGCGGATATTTTTTTCCCTCAAATAATCGACAGTAGCGCGCGCCGAATGCGAAGAGGCGTTGTCGTGATGCAACAAAAGGCGCCTTACATTAAGTCCTTCAAACACTTCAAGCAAACATTTATTAATCAGTTTGCAGTGACTGTGCGCTGTTCTTCTAACTTAATGACTTTGACCAAACCGGTGCTTCTGAAGAAAACAGCGTACATAACTTTTTTCATGGAGCGTTGCTTTTTTTGATGTTGTTCTGGAATTCTGTTAAGCGGTGTGGCACCCAACGACAGACAACTTTCTTCATCCGTAGTTCCTCAAAATTTTTGAAACTGCTGCGTATCCAATCCCTAATGTCATCTGGATCGTACTGTATGTACACTGTGGGTCTTCGGTAATCATGCTCTGGACACGAGCAACATTTTCTGCAGTGACAGCTGTTTTTGGTTTTGGGTCACGTTGTTCATCAGTCAAGAAACTCCGACCTCGTTTAAATTCGGCAAACCACCGATAAATGGTTGCCTTTGAAGGCTTTTCTTCGCCAAATGCTAAAGTTAGGCGTTCCATGCACTGCTTTTCGTCTAAACCGCATTTAAAATCGTAGTAAATTAATGCACGAAAATTCTCTCTACTCAATTCCATTGCGTTTACGGACTAAACAATTTTCTTCCTTCTATGCACTTGTCATTTAATGACATTGCACGACTGAGTCACTAGACCTACAAGCTTACTTGTCCTAACATCGTTTTATCTAAATAGGCATTTATTTCAACGTATCTCACTAGAAACAGAGTCACCCTCGTATTTACTAATATTTGCTTGTTTCTCCTCTGTTTTATCATTTCCTCAGTCCTTTTTGGCATACTGCCAATGCGACTTTTTATTGTTTTTTTTTAAATTTCGTCACTATTAAGCCATACATCTTGAATATGTTGTTGTATTCTTCCTTTGTAGTTGAGTTTCGTATACTTACGATGTTTTTCAAGACATTCCACACATTTTCATTTGGGTTTATGTCCGGTGAATTGCTTGGCCAAGGTAGTACACGGTGCATTGCCTTGCATGAAAGTGTATGGTCCTTGAGTCAGATCCGATGAACCAATATAAGGTATTAAATAGTTTTGTAAAAATTTTTTTTGTATTTTGTTCCATTATTCCGTTAACGAAATATAGTGGTCCCGATCCTTCTGACATAGTACACGACCAAACCATTAGAGATGGGGGGTGTTTAATAGATTTGATCGTACATGCTTCTCTATAACGCTTTGAAGGATGTCGACGAACAAATTGGCTTCTCTCCGTTAGTACTTCTAGCCGTGATTCGTCGCTATAAATAATCTAGGAAAAAGTAAAAAATGTAGAAAACCATTAAGCGAACTATGAGGATGAATTTAACCAAAAATACAGATGATAAATGAAATTTACCTTTCCCCAATCTTCAACTGTATATTTTTTATATTCTTTACCCCATTGAAATCGTGTCACTTTCATTTTAGATGTTAGTCTTGGCTTCTTTGCCGGCGTCTGCATTTCAAGCCCGCTTCATGAAGACGTCTGCGGATTTTTCGGGCTGATATTTGTATTCCTTCTCCACTAAGAATTTTATGAACATCTTTAGCGGATAAAAAACGATGTTTTGGAGCCACTTTTACTATACGGCGATCATCTCTTACGTTTGCCGGCACAGTATGTTCTGCTACTAGTAATATTCTCCTTAATTAATTTCGCGATTCTCAGAAGACTTTGATGTAATACACCCTTTTTTTATGCAACTTCATGTGGAGAGAACACTCCCGTCTCTAGAAAAGCAGAAATTCGTGCTTTTTTCTCTGTGGTTATATCCTTCTTCTTTCCCATTATGATAATAACTGACTACGAAAATAGACGCGCACAAATAAAATTAAAACTCTTTGAAATATAAGTTATTGATATTTGCAATGATACTAACGAACTAATGAACGACACAATTGAAACTAAACATAATTATTGTACCTACGAATGGCAAGAGATTCATAGCAGATGTATAATCGCTTTATTGCACCCCTAAGCATTATTTTTATAACCAGCAATTATCTGTGGCCATAATGTATTAGGCTATTACTCAAATAACAATTATATTTGATCAATATTCTTATAAATTTAATATTTCTCAAGTGGTCCTATTTCCATGGCCAAGGATTGTACATACTTGGGAATGGATGGCGATAGTTTTCAATATCTATTAAACAGCATAGAGAAGATAAAAGAAAAAAAATATAGATAGCATAGGGAAGATTTAGCAAAACAAGATACTCTAATGTTTTTTTATATTTTCTTTAGAAATGATGTTTTTAAGGAATAACATTTAGTTTTTAAATAACCAATTGTTACATCCGGTTTCACAATAAACCTAGAAATGAAGAACGTCTGGTTACCAATGGTACTTGTCAGCATTGAAAACAGTAAAGGGAAAAACAGACGAACAACCACAATAACAGAGACGGAATGACAAGATCACCGCGTCAAAGGAAATATGCTACGGTGCAAAAAAAGGTAGTTCATTTTTGTCAGTTGCTGTCATTGACTGTTAATAAAGTCAAGACACATACTCGCTCAATTGGTAAATTTGACAAGAAACAACGCTTTTAGGGAATGCCCTGAAGACTACCGAAACGTCGAATTATACCAATCCAACTTAACTCTTTCCGGCATGCTGGATTACAAAATAGACCATTTATTCGAGACTCTCTATAAGCATACATATATAGTAGCTTAGATTTCAAACTCCTTAGTAGATACATATATTGTTTAATATTTAGCCTACATTCATATATGATTAGCTATAATGCATGCACATAAATAACATATTTTTATAAACATTGTGTCAATGTATACCGTTTTTTTAATAATAATAATAATGACTTTATTGTAGCATACCATGTATAAATACGCATAAAAAAGAGAAAAAAACAAACAAAACTACGACAAACTACAAACACAAGACGAAGTTTAGAAAATAATTTTAGAAAGTACACTGAAAAAGTAGAAACACAAAAATCAAAATAACCTAAAAACAGTATATTTTGGAGCTGGGCCACATACAAAAAGTGTTGCTTATTGAATACTTGGGCCAGCTCTACTGTTTTGTTGAATCTAATTGAATGTTGAATGTAGTTGTTAAATTAAAGCGCGGGTTATACATTTCCTTCTCAGTAAGTGCGCAAAACTAAAGGGTTGTACAGACATACCTTATGCACCTGTTTACCAGTTACTCGAGGATCTCTGGAATATAGTCTAAGTTCCCAAGTAGACGAACAATTCGGGTCAAGCGCATCCACTAACGCTTTCAAAGGTGAATACTGATTGCTTGGAAATTGATATGCAAGTGTCAGATGTAGAGATTTTACGTGCGGTTCTAAACTAATAGCTGAAATGAAAATAGCATTAATAAAGTGATTTAACAGGTCGACTGTGTAACAGATTCAAATACAGACAAACATAAATCACAACATTCACAACATAAAATCGCAGTGGCAATCTGCCATCTATTTTTTTTTTGGCCGCTTTTAGTTTGTTGACGTTTCGAATATGTCCGTTATGCAACTATGTACTTTGATTGTTTATAAGATGCATGCAAGTAAATTTAGAAAACTATAAAATAGATAGCAAATTATGTCTTGAAAATATACAGAGCGTTTTCTTATTAGAACGTGATTATTAGGAAAAGATGATTCATTAATACGTGATTGCTTAAAGAGGAATTTTAAGTTATACTATTCTCAAGGATTTTCTTTTTTTTTCAAAAGCTTTAATGATGGTAGATTGTTTCAAAAGTTGCATGGAGACGAAAATGTATGTCACGAATAGTCCAAACATAAGATAACTTGACAGGGTACAGAATTCTGCCAGATATAAAGCGATACTATCAAAAAGATTAATTCCTTCCTATAACAGGGGTTCTTAATGTTTTTCGGTCACGACCCAAAATCTATTTAGACATCAATTTGCGCGAGCCATGAGTATTTTTTGAAGTGAAATTAAACAGTGTTGATATAATAATGTTGGAAACAAACACGGATACCACATATTATTATTACACAGAGCTGTAATAATGTAAGAACTTATATATTATTCTAATGGTGGAAAAACATAACCTGCTGGACAAAATTAAAAACATTCAGACCTAATGATAACTTTTAATCTACTAACTGTCTTACAAGTAGGCTTTGGACCTCCTCTGACATTTCAAGCACATGCTGTTTTGTTTTAAAATTGTAAATGTCAATTAGTCACGTTTGACCACAAGTGATTTAAAATCCGCTCAGAAACCGTTAAGACAAGTTAAGCTAATTTTTGTTATCGGTTGCATCACACACGTGTTTTAAAGTTCATCTACGAATGTTTCAGAGAAGAAAAATGGAATCACCAAATTAGTTCATTGGTGGAGGAAGCAGTATGGGCATCAACTCTGCTGGATGGGGGATACTTGATACGTTATGTTGCCAGTGTGTTAGTAACAAATCATTCCAGCATAAGCCGCATGGTTACACGATTTAGTGAAACAGGATCTCACATTCGAAGGCAAGGGCGAGGGCGAAAACGATGTACCAATCAAAGAGATTATTGTTGATTCCTCCTGCTTTGAAGGAATTTGTGTTGTGGTATTTGTGAATAGAAACTGCTGTGATAACACTATCTACTTGTTTATTTTGAATGTTGTAACAAATGATCCTTTCGCCTTGAGGTCTACATCGATTCTCTCTCACAAAATGTCTTAAAGTTCCAAGGAAAACTTTTACAATTGTTTCTAGAGTGGGGCGCAAGACCCTTGGATTGAATATTTTATGACGGGGTTCGCTTACTATTTACAATACAGGTCTAAATTCCTGAGTTTGATCAGGGTACTAGCAACAAATGTGACGAAATTCTTAGAAAGGTAGAATTGGGAAAACCTTTTGTTATTTGGTTTTGCTTCCGGGAATTTGTAACCTACGTACAGTTAAGATAGTAGACAACATGATTTGAACGAAATTAAGTATGTTTGAGTTGGCCGCAACAATGACCGTCTTCTCGTCTTCTGACAGAATCCGCTCTTAGAAACCGGAGGATCACTAGTAATATGTTAAAAATGAGCTAGCAGCGGTTCGTAATGCTGTAATATCCTCTCGGACAATCAGAAGACATTTAAATGAAGCCGAATTAAAGAGCAGGTGACCGGCAAAAAACCATTACTTACCATAGAGCACAAAGTTGCCAGAAATCATTAACACTGGCCTGTTATGGCTCAATTACATTGGGCGAGTTTAGTAGCCGGCAAATTCACTAGTTGCCAGTAAACTCGCACAATGTAATCAAGTTCACTAGCCAACTAGCAGGTAGCTCAGCTTGTGCGAGAAAAGTTGAAAGCAGGGCTACTTGACTCGCTGCTCGCTGACGTATGTGCTACTTACTTGCTAATCACACTTGCTTGTGAAATCGCTGCGTGTATCCCAGTGATTTCTGGTTTCTCGATAAAACTAGTTCGTGCGGTAGAGTTGTAGGTCATGCTATCAAAAAGGAGTTAGAAAAGAAAAGAAGAAATTGAGGCGTAGAAAAGTGTTGGTAAAAGAATGGATAGAAAAACGTGAGAAATGTGGTGTATCGAGCAGTTTATTGAAAGAGTTGAACATGCGATAACACGAGATAACGTAGATAATGCAACAGATGGTGTAACCTTCTGCTAGTTGGCTATTAGGCGAGTTGAAAAGTTGTGTGTAATCACCATAAGCAGGTCTAGCTGACTCGCCAGCTACTATTCCCGTCGATTGTAGCTAGTAAACGCGCTCAATGTAATCGAGCCTTTATTGATTGGAAAAAGGTTTTATTTTTTGACGAAACGAGGTTTAGCTTAAAATCTCCTGATAGACGTGTCTGCCGAAGGGAAGGAGAGAGATTTGCAAGTTGCAAGGGTTCCGTTTGGTGGCGGCTCTGTAATGTTTCGGGAGACATCTACTTCGTCATACAGAGTTGGTCCCTATACTTGAACACGTAATGCCATTTACTCCTTTTATGAGTCCCAATTTTGCGTTCATGCCGGACAATGAGCATGCCCACGTAGCTGGACAGGTTATTGACTATCTACATGCTGTTGATATTCCGTTAATGTAATATTCACCTAACAGTCCCGACCTCAACCCCATTGAGCATTCACGAGACCATCTTAAAAAAAAAGTCCGAGGTCGTAGACTCCCACCTACCAACCATAATCAACTGGTGGATGCAGTAATTGAAGAATGGGAGAATATTCTCCAGGATACCATTGAAAATTTAATCGCTAGCATGTCAAGGGGTATGAATGCGGTAATTAGCAGTGGAGGAGGACCTACAGGGTACTAACGCATTGGCTCCATTAATTCTATTGCATTCGATGTTTTAAGTGTTTTTCATTTTGATTTTCGTTTTCATATCTCACTTAGTTTCAACAAAAGAAGTATTTAATGATTTTGAATAAGGTCACGTTTCGCTCATTTCTTTCTCAAATGATTCAATAAACCCAATTTGTAAGTTTTTGTTATAATTTAGTTTAATTAATGTAATTATCTAAGTTTAATCGAGTAGTGCGTTAATTTTGTCCAGGAGTTTAAATAGCAGTTTATATCATTAGTTCAGTGAGACAGAGAGCACTAGTGCTGAAAGTTTTTTAAATCGTGGGTGCGTGTTTTTAAGGCAGTATCTCAAGTCATGCTCCGGTTGTAGTCGGCTCCAAATAACAGAAAGTACAGAAAAGCCAGCTTCACATAAGTAGGTAGTCGAAAATGGAAGTAATACTTTCATAACTTCATAGGGTTTTCTTGCTTTAGTTTTATCCAAAATGAACATAGTGATTCGGTGTGGCTATGAAAACCGCTGAACAATGCAAAGTTTTGTCACTTTGGACTTCCATGAGCTATTCTTAGAGACCAGCAATGTCTGAAAAAAGTTCAGGCAAATCGTAAACGTCAATATCAAATGGATTGCGTAGCCTACTGTATTTACTCATATCATCTGGAATGTAGCTATTGAACTCCAGATTAAGTTTCTGCAGGTGCTCAATTATTATATTTTTAACCTCTACTTGTTGTTTTCGTGTTCCAGAAGCAGGTTCAATATCGAGAAGGAAGCCATCTTATTTTGTTCTATACCTTCAATTTTTCTTGGAATGTTCTTAATTGCTCCAATTACAGTATAATTGCGGCCTTTCATGGAGATATTCAGCTTATTAAGCACAGCAAATATATTTGAAAGGTAAGCTAATGTCAATATCAAAAATGTTGCAATCTCGTTGCGAAGGTCTACAGCTCTTTGAAGGACATTTCCTCGAGGCGACCATCTGACTCCTGAATGATACAGCAGATATCTGTACTCAGAGCCTTCCTAAGCAGATCTGAATAAATATGCTGTTGTTAAGTGACGTTGCTTTTACAAAATTTACAATATGAACAACCTATAGTAGTGGCGATGATTGACTGGCAAAAGAAAAATTCTTCTTCCATTTCGGCCAGTCCAACGTAGCGTACGTAGGCTAAGTAAGTAATTAAATAACACTAAAGAGTATTACAATTCTTTCGCAGATCGTACAACACTATCTCACTAAACACTCACTCACTAACAGTACAAAACTACCAAAACGTTTGAAAAGCTATGGCAACCCAAGTTTAGGTCGCGACCCTTAGGTTAAGAACCCCTGATCTATAACGAGGTATTATCGTACCTACTTTAACTATTTTTATACACAAGAAATTTGTTGTACGATCCTAACGCGTTTGTTTATAAAATGATTTAACATTAAAATATCTACCAGCTTTAACGTTCATTCGAGGCATTAAATGGGAAAATACGATTCACTCTACCTTCTTCCCAGCACACCTTACGCCATAGCAAACAAAATTCGCATAAAAAACTATATAAAATCAATTGCCTTGAACCTAATTTCAAACCCGAATAAAAATCGGCCCGAACTATGTGATCGACTTCACCCCGTTATTCCAGCTGTGCAAATTTATGATTTAACATATTGTGCAAATTAAAAAATTTTGCTTTTTAATTTTTAATAATTTATGGAAAACTTACTGTTCACATTTAACTCGCACTTTCGTTAGTCGGCTATACTCAAGAGCCTATTACTTATTATTAATGAAATTGTCCAAGAAAAATCACGGGCGAATTTAAGGAAAAATTTGCTGTATTAATTGTAATAACACTATCTGCACTGATACAATTTTTGGAATATTTATATAACTTTAGATAAAGTTATTACTTCCTTGTTGATTAGTCAGCAACATTGCCATGACCTCAAATATTATGTTATTAAAATCATTACATGCAGAATTTAGTTATTATTGTATAGAAAATAGGTTCTTGTTATTTTAATGAAATTATGTACATAAATTTATGGAATTGAAAAGTTTAGAATTAACAAATTGTAGAGTAAAACGACTGATGAGTTTAGATGAGATATCTTTTGAAACATCAGATTACTTTTTTAAATGCTCAATGTGATAGTAAACTTAAAAAAAACACTCTGTATAAAAACACGTCTAGAATGATCAGTAAAAATAGATGCATATTACACATTGATAAAAACGATAAATTACACCATAGAAGTAGAAACAATAGCATCACAAGCAATCAACTACAAAAACGGTTATAAGCAATATTATCTTACATCTGCTACCCCTCGGAATACACCTAGCTGTGGTTGTCGTACACCACGGAAAACAGGCAGTTAAAGCATCGAAATGTTCGTAAGTGTCACTAATAACTGAAATAAACCATCACCCAGTTAAGAAATGTATTTGCGAGAGTATACTGCTGGTTTAGTACACAACACCAACTATAAAAATAAAATGCAGCCGAAAAATTAAGGCGCGTAACATTAATTACCTTTTCAAAAATCCTACAGTGTGTAAGGTATGTATCGTGTGTGTGGTCTTAGGTGAACTATCTGCAAAAGTAACTGTTTGGGCAATGTAAACAATGATAACATTTTTATCGGGTTTCTAGGTCAACGCAGAATCAAATTTTACATTGCTGCTAGGTCGCCAATTAGCTTTTTAAAGTATTAGCAGCGCATCTTCCTCCTTGTATTAAATGAGATAAGGTCTCTCTATTTAGAGCCGGAATACATGGACAGCTTCCTGCCGCTGTCGGCAGCAATTATCAAAGAATAACATGGTAAACTGGCAACTCTGGTCATAGATACGGATCCGTATTTTGGCGCCTCTCGTAAGCATACCGGAAACTATCAGCAGAATACGCGGTCTATTTATTTTAAATTTTCATCAATTACTGTCAAATTCTGAATTTAACACAAATATTAGAGCACATAACACAAACTTTCATTTATATACATTTATTAGCGGAATTCAAGACTAGATATGACACAGTACTCATAGGGGTGTATGGGTGTCTTTCGATGTAATGCGGTTTTCAATAGAGAAAATACATAGTCCACTTTAAAGCACAAATATTGCGTTGCGAGTTTCTGTAGAAGGCTAAAAAACTTACTGGCTTAAATTGGAGTCTGTGATGATAGTACTACCAATAAGCAAATTTTTAAATAATACAATTTACAAATACTATAAATAATAAACGTACTTATTGCTGTAGTTTTAATACTTGTAATTGTTAAATTTGTCCGCATGAGCAACTTTAAAAAGATTTTTAAACGAAAACTACAAACAACAGAACTAAATGAGTACGAAAAAAAGAAATCAATTATAATTCACCGAAAACTAGAGACAAACGTGCCAAACCGAACAGGAACGCGGCATGATCTTGCCGAATGACATTTTCACCCACAGTTACAACGGTTACAAACATCCAAACATGTTACAAAGTTCGAAACCTTAGTTACAAACCATTTATATAAGAGATAGATACAGGTTAGTTGCGGTATATCTATGAGAGGCCCAAAAATAGTTTTCTTATCGGAGTCCTTATCCCCTGGCCTGTTTGTTGTGTATAATTCATGCTAGTTTAGTACTTTATCACTTTAGTTTTATGTAGTTAGGGTAGCGCGCAATGCAAATGGTGCATGAAGGCAGGGCCCGCTCTAGACAATACGCGGCCCCTGGCCAAAGGCGAGAATTGCCACCTTTTTCATTAGACGAATGCTCTTTCAGTAATAATATATTCTCTGATTGCTGCCCCCAAAATATGGCGCTCCGGGCAGTCTTTCGACTTGTCCCCCATAGAGCAGGCACTGGATGGAGGCATACTGGACATATTCTAGTCCGCAGCCGACCTTCCAGTTTTGAAAATGTTGTGCCCTGCATGCATCTTGCACGTCTGCTTTAAAACTAATACAAGATGCGATGCCAACATTATTTCGTCTTGTGGGAAGCCTTGAAGAAGCACATCAACCAGTGTCTAATGTAAGTTCCAGATCAATATTTTCTTCGGCCATCATAAGTCACTAATCAAAAAGTTACTAGGGAATGAAAAACCATAGAGATCCACGCAGCTTTGTATTCTATACCCGGAATTGGGGAACCAGCACAAGTTTTAACAAACAACAATGGATTTGAAAAAATTTGTAAAATGATGATGGCAATTGATTGCTCCGTATATCCGAACATCTGCTGCCAAAATGTTAGTTTGTTTCAAGTCCTTTGCCAAAAGAATGGATTGTCGCTGTGATAGTTTCTTTCAGGCTTCTTATCATATTATTCAAACGAGATTGCGTGATTTCAATGTGATTGCATGGCGCAGCGTCATTTGATGGCTCATACATTGATACGCCTGCTTCTTCGGTTTCCATGGTTTCTAATGCTGATGGTTCAGATTCTTTTGAAATTGGTCTTGTTGGAACAGGAATTGTATTTGAATGCGGCAGCGGCAATTGAATATATGTTGTTTGAATGTATTTCAAAGAACCTCTTTTTCTTTTGTTTATACCGTCAGTATAATTCACGCACGCATAACATTCAGCTGGATCATGTTCTCTTGGATCTATCCAAAGAATCACAACACCAAATGGCATAGCGGCTCCGGTTTTTGTCCATTCATTCAAATTCAAAACACATGTTGTACAAACAATAGACGGCATCCAATACACATCAGTAAAAACATTTTGTGAGAAATATTGTTGCTACAAATCAGCGGTTTCAGCTCTTATTTTACGCCAAGTGGTCTTAATTACAAATTTTCCACACACGTAACAAAAGGTATTCAATTTAGAACATTTATCCATTTTTGATATTTCAAATTAATTGATTTTACAAGCCGGTACAACGAACAACCTCGAACTTTTCATTATACACTTCGGTTTGGGTTATTTGCTTTAATATTTAAATGTTAACAGTTTGACTTCTGAAAGCAGACTAAGTTCTCAGCGGTTAACAGCGCCGCTTATATACCCATTTGTCCAAATGACAGTAGCGGGAATGGGAGTTTCTAGAAGGTTCACGAATAGTCCATGAACGGTCCATGGAAGATCCTCGAAGGTTCCAGACGACTCTTCGGCCATTGATCAGATTTTCCAGAAAATTCCAGAATGTTCCAGAAGGTTCTTCGGGCCTAAAATTTTTAAATTAAAATTGCTCGAAAACGCGAGCTAACTTTTAAAATTAGCACCATCGGATTCAGCGTACTCGAATTAGGTTTACCCCCCGAGTGCCCAGCTTGTTGCATTGCTTGTATCCAAATTTGCAAAGAGTGCGTCGTCTGGGGATAGTCTGTGGTATGTGATAATATTGAATTGGATGCATCAGTATGCGAAAAAATGATAATGTTCTGAATAAAACAACCAACACTAACAGTTATTAATAGCTTCCCAAAGATAAAGACATAAATGTAATTTGTCGAAAGATTGTTTTATTTTAACATCAACCACTTGTAACAAGAAAAACTCCACTTCTTCATTTTAATTTTTATTTTACATGTATCTTATTCAAGACAAAAAAGCGGTAAGATAAATTCGCCCATATCAATTAATGATATATGTGATGTTTTTTTTTCTATGGCTTAAAGCAATTCATGTGCGATTAACTTTTGTCAACTGCACGGCAGTGTCGAGCAGCAAGTTGATACCTGTTGCTTAAATCTGCAGCTTGTTAAAGTTCGTGTGCGCGGTTGCATTGTAAACTGTAGTTTGCTGCAGTACGACAGCTTGAAGCTGTCCGCTGCGACAGCCCGATGCTACTCGTGTATTCCGACCCTTAATATGTGGTTGTCATGGTTAGTTAAAAAATACTGTTATAGGATGATAGTTTGTGATATTTAATTAGTTTTGGATTTTAAATATTCAGTTCATAAATTTGTTTTTGATTTTTTCAACAGTAAAGAATTCAATTATTTCCTTCTTCAAGCTAATAAGGTGGGGAAGATTTCAAAATATAGTCTGGACCAGCAAAGCAAGGATTGTAGACGTATGCAAGGATTGCTCATCTATAAGAGAACTACTTTCCATTCATATGTTTTTTAAATGAGAATTTGCTGTATTTCCATCGCCTACTCTTTATGAATTGCCTAATAAATACGGACGTTAATCAACTTTTCTAGAAAACTGATACAAATACAGCAGCGGGCAAAATGCTAACAGCTTTAAAAATATTTCCCTTTAGAGAACATAGGTTTTATTACGAATTATTAATGTATACAGTTCACCATACTGTGTTATAGGTAACTCATTTTTACGTTATATTTTGTAGCTTTTTCTTATTTGGTACAAAAAACTTTATTTGTGCTGTGGACAAAAAGTTAGCAACTTGCTAAGTTACGTTAGAGTTACTAGTGTAAAATTCACTTTTCTAGTGTGTAGACTTTCATTTTGATCATACGTGATGGGCCGTTGCAAAACGGTATCTAACGGCATTAGACGTTCGACGATTTAGAGCCGGAGAACAACAATTACAGATTGCTAGAAGTTCAAGGCTTAGTAAATCTACAATATCGCGAAGGATTAAAAGATTTCGCCTAAGTGGCGATGCAACAGCTAGGAACAGCCCAGGATGTCTCCGAAAAATGACGGTACGTTTAGACCAACGAATGCATGTCAAAACAGAAACCGTTTCTGTCGTCAGGTAAAATTCTTGGAAATTTGGAATGCACGGTAAGTGCAAGAACAGTTAGAAGAGGATTAATGAAGGCAGAATTATTTGGTCGCTATCTCGCTAAAAGCCGCTGTTATCCAGCCGAAATGTGAAGGCCTGGCTTGAGTCTGCCAATAGCCATATTCACCGGACTGCAGAAGAATACACCTGACTCACAGTTAAACATCAAGGTGGATCTATTATGGTTTCGGCCTGTTTTTTGTCATCCCGTATTAGACCACTTTGTGTTGAGTGCAGGGCAAAATTAACAGATTTCAATAAAAGGACATTTTGCAGAATAATTTGGTGTCGTATATTGACGAAGTAACACCTTTTCATCACCAATTTCAACAGGATAATGATCCAAAGCGTTCTTCTAAACTTATTCAGGACTAGTTTTGCGAACAAAGAATAGCGGCGTTTTTTAGCGATACATTTGAACCTGGTTACTCATATTTCAAACCATTACATTTTGGTGTTGCAACAATGACGTCAGAATTACAGCGGTTTGAAACGTTTTAATATAATCCAATCTATTGAGGACGTTTTGAAATAATACAAGCTGAGATGTGAGGCTAAAGCAGCAAAGATTGAGAGGTGAATATTATGTTAAACCAGTTGATAACTGGTTCGAAAATAGTTACTTCGTTGTATCCATAAAACAATGACGTCAGAATTAAACCTGGTTTGAAATTGTCTACAAATCTATTTCGTCGCCAAAAAACGTCTCAGATGTTATGCGTTGGCCTTCGCGATCAGCGGATTTAAATCTAATGGAAAACCTGTTGAAGAGAATATTGACAACTGGATTATATCTATGCCGAGACGTTGTGCAGCAGTTATAACAGCTGAACGATATGGGACGAATTATTAAATTTTAAGGATAACCTCTCTATACCTGATAATAAGAATGATACCCATGATAGTCTACGCAATTTAGGACATACTATATGTTGTTCTTCTTTTAATCTTATTTATGTTCTTCCCAATTTAATTATAACAACTTATTGATGAAGGCAAATAGAGAAGTAGAAACGCAAGTGAAATCACAATAGCTTGATCTTGGGCTAACAAATTGGTTGCATTGACTAACCCTTCTTTAATGTCTACTATCCTTGTCAGCAAATTACATTCTACAGATCATTTCACAGAGTTTTGCTTCAGATTAATTAATTAGAGCATTATAAATTGATTTTACGGATTAGGCTACTTGCTCACAAATGTGTAGAATAGATTGCCTATACTCATTTTCTATATTCCCATATACCTATCTAAACATTGCATAAAACCCTGTTAATTAAAACATTTATCTTTAAATATTCCTTACATATTAATATCCGACATTGTAAGTAAAGGATTTGCCACAAACCTCATAAATTTATCCAAAAACTACACATGAAAACGTAAAATGAAAAAAAACTGAACAAGCGCTTTGGTTTTAGGTCTAAGAATTAATTTTAACTTACTAGCATTCGACACTTCTTTAACATACTGCATAGCTATCCTCTTCAAATAATCGGCATGTTCTTCCGCAACAAAAAATCCCATGAAATTTGGGGATGTATACGTCTCCAGCTTTAACGGTTCATTTAAAATAGCGCCTTGCCTCTCCATTACTGACTTTAATGTTTGTGCTAAATGAGGGGCATCTTCATCTGGCGCCTAAAACTATATACCTGTCGTGACCTATTTAGATACGTTCAAAGGAGATACCTTAAAAAATGATACTAATGTTATGTGTGGTGTAAAATTATGTGCACCATTCCAACCGCAGACCTCTAAAGATTTCTCCCAGAAATTTTGTAATTGCTCCAAAAATTCTCCTGTCGGACATGCATATAATATATATTCTCTTGGAGATGTATCGTCTAAAAGAGGGTCATTTACATGTGCCAGTAACCAGTCAGAAGCTAATTGTACTCCTCTGTTTCCTGTAGCAGCCAATGCTTTTTCTCTGCAAATGATCAATTAAAATATCTTTATTTAGGTGTTACATTCACACCTACGCCCTATGTTTAGGAAAACCCATCTGCAGTAAAATCTGTAGCGGTGTTAGATGTTGTTTTGATATTTTAGTCGGTGTTGGGTTTCGTCGAGGTGGTAATGTAGCCATTATTTACAAAAATTGTGATATTTGTATGCACTTGAATTTTGACATTTAAACTATTACGTCATGAAATCCGCAACCTAAACAAGTTTAGTGCTTTTGGCGTTTCTAAAGTTGTAGCCCTGCATCTGTCAGATGTTTCGTTTAATGGTTTTAAGTGTCAAATGTGTTCATTTGTAGACATTCTAACTTTGTAATTATTTCAAAATTTTACATCATGGCCGGTGTATTGTTCGAGGATATATTCAATGTAAAAGATATTGACCCTGAGGGAAAGAAATTTGATCGAGGTAAGTGTTTTATTTTGTATAATACTAGTTAACAGTGACCGGCTTGTTTTTAAAATGTGAGGTTATATTTATATCGTTCTTTAAATATTATTTTGAATATTTCGTATGCTTAGGTCAGTTTATTATTAATTGCTATTGTTACATGTATATTGTAGTATCTGGGACATATTTTTACATACGTCTACATCCGAAATTACTTTCTTTTTCGATATTTTTAAATGTAGGGCATTATTAGATTTAGATTTTACAAAATATATTTACTTGTCTACCCTAGTGTTGCGCAATTTTTTCAGTCATTAAGATCATTAGTGTCCGTAACTTTGATTGGATACTACAGGGTTTATTGTTATCTGTGTTATATCGTTTTGTGGGAGTGGCCAAGGGTTGTGACCACTTGCCCTACAGCCCTACTCACCACGTCTGTGCAAGACACAAAAACGTTGCTCTTTGTATTTGGGTGTCCTTTATTTTATTGCTTTTAAGGCATTTTCTTTAATAAAAAGGTACTTCAGCTTTAGAAATTCTTTTTACCAAACTATTTATCACCCTTACACTTCTATTGATAAATCTTATTAACGTAGAAGTTGGGAATTGTATTGGAAATTCCTGCCATAAGTGGGTTGTTTGTTTATAAGCACTAAAACAACAAAATGTGTTTTATTGGAGGATGAAAGAATATGAATATTAGACAATTATCGTGGATTAAAAATATGAAAATTCTAATGATATAATGTTAGAGTCAAACACCTTCCTTTAAAATTAACGCTGCATTCACATAGGTAGTACGAAATTAACCTGAGAATTTAACAACTGATACCAAGGATTTGCTTTGTCATAAGTCATGACCTAACTTAAATTTATCTGTTGATATTAATAAGTTCTTTTGTAATGCTCGGAATTACATAGAAACGTTAGACAGTATATTTCTGTTAGCAGCTCAGTTGCTGTTAGCAGTTCAGTTAGCAGTTTTTGCAGTAATCATGACATACAAATTCAAAAACAAATGCAGAAAGTATTGATGCAGCGTCGTGGTAGCGTCAAAGTTTGATGTGTGTATTATTTCCCATTGCACTAATTTCGCACTACGTTCTATGCGAACGCCACTTGACTGCTATTTTCTCTATAGTCAAGTAATCTAGGAATTTCCTTTGTTTTAAAGGCGAATGCCAGATAACATTAAGAAGTTTTTGTTTCTAAGTCTAACACTGCAATAATGTAGAACTCAGTCGTTAATTCAAATGCTTGTAAACTACGTTTTGGCAGATTGTACGCTGTAAAATATGTGATAAACACAACCTTTTAACAAAATGGATGTGACCTTTAAAAACGAAAGAAAATGAGCATGTTGAATGTCAGAAAGATCAATGGGTAATCATCAATGATGTATTCATCTAGAAGTATATTTAAAATGTTGTTGTTGTTGTATTGTTGGGCGAAGCGTCGGGTTACGGAATACATCTCGCACTTCTATACATCGATCACTATGATCACTAGCCGACCCCACTAGAATTTTGCCGAATCCAGAGGCGTTACAACCTTTGGTAGGGATTTTTAGGGTGCCGAACATCGTATTGGCACGGGGCCTACGGTTTTACTTCTTTATCCGAGAAGAAGGTATACTCCGATTTTTATCCGTAATTAAAAACCAACCGGGATATGAACTCGCGCCGTTCGGATCGAAAGGCAAGTATGCTAACGGTTCGACCACGGAGACGGTGTATTTTCTGAGCAATGCACGAAAGATATCGTCAAAATAACACCGTAAACACTTTGTCGTTGTTTGTTGCTTTGTTTTTATATGCAATGTAAAAAGTTGAAAATTACCCACAGCATGAAATAAGTGCACCATGTTTTTAGAATAACTCTACGTCAGCATGTGAATATTTTGTTTGAGTACAAACTTGCTGTAAGAATACTGTTACGTTTCACATAATAATAGTAATAATGATTAATTTCAAAATGCACGAATATAAAAAAACATAGTACACATGTTTGAAAAAATGTAAAAAAAAGTAGGAAAAACCAATTTAAGAGTCATTATAATTGTTTGCCAAACAAAATAGAAAAAGGAAATAAATTATTATAAATTTAGCCTAAAAACGTAAAGAAATCATGGATGCTGTAATTTATGTCAAGTAACAGTCTTTTAACTTTCTTCTTAACAGTCTTTTAACTTTCTTCTTAAAGATATTCGTAGATGATTGGAGAGTTTACAGCCGAGATATTGGTAAACTTTTCTGAAAAATTCATTGTTTATGTGGCGGAGGAAGTAAACGATTACTAATTCTAGTACCATATGTATGACTAGTTAAAGTTACAAATCCTGATTTATATCTTAGTACAAAAGTAAGAATTTCTAAAATATAAACACAATTGTTGAAAAATATGCAAATTACAAGTGTTTCGCCACTTTTGTTTCCTACAATATTGTTTCGTTAACTGCAACAAATTGTCTGCGTCACGGATCCTATAACTGTGCCACCAAGCTCAGAAAAGCCCTGAGTGGGCGTGTCCGAGGGCGCTACAAGTTAACAAGGTACACTCTCATCCATAATCTTTTCCGCGGGATATTTAAATCAAACTAAAGTAGTAGCTCCTATAAACAAATGACCAATGACGTGTGAAAAACTTAGGAATTAAGAAAAATAAAGAGTTTTTGAATGTTTTTCTAATTTTAATTAAAGCAAACGTTTATTTCAACTTCAAATATAATTTAATTGCAAAATGTTTTACATTATAGATTACAATGCGATCATTAGCCTTAGTAATCAAATCCATCATCTGATATTCTGTCCTCGCTGATCCAATCTTCATCTGAAGAACCTGTATTTACAGTGAAACTTAAATTTTCCACAATTTCATCAGTTAAACCATCGGCCTTCCACATTTCTTCTGCAACATGTCTTACATGGTTACACTCCTTTTCCCAATCAGCTTGCGTGATTTCTGAAATTGCAGTTCTAACTAATTGCTCGATGTCATGGCTAGAGTGCAACACATTATTCATAGCAACTTTTCTTTTCGCCATGCTCCAAATTAATTCTATTGGATTCAACTCACAATGGTAAGGAGGCAAACGTAAAACAGTATGGCCATGCTTTTTTAAAAGTTCATCAACATAATAAGTTTTACTTATAGAATATTGTCTTACCAACATTAAAAGTTCTGCTTTTCGCATTTCTGGAGTTGTTGCAATTCTATTTCCTTCTAGCCATGATCGAATATCATCTTTTCGATTATTTTGTGTAGGTGGTTTATTTATTTGCATGCTGTGATATGGTGCATTGTCCATAACAACAATGCTATGTGGAGGCAAGTTTGGAATAAGTTGTTTTTCTAACCATTGCATAAAATTGAAGTGGTTCATATCATCGTGGTAATGACCTAATTTACTTTTTGATTTAAAAATTAGCAAAGCATTCTCGACAAAGCCATTAGAACTTCCTGCATGCGCTATAATATGTCTCTGACCAGCTCGATCACATTTATAAACACCAGGTTCTTCTTCCGATTGCCAACATTTGCCAACTCCATCTAAATATATTACTGGTCTTTTATTCTTTCCTAAATTTTCATTTTCTCGTAATTGTCTTAAGTACTGAGAACGCCAAGCTATAATATCATATCTTTCCATCAATAATTTTCTTTTATTATGACACTTCTTATATCGAAAGCCCAATTGTAATAAATATTTACGTAAAGTTTCTCGTCCTCCTGTGTAGTTAATCTTGTCTTTCATTTTGTCTACCAGCAATTTCAATGTTGGCACCTTACGATCTACAGTATACATCTCATGGACACTTCTTCTTAGTACGCCTTGGTCAAAATCATCTAATTCAATTTTCATTGAAACTGCAGTTTCTCGCTTCTTCTTTGGAGATTGTAATGAAGAAGTGCCGGCCATATCAGATTCTCTGCGAATCTGCTTTATGAAACTGACTGATTTCCCTGTTGCTGCAGCAGCTAGCTCACTAGCTTTTTCTAATGGAAACGTCCTATGACCATCTGCTTTCTGCTTGTCAAAGAACTGTATAACATTGCGAATAATGTTTCGTGCTTCCGAGCGAACGAGTTTACGTTTACTCATGGTTGCTAACCTGTAAAAAAAGAAAAAAAACCTAAATGCCTTAAAATAATATTACTCTTTTTATAAATTAATATCGTATTAAAAGGAATATTACAATACACTTAGAAATTCCTAACCGAAAAATTTAGTTTGAATGATTTATATATCCTTGAAAATAATTTACTTACCTAAATTATGTAAATATACGACTACAGGTGTCTTAAAAAAGACAATTTTTTAGTCAAACAAGTAGGAACAGGAAAATAAAAGTAAATTTGCAAAAATATGAACCAAGCGTACGAAATTAAAAAAACTTGTGTCAGTTACTGTACTAAACGAAAATTACGCTTCTTATTGGTCGATGTTGTTTGATATTGAAATTAGTTCGCATATTTTCCGAGGTTTTTCTGAGCTTAGTGCTACTGTAGTGGCATTTGCTACAATTGTGGAAATAATTGTAATTTTTTTTTCTGTGTAGTGACTTCACACGAAGGACAATCATACATTTGCCATTTTGCCATAGCATACATCTTACAATTAGTTCCTTGTTGTACTTTATAGAACCTATAATTGTGACAAATTATGTCCGGAAAAGCAATTTGTATAAAAAATTAAATTGCCAACAGATCTGATGAAAATCTCATATTTTCAATTAAAATGCATGCAAGCTTACTATAAACTTTTTTCAATATTCGCACACGCGAAATAAATTGTCAGCCAATACTAATTAATTAATTTCCAAGAAGAAGGATAGTCTTGGAAGAACCGAGGAAAATGGCAACAGGAATTAATCCGCGAATACCTAAGCATTTGCTATTAAAAGTAATGACAAGCAGAAAAAAAAACATGACGCAATACTTGTTGATTTAAATGTGAAAGAAAATAACTATTACTCTTTCAGTGTACGAAAAATACAAACAGTATACGAGTACTTTTGTACTAACAGAACTGTTAAGTATTTGTTTGGTGGTTTTTTCTTACTTATTCTAAACATAACATAAATAATTAATTATATGAGTGAATCTACAAAGTTAAATATGAATATATTTCCATAATTAGTGTAAATTCAAAAATAAATATTACAAAAAGTTATATACGGAAAATGATTTTCACTATTCTATGGCATATATGTTTACATTGTAACACCTAGAATAACTCTTCAAATAATGAGCTCTTGGAAAAGTGCTGAGACAAGTCAATTTCTGATATTTTATCCCTCTCATTTTTGTGATCCCGCTTTCGAAAATTTAAAATCGGATTATGGGGCGAGACATATACTACCGGCAATAATTATTTGCCCACCCAAAGAAATACGCATAAATAAAGGAAATACTAACTGAAAAAGAAATTGTAGTTTTGCATTTAATAAAATACTCTCGAAATGTCCACCTCGACTATTAATAGTTGTGGCACACACTTGCGGTATTCTCTCTATCAATTTCGTTGAGTAACGGGTTCTATTTGAAGCCAGGCTTCCTGTAGTTGTTTCCACGACTCCTTGGAAGTTGGAGAGGATTTATTTTCAGCTGTTTATCGAGTTCCTCCTACAAAAGCTCTATGGGATTAGCGCCTGGGCCTTGAGAAGGCCATTTCATTATTTTGATATTGCTTTCGCGTTCCACCGATTTCATCACCGATACACCGATTCCACCGATATTCGCGGCACAGTTTAGAGGTGTGTTTCGGATCATCATCATGTTGAAATATAAAATAGTTATCGATTATTCTCATTTCAGATGGTATAGCATTTGTTTACCAAAATTTCCCAGTAGCGCTCTTTTCTTAAAATTCCATCTATTTCAACCAAGTCTCCTATGAATGCGGCGCCAAAAAAACCCCAAACCATTACCGATCCGCACCTATGCTTGACTGTAAGTACTACATATGATTCTGTTGCTCGTTCTCCTGTCAACCTTCGCACGAACGTTCTTCTCTTGGAACCGAAGAGTTCAAATTTGGACTCATCGGTCTACAAAATATTTTTCCACTCATCAAGTGTCCAATGTTGATGCTTTGTAGCTCACTGCAGCCGTTTTATTTTATTTTGCTTGCGTAAGAGTGATCTGCGCAACACTATTCGGCCAAATAAACCACCATCTCTTAACTTTCTTTTCACGGCGGTTAAACTAACTCGTTCTTCACGCTCAATATTTATTTCAGCCATTATTTCAGGCGCAGTTTTTCGTCTATTCTGTTTACTCGTCACCATTATTCGACAATCTTCCGTTGGTGTTGTCACTTTCCGTCGTCCTGTTCGTTTTCTATTTAATAATGTGCCAGCCTTCTGATATTTTTTAACGTTATAGTCAACAGTTCGGCGACTTAATTTCATTTTTCTTGCGATATCCCTGTTACTTCGGCCAAGATTATGTAAAGCAACAATCATTGTGCGGATTTCTAAAGACAACTCTCTTGTTTTCGGCATTTTAATAGTAATTTTAGATAATTTTATTAACGATATTCACTTGTTAAAAGAACAATAACCACTTAATCTAAATTCATAATTCTAATTGGGGTAAATAGGGAATTGTCAGCTTTACCTGCACTACATTAAATATTTATTGGTGAAGGATAATCGTATTACATTTCAGGTCTTTATGGTTCTACCTGGACCCCTAATTATCGGATTAATGAGATTCAATCGATAACTAAGTATCAGAGGAGTCTTTTACGGAATTATTTAATATCTTTTATTTTACTTTTAGGTAAATAATTATACCCCCTAAATAACAATAAAGAAATAATTTTCTAAAATCCAAGCAAAAATGTATGTGGGCAAATAATTATGGCCGGTAGTGTATATAAATCGGAAACTAATGAATTTGGTCATAGCAAGTAAAATGTTTTACCATTGTTTTCTTAGAGCCGAATGTGTAGAAACGATCGAAAATTAGGGTTACTGTAAAAAAAGATTTTTTCGTAGTTGAATTCAACTGCGTAGATTGAATTAGATTTTCAAAATGACCTGTAGGTATAACATTTCTAATATTTATTGATAGTTATAAATACATTCTTATGTAGTTCATAAGAGTCTTAAAACTGATTTATATAGCTACCACCAAAGAAGAGATATTGATGTTTAAATTGAAGTTTGCATTTGTCAACATTTTCAGAAAGAAATTGATTTCTCAAGGTTGGTACATCCTGGACCCATGATATGCTACATCATTTGACTTGCGTTTAAAAGTGCTATATAAAGAATTCACAATATATAAAGTGGATTCCATTCGAAATATGAAAGTTGATATCCGTTTCCAATGTAAGGGTGCCATGAAATTGAAAATATTTAAAAAAATAGATCCTTATCAATAATATCGTCAACCAAATTTTCGCACATATATTTCAATTACCCTTAAAGATAGGCCGAATCGGTGGGGACTTGGAGGAGAACCGAAAACAAATTCTTTGCTGGCTCGGGTGTTGGAAGAACCGCAAGGTCGAGCTCCTTCCTGGATCAGGGCGATACGCTTGAGGGATGTAGAGGGCCAACTACCGTTATCGGGAATACCAGACATGAATTATAAGACAACTCCAATCGCCGTCTAGTTATATACAAAGCAAAAACTTTGTTTTGACATTTAGTTTTCTCTCCATTTTCGAGACGAAAACATCCAAAATATAAACAGAAAACAATAAGCTCAAAATGGCGTCCAGAAAAGAAATTTTTCTTAATATTCGAAGTTTATTAATAAAATAAAATAATTAAATTTCAACAAATTTTTAACAAAAGTCGTCCAACAATTCAAACTATTGTTAGACATTTAAATTCCGCTGGTTGTATTCGTAGTAAACATCGATCTGGTCGATCAAGAAACTTGTGAAAAAGATCCTAAAATAAGTGTGCCTAAATTAGCTGTGGAACTTGCACAGTCAATAAGCGTCGTTAATTCTGAGACAATACGAAGAGTCTTAAGAAATGAAGGCATCTCAAATACTAACAGGTAAAAGAGATTAGCCTTTGCAAAACAATATAATTGAAGAAGGAATAGAATTCTGAAATACTGTGCTGTTTAGAGATGAGAGTAAATATAATGTTTTTGGGACGACGGTAGAGGAAGAATTTGCCGAAACGTTAATAAGGAGATAAAAAGGAAAACTTAATTGCTACTGTGAAATATGGAGGAGGCAGTGTTATGGTATGAAGGTCAATTGCGGCGACTGGGATTGGAAGTTTGGCTTTTATTGAAGGTACAGATCGATTTAAGTATCTGTATATACTGCACGATAATCTGTTACCGTCCGTGGAGCATTTGGGTCTAGGAAATCAATGGATTCTTCAACAAGACAATAATCCCAAGCACACGACGATTATTGTCAAAGAATGGTTCGCACAAAATGTTCCCATTCAATTGCATCCATCACCACAGTTACCGGATTTAAATGCCATTGAACACATTTGGGAGGAATTACAAAGAAGAATCAGGAAATATCAAATTATTAGTCTCTGATCTTATAGATATACTTAAAAAGGAATGGAATGAAATAACTTCCAATGTAACAGAATGCTTGGTAATGTCTATCCCCGCTGGCATTTTTTTATAAATAATTTTTTTTAAATAAAAGTGTTTTGCTTATTCTTCAATTTAATTTATATTATCACCAATGCGATAATATATACGGTAGACATTCATATCATTTTTAGTTTGGAATTTAGGAAAAGATTTTATGGTGTACGTAAACTTCTGTGTGTACTTTACTAAAAATTAGACATTTTCTTTGAATTTGTTAGTACTGTTTCTTTCTGGCTTTACATACTTCCGGTCCAATCTTTTTTGAACATCTAATTACGATCTCAGAATACTTCAATATTTTGTCCGTTTCTTGTTGTAATAATCAAAAAATATCAAAAGTCATACCGTTCGTTAGTTTAATACCAGTGATGTGCGCTGATATGTAAACAATAGTTCTTTACAATTATATGTAAACAATTGAATTTTTCTGTCAATAATATATGCAATTGTAAACAATGTTAGGTTAGGTGGAATAATAAATTACCTGACAATACAGGTATATTTATCATGGAACTATGTTCGTTAAGTTACACAAAAAGCTATTGAGATGCCAGGACTGGCAAGGACAAGGAATGAAGTCTAAAGATTTTACTTCCTATCCGCAATTTCTAAAGTACACTCACAGCAACGTTTACTTGTTCGCCTTAATTCAATTGTTTCAATTAACCGCAATACAATAACTGTTTTAAATCAAAAAAGATATTTTCTTAGCGTTTCTTTCTCCGCTTAAGAGTATATACTTGTAAAGAAACAATTGTATTTCTTTGTTTAAGACATTTGTTAACTCGTTTTAAGAAAGCCTTGCAGAAAATTTGAAAATCGCCATTATAACACAAAACAATATTTTCTTAAGGATAGTAAATAGTTTTCTTAATTCCAGAAAGCGTTTAAGTATTGTTCATAAATCAATAGATTAATTTTCTTTAAAAAATGCATTTTTTACTTAGAATTCTTGAAATGTATTAGTTATATGCACATTATTAATTGCGCTTACCTTGTTTAAAACAATACGACATATCCGTACATAATGCAATAAATTATTCATATTGCTACATTACAGAATAATGTTCAAACAAAAGTTAACTTAATGTAGAAGTACACACGAAAAATGCCAATAAATAGCTCCTGGTATTTATTGAATCACTACCTGGTATTGATGGAATCACTGCCGGCAAAAACAATAAGAGAAGAGAGAAGCATTACAGCTTCTTGCTCTTGGCCTCATTGCTCTTACATCTCCCAGTTTATGCAGATAATCTTCAAAAACAGCAACTGAAACATTTCCTGGCGCCACCTAGTGCCAGTAGTTATAGTCATGCCGTCCTAGATAGTAGCGACGGAACTGGAATATAGATACCATACTTTCCCATATAATGATATAATCTTTAACGTGCAACGTTTCATAAATATTTTTCAAAAGATACCGGTTAATGTAATATTTTTTTCTTTTTATTACTATTTACCACTTGTACTAATTTAACTATAGTTTTTTTAAATATATAATAAATCATAATAATAAAAAAATTAGATAAATAAATTTAAATATTAACCTAATTAATTATTAAACTGCATAAAAATAATCCCCATTTAATTACATTATTAAAGAAATAATTTAATTACACTGTAAACTATAAAAAAAAAACTTTTTCATTGTCTCATTCAGTTACTCCTAATTTTAATTATTAACATTAGGTTTTTTTTCCATTATTGTAATTTTTCTTTTCTTGGATTTCCTTATAGCTGGCCTGATGATATTTTTTGGACACGAAACTGGTCGCTTAGTTTCTCAATAGAACTTTGTGAGATCTGGACCATTTTTCCATTCCTACCTTTAATATGAATATTTTCTTAACTTAAAACTAAATGATTTACTTGGAAGAAATATTTTTCTGTCTTGGATTTTCTTGATTTTGTAACCCTAAGAAAATACTAATCTAAATAACATTTCAAGAAAATTATTTTCTTGTATTATACATTTTTATAGTCTAGGAATAAAAATATTTTCTTGAATAGAGACTGATTTTTGCAAGAATGATCTGAACTATAAACGTTGTTGTTCTTTTCAAGACCTTAAATCTTGGTGCTTATAAGAATAATAAAGGTAAATGCCCAAAACGCACACGCACGCAAATCCGGGATTGTACACGTTTTGATGAAAGTTATTCTTTGTCCTTCTTAATTTTAATTTCACTGTACATAGAGAGCGGCCAACAAGTCTAGAAATAACTAAATATTTCAAGGATTGATAAGCGAAAATTCTTGAAATTTGGTATAGAGTTAGAAGAATTTAAGTTACATTAATTGGAACTTTTTGTCCTTGTACGTTCATTTGTTTTCGAGATACAAGGCCAACTTGATTTTTTTTAATAGAATGAGAGGTCAGTTTTATGATTTTTTTTTTCAAATTCAGGAATGTGACACATGGCTATTTTGATTTTTGACGGAAATGTAAAAAAAAATCAAATTAAAATATTTTGGTCTTAAACATGGAACTGACAGTAAGAATTAGTTATTCTATAGAAGGTGTTTGAAGTGTTTACCATTTACTTCTTGGCAGTAGTGATATCAAGTAAAATTTGATAAGGAATCTGTGAAAGTCTTTGTAGAAATGGCACGTGGATGGACAAAATAGAAGTTTTGGGAAATAGCAGTTAAGAATAGCAACACCCGCTTGTTATTGAAGTTCTTTCGTTTTACGCAGTAAAATGTCTAGCATTTACAAGACACTTTGATTTATATCCCATTTCTCAAAGGCGCAGGATGACTTTATAAGTGTCGTGGAAAACAACTCCATTCTGCGTTTTTTTTTTACTTATACCCCTTTTTTCATCAAGTGCCAAGCGTTTGAAATCTCTTATTCGTCGTTTTAGATCTTTAATGTTGTGTGGTTTCCTATGAAAAAATGAAGCGGGGTTAAGTCAGGGAACCTAGCTGGTCACTTGATTGCTCCTTCCCCTCCCTATCCATCTTTGTGGAAAAATTTCGTCCAAACATTGTAGCACATGATGTCTGAAGTGGGGTGGTACCCCATCTTAGTGGAACCAGGCTGTCATAGGTATTTTCGTCGTTAATAAACAGTTCTCTAAGACGAGGAATAATTTGTTGGTGCAAAAGTTCTAAGTATTTTTTTGATGTCAAATTGCCCTCAATTGAAAAAGGGCCTATAATATTGTGACCAATAATACTACAGCGCACGTTCTTGTGAATATTATGTCTCTGCTTCCATCCAATTTGGATTATTAGGCTAATACATACGATTGTGACGATTATCATGTCCGTTCGAATAAAACGTTGATTCATTCATGGTTGATAACATTTTAATATCGCTCTTATTTATCACTAGTTCGGTTCTACGATCAAAATCATTTTCACTCAGTTCCTCAATAAATTACGAATTATTTAGTATGCTTTGGATTGAGGCTTTACTAATGTCGTGATTCAGTAGTAGCTGCCGTTACTAAATCTAAAATTATATTAAAAAAACTTTCGTCATTTGTAGCACTTTTTAACCTTCCCCGACCATACTCTTGCTCTAACATGCCCGATTTCGTGAAAACGGTATTATTTAATATTGGTTTTCCATTACAATGAATTTCGTTGAAAAGACTCACCACTTCAGCATAATTGCGTTTTGTATCTCCATACCTTACCATCATCAAAATTTCAGTTCTTTCAGTTTCACTTAAGCAAGGCATTTTGCGACAATAATACGAACTCTGACAAATTAAACCAATAAATTATTTTTCATTTGTTTGGTGATTTGATTCATTTTAAGCTGATGTTTTTGGATACATTTTTATTAAACATAACACAAACATGTGTCACGTTACTGAATTCGGAAAAATGCTCTTTTCAAAAACCATAAAAGTGAGCCCTCATCCTATTTTGAAAAAAAATCAAGTTGGCCTTGGATTTCAAAAACAAATGAAGGCACAAGGTCGGGAAAATTGCAGTTAATGTGACTTAAATTCTTCTAACTCTGTACCAATTCTCAAAGATTTTCACTTATTAATTTTTGAAATATTTAGCTGTTTCCAGACTTTTTGACCACTCTGTATGTAATTATAATGTCAAGTATGGTTGCATAATTCGATATGTTTGCTTATTATTTAATTTTTTTCCTGGTCTATGATGGGTGACATATCATATAACATATAATTATTTTTTTAAAATTAATGCCGTTTGAGAACAATTGGATAGATTAATACATTTTTCCGTTAATTATTATCGAATCACAAACATTAAAATCGAGAACGACCCAACATATGTATAACCTATATCACGCACGCATGAGGTTCGTGAAAAGTGAAGAGGCAAGTATCATCAGGCGAACGGGTTGGCATTATATCGCTAACCGAGGGGTTCTTCTGACCTAGACTCGGTGACCTTGACCGTCAGAGCACGCAGAGCTGGATCGATCGGGGACGGTCGCGGCCTGCCGTCTGCGCATGTCCAGAATGATTGAGGAGCGTTGGAAAGTTCGCGAAACCGAAGCGGGTGCAGGCGCGATCGGCGGACCTACCGTTCGCTGGCAACGATGGAGGTGGTGGTGGGAACTGGAAGGAGAACAGGGTGAGGATTTGCGATTGCGATGGAACGCACCTGTCGAATCGGGGACATCTTGAAATAAAGCGGTGTGGAAGAGGAAAGTGGAAAGAAATCTGAAGCGAAATGATTGTAACTGGGTTTCCGTTATCGATATATAATTCGCAGAAAAACTGTACACGAGGAATCTATTTCTAAATGGACGCTTGTTCATTGAATCATTACATCTGTTCCAAACATTGTTCGAAATATTAATAGAAAAGTGGAAACATCTCAGGATAATTCCGAATTGATTAGAGATGTAAGGGAAGATTAATTCATTTGTATACATTGGGAAATAGCATAAAATTTAATTCAAAGCGAAATTTATTATGTAAAATGTCATTTAGTGATGACGTAATAGCTCTAACCAAACGCAAACGTCGTGTAGAGAAAGTAGATAAAGGTCTCACCCTCCTTACTGTACTCTGATGTCAAATTGCAGCTGTAAATGTTCATTACCTACACGTTTTATCGCAATGCTTCAAATAGCTTTTATTCAATTAGTAGAGTACTACTGACACGATTATCAAAAAGAAAACGACTTTCAGTTGTGAAGTGTAAAGAAACAATTCTGTGTCTTACTGGTATATACACCTTTATGTAATTCAATGCTTTGTTCCGTCTACGTGAGTGAATGTTATAATTTCTGGTATTGATTTTACCGTGATGTCAATTAAAACCAGAGTTCCAAAATATAATTATATTCATACAGGTTGTTCAAAATTATCGGGCCAGTATTGTTAACTTTGTTATTATTGTAGCTACGATATTGGTTAAATTACCAAAGAGGTAGCGATTTTTTCGCTGATCACAATGGTGTCGAGAAAAAAAAGAATTGCACATTTAATCGCTAACTTGAATTGTCTATATATTTTTTTATTGAACACTCTGTATACTTTCAATTATTTGATAGGAAATGAAACATTGCGTAAAATATCCTTATAGTACTATGGCACTAAAATGAAAAACAGCTATTGAGATAATCGAAATATGAAAAATATGTAAACTAATAATAATTATCAGTAGAGCCCGATAACTGGAGAGTAATCGCAGCGGCGGTGTTACTGTGTTTAGGTGGGCGGGGAGGGCTGGTCGATTATGATACGACACGACAAATCATCATCACTAACGCTGGCCACGAGCGGTACCGCGCATCGGCGTAGAATCAGTTCGGACCGAGAGGAACGGTAGTATTACTTCGTCTGCGGAGCAGTACGGACATTTTCGCTGCCGGTCATTTGCGCAATTGTTTATCTGTCCTAGAAAAATTATGATTTCGTCAGCAAAACGACCGCGATCGGACAAACTTCGAAAATTTATGCAGAAATTCCAGACTTAATATATGAAGGTGCTAAAATTAAATGTGTAATCTGTAAAATCCCGTTAATGTGTTGGTCCAGACAACATTGTCTACGACACGTAAATAGTGAAAAGCATGTCTCAAAAAGAAATTGCGCACGAGACAATGAAAAATTTATATTTAATTTATGCGTTACGTTTATCGCATGTAATATACCGTTTAATTTACTAGACAAGGAACCATTTATCTGCTTTTGGAATAACTATTTGGAATGCAAATTACCAAGTCGAACATCGTTACGAAGAATTGTGCCATCTGCGCGCGAACATATTGAACAAAAAATAAAATCGGAGTTGAAAGATCAAAAATTGTGGTTATGTGTCGACGAAACAACAGATCGAAAGAAACATTCTGTTCTTAATGTAATGGCACGCAAATTGGAACCTCATCAATCGGCACCTTCAATTCTATTAGTCTCCAAACGAATACAACAGTGTACTGCCGAAGTAATTTCAAAGTTAGTGTTAAATACATTGGACAAGTTTGAACTTTCAACAAAACAACTCTTGATGTTAGTGAGTGATGGTGCTGCAAACATGCTTTCTGTAGGCCGGTCTCTTAAAAAGCATTCTGCTAATTTGTTACACATTACGTGTAAAATTCATGCTCTCAATCTTGTGGCGGATAGTATCAGAAAATGTTATCCTGAGGTAGACGCTTTAATAGCGCTTACCAAAGCAGTATTTGTCAAATCACCGAAACGTATTCGCGAATTTCACAGACTGTGCCCCCGTATACCAGAGCCACCAGAACCTATTCTAACTCGTTGGGGAACATGGTTGCAGGCCGCGTTTTATTATCATAAATATTTTGACAATATTGAGAACGTGGTTTTACAATTCGATACAAAGGAAACTGCCGCTATCCAGAAAAGCCAGTCGAAATTTCAAGATAGTCAGGTTAAAATGGATTTAAAAATCATTCACGACAGTTACTTCGGGCTAGCAGATGCAATAGAAAAATTACAAAATCCTGCGGTGCCGTTAGAAGAATCTCTTCAAATAGTGCAACATGTTCACGCATAGCTATGCGCGATTGAAGACGCAAAAAATGTTTCTGTTCTAGAAAAATTTGAAAGTGTTTTTGAGAAAAATTCTGATTTTGGCACATTAAGACACATTTGTGAAGGTGCGTCAACAGAATCGTTAAGTTATTTGAAACATTATTTTACTTACGCAAATATTACGTCACTAGATGTAGAACGTTCGTTCTCTGCATATAAACGCATTTTTTCCTCATGCCGTACTAGTTTTGCCGAAACAACAGTTGAAACATATCTAATGTTGCAGATATTTAACAGACATTATTTACTTTGTGATTTCACGGAGGACTCTTAAAATGGTAAGTGTTTGAGCACGTGTTATTTAATTTTTATTTAAAAGATGAGCGAAATTATTTGCGGCAGCAAACATCTCTATTAGGAGAATAACTCTAGTGGAACGCGAGGCCTGGTCGACTCTACGCTACTGCGCGGTACCGCTCGTGGCCAGCTTTAATCATCACTCAGTTCAGTTTAGCATTGGATAGCGGATAGGGCGTGTTGATTTTATTGATATAGACGTAGTTATTAATCGTAGTTATTATTTAGTGTAGTGCGTTTTGATTTTATTGATATAGACGTAGTTATTAATTGTAGTTTTTAGTGAACATGTTGAAGGCTAAAAAACGACCCTTTCAAGAGTAAATAAGTTTATTACTGACTTTCCCGATTTGTCAAATAAGTCAAATAAGAAGTGGCACTGTACAAGATATGTAAATTCCGCACAGCATAGAAAACGAAAATCGGGCATGCCACCGAGAAGTGCATTTTTTTAATGTAATTCTTATGTTGATAAACTGTAATTTGCCACTAGCTTTACTCGATAAACAACCGTTTAAGGACTTTTGGAACAAATACAATCCCGAGTTGCAGTTGCCAACGGAGAAAACGGGACGTAAGCATGTTGCATTTGTACGCGATGACGTGGAAAAGAAAATGAAACGCATATTGAAAAAACAGTTTCTTTGGTTATGTGTTGACGAAACAACAGACTGTAAAAAAAAATTCAATTGTAAATATTATGGTACGCATACTAGACCCTAGTAAACCTACATTACCACTGTTACTAGCTAGCCGAAGACTACAAGCGTGTACTGCTGCAGCAATTACGAAGGTTGTACTTAGTACGTTGGAAAAATTTCAAATTTCAAAAGATAAAGTGTTGATGTTTATGAGCGATGGCGCAGCGATAATGCGTTCGGTAGGCCGTTCTCCCAAACGCCTACGATCATTTCACACAGAGTGTCCTGGTATTCGTCAACCACCGGAGCCAATTCTTGCACGTTGGGGAACATGGTTGCAGGCAGCTTTTTATTATGCTGAACATTTCAAAATAGTAAAAGTTGTTCTTGCACAATTCAATCCTGCCGAAGCTGCAGCTATTAAGGAGAGCCAGTCGAAATTTCAAGATATTTCTGTTGAAACAGATTTAAAAAATATTCGTAGCTACTATAAAGGATTAGCTGACGCAATAGACCAATTACAAAATAGATCGTTATCATTATTGGAGCCTCTGCAAATTATGGACGGAGTGCAGACACAGCAGACTGTACATGACGCAAAATATAAACGCGTTTTAGAAAAGTTCGAGAGTGTGCTACATAAAGATCCCGATTTTAGCACACTAAAACAAATTTGTGATGGTGTATCGAATAATCCACTGACTAAGTACAAAGAGTATTTTAATCATGCATGTATAACATCGGTAGATGTTGAACGCTCTTTTTCAAATATAAACTCATTTTCTCACCACGGCGAGCATCGCTCACCGAGACAACTGTGGAAACACATCTAATGGTGTCAACTTTTTGCCACTCTTATCCATATGATGTTAATACTGATAATGGTGCTTCTAGTTTTACTGTTCCATAGCCAAGGCTGCTTAAAAGGGTGAGTGTTTCACTACCTTTCACATATTATAATTATGTATTAGTTCTGTTATTTTTTTTCTATTTTCTTACTAGTGTTTTTGTATACTAGGCAGGTACGGCTATGGCACGGCTCCCTGTTACCGGGCTCTAATTTATCAGTGACTAAATATTTCGCTAATAGGGGGGAAGATCGTGATATATGTCGTGACATAATGCATCCTTCGGACCCTAGTTAAATTTATTTTAATGTAGCTGAATAAAATAAATCTTAATATCAGCTTATTAATTAATAAATGAAAAATACATTAGTAGTTCTAATTGTTTATAATCCCAATGAAATTATGGATGGTATATACGAACTTTTTAATTATTTTGACATCTTCAAATTTGTCTTCTACACTTTTCCGGCGTGAGACAAATAACTAGTGTTAGGCGATTATGAATATTATAATCGAGATATATCGATTATACCCGAATAATCGATCATTCGATTATGGTTCAGAAATCATGCATTATTCGTTTCGACTGCGCAGGAGCACATAAATGGATTACGATTCGATGTATTCGAAACTTCGAGATTTCGAGTTTCGAAATAATTCACTCGTCACTCGGATTCTGTCAAATAATCGTAGAAAATAATCAAAATCGTTAGTAAATTTCCAATGATGATTTCGAATGATCATTCGATTATTTTAAACGATTATTTCGATTCGTTCGATTATTGAAATATATCGATTATGCTCAACACTACAAATAACACTTTTTACATTTTGTCTTGTAATAGAAGTGAATCATTTGAATGAAATGCAAATTTATTAGGTAAAATATACAACTTCACACAGCCATACGAAGTCCTAGCAAATATTTTTGTTAGTTTTCCTACAGACACATTTTAGTAGTACAGTAAAACCTCGATTATCCGTGCTTTCCTGGGGGAAGATCGGTTACGGATAACTGAGAAACACGGATAATAGAAACCTGTTTTATTTTAATAAGGAAGGCTCGGTAATAAACAAAAACGTTAATCAAACGATAGTTTTAGATAAATGTACTTACATATTTAATGTATGTATGTACGTAATACAAATATAAATAAGAATTTTGCTGTGCATTTGAAAAATAATCTGTAACTCTTTGTTTGTTTCTTAGCTCCCAACAGATTTTCCTTAATCATTTCTTTCATTCTTCTGAGGTGTAAAATACTACTCATTTCCGGATATTGATCTATAACCAATTTACAACACATTCAAAATTCAAAGATTAACACGAATCAAATATGTGCATATGGTTGCCTTTTTTGCCCTGATCTGCAAAATAATCCAGCAAAACTTTCACACATTGTAAAGCTTGGTTATAGGATGCTTTCGTTTGCTTGTCTTCCTCTTCCTCACCCTCATTTTGATTTTCATTATTTCCTAAGATAACATCATTGTTTTCGCCGCCTAACGTTTCATCTGTTAATAATGGGTATCCCTTTTCTTCACTGTCCATGTGTAGCCACTCCTCAATTTCTTTGTTATTATCGTCTTGTAACCCATTAACTTTTCTGACAACTGTGACTACATTTTTCAGTAAATCCTCCTCCTCATCGTTTTCAAAATTGATATTGTCGGTTTCTAGGGTCATTATTAAGGTTCGACAAACGAGTGCAACGTCAGAGGTGTATCGCGCAAAAGTGAGATACAGTATTATTATTAAAAAATAATATATTCTTAGCTTTTATTGACGTCTTGATGTCCACTGCGATAAAATACTACTGCACCAAGACGTCAATAAAGGTAAGAATATATTATTTTTTAATAATACCGTATCACGTACCTACTTTTGCGCGATACGCCTCTGACGTTTCACCCGTTTGTCGAACCTTAGTCATTATTTTAAAAAATGCTTTTTTTAGTATCCTTTTCTGTTTTCTCTCAAGCCGTTTTCATGCAAAAATGGCATTTTTGATTGAGAAGTCTTTCCAGAAGACCCTTATATCGGTTCTTTCTTCCATTAATTGCATCATGAAATTTCGTCTACACAGTTTCCTCATTTTCTCTCGTTAGAAGGCAAAATGGCAACAAATATGTTGCCATCTATTGACTTAAGTATTTCTACACTGGGGTGTTAAGGAACATTATCAATTAAGAGCAGTGCCTTTTCGTGTAGTTTACTTTTTGACAGAAAATACTTTACTCGTGGAATATTTTTTTTGAAAAACCATTCCTTAAAAATTTGGCACTCAATCCAGGCAGATTTTTGGCTGTGATAGTTGACTGGAATTGGTTTAAGATACTTCGATGCCCTTGGATGTTTTATTTTGCTAATTGCAGCTAATCTTAGTTTACGAGTGCCAGACGCACTTGCAGAACATGATACAGTTAAACAATCTCTTTTGATTGCATATTCTGCCGCATTTTCTTCATTTTCTGAGGCCAGAGTTCTTTTCGGGACGGATTTCCAGTAGTAACCGGTTTCAGCTGCCTTATGGATCTGATCCAGTTTAAAATTATGCTCGTTAATAATTTCTTCTAAATCATAACAAAAGTCTAGAGTGGCAATATCTGCATCTAGCTTTTAGCCGTTAATTTCAAGTTCTGGCATACCATGTCTTTTTTGAATCTGTATAGCCAACCGCTTGAGACATTAAATGATTCGTGGATATTCAATTTTTCGTGAAATATTTTTGCTTGTGCAGAACACATTGACCCAGAAATGGGGATTTCCTCTGACCTTTTTTGTAAAACCCATTTTATCATTGCGTCATCAACTGGCCTGAAACTTTGATCCTTTTGTTGTTGTTCTGTTCGAAGACCCATGAAAACTGTCTGATTTGACGATAAATTAATTCACTTTAATCTCATTTTTAATGATACCCTTACTGTCTGAATTCCTATATCATACTCTAAAGCCAGTGACGATGCTGTTGTACCATTTTTATGCTTTTTTATTAGTACAATTTTATCTGTAACGAGAAGAACCTTCCTTTTTCAGACCAAACGTGACTAAAGCCTGTTTTACACCCCGCGATTTATTATTATTTTTTAGTGATCGTAAATACTCGTTTAGTTTTGCTAATAGTTGAATAGGGCAATTATTAAGTAGGAAATTTTCATCTGCTTATAAAAATATAAAAAAATATAAAAAATTCGTAGGTACCTTCTTGTTTCTAGGTCGGTATTAAAACAGCAAAGTTAGTGAGATATCGCCGGAAAATCGTGGCAAAAATAGAGCATGTTCTATTCAATTCAATTAATCGTACAATAAATTGTTCAGGAAATCGTACCGATTTTTGCTGTTTTACGGTACGATAAAATCGAAGATGAACTTGTGCAATTAATTGACCAATAAATCGCGGCGTGTAAAGCCTGTTTTACACGCCGAAGAAATCGGCAGAAATGTGCCGTTTTACATTCTACAATAAATTGGACAATGTTTTAACGATAGTGAATACTCGTTTAGTTTCGTTAATAGTTGAAGGGGAGAATTATTAGATAGGAAATTTTCATCTGCATATAAAGATAGATTGGCAATCTGCTTTTGTTCAATGTTTTGATAGTTTTGGTATAGGCACAGCTATAGGTTTTACTTCAGTTTCGGTCAGTTAATTCAAAGTATCCATTATATAAATCCCCGTAAATTTTCGAAATTTAACTTCACATTACTTTAAAAACACTAAAACAAAATTCGTAGAGATTTCTCTGTTACTGGGTTGGTATTAAAACAGTTAGTGAGAAACCGTCTGGAAATCGTGGCAAAAATAGAACATGTTCTATTCAATTTAATTAATTGTACGATAAATTGTTGAAGAAATCGGACCGATTTTTGCTGTTTTACACGGTCGAAGATCAACTTGTTCCATTAATTGACCAATAAATCGCAGCGTGTAAAACAGGCTTAACAATAAGCCGAGTATCGTGTTTAAATGTAAATAACAACGCGACATTCGGTTGATTCAGCTTCTTTTCGGACTGCTTGGATAACCGAACTACGGAAACACCGGCTACACGGATAATCCGACGCACGAATAATCCACACACGGATAATCGAGGTTCTACTGTATTCACCAACCCATGAACGTTAAACTTTTCCATTGCATTTCGAAATAAAAGAGCATTCTAATAGTAAGACAAAAACGTGTGTTGTACTTAAAAACAAATGTAACATTATAGCCCAAAATAAGTCATGCTAAAACCGTAGGATATTAAGAGAAAGTGTGTGATTTTCAAGTTTTATTTTATTTCAAAAAAGTAACAACGATTAATGCAGACTGGTTCTATAGTATAGCTTCAACAAAAAAAAAAGGGGAGAGGAGAAACTAGCCTCAAATTTGAATGTGCAACTTTCGCAAGAATTATTTCTTATTAAGAACCTGTGTAAGTCAAAAAAATATGTTGACCTATTCACTTTATTCATTTGCTAGTGCGAGACATTTGAAATACACCGTAAAACACTTTGGAACATTCAAGTAAACCGTATATACTTTGGTATAATTCTTTTTTTATTTGCATATTTTTCCTAATTGAGGAAACCTCTAACATAATGCTTTATTTTTTGTGAATTCAGCTTGGCGAATATACCGCTGTATCCGGGAATCATTCTGCACATTTGCATCTTAAAAATATTTGGCACCTTGGTACGATTTTAATTTAAAATTATCCCGCATACTTAGAGTGTTTCGCGTATCGTTTTCAAATATGGAGCCGATAACAGGATGTGCGAAAATAGACCGTCGGATTAAGACCTATTAATATCGAGACCAATTCGCTTCGGAAACGTCAATTTTTAGATTATGAAAACGGTAGGAACTTCATCATATATCATTGCATATATTGCACATTAAGTATTTTATACTTCAAGCCTTACCCATATGTAGATAAATACAGTACAATCTAGCTAATTCGAAGTAATTGGGGAAAGGAAATGTTCGGATTAACGAATATAGCGATCCTTTTACTTAAATTGCTTCAAATGAGTATTTTAGGATTTAAAAATACAGAGAAAAAATGTGTTTGCTTGGTATTAAACATTAAAATATGAATCAATGTCACGTTGCTTCAGTGATATTATATAAGCAGCAGCCGCTTGATCCATAATGCGCTGCTATTCTCTGTACTCCATTCGATGTACTAGTGAAAACACTTTGGGACTTTTTTATGCGGTACACCTTTCTCACGTGGAACCCTTTCTTCCTCGCGTTTCATTCAAATACCAAAGAAAACACCGCCCGCCAGAATAGTCACATTCCAAACGAAAAAAGTAAAGCTACGAGGCGTGTTTTAAAAGTAAGTACCGTTTTCAAATAAATTAAAAACAAGTAAACTTTTCTTAACAATTTTTACATGAAAGCCTGTACCTTATTCTACTTTTCTACGTAATTTCTACCAATATTGAGGCATTTATCGTATCGTACAATCAGCTTTATAATCCCATCGTCATAGAAGTCTGCCGCTTGATTTAACAACCACTGCACAACAGTCGTTTTGACCTTATCATCGTCGTCGTGGCGCTGACCACTCAGATGCTTCCTCAAATGCAGGAACAAGTGGTAGTCACTGGGCGCAAGATCGGAACTGTATTGAGGGTGATCAAGTTGTTCCCAGTGAAAAGATGCGATGAGATTTTAAGTTCGAGAAGCTGCGTGTGGACGGGCATTGTCGTGAAGCAAAACGATCCCCTTACTCAAAATGCTTCGCCGTTTGTTTTGGATTGCACGGCGTAGTTTTTTTAAGGTCTCACAATACGTCGTAGCATTTATTGTGTCACCGTGAGGCAAAAAATCAACAAGCAACACCCTCTTTCTGTCCCAAAACACAGTACACATGATTTTTCCAGACTGAAATTGTTTGCTTGAACTTCACTTTCTTGGGTGATGTTGAATGCCGCCATTCCATGGATTGCTGCTTCTATTCCAGTGTAACGTGAGCCACCCACATTTCGTCACCTGTGACAATTTGGCTTAAAAAATCGTCACCTCCCTCACTGTACCGCTGAAGAAAAGTCAACGCACTGGCTGCACGTTTGGTTTTGTGCACCTGCGTTAACATTTTTGGTACCCAGCGTGAGCACAACTTTCTATACTGTAAGCGTTTGATCACAACTTCATAGAGAACACTTCTGGAAACTTGAGGAAACTCATCAGATAATGATGAAATCGTAAAGTATCTGTTCTCTTTCACTTTTTCCTCAACTTTCTGAACCAAATCTTCAGTAATGACAGAAGGTCGCTCACTTCGTTCCTCCTCATGGACATTCGTGCGACCATCTTTAAAAGCTCTTCCGTACCATTCCATCACTCATAATGTTTTCTCCATACATTTCACAGATCTGACGATGAATGTTGGCTGATTTAATGCTTTTAACACTAAGAAAGCGAATCATAGTGCGTATTTCACAGTCGGCGGGATTCTCGATCGGCGGAGACATTTTAAGTAGTGACAAACAAACGTAAACACGGTCGGATCTTTCTGTAATGACGTCTGTGGCTTGTCAACAGATGTAAGTACACAGCGCGCAAGCGTAAAAAGCCGCCGCAGCGCTCACGGTAGTAGAACTTCAAAACGGTACTTACTTTAAAAACACGCCTCGTATCTTTCCGATTTGATTTACGGCCCAACAATAGTTCTCCGAGCATAATTTTATGTCGAAATTCAATTCAATAACGTAGTGCAGAGATAAAATACATTTACTACCAATGTTTGTATACATTTAATCACCAAACGGACATCTATTCTGTTTACTCGCCGCCGAGTCATGCATTGTCCTGCGAATTAATAAATAAGCGACTCCGAGCCGCAGTATCAGCAATAGCGAAACAATATTTATGGGTTTAAAAATTGATATCTCGGTTTCTTTAATTGTTGGAGCTTTTTCGCTGGGGAATAATTGCATTATTTTTTAATGATCTTTCTATTTTCAAAATTTGTGGTCTGTTTTAAAATTTGCCCTGTATATTTTTTTCTTTAATTATAAAAAGATTCTTTAATTATAAAAAGAAAAGGCAGCGCGTCATTGTTAAAAAGAGGATTGTTGATGCCAGTTTTCTCATAATGCGAGTTGGTGTGGAACAGTTAGTATATGATTGGGTATCTCGGATATATCTATACGAAGTGCCGAACTGGGCGGCTGCATTAAGTATGGTTCAATCCTCGTTTGCTTAAAATTTTTAGCTTCGATTTAAAAACCACAGCTTCACTTGTAAGTAAAATTCGAGAAACATCCATAAAAATTCACCATTGTTATTGCACAATAAATAATTCTGTATGTCTCTTAATTTTGCGCACACTTCGTTCATACTAGATAAAGTAGATTTTGGAGTTTCACAGTCGCCCACATCACTATTATCAGAGTTATGTTGTTATTGCACAATTCTTCAACAATTTCTGTAATACTGAAGTTAGGACTCTCTGTAGGCACATGATTATCAACATATTCATCTAAATCCACAATTTCGTTACGAACTGTAGGAAAGAGTTGGGCAAGGGGTATTTCGTCTTCCTCATCAAACATTGTATCTTCATGGATAACATCAGAGAATCCTGCATTGGAAAAACATTTCTTAATTGTAGCAGGAGATACCATTTTCCAAGCAGCTGTAATCCATATAAGTGCATTGGCTAAATTTATGTTTTTTCCAGAATTTTCAAAATCACATTCACTGTCAATAAACGTTAGAAGCCTGTTAATAAACAAATTTCGGTAAATCAATTTGAAATACTGAATTATTCTTTGATCCAAGGGCTGACGGTGTTATCCAAGAAAAGAAGCACTTTTCTATTTTATTTTTTCATTTTATTGTCAAATTTATGCAGCCATTTTGTCATAATTTCCGTTGTCATCCACGCCTTTTTGTTAGGAACCCATTCTAAGGGTAATTTGTCAACATGATTACCCTTAAAACAGAGAGAATTTTTACCTTTTCCAATTATTAATGGATCTTCTTTCTCATCTTCCATATTTGCACGCAGTAAAATAGTCAAACGTTGTTTTGCTGCCTTCTTTCCTGCACAATTTTCATTTTTTAATGCAAATGTCCTATTTGGCATGGCGCGGTAATAAAGACGTGTTTCGTCGACATTAAAGACATCTCGAGGAGAATAATTTCTTAAAATCAACGGTAATTTGGTTTTCCAGTCCTCTATATCGTCCAAATTAACCTCTGCGGACTCACCACAAATTGATTTAAAAGTTATACTGTGTCGCCGGCAGAAACTTTCCAACCATCCATTAGATGCTGCGAAATTTTCCATCTTTAAACTGCTTGCTGTCTCCAGTGCTTTTTGTTTAAGTAGTGGCCCAGATATTAGAATTGCTTTATTTATGGCATTGCAAAACCAATTGTAGACGATTTGATCCACTGCCAATCCTTCCGAGTGAAATTTTCGTTTTTGCTCCAAGTTAACACCTTCCTCAACCATCTTTTTTAATTCACCTTTATTTTTCATAATATCGTTAATTTGTGTTTTTCCAACCTCATAAGTTTCGGCCAACTTTCGCGAACTTAACGCATACTTTTCACTTTCCGCGATTATATTTATTGTGTCTTTTAGCGACAAACGTTTTCTTTTTAGCGACATACTTAATTAAGAACCTTTCGAATACGGAGACAACTTTAAACAAATCAAGTAACCGAAAGAACTTTTCGAATACGGAGAGAATTTTAAACTAGCCGCAAGTAACTGAAAGACCACATTATAGGTAAACTTATAGATATGAAGGCGATCTCTGTTTGATCAAACATAAACGTGCACGTATTGCGCCGGCAATTTGCTGTCTAGGCGTGTTCGGAACTGAGATCGCATTCATCGCACAAATACGAAATAATATTGGGTACATATTTCCATCAATAAAGATACATCATAAATAGTCCGGCCGATATCGGCAGGTAAATTTCTATGAAGATAGGCCGTAAAAATGTGGGTTTATTTGGCCGTAAATAATAAGCCGTAAATAACGGGTTTTCGTATATGGGAATTTCCTTGTAGTCGATTCGGGGAACTTTGAAACTGTCCGTTACCTCAGGTGGCCGCTTTAGACAGGTGGCCGTTAACATAGGTTTTAATGTACTTTGTTTATTTTTACGGTTATTGCATTACATATACAACAATGCCGTTTTCAAACAAAAAAAAAACTAGTAATGGCAATAAAAACACTTCAACGTGTTCATATATTCGCTTTATTTATCAAACATTTTTATTGCGTCAGCTTTTGTTTTTTACACGGGGGTATTGATTTCAAAATATCACTTCTGTTTGCTGTGAGTAACACATACACTATTTATAATCCGCGGCCCATGCGACTGATCCGATTCTGTTGCGAAGACCGATTGTGTCCGGCTCACTTATGACTAGAGTAACCTAAACTTGCGGACTCGCATAGGCGTCGGTATTACGGGTTAATATAAGAATACGAAAAATTCATAAATAAACTAAACCGGTAGAGAAGCAGGCATGTAGTGTCGACCTTGAATATAAATCATGTTAAACCGCGCTGAGGGAGATTTCGTTTCAGTACCGGTTGAGCTGTTGCAGAGGTTAGTCGAACGGTCAAGGTTATGTACTTACGTGTCGCTTTTGAAAATATAGCTGGTGTTTTTTGTGTGTTGTAGTATTATACCAAGTACATAATTAGTGTATCGTTTTATATAGAACTAATATTTACATACCTAAGAAAACAATGCCTCGTAATAGATTTGCTAGTAATGTACATAAGTATGTGTCACTTTTTCCCCATTTAAAATATGACGGTAGTGCAGTTTTTTGCTTAATATGCAATGTTCGTTTAGCTGCATTGGACAGAACTGATTGCCAGAGGCATGTCAATGGTATTAAGCATATGAGAAATGCAAGAACTGAAATACCTTTTACACTATTCCTCATACATTTATTAATTATGTTTACCTCTTGTAATCTTCCGTTGTCGTTGGTGAGAAAAGCAGCTTTTAAAACGTTTTGGCGACAATACGTTCCAAAGTACCCATTACCCTCACAAACACAATTACAGAATCATTTGCCGCGAATGAAAGAGATGCTAGAAAATGTGTGTAAACGTGATTTGTGTTCCAAAAAAATATGGATTACCGTGGATGAGACGACTGATATAAAGAAAAACAGTATTGTGAATGTAATAGCTCGCGTTTCATCTAGCGAGAACACAGCATCTCGATATTTGTTAGCTTGCAAACGTGTGCAACAATGTACCGCGAAAAATATTCAAAAAGTGATAATGAACGCTTTGAAAAAATTAAAAATTGCCCAAGATCAAGTTGTAATGATTGTGACAGATAGTGCAGCAACGATGTTAAGTGTTGGGCGATCCTTAAAACATATATTTCCTAACTTAATACATATAACCTGCGTGCTGCATGCTTTGCATTTAGTTGGTGAAGTTGTTCGACAACATTACGGAAACGTTGATCGGATGATTGGAAGTACTAAAGCAGTGTTTCGTAAATCTCCTAAACGTTTAAAAGAATTTCGTAAATTTTGTCCAGGTATTCCAGAACCTCCTGAACCAATTTTAACGCGATGGGTACTTGGCTAACAGCAGCTTCTTACTATTTGATCAATTTTCAACAAATTCAATCAGTTATAATGCGATTTAATCGGAATGAATCCAAAGCAATTAGAGAAAGTCAAAGAGAATTTCAAATTCCTCAACTTTTAGAAGATTTAACAACAATATGTACCAATTATACAGTATTACTAGATGCCATCAGAAAACTACAATGTACTGAATTGTCATTGCAGGAATCATTAGGCATAGTGGAGTGTAAAAAATAAATTACACACATTAAATGATACGCCAGGATTATGCGCTAGTCAAAAGTTGGCAGATGTTTTAAGGAAAAATCCCGATTTTAATACTTTAGAGGCCGTTTATAATAAGTGTAAGAATAGTGAACTTTTAAGTGATTTTGAAAAACAGTTTCTACATGCAAATGTAATTTCCTTAGATGTGGAGAGATCGTTTTCTATGTATAAGAATATTTTTTCTTGTCGACGCACAAGGTTTAAAGAAGTAATTGCGGAAACATATGCAATGATGCAAGTTTACAGTAGTTCACATCCTGATGCCTCTAATTTGTTGAATATTTATCAAGTAAGTTTATTTATGAATTTTTCGTATTCTTATATTAACCTGTAATACCGACGCCTATGCGAGTCCGCAAGTTTTGGTTACTCTACTTATGACACATCCTATAGGTTTCAATCAAATGTTTAGCCATGCCCACAATTAGATCATAATAAGAAAAAAACAGTTTAGGAAAATCTCCATTCACAATCTTCCGAGCCCGTGGAAGTGATTCACACTGTATATACAAGTATTTCAGTTGTTTAAATACTTATTCTATATAGTATATAAGTAGGTAAACCAATACCTTATCGACCCCACTGTATCTACGACTTTCATACAAACTTAACTTGTATAGTGTAAGTGATCGATTAAAAACCATTTTACTACGAATTTATATAGGAATATGTAAAAGAAACCTATTTCATAGAAGAGCCGTACGTCTAACTTTATTTGATTTATAGCATTTATTTTATCTGTTAGCAGGTAGTGTTGTATTTACAGTACTTTTGTCTCTCTGTATTTTAACATAGAAACATTTGTCGGTACCTTTCCATGCGCGTTCGAAATTCAGCGAGATGCCCGTTCTTTTTTTTCACCAACCTCGATCTTTTATATGACAAGACTATCTGGCGAACTTAATACTACGCGGTGGTACGGTGGTGGGGCAAATTGCGCACTCCAAACCCGGTCCCCTTATTAGTAAATTTGCCATAAACGTGCAAGTATTATTCACGTGCGCTTTTCGGACATGCTACGCGCGTCTTGCATACAATCAAATCCGTTTTTCGTCATCTGTTGTGATTATTTCGCTTGTTTTTACATCATTTAACTTTAAATATTAGGCGCATGGAAAATGTTCAGCCTAAACTCGCGCGCGCTGTGTTCTAGCTTATGTGTCTCAAATGGTTCAAAGAAAAAAATATTGGAAGTAACATGTTTACATTCGACGGTGAAGGCGCAGGTTGTAATCGAACGGCCAGGACGTAATCGTGACATAAGGTATGAGTTGCTGTGTGCGAATTGTGGCGCAGTATCGGCCATTGCTGACGTATTAATCAAGTTACTGTAATTAATTAATAATTGACGATATAAAATGAACTATCTACCATAATAATAATTTTACTATTATAAAATATTTCACTATATCTAGCAAGGTTACGTTCAGATTCTATAGGTGACTTAATGCGTCTAGCCTAAGAACTTTTTATAAGAAAGCATGTTTATACCTATATTTGAATTGAATATTTAGGAAATATCGTTACGAGTAGTATTACTATTATTCCAATTACACATCTAATTGCTTCCTTGTGCAATATAGAGAAAAAATTTCAAATAAAAAATATTTGGAAACAAGTCTTGCACAACATAAACTTATGTTCAAATATAGAACATGTCCAGTTTCCGCAGCACACGATACAATTTTGCTCGTTTAATGAAACATCCATTGCTGCATTTTTGTCAATTTACTTCAACATTCCCTATACCTATGTATCTACGTAGAAGGCGCCATAAATTCTCGGCCTGATATAGAAAAAATAAATTTGGTAAAATATAACAATTTTTATTTTTCAATATAATTTCCCCTAACTTTAATACATTTATTACAACGATCAATTAATAATTCTATACCCTTGTAAAAATAATCTAAACCTTTTACCTCGAAATGTTGTATTACAGTTGCTTGCAACTCACTATCGTCCTTAAAACGACGTCCCCTAAGGTCTTTAAATGAGAAAATAAATAATAATCACTTAGAGCCATGTCCGGACTGTACGGTAATGTTCCAATTCTTGAAAGCTGCATTCGGGGATGGCAGCTTGTGAAATGGCGGCAGTATGGACGGGTGCATTGTCGTACAATAATCGAACACCTTTTGTCAATTTCCCTCGGTGTTTTGCACGGGTATTGTCCCTCAATTTATGCAGCAAAGACGCATAATATGTGCTGTTGATAGCTAATACCATTTCTTTAATAATTGAAATGTTTTGAGGCGTTATCAGTTCAATTGGCCGACCGGGGCGCATCATCTTCAAGGGATTCTTGCACGAAACGGAAGCATTTTGCCCATTTATTTACAGTGGAATATGAAGGAGATTAACGCCACCCAAACGTTGTTTAATGTGATTATGCCCTTCTTTTGTTAACAATTTAATGACCGCGCGGTACTCAATTTTCGTTACCTGGTACATTTTCATGCACTAGCCACGTTGTCTGGTTGGCTACTAAAAGCTAGTGCACCAACAGTTGATTCTGTGCAGGTTTCTTTGTTGTTTTACTGAGTCAGCGATAGATAATTTCAAGGCAGGAAGAAGATCGTTAATGTATATGTTAAATAATAATAATAATAATAACAATAATAATAATGTCTTTATTGTGTCAGATATAACAGAGTAAAACTAAACTATAAATTTGTATTTAAAGGAAAGCTAAAAACTGAATAGCTAACACAATCACAAGGTGGGATTCAGTACTTAGGCACTAGACCTGTTCCTGCTTTCCAGTCCAACCTTGCTTTCTCGGAAGTAATTTGTGCTATTGATGCCTAGTAATATGTTAAACAAAATAATAAAAAAGGAAAAAAAAGACAAACCTAACTTAACCTACAAACTAAAAATACTAAAGTTAATATAAACTAAAAATTAACCATGCGCAGAACGTCGGCTGCCACACCGGTTACTCACATCGAAATTGTTTTTCAAACATATATAATTTTATTTTCTTTAAGAATGCATTATGGTTCAAATATTTGAACTCGTTTGGCAAACTGTTGTATGCATTATATACACTAAACTTAAATGATCGTTGGAATGGGGCGGTTCTATGCATCGGAGGAGAGATAAGGCCTCTAAAACGAGTAGTGATATTATGCACGTCCGATCTAAAACGGATCTTGTTATACAGGTAGGGCCGAATTTTTGTTAATAATATTTTATTATACAATATGCATTGCAACTCTCTCCTATTTTTCATATTCAACCAACCCGCATCAACTTATAATATATCCTACCGTATTTACGAATGCCATACATATATCGCAAGCAACTATTTTGAACTTTTTGAATTCGATTCATAGTGAAGCTATCGAGACATGCGTGGTACCCTTCCGAGCAATAGGCAAACTGCGACAGTACAAAGGATTCACACAACATCTTTATTCTCAAGCTAAATATATGTCTGTACGGGTAAAGTATTTTTAAATGGGTATAAGCTTTTTTAATATATTTTATTTGAAATCTGTAGTGGAAGGTATTGTCCATTAATAGCCCCAGATTTTTTATCTTTTCGCATAACAAAATTTTGTTATTGTCAATTTTAATATCGATGATTTTAGACAGATCCTTCACAACGTTCGTTTTACCACATAAAATAGCTTGAGATTTTGAACTATTTAAGTTTAAGCATAGATTTTTTGAGAACGCCCTTATATTTGATAGATCGTTATTTATAATTTGTTCAGCCTGTTGAAAATCTGCCGGTTTGAAAGAATAATAGATCTGAGTGTCGTCCGCATACATTAGTAAATTTGATGATTTAACGACATTATTAATTCCAGACGTGTAGATGCAATACAGAAGCGGGCTAAGCACCGATCCTTGCTGAACTCCTTGCGACTGTGTCAAAGGCACAGACACTTTGCTCTCCAATCGGACACTTTGTTTTCTACAGAAAAAGTCACTCGACATAAGTAACGTTGATCGTTGATCTAAACCCATGTCTTTCAGAATGTTTAACAGTATGTTATGATTTACTGTGTCGAATGCCTTACTGTAGTCCAAAAGCACCAAAAGTGTTAGTAAACCTTTGTCCGTAGCCGTCAATATATCATCGGTTAGCTTTAATAATGTTGTACTGCAACTGAAGCCCTCTCTAAACCCTGATTGATTATCTGGAATCAAATTTTGTGCGTTAACAAATTGTTTTAATTGCAGTTCCAAAACTCTTTCTTTTTAAATAAAAAGGGACCCAAATTGAACCCCTGTCAAATACCCGAATAAGCAGTGTATGTATCTTCTAAATAAGAAGCAATGACATTTGTAATTTTTTATGTGAAACCAAACGAAGACATTTTTGTGGTATGTGAGTGTGGAATGGCCATTACTGTCGAATACTTTGGTAAACTCCATGTAAATAACATTGATTTGCTGCCTATTATCGAGGGATTGGCTAACGTATTGAGTAATTTCTGCCGGATATGTCATAGTTGATCTACCAGAAATAAAGTCGTGTTGATACGGAGTATAGTGGTGTATATTTACATCGCCAAACGCAGCTGTCATTTGAGCACGTAGAGTGTATTCAGTATGGCCATTCGGTCAATGTAAAACTCCCTCTAGCGGATATTAGTTCTCTTTCAGAAGCCTCCTTTCCCTCCGAGCTTCCGATTTACGGAATAGGGGTATTAAATAATTTAATTATAAAAGTCCAGGCAACGACAAATGTAGGGTAATGGGGACGAAACTACTCTTCTGTACAATTTCTCCATTTAGTTTTTGAAAATCAATGAAAAACGTTCCTACAACAAGCAACAGTGTAAATTCAAGGGTATTTCGAGCATAATTTCGTAAATTTAATATCTATCGTAATGTTTCTGTCTAGAACGTCAGTGAATTTTTAGTATTGTTTAGTTGTCGATGCTGTTCTGTATCACAGAATAGCGTGAATTCAGTCATATAGTCGCGCTACTGCATATTCCACTATGCTACTTTAAAATAAATAACTTTATTTATTGGAAATTTAACATCAAATTATATTTGGAAGGGTGTTATCAAAATTTGCCGAGTGAAGGGACGTCAATGAATTTGATTACGTTTAGTCAAGCTTTCATCGAGGTAACTCGTGTTTTGACTATGTTGTAGGTTTCAAAGTGTGTAATATTCAAATCATATTAAAAAATTCAAGGTAGAAGCGAATGCTGGAGTTTCGGAATTGACAATTCCCTGTGACATCGTCTTAGAAACCCAAATTAGCTTGCATTTTTCAGTTTAATTTTTCGTTAATTTCCATTTACTGATATAAAAATTCGTTTAAAATTGCCGAAAGAGTGTGTAAGAACACTTCCAAACCCCCAGTTCATTTAATTATTTAACTAATTTACAAAAATTAGATTTTTTTGAAGAATTTCCCTGTTTTAAAACATTTTAGGAGATATATAAAACATTACAACGTTGTATAGTTTTAAATATAGCAAATGTTCAAATACTTTAGAACAAATAGAGAGAACACTAACGGGACGATAATTGGCTACATTCAGGGGGTTATCTTACTCAACTCATGTTGATTATAGCAGTTAAAGGTGTAAACAAAAAAGTCTCGATTGAAAAGAAAATAAGTCAATTGTGTCCGGCAGTGGTATCGGCGTTTATTTCTTTCATTGCAGACAAAATCTCCTTGGCTGAGATTTCAGAAATACTCAAATTCAGGGGAATGTTATCCATGAACTGGGTATATCTGGTGCTTGGTAATAAGCTTGCGAAAACATCTGCAGAATCTTCAACAACATCTTGGGGAATATCCTGTCTCTGGACCATACTTCCTTCTAGCGGGAATTCTGGTATTGTTACTTCTGTGATGAACATACTGCCAAAACAGTTTCGGATCTACTACAATATTAGATTCAGTATTAACACATACTGCTTATATGCATCCTGAACTTTAATTTCAGTGACTTTGCGCTACATAACGAATTCTTGGCGATATATATCTGTGCGATACTTTTTTCCATTTACGAAAATAAAACCATTTTAGTGTTACTACGAGGGGAGTTTTTATGTTATCTACCTAGCCATGAAAACGACGAATTAGGGAACAAACAACATTTTATTTTTCAACGTAAGAACCATTAACACTAACACGCTTATCCCAACATTTTTCTAACGTAAAAAAATTGCAAAATACGACTCCAGCGTTTTCCAAGTTATCGTTCGATAAACGGCAACACCCTCTCAAGTGTTTTTTGGGTTTTGGAAAAAGACAATAGTCGCATGGGCTGAGGTTGGGACTGTAAGGTGGATGTTGTAATTTCTCAAAGCCTCATTCGTGGATTTATGCACCCTGCAGAAGCTTGTCGTGCAGAAGCAGGGTTTTCTGAGTATGACTATGGCGTCTTTTTTCGCATATAGCCGCTTTCAAGTTCTTAATTCTGCCTTCGTACACATTCTCTGTTATTATATTCCATTTTAGCATATACTCAATTAAGAGAATCCCCTCTGCGTCCCAAAAAACTGTGGCTATGAATTTCTCTGCAGAAAATTACGTCTTCGCTTTCTTGAATGGTGGAGAGCCCTTTTGAATGGACTCTTGTTTCATGGGAAGATCCCAGTGTTGTACCCATTTCTCATCCCCGGTTTTTGTTTCGGGAACAATTGAACAGCTTGGGAGGTATCGTTTGTGATATTACTGTTTCTCTGGCAATAATTGAAAGTTGGCGGACAGTCAACATCAAATCTTTGTTGCTAATTTCTTCAGTTCATGCTTCTAGAGGTCTTCCACACATTGGGACATCATAAATGGATTTCCTGTCTCATTTAAACTGCTCGCATCAATATTTGACTTGGAAATAGGACGGAATAATTTCTCCATACACTGCCACCATCTCATGAATATTCTTCGGGCTACTGCCTTTTTTCGATAAAAATTTCATGACATTTCTGTGTTTTTGTTTCAAATCACTCACTTTCGCTTCTTTAAACTGATATATAAATGACAAATGTTAAGCGATTGGAACCAAACTTGGAGGCAGCACTATAAAATGTCACGGAAACTTGACATGAGAAAATTGTCGCGATAACATAATTGTTTCCATAGCTAAGTAGATAACATAAAAAAACTCCCCTCGTACTTGAACAAGTGTTCTATTAAACCAAATTGAAAATTTCCAAGGCGATATTTAAACTTATTAGAGGGAAAGTTTTTATGCTTAGTACTAGATAACAAATGTATAACAATATCTAAGCTAAGCTTGGATGGTAACAATCTTCTAGCACGAAACTTTTGTTGCTGTGTGTAACATGTACAGATCAATCAAATGCAGCAATGTTCTTAAAGGAATTTTGTTCACAAAGATTAATATATTTTTACTCCACATTTTGCTTTTATAACAGCACGCACGCTTTGCAAGATTATAACATTCTCCTTCTCTTGTGCTCCAGTGCCTAAAATTCTTTTTATTTTAAACTTTCACATTGAAATTTAGACACTTTTACTTTCAATAGATGCCATAAATGTTCAATAGGAGATAAATTATTGGAGAGGCTTATAGCACTTAAATATCCGCTTATCTTTGCAGAAAATTGAAAAAATAAAGTAATGACTAGAGTTGCTCAATTTGCGCCAATACACCCCCTTTTTATGCAACTTTACGTCGAGAAAACACTCCCGTCTCTAGAATAGCAGAAATTCATGCTTTTTTCTCTGTGATTATATCCTTCTTCTTTCCTATTATGATGGTGACACATTTTTGAATGGTTAACCCGCTCTAATATTTTATCGTAAAAAATAAAAGATTGAAATCTATTATGTGAGCTCCTGCTGCACATTCTTCTTAAGAATCGGTTTTCATTCAAGGCTTAGTCGACGGAAATTCGTTTGTTTGCGTCCTTATAGATTTAATATATACCTTATTATCAAATGTTTCTAGCGCTTTCCAAATATTTTCGAACTAGAACCATAAAAGTGAAACAAAAGCAATTTTTAATCAGTGAGCTATAGATTTGCGTTTTTATTTACTGCCGCAAGCACTTACAATTAACTTGGTGGACCCTAAACGGCTGATATTATAGTTTGATCTATTTTTCACGCAGATGTAGGCCTCGCAAACAAAGAAGACAATTAAATTTATGGCATTTTTATGGGTTACTTGCTTTTTTTCATTTAATATTTGCAATTACCTACGCATTTCTAATACTAATGATAATTTTATTTTTACTTCGGCAACTTTGAAGATATTTTGACTGTACCTATCTGCGGTTAACCTCTGATACACAATACAGTATTCGTAGTAGTTGATTTTCGCAGAACCGCATCCAATACAGCCATAATAAATTTGAAAGTCAAATGCTATCAAGCTCGTTCTTGTTGCTGTGGGATACCCGTTGTTCTCCTTTTCAAGTCAAGTGTACCCTGACATGGATCTTGTCTTATTATCTTTCAATATCCGATCTCGTATGCAAAATCACGTTAACGAAGATATTTATTACGCGTTGTTCGCCGACTCCAGGAAACCATGCTGCTGCCGCTGTTGTCGGCGGGGATTCTAGGTGGGAGTAACTGGTTCTCTCGAGATCATTGTCGTTTTGTTTTTAAAAAGGCAATCTGACGGACGATAGATCACTTCGAAAGCGGCCAGTTAATTTTCAATTTATTTTCTTAGTCGTTGCTATTTACGTCATATATAGTTGTTTCTTCCGTTTGTATAAACGCTTATATGCATGTAGAATAAATATTAAAAATCGAGAATCTTGAGAATATTTTCAAGCAAAATATATAAATGTACACTGTAATTTTACATAACTAAATTGATTTTATTAAAGAAGTTGTATATCTTTTTAATCTTTTGCTGTGTTTCCTTAATAGTTATCAGTGTCCCAAACTTCCAAATTTAAACAAAAACAGTAAGCTAGTCCTCTTGCTTTTGGTACTCAAACTTGGTTGAAAATTTGTCGTGACAAAAAAAAATCCTAATTTCTGGGATTTGATTGATTGATTGATTTTTCTACCAAAGCAGGGCTGGTCTTTACATCCCTAACACTGAAGCTTAGTAGCTTATTGTATTATTCCTGCTTCGGTTTTGTTTTACTCGAACAGGCTAGTTCCCGCAATCAGGTTTAAGAGCCTATGTAGTAAATCTTTCTCCGTTGGTAGTTCAATTGTGCTTCGCATAGCGAATCTGCGTTGAGCTAACGCTGCACATTCGAAAATAATATGAGGGGCTGTTTCCTCCTCCTCATTGCAAAGTCTACATAAGGGCTCATCTTTGTAGATCCCCATCTTATGCAAGTGGCCTCTCAAACAGCCATGTCCTGTTAATAGACATGTTACTGCCCTAAGCTGTATCTTGCTTAATTCAAGCAGGTCAGCAGTCAGATGTTGCGACGGTCTCCTCATCATCCGTTTGCTGTGCTTTTGTCGAGCTGCATGTTTCCAATTTAATTGGTGTTGTGTTATGATCCACTCACAGTCTAGCCACGGGTAGGATACTTTCACCGAGGTTCCTAACCTTCAGGTTGGGTAGCTTAGCCAAGATTCCCAAGCCTTAAGTGAGCGGCTTAGCAAAGGATCCCAAGCCGTATTTGGTAGGCAGCTTAGTCGAGGTTCCCAAGCCTCATGTGGGCTGCTTTTATCTCGAGCAACTCCTGGGCTGCTAGCCCCGAGATGGCAGCACATAGTGCCATGGTGTCTGCACATATAAGTGATTCCGAGTGGTTGACCATGATGTATTAACCACAAAAAAATGCTCAGAAACAGTAACTAGGGGCTGCTCGAGAGTTGGTTTGGCGTCTATACTTGGCTTCTTGTCGTTGCTTTTTAGACGGCATGGCTTGTATTTCCTGGCTCTAGATGGCGCCAGAAGATTTACTGCTTGCTGTGAGGCAGAGAAGCACTCGGAACAATGCCAGTGACGTCGGGTAGGCAGAAACATGTCCGTTTCTCTCCTAACATCGTTTTTGTGGTGAGTGATTCCATCAATACCATTAGGAGCTATATTAGTATTATTTTGGTTATATGCTTTTGCAGTTAATTCATCGCATCTGAAAGAACAAGAAATGATAGCACTAATATGATTTCCAGGTTTAATTAACGAGCAACTCCGTTCATTCGAACTAAATAACTTTATAAAAACAAGAATTAACAATGTCTTCAGGGCCGTGCGGTAGATTTTCTCAGTATGGTGCGTCTTCGAAACGCTGCCCCTTAAATGTTTTTTTCTTTAAAATAACCTGCGATTGTGGTTAAAAAAGAAACAGCACAGAATGTCGGAATACTATTTTTATTTTGAAATTATAAGCCACTTTAAAATAATGATATCAACTGTCAACAACAGCAATCTACAGTTTTACTCTTCTAACTTTAACTTTAGCAAATTCAAGATTCAACATAAATTAATGACAGATTTCTAAGTTTTGTTTGGCTGAATTGAACTTCTCAAGTAGTGTTTTATTAATTTTAATCTGGAAAAAATTCTTTCTCCAGTAGCTACAGAGACAAGGAGTGTTAATAACATTCTCAGAGCTACAACAGTATTCGGATACAAAGTACACGCAAAGAAACGTTTGCTTGTATCAAGACTGTCCACCTCAATTCAAGATAATTATTGTTTCAATTGTCCACACTACAATAGCTGTTTTAAATCAAAAGAAATATTTTCTTAGCGTTTCTTTCTCTGCTTAAGGAAAATATACATTTGTTATGAAATAATTGTATTTCTTTGTTTAAAACATTTGTTAATTTTTGCTTAGAATTCTTGAAATGCATATTATTTATATGCACACTATTAATTGCGTTTACCTTGTTTAAAACAGTACAAAATGCAGTAAATGATTCACATTGCTTGTGATTTTAAAAAGGGCTAAAGTAGAGGTTATCTACAAAATAGTGTTCAAACAAAAGTGAACTTAATGTAGAAGTACACATGGAAAAAGTGCGTAGAAACAATAACCAAGACAATATGCTAATAAATAGCTCTTGGTATTGACGGAATCACTACCGGCAAAAATAATATGAGAAGAGAAAAATATTAAAGCTTCTTGCTCTTGGCTATATTGCACTTACATCTCTCAGTTTATGCCACTAATCTTCAAAAAGAATAACTGAAATATTTCCTGGTGCCACCTAGTGCTAGTGGTTGTAGTGATACCGTCCTAGATAGTAGCGATGGAACTGGAATACAGATACCATACTTACCCATACAATGATATAACCTTTAACGCCCAACGATTCATAAACATTTTCAAAAGATACGGCTAATGTACTTTTTTTTTCTTTTTGTTACTATTTACCACGTAAAACGTGTACTGTACTAATTTAACTATAGTTTATAATTTAATTATACTGTAACCTATAAAAAAAAGACTTTTTCATTAGTTCATGCTCCTAATTTTAATTATTAACTTTAGGTTTTTTTCCCATTATTGTAATTTTTCCTTTATTGGATATCCTTGTAGCTGGTCTGATGATGTCTTTTTTGAACACGAAACTGGTTGCCTAATTTTTCAATAGAACTTTGTGAGATTTGTTTCTTCATTCCTACCTATAATATGAATATTTTCTTAACTTAAAATTGGTTTACTTGGAAGAAGCATTTTCTTGGATTTTCTTGACTTTCTAATCCTAAAAAAATATTGATTTAATCCAAATAAAATTTCAAAAAAATTATTTTCTTATGTGATACATTTTTATACATAGTCTTGAAATAAAAATATTTTCTTAAATGGAAACTGATTTTTTCAAGGAAATCTGTTTTTTTGATGCAAGAAACCATATTTTTGCTGGTTTTTTATGTAATGTTTTCTCCAGCTTTTTCTATATGAGATCACTTTCATTGTTTTTTCCCATCTTCCTCTATTTTCTATTACTTCTCTAGCCTTGTTCTCCCAGGTTCTCCTTGGTGTGCCTCTATATGTCTTTTTCTGTGTAATTGCTGCGTAAACTCTTAGAGTTATCCTCTCGTCCTTCATCTTTTCACATGGCCCAATCAACTTAATTGGTTTTCCTCTATTACCTCTGAGGTGGGTTTTTATTTACACTTTTCTCGATATCCACATTTTTGATTTTCTCAATTATTTTTCTAGCTTCTGTCTTTCTTAGATATCTCATTTCCATCACGTCTATTTGTTGCGTTTCTTGCGCTGCATTTTCCACGGTCCTGGACTTAAAAGGTCTTTTAGACTGGTTTCACACAAGCGATTTTCAGCTGCGCCGCCCAAGCGCTTCTGTGTAAATGCAATTACCGTGAATATTCCCTTTATAGCAGAGTCCAGCAACTCCTGGATAGACAGAAGCGCTGCACATTGGGCTACAAACGCGTGTGTGAAAGAATATTATGGAATATATGAGAAACGACTGTCAAGTGCCGCAATGCTGCTTAAAGCCACCGTTAAAAGTCGTTTATGTGAAGTTAGTCTTAAGGTAAAACTAATTTTAAATGTGTTAATAATACCGAGCGTAAAGATGTCGACTTTCGTGCATTTAGCTAGCGAGTACCGTTGAGATAATGACAAAAAAGCTCCATTGTAGCAAAATTTACGAGTTTAGCCAAATTCGTAATAAAATTATCGGTTTTGCAACTGTTAATAAACTTCTTACGCTCGGCTACTGTTATGGCATGTTTAACCTTAAACTCGTTTCCTATTCGAGAACCGGTGCGTCCACCGCAAAAGGTAAAATGCTGAATCCCGATGTAGACCAGATACAATACGGTACTCGTCGCACTTACATTCGCATTATACGTACTTACATAGTTACTTTTATGACGGGGTATTACGCACCGTATGTGCGACTACTGCAAGTAATATCTTACAGCCGCCATTCGCAAGTGCGTTCATATGGGTACGGCCGGGTGTAAGTTATTGTTAGTGCAAACTAAATTACAGCAAAGATTAATTTCTGGTGTACACTATAGATTTACACTTGTTTTCTAAGATGTTCTCTACCTAAGTTTGAAAGCAAATTTCCAAAAATGCATTACTGCTTTAGGATGATGTGAATTCGAACATAAATTCTTAAATATAGAAAACAAAATTCATTGCACTTAACACCTTGTTTCGTTAAAACACATGAGTCATTCTCCAATATTTTTAATTACCTTATTGTTAATGATAGGAAGGACTGTAGAAAACATAACCGACACGGTGCGAGGTGTGCCGATACCTTTTATGTCAATTACTTAACACTAATCTGACAACTGAACCCTTGTGTAAGTCTACCATCTCTGAACATAATCTCCAATGCTACATTCTTGGTTTCCGGATTGGAATCGCGTCGTTGTCGTAGCTTCTGCCGACGTTTCGTCCATACTGTTATAGGATATCTTCAGGATTGCACACTGACCGGGGTTATTCATTCCAGAGGGGTTTATATAGGGCCTGTTTTGGATCACTGGAGCGGAAATATTATAGATCAATGAAACATGGCAGTTGCGGAAAGGTTTAATCAGTTGGGATTTCCACGTGCGATGTAAAGTGTAGCCTTCTTCGCGATTTAAATTGTTGGGATATTTGAAGATTTCTGTAGATTACCGGATGTTTCTATTACAAGCTTATCTCGCAACTCTCACTTTGTGAGATAAGATTCGGGTAGAGTTAAATTGGATTTAATGTCAGTTTCCAGTCTATGTTCAGCCAACGCGAACCCGGCTACACGTAACAACCTCGTCCAGATGGGAAAGCAGTTGGAGAGTTTGAAATGATGTTTGGAGATGGTTTTCATGTTGTTCCTGAAGAGAATCTTGCTGATATGACCGATGACATCTTGATAGTAGGGTGGAGACGCTTGCTTACGGAAATTAATGTTAGATGAGAGGAGTTGCTGTGGGGAAGGATTGGTGTAGTGGTTAATGGTTTGGATATAGTTCTTGAGGAAGCAAATTGGGTTCAGATATGGAAATGACCTTGAATAAGAGATTGCTAACACAGTGTTTTTGGGTTGGATGATGGTTTGAGAGCCCATTGAGATATCTATCCGTGTGCATGGGTTTTCGGTAAACTGAATGCCCCAGCCCATGGTCAGGGCGCCGGTGTGCGGGAACATCTAGGAAAGGAAGACAACCGTCTTATTCGGCCTCCATGGTGAAGCATACGGAATCATATCGTGAACTCAGAAACGATAGGAAATTGCTTAAAGATTTGTGCCCATGAGACCAGATGACAAAAGTGTCATTAACGAACCTGTACCAACACTTCAAATTAAGGTTGTTCAAGGGTTTATTGCTCCAACGCTTCCGTAAGATGTTGGCGACGACAGGAGACAGACATGAAACTGGAAATAGATAGAAGAAAGTCAAGCAACAAAATCAGCCAGATCATCCGGTTGGTCATTGGAGACGAGGAACTCTCTAATAATGGATATGGATACCCGGTATGGGAGCTTTGATGCATAAGGATTCGACATCAAAGCTTACAAGCAAATCGCTAGGATCTGCTGTCAACTCTTTCAGTCGTTTGACGAAAACTTGGGAATTTTGAATCAAAGAATATATCCAGAGTAAGGTTTTAGATGGTTAGAAGGGTACTTCGATAATTTGCCAGTGCATTGATAGTGCTGACAATAGGACGTAAGAGGATATTAGGTTTGTGAATTTTAGAGAGACCGTAGCTTATTGGCTGAAGAATCATGAGGTAGCCCTCAATTCGGGAAGTAGGACCACGTTTAAGTTGATAGGTGCAGTAGGAAATAACATTTTACTCGTACACTTCACTGTCCAATATCACCGTAGCATTTCCCTTATCAGCTCTTAGCACAGCAATTTAAGGGTCGGATTTCACGTTTCTTAAAGCCGGGGTTTCTCAGGAAGGTTAGATTTCGGGGGTTTGGCACGTGCGAAGATTTTTGATGTTTCAAAGCGAATGGGATCAGCGGTTTCAGATGGAAGACCAGCAAGAGCGTACAGTACGAGCAGAGTTACATCACACGTGGAAATCCCAACTGATTAAATCCTCTAGCAACAGCCATTGATCCATAACATTTTCGCTCCAGTGACAAAAACAGTAACAGCCCTGAAAATCTCCCATAAGAGTGTGGACGAAACGTCGGCAAAAGCAACGACAACGACGCGGTTTCAACTCGGAAACCAAGAGTATAGTGTTATACGACCGCGGAAGCCTACGTACCAGATACGCTGTTTCATTTAAAAATCAATAGTTAGGGACGCTTCGGGTCACACCAGAAGTAACTGTACATTTGAAATTGTCCCAAAAAATCGTAATGTCGTTCAGTATATCCTCCAATATTCGCTTTGTCTGAAGTAATAAAAAAGTTGCAGGGTGTACCCACTTTCCGTTATCACCCTGTATAACGTATCTGCTACACATTATTCAATGAAAGATTATTATTATTATTCTGTGTCTTTAGAATGACAACATCCTTAAATGATAACGCAAATTGTTATCAATTGCTTACCTAGGAGATAATTGCTGTAGGCTCCCGTCGATTCATATTCTCATACGTGCGATTATGTAATTGTGGTTTCGATTAAAACTAAGCACCGGTTACAATTAAGCCTTCGAAGCGTGAAAAAGAACAGAATGAAAAAGGAGAAGTAGAAGAAGCAAACCATAAGTTTCGTATTTAAGTATTATTAATGACGTTTTCTTTTCTTCCTTGTCTTTATTTTATCCTAACGAAGCAATTATTACGGTAACGTATAAGTGGAACATTTTTTAGCGACGAATTTCCATTTATTCTTCCAGTTGTTCAAAAAAGCCATGAAAATTTTAAAATACAGTTTCTTTTTTAATCAAAAAATATAATCTAATCTAATCAAATCACTGCTTTGTTCAATTAGATGTAAATGAAATATCTGAACCGAATAATAGATAGAAGTAAACGAATTCTTTCGAAGCGGTGGACCGTTTGCTTGCAAGATTATAAGACAAGAAAAGAAATAGAAACGATATTAAAATTAGTTTCTTTTTTAATTAAATATTTGGTTAGGCGATCAACGCACATTCTTGCAGGTGTTTTTGGAATAAGTAGCGGTAACGTTCACTTATACACTACCGCTCATGAGTTTAATCAAATCACCTAAAATACTTTTGTAATTTTCTTGCTCGCCGTGTAAACCAGGGGGAAGGGGTGAAAGAACACTATTTTTGGCCCTCTCGTAGCCATATCGCAACTAACCTATATCTATCTCTTTCACAATTGGTTTGTAATTAGTAACCTGGGCAAATATGCGGTAACAGCCAGAGGCGTAGCGAGCGCATAAAAGTTTTCACATAAAATAGAAGGTAAGCAATAAATTATAAAACGTGCTGAAACACTTACCGTTTTAAAAGTCTTCCGTGAAATTACAAATTGGGTAACATCTGTTAAATATTTGAATCACTAGATATGTTTCCACAACTGTTTCAGTCAAGTGAGTACGACGTGCGGAATAAATGTTTTTTAATGCCGAAAACGACCGTTCGACATCTAGCGATGTTATATTTGCATATTTAAAATAATCTTTGAAACAACTTAATGCATCTTCACACGCACCTTCACAAATTTGTCTTAATATAAGAAAATCGGAGTCTTTCTCTAAAACACTTTCAAATTTTCGTATTACACACCAATTTGTTTCGCCTTCTACAGCGCATAACTGGGCGTGAACATCATTTACAATTTGAACAGAATCCACTAGCGACATCGAAACATTTTGTAATTTTTCTATTCTCTCCGCTAGTCCGAAATAATTATTGTAAATAGTTTGTAAATCTCTTTTAACCTGACTATCTTGAAATATTTCCTGGCTTTTCTTGATTGCTGCAGCTTCTGTCGGCTTGGATTTTAAAACTACCTTCTTTACTTGAGTGTAACAATCGGTTGTGGTGGTTCAGGTAAATCAGGACGCAGTTTGTGAAATAGTCGGTTACGTTTCGGGCACTTTAGAAACACTGCCTTTGTACTATAGTATAAATAATTAAGCAATGAACGCACATCATCAATGACGTTTATATGACGTTTTATTGCAATTATAAGAACATAAACTTACTAAAAATTTTGTAATACGAAAATCTATAATTTTCGAAAATAAACGCCGTACATTGAAAATTTGTAGTTTCTTTCTAATATTGATATATTTTGCACTAGAGAAGCCCATATATTATAAATGGAAAATATATATGAATAGGGAATGTTATTTTTACCATGGTGGTCATCCTGAGTTAACAAACATCGATGTTGCCGGCTTCAATTGGCCGTAAACTGTAATGTAATCCTAACCTGATCAGCTGATCACTGTTTACTTATTTTACTTGCAGTTTTATTAATCGATTTTGTTGTAGAGTTTTGTTAGTTCTTTTTAGAATTATAATTCAAGATGCCTAGAGCGTTTTGTAAGCAAAGTAAAGCACTGATTGCAGCAGCTCTGAAGTATTTTAAAGAGGTGAAAGAAAGGGACCATCCATTGTTACCAGCTGATGCCGTTATTGAGCGTGTAGCTGTTGCCCTAAACATCAGTGTTCATTCTGCGAGCAACATTAATCAAGAAATAGAAAAGGAAGGACAGGCCCGTAGCCCAAAGAACTGTAAATCCAGACGCAAGCCAATAACTGACATTAGCAGAGCCGATGAAGCAGACATACGAAATACAATTTATACAATGGTTCAAGCTAAACGGCATATAACGTTAAAGTCAATCTCAACAAATCTTAGGGATAATAATATTTATAGCGGCAGTTTATCTTCTCTAAGCGTTATATTAAAGAGAATCGGTTTTCGCTGGAACTTCAGTTAGTTGCATGTAATAAACCTCCGAAAACATATGTTGCTGACAAACTTGCAGCTAAATATGGACATGTGGTGCTCCGTTTGCCACCATATCACTGTATATTCAATCCCATCGAAAACATTTGGGGATTGGCAAAGACATTAAAATAGACATATAGGACGAGATGGATATGGAACGGTAAAATGTATTGCGATGTGGGAAGAAGTGCTTGCAACAATAACCTCTGAAATCTGGAACAATACCATCGAGAAAACTGAAAAGATAATACAAGACTGGTGGCAGAGGGAAGTTGGCTTTGAGCAAAATGATATTCCAGAGCTCGTCATCAACGCTGGTGCAACATCCGATAAAGACAGTTCGGATTGTCAGAGCGATTGACCCACTTTTATTTATAAAATTTTATAAATATTTTAATATTACTTTATATATTTGCATGTTTCTACAGATTGAATGTATTTAATATTTAATAACACACTATCTGCTTCTATATACGTATCAATAAAATTTAAATACATGTCTTTTTAAATTCTAAATAAAGAAAGCAATAAACATGAATTTTTTCAAGAAATGCTTTTAGATAAATGCATTACAACTATAGAAATAATATTTAAATTGTTTCACTTCCTTCAGATACTTTAAAAATATCTGTCTTTTGTTACTAATAGTATTTTATGTACAATTTTGCTTAATGCTCATGGTATTCTAACCTAATATTAATCCACCTAACGTAAATAACAGCTGTCATAAACAATGCGACAAGACAACATCTAAACGTCTGACGTCATTCGTTGTTGATGACGTGCATTCATTGCTTACTTATTTATACTATAGCAATCAATGCATTTACTAGTGGAAAACATGTAGGAATCGTTTGTGCCGCAAGATTTAGAGTTTGGATTTTACACGTTGTAAGAAGTTACCACTGTGTTTTTTAAGAGATCGGCCCAAAGAACGCATGTTTGCGGCACCATCATTCATAAACATTAAAAGTTGCTTAGTTGAAACTTCAAATTTATTCAATGAGTTCAACGCCACCTTTAAAATCTCATCGGCAGTACAATTTATAACTCTTTTGGAAGCAAGTAAGAAGGAGGATGACGGTCGATGTGGTTCAATGTACGTACCATTACATTAACCGCAGAATGTTTTTGACAATCTGTTGTTTCGTCCATATATAACCACAGTTTTTTATCTTTCAATTCGGTTTTCATTCTTTTTTCTATATGTTCACGAGCAAATGGCACTACATTTCGTATCGATGTCCGACTAGGTAATTTACAGTGCGCATATTTATTCCAGAAGGAGACAAATGCTTCATTGTCTAGTAAACGAAACGATAGATTACATAAAATAAGAGTAACACATAAATCAAATGTAAATTTTTCTTGGTCTAGTATGCCACTTTTTGCAGAAGAATGCTGTTTGCTTTCGATGTGACGTTGACAATGGCTTCTGGACCAACACATTAAAGGAATTTTGCAAACTAGACATTGAATTTTAGTGCCATCAAAAATTAAATCCGGCATGTCCACTATAAGGTATTTTACTGTGTTTGCCATTGGTCGTTTTCGCGACGTACCTAACTGCGACATTTTTAAAGCAAACATAAGCGTACAATTACGAAATAAGTTACGACAGCCTACATATACACAGAACTACTCGCATACAGCATCGATTTAGTTCTGACGCTGTGAACGCGTGAAATAAATAATCGCCGACTCCGCACCACATATCTACTACACTGACGGTTACCGCTGTTTGCCCAGACTAGTGATTAGGGTTTCGAAGTTTCGGACATGTTTGTGATATCTGTAACCATAGTAAGTGTGGTTGGAAATGTCATTCTGTTCGCCGCATTCATGCCTCATTCCTGTTCAGTTTTGTACGTTTATCTGTAGTTGTCAGTGACCTATGATTTGTTCATTAAAAAAAAAATTACGAAAATCATAATATCTTTAGAACGACAAAAGATATCAATTGCGATTTCTATAGGTTGGTCGGTCATTCCAGTCTTATTTTTCTGCACTGATTGTAGCTATACCATCCCACTTTAATTTTTAAAGAAAATCTCAATGAGCTCAAGTTTTTGAAAATTGGTTGATATTCACTAAGGTTACCGAGACTTTAGTGTGATAACAAATATTCTTCCCTGGCAATCACAAAGTGTCATTAATAAAGCTGGCCACGAGCGGTACCGCGCAGTACCGTAGAGTCGACCAGGCCTCGCGTTCCACTAGAGTTATTCTGCTAATAGAGATGTTTGCTGCCGCAAATAATTTCGCTCATCTTTTAAATAAAAATTAAATAACACGTGCTCAAACACTTACCATTTTAAGAGTCCTCCGTGAAATCACAATAATATCTGTTAAATATCTGCAACATTAGATATGTTTCAACTGTTGTTTCGGCAAAACTAGTACGGCATGAGGAAAAAATGCGTTTATATGCAGAGAACGAACGTTCTACATCTAGTGACGTAATATTTCCGTAAGTAAAATAATCTTTCAAATAACTTATCGATTCTGTTGACGCACCTTCACAAATGCGTCTTAATGTGCCAAAATCAGATTTTTTCTCAAAAACACTTTCAAATTTTTCTAGAACAGAAACATTTTTTGCGTCTTCAATTGCGCATAGCTGTGCGTGAACATGTTGAACTATTTGTAGAGATTCTTCTAACGGCACCGCAGGATTTTGTAATTTTTCTATTGCATCTGCTAGCGCGAAGTAATTGTCGTGAATGATTTTTAAATCCATTTTAACCTGACTATCTTGAAATTTCGACTGGCTTTTCTGGATAGCAGCAGCTTCCTTTGTATCGAATTGTAAAACCACGTTCTTAATATTGTCAAAATATTTATGATAATAAAACGCGGCCTGTAACCATGTTCCCCAACGAGTTAGAATAGGTTCTGGTGGCTCTGGTATACGGGGGCACAGTCTGTGAAATTCGCGAATACGTTTCGGTGATTTGACAAATACTGCTTTGGTATGCGCTATTAAAGCGTCTACCTCAGGATAACATTTTCTGATACTATCCGCCACAAGATTGAGAGCATGAATTTTACACGTAATGTGTAACAAATTAGTAGAATGCTTTTTAAGAGACCGGCCTACAGAAAGCATGTTTGCAGCACCATCACTCACTAACATCAAGAGTTGGTTTGTTGAAAGTTCAAACTTGTCCATATACACTGTTGTATTCGTTTGGAGACTAATAGAATTGAAGGTGCCGATTGATGAGGTTCCAATTTGCGTGCCATTACATTAAGAACAGAATGTTTCTTCCGATCTGTTGTTTCGTCGACACATAACCACAATTTTTGATCTTTCAACTCCGATTTTATTTTTTGTTCAATATGTTCGCGCGCAGATGGCACAATTCTTCGTAACGATGTTCGACTTGGTAATTTGCACTCCGAATAGTTATGCCAAAGGCAGATAAATGGTTCCTTGTCTAGTAAATTAAACGGTATATTACATGCGATAAACGTAACGCATAAATTAAATATAAATTTTTCATTGTCTCGTGCGCAATTTCTTTTTGAGACATGCTTTTCACTATTTGCGTGTCGTTGACAATGTTGTCTGGACCAACACATTAACGGGATTTTACAGATTACACATTTAATTTTAGCACCTTCATATATTAAGTCTGGAATTTCTGCAATAAATTTTCGAAGTTTGTCCGACCGCGGTCGTTTTGCTGACGAAATCATAATTTTTCTAGGACAGATAAACAATTGCGCAAATGACCGGCAGCGAAAATGTCCGTACTGCTCCGCAGACGAAGTAATACTACCGTTCCTCTCGGTCCGAACTGATTCTACGCCGATGCGCGGTACCGCTCGTGGCCAGCGTTAATCATTAACCACACTTGTAGATAATTGTCAGTGGCTTCTTTTTTCTCTCTTAATAATAGAATATTATAAAAAAAATAATAACAAATAACGCCATCTTGCGGCAACTTCACAATCTCTAAAATGTTTTTAAAGATGTTTCCATGGCCACATTTACCAGTATAACTTTTTCTCTGTTGTACGTCAAACGGTTACCGAATACCCGGTCGCCACCCTAAATAAATTGTGGTATGTGGTTTGGCGTTTCCAATGATATGATGATATGAATCTATTACATTCCAGTAGTTTTTCCCATTTCAAATACAATCTGCGTCCGCATGGGTATCGATGCAAACTCTCGAAGACCGCTAAATATCCACGTCGCCCGATTATTACATAATTAGTAACGCATTGCTGCTGTGGATACCGTCTGCCATCCGGTTCTTAAAGTTGCGATTGAATGTCTCAAACGACAACTCAGACGAGTTCAAGGTTTTCGCTGGAAAACGTGATCGCTTGCAACAAATTCCGTTGCTAATTCACCTCAGCGACGGCGTTTAAATATGAACACGCAAGTGTATTACTGGCGCGATTTTATGTGGGATCTTGCAAAAGTTTGAGTAACCCTGTTTTCCTATGGTTTCCGAATTGCTCGGAGACTTTTGAAAAACTCACGAAACTAAAAGAAATAAAAAATTGACAACACTGTAAGTAGGAAATTTAATTTTGATTTACGGACACCTTTTAGATGTTTTTTTTTCCTTTGAAACCTTTTTGAAGTAAAGAATGTATTGTTAAAAAATTTCTTTCAAATTTATATTTTGTTTACCTGTTGAAAATGGTTTGCATTTGTTTAATTAGGCTTTATGTTGTTTAGCATTCGGTTATTAATAGCACAGACAAAAAAGCTTTACAGATAAATAATGCATATGGCGCAATTGGACACGCATTTTAATAAATCATTGAAATTTAAAAGATGGCGTAATAATTTGAATTTTTTTAATTTTAACGTAAAATATATTTTGTACTAACTTAAATCCTACACTATACGAGGTAGGCGCCATAAATTCTCGGCCTTATACAGAAAAAATAAACTAGGTAAAATATAGCAGTTTTTATTTTTCAATATAATCTCCCCTAACCTCAATACATTTATTGCAACGATCAATTAATAATTCTATACCCTTATAAAAATAATCTAAAGTTTGCCCTCAAAATGTTGTATTACAGCTGCTTGCAACTCACTATCGTCCTTAAAACGACGTCCCCCTTCTATAAATGGGAAAATAAATAATAATCATTTGGAGCCACGTCCAGACTGTACGGTGGATGTTCCAATTCTTGAAAGCTGCATTCGCGGATGCCAGCTTGTGTAATGGCGGCAGTATGGACGACTGCATTGCCGTGCAATAATCGAACATCTTTTGTCAATTTTCCTCGACGTTTTGCACGAATATTGTCCCTCAAAGCTAAAGTAGCCGAAGCCGTTATCTTGGCTCGGCTAAAGAACGTATGCGACGATTTAGGTTCCATCCAGAACGAACAGTTTGGTCTTCGAGTTGGATTGTCCACGGAATTGTAGCTTTTCCGCTTTTCGGAGCACATACGCGACGATCTCGACAGGCGAGAAACCGTCGGCGCCGTTTTCTTCGACATCGCAAGTGCCTTTGACACGGTCTGACACAAAGGACTGATCCAAAAGCTGATCGTATCCGGTCCCATGGTTAGGCTAATTAGGTCGTATTTGCAACGCAGATCCTTCAGCACTAAGTACCAATCCGCGAAGTCGAGCATCCGAAGCATCAAGTCCGGCGTCCCGCAGGGCTCTCTCCTCGGGCCGCAACATAACGGTATTGTTTTTGCCCAAAAATTTACAAACAGATGCACTATCGTGGTGCAACTACCATGAGTTGTTTCGCCACAAATCCGGACGTTTTCTTCGAATTGGTTCGCGCAAACGGCGTAGAATTTGCAGGTAATACCCCTTATTAACCGCACGACCTGGTGGCAAAAACTCCTGTTGCACTACGCTGTTGAAATCGAAGAATCAAAGTGAGCAGAATCCTCACATTCGGTCGAACTTGACGTGTTTTTCGGTCTTGGCTCTTCAAGAAGCTTCCGTTAGGACGATTGGGCCTGTTTCGATATCATACCCGTACAGCCATGTTTGGTCACCAGTTAGGATTCATTTCTCCGTTCTGGATCGTCGTTGACTTCATTCAGCAACTCATGAGCAATGTACATTTGGCGCTGCTTTTGGTCTACAAATTTTGCTACTACACGTTTCAGACTAAAAACATTCGAAAGAATTGTTTGGCACGAGCCAAATTATATGCCAGAATCATCAGCAACCTCTCTAATAGCGATTCGGCGATTTTCCATAACCATTTTCTTCACATTTTTCACGTTGTCATTGGTTGTTGATGTGCTGGGACGTCCTGGGAGCTTATCTTCAATGTCTTTACGGCCCTCTTGGAAACGTTTGTGCCACTTGTAAACATTTAAAATCGCATTTCACCGACGGAAACCAATCTATATGTATATTAATTAATTAATGTTCTTGGTACGTAAGAATAATATGATATATTTGCAGGCAAATAACATCTAGGTATTAGAAAGTGATTTCGTTCCTGACACAGACCCCGTGGTGTAGTGGTGCCCGGCAAACGGGAGATGTCAAATTTGATTCCTTACCAGGGTTGAGATTTTTTCAAGTATTTAATTACGTCAGAAATACCAAGCCATCATCATCAGCAGTAAAACTGAATTCAGTTTTACTGCTGATGATGATAGCTTGGCTATCGAAACGTGCGTCCAGAGTTAGGTTTTGTGGTAAGGGTTTTAGTGAACTGTTTCAGAATTTAGACCATTATTATACCTACTCCCAGTTATGAATTACTCACACAGAGTCACCTTGGATCGTTTAAAAATTAAACCTGCTCATTAAGACACGCTGCTATTGTGGATGCATAAGTCAATTGATGCTTTTCTTATGCAGTGAAATGAACTGAATTGAAAATGTTCAAAACGCAAAATATAAAACGAATCATGTCAGTTATCTCTCTGCGAACAATCGCGGATGGTAACGGTGTGTTGAAGAGCGCACAAATACTTCCTGCTCCGCTTACTTCTCGATTCCGAACGCTGTGAATTTTAATCGAGCCCAGCCTGTGACGCGTTCGTTTTTCAGTTTCTTTTATTTGCAGTGCTCGTTCGTTTGTTACTAGATCCGATTTCAAGGTCTCGAAAGCATGTGGCGAGATTTTTTGATTGGGAACAAACAATGACACGTTTATACATATGTGTTAAAATTATCTAATACAATAAAGGATTCATTCACACTGCGTGGTAGGAAGAATGCATCAGTTTGACGATAATGAGATGGCAGGTAAAATTATAGTTTTAAGTGCAGAAGGTTTGGTACTCGTATTTTGTTTTGTCGATTATTTACAGGGTTCGAAAATATCATCATATATAAATATCAAAATTAAGATATATATTAAATATTGATATTTACTTTTTTAATATTTGTATGGTAGAATACAATACAGAAGAATATATTGCTATTTAAAATTTTATATAGAAAATTATACAATATTCTAATAAAAACCATCATAAATAATAGAAAGTGAACTAATGGCGATAATAATACTGTTTCAATAAACAACTAAAAGTTGAAAATAGAACATAACTTAAATCTATTGCACAAAACTGATTAGTGGTTCATCATCAGACGAATATATATCAGCACTTTCGGTCACAGTCGTCACCTTCCAAATCCAAGTTGCATTCATTGGTCCTAGTCTCTTAAGTTAGATATTTAAACAAGAAAACAAGTTTGACTGCTTTTACACAACCCAACCTATTTCTTAGTTTTAGTTTTCTATTTTCAATAGTTAATGATATCCATCATACAAATGGCAATTCATGACAAAAATGTGGTCCAAACATGTACTTAGGAAGTGGGTCCGACTCAGATGCCATTGCCATAACAAATGGTAAAAAATGTGGACCCATGTCGTTGAAAAATTTGTAAGCTTTCTGTTTCTGAACATTGCTTAATCTTTGTCCAAGGAACCTGTGATCTAGCACACCTGCCGCTAAGTGAACACCGCCCAAAACCATACTTCTACACCTATGAAACTGCTTTTTAATAAAGAGTTAAGGAGGATCAATTAAAGACATAAACTAAGGGTATAATGCATGACTAGAGTCTACTGCGATGCTTTTATGACAGCGGTTGGATTATTACTGATCCTAATTCATTCCCGTTGCGCGACTTCCTGCCCTTATAATTTCATAGCGAGCAAATGTTGCAACGATGTTCATATATTTTAGTGGTTCATTTTACTACGGATCTTTCTAGTGCGGTATATCCACACACAGCAACAGATCTGAGCCTGTCACGCCGCCAAGAATTACAACTCTACTGATTAATTTAGGCATCGAATGGTAATTAGCAATATAGCCATGCACTTATTTTTCATGGTGATAATTACATTTTTAAACAACAACGCAAATGTTACTTAAATATCTATGATAAATATAATAATTTAAATGTGGGAAATATTAATATTAAAAATTAATTTTTACAAATCTGTTAATTAATTATACGATCCGACGGTTCGGGAGTGGTGGTAAAAACTGTGAACTTATTTCTCGGCTAGAGAAGATTTTAAACACGAAATATTTGTCACGTGTTAATGTTGCTGTAACTATAAACAATGACCACGATGCAACAAACATTTCGTTTTCTAGTGACGATAGTCATGTAATAGTGATGGTAAGGGATACAAAAGCAAAAAAGAGACGTAACCACAGGAGGTCTGGAATGTTATTTTTTAGTAAAAAATTGAATGGTTGGAACGAAGACTAGAATTTTTAGTAAAAGAAAACAACCAACTGCGACAACTAGTTAATGTTAAATTAAAGGCGGACGGGATTACGAGCATAAACTCTGATACTAAGGTAAATTATGGTCGTGAAAAGATAATTATGCGTAATGGCAGATCAGGTAATACTGCTAACGTCGTTTCGAGTAAAACTAACTTGGCTCTTCAACCCGTTGTCGATGGGTTACCTGCTACTCTCAACAAACGAGTAGCCAAGCCGAAAATCTTGATGATATCTGATGATCTTGGACGTAGCTGTAATGAGATTGTTAGGAACACCACTACATATGGATCGTTATGAGGTACTGACAATTTTCGAACTTAATACCTGTTTGGAGGATGTAGTGGGGGATTTGGATTCTTTGACTCAAGATTTTAGTAAATGCGACTGTGTAGTTATGCTGGGAGGAACTGATAATGCTTGGAATGGTGGTAAAGTAGATAGGTATAAAACGATTTTCACTGTTAAGTAATCTTTGATTTAAAACTAATATTATACCAGTGTCCACTCCGTATTGACCTAGTAGACCTGTCTTAAATAAATGTATTAATAAATTTAATACAACTATATATGAAAATATTGTAAAACACAACAACATTAAGTATGTAGATTGTAATAGAATCTTATTTGATCAGCATTTCTCTCAGAATGGCTTATATTTGCGTATCTTTGGAAAGACGAAGTTATTGAATTATATTTTAAATATATTTGAAAGAACTGTAGTACTGAATAGGAATATGAATGAGAGCAATTATTTATATGCAGATAATCTTATTTATATGTCACCTGCCGTGTCTGATACTTAAAATAACCAAGTTTGTATCGATTTCCGCTATAATTGGAAGTGACAAGCACATCAAAATATTTCAATTAAAGAATTTGTAGCTTGCCCGAGGATGTGTTCCTTAATATAAAACCGGTCGCTTGATATTTTTGAAATACAGAATTTTGTGGGAATTGGGCCTTTTTTCATTCCAACCTTTCAATATTTCACTTAAGTTGGCTCACTGGAAACTCAACATGGAACTCTCACATCTCCAACTTACAGAAATGGCCGGTACGGCATCATTAGTATGCTGAAGACTGCTTGGTAAGCCTCAAATGACCTTCTGGTCATATTACATCAGTAATCAGATCCATGATCACCTGCGCCTCTTTGATTTGGTGGCCAAAAACAATTCAGAAGACTGTCCAACAGCAGCTTCAATATATTCAGAGACTTGCATGTCTCAACATCATAAGTGCGATGCGTAGCTGTACCATAGCAGCGCTGGAAGTCCTGCTGGAAATGACACCGCTTCACATCCACATTCAAAAGCAGGCTATACTGAGTGCCTTCACTCTTAGTAGAACGAAAGGATTATAGCCTGGGGATCTCAGAAACCTTCAAGATCCCAACATAAATTATCTGATGTATATTGTAAAGGACACGATCTCTACGCAATACAATTTCGATCAGCCTTATAAGGTGATCATTGAGCATCAGGTGAGCCTCAATGTAAAAGAGGTACCCTGGCATGGTACACGAACGGCTCGAGAATAGAAGGGATCGGAATTGGTATAGGCGTTGTTTTAAACCTGTGCGCCATAAACAACCTTGCCAAAGGGATACGAAGTAAGTTATAGCTGTATTCAGCGACAGTCAGGCAGTTCTAAAGGCTATTAAGGCCTACACATACAAATCCGATCTGATACACGAATGTGTACACAATCTAAGGCAATTGGGACGCAATAACCAACTTTGCAATGGGTCCCAAGTCACCAAGGAATCGAAAGAAATGAAAAGGCAGATATGCTGGCCAAAGAAGTAGCGAACATGTTCATTGGTCCTAACCCTTTTGTGGTCTCAGAAAGAGCCACATAAAACAAGCAATTAAAACATGGGGGGATAATCAAAAGGCCTCGTACTGGGAAAGAGTCCCAGGTCAAAAACCGGCGAAGGCACTCTTATTAGGCTCGCCAGGACAGCAAAAATTGCGCTATCGTTCAGCAAAGGAGACCTTAGATTACTGGCAGGATTTTTGACAGGTTATGTAGCCCTAAAATATCACCCATTCAAACTAGGAGAAGTTGAAGATCTAAATGTGTCGTCTATGCCAAGAAGACCTGGAGGCGGCAGGACACATCCTATGTGTTGCCATCAGTCGCACACGATACGACATTTTAGTAGCCCATTGCTCACACATACTGAACTAAAGGAAAAGGATCCTGGAGTAGTATTAAGCTTTATTAAGGGTCTCCAACTATTCTAACACACAAGAACATTTTGTTACAATAGATCTATTAATGTCGTGGTGCCATGGCCCGACTGTAAAAATAATAATAATACCATATTTTTAAATTTCTCCATTTCATACTTTTCTAAAACTTTTTACCTATGAATTACTTTGAATTACCCCATTATCCAATTACCCAATTATCCAACAGCAGTCAAACTGCTAATTACAGGATTACATACATAAATACATTATATTACATTATTACATATGAGAGGTTATATAAAATATCGAAACAAAAAAACAGGAAAAAAAAGAAAGCATATGAATTACATTGCAAAATGTATCAAAAAAAGTCTATTAAATTATACAATAACACAAGAATTAAATTAACTAAGGATTTTTTCAAACTTGTTGTACAAAAGTGTTTTTAAAGAATTGAACGAAACATTAAACATACCAATATCAGCACAATATGTATTTACAGTTTGACACATACAAAGAATATGTGAGAAAGAGTGACATCTAATAGCAAATGAGGGAAGATAAAAAAGTTTCTGATGCCGAATACTTAAACGAGGAACGTAAAATCCCAAAAGCTCCAATAATTCCGGAGCAAGGAGCGTGTTGTTGATCAATTTGTAAATAAAAGAAATGTGTGAAACAACTTTGCGATGGGCCAATAAATTATAATCGAATTCTAATAGCAATTGGCTGTACGAGTAATTATGAGGCCAAAAAACGGAATGAGTGCGATAATACAGTGTTTTTAGAAACTTTCTTTGAACTTTCTCGATCATTTCGTTATATTTAACATAACCCGGGTTCCATACTACAGAGCAATATTCAAGCTTAGATATGATAAATGCATTAAAAAAACTTTTCAGCGCATTATTTCCCAAGCATTTTGTGTTTCTAGTAAGGAATCCAAGCATTTTTAAAGAGTAAATACATAACATATGTCATAGACATGTAAATTGAAATTTAAAGTTTACCCCAAGATCCTTGAAGAAGTCACATCTTTCAAGAGAAAAATTATTTATGGAAACGTTATTGTACGCTGTTTTCGACTAAAAGTCATGCATTTACATTTGTTCGTATTGAAGAATAGCAAATTATCCGAACTCCTTCTCCCGAGAGCATTTAAGTCATGTAAGTTGCAACAGTTCACAATCCTCAACACTTTCGATCTTGCGAAAAATTTTAAGGTCATCTGCATATAACAAACAACGAGATGAAATACAGTTGGTTATGTCATTGACAAAAATTAGAAAAAGTAACGGTCCTAGCACGGAGCCTTGAGGTACGCCAGTTCATGATGTATACTCGCAGGATGTAAAGCCCCGGTACTCAACATAATTGGTAAGCTCAGATAAATATGATCGGAAAACTTCAATCAGATTTGAAGAAGCACAAAAACTATCTAATTTATGTAAGACTAAGTCATGCTGAACAGTGTCAAAGGCTGTGATGAAGTCCGTGTATATTGTGTCAACTTGATATTGTTCGTCCAACGCATCAGATACAAAGTGTACAAAGGAGCATAAATTAGTAGCAGTTGATCGACCCTTACTGAAGCCATGCTGGTGAATGGAAAGCTGATTGACAACGTCATTATAAATGGGCTTATGGAGCACAACTCGCAAAATTACAAACAAGGGACATTGGTCTATAATTTTTAATTTCGTTTTTGTTTCCACATTTAAAGATAGGGATTATCTTTGAGCGTTTCCAGCAATCAGGGAACTTCTTTTGACGTAATATTAAATTTAAAATGTGTAAAAGTGGAATTTATAAAACGTATTTGCAATCTTTAATAATAAACGCAGGAACTGAGTCGGGACCCATTGACAGATTCGATTTTAATGAGTTTATTGGGCATAGTACATCATTTTCTGTAAAATTTTGGATCATCAATAAATTTACACCAAAGAAGTTATCATTTTGACATACTTTAACAGTGTTAACAAAAGCCCATGAAAAGTGGGTAGCAAAAGCACTGGCAATCTGTTGAGGAAAGTCGATATGTTGTTCGCCACCATACGCCCAGGGAGTTGTTTGACTCTCTCACTTCCGTAATATAATTTTGGAAATCACGTGCAATACTAGAACTAACGAGTTTCCTGTATTCCATGAATTTATCCATATAAACCTTAACCCCACTAGATCTAGACATTTTTAAATAATGACGTTTTATTTTAATTAGCCGTCGTGTTTCAAAAGAAAACCATGTTGGAAAGAAACTATTTGACGGAACGTACGTAAGAATACACTGAGTGAAATAATCATTGATTCTGTTATATAATACGTCACATGCCATATCGACATTGTTGCAGTTTAACACGGAATCCCAATTTACTCTAGAAAACAAATTGTACAACTGTAGGTAATCAGCACGCTTGAAATTAAATTTTCTAATTATCCACCACACAAGTAGTCCAACAATTGTTGATATATAGAATGTGTAGTTTTTATTATTTATTAATTTGACAATGTCCTTACTACTACTTTTAACTCGAGCCTGAAGATGGGACGTTAGTCCCGAAACCGGTCGCTCTTTTCTTATCAAATTTTGAGTTATTGTGAGAAAGTGGACTTTTCTTTTCCTCCAACTTCATGATGTATTCCTCACACAGAGCCGCATTGGATCAATTATGAAATAATTGTTCATAGACAAATACGGGTATAGAGGGAGGTATGTATGTAGCAACAATATGCATAACTTTTCCACTAACCATTAATTTTACACAGAGTAAATGAATATTATATTCTATTAGATCTGCATCCAGATCTATATTTACTTTATCATAAGAAAATTAAGATTTAATTCCAACAAGAACGCCACCACCACGACCGACCCCACGGTCACATTTCAACACCACAAAATCATCACTGAACAGTTCAGAATTTAATAAATTATCAGTAGCCCATGTTTCACTCAATATAACAATCATAATTATCGCAAGACAGAAGATTATTGTAAAAGAGAAATGTTTTTGTGTTCAATCCTCTGACATTTTGGTAATAAATGTTTAAGTTTGATGCTGACTATTCGACTCCATCAAGTTTTTTCTTATAACAATTTTAGGCAAGCCATTAAAATATTGAAGCGCGATACCCTCACCCTTGGCCCTACGAAGACGAAATTTAGACATTGTTTTATTTTTCGTATCTATTTGCTTAATCGACAGATACCTGGATGTGAAGATATTCCTCTTGACAGGATAATCCTTCAGAAGTTTACTCTTCCGCAGCACAGATGAAACTTCCTCTGCCGAATGCAACATTACCTTTAAAGGCCTGTTCCTTCCAGCATTCCTAACCGACCCAAGTCTAAAAATCTTAATGCCATCCAACATGAAAGAATTTTTTTATTATTAATAAAAGGATCAGAATTTAGTAAAATCACTTTCGTCAATTAAATAATATACCTATGCATATCAAAACATACTGGTAGGAAATGAAGAATATCACATTCCATTTATTTTATACGTTTATTTCAAGTGAAGCATTATAATTTATAACACTGTGTAATGTATATTAAGCAGCTGTTAAAGCATTGCTTATATGTTAAGAGGAACAATTTATTCTAGGGAAATCGAAATATAGCTAGGCTTTCAATACATATATAGCAAATTTTACTTTCATACAAAAAATGTCTCCGCAATTGTTTATATCTTAATCATTACTACTAGAAGATTTCATAAATAACTGTTTCAGGTTGTTGATTTACTAACACACATGCATTATTTAATATCATGTAAATAAGGACACACATGAACCATATTTGCCAACATCGGTTTACAGAAATGTGTCGATTTCCTGGAACACAATGGAATAGGCGAGAAGGGTCCTCCGGCGTTGTGACCTTCTCGAACGTGAACCATGAATCAAGGGGAGATGCCGGGGCGTGGCCAATTGGTTTTATCGACCTATGAGATTCTTTTCGAGCTGTTGCCTCTCTAAACAGGCCGGGAAAATATGGCGACCCTCATTTAGTAGTCTGCTTTCCAATTTGCCTATTATTTCTATCTATTGGAATCGGACCTGCTCTCCCTCTAAAAATAGATTTTCTTAGATAATGTTTCCTTTGTCTCGTGTCTGCGGGCTGTGGATGCTCCTCGGTGCTAGGTCATTTTGTTCTGATAACATTTGTATTGTTGAAGGAAAAATAATACTACGTCGTATCTCCAGGAAATTAATTTTCTGTATATGACGATCTGACACGATGGAAACAAGGAAATTCATTCACAGAAGCATATTCTTGTGCGCTAAAGATATTTAAAGAGAATTCTGTTGATGGAAGAAATTATTTGCAAACTTAAAACTAAATAAATTACACCAGAGATCTTCTGTACACATACTACTTGTGTGGTTTATATTGAATCAAGCCACATACATATGCGCGAGGAAATACAATATGAGCATAAAAGAATGTAATCGAGAAGGCTTTGTTGTTTTTTTTAATTATTTTTGATGTTGGTCCTGAGAGCTAAATCCTTCAAATTACGTTTGACCCTTACTGACAAGTTTGACAATTCAAATTACCGTTGATGTTTATTGATGTATGTAAAGTTTAAAGCATATTTTATTTATCATTGAAAGCTATTTTAGTAATGGACAAAAGCAACAGAATCAGGAATGGTCTTATTCTATGCAACAACTATGTTTTGATGAATTTCGTCTTCAGTTTCCACATTTTACAGTATCATATCTTGATTTACATCAAATTATTCGCTGCGTTCCTAAATTTCGTGAAACTGGTGGTGAGGAAACGGATAGGTCGTTCACCCAAAAAGTCAATTAGAAAGCTTTCATATGAAACAAACTTTATCATACGGTGCTTGTCAGCATATTTTTAGAAAAGATCTCGAAAATATCCTTATAAAATTCGTGCTAGTACTCAAGCCCATTGATAACGCAGTGAGAGTGCAATGCCTACTACAATTGGTTTGAAAATCACAGGAATAATGATAACATCCTTGGCAAATCCTTTTCATACGAAGCTTGGTTGCACCGAACTAAGGGATGGATACTTCCAACAAGACGACAATTACAGCTCATAAAACACTACAATGAACCTCATAGATGAATATTTTGATAACCGTGTACACGCAGAGAAATGGTTTCTTGCATCAAGAAAATAGATTTTCTTGAAATTTTATTTGGATTAAATAAATATTTTCTTAGGTTAGAAAATCAAGTAAATCCAAGACAGAAAAATGTTTCTTCCAAGTAAATCATTTAGTTTTGAATTGAAAAAATATTCATATTAAAGGTAGGAATGAAAAAAGGGTCCAGATCTCGCACAATTCTATTGAGAAATTAGGCGACCGGTTTCGTGTTCAAAAATCATCATCAGGCCAGCTGCAAGGATACTCAATAAAAGAAAAATTACAAGAAAAAACCTAAAGTTAATTATTAAAATTAGGAGCAAGTGAATGAACTAATGGAAAAATTTATTTTTTATAGGTTACAATATAATTAAATTATTTCTTTAATAATCTGATTAAATACGGATTACTTTTATGTAGTTTAATAATTAGTGAGTTAATATTGAAGTTTGTTTACCTCCTTTTTTAAATGTTATTTATTATATATATATATAAAAGAAGCTATAGTTAAATCAGTACACGTGGTAAATACATAGTAACAAAAAAAAAAATATTACATTAACCCGTATATTTTGAAAATGTTTATGAAACGTTGTACGTTAAAGGTTATATCATTTGTATGGGTAAGTATTCCGGTTTCTATCGTTACTATTTAAGACGGCATGACTATCTCTTGAAAGTAGGTGGTGCCAGGAAATATTTCAGTGCTGGTTTTGAAGGTTAATGGCATAAATTGAGAGATGAATAGTAATGTGGGCAGGAGCAAAAAGCGTTAGTTCCTTTTTCTTCTCATATTGTTTTTGCCGGTAGTGATTCCATCAATATCGTGAGTTATTTATTAACATTAACTTGGTTATTGCTTCTAAGCGTTTTCTTCATGTGTACTTCTACATTAAGTTCATTTTTGTTTGAACATTATTCTGTAGATAACATCTACCTTAGCCATTTTAAAATCACAAGCAATGAGAATAATTTACTGCATTATGTACGGATATATCGTACTGTTTTAAACATATAAATAATATGCACTTCAAGATTTCTAAGTAAATAAATGCTTTATTTTATGAAAATGAAACAATTGATTTATAAACAATACCTAAATGCCTTCTAGAATTAGGAAAACTATTTGCTATCCTTAAGAAAATATTGCTTTGTGTTATAACGGCCATTTACTTATACTAAGAATCGCTTTCTTCAAATTTTCTGTAAGATTTTCTTGAATCAAGTTAACAAATGTCAAACAAAGAAATACAATTATTTCATTACAAGTGGACAATTATTTAATTATAAGTGGAGAAATAAACGCTTGTTTTGATTTAAAACAGCTATTGTATTATGGATAATTGAAACAGTAATTGTTTTGAATTGAGGCGAACAGCCTTGATACAAGTAAACGTTTCTCTGCGTGTATAAGGTTAGAAATTGGAAATTGTAAGAAAACTAGTTGATCTGCAATGAAATATCGTTTTTAAACCACATAAGTTGATAAAAAACCATCTGTTATCATAGGGAGTCGTTAATATTTTTTATGAATAATTAATATGTCTGCCTTTAACTTTTTAATCTATTCACCACTAAACCAACTAAAGTTTTGCAAAGATGTGTGCTAACGTTTCTCGTCCCAAATGTCATTTATAAGGTCAGTCTTACTTGCAAAAATTTCTTATCACATTCAAGTCCGGTAATTCAGCAGATCTGCGACTGCCCCAAGGCAATGAGCACTGTAATGAAGGATGGTATAGTCCAAATTACAGGAATTTTCATTCTTCATTAAATCGCGCTCTAAAATTTTGTATGGATTTGTTACAAAGTTTAAATGTAACATTTGTACATGTCCAGTCTCACCTCATTACACTTCCGCTATTTATTTTGTGCCAACAGTGCATACGTTATTCCCTCATTCCCAAACATACTAAATAAAACTCGTCAGAGAAAATTATCTGTGACCAGCCTTTAAATATACATACATACATTCACTATAACGCTGTAAAAACTATTTTCTTTGATGAGTTTGTGGTTGGCTCCTCAATAATGAATACTTTTTTGGTTTCTTCGTTAACACCCAAAGTGATTTTAAGCTTCCTATCACGGTAGTATAATTATTTTTTCACCTGTTAACTTTTTAACTTATGAGACGATTTGACAGCTAGTCATACGCCTATTCTTCTTGGCAATATGTTTCATTAAGCAATTGCATCTAACCGACGCTTTCTTTTCTCTGTCACTGTTTTCTCTGGAAGTACTCGGTTCCGGATAATTTTCTCTTTTTAACACATTTCCAACGAATTTATGGTAAATTTTTAAATGTCAAGCGATGGTGCCGATTTTGCCTTTCATTGTACCGGACAAAAATCTTAATGCACACTTTTTGTGATAAAAAAATGATTATTGATGTTATTACTAGAGCAACGCAACTGCGCTGAAAGCCAGTGGCGGACGCATAAAAGTTTACACAAAATAAATTAAATGGGATACGTGCTCAAACACTTACCGTTTTAAGAGTCCTCCGTGAAATCACAAACTGGATAATGTCTATTTAATATTTGTAACATTAGATATGTTTCCAAAGTTGTTTCGGCAAAGTGAGTGCGGCGTGAAGAAAAAGTGTTTTTGTATGCCGAAAACGAACGTTCTACATCTAGTGACGTTATATTTGCGTAAGTAAAATAATCTTTCAAATAACTTAACGGTTCTGTTGACGCACCTTCACAAATTTGTCTTAATGTGCCAAAATCAGAGTCTTTATCTAAAACACTTTCAAACCTTTCCAAAACACAAACATTTCTTACGTCTTCTATCGCGCATAACTGTGCGTGAACATGTTGCACTATTTGCAAAGATTCCACTAACGATACCGAAGAATTTTGTAGTTTTTCTATCGCATCCGCTAGTCCCACGTAATTGTTCTGAATAATTTCCAAATCTGTTTTAACTTGACTATCTTGATATTTCAAGCGGCTTACCTTGACAGCCGCAGCTTCCTTTAGGTCGAATTCTAAAATCACGTTCTTTATATTCTCAAATTATTTGAGATAATAAAATGCAGCCTCTAACCATGTTCCCCAACGAGTAAGAATAGGTTGTGGTGGTTCAGGAATACCGGGGCATGGTCTATGAAATTCCCGAATACGTTTTGGGGATTTTACAAACACAGCTTTTGTATGTGTTTTTAGAGCGTCTACCTCGGGATAACATTTTCTGATACTATCTGCTACGAGACTGAGAGTATGAATTTTACATGTAATATGCAACAAGTTGGCACAATGTTTTTTAAGAGATCGACCTACAGCAAGCATGTTTGCGGCACCATCACTCATAAACATCAACAGTTGATTTGTTGAAAGTTCAAACTTTTCCAATGTATTTAACACCAACATTGAAATTACTTCGGCAGTGCATTGTTGTATTCGTCTGGAAGCTAGTAAAATTGAGGGTGACGGTCGATGTGGTTCCATTGTGCGTGCCATTACATTAACCACAGAATGTTTTTTACGATCTGTTGTTTCGTCCACACATAACCACAGTTTTTTATCTTGCAACTCCGATTTAATTCTTTTCTCGACATGCTCACGAGCAGACGGCACAACTCTCTGTAATGTTCTCTCACTTGGTAACTTAAAGTCCGAATATTCATTCCAAAACGAGACGTATGCTTTCTTCCTCAGTAAATGAAATGGTAAATTACATGCAATAAACACATAAATTAAATTTAAATTTGTCATAATCTCGTGTGGAATTATTTTTTTGAAACATGTCCTGCACTATTTACGTGCCGTAGACAATCACTTTTCGACCAACACATTAAATCTATTTTACACACTACACATTGAATTTTAGTGCCATCACACTTTAAATCAGGCATTTCTGCAATAAATTCTCTTATTGTGTCCAACTTTGGTCGTTTTCGCGACGTAGGAAACATTTTCAAAACAAACTTAGAACTATGATATAGTATACGACAGCGTAGGTGCATACACAACAGATCCGCTTTCGAGTCGCAGTTATACTGACGCTTATACCGAATTGTCAAGGCCGTGTTTATTTTGTGTAAACTTTTATGCGTCAGCCACTGGCTTTCAGCGCAGTTTGCGTTGCTCTAGTTATTACAGACGAAAGACAATTGGAATTTACAGAAACCTTTGAAATTAAGGAAACTTGCAATAAACACACAAAATTTGTTACGTAAAAATATTAATTAACTCTATTTATTAAGTGATTTTAATCTTAATACACTGAATGTTTCTGTATTTTATGTAGGTTTTTGAAGTTGACTTTCAAAGTTATTTCAATGTATTAAAAAATAAACATAATGAAGTGTAAATAATGAGCCATATTTTGTGACCTCGGATGCAATTTTGACATAAATACAATGAGCGCACTGCTGACTTATATTTGTGATAGCTTTAACAGACCTCTGAGGTCATCTACACTAAGTTTCCGCATTACTGTTTGAAGAGGAGAAACTCTTTTATTATGAATTTATGAAAACAGTTTATTCTTTATAAAAGTTTTTGCTTACGTAAGCGGGGGTCACTTTGTGGTTAGCGAGTGTCTTTGTGATTCATTGAGTTTATGTTTTTTACAGCTGGTGCCAAGCGCAAAATGTACAGAAACTTGCAACTATAGCATTTCTTAATCTAATACATGGTGCAATCTGATGGCCATTAAGCGAAACTAATTTTGTCGGTCGGTCCTGAGCGCATTGTGTTAAAACGCAGCTTTTTCAGTTTTCGGAAATTTTGCTAAACTTTCTCCTATACACAGTTTCACGTTTGCTAGATAACCACAATAGGTAATTATTTTTAACAGTATGACTGGTAGCTATAAAAATATGTATTTTGATCAAGGAAGCAACAAGAGAGAAAGAAAAAGAAAAAAATACAAAAACCGAGAAAAGGGAAGATGCCAGATCCAGCAGAAGAAGACATCGAAATAAGCGATGATGATGATTACTCTCTCCATGATCAAAGTATGATATTCCGGGTAGAAAGATCAATACCAGTACTTCACCAGTGCCCGGTAACACGTGGTGTCAGTTATGGAAAAGTCAATAAAAAACTGGAAATGGTGAAAGGTACCAGATGATATAATGTACAAAAAAGAAGGTATTCAACTCCTTAAATCCTTTGCTAACCGTGGAATTCTCCGTGTGCCAGCTATGACCTAGATTTTGTTTCCCATTGTTAGTGTAGTGTTTAATTAGCTGTAAGTATACTAATTATACAGTAATAAAATATGTATATCACAAAGTCACCCCGCATTGCGGAGTGAGTTTGTGACTGTTTTTTCTATTTTTTTTTTTATTAATTCCTAGAGATTGGGTTTTGGAAACATGTTAGTATATTAAAGGAAGGCGGAGGAACAATTATTGGCGGTTAAGTTTCTCTCTGTGCCCGCATTTAGGCCGATAAGAATAAATATGTTCAAAAACTATAGTCAGCTTCGCTTACGTATTCTGAAATTCACAAGTCCTAGAATTTTGAAATAAATTTCTTAGTATTCCAGTTTTTGAATGCTATTAACATTGTACTGTCTACTTGCTTTAATCGTAATGCTTTCCATGTCTTGTTGATGGCTGTAATGTGTTGATATCTTTATTTGAATGAAACAAAATAAGATTAATTATTCTATAATTTCACCACTTTGCATAACGCATAACGCCTCTCTACATCGAAATTTCTTATAAGTTTTGTTAATTGTAATAAGTGTAATTTTGACAAAAACTCGAAATTATGCAATGCAATATTGGGAAATTAATGATGGTAACAGTTTGCCTAATCTAACGCACGAACAGTTTTATTTGATGAAATGGAATTACAAAATAAATTTTAAAATTCACTGGGCAACTGACTTTGTGATGGAATAATTGTGTTTTCAATAGCAATACGTTGGCAAAAAGAGAAAAAGGTGCCGGTAGAGAAACAACCAGAGAAAGCTTTAATTGACTCACAATCCATATACGAAGATAGAGCGCATGCATACCTACTACACTATATAGAAGAAGATACCATCGGTTTCAAGATGGAGTCGCTAGGGGTGGCGCGCGTGCATCTGAAAATTTGTTACCCGAATCTCGTAACTGCGCAATAGACGAGATATTGACCGGTTTATTTCCAACTAGTCATCCATTCCCCCAGTCACGGACGGTGGTCGTGCCCCAATGCTTATACGATTAAGCAGGTTCAAATTGTCGCCGCCAGAGCCGGCAGTTACCCGACACACCGCGCCGCGCCGCTTAGAGCCTCTCGTTTTGCAATGATTCCTCCAACTCGTTATTTCTAATGATGATAGCGTTGATGCTGACCCGTATATTGGGCCATCTTTCTGGGTAGATGTAACACACATATTTGTGCACGTATTTCGAACTCGTAACTATGTCGTATTAATTGATTTTTGTTGATCACGGACTTAAAAGTGAATGGATTTTTTTCTTTTACTAGTTCGTTTACCGCTAAGTTTAGAACAGATGAATTAACTTTTACCGTTAAGCTTTTCCTGTCTTCTCCACCTTTCCAGTTAATGTTTCTCTCGAAAACTACTTCCTTTCCTTGTTTATTTCAGCTTTTTGTTATAGCATTACAGGATATAAAGCCATCTCTGAGATAACATTATTTCCCATGAAATTGCCATATATTTTATTGCTAAAAGACCCTTTTTAACATGATTTAAACTCGCTCATCATCTCATCGTTTATATTTGAAACATGCATTTTTCTTGCACCTAAGAAAAACTTTATTTTGTATCATGAACTACTGCATACTTCTGGTACGTAGGCTTCCGCGGTCGTCAATTGGAAACTAAGAAGGTAGTACTTCTTGGTTTCCGGGCTGAAGCCGCGTCATTGTCAAATTCACACATGTGGTTGCTTCTACCGACGTCTCGTTCACACTCCTACGGGACATTTTCGCGGCTTCTGTTGCTGCTGCTACTGCACACGGACTGGCGATTATTCATTCCGGAGCGATTTATATGGACTTGTTTTGGGTCAATGTTGGAATTTACACATACGATATAAGAAGTAGCCATCTTCGCGATTGTAATCGTTGAGGTGTTTGAAGATCTCTATAGATTCACTATAATAGTGAGGGTTGCAGACAAGATGTGGGTAGAGTTGAATTGGATTTGATCAAAATAACTTAACAGAATGTACTACAGTATTGTAGGAAAAATATTGCAGCAGCCATTAATACAATTGTGTAATCCGACCGCAGATTTTTGTTAATTATTACATCCGTGACAGATAATACTTCATAGTTATGGCCAAGTTTCTATTGTACTGCTTCATATAAATGTATAATTTTTTTCCAACAATGTTTGTGTCGAGACGTGCAGGACAAGATTGTGGAAATTTTTTACATAAAACTTCCTAATTACTAAAATTAGTGAGTTTATAATTAAATCATCACTTATCTGTACAGACGATTTTAGCATATGTTTATCATTGAAAGTGTAACACACATTTACAGTTAAAGGGGAGTACTGCATTTGAATATTGGATCCAAATGGTTTCTAATATTAGTATTGTTTGGTTACCATGACAGCAGTAAACAAAACGTATTGTTAATATTTCAGAATTTGTTAAAAATACACATGAAATATATTACATTAATTTATTTTTAAATGGAGATAACGTAGTAATGTATAAAATGTTCAATTTTAAATAGTAAAGTAGGTACTTGGTTTGCTACTTATCGATTACCCTGCATAATACGGAAATAATTTTGGAAGATACTCTAGGATGGGATGAATGAAGTTGGCCCCGCATTTTCGATTTCTTGTGGGACGTTTTGTGCTGATTTGTGCCATAAACATTTTATTTTGTGCTCATCTCCTTCTCGAAATAATCGAAAATCATGATCACGAGAACAAGGGCCGCTCAGACACTTGTTTAGCAGCCACCGTACCAATTTTCCAATTTTTTAAAATTTGATAACGGCAACATTTTGTTTTGATTTGAACTACAATAGTTTGGTTTTTTAAAACCCTAAAGATTGATGAGGTGGCTATTGAGTATTGGGTCCGCGCCAACACTCATTCACAAAGACCTCGAAAACCGTATGAGCACAAAATTAAATTTTTACGGCACAAATCAGCACTAAACGAACACAAAATGTTGCTATTATCAAATTTTCGAAAATGCAATGATTGGTGGTCGCTAATTAACGACTGAGCAGCACTTATTCCCGTAATCTTGCGTTTCGATTATCTCAACAAGAAGATGGGCATAAAATAACATTTTTACGGAACAAAACGATAGCGTGATCAAAGTTTTAAGAAGTGAAAGTTCGGGGGCAGCATAAAGCTGGACCCAATTTTCAATCTCATATACTTCGAAAATGGAATGATGACAAAGTAACATTTTTACGGCACAAATCAGCACAAAGCGTGGGCATTTTCACTTTTTAAAAAATCGCGGGGCCAACTTCACGCACCCTCCTGGACGTCTATCATGTTATTTGAAAATTTTAACTTTCTAGTATGGGAAGGTGGGGTAAGATGGCGAGGTAGGTAAGATAACGAACGCTCGTTTGGGCAAAATGTAAAACAGATATATAATCGGTGATATTTACATTAGCGTTCTAGGGTTGCTTAAGCGTAACTACCAGAAACTAGATGACGCTGGAGAATGAATTATGGGCGTTAGGGCTGCTTGTCAAATTCTACCGCTAGTGTTATTATTTTCGGCTTTTTATATCGTATTTCGCGAAAATGGTAGTGAATTATCTGTTTCGTGAATCAAACATGAAAACATTGTTCAGTATGCTGCCGGGGACAAGTTGACGAATTTGTCATCTTACCCCAACTGAATACTGGGTTCGTCGTCTTAGCGAAAAGTTAATTGTAGTATTTATTTGTCAGATGCCTCGTACCTACAAAAGAAAAACTGATCGACGGAAGTGGATCGACAATAGCACACATTCACTGACGAACAGCAGCGCCAGTTTACAAATTACATAAATGATTTGAACCAAAAAGCTTTTGGTTTGACATCTACTGAGTGCAAATCAGAATAACCGGAAAAGACTGGCTGTTCGCATTTATAAAAACTTACCGAATCAGTCTCCGAACACCAGAATCTACATCTCTTTACGCACGTTTAGCTGGATCTAACAAAGTAGAACTTTTATCAGTTTGCTGCGGGACCTAAGGCTGAATCACAACTTTGGTCCAGACAGAATTTATAATGCAGATTAATCTGGCTTATCTACAGTCCCTTGCAAAATACCAAAAGTTCTATCACCTACATTAGAGAGAAGAATCGCCAAAGTCGCGTCGGGTAAACGAGGGCGAAATACAACTGTGGTTTGCGCCATGAACGCCCAGGGTACCTTCATTCCACCATTCTTAATATTTGCAAGGAAACGTATGCGACCCGAGCTATTATTTGGTTGCCCACCAAATACGCATGCTATTGCTCAACAATAAGGATGGATGACTAAAGAAACATTCATTGAGTATCTTAGACGTGTCACCCGTTATGATTATCCGAATAAAGAAAATCCGATTCTACTCATAGTCGGCAATCATTCCTCCCACTTTTCCTTAGCAGCCGTGAATTATTGCCGAGAAAACAGCATTATTATGATAGGATTTCCACCGCATACAACTCATCAATTGCAACCGTTAAACGTTACCTTTTACGGACCTCTGAAAACATATTATGGGCAGACATGTGGCGAACAATCCTGGAAAAACAATCACTAATGAAAACATTGACCACATTTTTGGAGAGGCCTATCGAAGGGCAGCAACGGTAGGATTAGCAATGAAAGGTTTTGAACGGACAGGAATAGAACCATCCAATTTGGACTTATTCTTGGATGCGGATTCTTCACCTGCCGAAGTGTCGGAACGATCTGTATCCCTACGAACAAAGACTACGGAAACTCATAATTTACAAGATAGCAATTGAGATTCTTCTGACGTGGAACCATTGACTCAATTGTGAAATAATTTTAGTAACGAGGAGATCGAAATCACTGATTCTGAAATTTCTACCTCATAACGTAGAAATGGAAACCCGGCGCCAAAATCAAAGTCACCATGGAAAATAAGTCCTCTTCCAAAATATGATCTGTCAAACTCAGGTACCAGAAAGAAGGTAAAATGTCGCATTATAACTTCGACACCTGTCAAGAATCAGCTTGAGGAGAAGAAAAAAGAGCAGTCTGAGAAGGAATAGAGACGGGAAGAAAAGAAAAGGAAGAAAGTAAATGGAGTGTCAAATTTAATTTGTCTAGAAGCAGCCGTAAGAAACAAGTCGAAAAAGAGCTGTCTCAAAGATCCCAGTCGGATGTCAAAAATGACGAAACCGTAGCGTGCCCCGGGTGTTTTGAACCCTATATAGATCCACCAAGAGATGGATTCTTTGTGACCAATGCGACTTATGGTGACATGAAAACTGCTCATCGTATGAAGGTATTGGGCGGTTTATTTGTGATTTGTGCACACCTTGAGTGATTCGTCGTCTTTCCCCACCAGGTTAGCCATCTATCCAACCGTGGGGTAAGATGACGAAAATGCGTCGTTTTTTTTTTTTTCTTTAACTTGGTTTTATGGCAATAATATGCTACGTGTTTAACAGATTAGAATCATATTATACATTGGATATTTTTGCATTGTTTAATGTACAGAGGTTTGCATTCTACTTGTTTTTTTCCCTTAAGGTCGCCAACTTACCCCACCTTCCCCTATCAACGCAATGGGTGCAATTTTACAATTCTAAAAGGTTAGGATAACCAGTATTATTTCCGTTCTGTATACGAGCAACTTCTCTAAGAATTTCATGATCAAAAACTTATTATATTGTTTATCGTTCGAACAATTTTGTGGAGCTAAGAGAAACGTCATGTACTATGTTGGTTTCTCAGAGACAGCGGTTGCATTTTTCAGGGGTTATTTGGATCGGAGAAGACAGGTGGTGTCTGTGAATAGTTTTGTTGCAGATGAATTATTTGTTGAATTTGGTGTGCCGCAGGGATCGGTGTTGGGGCCGTTACTATATATATTATATACACTTGCTGTCTTAGTGGCCACTTGAAGTTCTGCAAGTATCATTGTTATGCCGATGATACATTAATATATCTAGAATGCGATACTGGGAATTTGCCGAAAGCGGTTGAGTCTATGGGGGCTGACCTGGAGAGAATTGTTGCCATAGCTAAACAGCATTGCCTCAAGATAAATCCATCCAAATCTGCAGTGATAGTTTTTGCAAAAAGAGTTCATGCACTTGTGGCCGGCGCAGTTGCCATTAGAGTGAGAGGAGAAGATATTCCTCTGCGGGCGGCGGTCGGGGTTGGGTTTCCAAATGGACGGTGATCTGCTGTTTCGAGAACATGTGTCGGGTATCATTAAAAAATCCTATATCACCCTTAAAATGCTATACACTAACAGACACTGTTTTAATACAAAACTAAGATCGGCGTTATGTGATGCCTTAGTACTTTCGCGTGCGGATTATGTGACGTTGTATATGGACCTTGTCTGGACTTGGCATCCCGCCGTTGTTTGCAGTTAATTCAGAACGCTTGTTTGAGATTTGTTTGCAATATAAGAAAGTATCAACATATATCTACCGCACTGCGTTGGTCTGGCTGGCTAAACATGGATTCGCGAAGAAAGTTGAATGAGGCAGTGTTCTTCCACGAGATCATTTTGGAAAGGACACCACCGTATTTATACAATAAGATTTCGTATAGAACCGATGTTTACAACATTAATGTACGATATAAAGACTGCATTTGCGTAAAGAAATTCAAATTAGAACTTTATAGAAGATATTTTTCGTATAACATAGCAAACGTCTATAATGCGATACCGTCGGAACTCCGGCAACTGTCGTTTCTTAGTTTTAAGAAAATGAAAATAATTCTTTTGCGGCAGCAGAACTAGGGTCTTGTGTGATCCGGACATTCAATTTATGTGATAATGTATTACTTTCAATTTTTTTTTTTTCATGTAGTTTTAGTTTATTTTGGTGAGAATTGAAAACCAGCATTATGCTGAAGACTGATATTCGCTCCTATTTGATTCTTATGTATTACGTTTATCTTTTTTTTATTGCATTATTTCTTTTGCTTTTTTTGGGTCAATAAACTTATTATTATTATTATTATTACTTGCAAGGAAACTTCCCAAGTTGAGCTTTTTACGAAAAATGCTTCATATAATGCATTTTTTTGCATCTTTAAGTCATTTTGCGTCGCATTTGGTTGGGAATACGTACACTCACATCATTACCACGACAAGGGGGGAGGCATTGACGTCACGACGACGTTGCGTCACGCGCTAACCCGGCATTTCCGAGCCGAGGCCTACGACGCAGGCTCCGGCGCGTTGTCGGAGGGTCTATTTTGCGTTCATGTACAACAATACCGAGCAAGACGGCGGCAACTGTAACCCACCTACCGGCTGGTTCTGCTGTCTTCTTGTTTTTGTCTCCGATGACACTATTAAGCATATTTTAGATGCCCGTCTCATTCGCGTCCTTGTTGCCCAGTTTTCTTGAGCACTGTTTCGCCTTTGTCGCGTTCCCACTACCTAACAGGTGGATCATAATTTTGGGGCGCCGCGGGACGTCGGAATGAATGTTGTGACGACTGTCGTCGGGAAAAACGGGTTCGTCACGGGAGAGAAGCGAACTGTTAAAGGTTGTGTTGTTGTTCATCCGTCGCATCAGGGCGAAAGTCATCGCAGTGGGGGTGACAAGACGATGGAGCCTGAGAATTGGAAAGTTTGATAAAGCAGCGCGCACGAGTGTTTTTCCTGTCTTATCGATAATAGATTATTTATCTCGTGCCACTATAATGGTAGGTTCTGTTTTTCTCTTGTTTTTCTTATCGGACACAGTTACCATTCGACTATTTCGTTTCTAATCGTTACGCGTCTTGAATTGATTTTCTACTCGAATGTTATATTCTTATATTACATTTTTTTTTTAGTTTTGTTACTGGTTGTTCGTATTTCGTCATATTGCATAATTTTATTTTTAATGTTTTCTGTTGAGTTATTATTGAAAGTATACCTTATTCATTTTATAAATTTTCATTTTTTTTAACGTGGTGATGATTTGCAGTTTATACTGGTACCTTCTTCTTCCTTAAAAAAATACGTTCACTACACAAATTTTACAGTTACAATTAATGTCAATTTACCATTCAATTTTCTTATGTCTCCTCTTTTTTCTTACAGTTTACTACTTAGGGTAAGGCTGGGTAAGAGTACGCAATTAACCTATTTACGAGTTGCAGCAGTACTTCATATCCTAAAATAATTATGAAATTGTCTCGGTCGAATTGCGTATATTAATTTTATGTAGGTGCGTATAAAGTATTGCATCAAGTGGAGTAAAGTACAAACGGTAACACATTTAGGTTTGATATTTAGCAGCGTTAAACTGTTTATTATAACCCACTTTTTGACATAAGTTTCACTTGTTTTGTGCAACTGGTGTTTGCAGGATCCCGCCATCTTGTTTTCTTTTTATTTAAATAGGAACACGGGTTTAACTTTGCATAATTTGAAAGGTATTTACTCCAAAAATACAGAAAAGTACAGGGTGGGCCAAATTGATTGTATTTCATTGGTATGCCTGTGATGGAGCATAGCTAGACAAAAACGAAGTACATAGTCACTAGCTAGTTTTTCAAGACAAATTAATTGGTCAAAACAGATTTTTGATATTTCGAGCGGTTCTCCAGTTATAAGCGAAAATCAAATTTTCATCAATTTCTGTTGATCGTTCTATCTTGATTAGAAAAAAAAATTATTAACATTTTCTGTAGATAACGTGATCCTATTTATTTTTCCGTTGACATTTGTCTTATAACCGTAAACAGTTAGGAGATATAACATAAACATTTTTTTAAATAGAAACAATAATAGGCGATGGTTCCATTAAAAAGATTATTTTACCAGTTTTCATTATATTTTGACTGATTTTGCAAACTTATATTTTCCGAACGGCAAAGTATTAAGTTGCGGTTTTCACCATTGAGTTTTATGTGAGTCCAAGTATTTTTTATGGCTTTTATGAATGCGTCATTCCTTCTATAAAAACCGATATAAAAATGGTATAATTTGGCAGACCCGATACTGGATTTTTTCAATGGAACGCTTTATTTATTCGCAGAAATTTGAAACGGCGCTTCTTTTAGCCATTAAATATTGTTTATAAAATTCAAATCAGTTAAGAAATAACAGAGATAAACGTTTATGAAGATACCACTGCAAAATCAGAAATGGAAACAATAGCGTGCCATAACTGACAGCAGAATAAACAAAATTCCAAAACGTCAAACTTCCTAACGAATCCGTTAGTGTGTGATTTTGTTGATAATGGGTTTCACGAGACAAGAAAAATCTCAAACAGTACTGCTGTATGCACTGACCTGATCGTTAATTCAAAAAAGACGAAGTTTTAGAACACAGTTTAATAAAAACCCACCGGCTGCAAATACCATAAAAACTTGGCATAACAAATTTCGAGAGAAAATCATCAATTTCTAGAAAAAAGAGAATCCCCATGTCTTTAAACCAGATTTTGGCTGCATATGAACTGATTCAAAGAAACCACAAAATGTTAATCCGAAAAATGGCATCCCACCTAGAGTTGGATAAAACTAACATTTTCAGGGTATTGAAGGTACTAAAACTAAAACCATGTAAACTTCAACGTTTGCAAAAATTTAAAGAAATGGACTACCTCAACAGAATGTTGATGTGCGAAACACTGGTAGATTTGTTTAGAAACAATCGACATGTGGCGATGGTTATATTAGATGAGGCTACATTCCAGTTGAACGGTAGAGCAAATCGTCATAACTGCAGGATTTGGAGTCAACAAAACCCGAGGATCACGAGAGGGATTTTCCCAAAGCTAATATTTGGTGGGGTATTTCTCGCGACAAAATTTACGGTCCTTTCTTTTATTCCGAAAAAACAGTTTTCGGCAATAATTACACTGACATGTTAGAAAACTTCTTTTATCCACAATTAGAACAAGATGGCGTTTTAGAGAATCCCTATTTTTTCTTTCAACAAGATGGCGCCCCTCCCCATTTCTTTAATATTGCTACAGAATCTGTTTATGCAAACTTTGGTAACATCTGGATTGGTAGAGGAGGGTCAATAGAATGGGCGCCTCGGTCTCAAGACCCTACAGTTCTTGACTTTTTTCTGTGGAGCTATGTTAAGGAAAGAGCATATAATCCACTTCCGGAAAACATCTTTGATCTAAAACACAATATTCGGAATGTTATTGAAAATATTCCAATGGAAATGCTAAATAGAGGATTTGATAACTTTCTGGTGAGATTAAATATCTGTATACAGGAAAACGACAGGCACATTGAACATTTATTATAGAGATGTACGTACATACTTCTAAATGATTTTTTTGTTTATAGTTAATTGTAGTGTACCATTAAGCTGTAAGTAAATGTAATGTAACTATGTTTATTCTTCTGTCAGTCATGGCACGCTAGATGTCGTGTTGTTTTCATTTCTGATTTTACAGTGGTATCTTCATAAACGTTTGTCTGTTATTTCCCAACCGATTTTAATTTTGTAAATAACATTTAAATGTTGAAAGAAGCGCCTTTTCAAATTACTGCGAATAAATAGAGCGTCACATTAAAAAAATTAAGTATCGGATCTGCAAATTATGCCATTTTCATTTCGGTTTTTATAGAAGGAATGACGTATTCATAAAAAGCGATGAAAAAACTTGGACTCATATAAAACTCAATGGAGAAAACCACGTCTTAATACTTCATGCAGTTCGGAAAATATAAGCTTTCAAAATCAGTCAAAATATAATGAGACACCCTGTATATAGTTTTACATATTTATATAAAAAAAATAAGTGTGCCATGTATAAAAATGCCATGGCAATACGTACGTCAAGCAGTTTCTTTCTTTAATATTTGTGCAGTATTGCTTTCCGTTTTATAAATTACAGTTTTAAGAAATGCCACAGAAAATATCTACTGAGTATCCAAAATACTTTTTTTACATAATAATTTTATTAATTCTATAAATACAAAAAGAATTCATCACCATAATGCAGAAAGAATATATTTATAATACACATATAATCTTAATTTATCTCTGTAAAATATTTTAATTACATCAATTAATCTATCTTAAATGACATCAATAATAAATTGCACAAATGCTCAAATTGTTGTCCACCAAGTTCTAAGCAGAATTAACAGCATTTATTATATGTATTCTACTTATCTGCCTGAAAGCTGTCGCAGTTCTTTCGTTTAATATTTTTGCAGTATCACTTTCTGTTTCATAAATTAGAAACCCCACAGAAAAAAAAATTCTAGCGGATTAAGGTCTGGCGATCTAGCTGGCCATTTAACTGGTCCAAAGGTTCCGATCCTTTTGTTTGGAAAATAGTGGTTTAGAAATTGCCTCGTAATCAAAGCGTTATGGGCAGGAGCACCATCTAATTGGAACCATGTGTCAATACGATTTTGAATTGGAATGCTTTCAATGAATTCAAATAAATGATTTGTTAAAAGTGACGTGTAATAATGTGCTGTTAAGTTATTTTCATATGTAAAATAGTATAACTTGTGTCCTTTAATAAAACAACAGATGCCGAAACCAAATCTTGCTTGTCGACGAATAGGTCTCGTGGCATGTGGGTTTTCAGTACTCCAAAAATGACTGTTGTCATTTGGCCATTTCACGCTGGTTGACGGTAATTGACTTGATTCTGCAGGAAGTTAAAAGTATTTCTTCTTTTAACTTCCTGCAGAATCAAGTCAATTCAGGCAGTATGAATAGAAATTTCAACGAGTTAGAAATAGAATTTTCTAATTGGTTCCGAAAATGAGTTTTGCATTGCAATTTTCCTTATGTAATTAGATGTTGTATTTATCAAACTAAATAACCTATGAATAGCCTATTTCTAGTTTGAATTAAAGATTGTAAAAAATATATAGGGTGGTGCACCACATTCCAGTTGGTTTACTTACGAAAAACGGCAAAATATTTTTAAAACATTTTTGTTAAGAGCTATGTAGGTTCATTGGGAGCAAGTTTTAAAATTGTTTTGATACGTACAGGATGGCTCAAAAAGAAGTTACACGCCAAAGTTGTGAAAATTTTTTAGTTGAAGCATTAGACTTGTCGATTAAATAAAAATGATCCCTAAAAATTATACAAGGTGAACGAAAATATACTTTTAATTTGGATCATTAAAGTCAAATAACTTTCTTATATTAAATGGAACGCCTATGTTCATTAAAGTATTTAGATTATAGTTTTAATCATTTATAAAAAAAGCATTGTAATAATGAAAATTGTCTGTTAACTAATCCGTTATTATGGAAAGTTAACTCATCTGAAACGAGTACAAAACCTAAGAAATGTTCATCTCGTAGCTTTTCTAGAACCCAACCAAAATTCGAGTCGTCGGTCGTAATCTCGTATGCGGAGTTTCAATTGGAGATTCCATAACTAAAAATTCATCTTCTTTTCCGGTAATTGGCTTTTGTCGCTAATTTTTTTTTATAGGACACACCTGCTTTTCGGAAATCTTGGAACAGTAATAATGTGTCAGTTCCATCGAAGCCTACTTTCGTAAAATTAATGGCGAGAAATAAACATTCGAAATTGAAAATGCTAAATTATTAAGAAAACATAAGAATAAATGTAAGTATGCGAAACTTTAATACAATTCTATAAATGGTTAAAATTAGAATCTGAATACGATAACGAATACAGCATGTTCCATTTAATATAAGAAAATTATTTAACTTCAATGATAGTCCAAATTAAAAGTGTATTTTCGTCCAGCCTGTATAATTTTTAGGGATAGTTTTTATTTTATCATCAAATCTAATGCTTCGGCTAAAAATAAATACAATTAAAAATATACAGCTTAAATACGTAAGGCAGGCGCCTTTTAAATGTTGGTCTACATTTTCAAGGATAGTTAAATGTCTTAAAAACGGCTTGAGTTAGGTATAGGAAACATAACAGTAACTTGCCTTTATTTGGCCGGTACTATCAAAATATGCAATAATATACGGGGTATTCCATTTAAATTTTCCCAACTGTGGTAACTTTTTTTGGATCACCCTGTATATATCAAAACAATTTTATAAGTTGCTTTCAATTAACCTACATAGCTCTTGATGAAAATATTTTTAAAATGTTTTGCCGCTTTTCCTATGTAAACCGAAGCGAATGTGGTGCGCCACTCTGTATATAATATACCTCTCTAAGTTCATAATTTCTAGAATGAATTAATTGCATATATAAAACAAGCACGCGTTTACTACATAATTTTTATTATTCAGCAATATTTTTATTGTGAATTGTTTGTCAAAGATTTTAAGCACATTAATAGCTGTTGTAATGCCCGTTCTTTTATATATGGATGCAATGACGTCAGTGACATATCCTTGTTGATTTATTTGAGTTTTTGTCTCGTGATTTGATACATGGTTTTATCATAAATTATTCGGCATCCGATTTGATTGATTTGTATGCACCATCGATCACTCGATTGTGTATACTGGTTGTTGCGTACAAATATTTGTACAGTTATTGTGATGTAAGTGTAAGGTTTGAGTAAATGCTATTATAAAAATCGAAGTTCATTCATTCAAACCTGGATGGTTTTTGACTGGGTATTATGTATTGCCCGTTCTACTTGCATAATGCCGTAAAGTTGTAAAGCAAACCATATTGTGGCTTCTTAATGGAGCTGCAGTAGGTAACTGTTCTTAATGACTCTTCCTTTATAAGGATTGTCTTTTTTTATACTTATTATTTAATAATGAACATTGATGAACGCGCATGAACGGACGCAGTTACACTCAAACGCCGCTACATGGAGTTTGTTGGTGAACAATTTTCCATTGTTGTGTCTGCTTACGTTGGCCATTTTTTAATGGTCAATCTGAAGGAATAGTGTATTTGTATCAAGTGTGGTAAGGCTACTGCAGAAAGACAAAATGTAAAAAAAAGCATTTGGGGGCGACGCCTTGCATCAAACACACACTTATAACTTATGGCTTAAACGATTCAGAAGTGGCCGAAAATCAGTTGATGACGATGAACCTTACGGACGACCATCAACCGGTATCACACCAGAACATGTCGATGCTATTTGAAACACAGACGTGAATGATTGTTGGCAGATCATCCAAGACATCTGTAACATTGTGGAATTATCTTGCAGTACATGTCAGTGGATTTTGTCGGAAGAATTGAACATAAAAAGGATAGTAGCAAAGTTCGTACCGTGACTGCTAAGCGACGAACAGAAACAACGTCGCATGAACAGCTTTAAACTTCTTCTTCGGCAGATAAAAAAATGCTGTGTGCATTAGGATGTCCTTTATTTGCGCTCACCCCTCACATTTTTTACTTTTCATCATATTTACTCATCAAAATTCCATTTGAATAGAATGGCATTAACCCGTGCCGAATTGAATATCAAATTTGAATGCTAGGAATGAGGTTTTGTAGGATTAGTATAGATGTTATTGATTAGCATATGGTATCTAAATCGTTAAAATTGAATACATTTATGCTCTTTAAAATACATATTGGTTTCCAATTTCCTTATGAATACCTTCTTTTCAATATTTCCCTCTTGCAACCTGGTTAAATTCTTCGATGTTCTTGAATACAAAGCGCTTTTGCTTCTCATTTATTTTAATGATGACAATTTATGAAAACCTTGCATTAATTTAATACCTTTTTCAGAGACATTGACAGCTTCATATCCAATTTTACACAAAGAGAAGTATATCACCTTTCCATGTGTAGATCCTCTCTGTCTAAATTTGCTAGCATTTTAACTTTGGTTTGTACGTCTACGTCATCATCAAAGAGCGATAGAATAAACAACTCTTCTGATAAGTACCACATATAGTGACCAAAGTTCTTTAAAGCTACTCTCGAAATTATGGAATCTATATTTTCATATGATTTTAACATTTCTAGGAAGCAGAGATCTTGATAAGCAACTTCTACGGCAGCACAACAGAGAGACATCTCTTAAGGCATTTTTGCCTGTAATGGACAGTTGAAGTAATAACCCTAGGAAAGGAATAAAGTGCTCTTACCATCCGTCTACCTTGATGCTTCGCTCCAAGAGGGCGTATTCTTACTTTGTTTCCTGAGTCCCCTCCTGGAAGCTTTACAAGTTCAAGGTAATCACCTCTATTATGTGGTGTTTTATATCTCCTATTAAAAACACATGTTCCTTGGAGCTGCGTAATTCATGCGACATTATGTATCCGGAAACATACGAAAGGATTGAGAATCAATGGAAAACTGACGGCTCTGCAGCCGATATGAAGGGAAAGGAAACTCCAGGAAAATATGAGCGAAAGAGAAAATTGTCATTTTGAAGTGCTCTCATACTGAAATATGTGTGATATTTATCAATCTATGTCTGCAATCTGCACATACTGACAGCCCGAAACGTGCCTCAGCGCAACAAGTCTGGGCATGTTTTTCGCATGAGTTCGCGTTCCATTCGGCATACTTTGACATTAATAAAATATCGTACATTCATGTTTTAGCGCCATTTTAACAAAATTGGGGGGTGAGTGTGCCAAAATATCGAAATCGGAAAATAGACACCCTAATATGCTCTACATTTCCACTAGGTTTCACTAAAATCGGAATTTTACATTCGAGATTCCTTATCAGTATAAGTCCAGGGCAGCCTCTAAATACGCCTCTACACGAAAATCACTAACTTGCAAAATTAGTGTTTCTCAATTTAAATGCAAAGAAGGCCCTTTCAAAAAAAACATATCCGAATTAGCGTAGTGAGATACTTCTCACACACCGGTTCGCATCTCTTTTTTCTGCCCTATACACGTGACGTTATCAAAATTGGCAGACAGCGTCGTCTTTTGCATAATATGTTGGTTTTTGATCGAACACAGGTCCACATACACGACATATGCATTTCGAACCTCGTTCCCATTTCAGATAAACTGCTATTCACCTTTTTTCTAATGAAAAAATGTAGCTATCATTTGTTGGTTACCACCAACTTACAATTTATCTGCGATATTTATGTATTCTAATTTACGGTTGTCTATTCTGTTTGCATTAACATTGCATTAGCATGTAATTTTCATCCATTTTGTTGCACCTGTTGACAATTGGTTCGGCATTCACAAATCTGCATTTAGTGTTGCATGCTTGCTTATCTTATCGCTTTGTGTGATTTGCGCAACGGTTGAAAAATAAAAAAGTTACGCTTTGTTAAAGTGGCTATGCAGAACATGTCATAATGAGGTTCAACTAAAAATATGCTGTCATAAAGGTAAAATAGAAATAGAAAATTTCCATTATCATTTGAACTTAGTTTCCTCAATTTCAAAAATAATTAAGGCAAAGTGCTTTGGCATGAAGTTCAAAATGAAATACTAAAGTAGATATTTAAAAAATTAGAAATACATATATCCGCTGTCGTGTAGTTTGTTTTAAAATGACATCCGACGACGACGGTATCTTTAGTACTGTTGAATCATTCTGAATGCATTGTATTATAAAGACATGAAAATTATTTATTACTGACTCCTTTCACATTTGCCGACATCGACCGATTTCAAAGCTGAATATTTAGTTTTTATTATTTTCATTGATTTTATCCCCTATTAATGTAATGCGAAGTGTGTTGACTTTTCAACATGTAAATTATAATAAAAATCGTGATAAACGAAAGAGTACCTTTGAATAAATGAATATGAATATGACGGACCTTACACGATCAAGAATATTGACAATATCAGTATTAACAATACAACCATTAATCCTCGTGCTACCCAGTCTCAATATTGCCCCACCTTGCACGATCTATATTACTGATAATACTGTTGTCAGTAAATTTGTTCAGAACCTCTTTTTCTGCCTAACGAGAAAGGTGAACCTATGCGGTTTTGTGGTTTTATTCGCCTATTGGTGGGTTTTTTGCTTCCAAAAATGAATAATCGTAGAAAAGCTTAACATAGCTATTATTTTGGCGCTTAGAACTACTCGTCGCGTAAAATGCAAGCGCTGCATGAAGGAATGGTTGAAAAAGAGAGACGAATATTCTCGTCTAATGCTGTTGCAGGAAATTAGCCTCGTACGATGTTGAACATTTCAAAAACTACTTTGAAATGGAGGAAAGTACCTTTAAGAAACTGTTACAGCTTGTTGAACCGTTTTAGAAAAAAGAGGACACAAATATGAGAGAAAGTATAACTGTTAAGGAGAGATTACCCTTAATTCTGAGGTACTTTGCGCTCGTCCCCGACCGCTTCGATGTGGCAATCTTCTTCAATTCTGTCCTATAATTTGTTCTTAAACTGTTTACCTTTTTTTTACATCCTCCCTCTTGTTGGCCGCCGGCTTTATTTTCATTAGAAAGGGTATGAGCCGGTTAAGAGCTAAATTTCTTGTTGTCCTCAAATACATTGAGTTGGTTGGATTCCACAGTTCTGAGGATAATTCATATTGCTCGATAAAATATCGAAAGCTATCCTGTCTCGCTCCTTGGCGGGAAATTTGAAACGGGAACCGCTCAAGCACTTATGACGCCACGGGTCACGTGACATGCCCGAAGTAGGAGTGGTGGGGATAAAAAGTTAATCCGAACCTCCATATTAAATACATGGGATTTTGCGCCAGAACTGTCCTAGCTATTTCACTAATGTCGTCATCGCGTAGGTCAACATCGTTAGTCAAAGGGATCGGTCATTGTGAACTGAATTGAGCATTGATAGAAATATTAACCACTCTCCCCTACATGATCAATAATATTGGCAATATCCCCTCCAATTTCCATTATTGATGCCCGAATAACAGAAAATACGAATTTTCTTCAATACTCCATGAATATCGAACGACAACCCGCTTTTTTCACTTTACACAGTCAATATTATTGGCCGTGTAAAGTCCGCTAAAGACTTAATAAGAGATTTTATAAATGAATATCACGGGCTTATTTGGAGTTTTATTTCAGGCGGCTACGTTTCCCTGAAGCATCTGGCTTTTTTTTACAATACAGGGGCCCACAAGTTCTAATAAAACAGCAAATTTTCAGGGAGCTGTTCGTAAATGATTGACAAATGTGTGTGGATCTGAAAGTCTAACTTTTTCTCAATAAATTGCTACAGATACTATACTTCGCATTGTATTATTCATTCTCGTCTCAAGTTATATTGGCTGTTTTTTTTTCTTTAGAAATGTTCTTATGTGTACTCATACTACTGTTAGAAAAATTTCTGTATAGAATAAATTCATTCTCATTCATGTGTGGTAATCGACTAGATGTGGAGATATTCTTCAGTTCAGTAAAAAAAGAAGTACTTTGAAGGAGTTGCTAACAGTTTCAGTATATTTGCACTGTTTAACTGTTTGAGTTGCCTACCAAGAATTGATTATACTCTAACCAGAACTCATTACTCATTATTGTTAAAAGTTTTACTATATTAGAATTGGAGTTGAATCGACTTACAAGGAAACTGTTCCAACCCGGAGACATCGATTTGAATGAAACTTGGCTAAAGTGATGACCTCATAGCACTATGGAAAACCTCGTTGTCCGTTTCTGCTAAAAATGCCTTAAATGGGGTAAAACGAGGTATTGAAAATGGGGATGATTTTGGTTTTTTCTAAATTATTCCACAATTGCTGAAGATAAAAAATATTGGTGTATGCCGATGTATTGCATTATAAGAGCGCTATTGAAGTACGCACAAACAGCATTCGGGGTGAGAAAAATCACCCCCTTCCCGCCGCCCCATTGCCGTTAACGGAGAAAATGTGTATTTTTTATATGTACTAATTTAACTATAGTTTTTTTTAATATGTAATAAATAATAATAAAACAAGGAATAAACAAGCTTAAATGTTAACTCATTAATTTATTAAACTACATAAAATAATCCCTATTTAATCACATTGTTAAAGAAATAATTTAATTATACTGTAACCCATAAAAAACCTCGTCATTAGTAGAGCAACGCAACTGCGCTGAAAGCCAGTGGCGGACGAATAAAAGTTTACACAAAATAAATTAAATGTGATACGTGCTCAAACACTTACCGTTTTAAGAGTCCTCCGTGAAATCACAAAGTGGATAATGTCTATTTAATATTTGTAACATTAAATATGTTTCCAAAGTTGTTTCGGCAAAGTGAGTGCGGCGTGAAGAAAAAGTGTTTTTGTGTGCCGAAAACGAACGTTCTACATCTAGTGACATTATATTTGCGTAAGTCAAATAATATTTCAAATAACTTAACGGTTCTGTTGACGCACGTTCACAAATTTGTCTTAATGTGCCAAAACCAGAGTCTTTATCTAAAACACTTTCAAACCTTTCTAAAACACAAACATTTCTTGCGTCTACTATCGCGCATAGCTGTGCGTGAACATGGTTGCACTATTTACAAGGATTCCACTAACGACACCGAAGAATTTTGTAGTTTTTCTATCGCATCCGCTAGTCTCACGTAATTGTTCTAAATAATTTCCAAATCTGTTTTAACTTGACTATCCTGAAATTTCAAGCGGCTTACCTTGACAGCCGCAGCTTCCTTTGGGTCGAATTCTAAAATCACGTTCTTTATATTCTCAAAATATTTAAGATAATAAAATGCAGCCTCTAACCGTGTTCCCCAACGAGCAAGAATAGGTTGTGGTGGTTCAAGAATACCGGGGCATAGTCTCTGAAATTCCCGAATACGTTTTGGGGATTTTACAAACACAGCTTTTGTATGTGCTATTAGACCGTCTACCTCGGGATAACATTTTCTGATACTATCTGCTACGAGACTGAGAGTATGAATTTTACATGTAATATGCAACAAGTTAGCACAATGTTTTTTAAGAGATCGACCTACAGCATGCATGTTTGCGGCACCATCACTCATAAACATCAACAGTTGATTTGTTGAAAGTTCAAACTTTTCCAATGTATTTAACACCAACATTGAAATTACTTCGGCAGTGCATTGTTGTATTCGTCTGGAAGCTAGTAAAATTGAGGGTGACGGTCGATGTGGTTCCATTGTGCGTACCACCATTACATTAACCCCAGAATGTTTTTTACGATCTGTTGTTTCGTCCACACATAACTACAGTTTTTTATCTTGCAACTCCGATTTAATTCTTTTCTCGACATGCTCACGAACAGACGGCACAACTCTCTGTAATGTTCTCTCACTTGGTAACTTAAAGTCCTAATATTCATTCCAAAACGAGACGTATGCTTTCTTCCTTAGTAAATGAAATGGTAAATTACATGCAATAAACACATAAATTAAATTTAAATTTGTCATAATCTCGTGTGGAATTTTTTTTTTGAAACATGCCCTGCACTATTTACGTGCCGTAGACAATCACTTTTCGACCAATACATTAAATCAATTTTACACACGACACATTGAATTTTAGCGCCATCACACTTTAAATCAGGCATTTCTGCAACAAATTCTCTTATTGTGTCCAACTTTGGTCGTTTTCGCGACGTAAGAAACATTTTCAAAACAAACGTAGAACTACGATATAGTATACGACAGCGTAGATGCATACACAACAGATCGGCTTTCGAGTCGCAGTTATACTGACGCTTATACCGAATTGTCCAGGACAATTCGGTATAAGAATTGTCCTGGCCGTGTTTATTTTGTGTAAACTTTTATGCGTCAGCCACTTGCTTTCAGCGCAGTTTGCGTTGCTCTAGTCATTAGTTCGTTCACTTGCTCCTAATTTTAATTATTAACTTTAAGTTTTTTTTTCCATCATTGTAATTTTTCTTTTATTGGATACCCTTGTAGCTGGCTTGATGATGTGTTTTTTGAACACGAAACTGGTCGCCTAATTTCTCACTAGAATTTTGTGAGATCTGGATCATTTTTCCATTCCTACCTTTAAGATGAATATTTTCTTAACTTAAAACTAAATGATTTACTTGGAAGAAACGTTTTTCTGTCTTAGATTTTCTTGATTTTCTAACCCTAAGAAAATATTTATTTAATCCAAATAAAATTTCGAGAAAATTATCTTCTTTATTATACATTTTTATAGTCTTGAAATAAAAATATTTTCTTGAATAGAGACTAATTTTTGCAAGAAAATTTATTTTCTTGATTCAAGAAACCATATCTCTGCGTGTAATTTTAAAGATGCTTATACTCATGGATTTTTATTTTTAATTGAGTGCCTGTAGAAGGTATTTTCTATACCACACCTACAATCCCCTTCGCCCTAACAACCGCAACCCTTTTTTGTTTTCAGTTTTTTTAATAGAATTCGCTTAACTAATCTAGGCGTTTGCTACGGGATTCAAACGAATAGCATTTGCTGAAACGTCACGATATTAAATCGTTCTGGAACTTCGATGAAAGCACGTTGTATTTCGTAATAGGCGATTCGCAACTACCGAAGCATAAGGAAACTTCACAAATTTTATTGAACTCCTGGGTATTAGCCGTTGTTGCAGTTATCAACCGAATTTGCGATCACATCGATAGTTCTTGTTTATTCGTCGGAATATCGCTTGACAATTGCTACGGTTGGTCGCTGCGTTCCGTACGTAATCCCGGTTAGTTGACAATCGATTTTCGCCTCTCACTGACGCAAGCAGACTTCTCTCTTTAACATATGCTGCTCTACATTTCGAGATCGTGGTAGAATTGAACAATTTCGCCTCGGGAAATTGGCTTCTTTACCTATGCGTGGCTGTTCTAATTCGAACTCACAGGGTTGAATAATTCTTGTGAATGTAATAACATTTCCGGATTAAATTATATTGCTTTGTGTGTACAGTATTCTGTACTGATGTTCAAATGTTTTTATTTAATCATTTCAACTAGAGTAACATTAAGTTACTATACAGGCTGACTCATATTTCTGCTTATGCGAAATAACTCGCTTAATATTAGAGATAGAGGAAAATAACATTAAGAAGAATTGAACGATAATTACACGGCTACAATTCTGTTTGACGAGATGCTTCCGAGTTTCAAATGTTTTGGCGTGGCCACGTCCCATTATTTTTTTTTTTTTAATTGAATGACACCTATTTTTTTACACTGTTTGATAGAGAATTGTTTTTTATTTTTGATGGTCTAAACATTTCAACACCTGACAACAAAAATTTCGAGAAAAGTGCAAACAAAGTTTCCATCGCGGTAAGCCGAGGACATAATATGAAAATCGTAAATCTGAGGATTTTTTTCAACAAATCACGTTTAAAGCTTAGCATATTACATTATATAGAGCGGTTATCTACAGCATTGTACACCAACCGATATCCGAACCGTAGACATCCCCAAACATCATCGTTTCAGAAATTATTGGACAGATTTTTTGCAACCGGTAGTGTTGATTATCGTAAACGTCCACGACATCCAACCAGAAATAACAATGAATTTCTGGTGCTGGCTGCTGTAGAGGAGAACCCACATGTAAGTCAAAGAGAGTTATCTAAGATGCACGACGTTAGCCAGAGCACTGTGGAGCTTCATGGAGACGATTTTGTCAATCGTACGAATTTGTGCAACTGGGTGCTAGAACAGCTGCGGCTTGATTAAAGTTTCATTTCCAGAATTTTATTTTCTGATGAGGCGACCCCATTGGATAAGAGAAAGCAGCAATCTGCTAATACCATTTCTTCAATAATTGAAATACTTTGAGGCGTTATCAGTTCAATTGGTCGATCGGGGTGTTCATCATCTTCAAGGGATTCTTGCCCCAAACGGAAACGTTTTGCCCACTTTTCTTACAATGCAAATATGAAGGAGATAAATCACCATAAACGCCGTCTAAACGTTGTTTAATGTGTGGGCATACGCCTATGCCCTTCTTTTGTTAAAAATTTGCTGACTGCGTGGTACTCGATGTTCATTACACGAGACATTTTCATGCACTAGTCATGTTGTCTAGCTGGCTACTAAAAACTACTACTCTTCGAGCCGTAATATACATAGTGTAGGCCTCGCACATGTGTAACTATGACGCAACGAAGTTTGAATTCACTAGAACCTGTATAAGCCTGTCAGGCCGAGAATTTATCAGGTGCCTACCTCGTTTCAGTGTAATGTCCCATTCCTTACACGCAGAGAAATGGTTTCTTGTATCAAGAAAATTGATTTCCTTGCAAAAATCAGTCTGCATTCAAGAAAATATCTTTATTTCAAGACTATAAAAATGTATAATATAAGAAAATCAAGAAAACCCAAGACAGAAAAATATTTCTTCCAAGTAAATCATTTAGTTTTAAGTTAAGAAAATATTCATATTAAAGGTAGGAATGAGAAAATCCAAATCTCACAAAGTTCTATGGAGAAATTAGGCGACCGGCTTCGTGTTAAAAAAAAACACATCATCAGGCCAGCTACAAGGGTATCCAATAAAAGAAATTATATATTTTACAGTATATATATACAGTACTGATCAGTTCCAAGTTAACGATAATAAAACTGTCGTATTTATTGTTTCAGTGGATTGAATAGGCAAGATCTAAGTAAATTGTTCTTGAAACATGAAACTACAACAAATGTTATTAATACTTGTCAAAAATTTTATCAAAAATATCTTAGGCTAATAAATTAAAATGTACTTGATTAGATTACATTAATGTGGGACATTTCTAAGTTTACGATAATAAAATAACTACAAAAAAATAAATTTTAAAAATATCGTAATAAAATTAATATTTCGTATTTCCTCCTTTACTTGTGAGAACAGCACGAAGATGTTGTGGGATGCTATTGACTAAATTGTCCAAAATATTTTGTGGTATTAATTGCCACTGCTGTTAAAGTTCGTTCAAGTATGTTTCCCGATTTCTTCTCGATGTTTTTGGAATTTTGTTATCAAGGATGGCCCAAAGATGTTCTATTGGGTTGAGATCGGGGGACTGGGGCGGCCAGTCCAAGAGCTCAATGTTTGACTCTCGCAAATACTGCATAGCAACCCTGCTTTCATGCTTGGGGTAGTTATCCTGCATGAAGAGAAATTCTTCTAGACCCACTTTTTCAATAGATTGTAGTAGATTATTTTCTAGAATCTCAACATAGGACGCCCCAGTCATTCTTCCTTCAACGACAGCTAAATTTCCAACACCCGACTTAGAGAAACAGCCCCACAGCATAACATCAACATAACATTCCCTCCACCGCGTTTAACTGTGCACTGAAGAAACCGGTCCTGTAAGCCTTCTGATTTGAGACGCCACACTCTTTGTTGCTTCTTTGGGTTCAGAATCTCAAATTTAATTTCGTCGCCCCAAACGACTTTGTCGCAGAAGTTAGTTGGTTTGTTGATAAATTCTCTAGCAAATGCCAATTGCCGAGCTTTATTTTTCTTACTGATAAATGGTTTCTTCCAACACTTTTTGTTTACCAAATTAGCTTCCTTTAGTCGTCGCCTAATGTCCTATTACTGTAGGATTTTTCCTAGCTTCTCTCACAATACGTGCATCCTCTCGGACGGATGTTTTTTTGGATTTTGCTTTGCGAGGCAAATCTGCGAAAGTTCCGCGTTGTCGATATTTATCACAAATTTTTTTAGCCCCTGGCTTTGTAATTTTATATTTTTTTGATATTTCCCCGTAGCTTAATCCGCTTTCACGATCCGTTACTACCATTTCTCTAATTTGAACGTCCCTACGCTGATAATTTAACATCTAATAAACAAAAATTAAATGATAACAAATGCTCAACGAAACAAAACAACTGCTTTACTATGTTTTTTTTTTTTTATTGAAAAAGCATCTTCTGTCGATGAAATATTTATGCTAGCATAGAAATGGGAATACCCCAAGTTCTTATCGCTACATTGGGTTTTCCACCACAGTTCGAAAGTTTTAACATTTTTTACTGTGATAATTTTATAGAATTTATGTATCGTTAACTTGGAAATGACCGGTACTGTATATATATATATTACAGTATAATAATCTAATTAAATAGGGATTATTTTTATGTTGTTCAATAATTAATGAGTTAGTATTCAACCTTATTATCCTTTTTTTTATTATATATTTAAAAAAACTTCAGCTATATTTAGTACACGTGGTAAATAGTAATAAAAAAAATAAAAATATTACATTAACTGTTATCTTTTGTAAATGTTTATGTAACGTTGTATGTTAAAGGTTGTATCATTGTATGGGTAAGTATGGTATCTGTATTCCAGTTCCGTCGCTACTATCTGCGACGGCATGACTATAACTACACTGGGTAGCGCAAGGAAATATTTTAGTTGTTGTTTTTGAATATTAGTGGCATAAACTGAGAGATGTAAGAGGAATGTGGCCAGTAGCAAGAAGCGTTAATGCTTTTCTCTTCTCACATTGTTTTTGCCGATAGTGATTCCATCAATGCCAGGAGCTATTTATTAGCATTATCTTGGTTATTTTTTCTAGGCACTTTTGTCATGTATATTTCTACATTAAGTTCACTTTTGTTTAAACATTATTTTGTAGATAACCTCTACTTTAACTTTTTTTTAGATCACAAGCAATGTGAATAATTTACTGCATTATGTACGGATATGTCGTACTGTTTTAAACAAGGTTTGCGCAATTAATAATGTGCATTTCAAGAATTCTTAAAAATACTCCATTTTAAGAAAATTAAACTATTGGTGGTTTATGAACAATACCCAAGCGCTTTCTGGAATTAAGAAAACTATTCACTATCCTTCAGAAAATATTGTTTTGTGTTATAATGGCCATTTACGTATACTAATAATCGCTTCCATCAAATTTTCTGCAAGATTTTCTTGCTTGAATCAAGGTAACAAATGTTTTAAACAAAGAAATAGAATTATTTCATTATAAGTTTATACTTCTCTTAAGCGGAGAAAGAAACGCTAAAAAAATATTTCTTTTGATTTAAAACATTGTATTGCGGATAATTGAAACAGTAATTGTCTTGAATTAAGGCGGATAGCTTTGATACAAGTAAGCGTTTCTTTGCGGGTATTTCACAAGAAATTAACCTTATTTGCTATCAGCCTGTCATCGTACTGCAGGCATCCAAAAATATCTAAGTTTCATGGGATGTGTATAATTTAATTCATTGCCTATAAACTTCGGGAATATTTCCCATTTTAAAACTTTTCAAGGAGATGTGAAAGTTATTATATATCAATTGTTATTCGTTGAATGATTATTTCACTTATTTCACAAGTACAAATATTTGTTATTTATACATATATGTTGACTTGTTATATATGTACAGTGAGCGTTTACTTAGACATTTAAAATATAACCTGGGAGTAAGTGCCCAGAATTCGGGGCTAGAGGGTCGTTATTATTTCCGACAAGATAACGACCCTAAGCACACTTCCTATTTGGTCAGAGAATGGCTGCTCTATAATACCTCCCATACGCTAAAAACTCCACCACAGTCCTCAGACATTAATTCCATAGAACATATTTGGGATGAGCTGGATCGTCGTATTCGAAAATTCGAAATAACAAGTCGAGAAGAACTGAAGCGTATTTTAATTGCAGAATGGTCCAAAATTGATATGTCTGCTACAAGTAACTTAGTATATTCGATGCCTAGGCGATTACAAGCCGTTATAAACTTTAAAGGATATCCCACAAAATATTAGTTTATTTTTTGTACTTTTTAGTTATGAGAATATGCAGGCTATACGAACACTATCTTTCCCGGTACCTTTATTAGTGGTAGACATATATATATATTTTTGTTATAAATATTGTTTTAATTTTAAGTGATATACTAACATTTCTTGAAAGTAACTATACTTTACAACATTTCAGTGTACAACTTACAAGCAGTACTAATATATTAACGCTTATACTTTGTGATTTATGTTGGTGTACGAAGACTTATTTCGCTCACTGTATGCTCTCTGGAAATAAAGATATTATTATTATTTTACAACAAATTATGCTTAATAACTACTTTCACAAACTTATATATTAACAAAAATTTTAACTTAAAAAAATATTTGTGATTAATTTACACATTAAGATGTTCTTGTATGGTGTGGATTGCCTTTTTTAGCTGGCCTGAGGATGTGCGCAACGTATGAAACCGGTCGCATTCTTTGATTGCGAAGTATTTTAGAATTTGGTGGGGGAAGAATTCCTTATTCCAAACCTTCATCTTTCTAGTTTATATAAGTGGCACTTTATGGCTGCATGACTTGCCAAAATTCCTACGAGTAATTTAAGGTCCTCTTTGCTGAACGATAGCACTATCTTTACAGTTTTTGGCAAGCTTACTGTAAGTGCCTTTGCCTGATTTTGTCCTGACATGTTTTGCCAATGAGAGGCTTTTTGTTAATCCTCCCATTTCTTGATTATACTTGTTTTAGGTGGCTCTTTTGTAGACCATAATAGGAGTTAGGGCCGATGAAAGGCGTGTTCGCTACGTCTTTAGCCAGCTTATCTGCCTTTCCATTTCCTTCATTCCCTTCGTGGCTTGAGATCCACCGTAGAGTAACGTGATTATTGCGTTTTAAAGCAAAACGAGCACAGATACAGAAAAACTATTTATTGCAAAATAAACTACAAACCTTAAGCTATCTTTCTACATAGCTCCCACCATTTTTTAGGCACTTGTCATAGCGTGGCACAAGTTTTTGTATGCCTTCCTCATAAAACGTTGCCGCCTGTGTTGTCAACCATGTGGTAATATGTTCTTTGAGCTCTTCATCGTTGTTGAATTTTCGACCACCAAGGAACGTTTTCAGGTACAAAAAGAGATGGATAATAGCATAACCCTTATTTCAAATAGTATTAATTTTAATAGAAAAATTACCCCCACCCCAACCCTTTTGAAAAGTCCAAAATTTTTAAATATCGGAAAAGAGGGGCTGTTTCATACTGAATTCAACCTTATACATTGTTATCATTGAGTTTTACCTTTCATTCCAGAAAAAAATATTTTGTCATGTGAAATGTGTACCAGAGGACGTACTATTTATTATAATTGAATATGTAATAACAGTTTCGCAGTAGGACGTTCAGAGTTAGTTATCTAACCATACTAACTTTATCCGGTTGTGTTACTTTAATATCAACAATATTACAAACATTTTTTATGATATAAACAAACATACCGATTTGGGAGTTGGGAAATTTGGATTAGAGGAGAGAAAAATAATCATTTATAAATTGAATATTATTATAAATACCTCCGGAACTGAAATATAGCCGGAACTAAATATAACAGAGTAACTAGTTGTTTTGCAGAATGACAAAGTTTACATTGCAATTTGTATTTGCAAACATGTAAATTTCACACATACATACATATATACATTCATATTTTATTTTCTTTCAAAGTTGCAGCGTTAACTAAATTATAATGTGTGAACCTTACAAGATAAAAATGCCTTACATTTATTGTACAGTGGTATACAAAAGAATTAGTACATTTATTAAATAATATAACATACTTATACAAATGTTATTCAATATAGTGGTTACAGTAATGGTAATCTAAAAAGAAATGTTTAAAACACAGATATTGCTTACACCAAGAACAACGTACAAGAGCCGGCTTTCCACAAATAGTGCACAGTGGTGTGGATTGTGCAGTTTTGGCAATGCAGAAATTTACTGGATTTTCAAAGGCACTTGGTCGCTCCGCAACGTATCCACTTTTGTACCAAGAATACTTAAAAACACTAAAAAATCTCGGAGACGAAAACTGATTACGGGTTAAAGACTGTAACTTAATAATTGTATTTCAATGATGCAAGTTTATATCGTGGCCCATCAAAATAACTTGGTCAGAAAAAGTTCTTACAAAATTTTTCCATAATCTAAAAGCATAAACATCGAAGGGTTGAATTAATGCTGTCGTCTTCTTTGGAATGGTCAAAATATTCACATTTTTGTCTTTTGGTGTCAGTGTAGATAGTTCCGCTGGACAGTGTCCACTCCATGAATCTAGTAGTAGTAAATTATTGGGACCAGCATTTGGCAAGAAAACATCTGTATACCATGTTTTGAAATGCGCGGATGTTAATTTTCCAGATGTAGATGCCGATATGTATACATTTATTGGGCGAAAGAGTGTTTCCTGTACGCGAGGACCTAAAGTACCGCTTACCTCTTTCAAAACTAGGAAAAGTGGAGACAATAATCTTCCATTTGCGGAAATAGTAGGCATTATGATATAACTATGAGTAATAGAATGCAGAGACTGTACAGTGACTTCAACGTGCTTTTCACCTCGTGGAAACAATGTACGACCAGAGTGTATTTCCATATTAAAACCACTCTCATCTGCATTAAAAATATAGTCTCTTCCAAGAGAACTAATATAAGGTTTTACTTGATTTATAAATCTATCACTTACGTCGCGTAATTCAGTTGTATCAGATACAGCAGAATGTGTAACAAATTTAGTTATTTTACGGGATACAATACCATGCACCTGTGTAAAATGCCAGATCCACCAATGTCCAGCTTTAAAACTTGTATATCCAACTTTGTCTTTTGCCTTTAAAGCCCAGCGTCGAATATTCATATCATGCACTATATTTCCTCGTGTTAGCGCGTCTTGAAATTGTGTAAGTACTTCTTCCGCGATATATCTTGCTTTTTCACTGTTGGTTCCGCCCTCATTAACGCTATTTTCCCATCTATACAACTGCTGAAGTGATTTTACCTTTTTAAACTTCTGTTTAACACTTTCGAGTGTTCGTCTTGCTTTCTGCCCACTTCTCCAAAATTCTACAGCTTCAATTTTATAGTTAGCATCTACAACGCTACCTCCTTCTTCAGGTACACATTCTTCCCAATTTTCATTATCTTCTTCTTGAGATAGTGATTCAACAAACTGTGGTTCATGTGGTTCTGAAGGCAATTCAAATTCCAAACTCATTTCATTTTCGAAACTAAACATACCTTCTTCAGAAGCTCTAACAATAATATCTTCTAAGGCGTCGTGCAACTCTATTTCGTCTGGTGTCGTAGGAGTTCTTGCAATACTTTCAATTTTAAAAGTTATTTGTAACATGTACAGAATATTGGCAATGTTAACTCGTGCCATTCTTTTCGTCGCGTTTTCTCTGATTGTGAGTTCTCGAAGTGATTACTTTAATATTAATTATAAACATTTAAGTTTGGTCGTATGCATATATATATATGAACTTAACAGTAACTACGTGACAGAATTTTTCATTATCTATCTAAATATATCACTTCAAAACAATTCTATATATACAGGATGTTATTGATGGTTAATAAAATGATTTTAATACTAGACGGTAAGTATGTAAATAATATGGTTACTTGTGTTTGACAATCCATTCTAATATTTATTAAATTACTCATACGAAAATAACAAATACTTTTCATATAAACACTTTCGCGATAAAATCTCTTTGTTGTTGATATTGTCTAATTCAGCAAATAATAACTACTCATACTAGCAGATCAGATCAAGTTTATTATCAGACGTCTAGACGTTTAGATAAATTATTATGAAATACTTTTTATTTCAAAAGTGTTATTACATATGTATTTATTCAATTATAGTATAGTATAGTAAGTCCATTGGTACAACTTTCATATGACAAAATACTTTTTCTTTGGATACGGTTGAATTCAGTATGGAACAGCCCCTCTTTTCCGATATTTAAAAATTTTAAAGTTTTCAAAAGGATTGGGGTGGGGGTAATTTTTCTATTAAAATTAATACTTTTTGAAATAAGAGTTATGCTATTATATAGTCCTCTTCAAACAATTAAAAACTTGTCTTAACTTTTTGTCAATATCTCCAATAGTTTTCGAGATATTTGCACAAATATAAACGGGTAGTTTTTCTTAAAAGCGCCCTCCACCCCACCTACGGAGGATTTCGCCGATAAAAATAAGTGGGATGTTCTTACCTTGGACCCCTCTACAAATCCTCAAAATTTTTTTGGGGACTCCGGGTTGCCGGTGTTCCCTTGTCAGTACTGCTTTCATTGACCACCTTTTAAGGCTGACCAAAATTGTATTGTATAGGGATCGTATCCTTTGCAACGTGAATTAGATAGTTTATGTTTTTGAATGTGGATGTGAAATGGCGTAATTTATAGTAGGACTTCCAGCGCTGCTGTGGGACAGATACGCACACTCCTGTAATGTAAATACTTTTTTTGCTGTTTAGTAGTCAGTAAGTCTCTAAATAGACGTCATGGATTCAAAAGTAAGGTTAAAAAGTGTTTACTAGAATTAGGTTGTTATTCTTTGGAAGATTCTGCGGCGTGTTTGTCATTGTTTTTATATTTGACGCTATACTGTGTGGTTTATTGCGCGATTTGAAATAAAGAAGTATCTAGAGCCCGAAAATTGCGTTTAATAATACCAAAGAATAAATGATGTAACGTTAAAAATATTCACCAAAAATGTTGCTTCGTATATTTTTTATTGGTATGGGATCAAATTAATAACACTTTTGTGTTTGTAAACATTATCATACATAATATTATCTTTCTATACCAATCAATCGACATCGGCTCATTCTTACCAGCGATTTGGACGCGACGCAGTTCAAGGCTACATTTTTTTTTGATTCTGCTATTTTTGCCGAATCCATTCCACGTACTATAATTTACACGAACAAACGATTGCATACAGATTGTTCAAAAAATCATCGAATATATACCAATGAATGCCTATACCTATGTAAATAACAAATCACCAAGGAGTATGGCGGTCGTTAGGAACTAACATGTGGTTCTAAATTATCGGGATGACGACCAAAGTTTCAAAAAATGTAACTCTTAAATTTTCACCAATATTTCGTTTTTATTTAAAGCTTTATCAGGGTCAATAAATGAGTTGAGTAGATAGATCGAACTTGTGAACTAAAATTCTTTCCTTTACGATGTACATTTGAGAAGCGGTGATTGATGAATATCAATCACCGCTTCTAGTTCGGTCTATCTACCCAACTCATTTATTGACCCTGATGAAGCTTTAAATAAAAGCGAAATATTGGTGAAAATTTAAGAGTTACATTTTTTGAAACCTTGGTCGTCATACCGACAGTTTAGAACCACGTGTATGTAAATAACTTCTTTAAAACCAACAGAATCGCCAGGGGAAATTCAAATCTATAGCTGTAGCAGTTAACCGTTGCTGTTCGCAAATACCTGTTATATTCGACGATCTTTCCGACAATCTGCACATACTTACATATACATACACAAGCATATGTATATCTCCGCCTCTTTAAGGAACAAAAACACAATCAGCTTTTGTTACGTAAAGAACATTATACTGCCAAGGACGTGAGATGTTAAAGGTGTCCAACCGTAGTTGGTACAAAGTTGCTATATCATTAATAATGCTAAGCCAGTAGGTAGTTGATCTTAGTTATCCAACCCGAAATTCAACAATAAAATCATCTTCCTTCTAGTGCGCATCGTGGAGAATGCTTGGTGACGCGGGATGTTATCGAATGCAAGACGTTTTGTATTAAATACAGACAATCGATATTATTGTTCCAAAATTATCAACATTTGGATGTTTTCGATTGTGTGTGTAGGTAGTGTAACTAGTAATTGCCTTGTAAAGTTGACCTTATAAAACGCCACATACTTCTTGCAAAAATTTTAATGTGTACTTTCTGAAAAGTATCAACATTAGTACCTAGTAAATTCTAACCGTTTTACTGTTCGAATCATTTATTGATCAACTAATATCGAATTTTTCATAATCTTAACAAACTGCTAATAATAATTTTCAAATTAAAAGAAGTGTGTTTGTTAGAGATACATACACTGCCCGGTAAAATTGAATAAATCCATTCAATCTGAAGCAATTTGTTTTTCGAAGAAGTACTGGGACAAGTCAGTTTTACTTTTAAAAATAAACATTTTCCCCCACTTCTGGTTTTTAAGTAATGACGTCATCGATAATTTTATTAAATGGCAATTTCCGATTTTTTTTTTATTTCGATAGCTCATCCAATTGTCTAAATGGTACCATCAAAATATTAATAGTTCACATAACAAAATGTTCGAAGTAATTTGAAGAGTGGAAAACATAAATTTTATTAATAGCACAAAGCAAAGATAAATGGTGTTATTCAAGAAATTAAATCATTATTCCCTTTAAATCCAATGTTCGAAATGTCATTCACTGGCGTCTTGACAAGCAACTCTATGGATTACTTCTATTTTTCATATTTTCTAGATTTTTTCTATCAACATAGATTTTTGATTTTAAATACCCCTATAAGAAGAAATCAAGGCGCGTGATATCTGGGGAACTGGAGGGCCACTACTGGTTCTCGCCTACCGATCCACCTCCTAGGAAAGCAGTTGTTTAAAAACTCGCGAGCAGAACGTGCAAAGTGCAGAGGTGCATTTTGCTGAAACCGAATATCGCCATTTGGTAAGGCAGAATCACCTTCATTTGAAAAACATTTTTGCAAGAGTATGCACAAGTGCACCCCTCAAAAAGTCCAGATATCGGTGCCCCGTGGGAATTTCGTCAAAGAAGACCAATGGATTCTATTGTCAACTATCCCTGGCCACACATTAACTTTTTGAGGGTGTTAAGTATGTGCTTCAGTAATCCATGGAGGATTCTCTACTTCAGTACCTGCAATTTTGTCGATTTACTGTTCCATTTAGGCAAAATGAGGCTTCGTCTGAAAAGAGAACTTGGCGAATGAAGCGTGAATTACGGTTGCATAAATCCTGCATTATACCAGGTCTATCTTCATTGCAGTAGTTGTATTTTATAAGAGTGGTATTTTTCTGTTTTTAGTACACGTAATACTGATCGCTGAGAAACATCATCGTCTGCTGCAATTGATCGAAATACACCATAAGCATTTTCACCAACACTTAGAAAACATCAAGTTTCACATCTTCATTCATTTTCTTAGAGCGCCCTGCATTTGAAATTTGTTTGACATGCCCAGTTTTTCTCATTTCATTAACATTAACATTATTCACATTATTCACTTTGTGATTTCACGGAAGACTCTTAAGACGGTAAGTGTTTGAGCACGTATTATATTTTATTTCTGACCATTTATTTTGTGTAAACTTTTATGCGCCCGCCACTGGCTGTTGGCGCAAATTGAGCAACTCTAAGAATTAGTTAACTTTTGTTTTATTATAAATAACGAGTATTTGGCATATGATTGATTGATACCTACTTGGTCTGTAAAAATATATCTTTACTTTTTGCTAGGCTTTTTGTTAGTAGTGAAATTTATGAACAAATGGATAGCATTTCGAACATAGTCTCGGGTTGCCCCTCTCGCAGGCAATTTTGTAGTAAATTACATCTCCCTTCAATGATAATCTCGGTGGAACGGCTAAATAACTTGTATTCTTCCCATTTTCTTCACATCCTAACCCTTCACTTTTAATGAAAAATTTTCTACAAACAGGCACAAAATAAATTCGATTGAATTTTCGGCATAATTTCAAAAGTTGAATATTACTCGCCAAGAAGTTGTCAAATCGGATAGTGAAAGTCACTATTCAAGGGTTGCATATAACGTTAAATGTTTAAGATCATAGAGTCAGTCTTTAAATTGGGTCCTTACATGACAAATTGTCCACTGCAAATAGTTTATTTTTAATAAGAACATTTAGTTGAAATGTTGTAATTCGAAAAGTATGTCCTAATTGACCATGATCAAATAATCGCTATCGCCAACAAAGTAGTGAAGGAACGCTAACCAATTTCTCAGTTTAGTTCAACGTTCAGGTAACACATATTTGGTTAAGTGTTTTGTGAATCCAAGTTTTTAGTGCTTAAATTCTACTTTAAATTCGAAGTGAAATTCAAGTTTGGTAATTTAAAAATACGCGAGGTCCCAGTACATAACGCGTAAACATAAGAGTTTATGCTAAACGTCACAATTTGAGGCTAGTTTTTCTTCTTTCATATTAATACTCGTAAAACGTTAATATTTGGTATTTATTTTAAATTTAAGCTGCCGGAAAATCTAACGAATTAATTTAGACAAATCTATTTTTTCTCTCCTTTTCAAACATTAGAATACATCTATGTAGTCTCCTTAACCGCCTTGGTGAATTATTGTTTTGGAATACATTACTGAAATGAAGTAATTTTTGGCAATTAATACAACCGCAAGCATTTTAAGACGTTAATGTATGCGGTTTTCGTGTGATTTAGAATTTAGATATACTTCACCGTATGCGTCACCATAGTCCTCTTCGACTACCTACTAATTCGTTTCCACGAACGCGAACATGGAATTTCCGTTCCAGATTCGGCCAAGAACAGCTAGATAGTCGATGCATTTGCTCGTTTGACCAGCACAACGGGATCGCAACCACGTGGTGCTCCGCAACTCACTGCTCGGTGTTTTTCCGAGGAGTTGAGTACGGCCAAGGTCGCCACTAAGTTGGAGCACGAACTTGGCATTGTTGTTGATGTACTGGCATGTGTTACTAGGAATGACTGTCGATGTCTTGGCAAAGTCGTGGAAGCGATTTCCACATATTGATGCTTCAGTACTGATATTATTATAGCGAGATGGTAAACTTACATATACACTTTTACTTGTACTACAGCGAATTGCGGAATTCTTTGTGAATATCCCTGCGTTTATAAGTTTAAGAACACCGGCTACTGTAGAAACTGAAATAATACGTTGGTATAAGAACAACACAACCTTTTTAGCAGCTGAATCGTCCGATTTTGGGATATAGCTTCCTCCAAAAATTTGCATGATTTTTATATTTTTGTAAATATCTCGGAAACTATAACAGATATATTTTTTAAAGAACATAATTTGAAGTACCTATATTACACGGTCTCGAGGATGGTGCAAATTATTTTCAGAAAAAATATGTAACGGGGCCGGGTATCCCGTACCCTCCATTTTTGTTATAATTAATTGTTTTTTATTTACCAAAAGCAAAGTCGCTTTTACTCAGAAAACGGGCCTGCATAACAAATTTAAACAGTCAAATATTAAAATGAAAAATACACACATTTTTCTATCACGTAGACCATTAACGTAATGCACATATGTATAAGGTGCCCGTTTCAAATTATATATCAGAATCGTTTTTTTGCAGTGTAAATTTGTAGTTTGGCACAATGGCAAGGATTAATGTAGCTAATGTGTTGAACATGTTACTTGAAACTTTTCAAGTGGTCAACATCGCAATAATTCCCTTGACATCTCAAGAAATTGAGTTGCATGACTCCTTGAAAGTTATGATTGTACGTGTTCAATAAGAAAGCATATTCTCTTTTAAATATGTAACATGATTAGTGAGATTAGATTGATGAGTTTGAATGATTAGAAGAACCACATGAAGCGTAATTTGTAGAAGATTTAGCAGAAGATGAAGAAGGCAATTTTGAAGTATTGCATGTGGTTCTGAAGACGGAAGCAGTGTTATTGGCCTAGATTTCAAAATTAAACCTGTAGAATACTGGGAAAGTGGTAAAACCACGCGACATTCTGTCGAAAATGTGAAAAATAATTTCAGGAAAATGAAATCTCTACACCACCAATTATGTAAATGGGAAGAGAGTACAGAGGTGGCACCCAAACGGATAAATGATAGTTCATTGCAAAATACGTTCTTACAAAATGTCAAAATAGTATTGACGATCGAAAAATAATTCATGACACAGACCTTTAACGGTGAGCTTTAGAAGCTAAACAAGAAATTGGACATGGAACGTTTAAAGTAGGACATTGGTGTCTATGGCATTTGAAGAAAGTACATAATACTATGTTACTCAAAATAACAAAATGTATTACCCGTTCTACACGTACTGTTATGGAAAACCTACGGTTGTTGAGCAGTTTTATTAAAGAAGTCAAATCCCATATCATTAGTTTCGGCAGAAGCAACGTATACAACGAACGTATACAACGCCGACGGAACTGGATTTAATCTAGAGATACACTCCGGCCGTGCTTTAGCGGTTAAGGATACGAAAACCGTCGAAGATGTTGTGTAATCTCACTCTACAACACATAGTTGCACAATTTGAACAGCTATTTCTGCAAATGGACGCTTACTTTCGCCATTATTTTTGGTATTAAAGGAATTCACAAATACGTTTGGACATCGAGTTGCGCAATTATTGTTTAGACCTGTAAATGTGTATATTTCTTTTTTGACCTATGGAAAGCTCACTGTAAATCATTTCAAAACCGAGTTAATAGATGTTTTTCTCCCACATATGGAACCAAACAGTATTTTCTTGATTGATTCTTGGAGTAGCCATTGTGTTGCTGAACCCCAGAAATTGGTGCCAAAAGGTAAACAACAGCATTGGTGCAACATCATGTGTTTGGCTTTAGACTAAAAAAAATTTATTAGAACTATTTCTGATATAGTGACTCGTTACGTTGTTATTATTTGTCGAGTTGCGGTCGGTGCTCCCCTCTCCCTAACGGTACAGGCTACCTGCGCATCAACCCCTTCCAAGTCTAGAAGCCCTCCGGAATTGTTAAGAAAATCAGTCCCGTTTATATTTGATACACCTTCGTATATGGAATTAATTGATTTTTCTGCTAATTTGGATCTGATGCTTGGAGAACATTTAAATAATGCTAGTGTTTTTAAATACAATGCAAAATAAAATTTTAGATTCTATACTTGCCGCTTGTAGAATAGAAATATCAAGTCAAATTAAAAATTCTGATTTATTGTGTGACGAAACTACAGATGTAACAAATTGGGTGTCTGATGGTAATTATATTTAGATGTATCTTTAATGGCAGGATTTATGATCACTTTTGGAGATTTAAATGAATTGAGGATGGGCAGCGTTCTGGCACACATGAAAAATAAATATCCTTGTGCACATTATATTTTTAATAATCTGTCAGCAATCCCTGCCTTTTTCAAAGATCATTGTAAGCCAAAGGTAACATTTTATCATATTTTTTACAATCGCAAAAAGACATGAACCGCCACTGCCATATTTATTAAAAAATGTACTTCTGTAGCTTTTCACAATGCTAAGAAAAGACTTACAAATTATTACAGCAAGATATTCCATTCCGCCTCTTTTGACACCGCTGCGCTGTCTAAGAACGACCATATAGAGCACAATATGTCGTAAATTATTTTATTCGTATGTACATATGTATGTACGTATGTTGTACATGCAAGGGCTTGTTTTACGAGTTCAATGTCAAGACCGCTTGATTAGAAAACTTAACCATGTCAGAGTGATACAGCAATGAACAGAGAAAGATACTATTCGAATGATGCGGTTGGCGGGTGTTTATAGTGTGGTTCTTATTTATTCGATTACGTCACGTAAAATGTTGATAAAACGTTATAATCGTTTCAGCGAATGACTGGTTTGTGCATATATAAATTTTACGACATTAGTGCATGTGTTTTTAAAAATAAATAAACAAATGGTAACATGATATAGAATTGCGATGCATCGGATGCAATGTAAATGACGCAATTTTTTACATAAAAGTTGTCAATGACGATAGGTAACTGTTAGCGAATTGTCTTTATTGCAATCGTTTACTTCTTCAACACATTTCGAACGAAGGATCTTCTTCTAATTAATAATAGTTCAAATAATCTATTCTAATACTCAATGAACTCTATTTATCCTTTTAGGTTTTGTGCGCTGCGGAGCGCTGTAGAGAGTAAACAAGGACGCCGCGAGGCGCCCCTGTGAACGCGGGCAGACATAGCGGTCTGGAATATTCTAGAATAAATATTCCGAAACGGCTTCGAAGCTAATGGAACGTTCTAGAACATCTAGACTATCGTATCCGTTCCCGTATCTTGTAGGACTTTCTAGAAAGATATGGAACATTCTCGAAGCACGTGGAAAAAAGTATGGAACTTTCATAAAGTTTATACAGCTTTCTAATAGACTTATACAGCATACTATCGGACATTGTCGAAGTTTCGCGAAAGTTCTAAGTAGACTAGTATAAATACGGTACCACTTCGGCGAACCAGTTCAGCTCCTAAATAACAATCGAGAAGTAAACATCTGAGAAGAAGAGTAAACGGTTTCTTAACCTTTTGCAAATCTTGTTCGGCATTGCGATCAATTAGAGACTTTATTAGAATAATTGCTTTTCGATTCCGGTTTTTTCCTTGTTTTTTTCTTTTATGTTGATTGTGTTTTGTAGTTGTTATTATTGTTATAACAACTACAAAATACGTAATCAACACAAACGTAAAAAAAAAAATAAAAAAACCGGAGGCAACATGCAATTACGCTCACTAATAAATTCTCTAATTGATCCCAATGCCGGACAAAATTTGCACAGGGTCAAGAAAAGCAACGCTTGCTTGCTTTGATTTATATTTGAAACCTTTCATCTTAAATCTATCAGATCTCTTTTGCTTCTCATTTTAGGGCATTGGCGTTAGAGTAATTTACTTGAAATATCACTGTCTATCGGTTTGTGAAAAATATACAGGCTGTTTCATAAAAATTTAACCAAACGCCGAAATACGAAGCGCATTTTTTTTAGTACGCCATTTTATTGGGTGGAATAAATCACACATTTTTCGTGTTTCGGCTATCTCGATAGATGCTCTAATAATTAAGTTATTGCAACTTCAATTGTCCAATATAAATTTCATCGTATCTCTTTTGTTTTTCATTTTAGGGCTATAGTACTACAAGGATATTTTACGCAGAATTTCATTTCCTATCGAATAATTGAACATATATAGGGTGTTCAATTTAAAAAATGTAAATAATTCAAGTTAGCGCTGAAATCCGATGTGCAATTGTTTCTTTCTTAACACCGTTGTGATTAGCGGAAAAATCACTACATCTTCGCTAATTCAACCAATATCGTAGCTAGAATAATAACAAAGTTAGCAATAGTGGCCCGATAACTTTGAATAACCTGTTGATGTTGTATATCAAATACATAAAATATTTAGGGATAATTAATTACGTCCATGGTTTCTTTTAACCCTTTATAGGGCATCTGATCAATCCAATAAAAGACGCTGTTTTCATTTGAACTGCTCTTAATTCATTAAGGTAAAGTGTAATTTGGCCACAAATAATTTTTTGTGCCTTTTTTTTTTTTTTTGTTTTTTAGGTGGATGGTTAAAATATCGACCAGTGTCCAATTAACACCCTCGGCACTTGTATTTGGATGCTGGTCAAAATTTGATCCAGATATATCTGTAGATAGCGAAATTAGCTAAGAAACCTGTTTCCACACAGGAGATAGCCCACACTTTTATTCCCCGTTTTATCGGTTTGAGCGGCATGTACTGTTTTAGGGTTGATCTTCCTTTGAAAGCAATCATGCTTTCTTCCACAGCCATATTCTTTCCTGGAGTATAAGCTTTTTAGAAGCCTTCTTGCAAGGCAGTTGTCAAACATCTTACTTTGAATAATTTATCATAACCATCCTCTCCCCGCTTTGGCATCCTTTCGTTATCATTTTGATGAACGAAACGCAAAACTTTTAGAAAACGTTTTAGTGACGTGACTTCCGAAATCCTATTTGATCAAAAATTAACATCAGTCGACCAATAAAGGCGAAGGCTAGGAAGTTTGTTGAAGCCCATAATGATCGACATTCCAAAAAAAGCTTTCAATTCGTCCAATGACAAATCTAAGAGACCGTATTTTTGCCTGGCGTTAATAATTCCTCACAGAAATGTATATTATATAATTTTAAAATTTTTTCCTAAACAGTTAATATAATTTGTCAGCTTGCCCGAATTTCCATGAACGGTACTGTACATGCATTTTTGTATTTTTTAGTTTGAAAATATGTTAGCCAAGTGGCAATGAAACCATTTAACTCAACAAGGGCTGTCCGAAAGCCACGATAATTTAGAAAACGATAACATGTTGATGTCAGTCATATCAGTAGAATTAGAAACTGGCACTAGGTTGTATTCTGACAGTGGCAACGAAGAAGTTACTGACGAAATAGTAACGGCAGTTAACAATGGCGATATTAATGAAGAGCTGGAGAAAGCCTCACTTATAAAGCGTAACTCTAAACAAGAAGTGAAATACTTGAAGGTGAAGTATTCGCGTATAGCTTGAAAATTTTACTGTTTCCAAGTGCCTTATATCAGTGAGCGGATATTCATTCATTATGTCAAAATTAATCCTTTCTTCAGTATTCTTCAAGTATTAATAGAATAACAACATAAATTAGATAGCATTTGTAAAGTGCAATGGATTCTCTGTGTAGGATAAGCAATTTGAATATGACGCTATTTATCATCGATTACCATTCACATCGTAAGTTTCGAAAGTATTCCGAAGTCTAGACCACGTTATACATAAAGAATGTCGAAATACAAGGCGATTTCGACTTACTTTCTCTCTATACTTGACCGAAGCCTTTGACAATGACTTTCCTAGAATCAGTTACGTCACGTTATACTTGATCCGGTCGAAATACAGAACGAATATTTAACAATTTCTTGGATTTAAACGTTTAACATGTTGACTGCCAGTACGGTCTATAAGACTGGGAATTATATTTACCTCAATGTCAACTTGGTTTATGAGATCGAGTTTATGTAATTCAGTTTAGGCCATTTCGGTCTATAAGACCCAGGCAAAGTTATCGTTTGCTAGAGCCGCAGCTACGTTTTCGCATAGATTTTGCCATATGATCAGACAAAATAGGCCCTAAAGAACGTTTTGCTGTTCGTGAGTTTTAAACTAAGCTCACCTGTTTGCGGCTTGGTAGTTGCTTGTTTGTAAATAAACGAAATAAAGATAAAGCAATGGTATAGTTTTATTTAAACAAGGAAAAGCAATATTGTTAGAAAAATAGCAGTGAAGTTACAAGCCAACGTAGGCAACTGTCCTCCTCTGATTTTGATAAAACTTTGCAGGATGTAGTACACCGAAAAATATTAGACACGTATGTATTTTTTTTAGTTATTCCCCGAAAACAATTTTTTCCCTATATCTCCGGAATAAGAGTAGATATCGAATTCATTAAAAAAAGGGACTGTTCCCTGTTACTAGCATTACATTTCAAATGAGAAAAAATCAGTAGCGCACCCGTGGGGTCGTTAGGGGATTAAACAATCTATTTTTTTCCGCCTCCGCCCACAGATATTGTCAATTTACTTTTCCTCTTCATATCTTTAAACTACACACAAAAAATAAAAGTTATCTGTTTTTCCATTTTTTTCTAAATGTCCATTTTAATGTATCGCCCCGAAACCTATTTTTTCCTATGTTTTTAGAATTAAACTTTATATGCCATTATATTTTAAGTAAAAACTTTTTGTTTGTATGATATTGATTATGTTGCAATATACAAAAATTGATATGGATTATACGGGTAAGTCAAATATTATCTACACTTTCGTCATAACAAGCTTTGAAGGTTATCGTAGTGGCGGCCGCTTGCGCATGAGTTGAGTTGGCCCCTCTGTGGTCATGTGTGCGGAATTTAATCACGATCGCGTCATTTGTCTGCTAGCTACAACAGCATAAGCATGTCAGCCCCGCTATTAGTTTGCACCAAAGAGGAACAATGAACAGTGATCCGATTTTTGTGGTCAGAGGGTGTGAAAGGTGCTGAAATTCACCGGGGACAGTGCTTTATCTCGTAAAAGCGTTTTTTTGTGGATCGAAATGTTTCAAAGTGGCCGCACGAGTTTAACACAGAAAGAGTGAGCTGGACGGTCGTCAATCTCGACCACCAACGACAACATTCAGCAAGCTCGAGATATGGTTACAGCAAATAGGCGAGTTACCATAGACTTTTATCTCTTTGGACCGCTCAAGGGAGCTTTGAGAGGTCGTCGATTTGCCTCAGACACAGAGGTTCGGGATGCGGTGCAAAAGTGGCTTCACGACCAACCGAAAACCTTCTACCAGGAAGGCATACGGAAGCTTGCGGCTCGCTGGGCCAAGTGCATTGCTAAAGGTGGAGACTACATCGAAAAATAATGTATCTGTTGTACACCTATCTTTGTTTAATACAGTTGTAGAACTAAAAGTGTAAGTAATTTTTGACTTACCCTCGTACATATCAGTCTCCTATTCCTTCAGTTTGAGAAGGTTGACACAACATTGAAACATAGATCAAACAAATTTTTTGAAAAAATTGTAACTGCTTTTTGTGCGTTGTTTATATTGTCGTCATTTTTGGCGAAATTAATCATCCTAAGAAGCAGTTCAAATCGATTTCTTGTCATACAATCAGTAACCATTAATTTTTTACTTGAACCCAGTAATTTGGCATGTTCAGCATTCTTTCTATACCCATATATGAAATTAGACCAAAAAAATCTTTTCATTTCATATTGGTTAATTAGAACCCAAAAAGCAACCTTGAAGGGCTTGTCTGCTGTAAGTATTTGAGTTGCACAGATGTTTGTTTTTGTTCATTAATGTAGTTGAAAATATTTTCGTCAATTAGTCAATTCAGGATTTCCATTTGTCAGCATGAATGCTAAGTCTATATTAACTTCAGATAGTCAATCTAATAGACAGAGTCGCCTGCGGTTAAGATGACTATGTGTTTACCTTAATATGGCACCAATTATATAAAAAAATCCTGTGAAGATAATTGCAACAACGTAGGAACGATTTTATATTGACAATTCATGTAATTGTACAAAGCTGCGTCATCGTCAAAGAATAATTTTCATTAAAACATTGGGGTAATTTTATCACAGTAGAATATGCTTTAAAACTAGGAACAATTAACAAACGGTAGTCTACTTCTTTGAGTAAAAGAATACACACTAATACTTGAGTAAAAGAATACACTTTTTGATATTTAATAGACATTAAGTAAATTGAATTTATATTTATATATAGAGTTTCACATGCTAAAAGGAAACACTCCGGAGTAGGATTGCAGCTAAACAGAAAATTCGAGGAATACATCGAAGAAGAGGAACATATAAACGATTGGATATTGCAGCTAACACCGAGTATTAATAAACAGAAGACACATTTAATAAGCGTATATGCGCCCGATATTGGTAAGAGTAAAAAAGAAAAAGACCAGTTTCATCAAGAACTACAGAACACAGTCGATGCAATAGGACACACGGACAGAATTCTATTAATGGGCGATTTGAACGCCAGAATAGGGAACGAAGAACTCACAGGTGTGACAACAATAAATAACATTTTTTAGCCATAATATGAGATATAAATGCACATGGCAGAATACGGGAGGCCAACAATCAGTGCTGGACTACTTTATTACTAATAGACAGTTTGAACCTCGGGTAGTCCTGGATGTGCGCACCCTCAATTCGTGTTGTGTAAGATTAGATTGAATCTGCCGAGAATGACAAATCCAAAACCCCATTGTGTACATAAGATCAACACAGAGTCACTCGAAGATAAAAGCACAAGAAAACTTTATGAAAGCCGATTTGAAGAAGAGATAAATGACAATCCTATTGTTGAACATGACACCATCGATCAGCAGTGGATGGCTATTAATAACAGCATCCTATGTGCTGTAAAAGAAGCCGCGGGCGAAAAAAATCAATGTCAACAAAAAGAATCGAACCCCATGGTTCACAGCAGAAATAAAAAAGATTGCAGAAAGAAAAAAGAAAGCATACATACAATTCATTCATCAAACACCAGAGAATAGAGATAATTACACACAGCAACGGAACTTGGCAAATAGCAGAATAAGGCAAATCAAAGAAAGCTACCGGGAGGGTTTCATAAAAGGGACGGAAAGGGGTTTATATGGAAGCCAAAAGAGAATATGGGGAATGCTCAGAAGACATAAGCAGGATGTAAAAGACACTGTACAAACTAGTAAAATAACACCAGCAGAATGGAAAACATATTTCGAAGGATTGAACAATGAAGAACAAGAAAGAGAAACTCAAATACCTGAACAAGATGACCACCGACAAGCTAAAGAGAGAGACTGACTCGGCTGTTTGCCAATATTCTAAGAAAAGCACAGATACCAACAGAATGGAAGAACAGCACAACTACACCGATATTCAAACAGGGCCAAAAAACATCACCAGACAATTATCGAGGAATCACCCTTTTAAATAGCACACTAAAGACGGATAGTTGAAAAATCAGGAGAATACAACAGGCCCGCTTATACTAGGGTACGTAAGGATTCATTTATAAGCGCGAGTCCCATGCATATCGTGAAAAATGTTGCCGCTTGTCCTTGATTCGCTTGACGCGCTCCCCGTAGTTTTATAGCGGGCAAACGGCTCATTTTACTACAGAACTTACGAACGCGGTATGTGCTTTTTAGATATGACTAAGGCCTTCGACAGAGTCCGCCTGACAGACATTCTAAAAATAATGGCTGAAAATGAAATAAATCCGACCCTGATTAAGGCCGTTCAGGAAGTAAATAAACACTGCACAACAAAAATCAAAATAGGACAACTGATAAGCGAAGAAGTGAGAGTGAGCACCGGGATAAGACAGGGTGATTCGTTAAGCCCCTTTGTGTTTAATCTCATTATGGACAGAATTATTGGATCACTCGACAGGACACTCAGATACAAAATGGGTAATATTCAATAATCAGTGATCCGACAAAATATTTAGTATTTACTTAACCAAGCCGGACTTTGAAGTAACATAATATGTTCTATTATATCTTTTCTTGTGAAACGTAGTTCCATTCGCACAGAATTTAGTGGCACGAGGTGTATCTATGATCTTTCTTTATATTCTGTCGCGTTTTATCGATACCGCTTTACCTAGATAGTGTTATGGGCAAAACACTGTGTGGGATTAGTGATCACTAACGCTGGCCACGAGCGGTACCGCGCATCGGCGTAGAATCAGTTCGGACCGAGAGGAACGGTAGTATTACTTCGTCTGCGGAGCAGTACGGACATTTTCGCTGCCGGTCATTTGCGCAATTGTTTATCTGTCCTAGAAAAATTATGATTTCGTCAGCAAAACGACCGCGGTCGGACAAACTTCGAAAATTTATTGCAGAAATTCCAGACTTAATATATGAAGGTGCTAAAATTAAATGTGTAATCTGTAAAATCCCGTTAATGTGTTGGTCCAGACAACATTGTCTACGACACGTAAATAGTGAAAAGCATGTCTCAAAAAGAAATTGCGCACGAGACAATGAAAAATTTATATTTAATTTATGCGTTACGTTTATCGCATGTAATATACCGTTTAATTTACTAGACAAGGAACCATTTATCTGCTTTTGGAATAACTATTCGGAGTGCAAATTACCAAGTCGAACATCGTTACGAAGAATTGTACCATTTGCGCGCGAACATATTGAACAAAAAATAAAATCGGTCATCCGATTTTATTTTTTGACAATAACCACAATAAAAAATTGTGGTTAAGTGTCGACGAAACAACAGATCGGAAGAAACATTCTGTTCTTAATATAATGGCAAGCAAATTGGAACCTCATCAATCGGCACCTTCAATTCTATTAGTCTCCAAACGAATACAACAGTGTACTGCCGAAGTAATTTCAAAGTTAGTGTTAAATACATTGGACAAGTTTGAACTTTCAACAAACCAACTCTTGATGTTAGTGAGTGATGGTGCTGCAAACATGCTTTCTGTAGGCCGGTCTCTTAAAAAGCATTCTACTAATTTGTTACACATTACGTGTAAAATTCAGGCTCTCAATCTTGTGGCGGATAGTATCAGAAAATGATATCCTGAGGTAGATGCTTGAATAGCGCATACCAAAGCAGTATTTGTCAAATCACCGAAACGTATTCGCGAATTTCACAGACTGTGCCCCCGTATACCAGAGCCACCAGAACTTATTCTAACTCGTTGGGGAACATTTTCAGCGTTTTATTATCATAAATATTTTGACAATATTAAGAACGTGGTTTTACAATTCGATACAAAGGAAGCTGCCGCTATCCAGAAGAGCCAGTCGAAATTTCAAGATAGTCAGGTTAAAATGCATTTAAAAATCATTCACGACAATTACTTCGGGCTAGAGATGCAATAGAAAAATTACAAAATCCTGTGGTGCCATTAGAAGAATCTCTACAAATAGTGCAACATGTTCACGCACAGCTATGCGCGATTGAAGACGCAAAAAATGTTTCTGTTCTAGAAAAATTTGAAAGTGTTTTTGAGAAAAATTCTGATTTTGGCACATTGGCACATTTGTGAAGGTGCGTCAACAGAATTGTTAAGTTATTTGAAAGATTATTTTATTTACGCAAATATTACGTCACTAGATGTAGAACGTTCGTTCTCTGCATATAAACGCATTTTTTCCTCATGCCGTACTAGTTTTGCCGAAACAACAGTTGAAACATATCTAATGTTGCAGATATTTAACAGACATTATTCACTTTGTGATTTCACGGAGGACTCTTAAAATGGTAAGTGTTTGAGCACGTGTTATTTAATTTTTATTTGAAAGATGAGCGAAATTATTTGCGGGAGCAAACATCTCTATCAGCAGAATAACTCTAGTGGAACGCGAGGCCTGGTCGACTCTACGCTACTGCGCGGTACCGCTCGTGGCCAGCTTTAGTGATCACTGTTAATAATTTAAAAGTAATCCCGACATACCGCTGGTTCCTTTTAAAAGAATAAAATATTGAGCTCTTAATTTCTTTAGAGTAACCCTAGTATAATGCTGTTTAGAAACAATCCCTACAAAAATTTGCGAATCTCGTTGGGGCGAGAGAAATAAGCGAACACACAAATAAATCCGTAACAAGAATTTTTATCTATTATCTTTTATTTCATAAAAGTGTGCTTCTCCTTTCATTTATATATATTTTTAAGTGAAAGTACTTTTTAATTAAAAGAAAAATTAAATCAGTTTTTTCTCATATAAATAATTATAATTAACAATTTTGGTTCTTTGTTGTATTGTATATAATCATTATACATTTTTTAATGTTTCAGCTGAAAATAAGTTTAACTTGGAATTCTATTTGTGTTGATTTCGGATGTTCAGTCAAATAACAAGTATTGTATCTGTAATTCTAAGAAAAAAAAATCAAAGACATATCTAATAATTACCGCAAAAGCCTAGGGAAGTCAGAATTAATATCTATCCTAAATAGTAAAAACCTAGCATGTGATCAGGTTTTTTGAAATACTCGTCTATTACTATTTCAGCAGTCAATTGTTTCTCGGTGGATACGACGTTTTCGTCAAGAAGGACACACACGGTTTAAAGCGAAATGTGGGAGGTATAGAATTACTACAGCAAATGAAGATAATTTGCTACAAAACGAAATTGTAGAACATCCATTTCTAACAACAACAAAATTATTAGAACAAACAAATCTACAAATAAGCAAAAACACAGTTCGTAGACGATTACATGAAATGAATATAAAATGCAGGAGACCGGCAAAAGTTGCTGACTTTCAAGAACGTCATGCGGCACAACGAATGCATTTTGCAATTCACAATTTATATCGTAATTTGGATGATGTAGTATTTTTTGACGAGAAAATATTTCGAAGCAATGAAACTTCGAAAGGTTATGTATATAGGCCACTTGCTAGCAGCCGATATGACCAAAAATATGTTAGAAAAGGTAAGGCGAGTGGTAGGATATCTGCGGGATATTGGGCTTGAATTAGCAGCCATGGGCCAGGTGATTTTATCCCAATTAATTCAAGATTCACTGGAAATATGTATTGCAATATTTTAGATGAGTATATTTTGCCCTTAGCTTACGCTAATGGTGGAGAAATTACATTAGTTCAGGACAATATTCCAATACATACGTCCAGAATTGTACGAAATTGGTTTGGTAAAATTAATCAACTGGCCTTCCAAATCGCCTGATTGGACCAACGATCGCTGAATACGCTGTTAGGACGATACCGTCGGCAATGCAAATTTACAGAATGAAAATGCACTGTTGGAGCAATGTCAAAGAGTATGGCGTCAAGTAAATGTAAACTTCTGTAAGAACTTGGTTAATTCGATGCCTCGCAGATTAGAAGATGTAATAACTGCCGGAGGTTATTACACAAAATATTTAAAAAATGCTTGATACTTTTTGTTTTACAAGGATTCTATTTTAGTTTTTCTATACTATGTATAAATACATGTTTCAAACAATTATTCTATTATTGTTTTTCCAGGGTTTTTCTTTTATGTTTTAACCCTTTCTTCATATTTTATTTATTTTGTTAAATAAAGAACTACTCTTGAAAGAATTTGTTTTCTTAAATATGTTACGTAAATTGGAAAAAATATTTAGGTATGCGTGTGCTCTTAAATCTTCATTTTTTTTTAATTCCACATTTTACATTTTATTTATTACAAGTTAACAAAAGAATACGATAAAGAATGGTAAACTAATGTTATCTATTTGAAATATGTAAATAAACTGAAAAACTACTAAAGAATAACTATGGCTTTCCTCAAGTTCTTGCTTTAATGAATTTTTATCTCAAACCTCAATGTATTTCTGTTTCATTCTTAAAGAGAGCCCATTTTAGGAGATTTTAATAGTACTGCAGTTGTCCAGTGGAAGCCTACTCATAACGGCATTGGGAATACGCGTCAGTAAAGACGACGATGCAAGAAGGGTGAGTCAGAACATTTGGAACGCATGGTACCTACTTTTGCGCGATACCCCTCTGACGTTGCACTCGTTTGTCGAACCTTACTAATGACTAGAGACGGGATTTTAGGCAAAATGCCTCTTTGTTTAGATTCAAGGCAAATTAAAAATAATATAAAATCTGTATGTTTCTCGACAAATCAAAGCGATCTAGCTATGTTTTATTTTGCCTAGTTGTAACAAAATGTTACAATGAGGTAATTAATATAATAAATAATAATTTAAAAATGTATTTTCATACTTGAGTGTCATTAAGATTTTGTTTACACCTAGAATATTTTTATTAATTTTTTAAGACTATTAATACTACGATATTTGGATATCTATAGATGAGACTACTGACTCTAAAGGTCGTATTACGGCAAATATGATTGTGGGTAAGCTTTGTTCTGAAACACCAGGAAAACCGTATTTACTGGCTACAAAGCAACTTGAAAGAACAAATTGCAATACAATGGCAAGATTCGAAAAAACTTACTTTAATAATATTGTAAATATAATGCTAGATATTTAAGTTAAAGGCAACTCTCGTATTTTAGGTATTTTGTGGCCAACAGATGGAATTAAGTACGAAAAAGTCAAGCTTTTAGTCACGGATGGTGCTTCTTATATGCTCAAATGTGGTACAAATTTGAAGATTTTTTATAAAAATCTTAATCATTTAACATGTTTTGCACATGGACTCAATTTGGTGTGTGAATGTCTAAGAAATCAATATACCAACGTTAATGGTTTAATTTCAAATACCAAGAGAGTCTTTTTAAAAGCTCCACTGCGTGTGGCAGTGTATAAAGAAAATCTGCCAGATCTCCCTTTGTCTCCCGAACCTGTCTAAACACGTTGGAGAACTTGGTTAGAGGCGGTAGTTTTTTATGCTAATAATTTCGAAGCAATAAAATCAGTAAGTACTTTTTTAGCAAAATTTTTAAATAAGATTGTTTTTATTTAACGCTTTATGTTTTAAGTTGTAATATCGTTTGACAAAGATTCAGCTAACTGTATTGAGCCAGCGCAAGAATATTTTTCCAATCAAAATGTCAAAAACGATCTTTTATACATCAAGTCGCATTATAAATTTCTCATTGATAACATCAAAAGATTAGAAACATTCGGCCTTCCTCTTACAGATTCTGTTGCAGTAATTAATAATGCCGAAGCAGCTCTCAAGAATGCCCCAGGAAAAGTTGGCAAAATAATTTTGTCAAAGTTTAACCAAGTGATTTCGAAAAATCCAGGTTTCAAAACGGTTAAAGAGTGTGCTGAGCTGCTCAGTGGCGAAGCAGTTGAAGCTACCGCTCATACCACAGCTGACTGGTCCATATTTAAGTTTTGTCCTACAACCTCGTGTGACGTAGGACGTTAATTTTCTTCGTACAAACTGCTGTTTTCCGACCGAAGAACAAATTTTACTAACGACAACTTGGGAAAACATCTTGTGTGCTACGCAAACGCGAAATTTGAGGACATGTTACACGGCGATTAATTAATTAATTTATTATTTTAAACCAAATGAATCTACATATTTTAGTTATTAGTTAAAATTTGTATGTTTTATTTCTTTTTATGGCTGAAATGTACCTAAAATTACATTAAATATCGTCTTATTAATGTTTTTTAAAAATAAAATGATTTTTGTGTTTACCGTTTTTTTTAAGTATTTGCCTAACATGCCTAAATCACAGTTTTTCATCCTAAATACATAGTTTTTAAGGCCTAAAAAAGGGCCTTTTTAGCTGTTTTTTACGTCCTAAAATCCCGTCTCTACTAATGACCAATGAGCTTCGTGCTACAGGTTATATATAACGAAATTTAGACAATACATTTTATTAATAACAAATATGTACTCTACATACATTAAAAATTAATAATAAGGTAACCATAGCATAATAGAATAACGGTAAATTAAATGCTCCTTTTATGTAGTAGTAGATTTTCTTAATTTCACTTCAACAAGCGTTTGAGGGTTAGGTACTACAATCAATAATTTATTTAGAATGCTTTATAAAACGAAATTAACATTAGATGGGAAAATTAAATTGATATGTTGTAAGAAGAAAGAATAATAAATTATTATTACCCTCAAATACATAATAGATATATAATAGAATAAATAATACAAAAGAATAAATAATACAAAAGAATAAATAATACAAAGGACAATTGAAATATTTAATGTATAAAATTGGTATGTAGTACACATTTTTGTCTGTAGCACAGACAAATTAAATGATAAAGGAGAATAAAAGACACGGACTGCTGTGAATGTTATACCTTTTATAACAATTTATAAAAGACCTGCTTAATCATTAATTTACTTGTTCTTTTTCCAGACTGTTATGTCATTATTCCATTTATTCTTTGTATATTACGTTTTCTTTTGGTTTCACACAATATACTATACAAAAACAAACAAAATAAATGTTTAATTCTACTCACTATAATGTAGTAATTAAAAAATGTTTAGAAATAGACGGTGCAGATATAATTACTTAAACAGGCTAAAATAATTTAGACGGGCCAAACGGGCCTAAATTTCCTAACGGGCACGCCTTGCGCCGAGGCAATGAACACAACGGGCGGGTCATACTGTAACGGGCCACGGGCGGGTCGGCCCGTGAAAAATAGGCCTGTGCAGTGCTCTAGTTGGACATGCGAAAACATGGAATAGTTATTGGTATTTCACTTACTTGCTCATTCAACCATTAAAATTATAAAAATAATGCAAAATTTGTGGTAGTTTAATGTTTTAATTATTCAAATAATTGTTGCAATTTGTGTAACTTAGTGTACTAACCGCTAAAATTCGCTATATTATTATTTCGGTAAGCATGATAGATACATTTGCACAATTGTTGAAAGATATGCATGTGTATTGTAGCAAACGTTCAAGTTTTGCACCACTCTTGTTTCCTACAATATTGTTTCACTACAAATTGCTACAAATTCTCCTCGTCACGGATCCCATAACTATTTGTAGTGGCATTTGCTACAATTGTAGAGGTTATTCTAAAATTTTTTCTGTGTAGGTTTATAAGACCGAGGCATATTTTTGCATTTTTTTCGTTCTTAGTGACGATAATTCACAAAATAATTATTGCATATATTAGTGCCAATAGAAATTTCGAACCAGCTTGGGGTAGCTATGGGATGAACACTTATCAAAAATGATTGGCAGTCAACCTGTGAAGTATTTAAGAAAAAGTTTAATTCGCAATCCAATGCACGGACATGCGAGATATTCGAATTATTTTCGTATTGCCTTCATTAAACAAACGTCGAACGTTGAAAATAAATATATCTTCGTCTTACTAATATCGCGGCCGCTTAGTTTCAAACGTACGACGCAACAATATACTGAAAAGTGCGCATTTTTAATACGCCACATTCATTTACGAGTTCAAGCACGATGTCGGCCACCACAGCCGTTTCTCCCGAATGTCCACGTATAATGCATTACATCGCGACCTAACCGCATTAAAGCGATCGTAAAAAGCCGCAGCAACTACAGGCCTGTACATGACATAAAACCGAGTGACTCACGGAAACTATGACCATAAGATCCGTCGTAATTCATTCTGACGTTTTACGAGTCGCTTGCATTTTGTGATAAAAATTCGAGGTAATGCAATTTTCATTATGCAGATGCCTTGTGTGTTAATTTTCTATCGTCAAAGATTTAGTCGATTCGGCTATAAAAAGTACCATTAACTTTGTTCTACTTTCGTACAGTACACGAGGAGCTTTTTGTGATAGAAAGTCGTGATTGAAAATTGGCCTTCTATCTTTGTTACATTGTAAAGTTGGCGTAGGTATCAGAGCACAGGGACAGTAGGTAAAAAGCTCTGACTAATTAGATAGGAAAGCGGAAAGTGTATTGAATCTGTGAATTCGTTGCAGGAGACGATAGAAATTTCACTTCTACCATTTTAAATTGAGCTGTAATGAATAGAATGAAATCCTAAAGTCGAACTATTGAAAACAAACAGTAGAAATTAAAAGTATACTGCGTAAGTTATCTCCGGGGGCTGGAAGATTGTACTTTTTAATTAGACTTTTTTTTGTATAATAAATACCTGTGTTAAGGAAGACAATGCAATTGTTTTGCATTAAATAAATTTATTTCTTGACATAATCTCCTCCTTTTTAAGCCATCCAAATTATAGGATTTGTCGAACTCTGCAAAATACGTCTCTGTTTTGGCAATAACTTCTTCATTTGATGTAAATCGCTTTCTGCCAAGCCATTTCTTCAAGTTTGGAAAAAGAAAAAAGTTACAGGGGGCCAAATCTGGCGAATGTGGTGGATGAGGCACTAATTCATATTCTTACTGGACTATTTTTGCTGTTGCAATTGCCGTTGAGGGGGCCAGGGCGTTTCCATGATGGTAGAGAATTTTTTTCGCTAAATGCGGCCTTTTTCCCATCAACGGCCACATAACGACGTAGAAACCCACTCGTATTCCGCTTAAACATGTCCAAACATCGCTTTGAAGTTATCACGCGATTCCGTCAATCGTCAGCAGACTCGGCATTTTCTCGTGAAGGATATTTTACACACGTTCAATTGAGATGTTTACCATATTAGGAATCTCTCTAACCTTCACCGGCGGTCTGCTAACACGGAACACGGATGTTCGGCCACGCTTAAATTCATTAAACCAATATCCCATGGTAGTCATCGTAGGTGTATGGTCCTTATAAATTGCGTCCAACTTCTCTTTGATTTCTGTATACGTTTTCCCGTCCAAAAAAAGAAATCGAATCATTGAGCGACATTGTTCATTTTCCATGATTCTACAAATGCATAAACTTGTTCACTTTCAACAGCTCTCAAAACACCACTACCCGATCAATCTCTCCGAAATTTTGACAGACGTCAACTGAAGATTAGTACTCACAGTCACTCATACCATCTTCCTGCATAGTTTAAAATTATATTGAAAATTAGAAGGCATCTCATAAGGTCGTAGCGGTATTTAAAGAAAATAAAAAGCATTTAATACCAACTTAACGTAATATTAGGTGTATCTCGTTAGCAATTTGGAAACACATAAACGCGCGTGTATTAAGTTACTTTATGTCCCATCTAGGTGCTAAAAGTCATATCAGTCTATTACGGAGTTCCGGAGAAATAACGGTATTGGTAAATGCTAATTTTTTCAAAAAAACTCAGAAACCCTTAACTTTAATGGAGTGGTACCCCATCACTTTTTGCGTCAGAATTTAAATTCTATTTATAAAACACGACTTCGAGTGGCCACAAACTTATGAGTAGAGCAACGCAAACTGCGCTGAAAGCCAGTGACTGACGCATAAAAGTTTACACAAAATAAACACGTCCGGGACAATTTAGTATAAGCGTCAGTATAACTGCGATTCGAAAGCCGATCTGTTGTGTATGCATCTACGCTGTCGTATACTATATCGTAGTTCTACGTTTGTTTTGAAAATGTTTCCTACGTCGCAAAAACGACCAAAGTTGGACACAATAAGATAATTTATTGCAGAAATGCCTGATTTAAAGTGTGATGGCGCTAAAATTCAATGTGTAGTCTGTAAAATAGATTTAATGTGTTGGTCGAAAAGTGATTGTCTACGGCACGTAAATAGTGCAGGGCATGTTTAAAAAAAAAATTCCACACGAGATTATGACAAATTTAAATTTAATTTATGTGTTTATTGCATGTAATTTGCCATTTCATTTACTAAAGAAGAAAGCATACGTCTCGTTTTGGAATGAATATTCGGACTTTATGTTACCAAGTGAGAGAACCTTACAGAGAGTTGTGCCGTCTGCTCGTGAGCATGTCGAGAAAAGAATTAAATCGGAGTTGCAAGATAAAAAACTGTGGTTATGTGTGGACGAAACAACAGATCGTAAAAAACATTCTGTGGTTAATGTAATAGTACGCACAATGGAACCACATCGACCGTCACCCTCAATTTTACTAGCTTCCAGACGAATACAATAATGCACTGCCGAAGTAATTTCAATGTTGGTGTTAAATACATTGGAAAAGTTTGAACTTTCAACAAATCAACTGTTGATGTTTATGATTGATGGTGCCGCAAACATGCTTGCTGTAGGTCGATCTCTTAAAAAACATTGTGCTAACTTGTTGCATATTACATGTAAAATTCATACTCTCAGTCTCGTAGCAGATAGTATCAGAATATGTTATCCCGAGGTAGACGTTCTAATAGCACATACAAAAGCTGTGTTTGTAAAATCCCCAAAACGTATTCGGGAATTTCATAGACTATGCCCCGGTATTCCTGAACCACTACAACCTATTCTTACTCGTTGGGGAACATGGTTAGAGGCTGCATTTTATTATCTTAAATATTTTGAGAATATAAAGAACGTGATTTTAGAATTCGACCCAAAGGAAGCTGCGGCTATCAAGGTAAGCCGCTCGAAGTTTCAGGATAGTAAAAACAGATTTGGAAATTATTCAGAACAATTACGTGGGACTAGCGGATGCGATAGAAAAACTACAAAATTCTTCGGTGTCGTTAGCGGAATCTTCGCAAATAGTGCAACATGTTCACGCACAGCTATGCGCGATTGAAGACGCAAGAAATGTTTGTGTTTTAGAAAGGTTTGAAAGTGTTTTAGATAAAGACTCTGATTTTGGCACATTAAGACAAATTTGTGAAGGTGCGTCAACAGAACCGTTAATTCTTATGTTGATAAACTGTAATTTGCCACTAGGCTTACTCGATAAACAACCGCGTAAGGACTTTTGGGAAAAATACAATCCCGAGTTGCGGTTGCCAACGGAGAAAATGGCACGTAAGCATGTTGCATTTGTACGCGATGACGTAGAAAAGAAAATGGAACGCATATTGGAAAAACAGTTTCTTTGGTTATGTGTTGACGAGACAACAGACTGTAAAAAATAATCAATTGTAAATATTATGGGAAGCATACTAGATCCTAGTAAACTTACATTACCACTGTTACTAGCTAGCCGAAGACTACAAGAGTGTAATTTCAAATTTCAAAAGATAAAGTGTTGATGTTTATGAGCGATAAGGCGTTCGGTAGGCCGTTCTCTTCTTGAACATGGTTGCAAGTGTTTACATGTTACGTATAAAGTGCATGCTTTACATCTTGTGGCAGAAACCATTCGCCAATGCTCTCCCGACGTAGATGCATTAATAACAAGCACAAGAAAAGTATTTTTGAAATCTCCCAAACGCCTACGATCATTTCACACAGAGTGTCCTGGTATTCGACAACCACCAAAGCCAATTTACATACTCTACAGAACTTTCGGCTTTGTTCTTTGAAAAAGATTTTACACAAAGATAAAAGGATTTTCGGATAAAGCAGTGGTATAGTGGAAAGTTTATCGCACAAACCATCACATTACATTATATATAACTATCTCTTTTTAGCATGTACACAAGTCGCGCGGAAATTTTGCTGAATCTATAAAAATTCTAATCGGCGTTTCGTATCCGGGAGTACCTCTCGGTTTTGGAAACAAAAATTCATCAAAATTTTCTTCCGTAATTCGAAAATTCCGTAATAAGGTACTATCGTAAACCGAAGTACCACTGTATATGTATGAAATATAACTATTTTTATATCACATTTTTATTTTGCTCCGCTTAGAAGTTGTGAAGTTGAAAGAACGTTTCCGCTACTGGAAGACGTACCAACTTCAGAAAGAAGCCGTTTTACTGCAGAAAATATAGAAAATTCTCTTGTGGTAATGGCTAATTCCTTTCTCTTATTTCCTACCTGAAACAAATTTATTACATATGTACATATCTTCTATTTCAATTTATAATTAATATATGAATTTCGTTTAAGTACATTTATAAAAACTTATGTCTGAAATGTACAACATACACTTAGTGCGTCTCTGTATCATGTTTACGATTCGTCATACCCCTTACGATTTTGCCGTTCACTGCTCACAAGGCCCAGCACCTTAAACTTTGCAAAACTTAAAACTTGATTGAAATATGTTTAGAATAGTGACTACATTATAAAATTCTACACTGAGAGAAAGGAATTGGTTCATCCAACAAACCAGGAAGTGTTGTACCTTTATGTGCACTCAGCTTGCAACTTAACAGAACACACTGGCTTTGTTTGAATTATTTTTGTTAAATCAAATACTTGTGTTGGTTGTTCTTCAAAACATGTTACTCTTCGATCAACCACAAAAATCGTTTCGCACTAGAGACGTAGAATTCCATAAAGACATCATTCTTTATTTAAGACAGCAGACATTCAGATTTACACAATGAGCGTTTGTATCTGTCTTACTTTCGGTTTTCAAGAATACTTATTTGCACACGTGGTTCCTTTTTGATTCTACGCGAGCATAAGCGATTGGCGTTAGTATAATGCTTCCAGTGCGGCATGCTAGAACGTACGAATTTAGAGTGAGTTATACATCTGATTTAATTGTGATTATTGTTTTTATACATATATGTATGTATGTACTTAAATATGTACGTATGCGTTTTGTACATACAGTTACTCCCATAAGTATTTGGACAGGGTAAAAAAAACATTTGTATTTCGATATTTTTTGCTCAAATGTAGATATGATACACTATTAGACTAATCTTCAGAAAATATAAATTAAAAGCTGAAATTCTTGTAAACTATATACATAAAAAAAAATCAAAACATAAATTGCACATATTCATATACTCAAAAGTATTTGGACAAAATACAGGGACACAAAGAATAAGAAGAATTTCTTTAATTTAGTATTTAGTTGGGTACGCCTTAGATTGTATAACACATTTTAGTCTATTTGGCATTGACTCCACTAATTTACTTGTAAATTGAGGACTAATTTGGTTCCATTCTTGGTTTAAAGCGTCTATTAAGTCTTGTCTCTTTGAAATCGTATGTTTACGTATTCTAGGTTCTAATTCACCCCACAAATGCTCAATAGGATTGAGGTCCGGTGATTGTGGGGGTGTATTTGAACATTTACGGGTATTGAACAACAACCATTGTCGAACAACGAACGCCGTGTGTTTGGGGTCGTCATGCTGGAAGATGTAATTGTCTCTTATGCCCAATTTTTCAGCAGTTTGATGCATATTTTGTTGTACAATTTTTAAATATGTAAATTTGTTCATAATACCATCTATTACATGTAACGAACCTACACCATTCACCGCCATACACTCCCAAACCATCACCGAACCACCTCCATGCTTCACTGTGGCACGAAGATTTTCTTTGTTTAGCGCTGTACACGGTTGTCGCCACACTTTTACTTGACCATCGCTCCAAAAAAGATATATTTTTGTTTCGTCCGAGAAAATGATACAATTCCAGAAGTCAGGAGGGTATTTTACATATTCCTCTGCGAACTTTAAACGCTTTTGACGATCTACCTTACTGACATAGGGTTTCTTCCTAGCAACTCGTCCATGGAAATTATGTCCTCTTAAGGCCCTTCGTACCGTTTCACAACCTACAGATTTGTTAAGTGTTTCTTTTATGTCTACCACTATTTTAGGATCACTCATAAATCGATCTTTCTTTGATATCCGCACAATTTGCGCTTCGTCACTTTCGCATAGCTTACGTGGACGTGCAGATCTCGGTTTATTTTCAATTATATTCTCGGTTTTGAACTTTTTTATTATATAACCCACAGTTGGCTCCTGTTCACTAATTCGGCTATTTCGCGGCAGGTTTTCCCCTTCCTGTGCAGGTTTATTATTATTTCGCGCTCTGAAACAGTAGTTTCTTTACCTTTCATTTTGAAACACTGTTGTTGTTCCAGAGACTGCAGAAGTATTGATATGAGCAGAGATATTTACAGTAAACGTGGCAGTACACACCTAATGCGAGTGTAGGAGATTTACCGCACATTCTATTATGAATTAATATTTTGTCCAAATACTTATGAGCGTTCGCCGCTGCTATTATTTTTTTTCTATTATTTTTCCAGGGCACATGCAATTATTTCTAAAATATTTGATACGCGTTTCCTAAAGAGTAAAATATAATCTACAACATTATTATAATTCAAGATAATTATGTGAAGCCATATGTTTTTTACATAAACAATTGAGTGTATATAGAGGCTGTCCAAATACTTATGGGAGTAACTGTAGATACCTTCAAAACTACGTAAAATCTCTGGCATCAATCATGGCCATCAGTTCTTTGTTAGAGAATTGGAGTTTCGCGGGGTACGCAATGATTTTTGCAGGTAAGAAATTTTAATGCATATAATCTCCTAATATTGAACGAAAAATCGTTAATTGTTTAATTTATGGTATATGTATCAATTACGTATCCACGTGTAGGTATATATTTAGTATACGCATGCATACATCCTTGTTATGGTTAAATTTTATAAAGATGTATTTGTATATCTAGTCGACAATGTAGGTTTTTACATGTAAAATAATGACACCTATACCTATTGGCGAGACTTCTGTTGGGCGAGTCTTTAACACGCAGCGAAGCGAAATTCGGAGCGGTTGATACCATGTGATGCTTCCATAATGCACCACGTTGTGTATTGGTTGGAACATGCGATTATTTAGCCTGTAAACTCGAAAATAAGAAAAATCACTAACAACCTACAGGCAAAGTTGAAATTACCTGTTAAATAAGTTCTAAATTCTTTAAATTACAGAACCGATTTTCATTCTATACTTCCAGCAACATTTAATTTGGACTGCCAGAGGTGCGTAGTAATCTCCACGTATTTTTTCGAATATAGGCTCCCAATAAGTAGGAATCTATGAAACGTTTTAATATTTATTTTCTTTTGTGAACCAAATTAGTTTTTTGAGAATTTGAGTCGTATGATAGCTGAATTAAGATTAATATTTTATAATTTTTGATTTTGCATATCTAGTAAGTCTCTTCAAAAGATAAATTTTGTAACAGCAAACGTTAACAACTTTATTAAATATGAATATGCATAATTGTTAATTTCTTGCAGAACAGCGAAGACCAAATCTTATTTATCTTATGTATTGTTTTTTTCTTTATTAAATGGGTAATTTTGTTTTTTGAATATTAGGTTACAGGTGGCCCAAATTCGATGTAAACCGCTGGTAAACATGCTTTACAGCGAAAATACGTAAAAATGATGACAATTTTTCCGGGTTAACTTTTGAATATAAATTGATTAGTGAAGTACAGTTGTGGATATATATATCCCACTGATTTAGAAATTTTTGCAAAAATTAATGATAATTTAACTGACATAACTTTTTTATAATTTAAAATATCAAGAAGGTATTTAGATACATTCAATGTAATCTTTTTGAATTTAAAGAGCAATTCCAACATTCAATATTTTCAATTCATTTTTAGCGATCCTCAGAACAGTTTCATGTGGAACTTTCTTTTTGTGCACCTTCACACCTTCGTTGAGAGAACTCTCCTGTCTCTAGAAAAGCAGGAATTTGTGCTTTTTTTCTCTTTGGTTATATCCTTCTTTCCCATTATGATAATAATTGGCCGCGAAAATAGATGCACACAAAATTAAAACTCTTTGAAATGGAAAATCGGTAAAAATACTGTTTTGATTTACATTTGCAATGATACTAACAAACTAAGGAACGACACAATACGTACGAATGGCAAGAGGCGTGATTCATAGCAGGTGGATAATCGGTTTATTGCACCTCTAAGCATTATTTTTATAACCAGTAATTATCTTTTGCCATAATGTATTACGCTATTACTCCAACAACAATTATGCTTTTGTAGATTTTCAAAATTAAAATTATATTTAATAAATATTCTTATAAATTTAATATTTCTGAAGTGGTTCTATTTCTATGGCCAAGAACTGTATATTAAAACAAGGACTACTTTTTATTATTGCGAAACTACAGGTGCTCCGTTTTATTGGCTCAGATTGTATATTATTAATATGCAGTGATAATACCGGTTGTGTCAAAAATACCTGGGTATAGAATACAGTAGAACGTGTACATGTGCGGTACATATCTGGCCGCTTGATCACACGATCACACACGTACAATTTTATGCATTGAAAATATCCTCTGTCGAAAACGGAATACGAATTTGTGATATCCTCTTTAAGAACTCTTCTCGTCGGCTATCTTAGCTTCTTAGGTAGGAACTTATATTTTAATATATTTCTTTGCGTTAGAAATCATTTGGAAATGTATTATTAATGTATTGCCCTGGCTATATTTATAAAAGGGGCATATTTCTTAGGTTGAACTCTTATTATCTTTGTACATATATTGTGCAAAATCAATCTATATTATAATTTTCCTGGTTATATTTAAGAACAGTATTGTATACACTAAATCATTATAAATAGAAGAAATGACAATTTTTGGAGTAGGTGTTTAATATACATAAATTATAACTTCAGCATTTTGTAGTTACAAACTTTAATATTTCGCATAGTATCCATTATTTGCTATACATTCCTCCATACGGTTTCTCATGAAGAATACCAAATTGTGGCAAGTATTTTGACCCCGAAAATCATCCCACACGTGATTAACTACATTTTGTACTTCCTGCACACATCTCTGCCACCCAAAAATTTTCAATGGGATTGAGGTCTGGTGACTTAGCGGGCCATAACAATCATTCCACCTCATTATGTTTTTCAAACCATTCGTTTACAATACGAGCTGTATGTATTGGCGAATTATCTTGAACGTATACTAGAACATCCATCTCTTCTGGGGGATAGAGTGCTTGAACTGTTGGTAGTAGCACATTATCCAAAACATCTACATACCTCTCTGCAGTAAACCTAGGAGGTGACATTAGGGTACATTCGCCAAGTCCGTCACTAGACATCCAACCCCAAAACCCGCAGGATATTCTACCACTTTGTCTTAGAGGTCTTATATGCTCTTTGATATAACGGGTACCGTTATTTCTCCATAAAGTAAATCCAACATCTGCGGACGTGCAAAACGTTTTTTCGCCTGAGATTACTCGACTCCGCAAGTTTTCTCTGCAAAATTGCATTCTTATCGCAGCTTGTTCTTCTGTTAAAGGGATTTTTTTGCGGGTATTCTGCAATGAATTCCGCACTTATTCAGGGTTCTTGATACTGTAGATCTTCAACAGTTCAAATTAAGCTGCTCGCGTATCCTTTGTGTCGTCGTGAATGGATTTTCACGTACGAAATCCCTTAACGTATCTGTATCTCTCAAGGTGAGTTTAGGCCTAGCACCCGGTCTTTGTGTTTGCTGTGGTTGTTCGTCCACGGGAGCGTTGTATCCAACGTCTAACTTGTCTAGTTTAAAATAAGACGAACGCATTAGGTAATAGAGTGGTGAGGGTGAGGAATATTATGAAATTCGAATTTATGAAGTCGAAAATAATGATGATACTGTATATGGTTGTTGCTTGTGTTTGCATAAATCTAAACAATTTCTATAATACTTACCGATAAGCCGACTAATTGGGCGATTTCATTCTGCGGCATCCCAACATTAGGTACTATACGCAACTATCATGCTTCTTGCTTCCAGTGTAGAATCATGTTGTCCCAGAGTTCTTCCCATATTTTGTATTTTATGTATTATGAAGTTGGAGGACAAGAAAAGTCCACATTCTCACAATAACTCAAAATTTAATAAGATAAGAGCGACCGGTTTCTGGACTAACGTCCCATCTTCAGGCTCGAGTTAAAAGTAGTAGTAGTAGTAGTACTCGAGCCTGAAGATGGGACGTTAGTCCCGAGACCGGTTGCTCTTTTCTTATTAAATTTTGAGTTATTCTGAGAAAGTAGACTTTTCTTTTCCTCCAACTTCATGATGTATTCCTCACACAGAGCCGCATTGGATCAATTTTATGTATTTGTTAGTTACGATTGAAGAAGGTAACCTACAGCTTTTAGTATCACTTAGACAGCATCAAAGTATTCTCATTATCATTAAACTAATTCCTCTACGTACAGATACCAAAACGTAAAGAGCGCATTTACAAATGGCAGTATTTACGTGAGTGTATTTAAGATTTGGCGATTTTTTGCCGTCAATACACTCTTATAAGGAGCTACCCGAACATTGGCATGTGTAAATGCATTAAAATATATGTACAGTAAGATGTTAGAACCAAGGGATACATAATAATTTATTACATTTCAAACGCAGTCCGCCTTTGGCGGCATACTTAGCGAAAAACTCATACAATACTTATTTTATATCGCCGATTAGAAGTGTTCTTAAAGAGGATATCACAGTCCCATTCCGTTTCCGACAGAGGACATTTTCAATGCATAAAATTGTACATCATTCCAGTTCGTTGTCGTTGAATAATAATACATGTCACGTAATAATTTTAATTTGCATTATCAAAAAACTGCAAAAAAAGCATGGTTGTGTGCGTTATGTGGTATGCATATTCACCAACTATTCGATACATGGAAATTATGATAGAAAAAAGTGATTTTAGAAAAATAGGACTTACAATTAGTGTGTTCCATAACACTTTACATGAAACGTTCACACAAGCACCTGCATACTTGTACCTTGGAATAAGTATCTAAAAGAATATGAACAGAAATTCATTCTTTTATAAACTTGATTAATACTATTGTAATGTTATCGCATTATAGTATCTCTTGCAAAATATGCCAGATATGATTGGAAGGTCTGAAAATGTAAATATTTTGAGCTGGTTTTTGGGAGCCGTGACAATCGACAAGCTTCGAAATGTGCGAGAGTTTTTATAACAGACTCGGACAATGTTTTGTTGTGGAAGGAGGGATTTTTGAGCCTCTTCTATAGAATTCTACTTGTTTTCTTGAAGGAATAAACTATTTATTTGATTTGTTAGAGTTTATTTTTTGATTTCATTAAAACTAGATTTTTATTTTCGCCCTACGCACACGGCTTAATACATCTTGCATTCGCTGCTCTAGTATTTTGAAACGACATTTGCTACGTAACAAGTGCCTTGAACTTACAAAAGGAAGTGAATAAAAAAAAGAATCCAAAATAACAAGGATACAACAACTTTCCCCCCGAATATTTAATAATTTAATGATTAGTGAAACCTTCATTCAGGGTGTCGACCTGTTCATTCGGCGAGGGAGTGGGCCAATACACTCACAAGAAAATTTAACTTTTAAAGGCGCCACCTGCTTGAAATTACCCTGTCAGGCGATCGCGATAAACAGGAACCCACAAGATAGTGGTTTCAAATTATAAGGGGAAATGGGAAAATTTGAATTGACAAAAACCCACAAATTTAACGATGAAGGAGCAAGCTCCTTTAATTTCACACAAATATGATTACAAAAAAGAAAAATATGCGAGTAATCAAATTGGATCAGAGTACGATCCTGGTTAAATCTTATCAAAAATCACAATAATAAAATTAAGAAAATCATCGATCGCTATGGCCAACGCGCTACGGTTTACAAAGTGCAAACATTCCTTGTAAGAAGTTCTGATCTAAGATAGATAAAAGCTTTCCGGTGTTAAACCGACCAAAGAGTAAATGGGATAATTAATAAAAATTTAATCAACTCGCTTAAAAGATTCCTAATGTTATACAGATTAAATTTATACATAAATCAAAATTCTGAAAATTATGCAAATTTAGAATTTTTAGAAAAAGGTAAAAATGATAATCTTTGTGACTATGAATTATAAAGTGAAACAAAATGCAATTACAACCAAAAGAACATGTATTTATATAGAATAATTTGTTAATAGCATTAAATTTAAAAATAAACAAACATTGAATATAGTGTAATTAATCGTCAAATTTAAAGACTCAAAATAAGGGAAGGTAATTCAAATACTAAGGTGCAAACTTAGCTGGTAGTCTGGTAGAGGTGATTCAGGGATAGATCCGAGACGTAATTTCAAAATCGTGCTTCCAAGACGGTTGAGCCGAAAATGGGGTGCTCGTATCCAAATGATATCTTCGACAACGTTATATCCAAAAGATGATATTCCCAAATAAACGTTAAACCAAAATTAGGTATATTCAAAACAGAAAATTATTTAGCACGAAGTCCCCTAAAAGAAATACACGAAACTTCAAAATTACAATGTGAAATATAAACAAATTGAAAGCTTATCGTTAAAATGGGGAAAACGATTAACGCGATGGTGATGAATTAAGATCTTGACACCACACGTGGCAAAGCAAAATGGTAGCTAGGGACACCGTAATCAAATCCTGTATAACAATAATCCGGAGCCGTTCTCCAAAATATCCAAACAAAATCAAAAAATAACCAACGGCAACGGTTATAAGTAGGTTTCCATTAATATCCAACAATGTGATAATATTACCAAACTATAACATTTGGAAACTCTACTTCACGGACGTTTCTCTAGATAGTCAAGCCACAAGTGATCAAATTGCACACCGAGAAGACGGAAATTCGATGCCAGATGTCATTCATCTCACCCGGAAAATACGTCACCACAGACGATATAAGCTGTTCCAGAATTAAGAAGTTGGAAGACGTGAACTGAATTATTAATATGTCATATTACATATGCAAGATTGAAGGACCCTAACTGATCAAATAAAGAAGAACTAACAATAACAAACAGAGCTGGGAGCAGTAAAACTATAGAAATACAACTGGACCTGCGTACCTGTATCAATGAACGCGCCTCTAGACTGGCCTAAACGAACAGAGCAAGAATTGACAGCTCGCAGTCACGCGACCAACTGCTTGACGCAAAACTTCCAATAGTTGCATGTAACCAACATATAACCTCGTTACTAGATGTTAACAGATACAGACAGAAACACTTCCAATTTGAAGAGGAAAAATAATAAGAGAAAAGACAGAAGGGTTTCCTACGACACGAAACAAGGAAAGTATAGAACCTCAAGAAGAAAATAGTCTAATTTTAACTCTATTCTAGGCGTATAAAAATTAACAACTCTGCGAAAAACAAATAAAATGTAGTAGCCGATAACCAAAGTAGCCGAAAGAGTAACATAAGAGCGAATAACTAAAAGGAGCTACCACAATAAATAAAACCTCCAACAATAGAAGCCTACATTAGTTTCGTAATAAATTGAAATGTCCAAAATCCTAACGAGGGCTGCGAAAGATAGGTTAAGTCGATACTTTTTTAAAGGAAAACAATAGACAAAAGATTTAACAAATTAAGGTAAGCGAAGCTATACAGTATGGCTGAATTTTAGAGCTTGTCACGTAGGTTAGGAGAAAATTATAATTCCCCAAATGAAATGTTAAATTATTCGATGTCAGAAATAAAAGTTCGCACATGCACTGCACACCAAAAGTAAAATAAAACGTAACACATGTTCGTCTTGTAAATATTCCCTCCATGGAGCGCGTCATGCATCAATACAAGGCGAAGTGTACGCAACTGATCGACCGCGCAACTCATATAATTTTGACGTTTTTGAATATTGTGACAATGGTAATGCTTGTATACATTGAAGTGGGGATCGAGGCCGTTGCCACAGTTAATTCCTATCCCCAGAAGTTTATGACACAAGCGGTGTAACCAGTCTCAAAACGGATCTCTGAATAACAGAAAGGTTAACCTGCAATTAGTTTTTCTGGAGCTTAAATTTGCATATTTCTCCAAATTACGCAATAAATATGTTCTATAACGAAATGTTTTGTTGGGTTACTTGAACCAAGTAATTTTCTGAAGAATTAAAATTTGATCACTATAATTCCTAGGTTAGTAGATAATATCTGCAAGATCTTAAGATAGATTGTAGCACTAGAAATAGAGAGCACAATAATCACTTCGAATACGAGAAACGTACGAGGGCGAATCAAATATTAACCGGACTTTTGTTTTAGAACGTTTATTGGTACAGTAAAAAAATTTTGAATACACCTTATTTTTCTATATAATCTCCTCTCTTATTCACACATGTTTCCCACCGAACCGGAAGTTTTTTAATTCCGTCATCAAAGAATGAATGTGGTCGGGTCTGTAACCAATTGCGCACGAACGTTTCTACAACTTCGTCGTCGTCAAAGTGATGACCTCCCAGTTCTTCTTTTAGTGGCCCAAACATGTGGTAGTCACATGGCGACAGATCCGGACTATAGGGCGGATGTACCAGTGTTTCCCAATGAATTTTGTCCAATTTTTCTTGGATTAATGCAGCTGTGTGTGGCCGAGCGTTGTCATGGAGCAGAATCGCACTTCGAATAGGCATATCTCGCCTCTTTCGTCAATAGGCCAGTTTCACTTCAAGCAGTTGACAGCAGTACGCAGCATTAACTGTACGCCGTTTACGCCGAAAATCAACGAGCAATATGCCTCTGTAATCCCAAAAAATCGTTGCAAGAGCTTTCCCAGCAGAAAGACGGCTCTTGGCTTTCCGCGGTGCTGTTTCTCCAGGTTTTCGCCACTCTATGCTTGCCTGCTTAAACTCAGGGGTGTAATGATGCACCCACGTCTCATCACAGGTGATAATGTGCCTCAAGAAATCATCCCCTCTGTTCGATATCGTGCCAAAAGTCTTTCACACACGGCAAGACGGTTTGCTTTCTGATCTTCCGTCAAGAGGCGAGGAACCCATCTTGCCGACACTTTTCCGTAACCCAAATCATCTGAAATGATTGATTGGGCACTCCCATACGATATTCCGACGTGTGCAGCAATTTCCCATATTGTAAGGCGGCGGTCTCCTTCAATTATCTCGCGGATCGCAAGAATATTCGTCTCACTGGCGCTTGTCCGCGGTCGGCGTGCATGGGTCTCATTTTGCACTGACTCTCGGCCATCGGAAAATTTTTTGTGCCAGTAGTAGACTTGGGTCCTTGAAAGCGTTTTTTCTACGAACTGTGCAGTTAGTTGACGCAAAATTTCAGCAGGTTTTACGCCCTCCCGCGACAAAAATTTAATAATAATGCGTTGCTCAACAGATGTGTGAATCAATCTGCTCTGGCAAGCCGAACCGATTTACTCCCCTCCACTTTACATTCCTATCCAACATATATCAACACGTCACGTTACCCACTTCACCTAGGGAGCGTTAAAAAGAAAAGTCCGGTTAATATTTGATTCGCCCTCGTATATAAAAGATTTTAATTTCTATTTCCTTGGCTTACCAACGAAATTGGAATGTAAATCATTTATGTGATGAATTATTCTAGTTGGTCTTATTAGGCAAAAGACCGTTTACCATACATTTCACTTGAGTATGCGTGTACGTATATGTTTTATACCAATTACTGCTCGATAATCTGCTAGAAACGTTCTTCTCCTTCAATTAATAAATGTAAGGTTGCTCCGGTAAATCAACAGTGCTAAAGCTACTCTGTGTTCGAGCTTGTTGCAACACTGACATTGACGGCCTTGGCCACACTCAACCTCGCCGCAAAAACATCGAGCAGCGAGTTGTCGGGGCGTCACGTGATTGCTTCGCGATCTGCATGCAGCTTAGGAGCGTCCGAATGGACCAGCTGGTTGTTCCCGGTCCGCTGTCGAACGGAAATTCTACGCGTTCGCGGTGGGACGAACTTGAAGTGGTGTTCGACAGTGATACATAGCGAAATATGCAACACGCTGACATTGAATTTGAATGTTCGAGTGCCTCGAAATGGATTATCGACTGAATATACCGCAATTTGAACAAGTTCTACATTTAAAGCTCTCTTAATTGATTTTGGCTCGTTAATTAATCGGAATTAAGTTAAATTTAAGATTAGGTTAGTAGCCCTTTGTGAGGCAAATTGAAAATACCGTAAATTGGTTTGTACTGAAATATAAAATTAAGTTTTCCACTGAAAACCATGAATAAGTCCAAAACTGCGTAACACACAGGTTACTTAAGCTTATATTAGGTTTTAGGATATCAGGGTTATAATTCTGTTTGTTCCATCCTTATATGGCACATTTTTCTACAAAGGAACTTTTTGCTGAGATATTCTATCATTACGAAACAATATTAATAATTGAATAATTTTTCCGGTAACTTTCTCCATGGGTATACTGAAAAAAATTGTTTGATCAACCAAAAGAAAACAACCAATTTTTTCGTTTACCGGATTCGGATAATTTTGGATCCGGATCTTGGTGTCATCCGGATCCACTATCCGAAACTTCGGAACCTCGGATCTGGATCCGCTATCCGAAATCTTGAATTCATTATCCGATGACATGGATCCAGCCCCGTTCTCTTACAATTTTTCCGAGCAAATACCTGCAATATACGGATATGCGGATAGGTTTGGACCCTGATATATGGATCTCAATCTTTTCAGATACCTACAGCACTAGTGTTAACTTTACTTTAGTTGACTATGGGTTTGTTTCTGCAGCCGATTTGTGATATTTGATCGTAGGTTAATTTGGATTAATCTACGCATGCGTGAACTAAAGCTGATTTGAAACTGATTTAATAATTTAACTGCACGAATGCTTGCGCCATATTTACGACCGGTTCTCTATTTCCATGTTGTCTCTGTTTGCATGTATCAGGTGGTTTATAAGTTACAAGCATGTTTAATAGACTTGAGAAAGAAAATATACTTAAATATGCAGATAGATATGCAGATTATCTTGCATTCAAATACTACAAGAGGTAAGTGAAAACAGAAATAAACGCGAAATATTTAAACAGAATAACAAATTTATTACAACCTTAAAGGAACTGTTAGTTCCTAACAAAACCACATACATGAATAAGACACGTGTGAAGTGTGTATAAAAAAACCTGTAATACAACTTTTTATTTCACAATATAACAATGCGCATGTGTCTGATAGATCACTGGACGATAATCTTCAAACTGGAGCTACTATTAGCAAACGGCTAGAAATTAATTTGGAGATTTCAACGAACGCCAAATTACGTTAAACTAATAGTCAGAGTTTGACGTTGCAGCTGCACGAACACTATTTAAATTAAACGTTTTATCAAAAATTTTACATCGTCGTCATGTAAAATGCTTCTACTAATAGAATTAAGACATTTAGATGTTTTGCATCGATCAGAGAATGTTAGAACATATTACTTTTGCTAGAATTACTTTACGTAAAACGTTTTTCTCATTCCTATTCATATTTTAGATTCTAAAATCCCTTTTCCGTTTCAGTGAGCCGTCTACATTGCGAGAGTGAATCGTTTAAGATGGACCTGATACTGGACATCAATTCCTGGTTATATCCAATGGAATTAGGTGAGCTGTTTTTCTCGACATTTCATCTATTTCTTCTCTCAATATTTTTGTACGCAAGTACCCATTTAAAGCAAATATCGTTTAAATTGAAATGAAAAAATGTTTGCGTTCGTAGCAATTTACAGTAATTAGATTAATTAAAGTCTCTTAATTGAAAATCGGTCGTTCTTAATCCTTTTGGCTTTTACTAAAGTTGGGTATGTATACTGCAGTAACTGTGAAATGATCTCGATCGGATAAACGCGAATGGGTGATTCACTACAAGCGGAGGGGTTGGCGGCAGTCAACGGCTTACGGCTACCGATGTGGTTAGTTACGAGGTAGACTGCAATATGTGCGGACGATCTTAGTAAGAATTTCTAGAGTTTCATCAGAATCTGTTTTTATTTTCGTCTTTAGAAGTTTTTTATTAGTTTCGTCTAAGCTTCGTAGCAACAATAAAATAAATATGCGAAACTCTCATTTCCAGGCGATCATGACTTCAAATTATTACGTGCGTTCTTGCACACAGTAGGTCTACATGCCAACGTTGTTACAAGCATACTAAGTACTAACACGCGACCCGCATTGAATCCATCGGATTCCACTCAATCCCCTCGTTCTCTCACCGTACATATATAGATGCAGCTAATTTCAATTTTCCCGATGTGTATATGTGTATACTGTTTTCGTGGGCGTAAACATTTATTAGTAAATTCTTAGGTGTAGTGTCTTTGTACATAAGTAGATAAACTAGCAACATACAAAAATTCTTTCTTTATGTCTTCTAATATACAAACTTGTGCATAAGTGCACAAGTGTAAATGAATATCAAAGTTATGTTAAGGTGGAATGGTGATAAAGACAGGACCATTGGTAGGAATTGCGGTCTGCTGTGTTTAGCAAAATATACCGTAGTACTCAAGCCACCACGTAAATATATGAAACGGAGAATACGGGTGGGGGTGACGCACACCGCGCTTGTATTCTTTCTTTTCGCCATTTATGTAGAGACCTGGGCACTACTGTATGTATATGTTTAAGTGCGTATATGATAAGAATAGACGATAAGTTTTAAGATGAAAAATGCATGTAGTATTGTATCGAAAGAGTTGATTTAATTTATTCGTAGGCATAAGTGTTTTCTCAGGGGAAACATTATTTTTGTAATATGCTCAACGCTATATGATGTTTACACAAATGTTTATATGTGCGAAGCAATACTATTCAGATGTTATAATACTTACTTGTAACAGTTTTCATTCGTCAAGTTACTATTAAAATAAGTAAATATTAAAGTAATGTATGGTTTTCAAAATATCCACTAAGATACGCATTCAAATAAAAATTCTATTCTAGAAATGTCGTTTGTTGAAATAGGTATATAATTATAAAACGAGTAACACCCATCTACAGATAACAGTAATATCACACATGCACAACTGCGTACAAGATGCTGCTATAGTCAGTCATTTTTGGTAAGCGACAGCATTCCTTAAAAAGAATTTGACTCTTTTATTGTAATAAATTGCTTTTACTTATACCATTATGTGGTAGTCTGATTTCAATTGAAATTGTTAACATTTTTAGTTAGTTGAACGCACCACGTCACTTACAAATAATTGTTAGTGTAGGTATTGTTCCAGAGCATTATTGTCACGTCAATCGCCCCTCAATTACAGTATATTCTCATATATGATAAACTTGTGGTTCAATCGTGTCTCTGCCTCGTGCTCGGAGAGTGTCAGTTTCAGTCAATGTCGATGCCATTACAGTGATTCATTATTATAGTAAACACCAAACAATTATCAACAAGCAACAGAACTCATTTTTTCATTAAACCAAAATTTTATTTTTCTCAATTTATTATATTATAGACATAGACTGTGCATAACTATAATAAATTAATATTTCTAATATTTTAAACAGTAGTACCTGATTGCATGACGCCTATCTTTAATAATCACGACATCGACGGGACTTGCTATCAACTAGCCGTTGACATGTGGAATGTATGTTCAAGCAGAGCGTACTACCTCTCATAATTGAGCAGTAGGTTTTTTGTTATTCCCAGTATTCTTTGTATCAACTCATAAGTTTTCTATAAGGTTGATATCCTAGCCAAGACGTAATACTAATATTATTTTCGTTAAACGAATTTTGACCATTCTAGCCTTATGTTTTAGGTAATCATCTTGCTAATAGACCCAAGGAAGCGACATTTTTTCCTCCGCGTAAGGTAACAATATTTTGGTTAATAAACATCTTGTCATAATCTTAGGAATTCCAAAAATTGTTCCCAAACCACACCAAAAAGAACTGGCCCATATTATATACTGTAGCGTCCATGTTTAATAGTCTTTTTTTTTGTAAACTATGGAAGAAGTTCCGTATGTGGAGGTAGAGTAGGACAAACTATCCATCACTATTATTATCCAGAGTAATTTTGGGCTCATCACTTCAAAGAATATTCCTCCATCAGTGTAATGTGCTCTTTTACAGAATCTGGGCTTGGTCTGTTGTGTCTTAATCCTAACAATGTATCTCTTCTGGGTTTTCTAGCGTAGAGATAGTTTTCTCACAGACGCTGCCTTACTGTGGAGCTCCTAATATTATATGAGATGCAAGCTTTACAATTTGTCGTATAATGTCTTATATGTACACTACCGTTCATGGAAGTTCGGGTAAGCAAAAAAATGTACGGAAGTCAAAGAAAATAAGAGAAATATTAAATGGCCATGTATTTAATACTTACTTACATGATTTTACATATTTTCAAACACAAATTTACTAAAAAGAAAAAGTTAATGTAATACAAATAATTTAAATCCGATTTTCATCGAAACATCCACCTTTTGCGTTTAGGACTGCTGCCACTATTCTCGGCATCCGATTCACTAATTTTGCTAATGTTTCATTGGGCAAGCTTGTCCATATCTCCTGGAGAATGGTCCACAAATATTCCTTCGACTTTGGACACTTTTTCCTAACACATCGGTCCAATTCTTCCCATAACAATTCTATCGGGTTCAGATCGGGGGACTGTGGCGGCCATTCCATAATTTTTAAGGTTCTTTCGTTTTCTTCTTGCTGCACGTAATCTGTGCACAATTTAGATTTATGTTTGGGGTCATTGTCCTGCATAAATTCAAATCCACAACCAATTAATCGGACTTCTGACGATATGGCATTTTCCTCCAGGATTTTCCGATATTCTTCTTTTTTCATTATGCCCTCAATTTTGAACAAGTCCCCTGTTCCGATTAAGAAAAAACAACCCCCCAAACCATTACAGATCCGCCTCCATGCTTCACCGTAGGAACTATACACTCCCGTAACATTCTTTCCCCTCTTGATCTGCGTAGGAAAACTCTCCGTCTATTTCCAGAAACCTCAAACTTGGATTCGTCAGTCCACAAAACGTTTTTAAAATCGTCCACTGTCCAATCTCTATGAGCTTGTGCCTATTTCAGTCGTTTTAGCCTATTTCCTCTTCGGAGTAACGGTTTTCGACAAGTCACTCGCCCATGCAACCCAGCCTCTTTCAGCCGACGTTTCACAGTACTCACAGAAACTTTGGAATCTCGCTCATTATTGAATTTTGCAGCAATTTCTGATGCTGTTAGTCTTTTATTGCGCTTACTAATTATTTTTATTCGTAAATTTTCCGCAGAAGTCGTTTTTCTTGACGGTCCTGGCCGATTACGATCTTGCGCGTCACCGGTTGTCTTAAATCGAACTATAGTATCATGTACTGTAGATTTTTTTATTTTTAATTTATCCGCAATCCGTCTTTCTGCGTACCCTTCCTGATGCAAGGTATTAATAGCAGATCGTTTTGAAACAGCTAGAGGCTTTCCACGGGGCATTTTAAGCAGTCAAACAGAAATTATTTTGTTTTTTCAGTAGTTTTTCGTTTGTCACCTCAATTTTCTTCTGTATTTTGCCAATTAATCTCGTTTGCAATTTTTTTAACTAACCTAATACATTTTGTGTACATTTGTAGTTTTGATCTTCTGTACGCATTTTTAAAATTAATTTGCTTTCTTGTATTGTGCAGTTTTGCGCGACCCATGACGATAAAATCATTACCTTAAAGACGTACAGCCAACCTAAAAGAGTTTTAGAAAACCATCATTTTACCACTATTTTAAAGTAATACAGCGTTACGAACCTTCGATAATTCCTTAGACGATTCGGCGCAGTTTTTCATAACAGCGTCGATGTTAAGATATTTAAGTATCTGATTCAGTAAAAAAATACGTAAAAAATACCGTAAAACAAAAAAAAGTACCCAGCCAAATTATCTTTTCTACTTGGCACTGCTATTCTTTTACACAGGTTTGTAGGTACTGACTGTTAACGAATAGACTTAACTATACTTTTTGTATTTCTTAGTTCTACAGAAAAATCATTCTTTATAAAAAGCTTTGCTTATTTCGGAAAGTCTTCTAGGATAGTCACAATAATGATCAAATCTACAGAATGATTTAAAATTAAGGAATCAAGAAACTGCATGAACATTATTATTTAAAAGTAACTTAAAATAACACAAGTAAAAGTTATCCTTACAAGATCAGTTTTAAAATTTGGATGTTATTCTTTGTTAATAATTTTGTTTGTTAGTCGGACCTGATTGTACGAGGGCAGTCTGAAAAGTTTTAAGTCAAAATATGAAGATGGCGTTACTTGTCAAAAATATCATGGTAATATAATTGCGCATGCGTTGAAAGATACCTTTGAACATTTCAGCCATGTTGGACGCTCAGTTACTGTTTAATAGTCGTTTGTGTCAATTGATGTTACTGTCTCTGTAAAAACGGAAAAAATCGAATATCGAGCCGTCAAGTTCTTGCATTTGAAGGGCTATACGTTTACGCAAATTAAAGCCAAGATGGATGCTGTTTTCGGGAACTTTGCACCGTTATTTGCCACAGTGAAATTTTGGGCAGCTGGATTTCAACGTGGTCGCACCCGCTTGGTTGGCGATGGGAACGTTCGGGACGACCAAAAACTGCAATCATTACCGATAACATCGAAAAAGTTCACCAAATGGTGCTAGACGACCGCCAAATTAAGGTTAGAGAGATAGCAGAGGCTATGGGCATCTCGAAAAAACGTATTTGTTATATATTGATTGAAGCCGCGCCTGTTCACTCGCTCAGGACGAAAAACGCATTCGAATGAACATTTCTCAAGCCCTGCTTAAGCAGTTTAAGCGCAATAAGTTGGAGTTTTGGCGTCGATTAACACCAGTACACACCGAATGCTAAGGCACGGCCGAAATAGTCATAGAGTTGTGTTAATCAACTATCTTGAAAAAGGAAAAACAATAACGGGAACATACTACGCATCATTACTTGTTAAGTTGAAGGCAGAAATTGCGGAAAAACGGCCGCATTTGAAACAAAAGAAAGTATCGTCCTACGCTTCAATGGTCGCCATGGCTAAAATTCACGAATTGGGGTTCGAATTGATAGACACCTCACCCTATTTACCAGATTTGGCCTCCAGCGACTTTTTTCTAGGCTTGAAGTTTCGTTCAGAGGACAGAGATTTTCATAGAATGAGGAGGCCATCACATTCGTAAACGCCTATTTTGTAGAGCAATGTGCCAGTTACTATTTGTACGGATTAGTGAAATGAGAGCATCGCCGGGAAAATTCTACAGACTTACAAGGAGTCTATGATGAGAAATAAGATTGAATTTGGCAAAACATACTTGAGGATGTGCGCAATGCATGAAACCGGCAGCATTGTTCAATTTAATATAGAATTTGGTGAGTAAAGTTCGCCTTTATTTCAACCCTTATTATGAAGAACTCACCCAAAGTCATCATGGACCGTTTAAAAGAATACCTGTTTCTGTGTTAGGTTGGAAGTCGTTTAAAAGTAAGATGGAAAATTTCTATTGGACACACAGTCTCTGACTATCGAATTAGGACCACTTAAAAATTGATTTTGGGGTAAAATTAAAAAAAAAACAGTTGGCAATATTATTTAATTACATATAACATGTAAATAAGTATAATTTGAACATATATTTACCAATATTTGCTTGTTTCCCCTCTGTGTTTTATTATTTCCTCAATCCTTTTTGGCATACTGCCGATGCAGCTTTTTATTGTTTTTTTTAATTTCGTCGCTATAATGCCGCACATCTTCAATATGTTGTAATTCTTCCTTTGTGGGGGGCGTATTTCATCGTACATGCTTTATGGCGCTCTGAAGGACGTCGTTGAACAAATTGGCTTCTAGCCGCGATTCGTCGCTATAAATTTAGAACATAATAAAGAAATATAGAGGACCACTAAGCGAACTAGGGGGATCAAGTTGACCAAAAATACAGACGATAAATGAAACTTTTATGAGGCTATTACTCAAGCAACAATTATGCTTTTATAGATTTTCGAAATTAAAATAATATTTATTAAATATTCTTATCAATTTAATATTTCTGAAGAGGTCCTATTTCCATGGAGAAGGACTGTACATGTACAACAGATTAATTACATTATTTTTTCTTATATTTATGTTTTTTAGTAAGAACCCTTAAAATATAGCAATATTTTCAAGTTTACTAGTCTAATTTAAACCATATAGCTTAGGCAGCAACTAACCCAGTTACAAGAATTAATGTAAATTCATAAATATTTTTATAGGAAAGCTATAGTCTAAAGTCTACAGTCTGGGAAAGCCCTTTACCTACTTCAGTCTACAGCAACTGTCTATTTGTAACCATAAAAAGTTATATTTAAACTGATTTCTACAGTTTTTGATGTTCTAATATTAGCGCTGCTTATTTTTAGATAAGCTGGCTGTGAAAATAGACTTTAGAATTATGACCAGCCGTGTATATTCCTATCTAGCACATAATCAATATCGTCCTCCAGTTCCGTCTATTTTCGTCGGAGTGTAGTAAATTGTTAAAACGAATTATTATTTTTATGTTAAATTAAAAAAAAAAAACAGAAACAATCACAATAATAACCAAGTAGTGCTTAAGGAGGAGCTAACCGAACCGAATTTCAAATGCCCTCTTTTGCTCGGAAATGTCAAAGGTTGTAGCTGAGGTGAAACTGGGTCAATCAGGGCGAGGCTCTCGTTACATACGCGGAGTATGGATCTTCTCATTTATTGATGGAAATTGATGGGTACACCTTGTTTTACTCATACAATTATTCTGATACACATATTTTCCATTCCAATTGGTTTTTCTAACGGTTTCTGGTTTATAAACGAACACATTGATTATTCATAAATTCCGCTGTAATAAATATTAGTGATGGTAATTGTATTGTAAAATGGAAGCAGCTTTTATTCGTGTCGATTTCTTACTAATTTATGACCCCATAATTTTTAGAATATCCATAAATTCCATAAATACTACTTTGTGCGAACTGTTCATTACATGACCAATATTATACAGGATGAATCCGGAGGAATGGAAAGTATTTTGTAGGTACATACAGGGGATTCAAATAAGAAAACGAACCCATAATTTATAGTCCGATTGTCAACCATTCTTGAAATAGTGTAATTTTTTTACGATGAACTTCCACCGAAGAAATCAAGCGTTTTTGTTCTTAACAAATTAATTTTGATAGATTGATTTGACACAATTAGTTGTCAGTTTGTCTGATATTAACTTGTTTGATTAAAATTTCGCGTTCTTAAGGGGTAACACTACTCTAGCGGCCGAAAAGAAGGCCAAACTTTGACGATTTTTTTGGAAGTATAGTAGAAGTAATGGAAATTCTTTGTAGAAGCATATATTCAAGTATAGAAATTTTTTTTATTATTGTTCAAAATGGCGGCGAGAAAGCCAATCTTCGAAATGATCTTTTTAAAAAATCACCTCCAGTAGCGGACAAATTTCTAGTGAAATATAAGATTTGGAACAAAAAACCAAAAAAGTTTAAAATCTATGTACTATTGGTTATAGAAGTACGTAGGGAATTTTTTATTTAATCAAATTTTGAAAAAATGGTGTACTTTTGACAAAAAAAAATCGATTTTTTCCAAAAAAAAATGAGTAAATTGTTTATAAAATAAAATGTTTACATTGCATCGAAAAACCCCTACGTACTTCTATAAAGGAGATAATTATGAAGCTACTGTGAAAATTTCAAACTGATCCATGCGACCGTGTTGAAGTAATGTGTTCGCTAAGATTGAAAAAAGTGGTTTGGAGAAAACCGCGTTTTCGTATTACGAACACTTAAATGCTTGAAATTTTTGTTTACCTTTAATCGGCGTTCCCTGGTGACCTTTTGAGTAACCTTAAGCACCTTTTGCACTGTAGTAAGCAGGGCCACTTATTATCCTGAACGGTCCAAGCAGTACAAAAGCGATGAATCAGAGCGTGAGTGATTGACCGTACTCAGCGGACGCTCCGAGGCGTTATGGAAAAATCGTTGGCAGAGCCTTTAGAAATTTTTTTTTTTACAATAAAACCAAGCGCATATTGTTTTTATCGTCTTAAAGTATTTTTACGTGTTAAAAAAACGATTTTTTGCAAAATCCTAGAGTGGTGTTACCCCTTAAGTATTTTGTTACTAAAATGCTTGGAATATTCGCTCATAGGAAATATGCAGATATGATTTTTGTTTGTGGTTTATGCAGTAGAAATGCAGTTCGACCATTTAATGAATATCGCTACCGTTTTCCAAATCGAAGAGTTCCCAAGAGAAAAGATAGTCCAAGATTGTTTGCTAGTGTTTAAGAGACTGATATATCTCCAATTGCAAGGATTGTCAATTGCCGAAGAAAATCCGAGTGAAAGTAAGAGGAGGATTGGAAAGCAACTCTCATTACCACAGAAAGTTGTTTATAATACGCTTAAGAAAAATGCACCAGAGGCTACTTTATGTTTTCGTGGAGACATAGCCATTGGAGGAAAGATTTAGAAAGATAGGTTAACAGTTCTTTCTTGCTCAAATTCTGACGGCAGTTACCATTATATCTTACTGGTAAATCGAAGAATCCCAGATGTATGAAAAATTTAAAAACTTGACAGTAAAGTACACTACAAACAAAAATGCTTGGATGACAACAAATTTATTCAGAGAATGGCATATCGATTTTGATAAGCGGATGATGAAAATTAAAATAAATGTTATTTTGTTTGTGGATAATTGCGCAGCCAGCAAACCGGAGGTCAGATTGAACAACGTCTCAGTACATTATCTTCTTTCTAATACTACATCAGTGTTTAATTTTTAACGCTACTACTGTGGACTTTCCTGAACAAATCGTGTTATCTTAGTGTTGAATAGTGTTAAAATTTTTAGGTGTAGGTTGTACAGGGGTGCTTCCATTTCAATTGGGTCGTACTGTATGTGCATATACCAAACCGCATTTAAAACTGTAGTAAAGTGATATCGGATGATAGAATATATTATGTCCGTTATTCGAATAATTTTGTATGACAAAACCATTATTCCAATAAGCGGTTTTGACAGTATCTAAAAAAATAGAAGTAAATCAGTAGTGTTAATTTTTCTTCTTTGCTGCAACCTTCCGTATAGTTCGAGTTCTTTTCCCTGGTCCCATTTAACTCGAAGTATCAGCTATCGGCGCTTCATTGTACTTTGTTTTATAGATATGACATCAGCAAATACCTGAAAAAGTTGTATGAGGATTTTTTATTGCTACAAGTATGTATATAATACTTCATTATTTTGTAAACTATTTTATTCGTAGATGATATCTGCAAAATGCATTTTACTTAAAACAGGTCTATAACAGATAATTAGACGTATCGTGTGTTATTTTGTTACGCAATATATTTACTATTTTCTGAAGTATATTTTAATCTAATACAAACGTTGTGCAATACATTATACTTCGTGCGTTACCTGCACATGCTAACATGCCAGTAATACCACGCATGTTTCAAAGTTTGACGTAATGTGTGTATACATCGTCCACGTATAAACGGACATTTTGCATATTTCTTGTGTACATACGTAGAAACGTAGTCATTTTCTGCACTTGAAATAGCAACCAGTTGTTGGCAAGTGTATTATTAACTCGACCGCATTCAATGTCAGCGCATGGTTTAGGTGCACCGTTCAACATTTTCGTCATAAACGGTCGTAACAAACTGGTAACAGTACTGTAAATGGATACATAGTGTCTGTACGTATTTCACCATAGGAATAAGTCACTTGTGACATTCTCGATCTCGTTGTTTTGCTTTTGAAGAGATTATACAAATTCTTTCTTCAAAAATTTGTTTGTATAAACCAACATGAATGAATACAGCCTTGGCCAATTGTATTAGACATCCTTCCTTTTTATAGATTCGGACCAAATAGTAATAATAATTAAATTATTAATTAGGGACTATTCAATAATCCCTAATTAATGCTTGGGTTACTGGTTTCTGTCATATGTGGTTTGAGGCTAGGATATACTTCGATGATTTTTCTGGGTTGCTTCTTCCCACCAACCACAGATGTCTCCTTATTTGTTATTAACATTTAAGAATTACAATTTGTCACATCTAATTTTATTACTCCCTCCGTCCGAAAATGTGGTATACATTTGACATTTTTTTGAAAATTAATGAGGCATTAGTAAAGAATTATAATTAAATATACTTAGTTGGCAATTCTGATGCTAGGCAAACAACTAATACATAGTTGGCTACTGTCCGATTTTGTTTGTGTCAAAAATGTCAATAGAGGTAAAACGTCATTTCATCAAAAATAATTTTACACACGCCCTGTTCACAAAATGGCAGGTATTGTTATAAATAATGAAGTAAGCTTGTTGAAAAGGAATTCCAAGTTCAAGCAATTAACCGGTGAGCAACGTCATGGTATATTGCAAAAATTGTTGCAGTTGAAAGAAGGCCAGAAGCTGAAGGATGGGAGTATAAATAAAGTTGCAGCTGAACTTGAGGTAACCCGTTTGTCCGTGTCTAGAATTTGGAAAGTGGCTCAAAAACAGTACAGCGACGATAAAATTTGTGCTGATGTTACTTCAAAAAAGAATGGTAAATGTAGACGGAAACGTAAAGATTATTCTGAACAGTTATCCGAAGGTAAGGAAGTTCCTTTCAATCGTCGAGGGTCAATTTGTAGTCTGTCTTTTGCTATCGATATTCCAAAGTCAACATTGTTCGACATTTACAAACGAGGAAAGAAAATAAAGCGTATATCTTCTACTGTTAAACCTTTGATAACAGATCAAAAGAAGCTAGAGAGATTAAAGTTTTGCTTGGCGAAAGTGAGACCGGATGGACGTTTTGAAGATTTATATGATTATGTCCACATGGACGAAAAATGGTTTTATTTAACGCAAAACAAGCGCTCTTATTACATTATGATATACGAAGAAGAACCCTACTGAAATTGCAAGATCAAACGTTTTATAACCAAAGTAATGTCTATGGTTGCTGTCGCCAGACCACGTTACGATTCACATCGAAAACAAATTTTTTTAATGGAAAAATTGATATATGGCGCTTTGTATATCAAGAACCGGCTAAGCGAAACTCGAAAAATAAACCTAAATAAACTTTGGTAACAAAAAATGTGGAGTCCGTCAATTCAACAGAATGTAGAAAAATGATTCTTGAGAACGTCATTGCGGCGATCAAGTTAAAGTTTTCCATAAGTCATAAGCAAAAACCGATATATACAACAGGATAATGCAAAACCTCATGCTTGTGAGGACGATGAATAACTTCTGGCTCATGGTTCTACAGACGGCTGGTCTATTCAGTTTAAATCACAACCACCAAACAGTCCCGATTTAAACGTTTTGGATCTTGGCTTTTTCAATTCCATACAATTTTTGCAACATAAAGCTTTGCCAAAAACAGTTGACGAATTGATCGAATGTGTTGAAAAAGCCTTTGACGATTTAGACAGAGAGACCCTTGACAATGTTTTTCTAACATTGCAGACCTGTATGGAATCAACTATGTTGGTTGAAGGAGGAAATTCGTATAAGATTCCCCACATCAATAAGGCCAAACTTCGGCGTGAAGGACGCTTACCATCTAGTTTAGTGTGTTCCCAAGAAGCCGTAGACAAAGTTAGATCCCTCATCAATTAAATTTTATTCGTAATTCGGACAAAAATAAATTCCAAACGTATACCTTTTTTTCGGACGGAGGGAGTATAATAGATCAGTTTTTAACTTGTGTACGTATTCTGTTTACAATTTCATTTATACTTTTGTACTTCGATTTAAACGAATTTTACACAGTCAAAATTTTATTTTCTCATGAATGTAGTTTACGTTAAATTTTAATTTTAAATTTTTACCATCACCTCCTACTGCCTATGTATTTGAATTTGAAGATGATTTTGCTTCTCCCTTTCATTACCAAGGACCACGTGCACTAATTGCACCACATAATTTATAAAATCTGTACAGTAAGATTTTTGGTGGAAGGAACAGGAGGAGGAAGAGTCTTTTTAAACATTTTAATACCTAATAATTTAGCTACTAGACTAAAATCTAATTACATTCTATAGTACAGATGTTTTTTATATTGCAACTTATAACTCATATTTCTAAAAAAAAGAGAACATCAATTCTTTGATTTCCTTTTCACTGTTTCATATTGTTTGATGGCTTGTATCATGTTAACTCTATTACGTTCTCTTTTGTTTAGATATCCTCTTAGCTGGCCTGAGGCTGTGTTGGTAAAAACACGAAATTGGCCACCTGATATCTTTAATAGAATTTTATGAGAAATTGGACCATTGTTTTTTATTCCTACCTTAATTAAATTATTTCTTTAATAATGTAATTAAATAGGGATTATGTCCACCGACGTTGTGAAAATCGATAAAATGGAATATCGATCAATCATTAAGTACCTGTTCTTAAAAGGATTAAAGGGTAAGGAGATTTACGAAGATATGTTTAAAACACTTGGTCATATTTGCCCTTCCTACGCGATCGTAAAAAATTGGATTGCCTCATTCAGGAGGGGTAAATTTTCGGTTGATAACGAAAGACGTGGAAGACCGATTTCTGTGTCCACCCCCGAAAATATCGATGCAATTCACGACATGATTTTGTCAGATCGTCGAATTGGAATAAAACATATATCTGAGACATTGAAGATTTCATGTGAACGTGTACATCATATAATTTACTTCGATTTAGACCTGAAAAAAAATTTCGATAAAATGGATTCCTAAATGCTTGAATGCTGATCAGAAGCGAGCAAGAGTAGAAGCGTCGCGCTCCTTATGCGCCCGGTTTTACAACGACCTGGCTTTATTTTTACGACCCTGAGACAAAACGACAGTCGATGGAATGGAGGCATTTTGGTTCGCCAAGGCCTAAGAAGTTTCGGGTGTAGAAATCCGTCCGAAAAGTTCTTGCTTCAGTTTTTTCGTGGAGTCATTATGGTTGATTATTTAGAAGAAGGCAAATCCATAACTGGAAAATACTACTCCACATTATTAACAACCCTGCGAGAAAAAATCATAGAAAAAAGACCTGATAAATTATCCAAAGGTGTTTTTGCAGGACAATGCGCCTGCACACAAATCGTGCATTGCGATAAACACAATCCATGATTTGAAGTTCGAAATTTTTGAGCATCCTCCTTATTCGCCGGACCTGGCTCCGTCCGGCTATTATTTGTTTCCTCAAATGAAAAAATGTTTGAAAGGACGTAAATTTTCTTCGAAGGAAGAAATAATAGAAGCTGTCGAGAGTTGGTTTGCGGATCAAGAAGAAATATTTTATTTAAAGGGTTTACAAAAGTTGCAGGATCGCTCTAATAAGTGTATAACTTTGAAAGGAGAATACATCGAATAAAAAGGTATTATCATTTTAAAATTGTTTTTTATTCTATGGTAGGCAAAGAATTTATCAAAATACCCTCGTATTTCGGTTTCTATATTCGCTACTCTCTAGCAAAAAGTATATATATACATGTATACTGTCTTTAGGACGGCTTGTCTATAACTACTGATACTACGTGGCGCCAGAAAATATTTCATTTGCTGTTTTTGTTTAGTGGCATAAATTGAGAGATGTAAGAGCAATATGGTCAAGAGTAAGAAGCTTTCATGCTTTTATTCTTCAAATATTGTTTTTGCCGGTAGTGATTCCATCAATGCCAGGAGCTATTTATTAGCATTATCGGTTTTGGTTATTGCTTCTATGCGTTTTTTTCCATGTGTACTTCTACATTAGGTTCAATTTTGTTTGAACGTTATTCTGTAGATAACCTCTACTTTTAGCCTTTTTAAAATCACAAGCAATGTGAATTATTGGCTTCGTTATGTACGACATATCATACTGTTTTAAACAAGGTAAGCGCAATTAATAATGCGCATATAAATAAAATGCATTTTAAGAATTCTAAGTAAAAAATACTTAATTTTAAGAAAATGAAACTATTGATTTATGAACAATACCTAAATGCATTCTGGAATTAAGAAAACTACTATCTTTAAGAAAATATTGTTTTGTGTTATAGTGGCTATTTACTAGGAATCGCTCTCTTCAAATTTTCTGCAAGAGTTTCTTGAATCAGGATTACAAGTGTATACTTCTATTAAGCGGAGAAAGAAATGCTAATAAAATATTTTTTTTGATTTAAAACATTTATTGTATTGCCGATAATTGAAACAGTAATTTTCTTGAATTAAGGCGGACAGTTTTGATACAAGTAAACGTTTCTCTATGTGTAGCAATGGTCGTGTAAGAAAAAGACAACGGGCAACAGATAATGTACCAACCAGTACGGGATCAAATTTACATATCATTATTTCCATGTCTTCAATAGGAATTGAATATTGTGTACAAGCGTGTGTTCGTAATGGTCATGAGTCACGAAAGCAACAGCATCGTTGTTTTAGACAACGCGTCAGCACACCGACACGTTGAAGTTGTAACCCAGGAAGAAGAATTTCAAGGAGTAACAATCTGTAGATTAGGTCCTCATAGTCCCATATTAAATCCGATAGAAAATATTTGGAGTGTGTTTAAATCCATGAAAAATCACCTTCAAGCTCAGTGTACTGGTTTAACGCGAGGCAATCCCGACAAAATTTAGACTGCGTTTTATTAAAAATATTGACGATGCTGCGATGGGAGGGATTTATGGTAATGTCTTCATGCGTATAATCTCGTATAAAGATATTTTACTCTACTGATACACAAGTTATCCATTCTCGTAGTATGTCGAAGAATAGTCGCAACTTTTGTCGCAATTTCGTCATGTTGCTACAATTCCTTAGAAAATGGAAGAACGGTTAATGCCGATTGGCACGCAACCGTTTGTTCTCCGAAAAACTAATCCATAACGACGAAACATTCGCCACCACGATAGTGCAAGTTCACATATTGCTCAAAAAACGTTTCGAGTTTTTTGAGCAGCAAAACCTCAAGAGCATCCTCCGTACAGTCCTGCCCTGGGATGGTCAGCGATTTCAATTGCCGGAAGAAGCAGTCAATGTCTTTAATATGGCGATGTTGACTGTTCCAATTGATAACTGGGATAACTTGGTTTGAAAGAATGAAAAAGTGTATCAATCTTTGTGGAGAATACTTTGAAAAACAATAAAGCGCTTTAAGTCGATCTACTGTTTGTTGTTATGGTTATATGCAAAACTAAAAAGACAACCCTCCCTCGTAGTAATAAACAGTTATTTGCTTTCCAGATTTGCATACGGATTGCTTCTGCGTAATTAAATGTCGATAAATCAACAATCTGTGTCCGGCCTATGGTTTCTGAGCGGAAAGCACTAAGCGATCGATGTAAATGTCACGTAGATTGGCGTTTATATTTCAATAGCGATTTAAATATTTCAATTTTGCGCAGGCATCTCAACGGAACTCGTAAAATAGCTAGAGTTGTGTTGCTATTGCGTTTTTTAATTATGTGCTTTGGTCGAGTTGCCGCATTCCATTTAAAAATCATGATTATGGGACGTACATACGTACTTAGGTAAACACGTACATATGTACATGCGTGTAAACTGTACATTAGGGAATGTGTAAATGCAAATTAAATAAAACAAGATATGGAGGACATGTGGAGAATTAATTTTCTGATTGGTTTATACGACGTTGCAGTCTTTTTTTTTGTTTACCGCTAGTAGTACTACATACATATGAAAAAAACAATTAAAATCAATTTGACAATAACTTATCGTTATAGCAATAATTTCATTATCACATGAAAATAATGATTTTATTACATATACACCCAGGCTTCAACTATAAAATGCTTCAAAACAAATTATAAAGTATGTTTCAATAAGACCCCAAGATTTGAAGGTTCAATAAAATATGGCTTTCTGTAGCAAAGTATTGAAATATTTGTTGAGTTATAATGTAGACATTTGGGAATTATGAATGGAACAACACATCTGGTAAATGGCCGCCGCGGCTTTGCTGGCACATGCGTACTCTTTTGGCGAAACTTTCAATAACGCTGTTGCATACATGTGGCGGTATTTCGTCGATACAGTGTCTAATTTCGGCCTTCAATGCTTCGGAGGTTCAAGTTTGCTAGCATAAACCTGTGACATCAGATAACCCCACAGCCAAAAGTCCAAAGGTGTTAAACCACAAGAGCGTGGCGGCCAATTCTGGAAAAGTCTCGTGTAAGACCGTCAATGTTTCACGGGTGGTATAGCAAGTGGCACCGTCCTGCTGAAACCACATGTTGTCGAGAGCAATATCGTGCAATTGAGACACAAAAAACTAGGTTAACATAGCACGATAAGGTTCGCCATTCACCGTTACTGCATTACCTGCCTCGTTTTCGAAGAAAAACGGTCCAATGATTCCTCCGGCTCACAATGCACACCAAACAGTGACACGATTTGGATGCATTGCTTTTTGATGAATCATTCGTGGATTTTCTGAGCCCCAAACGCGGCAGTTTTGCCTATTTACGAAGCCATCGAGGTGAAAATGGGCCTCATCACTGAAGATGATTTCGGCCGCAAAATCGGCATTCACTTCTTGTTGTTCAAGGATCCAATTGGTGAACTCTCTTCGCTATAAGTGGTCTGTAGGCAGGAGTTGCTGAGTCAATTGGACCTTGTACGCATGGAGGTGCAAATCTTTAGTGAGAATACGCTGAAGGATGGCTGTTGTAATGTCCAATTGTTGTGCACGACGACGAATCGACGTCCCTGGACTCTCGGCCACACTCTCGCAAAGTACCGTGATGTTTTGTTCTGAACGACCTCTACGAGCTCGTGTCGTACGGAACCAGTACTTTCGAATTTTGCGATTATTCTTTTCACAGTAGATGACTTAGGAACATTATTTCGACCGAAAATTGGACGAATTTCACGAATCGTGACAATCAAACTTTCATCATTTTGATAATGTTTAACAATCAGGGCGCGTTGTTCTGTGGTGTAATGCTCCATGTTTACTAACTCCCATCCTATCGACTTGGTATGTCATAATCATGTGACATCACCACAGCCAAGTTGGCGCGCAATTCAAATTTTGCGCTCTTATTGAAACAGCCTTTATATTCCTATATAATTTATTAATTTGGAACATTTTACAAAGAAACAGTTTTCGAACCGAAATATTTAGGTACGTTTTATACCTTCGGTGCATGTCCCCAGTCCTGCCATGATGTGAAGGTATGATGTATATTCCGTTTCATTTTATTTTAATTTGACTAATGGGCAGGTAAATACGTATATATAATTAATTGAAACGTAATGCCATTACCTATCCACCATATATGGACGCGCGTTTCGATGTTATACATCTCGTCAGCACAGCTTGGTGGAAGGTAATAGCATTTCAATATTTTAAATCCTATATATACGAAGTAGATGTTTACATGAACGCATGAGGAAATTTAATTAGATATCCTCATTTGTACATTTTTGTCGAGTAAATTACTGCAAACGCCTCTACAGAACTCAACAAATCGTATTGCTACAAATTCTAACGCGACAGTAGCCCCAACTACTGGCTTAAACCGCCATAGGTTAATTAATTAATTAACATTTTTTATTTTTTATATATAAATATATAAAAAAAGGAATTATTTACTATTTAATCAGATTAAAATAAAATGAAACGGACTATACACAAGATTGTCTTTTCTAGTTTGTTGTACTTATAACGAATTCTATTTGAAATTTATGACATGTCATTATTTCTTTTACAGTACTGAAAAAGTAATGAATATATTCAAAAAAAAATTGTGTTATCAATATTTTCATTTTGTTATACTATACAGGATGGCGCACCACATTCCCGTCGATTTGCATACGAAAAGCCGCAAAATATTTTCTTTAAGAGCTATATACGTTCATTGGGTGCAAGTTTTAAAATTTCTTTGATATATAATAATGTCTATTTAATATTTGTAACGTTAGATATGTTTACAAAGGTGTTTCGACAAAGTGAGTGCGGCGTGAAGAAAAAGTGTTTTTGTACGCCGAAAACGAACGTTCTACATCTAGTGACGTTATATTTGCGTAAGTAAAATAATCTTTCAAATAACTTAACGGTTCTGTTGACGCACCTTCACAAATTTGTCTTAATGTGCCAAAATCAGAGTCTTTGTCTAAAACACTTTCAAACCTTTCTAAAACACAAACATTTCTTGCGTCTTCTATCGCGCATAGCTGTGCGTGAACATGTTGCACTATTTGCAAAGATTCCACTAACGACACCGAAGAATTTTGTAGTTTTTCTATCGCATCCGCTAGTCCCACGTAATTGTTCTGAATAATTTCCAAATCTGTTTTAACTTGACTATCCTGAAATTTCAAGCGGCTTACCTTGACAGCCGCAGCTTCCTTTGGGTCGAATTCTAAAATCACGTTCTTTATATTCTCAAAATATTTAAGATAATAAAATGCATCCTCTAACCATGTTCCCCAACGAGTAAGAATAGGTTGTGGTGGTTCAGGAATACCGGGGCATAGTCTATGAAATTCCCGAATACGTTTTGGGGATTTTACAAACACAGCTTTTGTATGTGCTATTAGAGCGTCTACCTCGGGATAACATATTCTGATACTATCTGCTACGAGACTGAGAGTATGAATTTTACATGTAATATGCAACAAGTTAGCACAATGTTTTTTAAGAGATCGACCTACAGCAAGCATGTTTGCGGCACCATCACTCATAAACATCAACAACAGTTGATTTGTTGAAAGTTCAAACTTTTCCAATGTATTTAACACCAACATTGGAATTACTTCGGCAGTGCATTATTGTATTCGTGTGGAAGCTAGTAAAATTAAGGGTGACGGTCGATGTGGTTCCATTGTGCGTACCATTACATTAACCACAGAATGTTTTTTACGATCTGTTGTTTCGTCCACACATAACCACAGTTTTTTATCTTGCAACTCCGATTTAATTCTTTTCTCGACATGCTCACGAGCAGACGGCACAACTCTCTGTAATGTTCTCTCACTTGGTAACTTAAAGTCCGAATATTCATTCCAAAACGAGACGTATGCTTTCTTCCTTAGTAAATAAAATGGTAAATTACATGCAATAAAGGTAACACATAAATTAAATTTAAATTTGTCATAATCTCGTGCGGAATTTTTTTTTTGAATCATGCCCTGCACTATTTACGTGCCGTAGACAATCACTTTTCGACCAACACATTAAATCTATTTTACACACTACACGTTGAATTTTAGCGCCATCACACTTTAAATTAGGCATTTCTGCAATAAATTCTCTTATTGTGGCTAACTTTGGTCGTTTTCGCGACGTAGGAAACATTTTCAAAACAAACGTAGAACTACGATATAGTATACGACCCGGCCGTGTTTATTTTGTGTAAACTTTTATGCGTCAGCCACTGGCTTTCAGCGTAGTTTGCGTTGCTCTACTGATAAATATCATCTATTTGTGAGCTGTAATAATAACATCGGTTCCGTGAAAGCCTACTTTGGTAAAATAAATGGCAAGATATGAATATTAGAAATGGAAAATGCTAAATTACGAAGAAAATATAAGATATAAGTAAAGGAAACCTTAATACAATTTTATAAATGATTAAAATTAGAAGCTGAATACAATAATGAATATAGGGTGTTCCATTGAATATAGGAATCTTATTTGACTTTAATGATGGCCCAAATTAAAAGTATATTTTCGTCCACACTGTATAATTTTTAGGGATAATTGTTTATTTTATCATCAAGTCTAATGCTTCGACTAAAAGTAAAAACAATTAGAAATATCTAGCTTAAATCCGTAAGACAGGCGCGCCCCTTAAATTTTGGTCTATATTTTCAAGAATAGTTAAATGTCTCAAAAACGGCGGTTAGATATAGGAAACATAACTTGCCTTTATTTAGCCCGCACTATCAAAATATACAATAATATAGAGGGTATTGCATTTAAATTTTTACAATTTTCGTGTGTAACTTTTTTTTGAGTCACACTGTCTACATCGAAACAACTCTAAAACTTGTTCCCATTGAACCTACATAGCTTTTAGCGAAAACATTTAAAAAATATTTTGCCTTTTTTCGTATGTAAACCGACGGGAGTGTGGTGCGCCACCCCTAATAGATCAGGGAAGTACATTTTTACAATAACTTATTTCACATATATTTAGATATGTCTAGGTGGTATTTTCACCCTGAGGACAACGCTACCTTAACAACCCGTCGTAAAAATATTTGGTGCTATTGCAACACTATAATAAACTGTTCTTTCCGCTGCGTACAGAGCCCGACGTTTCGATGTCTTATCTTACATAACATTGATTCTAGACCAAACTTCTTCGTATTTTGTAAAACACACGGCATTAACCAGTTAGTCATTGTTGGTATCGTTAATTTTTGTTAAATTTTCTAATTTAATTCGAATAAATGATTCTTGTAGGTTCGGGGGTATCCCTAGATACCCTTACGGCAATTTTTGAATAAATTTCCAACTCAGTAAAATGAAATTAACGAATTTTAAGATTTGAAAATTACCTAACCTTGAAACTTTCGAACGATGCCACTGTATATAAACCCTCTGTTTATATACCCACCACAGGAACTGCCTGCTCTGGATATTTAACCGTTTTTACTTCTAATAAAGACTTTAAATACACAAACGAACACTTATCTTGGGATTGGATTTAAGACAAACTTTGATTCAACCAAGGCCGAATAAAAATTGATGAAAATTTATGGCGTCGTTCATCTTTCTTTTATTTTAAATCGCGAAAGACCGGCGATTGTTTTATTTCACAGCCAATTTTGATAATTTACCCAAATAGAAACTAACTTTTCGATGACTTTCAATCAAATGATATTAGCATACGAGAACGAATGCAGTGACTTAACCAGGAGGTTGTTTGTTGATGCTTCTGTGGTCCGAGCTGTCACCAACAAGCTTCAGATAAAGATTTAATTGATGAAATATTATCTGTTGTACTTTGCAATTTATGCTGTTGCTTATTCCAGACGATTTTTACATTAATTTGGACGAAATAAGTGAATAGAAAAATTAATAAACGAGTAGATTTGTCCATGATACCCCACACTCGTCATTATCTGGACTTATATTTAAATTATAATCTCCTCGCCCCAAGGACAGTTGGCTGAGAGGGGATGGTAACGAAGAAATTTCCAATTTTCCCCGCAAGAGGGATATTTAGTTACCAACGAGTGGCCATTTAGTCAGTACCGAAGTGACAACTGCGAGAAGTTATTGTTGTCGTAGATACAACGTTGAACATAACATAACATATTAAACAAAAATCAAAATGGATACATAAAAAGCAGATCCAACAACACGTGCGATCTTTCAACTAATGGAAGAAGTTACCTGTGGACCAAATGAAGGAAACACTACAGTAGGAATTTCTATGGATTTGTCTCGGGTTTTCGGATGTGTTTACCACGAGGTTTTGCTGGTTAAATTGGAAAGGATGGGTTTTCGTGGAATTATTAATGATTGGATTAGATCTTTCCTAACGGATAGGAAACAATGTGTATTTATGATCGTACAGGTAAAGATCTATATCTATCCACTGAAAATAAAAACAATATCTAAAGAAACCTTTCACTTAACCGTGTTTTTTAAGTTAGAATGTAAATTTGAAGCAACGCAGCCCAAAAATTAAACAATACGAAATGAAATCGATGTACTTGTCACAAAAAGTAAACTTTGAATAAATTTTTTTTTTCAATTAGAATTAAAAAGTGGGGCTATAGAGGGTTAAGTCAGAATAGAGAACTGTGTTTTATGGTGTAGCACAATCGAAGGCTCTATTCTTGAACCGCTTTTATTCCCGTTATACATCAATGATTTGCCTGATGCGGTGATCTTCCTGATAATTTAATTTTAAATATTAACAAAACAAATTTAATAATCTTCGATAATAATAATAATAATAATAGCTACATTACACCACAATTTCAAAAAGAAACTCTTACCTGTGCGGAAGAAACAAAATTCCTGGGACTCAAGCTAAGTTTTGCGATTAGATCACTGGCGTTTGTTTGATTATTTAATAATTTAAAAAGAAACGTAGGCCGATTCTCTCTTGACGTGTGTACTTCGAGTGTTGTCACAGAAAGCTCGGCAAGCAGGGTCTCATAAGGGAATCCTGTACATAGATAAATGTTGTATTTTTTATACCAAAAATACTTCAAAAATCGTCTTTGAACTTTTTCAATCATATTTTTATATCTAACGTAGTACGAATTCCAAACAAGGAATGCATACTCGAGTTTTAAGCGCACTAAAGCAGAAAAAAGTGATTTTATTGGTGATATATCATGAAATGATCGAGTGTTACGTAGTACAAATCCTAACATTCTGTTAGCAGATGAAATAATATTTTGAACATGGTTATTAAAAGTTAAACTACTGTCGAATTATACACCTTAGTCACGCATACCATTACTTCAAGTAATTGCATCCGAATCCAAAGCATAATTGAAAATTATTAGCTGTTTTTTCACCAAATTAGAAATAGCTATCAAATTTGCCTGTAGTTTCACGCAGTCCTGCCGAGAAACCACAGACCGATACAATTTAACATCGGCGGCAAACATTAAAGCGTTGCAATCAATATGCTTCAACAAGTCGTTAACAAATATTAGGAATAGTAAAGGACCGAGATTAGAGCTCTGTGGAACACCAGAAGCAACGTGGCATATATCGGACATAAAACCATTGTAACATATGAAAAATCGACGCTGGGTAAGATAGGATTGAATCAACTCAAAAACGGAGCTGCCAAAACCAGAGTCCTGGAGTTTTTTCAAAAAAATATCGTCATCTATGCGGTCAAAAGTTTTGACCCTGGTGCACAAGTTAGTTAGGGTCGATTTTCTGTCTACAAAACCATGCTGCTCCTCAACTATAAAGGAACTAATCTGAGGGTATACTGACCTATATAGAGCAACCTTAGCGATGTTTGATAATATCGAGATTATAATTAGATATGTCAGACATATCCCCATTTGGCAAGCTTCCACATTTCAGGGAAAAAAGAGGCCCTTAAAATAAAATTAAAGACACTCAACAGCGGCTTCAAAAAGATCGGTGAGCAATCTTTGAGTAAAAGCTTAGCACTTAATCGGATCCTGATATGAGCGTATTTATCAGTGACTTAATGGCAAACAGAATATCGAACTCAGACAATGACCTAACGTGTACAGCGGAAAGAGACCACAAGATCAGTAGAGAACGAAGCAGAATGCCGATAAACCCCAAGAAAATTCTGTGAAAAAGCATTGACAATAAATACAGGATTATCGAAATATTGGTTATGCACATGCATTTTACCCGGAATTCTCGAGTTCTGTTATCGAGAGCGTACAAAGGCCCAGAAATATTTAGCGTCAATGTTGATAGAATGTTCAAAGCGTATTAGATACCGACGGTAAGCATCATTTATTTCAGATTTAACCAATCTGCGCAAATTCTTGAAGTTATCTCTCTTATATGCTTTATTTGTTTTTTATTCAATTTTATACATTATTATTATTGTTGCTATTATTATTAATTCATAATTAATTATGGAAAATTCAGAATTATGCGTAAATAATCAAAGATTTATGGAGCTTCAATTCGAAAAAGATGGCACATAGATTCTAACAAATGTGCATAGGCGCCTCTTTCAAGATGCGCAGACGGGTGAAACAAAGGCCGTGACAGACGGTAGACGATCCTACGACGATGAACGACGATCGTCTTTTTCGCATTTCGGAATAACGTAAACCAACCGTTATTGCCAGATCGGCCATTTTTAAATGGTGCATAAATTTTAACGCTCCGCTTCTTTTACGATGTGATCAGACATATTATTGATCATTCCGGCCATTCCGGATGAGATAGCCTTGAGAACTTTCCAAACTAAACCTTTAATGTTTATCTAAAGTGCGGTTAGTTAGTCATTTTTCGTTCCTTTTTTTTTTTTCGTTCGGATCTTTATTATTTCGACGCATGAATAGAGTTTTTTTCAAAAGCTTTTCTACGCGGATTTTGCCCGTGGATGCCTTTGGGTGTATTAATATTCGCGCAAATTGCAATTTATTTTCGGTTATTTTAGAACTGCCAAGCGTTATGAATAATACTTTTCAGCTTTGTGCGTTGCTATTTCAGAAAAAATTAATTAACCATGAAAGCAAAAGGAAAAAAAAAGACTATTTCATGATTAATACATGTTTTAAATTGTCAAGATACATCTACGTTGTGTGACAATATAATTCCCAAAATGATCATGTAATTTGGCACGTGACGTCATTCTACAAAAATTCCGTTGGGCTCTGGTAAGTTGATCGCCCAAAATACATAGATAATACAGTGAATGGGATTGATAAAGAAGAGGGACGCCTACACTTATTCCAAAGCCTACTGAACATTTTAAAACAGAAAATATCTTTTCTTGTAAATATTTCTCCACCTTTGTATTTGATTTCATTGTAATTAAAAAAAAATGAACTATTCAGTGGGAAATCAATAAAAATGAACGTGATAAATGCTCTGTCCTTTTCGAAACGTTGAAGTAAAAAATAAATATGTCCATTTCGTTTTACGTGAAAAGTTTCCACCACAATTTATTTTCGAATTTTGGTTGTAAAAGGTCTGGGCTAAAGTTGAAATCATGATTTTTTTTGTTTTTCTGATATATTTGAAAATAATCGACATTTTTTGTTTGCCCAGACAAAATTTAAACTTGTCCAACCTCTTATAGACTGCGTTTACTTTGGGAAGACACCCAAGCTGCGCGAAAATTGTCAGTTGATATGTATTGACCGTCTTAAATATGTTGACCAAAATACGCGCGCTTTTTAAAAGTATACGAGAAGGTTAAATGTGTATTAAATTGTATATAACTGTAATTTTTTATACAAAACAAATTTAGATTCCGATAGTATTAACAGTTTTATAATTTATAGTATTTAGTAATAGCATAAATCTTAGTTGCGTGTATATTAATGTATTTTTTCTTAATTTCTCATTTCACTTTATGTATTAAATAATTTCTTTAAAAGAAAAGTAGGAATATTCAGTGCTCAAAAAAAAGAAATAGGTGAGAAATTTTCGGTCTGTTGTTTATAATAATTAATATTTTTACTTAATAAAAAAGAGTAATCGGAATGTAATTACATCTTTATTTATTATACATTTAAAGATAATATATACATATTTAAATTAACTATATCAAATATAATATTAATTTAATCATCATCCGAAGAAAAATCAAAATCGCTGTCACTGTCATCATCAAAGTTTATAATAAGTTCATCCATTATGTGTTCTTTTTGTATATAATTTTCCTCAATATTCACTGTATGCCGACAAACATGTGACCATTCATCTTTTGTGATTTTTCCAAATTCTTCTTTAGCGAGTTCCTCGACATCATTTAGTTTAAAAGTTATATTTTTAGATGTTACTCTGCCCTTTAAAATTGCCCATATCTTTTCAGTAGGGTTAAGTTCCGGATGATATGGGGGCAATCTCAACACTGTATGTCCATCTTTTGCAAATATAGAATCTATAGTGTAATTCTTGTAACTTGGTTTATGCATATGTACTAATCTATACAATTCAACTTTTGTCAAATTTTCATTAAATATGATGCCACGTTCACTTAGCCATTTTATCATTTCTGACTTTTTGCTGTTAGTAGTTGGATGTTTAACTGAGAGAACGTTGTGGTAGCATTATCCATCACAATAACAGATTTAGGTGGCAAATTTGGAATCAACTGTTTTTCTAACCAGCTTTTATAATTTATGAAGTTCATATCGTCATGGTAATCTCTACTGTTTTGGCCGGACTTATAGATCAACAATAAATATACAGTACATGCTAAAAATTTTAGAAGAAATTTTACTAACGTACCTGCATGTACAATTATTAAACGTTTCCCTTTTGATATAGGGCACTTAAGCCCATTGTTAGAGTTATCAACCCATTCATATGGAGTTGTGCGACTGGCATGGAGGTATGTTTCGTCTAAAATACAATACTTTAGTTTTTCAACATCAAATAAAAACCTGTATACATTTCGGATATATGAGGATCTTAGCTCACGTATATTTGATCTTTCCATCAAAAGCTTTCGGTTATCAGTAGTCTTCTTCCACCTGTTATTTGATAAATATATTGATTACTAAAATAATAATAAGTTTCAATATTAGTACGTGCCTAAATCCTAATTTTAATATTAACTTTCTTAAAGAGCTGCGCTTGCCTACAAAACCAATGGTATCTTACTGTATTTTATTATATACAGCGTTTAACGTAGGCCTCTGTTTGTTAGTTATGCGAAAATTGTGAATAACCTGACGTAAAACCACTTCCCCGGCATTATCCACAGTAGATTTTGGTGAATGTCTTACAACATTGTCTTTTGAAGAACTGCCACTTTGCTCTGCTTCAACAGAATTACTCTTTCGAATAATTCTGACAACAGTACTTTTAAATATTCCCGTAGCTTCACTAACAATATCTAAAATGTTACCTGTAGACAAACATAATGACTTCACTGATATATGAATATGTAAAAATAGTATTAAAAATATAAAAAAAAAATATTATCATACCTTCTGTCTTATATTTTTTAAAATAGTTGTAGACATTAAAAACAATGTTTCGTGATTGCTCATGCAAAACTTGTCTCTTCTTAGCGATATTCGATCATTCGGACATTCTCACCTGTAACTTAAGTATTTAATACAACTTAATTAAAATCTGTTTAAAACAAAATACTTACAGTAGAATATTACCCCTAATTCAAAATAGTTTTGAGAAAAACTGATTTTTTAATAAATAGTACGCCAATAACAATATTAAAAGTAGAGAGCACGAAACGAATTCAACGACAACACATCAACAACTGACGCCGAAATGAGGTAAATGTTTGTTGCTCTTACTGTAGGTAAGAAATACATAGCTATTTCTCTCGGTTAGCACCAACTTCTCTTTCTAATCCTAAAATGCGTCTTTGCGCTGGTGTCTTCCGAAAGTAAACGGACTCTATATTGTGGTAGGCGTTTTTTTGAGTACTATGGTCAAGCTAGCGCTCAAGGATCGCGGAGTCGTCTATTACTATTATTCAAATACCGCTCTCCAATACTCGTATTTCCTGGACTTTAAGGTTTTGTCACTTGCAGACAAAGAATTTTTTCATTAGAAAATATTACGTTTTCCGAATATCGGGACCATTATTAATGTAATTTAGAGCAAAAGGTAGCTTTTACTGTTTCTGTTCATAAGATAATTTAATCTTATTTGCTACGACTATGGTGCCTTAGTTTACGTTCTTTTACCTTTCGATTTGCTGTCGGTCATGAGTCATGTGTCGTGAACCAGGAAAGTTAGCTTCAATAACAAAATTTCTTGTAATGGCAAAGGGGTTATTTCTTAAATACTCTGAGGTAGAAATTCTCCTCGCATGCGATTTAAATTCTTCGGCTTCCCACCTTCACTTTACATTGAATATTGTAGATTTATTTAATTGTAAGTAATTCATCCGCTACTCCTCTATTACTATAACCATCTTCATGTTTTGTAATAATTTTTTTTAGTAGCAAGAGTAAGTTTTCTTACCATACCATATTACTAAATATTTCACTTGACAATTAAATGTTACTTTGACAAATTGTAGTATGAATTACAATAAAACATAAAGAATCTGTTGGAATAGATTTATGTGAGAATAACTGTACATGCATATACATATGTGTGTAAGGTGACACATATCTCTCTTTTTTTAATGTTTTGGTATTCTTAAACAACTCTAGACATACGCAAAACGCCTAGGCCTATTTATCATGTAAAATAAGTACCGCCCAATTTGAGACAACCTGTAAGGCTGAGTCAAAATGAGAAGTACAAGTGACGTCATATGCGCAAAGAGACTATTTTCGTCGGGCGAGTCTATTATTACGCGGCAATTGACAAATGGAGGTGGTATGATAGCAGCTGAAACTTCAGTAATGTGCCAAGCTTTGATAGATTACAGCTTGTTATCTTGGATAGATTTCAGTTGTTTCGTTATTCTAGGCTGTTGTCGTTTCATTTTTTATTAAGAAAACTGTCTTTTTCAAGGCATTTGAAAGGAGTATATTACTGCAGTGGCAAAGTTCAAATACAAATAAATAAAGTAGGTAGATATATATGTTATATTGATTGTACAAATTCTAAATGGCGTCGACATCGAAAGGAGTCAAAGGAAAAGTTATCCACAGCCAACGCAGAAAAATTATCGCCAATATTTTGAAATTCATGAAACAAGAAGCAGAAGATGATAAACTAAGTATTCCCTTGACACACTACAAAACCAGATCAGTTGCTGTGATAGGTATATCTGAAAAAACATAGAAGTATTGCGAAAAAGTGTGAGGATATACATTCAGGAAAGACTACCTACTTCTTTTTCTACTCCTCATAAGAAGAGACCAGGTAAAAGTCCGGAGAATACAGTTCGTGGAGAAGATACTGCAACTAGGTCAATTATTCATAACTTTTACATTCACGAAAAGAAACATCCCACTTTGAAAGGTATTTCAAAATATTTTTCTCTTATCCTACATCAATCATTCAAATATAGTTGGCATCAAGTTGTCCCTTGGACATAAAGTTGCATGTCGCAGCTGGAACGGTACTACTCAGAGTGTATTCCGTAGATGATAATTCGTTAAAATATTAACCTACGAATATCTTGAGCATACAGTGTGTATGTAGTTATGTATATAGTTCCATTGTTTCAATGCCAAATTAAATTAAGCATTTAGTATCAAATAAATAATATTTATTTCAGGTATTTATAATAAAATAGTCGAGAATGGCATATTGTTTTCTGGGGACTAACAACATTAGTGACTTTCTTAAAGAAAATGGGATTTAAGTAAGAATACTATTTCTATTATATAAGTGTGGTAGTTAAAAAAAACCTCTGATAAAAGAAAAGTTTTAATGGAAACATATGACATACGAGCTAAGTGAATAAAATATTTAAAACATGAGCTTTATATTCAGGATAATATGCCTATCATCTTTACTGATGAATCCTATATACATACACAACCCAAAGAATGGTCAGATGATAGCTTGCTAGGGTTGAAGGCACCAATTTCGAAGGGAAGCCGCTTAATTATGCTCCATGTTAATTGTAAAATGGGTTTTATACCTAACTCACTATTACTATTTTGTTCAGGTATTGCTTTATTACTTCTGTAATACTTCGAACATACCATCACAAACTTAATAAACTTATTACCATTACTATTAACATAGTGTATGTACTTTTTACAGAACTTATTTGATTTTGTATATCTATAAGTTCTAAGTCTGATGACTATCACGATGAAATGAATTCCAAAAACCTCTTTACTTGGGTAAACAAACAGTTATTACCTAATCTTCCACCACGAAGCATACTTGTTTTTGATAATTCATCATATCACAACGTCAAAATAGAACAGGATCCAACTTCGAATGCAAAAAAAGCTGAAATGATGCAGTGGCTTATGGCACGTAATATACACTTTCAAGAAAACTTTAGAAAGCCTGAATTGTATGATTTAATAAAAAGACATAAGACAGCTAATCCCCAACACAAGCTTGATACTTTCCTAGCATCGCATAGCCATAGCGTATTAAGATTGCCTCCATATCATCTAAATCTCAATCCCATTGAAAAAATTTGGGCTAACGTTAAGCAAGAAATATAACATTTAAGCTGGTAGACGTAGAAACTCTAACGAACGAGAAATTTTCCTTAATAGGTACCGAAGAATGGGAGACATGTAGACAATGTAGACATGTTGGCAAAGTAGTTCATGAATATTTAGAGAAAGAAGACTTACTTGACAATGTAACAGATGAAATAACGTTTACAGTAAACACATGGGAATCAGAAACCAGCGAAGAAGATTCTGATGGTGACGATGATGAACATGATGGCGACGACCTAGGTATGCAACCTTTGCCAGATGATGCTTAAGCTTTTAACAAATTCACATATTTTCGCTTTATATTTTCTGCAGTTATTTATGCATATTACAGTTTCATTCTTATTTGTCTATATTATTATTATCTATATATACATATGTATTTAAACTACTATTACTTCCTATTTTCTAGTTCCATTTATGTTTTTGTGTCTGCCGTATGTATTCTATTATTCCAATAAATGTCCATGTTTTATAATATCGTGAAGAAATAATTACATATATACCTTTATAATTATTTTTGAATAATCCTAAACAATATAGTAATAAAACATTACACAAAGTTGTATAGTTTTGAAAATATTTTACGAGAAAAAGAGCATTCTATAATTGGAATTTTATTTAAATTGTTTAACGAAGCAAAAATAAGTCTGGGGTGGTTATAATGATAATTCATTTCATTTCCTTAAATTGCAATAAGCAGATATTTTTAATCTAAGTGTTAATGAAGCAAGAAAATTATATATCTACTCTTTCGAGACTAAAATATTATTTTGAGATGAAATTGTTTCAAAGTTTGGATAAAACGTTGTTAAATGAGGTATAGCAATATTTTAATTTATTAATTCCTATTATTTATCAATCATCAAACTATTTTCGTTCTGTTTTTACCCTATTAAGCACCTCTATTTGTTTAAATTGCCGACGCCGCTGGCACATTTTGTTGGCGCAACTAACGATGACGACATACATATGTACGAGGGTAAGTCAAAAATTACTTACACTTTTAGTTCTACAACTGTATTAAACAAAGATAGGTGTACAACAGATACATTATTTTTCGATGTAGTCTCCACCTTTAGCAATGCACTTGGTCTAGCGAGTCACAAGTTTCCATATGCCTTCCTAGTAGAAGGTTTTCGGTTGGTCGTGAAGCCACTTTTGCACCGCATCCCGAACGTCTGTGTCTGAAATTTGAGTTCATCGTGGACAATTTGGTAGGTAGAACCGTGACTGATGTGTAAAGAAGAAGCAACCTCACCTATGGTAACTCGCCTGTTTGCTGTAACCATCTGTTGAGCTTGCTGAATGTTGTCGTCGGTGGTCGAGGTTGACGGCTGTCCAGCTCCCTCTTTTTGTGTTACGCTCGTGCGGCCACTTTGAAACATTTCGATCCACAAAAAAACGCTTTTACGAGATAAAGCACTGTCCCCGTATTGTGATGAATGTCTCCGGTGAATTTCAGCACCTTTCACACCCTGATCACAAAAATCGAATCACTGCTTGTTCCTCTTTGGTACAAACTAATAGCGGAGCTGACATGCTTATGCTGTTGTAGCTAGCAGACAAATGACGCGATCGTGATTAAATTCCGCACACATGACCACAGAGGCGCCAACCCAGCGCATGCGCAAGTGGCCGCTACTACGATAACCTTCAAAGCTTCTTATGGCGAAAGTGTAGATAATATTTGACTTACCCTCGTATTTCTCATTTTGGGTGAGGTCTACTGGACTCTGAACCTGGTTTCTGGTTGATATCTAATATCACAGATAAAGGAGCTTTGTAGATAGCCAATCCCATGCTGAAACAGGCGGTGGTAGCTTACGATACAGCTGGTACAGAAATATCACCTTCTCTTGGAGAACTATCCAGTTTGGTGTAACACAAGGTTCTATTCTCGGACCGCTCTTGTTTTTGCTATATATCAACGACATACCGGAAGTCATTGACGGCTTGGCAATTCTTTATGCTGATACTTCATGCATCTTTAAAGAGAAAACATGTGAAAAAATAAAAAAGGCTCTAGAACAAAATCTTAGTTGTATGCAGAAATGGTGCGAAAGTAACAATTTAATGCTAAACGCAAACAAGACAAATATTCTACCTTTTAAAATAGCACCAGAAGAACTAGTAATCCAGTGTGGTGACGAATTAATTTCTTGTGTGGACCATGCTCGATTTCTTGGTGTGGTGCTTGACAGCGCTCTATCTTGGGGGGCCCCATATTTGGGATCTCGCTGCAAAGTTGGGTAGTTTCTGCTACAGTCTGCGAGTGATTTCGCGAAGTGTAAGTGTCGATACCGCATTAAATGTTTATCACGCATGTGTCAAATCTCGGCTACAATACGGAATAATATTCTGGGGAAATGCAGCAAATTTCAACAGGATCTTCGTATTACAAAAAACTTGTATAAGAGCCATCTTCCAACTAAAACCTAGGGACTCATACAAATCGGTATTTAGAGAAAATAATATACTTACCTTACCGTCTATGTACGTACGTATTAATATCATCAATATTTGTGAAGCAGCACTATAATGACATTTTTAAGAAGTATGAAATAGATCACGAACGCAGCACTAGGTGCAAAGTTAATAATCAATTAGTCCCGCCCCAAACACATTTGACTAAGGTTCAGAAACAAGCTGTATGGCAGTGTATTAAAATATGTAATCACTTACCACAGGAACTAAAGCAAATGCCATCGGTACAGTTTAAAATAACTTTAAAAAAATACCTCTCTAGTCATACATTTTATACTATCAAAGATTTTTTAAATGCACCGTGTATAGTATAATTTTCTTTTATATTTATTTACATGTATGTGTTTGTTTGTACTATTTGTTTTATGTTTATCGCTTATTTTTTATATTTACAATTTTTTATATTAACTAAGATGACGTATTATGCCATTATGCTATTGCATTATGGAATAAACGAATTTATTATTATTATTATTATTGTTACTATTATTATTATTATTATTTGGACACATGAAATTGATTGTCAATACGGGAAGCTACTTCTTCACTCTAAAGTCCGATAGTTAAGTAAAGGACGAGTGCTGAAACGTTTTGATGATGTCCTATCTGCCATGGTTCAATTTTTCAAACAACGCGACGAACCGATTTCGGAACTGGAAAATTCAATCTGGCTTAGAGATTTTGGTTTTCTTGTGGACATTACAGAAAAATTAAATGAACTTAATTTGCAGCTTCAGGGAAGAGACAAAGAACTAGTGGGAACGATTTCTGATATACAAGCATTTATCAAAAAGCTTGAGTTTTGGGAACAAAACTTAATCAACCGCGATACCAAGCATTTTCCTATTCTTTCAGAAAAGATATCTGAAAATCCATTGGAACCTTATGACAGTAAATATCATGTAGAAATAGTTTATAACTTGAAGGATAACTTCAAAAATCGTTTTAAGGATTTCAACGAAATTGATTTAGTGGCACAATTTGTCGTTTCACCCTTCATAGGAATTGATATCCAACAGTTTGCCAGCTTGTATTATGCAGAACTTTGGCGAAGATATCGTTGCAACGGAAATGGAAGTGATTGCGTTTCAAAATGATTTAGCACACATGACCACAGATGTGCCAACCCAGCGCATGCGCAAGTGGCCGCCCTACGATAACCTTCAAAGCTTCTTATGGCGAAAGTGTAGATAATATTTGACTTACCCTCGTACTTCTCATTTTGGGTGAGGTCTACTGGACTCTGAACGTGGTTTCTGGTTGATATCTAATATCACAGATAAAGGAGCTTTGTAGATAGTCAATCCCATGCTATTATTTGGACACGCATTGTTGGAGACGTAAAGGCTTTAGTTTGGAAACAAGGCACTGGCACCGATAAGAGGAGCGCCCGCGTAGATTTCTGCAGTTTTAGATATCTGCATTTCTAGATTTCTGCATTAGTATATGTGAATTAGGCAGAGAATACGTTTCATTCTGCGCGTAAAATCAACTTCTTTTAAAGGTTAGGTGAATAATGCGTAGAATCCACGTTTAAAATCGAAGCACATCTTTATACGGACTACCACGACGATGCCAGAGGCGCTCTCTATGCATATAAAATTAGAGTTAAAAAAATTATTGGGCCGTCTCTCTTAAATAAGTTATTAAAATGTGTGTCCAATTGCACCATTTTTTTCTATTTGTAAAACTCTGATATCTGTGCTAATATCTAATAAAGGTATCAAACATCACTTTACATTCCAGTTACCTCCAGTAAATTGTTCTACATTTTATCTTACTTTGGACAAATGGGGCAATATATTAAAAATGTACAAATAAATATATTTTATGGTAATATTTGCACATTACTTTACTATTACTGGTTGTTGGGTTGCCGCGTGCCTACAGTCCATTAATGAATATTCTATATACAAGTTTTTTTCCGAAAAACTATTTCTACCACTTTCTCCTGTTCGTTTCTGCCTTGGCATTTAAACCATCTAAATTATATTTGTGACATGCAGGTCGCGAATCAATCGAAATAAATCAATGTAATTTTTTATATCTGCCACATAGCAGTGATTTTTTATTATCTAGCTTTTTTGAAATACGATACGCAAGCAGACAAACATATGTTTGTATGTATGCAAGTACTCGTTAACAGCTGCTTAATTATAAAGGATGATAGAACTTTATTGCCTAACATGGAACTGTTGATTAAATTAAACAAAATTTTGTTTATCGCGCAGTAATATTAAATATACCGTGCATTTTGTTACCACTGAACATGCATTGCCCCGTTTTTTTATAACCGAACATATAGTCGTTTGGCATGGCGAGTAGCTACTGGGATTATTACAAAAAGTAAAACAAATACGTCGAATTTGACGATTAATTTTTTATTATATTATTAACGGGTCACTAAAAGGCGTAAATGGTAGTGGTTTATTGTGTATTAATAAGCTATATATGACTGTCTCGATGATGGAACGGTTAGCCTACTTGCCTTTCGACCCGAACGGCGCGGGTTCATATCCCGGCCGCGACGGTTGATTTTTAATTATTTTTAAAATAGGAGTATGCCTTCTTCTCGGATAAGGAAGTAAAACCGTAAGCCTCGTATCAATACGTTGTTTGGCACTTTAGAAATCGCTACCAAAGGGTGGAACACCTCTGGATTCGGCAAAATTCTAGTACAGTCATAGTAATCAATGCCTAGAAGTACGCGGTGTATTTCGTAACCGCCCATTAATACAACAACAACAACAAACAATATGTTTACAAGGGAATTGCAATAGAAGTATAAAATAGAGCAAGTGTTGGAAATGCCCAGCTTCACATTCCAGTCTGCAAGCCGATTGTGAAATTTCCGAAGGGAAAAAAATTAAATGTTAAATTTGAGGTATTTTTATTTTATTTTCTGTAATAATCACAGTAGATATTCGCCTTGTTAAACGACTATATGCTCAGTAGCTTCCGTAAATTTCGCAAATTCTCATAATAAACACAAACCGCGGCAACACTGCGGTGAGCGATCTGCCGCCGACGTCACCAATCGTCTAGAACCGATCAGCGTGCTAGTGTTCAAGAATGATCTGGGTTGCTTTGAAGGGAATACATACGCAACACGCGGCGACATTGCGCTCAGTTGAAAACTGAATGGCATAGTCAACGTCCAGCGGTTGGGTTACAGTTGGCCTGCAATTAAAAATATTACTGCAAGCAGTAGTAAGAAGGTAAAGACATATCATTTCCATTCGGAATGGGAAGAACAGTACTTCTTTACAGAAGTTAAAGACAAAAATGTATGTTTGTTATGTAATACTTCTGTCTCCGTTGCTAAAAAAGGAAATATTGAGAGGCATCATAAAATTGTACATTCGAATTTTGAAAAATCATTTCCATTACATTCTGCCACCAGAAAGGAAAAAGTGAAACAATGAAAAAAACAGTTAATTGGACAACAGTCAATTTTTTTAAAAACAGTCGACAAAAATAAGGCTGCAACTGAAGCATCATACCGTGTGTCCCAAATAATTGCACAAAAGAAGAAACCTTATGAAGACGGAGAAATTCGTTATTTGCCAACTTTAGAAATAAAGCGAGATAGTGTCTGCTATAAAATCTATGCAACTTTCTGCTAATACAGTGATGAGACGAGTAGAAGTAACGAGCAATGATATTTTTTTACAGTTAAGAAGTGACTTAGATAACTGTGTTTATTTTTCTCTGCAATTGGATGAATCAACAGATGTGGTTGACACCTCCCAGATGGCCGTATTCGTCAGGGTGGTTTTTAGTGATTTTACGATTAAAGAAGATCTTTTGAAGTTCATTCCACTGAAAGGACATACTACTGGGCTGGAGTTGTTTTCTCATTTCAAAAATATTATTTCTTCTGAGAAAATTCCAATATCGAAAATGGTAGTCTTGACAACCGATGGCGCTCCAGGTATGGTGGGTTGTGATAAGGGTCTGGCATCGTTATGTCGTTAAGATGAGAGTTTTCCGCAATTTCTCTGTTACCACTGCATTATCCATCAGCAAGCATTATGTGGAAATTTTCTAAAGCTAAACAACGTTATGAAATTGGTAGTAAAAATTGTGAACAAAATTAGAGCTCCAGCATTACAAAGAAGATTATTTAAAACCTTGGCAGATGAAATTGACTGTCAATATGGGGAGCTACTTCTTCACTCTGAAGTCCGATGGTTAAGTAGATGACGAGTGCTGAAACGTTTTATTGATGTCCTATCTGCCATGGTTCAATTTTTCAAACAACGCGACGAACCGATTCCGGAACTGGAAAATTCAATCTGGCTTAGAGATTTTGGTTTTCCTGTGGACATTACAGAAAAATTAAATTAACTTAATTTGCAGCTTCAGGGAAGAGACAAAGAACTAGTGGAAATGATTTCTGATATACAAGCATTTATCAAAAAGCTTGAGTTTTGAAAACAAAACTGAATCAACCGCGATACCAAGCATTTTCCTATTCTTTCGGAAAAGATCTTAAAATCATTGGAACCCTATGACAGTAAATATCATGTAGAAATAGTTTCTAACTTGAAGGATAACTTCAAAAATCGTTTTAAGGATTTCAACGAAATTGATTTAGTGGCGCAATTTGTTGTTTCACCCTCCATAGAAATTGATATCCAACAGTTTGCAGCTTGTATTATGCAGAACTTTGGCGAAGATATCGCTGCAACAGAAATGGAAGTGTTTGCGTTTCAAAATGATTTAGCTTTAAAATCGTTAGTCTCAAATACAAAATGTATCTGGCCTTTAGTAAGCAAAGACAAATATTCAGTTCTTTGTCGTGTTGCCTTGAACGTGAAAGCGTTATTTAGTTCAACCTATTTGTGTGAATCTTCTTTCTCCAATATGAAGTTAATTAAGAACAAATACCGCAATCGACTTACAGATGAACATTTGGATAATTGTATTCGAATGGCTGTATCAAACTATACTGCAAACATTAAAAAAGTTATCGATAAGTCTGAGTGTCAGCCTTCTCATTGAACATGTATTTTTTATCTGCACATGTTTTTGTTTAAAATAGTGCGTTACTTTTTTGTTATTTTTATTCACTTTTATTAAATCGTATGTGACATGCATAAAAATGTTGTTTATTTTTCACCTACGATTGGCAGATATGGATTTAGTTATGTAGTAGTTGTTAGTTTATTTATATTCGTATGTATTAGCAAAATAAATACATGTATGTCGATTATAACTGTGCATTATTTCATTTAGGTTGGCTTACGTCGCTTACGACTAGGTAGTTCACTGTTTGTTCCAAAATTATCAAAGTAGCTCAACACATTGAAAAGGTTGGCGACCACTGGGCTAGAGAGTAGGTTGTAAGTTGTAATCCTGTAACCACACATGAATGGAGTACTGAACATTTTAGGCATCAATTGAAGTATTTTTTAACGATTAGAAGGAGGCAGTTTTTAGTAGTAGTCTAAAATATGGTATTTATGCTGTACAGCAAAGAAAGTGTAAAATAATGTAGTTATGAGAATTATTCATTAGAAAGACTGCGCAGCCGCAACTTTATCGGTTATGTATAAGCTTTCACGGCCGTTGTCTACTTTACAATAATCTTCCCGGTCCTGTTTCGCTAATCATGCTTCTTCAGAAAGTTTCTAAAGACTGGTGTTGTCTCGTGCTCCTCATCTTCGCGGTTGAAATTGGATTCTTTATAATTTTCAAAGATTCGCTCTGATGGTAGTGGGTAACAGTGGCTAATATCTTCACGTTATCATAGTCGATCATAGTCATTATCTGTCTGTCCAAGCTGCGCGTCCCGACGATATTACTTTATTCTGCATTGAATGCTTCATCCTCTTTAACCAATGTAGCACTTTCTGTGTCTGCATTGCAGTTCGTATGCGCATTTTGTGTGTAGTTTCGGAAGTAAATCCTTTTTTCGTGGGATCAGATAGTCTATTGTCATTTGATGTTTTAAATGTAGGCAAGTTCTTTTATTCACCGATGGCTCGTGCGCTTTAAGCATTCAGCGGAATAAGTGGAGCTTCATCTACTGTTTTTTATATTCCGCGCTTAATTTATGATGGAAATCCCTGCCGCGTCCTTATTTTCATCTGTGAGTTCAGCGCTGAATCAGCCAAGCCAGCGGCTCTCTGAGCCGATGAATCCGATGGATTTGAAAATTGGGAAGGGGGACATCAATCACACAGGTACAAACGTCAAATTAAACTAATGAATTTTGTGCTTGATGTTGTTACAATGACACAGCTTTTTGTGTAAACGTGGACAAAGAAACTTATGATGAGTTAACACAAGTCAATGCAGAGTTGGCGGTAACGCATTTTCCGTTACATTTTACAGCCATCTTTTGGATTATAACGTAACATAACCTAATTGTTAAAAACTCATGCTGTGAAACTTAAACAACGTGCATTATCAAATGGTTCTTACTAAAGCTGTTATCCGGATCCGGATAATTTACTATTCGGATATCCGGATCTTGTTGTTATCCGGTTCCACTATCCGAAACTTCAAATCCGAATCCGCTGTCCGAAGCCTCGGATCCGTTATCCGAAACCTTAAATTCGAATTCTTCATCCGAGCGAATCCATTATCCGATAACGTGGATCCAAACCTGTTCTCTGACAACTTTTCTGAGCAAATACCTGCAATAGGCCGAGTAATTATTAAACAAAATATGGTTGTAATAATCATCAGATTTATTGAACACCTACAGTACCCTTCATGGAAGTTCGGGCAAGCTGACAAATTACATTAACTGTTTAGGAAAAAATTTTACTATTTCTGTGAGGAATTATTAAAACTAACCTTTTCTGGAAGCCTTTTACCAATTTCCAAGTAGTATTTGTCTATTATAAGACCGTTATCATAAAATATATAATTATGTTGGAAATCCCCAATAATTACAGCGACAATAAAGCTTTATAATAATCCCTAGGAGGGTTAGCTGATTCACTCGTGTTACCTAGAAATATTCGTATACCCTTTATAAAGTATTATGACATTTGTAAACGCAGTAGTTCTGAAGAGATTTTTATTGTGAAAGTATCTGTGGTTGTGCAAGTGAAAAATAAAATAATTTCGGTTTGACTGCTTAAAATGTCCCGTGGAAAGCCTCTAGCTGTTTCAAAACGATCTGCTATTATTACCTTGCATCAGGAATAAAAAAAAATCTACAGTACATGAAACTATAGTTCGATTTAAGATAACCGGTGACGTGCAAGATCGTAATCGGCCAGGACCGTCAAGAAAAACGACTCCTGCGGAAGATTTACGAATAAAAATAATTAGTAAGCGCAATAAAAGACTAACAGCATCAGAAATTGCTGCAGAATTCAATAATGGGCGAGATTCCAAAGTTTCTGTGAGTACTGTGAAACGTCGGCTGAAAGAGGCTGGGTTGCATGGGCGAGTGGCTTGTCGAAAACCGTTACTCCGAAGAGGAAATAGGCTGAAACGACTGAAATGGGCACAAGCTCATAGAGATTGGACAGTGGACGATTTTAAAAACGTTTTGTGGACTGACGAATCCAAGTTTGAGGTTTCTGGAAATAGACGGAGAGTTTTCGTACGCAGATCAAGAGGGGAAAGAATGTTACGGGAGTGTATAGTTCCTACGGTGAAGCATGGAGGCGGATCTGTAATGGTTTGGGGTTGTTTTTCCTTAATCGGAACAGGGGACTTGCTCAAAATTGAAGGCATAATGAAAAAAGAAGAATATCGGAAAATCCTGGAAGAAAATGCCATATCGTCAGGAGTCCGATTAATTGGTCGTGGATTTGAATTTATGCAGGACAATGACCCCAAACATAAATCTAAATTGTGCAGAGATTACCTGCAGCAAGAATAAAATGAAAGAACCCTAAAAATTTTAGAATGGTCGCCACAGTCCCCCGATCTGAACCCGATAGAGTTGTTATGGGAAGAATTAGACGGATGTGTTAGGAAAAAGTGTCCAAAATCGAAGGAACATTTGTGGACCATTCTCCAGGAGGTATGGACAAGCTTGCCCAATAAAACATTAGCAAAATTAGTGAATCGGATGCCGAGAATAGTGGCAGCAGTCCTAAAGGCAAAAGGTGGATTTTTCGATGAAAATCGGACTTAAATTATTTGTATTACATTAACTTTTTCTTTTTAATAAATTTGTGTTTGAAAATATGTAAAATCATGTAAGTAAGTATTAAATACATGGCCATTTAATATTTCCATGAACGGTAGTGTATATAATGCAAAGTAACTTTGAATTGTGCGCGTGGAAACCCGGTATTATTCGGAATGCACGGATTTTACAAACTGCACTTCTACATGTAACACAAATTTGATGTTTTCTTTATTAAACAGTTTCTATATTCTGAAATAATAACGGATCCGGATCCAAGTATCGGATACTGGATTCGGATCTGAGAATTGGATAGTGGATCCGGATATCCGGTAAACTGCTGTTCTGAGTAGAAATATAACTGGAGATGGGATAAACAAATTTTGACAAAAAGTCCTATTTTCAAAATTCCTCTATAAATTACTAAAGATTCAAGTTAATATGAAACTGTCTCTACGAAAAAATTAAGAACTTCGGGTGCTGCTACGAGCCCAAAATATCAAGAACGAACACCGAAGTACTGCAACTCTGAAGAATTTGGCCAAATAATCAAATAAAAAGAGAAATGTCAATTTAATGAATTATTTTTTTCAATTGAAAAGTTCAAATATATTAAAATTTTAATATCTGTCGGTTAGAGATTGTGTTAGGTTATTTGTCTCAAAATTCAAACGCTGTTAAAAGAAATATAATTATTTAAATTCAAATAAAAATACAAATCAAAAATTGTTTAATTAGCAAAAGAAAATAAGTAAATCCTGCAAAACGTAGTCATTTTCAAAGAAGTTAACCCTGAGGTATTAATTCTTTTGTTTAGAGAGTATATCATTACAATATGTTTGTTGTAACTATCCGTTTTTTCATGTCGTTATATGATTATTAAGGTTCGACAAACGAGTGCAATGTTAGAGGCGTACCGCGCAAAAGTAAGTACATGAAATACAGTATTATTAAAAAATAATATATTCTTACCTTTTATTGAGTAGTATTTTGTCGCAGTGGACATCAAGACGTCAATAAAAGGTAAGAATATATTATTTTTTAATAATACTGTATCTCACGTATCTACTTTTGCGCGATACGCCTCTGACGTACTCGTTTGTCGAACCTTAATGATTACTTATGATCGCTTCTTGACCCTTGTGCTTTCCGCAATTTGGCGTATAAAACAGCCATTTTAGTCGAATGCACTTGCAACAGTACATTTTACTTAGGTCGTTGGCTTTCCCCTGGCCATTTTAAACATTAACTAAATATTGGATTTAAAATTTAAAAGGAAATTGTCTATACAACACCCATTCGCTGCAGATAGGAATAGAAAGACGCTTATTGGCAAGCTAAAACATTTATAAATCTTTTTCAGTTTAGAACACTTAAATAATTTCCCTAATTAATCAATATACACGGATTATCCGTATTTCCAATTGCAATTACGGATTTTGAGCTAGGAAATAATCCCGGAATTTTGTTCTGATTTAATACTGCGTTTCATATGTAATAAGAAGCCAAATATATTAATATTGTTGATGTTTACATCGATTAGTGTACTTGACACGGTGTACAAGAAATTGTTAACACTTTTATTGCATGCTGAATTACTTCAATTTTTTCTTCGTTGAATGATGAATATATTTTACCACCATATCACTAAATAAATAGGATAGCAATATACGCAATTAACATTTGTTAAAATCCAGCAACATAACATGGGTTGATTCGAAAAATAAATGCGTACGTTTTGATATCCTCTGTGCTTCTGCCACTGCCACTAAAAAAACTTTAATCAACTAAATGCGACATTAGCGTGTGTATAAAAGTAATTAAAGCAGTTTTACACAACAGCTATCCATCATCTATGATCCAATTAATTTAATTATCTACGTGACGTGAGGATAGATATTTTATCAAAGGCGTTTTATGCGCTTAGACATGCCCGCTCCTTGTCTGCCGAAAGTATGTTTATTGTATCTATGGGCCGTGCTAATTCGTAATCACATGTCAAGACTGTATGAATTTAATTATAACTGCACGGTTGCTCGGATTAAGACAACATATGTACATGTTTGGAGACTTCTCTTTAGAAAACTACATCGACTTTCTTTGCTTAATTTATATTTTGATTTAGTATCATCTTTTGCTAAAGAAGTTCTGCTTAACCTTGATACTTACAATTAAACAAGACTACAGTATTTTTATTTTTGTTCGCTACCTATGGTGATACTTGGACTGTTTTTAATTGCAAGTTTATCACCATGTTATGATTGTGGACAATGGGGGATTGAAACCGATCTCGCAGCATTTGGGACACGATAGTCCCATTTTGCATCCTCTCTATGCTGAGAAGCCCTCTTTAGGCTAACCCACTGCCTTAGCATAGGTTAGAACGTTGCCCAGAGGAATCGCCCAAAATAGCTGCAAGACGTAGCCAATCCTCACCTAACATGGTATTTCCAATTGATGCTAACACAGGACACTTTCAGGAAAAATGTTCCACTATCTCGTTTTCAGCTTGACAACCCCGATATAAAAGATTTCCGGTTAATCCCATCCTGAAGGGGTGCTTCTTTAGTCTGCAATGTCCAGTCATATTCCCAACAACGGGAAAATCCTTTCGGGATAGCATTAGGTACCTTACTGCTGTCTGGTTATTTGGATAAATCAATGTAACTTTGTTGGTCTCTTCGAGAAGTTTTCGTGGGTAATAGTTAAAGTACAGACACAGACGGACAAATGGAGGGTTCTGGGCCGTGAACCGTCATGCCCGAACCCCTCCTAGTTACCTTTTCTGCTTCTTTACTGTCAGTTGATCAGTAATTTGAAGATGTAACTGTGGAATATGGAGAAGGGTAAAGAAAAATTGAATGAGTAAAATGCTACAACTATAGTTGAAGTCACAGGGTGAGCAACTAGTTGCCTTAAGTAGTTTTCACATGTTGAAAAACAAGGCTATATGTTGCATAATAAATTCATGTCAGATAAATTGTGATATAGAATTGTACTGAGAAGGATTTGCTATTGCTAACTTGGTTGGCAATGTTGTAGTGTTTTCTCCGTTGGTTACAGTCAAATGTATAGCTGTTCTCGCTGATTATAATGATGCAATAACATGCAATAAAGTTCTAAGGTTTTTATTATTCTTCTTAAATCTCTACATTTCTCACACTATATTTTTGTCAATTATGGTTCAGTTGTTTGGGCTTTCAAGTTTGCCCTCCACATCAACAGGATTACGATGGTCTATTAAACGTATTTCTTAAAGTAATCAAATATCTTTTAGACATTTTGCTGGATAATATTAGGGATAATAATCTACTTTTTTTTTTTAAATAAACAAGTTTTTATTTTAATTGCAAATTAAATGGTATAGCAAATGATGGGTGTAGGATACACCAAATTTTGAGAAATTATTTTTTTTCAGATGTAAACAATTTAATCATGGTATTGGTATTAGCGATGCGAATAAATTTTGAGATTCTTATGATTTACATAAATAGCTATTTGTAGCTATAAATAAATATAAAAAATTTTATCGCAGTGTTTCGAGAACCCTAAGTCTAAATATGGAAATATTCAACTAGGGAAAAGTTATATATTTTTTAAATAGCAACCCTTTCTATAATCATATTCAAATCCAAAAAACAAAGATGAAACCTACTTCACTTTCCAATTCTCATTTCCGAATTATTTGAAAAAATTCATAAAGTATTACGGACAGAAAGACCTCGATACTACTTAACTTGTATTTAAGTTGGGGAAGAAGTACGTGACCACACAACGTTAGGGTACAGTCGAATTAGATTAGGCAAAACGGTCAAAAACATAAATAGTATTCAAATCACTGCTTGATCAAGCTTTGCGGAGATTTTTATTTCCGTTTCATCAGGACACATTGAAACCGTTTATAACTTGTACGATACAACTCTAACATACTGAAACATTACTTACGTAAAGAGTTGTCGTCTGTGTTTAAGAAACATTAGAAAAGATTATAACCATTGTCATTTTAATAAGAACTAACACATTTCTAAAAATTAAATTATATTAAAAATTCCTTACAGATTCGCCACCTTTTTCAAAAAGAATAGCGACGTGGGTGCAAGTGCAATAGTCGAGTGAAGCAACGCAATTATTCTGGCGGAAAATAAATGTTGAAGTTAGGCAACTAAATGTTAAACGTCATCGATATTTATAGTCCATTCACTTTAAGAATATAGTAGATAGCACTGTAATTGGCATAACACTGCCAAAATTTAACTCGATTAAATAATGGCGGATATTTTGAAAGTAAAATGCCAGTTCTATTATAACCTTTGTCAATTCCTTTGAAAATAGCTCTAAATACTAATGACAAATGCTTCAGTAAAAAGTTTAAGAGAAATATGCAAATATACGTTTACGTTTATTTCAGTTTATTTAATCAAACCAAAGAAATTGAAACAATTTTATTTCAGATATATTCTATATTTTATTATAATTCTGAATAAAATAGACACTTTAACAGTTCTGTTTTAAAATAGCTACAATAATCATAATTTTATAGACAATCTACAAATTACTTCAAATATAATTTCTTTATGTTGATAATTCAGAAGCATCACTTAGTGAGGATATTTCCAATGATGATCCAGCGGTTTAGTGGTAATAATAAATTCTTCCATCATATCTTCTACCATGTTATCCAGCTCATACATCTTATTTTCTTCGGCAGTGGTGTGTTTGATGTAATTTTTCCATGCTTCAGCAGTTACTAATTGGAATCCTTCAATCAGTAATTCTTTTACCTCTGGTAGTTTAAAACTTTTGTTATTTGCAGCTACATATTCCTTCAGTTGAACCCATATCAGTTCTATCGGATTTAAATTACAATGATATGGTGGTAGTCTTAAAATTGTACGACCAGTTCCTGCCACCATTTTATCGATTACGTAGGGTATCGAATTATTATTTAGATAGTTTTTAGCGAGTTCTAGAAGTTCTACTTTTAAATGTGAGTTATCCCTGGCAATTCCCTTTGAAGTAAGCCAATTAATTAAAGCATCCCTTTTCCAGGCAGTCGTTGGCCTCTTTCTGCCTTGACAGAATGGTAAGGTGAATTATCCATTACAATAACGTAATTTGGTTCTAAAAGGGATAGAACATTTCTCATCTACTCTGTAAACATTTCACCATTCATTTCTTCATGGTAATCTGAAGTGTTTTGATTCAAAATATAACAACACATTCGCACATCGCTCCCGATATGTAGTATTATAAGTCTGCTTCCTTTTCCAGATGGATTTTTTAGACCGGTTGTTATCCCATCAACAAGAGCTTGTCTTGCCGAAAGAATTGTTGTATCTTTCCATACATTTTGTTTGGTGTGGCCTGCGTTAACCCAAGTCTCATCTAAGTAATATATTCTACCCTCTGCACGAAATGTCCGGATATTTGTTAGATACTGACATCTCCATAAAACATTGTCTTGCCGTTATATTAAAATATTGTTTCGACTGCGCTTTTCCCACTTAAAGCCCAATTTTTTTATAATTTTATACAGCGTTGTCTGTTTTAGTTCTAGCAAGGTATCGTCTGTATTAACGATCTACAAAAGTGTGATAAAATAATTTTGTTGCAAAATCAATATTACATTTACATTTAATATTTTAGTGCATATCGGCAATTCATTCCTTAAGAAAAACGAATGTATATGTTTGCGAATTGCAGACTTTTGAGTATCATCCAAAGTTTCGCAAGTTGTTGTTCGTTGACGTTCCTTTGGAGGTGAACCTACAGTTCCTGTAGACTCCATTTCTTTTACAATGTTCCATACAGTTGCTTCACCAAGCCCTAGCTGCTTGGAGGTTAACTTTATAGCTACCGATTTAGATTTATCCTGTTTCCACTGTATATATAAATTATAAGCCATTAGTCTTTGCCCACTGTTGATGCGTTTCCCTTGAGGATTTTTTGATAGACCCGTGAGATGGTCTCCACCTTGCTCAACGGCCCCTTCTTCAGCCATGTCAGAGATGTAATAATCCTGGAATAGTAGTTAATAAGTACAATTGTATTATCAAAATTGAAATAAAATACCTCCTCTCCGTAAGTATCGTATTAATCGTGTTCTGACAAGAACAATTTTAATGCAATGTGCTAAATAAATAGTAATATAACGAGAAACACAGGAAACAACAATGCACAGACGCCTTCTTTCGTCGTGTGTAATTTTGCCTTAGGTATTAGCCAATAGCAAATGTCGAAAATATAAGCCTAGCTTGCCCAACGCTATATATACAAAAATTAAGTAACGTGTAGTTTAACGGGAAGTTTGTGGTTTATTCTAAGAAATCGTTTGATGGTTTATTTTTTATTGGTAAATGGGCGTTACTATTGAAATAAATCAAAAATGATAAAATACTACTTAAGTTAACTCTGGAAGTATATAGTGTTATGTTATGTTCAACGTTGTATCTACGACAACAACAACTTCTCTCAGTTGTCACTTCGGTACTGACTAAATGTCAATCTAGCCACTCGTTGGTAACTACATATCCCTCTTGCGGGGATAATTGGAAATTTCTTCGTTACCATCCCCCCTCAGCCAACCGTCCTTGCAGCGAGGACATTATAATTTAATTATAAGTCCAGATAATGACGAGTGTGGGGTGTCATGGACAAATCTACTCGTTTATTAATTTTTCTATTCACTTATTTCGTCCAACTTAATGTAAAAATCGTCTGGAATAAGCTGCAGCATAAATTGAAAAGTACAACAGATAATATTTCAACAATTAAATCTTTATCTGAAAGGTTTCTGTAAATTAGCAGTGGATTTTCTCGTTTAAAGCTTGTTGGTGACAGTTCGGGCCACAGAATGATCAACAAACAACCTCCTGGTTAAGTCACTGCATTCGTTCTCGTATGCTAATATCATTTGATTGAAAGTTATCGAAAAGTCGGTTTCTATTTGGGTAAATTATCAAAATTGGCTGTGAAATAAAACAATCGCCGGTCTTTCGCGATTTAAAATAAAAGAAAGATGAACGACGCCATAAATTTTCATCAATCTTTATTCGGCCTTGGTTGAATCAAAGTTTGTCTTAAATCCAGTCCCAATATAAGTGTTCGTTTGTGTATTTAAAGTCTTTATTAGAAGTAAAAACGGTTGAATATCCAGAGCAGGCAGTTCCTGTGGTGGCATTAATTAATTTCCAAATCTTAAAATTCGTTAATTTCATTTTACTGAGTTGGAAATTCATTCAAAAATTGGCGTAAGGGTATCTAGGGATACCCCCGAACCTACAAGAATCATTTATTCGAGTTAAATTAGAAAATTTAACAAAAATTTGAGAAAAACCCCCGAGAAAGATATTTCAATAGTTTCTTTCTATAATTTCGTTCTGAGCACAAAACCTTTATATCCTCAACATTGAATCAATGCCCGTAGCAGTTACAATGATCAACGAGAGCTCACAATCACTGCAAGCAATGGAATATTAGCTTTATTCAAACACCCTCAGAAAACCGTAAATTTACCATCCAGCACCTTCACAATATGCTAACCGCAGTTCCTTTTTTATATTGCGCATATACTGAATGGTAAATTTACGGTTTTTTGAACGTGCTGCAACAAGCCTTTAACATTAGATGACAACCCTTTCGTGTCAGAGTCTTTATGTTTTGTAAAAACTCACTTTCATTTAATGGTATAAAGTCCCAAAGAGATGCTGAACTCCTGAAATAAACACGATATTTTTATGTGAACATCGGGTATGAATGAAAATTTAACTTAATGAACTTCACGGTTTTGTAAACTCACATCCAAACGTTGGTTATTGGATCTTTTATCCTGGAAGATCTATTGTATAAAATGCGGTTAAGATTATGGTCTGGGTAACCGTTATTTGTAAATAGTCTGAAAAGAATCTTCAAACTTTTTTGGTGAAACTCAGGATGCGAGAGACATAGTACCCTAGTACGCAATGCGGTCGGTGTTCTTGATTTTATGAGGGAAAGTTTGGTTGGCATAAAAATTCAAATATCTACCTAAGAAGGTAGGTTTAGTATACCATTCTATTTGAAATAAGCAAGCATATCTATTTCTTATGTAATCAACAGTGCCATCAATTTGAAAACATTTTTCAGAAATAAAGATCTATTTCTTCCATAATAGCATCGTCCACCTAAATTTCAAAATACGTCTAATAGCCCATCGTCGTAGCTGACCCAGTATAAAACATTTGTCGTTTAAATAATGATAGCGAGGACTGTGGGGTAGTATGGCAAACAAATAATTCAGCCATGTACCGGTAATCGGTACGTGGCTGAAGACGACCTACGTGTCTTCGAAACGGCCTTTCCGAGTTAATTAACAAGTTGTGTGGTATGGAATGTGCCGAGAATATATTTATTTGTCGTTTAAGTTTCGCAATACACTAATTGTTCGTAGCAATGTTATCTTACCGCGCTTTAAAGATTATTAGCTTACAGACTAGCAATAGCGATTTCTTCAGTTCCCAGTCCTTTATATCGCATATGCGGATTACAAAATTATTCTTTTAATAAAATACTGGAACTGCACAGGTTACCCCAGTCCGCGAGCCATTTCGGGAATTCCGCTTATTATAAGTTACGAGGTAGGCGCCATAAATTTTCGACCTGATAGGCTTATACAGGTTCGAGCGTTCAAACTGCATTGTGTCACAGTTGCAGATATGCGAGGCCTACACTACATATATATGACGACTCGAAAAGTAGCAGTTTTTAGTAGCCAGCCAGACAACGTGACTAGTACATGAAAATGTCTTGGGTAACGAAAATTGAATACCGTGCGGTCATTAATATTTTAACGAAAGAAGGGCATACGCTTAATCACAGTAATCAACGTTTAGACGGCGTTTATGGTGATTCATTTCCTTCATATTCCACTGTAAAAAAAGTAGGCAGAATGTTTTCGTTTTGGGCAAGAATCCCTTGAATACGATGAGCGCCCCGGTCGCACCCCCAATTGAACTAATAACGCCTCAAAACATTTCAATTATTGAAGAAATGGTATTAGCAGATCGCCGTTTGAAGGCGAAGGAATTAGCAGTGATGTCTAACGTTTCTGAAACTAGTTTCGCCGAATTCTCCATAACCATTTAGATATGAATAAGATTGATGCAAGACGAGAACCTCTCCAACGTGAACGTCGGGTCGAATGTGGGCGCTCGTTTTAAACATGCGTGGAGACGACCCGAAACCGATTTGAGACCATTGTCACAGGAGATGAAACAATTGTCCTGTAGTGTGATTCCCTATCCAAAAAGGAATCGATGGAATGGCGGCGACCAGATGAACCTCGTCCCAGAAAGGCGAAAGTCGTTCAATCAACGAAAAAGGTGATGGCAAGAATACTCTGGGATTGTGAGAGTGTCTTACTCATTGACTTTAAAGACCACAATACAAGTGTCAACAGCACATATTATACGTCTTTGTTGCACGAATTGAGGGACAATATTCGAGCAAAACGTCGAGAGAAATTGACAAAAGGTGTTCGGTTATTGCACGATAATGCACCTATCTATACTGCTGCCACTTCGCACGCTGTCATCTTCGAATGCGGTTTTCAAGAATTGGAACATCCACCGTGTAGTCCGGATATGGCTCTACGTGATTATTATTTATTTTCCCATTTAAAGAAAGACCTTAGGGGCGGTCGTTTTAAGGACGATACTGAGTTGTAAGTAGCTGTATTACATCATTTTGAGGGGAAAACTTTAGATTATTTTTACAAGGGTATAGAATTATTAATTGATCGTTGTAATAAATGTATTTAAATTAGGGGAGATTATATTGAAAAATAAAAGTTATATTTTACCAAGTTTATTTTTTCTATATCAGGCCGAGAATTTGTGGCGTCTACCTCGTACATGTACCATAGTATAGAGGCTACTGTGTGTCTGGGTTTGTTCTGTCTGTACGGTTTGTAATAAAGTGAACACGTTTGTACTGTTCAATCAATTACTTTAACTCCTCCAAATTTACTTGAATATTTATAATTATAAACTATTATTGCACTCTGTATATTAAATTTTAGTTTTCTCTACTTTCGTTGCTGATACTTATTCGGTAAACAGTGCTTCTTTCTTTATTAACTAAACTAATCAATACAGTTTAAGTTGACCTTAATCCGTCACCATAACTGAAATCAAAAATACAATTCCTCTTCCCCTACTTCTGCGTTTCATTTTCCTTCTTCCTTTCTTTCCTTGCTCTAGAATTCCGGGCGTACACCAGCATCGTCCCACGTAATAATCAATAGCTTCCGCTTACGCACCACTTTATATTAAATTCCATTTTCAATTTAGCCTTTTCCTAGTTTAGGCTGTGAGGATTTTACAGGAAGCGTTCTGATTTAATTTGCTATTTACCTACTTTATTTATTTTATTATAATGTTTGTTGTTGAAATGTATTTGTTTAAAGAATCAAATTGTTGTTTGTTAAAATCTTTTAAATGCTTTCCTGTTTTATTCTGTTTCTTCTGTGGCATTTTATCATTTTAATTTATTAGATTTCTGGTGTAATAGTTATAGCGTGTTACAAATTTAATTTCAATAATTTTCATTTAATTTTTTGTATCAAGTCAAATGGTCTATTTGTATGAAATCTTCTGGTAGTCTTGAGCTATGATGATATTATAATTCTACGGAAGTGGTCTCACAATTTTGTGGGAAGTAGTTTCTACTGTTAGTTAATTTGCTCTTAAAATCAGCAATACGCCCATGAAATATTTAGGGAATTAATTCAATTTATGTATACAGGGTCCCAACTTTCTGGAATTGTGAAATTCTGCCTATTATATAAATAGTAACAAGCTAAAATTTTCTGATGACATAATAGTATTTCCGTATATACAAAGTGATCGATAAGTAACGTACCAGGTACCTACTTTGTTATTTTAAATGGAACGCCCTGGATATTATTACGTTTTTGGTTTCTCCATTAAGAAATAAACCAATATAATATGGGTTTCATATGTCTATTTCTAACAGATTGCGATATATTCATAATTTTATTCCCCCATCAATGATAGCTGGTGTTAATATAGTTTGAATACCATGACAACAGTAAACAAACCACACTGACATTGACGATGTTGGTCTGTTGATTCAAAATTTCGAGTTTGAGCAAAGTAGAGTTAGGTGACAAGTATAATTTATGTATTAAAAATCAGTGAAAGAAATACTGTATCTTAGCAGAATGTATCCTGACCAACAATGTCCATAACCGAAAACATTTGTCCAATTAAAGCTATGATTTGATGCTATTGGAAACATTCCTTTTACAGATGTAGAAATAAAAAAGAATGATAATGCAAATGTAGCATTCTATCGAAAAAGAACAACGGGAACAGGATTTTAATTAAAGTTCGTACATGTTAACAATAAGTCTTGTAAACGTAAATATGTCAGCATAAATTTGAAATTAAAACGGCAAATTAAAAAAAAGCAATAACATGTAATACAATTGAAATACACTACGAACAAACTTAGTCACTTTTATTGTTATTTTTATTGCGATAATTAATAACTATCTACAGATACTCGAGATTGCACTCCGAAATACTGGCGTTACCCCCAACTTCATCCATAAATCATATTTTGTTGTAATTAATTTCGTAAATAGCTACTTATGTTCAAAGTTTTGAATCAACTGTTCGGAACAGCAGTGTTAGTATGTTTTGTTTACTGTTGTCAAAGTAACCAAATAGTATTAACGCCAGAAACCACTTGGGTGCAGTATCCAAAAGTAGGACTCACGTTTAACTGCAAATATCTCCTTTATTGTGAATATTCCAAATTTATTCGCAATCTTTTTGTCCAAAAAGATCCAGATTGATATGATTTTGAAGTGTTTAAGCTTGCTTTTGTATTTAACATTTAAGTGATATTACTTTCAAACGTGACCATTCCGGCGGTCGATCGGTTGTTTTTTAATTACGGATAAAAATCGGAGTAGAAGGCTTTTTTTTCGAATAAGGAAGCAAAACCGTAAGCCCCGTGTAAATACGATGTTGAACACGTTAAAAATCCTTACCGGAGCGGAGGTTGGAACATCGCTGAATTCAGCCAAATGTTAGTAGGATTGGCTAACCTTCATGGGAATGAATAAATATGCGAGGTGTATTCCATAACATCACGCTTCGCCTGACAATACAACAATAATAGCTTTTAAATGTTTTGATTGCGTCAAAATAGTTTTCGATCTGTCCGTTTCTTTACATCTATCGACAGGGATACCAATCCAATAGTTTCCATATTTTCATTTATTGATTTCCGCGATGACTGTCTATCTTAATTCCAATGTCAATATGAATTTTGATGTGTCGATTCGATGTTGTGTCTAATGTTTATGTATACTTTTAATGGAAAAATATAATTGCAAAATAGATTTAGTACCTTTAACTCAATTTTACTAGACTATGTTTTTTATTTTTACAATGTGTCCCCGAATGGGTTACCACTAGTGATGGGAAAAATCGTTATTTTAAAATAACAGTTTCAACTGTTATTATTTTGAAATAACGGTTGCAAAATAACAGGTTTAGCGTTATTTCGTAGTCTACAGTTCTACACGATAACGCATCATGATTCCACATAGCACATGTGCAACTGCTGAAGTGTTTTGTAATATAAATATTTTATTGCGTTTTTTTGCAGATAAATTATAAACTGGTTAATAGATTAAAATAAATTAAGTGATAAACTGTTCATTGTTGTACTATCAGATTCAATGCAATCATTGTTACAGCACCGTCTAATTTCCACCATTTTGACTGATCCTACTGTTATTTTTCTTATATTTAATCTTAGTTAATCTTCGAGATGCGAGAATATCTATGTGCTTAAATGCTATATAATAAATATAACGGTTTTATTTTTAGTTTTTATAAGTAATTTTTTTATATAACATCGGCCTTTTACTTTACATTTGATAATTCCAATACATACAATTATTTAGAAAATGTGTCTATAATAAACGTCCGACTCTATGTCGGCTACCTCCGTGATAACCGTTCGAGAGCATATTTATGTAGGTACATGATAAGTGATGTTATTTTTCTAGGGGAGTTCTAACTATTATCTGTAATAAACCCCGGCTTCGATCAGACAGCCGTAACGCCACGCAGTTGAGTACGCCGCAACGGCGGTCGATGATATGTTCACAACAGTCCGAAAGCAACCGTTATTGGATCCATAACGGTTATAAAATAACAGATAGTTAAATAACGACCCATCCTTAGTTACCATACCCTTGTCAATTTTCTTACCTTAGTATTTGAAAAAAAACTTTCTTGATCAACTGTTTTGCTTGTTTTAATATACAATATTCATAGTTATTATTATTAATTTATCTCTAGTTTATCAAGGGTTCTGCATTTTCATCTATTTCTATTGAAGAATTTTTTCTTTGTTTTTCTTTAAACTCAGAAATTAAGTTTTTCATCAGATTGGAATCAAGCTTCTTTAATAACATTGCAAGTATAAATTAATAATAAGAGCAATTTGCGTAAGAATAATTTCAGATTTTTTATAACGCCCTGCATGTTTTATTGCAAATTTGAGCGCTGTATTCAACATCCCAAAATAAACAAAAATAAGAAAGTTTGTAAGAGTGGGATACCTCTCATCTAAGCACACAGAGTATATAAATTTGATAATGGAAATCATTAAAACTCCAGAATTTAAAGAACGAGATTTACTTATTTGAATTCTAGTAAGTTTACTATGTAAATAGTATGTAATCGCATAGAAGAAGATAATTGAACGTATGCCTAGTTTCAATACTACATTACTTTGACAATCCTTTGTCGCTTAATCGCACATTTTCTTGAACCTTACTAATAATACTAGTCTAGAATCTTCTTCCTTCATTTCATTAGGTGTTAAAAATGGTCTACTGAGGTGTTGTCGTTTGTGACTAATTTGCAAGAAGGAGGATATCTTCGGGGCTCAAGTTTAGAGCAAAAATCTCTTTTTGGGAATATATTAGTTTGGAATTCCAGCTGGTAGTTGGAACCATTGATGTCTGTGCCAAATCCAACTCCTTCTGTTCTTGAAACGTACTCTATTAAGAACGAATACACCTGTTATTGCCTGCTTCAGTATGTTGGTGTAGACTGGCGTTATTTCCTAGCAAAACTTCCAGCGCTGCTATGAACCAGGCTCATTGTGATATGCGAGCCTCCGGATTTATTGAAACTGTCTTCTGGGTTGTTTTTGATCACCCCACTAATGAGACATAACTGGTCAAGGATCTAATTATTGCTCTGTGTGATTAAAAAATGAAGCTTAAGACCACAGTTCGTGGTAAGCAGCCTGCGGCAAGTTAATGATGCCGTTGTAGCGTTCCCCCGTACGTTGGAGATGTGGGAGTTCCACGTTACATGCTTATTTAATGCGACTCCCAAATATTTAACGTTATTGCTGAAGATAATTATTGTTTTTCCCTATGCCTAAAAGTAATCATAACATTGATAATGTAAATTTAATTCAGAACGAAAGCTCCAATGTTCAAGTGTTACGAACACTGAACGAAATTCATATACTAATTAAAAATTGAATTAAAAGATATGTACATATGTAATAAATTTGTTTCAAATAGGAAATTCGAGAAAGGAATTAGCCATTACCACAAGAGACATATTTTCTGCAATAAAGAAGAAGATGTACTAACTTCAGAAAGAAGCTTTTTGAAGTTAGTACATCTTCCAGTATCGAAAACGTTCTTTCAACTTCACAACTTGTAAGTGGGGTAAGATTAAACTGTGAGTTATATTTTATACATATGCAGTAGTACCTCGGTTTACAATAGTATCTTATTATGAAATTTTCGAGTTACTAAAGAAAATTTGGACGAATTTTTGTTTCCTAAACCGAAAGGTACTCCCGGATACGAAATGTGGCTTAGAACTTTTACAAATTTTGCAGAATTTCCGCGCAATCGTGTACATGCTAGAAAGAGATAGTTATATACAATGTAATGTGATGGTTTGTATGGCTAACTTCCTGCTATTCCACCGCTTCGCATCTTACTTGAATTCATAGTTAATATTATTAAGTATTACTTTACTCGAAAATCCTTTTATCTTTGTGTAAAATCTTTTTCAAAGGATAAAGCCGAAAGTTCTACAGTCAAACAATTTCTTATATGTCGCGACGCTAATTTTGTAATATATATGAAAAAGCCACCTCACACTCACTGTCTTCCTTCCATACGCCAGTAGGAGTCCTTATTAAAAGTAGTGTATGTAAGTGAAGTTATTTCTTTTTAATTTCAAACTCAAGAGTTTTTATTGATTTTTCTACATAACTTTCATTTCTATGTGCTCAATTGTATTTAAAATACATAAAATGAATTTGTGATTATTTTTTTTGATTATGGGAACGGATTATCTCTATTTCCTTTATTTCTTATAAGAACATTTGACTCCAGTGACGAAATTTTGGATTACGAAATGTTTCTGCAACCAATTAATTCCGTAAACCACTGTACCACTGAATTTGACTCTTGTATTTCTCCTGCAGACAATTGGTTTAGTGTATTTAAAACGGGGTTTCTGCTGAACACTACATAAACTTAATCAGTTTGTTTACAATATCACCCGGAATAGTTTTTAATTTATTGATTGTGTCGTTTAATGTATTGACGGCGTATCTCAATTTTATATTTCAACTTTCAAAATATTATATCGTCGCTGTTAAGTGTTTAATATGGAAAATAAATACCTTAAAAAACCAATAACGAAATAAAGAATATAGTAAATATATGTAGAATCATTTGAGGAGAAAGCTCGATGTGAATACCACGACTGCATGCGGCGTACCATTCACTGATTCCTCGATCTTGAAATAATCACCACGTACGACTCTGCTGCGGCTGACGTCATTTCATATAATTTTGCCGTTCTCTGGTTATGAAGCATATTTTAATGAATTCAGATTTAGGACCCTTAAATTCCAGCCTCTTTGTTAAATCATGTATGACCGCTATCGGTTTACCATAACTTTAAAAATGTACACATAGGTTAGTTTTCGCTTAGATTGTTGGTTCAGTTTTACTGCTGAAGATGCTTAGCTAGCGAAACATTTGTCCAGTGTTAGTGAAGTGTTTCAGTATTTTAGTTGCGGATGTGTTTTAGATATGCATTAGAATTATGTGTTGAAGAATATTTCGATTTAAAACATTTTTTGTTTGATTTATGGCTGATATATGCAACCAGTGGAATTTCAGGAATTAGATTTCTGAAAAAATTAAATTTATAGTTTGTACGGGAGGCCACGTAAAACATTACTGCATTTAACTCGCAGAGCATAGGATCAAATCCATCGAGTGAGTTATATTTAACTTGCGCAACCTCTGTAACAAACACATGTTTTCAAAACACTGTAAGCTAAACGTTCATGAATGGTTTTCCTACTTGCGCTAAAAAATGCCGAGAATGTCGCTAGCCATCAAGGCGTGTTTTGTAGAGGTCGTATATCTACTCGCCTGTTGTCGACTTCAGAACACTACGCATTGGGTATAAATGGATTAGCCGAAAGTTAATAGTACGGTCCTGCCGTCGATATCACACCACCTTCGAGATGATGATCGCCACCGCCTCGCGGGCGAAAAAATGGAGAGAGCGCGTATTCTAGAAAGAGAGAGTACGAGAAAAGGAGTAGCGGTGGAGACGTGATGCGTACCTCTCCGCCGCCCTTCTGTTGCTCTCTCCTTCATCTATATCGACCGACCGACCGACCGAACGATGGACGGACGGAACGGGGCCGCGTGTGACGCATCCGACATTGCCAAGTTCAATGCCAAGGCTGGGCCCGAACGCGCGCCTGCGCGGTCGCATTGCGGCCTCCTCGCGCGCCTAGCCGGGGCCTCCTAGATGTTGCGTAACCCGCCAGTCCCGCAACATCTGCATGGGTATCCACCAGGAAGCGCTCGCATAATACGGAAGGTACTACTATTTATCGCAAAGACTCTCTCTAATACACACACCGCGATGCTGTCCCCTAAAATCATCGCAGCTAACGTCGCCGGCCCGAGACCTTACATCCACCAGTGCGCTGTACTCTCGCTCGAAGCCAAAACAAAATGCGATCGACGAAAACATCGTCAAAAAACGATCGCGTCGCCGTTTATATGCGCCGTTGTTTTGTTTTTATTTTTTGTCACTATTTTCCGCTAGAAACATATATCGTAAAGAATCGTTCAGATGTAACACATACATGTAATAAGTAGTGCGTCGTTACTTTTGGAAGCAATTTCGTAATAGAAATGGTAGAGATGGGCGATACGTCAACGATGGTTGATGGTGGTACCTCGAAGAGCACAAGGTGACCCTTTATTGTTTCTTTTTTCGCTTCCCGGACGTTCAAGGCCGCGCCAATAATCCTATGTGATGCAGTCTGATGGTAAGCGCTCCCGCTTGGCAACAACTTTGCGAATGATTTGTGTTTGTAAATGTTTTTGTATTTCTACCTTTTTCCATATCTCAAAATTACGTACGATAATCGCACGAGTTTTGCGAATTGCGAATTCTTTAAATCAGCCCGACCACTCGAAAAATTACGTGCGTTTTATTAATAGCATCCGCAAAATTGCATCAGTTACCTGTACGAAAAGTGAGAAACACAAAAAAAAAACATGCGAAAACGTAGCCATAGTAAAATTATCACGGGTATTCTAAAATTCAAAATAATCAGCTGGTTAGGATGTAATATTTTGCATTAGTAAATAGCCGAAATAATCATCGTTGTTATTTATATTCACACACACGATACACGGAGATAAGAAAAGTAACTTTAACGTGGTGTTTGTTTTGTTTCTGTCGGATCGATTGTCGAAAGGTCAAATTGACCCAGTTCGGCCTCCTCCTCGTCTCAAAAACAATTTCGATCATCATTCTCGTCTTATATCTCCGATTACGATGCACTCTCTATTTTGGAGAGATGGCCAAATTCGTGGAATTTTCGGTCTTCCTTATTTTTAAATACGGTTTTTAATCGCTTTCTTTTTATCGTTACACCGTATGGCGGTCGCTTTCATGTGTATGTCCATAAAGAAAGATAGAAACAGCTGGAGAGAGATGGAGGAAAGAATGAAACAATAAAACAACATGGTGGTGTTCAAGTGCGCGCATGCTCATCGAGGTAATTGTGGTAATGTCTGTATGTTGCTATTTCATAATGCATACATTTACCATTTTGCGTCATCGTTTTTGTATATATGGTTTTGATCTTTTATTGATTTTTGGGCTCCAAGAAAAAAAAGAAATGTACGTGGACTTTTGCAAAGTGTTATCGGGCATTTTACGTAGAAACTTTTGTTGATGTTTAACATTTCCATTTTTCTGTTTGGGCAATACATGCGATTTTAAATATAAGCTAATAAAATCAGAAGGATTTTATTCCCATTGATGGATATACATGTTTAATGTAAGTTTTTCTAGGAACTTTTGATTTTGATTCTCATCTTTTTGTTTATTTTTTATTGTGGTAGGGTGTACTTCAAAAATAATTTCTAACATCTGAACATGCGACACGTTTTGACAACTCTTACTTAACGTAATACATTTGCCAAAAACAAAATTGCTAAACATATTTACATATAATCGCTTAAATTTTGCATAACTGCAAACAGATTATTTATAGCTACCAGCTGAGGATTTGCTGTGTATAGTTAAACATTTTCTGATAAGCATATTATCTAAAATGTTACAAAAACAGGTATTGTACGTTGCTATTCTAAATTTAATTGTGTAGAGATAAATGCGTAATGTAACCCGATTTCGATTTCGTTAGCCACACCCAAATGACTTGACACTGGATTCTGTACTTCAAAGAAAAAATAATTTGGTCGTAATCATCTGGAATCTTAGTTTTGGCATTCGTACCGAACAGTTTTTATGAAATTTAACATCTGTGCGTGTTTCTGAGCAATGATTACGCTTTTCCGAAATATGTTTCCACGTCAGCATCTGCATAAGGAGCCACCTAACTCTATCGGACTTACGTGCTTTTATAAACACAACATTTTCGGTGGACTTTAGTTGTTGATTACACACAGTTTAAAAAATTGTATTCTAAACTGCCAATACACATTTTTTAATGTACTTTACACTACATGCTTTCATTTTTTTTTAATTCATTTGAGAAATGTAACATCTTATTTCATGTTGGAATCAAAGACTTGCTACATTACTGTGATTTATATGTAAGAATGATAAATACAACTTTTGTGAATTGTCTTGTTAAAATGATTGTCTTATTAAGTACTACTACTTCAATGAACTTCAAGTAAAAATAAAAGAATTGGTTTAGTTTTAAGCTCCAATAATTTTTGTCATGTTTATTTTCAAAGAAATGCTATAAATTGGTAGATTTTTTAACAGATTCAAAAATAGTATCAAACTAAGAAGTAAATATTTCTTTTTTACATTAATCGCAGATTATAATCCTTAGTATAATGAATGAATTTGAATATCATAGTAGTATTTTGAAGTTAATCTAATTGTTACCTTAAAAACATATCGAAATGTCTTTTAATTCCAGGTACTATTAGCATAATAGTTACATAGCTCCGCGTTTTATTGTATTCATGTATGCATGCAGAATAGTATTTAGTAATAATTAGATTAGATGAATGACGTCATCCTGTATTCAGCAAGGTGCAATAATAATACCTTTGTAATACGACGTGCAACCTAAATTGGATTAAACAGTGTTTATTCCGAGCTACGTTACGTGACATTATGAAAGTGCTGTATATTTTGCTACAATTTTAAACATCTAATCGTATGACTGTAACTTTGTTGATAATGAGAAGTAATAATTGATACTTAACACGTTAACCGCTATGTGCACCGAGGTTTCTCTCTCAATGTAAACTTATGTTCAGGCTCTGAGACTCGTGGTATGAGCTTCATTATTTATTACTTACTTTCATCCTAGAGCTTGTGAATCTACATGTATTTCACAATATTGCATTGTCGCTTATGGAACGTTGAAAAACAGGACTCGGCCGTCCCAAAAATTTTTGAAGCCTGAACTTTTTTCTAATGCTCCCAGAAAAATGTACGAACTATTTGGGTATAATATGAAAAGGGCTTATTTTTTATTGAGACACTTTGTATTATTTACATTGATTAAATAATCAGAACTATAGGTTTTACTTTTTCACACTTATGAACAACAAAGAAACAAGACAAACAAAAATTTTTTTTACATTTTGCACAGTGAAACATAGATTTCGGTGTTTTTATCTGAGCAGTCTTTCTAACTTCGTTCTTGCTTATTTGTTCATAGCAAATGACACATCTGCGTCGATCTTTTAATTGCTATTCTTCCAAAATACGTTGCCCCTTTTCATTGATTGTCCCTGGATCTTCTGTATCACTTACAACTAGTAGGGTTTCAACAATCCGCTCCTTGAATTCTGTTGTAGATAATTTATCCTTGGTACAGAATATATGCATTGACCATTCTACCATTCTAATCTCTTTCTGAGTGCAGAGGAATACGTTTTAAATTGATCTGAAAGATCAATGAATGATATGCTATTACTATAGCTGTAAATAAAAGTAGATGTGTCAATTTCTTCGCCCCGTGTTTGAACTTTTGTTTCAGCTGTAGATTTTGTGCTAAAAGGGCTATCGAAATGCGGCTGTTTTCATAATCAACTTTAAATACACTTAAAATTTTAAAGTTAACTTTAAAATAGAAATATGTTTCATAAACCAACTTTAGCACCTTAAAGATACTTTAAGTTAAAATCAACTATTTGTCACTTTAAAGTCAACTTTACCACTTTCAGAGAAAAGCAAAACATGTCTTCTTCCGACTCATTATTTACAAGTAGCATGATTCCGATAATGAATTAGCAACACTGCTCGAATTGGAGACCTTTTTTTTTTGCAACAAGCTGGGAACCCGGGGGGTAAACCTAATTCGAGTACGCTGAATCCAATGGTACCAACCGTTTTTAAAAGTTAGCCCAAAGACCCCAAAAAAACGTAATTTTTATAATTTTTTGACCGTTTAATTAAATTTAAATCGATGGAAATCGATCTAATAGACACCGTATCGACGAATACACATCGAATAGAAACTATTTGAAAAAAATTGAATCGATTCAATCGGTTTTTCATCATTTTTTTGCAAACAAAAAACATTTTTCTTGATTTTCTTCATTTCTCATTCTCTGATTGCCCTGATTCTTCTCTATCGTCATCTTCTTCGTGGAAATTCCAACAAATGTCACCCAAAAGGGCATGTAGCTTTTCGCCGCTGTACCAATGTACCAATTTGAAAAATTCGTGAAACAATGATGACGGTTAATTGCTCCGTATATCCAAACATCTGCTGCCAAAATGTTCGTTTGTTTCAAGTCCTTTGCCAAGAAAATGCATTGTCGCTGTGATAGTTTCACGCTTCTTATTTCATTCAAACGAGATTGCATGGCACAGTGACATTTGATGGATCGTATATTGATACGCCAGCTTCTTCGGTTTTCATGGTTTCGAATGCTGATGGCTCAGATTGTTCTGTTGAAGTTGGTCTTTTTGGAACATGAATTGTATTTGAATGCGGCAGCGGCAATTGAGTATATGTTGTTGGAATGTATTTCAAAGAATCACTTTTTCTCCTGTTCATACCGTTAGTATAATTCACGTACGCATAACATTCAACTGGATCATGTTCTCTTGGATCTATCCAAATCATCGGAACACCAAATGGGATAGCGGATCCGGTTTTTGTCCCTTTATTAAAATTCAAAACTCATGTTGTGCAAACAATACACATCAGTAAAAATATTTTGTGAGAAATATTGCTGATACAAATCAGCACGCCGAGTGGTCTTAATTACAAATTTTCCACACACGTAACAAAAGGTATTCAATTTACAACATTTATCCATTTTTGATCTTTAAAATTAATTGATTTTACAAGTCAATACAATGAACAATTTCGAACTTTTCACTATTCACTTCGGTTTGGGTTATTTATATTTAGATGTTAACATTTTGACTTCTAAAAACAGACTGCGCTGTTAGTGGTTAACAGCGCCACTTATATACCCATTTGACCAAGTAGCAGTAACGGGATGGAAGTTTCCAGAAAGTTCACGAACGGTCCATTGAAGGTTCTCGAAGGTTCCAGAAAGCTCTTCGGCCGTCGATCAGATTTTCCAGAAAATTCCAGAATGTTTCAGAAGGTTCTTAGGCCTACAATTTTTAAATTGAAATTGCTCGAAAACGCGAGCTGACTTTTAAAAGAGGTTACCACCATTGGATTCAGCGTACTCGAATTAGGTTTATCCCCCGGGTGCCCAGCTTGTTGCATTTTTGCAACTAGCACAATATAATTGTAAGGAAACAAAAGGTATATAAGAATCGCAGAAACGATTTTAATTATAGGACAGGTGAGAAGTTTTTCAACAGATATCGATTGAGTAAGCCAGTTGCGTTTGAATTATTAGAGAACATTGGGGACAGAATTTCATCCCATTCGAACAAATATACATACTATTTTTCTTACTCGCTTAGAATTCAAATATTTGCTTGCAGAGGTGGGGATATTAAAGCAGGAACTAAATTATTGCTAACATTACGATTCTATGCAAGTGGAAATTTAATTTTATCTGTATCCGATAATGTTGGTGTTTCTGTTGCATCACGCAGCAGAATAATCAAAAATGTAAGTGAAGTCATAGCAACCGTAGAAGCTGACTTCATTCAAATGCTAAGAAATCGACGAAAGCTGGAACAAACAGCGCTAAATTTTTTCAATATAGCTAATTTTCCAACTTGTTGTGGAGCTACAGATTGCACACATATTAGGATAATATCACCAGTTAGATGATAAAATAGACTATAAATCACTTTATGCAATACATATTGTTTTAAGTGGTGATGATGCTGACATTTTTAGGAATAGGAAAGGTTACTTTTCATTAAATGTACAAATTGTCTCTGATGCAAAATCAAAAATTCTGAATATAGTGGCTAGGTGGCCGGGAAGCTGTCACGATCAAACAATATTTAATAATTGCACATTAAAAGGAGAATTTGAAAATGGTGCATTTGTCAGATTTCGTTTAATTGGGGACAGTGGATATGCACTACAAACTTTTATTTACACCCGTACAAAAACCAAATGCCGAATCAGAACAGTTATATAATGAATCACATATTCGAACCCGTGATGTGACTGAAAGACAGTACGGAGTCTGGAACCGAAGATTTCCTATTTTTCATCTAGGCATGCGAGTTAATGTCAATACTGCTACGACAATTATCATTGCAATAGCAGTTGTGTATAACATGGCTATTGAAATGAATGATATGGCAGCAAATGAAGAACTTCCTGAGTACATTAAAAATGACGCAGTGGAAAACCACGATGAAATAGGGAATTCTGTGTTGGCTTATTATGCACCTTCAACTTGTTGGTACATTCTTGGAGTATAGCAACCCCGATCATTTATTGGAATTTGCTGCTCCGATTGGGGGTCGCTCTCTGAAAAATGAAAACATTTATCCAGTTTCATAACATTACTTTATATTCGCCTTCAGTTAATAATAATTCTGATGCTGTTGGATCCTGAGTACTTGTTTCTATATTCATTTCATCATCATTATCTGTGAAAACACTATGTAAACTAGGGATGGCTCGTTATTTAACTATCTGTTATTTTATAACCGTTATGGATCTAATAACAGTTGCAACTGTTATCTTGCTGGGAAAATAACAGGTATAGCACGGTTGCTTTCGGACTGTTGTGAACATATCATCCACCGCCGTTGCGGCGTACTCAACTACGTAGCGCTACGACTGTTGTTACGCTGTTTGTTACAGGTAACAGTTACAACTCCCCTAGAAAAATATCTTATCAGACCACGTACCTACATAAATATCTTCTCAAACGGTTATTACGGCGGTAGTCGACATCGAGTCGGACGTTTATTATGGACATATTTTCTAAATAATTGTATGTATTGGAATAATCAAATGTAAAATAAAAGACCGATGTTATATAAAAAATTTACTTATAAAAACTAAAAATAAAACCGTTATATTTATTATATAGCATTTAAGCACATAGATAGCACAGTTTATAATTTATCAGCAAAAAAAAACGCAATAAAATATTTATATTACAAAAAACTTCTGAATTTAAATTTTAGCGTGTTGCAAGATCAGCAGTTGCATATATGCTATGTGGAATCATGATGCGTTATCGTGTAGAACTGTAGACTACGAAATAACGCTAAACCTGTTATTTTGCAACCGTTACTTCAAAATAACGATAACGGTTGAAACTGTTATTTCAAAATAACGATTTTTCCCATCACTAATGTAAACCCAGTTAAACCTTAATAATTCTAATTTACCTTCGCTTGCAAGTACAGGAAACACTACCCTGTCCTGTCCTATGAACCGCTACAAGAGGCCTGTTCATCAAATTGCTGGATATTCATAATTGACAGGACTTCTACATTAGCTACACCTATTTGTATATTGTCATCGTCAAAATGATTTTCTAAGCCTACAACAGTTTTTGGACTAATCAGGTACAATATCTTATTATATTGTATTATATTTTCAGTCCCACTTGATGTACCACCACCAGTTTTTATCATATTTTGTTTATTGTTGGCCGCATATTTTCTACCTGCAATCTTCAAATTATCATATTTACTTTTTACTTGCTGCAGCGTACGGTTGCTATGTATTCTATTAAATGCATTCTGGATAGAATTCCAGCCACCCTCCTATATACATACATATTACCACAGTAACTTATTTTTTTATTTTCACATTTCACTTTAATATACATACCTTTTGTTTTGGTGTTATTAGATTAGTGCTTTTGCATTAAATAATGTTTTTATGATTATTAATTATTCACCAGACATAATTCCTTCTCTTTATTAAAATTCGCATCCCGTATTCGTAAAGTTTCAGGTTTTTTACTCATTTTGCAACAATGTGGACAACAGCAAGCTATATAATAGAATACGTGCTTGGACGAACGCTACACTATTTTTGAATAACCTGTAGATAGGGTGAAATTCCTGAAATTTTTCGATATTCACTGCCAATACCTACTTTACCTTAAATTACTAAAGTGCACTTTAGTTAAAATGATCATGCTTTACATTATGAAAATGAATAACTTTAAATTTACTTTAAAGTAGTAAAGTTACTTTAAAACAGTTATTATGAAAACGGCCGTCAAAAGGAGTTTAATACGCGTGACTCCCACCCCAACGTACAAAAGGGTGTGTATCTGTTTTTGTGGTGATTATATTTACTTTGACATACCAAAGACTAAAATCTGCAATTCGTTGATTTCTTACTCCAGGAAATGATCCTTCTCGCCTTAAGCTCTGTCGGGATACTTTTCTGCATACAATGCGGCAGCTCTTCGTGAATACACTGGGCAAATATTAACAGTAAGTTAACTTTTTCACTATTATTCATTTTTATTACACCCACAAAGGTTACAATAATAATTATATTGCAATCAATTTCATAAAATGTTCTCTAATTAAATGTAAGGAAACTCTGATAGATGTGAAATACTTTAAGAAACGGTTGTTTCTATTTTCATGGCTGTAGACATTTTGTTTTTTTGTAGCTGTATTGTACACTTAGAAATCCTTTTGTGATATTTTTAGCAACATTTTCCTATGCACCACCAATAACATTTTATAGATAAAGAAAAAAAAATTGGTGAATGGAAAAATTTCTAAAAATATACAGGGTGTCATTTAAAAAATCTAAGTTGCGTCCGTTTCTGGTTTAACTGCAAATGGAGAAAACATGAAAGTACCGTCAAATAGCACACATAATCTCAAACAAAACAGTAATTTTTTTGTAAATCCCTTTAGTGAAGTGAATGATAAACAATTAACTTAACTCTAGTTGTGTGATAACGTAGTAATAATGGTTTTAATCTCACAAAAACTCTTTAATAATTAGAGCCCGGTAACTGGAGAGTAATCGCAGCGGCGGTGTGACTGCGTTTAGGTGGGCGGGGAGGGCTGGTCGATTATGATACGACATGACAAATCATCATCACTCAGTTCAGTTTAGCATTGGCTAGCGGATAGGGCGTGTTGATTTTATTGATATAGACGTAGTTATTAATTGTAGTTTTTAGTGAACACGTCGAAGGCTAGAAAACGACCCTTTCAAGACATAGTAAATAAGTTTATTTCTGACTTTCCCGATTTGTTTTACAACGGGAGTAAGATAGTTTGTAAAGTGTGCAAAATACATTTGATGTCAAATAAGAAGTGGAACTGTACGATACACGTAAATTCCGCACAGCATAGAAAACGAAAATTGGGCATACCGCCGAGAAGTGCATTTTTTTTTACGTAATTCTTATGTTGATAAACTGTAATTTGCCACTAGGCTTACTCGATAAACAACCGTTTAAGGACTTTTTGGATAAATACAATCCCGAGTTGCGATTGCCAACGGAGAAAACGGCACGTAAGCATGTTGCATTTGTGCGCGATGACGTGGAAAAGAAAATGAAACACATATTGAAAAAACAGTTTCTTTGGTTATGTGTTGACGATACAACAGACTGTAAAAAAAATTCAATTGTAAATATTATGGTACGCATACTAGACCCTAGTAAACCTACATTACCACTGTTACTAACTAGCCGAAGACTACAAGAGTGTACTGCTGCAGCAATTACGAAGGTTGTACTTAATACGTTGGAAAAATTTCAAATTTCAAAAGATAAAGTGTTGATGTTTATGAGCGATGGCTCAGCGATAATGCGTTCGGTAGGCCGTTCTCTTCTTGAACATGGTTGCAAATGTTTACATGTTACGTGTAAAGTGCATGCTTTACATCTTGTGGCAGAAACCTTTCGACAATGCTCTCCCGAGGTAGATGCATTAATAGCAAGCACAAAAAAAGTATTTTTGAAATCTCCCAAACACTTACGATCATTTCACACAGAGTGCCCTGGTATTCGTCAACCACCGGAGCCAATTCTTACACGTTGGGGAACATGGTTGCAGGCAGCTTTTTATTATGCTGATCATTTCAAAATAGTAAAAGCTGTTGTTGCACAATTCAATCCTGCCGAAGTTGCAGCTGTTAAGGAGAGCCAGTCGGAATTTCAAGATATTTCCGTTGAAACAGATTTAAAAAATATTCCTAGCTACTATAAAGGATTAGCTGACGCAATAGACCAACTACAAAATAGATCGTTATCATTATTGGAGTCTCTGCAAATTATGGACGGAGTGCATACACAGCTACTGACTATACATGACGCAAAATATAATCGCGTTTTAGAAAAGTTCGAGAGTGTGCTACAGAAAGGTCCCGATTTTAGCACACAAAAACAAATTTGTGATGGTGTATCGAATAATCCACTGACTAAGTACAAAGAGTATTTTAATCATGCATGTATAACATCGGTAGATGTTGAATGCTCTTTTTCAAAATATAAACTCATTTTCTCACCACGGCGAACATCGCTCACCGAGACAACTGTGGAAACATATCTAATGGTGTCAACTTTTTGCCACTCTTATCCATATGATGTTAATACTGATAATGGTGCTTCTAGTTTTGCTGTTCCGTGGCCAAGACTGCTTAAAATCGTGAGTGTTTCACTACTTTTCACATATTATAATTATGTATTAGTTCGGTTACTTTCTTACTATTGTTTTTGTATACTAAGCAGGTACGGCTGTGGCACGGCTCCCTGTTACCGGGCTCTATTAATAATAATTTGCAATTATTATTAGAGTTTTTGTGTAATTAAGACCATTATTAACACCATTTCCTGAATTTCTCTGATATTATTTACGAACTATTGTACTGGTTAATAACCAAAACCGATTTAATAGCTACATATCTAACAAAAATCTAAAAAATTGTGGAGGTGACATTGGGCGGTACCGCCTACCATACGATGTATATCTAAAAAAAATATTTTTCTCTGTTAGATACGTATGTAGATATTAAATCAGATATGATTGTCAACCAGTGTATTTGGTCTTTGTACGTAACTGTTTGCTCCCGTCACTGTCCTGGTTTATTCGCCTATAAAAAAATAAACACAAACGTTGACAAATTCGATTAATGTATGGCGCATTGTTTTAATTACATTTTATAACCTTATCTAATCTTCGGTTTGTTCCATAGCATAAAAATGTTTTCAAGTTTATCTAATCTATATTGTAAGCATATATTTCCAAAACAACGCTCAACGTTAATATACATATGAGCGTATTTTCGCAATGTTTATTTTGAATGCAGCTTTTTCAGAAAGAATATTAATGTAATACTAATTACGAGGAATAACAATAATAAACAAAAACTCCTAACAAGTTGTAAATAATGGTTTTACTTACATGGTGACTAATTTTGATGTTGCACGGCAAATTATTGATGCAAGTTTGAAATCTATATTTTTTCTACGAGATTAATTTTGCCTTTTTTTTTAATAACCGTTTTTTCACATAAACGTTTTAGAATTATATTATTAATGAACTGTTAGCTAGATCGTGACTATTCTTAAATTTTTTGGCGCTATAATTTATAGGCGAAGATTTACATACTTAATTTTTATTTACCGAAATACTTTAGAACTTGTTAAATAAGTTACGACATATGCTACCTTAATTGCCCGCTAATTAAAATTAATAGTACAACTATAAAGAGATTGAATAGTCTGCATCCATATGTATGCTTATAGTTACTAGCTGTATTGTTCATGTTCAACCACCCATTATGGGATAACTGTTATTCTTCATATTTCCGTAAATTAGCATTACGTACCGGAATTTCATTCAGAGGCTTGTTTAATACATGCTGCCGCACGCTGCATTATTGCCTGTTGTTATACATCGTTTGTTACACTTTAAGAAAACGTTATATTTTTTAAGCAAATAACTTGTGATTACAGTCCTTAATATTAAAAGAGCTAACTGTTTACCAATATATCTTTGAAACAAAAGATTTAGCAGTTGTCTTTCAAAACTTGCATGAATATTATTAAATAATCCATTGCGATTCAAGTGTGAGATGATGTTAATAAAGGTAGGAATAAAAAACAATGATCCAATTTCTCACAAAATTCTATTAAAGATATCGGGCAACCGGTTTCGTGTTTTACCAACACATCCTCAGGCCAGCTAAGAGGGTATCCAAACAAAAGAACACGTAATAGAATAAACACAATACAAGCTATGGGATATATATCACTACCGTTCATGGGTGTTTGGGCAAGCAAAAAAATGTACGGAAGTCAAAGAAAATAAGAGAAATATTAAATGGCCATGTATTTAATACTTACTTACGTGATTTTACATATTTTCAAACACAAATTTATTAAAAAGAAAAAGTTCATGTAATATAAATAATTTAAATACGATTTTCATCGAAAAATCCACCTTTTGCCTTTAGGACTGCTGCCACTATTCTCGGCATCCGATTCACTAATTTTGCTAATGTTTCATTTGGCAAGCTTGTCCATACCTCCTGGAGAATGGTCCACAAATGTTCCTTCGATTTTGGACACTTTTTCCGAACACATCGGTCTAATTCTTCCCATAACAACTCTATCTTGTTCAGATCGGGGGACTATGACGGCTATTCCGTAATTTTTAGGGTTCTTTCATTTTCTTCTTGCTGCAGGTAATCTGTGCACAATTTAGATCTATGTTTGGGGTCACTGTCCTGCATAAATTCAAATCCACGACCAATTAATCGGATTCCTGACGGTATGGCATTTTCCTCCAGGATTTTCCGATATTCTTCTTTTTTCATTATGTCCTCAATTTTGAGTAAGTTCCCTGTTCCGAATAAGGAAAAAGCAACCCCAAACCATTACAGATCCGCCTCCATGCTTCACCGTAGGAACTATACACTCCCGTAACATTCTTTCCCCTCTTGATCTGATGTTGTTAGTCTTCTATTGCGCTTACTAATTATTTTTATTCGTAAATCTTCCGCAGGAGTCGTTTTTCTTGACGGTCCTGGCCGATTATGATTTTGTGCGTCACCGGTTGTCTTAAATCGAACTATAGTATCATGTACTGTAGATTTTTTTATTTTTATTTTATCCGCAATCCGTCTTTCTGCGTACCCTTCCTGATGTAATAATAGCAGATCGTTTTGAAACAGCTAGAGGCTTTCCACGGGGCATTTTAAGCAGTCAAACCGAAATTATTTTATTTTTCACTTGCACAACCACAGATACTTTCACAATAACAATCTCTTCAGAACTACTGCGTTTACAAATGTTATAATGCTTTATAAAGGGTAAACGAATATTTCCAGGTAACACGAGTGAATCAGCTAACCCTCCTAGGGATTATTATAAAGCTTTATTGTCACTGTAATTATTGGGGATTTCCAACATAATTATATATTTTATGATAACGATCTTATAATAGACAAATACTACCTGGAAATTGGTAGAAGGCTTCCAGAAAGGGTTAGTTTTAATAATTCCTCACAGAGATGTATATTATATAATTTTAAATTTTTTTCCTAAACAGTTAATATAATTTGTCAGCTTGCCCAAACTTCCATGAACGACTATTGAATATATAATATTCAATAGTCAAAAAGGAAATCAGAGAATTGATGTTTTCTTTTTTTTTTATATGAGTATAAGTTGCAATATAAAAACATCTGTACTATAGAATGTAATTAAACTTTAGTCTAGTAACTAAATTATTAGGTATCAAAATGTATAAGTAGACTCTTCCTCTCCCTATCCCTTCCATCACCAAAAATCTTACTGTATAGACATGCAAATCATGTGGTACAATTAGTGCACGTGGTCATTGTTAATAAAAAGGAAAAGAAAAAATTATCTTTAAATTCTACTTACAATTATATATTAGCAGTTGGAAGTAGTGTCAGACATTAAAATTAAAATTTAAAGCTGTGTAAACTACATTCAAGAAACAATGAAATTTTAACTGTGTAAAATTAATTTAAATCGAAGTGCAACAAGTATAAATAAAATTGTAAAAAAAGACACGCACACAACAAGTAAAAACTGATCTATTATAATAGAACTGGGTGTGACAAATTGTATTTTTTTTTTATAATATATAATAAGGTGTGGGTGGAACAAATCAAATCAGAAAAATCGTGGAAATATACCCTAGCCTCAAATCACACACGACAGAAACCAGCAACCCAAGTATTAAAAATTATTTCGGCTGTCAGAACAAATATAGAGAGCTGAAAGGGAATCAAGTTTGGATCAAGATTCTAATAATATTTGGAAAGAGGTGTAGACTCAAACTGCAGTTCACCGTTTAACGAGTATCTTTCACCAGCAAGTTGTTGTCTTAAGATTTCTAAGGATTCCAAGTTGTTAAGGAAAAATCGTTTGTTTTAAGGTTTTAAGATTGCATACTGCCGTGCAATATCTTAAAACCTGTGTTAATATCAAAAGTGTGGCCGCAGTCAAGTAGACGCTGTGCCATATGTGAAAAACCAGAAGAATCCGGTTGCAAACAACGTAAATGTTGAATACAAGTGAGCATGTACACCCCTCCCTTTTTAATTTTTTCTATCTGATTCTTATTGTTCGCAAGCTGATTGCGCAAAGGGTATTCTTTTCTATTGTGTAATTTTATATCTTTGAAGGCAGGTACATTAGGAATCCGCTAATTTGAATTGTTAATACCACTTGAATATATAATGCTGGCCAAAAACTAAATTAATCTGAAAAAGTTACGCATAGTCTATTATACCACTAATATATGATATATGACAATCGAATTATAACAAACAATTTTCTTTAATCCGTTTAGATAAAGTTGGATAATATTATCCAAGGCTATAGGAAAAAGTAAATTAATCCTGAAAGAAATCAATACGTAAACTATTAGAGGTGGGGGGAATAAGTGGGGTATGGTAATATCCTTAATTTGTGTTTTATAAAAGTAGTGGATATCCATTTCTCATAAATGTATATTACCTCTTATGGTCTGTTTTTTATTTTTATATAACATCACTAGATTATCACTTTTAACTGTTGAACTTCCAAGAACTTAACTTTCTAATTCAGACACGATTTTGTAAAGCTCTGGTTTCATTTCTTAACTTTATAAAGCTGCTCATATGTTTAATGTCACAGATACATTATAACTTTCTAATAATATCAATATTGGTTATCATGTAATGTGTAGTCTGAGCAAACAGCGGTAACAGTCAGTGTAGTAGATATGTGGTGCGGAGTCGGCGATTATTTCACGCATTCACAGCGTCAGCACTAAATTGATGCTGTATGCGAGTATTTCTGTGTATATGTAGGCTGTCGTAACTTACTTCGTAATTGTACGCTTATGTTTGCTTTAAAAATGTCGCAGTTAGGTACGTCGCGAAAACGACCAACGGCAGACACAGTTAAAGACTTTATAGTGGACATGCCGGACTTAATTTTTGATGGCGCTAAAATTCAATATCTAGTTTGTGAAATCCGTTTAATGTGTTGGTCCAGAAGAAATTGTCAACGTCACCTCGAAAGCAAACATTCTTCTGCAAAAAGTGAAACCAAGAAAGATTTACATTTGATTTATGTGTTACTCTTATTTTGTGTAATCTATCGTTTCGTTTATTAGACAAAGAAGCATTTGTCTCCTTCTGGAATAAATATGCGGACTGTAAATTACCTAGTCGGACATCGATACGAAATGTAGTGCCATTTGCTCGTGAACATATAGAAACAAGAATGAAAACGGAATTGAAAGATAAAAAACTGTGGTTGTGTGTGGACGAAACAACAGATCGTCAAAAACATTCTGTGGTTAATGTAATGGTACGTACAATGGAACCACAACGACCGTCATCCTCCTTCTTACTTGCTTCCAAAAGAGTTCTAAATTGTACTGCCGATGAGATTTTAAACGTGGTGTTGAACACATTGAACAAATTTGAAGTTTCAACTAAGCAACTTTTAATGTTTATGAGTGATGGTGACGCAAACATGCGTTCTTTGGTCCGATCTCTTAAAGAACACAGTGGTAACTACTTACATGTAACGTGTAAAATTCATACTCTAAATCTTGCGGCACAAACGATTCCTACATGTTTTCCACTAGTAAATGCATTGATTGCTAGTACAAAGGCAGTGTTTCTAAAGTCCCCGAAACGTACCCGACTATTTCACAAACTGTGTCCTGATTTACCTGAACCACCGCAGCCGATTGTTACACGTTGAGGAACATGGTTGCAGGCTGCGTTTTACTACAACAAATATTTTGATCAAGTAAAGAAGGTAGTTTAAAAATTCAATCCGACAGAAGCTGCAGCAATCAAGAAAAGCGAGGAAATATTTCAAGATAGTCAGGTTAAAAGAGATTTACAAACTATTCACAACAATTACTTCGGACTAGCGGAGGGAATAGAAAAATTACAAAATGTTTCGATGTCGCTAGTGGATTCTGTTCAAATTGTGAACGATGTTCACGCACAGTTATGCGCTGTAGAAGGCAAAACAAATTGGTGTGTAATACGAAAATTTGAAAATGTTTTAAAGAAACGCTCCGATTTTCTTATATTAAGACAAATTTGTGAAGGTGCGTGTGAAGATGCATTAAGTTGTTTCAAAGATTATTTTAAATATGCAAATATAACATCGCTAGATGTCGAACGCTCGTTTTCGGCATTAAAAAACATTTATTCCGCACGTCGTACTTACTTGACTGAAACAGCTGTGGAAACATATCTAATGATTCAAATATTTAACAGATGTTACCCAGTTGTGATTTCACGGAAGACTTTTAAAACGGTAAGTGTTTCAGCATGTTTTATAATTTATTTCTTACCTTCTATTTTATGTGTAAACTTTTATGCGCTCGCCACGCCTCTGGCTGTTACCGCATAATTTGTTCAGGTTGGTAATGTGTATATTAATACCGTTGCAGCAGTATCTGCTGAGACCTGAAGTGACAACAATAGGTCTACTATCGTGAGTTTCTTAAAAACAAAGATGGAAATACGTAGTATGCAAAATAAATTCAGTACATACATCCATTTTACCTCAATATTACAGTGACCTTCGTTAGCAGGTAGTAATAGATTTTTATCTATAGACAATCCGATTACGTAATTCCTTACACACCGTTTCATAATTTGATTAAACGCTTACATACATGATGCGTTTGAATGATACTTCGAGTTAATTATTTCGTGCGGGTCTGTGGCATTACACGGAAAATGTTATTCATCCCATGAACGTAAGGTAATGTTGCATTAAATTTTATTCACTAATCGACAGCAGTGCAACATTATTTGAAATTTAATGAGAAAAATGACACTTTATACTTTGACCTAGCTTGCTGACATGTGGAATTAAATTTGTGCAACTTATTGCCGTTAAGTGCTGGGAGATTTATAATGAAGTTCAACTTTGAGAACGCTACCTCCACATGTATGTTGGGCCGAACATTGTACAGAGCTTTAAAGCCAAGTTTCTGAGTTCTGGGTATTTATCATGAGAGAAAAATTTTATCCAGAATTCGTGACAAGAAACCTCCGTATTTGTAAAGCAGCTTTCCTATTTCCGAAAACATTTGAAGCTTTCATTGCTCTATTCACTATTAGGCTGTAGAGAATAAATATTTCTTAAGATTTTTGTAACATCCTCGACTTTTTTAAGTCGGTAAATCTCCTCTGAAGTTTAAGATGTAGCGTGTTTAGATTCATTTATTTTTTTTGCTTTTTTATTAGAAAAGTCTTCAATGACATTGCCAAAATTTATGTTATCTGTTAGTTGTTGTTCTGTGTAAAGTATGGCTAGATTTCACAATTTGAAATCACTCCTTGTGGAACAAAGATGATTTTTAATCAGTTTTAATTTGGAAAAGCTCCGTTCGCAACTAGCGATTGTTAAAAAAATTCTTAAGAATATTACTGTGCCGCGAACAGAATTTTCCAACCTATATTTTTGAATGGGTATTACAAGTTCAAGGGGCCCTTGCCTGTGTTTCTAACGTTTTACTTGTTCTTGTAAAGCACAATATATACGTAAAATTCTGGATCCTTTTCCTTTCGTTTAAAAGATTAGATGGTATTAGGCATGAATACTTCGCTGCAAGGACATGTAGTTGCTCTAAACGTACTTTTATTTCTTGGATCTATCCAATGACAAAAATATTTCTTTTTGTGTTTTTTCTTCTAAAGATAGCCCCACGTCTCGCGAATTTTCACCACTCATTATTTTTCTCCTTCTAACTCGACGCTCAGTAAATATCTCCAACTCTTCACAAATTTTCTTAGCTGTTGTAACTGCGGTTTGGGCTAGCGTGTCGCTTTTTCTAAGGAAATACATTTGTAAAGAATTCAGTTTTGAATCACTTTTATAGATATTTAACCCCTTTGCTTGTAGGTAGCACAGAAAAGAAAAAAATTGCATTGAGTAATATTCCAGCGTCTGATCTCCTTTTAATATTTTCTGTTTGAGATAGTGGCCCGTTTGAAATACCAACAATGGGGCTAAAGATGGTATCAACAGCTGACACGGCACACGTGTTTTCTTTTTTCATCGATTTAGCGTAGAAATTAGTGTTGGGCATAATCGATATATTTCAATAATCGAATGAATCGAAATAATCGTTTAAAACAATCGAATGATCATTCGAAATCATTATACGAAATTTACTAACGATTTCGATTATTTTCCACGATTATTTGACAGAGTGATGAGTGAATTATTTCGAAACTGGAAACCTCGAAGTTTCGAATACAGATCTCGAATCGTAATCCGTTTGTGTGCTCCTGCGCAGTCGAAACGAATAATGAATGATTTCTGAACCATAATCGAATGATCGATTATTCGGGTGTAATCGATATATCTCGATTATATCATTCATAATTGCCCAACACTAGTAAAAATGTCGACGTCCAGTTGGCCGCCGACTAGTGCGACTCGCATCGAATTGATCGGATTCCACTCAATCCCCTCGCTCTCCCGCTGCACATATAGCAATATAGCTAATTTCACATTTTCTCAATCGGTATGTATAGTTAAGTCTCTTTAACGCGTTTATACATATTCTTTTGTCTCTTTTTAATGAAAATCTGTATAGTAGACATTTTGTACAAAATTTGTGAAACATTTATAAAAAAAATTTCTACTTTAATTCTTTTTGTGTCTAAATGGTAATCTTTAGCATCAATTTTTATTACCGTTTAAGTTTGTCAACGTACTCCCGTATCTGCGATTCATTAAGATATTACTACTCTTACATCCATAACTCATAAAGATAAATTGTTTTTGAGCGTAGCTGTTTGTTTTAATCGCTAGCCTCGACAACAAATTCAAGGCTTTATAAAACAAAAAAAAATCTTGTTTTGTAACCAGTAATAGTAGTTCTTTTATACCTTGGTACCTAACACTAGATGGTGCTGTTTTAAAGGAGCATAAAAAAGTATACAAATTCAAAAACAATCAATGAATACATTCTTTTTACTGAATTCTAGCGTTATTGCTTGTTCAACACTTAATGAATGAATGTAGTGTATATCTAATGTTGCCAATGCCCACAGTATCAAAGAATATAAAGAAGTCGGAACACTCCATCTATTTTCAGTTACTAAATGAGGAAATACAGTGTTAATGTAATCGTATAGAAAAACTGTCCCTTTACTGGTCCATTTTTTATATATTTGATTAAAAAAAATGTTTTTTGGTCTAACATTATTTCAGAATATTGGTAAAAATGGCAAAATAAATCCATATTTAGGGAAAACCCTTGTTTCTCAAAAAAGTGGTTGCATAACCTCTGATACATTTAATTGGCGTGGAAAGTAAAGAAACAGTTGTTGTTCCTATTGACACATAAATAGGCCCGCCACAGAGAGCTTCACGCCAGGTTAGAAGTGAGGTTGCCGTGAATCGGCACGCGCTACCTCAACGAATGAAGTTATTGTTTTATCGCAACAGTTTCTCATCAACCCTTCGCAGCGCTAGTCGTAATTATAGAGATAAATATAAAGATAAAGTCGCTAAATTTATTGGTGAATTTCCGTATTTGAACTATAATCGTTTGCAAAATACGTTTAATATGTTGGAACAAAGGCAACTGTAAAAGACATATAAATAGTGTACAGCACAAAAATTAGAAAAGTGGCGTACCACCTCAAACCCAATTTAAATTGGATTTACTTCTGATGTTTATTGTTTGTGGTCTATCGCTTCGCTTACTCGATAAGGAATTGTTTCGACAGTTTTGGCGTACATATAATCCGAGTGGAGCTTACCGTCACGGACTGCGTTATGAATAGAGCTACCAAGTATACGTAAAAATATCGAAAATAGGATCAAAGCAGAATTAAATGAAAAACAGCGGTGTCGATATCTTGATGATACGACAGATTGTAAAAAAAAATATTTTGAATATTATAGTACGAGTACTAGATCCGTTTAAACCGAAATTTTCAATCTTATGTGTGTAGTGTAGCTCGTTCTCTTAAAGAAAAGCGTGTGGGACTTTTACATATTACTTGTAATGTTCATGCTTTACATCTTGTGACACAAACTATCCGAGAATGTTACCTGGAGCTAGATGCATTAATAGCAAATATAAAAAAGTGTTTCTCAAATCCCCCAAACTTGTCCCGGTATTCGCGAACCACCACAGCCGATTCTTACGCGTTGGAGAACGTGGTTGCAAGCGGCTTTTTATTATCCTGAACATTTCTAAGAAGTAATTGACTTTTCTCGAGTTGAACTTATTATAATGCGGGAACAAACTGGTAGTTTGTGACACCAGCTAGCTTCCAAGAAGTAAAATCTGTGATTTTACAATTCGACCCTGACGAAGCTACAGCTATTAAGGAGAGCCAGAAAGGATTTCTAGATACTTCTGTTGAAACATATTTAAAAAGTATTAGCAACAATTATAAAGGATTACTAGACGCAATAGAAAAATTGCAAAATACTGATTTGTCGTTGGTAGAATCAGCGCAAATCGTGGACGAAGTTAATACATTGCTACACCGTATCAACGACGCAAAAAAAAACGGTTGCGTTATAGGAAAGTTCGACAGTGTTTAAAAAAAATTCCGATTATACGATATTAAGACAAATGTGAAGTGGTGCATCTGCAGTTTCATTAACTAACTCTAAGGATTATTTTAATTATGCCTGCGTTACTTCCGTAGATGTTGAACGGTCTTTCTCGAAATATAAGAAAATTTTTTCCATCACATCGAACAACTTTCTCCGAGGCAAATAGGGAAACATGCCTCATAGTGCAAGTTTTTCAACAATCCTATCCACACTGTTAGGAAGTTATGTTTATTTATCATATTATTGTTTATTGTTAAGGTATTAAGTACAACAGATTTTTGAAGAAACTACTTTGTTTGCTTTTTACGGTTATTATATTTCATATACAACAAATGCCGTTTTCAAAAAAAAAAAACTAATAATGGCAATAAAAACACTTCGTGTGCATATATTCGCTTTATTTGCCAAACATTTTTATTGCGTTAGTATTTACTTTTTACCATAAGGTATTAATTTCTAAATTTTACTTCTGTCCGCTGTGAGTCACACTATCTATAATCCGTGGCTCATGCGACTGATCCGATTCTGCTGCGAAGACCAATTGTGCCTGGCTTAGACATAAATACAAATCACACTTGATACATTTTATATGGGAAAGGGGTCTAAAATTAGGTACTTTGCACCTTCCTCTTGCATTCTCATATATATTACAATGACATTTCAACTGTGCTCTAACATTTTTTCGGGGCATGTAGTCGGTTGTGGCTGACGTTTTCTTTTTTTGTTGTATCAGATTCAAGGGATGGTATTTACCTTTTAGTTGTTTTCTCTGATAACTTTGCACGAGCATTCTGCAAGCTAAAGCGCAAAGCTCAGCCTGCCTTAACAACTTTTCTTTCTTGTCAGTAAAAGCCCTTCTTTACAGTAACTAGCTATTTATAATTATCATATCCAAAAGATAGTAAAATAACCTTACATACTACTTATTACTTCTTATTTGTATTTTATGGCGACCAATTAAACTGTCCATAGTACCAACATTTCCCATATGGGCATTATATTCTGGGATTATGGCAGGGCATTCAATATGTATATATTTCTTGTCCTTTCTGTCCCACGTTTTAGTATTCGTTGTTGGCATTTTGCCTTTGTACGTAGAATGAAACGTGACAAGTTTATTTTCACACCAAACAAGTTTTGATACCTTAACATCGTCAACATCGCAAAGTACTCGTATGAGCTTCCACGACCTTCAATTATTACTCAGCAATCAGCTTACAATTTGGAATCCTCGATCGTCGAAGAGTACCTAAGGAATATATGCTCCTTTTGCCTAAATAAACCTAGGCGGAACGGATGTATAAAGGGTATGAAAACATATTTTGTAATTTACATTATTAGGTGTGATTCTACTTCATCGCAGACAACATTGTTATTTAATACTAAGTCTGGTTCACCTCCTTTTAGTAAAAAAGAAATATTTTCTTAGCGTTTTTTTCTCCACTTAAGAGAAGTATACACTTGTAATGAAATAATTGAATTTCTTTGTTTAAGACATGTGCTACCTTGATTCAAGAAAATCTCGCAGAAAGTTTGAAGAAAGGAATTCTTAGTATAAGTAATTGGCCGTTATAACACAAAACAATATTTTCTTAAGGATAGTAAATAGTCTTCTTAATTCCAGAAAGCGTTTAGGTATTGTTCATAAATATATCCACATTATTAATTGCACTTATCTTGTTAAAAACAGTACGATATTATTCTCATTATTTGTGATTTTAAAAAGACTAAAGTAGGTTATCTACAGAATAATGTTCGAACAAAAGTGAACTTTGATGTTGAAGTACACATGAAAAAAGTGTCTAGGAGCAATAACAAAGATAATGCTGATATATAGGTCATGGCATTGATGGAGTCACTGCCGGGAAAAACAATGTGAGAAGAGAAAAGCACTAACGCTTTTTGCTCCTGCCAGCACTGCTATTCATCTCTCAGTTTATGCCAGTAATCTTCAGAAACAGCACTGAAATATTTCCTGGCGCCACCTAGGGCCAAGAGGTATAGCCATACCAAAAATTGAAATACAGATGCCATACTTGTCCATACAATGATATAACCTTCAACGTACAACGTTTCATAAACATTTTAAAAAGAGACCGGTTAATGTAATATGAATATTTTCTTAACTTAAAAACAAATGATTTACTTGGAAGAGTCATTTTCCTGTCTTGGATTTTTTTTTGATTTTCCATCCTAAAGAAAATATTTATTTAATACAAATAAGATTTTGAGAAAATTATTTTCTTATATTATACATTTTCATAGTCTTCAAATAAAAATATTTTCTTGAATAGAGACTGATTTGTGCTGGAAAATGTAATTTCTTGATGCCAGAAGCCATTTCTCTACGGGTAGTAACCCCACTAGTAAAGTTACGTGCTTTTGTAGCGCATAACGGTTCATCTATGTTTTCTTCCTGACACTTCACATCCTTCTCTATAGTATCTTTATTATTTCGGGAGAAATGTTGTTGGCAGTCATTCCTTTCGAAACTGACTTAAGGGCAATATTAATAATTCTGGTTCTGACAGAAGACTTATTTCACACAAAAGACTCATTTCAAATGCAGGGGGTTCTAATGAAGATGTGAAACTTGTTATTTTATTAAATGTGGGCGAGAATCCCCATGGTGTATTTGGATCAATTGTAGCGGGCAACGAAGTTTCCCAGTGATCAGTATTACGTGTATTAAAAACGGAAAAATACCATCCTTACGCAATACAATTACTGCAAGAACTCTATGAAGGTGACTCTGATCGCCGAATGCAGTTTTGTGATACAAAGCAGAATTTATGCAATCGGAATCCATGCTTCACGTCCTTCTCTAGTATCTTTCCTATTTCGGGAGAAATTTTGTTGGCAGTGATTCCTTTCCAAACTGACTTAAGGGCAATATTAATAATTCTAGTTCTGACAGAAGACTTATTTCCTTTCACAATTTGAAATAACTGCTCCCACCGGTAAGTACTTCCAATCATGGAAATTTTCAAACCTAGCAGATAAATGATGAAATCCAGTATGCCAATTAAACTAAATCTTGCTTTCAAATCCGAATCGCACTGTATCTCAATTATTTCCATTTGCATATAATTAGGTACTGATTCTATATTTATTGAATAAATCTAACAAACCAAAGAAAACCTGTCCAATAATTTAAAATCTGCAAATCTTTCAAATTCATTTCTAAGGCTTAGCATTGTTTCCATGTATTTTTTATGCGATGCAGTTTCACCTAAACTTCATTTGTTCATGTTACATGTCGGAAAGTGTGTTAAATCTTTATTTCTCAAGTGCGTTTCCCGTAGAACTAGCTTACATTTGAATATTTTAATTTGATCACACACCTTCGTAATGTGTTGATCTTTTCCTTGCAGTTTTAAATTCAAACCGTATAAGTTTTTTTACTCTATCAGGCATGAAGGATAGATCTTGTAACGATATTGTGTCAAAAAACAGGTTTGTATCTTGATTTTTACTTATTAAGAACAGGCATATTTCTTTCAAGACCCAGAATTGTTTAAGAACATTGAAGCAGGATAGCCAATGTCCTCGGTATAGTATGACAAACCGGAATTATCGGTGTCTAATTCACTTAATAAAGCAAAGAACTGTTGCTGATTCAAACCTCGAGATTTTATGAATCAAATGGTTGATTCATTGAACATTTTATTCGAGTTAAAATACCGAAATGCGCACCAATTGTACTCCATTTTGTAATGTGGCATCTATCTTAAAGTTTTCATCTGCTAAATTTAGATTTCCTTGAATGTAAACTTTATTTTAATCACTATAAATAGGTATTGTATTCGCTCTAAAAATTTCATTGCATACATTTTTTTACGTTTTACTAAACATCCTGAGATATCTCCATTCCAAAAGAGTAGCTGGATTTGGTTGTTCATATAACAAGCATAAAAGAGATACTAACCTGACCTGTACCAACATTAACCTGCCTTTGAACTTCGTTTTATTTTAGCCAAGTGGTTGCTGCGTAGTAGATCAATTCCATTCTTAGTGCCAATGTTCAAGAGGAAACACGTACAAGGGTAGTCTGACAAGTTTACAGCCTAACACAGAAACAAGTATTATTTTGTCAAATTCAGATTTATTTCTCAACATAAGGTTTGTTCGTTTGTCGATTAGTGTAATTTGGAGTAGCTCGGGTTTCTAAATTGGGGGTGAGAGACACTTTAGGACCCTTTTGCAGCCTCCACAAATGAGTAGGATGTTGACAGTGGTCAAGTTTTAACCTGTTGACGGTTCAATAAAGCAATCTGAAAACTGTATGATCTAGGGTGGATTAAGGCGTATTATATCGGTCTTTCATCATTATACTGCTGCTAACGATTTTACCACTCTAAATGCCGCTCTTTTTTTGCTGTGCTTGGAATATCCAACAAATTTTGGTTTCAGTGAAATGTCCTTTCCTAATAGCATCATACGTTCAATCGAGTATGTAAACACTTGGTAAGGAGTGTACGTACCGTGCACGACAAAATTAAGAAATAAATTTATTAAATTTGAAGCATTGCAATGCTCGGACAGGTCAATTTTAAGTTTCCCCCACTTCTGGTTTTCAAGTAATGACAATTTTTTTTAAATGACAACTTCTGATTTTTTTTAATATATCATTTCATTGTCTAAATGGTACTATCAAAATTTTAATAGCTCACATAACAAAATTTTTGAATAAAAATAATTAAAAGAGTGGAAAACATAATTTTATTTATAACAAAGAGCAGAATGGTGTTATTCAAGAAATGAAATGATTCGAAATGGTATTATCTACCTGTTCACTACTCACAAAAAGCCTAGCCAAAAGTAAAGATATACTTTTACAGATCAAATAGATATTAATCAAAAATACAGAATAATCAGTTTTATATGTACAATGCCATATGCTAAATATTCCTTATTCTTAATAAAAAAAATATTTTGAAAATTAACTAACTATGAATCATTTAAGTGACACCCAGCGTATAAAAATGTAATTCTTGTTGAATGCGCCGATAAAACAAGAGCAAGAAATGTGCAATTTGTTTAATTCAAAATATCCGGATAGAAATATTAGCTAATCCTTGGTGAGTAAAATCGAGAGAAAATTTGGAGAAATTGAGCATGTTAAACACATCTCAAATGCAGGGGGTGCTAATGAAGATGTGAAACTTGATGTTTTATTAAATGTGGGCGAGAATTCCCATGGTGTATTTGGATCAATTACAGCGGGCAATGAAATTTCCCAGCGATCAGTATTACGTGTATTAAAAACAGAAAAATACCATCCTGACGAAATACAATTACTGCGAGAACTCTATGAAGGTGACTCTGATCGCTGAATGCAGTTTTGTGATATAATGCAGGATTTATGCAACCGGAATCCACGCTTCATTCGCCAAATTCTTCTTTCGGATGAAGCCTCATTTTGCCTAAATGGAACAGTAAATCGACAGGTACTGGAGTAAAGAGAATCCTCGCGGGATTACTGAAGCACATACTCAACACACTCGTAAAGTTAATGTGTGGGCAGGGATAGTCGACAATAGAATCATTGGTCCTTTTTTATTCGACGAAAAAGCACTTCCCGATACCTGCTGTTGAGGCTATTGCTGTAAGTAATTGGTTACATCGTGCGAGAAATGAGTTTTTATCAGGCCAAGCTGATTCGGGGATTGTTACAGATTTCCGCCAAATTAGTGGAGGATTTTTTCTGAAATTTGGACCGAACAGAAAAGTAGGAAAGGGTTTGGACTTTGAAGTTAGTGCCATAACAAAGGGAACAAAATCCGTATTGATTGAATTAAAATATTCATAGGCTTGTTCTTTCTGCTCAGCGGTAAGTCGTTTTCCTAAAAATCGATGATCTAACATGTTTGTTAAGAAATGGAGTGTCTAGGGCCATATTCCTCCTTTTATAATATAAGTTTTTAATGTAAATTGGTTGATCTGTTAGGTCTTTTTCCAATTGGATCCAAATTTCCACAGATATAGCAATTGTCGTTGAGCCCCGTTACATTCTATCAACTGCCACTGAAATTGGGTGCAACCTTGTCACAACGTCCTTAGCGTTTACCACTATGTCATTATTATTTATTATGTTGCAAATATAACGTCGATTTGGCCCTTATTGTCTTGGCACACTTGTACTAGTATTCCCCTGTTTTCTAAATAACATTTAATACAATCGCTCATGGTATTCCATCTCACTTCTTGAGATAGAATGAGTTTTTTACCACCTGCTTGTTTGTAAAATGCTGATGGCAAATGTTTATTACGAAAGTATTTAACAACTCGCAATATATGTTCTGTAACTCCAAGAATTTTCATGTCTTCAGCTGTTTATTTTTATTTTATTTAGATGTGCTGAGCATCCATATGTTATAATATCAGTTTTATTACTGGCAAGTTCTCTTCGCATTTTCTTTACATTTCCCGTATTATCGGTTACAAAACTTTTAATCTTGACTTTGAATTTTTCTTCCACTCTGTTTATAGCTCCGATTGCAATTTCTTTTAGGTATTCAGCGGTATGAGGGTGTCCTGATGTATCAATACTATCAACTAAAATTGACTCAAAGCTTTGTGATATAATCGAGCAGCATACTATAGGTTCGTTTTTAACATTGGACCAGCCATCTAGTGACATTGAAACTGTTTCTCCCTGAAGTTTTTCTTTGCATTCTTGTACTATTTTCGAATAAACACTTTCCAACACAGATCCCCCTATTTGAAAAGCGGTTGGGGTTTTACATCCCGGCCTCATAATATTACACATCTCTTTGAATTCTTTATAATCGGCATGCCTAAACGGTGTATTTGTAGCATAGAAATATCTTCCAATTTGCATATTTATTTTGTTGCTGTAAGCCTGTGTTGTTACAATTGCATCAGAGTTTCTTGCAATTTGCAAATGAGGTGCTTCAATTTTTTTGGACAATGGATGGGCCGAGTGATCATCTAAAAGAGAAACACGATTTTGTTTTACTCATTCCCAGTTCAAGGTTGCTGATTCTACTATAATTTAGACTATTTGGAGTTAGAATCTTTCAGTAATATTGTTTTTAATTAATCGTGAATTTGATTATTAATTAAAATATCGACAACACTTTTTACTTGCCTTGTGTACTAATTGACGCTTCAATTTGATATTGGTTATGGAATCTACTGTGTTCTATACTTTCTTGGCTTACATTAATTTCGGTGGTTTTAGAGTCGTTCGGATCCACATCACACCTTTCTAAATTCTTCTGCATTCTTGTAGGAATACCCTGCATTTCCATACGACACTTTTTGCACGTTGCCCATTTTCCCGCGTTTTTATCCTTTTTGCTACAGTCAAAACTTGACCAGACAGCATGTTTTGGTTTTGGCATTTTGTAAGCGATGTAAATTTGTGAAGTAACCTTACTAACAACACGAGACACTGTCTCGAGAAGATAGTTCAAAACTAATCAATACCCTACTGGTTGTTGCGACGCGCGGATTAGTTCCATCATTATATCTGCAACGTACATTCGGCGTAGTTGCGTTTTTTTTACTTAGAAACACATCTAGTGGAATCCTCGGCTGATTCAGCTATATCCTATAACTAGAACGTATTAGACAAAGAATTCAGAGACACTATAGTAGCAATTCTCAAGAAGATGTTCCTTTAAAAGTTTTTGAAAGTATGTATGTTTTGAGCCTTGATTTGTTGAGGTAAGTTGTAAATTTTTATGCACATGTACATGTACCTCGGGCTTTTTTCGTACATTGTTGTTCTGTGATTCGGAATTGCTAATTCATTTGCATTTCGGGTTTTATATGTATTATTTATGTCGCCGTTACGTACAAACAATTCTTTGTACCTATGCGTAAATACAGCATATTCATATATGAAAAGACACGGCAAAGTGATGATGCCATAACGTCTAAACATTGGACGACATGAATCCATTCTATGCAATGAAAACATTGCCCTTATAATCCTTTTCTGCAGCACAAAACTGCGCAAAAAGTGAGAGGATTAACCCCAGAAAATGACACCGTATCTCAACCTAGACGCAACGTGTGCATGATAAAACATTGGTAAAGTTTCAGAGTTAACGATATACGTCAATCTACCGACTTCATATGCTAAAGAGCACAACTTAGCGCAGAGCTGGGACATATGGTCCTCCCACGCCAAACACTCCTCAATGGAACAGCCGAGAAACTTGGCACTAAACATCACAGGAATCGCTCTGGGCCCTAGTCGTATCAACAACGACCCATCAACTACACTGCGGGCAGAATGGAAAGAGAGCATGCACGTCTTGGTATCGTTAATTATCAAGCCATTATCCCGACACCACATAAGCATAGCACTTGAACAATTGTTACCATTCGCACAAAGATCTATCTCATTACTTCCTGAAATAATAATAGTGGTGTCGTCCGCAAATTGATAGAGGTTATCAGGAATATGATAGTGAAGATCGTTGGTAAATAATATAAGTAGGAGTGGGCCCAGAACAGAACCCTGAGGCACCCCTTGTACCACACCAGCAGCCGATGACAAGGCATCACGCGTACCACTCCTAACCAAAGTGTATTGCGAACGGTCAGTCAAATATGATGACAGCCAATCCAAAGCAGAACCCCTTATTCCGTATCGAGAGATCTTATGTATTAGCATTACATGATTTACGGTATCAAATGCATGAGACAAATCAGAGTACAGACCGCCAACTGGTTTCCCCTCGTCCAAGCAGCGATACACTACATCCAGAGCCTCAAAAATTGCGCCTTCAGTTGACTTCCCATTAACAAATCCGAATTGACTTTGCGCAATTAACTTGTTATGCGATAAAAATGACATTATTCTTTTGTACATTGATTTCTCGAAAATTTTGGAAAAGCAAGATAACACGGATATGGGTCTATAATTCGAAATTGACAGCTTACTACCCTTTTTATGGACTGATATGACTTTCGCACCCTTCAACTATAAATATCGTGATATATGTCGTGATATATTTCAATGGATATATATCCTCGCGCCCTGATTTTACTACTATATTCTTCAATGATGCAGAAAACACGTGCATAAACATAAGCATGGCGCAAATGTCTATTAAACAATCAAATAATTATCATGCATATTACTGTGCATATAGATCTTCTGTTACTTGGCAAGATTAACAAGTTATTTTCGATATAAAATGAAGAATGCGAGTTTCGGCTCTATACTCCTCCATTGTTTATTGCATTCCGCCATACCAGCTCCACCCAAAAAAGAAACAAGATTTTCCTCAGGTGATGGTACATAGGTGCACGATGCTAATGACTAATGATACAAATTTGCATATGCCTGTGTATGCATGTATATGTATAACGAATTGTTACGTAAAGTATATACTCAGAGGTTGAAGTTTATCATGGGCGGGTCCTTCCTTCGGTTTGCATAGTTTATTATGATACTACTCGAGGCGGAGTAGAGTACCTTGGTTGTGTGCGTGTGCTACATAATGTGGAATGCGTGCGTTGCGTGGGAGCCTACACCAACGTCGTAGGTTCGCGATAGAAGCGGTACTCGCCAGAGTTATTGATCCTCTGTCGATCAGCTGACCGAGTGGCGCAAGGGCACGCCTAGTGAGTGAGTTTGCTGGCGCAGAACCTTGGACACGGTCTCGGTCGTGAATGCCGTGAGTGCTGCTGCGTATATGCTTTCGGTGTTCGATTCTCTTGTTGTTTGTGTGCGCGATAGTCTCGGGCACCTCCTTTTCTCCTATTATGCCGTCGTATACACGGATAGGTATAGCGGCCTCCGCTCCTGCTGTTGCGGTTTCTGCGACGCGAAGACGACACGCGGCTCTGTGCTTGCAGAAGTATGAGTTGTAATCAGCACGAGATGATGGCGACGTGAGGCAACGTCGAGCGCAAGGACAAGGTTTGTTTCGGTATTCGCCGTTCGTACGACCTTCGCGGTCTATTTTTCGATCCAATACCGATGGCGATGATCGGTTGTTCTTTTGTCGGATGTGCGAAAATCGGGAAATGTTGAAGTTTTGGGCGGTGTTATTTTGAAGTGCTTCCGTTTACATGTCAGGTATCGAAGTACAAACTCATACACCTATTAGAATAGCTACATATTTATATTAATTTTACATAGATACGCTTGGATGAACACAATTCTCGTTGCATCTTAATGCAATTTTTAAAATAGTTATAAATCAATATACAATTGCTGTATGTTGTAGGTAGATAGCATATTATAGATAAACTATTTGTGTTGGGTTGGTTAAAATAGATATATGTAAATCAACAACAAAAACTTTGACAGAATTATTGCACAATCAGTTGTAATTATCTCAGGGCATTATATGATACCGCGATTATGCTACAGTTTTACGTCCTGCCTATTTTAAATAATCAAAAAACGGTGTGTAGGTAAACCAATAATTCTCCATATAAATATTTCTTATTTCTTGTATTTTAGCTTAAAAGCCCAAACATCTTAAATCAAATCTTTTTATTATTTTAATTGCATTCTTTTAAAATACAACTTACAATTATGACAATTGTAGGTGTGAACTTAGTAGAACTTTCCTAAACGTTCGTAAATCCGTAACAGTTTCCTACAGTCAACGTTATAATCCTCTATACTACAACTCAATAGACCTTCAGTCAATCGGCTACATACAACAAAATAAAGGATTTAGAAATCTTATCTCAGCTATTCCCTGCTCTCTTTTATTGAACATCTTTCGTCAATATGCTTATCCGCATTTAGAAACCTTGGCCATGTTATTAAATATTGTGAAAATTTCCATATTCCGCTTACAGTGAAGAAGTGATAGTAGTCTATTAAAAGAATTCCCCTAAAATACACTTCTTTAACATGGCATCCTCCGTACATTTACAAATACTTGGCCGTTAAAAAACTGCAAAATAGATTTTTTATTCACCTGTATGTAAAAGTTTATTTATACATTTTTCTTGTGCTGTAAATGGCTTGTCAAACTATTCCAATGAAGTAATCATCCATTACAATTGGCATTTTCGGGCGAAATTGCTAGGATCGTAATATGTACGTACCCACAAACAGAGAGTCGAATGGGGGAAGCGAATATTAACATCGACCTCCGATCGGAGATGCATGATATTGGATGTATACCATATATACCACGTACATATATAATATGACAGGAAAGTAGCGCTGTGCTCGGTGCAATGATACAACCTACATAATAATCCATAATATTTAAAAACATTGTAAAACACGTACCTTCTTAACAGCTGTTATGAAAAATTAAATCCGTGAAACGTTTGCAGCATCAAATATGTTTCTCTCTCTTGATTAACTGTGTTTGCCGTCTTATATCTTGAGAAAGACCGTTCAACATCTGCAGATGCAAGACAGGCATAGATTAAAATAACGTACGTACAATGGAACCACGTTGACTGTCATCCTCCTTACTTGCTTCCAAAAGAGTTATAAATTGTACTGCCGATGAGATTTTAAAGGTGGTGGTGAACTCATTGAACAAATTTGAAGTTTCAACTAAGCAACTTTTAATGTTTATGAGTGGTGGTACCGCAAACATGCGTTCTTTGGTCCGATCTCTTAAAGAACACAGTGGTAACTACTTACATGTAACGTGTAAAATCCATACTCTAAATCTTGCGGCACAAACGATTCCTACATGTTTTCCACTAGTAAATGCATTGACTGCTAGTACAAAAGCAGTGTTTCTAAAGTCCCCGAAACGTACCCGACTATTTCACAAACTGTGTCCTGATTTACCTGAACCACCACAGCCGATTGTTACACGTTGGGGAACGTGGTTGCAGGCTGCGTTTTACTACAACAAATATTTTGATCAAGAAAAGAAGGTAGTTTTAAAATTCAATCCGACAGAAGCTGCAGCAATCAAGAAAAGCCAGGAAATATTTCAAGATAGTCAGGTTAAAAGAGATTTACAAACTATTCACAAGAATTACTTCGGACTAGCGGAGGGAATAGAAAAATTACAAAATGTTTCGATGTCGCTAGTGGATTCTGTTCAAATTGTGAATGATGTTCACGCACAGTTATGCGCTGTAGAAGGCGAAACAAATTGGTGTGTAATACGAAAATTTGAAAGTGTTTTAGAGAAAGACTCCGATTTTCTCATATTAAGACAAATTTGGGAAGGTGCGTGTGAAGATGCATTAAGTTGTTTCAAAGATTATTTTAAATATGCAAATATAGCATCGCTAGATGTCGAACGGTCGTTTATTCCGCACGTCGTACTCATATGACTGAATCAGCTGTGGAAACATATCTATTGATTCAAATATTTGACAGATGTTACCCAGTTTGTGATTTCGCAGAAGACTTTTAAAATGGTAAGTGTTTCAGCACATTTTATAATTTATTTCTTACCTTCTATTTTATGTGTAAAGTTTTATGCGCTCGCCACGTCTCTGGCTGTTACCGTATATTTGCTCAGGTTATTTATCACCATTATTTAATAGCCAATTTCTTGGGACAAAAATCATGAGAATATTTTCTAATGAATAATTTCTCTGTATGTGACACTCTCTATATAATAATCTTGTTGGAATAATTCTTTAAGCAAGAACATATGTATTGTATTAATAATATGCAATAGAATGAGTGAACTTGATTTCAAACGACATTATGTAATTTATGAATGGATGTCTCAGTTGGAACGAATCTTATTAGAGCTAAGGCAAGCTGTATTTAGATAAAAAATTGGTACAGTATTGCGACATATTGTTTTCGTTTCAACCAGTTAAAAGACCTTCTTTTTCTTTAAATTATACATGCAATATGTAAGATTGAAAGACTTCTTGTATTCAGTGGATAACAATTGTTGTACAGTGCAGTGATTCATAATGTCCAAACGTAAATGTCTCTCTTTCCAAGAAAAATTCAAGGTGTTACCAATCCCATGAATACATACAGTTCACTCTAGCGAAGTACAATATGTTCACTATTCGGAGGTCAGTTTAGCCAATTTTTGTGCATGGCTATATTTTTATATGTACTATCCGTTTCCTATTTCATTTTTTATTTGTAAAAGAAAACAAAACCGTATATGCCCCACAATTACCAGAACTGCAAGAACGTTGTATGACGTTAATGAACTTGGAGCTTGAAATATCGACCGCTTATTTATAGATACAGATGGAGGCAATAAAATTTTTAACGCGCGCCCGAAGACACCGGCTATTTCTCGGCGCACGTAATATATAATGTCGCGTACAATGTTTTTGACTTTTTAATCGGCCAGAATATCAATTAAGCAGTGTGTCGCTTCGTCTGTGTACATACAGATACACATCTGGAACGTGCGTGTTATAGTATGTTCATGGTATGACGTAAGTGCGCAATCTAAACCGTACCCAGTATTTACCAACAAGCGTGACGAATTGTAGGCATAGGATAGGTTATGTAATTCTAGTCAAGGTCAGGTTGCGGCTTCAGGATGAAAGCTATGGCTTCGCACTGTTTGATGTGGCCCGCCGGCTATCGCGTAAACGAACTGTATGGTGTATTGCTACAGGTCTTCATAAGAGCACAACTTGTCATTTCTTTTTCTGTTTGTTAAAACTAATTGTTCCTTTGTGAACATAGAAGCGCTTAGAAAACTCAAAATTTGATTAAATTACAACTAGTTAAACGTGATTAGTTTTTCTTACAATTTTCGTGGATTGTCATTTGAATATTTCACTTTGTTTTTAATGAAAGTGAAGATGATTACCAAACAATATTTCATAATGGTATGGCACAATAAATAAACAATAAATTGTTTGTGCATTTTCTTTTTTTAGTTGGTTTATCGAAGGTAAACATTTGGGTAGACGTTACTTTTCAAAAATGAACATACAATTATTCAAACTTGATAGTAAATTCAATTTTTGCAGAGGCAGATATTTTGTTTATACAGTGTGACCCATTTAAAATGGAAGTACCCCTGTAAAACCTATATTTTACACAAACTCATTTTTAAAAGATTAATTCCCACACCATCACTGCCTACAGCACCAGAATGGATACCCGAAACAACTGTTAAAGTTTTAAAATGGAAACATTCAGAAACATTGAATAATTTATTATACTGGTAATATTCAATTAAATTATTATCCATTGGTAATTTAGGAATGGAATTGATGGAGTAGTCATTAAGTTGCTCACATCTGACAAATGCTGTGGAATATTAGTCTTAGGTTTGAAGGAGAGAATACTATTAAAACACCGCAAGAGTTTCTTAGAGTTAGCATTATGAAATTTAGAATTTACCTTTTGTTCCATACGTATTGCCGAAGTGACATAGTTGCGAATCGTTTTATAATAATCCCAATCTTGAGGTCTCCTCTTAAATTACTTCAGCACATCATCACGGGTATCCATCATGGCCCTGACTGTCGGCGTAAACCACACGGACGCGATATTCTAATATTTTTTTTCAGGAACATGTAGGTCATACGGATATAATAAGTTTGTATTAAAGAACTGTAGTTTAGTCATTTACATCATGAAGATATATAATGTCAATCCAAGCAATACTTTCCAAATAATTTTGGAATGCTTCGGACCTAAACTGGAATAAATCGCAAATTATTTTAAAAAACGGGTAGTTGTTTGCTATTTGTATAGGTAACGCGATATAAATTAAGTAATGATTAGAGTTGCTCAATTTGCGCCAACAGCCAATGGCAGGCGCATAAAAATTTACACAAAATAAATGGTCAGAAATAAAATATAATACCGTGAAATCACAAAGTGAATAATGTCTGTTAAATATCTGCAACATCAGATATGTTTCCACGGTTGTTTCCGCAAACCAAGTGCGACGTGAGGAAAAAGTGTGTTTATATGCAGAAAACGAACGTTCTACATCTAGTGACGTTATATTTGCGTAATTAAAATAATCTTTGGAACAATTTAACGGTTCTGTTGGCGCACCTTCACAAATTTGTCTTAATGTGCCAAAATCAGAATCTTTCTCTAAAACACTTTCAAACCTTTCTAGAACACAAACATTTTTTGCGTCTTCTACCGCGCATAGCTGTGCGTGAACATGTTGCGCTATTTGCAGAGATTCCACTAACGACACCGAAGGATTTTGTAATTTTTCTATTGCCTCCACTAGTCCGAAGTAATTGTTCTGAATAGTTTTTAAATCCGTCTTAACCTGACTTCTTGAAATTTCGGCTGGCTTTCCTTGATAGCCGCAGCTTCGTTTGGATCGAATTGTAAAACCACGTTCTTAATATTCTCAAAATATTTATGATAATAAAACGCGGCCTGTTACCATGTTCCCCAGCGTGTAAGAATAGGTTCTGGTGGCTCAGGCACACGGGGGCACAGTCTGTGAAATTGGCGAATATGTTTTGGGGATTTGACAAACACTGCTTCTGTATGCGCTATTAAAGCGAGTACATCAGGATAACATTTTTTAATACTATCTGCCACATGACTGAAAGCATTAATTTTACACGTAATATGTAACAAGTTAGCACAATATTTTTTAAGAGACCGGCCTATAGAAAGCATGTTTGCGGGACCATCACTCATAAATATCAACAGTTGGTTTGTTGAAAGTTCAAACTTTTCCACTGTATCTAACACTAACTTTGATATTACTTCGGCAGTATATTGTTGTACTCGTCTGGAAGCTAATGGAATTGAAGGTGACGGTTGATGTGGTTCCATTGTACGTACCATTACATTAACCGCAGAATGTTTTTTAGGATCTGTTGTTTCGTCCACACATAACCACAGTTTTTTATCTTTCAACTCCGATTTAATTCTTTTTTCAACATATTCACGAGCAGATGGCACAATTCTTTGTAACGATGCCCGACTTGGTAATTTGCAGTCCGAATATTTATTCCAAAAGAAGACATATGCTTCCTTGTCTAGTAAGTTAAACGGTAGATTACATGCAATAAAGGTAACACATAAATTAAATTTAAATTTGTGATAGTGTCGTGTGCAATTTTTTTTAAGAATGCTGTTTACTACTTAAGGGGTGTAGAAAATCCCTTTTGGACCAACACATTAAAGGGATATTACAAACTACACATTGAATTTTAACGCCATCACAATTTAGGTCAGGCATTTCTGTTATAAATTCCGCAACTTTGTCCAACATTGGTCGTTTTCGCGACGTAGGCAACATTTTTGAGACAAACGTAGAATTACGAAGTAGTATTTACGGCAGCGTACATGTATACACAACAGATCTGGTTGAGACTCGCAGTTATACTGAGGGTTGTATCGAACCTCCGCCATTGCCCGTTGGCCCTAGTGGGCAACTCTAGTAATGATCAATAATATTGTTTAGGTCTTCAGTTCCCCAATCAGTAACTAGAAGTTCCTCTGGGACTAGTATTATATCAATTAATATCTCGGAATTAGCTGTAGCTCTGGTTGGAGCATATTGACATTTTTTAATTTCCTTATCACCATATGTTCAAGATAAGCGTTCCGCTCTACATGGTAGGCATTAATAAGTTAATTGCCTTTTCGTTAAGCGAACAATAAAAAACCTATTACAATTTTAATTACGAACTTTTATGGCAAATGTTATGCAAAGCCGGCGAACTCGCAGAACGTGATTAATTATGATTGCCTCTATTTATAAAGGTGAAACGTATGTACAGTCCGTAGATTAAATTACCTTTCAAAAATGCGTGTAGGTACCTATAGAGCATGGTTCTACACTGTACATTGGGGTTAGTCAATATTTACTAATTTATCGCGATTAATCAACACTTGACATGCAAATTACTTCTAAATATGGCCTGTTTACAGCATAGTAACATTTAGTATTTAGTATAGTATAGCAGGTGCGGCAACTATCTGTACGTAGTGATTTACAACTTATCTATTTATTTAATTCCAATAAAAGTTGTTTAAAATCAAGTGATCTATGACCGAGAATTATTTCGAAGTATACAAGAAGTCTAGTTTCTCTGGCGCGTTGTTTAAATTTATTTTAAATGAAACGCCTTGTATATTATTAAATTTTTAGATTCCTGGGGAAAAATAACGCAAATTTGTATGATAATCATTAAAGCTGGCCACGAGCGGTACCGCGCAGTAACGTAGAGTCGACCAGGCCTCGCGTTCCACTAGAGTTATTCTGCTAATAGAGATGTTTGCTGCCGCAAATAATTTCGCTCATCTTTTAAATAAAAATTAAATAACACGTGCTCAAACACTTACCATTTTAAGAGTCCTCCGTGAAATCACAAACTGAATAATGTCTGTTAAATATCTGCAACATTAGATATGTTTCAACTGTTGTTTCGGCAAAACTAGTACGGCATGAGGAAAAAATGCGTTTATATGCAGAGAACGAACGTTCTACATCTAGTGACGTAATATTTGCGTAAGTAAAATAATCTTTCAAATAACTTAACGATTCTGTTGACGCACCTTCACAAATGTGTCTTAACGTGCCAAAATCAGAATTTTTCTCAAAAACACTTTCAAATTTTTCTAGAACAGGAACATTTTTTGCGTCTTCAATCGCGCATAGCTGTGCGTGAACATGTTGCACTATTTGTAGAGATTCTTCTAACGGCACCGCAGGATTTTGTAATTTTTCTATTGCATCTGCTAGCCCGATGTAATTGTCGTGAATGATTTTTAAATCCATTTTAACCTGACTATCTTGAAATTTCGACTGGCTTTTCTGGATAGCGGCAGCTTCCTTTGTATCGAATTGTAAAACCACGTTCTTAACATTGTCAAAATATTTATGATAATAAAACGCGGACTGCAACCATGTTCCCCAACGAGTTAGAATAGGTTCTGGTGGTTCTGGTATACGGGGCCACAGTCTGTGAAATTCGCGAATACGTTTCGGTGATTTGACAAATACTGCTTTGGTATGCGCTATTAAAGCGTCTACCTCAGGATAACATTTTCTGATACTATCCGCCACAAGATTGAGAGCATGAATTTTACACGTAATGTGTAACAAATTAGCAGAATGGTTTTTAAGAGACCGGCCTACAGAAAGCATGTTTGCAGCACCATCACTCACTAACATTAAGAGTTGGTTTGTTGAAAGTTCAAACTTGTCCAATGTATTTAACACTAACTTTGAAATTACTTCGGCAGTACACTGTTGTATTCGTTTGGAGACTAATAGAATTGAAGGTGTCGATTGATGAGGTTCCAATTTGCGTGCCATTAAGAACAGAATGTTTCTTCCGATCTGTTGTTTTGTCGACACATAACCACAATTTTTGATCTTTCAACTCCGATTTTATTTTTTGTTCAATATGTTCGCGCGCAGATGGCACAATCCTTCGTAACGATGTTCGACTTGGTAATTTGCACTACGAATAGTTATTCCAAAAGCAGATAAATGGTTCCTTGTCTAGTAAATTAAACGGTATATTACATGCGATAAACGTAACGCATAAATTAAATATAAATTTTTCATTGTCTCGTGCGCAATTTCTTTTTGAGACATGCTTTTCACTATTTACGTGTCGTAGACAATGTTGTCTGGATCAACACATTAACGGGATTTTACAGATTACACATTTAATTTTAGCACCTTCATATATTAAGTCTGGAATTTCTGCAATAAATTTTCGAAGTGGAAAATGCAATTTTCTCCACTCGGAATTACGTCATAGAACCAGATGAATCAAACCCTTAAGTTATGAAACGGAAGATGCTAAACTGAAAATTTAAAATGGAGCAATACGTAAATAAGGTCTCGTAAAATCTAACTAAATCAGCTATTTGACACATAACCTTACTAAATGTAAACACTTCCAATTGAAATAGAAAATATTAAGAGAAAAATCACACGGGGTTGCTAAGACACGGAAAAGGGAATGTATAGACCCTCAAGGAAAATAAAAGATAATAATTTTAACTATAAGAAAATTAACACCAATGCCAAAATCAAATCCGAAGAAGTATCCGGTAACTAAAGTAGTAGAACAATTAATACTAGGACAAATGACTAAAAGGAAATGCCATAAATAAATAAAATTTCTAACAACATGAGCAAAAGTCAATATCGCAATAAACTAAAATGTCAAAAACCTAACGAGGGCTGCGAAAGAGGGTTAAACCGATAAATTTTAAAGGGAAACATAGACAAAAAGATTTAACAAATTAAGGTAAGCGAAACTATACTGCGTGACTGAAATTTTAAGAGCTTGTCATATAGGTTAAGAGAAAAAATGAATGCTAAACTGCTAAAATATAACGACAAATTGTAGGATCGCAGAAATAAAAGTACGCCCATACACTATGCTCCAACAAAAAAGTAACATAGTTTGGAAGAATGAAAAAGTTTATCAATTTTTGTGGAGGATACTTTGAAAAACAATAAAGTACTTTAAGTCGATCTACTGTTTGCTGTTATGGCCTCAAGCAAAACTAAAAAGACAACCTGTGTATTTGTGAGTTTTAGAACAAGCAAAAAGTTTTATAATTTTTTTTAATTATTATTATACGTTATACGAGAAAGATATTCTTGGAATTCCTAACAAATATGCATGCAGTCAACCAAATCGTAATTTTAAATATGTATTTTTTTAATTTAAAGAAATATATATTTTTTTTACATTGTTATTTAATTCAAACACATGATCTCTTGAAACAAATAACCTCAAGTTTGATTTGAAAATATATATGTTTCATTTAATATACATATTATGTTTGGCTCAACAATACATTTCTTTCTTTTAAAGAACTTCGTCAGTTTGAAAGAAATATATTTTTCTTTACCATTTATTTGACTTCACCTTTTAATGGTAAAGAAAAATATAAGTAATTTTTATTAAATCAATCGTATTATTTGCAAAATATACATAGATGTAAACTTTTCTGATTGTTAAAATTTGATGCAAATAATATGATTAATTCAATAAAAATTCGATTTTTTCAGTATGTTGCCATTTTGGGAACGTTCGCCATTAAAAGGTTAGATAAATATGTATTTGCTTAACAAAATATTTCTGTGGTTTAAAGTATGCTGTTACTTTAACAAGTACATTATCCTGTTGGTATTATTACCCCACTGAAATGGTTTAGTACGATAGATGCTTTCTTCTTTTTAGAGAAGAAAGCATCCAATTATGAGCACATAGGGTAACAATGTGTTAAAAATACACAATCTTTTGAAAAACTTTATGAACATTGTGGATAAACTAACAAAAGTACATATACCAAAAATTAATCACCATTTTGTAGTGACGTGGTGCTTTTTTCTTGTAAATAAACCTTAGCTCCCTAAAATAGCACTAACTTCCTCCATTACGTTAAGGTGATATCAAGGCCTTCCAAAAGATCTTTGTAGGGCCAAACAAAAACGGTGAACGTTAACTCTTACAGATTTCCTTCAAGTTTCTTTTAGATTATTCGCATTTCCCAGGAACCTGAAAAGCGAGAATCTGGTTAGGTTAGGTCTCGATGTCAACGTTGTAACCTGATTTTAATAATATCTATCAATAACATCAAAGTTAGGTATAGTGCGTCGATAACTTTAAACAGACTGTAGTATATACAAATAGTTATAATATATAGTTACAAAAATACGTCGACAAAAAACCGTTAAATGGAGGTATCTATAAAAACAATAATTATATGTACGTAATTTTGTAATTGTATAGGTATAAAAACCTTCATATATGGTGTATCATACAAATTTGCTTTATTTTTTGTCAAGGAATCTAAAAATATTTAATAATAAATAAAGTGTTCCATTTAAAGTAACAAACTTAAACAATGTACCAAAGAAATCAAACACCCTTGTATACTTGAAAATAATTTTCGGTCATAGATCACTTGATTCTAAGCAACTTTTGTTTTCAACATTTTTTCATTAAATGAATAAAGCGTGGAGATAATTGCCGCACCTGGTATATGTATTTTAGAATAATTCAAACAATTTTGTCAATTATTGTTAGTAGCCAAGGTGACAAATATATCTAACATGACAAACAATATTTATAGTATCTGAGGGGCAACATTATATTCTTGTTACCATATCGTTTACTTGCGGTATTTATTTTCTTAAATCATTTTGATTAGATAAGGAGTATAATAATAAACATTTATGTCATACCATGTTCAGTGCTTGTAAATTAATGTATTTATTGTTGATAAATTTATATTAATTTTGATAACTTTGTATACACCTGTTAGCTTACATTGGAGTTCAATCCAACAGATCTAAAAAATAGGCCAGATTCTTTTGAATTTTTGCATAATTTTTTTACAGTTACTGAAACACAACACCATTGCTGTATAATAGCAAAGACAAAAAACGCAGAATCGAGAAATTTATTTTCCAGCATGGCGTATTGCTTGTTTTGTAATATTCTGAGTTAGTCTTTACGAATACAAAAGATCTATTTCGCCTTGTGATTAATGCTACCACCTTCATAGAATAGTCCGCAAAATATAGTAGGTTCTCTAATTGAATTTATTATTAAAATAATCTCATTGAAAACCATTGAAAGCTGTTTATAAAAGATCAAAGACTCTAACAATCTTTACTGTTGAGCTGCGTTCACATGGGGTAGTGCGAAATTAGCGTAAATTGCCAGTCAGTGTGCAGTAACAACCATAAAGATGTCCTAGAAGAGTGTGGACGAAACGTCAGCAGAAGCTACGACAACCACGCAGTTCCAACCCGGAAACTAAGAGTAAAGTGTAAATTGTCAAAGTTTGCACAACGCAAAATATTACGGCCGTTCAGATTGCGGTGTAGTGTAGACTTAAGTAGCGTTCACATGGTGTAGTGTGGAATTAACGTAAGAATTAATAAAATTTCGCTGATATATTGACACTAGTTATTTGCTTTGTCATAACGTAATCTAAATTTATTTGTTGATAATAATTTATTTTGTAGTGCACGAAATTACACAAAAACATTATATGGTACATATGTTTATTAGGAGTTTTTGCAGTAAATCTTTCCAAAATAAATGTAGAAAGTATGTCTAGAAATTGACACGAAATTGAAAAAACTGACACGAATTTAGCTATCCATTGTAGGTTTACCTGTGATTAGTCGACTGTATTGATGCAGCACCGTGGCGGTATTTTTGCAAAGTTTGACTTGTGCATAGTTTCGTACTACACTAATTCATTAATTTTTGTACCAATTTCGCGCTACTTAATGTGAACGCTACTTTAATTCTGCACTACACCGCAATGTGAACGAAAGAATTTAATTTACATAGTGCAAACTTTGTCATTGTACCTTAGTTCTTGCACTAATTTGGCATTACCATACGTGAACGCAGCTTAATGAATTAGTTTAGTGCGAAACTGTGCAAACCTTAAATTTTGGCACTTCCACGGTGTAACCGATCAATCATAATGCAGGTGGTAGTAAACCTGCAACTGGTAGCTACATTCATATCAGTTTACCAATTTTGTGTCGATTGCTATGCATACTTCTGAGCTTATGATCATAAAATAACTTAATAGAAGGCCAACTATGGCCATGGACGTGGTGTTCCGTATTTTGGCGCCTCTCGTAAATATACCGGAAGCTACCAGCAAAATACGCGGTCTATTTATTTGAAAGTTTCTTCAATTTTTGTCAAATTCTGTACTTAATACAAATATTAGAGCACAAAACACAAGTTCTCATTCGCGTATACATTTATTAGCAGGATTCAAGGCTAGATATGACACAGTACTTATAGGGTGTATTGGAACCCATCGATTTAGTGCATTTTTCAATAGAGAAAATGCATTGTCCACGTTAAAGCAAAAATATTGCATTGCGAATTTCCGTAGAAGGCTAAAAAACTTGCTGGCCTATTAAATTGGGGTCTATGACGATAGTACTACAAATAGTCATATTTTTAAGTAACATAATTTACAAATACCATAAACAGTAAACTGCTGTAGTTCTAATACCTGTAATTATTAAATTTGCCTGTGCAGGCAGCTTTGAAAGGACCGATTTTTAAACGAAAACTTCAAGTGACAGAACTAAACGAGCACGAAATGAAGAAATCCACTATAATTCACTGAAAAATACAGACCATAATACAGACAAACGCCCAAAGGTAAAGAGGAACGCGGCATGAACTTGGCGAATGACATTTTCATCCACAGCTACTATGCTTACAAACATGTTACAAACTTTGAAACCCTAGTTACAAACCAAGTATGAAAGAGATAGACATACACTGACTCAAAAAAGTCTCCATATACCTGTCACCATTTTGATTTGTGTGCTTAAAAAAAACAGTGCAATCCTATTTATTGCAGAAAATTGTTGGTGAACAGTATATTAGAATACAAATGAATAAGATAACATAAAAAGATAATGTTTTATTGTACAAGTAACATCCAATCTCAAAAAAATCTCTATACACTTAGCAAATCTGAAATTATTATTAGAATAGTAACTCCATTTACAAAGTTTAGTAACTTGTTGATCCACCCTTTGCTTTTATAACTGCCAACATGCGTCTCTTCATACTTTCAACTAATATGTTCGTTACTGTGGGATCAATGGAGTCCCATTCTTGTTGTAAGGCGATTTGTAGCTGCTCCTTGTTGCGGATCGTATGTTTCCTTATTCTTCGTTCCAGTTCATTTCATAGGTGCTCTATAGGATTCATGTCCGGCGATTGTGGAGGTGTATGAAGCTGCTTTCCCACATTAAATATCAACCTTTCCTTGACCCGTTGAGCGGTGTGCTTGCGATCATTATCTTGCTGGAAGATAAATGGCGGTCCAAAACCGAATTTTTGGGCACTAGCTTGTAAATTTTCTCTCAGTATATCCATGTATACATATTGGTCCATTATACCGTCAATAAATCTTAAATTACCAACCCCTGCAGCACTTATACACCCCCACACTAAAACTTTTCCTCCGCCAAATTTTTACAGTCGCGCACAAATTTTTAGTTTTCAGTTCTTCTGGCCCAAAAATGGCTATCTGACCATGCCTGACCATGCCGTACAATTGTGTGGTGAAAGAGAAATAAAGAACTGAAAACTAAAAATTTGTGCGCGACTGTAAAATTTAGTGGAGGAAAAGTTTTAGTGTGGGTGTGTATGAGTGCTGCAGGCGTTGGTAATTTGAAAATTTATTGACGGTATAATGAACCAATATATACACATGGATATACTGAGAGGAAATTTACAAGCTAGTGCCCAAAAATTCCGACTCGGACAGTCATTTATCTTCCAGCATCATAATGATCCCAACCACACCGCTCAACGGGTCAAGGAATGGTTGATATTTAATATAGGAAAGCAGCTTCATACACCTCCATGGGACATGAATCCCATAGAGCACCTATGGGATGAACTGGAATGAAGAATAAGGAAACATACGATCCGCAACAAGCAGCTACAAATCGCCTCACAAGAAGAATGGAACTCCATTTATCCCACAGTAACGAACAAATTAGTTGTAGTGTAGTATGAAGAGACACATGTTAGCAGTTATAAAAGCAAAGGGTGGATCAACAAGTTACTAAACTTTGTAAATGAAGCTAGCATTCTAATAATAATACCGGATTTGCTAAGTGTATGTGGATTTTTTTGCGATTGGAATTGTACCTACTTTTGTTCTTTTTTTATTGTAATGTTACTTGTACATAAAACATTATCTTTTTATGTTATCTTGTTCATTTGTATTCTAATATACTGTTCACCAACAATTGGCAATAAATAGGATTGCACTATTTTCTTAAGCATTCAAATCAAAACGATGACAGGTGTATGGGGACTTTTTTGAGTCAGTGTAGGTTAGTTTGCAGTATATCTACGAGAGGAGCCAAAATAGTTTTCTCGTTGAATTCCTAGAGCCCCTTGCTATGATATACAGACTACTGTCAGACTGTAATGTTTTAAATGTGAGAAACTATAAAGAGAAAATTACTTTTTCAAAATTAATTAATTGTACGACCTGAGAGTCCGGGAGTGTCCCTAAATACACTCTTTCGACAATTTAAATTTAACTAGATATCAACTAATGAAATTTTATGAGTATTAATACACAACGAAACACTCCACAACAAATTTAGGCTACGTTAAGATAAAGCAATTTATTGCTGTAAGTTGTCGACAATAAGGCGAAATTAGTTATTTATTATTTCGTAACAATTTCACACTAATTTGCACTATGCTGCAATGTGAACGGTATTTTATACTGTTGTTCCGTTATAGTTATTTTGTCATATTTGGAAAAGATTTGTGGCACCTAAAATGAATTGTGGGATAGGGATGAAATTGTGGGTGAATGTTTATCTACCAGTGAACAACTAATGATATAACATTGAAAGCGGAAGTACAGCAAATTATTGTTGATTTTTAGAAGTTGGTTTTTACAATTAAAAAGACATTTTAAGTGAATAAAAATTGCTAACCTTCGATCAATATCTTCTCCGCTTCATGAAGACTAACAATATGTCCCTTTCAAATTCCGGTATTGGCAGAATTGATATCTTCTGCATATTTTAGGGAATGTTAACATTTTGTACATACCATGACAAAAATGCTTTTTCTATTATCTGACGAACAAGAATTTGTAATTGTTTTGCTATGAGGTTGTTATCACTAGCAGATAAGTAAGAATTACAACTAATTTCGATTTTGTAGCTCAATACTTTCGAGGTGGTACAATTCTTTGTTAAAGATTTGATATGAATGACTTCGCCTGATTTTGTTATCCTGCTTTTCCAGCATCAGACCTCTATTTTTTCTGATTTCTCTTCTATACTTTAATATCATTTGGCTCTTCTGTAGGCCACAACAGAGTTCCTCTCCGTCGATAGGCTTTTATATGCTTGGTGGTAAAATATCCTTCAAAATTCACATTTTGGAATAGTATTTCCAATGTCTGTCTTTAAAATATGGAAGATGTTGGCATTAAACAGGATGAGCGCTTATACGAAGACTTACTGGGACATGGAACGTTTAAATTAGGTAAAGTAGGTTTCCGCTATGCTAGAATGTTACTGTTAAAGCGTTAAGTATAAGAAGAGAGCGTAAAAACGTTAATTAAAAAATACAAAGAAATTCATCCATTCATCTTTGTTATCCTTTCTATGAGGCAATTAAATTCCTTAATTGCATAATAAATCTTATTCGAATCTATATTGAGCCTTATGGTATTAACCTTTCACATTTATTCTTTGATTTCGTAATCTTCGGTACTCTAATTAATATTTGTAAAAACAGGTACACTAGTTTAAATTGTAAGATCAAGACTATACTCATACAACAATAATAATTATTACGTTGTACAATTTTTTTTTATATTATGTTAAGAACGTTTAGATAATTGAGTTATTGTGAAAAGTTGGAATGTGTAGTTCTGTTTTTTTCTTGCTTATTAAGGTATCAAAGCGTTAATTATTCGTATAAAAAGTTGTACCATTCAGCGATACTTGTAACAATCTTTCTACACGATTATTTGTATGCATAAGATATGCTATTTCCGACTCTCTGCTATTTAAGAGAAAAATTGCAACCGACCATGTGGTTAATTTTGTTTTATTTAATAAGAATAAGTACCCATTTACTTTTCAAAGCTCTCGTATCAATCCACCATCACCTTGGCATTTTGAACAGTAATTTTCGTAATCTTTTTGTGTATATTGACTCGTATGCAGCAACTGTTAATGGTCTTAAATATTAATGAAAATTATTGGTAATAACTAGAGTTTGTTAAAAAGGTGGTACCGGCAGTGGCGCACCGCATAAGAGTAGGTACGTAATATACAATATTAGTGAAAAATAATATTGTTACCTTTTCCTGTCGTCTTGATGTCCACTGTGGCAATTGGCAACCGCCCTAGAAACGCTTCCATTGTCGATTCATTCAGCCGTCGACGATGTTGTGAATACGTTTGTCGTATACTTCGAAAATGATCGTTCGACATCCAGTGAAGTAAGATTCTGCAAATGTCAGATATTCCTTTTCCTCATCTGGACACTATTTATTTTCAGTTATAGACTCAACCTTTCGTAAATCGGGATTTTTCGTTAAAATTGCACCAAATTTTTGAGCAACATCGACTCCTATAGTGTTCGTCAAGTTTTCTAGAGCGGCTTGTAAATTGTTTATGCAATTTAATGCGTCTCGTGCAGATAAGTGACTATTTTCTAATTGCTCAATAGTTTGTGCAACTTCAGAATAGTTCATGGAAATTTCATCTATTTGTTGTTGAACGTCCGAATTGGAAAAAAGTTGCTGGCTCTCTCGAACTGCTGCAGAATCATTTGAATCAAGTTTCAAGATGACATTTTTCACTTGTGAAAAATATTTCTGATAGTAAGATACTACCTGGAGCCATGTTCCTCATCGCGTTATTATAGGCTGAGGTCGTGGTGGTAATTTCGGACACAATTGTTTGAATACACGGATGTGTTTGGGAGATTTGATGAACACTTTTTTGGTAGATGCTATTAACTTATCCACCATCGGATACTTCTTTCGAATGGTTTCTGCTACGAGGTGACATGCGTGTATGAGGCATGTTATGTGTATTGTTGAGGCTCCGTCAGTAATAAACACTGTGACTTGGGTTCCTGTGATACAAAATTCTCTCAACGAATCTTTTATTCTCCTGACAACGGTGTCTGCATTAGTTTTCTGAATCCTTTTACTGGATAACAACCATGAAGCTGGTGGACCATCACGTTTTAAAGGACGCGCTACAACATGAATGACGCTGTGTTTCTAAGCATCAGTTGTTTCATCCACACATAGGCAGATTTTCTTATTTCTCAACTCGTCTTTTATACATTCCTTTGCTGTACCTTGCACACCTGGCAAATTGTATGGTAATTCCATAGATGTTGGCAGCTTCCATGAGGGAACGTACTTAGCCCAAAAAAGACGAAAGTGTTCATTAGATACTAGATGTTGTGTGATGATGCACACACTTAACATAAAAATAAAATCGTATAAAAATTGCCAGTATGGAATACTGTTTCTTAAATTCAATACACGACGTTTACTTTTACAGCGTTTTCTACATTCAAACCTATCGCGACCTAGCAATCCGTTATTGCGTATTGTGCAATAAATATGCGGACTTCTATATTCTAATCCAGGGAAATGCCTGAGATATTTATTCACATTCGAAGGGTACGTTACACCCTTTGAGCGTCCCATTTCCGCGTACTTATTTGGCGTGTCGCTTTGAACTGTCTCGCGGTACTGTCGAGATCGACTACGAGTTGAAAATTACTCCTACCCAAGGCCGCTACCGCTACGCTACTGCCATCCGGTACCACCTTTTTAACAAACTCTAGTAATAACTCTACACAAGGAGCATATGGCAACGTCGATTTTGCATTCACTTTTCTATTAATTTGTCATTGCTTGCTCAAAGTAAATAACGAATACTAATGTTTTAAATTGATATGTAATGGGTCTTTGACTTAAATAAATATTTGAATATAAAATTAGCTAGTCATTATTTAAATTACAATGTATCTCTCTGTATTACTATTAAAACGCTTTGTAAATTTGGGCATTTATATTTAGACTTCTTGTTTACAATGTCACTTAACAGTAAAATATTTTTTATTAACCGAATATTGCTATCCAAATACATCTAGCGGTCAAACTACACAATTTGTCATTACCTGGAGGGTTACTATTGTCAACAAAATGAATATATTTCAGAAGCTGCATAAATCTGTCACGTGACATGTATTTGCTCCAAAAGTTGCAAGCGATCATCGGATTCTTCGACCAATACTCTGCAATTATATGCTTTTTGACAGGCGGCATCAACAAAATTAGTGCGAAAAAGCTGTACATTTCATTTATGTCTGTATTTGTCCATCGTTTTGTTCTGGAACGTACAAATGCAGGCTCATTCTCCAAACGAAAATCATAATACCTATTTGTCTCGTTCACAATTGTTTCCATCATATTTTCATCGAAATAGTTGGTAAAGTAATCGTACTCTTCGAATTCACTCACTTCAAAGATATTGGAAGTGCCAGAGTGTGTATCATCAAAATTATACATGATAGGATCTATCATATCAGAATTTTGCCAATGTAGGTCACCTACAACAACTTCCTCATCACTATCAACAGTATCTGAATCATCTATTTCGCTATCATCACTTTCACTGTGCATCTGACTGTCCGAAAACACTTCTTCGTCATCACTGTCGCTATCAGACTCGCTAAATTGTATTCTCGGTCGCTTTGAATAGCTAATTCCACGAGATGTTGACGGTAAATTCATCTTGGAAATACTGAGAAAAATGAAACTATTCCGAATAACGATGTGCTAATGCACGCATTCAGAAAGAAATAAGCATCAAAGCGCGTACGGTTTATATTAGGTACTATTATGGAAACCGATATGTATGCATTCATCACCTAAACAAATAACCAGACTAAATGCATGACCGAAAAGAACATCTCTTTCTATGGAGCAGACCCAAGATAAGACTACGTAAATAGAACCGATTATATTTTCGATAAGCGATTTTCGCCTTCGTGCATACTTTAGAATCGCCTATTGACGACAGCCGCTTTTCAGCAATGTTACACGTCGTCGCTTATTGACGACAGCCGCAGTAAAAGGGTTAAAAACGTTCTCATTTTTTAAGTTTCTAATTCATTGGCCACCTATTGTAGTAGATCGCATCTATAATCCTCCATAATGCATGGCTAACTAGTTTACATATGTGCATATTATGCATATCCACCGCTTATTCGCGAATTTTTGTACAATCAATTGATCACACTTATACACACCTATAATAAAACGATCTAATTCCAACTCGTATATGCTGTAGGAAGTCGTAAAGTATTTTACATTGTGTCTTTAACCCGACTTGTAGCCTTGGATATTTCATGCTGGGAAAACGTATTTGCCATATACGGAAAGTAGTATTTTCTAATAACTTCTGCATGCTTTTTACATATCTACATATACATAAATATTTATGGTTTGCATTTTGAGTTTAATGACTATTTAGTTTCGGTGTAGGATGTCGTTGATACGGATGAAGACGCAATGAATAATTTTTGCAATAGTATTTATACATCTGAACTTTATATTTTATACAGGTTTAAGCAGTGATATTGGAATATTAATCGAGCGTTAACTGGGTTTCCGTTATGTTTTAGAGCCGTATGTTTATTTAAAAAGAGATAGCAATAAACCAAAGGTGCATCGTGAGTGTAATAAAGAATTAGACAGCATGGGCAAGCACATTTTAATTCGAAATTAGAAATATGCTGCTAGTTAAATAGTCAACTTAATTTTTTGCAATAATAAGAAAGAAAAGAAAAAGGAAGAAATGCGATTTTATTTTTATGACAATGGAATTGAGCTGTTGATTATAGTACTAGTGACATGTCTGTTTTTCTAGAAGCGTTGTGATTTAGTTGCGAGATGGAATTTATGGCAGAGAATTACTGCAATGATAATCTGCCTTCTCGCAATAAAAATGATTGGTAAATTAAGCGAATATATGCACACGTTGAAGTGCTTTTATTGTCATCATTTGTTGTTTTTTTTTTATTTGTAACCGGCATTTGTTATATATGTAATGTAATAACACTAAACCGTAAAGTATAAACAAAGTAGTTGCTTCAAAAATCTGTTGTGCTCAATACCGTAAATGTATGAGTAACTATAGGTATGTAGTAAAAAACACTTTTGTTTATCAAAGATAAGATATTTGCATTTACCTTGAATACTTTTTAAAATTAAAGTTGTGCTAATTTTAATACGCCATATAAGTTTTACTTCAATAAATAATGTAATATAATAAATAAACGTAACTTCGTAACAGCGTGAATAATATTGGTAAAACATCTTCACAATCAGGTATGTTCCCACTAGAGCAACGCAAACTGCGCTGAAAGCCAGTGGCTGACGCATAAAAGTTTACACAAAATAAACACGGCCAGGACAATTCGGTATAAGCGTCAGTATAACTGCGACTCGAAAGCCGATCTGTTGTGTATGCATCTACGCTGTCGTATACTATATCGTAGTTTGTTTTGAAAATGTTTCCTACGTCGCGAAAACGACTAAAGTTGGACACAATAAGAGAATTTATTGCAGAAATGCCTGATTTAAAGTGTGATGGCGCTAAAATTCAATGTGTAGTGTGTAAATAGATTTAATGTGTTGGTCGAAAAGTGATTGTCTACGGCACGTAAATAGTGCAGGGCATGTTTCAAAAAAAAATTCCACACGAGATTATGACAAATTTAAATTTAATTTATGTGTTTATTGCATGTAATTTACCATTTCATTTACTAAGGAAGAAATCATACGTGTCGTTTTGGAATGAATATTTGGACTTTAAGTTACCAAGTGAGAGAACATTACAGAGAGTTGTGCCGCCTGCTCGTGAGCATGTCGAGGAAAGAATTAATTCGGAGTTGCAAGATAAAAAACTGTGGTTATGTGTGGACGAAACAACAGATCGTAAAAAACATACTGTGGTTAATGTAATGGTACGCACAATGGAACCACATCGACCGTCACCCTCAATTTGATTAGCTTCCAGACGAATACAACAATGCACTGCCGAAGTAATTTCAATGTTGGTGTTAAATACATTGGAAAAGTTTGAACTTTCAACAAATCAACTGTTGATGTTTATGAGTGATGGTGCCGCAAACATGCTTGCTGTAGGTCGATCTCTTAAAAAACATTGTGCTAACTTGTTGCATATTACATGAAAAATTCATACTCTCAGTCTCGTAGCAGATAGTATCAGAAAATGTTATCCCGAGGTAGACGCTCTAATAGCACATACAAAAGCTGTGTTTGTAAAATCCCCAAAACGTATTCGGGAATTTCATAGACTATGCCCCGGTATTCCTGAACCACCACAACCTATTCTTATTCGTTGGGGAACATGGTTAGAGACTGCATTTTATTATCTTAAATATTTTGAGAATATAAAGAACGTGATTTTAGAATTCGACCCAAAGGAAGCTGCGGCTGTCAACGTAAGCCGCTTGAAATTTCAGGATAGTAAAGTTAAAACAGATTTGGAAATTATTCAGAACAATTACGTGGGACTAGCGGATGCGATAGAAAAACTACAAAATTCTTCGGAATCGTTAACGGAATCTTTGCAAATAGTGCAACCATGTGCACGCACAGCTATGCGCGATAGTAAACGCAAGAAATGTTTGTGTTTTAGAAAGGTTTGAAAGTGTTTTAGATAAAGACTCTGGTTTTGGCACATTGAGACAAATTTGTGAAGGTGCGTCAACAGAACCGTTAAGTTACTTGAAAGATTATTTTACTTACGCAAATATAACGTCACTAGATGTAGAACGTTCGTTTTCGGCATACAAAAACACTTTTTCTTCACGCCGCATTCACTTTGCCGAAACAACTTTGGAAACATATCTAATGTTACAAATATTAAATAGACATTATCCACTTTGTGATTTCACGGAGGACTCTTAAAACGGTAAGTGTTTGAGCACGTATCACATTTAATTTATTTTGTGTAAACTTTTATGCGTCCACCACTGGCTTTCAGCGCAGTTGCGTTGCTCTAGTTCCCACATTTATTTCGATGAAGGGTGTTCGCTGTGATGAAAAAATGTTCTTATATTTCGAGGACCATTCAACATCTATTGAAGTAACATAGGCATAATTAAAATAATTTCGAATTTAATATTTATGGCTTTTATAGTTGCCTTTGTTCTCGCACATTAAAGGTATTCGCAAACTTTACACAATATTTTAGTTTCATTATAATTCAAATCCGGAAGTTCACTGATAAATTTAGTGACTTTATTAGCCAACGGTCGTTTATTTTCCTTGCGCGCGCTAGACATAGTTACATACATATATTTACCTTTATAATTACGTGTAACGTTGCAAATGGTCGAGGAGAAACTATTGCAATAAATCAATAATTTCATTCGCTGAGGGAGCTCATGTCGATTCATCTGCATTTACCGATTGGGAAAATGTGAAATTAGCTATATCGGTATTCCCTCCTCGCTCTCTCGCTGCATATGCGAGAGAGCGTCTAGGGGATTGAGTGGAATGCGAGCAATTCGATGCGGGTCGTGCAAGTACACTTCGAACAATATCGGGATGTAGACCTACTGTGTGAAGTCATAGTCGCTTGGAAATGAGAGTTTCGCATATTTATTTTGTTGTTGCTAAGAAGTTTAGACGAAATGAATAAGAAATTCTAACGACGAAAATAAAAACAGATTCTGATGAAATAAAAGAGAAGAAAAATAAATATTCCAGAAATTCTCTCTAAGATCGTCTGCACATACTGCAGTCTACCTCGTAACTAACCACATCGGTAACTCAGCGTTGCCAGATCAAATTTAATTTTTTCCCTAGATGTTCAACCAAAACTTCCCTAGATTCCCTTAGACCGTCACTACTCCAGTGCATTATGGGTTACAAACCAAATTTAAACAAAATATGTTAGTTTGAAAGATTTTTAATGAAAAAAAAGTATGAATGTTACATTTTACTGTAACAGAAGACAATATTTGTCGTTATTAAAGTAATTAAACAAAAATTAGCGATAATTATTAAATTAATTAAGGACATTTGTCAACATTAGGAAATAGCTGTGTTACAAGTAGATCGATATGTATACATATAGTAGAACATACTTATTCTTAAAAATAACTGTTTGGAGTTACATTTCTACTTAACCTACTACTATTACTAATCGAATTCGTGAATAGCCTGATACTTTATTTTATGTTTCTTCTTTATATATGTTTGAGTCTAATTTTTTAATTAAGTCGTTTTTTATTCCAAAATTAGAACAGTCGGTGTGTTTGCAAGCGATTTTGTATGAAGAATTCCAGTTAAAGTTTCTATGGAAAGATTACTCCGAATTTTGGTTTTATTTAAATTTATTTGAGAAAAAAATTCGTTCGACTGTTGCACTCGAATGAGGTGGGGTAAATAAATTAAATATAAATTGACACAATTTAGGAAACAATGGCGTATTGTCACCTAATTTTAATTTAGAAAGTTGCACCCAAAATTCATGTACATTTAAGTTATTATATTTCGCCAATTCCATATTTCTTAACGTTCACCACTCTTGGTCAATAATATTTAATTCATTTGCTGGTACTAATGAGGGAAAGTTCATTGCCAAATGTGCTATTGACTGGTGTTTTTTGGATAAAACTTCATTTGGTGATATAATTGATACTTTAGCCAAAAAATAAACGCTAATATAGCTCATGGTATTGGTGGAATCATCCCCGGCAAAAACAATGTAGCAGAGAAAATAGCGCTAACACATGGACATGTTTCTGCCTACTCGGCGTCATCAGCATGGTTCTGAGCACTATCTACTGCCGCTATCATTGAGTTTGCCTCTCAGTTTATATTGCTAATCTCCAAAGCAGCACTGAATATGTCTCTCGGCGACACCTATCGCCAACAAACACAGTCACGCCGACCCAGAGGGTAGCAAGACAAACCAGAGTGTAGATGTCCACCACCTATCGGGCAGCTCTTGGGCGGGTTAGGCAGAAGCATGTCCATGTGTTAGCGCTATTTTCTCTGCTACATTGTTTTTGCCGGGAATGATTCCACCAATACCATGAGCGTTTATTTTTTGGTTATTGTATTAGGCATTCTTTCCACGTGTAATTGATACTTGTTTTAAAATAATTGTGGATTTACTTTTACTGTCAAATATTTTGTATATTTGTTTATAACCTTCAATAAAAAATTGTAGGCAACGTTTTTGAAAATGTAATAAGTCACCATCAGTCAGTCCATGTGTATTATTGATAATACATCCCATAACATAGGCGCCTAAATAAATGTTTTCAATAGCAACAAAATTACGCGGATTTTTATATTTCAAGGGGGGTTCGAGACATTCTTTTTTATGTAGCAATCTAACAGGGTACGTAAGACATATTCTATTCTTGTATAGAGAGTATGAATTGTAATAAAGGGTGTTTCAATAAGAGCGCAAGATTTGAATTGCGCGCCAGCTTGGCTGTGGTGATGTCACATGATTATGACATGCCAAGTCGATAGGAAACAGATGGGAGTTAGTAAACGTGGAACATTACACGACGGAACAACGCGTCCTGTTTGTTAAACATTATTATCAAAATACTGAAAGTTTGATTACCACAATTCGTAAAATTCGTCCAATTTTCGGTCGAAATAATGTTCGTAAGTCATCTACTGTGAAAAGAATAATCGCAAAATTCGAAAGTACTTGTTCGATTAGTGATGTGAAACATACGACACGAGCTCGTAGAGGTCGTTCAGAACAAAACATCACAGCAGTTCGCGAGAGTGTGGCCGAGAGTCCAGGGACGTCGATTCGTCGTCGTACGCAACAATCATTACAACAGCCACCCTTCAGCGTATTCCCACTAAAGATTTGCGCCTCCATGCGTACAAGATCCAATTGACTCAGCAACTCCAGCCTACAGACCACTTACAGCAAAGAGAGTTCACCAATTGGATCCTTGAACAACAAGAAGTGAATGCCGATTTTACGGCCAAAATCATCTTCAGTGATGAGGCCCATTTTCACCACGAAAGGTGGGGCTCGGAAAATCCACGAATGATTCATGAAAAAGCAATGCATCCAAATCGTGTCACTGTTTGGTGTGCATTGTGGGCCGGAGGAATCATTGGACCGTTTTTCTTCGAAAACGAGGCAGGTAATGCAGTAACGGTGAATGGCGAACGTTGCCGTGCCATATTAACCCAATTTTTTGTGCCTCAGTTGCACGATATTACTCTCGACAACATGTGGTTTCAGCAGGACGGTGCCACTGGCCATACCGCCCGTGAAACATTGGCGGTCTTACACGAGACTTTTCCTGGTCGTGTCATCTTGCGGTTTGGTGACCAGAATTGGCCGCCACGCTCTTGTGATTTAACACCTTTGGACTGTTGGCTGTGGGGTTGTCTGAAGTCACAGATTTATGCCGGCAAACCCGCGACCACCGAAGCATTGAAGGCCGAAATTAGACGCTGTATTGACGAAATACCGCCACATGTATGCAGCATCGTTATTGAAAATTTCGCCAAAAGAAGAGTACGCATGTACCAGCAAAGCCGTGGCGGCTATTTACCAGATGTATTATTCCATTCATAATTCCCAAATATCTACATTATAACTCAATAAATATTTCAATACTTTGTTACACAAAACCATGTTTTATTGAACCCTCAAATCTTGCGCTCTTATTGAAACACCCTTTACATACTTTTAGTTTGCATTTACAAATTTAAATTATTGAAAAATGGAATCACAAACTCTAAAAAGTGTAAATATAATTTTAAAGATGGATCACTAAGACGGTTTACATTTTCTGCAGATGGTACTTTTTGCTACAGATGTTGACTAGTAAAATATAATACTAAGGCATCATATTGTTCAACAAAGTGTTTGACAACAGATAATAAAGAAAGCCATCGTATCTGACGGTTGCAAAATTTTGTGGGGTTTGACTTGGACAAATTGCTGGAATTCATGGAATTCTGTCGTTTAAAACTGTACTGCAAATATGTACGTATGTCTCTCGTTACATCTTCAATTGCATGGGGCAATTTTTCACACGTATCGTTAGCACAACGACACGTGCATTTTAATATAAATAGATCTGGAACATTTTGTTTTAATTTCATCGATAACGAGTTACGTACGCCCATCATAATGCTCGCTCCATTAGATCCAAACCCGACTAAATTTTGTTTATAGGAAATGTTATGTTGGGTAAAATAACTAATTATTTCTGTATATAGACCCTCTACAGTTCCATCAGTTACAGATAATAGACCCAAAGAGATATCTTTAACGTTAGTTTTGTCAAAAATTCGTACGACCAAAGCCAAACGTTTAAATGATCCTTTATCCGTGGATTCATCAACAATTAAAGAAAATTTTTTACATTTTAGTAAATTAATGTTTTTTCAAAACTATATGCTCCTGTGACTTTATTTATAATAGATGTAGCTTTTCGATTATTTGTATATTTTTTGGCAATTTCTGTCCTCCTTCATCGTTACCGCAGTCGCTTAATTCACCCACATCATTATCATTACCATGATCTTCTAGTAGCTCAATTACATCGTTCTCTATACACACGTTTTTGTCGAGTAGAATGAAATCTTCAGGTCTTGCATCAGATTTACATTGTTGTAGTAGTTTTGACATTTCTACAAGTTGTGCCATCTTCTTCATCACATCCATCATTAGTATCAACTGGAGCATCTATTACGAAGCCAGATTTTTGGAAACATTTTTTTATCGTTTCAGATGTTACCCGATTCCAAGCGGTATTTAAGAGATAAATTGCATCTAAAACGTTGATACTTTTTGTTAGAACACTTGCAGATTCGGTGTTATCGATGCGGCTAATAATGTGAGTTAAGATTAGTGATCTGCAGAAAAATTTCAAATTTGTTATTATGCGTTGATCCAAAAGCTGACAGACAGATATACTGTTCGGAGGTAGGTAAAACATTTTTATATTTTCCAGCTGAATATTTTTTGGATGTGAGGCAGCATTATCTAAGAAGAGTAGGACTTTTTTTTTCTTAATTTGCATTCTTCTGTCAAATGCTCGAAGCCAATCTGTCATAATTTCTTCCGTCATCCATGCCTTTCTGTTGTGTCTCCAGTTTACTGGCAGTTGATCCAATTTTAAATTACGAAATGCACGTGGTCGTTTTGTTTTCCCTATCACAAAGGGCCTTTCCTTTTCGCCCTCCATATTGACACAAAGCAGGATAGTGATACGATCTTTAGATAATTTTCCTCCAGTACATCTTTCACCTTTAACACTCATAGATTTTTCGGGCAGTGCTCTGAAAAATATGCCGGTCTTATCTGCATTACAGATGCAGTCAGCATTGTAATTCTGCATAATCGAAGGCAACTTATCCAGGAAATTTTTCACGGCTGCTGGGTTTACATCGGCAGCCTCTCCAGATATGCTTGTGTATGAAATACCATGACGCTTTCTAAATTTTGCTAGCCAACCGTACGACGGTTTAAAGCTGCCCATTCCCAAACTTTCTGCGGCTATTTTAGCTTTTTCTCTGATCATTGTTCCAGAAAAGGCACATTTTTATTGCGTGCTGCAGAAAATCACCTGAATGTGATGTCATCGACAGGACTACCATTTGATGACACAAGACGCCTTTTTAATCCAGTTGAAACAGAATTGGAATTAAAATCTCTCAATAAATCTTCCTTCTTTCGCAGAACACTTGGGATTTACCTATGCCAAAATGTTTCGCAATCTCTCTTATACTTTTTTTGGCTTCTTCAGGAAACTTAAGTTCTATCTTTTCTTTTAGTGGCAACATTTTTCTTTTTGGTGCTATTATAACTAAAAATTGCAATAACACATATATGTATACATATGCAACGAAACTTAACTTTTTAAATTGATAAACTTACCCACCTATTTATGTAATTGTAATTGAATATTTAACCAAATACCATAAGCACAGTAATCAAACTAAAATACGCCGCAAATATTGGATCATACTGTTAAGACGGGGATTTACGGCAGGGGATCCACCGTTCAAAATCATGTCCTCGATTTATTACCTTCGAAAGAACTCGGCATTGTAGGTATGCGTCCGTCTAAGAGAGATAGTCACTCAGTCTAAATTTCTAAAATTCGTGTCCGTGTCGGTTCAACAGAGTGTCCGTAGAAGAGAGATCAAAATACATATAAACTACAGAGCAAATGCTATGTAAATGAGTATTTGTCCGCATAACGGAATTGTCCACTCAAGGGAGATGTCCGTTATGGGAAATTTCACTGTATATCGGAATATTCGAATATTTGAATGTCTGAATAGTCGAATAATTGGATCATATTGGAATAAGTTTGCAAATTACTATTCGAATAACCTAAGCTAAAATACTTCCCGCTATAATTTATAATATAATTAGAGAGCATTGCATATCATAAATTAATATACATATAAATATCCTAATTCAAATAATCGAATATTCGAATATTGGAGTATTCGAATAATTCGAATATTCGAATAATTTCATAATATTCAAATATTCAAATATTCGAATATTCCCCATTACTATTCGAATAACATAAGTTAAAACATTCCCAGCTCTAAAAAATACTTAAATATACAAGAATATCTGTTGTGATTTGCAAGGTACTCTATAAAGACATCGCAAATGAGACAACCTGTATGTCAATTCATATCGCAATTAAAAAACTATCTGTAGTTCGTATGCATGACTATGTATGTATAATTAGAATGCCTAATTCCGCCAATATAAATGTCGCTATTCCGAGAAATCTCTCCGCATCGCTTTTAAACGCAATTTACAATACACGTGCGGTTTAATCCGTTTGAACTTTAAAACGGTTTATTTATGAAAGAGACGTAAATAACATAATCCTAGAAGGCACATGAATAACGCTGTATAAATGTATGTACACGTAACACTTGCATTGTACAAGCACTGTTCAGTAAAACGCCGTTCCTTCTTCCATGACAGTGACTTTGAATGAGACGTATACAATGTCAAGGAATCGATAATAGCGCGGCATTGCAATTAACACTTTCGCGGAGAGTTGACTTGATAGAAATACGTAAGTAGGGAGTACTGAACGGATGCCGTGTTGGCTAACGAAGAATTTATGTTCGTGCGTTTTTGTATTCGTGATTGCGTCAAGCTTATCAGAATCGCTCGTCGGAATACTACTTAATCGTAGTTAGCTGTTGAATTTATTGAGCGGTATTGAATAAAAGAAGCAAGTGCGTTTCACATACGTTTTCTTCAACTATCTAGGTCGACAACGCGCTTAGTCATAAAGATGGTTTGAGCAATTTGGTAGTTGTTTTTTTTTTACTTTATTTGAGGTGAAATTGAAAGAAGTAGGTTCGTTTGTAAAATTTCAATTTAAATGCATATCTACCTACTTTTTCATTGTTGTATTAAACAATTACTTCGACAGTTTTTAACATTGGAGGCTATAGATTTTATTCTTCCATTTACTAATTGCAGTAAAATTATTTTGGCGCCCAATAATCGTATGAAGGTAGCAGCAGAGTTTCGTTTATACCGTACCAACTAAAAGTGATGGATCACTACCAAATATGAAAGAAAATGGAACATTTTCTGAAAAATAAAGCGTATGTTGAATTAAAAACATAATTATCATAAAAATAAACATAAACACTTAAAAACAATGATGTTTTGAAAAAAGTTTACTATATTAATTTTGTTTTATTAAAATATTCATCTTTATAATTGCTTTGTGAATTTTTGGCAAGTGAAACACTAGTTCTTGAAGAGTATCGAGTGGAATATTTTGGCAAGCATTTAATCATTGCTCCCAGAACTGCATTTGGGATTGCGGGCAGCGTTGTCGATGTTTTCGATCCAACTTATATCATAGTAACGCGATCGGATTAATGTCAGGGGAATTGTGGACACCAAATCATGTTTAATAGGATTCCTTTTCCTTTTTTGTGTTTCGAATAATTTCTGCAGAGGTTGGGCGAACGTTTAGGGTCTTTCTTCTGTTGAAAATACAAACTATTTACAAATAGGAATTGCCTGATCTTCTAATACGGCTTTATAATCTTCTTTTCTTAAAATCCCGTAATTTGATGCAAATCACCAATGCCATGGAAAAAAAAACGCCGACACCAGTACAGAGCCACTTGCATGCTTCACAGTTGGCACAACACACTCTGCAAGTATTCTTTCGTCCACCTTTCGTCGAACAAATATCCGTCGGTTGCTCCCAAACAGTTGTAATCCATAACACTTTTCCGAATTTCAGTGTCTTGACATTCTTTAGCCCAGTCTAATCGTTTTTTAAAATTCTATGAGTGTAGAAGGTGTTTGCGTGCAGTAACGTGACCTTTTAATCCCGCCTTTGCTTAGCGCTGCTTCGGCGTATTTTCTGGCACGGGGTTTTGGCGACTTTGATTGAATTCTGTCGGATTTGTGGAGCTGTAAGGCACTGATATCGTTTAGATATTAATTATCCTTGCCCTTGATGTCGTTGGTCGTTTGTCCTTGATGTCGTTGGTCGGTTGTTAACAGTGAACAGCAGGGTATACTAACTTCAACTTCTTCATAATTATTTGTAAATAATGCTTCTCTTTATATAACGCTATTATTGTACTACGCATAGCTGGACTTGCATTTTGAAATTACTCTGAAACGTCATAAACAGTGAATGCGTGTTCGAGAAACAAAATGATTAAAAGAAAGGAATTTTAACTATTTTGTTTGCTTTTTTTTCTTATACACGAATACACTGTTTATAACGTTTCAGAGTAATTTCTAAATGTAATCCAAGATTTTTTAAGGGACCAAGTAGTCTAAATTTATACTGAAATTCATAATACGTACTGCTATCCTAAATAGTAAACCATAAATCAGAATAAATCAGATTAAATAAATTGTTAAGAATGGAACCATCACACATAATAAACTAATTAAAGGACACATTTTATTTTTTCCTTGAGATTATGCTAACATTTTTTTCTGTAAATATGCCCTAAGTATTTTCCGTAAATACGGCCATTATGGCAGGTAGAAAGTAAAACGACCGATCAATAATCAATTGATTCCTTACTTTTAGACAAATGATGACTGAGACTATTATGATTAAAGCATGACAAACGGTTGCACCCGCAGAGGCGCCGTGACAGGAGCCGTGTTTACTATGTACATATAAGGAATCGAGTGGACGTTCGGTTATTATTGGTTAATCGGTGTGCGTGTACTATTTATAATGTTCGAGAAACTAGTGGAACCGTCCGGGGCGTACCGCGCAAAAGTAGACGCAGTGTTAACAAAAAAATAATAGATTGTTACCTTTTATTGACGTATCTATGACCACTGCGGTAATGTGCGACTGCCATGGTACGCCGCGTAGTACTGCAACATAAGCAACGCTTCCATTGTCGATTCGGTCAGGCCTCGACGACGGTCTGAAAACGTTCTTGTATACTTTGCAAATGATCGTTCAGCATCTACTGAAGTAAGATCTGCGAAATTCAAATACTCCTGTATCTCTTCTGTGCAATCTTGAATTCCAGATATAGATCGAACTTTTTCTAAATGGGGATTTTTATTTAAAACTGCACGAAATTTTTGTGCGACATCTAGTCCTATAGGATCCGTCAAGCTTGAGCGGCTGCTAAATTGTTGATGTTATTTAACGAGTCTTGTATAGATAAGTAAGTATTTTCTAACTGCGAAATAGTTTGTGTCACTACAGAATAGTTTATGGAAATGTCATCTATTTCTTTTTGAACGTCCGAATCGGAAAAAAGTTGCTGACTCTCGCGAACCGCTTGAGAATTAGAAGAACTAAGTTTGAAAACGACATCTTTCACTTGGGAATAATATTTGCGATAGTAAGATACTGCCTCGATCCATGTTCCCCATCGCGTCAATACAGGCTGAGGTGTGGTAGCGGAATTTGCGGATACAACTGCTTGAATACGCGAATATGTTTGGGAGATTTCACAAACACTTTTTTGGTAGATTATATTAAATCATCCACATTCATACTTGCTTCGAATTGTTTCTGCTACGAGATGACATGCGTGTATGAGGCATGTTATGTGAAGACGAGTCGGAAAGCATACTTTTAACATCCTACCAGCTTTTAGCATTGTTGCAGCTCCGTCAGAAACTAATATGGTGATTTTTGCTCCTACGATACAAAATTCTCTTAACATATTTTTTATGTTTACAACGGCTTCGGCATCAGTTCTTTCAATCCTTTTACTGGCTAACAACAAGGAAGCTGCTGGGCCATTACGTTTTAAAAGACGCGCCACAATATGAATCACGCTGTGTTTTTGAGCATCAGTTGTTTCGTCCACAGTGAGCCAGATTTTTTGATTTCTCAACTCGTCTTTTATATAGTCTTTTACTGTACTTTGCTCATGTGGTAAATTGTACCGCAATTGTCTTTTTGTTGGTAGCTTCCGTGATGGAACATATTTATCCCAAAAAAGACGAAAGTTTTCATTATCTACCAGGTGTTTTGGGATGTTGCACGTGCTCAGCATGAAAGTAAAGTCATGAAAAAATTGCCAGTACGGAATATTGTTTGTTAAATTCAATACATGACGTTTACTTTTAATATGACTTCTACAATCAAATGTCGTGCGACTTAGCAACCCTATACTGCGAACCTGTAAATTCCAAACCAGAGAAACGCCAAATGTATTTCTTCACATGCGATGCAAGAGGTACACCAGGCTTACGTCTTGTTTTCGAAAACGCACAATGAGAATCCGATAAATAACCGAAGGTCCCAACTCCTCAATGTCTACCGCATTACTGAACTCTGCACCCACACACGTACAAATTGGCTTCTCTCCGGTAGCATTTCTAGCCGTGATTCGTCGCTATAAATAATCTAGGAAAAAGTAAAAAATGTAAAGATCCATTAAACGAACTATGAGGATGAAATTGACCAAAAATACAGATGATAAATGATACTTGCCTTTCCCCAATCTTCAACTGCATATTTTTTATATTCTTTAGCCCATTGAAATCGTGTCACTTTCATTTTAGATGTTAGTCTTGCATTTCAAGCCTGCTTCATGATAACGTCTACGGACTGTTCGGGCTGATATTTGTATACCTTCTCTTCTAAGAATTTTATTAACACCTTTAGTGGATAAAAAGTGTTCTGTGGCCACCTTTACTATACGACGATCATCTCTTACAGTTGTTTTGCGTTTGCCGGCACAGTATGTTCTGCCACTACTTGTACTAGGAATATTCTCCTTGATTCTCAGAACAGTGCGATGTGCAACTTCACGTTGAAAGAACTCTCCCGTCTCTAGAAGAGCAGAAATTCGGCATTTTTTCTCTGTGGTTATATCCTTCTTCTTTCCCATTATGATAATTGACCGTGAAAGTGGACGCACACGAATAAAATTCAAACTGAACTCTGAAATATAACTTGTTTGGAAAATCGGTAAAAATACTGTTTTTATTTATATTTGCAATTATACTAACGAACTAATGAACGACACAATTCAAACACAATTATTGTACGTACGAATGGCATTTCAATAAAAAGCTGCATTGGCAGTGTGCCAAAAAGGATTGAGGAGATAATAAAACACAGAGGAGGAACAAGCAAATATTAGTAAATATATGTTCAAATTATACTTACCTGCATGTTATATGTAATTAAATAATAATATTGCCAACGTTACCATCTGCTTTTTTAAATGTTACCTCAAAATCATATTTTTAAGTGGTCCTAATTCGATGGCCAAGGACTGTTAGTTTCTTTTCTATTATTTGTTCCAAGACTTGAACGATCGTACTTAGTGTAGTTATTCCCCCTTACAATCTTTCCCATCACCTTCTTTATAGATAGGCAGTATAACTCTTATCTTCCATTCTGCTGGTATCATTTCTTCAATCCATACTTTATTATATATTGGTTTAAGCACCTCTTTTCCTGTTAGTTCCATATTTTTGAACATCTCTGCAGTTATTTTGCCATGCCCGGCAAATTATTACAATAATTTGTGGAGTTTAGATACACCATTTTTTAGTTTCATTATATATAGCTTTATGAAGGCAGGGACCATGCAAAATGAGCTTGTGTCATTGCTAATATTCGGTAAACCCGGTAACAATTACAACATTGTTTGTAGTGATTCCAATACAAATTTGCCCACCAATTTAATTCTTATATCTTCAGTTAAAACAGTTCACATGTAGATTTTGTCCCATACACGCTATCAGCTGTCATAAATATAGTGTAGGATCTTCTCAAATATTCCCGACTAATAGGTGTACTATGGTGATTTTCATTAAATTCGGCGTTGTGGTGAATTTTGCTAAATTCGTCGTATTTTAAAGTTTCTTCAACTTTATTTGGCATGGTTTATGCGTTAAAGCCATCATAAAAGAAACGGCACAATAAAAATCAAAAAATCAGCATGTTGTCTACCAAACATAATGAATAGGGTAACCTAAACTTGCGGACTCGCATAGGCGTCGGTATTACGGGTTAATATAAGAATACGAAAAATTCATAAATAAACTAAACCGGTAGAGAAGTAGGCATGTAGTGTCGACCTTGAATATAAATCATGTTAAACCGCGCTGAGAGAGATTTCGTTTTAGTACCGGTTGAGCTGTTGCAGAGATTAGTCGAACGGTCAAGGTTGTGTACTTACGTGTCGCTTTTGAAAATATAGCTGGTGTTTTTTGTGTGTTGTAGTATTATACCAAGTACATAATTAGTGTATCGTTTCATATAGAACTAATATTTACATACCTAAGAAAACAATGCCTCGTAATAGATTTGCTACTAATGTACATAAGTATGTGTCACTTTTTCCCCATTTAAAATATGACGGTAGTGCAGTTTTTGCTTAATATGCAATGTTCGTTTGGCTGCATTGGACAGAACTGATTGCCAGAGGCATGTCAATGGTATTATGCATATGAGAAATGCAAGAACTGAAATACCTTATACACTATTCCTCATACATTTATTAATTATGTTTACCTCTTGTAATCTTCCGTTGTCGTTGGTGAGAAAAGCAGCTTTTAAAACGTTTTGGCGACAATACGTTCCAAAGTACCCATTACCCTCACAAACACAATTACAGAATCATTTGCCGCGAATGAAAGAGATGCTAGAAAATGTGTGTAAACGTGATTTATGTTCCAAAAAAATATGGATTACCGTGGATGAGACGACCGATATAAAGAAGAACAGTATTGTGAATGTAATAGCTCCCGTTTTATCTCGCGGGAACACAGCATCTCGATATTTGTTAGCTTGCAAACGTGTTCAACAATGTACCGCGGAAAATATTCAAAAAGTGATAATGAACGCTTTGAAAAAATTTAAAATTGCCCAAGATCAAGTTGTGATGATTGTGATAGATAGTGCAGCAACGATGTTAAGTGTTGGGCGATCCTTAAAACATACATTTCCTAACTTAATACATATAAACGTTTAAAAGAATTTCGTAAATTTTGGCCAGGTATTCCAGAACCTCCTGAACCAATTTTAACGCGATGGGGTACTTGGCTAACAGCAGCTTCTTACTATTTGATTCATTTTCAACGAATTCAATCATATATATAATGCGATTTAATCGGAATGAATCCAAAGCAATTAGAGAAAGTCAAAGAGAATTTCAAATTCCTCAACTTTTAGAAGATTTAACAACAATATGTACCAATTATACAGTATTACTAGATGCCATCAGAAAACTACAATGTACTGAATTGTCATTGTCATTGCAGGCATCATTAGACATAGTGGAGAGTGTAAAAAATAAATTACACACATTAAATGATACGCCAGGATTATGCGCTAGTCAAAAGTTGGCAGATGTTTTAAAGAAAAATCTAGATTTTAATACTTTTGAGGCCGTTTATAATAAGTGTAAGAATAGTGAACTTATAAGTGATTTTGAAAAACAGTTTCTACATGCAAATGTAACTTCCTTAGATGTGGAGAGATCGTTTTCTATGTATAAGAATATTTTTTCTTGCCGACGCACAAGGTTTAAAGAAGTAATTGCGGAAACATATGCAATGATGCAAGTTTTCTGTAGTTCACATCCTGATGCCTCTAATTTGTTGAATAATTAGCAAGTAAGTTTATTTATGAGTTTTTCGTATTGTTATATTAACCCGTAATACCGACGCCTATGCGAGTCCGCAAGTTTTGATTACTCTAATAATGAATTTCAGGGAACTTACCGTAGTGTAACTTATTACAGTAAATAATTAAAAGGAGAGCAAATAAGGGAGAATAATAACGAAAAACAAAAAATATGAAATATGCAAAATTTAATAATAAAAAGTAAGAATAATTTGCCCTTCTTCAATTGAGATTTGAATGCTACTGGTAGATTGACAATTGTTTGAATTGAACGAACCTGGCGTGAAAGGAGACTTGTTAAAACTTATAAAATCGTGTGATTTCGATAAACGAAATATACCTTCATACATCTGTACTCCCAGTGGCTAAATTTAACGTTAATAACGTGTAATATAAAAGTAATAAATTAAAATACAATAAAACTAAGTTTTTTATTCTCTTATTTTTTTCTAGTAGTTATTGACAATTTTAAAGGTAAAGAATACACATATTTTTATTCAAAACGTTAACTAACTAAGCAAATGTACCTACACACAACACGAGAATTCGAAGAAAGTTGGTGATTAAATTTATGGTGTTTAAATATCCTAGCGTAGAAATACATGTATCTAGGTAGTTCTCGATATTGCGTTCAAAATTCACAAAAATAAAAGTTACGCCGAAACTATACCGTATACTTTTAAGCAATGTTTTTTTTTGCCACGATGACCTTGGCAATTGAATTCTAGGAAATACATAAACATGCTCATATCGACCACGGTGAGCTACATTACGTTGGCGTTATTTGTATACTTAGTAATGTAAAAATACGTATTTTTAAAGCGGTTTTGGACGCGTATTCGCGTATACACATACATACATATGATACGTGCGCTTGTGCGTGCATTTGTGCTTCTGTTTCTAACTGCGAAAATCGCGTGTTTCTCCTGTATGCGATTTTGCTATAAACGATGTATTTATAGTTATGGTGGTGTAGTGTGGGTGTCCATGTTTCCATTCTTTTTTCGCGTTTTCGAAGGTTGAGGTAGAAAAACGGAATGGAGCGGTGCTTTTTTTTTAATTGAAGGTGGAATTTGTTTATAAACACTATCGATTTTACATTTAGAATTGATTTTGAATGGTAAGATTTAGTAATGGGTAATTATAGTTGCCTAAGTATAGGTAATATGATTTATCGTTTTTCCATTATTCGATGTGTCTGTATATGCATATAATTTCAAAAGATATTTAATTGACCGTGTTTGTGACGGCTAATAAAACAATGAAAATCTAATTGTCAAATTTCGTATTATTGTCAAAGGGGATACATGTATCTATTTTTTTGTATTTATTTTTGTTGTATTATTTGTTTCTTGTTACTTATTTCGTATATTTGTTACATTTGTATTTCTTATTGTCATAAGTAGAGCCCGGTAACTGGAGAGCAATCGCAGCGGCGGTGTGACTGTGTTTAGGTGGGCAGGGAGGGCTGGTCGATTATGATACGACACGACAAACCATCATCACTCAGTTCAGTTTAGCATTGGATAGCGGATAGGGCGTGTTGATTTTATTGATATAGACGTAGTTATTAATTGTAGTTGTTATTTAGTGTAGTGCGTTTTGATTTTATTGATACAGACGTAGTTATTAATTGTAGTTTTTAGTGAACATGTCGAAGGCTAAAAAACGACCCTTTCAAGACATAGTAAATAAGTTTATTTCTGACTTTCCCGATTTGTTTTACAACGGGAGTAAAATAGTTTGTAAAGTGTGCAAAATACATTTGATGTCAAATAAGAAGTGGAACTGTACAAGACACGTAAATTTCGCACAGCATAGTAAACGAAAATTGAGCATGCCACCGAGAAGTGCATGTAATTCTTATGTTGATAAACTGTAATTTGCCTGCCACTAGGCTTACTCGATACACAACCGTTTAAGGACTTTTGGGGCAAATACAATCCCGAGTTGCGGTTGTCAGCGGAGAAAACGGCACGTAAGCATGTTGCATTTGTACGCGATGACGTGGAAAAGAAAATGAAACGCATATTGAAAAAAACAGTTTCTTTGGTTATGTGTTGACGAGACAACAGACTGTAAAAAAAATCAATTGTAAATATTATGGTGCGCATACTACACTCTAGTAAACCTACATTACCACTGTTACTAGCTAGCCGAAGACTACAAGAGTGTACTGCTGCAGCAATTACGAAGGTTGTACTTAGTACGTTGGAAAAATTTCAAATTTCAAAATATAAAGTGTTGATGTTTGTGAGCGATGGCGCAGCAATAACGCGTTCGATAGGCCGTTCTCTTCTTGAACATGGTTGCAAGTGTTTACATGTTACGTGCAAAGTGCATGCTTTACATTTTGTGGCAGAAACCATTCGACAATGCATCTCCCGAGGTAGATGCATTAATAGCAAGCACAAAAAAAGTATTTTTGAAATCTCCCAAACGCCTACCATCATTTCACACAGAGTGTCCTGGTATTCGTCAACCGCCGGAGCCAATTCTTACACGTTGAGGAACATGGTTGCAGGCAGCTTTTTATTATGCTGAATATTTCAAAATAGTAAAAGCTGTTGTTGCACAATTCAATCCTGCTGAAGCTACAGCTATTAAGGAGAGCCAGTCGAAATTTCAAGATATTTCCGTTGAAACAGATTTAAAAAATATTCGTAGCTACTATAAAGGATTAGCCGACGCAATAGGCCAATTATAAAATAGATCGTTATCATTATTGGAGTCTCTGCAAATTATGGACGGAGTGCATACACAGCTACTGACTATACATGACGCAAAATATAACCGCGGTTTAGAAAAATTGGAGAGTGTGCTACATAAAGATCCCGATTTTAGCACACTAAAACAAATTTGTGATGGTGTATCGAATAATCCGCTGATTAAGTACAATGAGTATTTTAATCATGTATGTATAACATCGGTAGATGTTGAACGCTCTTTTTCAAAATATAAACTCATTTTCTCACCACGGCGAACATCGCTCACCGAGACAACTGTGGAAACACATCTAATGGTGTCAACTTTTTGCCACTCTTATCCATATGATGTTAATACTGAGGCTGCTTAAAAGGGTGAGTGTTTCACTACTTTTCACATATTATAATTATGTATTAGTTCTGTTATTTTTGTTCTATTTTCTTGCTATTGTTTTTGTACACTAGGCAGGTACGGCTATGCTCCCTGTTACCGGGCTCTAGTCATAAACACAACCTGTTACATATTTTTTTTTAATTATTTGAGGTGCACATGCTTTGGATAACGGTAAATGTTGTGCAATGTACCATTTTAGCATAAATCGTACACATATTAGAAACACAATTCTTCAAGAAGTTAATAGAAATTTTCTAAAACTACTTCTATAAGTGACATTAACACAAATATCAACTTTTGACATAGTTGCGTGAATAACGTAATATGTATTAACAAAATAGAGAGGAATTAATAGTAATTATTACTGTTAGCTCGGTACATTAGTAAGATTTCTAGAGTTTATTGTAATAATAATAATACATATATCTTTGTTTTAACATCATATATCCGCGTAACAGCAGGAAATACAACATATAAGGAAGAAAATGTCAACAGATATACAGTGCGAGTCAAAAGTAAGGAATAAATTCGGTAAAAGGGAAAGTATTGATTTTTGGAAAAATTCCGAAATTCACTCAATTTAGATTTTTAATTTCGCATTTTTTGACTTAACAGTCTGTTATACAGGGTGAAACGTTTAAGTATGGTGACGTCATCAGCATTTTTGTTTTTAATAGCAGGCCTTCTTTTTATTGCATATTCTGTCACTACATCCAATTGCTAATATGGTTATGTAACAAGTTTATTACATTACATAAGGATTTTTTTGAGAAAATTAATAAAAAATAAATAAAAATAATTGAAGACGGGAAACTGCATTTTTATTATTATTGTAAACAAGGAACAAATACAACGTTATTATCAACGCAAATGCTCAACAATATGTCTACCTGAAATGTTATCGTGAACAAGTGGGCTGATAAAATTCTAAATTCGTATCACTTTTGTTTTGTCAGACATTTTTTGAATGTTTCTGCGAGCAAGTTTTATAATACTTTGTTGATTCACAATCATGGCTAAATTAAACGAGAAAGAAAGAATTGAAGTATCGATTACACACCAGTCTACATTTTTACATATTTTAGGAGATGTTTTCTTAAAAATAGGTGTCCTTGAATCAGTTTCTTGGGCTGATTCTGAAAATAATTTTCATTTTTGCTCATCACGTCAGAATTTTACACAACAAGAGGCTTTTGTTTTCAGGATTTTAAACAATAAAAACACGAATGTATTCAAGTAGCACTACACACAAAGGTCATTTTCTTACAGAATATACATATTTCAAAAATATTATAAACAATTGTCTGTGTGTATTTAACTTTCTTGCATATTTTCCTTTGTCTTTATTGTCCCTCTTTAACATCCAACAGTAGCCGGCCATCATTGCTTCATTCCATCTCCGCTGGTACCTCTTTTCCATCTCCTTAATATCTTGGTGGAAGCGTTCTCCGTGTTCTTCACTATAATGTCCTAGATTTTCTGGAAAGTAGTCATTGTGAGAATGTAGAAAGTGAACTTTTACTCATTTTACAACCTAACTTCTTGAAATTTCTTAACATTGTGTTAACAATTTCTTTGTAGTTCGGACCTTTTTGATTCCTCAGAAAAGTCTCAGTAACAGATCTGAAAGCTGTCCATGCATTTTTTTCTCTCTTACTCATCGTGCCCTCAAAATCTTTGTCATTCATCAGTTTGCGAATTTCAGGACCAACAAAAATCCTAGCTTTCAATTTCTCTTTTGTAACTAAAGTAAATTTGGTTGAAAGATACCTGAAGCAAGCCCAATCTTTTTATAGATCCGTTATAAACTGCTTCATTAGGTCTAATTTTGTATGTAGTGGTGGAAGTAACACATTGTTAGGATCTACAAGCGGTTCATGCAAAGTTTTTTTATTACCAGCCTCAAAATGTTTCCTCTTTGGCCAAACTCTCACATTCCAATGACTATCCCTTGCCCGTTCCTATCTCGTATCTTCATATCTTCAAACGTCTCTTTCATTTGTACTGAATGGGCTGGAGGGGTTGACCCATATAAATTTCCATTACGCAGTAATACGCCTGTTAGACTCCTTTTGGACGAGTCAATAAAAAGTGTGTTAGCTTATTTATGTCGTAAACTAAGGAATCGTTATGTGAGAATAAAGGAAGTATTTCTTTTTCTCTGTGTCTACCATGAAAAATGTGTTATTGGTGCCAGAAGGTTCCCACTTTTAAGTCGGGAACCAAGTAATTCTGCAGATTCCTTAGGCAAATTCAAATCTCGTACTAGACCGTTAAGTTCAGGTTGAGAAAATTGCTTTGGGGCAAAGACGTTATCAGCTTTGTATTCATCACATTCGGCTTCTGGTTCATCGCTTTCCACATAAGCTTCTGCTTTGTTTTCTAAATCAGTAAGAAGAGGAGGGTGAAGCAGGTAGTCTCCATGCGGGACTGGCCTAATGGCTGAACAAATATTTTGATATACAATTTGTTTATTTTTTGAGTTGCATCCCATAACGTTAACTAAACAAAAGTAACAGTCGTGCAGGTGGTCTTTAGGCTCCCTGCACACCATAGGGATTACAAACGGCATACACGATTTCTTGGTTTTAATCCATAACCTTAACCTCTCAACACAATAGCCACAAACCTTTTTTGGCACCCATGGCTTGATCTGGTCTCTAAGTTTTACTACAAAAATAAACATGATGAGTTTTCTTAACAAAGTCTGTTATGTCTGTTCTTTGCTTAAGCACTACATAATTTCTACAGATGTAACAGAATACATTAGAATTGTTCTTGCATTTGCGCATTTTAAGAAAAACAGAAGAACAGTAGTTAGAATATATGTAAATATTAACTCAGGAAAGCTCAACAAGTGCACTCGCAATAGATAAATACACTGAAAATAACTTTTAAGTTACTTTGTCTTATATTCGCAAAACTGTCAACGTCAAAGGTCAAGCAATAGTAGCAGTTGTGCCAACATAAACACTTACAATCAAATATCGCTGTAACAATGTTCATTACCTACCGCTAGGAACAATGCACACTTGAAATCAACTTGGCCACATTGTGAAAAAACTACGTGATTGATCGAAACTGAGAACAGTTCTAAAATCAGCATAAAAAGTGGATTAATAACACGTATTTATTTTCGGTCATCTAATATGCAGGCTAGTGTAATGATTGGATTTGGTAACTGACCAAGACGTCAAGAGGAAGTTTGTCAGTTATTTAACGATAAGTACCCAGAAAGAAACCCAATAACTCAGTCAATAAATGAAGATGCTCGTTTACATATAGATTTGCAAGAAAATCCGTACAAACCAAGCCGCGCTGTCGCAGCGGATTACATTAGTCAGTGCTCTGTAATAAGACACCTGAAGAAACAAAAATGATATCCTTACAAACTTTATATGAAGATGATCCGGGCAGGCGAATAGAATTTTCTGAAAATCTTTCCTAAAGTTGACCGCAAAATTGTTTTTTCTTTAAACAATAACTTCAAAAACCTTTTAGGAAGTTCTAAAAACCTAGTAGATAACATGCATAAAATCAGGAATTTACAACATTTAATGTAAAGGTTGTGTATTGTGTATATTGGGCAGACAAAAAGATCAATCAGAGTTAGGTACAAAGAACATTTGACTCATCTCAGATTCAGAAGGTTTGATGAACCTAGTGTCGCCCTACATACGCTGGAAAATCATAAAGTTGATAATATAATGTGAGTTAAGAACGTAAACGGCATTGTTCAATTAAATTGTTATGAAGGCATGGAAATTTACAAAAGCACACATAACTTAATGAATTCAGGTTTAGGACCCTTAAATTTCAGCCTTTAACCTTTATTATATCATGTATAAGTGAAGTTAATCAACTGTAACTTTAAATTTTGCATAATTTGGGATTTACATATTTTTAAATTGTTTGTTTAAAAATTGTTTGCTTTAGATTTGAATATTTTCGGATTTGCATCATTGAAAATAACTTTATTAGCTTTTCCCTTAGTCTGTTAGTTCGGTTTTACGGCTGATGATAATAGCTTGGCTATTGAAACGTGTGTCCAGTGCTAGTGAAGTATTGTGGTAAGGGTTTTGGTGGAGTGTTTTGATGTAAAAGTTGCTACAATTATTACGTCAGCCATACTTTATTCTATCAAATATTGATTTATTATACCAAACTCAGGAACCCAAGAAGGAATATATGATATGAAAAATCTGCCAGTTGACCCTGTTGGGATGAAAAGTACCTAATTCTGTCACAGTCTAGAGCAGGCTCTTTTATGACTGGGCCACTGAACCGTTATAAAAAATATTTTTATTTTATGCAGCCATTGTTATTTTAAATTATTGAATAAAGTAACGTAAACAGATTTTCATCTAAATTCTTGCAGTCTTGCTAAGAAGCGCAACGTGTAAGTACTCATGAAAATAGAAAATGGATATGAGAAACGTATCTAATAAGCTCATTTATCAAAATAAATCTGTAAAAGTAATAATGATTTTAGTAATGCAATTGGTTATTCCTTTTGGTTCTATTTCCGTTTGGTATATCTGCTAAAAAGGTTAGATAGTTACAATGTTGTCTGGCGAGCTTTCTGGCGCATTTTCTTATTTCAATAATGTTTACCATATGTATGTATGTTTATTATTTGTAACGTACTATTATGTTTACATTAACGCCGTGCGCGATATAAGTTATCAAACGACAGTAATTGCCAAATCATTTACGGCATTGCCCAAATATATTAATAACAGTAACAATTTATTTCGCATTTACTTCTTTTCCCTCAGAAAAAGGACTACCAGAAAGAAATTACAATTGAGTTTAGATTCTTAATGGCTAACATTAATTATACATACTTTCCTTCAAGATCCAATTCTATCCGGCAGACGTTACTCTGATCAGTCTTATCGTTAAGATAGATATGGTAATGCCGTCGTTATTTTATCAATATTAATAAATAAGAATACTTTGATTAGTCTTATCTCTAGGATAGATATAGTAATGCCGATATTGTTAATAAATACACCCTCCGTAAGAAATTGAATTTAGTATTGTCTAGGCATTTATGCTTGTAATATTCATCATTGTATTAAAGGAAATAAATTGTTTTTAAAAATCAATTATATTGAATTTAATATTTAATTCGCGTGCAATACAAATGCGTGTGAGATCGTACTGCTAACTGCCGGCAATGTGTTACACTACAAACATTTGTTGGGGAATTTCACACCAAAAATAGGAGGCAAATATATTAGCTCATATTTTTGGTATACATTTTCCCAAAGTATAATGTGAAAATTACCAGACATCAGTTTAAAATGACCTACCACTTCTAAAATGTTAAAATTCCATTTTATGAAGTAATTTTCTCCGAAGTTTTTACACTTCACGGGGATTTCAACAGTGGTATTTCATTTTTGACTTAATATTACGGAAGTAATATTTAATATTGCATTCTTATAGCTTTTTCCTGTGAATTTTAGACTGCAAGGTAATCGTCCTCGCAAGATTTTATAACCTTCAATGTAGTTTTATGTAATTTTTACGCCTTCGGCGTTATACTGTAGGGTATTTTACCGAGAAATTTTAACCTTACATGTAATTTTGTACGGAATTTTTATTACATTAGGATAATTCTCAGGAGAACTTATACCTTGACCGTTTTGCGATCTCCTGAGTACCGATATAATGTTCTTAGCGCTTTCTCTGTTAACACGATAAACCAAAAACGTTAATTATGTTAAGATACACATTTTCATATACGGTATGTCGCTGGTGGTTCAACTCGCATATTTCAATGAGACCGAACACGAAGGTTGGAATTGATTAACCGGAAATGTAACTTTACTTCCCCGATTTTTTAATTTTTTGAAATATTTTAGAGAATTGCTTCAACAATTTTTTTTGGAGTTGGTATGTTGGCTGTATTTTGCAAGTGCTACCGTCTTGTGATTCGTACATTTTAGTCACTTCTGTCAAATAAAATAAATCCTATCAACTACTTTAAAATTTTTGCGTTAATGGATTAATTTCATTCATGAATTAGGTAACCACAAAACGATAGAATGTATTTAACCATATTATTATATGTATATTACTGTATTATTATATGAACTATTAAACGGAAATATTTGTAATTATATACAGTATATAAGGGAAAGTTGCGCCTATATTGAACCAATTTTATTGGGTATGTCGGAAAGTTCTATCGTATTTTTTAAATAAAACAAATGCGAAATTTAGAATATATTTATTAAATAATTAATCTACAATGTACTGACCATCATTTTTTACAACTGTTCTCCATCTTTCAGGTAGTCGATTAATACCGTCAGCCAAAAAATTCCCAGGTTTGGAATCGAAGTACTCGGTTAAGGCCGTTCGAACGTCATTTTCTGTATGAAAAGTTTTTTAATTCAAAAAATGTTATAGAGATCGAAAAAGGTAAAAATCTGGTGGTCATGGGATCGCATTGTGTTTCAGCATGACAATGCTCGACCCCATGCTTCTTTAATGTCTCAAAGAAAATTGGCAGATCTTGGTTGGGAAGTTTTACCACATCCTTCTTTCTGAACGTGTAAATGTTAAGACAACAAATATGGCTGGTCGTTCACCTAAACCAATATACGCCACAGCCTGCTGACGTGAGAGCAGTTAGGCCTTGTTATACCAGGGGTAACGGTAGAACGATAGCCCATGTATATTACTAGACTGTCCAAGTCGTCTGCCACCGATTCCCGTAAGAAATGTATTGTAATGTATATGTCGCATACACTCTGTCCGATGTGGCTGGAAATAATTTAGGTCTTCTCAGACATTGTATGTCCCCCACGGCGCCAACTCATAGATTGGGGGACACAGTATGTTCCCCCATGGCACTCAATGTGTTAATTAGAACTAGGAAGATAAAAACAGCTTACATCTGAATCTCGCCCTGAGGTTGTGTAGCACGTTCTTCCTTTTATTTTGCACCTGTACCCATACTGTTTTACCGTAATTCTATGCTAACAATAAAGGCTATTATTATGATGTAATTATGTACATATATGGTCATTTTAAGTGTAGATAACTTATATAACAATTGTAACTACATCATTATCTTCACAATGGAAATACCTAAGAGATAATTTAATGAACGAAAGCATCAAAGTTTTTGAAAATAATCATTTTTGTTTACCCAGATTCTTCTAAGAGAAGTTCTTTAATAAAACGTTCACAAGAACATTGCCGCTGGAAGTTTGTCGATCTACACTAAACACCACGTTGCAAAACACGTGATGCCTCTCGTATTTCACTGTAGTGCCCTGTAGGGCACTGAATTTTATCTTCCTCTTCTGTATCTTCTTCTTCTATGATAGTACGGTTAGCGGAAATAACGTGACAAACGTCGTTGTCTGTTACTGATGCAGTAGTTGGAATGTTGATGTCAGTTTCCATCCACTAGTCAAAATCTGTGGTTGTCATGCGGACGAATATGCAACTGGAAACGTCAAGTTTTTCTTCATGAATTTCTTCAGTTGGCGGTTTTACAAACCCACTGTGTTTGAAGCAATTCGTTATAAACTTCCTTACAAGCCATTGCAATCAAATGAATAGCATCTAAAAGACTTGTTTTTTAGCTAACTCGCTTGAATCTATACTGCCATCATTTTGTATATGTTGCAATATTCTGGAACGCGTTTCTCGGCGATAACATTCTTTTAGTGTACGAATAATTCAATTAACGGGTAAGAAAACAACTTTGATGTATTTTAATTCACACGATACAACATGTGCAGTGCAATTATTTATCAGCAGAATGATGTTCTGATTAAACTGGCTATCCCATTTCTTCAATCATTCATTAAAAATTTAAGATGTCATCCATGCATTCTTCTTAGCAAAACAATCAATGGATAGTTTTTTTATTTCTTTAAAACATAGGGGATTTTTGCTCTTCCCGATCACAAGAAGCTGGTTTCTTTTGCTATTTATATTTGCACATCACAAAACTGTAATTCTCTCTTTCGGGACTTTTGGCCCTTTAGCGTTTTCATTCCTTAAAAAAAAATGTATGATCCGGAAGAGCGCGAAAGTAAAGACCGGTTTCATCCGCGTTACACACGCGATCAGGTGTATATTCTTCAATTATCTTAGGCCATTACACATATACATTGATGATCCAGTTTTCCGCTGCTCGGCATCATTTATTTCCCTATGCGTTCTTTTAAGCACATTATTTATTTTTTTCCAAGGATGAAACCATCCTTCAGTAGCAACGAAATTTCATTTTCCACTTTTTTGCGAAATCTTCGGCTTTCTGCCGCATTAACGTACACTCGAGCATCTTTGTTTCTTACATTCGTAAACCATAATTTTAAAGCTGATTCCACTTAACGATCTTCTCCGGAACGATTTCTTTTAACAAGTTAAATTTTCATTAGAAACAGCTGCTTTTATGATGTCAAGTCTGTTTTTTTCAAATATTGCACAATTATGGTTGCTAAACTTTTAATTGTGCAGCGGCACTTCTTTGACTCATTTTCGGGAGTTTATCGTATTTTTCTAAAATTATTTTTCTCTAAGAGATAAATCTTTTCCCTTTCAAACACTGAACATTTTTATTTTCAATGTTACTGCACGAGAAATTGAATCACTGGTGTTAATTTAGCATTTGCTAAGTTCATATATGTATCCCAAAAATTCGCATTCTTTGTATCAAAGAGTACCGACAATCATAAAGCAATGGGAAGTTCGGCGACATGAAACGGTAAAGGAATGCAGTTGAACATGATTCATATTTATTTAGAGATTTTACTGGAAACACGTGCGGACACATATCAGAAACCATAATACTTGTGACCGTTTACAAATTATGGCCAGAAAGTCTTTAAGAATGTTAAAAATTTGTGAGAATATCGATAACATTAGCCGAGGTCTTGATCACAATAAACTTGCATTCTTTTGCGGAAAACTCTAAGAATTAGCTTCTTAAATATCATGAAACTTGTGCATTAAAGGAACGATTTTGGGTTCCCCAGCAGTAAATAAAGTATAGTCAGAAACTCAATATTTCTGTAAATAGAGCTTGTTGGCGATTTGTTATTCCCACAATTTAATTTGATGAGTAAAAGGAATAACCATGTTTGGGAAATAATAAAGAAATACTAATTAACATTTTCTTTTGCTTGCTTTAATTATTTGCAAGCACTTAAAATAGATATTAGATAATTCTAATGCATAACGGAAAGAATTTAAAGTTAGGTATGAATATACTTATCTACATTTACTAAGTACAATAAACACCTTTACCACTATTAACTAGCAATAGAGAAATTCAGTAATACACGCTATGTTGCAGCAGGAATGGGAAATCGCATAACGGTTATTTGGCGAATCTTCTTTTTTTTTATCTAATATACATACATATACAGATTCGACAGAATTTCGCCGCGACCCGTACAGATACCAGAAAGAGATAGTAGCATATAACGTAATGCGATCGCTTGTATGGTTACCGTCCCACTATTCCACCGCCTTGCGTCTGACGTTTTAATTCATAATTAAAGCTGGCCACGAGCGGTACCGCGCAGTAGCGTAGAGTCGACCAGGCCTCGCGTTCCACTAGAGTTATTCTGCTAATAGAGATGTTTGCTGCCGCAAATAATTTCGCTCATCTTTTAAATAAAAATTAAATAACACGTGCTCAAACACTTACCATTTGAAGAGTCCTCCGTGAAATCACAAAGTGAATAATGTCTGTTAAATATCTGCAACATTAGATATGTTTCAACTGTTGTTTCGGCAAAACTAGTACGGCATGAGGAAAAAAATGCGTTTATATGCAGAGAACGAACGTTCTACATCTAGTGACGTAATATTTGCGTAAGTAAAATAATCTTTCAAATAACTTAACGATTCTGTTGACGCACCTTCACAAATGTGCCTTAATGTGCCAAAATCAGAATTTTTCTCAAAAACAATTTCAAATTTTTCTAGAACAGAAACATTTTTGGCGTCTTCAATCGCGCATAGCTGTGCGTGAACATGTTGCACTATTTGTAGAGATTCTTCTAACGGCACCGCAGGATTTTGTAATTTTTCTATTGCATCTGCTAGCCCGAAGTAATTGTCGTGAATGATTTTTAAATCCATTTTAACCTGACTATCTTGAAACTTCGACTGGCTTTTCTGGATAGCGGCAGCTTCCTTTGTATCGAATTGTAAAACCACGTTCTTAATATTGTCAAAATATTTATGATAATAAAACGCGGTCTGCAACCATGTTCCCTAACGAGTTAGAATAGGTTCTGGTGGCTCTGGTATACAGGGGCACAGTCTGTGAAATTCGCGAATACGTTTCGGTGATTTTACAAATACTGCTTTGGTATGCGCTATTAAAGCGTCTACGCCACAAGATTGAGAGCATGAATTTTACACGTAATATGTAACAAATTAGCAGAATGCTTTTTAAGAGACCGGCCTACAGAAAGCATGTTTGCAGCACCATCACTCACTAACATCAAGCGTTGGTTTGTTGAAAGTTCAAACTTGTCCAATGTATTTAACACTAACTTTGAAATTACCTCGGCAGTACACTGTTGTATTCGTTTGGAGACTAATAGAATTGAAGGTGTCGATTGATGAGGTTCCAATTTGCGTGCCATTATATTAAGAACAGAATGTTTCTTCCAATCTGTTGTTTCGTCGACACATAACCACAATTTTTGATGTTTCAACTCCGATTTTATTTTTTGTTCAATATGTTCGCGCGCAGATGGCACAATTCTTCGTAACGATGTTCGACTTGGCAATTTGCACTCCGAATAGTTATTCCAAAAGCAGATAAATGGTTCCTTGTCTAGTAAATTAAACGGTATATTACATGCGATAAACGTAACGCATGAATTAAATATAAATTTTTCATTGTCTCGTGCGCAATTTCTTTTTGAGACATGCTTTTCACTATTTACGTGTCGTAGACACATTTAATTTTAGCACCTTCATATATTAAGTCTGGAATTTCTGCAATAAATTTTCGAAGTTTGTCCGACCGCGGTCGTTTTGCTGACGAAATCATAATTTTTCTAGGACAGATAAACAATTGCGCAAATGACCGGCAGCGAAAATGTCCGTACTGCTCCGCAGACGAAGTAATACTACCGTTCCTCTCGGTCCGAACTGATTCTACGCCGATGCGCGATATCCCTCGTGGCCAGCGTTATTCATGATTAGTACTATTCACATTTTATGTCTAAACTCTTTCATCTTGCTAAATCTATTTCTTTTTCAAAGCACAAAGCCGAAAGTTCTACAATTACTTCCAACAGTTTTTCATTTATCACGCTGCTAACACTGTAACATAAACAAAAAAAACATACATTAAAATATATCCATTGGTCAACAATTCTACACAACAGCCGAGCTCCTTTATGGGAGTAAAAATTAATTCCATGGGACAAATGTACCTTGACAGGTGCGGAACCTTAAAGAAGAGAAAAAATATACAAGAATCAGTAATTAAAATCATTAAATTGTAAAATAAACCAAAAAATCGTGTAAGGGCAAATTTGTACTAAAGATTGTTTTTTAAATAATTTTAGAATTAAAACTTGGTTTAGCTCAAATTTCAGGTAATATTCGACACAATTTTTCCCAAATATTGCAATCGTAATATGCGATGTTGGATGTAGTTTTCACTTTAAATCTTACGGATTTCCTTCAGATTTCTTCGAGATTACTCACATTTCCCAAGAACCTGTAAAGTGAATCTGGTTAGGTTAGGTTACGCCTCGATGTCGAAGTTATAATCTGACTTTAATAATATTAATAACTAGAGTTCGCCACGCGCGCCAACAGGCAGCTGCGTCGTATCTATACGGTTACATACAAGCCTCAGTGTAGCTTCGACCTTCCATTAGCGCGGTACGTGTTGTTTAGAAATGTTGCGTACGTCGCACAAACGACCCAAGGCGGACTAAGTTAGAGAATTTTTAGCCGAAATTCCGGACTTAACGTATGATGGCGCTAAAATTGAATGTGTAGTATGTAATGTCCCGTTGATGAGTCGGTCCAAAAGGGACTGTCTACGGCACGTAAACAATGAACGGCATGCTTCAAAAAAAACTTGCACACGAGACTATGACAAATTTACATTTAACTTATGTGTTACTTTTATTGTATGTAATATACCGTTTAATTTACTAGGCAAGGAAGCGTGTGTCTTGTTTTGGAATAACTATTCGGAGTACAAATTGCCAAGTCGGACCTTGTTACGAAGGATAGTGCCATCTGCTTGTGAATATGTTGAAAGAATAATTAAATCGGTGTTGAAAGAAAAAAAATCTGGTTATGTGTGGACGAAACGACAGATCGTAAAAAACATTCGGTCGTTAATATAATGGCACGTAAAATGGAACTTAAAAAGAATTCTGTTAACTTGTTACACATTACGTGTAAAATTCACGCTCTCAATCTTGTGGCAGATGGTATCAGAAAATGTTATCCTGAGGTAGACGCTTTAATAGCGCATACAAAAGCAGTGTTTGTCAAATCCCCGAAACGTATTCGCGAATGCCTGAGCCACCAGAACGTATTGTTACACGTTGGGGAACTAAATGCTGCGTTTTATTATCATAAATATTATGAGAATATTAAGAACGTGGTTTTACAATTTGATCCAAAGGAAGCTGCCGCTATCAAGAAAGGTCAGTCGAATTTTCAAGATAGTCGGGTTAAAACGGATTTAAAAATTATTCACAACAATTACTTCGGACTGGCGGAGGCAATAGGAAAGTTGCAAGATCCTTCGTTGTCGTTAGTGGAATCTGTGCAAATAGTGCAACATGTTCACGCACAGATATGCGCGATAGAAGACGCAAAAAATGTTTGTGTTCTAGAAAAATTTGAAAGCGTCTTAGAGAAAGATTCTGATTTTGGCACATTAAGACACATTTGTGAAGGTGCGTCAACAGAACCGTTAAGTTGTTTCAAAGAATATTTTAATTACGCAAATATAACGTCACTAGATGTAGAACGTTCGTTCTCTGCGTATAAATACATTTTTTCCTCGCGCCGCACTCGGTCTGTCGAAACAACTGTTGAAACATATCTAATGTTGCAGATATTTAACTGACATTATCCAATTTGCGATTTCACGGAGGACTCTTAAAATGGTAAGTGTTTGAGCACGCATTATTTTATTTTTATTTAACAACTACGCGAAAGTGTTTACGACAGCAAACATCTACACACAATAGCTCTAGCGGAACCCGAGGCCTAATCGAAACAACGCCGCTGCCCGTTGGCGCGCGTGGCCAACTCTAGTTATTACGTTACATATACAACAAATGTCGTTTTCAAACAAAACAAAAATTAGTGGCAATAAAAACACTTCAATGTGTGCATACATTCGCTTTACTTACCGAACATTTTTGATTGGTCAGCTTTTATTTTTTACACTGGGGTATTGATTTCAAAATATCTTCCATTGGCTGTGAGTGTCACACACACACTATTTATAATCCGCGGCCTTAGTCGCATGGGCCGCGGATTATAAATAGCGTGTCCGATTCTCTTTCGAAGACCGATTGTGCCCGGCTTAATCATGATGGATCTCTGTACATGTTATACAAAGTATAGATGTTCGTTTCCTTCCTTAAAATTACTTTCTTCATCTGATGTGATTGATGATTCAAAGAGAATGGTAGGCATTATTATCATTCTAAACCTAGATTTGCTTTGGATTTTTCCATTTTAAAGTCATTTCCTATTTTTCTAAATTTTTAGTCTAACGAGGGAACCTGTAGCCATGCAGATTATCGTTCGCCACTATGAGTGAATGTCGTAAGACGTACAATAATTACCAAATTTTAACCGAGAACAATTTTCTGTTAATGCTATAGTATCGAAGTACTGAAATTTGTTGACGTTTTATGATTATAATATACTGTTCTTCGCAGGTGACAAATTCCGATTAGTACTGGCAACAACGCTGCGCGAAGATGGATATCCCGATTCCGGTGATTGGAATCCAGCCGGCCTAGAGACCGAGGGATCCAGGGCGGATAGTTTCGAGTACGTTATGTCTGGAAAGGTGTATCGCATTGAAGGAGACGAAGCGGCTGCGGAACAATCGAGCAGGCTGTAAGTTATAGATTCTTTCTGTCAGTTCCTTATTTCTTACACGTTCGTTTTGCTTTTCGTATCACGTTATTTACTTTGATTTAGAACTCTTTCATTATAATCCATGTACATACATCGCATATACGATACATATTAGTAGCTATAAATGTATAGTGGAAAGTCGAGGTTCTGGCGTCGTTTCCGGGATGTGAATCGTTACCGAGCGACATAAAAATTGCACTCTGTGATCATCTCTCTTTGATTGATGACCCGTGCTGAGCGGAAATTGTAAATTTTGTGCACATTCGATGGATAAAATGCACCGACCGTCTGTAATTTGTTCCACGCCTACCTTTACGATCCATATAATCTAATGTCTGAGCACATGACCCAGTTGTGTTGCCAGGTGAACTAATACCGTTTCCCAGAAAAGTTTTAACGTTAATTAGCTCGATAATTTCTTTATGTTAGTATTTAAATAATTGCTTCGTAGAAAAATTTTAATTCTAATAATGTAAAAATGTGTGGCAGATGTAAACGTTATTTTAAATTAAACGCGTAGTCGTAGATTGAGTAAAATATTTAAAAAAAGAGAGAATAATTACTCTGTCCTCGAATTGGGGACTTTTTTCGCAACAGGCTGGGCACTCGGGGGGTAAACCTAATTCGAGTATACTGAATCCAATTGTGCTAACCGTTATTAAAAGTTAGCTCATGTTTTCAAGCAATTTCAATATAAACATTTTATGCCTAAAGACCCCAAAAAACGTAATTTTTTATCATTTTTTGACCATTTATTGAATTTAAATCGATGGAAATCGATCGAATAGACATCATATCGACGAATACACATCGAATAGAAACTATTTGAAAAAAATTGAATCGATTCAGTCGATTTTTCATAATTTTTTTGCAAAAAGAAAACATTTTTGTACCAATGTTCGAGCCTCGCCTTCACTTAATGAAAACGCTCGCCATGCCCATCGGATTCGTTTGGTGAGATTGTTGGGCGAATATTTCTAGATAGGAATGCAAAAACGATGGAATTTTTAATGACATTCGAGCATTTAAACGGTGAAAAGCAGTGAGCGTGTCTTCAAAGTAGTATGCGCCAATTTTCGGATCGATGAATTCCGAGAACATTGTCAATAACCGCTTTCACATAATCCCATGCTACAACCTCCATGGCAATGAGTGCATTTTCAAATCCTTTATCTCTCATTAAACGACGAATGTCCGGTCCATTAAATATTCCTGTAAAATAAATATAGTACAAAATGAAATTTCAATAGATCAACATTCAGATTCAGACATCTACCTTCTTTTTTATGTTCGTCCCACTTAACCCTGGAAAAATACGACGCAATTCGTTGAATGCATTTCCTTCTGGGTTCAATGCTTTTTGAAATTTTTACCAATTTCTAGTTTGATGTGGAGCGGTGGTAACAAAACCTTTTTGTTCGGCGCAAGTGAAATTTCAATAATGTTGTTTTGTCGCAATCTAAATTCCTCACGTAAAGACATGTAGCTTTAATATATAAATGTTAACACTTTGACTTCTGAAAACAGACTGATCGTTCAGCGGTTAACAGCGCCGCTTATATACCTATTTGACCAAATGGCAGTGACGGGTATGGAAGTTTCTAGAAGGTACACGAATGGTCCATGGAAGGTTCTCGAAGGTTCCAAAAAGCTCTTCGGCCATTGATCAGATTTTCTAGAAACTTCCAGAATGTTCCGGAAGGTTCTTTGGGCTTAACATTTTTAAAATGAAATTGCCCGAGAAGAGCGAGCTAACTTTTAAAAACGGTTGGCACCATTGGATTTAGTGTACTCGAATTAGGTTTACCCCCCGGGTGCCCAGCTTGTTGCATTTTGCAACCAGCACAGTGTTATCTTTATTATAGTGGTACCTACTGGAAGACACTTTACCATTCTGTTATATTGCATATTATGATGTTACACGCCGACATAAATTATTTTATTAAGTATTTAGTTTCTTTAAAATTTCTTCTTTGTAATTAGGTAAGAACGCACAAAGTATAATTACATGCAAAATTATCTTATGAAATTTATTTTTGCAAAATAATTTAGAATTCCTGAAAGAACGTTTTGGCGATGTACCCTAAAAACAAAATATTTCGAAACGCAAATGTTGAAATTAGAGCAAGCAATTACAACATTAAATAACATTTTAAGTAAACTGAAGAATATTTCTGATAATTTCGGTGCTTCTTTAAGTAAAAAAATAGATGCGATTTTTGCTCGGAATCTTGATTTTGTAACATTAAAAAGTCTCTACCGTGAGACGAATGAATACGATTTTAACTACCGTATTCGCAAATCTTATTTTAAATATGTTCCTCTCACTAGCTGCGATGCGAAGGAGAAGTTTCTCTATATTTAAAGATACATCTACCAGCACTCATACAAGTGTAACAACAAAAAATTTAAATTACATAATAATCAATACGTCTAACGTCACAATATACAGCGTGTCCATCTAGTGCATGAATGATAATTCCCTTCCTGAGCAATTTAGAGAAAAGATCTTAATAAAAAATATTCGGAGACAAATACTGCACAACTTAAAATTATATCCTAGTATACAGGGTGTTCAGTAAATTTTTCCGCGATCTGATAGAGAAACTGTAATAGAATTTTTTTTTATAAACATTTCTCTATACCTAAAATGTGTCGTGCTTTAGTAAATTCAATATGAAGCTTTGCAACACTTACAATTAGTTTTGTCAACTACTCGCATCTATCTTCAGACTCTGTAGGAAGACTTGGAAACATTGCATCAACCGGTGCTTTTCTACTAAAAATGATATGTTCTTGTTTGGAGTCTGAAATAAAAAGAATTACATAAATAAAATTAGGTGATTAAAATGTAATCAATTAAAATATTTTTTTAACCAATGGCGATTGTATGCGATATTTTTTTTTTCATTGTCGTATAGTTAAATAACTGCGCTACAAGGAACAAAAATGATTTTTACCCGGAAACGCCCTGAAGTATAACAAATTTACCAAGTGTTGGTTTAGTAGTATACTTTACATACTTTGTAAATATACACAAATTTATCACGCAATTGTATCCTAAAGTATAATACTGAACTTACCTTCAGGTATAGGATCCATTGACGTAAGAATTGTTACCGTTGTTATACTCAACTTTCGACTGAGCTGGGTCATTAGACAGATTATCGCCTTGTAAGCCGGCTTAATGGTTAGGCGAGAAAAAACTCGCTTAAATTCATTTTTGGGGTTTTCGCCAGGTTTTTGGGAATTTGCCCCACTATGCGTCGATCTGCCCCATACCAATGAACAACGTCGATATCCGAGATACAACTGATAACGGCTCCTATCCTATTTCATGCCCAATGTGGCTCTACTAAAAATTACTTCATCCCTACTGCCGTGCCACATTGTACTTATCATTTAATGGGGATCTTGGCTATGACGGATCAGTTTTGTTAGTCCCTTGAAGTTTAGTCTAACCGGATACCATTGTATATTTCTAAGTATGAAATTATTTAATAGTATTAAAATTACACCAATAATTACAAAATCTGTTTCCAATACTACCTCTGTCTTCCGTTTTAAAAATAATACTAATAAAAATGGTACCTAACTATTTTATATTCCCAAAGTAGCAAACATTGTTGACCATGAAAATTTAAGGTCTCCCAGCAAACACTTGACATTTTTTAGAATTTTAGAATGTATCTGTTACCGTTACTTTGATAAACGGGGGTAGTATGCATAATAACCGGGTATTATACATAACACCAAGCGCTCCTCATTAATGTGATAAATATTTTATATTTTAAAGAATTAATCACATCCTCTGGTTAATATGATAAATGTCACACTTATGCAGGTTTGAACCTATCCGTGTGCAAGTTTCAACCTGTCTTAGTAGCTCGTGGCATCGGTTTGCTTGCTTTCATGACAGTCGAGGTTGAGTGCAGATGCCTTGTGTTATCTTGATATGGATACCGGTCGTTTTAACACAATTGAGGCCCGTTCTAATGAAAGTTTATTGAATGCTTTTAAGAATAAGAAGGAAAATAGTGGGATGATGAGTGAAGAAGGCTGCCAGAATTTAATTGAGAAAGTGCGAGTGTCAAAATTTAAAACCAGTGACAAAAACCCTGAGGATTATCAACGATTGAAGCGGTACGACATTATGAAGTTGGGTGATAGTGAAAAATTAATATACCCTGTGAGTGACCAGTCATCAGTCGGTATTATGTGCATACAGAGCAGATCCTCATCATAATTCATGAGACACGCTTGGCAATTGGATATGGAGGACGAACAAGAATTTTGAATCAGCTGCAGAACAAATACAAAAAAATCACTCAAGAACAGGTAAAAATGTACTTGACATTATGTGAAATCTGTGAATAGAAAAAAGTGGCAAAAAAAGGACATGTAGTGCGTCCCATGATTTTTAAGGAGATAAACTCAAGATGTCAGGTTGATTTAATTGACATGCAGAGTCAGCCTGACTATGACTACAAATTCATCCTCGTTTACTAGGATCATGTTACGAAATTTGTACAATTGCGGCCTTTGAAAAGTAAAAGACCAGAGAAAGTTGCGCATAACCTGCTTAATATTTTCAAAATTTTGGGCGATCCTAGCATGCTACAAAGTGACAATGTCCATGAATTCTGCAATCACATCATTCAAGAAGTATGCGAAATGTGGAGTGAATTGAAGATAGTTCATGGAAAGCCGAGACATAGCCAGTCGCAAGGCTCTGGAGCGCGCAAATTAGGACATTGAAAACATCCTGACGACTTGGACGAAAACAAACCAAACTCCACATTGGTCGGAGGGTCTGAGATTTATTCAATTCATGAAGAATAGAGTCCATCATGAAGGCATAAATTGCAGCCCATATGAGGCCATGTTTGGGGTTCCAGCAAAAATCGGTCTTACAACATCATCACTTTCTACTGATGTCATCAGAAACCTGGAACCTAAAAAAGGTCTGGAAACCTTAACCGACTCTTCTTCAGGCACTTTAGTACGAGATGAAGATGGACAAAGAATGGTGGCGAAGAAGATGAGGAAGTAACATAGAATGGTGAAAAGAAAGATGAACAAACAAGGGACTGTAGAGGACATTTCGAGAGAAAATATGATTTCAGACAAAGTCAACATTATTAAAAAGAAGAGGGAAGTTGCCATAAGTGCATTATAGTGCCAGACACAAAAGATGAGGCTAATGTCTGAATCGAAGTTTCCAAGAAGCAAGATTAGAGATACTGTAAAAATACGGGTTCCTAATGTCGACAGGGGTAGAAATTACTCCAGCAACATTCTTTGGGTCATTCTGCAGATGGATGCTGATGGCAAGATGTATGAGATTGGCACTAAGGAAGGACGATTGGCTCAAAAGTATTCTAGGAACCAGTTTGTCATTTGTAAGGAGAATTTCATTTCACAAGAGGAAGTTCCAAGTGTTATTGTGATTCTTCGTGAGTGTGCCAGGAAATTAAGGCACAAGAGATGTAACTGCAAGGGAAAATGCCTTTCAGGAAAATGTAGCTGCAAGAAGCATGGGTTACTCTGTAATTCGAAATGTCCATGACAGTTTGCCATGTTCTAACAAGTAGAAAGAAGGTTGTTTGTTTACAAATGGTAAGAATAAAACATTTTTTAATTGAATAAAACATTGTCTTTTTATTTCACAAGCATTGATGAAAATGCCGTACTTCCTAAATATTGTAATTTATCACTTCAGCCTAGAGGATTTGGGTTGTATGTAAAATAACCGGTTAAAATAATAAATTGCATACATATTACATTAACCACCTTTATTGGTTATTTTGTATAATACTCGGTTATTATGCATACCAACACATTTATCAAAGTAGCGGTAACATATCTAAAGTTAGATTATTATTTATAGATAATGTGAAAGCCCAAAAACATTTTTAACATCAGTTCTAAACAGTGGCTGAACAGTGGGAGAGTGGAGTTTTATAATTTTTTAGCCAACTCCTATTTGCAAAAAAGAATTCATTTGCATATTAAAACGCTAACTATCTCACGTCATATGGTGCGAGAATGCTATTTTTACAGCACTTTGTATATTATCTTTATAAAAGGTTGCGTATAAACCGCGAATTGTTTTTCTTTATCCTTATTAACCGCAACCTTCCAAGTTTGTAATCAAGAAATATGTTAAAGATGTGGCTTGCAATGCTATATTTGTACATCCTATTTAAAACAGAATACTTGCTAACCAGCGCTAAAGTGTAGTGAATCCGCTAGACTTGTTATGTAAATACTTCACAATAGATATTGCATTTGAATAGAGGATGTTTAACTAACATCTACAGCATTTGAATTGTAAGGCTGTGTTGTATGTATATAAAACGTAAAATAGTATTAAGTTATGTGTGAGTAAACAGTATTTGCTTAGAAGGATGTGCAAAATTTTCGTGGTTCTGATAAATCTACAGCACGTAATTATGGTTATGCGAAGCAGCTTAAGGCAAATCAACCTCATCATTCGCATTAGTAATTGTTAAATTATTTTACACTGTACAGGATGATTCAAATTCGATGTAAACAGCCGGTAAATGTACTTTGCAGTGGAGATGTATATACGCAGGGAAACGTTTACTTGTATCAAGACTGTCCGTCTCAATTCAAGACAATTACTGTTTCAATTATCCACAATAAATAACTGTTTTAAATCAAAAAAAATATTTTCTTAGCGTTTCTTTCTCCGCTTAAGAGAAGAATACATTTGTAATGAAATAAAAAATAAAAAAAAGCGATTCTTAGTACAGTAGACTTGCGGTAACGTGAACATCCGATATTGTGAACAGCGCGGTAGCATAAACACTTATTTTGTTAACATTAACTACCTTATAGCGTGAACAGCAAAAAATGTTGCCGTTCGCTAACGTGAACGCGATGCTTAAATTTATCTGATTCATTTAATTATTTGTTCGTAATCCGTGAAACATACAGCAATAGATAAGTTGTGCTGCATTTGCCCAATCGTTTAACGATATTTTGGTGTGATTCCCCGAATGGTGTATTTCTTTGCAATACGGGAAATGTAACCGTTAACCAATAGTTTGTGTTTGGCTGATGAGTGTGCGCGATCCTCTAACGAATTTTGTAATTCCCCGAGTTATATGTATATTTCATTCAATACGTGAGATATAACCATAGCCTTTTGACCGCTGCGTTTAGTTGATCGCGCAATAATTTTTTATAGTCAGTATGTCTAAATTGCGCCCAAACTTTTTGTCTCTACACGAAGGCACACGGGGCATATTTTCAATGCAAGACATAATTGTCTCTTTTATATCTTCACCGTTCTTCCATACATCCTTTATATTCTTCATTAATATTTCCTTTGTAGGGTTTTCTCTTTCATATACCTTACTTTTTAGTCGATTCCATACGTTCTCGATGGGATTGAGGTCCGGTGAATTTCCGGGACAACGTAAAAGAGGTATGTGATTGTCTTCAAAGAGTTTCTTAACCTTTTTTGCCACATGACAAGGAGCATTACCGTGCATAAATAGACGCCCTATCGGTATGCGACGTCCTGGCTTAAAATACGGTAATAACGTGTTTTTTAACACATTTATGTACTGCTCTTGACGCATTGTACCTTCTACAAAATACAAAGGGCCGGGTCCGTCTCCACTAATCACTCCCCAAATCATTACCTGCGGAGGGTGCTTTACAGTTCGAAGAACCGTGGACTCTGTGAGACGTTCGCCAGGTCGTCTACGAACAAATTGTGCTCGCTGCACTAACACACAGAGCGAGCACTCGTCACTAAAGAAAACCTATTAAATAATGCAAACATTAATTCAGTAAAAATCATGTTGTTAGGTTATTCACCTTTTTCCAATTCTCGTCTGTGAAATGTCGATATTCTCTTGTAGAGTTGAGACGAGCAGATTTCATTTTTTCTGTTAATCGCGGCTTTTTTACAGGTCTTCGGCCCATTAGGCGATTTTCGCGCAATCGACGCCTGACAGCTCTGTTCGAAATCTCTATTCCTTTCTCTTGTAAATTTTTTTGAATCATTTTAATTGTAGCAAATCTATTGCTCAAAGCCTGATGAACAATTTCACGGTCAGATCTCTTCGAAGTTTTTCTTTTCCGACCGCACTTTGCCCGTCTTTGTGTCGATGTGCTAGCTCCTTCGTTTAAGTTTTTAGCTAAACGCGATACAGAAGAAGGAGATACTTTCTGTAGTTTTGCAATTTCTCGTTGTGAATGTTTGTTTGATTGTAGAAGAGCTGTATAGCGGCTTTTTGTTTACTTGTTAAATCCTTCCCGGCCAGGTACTGTAAAATATAAAAGGGAGAATAATTTTCTTTTTATTAACCTCACTCCCAGTACATTGAACACCCCCGATTTCACGAACAAGCCCTTGTACTATTCTGTTCACGTTATCGCGAGTCTACTGTATAAGTAAATAGCCATTATAACTCAAAACAATACTTTCTTAAGAGTGATAAATAGTCTTCTTCATTCCAGAAAGCGTTTAGGCCATATTGCTCTTACATCTCTCAGTTTGTGCCACTAATCTTCAAAAACAGCAATTGAAATACTTTCTGGCGCCACGTAGTGCCAGTAGTTATAGTCATGCCGTCCTAGTAGCGAATATAGAAACCGGAATATAGATGCCATACTTACCCATGCAATGATATAACCTTCAATGTACGACGTTCCATAAACCTTTTCAAAAGATACCGGTTATTGTAATTTTTTTTTCTTTTTATTACTATTTACCACATGTACTAATTTAACTATATTGTAGTGGGATGTTCGACGTGAAGAGCGTACGTTTAAATGTTACTAAATTCACATTAATCAGTTCAATATCAAAATTCGTTAAATATTAGATTTTAACAGAACAAATGACGTAATTTGAATTATTCTGGATCAGTATTCGAGTTCTGACATTCTGCTTATTTATATTATTAATCTGTTATTCTTAAAAAAGACTCAGTTAATGTTACGTTACAGGGAATAATCAAAATTCCGAGTTATTTTAAGTTACTTACATTTTTAAAACATTATTTGTAAAAATGACACGAACTCACACAAGAAACGCACTGTATTTGGAAAACAACCATCAAAATCCCTTACGTCACCTGGGGCACCGAATTCGATCTTCAAAATATCAAAATTAAATATCAAGTTGTTAGATTGGCAATGCTAGGACAGCCGATAAACAAGAAGTTAGTTACGTAAACATTCTGACAGAAAACAAACACTTTCCGGCAGAAAAATCTAGAAATTGCATTTTAAAAGCTAAACGTTGCCGAAATTATTAAGTTTAAAGTATTGAAAAACTGTAAAAGTGAAATAGAAACAGTTACAAATAATAATGAAGAGTATTTAATCAAGCAAACACAATTTTAAAAAGCAATTAAGAAAAATTTCATCGAGAAGACATCGAAGGGGTTTTAGAAGAGGATATTGGATATTGATACTGCTGAAAAAAGAAAACTAGCACTCATTAGAAGAAGGAATGCTACTCTTTAGAAAAGAGAAAGAATTATTTTGTTTGTTTTTTAAAGTATAAAAATTCAATATAGCATTCTTTTAGAATGAAAAAGTTGCTACCAACATCTCGGACAACGTCATCTTGAATTGTAGTTTGTTGTCAGTTGTAAATGTATGTAATTAAACCAAATAACTAATACATAAAACGTTTTTTTCATATCTTTTTTAATTACGAAGTTATTTTATTTTCAGGAAAATAGCGATTTTCAGTTTTTTCTCAGTAGCTTTTGATACTTCTCAGCGGAATCTCGATTGACACATAAAACTATACAACTTTCCCAATTCAAATAAATCTCTGCAGTTGATAATAAAAAAGATATCAATGGTAGCCTACTAAATCTAGGACGTACTGTATTCACCTGCTGTTTACATCGAATTAGGATCAGTTTGTACATGATTATGAAAGCTTCTGTAAGATTGCAACCTCAGTAGGAATCTCATAATTACATAATTTTTTGGAGCGTATTTATGAACTTTTCTGTATGTAGTATTAACAGTTTTGAAGATGTGTTTGACCAATATAATATCTACTTCATTAGTACGATGATTAAAACTGATTCCGGCGCCCCTGACAATGCGATCATTGCTGTGCAAAACCAACATTCGACAAGAGTGAAAAAACCAAGAAATTTCGTCGTTGTACGAGACCAGCATTTGAAATTATTCAATGTCAAATTCAGATTTCAATGGAACTAGGTAGAAATGTAAAGCATCCTAAAGTGTGCACTTTAAGGTGTTCCTTACTTCTCAAAGTCAAAAAATTTTGAATAAATCGATAAAAATAAGAGGATATCCCCTCTTATTTTTATCGATTTATAACAAAACATTGGTAAATCAATTTTTATAAAGTTCGGAGTACCGTAAACCGTGCTGTATTTCGTCGAAACACATCTGTAAAGCCGCACGTTTATTACATATATGCATCAATTGTTGGTTATTTTTAAATAGTGCAAGATGTGTTTGTTTTATTCTTTCAAGACGGAAAGAAAAAAAAGATACAAGAGTTGTAGAAGTATTCCTCCTAGAGCTATGCACCAATCCCAACGATGGCAAGGATCGTTAAGAATATTCCTACTAAGTTCTTAATGGAAGTTGACTAACAAAAACAAAAAACATTGAAGGATTTGTTCTTGTTTATTGTTACAACCTTTATCCAGCCGTGGCTTGAATCCGCTTTAGCAGTTCAAGCACCCTGCTGAGATTTATGCTTTTAAATCCATAAAGTAGTACAAAAACTGTAGAAGAGTGTCTCCAAAATAGCTTTGAATATTTTCTGCAAGCACTTGCAGCATTTTGTTACATGATCATGTTGACGAAGATTAAAGATGGTGACAAATTTAACCAAAGAAAATGTATTAAACTCTAGAAAATTCTTTCACTTTGGAGAATAACATGAATAATTTTGTTTCAATTTGTTCTACTGTCTAGAAATGAATAACACTTTTCTATGGTAGTTTCTTTCTTCATGGAAGAATAATATCTCGCTTCTTAAAGCCAAAGAGAATCTGTATTACCTGTAAATAATGCAGGTCGAAGAGCTGTAGAGAGGGAATTACATTCGGTACGCAAAAAATTAACTTAAAGGAATACCTGATTGTTATGTTTAGACGTTAAGTAGCAAGAATTTGAATAATTTTGACAGATTGTTAGGAATATTAAAATTTTTACGTTGAATGTACAAGGGCGTATTGAAAACTAATGCGTCCATGGCTATAACTTTATTAGTAATAGATATATTGTTTACATACAAGTGTGAAATGAGTATAAACTGCCCTTTACCCACTGATATACTCATTTTCCCACATAATCGCAGTTGACAGCAATACATTTACGCCAACGTACTACGAGTTGCGCAAATCCGTCACGGAAAAAGTCTTCGCACGGCATCATTTCCGCACCTCAGTTGTCACCTTTGCATCCGAAGAGAAACACTTGCCCTTGGGATGTTCCTTAAGCTTCGGAAAGAGGAAAAAGTCACAAGGTGCAAGATCTGGGCTATAAGGTGGATGAGGTAAAACGTCATGAAACTCAAACTTCTCCAGTGCTATACGCGTTCTCTGACTTGCGTGAGGCCGAGCGTTGTCATGATGCAGAATTGGCACTTTGTCTGGACGAACCCTACACAGCCGTCGCTTCAGATTTGTTAGGGTGTTAACATATTCTTCGGAGTTGACAGTACACCCACGCTCCAAAAATTCAATATGAACGATGTCATCGTAATGATGTGCCCACGACTCGTCGCCGGTCACAATTCTGTGGAGAAAAGCATCACCTTCTGCCTCATCGAGTCAAAAGTTGTTCGCAAATTTGTTTTCGATTGGCTTTCATTTCACCAGTAAGCATTCGGGGCACCCAACGTGCGCATATTCTCCTGTACTTCAGCACATTGCAGATAGTGTGATGTACTCTTTCTTGTGAAATACCCACCCTATTGGCAATATCAGTTTGTTTACACCGTCAATTCTCACGAACCAGTTCATCCACGAGAGTCACCTGCTTTTCACCACACGCAGACACTGGTCGGCCATTGCGTGCCTGATCTTGGAGATCCGTTTTAGCAGGATTTTCGTCTTTCACAGTCCTTACCCACCTCCTAACAGTACTCGCATCAACACACGCATCACGGTGCACGGTACTCAACCTTCGATGGATGTCAATGTTGCTGAGAATCTCCACTAGGGAGACTTATGTATCAAGAGTTAAGGTAAATGGCAAACCACTTTTGACACTGTCTGGCCCATCATTATAAAAGTTATGGCAATGGAGGCATTAGTTATCAAAACGCTCTCGTAATTCTTAAATAAGCTGAATTGCGTTATACTAACGGGTGGAACGAAAGTTTTTGGACAAAATTTGTTGATCGGATATGTATTTGAGAAATAAATTTGAAGAGTGCCAAGTGATACCGTGGTTACGTTGTTTATTTACGTCACGTGTCATTTTTTCTTCAAGTTCCAAAATGTCTTTACAAATTAGAATTACGAAAGAATATTTATAATTCAGTTGGCAGAATGCCTAAATGGCAAATTCTACGCTTATTTGCGGACGAAAATATTTCCCGAACTACCGTACATCAAACAATTCGAGAATGCGAGGAAGGTATACTTGTCAAAACCTACCGAAAAGTGGTCGGCCAAGATTTAGCTGCATCCAGGGCCCAAGAAAGGCTTTTAGTCTTTGCTGAAAATCGTGTTGGAGGGTCTACTCGTAAACTTGTAGCCGTTTTCACGTTTCTCACACCACTATTCGATAAATTTAAAAAAACAACGTAAAATACAGGGAAACACAAAAGCGCACCCAAGCTCAGTGCCGATTTTTGAGAGATACTCATGTTGCTGGAAACAAAATTATCATTAGGGATGATGAAAAATATTTTCCACTTTCTCAAAACAAAAACCAAATTACCAAAAAAGTGTTAGCTTGGTGCGTTATTTCGGGGAAGCAGTAACCGCCAATCTTTACTGTGAACATTGCTTGCCGAAATTGGCTGACTTTATCAATCTGCACCATCAAAATGACGAAATTATGTTCTGGCCATGCTTAGCTTTAAATCATGACGCCCGGGAAACAACACAATGGTTGAAAGCTAACAACATACTTTTTGTACCTTGCGCGTATAATACGCCAAACGTGCCTCAAGTTAGGCTTATTAAAAAATTTTGGTCTTTATTGACTGAGAAGGTTTATGAGAATGGTTGGGAGGTTCAAAACTAGGGATCAGTTAAGCAACAGGGTCCGAATTAAACTCTGAGAAATTAACACTGAATCTTGTCAACGCCTTATGGGAGGCGTCCGAACAAAATTAGGTCAAATTGAAATATTTGGACTATTGAATGTTATGTAGGTTGTATTTAAAAAGTTTCAACCTTGTTAATTAATGTGTAAAAAGTTGAGTTAATTAAAGTTTTTCTACAGCGTAAAATTTTGTTTTAAAGAAAGTCCCAAAACTTAATACTTCTTAATCAGAATTAAAAGGATTATTTTAAACCATTTATTCTAATTAAAACGGAGAATTAATATTTTGGAGCAAACTGTTATACGAAAGCGATTCATAAAGTAAGTTCTGTTTGGTTATTAACAAAAAAACACCAATACATGAAGAGGGTTTTATTATATTTAACTTAAAGTTACTACTTTCAGCTCTTTTTCTACATAGTTGCCATTAAAAGTGAGAGATTTGTCAGAGCGATGAACCAGTTTTTTAATGTCCTCCTCATAGAACTCTGCCGCCTGTGGATTAAGCCATGCTGTAACACTGTCCTGCAGCTCTTCATCGCTCTCAAACCGTTGTGATCCAAGGCATTTCTTCATGTTAGGGAAGAGATGGTAATTGCTAGAAGCCAAATCAGGGTTGTATGGAGGATGCTTAAACACTTCTCACTTAAAACTGTCCAGTAGGCCTACCGGTGAGCGGCGGTGTGCGGGCGGGCGTTTTCATGAAGAAAAACAGTGCCCGAACTCAATCCACGTCGCTTGTTCTGAAAAGCTCTTTTGAGCTTCTTCAAAGTTTCACAGTAGACTTCAGCGTTTGTTGTGGTCCCTCGTTCCATAAAGTCTACAAGAAGGACGCCTTTGTTGTCCCATGACTTTTCTCGTCGAAAATGTTTGACGGCACTTTAAAGGTTCCCTCGTAGACGAGTTAGAGCGACCCCACTGCATTGACTGTCTTTTCGTCTCAATGTTGAGATAGGCGACACAAGTCTCATCACCTGTTACGATATGCCTGAGGAAATCTCCACCTTCAACATCGTAGCATGTCAGAAAAGTTAGCGCCGATCCCATTCTCTTTGTTTTATGGTCTTCGGTATGAAGTTTTGGTACCCACCGTGCACAAAATTTGTAGTAACCTAAATGTTCAGTAACAACCTCGTACAAAACTGTACGTGAAATTTGAGGGAAAAATGCACTCAGTTCTGTGATTGTAAATCGCCGATTTTCACGAATTTTCTCTTCCACATTACCCAAAAGTTCGTCCGTCACAACAGTTGGTATTCCACATCGTTCTTCATCATGGACATTAGTTCATCCTTCTCAAAACATACGGCACCATCTTCTAACCATACTATCACTCATGACGTTTTTACCATAAACGGAACAAAGTTCACGATGAATCTAAGTAGCCTTCATGTTCTTTGCACACAGAAATCGGATAATAGCACGCAGTTCACAGTCGGTGGGATTTCCAATTGCAGCAGCCATTTTAAACGACTAAAATAGCACGAAAGAACGATTCTCTCACTAGCACTGTCAGACTTACATTGAACCAGACTACACCGTAGCGCTACGATCGCGCTGATATCCCCACTCCTCTGCTCACTAGGCGGAAACGGAACTTACTTTACGAATTGCCCTCGTACTTTCACATTACTTTTGTAGGTACATTGTATATACTTTGTTTTTCTTTTTCTTGACCTTGGTATAATTATTTGAGTATTAGTTGTTGGATTTTAGGTCTTTATGAGAGGAGGTTTGGATATGGAAAAATTGGAAACTAAAATTCTAAAGAATATAATACCTTAAATTTATTTTTTTTTAAGGATATGTTGACGACTGTATCTTAGCAATATCATTAGATAAACAAAAAGACGACTCATTCCACTCTCGATTGCAAATTCACGGTTGAGAATGAAACATTAATATCAACTTTTAGAATATTTTGTTAATTGGGAAAAATCAAACTATTCATACAAATTGGTTTTTAAAATTTCGCATTTAGAAAGACATTTAAACTTTAATTCTATTACACTCAAAAATATAAGATTTGTATTGTAAACAATTTAGTTGATCGGAGTTATACTTTCTCTGAAAGGAAAAACTTTCAAGAAAAATTAATAAAAAGTAATGGAATGTTAATAAACAACTATCCGACAACATTTATTAACAAATACACAAAAACAAAGTTATATAAAATTGAAAATACAACAGAAAATGCTTGTGAAAAAGGAACTCCGGAAATACCAAAAAAACAGCATTACAGTAACATACAATCCTAAGCTATCGGAAGTAATTTATAATGTCCCAAAACCCTTTGATTTAACAGTTGCCCACAAACAATAACAATAGGTTCTTTACCCAAACCAAACAAAAGGTAGAATATCTAACCAAACACACGTTATTTACAGATTAGACTGCAACAACTGTGATGGGACGGATGTATATAGTACAAACCCAACAATGCACACAAAAGAATTTACGCTCATAATAATTGTAGCATTAAGGTTCTTTTCTAATACAGACCTCGTGCTTAGTGCACGGTCTATGATTCTTTCCGATTAAAGTTGATGCGCAGACATTATTAAAACGTATACGGTAGCAAGAGTTCGTCTATATATGTTTTCCAGGAAACATAAATTATGTTATCTATCGCAAGAAAATAATACTGCTAGTAATTACCTATAAAACCACAAAAATAATAAAACTTATTGAAAACATCACATAGGTATTTCGATTTTATATTTTTATCATTTCTATAGGTAAATAATTATTATTGTTATTGTACACTATCGATTATTAGATATCACAACACAACTTACAAGATTGATTTTGATTTAGCTAATTCTTGTAGTTCATCCGTTTTTTATTTGAGTTTTTAATTACATGGGATTTAGGTTCATGTAGGTATATCTGTAGGTATTATATTAGCAATCGAAATTAACGTTGGCCACATCCATTGTTGTAAAGGAATCATGCTAAAGAGGCCCCCTGTCTGAGACGAAACGTAAAATGAAGTTTAGTTGTTTAGACTTGAACAAGCCTCACAAAGTTGAAAACCTAAAATGATTTTGATATTTTTATAAATATAAAACTTACGAACACTTTGATCAACAATAACAAGTAAATACATACCTAAATAAATAATAAATTAACTCGGCCATTAATTATTGATTTAAAAAATAAACGTTTGTTTCTTGTAAATGCATAAAAAAGTAAAAGTACCATTTACTCTGGCCGAGCAAAATATAAATCTCTAAAAAAGATCTTGTATAATCTAATTATTGCTTATCTAAATTTTAAACTTAAATTAGTCTGTAGTAGTGTATTATACTTACTGAATTGTGGCAAATCTTTTCTTTTAAAACATCACAATAAGCCGCTAGATAGCTAGGTTCTGTCCATGTAATAAATGTCACCTTAGAAATGATTTATTACATTTATTCTATCCGACTTATATTTACATCATGAAGGTTCAATTTCTCAAAATGTGTTATTACTAGTCTGGGCAAACAGCGGTAACAGTCAGTGTAGTAGATATGTAGTGCGGAGTCGGCGATTATTTATTTCACGCGTTCACAGCGTCAGTACTAAATCGATGCTGTAAGCGAGTAGTTCTGTGTTTATGTAGGCTGTCGTAACTTATTTCGTAATTGTACGCTTATGTTTGCTTTAAAAATGTCGCAGTTAGGTACGTCGCGAAAACGACCAATGGCAGACATAGTTAAAAACTTTATAGCGGACATGCCGGATTTAATTTTTGATGGCGCTAAAATTCAATGTCAAGTTTGTAAAATCCCTTTAATGTGTTGGTCCAGAAGCCATTGTCAACGTCACATCGAAAACAAACAGCATTCTTCTGCTAAAAGTGGCATACGAGACCAAGAAAAATTTACATTTGATTTATGTGTTACTCTTATTTTATGTAATCTATCTTTTCGTTTACTAGACAAAGAAGCATTTGTCTCCTTCTGGAATAAATATGCGGACCATAAATTACCTAGTCGGGCATCGATACGAAATGTAGTGCCATTTGCTCGTGAACATATAGAAAAAAGAATGAAAACGGAATTGAAAGATAAAAAACTGTGGTTGTGTGTGGAAACAACAGATCGTCAAAAACATTCTGAGGTTAATGTAATGGTACGTACAATGGAACCACATCGACCGTCATCCTCCTTCTTACTTGCTTTCAAAAGAGTTTTAATTGTACTACCGATGAGATTTTAAAGGTGGTGTTAAACTCATTGAACAAATTTGAAGTTTGAGTTAAGCAACTTTTAATGTTTATGAGTGATGGTGCCGCAAGCATGCGTTCTTTGGGTCGATCTCTTAAAGAACACAGTGGTAACTTCTTACATGTAACGTGTAAAATCTATACTCTAAATCTTGCGGCACAAACGATTCCTACATGTTTTCCACTAGTAAATGCATTGTTTGCTAGTACAAAAGCAGTGTTTCTAAAGTCCCCGAAACGTACCCGACTATTTCACAAACTGTGTCCTGATTTAGCTGAACCACCACAGTCGATTGTTACACGTTGAGGAACATGGTTGCAGGCTGCGTTTTACTACAACAAATATTTTGATCAAGTAAAGAAGGTAGTTTTAAAATGCATTAAGAAAAGCCAGGAAATATTTCAAGATCGTCAGGTTAAAAGAGATTTACACTATTCACACAATTATTCACAACAATTACTTCGGACTAGCGGAGGGAATAGAAAAATTACAAAATGTTTCGATGTCGCTAGTGGATTTTGTTCAAATTGTGAATGATATTCACGCACAATTATGCGCTGTAGACGGCGAAACAAATTGGTGTGTAATACGAAAATTTGAGTGTTTTAGAGAAAGACTCCGATTTTCTTATATTAAGACAAATTTGTGAAGGTGCGTGTAAAGATGCATTAAGTTGTTTCAAAGATTATTTTAAATATGCAAATATAACATCGCTAGATGTCAAACGGTCGTTTTCGGCATTAAAAAACATTTATTCCGCACGTCGTACTCACTTGACTGAAACAGCTGTGGAAACATATCTAATGATTCAAATATTTAACAGATGTTACCCAGTTTGTGATTTCACGGAACACTTTTAAAACGGTGTGTTTCAGCACGTTTTATAATTTATTCCTTACCTTCTATTTTATGTGTAAACTTTTATGCGTTCGCCACGCCTCTGGCTGTTACCGCATATTTGCCCAGGTTAATCATGAAGGTTCAATTTCTCAAAATGTGTTATTACATGCGCCAAAAGATCTTAATTATTTCTTTATATGTTTTAATGAAATAAAATGTATTGAATTCTGAATCAAATCAAATTTACAATAGCACCGGTTTAATTTTTCATATCTTTCCAATTACATCGAAAATTAAAATCTAATAGCTTTTCATCTTAACATTTGAAGGGACATGAAGTTTTTAAATTAATTTTTTAGACGTAATTTTAATGGTTTCGTAAGAATAACCGGTGTCGTCGAGGTTCAAAGATTGTATTTTGGAAAAAAAATCAAAATCGTTCGGTTCATTTTTTTACCTAGCGTGGCACAGCCTGTACCACAGCCTGGTAGAGAATTCCCTTAAATTAAAAACATCAATGCAACTGCATTAGCGCATCATATCTTGGTTCACTATTTTAATTTTAACAATGAAAAAATATTGAAAACGGAAACTAATCACAACAAAATTGGTATTAAAGAAATGTTTAATATACAATAAAATTAGAACTCCATTAAGCATAGGGAAGATATTAACGCCTTTTTGTCTGCATCTTACATATATTTAGTATTTAGAAAATAGTAATATGTCCGTACAACACTTAATTTGTAATTGTACATATGTAAAAATTTTGACACTTTGCATAGTTTATCAATTTAGATATAATATTGCGTTAAAACATGCCTATCTCCTCTTCTTTTTGTTAAGTAAGATAAAGATAGCAGGTATTAAAAAGTACACTCAGCGGCAATTAACCGCCCAGCCTGGATTTCTTGAATTTTGTAGAAATCGTTAAACATTATGCAAATTTGATATAAGGTTTGTTGTAAGCAACCCTTTAGCAATAAAAACAAATGTAAAACGTTTTTTTAAAATTGTTTTATTAGACATTATCCCACAAAATTGTTACGACGAATAATTAACATTTTTAATTTAAAAAAAGGGACTATTGTTTGTTACATTTTTAAGTTTAATAATGGGTGTTACCCCCTCAGGCTTTAATGACTTCCTGAAGCCTGTTTGGAAGTCCATTCATTACATCTTGAATATCCACCTGAGGGATATTGTGCCACTCTTCTACCATAGCTGTCCCGAGCTCTCCTATGGTCCCTTGGTACCCTTGCCCGAACACGTCGCTGAAGGTTATCCCAAATGTGTTCAACGGGATTAAGGTCTGGACTGCGTGCCGACCATGGTAAAGTTTGAAGTCCGACCTCGTCAAGGTATTGAGTGACGGATCTAGCGACACGGCATCGTGCATTATCATGCATTAACCTGACATTTTCCCCTATAAATGGCACGAAAGGCATAACGTGATCTTGAAGAACTTCTCCAATGTACCTCCGAGCGTTCACACTGCCTCTATTGGAGACAACAAGTTCGGCCCTTAGATTCCTTTCTGCCAGTCTTCTTCTAATCGTACGTTCGCTGACATTAACATTTCTCACCTTAGCAAGAGCGATTTCTCAACACGCTACTGACAAGCGGTCGTCTAGGGCAGAAGTACACCGATGTCGACCTTGACCTGGCCTCCGTGTGTGTAGCCAGTCTCCCGAAATCGTCTGATGGCATCCCGCACAGTGGTTCGAGGTACGTCGAGTGTTCTAGCGATGCGACGTTGGCTATACCCAGCATCAGCTAAAGTCACAGCCCCAGCTACTCTAGTAGCGCCTAATGGCAAATTATTTGGTTAAAACCCACCAAAGATCCTAAGAAACTTTAATTGAATAACTTTGAATAACCGGAAATAAAGAGAACAGGAAATGCAATCACAGTCAAGCAACTGCAACAATATCAAATTACGACTAAATCACAAAAATGCTTTGGTGACACAAATTTAATAAATGAAACGAGGGAATGACTATTTCAATTACTGCTAAAGTACCCACTTGACAAGTAACTGTCACCGTTATATATATTACTTAACGTAAACAAACATTATGACAAAAAATATAGGTGGGCGATTAATTGTGCCGGTGAGTGTATATTGAAAACATAAATCCACATAGAGTTTCTATATTTATAAGCTTGCATTTACAATATGTCTGTTTACCCGATTGTCTGTTTGTCGTACATTTTGTGTTTAATTAGATAAAAATGTTTTTAAAAATCTACGTGACGTGATCTTCAGAACACGGCTACGTTAACTTTAAAGTAAAATAAATTAAATACTAAAGAAAACAAACAAAAAGGGGATGACAAGGTAAGATTAACGAAAAATATATAAATAAATTATAAATAATTAACTTTTAAAGCCTCTTTGTAGACAATGCTTGAAAAAGTTGACAAAGTACTCAATGAAATGTTGCAATGAAGTAAATATAAGAAAGAGAAACAGTTTCTCTTCTAATAGACATAAAACCCAAGGTACATTGTATTAGTTATTTGTTATTTTAAAATAACGGTTGCACAATAACAGGTTTAGCGTTATTTCGTAGTCTACAGTCCGACACGATAACGCATCATGATTCCACATGGCACATGTGCAACTGCTGATCTTGCAGCACGCTAAAATTTAAATTCTGAAGTTTTTTGTAATATAAATATTTTATTGCGTTTTTTTGCGGATAAATTATAAACTGGTTAATAGATTAAAATAAATTAAGTGATAAACTGTTCACTGTTGTACTATCAGATTCAATGCAATCATTGGTACAGCAGCGTTTAATTTCCATCATTTTGACTGATCCTACTGTTATTTTTCTTATATTTAATCTTAGTTAATCTTCGAAATGCGAGAACATCTATGTGCTTAAATGCTATATAATAAATATAATGGTTTTATTTTTAGTTTTTATAAGTAAATTTTTCATATAACATCGGTCTTTTATTTTACATTTGATAATTCCAATACATACAATTATTTTGAAAATATCTCCATAATAAACGTCCGACGTCCGACTCGATGTCGACTACCGTTCGAGAGGATATTTTTGTAGGTACGTGATAAGTTATTTTTCTAGGGGAGTTGTAACTGTTATCTGTAATAAACAGCAGCTTCGATCAGACAGTCGTAGCGCCACGCAGTTAAGTACGCCGCAACGGCGGTCGATGATATGTTCACAACAGTCCGAAAGCAACCGTGCTATACCTGTTATTTTCCCAGCGAGATAACAGTTGCAACCGTTATTGGATTCATACCGGCCGGTCGGAAACGACCCGAACGCTATAGTTGAATGTTGCACTGCGAGACTGCCACACGCAGCACTTTTCTTATCTAAACGTGAGAGAGTCATCAAAAGGAAGGATTATTCAAACCAATGATTCATTGAATTAGAGTTTTTCTTGAATTCTAAAAGGCATTGTTAATTTTTGTATTTATATATATTTATATTATACGAATGAATAGAGTTGCTTGTTCATTGAAACTGGGAATCGTAGTATATTAGCGCCAAGGTTGATTTTTTTTTGTTTTTTTCGAGTGCGATGGATTAACTACAAAGCAAATGCCTAAATAAATATTGTACGTACCCGATCGAATCGAAGATTTTCACACGGTATATCCCATTTAATCATATAGCGAAAAGTTGGTGTAGAGATGCTGGGATCCACCCTGTGTTGGCTGAAATTTGAGACAGTGAACACAGCTGGTGGTATCTCAGTGGCTTTACATCTTATCTCGTCGTTGCTGTCCATGTATCCACTGTACGAATTCCAATTTTGACGGCACAGTTGAATAATGAGGAAGTTCCAGCAACGGGGTCTAATTGGTTGTTAGGAGAAGACGTATTAAAATGTAATTGCTATGTAAAATAATCCCAGTACTTACATACTTATCCTTAGAATTTATTACGCCATTAATTACAATGTCATGCGTATTGAATGATATACAATTATATGTTCAAACCATTTATTAATGTATATATATGTCTTTGTATTGTGCTATCGGCGGAAACATGTGTACAGCCCTGAAGAACAGAAAAAGAGGAGTTTTGATTTTTAGGCCTTAAGATAATTAAAATTGTAAATTGTTTGTGAATCGTTAGCAAGTAATTATATTACTGTAAATACTTCCCATACAATTAAATAGTGAAAAATATGTTTTATGTGTTGGGAATGTTGCTATAAGTAATGTAAATATGTTTTTTGCTTACAATGCCTTAATATATTTCTATTATTATAAATAATAATTGTATCTAGTAACGTAAGTACTTCATTATTCGTAGAAATGTTAGAAATAGATTTTACATAGTTCTCAAGTTCATTCAAACGGAAATAAAAGAAAAGTTGACAACAGCCCCTTTTTGTCAAAAATGGTCATAAATAAAACGACGCAGTGTTTCTGCGTGCCATAGGCGTGCGCTTCCTTCAGTAAGTACAATACCAAAAAAAACAAGTAATAAATCGAATAATAATAACAGAATCAATCAAGAATTATAACATCTGAAAAGTTGTGAAACACTCAGTATCTTAAGCAGCGTTATCAAGTAGGTTGGCGGGCCGCATCGGAATTACCGAACATTAAAAGTAGACACCATTATTAGTATTATCATCCACTGGATAAGAGTCGTAAAAAGTTGATAGCATTAGATATGTTTCCACAGTTGTTTCGTTGAACGATGTTCGCCGTGGTGAAAAATGTGTCTACGAATGTAATACATGCATTATTAAAACACTCTTTGAATTCAGTTAATGGATTAGTCGATGCACCATCACAAATTTGTTTTAATGTGATAAAATCGGAATCTTTCTTTAACACACTCTCGAACATTTCTAAAACGGGATTATATTTTGCGTCATGTATAGTGCGTAGCAGTGTATGTACTTCGTCCACTATTTGCAGTGACTTCACTAACGACAACGCTCTATTTTGTAATTGTTGTATTGCGTCGTGTTATCCCTTATAATTGTTACGAATAGTTTGTAACTCTGTTTCAACGGAAATATCTTGAAATTTTGTCTGGCTCTACTTAATAGCTGCAGCTTCGACAGGATTGAATTGTAGACCGCAAGCACATAACACTTTTCACTATTTCTACCGGAGATTTACTCAATTTAAACGCTGGTGATGCTTTGTTTGAGCATTTGATAATATTCTGCTATAAACAATAATTCTGCGTTTAGATATATATCAACTAAGAATACTCACAACTAGTGAGATTATTTCCAAAAAATTCACATCTTGCACATGCACATGACGTATTAAAGTTTCAAAACAACTAAATCTATTATTTGCATATTCGTTTGAAATTGCTACAAGGTTATGGGAAAATAGTTCCAAATGTGATATCGAAAAGTTTTGTATAATTATAGAAAAATTAGGGCGCCTATATAATAGTTGTGAATATGGTTGTGTTCTCCCATTTGTTGCTGTTAGAATCGATTGACTATTATAAGCTAATTATTGTATAGTTTAATGTGATTTTTTAAGTTTAGTTTCGAAATTATTGTATAATACAATACTACTTATGTAATGTATTATTTCTAAATAAGTTATAAATTATGTACTTCTATGCCTTAGAGCTCTATATAGATAGCACCAAGTTAGGACGGTTAGGTCGCATATTGATATTTTTACGCTTTTTTAAAGTTTTAAACTGAAAACAAATAGAATCTTATGTAATGCATGTAAGAATTTTATTTCTTGCGTGTACCTCTTTGTTAAGATCTAGTAATAAAATAGTACAGCAATAGTAGAACAGAAATTTATTAAATTAAACGCCAGAGTAATTAGTCACACATTATAAAAGTTGTACCAAAAAATAAAATACTTATACATATCACAAGCGACGTAAGTGCAGTTTTGCGGGTGAGGATGTTGTTTGTAGACGAGGCGAAGTCACAAGTGTCAAAGTTGTCAATTTCTGTTATACAGTGGACCCATTTGAAATGGAAGCACCCTGTAGAACCTACATTTTACACTAAAGTGAAACCATTTGTTTTAATACATAGCGGGTCAAAAACTTTACTTCCACTTCAAATTTCCTGTTCGTCCAAATTTTTAAGGCATACTATGATTATTTTTCGAAGTCGAAAATCGCAATATTTTATTAACGATTTTTTAATTAAAAATCTGATTACACTTCTGAATTCAGAAGGTCCTAGAATCGTATTGATCAAAATTTCATTCAAATATATTTATTAATAGAGTAACCAAAACTTGCGGACTCGCATAGGCGTCGGTATTACGGGTTAATATAAGAATACGAAAAATTCATAAATAAACTTACTTGCTAATTATTCAACAAATTAGAGGCATCAGGATGTGAACTACTGTAAACTTGCATCATTGCATATGTTTCCATAGTTACTTCTTTAAACCTTGTGCGTCGACAAGAAAAAATATTCTTATGCATAGAAAACGATCTCTCCACATCTAAGGAAGTTACATTTGCATGTAGAAACTGTTTTTCAAAATCACTTAAAAGTTCACTATTCTTACACTTATTATAAACGGCGTCTAAAGTATTAAAATCGGGATTTTTCCTTAAAACATCTGCCAACTTTTGACTAGCGCATAATCCTGGCGTATCATTTAATGTGTGTAATTTATTCTTTACTCTCTTCTCTATGTCTAATGATTCCTGCAATGACAATTCAGTACATTGTAGTTTTCTGATGGCATCTAGTATAATTGGTACATATTGTTGTTAAATCTTCTAAAAGTTGAGGAATTTGAAATTCTCTTTGACTTTCTCTAATTGCTTTGGATTCATTCCGATGAAATCGCATTATAACTGATTGAATTTGTTGAAAATGGATCAAATAGTAAGAAGCTGCTGTTAGCCAAGTACCCCATCGCGTTAAAATTGGTTCAGGAGGTTCTGGAATACCTGGACGAAATTTACGAAATTCTTTTAAACGTTTATATGTATTAAGTTAGGAAATGTATGTTTTAAGGATCGCCCAACACTTAACATCGTTGCTGCACTATCTATCACAATCATCACAACTTGATCTTGGGCAATTTTTAATTTTTTCAAAGCGTTCATTATCACTTTTTGAATATTTTCCGCGGTACATTGTTAAACACGTTTGCAAGCTAACAAATATCGAGATGCTGTGTTCTCGCTAGATAAAACGCGAGCTATTACATTCACAATACTGTTTTTCTTTATATCGGTCGTCTCATCCACGGTAATCCATATTTTTTTGGAACACAAATCACGTTTACACACATTTTCTAGCATCTCTTTCATTCGCGGCAAATGATTCTGTAATTGTGTTTGTGAGGGTAATGGGTACTTTGGAACGTATTGTCGCCAAAACGTTTTAAAAGCTGCTTTTCTCACCAACGACAACGGAAGATTACAAGAGGTAAACATAATTAATAAATGTATGAGGAATAGTGTATAAGGTATTTCAGTTCTTGCATTTCTCATATGCTTAATACCATTGACATGCCTCTGGCAATCAGTTCTGTCCAATGCAGCCAAACGAACATTGCATATTAAGCAAAAAACTGCACTACCGTCATATTTTAAATGGGGAAAAAGTGACATACTTATGTACATTAGTAGCAAATCTATTACGAGGCATTATTTTCTTAGGTATGTAAATATTAGTTCTATATGAAACGATACACTAATTATGTACTTGGTATAATACTACAACACACAAAAAACACCAGCTATATTTTCAAAAGCGACACGTAAGTACATAACCTTGACCGTTCGACTAATCTCTGCAACAGCTCAACCGGTACTAAAACGAAATCTCTCTCAGCGCGGTTTAACATGATTTATATTCAAGGTCGACACTACATGCCTGCTTCTCTACCGGTTTAGTTTATTTATGAATTTTTCGTATTCTTATATTAACCCGTAATACCGACGCCTATGCGAGTCCGCAAGTTTAGGTTACTCTATTTATTAATAAAAATGTTATGAGAGAATCATTTCTCAAACTGTACAGCGCATGATTTCATAAATCCGCTTCTTACAACATCCACTGACCAAGGTAGATCAAAATTTATAAAAAAAAAACAACTGAAAAGTAAACAAATGCAATTCCTTATTCAGATTTACTTCAACAATTATCAAACATGGTGTGCAATCACTCAACTCTCAATGAAGTTACCATAATGAAGTATTAATTTCGACGTCATAACCTATTTTGAATTTTACTTAAATTACGTGCATTCTTTGGATGAAATAACAATTACTATTAACAATTGAAAATTTTTTTTAAGATACTACGATATACAATTGCACTAAATAAAAGCAAAACCCGGTTATTTAAAAAACCAATATAGCTAGTAGGAATTATTTATTTCTTTAAAATTTGTAATTTGGTAGATGTAATATTAGTAGAGTTGACATTTTGTAAATTTCGCGAATGATTGCAAGTTGGAGGTTCCGGCAATAAAAGACATAGTCACCTATTTCTTACTGTAATGCAGACGAGTGTGTCCTTTATTGCCGGAACTTCCAACTTAATTCATTCGCGAAGTTTAGAAAATGTCAACTCTAATCATTACATTCCCTTTTGTAATTGTCAGATTTTTTTAAAATGGTTAAAAAGTTTTAGTTGTTTTTTTTTTTTTATAAATTTTGATCTACCTTGGCAAATAAATGTTGAAAGAGGCGGATTTATGAAATAATGCACGGTGAAGTTTGAAAAATGATTCTTTCATAACTGTTTTATTAACAAACATAGTTGGATGAAATTTTAGTTAAATCTATTTCAAGACCGTCTGAATTCAGTGGTGTAGTTAAATTTTTAATAAAAAAATCGTTAATAAAATGTTGCCATTTTCGACCTCGAAAAATAATCAGTATGCCTTGAAAATTTAGATGAATTTTTGAAATTTTAAGTGGAAGTAGAGTTTTTAATCTACCATGTACTTAAAAAAATGTCATTTTAATGTAAAATATAGGTTTTACAGGGGCGCTTCCATTTCAAATGGGTCACACTGACCTACTGCTATATTTAATGTATTATCTCTAGGGATGTAAAATTCCATTACATCTCGCGGTCAAGGGCAACTAAAATAAATAACTCGTAAATTGCACTTTTCCAATCAGGGTAGTAATGATTAACTTACGTAGCCGGTAGCAGGTAGAGTTACTGTTATGTCACAAGAGACGTAAGTACGGTTTTGCGGTCGAGGACGTTTTTTGTAGACTGAGGCGAAGCCGAGATGGCAAGAGCACTTACGGCATACAATATTTTTCCTACTACTGGGCAATGGTTTCGAAAAATCAGCATTTTACGAAAATATTTGACATTTGCTTATGTACTTACACATTTGTCAAAGTGGTCAATTTCTGTTATGTATTGGCATCCGTTGCTATATTAATGTATTACTATTTTACTTCTCGTGGGACGTAAAATTCCATTGCACCTCGCTGTCAGAGGCAACCAAGGTAAATAACCCGTAATTCGTACTTAGGCCCCTCTAATCAGGGCAGTAGTGATTGACTTACACAGCCGGTAGTAGGAAAAAGTTATTCTGATATACACGCTTTTATTGTAATTACGAAATATTGTCGTTTTCTTTTGTTTTAATAATAAAATTTAGAACAGACGTAATATTCGAAATAGTCCTTAGCTTTTAACCACCACTTTGGTAAGTTTCGGTTAAAAGTTAAAGTATATTTCACAATTAATGATTTAGTTGTGAAATATCGTATTTTAGCTTGCTTGGTATCAATGTCTATTTTTAACTCGATTTTAATTATTTGTATATCTTGAACATTTTCTGACATGGAATATCGGCTGTTCGGTTACTCGTAACACGTTTGTTTATTTTTTCCAAAGGATCCTCGATACTACAGTGTACTCAATTAATCGATTATCTCATTTATATTACAATACATAGACTTGTTATGTAAAAATTTCATAAATGCATTGATTACAACAATTTTATTTATACATCGTGTTCCAAATATGTCTATATTTTATTAAATGAATTATCCAAAGGTATTAAATTTTAGCTACTTTTCTTAATTACGTTTCGAAAAATTGACGAAATGCCTTTGCTTCTATCTGCTTTAAAAAGACTCGGTATTTTTGTGTATAAGCGTAGAAAACAGTACTACATTTTTTTCTGTCATTTATTTTTAATGGAAATAAAACCTTAATTTGCCAAATAACTTGAATTTATTTAAAGAGGTTTTGAATTAATTGCCGAAAATGGTCTTCTGTTTAAGTGATAATTAGAGCAACGCAACTGCGCTGAAAGCCAGTGGCGGACGCATAAAAGTTTACACAAAATAAATTAAATGTGATACGTGCGCAAACACTTACCGTTTTAAGAGTCCTCCGTGAAATCTCAAAGTGGATAATGCCTATTTAATATTTGTAACATTAGATATGTTTCCAAAGTTGTTTCGGCAAAGTGAATGCGGCGTGAAGAAAGAGTGTTTTGTATGCCGAAAACGAACGTTCTACATCTAGTGACGTTATATTTGCGTAAGTAAAATAATCTTTCAAATAACTTAACGGTTCTGTTGACGCACCTTCACAAATTTATCTTAATGTGCCAAAATCAGAGTCTTTATCTAAAACACTTTCAAACCTTTCTAAAACACAAATATTTCTTGCGTCTTCTATCGCGCATAGCTGTGCGTGAACATGTTGCACTATTTGCAAAGATTCCACTAACGACACCGAAGAATTTTGTAGTTTTTCTATCGCATCCGCTAGTCCCACGTAATTGTTCTAACTTGACTATCCTGAAATTTCAAGCGGCTTACCTTGACAGCCGCAGCTTCCTTTGGGTCGAATTCTAAAATCACGTTCTTTATATTCTCAAAATATTTAAGATAATAAAATGCAGCCTCTAATCATGTTCCCCAACGAGTAAGAATAGGTTGTGGTGGTTCAGGAATACCGGGGCATAGTCTATGAAATTCCCGAATACGTTTTGGGGATTTTACAAACACAGCTTTTGTATGTGCTATTAGAGCGTCTACCTCGGGATAACATTTTCTGATACTATCTGCTACCAGACTGAGAGTATGAATTTTACATGTAATATGCAACAAGTTAGCACAATGTTTTTTAAGAGATCGACCTACAGCAAGCATGTTTGGGGCACCATCGCTCATAAACATCAACAGTTGATTTGTTGAAAGTTCAAACTTTTCCAATGTATTTACCACCAACATTGAAATTACTTCGGCAGTGCATTGTTGTATTCGTCTGGAAGCTAGTAAAATTGAGGGTGACGGTCGATGTGGTTCCATTGTGCGTACCATTACATTAACCATAGAATGTTTTTTACGATCTGTTGTTTCGTCCACACATAACCACAGTTTTTTATCTTGCAACTCCGATTTAATTCTTTCCTCGACATGCTCACGAGCAGACGGCACAACTCCCTGTAATATTCTCTCACTTGGTAACTTAAAGTCCGAATATTCATTCCAAAACGAGACGTACGCTTTCTTCCTTAGTAAATGAAATGGTAAATTACATGCAATAAACACATAAATTGAATTTAAATTTGTCATAAACTCGTGTGGAACTTTTTTTTGTAACATGCCCTGCACTATTTACGTGCCGTAGACAATCACTTTTCGACCAACACATTAAATCTATTTTACACTCTACACATTGAATTTTAGCGCCATCACACTTTAAATCAGGCATTTCTGCAATAAATTCTCTTATTGTCTCCAACTTTGGTCGTTTTCGCGACGTAGAAAACATTTTCAAAACAAACGTAGGACTACGATATAGTATACGACAGCGTAGATGCATACACAACAGATCGGCTTTCGAGTCGCAGTAATACTGACCCTTATACCGAATTGTCCCGGCTGTGTTTATTTTGTGTAAACTTTTATGCGTCAGCCACTGGCTTTCAGCGCAGTTTGCGTTGCTCTAGTGATAATGGCTCACATTGACATTTTGATTAAATATTTTAATTTACCAGAAAGTTACCCCATTTTTTAGGGCAGAGTACATACCGTAATAGCGAGCGTACTACGATCACCCGATTTTACACGAACTCGGCACATCTGAACGTGTATAGTGTTGAATATCAAAGTAAAATGTCATCTGCTTGACAAAACTGCGTAAATGCGAATTCATTTATGCATCTTGCTCACGCTATAAACGGCGTATTCGTTCACGTACACGTGCAAGCCACGACTTCGCTCTCGCATTTCTGAAAACACCTTGCTCACGTTATAAACGGTGTACTCGTTCACGTATACGTGTAAGACGCGACTTCGCAATTCCGAAAAATGCTGATTATGCTGGCTGATCATAGTACGCTCGCTCTTACGGTATATATCAAGATAATATAAAAAATATATTAAATTTTCAATTTTTGCGTGTTTTAAAATTAATTTACCATAACGTTTGATTGAAAACCTATATAACAAGCAGGGAGCACACTGCGTCAGATACAACCCATTTATGCCCTTTGTACCGTCTGTGCCATCTGTGCCAGATACAAAGCTGATGATTTTCATTAATTCAATTCTCTTAGGAATGTGGCTAGACAGCAAGTTGACGTGGGGGCACATACATATAGCCGAGTCTCTTAGAAAGTGTCAGAAGGCAATTAATGTATTAAGTGTCATCCTTTGGAGCAGATCTCCATTCTTCCACACTGTTTTACAGAGCTACAGTGAGATCTTTGTTAGATTATGGCTGTTTCTTTTATGATTCAGCATACAAATCCTTTTTGAAAAAATTAGACCTGAACAACAGAGCTATTCGACTTTGCTTGGTAGCTATGAATTCAACGCCGTGTATGTCCAAATCAATGAAATGCCGGTTGCTTTCCGGCGAAAATTTTTATGTGATAAGTTCATGTTGAAATGTAGAGCAAATAAATCGCAGATCGTCTCTAAATGCCGCAAATTAAATGTACATAATCTAAACTATAAATATTGGTCCAAAAAGATGTCGCCTCCTCTGACATCAGCATTTAAAGACTTAAATCATAAGCCCGTGATACTTTTTCCCAAATTCTCGGAAGACATTCATTTGAACAAATTAGTGTATTATGAAATTGTTGAGCATTTCTTTCAAGACACCCATATATACACAGACGGAGCGAAAAGTAGCGCAGATATTGGATGTGCGTTCTTTCTTCCAGAGATACAATACAACAAAGCTTATTCGTTACCGAAAGAAGCCAGCGTTTTTACGGCGGAGGCAACAGCAATTAAAAAAGCGATGGAAATTATACTCCAGATGGAAAGTGACAACTTCATCATCTTCTCTGATTTCAAAAGTGTTCTCAAGAGTTTCCAAAATTTTAATTCCTCATCATCCCCGCTTATTGGAGAAATGCTGTTGTTAGACTTCAGTCTGAGACAACGTGGCAAGTCTGTAACATGTATTTGGATAAAAGGACATTCGAGAATTTCGTTTAATGAAGAGGTAGATAGACTAGCAAAAGCAGCATGCAGTGACGAGCTGAATTTAGAAGGAATTTGCATAAAGATTGGCAAAACCATTATACGAATATATGTATATAGGGGAAACCCTACCAACTACTATATGTTCTACCCTAACATTACAAATAACCGGTGGTACAATAAAGCGACTGTTAAAAGAAATTTGATGTCACAAATTCTAAGATTATCTTTTAATCATGGCAGATTTCCTGTTTGCTCGTAGGCCGGCCAGAACATCGCTACTTTCTAAGAAGAACCGGATGGCCCGGTTAGAATTTGCACGTCAATGCATTCATTGGACAAAACATGATTGGAAAAGGGTATGTTGGAGTGACGAATCGTTGTTCAATCTGTTCAATTCAGATGGAATTCAGTATGTCAGAAGGCCTCTTGGTAAACGCTTGGATCCGAAGTACACGAAACCAACTGTTACACACGCAGGAGGTTCGGTAACGGTGGTAACTCATGCCGATTCGTCTATATACATACGTGACGTCGTGGGCCGTGCAACCTTATTTCTAATCTGGCGCGAAGCGCTCTGTGCCAGATCTATTGATCAGTTATACTAAACCATATTTTGCTGTTGTTTATTGTTGTAACAATTACTTACAAATCTATCAACCTTTTTTAGTAAAACGGTCGGGATAAAATTAAAGAAGAAACAGTACATATTTTGCATTGTTTGATTAGTCATAATGGCATTTTTGTGAGCAATACTTCATTTATGTATTTTGATTTGAACGTTCGACGTAGGTAACAACGAAATGTAAACATGGACATAATGATACTCATAAATTTCGAGAATTACAGTTTAACTGTTGTTTGCAGTACAAAAGAAAATATGATATTTGCATGACTACAAAATTATAGTATTGAATACCATACATTGTAATTATAGATGTATTAGAAGCAGCTGTAGGTTATAAAACACGAGATACGAGTCTAATAGTGTCAGAAGCGCACATATATGATCTAGAGATGTTTCACCTGTTGTTTATGTGCTTTGGAACCTGTATTATTCTAGTATTTCTAGAACAACTTTACGAATAATATGTATACGAAGATAGAATGTATATAAATATGTATAGGATGTTCCAAATTAATAGGCCACTATCTCCGTTACTGTTTATATATTGTTCTTTAATTACCGTTCGTTCTTAGTTTTAACTTATTGTATTATTTATCATGTTTCACATTTAGAAAAGGCTGACAAGCTTTTATTGTATGTGCGAGGTGGGCGCCATAAAACTCTCGGCTTGATATAGAAGAAATAAACTTGGGAAAATATAACAACTTTTATTTTTCAATATAATCTCCTTTAACTTCAATTCATCTATTATGACGATCAATTAATAATTCTATACCCATGTAAAAATAATCTACAATTTTTATTATAGCTGCTTGCAACTCATTATCGTCCTCAAAACGATTCCTTTTTTGATAGAGGAACATAATACAGAACCATTGTTTCATCTCCTGTGACAATGGACTCCAAAATCGGTTTTGGGTCGTCTCCACACATATTCACGTTGGAGAGGAGAGCGAATACTTGTCTCAGAAATGTTAGACATTACTGTTAATTCATTCACCTTCAAACGGCGATCTGCTAATACCATTTCTTCAATAATTGAAATGTTTGAGGCGTTATCAGTTCAATTGGCCGACCGATGCGCTCATCATCTTCAAGAGATTCTTGCCCCAAACGGAAACATTTTGTCCACTTTTTTACAGTGGAATATGAAGGAGATCAATCACTATAAACGCCGTCTAAACGTTGTTTAATGTGATTAGACTTATGCCCTTCTTTTGTTAAAAACTTAATGACCGCACGGTACTCAATTTTTGTTACCTGAGACATTTTCATGTACTAGTCACGTTGTCTGGCTGGCTACTAAAAACTACTACTCTTTGAACCGTAGTATACTGGGGTAGGTAAGGATTCATTTGTAAGCGCTGCTCCCACACATATAGCGAATAGCGTTGCCGCTTGTGCTAGGAACGCCCTCTCCACTCCTCTGTCCCTCGACAATCCCAGGTCCCACAGTTGCAAGTCAGTCGCCTAGCATACGTGCTCGAGATATCTGCTCCACACAGATTTATGGAAATACGTAATACATCTTATTTGATTTTTATCCCGTTAAAGGACTTTAATCGATGATTATTTCCAAATAAATACTTTAATGTAATATTGTTGTATATGAAATCTTTGTTTCATATACAACAATATTTACGTTCTTAATTTAAAAGGAAAAATGATGAATTCAAAAACTAAATAGTTATAAAATAACTAGATTACATTTTAGTATTTCCAAATATCCAATATATTAAATGTTTAAATGCAAATTCCAAAACGAAAACTCGTTTTCTAAATCTAATTAATGGAATTTTATGTCAAGATGAATCGTACTTGTATGTGTAAAAATTCAGTTGAGCCTATTATTATAATAGATGTTCAAATAAATAGTCATTATCACTTCTTAGTTTATAAGAACACTATAAAGAAAACTATTCCTCAGTATAATTTCGAGACGCAAACAAAGCAAATCAATAATAACCAAGGAGTAGAGATCGAGAAAGGCAAGGATGATCAATTAAAGAAATAAACTAGGGGTATAATGCATGACTAGAGTCTAGCGCGTTGGTCCTCTGACAGCAGTTGGATTGTTACTGATTCTGACTAATTTCCGTCGCGCGACTCCACGCCCCTTTTAACCCCCCCATGCACGATCACGCAAAACTGTCACATCAAGCCAATGCACGCGCGCAAAAGTGACCGTGTGCATTGCAAAACTGACGGGTCTGTCAGGTCTAGGTATGGCGTGACGGGATCTGCCTGGGTTTGATTTTGTATGGCGCGTCGCAAGCAAACTTATTTATGTATGTACACACACACACAAGTATAGTTCGATCGTGTGTGCCCACAATTTCATTTAATATTTATTGTCGTGCAAGCACGCTTCAGTTTTGCATGTTCGTATATGGAGGGCTTTACTTTCATAGCGAGCAAACGTTGCAACAATGTCCATGTATTTTAGCGGTTCAATTTACTACGAAACTTACTAACACGGTGTATAGTGTAGGCCTCGCATATGTACAACTATGACGCAACGGAGTTTGAACACGCTATAACATGTATAAGCCTGTCAATCCGAAAATTTATGGCGCCTACCTCGTAATAAGAATTTTAGAACTAACGAGTTTTTTCCATTACGTGCACGGCCGAGTTGACGTCACAGGAGACAATTTGGCGCTTTTTCTAGACTACTTTGCTTATCATCAGAAATAGACATGGAAGCGGCAGGTAGACTGACCTTTGAAACCACTAGGATGGAGATATATTTTGTCGCAATTCTGGACAAATCCACATTACACGTGCTTTTCCGGCAGCAAACAATCGTATAAATTATTGAATTCAAGCCTTCATCATAATGAAACTATTCTCGTCTAGAGATAAGGGTGATAATGCAATTACAACCTTCAAACTACCGCAAAATTAACTTATAACAAAAACTGAGTAATGTAATGCCCAAATAAACGTTTACAAAATCCCACATGCATACGCTACCATAAGTATAACCAAACAAGCAACACAAAAAATAAAATTGCAGTAGTCTGCGTATTATTACTGAAGTGGCTCACTAGCGCCAACTGGCAGTGGCGGAGGTTCGATACAACCCTCAGTATAACTGCGTGTCTCAACCAGATCTGTTGTGTATACATGTACGTTGCCGTAAATACTATTTCGTAGTTCTACGTTTGTTTTAAAAATGTTGCCTACGTCGCGAGAACGGCAAATGTTGGACAAAGTTGCAGAATTTATAGCAGAAATGCCTGAAATTATGATGGCGTTAAAATTCAATGTGTAGTTTGTAATATCTCTTTAATGTGTTGGTCCAAAAGAGATTGTCTACGTCACGTAAATAGTAATCATTCTTCAAAAAAAAAAAAATTGCACACGACACTATAACAAATTAAAATTTAATTTATGTGTTATCTTTATTGCATGTAATCTACCGTTTAATTTACTAGACAAGGAAGCATATGTCTTCTTTTGGAATAAATATTCGGACTGCAAATTACCAAGTCGGGCATTGTTACAAAGAATTGTGCCATCTGCTCGTGAACATGTTGAAAAAAGAATTAAATCGGGTTGAAAGATAAAAAACTGTGGTTATGTGTGGACGAAGCAACAGATCGTAAAAAACATTCTGTGGTTAATGTAATGGTACGTACAATGGAACCACATTAATCGTCACCTTCAATTCTGTTAGCTTCCAGACAAGTACAACAATGTACTGCTAAAGTAATTTCAAAGTTAGTGTTAAATACATTGGAAAAGTTTGAACTTTCAACAAACCAAGTGTTGATGTTTATGAATGATGGTGCCGCAAACATTCTTTCTGTAGGCCGGTCTCTTAAAAAACATTGTGCTAACTTGTTACATATTACGTGTAAAATTCATGCTTTCAGTTATGTGGCTGATAGTATTAGAAAATGTTATCCTGAGGTAGATGCTTTAATAGCGCATACAAAAGCAGTGTTTGTCAAATCCCCAAAACGTATTTGCAAATTTCGCAGACTGTGCCCCCGTATGCCTGAGCCACCAGAACCTATTCTTACACGTTCGGGAACATGGTTATAGGCCGCGTTTTATTATCATAAATATTTTGAGAATATTAAGAACGTGGTTTTACAATTCGATCCAAAGGAAGCCAGTCGAAATTTCAAGATATTTATATTTTTAGTGCAGTCAGGTTAAAACGGATTTAAAAACTATTCCGAACAATTACTTCGGACTAGTGGAGGCAATAGAAAAATTACAAAATCCTTCGGTGTCGTTAGTGGAAACTCTACAAATAGTGCAACATGTTCACGCACAGCTATGCGCGGTTGAAGACGTACAAAATGTTTGTGTTCTAGAAAGGTTTGAAAGTGTTTTAGAGAAAGATTCTGATTTTGGCACATTAAGACAAATTTGAGAAGGTGCGTCAACAGAACCGGTAAGTTGTTTCAAAGATTATTTTAATTACGCAAATATATCGCCACTAGATGTAGAATGTTCGTTTTCTGCATATAAACACACTTTTTCCTCACGCCGCACTCGGTTTGCCGAAACAACTGTGGAAACATACATATCTAATGTTGCAGATATTTAACAGACATTATTCACTTTGTAATTTCACGGAAGACTCTTAAGACGGTAAGTATTTGAGCACGTATTATATTTTATTTCTGACCATTTATTTTGTGTTAACTTTTAAGCGCTCGCCACTGGCTGTTGGCGCAAATTGAGCAACTCTAATATTACTGTCCCCATACACCATAGAAAGAAGTAAGTCTTTCTCTCTTGATCCTACCGGCTTCTGATCTTATGTTTACGTAGATTAGGGAAGTCCCTTCCATGTATACATATACGTATGTTCGAAGTGTAGATACTATACTACAAATCTGTATCTTTAATAGAAACTAGAAACCTCTGTAATTTTTTTATTACCTCTTTCAGTACAATAGTTTATATACTTTTATATCATAAATGGAGCTACCTTTTAAAATTTTGAAAAACATACAGGATGTGCCATTTTTTTAAATATGTAAATATATTTGGCTTTTTTAAATATACAATTGAGTTGTTTAATTGCTTTTTTATTAACTGCATATTTACCAGCAGCAATTAGCCAATTCAATCAATTTCGTGAAACCAGTGATAAGGGAGATAGCAATAGTGTCCCGTTAGTTTTGATCATCCTATACAGGGTGTCACAAGATGACCGTACGTAAGACGTATATAAGAAGTTCCAAATTCGTAAATTTGCAGACTTATTTTCTTCGACGGGGTAATTTTTAGAAAATATCGGAACATATAATCAACTTCCGGGTTTACCGGAAGTAACGCACACTTAATTTTCTTAAATGGATTGCCCTAATTTTTATAAAACATTTGAATTCAGCAATTAATTTGACGTAAACTCGTCGATTATAATAGATCTAAACAGTACCGTTTTAGCGTTGGCTTGGTCTTTATGAAGATTACGTTAAAATCATCGTAGTACCTTATCGCTTATTTCCTCGATACGCAAACGTGTTGATTAATAATTGTTACGAGTTAGTAAGCTACAAATATAGGCTATTGGAAAGTATTTCCATTTTTGTACAAATATTGTACAGGGTGTCAGTATTTATCGATCAAATATGGTTAAACTTCAATCATTAATATCTACGTATGGTATTACATTTAAAATGAATATTTGGGCAATTATTCGCAATTTTACAAACAGTTTTGTAAAATTCGGAAGACGGCTATGAATATTCGTCCTATATGTCAAAATTTCTGATGACCAACAATTCAAATATATACTAAGACACATCCAAGTGTATTAAATGTTTAGGAAAATTAGGGTAGTAGGAATCAATATTACTGTACACTAACAGAGTGACCGTTTGCAGCACCGCTGTTAAGATTAATATAAGAATTCATTTGAGAAATAAAAAAAAAATTCTACAAAGTCGCTTTGATATGCCGTTTTACCAGCGCCGATGTGCCTATTATTAAAAAGAAAAAAAAGACAATAGAACATTGAATTTTATTTTGCAAGCAAAAAAAAAAAAGAAATTTAAATAAATATAAATTAAATGTATTAAAAAATAAACAAACAACTATTTCAATACGTGCTCAAAATTGGCACCTAGAATTTCTAAACACTTATTAATTCGTTTTAGTACTTGAATACTAGTGACGTTTCGTATTTGGGCTTCTGTTAGGGAATTTAGTGTTAATCGTATTCTTTCTTTGGGGTCTTCAACAGTTGTCACTGGAGTACTATAAACTTTATTTTTGATGTAGCCCCAGATGAAAAAAGGTGTTAAGTCTGGAGAACCTGGAGGCCACAAGTATGGATCTTTGTTTGCTATCCAACAAATAGCCTCTCCAAAATTGTGTGAACATTTCTTGTGTTGTGAGCCGGTGCACCATCCATTTGATCCCAAGCGGCAGCAGACTGTACAACTGGCAATGTATCAAGTTCGTCTTCGACAATGTTTCGCCATTTGTCTAAATACCTTTCGCCGTTTAAATTTTCATTATAAAAGTGCAGACAAAGAATACGATTATCTTTAATTGCGCAAAATACATTAAACTGCCAACTTCCTTGCAATGCCCTCTGTCTAATTACATGAGGATTTACGGCTGCCCAAAAGTGGCTGTTATATCTATTGAAGATACCGTTTTTCGTAAATTTTGCTTCGTCTGTCCATAAAATTTTGCAAAAACGCACCCTTCTGAAAAAATCCTGCGGGTGTAAGTTTTGTACTTGCTGGTATGGAAAAGGTCTCCATTTGTGTTTTTTTAACACTCTTTGAATAGACATTCGTGAGATTTCTAACGTCGTTGCTGCTTCTCGAAGAGATGCAGTCGGATTGGTATAAAAATAGCTCATAACACCAATCTCCACAATTTCGTCATCAATTAATTTATATTTTTTAATTTTTGGCCTAAAATGTCCATATTCTAAACAATTTTTAATCAATCGTTGAATTACATCTTTAGACGGTATTGGCCTGTCCGGGTATCTTTCCCGAAACAGAGCGTACGTTCTACTTAAAATTCTTCCAGATTCGCCATAAATAATCAGTAAATTCAAGTAATCTTGGTTTTTCAATTCCAAACGTGACATTTTTTGTATGTTACAAAAAAAAAATAGATTACGAAATGTGCGATATACTAAGAAGTTTACTAAGCCATTATCAAGTTGTCACACAACTGTCATTATAAATTTAATCCTATACGCAAAATCGGTGACGAACGTTCAAAGCCAACTTTCGAAATTTTTTATTACAATAACATTAATTGCAAATAATTGCCCAAATATTCATTTTAGGTGGAGGGAAATGTAATATCATTTGATGAAGAATTTAATGTTCCGTCATCTACAATAAAAATTTACGGGATGTTCTATTTAAAATTACATAGATATTACTAGAGTAACCTAAACTTGCGGACTCGCGTAGGCGTCGGTATTACGGGTTAATATAAGAATACGAAAAAATCATAAATAAACTAAACCGGTAGAGAAGCAGGCATGTAGTGTCGACCTTGAATGTAAATCATGTTAAACCGCGCTGAGACAGATTTCGTTTTAGTACCGGTTGAGCTGTTGCAGAGATTAGTTGAACGGTCAAGGTTATGTACTTACGTATCGCTTTTGAAAATATAGCTGGTCTTTTTTGTGTGTTGTAGTATTATACCAAGCACATAATTAGTGTATAGTTTCATGTAGAACTAATATTTACATACTTAAGAAAACAATGCCTCGTAATAGATTTGCTACTAATGTACATAAGTATGTGTCGCTTTTTCCCCATTTAAAATATGACGGTAGTGCAGTTTTTTGCTTAATATGTAATGTTAGTTTGGCTGCATTGGACAGAACTGATTGCCAGAGGCATGTCAATGGTATTAAGCATATGAGAAATGCAAGAACTGAAATACCTTATACATTATTCCTCATACATTTATTAATTATGTTTACCTCTTGTAATCTTCCGTTGTCGTTGGTGAGAAAAGCAGTTTTTAAAACGTTTTGGCGACAATACGTTCCAAAGTACCCATTACCCTCACAAACACAATTACAGAATCATTTGCCGCGAATGAAAGAGATGCTAAAAAATGTGTGTAAACGTGATTTGTGTTCCAAAAAAATATGGATTACCGTGGATGAGACGACCGATATAAAGAAAGACAGTATTCTGAATGTAATAGCTCGTGTTTTATCTAGCGAAAACACAGCATCTCGATATTTGTTAGCTTGCAAACGTGTTCAACAATGTACCGCGGAAAATATTCAAAAAGTGATAATGAACGCTTTGAAAAAATTTAAAATTGCCCAAGATCAAGTTGTGATGATTGTGACAGATAGTGTAGCAACGATGTTAAGTGTTGGGCGATCCTTAAAACTAATATTTCCTAACTTAATACATATAACCTGCGTGCTGCATGCTTTGCATTTAGTTGGTGAAGTTGTTCGACAACATTACGGAAACGTTGATCGGATGATTGGAAGTACTAAAGCAGTGTTTCGTAAATCTCCTAAACGTTTAAAAGAATTTCGTAAATTTTGTCCAGGTATTCCAGAACCTCCTGAACCAATTTTAACGCGATGGGGTACTTGGCTAACAGCAGCTTCTTACTATTTGATCCATTTTCAACAAATTCAATCAGTTATAATGCGATTTAATCGGAATGAATCCAAAGCAATTAGAGAAAGTCAAAGAGAATTTCAAATTCCTCAACTTTTAGAAGATTTAACAACAATATGTTCCAATTATACAGTATTACTAGGTGCCATCAGAAAACTACAATGTACTGAATTGTCATTGCAGGAATCATTAGACATAGTGGAGAGTGTAAAAAATAAATTACACACATTAAATGATACGCCAGGATTATGCGCTAGTCAAAAGTTGGCAGATGTTTTAAGGAAAAATCCCGATTTTAATACTTTATAATAAGTGTAAGAACAGTGAACTTTTAAGTGATTTTGAAAAACAGTTTCTACATGCAAATGTACCTTCCTTAGATGTGGAGAGATCGTTTTCTATGTATAAGAATATTTTTTCTTGTCGACGCACAAGGTTTAAAGAAGTAACTGTGGAAACATATGCAATTATGCAAGTTTACAGTAGTTCACATCCTGATGCCTCTAATTTGTTGAATAATTAGCAAGTAAGTTTATTTATGAATTTTTCGTATTCTTATATTAACCCGTAATGCCGACGCCTATGCGAGTCCGCAAGTTTTGGTTACTCTAGATATTACTGACACCTGTATAACATTTGTACAAAAATAGAAATACTTTTCAATAGTCCATATTTATTACATACTAACTCGTAAAAATCATTAATCAACACTTTTGCATATCGAGTAAATAAGCGATAAAACATTACGATGAATTTGCTGAAATCTTCATAAAAATCAATTTAGCTTAAAACGATAATATTTAGACCTATGGAAATAGATCGATTTTACGCTTTATAAAAATTATGGCAATCAATTTAAAAAAATTAACTGTTCGTTACTTCCGATGAACCGGGATTTCTGATATAGGGCAAACGTAAGCTCTTCTTGTGACACCCTGTATACAAAGTGATCCGTTTTCGATCCCCACCATGAGGATCATGCTTATTATTGGAGATAGAGGATAGGTTTAAATTCGGCAAAGTTGCTAAATTTTGTGTTTGTTAGGAACCCGAAGAAAAAATGAACCTGTGACAAATGACATTCCGGATTAAAAAAAAAAAACGAAAAATTATCATTTTCAGCTTTTACCACTAGCACCTTTGTTTGGTCTTGCAGAGAAAAACTAAACCATAATCCCAAGGTCACCTTCGATCTTGTAATCTAATGATGTACACGAAATTTGTATTTGACGTTTTGGTTCTCTTCATCAATTTTGTTATTTCTTATTGGTGCCATGTTGAATTTTAACACCGTCAAAATGCAATACGATTCAATGGTTGAAATTAGAAAAAAAACTCGCCGCGGTGTCAAAATCCAATATGGAACCGTTAAGAAATAAAAAAGTTGATGATGGCCACAGAGAACCGAAACGTCATTTAAAAATTTCGAGTTCAATCTAATAATGTACTCGAAATTGAAGACCGGAAATTGCCTTGAGAATGTGGTTTTTGTTTTTTTCTTTAAGGTCAAATATAGGTGCTAGGGGCAAAAGAAAGAAATTAGCATTTGTTTATTTTTTTTTAATCTCGAACGTCATTTGCCGCAGGTCCATTTCCTCTTCTGGTTCATAACGAACACAAAATTTAGCAACTTTGCCCATTTTAAACCTACCCTGTATCTCCAATAATAAGCGAGATCCTCACGGTGAGGGTCGAAAATGAATCCCCCTGTATAGTGTATCACCTATCACACACCACTTTTAATAATGGTGGGAAATGTATGATATTCTATACGTATCTGATGATATAAAAAGTGAAAACGCTTTGCGGTTTATATTAAAGTAGGGACTTCCGAAATAAAAATAAATAAACGTAAACCACACACAAAACTTATTTTAAACATTTTTTTTGCGTTATAGAGATTGTCCTATTTATAACACGGGTTGGTTATTTAATCTGTTTCCTACAATGTTTATGAAAGTAGCCCTAGCTAATATCGTAAGCGGCTTAACTATTTGGCACACAAAGTTGGCCATTGCAAACCGTTATCATTTGGCTAAATATCCTCTCTTGAATTGCGGTGACATCGTACGGCTGTTTGCAAAGTCTGCTTTTGAAGTTTGCCGTACATTTGGGAACTCTAGGCCAACGAATGTAGATGTCTCTAGTTGTTAACTGAAAGTAATTAATTTTGAGCGACATCAGAAAGTGAACATGATTGATTAAATATAACAGAGTAGTATGTTTGGAAATTTTAATTGGTTTAATTTTATTTGTGCTGTTACTATTAAATTTAGTCTAAAGTAAAATACTTGGAAATGGAAAGAGGAACTGAGTAAATAGGATTAAAAATATAAGTCTTAATTATAGCAAACTTATAAATACTCATTCACTTCTAGTTAGTGAAACCTTATTGCTTTTCTGAAATTAAATATGTAGACCGCCAGACTCCACTTGTCATGCCGTTTATTCGATAATTTGTTAAGTTGTGTAACTGCAGTAAATTACAGCGACATGGTTGCAAGTTACACGTGTGTGAACCATGAATTTTAATGAACGTAGGTCGACGTAAATGTAACATACAATGGATGCAACAACATAGCAGCAAGAGTAACATTGTCATATTTAAATTGAGTATCCAAGTGTTTATTTTCGAGTTTAGTCAAATGCGATGTAGTTTAAAATTGCGGCACAAAATTACGAAATTTTAAGCCAAGTGGCTATTATTTTGATTTTACTTTATGAGTCAGTTTTTACGTAAAATGGCGACGCACTTTTTATCTCTATATGTTCATTGCATGTCACATATTATCTTGAAGGAGCTAATTTTTATGTTCTAATTACTTGTTGATGTATTCTAACTTACATCATAAATAATAATATATGGTTAATCGAGATAATAATTAACCACATTTTTAAATTGCATAATTTTTTAAGAACTGTTAAGTTGCATTTAATTTGAAAAACATATCACAAACTAAAAAGGGTACAATTTCGTGTACTAATTACTACTCTAAATTATAATTGATAAAAATCAAATCTATGTTTAATTTTTTCCCGCAGCATTGCGGTAAATATGAGCCATACATGGAGAAAAAATTAACCAGCGTTATTTCCCACTGGGATAACACTGAGCTATTAAACAAAGGAACAAAAGTTATTCGCTTCAATATTAATCTAGCCAAAGAATCAAACAAATTGTGCTGAAAACTGTGATTATATTCGGTTCTTTTTATGTCTTATATCTTACAACAGAATTTTACTATGGTAACTTATCAACACTTCAAAAACACACATTCATAAAATGAATTGTTAACATTTCGTAACTTTTACTGTTTTACGACAATATTTACTTTTTAAACCTATTTCACATTAATAGATGTGAATAACAAAGCCGGTGCCAGACCACATGCGTGTAGAAAGACGAGTAATATTCTGCTAATACCATGCACTGTGCGAATAAAGACATTTATTACGCACATACCTTAAAAGAAGAGGATCTTAAAGATCGCGGCAAAAATATCAATCTGGAGAAATAATCCGTTAAAATGATTGCTTGGTGACCATTGTTCGAAAGTTTATTTCAAAATATCCAGACTTCAGATACGACAGATCTCGTGTGGTGTTTGGTGTGCGATAGGGCTTTACTGATTTGGAAATGATCACACGCAGACAAACGTTTACTTGTATCAAAGCTGTCCGCCTTACTTCAAGACAATTACTGTTTCAATTATTCGCAATACAATAATTGTTTCAAATCAACAAATTATTTTCTTAGCGTTTCTTTCTCCGCTTAAGAGAAGAATACACTTGTAATGAAATAATTGTATTTCTTTGCTTAAGACATTTGTTAACTTGATTCAAGAAAATCTTGCAGAAAACGATTATTAGTATAAGCAAATAGCCATTATTACTAGAATTTGTTAAAAAGGTGGTACCGGATGGCAGCGTAGCGGTAGCGGCCTTGGGTAGGAGTAATTTTCAACTCGTAGTCGATCTCGACAGTACCGCGAGAGAGTTCAAAACGACAGTAGCGCACGCTGCACGCCAAATAAGTACGCGGAGATGGGACGCCCAAAGGGTGTAACGTTCCCTTCGAATGTGAATAAATATCTCGGGCATTTCCCTGGATTAGAATATAGAAGTCCGCATATTTATTGTACAATATGCAATAGCGGATTACTAAGTCGCGATAGGTTTGAATGTAGAAAACATTGTAAAAGTAAACGTCACGTATTGAATTTAAGAAACAGTATTCCATACTGGCAATTTTTATATGATTTTATTTTTATGTTAAGTGTGTGCAACATCCCACAACATCTAGTATCTAATTAATAATAATTAAATTATTAATTCTAATTAATAATTTTGGGCTAAGTACGTTCCCTCATGGAAGCTGCCAATACCTATGCAATGACGATACAATTTGCCACGTGTGCAAGGTACAATAAAGGAATGTATAAAAGACGAATTGAGAAATAAGAAAATCTGCCTATGTGTGAATGAAACAACTGCTACTCAGAAACACAACGTCATTCATGTTGTAGCGCGTCCTTTAAAACGTGATGGCCCACCAACCTCATTGTTGTTATCCAGTAAAAGGATTCAGAAAACTAATGCAGAAACCGTTGTCAAGATAATAAAAGATTCGATGAGAGAATTTTGTATCACAGAAACCCAAGTCACAATGTTCGTTACTGACGGAGCCGCAACAATCCTGAGAGTTGGTAGGATGTTGAAAATATGCTTCCCGACTCTTCTACACATAACATGCCTGATACACGCATGTCACCTCGTAGCAGAAACCATTCGAAAGGAGTATCCGATGGTGGATAAGTTAATAACATCTACCAATAAAGTGTTCATCAAATCTCCCAAACACATCCGTGTATTCAAACAATTGTGTCCGAAATTACCACCACACACAAGTGAAAAATGTCATCTCGAAACTTAATTCAAATGATTCTGCAGCAGTTCGAGATAGTCAGCAACTTTTTTCCAATTCGGACGTTCAACAACAAATAGATGAAATTTCCATGAACTATTCTGAAGTTGCGCAAGCTATTGAGCAATTAGAAAACAGTCACTTATCTGCACGAGACGCATTAAATTGCATAAACAATTTACAAGTCGCTCTAGAAAACTTGACGAACACTATAGGAGTCGATGTTGCTAAAAAATGCGGTGCAATTTTAACGAAAAATCCCGATTTACAAAAGGTTGGGTCTATAACTGAAAATCAGTGCCCAGATGAGGAAAAGGAATATCTGACATTTGCAAATCTTACTTCACTACTTATTCACAACACCGTCGACGGCTGAATGAATCGACAATGGAAGCGTTTCTTAATTCCAGAAAACGGTTGAGTATTGTTCATAAATCAATAGTTTTATTTTCTTAAAAAAAAAGCGCTTTTACTTAGAATCCTTGAAATGCCTATTATTTATATGCACATTATTAATTGCGCTTACCTTGTTTAAAACAGTACGACATATACGTACATAATGAAGCAAATTATTCACATTGCTTGTGATTTTAAAAAGGCTAAAGGGTAGTGGTTATCTACAGAGTAATGTTCAAACAAAAGTGAACTTAATGTAGAAGTACACATGAAAAAATTTCCTAGAAACAATAATCAAGACAGATAATGCTAGTAAATAGCTCCTGGTATTGATAGAATCACTGCCGGCAAAAACAATATTAGATGAATAAAAGCATTAATGCTTCTTACTCTTGGCCATATTGCTCTTACATCTCTCAGTTTATGCCACTAATCTTCAGAAACAACAATTGAAATATTTTCTGGCACCACGTAGTGCCAGTTACCTGGTCATGCCGTGCTAAAGACAGTATACATATATGTATACTCTTTGCTAGAAAGCAGCGAATATAAAAACCGAAATATAGATGGCATACTTACCCATGCAATGATATAATCTTTAACGTACGACGTTTCATAAACATTTTCAAGAGATACCGATTAATGTAATATTTTTTTCTTTTTATTGCTGTTTACTACGTGCACTAATTTAACTATACTTTTTTTAATATACAGTAAATAATAATAGAAAAGGGACAAGTAAACTTAAATATAACTCGTTAATTATTAAATTACATAAAAATAATCCCCATTTAATTACATTATTCAAAAAATAATTTAATTAAGGTATGAATAAAAAACAATGGTCCAATTTCTCACAAAATTCTATTAAAGATATTAGGCGACCGGTTTCGTACTTTTATCAACACCTCCTCAGGCCAGCTAAGAAAGTATCCAAACAAAAGAAAACGTAATAGAATAAACATAATATAAGCTATCAAACAATATGAAACAGTGAAAAGGAAATCAAAGAATTGATGTTTCCTTTTTTTTAAAATATGAGTATAAGTTACAGTATAAAAACATCTGCACTATAGAATGTAATTAGATTTCAGTAACTAAATTATTAGGTATCAAAATAGACAAAAAAAATTGTTCCTCTTGCTGCCCCTTCCACCAGAAATCTTACTATATAGATTTTGCAAATTATGTGGTGTAATTAGTGCACGTGTTCATTGGTACTGAAAGGGGGAAGAAAAATTATCTTCAAATTCTACTTACAATTATATGTAAGCAGTAGGAGGTGATGTCAAATATTAAAATTTAAATTTAAATCTGTGTAAATGGATGAACGGATTCAAAGAAAACTCAGTTGTACATTTTATAGTTCAAATATTAAAACCAATTCCATATTTAATGGCCAGTACAAGACTTCAATCGTCTGCTGCTGAAACCATTAAAAACGTGATATTAGCCGCTTTACGAAATTTCGAAATTTCGGCAACCCCAGTGTTAATGTTTGTGACTGACAGCGGATCAGAGCTATGCTTCGTGCTGGCGGCTTGCTTAAACCTACTTTCCCTAACATGTAACGTGTATACTGCATGCGTTACATCTTTCAACTGAAAGTATTCGCCACTGTTCAGATGTAAATCAACTAATAGCATAAACTAAAGTAGTATTTGTCATATCTTCCAAACGAATTCGCCAATTTCATGAACAATAAACGATGGTCGATTGTCAATAAACGAAGTCGACGATAGTAGGCCATGGAAACATTTGGAAATTACACCAATAGTCAAAAAGTTAAGAGGTGTGGCTCTAGTTCCATTTGGCGTTTTTGCATTAAAACTACACAGATGAAGGTTATATGGTTCCAACAACCAGGGTGGAAAATAAAACGAAAAAACATTGTTTTAATCCTATTTTAAACAGTTGTAAAAAGAAACTTGTTTTAAACAAAAATAAACATGTTTTAAATACAAATTTAAATTCCCTAAATTTTTCTGGAAAACAAACTGCGGAAGCTAATGGCTAAGAAATTATAAGTAATTATTAAAGCAGTAAGTATCACTTAAACAAGTAAATTTTACCCATGGCGTATATTTAAGGCGCTTATACGCAACCATTTCAATTATGTCATCCTTAGGTTAAGCAATACTTTTCAAAACCCCTTACACCTGGTTAGAAAATCAAGTTTTTCTGTAATTTAGGTGTTACTTGGTTAAAAATAAATCTGTGGATGTTGAAAATATTTTGGCTGAGCTAGCTTTAATGGATAACTTGTGTACGTAAATTTTCAAATTTCTATTTTACTCTCTTCCCCATATACTCTTAATCAACGCCCGTTGTGACATACCCTGTATATTGTTGAATATTTTGAGAAAATGTTGATATTGCAATGGATGGACCCGAACTGCCATTTTTTTCGAAAAAACACTATTTTTATTGCACATATTTTCTGCCCAATTTCACCAATGACGCATTGAATTCCACCCTTAAGCTCATCAACTGTTGTTGGATGATTGGAATATGCGTGAGACTTAAGAAGACCTCACAGCCAAAAGTCGCATGGCATGAAATCACACCATTTCGTTGACCAATTCCGGTTATCATTGCTTGAAATAACAGGTACGGAAATCTCTCTTGCATTGTTTCTTGTGCTATGTGGCAGGTTGCCCCAATCGGTTCTATTTGGACCACATATCATCCAGATCCACAGTGACTAACGCAGGCCACAAAAACTCCTTTACCATGTCACGATAACGGTTCTCGAAGAAATAGTGCGCAGTCACTTTTTGTGGGTGCATTTTTTTCTCATGAACTGAGGATTCTCGGCAGCCCAAAGACAGCATTTGTGGATGTCATCATACCCATACTAATGAAAATGCGCTTCATCGCTAAGTAGGATTTTTTTTGAAGAATCAACGTCCACTTCTTGATTTTGCAACTGCAAAATCAAGAAGTGGGATTTTGCAGTAATCAGTTGGTAAATGCTAGCCGCTGCGCATGATCTACAGGCTTAATTTCCTGAGTTAACTGGACCTTATAAGGATAAAGATGAAGATCTTTCCTTGATTTTTGAAATTGTCAACTCCTGTGAACGCTGGCAAGTCGAGGTTGTTGGATTCTCAGCAACTTTGTCATTGCGACAATATTTTCGATAGCCCGTCCCGGCCAACGACGAGTTTTGGAGTTTTTTTTTATTGCTAGCTGAACCAGGTTCTTCTGATTTTTCGAGCAATCGCTTAACCGTCGAACGATTTGGCGCGTTTTCTTTGGCAAAAGTTGCACATACTCTGCGGAACTGTTTCCTTGTATTTAAAATAAGTTTTAACAATTAAAGTGCGCTGTTCAATCGAGTAACGGTACATTTTTGATAATCGGACTATGTCTACTTGACATTTAGCACATTGTAATCGCAACAGATTTGATTAAAAGAAAATGCAATGAAAATCAAATGTTGCGCTCCAGTTGGAGCACCTTTTATTCGTTTATTTATAAGAAATTTGTCTCCCACCGAAAATAACATACATTTTTTATTAATCGTTTTAAGAGTGTAGTTTGAAACTTTTATATCACAAATTTTCAACATTTTAAAAAATATGCAAGAGGCTATTCCAGATAAAAAGTACTAACAATCAAGTTCTTCTAGAATGCGTTATTTGTTTTTTTATATAATGATAACTAGGATGGGAATGGAGTGGTCTTAATTTAGCTTAGCCTCCAACATACTGAAAAAATTTCTATATGACACAATAAGATGTTTTCAGTTGTCTTCTTGAATTATGAAAATACAGTGGATTAGTTCAGTATCATAAGAAACTAAGGTTGAAATTTCCCCATCATTTAAAGTTAAATTTTATCGAAGCGCAGAGGTAATCTGCTGCGGTTGCAGTTGCCAGGTAAGCGAGCGGTCGATTACTTTCCTATCCGTGCGATGCAAATGCAACGTCGAACAGACAACTGTATCGATTTTTCTTCCGGACAGTTGCATAATCGATATAATTCCGAGTGCATCTTGTGTCCACGGAGTCGTAGACTTATCAAAAGACCGCGCGACCCGACTTCCATAATCTGTTTATACGCTCCGTTTGACGGTTGGCCGTCCATCTTTCTCTATGTCCCCTTCATCGTCCGATGTCCACTCGTATGAACCATGCGATCTAATTTCGACATCAAGCGCCGATGTTACGTGGTGGCTGATGCCATTTGCGGCCTTGCATTTCTAAAAACCTAACCGACCGTCGTATGTACTACCTATGTAACTGGCTCGCAACGATGCCCACACTTCGCTCTCCTTGCACCATCTCATTGGCATCAATCGTCGATTGAGAATAGCGCAGCAAACATTTGCTTGCTTTTTGGCATCCACGGCCCGTGTCCTTCCTCTGTCCGTGCGCTCTCTCTTGCATAATGCATCCGAGTAACAAGCATTTTTGTGCATGTACAGCTGTGGACATAAGTTGAGTAAGCCCTACATTTTATTTTAAAATGATTCTTGCTTACATATCAGGAATACCCATGAGTAATCAATTATTTTACAATAAGATTTTAAGTTTTCAAAAAATGTTTTATTTATTTATATAGATATAATCGCCATCATTATCTAAGACGCTTTGCTATCTTTTCTGCAAATTCTCAATTCCGATTTTGTAGAACTGCGCTGGCTGAAATGAAAAATAGTGTTCAAGGCGGCATCGAACATCAACAATTGATCGAAAATTGTTGTTTCTTAGAGTATGATCTAGAGATTTGAATAAATGATAATCGGATAGGGCGATATATCTGGTGAATACGGGGGGTGAGATAAAACTTCCCAATTCAATTGCGTGATTTTTTCTTGAGCCACTCTTGCTACGTGAGGTCTTGCATTATTATGTTGAAGCATCACGTTCTTTCTGTTAACCAGAGCAGGCCTCTTGTTCAACAATTCAACATTTAATCTTTGCAGTTGTTAACAATAAATATCAGCAGTAATCGTTTCCCCTTTTTGTAAAAGTTCATAAAAAATTACGCCATTGGAATTCCACCAAACGCACAGCAGGACCTGAGTTAACGTGGGTTTAGGGATTGGAACTGGTGGTTGGGAGCCACTGTCTGGAGCGATAGGGACTGGAATGAAGAATTCACTTTTCATCTCCAATTACAATCCTGCTAAAAAATGGATCATTTCTTAGTGTAGTTAACAGTGAACTGCAGATTGCGCGGCGTTGATCCTTGTTCGTATCCGACAGTTGGTGTGGAACCTATTTGTCTGAAGACCTTACCAATTTCATGGAGATGTTTTTGCACTGTCGACCATGTAGAGCCTAGTGCAATCGCCAACTCCTGTACACTTAATTTTGGATGGCTTTTAAAGCCTCATAATCAAATTCCACGGGTCTTCCACTACGAGGTCTATCAGAGATATCAAAATCACCTGATGCAAATTGTCTAAACCAAGGTTGATATTTGTTTACTTTTAAAACATCACCATAAATATCGCAAATATTCTTATTTGCAACTATTGTATTCATTCCGGCATGAAGATTAAACATCATACAATGACGAATGATGGTTGAAAATCCGTCATTTTAAACCACAGCAATAAAAAATGTTTTTGAATTGCGCAATATTCTGATTACAGTCTAGGTTAGGTAAGAAACTCACAAAAAGCGTTTAACACTTCCACTGTTGAAACAAAACTAAACACAACGTAGCGTCAGAAAATAGATTAGTTATGGGTACCTTTGATATTTATTTTAGGATTTTTTTGGTGACAGTTTGGATTTTTGCAAGCTATTATCATTCTAGTTAAGTTCCTTAACTAGAATAATTCGACTGAAATGTAATAACGGCACCATTTATACTAACGGTTACTAGTTTATGCTAAATCACGTTCTCATATATTGTGGCACTAGGACATTGAAACACTTCACTAAAACCTTTACCACAACACTGTACACTAGCACTGGATGCACGTTTCAATAACGGAGCTATCATCTTCAGCAGTTTTACTGGTTTCATTGGTTTATACCTTTGTAAGATTCGAGTTAAAACCAATGTCCGTTAAAGCACAATTTATATTATTGAATCGATAAAAAATTACATGAAAAGGATCGACTTGTCAACAATAACGTAATATACGTAAAATGTATATGTGCACCTAGTACCTACATATATAATTGCTAAAAGATTTAATAAGTACCGCCTCTTAGGGCGTAACATTGTATTTGTAAATAAACATTGAATAACATACTAAACGTAAGTACCTATACGTGCGTGGCTACATGCGGTATGCGCCATAATGTGCAGTACTGAAATTCGCGCAGCTCTATCGCGCACGCTCGTTTGTCAACTTGACAGAACTGTGTCTGCAGATGTTCCCAGCTATAAAGGGAGATGTGTTGTGCAATTGCCATTGGAGATAAGTCTCTCGACGGAGGAAAAGGTGTTCATAGTTGAGTATTATTTTGTGGTGCCAGATCAATTCCGAAAGAGATTGTTTAAGCTGACACCAAGTAATACTGTTATGTTATTAATTGTTAGAAAGTTTCGCCGTACTGGTAGTGTTTCGTGTTTACGGAAAAGAATGTCTGGTCGACAAATGGAAATCATCAACGTATTGTCTAACAGGTACTGCATTCACCCTAACGAAGCCTAAGACAAACGTCCTTGAAACTGAACATTAGCAACACGTCTCTTCGCCGATTATTTCAGAATGTAGGTGAATTTCCGTACAAAATACAGATTCGACAACGCCCGAAAGAGCCAGATATGCAAGTCAGTACGTTATATTGTGGAAGAATTTTGGCCATGGTATACGAGGATCCAGAATTTTTGTCGAACGTGTAGCTCTCCGATGAAAGTCACATTCACTTGGACGACTACATCAATTATTAAACAACTCGGTTTCTTGGTTTTGAGTGACCTGATGTTATCGTTCAGAAACCTCTACATAATGCACGTGCGACGATATGGTGTGTCCTCTTAGCATATGGCATATTTGGGCCTTTATTTCGTTGAGAATGAAGAAGGCAGTGCTCCTACCGTTGCCCAAGAACGCTACAGGAGCATGGTGATCGAACCATTTTTTGAAGATTTGAGAAGGTTCTGTCGCACTAAAAACCTACATCTGAATCGGCAGTGGTATCAACAGGACGAAGCACCCAGCCATACAGCTAGACAATCTCTAGCCATTCTGCAGAACAACTTTCCGGGAGGAATCACTTCACGTGGTACCGACCTCCAATATCCGTCCCATTCCCCTGATCTTACACCACCTTGATGCTTACTTGTGGGGTATCTTAAAGGAGCATATGTTCAACTGAGAAGATCCGTTAAGAACTGTGCCTGCATTGAGAGCAAATCGTTACCTCTTGCCGGAGTCTGTAGCAATCTTTGCTCCGGGATATAATAATAATTAATAATAATTCATGCCTTCACATCCTCCAACAGCTTTCGTCAATTACAGAGGGCCAGCCATGAGATATTATTACGCCTGCGCCCGTAGAGTATGTTAAGATGTTCACCCTCAGCATTCCTTACTCTGAGACTGACGGGCCCGGGGTTCGAACCCGGTACCCCGAGATTGGTAGCCCAGCGCGCTAGGCACCGCGCTACCAGTCCCAGGTTATAATAACAATAAATAACAAAAATAATTTAAGCTTTTGGAATTGAGATTTTACAGTTGTTATGATTACTTTGCTTAGCAATGCGCTCTTAAGATCAGTTTGGCGTCACAAGGAACAATGTGGCGCTCTTTCCTAGCCAACTTTGCGTAATAACAAAAACAGATTACCAAAACCGTTATGTGCAGCAATAATGGTTTTGGTAATCTGTCATATTCCTTAAGTTAAAGTATGGCATATGTTGTATCGTTGGAATCGCCATTCGGTTACCTTTCCAAGAACTTAAATATATACAGGCTGTTCTATTTAAAATAAGAAAGTCAACGTCATTTCAGGTGTCGCCGGAAATACCATTGAACTGTCGATAATGGCAAGTTAGCTCACAAAAAATATAAATCCACCAAATTTTCTTAAAAACGCTAGCTTCTGTCGTTCGAAAATTAGTATGAGAGGGACCTTACTGTATATACTAGGGGTATTTTTTTAAATAAGGTCCTTTTAATAAGAAGAAAAATACTGTAAATATCATTAAAATATATTTTTCCATATTCTACATACTTTTACCTACTTGTTTACATAATTTCCATTTTCGTTCAAACATTTGTCATACCGCTCACCAGTTTTTTAATTCCGACGTCAACGAAATCTGTCGCCTGTGAAGAAGCCCAATCCATGACTGCAGTTTTCACGTCTTCGTTGTCGTTGAACCGTTGACCACCAAGGAACTCCTTTAAGTACCGAAACAAGTGAAAATCACTGGATGCAAGATCTGGACTGTAAGGTGGCTAATCCAGTCGTTTCCATCCAAAAGACCTGATTAGACCTTGTGTTTGCGCAGAAACATGTGACCTTGGATACTCAGTGATGTTCACTTGTTTCAGTATTTAAAGGAGTTCCTTGGTGGTCAACAGTTCAACGACGACGAAGATGTGAAAACTGTAGTCGTTGATTGGGCGATTTCTTTGACGTCTGAATTAAAAAAAAAACAAAAAAAATGGAAATTATGTAGAAAAGTAGATAAAAGTTTGTAGAATATGAAAAAAAATATATATGTATTTTAATTATATTTACAGTATTTTTCTTCTTATTAAAAAACGGACCTTATTTTAAAAATACCCCTCATATATCTGCCGTTAATTCCAAATATTCCATGCGGAATAAAGCCACTCCTAAGGGAACTCTTCAGTTCCGTTTTAATACGGTGAGTTACTCCGTTTTATCCTTGTTTTGTTCTTATAAATCGATGTTCTTTATTTCATCGACGACCTTTTTCTATTCTTCTTTGTTCTTGATTATTGTATCCCTATCCCTAATCTCTACATCTTCTCCTACTTGGTCTTCACATCTTGCTTTCGGTCTACCTCTTGGTCTATCCTCCATTGGTTTCCAATCTTGTATTCTTTTAACTTTTGCACTATATCTTTTTCTATGAGGTTCTTAATTCCTGGTTCCATAGCATGCGATATTCCTCTTCATTAACTTTTTTTAGGCCAAAAATTATTCTCGGAAGATTCTGAGATCTTCTTCGTCTTTAAAGGTCAGACACATGGTTTCAGCGGTGTACGTTACGATCGGTCTAATTGTTGTTTTGTATATTCGTAGCTTAGTTGTTTTTGCTAATCCTTTTGTCCTTAAGTAGTCTGCGATAGCTCCAATATGCTCGATTTCTAGATTGGATTCGTTCTTTTATTTCAACACTTCGGGCATTTTTCCATATATTAGTACTCCCAAGTACTTGAAGCTTTTCACTTTTCCCTCTCCTTAGTTTTATTTCGTTTTCTGTTATTCGTTCTCTTGCTATTTTCATGTATTTTATTTTCGTTTATTTCTAATCCTCTGCTTCTTGCTTCGTCTAGTAGTAAGTAGCATTTTCATTTCAAACTCTTACGACTAGAGCTACATATATCAGCTGGATACTGCTGTATGTTACGGTTTTATTGTAGTTAGACCTGATGCGTTGATAGCTCCTTCCAGTGCAATGTTAAAAAGCACAAAAAGTAGAAAGACACAACAAATATTTGCTTCTATGTCTCTATGCACACGATTAAATGATATAAAAATATGTAAATGTCTATTCATATTGCGAGTATTCATGCAAAACTCAATAAAACCACCTCATCTAATTACCATGTTTTCGACTATTTTTGTTTTTATGTGAGAATGCATATGGGAGGTTTGTTCGATCGGCCTACACTAACTGTTCTGAGTTACCAATGTAAAAGTATGCGTTCGCTGGAACCCGTGCAGTTGCAGTGCTACAGTCGGAATCTACACTTCTTACACACCCTTTAGAGTAGGAGTAACAAGTGTATACGCCGAAATAATACTGAATACTGTGATGAAAAATGGTGGGAAGTCGTTCGTTCACGTCTGCTTGGTGTAAGCTGCAGCACCATCCAACTATTCGCACTGACTACTCTAGTGACATCATTTTACGCTACACCAAGTAAAAAGTGCAGCCCGAGCGAACAAGGCTAGGATTTACTAAGACTTGGTCAAATGCAACTTGTGTAACATGTTGCTATGGCTCAATTTACATTTATACGTGCAAAAGTTATTGGAATAGTTTTTTTTTATCATAAAAACAGATGAATATTTTATATAAACATGTCTAAAATGTTTAAAATTTTTCAAGAAAAGAGTCTATTTTATTATTGGTTAGTTATCGTCTTTTTCAGCTAATAAAAACTCTTATAATTGATTCGCTAACTGATTATATATTTATGGTAGTAGCTAGTGTAAGATTAAATTTGTTAAAATAATTGATGGAAAACATAAAGAATTGATTTACGTCGGAATTGTTGTTTCAACGGAAGCCATATCTTTCGTCGTAGATATTTCTATCTGAAATTTCTTTATGAGTCATTTTCCTATGTTTGCTTCTATTGCCATCAAGATATCATGAACTACACTAGTCATGAACCACTTCGCTAGCTCTGGACGCCGTTTCTTCAGTTTGTCCATGCAGGCTGTTATTGATCTGAAAAAAAAAATGTTTCGTACAAACATTATTCATATAATGGTGTTTTAAATATTTTTAGGAAGAAAATAATATGCACATTTCAGAAATATCTTCCCAAGAGTTTAAGTTGCAAGATGAAATATATTTATTTTGACCGAGACTGTACACCGATCTATAATAAATTCTTGTTGGGCGTGTGTAGTGTGAGAGGTGTGTGTAATTTTGGACACAAGTCCCCGGTCCTGGCCTGTATAGTTATTATGACTCGACCGCTCTCAGCTGTTCCAAGACACCTTCCTTCCATCTTTCCTGGTTTAATGCCACAAACGTAGTGACACAGTAGCGGTCATCATTTCCGATCATAATCATCTCTCTGCAAATGTGGAGTTGAGTGTAAAACCTTCGTTGTGATACAGTTTTAGTATTTTGACATCGGACGAGAACTAGGAAAGAAAATAATCCGGGAGAGGAGCTAAATTACGTGTGGTGACTTGTTCTGTGACACGACCAGTGTTTTATATAGCATTTTTTGTGTTTTTCTCTATCTGCACGATTTAATCTAGCTGCATTCAAGTTTTACCTGAGTATATATTGCATACCAAAACCCGTCTCAAAACCAGTTTTTGACAATTTTGGAACGTGTTCAAAATATCTTTCTTTGCTCGTGTTTATTTTTCCCGTAGTAATTTCGAAATTGTCATATTTGTGTGCGTACACTAGAATATTATTTTGATATTCCAAATACCTTGTCGTCATTAAAATAAAGTCTATCGCTTTGTAAAACCATTAACATTGTATCGTTAAAATAGCAGAATTATATTTGCATAAATGTATTTTAATAAACGCGGTTTTATTCTTAATGAATTATATAAAATTTACCGTTAATGTCATCCATGAAATATTTCATACTGTAGGTAGTGGATTTATTTCTATCAAAAGAGCGAATTTGCTTTAAAAATGAACTTTTTTTATACATTTTCAAAAAGTTCGTCATAAATTTAGTCCAATTAAAAGTTTATACGTGGTGTAAACTTGTCGAAATAGATTACAGAAGTAATTGTGAAGATAGTAAGTTAGGTTTTATCTCTTACATAACAAAATTTCCCTGGAAACTTTTGATGGTGAAAAATATCGGTGCAAATTATGTTTTATTCAATAAATAAGTCCACCATTTTAATTTTGATGTCATTTGTTTGATATACAAAACCCAACAATAATGACATCACCTTATTTCGAGATATTTTCGGCCACATTATCACAAATTTAACAAATAACTCAGAACGGTATTTTACATGAAAAAGTCTTGGGAAAATATATTTCAAAAGAGTGTGAGAATCATCAGTATTCTTTGGAAACTGGCCGCTTTAGGTTCTAAAAAGTATATGATGAAAAGATGTCCATAAAATTAAAATTATTTCGAATTTTTATGTTCTATATTAGTTTTTATTAATTTAAAGTTGCTACGAGTTTAAAGATGATTTCAATTTAAATCGCAAAAATGTAATTTTTGTCGGACAGATTTTTTATAAGCTCGAATTTCATGTATTATCTTAATGTCGACCATATTTCCTTTTCCTTTTACCTAGCACACAATTTTGACAATTTTGCAGCGGGGAAAATGACAATGTTTTAATGTTTGGCTTATATTTATTTTTACTGTGCTTCGTTTTTCACGTTGCATCACTTCCTACGACCCAAAAAATGTATTTATAGTGATTGTTGTGAAACTTGCGCAAGGGTACGGCTGTTGGTAATTAAGCGTATTCAAATTGATTGCCACCAGAACAAGTGACAAACAATTTATTCTTTACCGCTTTTAGTTATTTATTACATAACTTGAAATTGTTCAAAATGAAATTTTATGTAATTTGAGATTTTGATTTGTATCATTAAGAGCAATCAAAACATTTACATCTACTACACAAACTTGTAGTAGAATTGATTACTAAATGAATATGTCTTCCCTTTGAGTATAATTACACACATAAGAATAGATAAAAGCTACATAATAATAATGAGTTAATAACCTTTATTACCATGTTAGTGAAGCTTTATTATGGTTATGTTACCTTTTCATATCTGGTGCGTGCTTATTAATATATATTTGTTATACCCCTCATTAAAAAATCTGGCTGTCCCTAGATAATGAAGGGTAAAATAAATTACATTAATGAGTATGATATTTCTCATTACCTGATATTATCTATTTTTTGAGCGGAAGCGTTGTTAGTCAAGGGAGCAAATAATCAAACCCTTTATAATTATTTCTTTATTATCCAGATAAATATAAAACTTCAATGTTTCTTTTTTTTGGATGTTGGTACAATTTAATTTTAGTTTAAAGCTTTAATAATACGGCCGACTTCTTACAATTTACCTCTTATTTTCAGCGAATTTTGAAATTCTTAGGAATACATTGACATTTGACCTTCACTTGAGAAATTACCAGATGATCTTCGGAAAAAAAAGGTTAAAATGAACCAATGTATATAAATTGCGCGAATATCAGATGTGGTTACCATTTCACCTTATTGATAAGTGTATTCAGTAACACTTGTATATAACGTTGATATTCAAAACTATGTCACTGTCAGTTGGCGTCAAATATAGAACCACAGTCCTCTATTTATACCTAGTGTAAAGTCTCATGTCAATGATTACGAATGAGATTTCATTTTGCTAAGTAAAGCTGATGAAAATACTTCAATGTAATGTCCTATTTTTCTATTATCATACTAGATTTTTTTAGTACATAGCTAGGATCCATATATGCTGGTACCTCGGTTTACGGAATTAATTGGTTCCAAAAAACATTTCGTAATTCGAAATTTCGTAACGGGAATCAAATTTTCTTACAAGAAATTAGGGAAATAGAAATAGTCCGTCCCCATAACCAAAAAAAAAATCAAAAATTTATTTTATGCATTTTAAAGACAATTTAAGATATGGAATATAATGTTACATAGATAAATCAATAAAAACTTATACGATTGCAATTAAAAAGAGATATCTTAACTTGCATACAGTACCTTTGATAAGGACTCTTTTTGGCTTATGGAATACGGGATGGTGAGGTGACTTCTTCATTTATATGACAATATTAGCGACGCGAGAAATAAGGATTGGTTTGATAATAATTGTAGAACTTTGGACTTTGTTCATTAAAAAAAAAAATTACACAAAGATAATATTTTCCAATAAAGTAAGAATAATAGTAATTATGAATTCAACACAGATGCGAAGCTGTTGAATAGTGAGTGGCTAACCATACAAACGATCGTATTACGTTGTCGTTCAAAAATATGGTTGAATCTTACACTATAAAAGACTCTCAATCTCATTTGATGAATGGAATTCTTTTATGGGGTCCTCTTCCTCTGCAACTCGGGTATTTCTAAAACAAAAAGCAGCAATCCGATGTATCACAGGAATTACTTACTTCATGTAGAAATTACTTCATATCCTTTATTTTTATTTTAACTCTGCCCAATTTGTATATACTGGAATCCAGTTTCTATAGTCATAAATACACAAATATTCTCATAAATAAGAACAATTATCCACATACTAACAATATTCGAAATCGACAAATACACTCCATGAAACATAGTTTAAAGTTAACTGCTGAAAGCCCAGATATTTTGAGTATTAAAATATATAATCACCTACCTAGTAGCTGGAAAACGTTGACACCAAACCTGTTCAAAAAGTCTCTGAAAACATGGTTACACTCACAACCTTTTTACTCTTTATCAGAATTTTTTGCATGTAATTTAGTGTAATGAAGTTAGAATGTAATAACACCACTGTAGTTTGACGTATTTTATACTGTAAAGTTTGTAAAATAAAAAAACTTACATACTTATATATTATCTCTTTCTAATATGTACACGAGTCGCGCAGAAATTCTGCCGAACCTGTAAAAATTGTAACCCGCGTTTCGTATCGTTTTCGGAAGCAAAAATTCATCGAAATTTTCTTTCGTAACCCGAAAATTCCGTAACGTAAAGATACTATCGTAAACCGAGGTACCACTATTTTGTACAATTCTCTGCAATCATTTAACTTTCGTAATTTAACTGCAACTACAACTAGCGGGGCTAAGTTGTACAGTTACTAGTACAACGAAGCTTGTTTTAAGCAGTCTTGATTTCTCTTCGTACGTTAATAAATAAGACTTAATTGACTCAATCTGTTTATTAGCATATCTAATTGAAAGATTGACCTCTAATTTTTTCATCTAGACAAATTTGTAATAATTTGTTAGTACTGGTTCACGTATGTACATTATTATAGGGCATACAAATCGCATAACCTTTTGAAAATAAGGAAGAAATGTAAATTAAGAAATGTGGCACTTAGTTTAATTTGTGTGTGTGTCATGTATGAAAATTCATTTCATTAATTCTCTAAACAAAGAGTTCTTTGAAAAAATACGTATATTAATATTATTTATTTTGGGATTGCATTTACGATATTTCTACTATAATTAAATATATTCAACTTTTCCATTGTCTAGTTTGTAAGACAGTACGAATGATTTCTTCAAGCTGAAAACTTTTTGTTGAAATATTAATTAATCTACTTTCATATAAATTTTAAATAATTCAAATTCTGGATCTGTATGCGAGTTAATTCGTGTAACAGTTAACACTCAACATGACAATACATATTTGTATTTTTTACGTAGTACTTCTATGCATTATTGATTTCACATTTCTAAGTATAAATAAATACACCACTTCCTTTTTACATTGACGTAATTCATTAAAAGGTGCATTTTGAAAAGTATCGGAAGTGCTAAAGCGTAAATATGTTTCGTACCCTAGCGTCTTTTTCCCAACAGCTATTTCTCACGAAACATCAACGTCATCACTCCAAAAATACTAGGCAAGTGAACGCAAAAGCAAATAGTGCCAACGTAGAGCTATCCGTCTATAATTATAACGCATTTTTTTCTCTTACCAAATATTTGTTTTAATAGAAATATAATAAATTCCTACTTGTTGTATTGTGTGATGTGTGCATTAATGCGTGAATGTGTCTCGTATCTATCTTGCTTGTTTCTATTTTGCATTGATCTGTCTGTCACGTAACGGCTTTGACCTTTCCGCATGCACGTGTAAGTAATTAATGTCAGAGTTTCATAATTGCGCACGAGCGAACGCAGAATATTTGATTATGTTCCGTGGCAAGTGATACGAATTAAATTGAACTTGGGCGAAGTACCGTCTTCAAACATTTGAAACGTTTGATGTAAATATACGCTTTCCATCAGCTTTATGTACGAATAATTTTGAATTCGATTACAACGCGAATTCAATTCTCTGTATAAAGTTGCTTTAATGAGCTAAATGCGCAAACAAAATGCAATATCACATTTATTACTGTGTAGCACTTACCTATTACCTCTAAGGATGTATTTTGGATGATTACAAACGAATTATACAATATATTCTAAAACGTAATACTATCAAATAATCTGCGTAGAAGATTCCAATAAAATTGTGTTCTAAAAGCAAAAAGTGCATGTTGTCATAAATACGATTTATTACAAGAATCTTACAACTTAATTTAATCACCTTCATAGTAGTCCCCTTCTCTATTGTTCATAGCAATGTTGCAGGTCATTAACTGCCAACCCGTTCAGTACCTATGGGTTTTTGCTTTTCATCCACAGATTGGAAATAATGTTCGATCTTTTATGGTCCTGAAACAAAGAGGCAATCAATGCAAAGGAAATATCCTCCCTCTAGAAGAATGAAAAAGCAGGAATAGCAAGTCAAAATGGAAGGTGATGCTGATTGTTTATTTCGATATTCGGGGTATTGTTATGATTGAATGGGAATCTGAGGATCAAACAGTTAACCAACACTATTATATTGAGCTTTTGAGAAGACCCAGAGAACAAGTGAGGAAAGAGCGGCCAGATCTCGGGAAAAATAGCACTTCGGTTCTGCATCATGACAACACAACAGCTCACAATACCATTTCTGTGTAGAACTTTTTGGCCGACAAACACATTCCAGTTCTTGAATATCCTCCATATTCACCAGATCTAAGCCTGTGCGACTTCTTCTTCTTCTCCAAAGTGGAAAGTGTCTTGAAGGGAACTATTTTCAATCTGAGAAGGAGGTAAAAGTAAATACGGCGAAGGTATTGAGCGGGTTGACAATTAATGACACGTAACAATGCGTTGGGCAGTGGAAGATCCGTATCCAGCGGTGTATAGATAGGAAAGGGGGGTACTTTGAAGGTGATTAGGTTAAGTTGTAAATTTCTTCCCGTAAATCACAGTTATGACAACAGTCCCGTTTATAAATAGCCACTCCTCGTATTTGATCGAAATATTGATTTTCGGGAAATTAAATAATAATTACCTTTCTTGGAAATAGATGAGAATCTTTTTCAATATCTTTCAAAATTAAGCTAAAAAGGTACGAAATTGTATAATATTCAATTGCACATTCCTGAAACACTTCTTCTGTTCAGTAATGTAATTTTATATCATCCTTTCAAATATTTTTGAAGAAATATGTATTCAACGGCAGCATAACTAATAAACACTGCATTCTTGGAACGACAGAAATATTTTGAGACCTACACATGTTGGTAATATTTCAAAAAGTATGTGTTCTAAACCATGATAGGATATGGTATCACATGTAAGTTACATAAGGTGAGTAAGAGCAAATGTAATGTAAAATTTTAATAGTGTTTAAGAAATGACGAATGTGTAACATATTTTTTGAAAGAAAATCACAAAAGAATTGATAGGCAAACACAAAGTACCGGCACACTCCTTGCCACACAAAATAATAATTAATTAATTCGGAACCGCCATTTCGATTTACCGAATGTGGTATTCGGTAATTCGGTTGATAATGAGGATGCCCAGGAGCTCTCGAAACGGCTGTTCCGAATTAATTAATTAACATTTTGTGTGGCGAAGAGTGTGCCGAAACATTGTTGTTTTCCTTACTACCCCACAGTTCTTGCTATTATTAAAGAATTAAAGAAAGATTGATTCTGATTGTACAATTCTTCATTCGGTTAAATTTCCTTAATATTTAACAAGAGAAGATATTGTAATATTCAACTTTTACAATAACAACATCGGCTGTCAATTTCAGAACGGATAGGGTGTTCAGGTTCGCCATTCGTTGGTAATCAAAAGTCCCTCTTGCGGGAAAAATGTAATTTTCCAAGTTACCATTTCCCCGACGCCAACTGGCCTTGGGGCGAGGATATTATATTAAAAGTATAAGTCCAGATAACGACGATCGTAGGGTAACGGACAAATCCACTCTTCTGTCTATTTTTCTAATCTTGTAAATCGTCAACATTAAGTAAAAGTCATCTAAAACAGACAACAGGGTATATTCAGAGGTATTTCAAACATCATTTCATAAATTAAGTCTTTGTCCGAACGTTATTAAGTAAATCGTTGGTAAAATTTCACGTTTAAACCTTGTCAGTCAGAATTTAGGTCATAGATTCGCCTACCTTCTGTCAGCTGCTAGCGTTACTGCATGCATTCTTCTATGCTATTTCTATAAATAACTTCATTTCATCGAAATGCATCAAAAAAGTTTATATTTGGGTTAAATCATCAAAATTTGCTGTGGAATAAAACAATCGACATCTTCCGCGATTACAAATAAAAGAAAGTTAAGCGACGCCAAAAATTTCATCAATTTTGATTCAGCATTCGTCGAATCAACTTGTGTTTACCTGATTGCGATCCCAATTTAAAGTGTTCGATAGTGAAATTAAAGTATAATTTCAAAGAAGAAAGGGTTGAAGGTTATAGGGCAGGCAGATTCCTGTAGAAGTTATTATAAACAGAGCGTTTATATGACATCGGCTTCATTCGAATTCAAGGTTAGTTCGTATTTTAATTCTAAAACTCGTTAAAATCAATTTATTCAATTCGAAATTTACAATAAAATTAATAATAAATGGCTTAGACACCCCTCCTGGGGATTTCGCCGCTTCAGATGAAGATTTCTAGATCCCTCATTAAGAGGAGGATCAGTCCCTGTTCCTTCCTATTCCACTCTTTCGCATATCCTTCTCCATTCCGTTCTATCTTTAGCTTTTTCTTTTGCCTTATCGATCCTTATCCTCTTCAAGTCTTCCCTCACTTCACTCATCCAGCTAAATCTAGGTCTTCCCCTCCTTCTTTTTCCCGATGGCTCCCAATTTGTCATTATATTTAATATCTTGTCCTCTCCCACTCTCCACATATGCCCCAACCACTTTGCTCTTTGCTGTTTTATCTTCTTAACTATATCTTCTCCACATTCTTTCGCTACTTCGTCATTTGTTCTTATCCTATATTCCAAATCTTTCATTCTAACTGGTCCAAGTATTGATCTCAGTATTCTTCTCTCCGCGACTCTTAAATTTTCTTCATCCCTTTTTGTCATTGTCAGTGTTTCCGCTGCATACATTATGACTGGTCTTATGGTTGTTCTATAAATTTTTATCTTTGTATTCTTTGAAAGATTTTTGCTTCTTAGTAGGTGTTTATTTATATGTAGAGCTTTGTTGGCTGCCATTGTTTTCTCCTTTATTTCCATTTCTCTATTACCATCATTTGTAATGGTGGCTCCCAAATATTTGAGCTTGTCTACTTCCTCAAAGGTATACGTCTCCACTCTAATTTTTTTGTTGCTCAGCCCTTTTCCTATTCTCATTATTTTTGTCTTGTTCTCATTTATTTTCAATCCCATCCTCTTACCTTCATCTACTATTTCTTTTAAGATGTTATTCATTATCTCCCTTTTTTGCCACGATTACTACGTCATCAGCGTACGCTACTAATTGTCCCCCTCTTGTTCTTATTGTACCCTTATTGACACAATAAAATTGCCCAAAGAGTATCTAGGAATACTCCCGATCCCACTAAGAATTTAAAAATTTAGACTAAGTTTAGAAAATTTCCAATTTTTCCCAAAATTCCCCGGAGATACACATTTCAAATTATTTTAAAAACACTGTTTTACATTCACACAGAAAAATATTAAAATGACATCTACAATTGCAGTAAATGCAACTACAAATAATTATAGGATCGGACAATTCGTAGCAATTAATGAAACAATATTGTTGGAAACAAAAGTGACACATGCTCCAACAAAACTTTTTACAAAAATTATAGCTTTGTTCCACCAAAAATCACAAACTAATCAGAGCCAATCATATACTGTAAGTCAGTCAGTTTTGGTTTTTTTTTTTCGTCAATCGAATCGCGGCTGAAGCAAGTGTATACGTAGGTATATCATACTTATTGAAATGTGGATGTAACGAATTTTAGCCGTAACTGCATTAGTCCTATAAATCCTTCGGCTAACAATGAGTTGTAGCAACGAATATAGTAATATTTGCAACTTACTACTCACTCAAATAAACCACAAGGTATTGTAAAGAAAATTGCAACAAGTTGTGGAATGAGATATTACGCCTGCGCTCGTACAACGCTAAATTTGGAGGAATAAGGAAAACTACGGAAAACGTTACACTGAGGAAGTTGCGAGCCTGGTGCTCGAACCTGGAACTCCGACACCGATAACGCGCTAGGCATTACGCCACCAGTTCCATTACTGATGAAAATTATCGTGCGCCGAACGCCTGGCCAAAGAAATGAAATCATCTGTACAAATAAATGATTTATTTACAAACGCACCCGTTTTCTATTATTTGTCTTATGATAGGAAAATAAATCGACGAACATCCAACCTCCATGACACGGCGTAATGTGATACAATACTATAACAACCGAAATAATCCAATTAATGTGTTTGGCTCGTCTATAATTGTTTGAATCGGTATACACCGGAATAACAAAATTAAATATCAAGACGGTACATTCAAGCAATATCCTTCTACTTAAGTATTAGGAATTAATCTACTCAAAATGTTATTATCTACTTCATTATAGATGCTTTTCCTATATACCAACAATTAGGTTCCCAGATTTTACGAACGAGATACATCGTAATAAACTAATTTTCTCTGAAGTGAAGGCAAAGCTAACTGGATTTACTGATATTTATACAGACGAGACGGCGCTAAAAACAACAACGCAACTGGTTATGCTTGCTATGTTCCATCCACGCCATACTATGTTAAAAGTATACTTCCCACAGAAGCCAGTGTGTTTACTGCTGAAGACTAGCAATTAAGCGTGCATTGCAGTACATTCTTCAAACAGATGAAATAGGCTGTTTTCAGTGACATCAAAAGCGTTCTTCTTGGTTTGAACAATATTATAGATCATTTCCAATCATCTTAGAAATTTTACATCTGGACTACATTCTGTATCTGATGGGTAAAACAATTTTATATGTGTGAGTGGCCACTCAGATATTCGCAACAATGAATTAGTGGATTTTTTAGCTAAAAGTGCCTGCAATAAAACACCAGAAGATGGTATACAAAATCCATATATATAATACAGAACTTAAAAATATGGGACTAGAGCTGCCGTCGAACATTAATTATATTTTGGCTCAGAAAAGTTTTGAAATAAACGTCTACCTTTTTACATTTTTAAGTAGAGACAAAATTATCATATAGTTTTGATACTACTATGTTGGTTTTCCCTTTTCCCTGTGGGACCTACCTGTGTTGTTTTTATTGCGAATCACCCGATCGCCTCAGGGTGTGAAATATGTCTTTTGTTTTTGATACGTGTGTTCATTCGGGCTGTTACACGGAAAAAAGTTACTTGATAGAATATACATTGTAGGAAAAATATTGCAGAAGTCATTAACACAATTATGTAACCCGACCGCAGATTTTTGTTAATTATTACGTGTTGTCACAGATAATGCTTCGAAGTTATAGTCAAGTTTCCATTGTATTGTTTCGCATAAATGTATCACTTTTTTTCCAACAATTTTTGTGTCGAAACGTGCAGGACAAGATTGCGGCAATTTTTGACATAAAACTTCCTAATTTTTTCAAAATAAATAATAGAAAATGAATGAATTATTATCGAAGCTTATCTATTGATTGATTGATTGATTTTCCTACCAAAGCAGGGCTGGTCTTTACATCCCTAACACTGAAGCTTAATAGCCTATTGTATTATTCCTGCTTCGGTTTTGTTTTACTTGAACAGGTTAGTTTCCGCAATCAGGTTTATGAGCCTATGTAGTAAATCTTTCTCCATAGGTTAAATTGTGCTTCGCATAGCGAATCTCCGTTGAACTAGCGCTGCACATTCGAAAATAATATGAGGGGCTCTTTCCTACTCATTGCAAAGTCTACATAAAGGTTCATCTTTGTAGATCCCCATCTTATGCAAATGGCCTCTCAAACAGCCATGTCCTGTTAATAGACATGTTGCTGCCCTAAGCTGTATATTGCTTAATTCAAGCAGGTCAGCAGTCAGATGTTGCGACGGTCTTCCCATCATCCGTTTGCTGTGCTTTGCCTGCAATAAATTTTCATACCTACGGCGTTGTTACAATCTTTAAGGGATTTTTTTCTGTGCATGCTCCGTGGTAAATGTAATAAGGAGAACCTAAACCTACACTATGTATACTTCTTTTACTTGCAAAAGCTGGAAACTTGTACATCAACTTACCTTATAAGCTCCTGGATAAAATTAACGCACCACTTTATTAAACTGAAATAATTACACTATTAAAAATAAAATTAAACTAAATTATAATGAAAACGTACAAATTGGGTTTGTACAATTATTTGAGAAAGTAATCAGCGAAACATAATTTTAAATCATTAAACTTCTTTTGTTGAAAATGAGAGATATGAAAAAAAAAATGAAAAATATTTAAAAAATCGAAAGCAATAGAATTAATGGACCCAGTGTGACGTTAGTACTTTGTAGGTCCTCCTCTACTCCTAATTACCGCATTTATACGCCTTGGCGTACCTGCGATTAAATTTTCAATGGTATCCTGGGGAATATTCTACCGTTCTTAAATTACTGCATCCACTATTTGATTGTGATTGGCAGGTGGGAATCTATGACTTCGAACCTTTTTTTTAAGATGGTCCCATAAATGCTGAGTGGGGTTGAAGTCGGGACTGTTAGGTGACCATTCTATTCACGCAATATTAACAGCATGCAGGTAGTCAAATAACCTGTCCAGCCACGTGGGAACGCGCATTGCATGAATAAAAAATTAGGACCCACAAAAGGAGAAAATGGCATTACGTAATCAAGCACAATGTTTTCTAGGTAATAATCCGCATTCATAGACCTTACACGCATTACAAAACATTACGGAACCGCCACCAAACGGAACCCTTGGAGAAATGTTGCAACTTGCAAATCTCTCTCCTTCCCTTCGCGAGGCACGCTCATGTCCATCAGGCGATTTTAAGCTAACCCTCGTTCCGTCAGGAAATAAAACCTTTTTCCAATCATTAATAGACCAATATTGATAATTTCTGGCAAAACGCAATCTTTAAATTTTGTGCTCTCTGGTAAGTAATGGTTTTTTTTCGGTTTCCTGTTACTTAATTCGGCTTCATTTAAATGTCTTCTGATTGTTCGAGACGATATTACAGCATTACGAACCGCTGATAACTCATTTTTTAACACGTTACTAGTGATTCTCCGATTTCTAAGAGCGGTATTGCCTCAGAAAACGGTCATCCCTTTGATTTGTACATCGTTTTCGCCCTTGTCCTGGCCTTCGAATGTGAGATCCTGTTTCGTTAAATCGTCTAACCATGCGACTTATGCTGGAATGATTTCTTCCTAACACACTGGCAACATAACGTCTCGAGTACCCTTCATCCGGTAGAGTTGATTCCCGTACCGCCTCCTCCACCGACAAATTTCTTTGGTGATTCATTTTTCTACTTTGAAACACTCGTAGATGAACTTTAAAACACGTACATGATCCAACCGATAACAAAAATTGGCTTAATAATTCGTCTTAATCAGCAGGTTTTGAACGGATTTTAAATCAATTGTGGTTAAACGTGACTAATTGACTTTTGCAATTTTAAAACAAAACAGCATGCGCTTGAAATGTCAGAGGAGGTTCAAAGCCTACTTGTAAGACAGTTAATAGATTAGAAGTTATCATTATCTTTGAATGTTTTAAAAAAATGTTAGTGGTGCGTTAATTTTGTCCAGGAGTTTATACATAGCTTTCTTTAAAAATGTGTAGTATACTACGTATGTTTGGGACAAATCTGACAGAGCACATACGTTCTTCTGTCTTTTAATTTTTATTTTGTTTATTTTTATTATTAGATAATGATATTAATTTTCTCACTTTCATGTTCAAATTGAAAACCCTAAAGAATGACCAAATTTGGTGCGAAATATTGGTTAATTTAATAGAAAACATGCATTAAAAAGTGTTAGGTGTGTTTTCTTTGCTGTCACAGTCCAAAGAATAACCTTAACCATTCAATATGAGTATTCTCTCTAATACTGAAGAATATCACAATTATGCCATTATTACATTTGCTCCTACTCAACTTACAATTAGTGTTTTTATTACTTTCGAAGTACCAACCGTATGTTCATCGTTACAAGGAAAGGTATCCAACCTGCACTTTCAGAATTTAATGAAACTTGGATGGTTTGAAAATCGGGAATTTCTGCATTTCTCCTTAATTATGAACATCTAATAGGAAATTAGGTGTTCATAATGAATAATACCGTAATTTTCTATAGAAGAAGAGCCCTGCACAGTTTATGCGTTTATAGGATGGCGAACGCTTCAGATGCGCCGTGGAAATACAAGACTTTATTTTATAGTCGTTTTTTATTATGCTAACATAATTTAAAAAATAAGTCGAGCTACACCACTACATGTTGCATTGAAACTTGAATTTTCCCGAACGATGTCCGACGGTACCTTCGGACAGCGCCGGAATTCGCCATACTACAACGCGAGACCTGTAGCATTGTTTTCTTTTCATTTGGTGAAAGTGCCTTAGCCGTTGTGGGCTATACAGTATATATCAACTACATTTTGAATAATGCGCGGAACGAAAAATCTTTGAATCATAATTTGATCTTTTTGGAACTAAGCCCTGCTTGGTTTAAACCTTATTTTTAGTTTACTATTGATTTTTTTTTAAATCAAGTAGGTGTTGACAGTTGAGCAAAAACTTTTTTTCGTTTCAAGTAAAGTATCTTTTTTGTTCACAGTATTGTAAAATGTTACTAAGAAAAGTTGTTCAGAGTGAAAAATTGTGCAAATTTTCTAAATGATCGACCTACTTTGATAAAATCCGTTATTTGTGTTAACGTTACAGCAAAGAATTTACGTTGTTTACCGAAAAGCCACTTTACCTGGAACAACGCCATAACTTTTCATTCTGAACAACTTTTCTTAAAAACATTTTGACATACTGTAAACGAAAAAGATACTTTACTTGAAACAAAAATGTTCTTTCCCAACTGTCAACGCCTACTTGATTTTAAAAAATTCAAAATAAACTAAAAATAAGTTTCAAATCAAGCAAGGCTTAGTTCCGAAAGGTCAAATTAAGATTCGAAGATTTTTGGTTCCGCACACCTCTTGTAACGTCAATCCTGGGACACGCTGTATAATATAGTGTAAAACACAGTCTCATGTTTTTAATATGTAACAATATTATAAGGGGGAGAAATGTTTTTGAATTTCTGATAAAGGCAATAAATTTGAAATAATAAAGCTTTTGATCTATTTTGTTTCCATATGTTCAAATTCCTCGCCGTTAGATGCAACTGCAATTCAGAATAATCGATTAATAATGTCTTTAATAAGCATTAGCGGCTATGAAAGATATGTCAAAACATTAAAGGTTTCAAATTTCAGAGTGTACTACTTACATATATGAATCGTCATGACGGTAAAGTTCATAACAACACTTCCGTTCCTTTAACAATTTCAAAAACAGCAATGTTTAGTGCAAACCTAGACTATCTAATTAGATCATCGTGGAAAATTCCGATCAAAATTTTCCTGAACGATTTGCGAAATGAGGCAACTATAATGAAACTGATAATAAACGTCAATGAAAACGGATGCTACTGAAGCTGTTATGGACACAATTATGTATGTACAAACGCACATAATTTCAAGTTACTGACTAAATTATTTCCTGTTGCTTTAATGTTTCAAATCTTAAATTATTTTATTCCTATAATCATACGTTACTATCTCTTGACTAGCGATCTATAAACAAAAACTATTTGTTAGGCTTCTCTATATGTTCGTTTTGCGTGTCCGTCTCGTTTATTTTTAATATTCTAGTTGTTCTCAATTTAGCTTAACCTTGAAAACCATTGAAGATCAGCTTAGTATCCAATCTTTAGGTTTGAATACAATCAACTTAAAACTATACTATACAGAAGTAATTGTACTATACGTAATACAGCGTGATATTGCAATTTGTTGTAGATACATTGCGTTATAGAAATATTCTGCTTTCCTTTGTGCATCTTTTTTTTTTTTGCTATGGTTTTGGTGATGGCTTTTTGTCGCGTATAAATCGAAAATGATACGTTTTTATTATAGGTGCTTTATCAATGGAATCGTACATAGAATGTTGAATGTGGCTGAATCGCAATCTTCTTTCTTTCGTCTTTTTCTTTCTGTATCACACGTTCGACGCGCCTTTCTGTTCCGTACTTTATTTTGGGTCTGGAAATTCACGTAGATGTGTGCATCCCAGGGACAGTCAAGTTCTTGGGATGCGTACCAGATGCGCGTTTACAATGGATTTGAAAAATGACGTGTAAATGCACTATCTGGTACGACATTCCAGGATCTGTAGCATCCGCACGTTTCGTTGCTTTTGGACGCAATGTTTTATTTATTTTTATTTCCTTCTTTTTTATCGATTTCGCGTTAATAGTATGTTTTAATTTAACCTTGATGGTGCACGTATATAATGTAAAGCGTCAAACGGGGTTATATTGATTATAAAAATATTTATCTCTCTATAAACTATTCTGTAACATTATCGGACAATGAAAACATTTCTATACCCATTGGGAAAATGAGAAATTAGCTATATCGGTATTCCCTCGTCGCTCTCTCGCCATACATGCGAGAGAGCGTGGAGGGGACTGAGTGAAATCCGAGCAATTTGATGCGGGACGTGCTAGCACACTTCGAACAATATCGGGATGTAGACCTACTGTGCGAAAAGCGCACGTAATAATTTGAAGTCAAGGTCGCCTGGAAATGAGAGTTTCGCTTATTTATTTTGTTGTTGGTACGAAGTTTAGACGAAATTAATAAGAAATTCTAAAGACGAAAATAAAAACAGATTCTGATGAAATGAAAGAAAAGAAAAATAAATACTCCAGAAATTCTTACTAAGATCGTCCGCACATCATGCAGTCTTCCTCGTAATTAACCACATCGGTAACCTTGAGCCATCTACTGCCGCTAACTCCTCCGCTTGACAGCGAGAAGGGGATAGCGGTATGGCCAATGTCGCATTTTCCCAATCGGTATATAAACTATGTACATGTCAACCATTGCAAATACAAAACTGTTTAACCTTAATCACCCTTTTTTATAATTATAAAAAACCCAATGAATCAAGTTCATGCGTTGATTGGGGTGCCATTCATCAATATTATAAGCGAAGTATCGGATAATTGTGCTATAAAGCGGCCCAAGTTCATTGTTTGCTTGTAGTTTTGATGTTACATGCGAAAATAGTTCTTGGGATGACTTTGATCACCACATCCAAATCGGATTGAAGTGTTTAATGTATTAGATGGCGCGTGAAGACTATTTTATATTACAGATATTACATTGCTATGTATTTGTCTCCTCTATGATATATTAACGTTTTTCGAGCGGAATCATTTTGCAAATTTGCCTCGTCGTAATTGAAAATATTACTAAGAGCGATATCTTTCAATGTCTCAGTTAGATTATCAAAATATTGATCTTTAGCTATATTTGTCCTACATTTTTAGTATTGGCTCCGATACGCTCAACCACATCGTTTTTGTGTCTGTTTAACAACGAACTAACCCAATCTTTACTTGGTAAATTGTCCGCTACTACGGAAGTAATTTGTCGTTAATCGTCTGGAATCACTTACGCTGAGGAGAGAACCCCATTTGCTGCAAGTAACTGCGTTATTCAAAAATGGCGTTTTCTTCTAAACTATACCGTTTGACCACCAATTTTTGTCATATGGAGACCGTGATAGAAATTAAAAAGCATACCAATTGCCATCTCATCATAATCTATATACTTACGGTCGCCTACCATTCTCTTATACAGGCTGTATCTGAATTGTTTGGCTAAACTTTACTAATGTAATGTATGGAACAAAACTGTAAAAAAAGTTCTTATAAACAAACAAATGTCCAAAAATTCTTCATTAAAAAGTTACGCGCGAATTTTAAAATTGCGAATAATCAGTAACAATTTTTATTAAAACAGCAAGAACAAATTTCATATCGTATACGATTTGTTATTAATACAACAAAAAAATTTCAAACTTGGTCTGTCACTTAATTGCTAAGAAACAAAAAGGTAATATCAAATTCGACTTCAGCACACTTGAAAAACTCGAATAAACGGTTGAAATAACATCCTTATTAAATATTTGCTTGTACGCGCGTAACATTTTAAGGAATTTTAAGGACACATGTTTATAGGAACTTTTTTTACAATTTTATTCCATATATCACGTTGGTAAAGTTTGGCCAAGCAATTCAAATACATGTTAGATATACGTGGCATCTTATTCGAACTGAAAATTAAGAAAAAAAACAGATATTGTGATCAAAGTCACCTCGTAACGATGATTAATTTCACCCCAAGTAAGAAAACATTAAACTGACGTAAGTTTAAATGTGAAAATCAGAAGGTGCTAGCGTTTGCCTTTAATACATACACTACCGCTCATGGAAGTTTGGGCAAGCAAAAAAATAGACGGAAGTCAAAAAAAATAAAAGAAATATGAAATGGCCATGTATTTAATACTTACTCACATGATTTTACATATTTTCAAACACAAATTTATTAAAAAGAAAAAGTTAATGTAATACAAATAACTTAAATCCGATTTTCATCGAAAAATCCACCTTTTGCCTTTAGGACTGCTGCCACTATTCTCGGCATCCGATTCACTAATTTTGCTAATGTTTCATTGGGCAAGCTTGTCCATACCTCCTGGAGAATGGTCCCCAAATGTTCCTTCGATTTTGGACACTTTTTCCGAACACATCGGTCTAATTCTTCCCATAACAACTCTATCGGGTTCAGATCGGGGGACTGTGGCGGTCATTCCATAATTTTTAGGGTTCTTTCATTTTCTTCTTGCTGCAGGTAATCTGTACACAATTTAGATTTATGTTTGGAGTCATTGTCCTGCATAAATTCAAATCCACGACCAATTAATCGGACACCTAACGGTATGGCATTTTCCTCCAGGATTTTCCGATATTCTTTTTTCACTATGCCCTCAATTTTGAGAAAGTCCCCTGTTCCGATTAAGGAAAAACAACCCCAAACCATTAGAGATCCGCCTCCATGCTCCACCGCAGGAACTATACACTCCCGTAACATTCTTTCCCCTCTTGATCTGCGTACGAAAACTCTCCGTCTATTTCCAAAAACCTCAAACTTGGATTCGTCAGTCCACAAAACGTTTTTTAAAATCGTCCACTGACCAATCTCTATGAGCTTGTGCCCATTTCAGTCGTTTCAGCCTATTTCCTCTTCGGAGTAACGGTTTTCGACAAGCCACTCGCCCATGCACCCACAGAAACTTTGGAATCTCGCTCATTATTGAATTCTGCAGCAATTTCTGATGCTGTTAGTCTTCTATTGTGCTTACTAATTATTTTTATTCGTAAATCTTCCGCAGGAGTCGCTTTTCTTGACGGTCCTGGCCGATTACGATACTTTCACAATAACAACATAATTATATATTTTTATGATAACGGTCTTATAATACACAAATACTGCCTGGAAATTGGTAAAAGGCTTCCAGAAAAGGTTAGTTTTAATAATTCCTCACAGAAATGTATATTATATAATTTTTAAATTTTTTCCTAAACAGTTAATATAATTTGTCAGCTTACCCGAACTTCCATGAACGGTACTGTATGTCAAGGTTACTTCCCCAAATACCTTCTATAAATGACCTCCATAAACACAGCTAAATGAGTCTAACATTTACCTTCATGGAATTGGTGATATTCTGATGAATGTCAGCCCTCTAAGTCAATGTCACCCCGTTTGACGGTACTTCATGGTTTCATTTTTAATAAAATATTTCAACTATTTTTTTTCTCTAGTATTCTCACTGCTGTTATTACATCTACGTTTTTTCAAAAAAGAATCTCTCCGATATATATACAATGTGTTCCCAGATGGGGTACCCCCACTCTTGTAAATTTTCCTATTTTTATATAGAGCGTTATAAAAATTAAAAATGTGAAATCAACTCTTATCAAAGTATCATCATTAATTTTACTTTTTATCGAAAATGTCACTTAAAAATGATTTATATTTTAAAATTGAAAAAAATTATTAATATACAAGATGTAATTATATCCATGGTTATTATTATTAAACTATCTCTATCAAGGGTTATGCAATTTAATTTATTTCTGTTTAAAAATTATTTTCTTTAGTTTTTTTTAAGCTGGATAATTAAGCTTTTCATCTGATTAGGATCAAGCTTCATTAATAACATTACAAATTCATAATAATAGTAAAGGTAGTTTGTTTAATTTTTATGACGACCTGTATGTTTTATCGCAAGTTTGAGCACTGTATTCAACATTCCAAAAGAAGCAAAACTATTGATCAACCATGATTTTTTTTTAATGGAAAATTTACAAGAGTGGGATAACCTATCCAACGACATGTTGTACGTACTATCTGTAGCATGTTTCACAATTCTTTAGTTAAAAATGGAACCAGAAGAAACAGTTCATTCAAATTGCATGTATGTATATACATCTTAGTTACAATCATTATGTAAAAGCTTTTTAATAGAACACATTTTGTTTTGTTAACTGTAAATATTTTTTCAACAGCATCTAATTTTACGAAATAGTTAGTAGAAGTTATGAAATAGATTATGGATCCTTAGGCTTTAAGGACAAAGATAGTTGTGCGCAGTTACCTCCGGCATTCCCTGCAATCTTTTGCATATTTAACGAAATCAAAAATGATTTACGGCTTTTACATAGGTATCTATATTATTTTAACGTATAGGTACAATGGCACAAAAGTAAACCTATAAGAAAGTGAGCCTTATTTATATTGCCGACACAACCACGTCGCTTGCCAGTCGTCCAAGTTTACTTTTGTCCCATGGTACATACCTCTAAAAATGTCTGCTTCGTTGCACGTTGCACTTATTATATTTTGATTTCAAGGAATGTATATTTAAAAAATAAATCTTACCGCTAACCTGAAATAATTGTAGGGACAGGTGGATGAAAAAGGTATGTTATAAAAAAAAATTTCTGAACAAATTATGTTTTAAAAGGGGTAGTTGCTATCTTTTATTGAATGATTATTTTCAAATGCATTAGTAAGAAGGGGTTGTGGATTAATAATATATGGTCAAACATTTGAGTTTTCATAAAACTTATTCATTAACAAAAAGTAGATTTTCTAAAAAATGTGACTTAACCCCTTCATCCACTTGTCCCTTCAATTATTTCATGTGGTGCGCAGTATTAGGGTAAGGCGTAGTGTAGACGACAGAGTCTATTCCTGGCCGACAGTCGGGTCGGCGAAAAAAATAGGACAGGTTTGATCTATTTTGTCGCCAAAATAATTGTCGGTCGTGCATTTACACGGATTCTAAAACCATAGTGTACATTGTGAGCCATAAAATTGTCGTTCACCGACTGTCTGTTAAGGCAGGGCAAGAATTACACACTTACACTTATTTACGAGTTGTACTAATACTTAATACCTTAATTTATGAAATTATTGTAGTGGTTGATTTGCGTAGATCAATTGTACATACGAAAAGATACATATTTCAGCTGTAATAAACATACAGTAAAATAAACTTGCTCTGCATCGAACAATAGCAAGAACTACACACTTTTAGATAATCATTTTTGGTACTCTTGCTAATTTATACAATAGTCTAATTTTATGAATTTTTTTGAGGTTATGCTTATTTAAAATAATGTATTGCTGTGATAATTGTTAAAATGTTCATTTATTTTCAATTACTCACGTTTGAAAGTGAATTTCTTCTCATTTTAGTTGCATTTAGTTGCTTATGTCGCGAGGCGAAGCAGTGCTGGTGACCTCTTTCCTCAATTTTTCTCCCTCCTTTGTCTTACACATCTAGAGATATTTTTGTTAAAGAAAAGAAACTTTTAGTGAGAAACAACATTTACTAACGAAAATTTCAATTATATTTCTTCTTTTCAAAATTCCTTAATTGCATGGCATATTACTAATTGTAATATTACTCATATAGAGGCAATTAAAACATAATGGTAAGCATGGTAACCATTATGACTTAGCGTACTTCAAAATGTCGACATACATTTCCATAGAAGCGAAAGGCATTTTTAGTAGATATTGAAATGAGATAGTTTATTTAATTTTATTAATCAAGTAAACTGTAGATTTGGATTAGAAAAACAAAATAAATGGGATAGACAAATTTCAACAAAAAGAGAACCTTCCAAAATTCCTCGTTAATTTAAAAAGTTTCAAATATGAAACTATCTCATCACTAAAGTTTATTTTAATGCCACTTATTAAGTCTATTTGGATCCTCCAATATCAAAAAGATGGACCTGAATTAGAAGCTGCGTCAATGCAAGGCTTCCGTAAAAGAACATCGAATTACAACTTTCAATTGAAGAACTACAGCGAGTGGTTACAAAATTCATTATCTGGCAAAATAAACTCAAATAAATTAAGAAAATCCAAAAAAGATTTTTAAGTAATTAAATAAATAAATAAAATAAACGTTTGTCAAAAATAAATGTAATTATTTTATTCGATAAATACTGTAAACTCTTTGTTATTACAAATTGTTAAATTTTCATTCAATTTCTCTTCCTAAAGTAAAGTTAAGTTAGATCCCACACATTTTAATAATTTGTTTAAATTTTTATCCCTGAGAAGTTCATTTTCACCAGAGTCTCATTGCAGTATAATGTTACTACTCACTTGAATTGTTATTCTAACAAAATGTAATGATTTCTATAACTGAATGAAGTATTATTTTTGTGTAAGCAACTAACAACTAGTGTTGGGCGATTATGAATGATATAATCAAGATATATCAATTATACCCGAATAATCGATCATTCGATTATAGTTCAGAAATCATTCATTATTCGTTTCGACTGCGCAGGAGCACACAAACGGATTACGATTCGAGGTCTCGAGTTTCGAAATAATTCACTCGTCACTCGGATTCTGTCAAATAATCGTGGAAAATAATCGAAATCGTTAGTAAATTTCGAATGATCATTCGATTATTTTAAGCGATTATTTCGATTCATTCGATTATTGAAATATATCGATTATACCCAACACTATTAACAACGTTAGAGCTAAAGTTATAGTTTTAACTCACGAAATTATTTTTGGAAATTTAGACTATTGCACAAAGGACTACAAGGAGTATGTCATTTTTTCAAAGTTGTGTATGAAAAGCGTCAGCTAGGATTAATTTTCATATTTACATAAGTACATTTGCTGTACAGCAAAAACATCAGTGTGTATTCTTATACTCCGCGTACTCTTATCCGGCTTTACCCTATTTGAACCACTTGAAATTTTTCAATGTCTAAAATTTTCGGTGTTTCAGTTAACCAACGAGATTATCTGTTCTCATTGTGTTGAAAACCAAGCGCCTAAATCATTCTTTCCGTCTGTTTTAGAGCATTTCGTTTAGAGCTAGAAAGACAACTGCTTATAAAATTAAAAACTAAAAATGTCAATTGAGAAGAAATGTTATTAAGAAATCTGTTAATCTGTTAATTTGGTCCTCTATTTTCGGAGGTTACGGATGTGCCTACACCGTGTTTCACTACAACCACTTTAGTGTTTGCATGGTTTGGAAAGAATTGTCTGCAAAGAAATTCTCTGAAATTTGTGCCCAAAAATTCGGATTGCAAGATATTTGTGTCAAAAGTAGCCCAACTTCGAATTACAAATAATGGTACGAATACATCCGGATTACTGGGAATTCCGGAATATAGAATGCTTGAATTAACAAGCTTGGACTGCATTTTGATATCATAGCTTTCTATAGAAGAAGAACCCTGCAGCACTATTTTATTTCCATAGTTTCAATTTTTTTTTAGTTATATGCAATTGCAATTTTCCAAATACAGAATAATTTTAACTATCGTAATTACAATACGAGGGCAGCCTGAAGAGTTTTCAGCCTAACACAGATACAAGTATTATTTGTTAAATTCAGTTTTATTTCTCAACATAGTCTCCTTGTAAGTCTATGCTGCTCTTCCGGCGATTGATTGATTGATTCCTACCCAAGCAGGGTTAGTCTTAATATCCTTAACACTGAAGCCTAATGGCCTATTGTATTATTCCTGCTTCGGTTTCGTTTTACTTGAACAGGTTAGTTCCCTCAATCAGGTTTAAGAGCCTAAGTAGTAAATCTTTTTCCATTGGTAGATCAATTGCGCTTTGCGTAGCAAATCTACGTCTCCTCCTCATTACAGAGTCCACATAAAGGTTCACCTTTGTAGATCCCCATCTTATGCAGATGTTGCGACAATGTTCCCATCATCCGTTTGCTGTGCTTCTGTCCAGCTACATGGTTCCAATTCACTTGGTGTTGTGTTACGATCCACTCATTGATTACACCATGCACTGGACTCTTAGTAATACCTAGACCTTAGGGCCTATATCATTCATGTTTGCGCCTTCCCTCGCTAGCTGGTCTGCAATTTCATTGCGCGCTATACCCTTGTGACCCGGCACCCACACCAGTGTGACCTTGTTGTGTTCAGACAGAACCACTAGGTTTTGCAGGCACTCCCATACTAGTTTGGAGGTAATATGGTAAGATGCTAATGCCTTTAAGGCTGCCTGACTGCCAGAGAGAATGCAAATCGTCCCACCCTGCGGTCGCCGACGCAGGCTCTCCCACGCGCAGGTTTGTATAGCATATATTTCTGTTTGAAATACTGTGGTGTATCGCCCAAATGATGCACATACTTCGTATCGCTGGTTTTCCTCATAAACACCAACGCCAGAATTGGTGCCCGTTTTTGATCCATCCGTATACCAGATTTGGGTTTTCGGTTTTCTCCCCTATCCATCTCTCCATTCTTCCCAATTCAAGAAGACTTTGAAAGGTTTATTATAGGAGATCCTGGGGATTGTTGTATCACTACCCATATTGAAGATGGGGTTTGTTACTGTTGTTTCTATACTAGTGTGCCCGGACCTACTGTGGGTTCTCGTTATTAGTGTTTTTTAGTCTGTATGCTCTCATTCTGGCTTCTCCCTTGATATAGATCTCGAGAGGAGGTAAGTTTAGCATGGTTTCCATAGCAGCTGTTGGAGTACTTTTAACAGCTCCAGTTATACATAGACCTACCAGTCTCTGAATTTTCGAGAGACTGGTTATCGTCTGCTTCTGTATGATCTTAGGCCACCAAACCAGGCAGCCATAAGTTACCATGGGTCTTACCACCGTAGTGTACAACCAGTACGTCATATGTGGTTTGAGTCTGCATGTTTTCCCATCTGTTCTACGGGTTGTCATCAATATCCTCTTGCATTTGTCGGTCATTTTTTGTAACTGTGAGTTCCAGTTCAATTTAGAGTCCAAGGTCTTCTAGCGATGCTCCCATCTCTTTAATCCGTCCAAATAGTAGTTGGGATCTTATTCTGTAAAATAGACGTTTACGTTTCCTTCAAGCGAAACTTTGAGGCTAGGAAACAGAAAAAGTCGCTGGAGGGTCAGATTTCTACCTTCAGCTTGTCAAGTAATGATGCATAGTATGCTCCTGTTATTATTTATTCTTCCAACTTCCCCCACCGATGGAACAGTCTTCGTCTTTTTCGGAGCCGATTTACCCATTCGCAGTCCACTGTTTTGGCCTTAGCTTCAGGAGTGTACTGGTGTCTCCAAGTTTCAACCACAGTTATTAATTGACGTCAAAACTCCCACTTATTTCGCTTAAATTGCTTTTCAACCGGGGTTTTTGGTCGTGAATGAGCAAGCGCGGCATTCGACGCACCGCGCCGTTAGCTTTTACATTCCCAAATCTTCAGTTAATATATGACACACACGTGCTTTCGAGATGCCTACAGCCTCTGCTAATCTCTCTAACCTCAATTCGACCGCCGTCTAGCACCATCTTGTGAACTTCTTCGATGTTATCGATGGTGGTCACAGTTTTTGGCCGTCCTGAACGTTGATCGTCAACCAAGCTGTGGTACGACCACGTCTAAATTCAGCTGCCCAAAATGTCACTGTGGTAAGTGATGGTGCAGAGTCCCCGTAAACAGCGTTCATCTCTACTTTAATTTGCATAGATTTATTGCCTTTCAAATGCAATAAATTAATGACGGTACGATATTCGTTTTTTTTCAATTTTTAAAGAAATTCTAACATCGACTGACACAAACGACTGTTAAACAACAACTGAGCGTCCAACATGGCTGAAATTTGCTAAAATAAAATTCAACGCGTGCGTAATACCAGAATATTTTTGACGAGTAACTCTTCGTCTTGAGACTTGAAACATTGCAGACCACCTTCGTATATGCAAACTACTTTGCCGCATTAAATGTAACACGAACTTCCCGACATTGTAAAAACGTACCACATATTACGGATATGAACAACATTCTGTTTGGTAGGAGCTATAAAATAAAGGCGAAACACTAAGATTTTTTGTTTATATAGGCATGTTTAGAATCGAAAAACTTCATATTGCTATATCGCACATCCTTAGCACTTCTGTTATAACAATTCTTTTAATTTAATACTTTTATGTCTATACTTATTTTTCTTGTAGATATATAAGGATATACTTTTTTTTAACTTTGATGTATCGCTATTATAAACTAATGTTGTTTCTATTGTTGTATTTTTCTATATATGTTCTTAAGCATTATGGTTAAACATATTTTGTGACCCTTCAATAATAATAAAGACATCATCACTACATTAAATTGCGTAATTTCAACCCCTTGCCACCTAATTCTAGTTACAGGCATTAGAAAAAATAAAAAGTAATACTTGTTTTAATATCATACATTAATTTTTCTTCTGAGGTTAGAACACGTTCTTGTAATGTGCCAAAAACTGATCACGTTATCATATTAATGCAGTAATCTACTACAGCCTTTTAAATATTTTACATAAATGTCTTACTTTTCAAAATATTTAACCTTATATCATGGGCGGACGATAATCACTTCCTTGAGCAAGAAAAAAAAATTAAATAAAAATTATTTAAAATCAAATCCTGCATGGCATAAAGTTATATTCAAGTATACAGGATGTTCATTTTCCGCGTAATATGATAAAAGTTTGGTTTTTAAATAGGGTATTCTGTATATTACTGCATTTTCGGATACCCCTCTTCAATTCATGTCAACTTTCTCCAACATTTTCTACACATGCATATGTAGTTTAGTTTTTGACATAGTTTGAGATTTTTGTAAGATACCGATGTTATTTTATCGCCCGATATCCCAAACGTTTTACACGCCAGAGTAATGATTCAACTTTTACTAGATTGAGTATTTCTTGGACTTATCATCACTACGTCGAAAATGAATTCTACCAGATGGCCATCGAAATCGTTGCCAAGTTTTCTTCACGTTATTTTATTTTTTATTTTAATGAAACAGCTTGTATATTTTTTCAGAATCTAATATAGAAGCTCTTCTAGAAACTTCTTTCTATATATTTCTTTATACCTAAAATACCTTTTTCCTAGGAAAATTAAATATTAAACCATGCAAACAAGTTTCTCATTTAAGTAACAATTGTTGTTTATGGGTTTCAAACTCTTTAATAAATTGCCTATAATGATTAAAAGTATCACCAACTACTGTAAATTCAAGTCTAATGTCAAAAAGTATTTGTTAAGTATCAGCTGCTATTCCATTCAAGATTATTTTGAATTGTAAGTTTATACATTGTGTTTTGGCGTATTTCCCATGTATTTACATTTTGAATATTCATGTGTAAATAAATAAATAGATAAAGTACTTAGTGACGGCATAGAGTGCTGCGACGAAATACTATAAACCTTTATTATCTATATGTTATTTTGCGCTTATAATTAACCTGGGCAAATATGCGGTAACAGCCAGAGGTGTGGCGAGCGCATTAAAGTTTACACATAAAATAGAAGGTAAGAGATAAATTATAAAACGTGCTGAAACACTTAACGTTCTAAAAATCTTCCGTGAAATCACAAACTGGGGAACATCTGTTAAATATTTAAATCATTACATGTTTCCACAGCTGTTTCAGTCAAGTGAGTACGACGTGCGGAATAAACGTTTTTTAATGCCGAAAACGACCGTTCGACATCTAGCGATGTTATATTTACATATTTAAAATAATCTTTGAAACAACTTAATGCATCTTCACACGCACCTTCACAAATTTGTCTTAATATAAGAAAATCGGAGTCTTTCTCTAAAACACTTTCAAATTTTCGTATTACACACCAATTTGTTTCACCTTCGACAGCGCATAACTATGCGTGAACATCATTCACAATTTGAACAGAATCCATTAGCGACATCGAAACATTTTGTAATTTTTCTATTCTCTCCGCTAGTCCGAAGTAATTGTTGTGAATAATTTGTAAATCTCTTTTAACCTGACTATCTTGAAATATTTCCTGGTTTTTCTTGATTGCTGCAGCTTCTGTCGGATTGAATTTTAAAACTACCTTCTTTACTTGATTAAAATATTTGTTGTAGTAAAACGCAGCCTGTAACCAATTTCCCCAACGTGTAACAATCGGCTGTGGTGGTTCAGGTAAATCAGGACACAGTTTGTGAAATAGTCGGGTACGTTTCGGGGACTTTAGAAACACTGCCTTTGTACTAGCAATCAATGCATTTACTAGTGGAAAACATGTAGGAATTACACGTTACATGTAAGAAGTTACCACTGTGTTCTTTAAGAGATCAGCCCAAAGAACGCATGTTTGCTTAGTTGAAATTTCAAATTTGTTCATTGAGTTCAACACCACCTTTAAAATCTCATCGGCAGTACAATTTATAACTCTTTTGGAAGCAAATAAGAAGGAGGATGACGGTCGATGTGGTTCCATTGTACGTACCATTACTTTATCTGTTGTTTCGTCCACACACAACCACAGCTTTTTATCTTTCAATTCCGTTTTCATTCTTTTTTCTATATGTTCATGAGCAAATTGCACTACATTTCGTATCGATGTCCGGCTAGGTAATTTACAGTCCGCATATTTATTCCAGAAGAAGACAAATGCTTCTTTGTCTAGTAAACGAAACGATAGATTATATAAAATAAGAGTAACACATAAATCAAATGTACATTTTTCTTGGTTTCGTATGCCACTTTTTGCAGAAAAATGCTGTTTGCTTTCGATGTGACGTTAGCAATGGCTTCTGGACCAACACATTAAAGGGATTTTACAAACTAGACATTGAATTTTAGCGCCATCAAAGTCCGGCATGTCCACTATAAAGTTTTTAACTGTGTCTGCCATTGGTCGTTTTCGCGACGTACCTAACTGCGACATTTTTAAAGCAAACATAACCTTACAATTACGAAATAAGTTGCGACAGCATACATATACACAGAATTATTCGCATACAGCATCGATTTAGTACTGACGCTGTGAACGCGTGAAATAAATAATCACCGACTCCGCACCACATATCTACTACAGTGACTGTTACCGCTGTTTGCCGAGACTAATTATAATTCAATTATCAATGTATATAATTCAAATATCTATTCGAAGTGATCTCCAGTCTGCATAGAAACTGTAATGCGATTCTTTATACTTTGTTCAACATTTAGTACTATTTCGGCAATAATATTTTGTATAATGCGAATAGCATTGCGATAAAAAGAATATCCAGATAGGTTTTCAATAAATATTTAGCTAAATTGTGAAATTTTAGCAATCTTCATTGTGTCCTTTTACTGTTGAAATCATTTAGTGTGCAGTATTTTATATAAATTTATTCAAACCAATAGATTTATTTAAGAATAAAACTATGCTGAACTGTAATCAACATTTAGTCAGCTTATTTTCTCTGCGAGGGTAGTCTGAAAAGTTTCCAGCCTAACACAGGAAAAAGTACTTTTTGTCATTCAAATTCAGGAAATAACAACAATTAACAAAGCAAGTTAAAATGAGAAAAGAAAATAACGAGAACAAAGAAAGAACGTATGATAAATACAGGATATAATAACAATAAGCCTTACACCTAACGGTAGAAAGGCATAGGATTAAGTAAGGTAAGTAATAACAATAAACAACAAGAATAATTTATGCTTTTGAAATTAAGATTTGACAGTTTGGCAATTGTTATTAGCAACGAGCTCTTTAGATCAGTCTGGCGTCACAAGAAACAATTTGGCGAACTTTCCTAGCCAGCTTTACGTAACAACAAAAACAGATTACCAAAACCTTGCTGCATATCGTCATATTTCTTAAGTTAAAATATAACATATGTGATATCGTTGGATTCGATTTTCGATTACCTTTCCAAAAACCTAAAAATATACAGGGTATTCTATTTAAAAAAGCTGTCGTTCAAAAGTTAGCATTGTGTGGGGGGGCTTTCGGACCGCACTGTAGAAGGGATGTTGATGGGCAAAAAGAACGTAATCTCCCTCCTCGAAATAAACGAATGTTCTTATTACATGTGGTAGAAATTCGACTTTCAGAATACCAAATTGGTGTGGTGTTGTAGAGGAAATACGAAAAGTAATAACGATCTGGGACAAACGGGAGGTGAAAGAGTGTGACAAATACTATCAGAAGCAATGAAAACTAAGCAATTCATTTTTTACACTAGTACCACCCCTTCTTAGCGCACGATCGCAGATGCGTATGGCTGATGTACACAAAAAAATCTCTTACCCAGTGTTTTTAATTAATATCTTTAGAGAAACAAAGTTTATAGTATTTCATTGCAGCGCTGTGTGTATTTAAACGAGAAAATTGTCTGCATAGTTCCACATTTAATTTACTAAAGCATGAGGCATTTTAGGTATAGAAAAATATTTAAGAAATTTCTAGAAGAGCTTCTCTATCGGATTCTGGAAAGACTGTTTTTGTCAAAAAATGAAAAAACGTGAATCAAACTTGATAACCATTTCAATTGCCACTTCGTAGAATCACATTTCCGACATACTATTGAAAACTACAAGATATCGACCGTTAAGGAAAAATTATCTCAAAAAATAAGCTAGATAGGTGTGCGACAATCAAAAGGCCTCGTATTGGGAAAATGTTTCAGGACAAAAACAGGCGAAAGCATTCATATCAGGTTCGCCAAAGACAACAAAAATATCGCTATCGTTCAGCAAAGGGGATCTTAGATTATTGGCAGGATTTCTGACAGGCCATGTAGCCCTAAAATATCACTTATTTAAACTAGGTAAAGCTGAAGATCAAATCTGTCGTCTATGCCAAGAAGATCTGGAGACGGCAGAACACATCTTATGTAAATGTGTTGCCATTAGTCGCACACGACACCAACATTTCAGAAGGTCATTTACGCTTACCGAAGTGAAGGAAGCAGATCCTAGAGTAGTACTAAGGTTTATTAAAAGCCTCCAACTATTCTAACACACATAAGGGCATTTTGTTACAATAGATCAATTTAGGTCGCAGTGACTAAAGGCATCTATGCAATGGCCCGAATATAATAATAAAAATAATAATAATAAACTAGATAGGTTACAGAGAATATTGAAGAAAGTTAGCATAGATTCAAAAAAGGCATACAAAAATGTAGCGATGTACAGGCTGTTAAATGTAGAAAACCAAACTTGTATATAATTTGATGTGGTGCAGCACACAGTCTCTGAATAACTTTGTTTGAAAAGCTTTTCTTGAAGTTGGTCAGAGAAGGATTCACCCAGGTACTAAGTGGATTATTCTATATAAATACTAGTATTTTTTTAAATACCTACATACCTACGTTGGGTAAATGTATGCAAGTTTTCTTTACGACCGATTGTTTGCATGTAAACTCCATAAGTTTGGAATCTCTTCAAATAAATCTATAATAATAAAATGTTCATACTACGGTTGTATTCTTAGTTATGCTATAGCATTTCTAATTAACGTATGTATAATATCGTTTATTGCAGCAGATAATAAAGCTTCGCAATGGCTAGTCGAGAACTAGTAAATTTTATGCATTTTCGTGCAAGGTGAAAAATGTCTTAGTTATCAACATTCTTTTAAAGTGAATAGACGACAAGATCAAATTATGAAATATCAAAACGATTATGGCGGGAAGAAAACAAATAATTCTCGAAAACTTGGCACAGATTATTGCGTACGTATCAAACTCGGGGAATCCATCAGAGAAATTGCGCATTTCTTCCAAAGGTGTGCAAGATAAGATCTACCGAAAAGTGCTGTCCAATGTCATTTCATGTTTCAATACATGTTCATTTAAGACATATATGGCTGTCTCCCTTTTATCTTTGCATTTACAGAAATGTGTCCTTCTAAATTAACTGAAACAAAGACGGCTCATGTCATTATTACGTGGGACGCAATCGTGTAAACATGGCTATCGATAAAGTTCATTTACGACACTATTTTGTACGAATTCCAACAAGACCATGATAGATCAAGATTCTTTTTTGACAACAAACCGTGTCAAACCATATTCGGATACTAGGTTCGGTATGGAAATATTCCAGATGGGTGCGTCATGAGTTAAGTGAGAAAAATATGAATGATCGAGTCGTCATATGCACATCTCTGCTTGCTTGGAACAAAAACGAACACTTCCTGGACCGAATCATAATTTGGTGATGAAAAGTGAATTACTTACGAAAATATCGTAAGGAAAAGAGCGTACTATGACCCTGGACAACCAGCCCCTTTCACGTCTAAACCGAGCTTGAGTCTAAATAAGAGTACATATGTTGTGTATATGGTGGGGCGCCCAAGGATCAATACACTCAATTCGGAGAGATACCGTCAGCAAATGGATGATTTAAATAAAACCCTCAAAGAAAAGAGGCCGGCGGTATCCATTAGCAAGCACATCATACTACTTCATGATATTGCCAGACCACATACTGCTTTTGACACTCGTCAGAAGATCGTAGAGCTAGGCTGGGAAATTCTGTCGCATCTACTATACTTCCCAGACCTAGCGCCTTCCGATTATCACTGTTTCTCTCCTCGCAAAATTTTTTCAAGGAAAAAAAATTCAAAAAAGAAGTAGATGTCAGACAAGCACTGCTCGAGTTTTCCCCTCTAAAGGCGAAGTATTTTTCAAAAATGGTATTTACAAATTGGCGTCACGCTGGCAAAAGATCATAAGTAACGACGGAAATTATACTATACAGTAAATATTATTAAATGTATGAAAAATGTATTATTTTTTCGGTAGACCTAACGTGCAATTAAAAGATTAAAAAATTGAGCCACAACGTGTAGTGCCCATTGTAGAAAACATGGTGATGGTCTCGTAATGGACTGCGGATGTTTTTGTCTATCTAGGCTAGGTAACATTGCAAAAGTTAACGGATCGTTGAAAAAGGAGACTTGCAGAGATCCTCGAACGCAATGCTGTGCCATCCGGTCTATGATTGATCGGCGAAAACTTTATATTGGTGCAAGATAACGACCCAAAGCACACTTCTAAATTATGTAAGGTATATCTTCAAAAAGAAGAATATGTTCTTCTTTTTGAAGATATGCTTTACATAATCTATGCCTATGACACTCCATTATGATGGAGTGTCAAGAAATATGGGTTGGCCGCCGTAATAACTGACTCTTAATTCAACCGAGCTGATGTGGAAAGAACGAGGATCGACTACCTACGACGTCCAAAGAACATTTGTGATAGCTTCTTCGTCATTCATGGGTGAAAATAGATGCTGAAACTCAAAATTTGTGTCTCGCCTACTCCGATTGTGTGCAGCCGTGATTAAAGTCAAAGGAGCATATTTCGACAAAGTCAGTTTAATAAAAAAACAAGAATCCATTCGTTACACTAAGATAAATTCTAAATTTACCTTGCAATATAGCGTTATTAGCTCAATATTGTTTCATTTTTATATTTATGAAAGCTATCCCAATATCTTCATTAAATTACGAGTGATTCCAAACTTATCGCTTGCGATGTACACTACCGCTCATAAGTATTTGGGCATCTCAAATTTCAGGGTAAATCATATTTATATTTAAATGGAAATATTAAAATATGTATTTGGTGTTTAAGTATACACAAATGTACAACTTTAACAATTAAAACTATTTATTTGATCTGAGTTCTAGATTCGTCTATGTGACCTCCTTTACTTTTAATGATTGCGTCGCATAATCGGGGCATTCTTGCAATTAATTATAACAATGTTTCCGGAGTTATTCTAGCCCATGCTGCCTGTAGTTGTACAAGTCTTTGTATTGCTCTTTTCACATTATGCCTTGAATTTTTACGAGATCACCTGTGGATGTACCAGCAAAACAACCCTAAATCGTTACCGAAGCACCGTGTTTGACAGTAGAGGTGCATTGCTCTAGTGCATGCTCATCTACAGATCTTCTTACAAACACTCGTCTTCGTGAACAGAAAATTTCAAATTTGGATACGTCAGTCCACAATACCTTGCTCAAATCTTCTACCGTCCAATTTCACGTGCCCATTGTAACCTCTTTTTCTTATTAACCTGGCGAAGCAAGGGCTTTCGCAGCGCAATTCGTCCGTGAAGGCCGGCTTTTTGCAGACGGCATTTAACCGTGGATACGCTAGTCGGCTTCGGAAGTACAGCATTGATTTCTGCGGCGATTTCTGGGGCTGTTTTTCTCCTATTTCGCTTGGTGGAGACCACGATTGCAATGTCTTGAGTTGATGTTGTCACGGTTGGTCTACCACTTCTTACTTTATTTAGAAAACTGCCACTTTCACTGTATTTTTTGATGTTATAATCAACAGTAGATGGATACTTATGCCTAAGTTATGTTGTGCTACTGTCAGAGCACGCGTTTCAACACTAATTCCTTTCCTTTTCGGCATGTTTTAAAATTTAAACGAAATTATAGACACTATTTGTTAGGAGATGTTGTCGCTACTAACATGGATTGTTACATTTTTCCTGGAATTTCAAGAAGTACGCTCTTTGTTGTCGTTACTGGACTTTTATGACGGTAAGAAATAAATACGCCGATATTATTTAATGAATTTAAATAAATCTTACTGATTATTAGCAAACTATTCAATAATCCTGGAATGTATTTCCTAAATACATTCTTTATATACAAAAATTTAAAATCCAAGGGTGCCCAAATACTTATGAGCGGTAGTGTATATGAACCACAATTTTATTTTAAAAAACCATATTCCAGTAAATTTTTTTATGTCAAATAAGGATGCTTCACGAATCTTCGTACATTTTTTGTTTTATGCGGATCTGCAAATAACGAACCCTATTTAGAATACTTCAATTTATGTACATAATGCATGTATTCCATCAGGCAATATTGGCGGAATGCGCTAACATGGACAGTAAATATGAGGACAACCTATCCGTATGCTGTATCTGCATCGTTATGTTATGTTACACACTCAGATATTGATTAAAACAAATATTTTGAAGTAAACCAGTCCATGTTGGTTATAAATGTACAAGCGGAGTATTATTGCTAATCTGTAAACGCTCGGCATGCATTATATCCAGTTGGCCCGTATCCAGGGGATGAAATGTAGATGTATTAGAAACCTGCCCCGGTGAATGTGTTTTGTGTTGCTGCCGCTGCTGTTGCTGCCAGCCGCTGAAATTAGGTCAGGCGAGTGTGCGGCGCAAATACATCTACGTTTAGTAAATGAATAAAATGAATAGAAAAGAAAACTACGCTCTTGGTTATTCCCTTTTTTCGTTTTGTTCAAGTTCTCTTACAATAATTTATCTTCTTTTATACGTATTGCATTGTGAAATCTTGTTGAAAGGATCTTAGATATGTATTTTCCGGTAAAACGTATTTGTTGAAATATTAGCAATTTCCATGCGTGCATTAGGGAGTAAAAGATTAAGTGCTTTAGGTTCGCGGGAATGTTGTAATCGTTTAGGCAAATATTTTAAAATAAATGAATCTTAATATTTATAAGTAAGAAAATAAATGAAGACTATACAGCAAACTTTCGATTATGCTTGTGCGGATTATCCGGGTTGCGGACTACATTTCTTTAAAAAATTTATTTTTTTTCTGTTAAAAGATTCAATTTTTTTCTTACAACATCCACATCTTAATAAATAAATAGAGTAAAATTTGTGCAAATATAATGCAACTGTTAGTTCTTCTTTGAGAAATTTGTCTACACAGAGAAGAAAGTTCTTGACTCAAACAAGTATGCAGTCAACCAAATCGTAATTTTAAATGGTGGCAAAGATATATTTTCTTAATTTAAAGAAATAATTTTTTTGACATCGTTATTTGATTCAAACATATGATCTCTTAAAACAAATAACCTCAAGTTTGATTTGAAAATATATCTGTTTGATTTAATATACGTAATACGTATGTTTGATTCAACAGTACAGTTCTTTCTTTTGAAGAACTTCGTCAGTTTAAAACAAATATATTTTTCTTTGCCATTTATTTGATTCCACCTTTTAATGGCGAACGTTCCCGAAATGGGAACATACTAAAAAATCTAATTTTTATTGAATTAATTATATTATTTGCATGTGTTTTATCCTGCAAGAAAAAGTTAAATCTATCTCGCTTATACCTACCTGATAAAATTCTTGTAGGTGTCTATTTAAGTCTTTATACATATGTGTGCTGATGAACTTCACTTTCTTTGCACAATGAACAACCAACGTGACCCTGCCTATTATCTTCTGTTGCTTTCTTGTGAACATTCCTTATGTGTCGTTTCCCGGAGCTGCTACAAGAAAAAGTTTTATTACAAAATTCACAACTTATTTTTGACTCCATTGGAAAAATTTCGGAACATCCAAACCGACCGGATTTTAATTAAATTTAAAACCAGGTATTAAAATTTGCAGCTAGATTTCGCTTTATCGTGTTTAAGATTAGAGCAGGGTTAGGGGTTATGAAATTGCTTTCCTATAACGGAGAAATTGACAATCCGGGACCATCCAGGGTTGGCTGCTGCACACGACGGGTAGAATCGCCGGCCGGTGGATCTGCCCGTCAACGGACTTATGCATGCAAGTATGTCTTATCACTTGCCTTTGCTGAAATATCTGTTATATCAAAAAAGGAAGAAATATACTAATAATTAGTTACAAAATATGAAAACGGAAAGATCAAAGCATTGTTAAGCGTGTCGTGAATTGAATCGCAAAATTTATTTAAACTGCTAACATTGGTGTCACTGGCTTGAAAACGACATCGGCGAGATTTTTGTAATTTTCGCTAATCCCTAATACAAACAGGAATTCTGATATTCACCAATCTATGGCATCTATTTTAATATTTTTTTATACAAAAATGTTAATGTTAATTATCCATTGGTAAAAATATATAAATCCATTATCCTACTTATATATTATATTCTTCATTTTCATCTCACCGCTTAAGATCCACCATCTGACCGCTTAAGATCCATCCACCATCTCACATAACCTAAACTAGGACTACGATTGCAGCTGCTCTGCGTTCACGCAACGGACATTGCCGACGACGCGCGAAGCGCACGATTCTAACATATATTTGTTTAAGTCTACAAAATTATGTCAAAAACGTTTGTACATTCAAATTCTATTTGTTGTTCTTAAAAAATGTGCTTTCACTCAAATAAACCTTTGTTGAATTAAATAAATAATTTCAAAGATATATATTTGTTTGATTCAAGAACTATTTTTCTCTGTGTACTACTTATTCTTTTTTCTTTAACGGATTAAAATATATGTACATGTAGCAAATTATTACACGTGAATGAAGACGAAACCTCGCTTTTTATAGAATGTGTATTCTAACTATAATATGAGTATACGATTGCTGTCTATGGACTGGTCTAAAATGTATGTGCTGTACACATATGGGAAAATTAATTAAACACATCAGCAATTAAAATTTATTTATTTATATTAAAAATTGTAAGGGTAATACTAAAGTTAATGAAAGGTTACATGGCTTGAATACAATAGTAGAAAGACAAATATAAAAACGCAGAAACGTTTTCCTGTAAGTGATAATCTGTACGTGGATGATATACCTATAAAAGTTCTAATAAATTATCATACAACATCTTAAGTTAACTTACATAAAAAAGGTCCAGGTAGACACGCCGAAAGCTACTTACGGTGGTAAAACTTTCTCGACGGCGTTGATTCGGAAAGGACGCCGCGCTGATAGAACGGGAACAGGGGTGATGTGTGGTGAGCATTGGGCAGCAGACAACGAATGAACGCAGCTCGACAGAAGAAATCGATTTCCACATCCCGCAACTCTACGGAAGAAGCCAATTTCCAAAATCCGAACTCCATGGAGGAAATCAATGTCCAGATCCGCATAGAGCGTTATTCCCGACGATTTGCTTAAAGGCGACTAAATCGCAAAACCATATAATCGCCGGGAACGTAGACCATAGATACCAAGGAAGATCACCCAGCAGGGGTTATGTCCGACGACAAAAGTCTTGGTACACCAGGATGACATTGTTTCACTCACTGGGCCACTTACGGCCTTACTAGCTGATACGTTAACTTCTGCCAAACGACTCATTCCTTTGATAGGAAAATGCCTCTATTTATGTATTTTACGAGAATCCAATGGGATCGCGAGATGCGAATGGACCAATGCGGAAGCAAAGATATGATGACGTATGCGAGATCGGTGTATAGCGACGTATTTGTATGTTTATTGAACTGGGTAATTGCTAATTACAACAATTAGCTACGGATGAAATCTAATTTAACTGATACCAAAATGTAAAGCGGAATTTATACTATTTGTTGACACAAAGTTTCATTTATGTTCTTTGATAAACAAAGAAACTACGGGGCTTAAAGAATTGAAGGAAACGGGAATGATTGGTTCCTAAATAGTTAAACTAAACGGGTACTCTAAAACTGTGGCACTGGAACACTGAAACAGTTCACTAAAACCCTTACCACAACACTTAATTCGCACGTTTCGATAGCCAAGCTATCATCATCAGCAGCAAGACTGAACTAACAAGCTAAGTGAAAAACTAACCTTATAAGGAAAATAAATTATGCAATATGTAAAATTAAAATCGTAAAATTTAATGAGCCGCTTCATTGCACAGGACTATAAATAGCCTAAAGGTAAAAGAGCAGAATGACATGAGTTACTAAATCCTATATTACAATGAAGCGGTTCATTGCACATGGTTAAAATTACAACTATAAATGATTAAACATGATGTAACAAAGGATCAAGGCTGGAATTTAGTGGTCCTAAATCTGAATTCATTAAGTGAGTTTTGTTTTTGTAAATTTCCATGCCTTCATAACAATTTAATTGAGCAGTACTCTTTACGTTTTTAATTAACTTTATATTATCAACATTATGGTTATTTTCAAGCATATGTAGGGCAAAGCTAGATTTATCAAACCTTCTGAATTTGAGATGAGCTAAATGTTCTTTGTACCTAATTTTGATTGATCTTTTTGTCTGCCCAATATACACTTGATCACAATCTTTACATGAAATTTTGTAAATTCCTGATTTATCCATGTTATCCACTGGGTCTTTGGAATTTCCTAAAAGGTTTTTAAGGTTATTGCTCGAAGAGAAAACAATCTTGCGGTCAATCCTAGGAAAGATTTTTTGAAGACCCTTGGTGTAACATTGATAAAAGAGTAATTTAACATATTTCTTATTATTATGGCCGTAATAATAAGCTGCTGATGATGATAGCTTGGCTATCGAAACGTGCGTCCAGTACGAATTAAGTGTTGTGGTAAGAGTTTTAGTGAACTGTTTCAGCCTAAATAGTTAATTACCAAATATCTCATTAGCTTAAGAATATAACTCAAATTTATTGTTATCATGTGCTAGAAGGGTTTCAAATAAAGATTATTAGCGGTGTAGAATTGTGAAATGATTAATATTATTATGATTTTATTAAATAATAAAGATCAATACTTAGGACAAATTAGGGGAATGTGTTTAGCTAAAACACACGAATACTACGTATTATAGACGCGATGAAGACATCTTTCGCAGGTGTTCCGTTTCGTTATATATTAAAATAGAGGAATTGGCGCGAAATGAAATATTTGAAGTATTTTAAATATGAATTTAAGAAATTTGTAAATTAGCGTGTAACACCGTAATAATAAATTGAGATTCTAGACCGAACTTGGGCACCATCATTTGCCGATGAGTATTCGATTCCTAAAAATATTCGAGAATCAAGTACTCGATTCCTCAAAATTATCAATTTTGTCCATATTGTTTGAATAGAATTTAAAACTGAGATATGACAGTTATAGCAAATAAAATGAAATATCAATTATGTTAATAGAATTAATTAAATAACTTTATCGTTTCTTAGTAAATTTTTTTTATTCAAATATTGTAAATGTTAATATAACAATATAGATTTTTTGATAAAAAAAGCAAAAGAAGTGATTCAATAAAAGAAAAACATTATACATAGAGATTAAACAGCAGAGAATTTCAGTCATGAGCGTGATGCCGTTGAGGTTTTCAATTCCCACCAAAATAAACTAATACAATATGAAAGAATAATTGAGAAAACGAATCTGTCACAAAAAGAAAGAAAATAATACTTCCTCTGCACGAGAATAGTTGTTACATTTCAATTTAATGTAAAGATTATTGCAAGTATATGAGGTAAATTAATTTGTTCGATGTAGTAGGTAGATTATGTGTGAATCTAATAGCGTGCGATGATCAAAACGTCACGTAGCAATTGCACCCTTGCTTTGAGATGCAGTTGTCAAACGTCAAATTTTAGTGTAATTGTAATTTAACCGCTGTTATTGCAAAATGGCTAAAAATATTTTACAAAATACTCCAGCAGGTGGAAAAAAGTGTGGAGTATTTAATAATAATGAACGTAAACAAATTTTACATTATTTATTGCAAAACTTCAAAGACGAAAAACTTAATAGGGGTGCGATAAATGCCGCCGTGAGTAAGTTTTGCTGTTCTCGTTCAACAACACCGGTTCTGGGCCACTTTAAGGTCGCGCTTTTAATCCGCGGGTAATTTCGCGGAATCGAAGTTTGATTAGCGGCTCGCGCTTTTCCGTTCAAAAGCCGTTCAGAAGCTCTTCAAAAGCTGTTCGGTAGCCGTTCAAAAGCCGTTCAAGACATGTTCAAAACCTATTCAGAAGCAGACCAAAGATGGAGGAAAAGTCGGACAAACGGAAGCGGGAGCTGAAATTGAAAATTTCAAACGCCAGTAGAGCAATACGGAAGAAACATATGCAACTAAAGCTAGATTTGGCCGATACTGCTGAGTTGTTACAGTATGTCATGGGACTTGTGACGTCATAAGCTCCCGATATTTGAAACGGAAGGTATGAGAATATTAATCATCTTAAACGTAGATTTATTTCCGGGTGTGATACACCGTATGGAAGCTATTGTTTGTGGAGGTGACTCCGCGAAATTACCCGCGGATTAAAAGCGCGAGTCGCTAATGAAACTTCGATTCCTCGAAATTACCCGCGGATTAAAAGCGCGAGCAGCTAATCAAACTTCAATTCCGCGAAATTACCCGTGGATTAAAAGCGCGACCTTGAAGTGGCCCAGAACCGATGTTGTTTACCTATTCTCGAGAATGCCAAATTAACAATTTGACCATTAATGTTGATTCTCGTAAAAAGAAATGTGGTCGTAAGGAACAAGATTATAGTCAACAAATTGAAAATATTGCTACTATTCCTCTCTGTAAAAGAAGCACATTAATATCATTGGCTTATCCATGTAAAGTTCCAAAAAGTACATTGAACGACAGATTTAAAAAAGGAAGGGGAATTAAGAGAGTTACTAGTTTTGTTAAACCGTTGTTGACAAAAGAGAATATGCAGCAGCGAGTTGAGTTTTGTTTAAATTTTTTGTTACCATCTGGATATTTCGAGGATTTACTCAATTATGTACACATTGTTGAGAAATGGTTCTATCTAACTAAAACTAAGAGAAGATTTTATATAGCTCCCGAAGAAGATCGTCCATATAGCGACCCTGTAAAAGTAAAAGATTCAGAAGAAGTTAGTTATTTGGCCATTTATGTCTTCTTCACCAGCTAAGAGAAATAGCAAGAATCGATCAAAGGGAACTTTAGTAACCCATCCTGTGGAAGTTGTCAATAAAGAAGAAATAAGGAAAATGATACTGCATAATTTACTACCAGCTATACGCGACAAATGGCCCCTTGGTTCTCGTAAAAGTACAATATACATACAGCAAGACAATGCAAAACCGCATCTCTATTCTAATGATGCTGCATTGACGCAGGCGTTTACTGACGACGGTTGGGATATGCAATTGAAATCTCAGCCACCAAACAGCCCAGATTTTAATGTGTTGGATTTAGGATTTTTCAATTCCATTCAATCAATACTAGTATCAGTTACCACAAAAAAATATTGGTACGAACTGATTGAAGCAGTACAAAAGGCCTATTGGGATACAAATTGGAAAACCTTAGATAATGTATTTCTGTCCTTTCAGAATGCTATGGAAAGTACATTATTACATAAAGGTCGTAACACCTGCAAATTGCAACACATAAATAAAATGATATTAAGACGAAATGCTCCATCAATTGGGGATCCATTATATACGACGAAAATGCCATTAAAACCGGACAAGAATTTTTAAATAACTGAGTATAAATGTAGTGCAAAGTTAATAATGTTTGTTTTTAGTTGAAACGATAAAGTCTTGTTTAGTAATTTCTTGTTACTTTATTTAATTTCACATAAAACAAAATGTAGCAACTATTTTCGGACAAATATTAAATTGAAATGTAGCAACTATTGTCGGGCAGAGGAAGTAGTAAATAATCGTAAAATAATTATAATTTTATTTCGTTATGATTTAATTGCTCTACTCTGTGAATTATCTGCAGCAGTAACAAGTTTCAAATAATTATAAATCATAGAAATTTACATTGTCCTTTTGAGACGGATTTGTTGAGTAAACTTGGTCCTTATTCAATAGAGTCGGACTTCTTGCAACTCTTTAAAAGAGGACAATTTTTCCTTCGACGGTAGATTTTATGCTAACTTCATTACGTGCCTTGTTTTAGGATACAAGTTTTAACTATTTATCACAGGGAAGCAGCACTGATGTGATTAACTATCGTCCTATATCTATTTTATCTAATTTCGCAAAGGTATACGAACAACTTTTATATTTTTCTATATTCAACAATGTACAGCCGTATATATCTGCGAAGCAACATGGTTTTATACCTAAAAGATCTACAACAACTAACTTAGTGACAGTTACACAGTTTATAAGTGACACACTGGATGATGGAGGGCAAGTCGATGTTATATACACGGATTTTTCTAAGGCTTTTGGCAGAATTGACCATGATATTATGCTCTTTAAATTAAGTTCTTTTGGCATGTCACCTCGCCTTCGAGACCTGATAGAGTCCTACTTAAAAAAGCGGTCATGTTATGTTTTCTATAATGGCTTCAGCTCATGTGAATATGCTATTACGTCAGGTGTTCCACAAGGATCCAATTTAGGACCTTTGCTCTTTGTGCTTTTCTTTGACGATCTGCTGGAAGCGTTGACCTGTGATATCCTAGCTTATGCAGATGATGTAAAGGTGTACGCAAGAATTGATTCCATTAATGATATGGTTAATCTGCAAATGAGTATTGATTACGTATTTCACTGGTGCGAAGAAAATAGTCTTATGTTAAATGAAGCAAAATGCACGTATGTAACATATACTCGCAAAATAAAAGGCTTGCCTACTACGTACAATTTAAGCGGTTACCCGCTGCAGAGGAGCGAGACCATAAAAGACCTAGGAGTTATCTTTGATAGTCAACTATCCTTTAAACACCATGTTTCGCAGACGTGTTCCTCGGCCGCAGCCATGTTAGGATTCATCATACGATCTTCGAAATACTTCACGAATCAACATCTTCTGAAAACGCTGTATAGAGCATTTGTCTTAAGTCGGCTAGAGTATGCTTCCATTGTATGGTATCCTTACTATCAATTCTACGAGGATTCTATTGAGAGAGTACAGCGAAGGTTCCTGAAATTCCTATCTTTTAGGATCGACGGTATATATCTGGTGAGGGGTATAGACTATGCCACATTATTGGAACGACATGCGGTTCGGAGTATTTCGGAAAGAAGGCAAATTTGCAGTGCGCGGTTTCTCTACAAACTTATTGACAATCAAATCGATTGCGCATATCTGCTGTCAAAAATAAATTTGAACGTTCCTCGTTTGTCTTCGCGTAGTGTTCAATCGTTTCGGCCTTTAGCTGCAAGAACTAATGTGCTGCTGAAATCGCAAGTTCAAAACATGTGTGTGAATGCAAATAAATATTATGCAGATATTTTTGTCGGTGACGCGATGCATTAATCGGTGGAGTATATATATATTTTTTTTCTATTATTTTTCAGTTATCTTTTATTAAGTATTATATTTTATTTATCTCTTTGTATTATGTGCACATGTATTCGTACTATTATTTCGTCCTGTAATTGGGGTCTCCTGTTGGGCGAATAAAGTTGATTATTATTATTATTATTATTATTATTATTATTATTATTATCACCATAGGCTAGGCGTAGCCAGGTTTTTGAGCAGAGGTGGGCATTAACTGTGCGGAAAGTGACACAGCGCCTTTACATTTTTTGCTATGCCTTTTACTTTTCTGGGTATAGATAAGATTTTCAGCATGGAGAATGAAATTCATGTAGCTTCAAAAGTGTATTATTACCTATAAATTTGAATGGCATTCATGTTTATGTTTTTGTATTCCTCCCTTCTTATTCTGGTTTTCAGCAAAAGGTTCTAGTTATTTCCAAGTATAAAATTAGACATAAGCATTAACTCACGTATTTAATGTACCGTGCGATATGCAACTAAGATTATTGCTCCTATACGCCACTTGTAATTTAGTACCAGCTCTGCTGCTACATAAATATTATAATAATAAATGTGGTACATACATAAACTTACACGAATAAATTTATGTCACAGAATGGGAATTTACATTTTGGCAGTGTGGTTAGCTGGTTGTGTTATATGAATCACGGCCACTATCCATACTTCCGAGTTGTGGGTTCTATGAAATCATCGTCAGTAAACATTTATTATACATACTTTAATACAGCGTTATTGTATCGTAAAATTAGCTATTTAAAACATTTACATGTATAACTAAAGTAGATTACATTTTCCACGAATGTATTAATGTCAGTTCACTTGGATTTTGTTCATTGCACGTCTTGTAAAGAAAAGATTACTAATTATAATATTTATATTATTTGCAGAGCCGCATATGTATCGTTTGGTGGACTTCTTATGAGACTTCAAGGGGATGCCAACAACTTACATGGATTTGAGATTGATCAACACATGTACCTCCTCATGAAGAAGCTGGCCTTTTAAACCATATTTGTTACCATCTTTTATACGTAGATTTTAAGAAATAAAATGTTGATTGTTTTTCATTGAACAGTGTTTGTAATAAAATTGAATAAAATATAATTATCCTGATGAGTGGGCATTTACTTAAAGATACTATCGATTGCGTTGAGAAATACATGATGTGCATAATAAATTATACTGACGCAGCAGAATTAAGTGATAAATAGCGTACAATGATTACATGCTGAAATTATTGCTAAAAGATAACTGATGTATTGATATTTTAATACTGATCCTGATCAATGTGTACTAATATAATTGAATTGACACAAAGTATCAAAGATTTTCAAATAGGCTTAAGATACAGTACAACAGTGTTTGTTTTAAATTTCAAAATCATTCTAAATGTGCAATATATATATGAGTATTATATATATCGGTTTCAGAACATCTTGCGATGTTGTCCGATGCCTAATTTCCATTCTCTTCGATCTTCCCATTGCTCTTCTCTCGGATCTCTTGCATTCATTGCTCTATCTATTCTTTTCTCCCAGGTCTTTCTGCATCTACCTCGTTTCTTGCGGTTCGGCGGTCCCCATTCCATAATTTTCCTTGGTAATCTTGAGTTGCCCATCCTCCGGATGTGTCCGTACCACGTTAGTTGTTTCCTTTCAATGTCTGTCATTAAGGTACCGTGTACTTCCTTCGCCGTCTTGTCTCTTCCTTTCGAACTCTTTTTCTCTACGTGATACTCCTAGTGATCTTTTAAACATCCATCTCCACAGCTTCCTCTACTTTTCCGCTAATACCTTGTACATTCCAAGTGCCAATGTTATGCCATATATTGTTTCCGTAGCTGTTGTCGTCTTTCTTTTAATCCGTCCAAAATTCCGAGGCTTTTTAGTACGTGAATTTTTTTACAGGTGACAGGGAACTAGCCTGACGCCCTAATCCCCAACCTGGAGGACCAGAATGTACAAAATATATAAGGTGGAAATAAAAATTGGAAAGACTGGTTTTTGTCCGAAGTTATTATAGACACAAAAAATGGTTTAGATAAAGTTTTTAGTACTTCTAATAATAATAATAATAGGACCCATTACCTCACGCGGGACATAGGGTATTATCCTGCCATACTGCCAGTAGTTCAGCTGGCCATGATGGATATTGTTTCAATGTATTGCTTCCATCTTGTACAATTCTGCGCGATACCCCTCAGTTCAGCAATGCTCTTGCCTGTTTCCTCTGTTAATGTTCTTCACGTAGTGTATGGTCTACCTCTGCTTTGTGTGGATTCCAGTATAGTGCAGTTTGATGTGGAGTTGTGCCCGGCTTTCTCATAGTGTTGCCTAACCATTTGTACATTCTTTTGATTTCCTCGTATACATTTTTTTGCTCGGTCTTTTCCCGCAATTCCTCGTTTGTTATCCTTACTAGCCACCGTATGCCGATTATGTTCCCACGCACCTGTTTATGAATGTCTGGAATTTTCATTTTGATGATTCTGTTACCCCCCAGGTCTCGAACCATACAGCAGAACTGATTTTACATGAGTTAAAGTTAAACACTATATGTTGTTAAGAGTCCTAGGTTCTTTGCTCTCCAGATGTTCCTCATCCTTGCGAACACTTGTCTTGCTTTATCTATTCTGTGTTGTATGTCTGTCATGGTTCCCTCCGAGCTGGATACCACGCTACCCAGATATGTAAATTCTTCTATCTTTCCTATCTTCATCCCATCTGAATTTCTTTAAAGTTACTCGTATTTGCTGTCATAAGTTTTGTTCTCTTTTTATTTACTTTTAGTCCTACTTTTCTGGCTTCTATTATTAAATCATCCAGTTTATCTTGTAGACTTTCCATCCTCGAAAAAATCAGGCGGACATCATCTGCATATTCAAGATCTTTCAAGATACCTGCTAGACCCCACTGCCCATGTCTATTACAATCAAAAGGAGCAGCGGCGGAAGTATACATCCCTGTCTGACACCGACGTTTGTAGTGAAAGGTTCTGATAACACCTTTGTGTAGCGCTCTACATTGGTATCCTGCCTTGATCAGTTGAATTATTTTATGTGGTATACCTTTATTTTTCAACATTATCCGTATACTTTCTCGATCAACGGAGTCAAATGCACGTTCTAAGCCTATAAACAGCAACTGCAACGGTGTTCCATATTCGGCTGATTGTTCTAAAATGATTCTTTATATCGATGCATGAGCAGTCAGTCAGGTCGGAAACCAGTCTGTTCATTCCGCAGTGTTCTACCTACAGTGTCAATGATCCGATTTAGCAAAATACTATTAAACATCTTACCGGTGACATTTAACAAGTTTAGTCCTCTACAGTTTTCGTAGCTTTGCGTGTCGCCCTTCCTCGGTGTCTTTTTTATTAGTCCTTTCCAATATTCTGGAAGAGATTCTTCTACCCATTCTTTTGTGATAGTACTTTTTTTTTTGTTTTAATGGCACACTGTATATTTTTACATCAGTTAATAGAAAATAATTTTTGCTTTAACAAAGTATAGGGCTTTTCCTTCTAAACTTAGTTTTAAAGAGATTACGGAAAAAAGAAATATGTTTCTTCTCAGTAAAGTGCCCTGAGAACAAAATTTGACAGTTTTATTCATTTGTATTGTTTTTGCGATACAATAAAGTTTGTATGGCATAAATACATTGTTAATTTGCGTCAATAATGGCAGATTATTCAAGTAATGGGAAGGTAGATATGCAAGGCAAGCCCTGCACTTATACCGACAACGATATCCCGATCGTTTTCATTCAAGCCTTTCGTATTTTTCTAAATTAGAAAAAAAAAATGCGTAGAACTGGATCTCTATCGAGAACAGACGAACCTCGTGAGATAAATGAAAATTTGGTAGTCGATGTGTTGGCATCGTTCAGTGTTTACCTCAGGAATTCAATCAGAGAAGCTGCACAGGAATTAAGTACAACACGCACGAAGGTACACATGACTTTGAAAAAATAATTGCAGAGCCAATAAGATACACAAAATTCATAATCTTCATGCTGACGATGCTATGAGAAGACTACAATTTTGCAATTATTTAATACAGTAATATTGCAAATCCAAATTTTTTAAATAAAACTATGATTAGATGAATCCAATTTTCCACGCTGGTGTGGGTGCCAGGGCACAGGTGCATAGCGGGCAATGAAATTGCAGACTAGCTAGCGAGGGAAGGTTCAAAAATGAATTATATAGGCCCTGAACCGGGTCTAGGTATTACCAAGAGTGCAGTGCGTGGTGCAATTAATGAGTGGATTATAACACAACACCAATTGGCATACACTTTCGATTATGTTCAAGTTCAGGCTACTTAAAGGCCATACCCTCAATGAATTCTAATTGACCCAAACCGCTGGCAGACAAACAACCTCATATCATTTGCCCTTTTGGAAATTTAACAATCCTTTTAAGACAGTCTTTATGAAAGGCCGCTCTTTTATTTCTAATCACCCGTTTTCGGATATCCCTTACGCAAACGTCAAACTTAGACTCGTCACCAAAGATAACTTTCTTCCAATTGGCAATAATCCAATTTGGTTTTGATTTTGCCTAAATCAACCGCTTTCGTTTCTAAACAGCAGCTAATACAGGTTTTTCTTTGGTCTAAATGTTATTTATGCAATTTACTTGTATACATATGTATATTTTTAAATACCTTGTAAAATCTGAGTTCAGTCTTATGCATGACAACACTCTCAGGACGCATTATAATCATTGCGCTGATTCCAAAGAGCTAATGTTAGCCAAGTTTCTTTGGCGTCGCTCGGTTGTAATCATAAGTCTACCAGTACCTACTTTTTCCTTTAATTTCGATGGTTCCAGTTTGTCTGTAGTGTTTAACATTTCCTACTGAATATTTAGCAATTCTTAATTCAGTGGCGATTTGCTTTAATGATACAATACTGGGACACAATAACTTTGCGCAATTACTGTGAAGCCTCTAACCATTTAAAAAACATAACACATTCGGTTAGATTTCAATTTTGTTTTCTATGGCTACTTGATAAAATTTTTCTACCGCTCCAACATTTCCTTGTCTACAAAAGTCGTATATTTTTGAAATTTTAATTAAAAATACAATTAAACAATAAAGTGTTGATAATTGTCAAACGTTGATGGATGCTCAAAAAGATGTTTCTTTCAGTTTTATAACCAGTTTCGAAACATTTTAAAGTATCTTGACAATATGGTGAATTTTTGAAAAAATCATTAACTGTCCCAATTAGGGCTTGTATTTAAACAGCGTAGATAAAACGTAATTTTTAATGGTAAGGCGTGACAAAATCAAAAAAAAAACGAAAAAAAGCATGAAAGCGTACTGATACGTCATTAGAATGTTAAGTGAGATGCAAAGTACAGCTTTAAATTAGAGCGTTCTCTAAAAAGAGGTCGTTTGATCAAAGTTTTCCAGATAGGGAATAATGGATAACATGTTTTCAATTTATTGCATGTTTTGTTTTCAATGAAGTCAACAACTTTTTTTTAGCAAATTTGTATTGCATACATTTGTCCTTCTTTTTAATCTGAAATCAGAAAAATCAAATGCTATAGGCAGTTTTTTATTAGTAACTTTGATAGAAGGATCATTTGTTTCGGAAGCTGCAATACTGAAATGGTCGGTATTTTTAAAATGACCGGTTTTCAGACTCATGTTCAACTATAAATGTAGCTAAAATATCCTTTTTTTAATAGCCTGTATTTATAAATCCATTGTTAACATCTTGTTTTATTCCTATACAACAGTAGCGGTGGGTGATGACTAAAGCTGGCCACGAGCGGTACCGCGCAGTAGCGTAGAGTCGACCAGGCCTCACGTTCCACTAGAGTTATTCTGCTAATAGAGATGTTTGCTACCGCAAATAATTTCGCTCATCTTTGAAATAAAAATTAAATAACACGTGCTCAAACACTTACCATTTTAAGAGTCCTCCGTGAAATCACAAAGTGAATAATGTCTGTTAAATATCTGCAACATTAGATACGTTTCAACTGTTGTTTCGGCAAAACTAGTACGGCATGAGGAAAAAATGCGTTTATATGCAGAGAACGAACGTTCTACATCTAGTGACGTAATATTTGTGTAAGTAAAATAATCTTTCAAATAACTTAACCATTCTGTTGACGCACCTTCACAAATGTGTCTTAATGTGCCAAAATCAGAATTTTTCTCAAAAACACTTTCAAATTTTTCTAGAACAGAAACATTTTTTGCGTCTTCAATCGCGCATAGCTGTGCGTGAACATGTTGCACTATTTGTAGAGATTCTTCTAACGGCACCGCAGGATTTTGTAATTTTTCTATTGCATCTGCTAGCCCGAAGTAATTGTCGTGAATGATTTTTAAATCCATTTTAACCTGACTATCTTGAAATTTCGACTGGCATTTCTGGATAGCGGCAGCTTCCTTTGTATCGAATTGTAAAACCACGTTCTTAATATTGTCAAAATATTTATGATAATAAAACGCGGCCTGCAACCATGTTCCCCAACGAGTTAGAATAGGTTCTGCTGGCTCTGGTATACGGGGGCACAGTCTGTGAAATGCGCGAATACGTTTCGGTGATTTGACAAATACTGCTTTGGTATGCGCTATTAAAGCGTCTACCTCAGGATAATATTTTCTGATACTATCCGCCACAAGATTGAGAGCATGAATTTTACACGTAATGTGTAACAAATTAGCAGAATGCTTTTTAAGAGACCGGCCTACAGAAAGCATGTTTGCAGCACCATCACTCACTAACATCAAGAGTTGGTTTGTTGAGAGTTCAAACTTGTCCAATGTATTTAACACTAACTTTGAAATTACTTCGGCAGTACACTGTTGTATTCGTTTGGAGACTAATAGAATTGAAGGTGCCGATTGATGAGGTTCCAGTTTGCGTGCCATTACATTAAGAACAGAATGTTTCTTCCGATCTGTTGTTTCGTCGACACATAACCACAATTTTTGATCTTTCAACTCCGATTTTATTTTTTGTTCAATATGTAGACAATGTTGTCTGGACCAACACATTAACGGGATTTTACAGATTACACATTTAATTTTAGCACCTTCATATATTAAGTCTGGAATTTCTGCAATAAATTTTCGAAGTTTGCCCGACCGCGGTCGTTTTGCTGACGAAATCATAATTTTTGTAGGACAGATAAACAATTGCGCAAATGACCGGCAGCGAAAATGTCCGTACTGCTCCGCAGACGAAGTAATACTACCGTTCCTCTCGGTCCGAACTGATTCTACGCCGATGCGCGGTACCGCTCGTGGCCAGCGTTAGTGATGACACTGATGACGTAAACGGGAGGGCGCGGACAGCGATTCAATTCCGTCGTGTATTTTCCTTGCATATTGGGTGCATAGTACTATGCAGAGGAAATATACGAGGAAATCGAATTGTTGTACGCGCCCTTCCATTTACGTCATCACCCACCACTACTGCTATACAGTGTGTAATAATCAGTTTTTACATGGAAAATCATTTTCGAGAATTTGTATTTTGTTTATTGAGATAGCTTGTTAAACAGAGGTAGCAATCAGAAAATTACACTATTTCCAAAAAAATCATATTTACAAAAGAATAAGACATTGACATAAGATACTACATCTTATATCAATTAAAGGTCAGAACGCATACCTACGCACGATCGCGGTGATGATGGGGGTTGGAGTGGCGATCAGATATAGCGGTTTGACAAGAAATGCAGCGATGTGTCACGATCTGTGAAGCTGTTTACCTCGTGATGGTGTCCAAACGCTGCATTTGACTACTGAACGTAAATATAATAGAGAGATTTACAGACCAACTTAAAAAGTACAAAATGTAATACCATTTACTTACATAGGTGCAGTGTGGGATGAAATTGGCGTTGTTATTCATAGTGGTTATATGTGCTCCGTAAATTCTCTAAATGTCTTTGGATATCGCTTTCAATTAAACTTACAAGGAGAGGCTATCAGATGTTAAGTTCAGTTTTGGTCCCGGTTTTGTCAGCTTGTGGGGATTCCTTGGAGTACTTTTCCAATTTATCAGTCAGATATAGCCAGTCGTTTACTTTTTAGGGTCCAAAAGGTAGCGATAGCCTGACGGTAAAGCGCTGTGCATTGAATACGTAGTACGTATTTGTGTGTCCGAATTTTGGTGGTGTCAATTTTTTTTTACTGTTGGACAATAGTGATTTTCATTGGATATTGAGTGTTGTTTGTGTAGTGTGTTTGCAATGATACGCTACAGTATTTACTATTATTATTTAAACTTAATAAAGGGTTTAAAAATAAAAATTCATTCTATAATAAACGTAGAAACGATTTTCCCAGATCGGCATAGTGTCTGAAATCCACTTTGTTTTTTTCACTGTAAATTAGACACAACCTCTTTTCTTCCACATTAAAATACCTACCAGTGTTAAAATGTTATCTTTTAGGACAACTACTCAGGTCCATGTTTCACATTTGTCTGTAAAATTATTTAAAATTACTTATAACCTGTTGTCACCGCATGTATACCGTTAGAAAGTTCCGTAATAAAGTGAGCTGCTAAAATACATGGGCACTGTTGCAAAATTTGCTCGCTATAAAAGTATAAGGGCGGGGAGTTGCGCGACGGGAATGAATCAGTATCAGTAATATAATTTAATCGCTGTTATAAGAGGATCCCACTAGACTCTAGTCAAGTGATGCGTTATGTCCCTAATGTTTCTTTAATTGATTATCGTTGCCGTTTTCGATCTTTTGCTCCATTGTTAGTTTTAATTTGTTTTGTTTGTATCTCGTAGTAATACTGTGGAATAGTTTTATATCATAATCATCACAGGTTCTATTTATTTTTGGAATTTATCATTTTTTTTTTTGAGAGCGATTTCTAAACTTCATATATGGAAATATTACAATTAAGCATTTATTTGGAAATAATCAACGATTAAAGTTCACTAATACCACAAAATCCTAAAATCAGCAGTGAAGTCGGGCTCATAACTCAAGCACGTATGATAGGCAACTGAGTGGCATCTGGCATGTGTGGGGAGCTGAAGAGTGAGGACGTGCTTACACACGTGCAGCAACGTTATTAGCTGTATGTATGGGATCGGCGATTATAAATAAATCCTTTCCAACACTATGTGTCCCGAGATTGGAACGCTAAAATTGCTGTTGTTACGGTAACCGCTATTGTTATATAGGTATGTTTCTTCTGTTATCAAATGCGCAGTCTAAACGTTTCATGGCTGTTGGTGCGAGAAATTTTAGTCAAATCCACAATATTTGGGTTAAACGGTAAATACATTATAACTTTAAAGGTTTTCAAAAATATGATTTATGATAAAGAAGCTCTAGTGGTAAATCTTTAGCAATGCGCATATGATCAAGATAACATACTAGTAACTAGTAATTTTATTTCAGTTTCACAAAACAGTATAAAGAGACAAAAAGAATGTTTACAAATATAACAATTTGCTTTTATTTTCTCAAATGCAATTACATATTTATATACTCGATTACACTTACGTTAAATTTTAATTACAAACTACGTCTATACATTATAGTTAGATGCGCTAAAGTAAATTAATTTAGCGCACTCAGGTAAGCATCAAATACTGTATAAAAATGTTCCTAAGGATCTAAACTTAATATAAAATTAACAATCCTTATACTGCTAAATGCAAGACTTGCAGGCACTGTGGTATCTTAAAATTTAATTGTCATCTTCAGAATTGGGTACAATATCGTCATCGCTAAGGTTCGTCTTTGACTCTAGATCTTCCTTTCTATAATTCGCTTTTCTTCGAGTTCTTCTAGGACGAATAGGCGTCGTACTAGTACCAGGATTTTCATCGATTCCTTTATTTGCCAAATTTTGTTTTTTAGCCCTGGTCTTTTTTGATCTCTTTTCTTGTTTCGCTACTTCCATTTTCTTTCTTATTCTCCTCATTTCTGCCGTATCTCCGTCCGTTTTATCGCTATCAACATCGTCTTCGTCTGCGACGTCTTCGAATTCTTGAGCTTGTATTTTTGGTTTTCTTGCAGTTCTTCTCGGCGTATCGGTCTTAACTTTTGCCAGAGGCTCATTCATTAAATCATCGTCTGAGTCTAGATTTTCTTTTTCATCGGTTTCTTCAGTGCAACTGTCCACAAGTTTTCGTCTACTAATCCTCTTCTTTTTTCCGGACAATGGGGTTTCTTGTATGTGTTTTCGTTTAGGTGGAGATTTTGCAACTTTGAATGTTAAAGGGCTTGATAGCGATCCTCCGGAAGACTGCAATCCTTTTTTTAATATCTCTCTTACTTTGTTATAATCGATTACAGAGTTAAATTTTAGTGTTTTATAGTACTTCAGTAAAGTAACTATCGCATCTGAAACAAAGAAGAAGTACTAGTACGATGACTTCCATTCTTTTTGTATTAACATATGTATATATGTACGTACATATAAAAGTAAAGGTTTTAGAAAATATTGCATCAAATGAAAGTACAGTAGAACCTCGCTAATCCGACCTCGGAGATTCAATTCTCCGTATAATTCGACCACGACGAGCGAACATGTACATGTATGTACATTGTTTTGATGTAAATAGGCTGGTGTCGTTCGTGTAGCGCATGCGCTTGAACTTTTTTACTCATTAGTGCGCACATACAAACATATACACACTCAGTTGGCTGTTGGTTTGCGTTTTGCAAAATCGTGGCTTGTAAGGTTAAATTGTTGTTGCATAATGTCGGGAACCAAACGCAAAGATGTTACCCTTCCATTATCTGACAAATTAAAAGTGTTACAAAGATTGGACAAGGGCGAATCGCTCCAGAAAATTGCGTTGGAAATCAACGTTGGTGTTACAACAATAAAAGATTGGAGGAAAAACAGAAAAGAAATTGAAGCACATACGGTTACAACAGAGAGCGAAAAGGGTTTGAAATTTCACAAAACACTGAAGAAACCAAAATTGGAACTTGTAAACAATGCGTTATGGGTATGGTTTTGTCAAGAAAGAAGGAAAGGAACGCCGCTTTCTGGGCCTATTATTAAAAAAAAAGCATAAATTTTGAACAAGAAATTGGAAGGAGATGGCGAGTTCACCGCTAGTGAAGGATGGCTTCACAGGTGGAAAACTCACGGCATTAGAAACGTAACATATCTGGTGAAGCATTATCAGCCGTTAATGCAGCTTCAAATGAATTTAACATTTGAAAAAATTATTGATGAATTTGAGTTGTCACCCGGCCAAGTTTATAACATTGACGAAACTGGATTAAATTACAAAATGTTTCCATCAAAAACACTTGCCGCAATGAACGAGGCAGTAAAAGGAACGAAACTCGCCAAAGATAGACTGACTGTTGCTACATGCAGTAACGCTAATGGTACACACAAGTTGCCGTTGTTTGTCATTGGCAAATCCAAACGAACAAGGGCGTTCGCAAATATTAATGTATCCTCACTACTTTGTTTATTACCGGAACCAAAAGTCAGCTTGGATGGACAGTGCCCTATTTAAATCATGGTTTTATGATGAATTTTTGCCAGCTGTAGAAAAACACTTAAAGGCCAAAAAGCTTCCTGTGGGTGCTCTGTTGTTGATGGATAATGCACCATCACACCCTTCTCAGGAAGAATTAGTAAAAGGAGAAATAAGAGTTTCATTTCTTTCGCCCAATGTAACTTCTCTGATATGACCAATGTTCCAGGGGGTGATTGAATGGTCGAAGACGTTACTGTCGGAAGTACGTCGGCGCGATTTTGGAAAAAATAGACGAAGATATAGCCTTCGTCTGTTTTTCGAGGCTATGAAGTCAAGGATGCAATTTACACATTAGCAACGGTATGGGACGAAATAAAACCTGAAACGCTGCAAAATTCCTGGCGTAAGAAAATTGCAGGCGGATTTCACTGTTGAGCACCTTTTCGAAAATAATAGAGAAGCTTGTTGCAATAAGACTTATATCTTTTTTAAACAGATTCAACATTTTAAATGCGAAAACAGTTTGGGTTTCGCAAAGGGCGAAATACTGTCAGCTATTGTGCAATTTTTAGATTATGTACAGTAAACCCCAATTATAGTGAACAAGCACGGGGGAAAGGATAATGTTTGTTATATCGAGGTGTTCGTATAAATGAATTTTCGCTAGTGCGAATTAGTTCGTTATAAAGAATAATAGCATCTATGTATGTGCATACATAATAAGAATGTTTCAAGTGTTTATTATTAAACACGGTTTACATACTATATGCATATTATATATTCTAAAGTAATACTATAGCAATAATTAGTACATAACTATATTTTTTAAAATAGCGTTGCCAATTTTATCTTTATTTTTTATTATGATAGATAATGATTTCGGATTGTAAAATTTTTCCGCGATCTTAGCTTTAGACATTTGTTTTTTTCTACCTCTTCTAAGACGTAAAATTTTCTTTTTAAAGAAATTTCTGGTCTTTTGCCACTCATTTTTATTAAATTATGTGTAGACGCACAATTTATGTTAACGACTAAATCTTAACTCTAAAATAACCTCTCAGAAACGAAAATAATAATAAAAAAATGCCACTTTGGAAACGAATGTTTACGCACAGTTTCTAAATTATGTAGGTGTAAGATTATACTGGTTCGTATTAATGGTATACTTTTATATTGGTTTTTGTGCGTTGGAAGATTAGAATTGTTCGTAATTCGCTTAATTGAAATTTTGTTATAATTAAATTAACTGCTTTTAGAAATACATTAGAAGTTTTCATACAGATATTATTGTTCGTAAAATAGACAATTTCGCAGCATCGGTGTTCGCTGTAACGAGGGTTTACTGTATATACAAATATTTACCAAGGTTACCAATGTTTGAGTATTTTCATAGATTTGAGCAAGGTGTTTGATTTGGTTAATTGTGACATATTGTTGAATAAATTGTATTGTTATGGTATAGGGGGTTGCTTTAGTAGCTATCTTAATAATAGATTTCATTTTGTGGAGATCAATGGCATGAGTTCAACTAGAAGTTCTATTCGGAGAGGAGTACCTCAAGGAAGCGTCTTGGGTCCGCTTTTGTATATTATCTATGTTAATGATTTTAATTTTAACAATACTGTCATGTTTGCTGATGACACTTCAGTGGTACTGTCTTCGAGGGATTCACAATCAATTAATACTGATGCTACACATGTTTTGGATGATTTAAATATTCATTTTGCAAAAAATGAATTGTTGAATACGTCAAAGGCGGTCAATATGGAATTTAAATCTATCAAATGTGACAGAAAATCATCGCATCTGATCAAAATCAATCATGCAAGTATTAGGCAAATAAATAGTACTGGATTTCTGGGACTGACAATTGCTCTAAACTGGGATAGCCACATTGATTCTTTGTGTAAGCGATTAGCTTCAATATGTTTTGCCACAAGGCGTTTGAAGTCAACTCATGCTCTTATTTCTTACGGAATTATTGCGTGGGGTGGTACTAGCTTGGTTTACAAAAAAGAGCATTACATATTATGAATGGGATTCCCTCTAGATTTGGTTGTAGGGTTTGTTCGTACCCTCGGATATTATGGCCTTACCTTGTTTAGTTATATGGCAGTTGCTCTTGTATGCAAAGCAAAACTATAGTAATTTAACTAAATTGAACAAACAGCATTATAATATGCGCAATGTAATCATATTGGAGGTGCCAAAGCATAGACTGACTTTTAGTGAAAAAAATCCTGTATATCTTTTGATAATAGTTTAAAATAAATTGCCAAATAATTTCAAGAACTTGCACTTGAAATTACGAGGTGTGGCAATTAAATAACCGGACTGGTGCTGCAAAACATGTTATTGATCACCAATTACATTACAAAGCTTATCCCCTTCAATGTACTCTCCTTGCCGATCCCTACAACGCTCCATACGAATTTTCCACTGTCGAAAGCAGTGCTGAAAGTCCATTTCTGTCAGCTTGTTGAGAACCTCCGTCGCTTTCGCTTTCACCGCTTCCGCACTGTCAAATCTTGTCGCCTTAAGCTCCGATTTTACCTTAGGAAATTAAAATAGTCACAGGGGGCCAGGTCGGGCGAGTACAGTGGGTGGTCCAACACGGTGATGCCGGATTTCGCAAAGAACGTCTTCACAGACAAGGCGGAATGGGCTGGCGCATTGTCTTGGCGGATCATTCAGGATTTGCTCTTCCACAAATCGGGTCTTCGTCTTACTCGTTCACGAAGGGCTAACCGATTCACCCTTCGCAGTACACTCTTTCGACTGTTCTTTGGCATGAGGAGTGTACTGGTGTTTCCAAGTTTCATCTACAGTTGTTAATCAATGCCAAAACTCCGACTTATTTCGCTTAAACTGCTTCAATATGGCTTTGGAAATATTAATTCGAATGCGTTTTTAGCTTTTTCTTTGCCAAATCTTGTCAATATATGACAAATACGTTCTTTCGAGATGCCCACACCCTCTGCTATTTCTCCAACCTTAATTCGAGGGTCGTCTAGCACCATTCGCTGAATTTTCCCGATGTTATCGTTAGCGGTTGCAGGTTTTGGCCGTCACGAACCTTCATCAACCAAGCTGGTACGACCACGTTTAAATTCAGCTGCCCTAAATTTCACTGTGGCAAATGATGATGCAGAGTCCCCGTAAACAGCGTCCATCTCGGCTTTAATTTACGTAGGCGTATTGCCTTTCAAATCCAAGAATTTAATGACGGCTCCATATTCGATTTTATTTATATTTCCTATTTTTACAGAAACATTAACATTGACTGATACAAACGACTGTTAAATAACAACTGAGCGTCCAACATGGCTAAAATTTAAAAGTATCTTTCAATACGTGTGACAAACTAGACTGAACAAATTGTTTCAGTGACGTAATAACTAAGCAGTTTGGGAAAACTTCATACGCTTTTGTCACTCTATATATACTATTATTATTTTATTTTAGGTAGTTTTGTTTAATCATTTCGTTTCTTATTATTTTTATGCATGTTATATAGCATTTGTTTTATGAAAGCTCGAAAATAAGTAAAAGAAAAATCTCATCTTCGTATATTGCGTGACACCTGTTGTCGGGTATAGGACATATTATGAATATATAAATAGACAAACTATATAAACTTAACGAATGGGATGCGAAGAAGGGCTCAATTGACGACTGGTATTCTCTTTAAACCGGAAGCCCTTCAAAACGTAAGAGCGCTCAGGCCTTGTCATATCGTAGGTAACGGTTTATCACATATTTCCCGTAATATGCTAAATATATTTCTTTCCATAGTAATTAAAAGTTCTCAAATTGATTTTGTACTACGTACCACGAGAATGGTATGAGAAGTACTGGTGTTTAGAGACAGATAGCGCTTTGTGTCAAAATCTGCATTATCGACGTCGAGTACTATTCTTTAGTCAACGTCTGTCAAAATTTCTGAGAGATTCATCGAGTAGTGTTGTTTTGAGAGCTGTTGAAAGTGAAGATTGAAACAGTTCACTGCCAAGCTATCATCAGCAGTAAAACTGAATTCAGTTTTACTGCTGATGATGATGGGTTGGCTATCGAAACGTGCATCCAGTACGAGTTAAGTATTGTGGTAAGGGTTTTAGTGATCTATTTCAGTGTTCCAGTGCCACAGATTTAGAGTACTCGATTATTGAAAGTGAAGATGTTCATGGAAAAAGAACAATACCGGCCAGTGATTTGATTTCTTTTTTAAATGGGAAAACGTGCGCAGAAATCAAAGAGAAGTTGAATGGAGTTTATAAGGACCACGTACCTTCGATGACTACCATCAGATCCTGGTTTAATGCATTTAAGCGTGACCGAACATCCGTCTTTCATGAGGAGCCACCAGGTTTTGAACGACAGAAGCTAGCGTTTTTAGAAAGCTCGATTTCTATTTTTTGTGAACTAACTTTTGCTGTTATCAGTATTTCAACTGTATTTCCGGTTTCACCAGAGGTGACTGCAACTTTCTTTTTTTAAATAGAAACATCCTGTATATTTTTTCGTTTTTGGGAAAGTAATCGAAAGACGAATCCTACGATACCATATATGTTATACTTTAACTTAAGAAATATGACGATATGCAGCAATGCAGGTTTTGGTATACTGTTTTTGTCGTTGCGCAAAGTTAGCTAGGAAAGAGCGCCAAATTGTTAAGCAAAGTAATCATAATAATTGCTAAACTATCAAATATCAATTCCAAAACTATCAATTATTTTTGTTGTTTATTCTTATTGTATTCTGCATTTGTCATGTGTTCCTTCTTTGTTCTGTTAATTGTTGTTATTTCTTTACTTTATCTAACTTTATTGCAATTAATTGATCATGGTAAGTTTGTTTACATATGTTAGTTTTTGATAGACAATATGTCTGTTTTCTAGGCTTTTTGTGCTGTTACTCTTATGATGGCTTCGGCGCGAAGCATGGAAAATTGGTGGGTTAATTTTAATATTATGTAAATCTGGCAACAATTATCACCTTATTTGCAATGGTTGCGCAACAAATTGTACAGTAATTTAAATCATATTAACTTCTGTTGAAGCAGTTCGCCCTGTAAATTTTATACTATCTATGCTTACCTAGCGCAGAATTTAAATATTTCCGGCTGTACAAGGGCGGTGTTCGTTATGTTCCACTTTGTGGTAATTGTTGCAAAATTTACCGAATATTAAAATTAGATACTTGATGGTTATCTTATGTGGTCCATGTGGAGGCCATTGTAAAGTCAACAACATAAAAAACTGAAACTTAAGCACATTGCCTGTCAAAAACTAACAAATTTAAACAAACCTACCACAATCAATTAATTGCAATAAAGTTCGATAAAGTAAAGGAGAAACTACAATAAATAAAACAAGTTAAAATGACAAAATAATAACGAGCACAAAGAACGAAAATATGACAAATGCAGGTTATAATAACAATAAATAACAAAAATAATTTACGCTTTTGGAAATGAGATTTGAGTTTGGCAATTGTTATGATTACTTTGCTTAGCAACCAGCTCTTTAGATCAGTCTGGCGTCACAAGGAACAATTTGTCGCTCTTTCCTAGCCAACTTTACGTAACAACAAAAACAGATTACCCAAACCTTTATTGCTGCATATCGTCATATTCCTTAAGTACAACATATGTGGTATCGTTGGATTCGCCTTTCGATTACCTTTCTAGAAATGTAAAAATATATAAGGTGTTCTATTTAAAAAAAGAAAGTTGACGTCACTTCTGGTAAAACGCTGGCTTCTGTCGTTCAAAAGTTAGCATGACTGGGAGGGGGAGGGGGGCTTAGGACCGCACTGTATGTATATTTACCTGGTGGTGATCGAGTTCCGAAGCAGGTTTTCATAAATAGAGGAATGTCGGCCATATACTTCTCCTTTGATGCTTTTACAACCATTGGATCCGTTATATCCTTCTCCCAAGGTAGCACACAACCCATCCATTGTATCAAGTTATAGATCAATATCTCTAGATCACCTCTCCTTGTTGGAACTACAAATATATTAATTTTATAGTCATAAATTTATTGACGAGTTGGATTGTGTTATGCACAACGTATAGTGAATCAAGTGTTTGTTAATAAATACCGAAATTCGTTGGAAACGTTTTCCTCAGTTTGCTATGCAGGTTGATCCAAATTAAGTGCGCGCCATTACTGTCTCCTTTATTGTTGACTATGCAATGTATATTCTATTTCAGAATATTACATAATTCATTGTAGATATGTAATTAAAATTTCAGTACTTTTCAATGCGTTGAAAAATAATGTCATTTGTGGAACAAACATTTTAATGAAGCATGGAGCTAAACGGAAAAGTTGAAAGATACACTTTTAATGTGTAAATATAATAGTAGGGTTCCTACGCTTTAATCTTCCAAATCAAAACATCATATCACTTTTTTCAAGTTTGAAAAAAAAGTTTGAAAATTTTCTTATGTGAGGTATTAAAATGTTGATGGTATCATATAGATAATTAAATGATCTATGACAATAAAAAAAACAGGAGTTGTCATAAAAAAAAATGTCGCCAACGTCATTACTTGAAAACCAGAAGCGGGGGAAACTTAAAATTAATGCAAAAAAATTTATTAAAAAAAATTAATTGACTTGATGGGGCATTTTTTCGAAAACAAAATGCTTCAAATTTAAAGTATTTATTCCCTAATTTTGCCGCGCAGTGTATATATAACCCTATATAAACTAATCTTAGATTCTGGAGTACAAACCAAATATGTACTAATATACAGGTTGTTCTGTTAGAAAAAAAAACAACTTTAACATGTAACTTTTTGTCGGTTTACCCTGTATGTGTTAAAATAATTGTAGCTTTTACTACTCAGTGTATATCTACGATTTTTGTACGGGAAGTTCTTTCCTATTATCAACAGTAAAGGCGCTATCGAAGAATCTCGCACTCTTGTCCCAACCGGTATATGCGGAAGTGCGCGTGTTTCGTTGAGTATGGAGCGTTTAGAAAAGAAAGATATACGAGGTGTGGCAATTAAATAACCGGACTGGTGTTATTATCGGCAAATAGCGAGCACGCCATGGCGGGTTTGAACATGTCTGTGCTTGTAGATGTTTCCCCCACCCTGAGCTCAATGGGCACGCTCAGTCTCGCTGTAGCAATCGTCCGTTCAAATCTTTACGCTAGCGTCACGTCGGAAAAATGTAGAGTGTTCAGATCGAGCAACGAGTTAACCTCAAGTTTCTTGTGAAACACGAGGTTCTAACTACCCTTCGTGAAAGAGTGGGAAGACGAAGACCCGTTTTGTGGAAGAGCAAATCCTGGATGCTCCACCGACACAATGCGCCAGCCCATTCCGCCTTGTCTGTGAAGGCGTTCTTTGCGAAATCCGGCATCACCGTGTTGGACCACCCAGCGTACTCGCCCGATCTGGCCCCCTGTGACTTTTTTCTATTTCCTAAGGTAAAATCGGAGCTTAAGGCGACAAGATTTGACAGTGCGGAAGCGGTGAAAGCGAAAGCGACGGAGGTTCTCAACAAGCTGACAGAAATGGACTTTCAGCACTGCTTTCGACAGTGGAGAATTCGTATGGAGCATTGTAGGGATCGGCAAGGAGAGTACATTCAAGGGGATAAACTTTGTAATGTAATTGGTGATCAATAAAATGTTTTGTAGCACCAGTCTGGTTATTTAATTGCTACACCTCGTATATCGTACAAATAGATATATGAATACTATAAGTATTATAGCAAGAATTTCTTCTGTGTTATTTGTTTATATAACTATATTATATTCAAGTAATAGGGGCTAGTGAATCTCAACATATAGTTTCTAATATTAATGTCCGATATCAAGTTAAAAGAGGAAGTCAATTTGTATAAAAAAGACAAAATTTTATAACATTGAACATGTATTACCTCCATGATGTGCATCGATACTAAGATATTCTATTGTTCCGTCATGAGCTTTTTTAGGATCAGGCTTAAACGTATCACTTGTAGTATAATGTACTGCCAGTCCAAAATCTACCAAATACACTTGATTCTTATTTTTTAGCCCAACTAATATGTTTGCTCCTTTTATGTCAGCATGGATGTAGCCTTTAGTATGTATATATTCTAAAACGTCCACCTAAAAATGTTCACAATAAAAATATTTACTTGGAAATATAATAAAAAGTATTGACTTTTGTCCTTCATTTATTCATTTATTATTTTTTGTTATTCAAATATACCGGAACACCTGGATTTTTTAAACCGTATAAAAATTTAAAAATGATCAAAGCAAACTCTCATAACTGTAGTCTGGATTGTTATATGCTGGAATACAAACGCAGGCTTTGCTAGTAAAGTGTAAAGCAATATCATTCTATAATATAATAATAATAATAATAATAATGTTTTATTGTCTTTCACAATAAGTGTTGACAACGTCAGGCTTAATTAAAATTAAAATAAAGGCAATAAAATGGACAGTACAATATAAAATACATTTAGAACAGCAAAACAATTAGGAATGCCCAGCGGAATTGCCAGTAAAATATCCCTGGTAAGAGTAATAACTTTTAGAAATCAAGAATTTTTTTTCTGCACTCTTAAATGCATTTAATTCAGGAATATTTTTCAAAATAACGGGTAGTGCAGAATTCATTTTTGCAAATGAATATAAAGGCGATCTTTCAAATAGATGTTTTTGTGCGGTTGAATGTAGTGAAGTCCGCTCTGCGGGTGTCAAGATGCCTACAAATATACCGTAAAAGCGAGCGTACTATGATCAGCCAGCATAATCGACATTTTTCGGAAATGCGAGAGCGAAGTCAAGTCTTACACGTGTACGTGAACGAATACGCCGTTTATAACGTAAGGTGCACAAATGAATTCGTGTTTACGCAATTTTGTCAAGCAAATGACACTTCACAGTGATATTCAACACAGAACACGTTTAGATGCGATGAGTTCGTCTAAAATCGAATGATTATAGTACGCTCGCTCTTACGGTATATTTGGAGGCATCCTGAACCGGTTTACATTGCTCCTGACGTACACTACCGCGCAGTATATGTACAAGCATGGAACGGTTAATAAGTTCTTTTCGATGAACAAGGACCTACATGATTCTCTGTAGGATTTATCAAAAATCAACCTAAGAATTATTTTTTGACAAATCAGTACGCGTTGGTAATCGGCACGGCCCCATATTAGAATATTATAACGCAATAATCGAGTATGCTAGGGTATGGTATACACTCAGCAGTAATTCTGTACTCAAACTGCTTTTTAATTGTACAATTGCGCAATAAGTCGAATTTAGTCTTTTACAGATATTGTTGATTCATCGAAAGACAGGTTATAATCAATGTCTATCTCGAGCAATTTGACATTGTTTGAAAAGTTAAAGCCAAGATTAACGCCAAACTGAGGAAGGACAAGTCGTTGCTGATTGAAATGAACAAACACCGTTTTTACGCGATTCATAATCAATCTGTTTTTAGAGCACCAGGTAGAGAACTCGTCCACAGCACGGGCTATCTTAAATTTCAGCTCGGTCAAGGACTTGGCGAAGACAGCAACAGAAGTATCATCCGCATATGCCATAAAATAGTCGGTTTAGTCAAATGACCTATCACTATTGACCAGTCTTATTAAAATAATTAGGTTTTACGTATTTCTTCCTATTTCATACACGTTTGTACGTATTATTACACGTGAGATATTTTTTTCAATTTCCCATTGCGCTGCTGAGTAACCGGTTCCGCAGTAGGAGGCGGATCTGTACACTGCGCTACTGCGCAAGTCCCCCACCACGCACCCATTATTTTGAGCTGAACTGCAGGCCACTTAACATAGCAGTGAGTTGACCAAGTAGTTCGAGAGAGACGGAGGTTTTTCATTACTGAATTGTCGGCGAATTTTCCGGACATTTCAAAGTCAGCTCTGTACGTGACCGTAACGGAACACCTAGGCTACCGAAAACTTTTGTGTATGTTGGGCCCCAAAATGCTGCTTGGGGACCACAAAATACTGTGCATGGCATCCGTTTTAGCTTTTCTCAAATGTTAGGCTGATCAGGGGAAGTTGATGAACACAAACTCGCCCGAATAAACACAAAAAGCTCAAACAAACGTTCAGCAACTGGAGGACCATGACTACCGTTTTCAGGGATGAGAAAGGTGTGAAAATTGATGACCTATTCAGTGTTTAGAAGATCTTCATAAAAGAAACATAATCATAAGTAATGAATGGAGAAGAAATGAAATTGCAAATGAACAGAAATTTGTAACTGTAAGAACTACAAATTGAAAAACTGATATGAAAATGTTTCGCATTGAATGTTACAAATAACAAAAGCTGTGTGTAAGATATAAGAAGTTCAATTATGTGGAAGAATAACAACAAATCGGAAAACTTTAACAGCTACAACCTTCGTTAAATAATAGTCATCTTCTAGAAAATGTTATTGTTCAATTTTGAACATTTAATAACCTCGGGTGGGATTCTGTGCACTATCGCATTCTATATATCGCTTTTTACATTAGAAGTTGACTCCTCGACTAAATGGTACTCTGAACACGTGTAGAGTGTTGTCAATATAGCAATAGAATACTATTAAATAAAATAGTCTGTGGATTTCTTCCTAACACTCAATTCACGTTTGACTAATTTGTGATTGGGCAGCTTACTCATAAGGCTTTATTTTTCTAATCGATCTGCCATTCTTTAAAGTGAGTTGTGCAGGTGTCGATTTCCAATCGATATGATGAAACAAATGATGGAGAAACCAAGCGATAAATAGAATTCTATTTTATATGGTCTACGCTATTTTTTTAGCGTTGGGTTGCAGCTCTTGAACCCTCCAGGCCCCTATAAAGCAGTGTTAACAAGGTGACGTCCAGAGGATTTTGCTGGTTTTGTTCCATTACCAGATGAAGGTTGTCAATTTCACTTTAGCCGGTTACCGACTCGAGTCACGAGGACCTTAGGTGGTGGGGCTCTACCACCATCCTGACCAAGGGATTATCACTGGCTTCTGCCCTTTCCGAAGTATTATCGAAGATATTTAATAAATTGCAATTACGTTTGACAAAGTAAAGGAGAAACAATAGTTAACAAAGCAAGTTAAAATTAGATAAAATAATAACGAGAACAAAGAAGGAACGTATGACAAATGTTGGATATAATAACAATAAACAAGAATAATTTACGCTTCTGGAATTGAGATTTGACAGTTTGACAATTGTTATGATTACTTTGCTTAGTAACGAGCTCTTTTGATCAGTCTGGCGTTACAAGAAACAAATTTTGTGCTCTTTCCTAGCCAACTTTGCGTAACAACAAAAACAGATTACCAAAACCTTTATTGCTGCATATCGGACAGCGGAAATACAATTCAACTGCCGATAACGACAAATGTTCGCAAAAAATAGACATCGACCTATTTTTTCTAGAAACGCTAACTTCTGTCATTCAAAATGACAAAATGGGAATACTTTTGGGCCTCACTGTCTGATCGAGTGTCCAATAACTTGTTGCAACTCTCTGTATGATTAGATCACTTTTTCCTGCTACTTTTAATAGAGAAAATTAAACTAAACTAATAAGTATAAACCCTTGTAACTAAAATATCTAAATTCCGCTGAACGATTCTTGAGTAAAAACTTGTGACTAAAGTAATCGACAATTTGGCAACATTGCATTGGTTTTTGTATGTGAACAGTGATCATATGAAATTGGAGCCGTAAAGTGCAGAATAACCCTATTTTAAGTTCGAAAGCAAGTTTTTAAGATAATGTAAATACCTTCCAATAAAAAATACAAAAATATATGATTGCTTCTATCACATAGCCTTCATTATTCTATTATTTTAATATAAAGACAAATCTTACTATTTGAATTCCAATTTTATACACGGCTTTAGGATTAAAGCTTCTATTATTTTCCAGAAATATTTTCCATACATCGGATCCAAACTTCTCCATTACAACAAATCGATACTTTGTATTTTTTACCTCATGGGAACCTGATCCACAATACACCGGCATACCAAATGTTTTCAATTTCTTTGATTCCTTAAACATTTCAACTAAAAGTAAACCGATAAGTATAATAATTTTATGTAATCATTTGATCATACCATCTGGTTTTTTTGCATTTCTCATAAAAAAATGCATTTCGACGAATAACGGTCCATTTTCATGTGGTTCCTGCAATAAACGTCTTAAAAGAATTGCTTGCGATTAATTATATTCATACTAACTATCTTAACTACATATGGGAATGTATTAGTTTTAGTTGATTCTTCGTTATATTCCTGAGCTGCATATATTTCTCCAAAGCCACCTTTCCCTATTGTTGGTCCCAGTTTCCATCTTTTGCCAAGCATGTCTTTAAGAATTTCTCCCTGAGGAAGGGGATCAGGCATCTTATATCCATTTTGTTTCCTTTTTCCAGCTGGTTTCGTTACTTTTGGCATATTCGAGGTTAATCTTGAATTAACTATTACAAACCTTATGATTAGTTCAAATAATCTTTGTTTTAAATCAATATTTACATGATCTAAACAGATCATAAACTTGTTATAGGCTTTTCAAATACTGCAACAAATAAATTATACTTAAAGGCGAAAATCAAATAAAAAATCTAACAAGAATCTAACCACTCAAACGAAAATTTAAATGGCGCCAAGATGCCAGCTGCTGTTCAGTCAGTTTTATATTTCGCTACCCGATTTATAGAATTCAAAAATTTGACCGTTGATTATCAGTTTTATATAGGTAGTGTGTATTACAAGTAATACGTTGTACAGTAATATAATATAATAATAAAAAAGTGGTTGCTTGTACTTTTTGTTTAAAATGAAAATAAATTATCGGCTGAACGCTGTTACAATAATGGTATTCATAGTGGACCCTTATCTTAAGGCTCCGTTTGCGTTGGAGCTGCAGTCAATAAATGATAAATATTACCATACTTAAAGAAAAATAACTAAACCATAAATGTAACTTCATGTTAACATATATTTAGGAAAGTAATTTCGTTATTACATTATAGTTATATGTCAACTTTCAACAACTTAGAAATAATCAGATTGTCAACAACGTGGAAACCCTCAGATTGCTCCAGACTAAACAAGTCATTGCGAAATAAAAGTGCTCGTCAAGGTGGGACGCAATTCTATTCTCAGTTTGATAGACAAATTGGCTTACTGTTAGTTTACATCTAATTAGTGGTAGGCGTATTATGAATTAAATAATTACTAAATTTAAACTACAAATTTAGTACCCTTAACGGTATGTAAATAGTACAGGTGTTAAGATTTGGTTTTCAATGGAAGCGGGCATGTACCATCGCTTTCATAAAAATCTGGGACAAACTCTTATGAGCTCATTTTGATGTATTTTCAATCTTGTGACAATGACTTGTCCATTTACGATTGACACTGACAGACAATTTGACATATTTTTTCATAGTTTCAAAAGCCATGTTTAAATGGGTAATGTCGCTTGTTCCAATATTTATGCAAGTGATAGTGCGAACCGGACTAATATTCTAGATAGAGAAACAGGTAAAATGTGTTTGATTATTGGAGTGAATTAAATATAATAAACAACTGGATATATGTATATTAATAAATAAGAAAAGCAAACTAAAGATATTAAAAAAAATATAGATGAATAAATCTGTCACTCTATCTGAACTATGTACCATCACTTGCACAAAAATCTGGGACAACTCTTATGAGCTCATTTTGACGTTTTTTCAATTCTGTGACAATGACTTGTCCATTTACGATTTACACTGACAGACAATTTGACATATGTTTTCATAGTTTACAAAAGACATGTTTAAAATGGGTAATGTCGCTTGTCCCAGATTTTTATGCAAGTGATAGTACTTGGAAATTGCAGGATAGATTTTAGTTAAACAATTAAATTGATGAGAGAGCAACAAAGCAAATATTAATATTTCTTTATTCAGGAGTGATATTTTATTCTCGCAGTTAGCAAAAATGCCCACAATTTTTTCTTCGATTCCTTTACTCACAAGGTTTGATATTTTCGCTGTAAGATCTTCGGTTAATATCGCTAACCGTTAGCGGCTAACGTATCAATTATCTCACTTTTCTCATTTCTACTGAGGCCCATTTCTAGAAAAATGATGATGATAATTACTTAGCATATGACAAAGGTAAAATTTAAACTGTAATATGCAGTATAAACACCCGAAAATAGTAAAAGAAGAGGGGGCCACGAGTAACGTGTGTTACTCTGTGCATGGCATAACTTCAACATTAGAAATCTTTCACAGGAAAATTTGTTATATGGCACTAATCAGCACATTCTTAGAAAAGATCTCGTAGAAAAATATTAATATAAAATTCGTTGTGCAAGAACTCGAGCCCATTGATCACGCAGTGAGAGTGCAATATTGCAATTGGTTCGAAAATCACATGAATGATCATAATATACTTGACAAATCCTTCTTCTCAGACGAAACTTGGTTCCACCTTAATGGTTTTAATAGCAAATGCACCATGAGTATATGGTCCAGTGAAAACCTTTGCATTTTGAAAACATAGTTGTTTGGATAGCAGCTTCACGGAGAAGAATTATTGGTTCATTATTTTTTCATGAAACGGTAAACGCAGGAATATATTATAATAACTTATTGCAACCTTTTCTAAACCAGTTGCATGATTAGGCCGAGCACAGAGAGCTTCGCGCCAGGTTAAAAGTGAGGTTGCCACGCCCACGACGCGACGTATGTATGCAGATGAATCGACATGGGCTACCTCAGCGAATGAAGTTATTGATTTACTGCAACAGCTTCTCATCAACCCTCCGCAGCGTTAGTTGTAATTAGAGAGATAAATATATGTATGTAACTACATCCAACTTACGTAAGGAAAATAAACGACGGTTGGCTAATAAAATCACTAAATTTATCAGTGAATTTCCGGATTCGAAGTATAATGGAACTAAAGTTATTTGTAGAGTTTGCAAGATACCTTCAATGTGCTGGAACAAAGGCGACTGTAAAAGACATATAAATAGTGTACAGCACAAAAATGAGACAAAAAATAAGCTACCTCAAACCCAATTTAAGTTGGATTTACTTTTGATGTTTATTGTTTGTGGTCTACCGATTCGCTTACTCGATAAAGAACAGTTTTGGCGTACATACAATCCCGGGGGGAACTTACCCTCACAAACAGCGTTATTTATATATTTTATTGTTATTTGTTGTTACCGTATTAACTACAACAGATTTTTGACGAAACTACTTCGTTTACTCTTTACGGTTATTACATTACATATACAACAAATGCCGTTTTCACACACAAAAAAACTAATAATGGCAATGAAAACACTTCAACGTGTACATATATTCGCTTTATTTACCAAACATTTTTATTGCGTCAGCTTTTATACGGGGTATTTATACGGGGTATTTATTTAAAAATATCACTTCTGTCGGCTGATGCGACCCATGCGACTGATCCGATTCTGTTACGAAGACCGATTGTGCCCCGGCTTAATGATGGCGAACTAAGGGATGGATATTTCCAACAAAACAATGCCACAGCTGATAAAACAATGCAAACAATGAACCTCTTACACGAATATTTTGATAACCGTGTAGTAGATTTTCCTCTACGTTCTCCTGATCTAATTATTTTAGATTTTATTTTTCTACACCTAGAAAATACGGCTTTTAAGAGTACATCACAAACAATACAAGAATTTACCGAAGTAATTCAAAATGTTTGAGACGATAACGCCTTAACACCTCGTCAACGCATTTAACAATATGAAACGACAGGTAAGGATTTGTATTGAAACCGAAGAAGATTACTTTGAGCATTTACTATAATTGTTTGCCAATTTCTTCTTTTACTTTTACCAGGAAATAAATTTGTTATTCTGCTAGCTTCATTATTATCGACTTAGATTACCACATAATTACTCTAAAATATGTCAAACGTAATTTGAAATTTCTATCTGTTATGATTTAAGCAAGATTTAACTTTCAGATGTAGTTGTAATAAAAAAAAGTAATTCAAAAAACCACTTGATAACGTTTCTTTAGAATATGGTACAAAACACCTATGCACTCAGCGGTAATAATTTAATTAGAATTTCGCTGTGAATTTGAATAGCACCCGTTTTGTGCGATCTTAATTTAATCGATTCGGGGGGCAGGGAATGCGCTCCTGGTGATGCAAGAATCTCATTATTAATGCGTCCGTGTGCGTTCAGATTTGTATGTGGAAAACTTACCTACTCACACACGTACTTATGTATTTGGCAGTGACACAAGTTGCAATATACATAGAATGTCTTCCGGTCGCCCCCTCGTTGCGTCACAAGGCTGAACGTTATTCGCTCCATTATCATGTAGTTAATTCATTGAGAGGCTCATTTGCTCATTAGTCAAGTGCCACCGGTACAAACTACTTCTTTGAAATGGATAACTGCTCCTCGCGATACGCTAGCAAAAGGAAAAGGAACGACTTCAATAATTCGTTGTCTGTTTTTACATGTTTTCTCTTAAAATTTCATAGAGCGGTAATTGATTTTTAACTGAAAATAATATCCGGAAATTATACTATCCTGGGAATTTATTTTGTATTTTGAGCAATTTAAACGTTCTACCTAATTTTATAGGCCCGTTACCATTTCGCATTTGCTTTTAAACTTATTTGAATATGTTTGTTTAGACAGATTTTTAAATTTTATTAATTGTTTTGATATAAATGTCAACCAACAGCACGGGTTTTGTTGTCCTTTTTTTATTTTACGTATCAAATTATTGAAAATATTACAAATGTTATGGTTTTCTGTAATTTATTGCATGTGCGGAAACGCAGTAATATATCTACTGTTATGTTCAACGTTGTATATACGACAACAACAGCATCGGCTGTCACTTCTGAACGACTAAATGTCAGGTTAGCCACTCGTTTGTAACTAAATATCCCTCTTGCGGAGAAAAATGGAAATTTCCTCGTTACCATTTCACCCAGCCAACTATGGAAATTTCCTCGTTATCATTTTCCCCGGCCAACTGGCCTTGGGGCGTTGATGTTAAATATTAAATATAAGTCCAGATAACGACGAGTGTAGGGTAACATGGACAAATCTACTTCTCAGATTATTTTCCTATTCACGTAATTCGTCCAAATTCATGTAGAAATCGTCTAAAATAAGCAACAGCGTAAATTCAAATGTATTTTAAACAATATTTCATCAATTAAATCTTTATCTAATCTAATCTTTAAGTAAATTGTTGCAGAATTTTTACGTTTAAAGCTTGTCAGTAAAATTTTGTATTATAGAATCCTCGAAATACAACCTCCTCGTTGCGTCACTGCATTCATTATCGCATGCTATTTGCAGAAATAATTTCATTTTATCGAAATTCATCGTAAAAGTTTCTATTTGGGTTAAATTATCAAAATTGCCTGTGGAATAAAACAATCGCCGGTCTTTAGCGATTTAAAATAAAAGAAAGATGAGCGACGCCATAATTTTTCATCAATCTTTATTCAGCCTTCGTTGAATGAAAGTGTTTCTTAACTCCGATCCCAATTTAAAGTGCTCGATTGTGAAATCAAAGTATTTATTTGAAGAGTAAAAGGGTTAAATTTCCAGAACAAACGGAGAGTTTATATAACATTGGCATCGTTCAAATTTCAAGGTTAGTTACATGTATAATTTTTAAATTCGTTAATTTCGTTTTATTAATTTGGAAATTCATTATAAAATTGCCAAAAGGGTATCCAGGGATACTCCCGAACCCACTAAGAATTGTTAATTTAGTTTAAAAGTAGAAAATTTAACAATTTTCCCAAAATCCCCTGAGAAAAATATTTCACTACGTACTAAATAATATGCACATTGGGAAAATGTACTATATCTATATATGTATGGCGAGAGAGTGAGGAGGGGATTTAGTGGAATCCGATCAATTCGATGCGGGTCGCGCTAGTACGCTTTTAACAACGTTGGGATGTAGACCTACTGTGTGCAAGAGCGCACGTAATAATTTGAAGTCATGGTCGCCTGGAAATGAGATTGTCCGCACATAATGCAGTCTACCTCGTAACTAACCACATCAGTAACCGTAAGCCGTCGACTGCCGCTAACCCCTCCGCTTGTGATGAATCACCCATTCGCGTTTACTGTTGTTACATGTACGCTTTTTCGTGTAGCTAGACATTTTCTTTCCTTATGTGTATAAACAAACATAACCACATTTGGTGAATTAATATCGATCATAAAGTTACATGATTCACTCTATGTATGAACTTGTATAACTGAAATTTTCCATTTTCTTGGTACTGGGGACTTCTTTGGCTTGAGAAAAAGAAGAGAAATTAACGTTTCGATAAATGAGGCGTCTAGATACAAAGGAATTTTTGGATAATAGGCAAAAACTGTTTATTCAATTACGAAATCACTTCATGTTTTAAACGTTTGTAAAGAAAAAGAAAGAACGTTTACATGCAATTTAATATTAAATATAGTCTCAGATGCCCTCAATTTCTAAAATTGTTGGAAAAAAATTGAGTTATCGCTTTTTGCCTCTAAACGTTAGGATTTTGTCGTTTGTGAATTTTTAGAAAATGCATATTGCAAGGAAGAGCTATTATTTCTATTTGAAAAGTTGTTGTATCGCTGTTTATCCTACTTTTCCTCTATCCCGCTTGAACTGTCGTTCTTCCCGCCCGCGAAGACTTCCCGCAACGCGGGAAGGGTCTCGCCAATCAGCTGTTATTATATAAACGAGATGGTTATCCAAATTCTAACAGTATGGTAGGGAAACAAATACGTCCTTTAAATCTCACTCTAGTTAAGTCGCATGTCACACCCTCATTTCCTTCAGGGAGAGTAGCGAATACTGTTGTAGCCGGGGTCGCGATAGGTTGAAACGTTTCGGATTTGCGATTTTCCTCACGTCAAAGCTCTATGTCCTTCGTTGCGTAGAGTCGTCGAAAGAAATTCATTGGGGCGCCCCTAAATACTTACAAAATTTACATGCAAAGTGTATGAAGGTAGATGAGTCTACATGGGAGTTTTTAATAAAAAGGATATTATAACATGGACTAGTCAAGCTATGATAATTCTTTAATTTCTATTTTGTCATCAACTGTATCTTTATGTTTATTTATTCGAATCTTTTCTAAATATTTCTGGGTTCATAGCTAAATTCTTTATTAAGAATAGATATGTACATTATTAAAATTAAAAATATGACGTGTGTTTGATGCATGTATTTACCTAGGTATGCTTTTTTAAAACTGTAATGTTGTTTTGATATGTATGGCCTTTCATTCGTTCGCTTAAATGTTGTAGAGTTTGTCTTCTGTACACACCGTTACAATGTTTGTATGGGATTTTATAAACAGTGTGTGTTTATAATTTAGTAAACACGGAATTAAAGTTATTTAAAACTTTTTTTCCTGACAAATGGACGACATATTCAATTCTCATTTGGCAAGTGGCGTCTTCTGTTAAAATAACTTAATCAAGTTTTGGGACACTCTGTATGTATATCAACCTATCATCGTATAGAGGAAAATTGGTACACTTACTTTTGGGATGATCTTTTTCCTCTTCTAATAAGTCTGCAAATTTAATTGATTTTTACACTTGTATCTTTTCTTTATTGATTTCATTCCAGAGATTGACTCAAGAGCTTCTTAAAACTCGGTAACTAAAAAATAACATACTCTTGTTTGTTTCCTAGTTGCTAATTAATTCTCAGAAAGCCATCAACAGTTCTGTAATTTTTAGATTGTAAACATTTCACAATAGTGGGGCAAAATTTGCTTTGGAAAGAAATTATTTATTCAGCCAACTTTACAGAGATAACATTTATATCCCCAGCGACTTATTTTTAAAGTGGAAAATATTTGCTGAATAACTTTGAAGTGGAAAATATTTGCTGAATAACATTAAGCTAGAATTGGTATTGTGGAACTGGTGTAAATGTTTTCATAACATACGGTTTGTTCAAAATGTATCCAACCTGCCATGTTTCCCGCGAAAGTAATAAAGCGAGTGCGATGATATTTGGTAGGGAGTTGTGGAGTACCCTCGTGCGCATGTGTGTAAAATATCCCGTGCCTAGCTCGTGATCCTCGGCAATGGCAAGTACGTGAATGCGATAGTGTGCTGGCGGCTCGTCGTGTTTGCAAATTTCACGAAATGACGGAAATGCATCAAATTTTGTCAGAAGCTTGGTGATACTCAAGCGGACACCATTCGGAAGATTCAGGAAGCTTTCGGCGACGATGCCATGGGTACTACACAAATCAAGGATTGGTACAATCGGTTCAAAGATGGCCGCATGACGGTCGACAGTGACGCACGTTCTGGCAGACCCTCAACAAGCCGAAACGACGAAACCATTCAGAAGGTCAACACCTTGGTCCTGCAGGACCGTCGTATCACTATTAGAGTATTGTCAGACGAGGTTGGGATAAGTATTGGTTCCGTGCATGCCATTTTGAATGATGATTTGGGCTTCCAGAGAGTCTCCGCAAAATTCGTGCCGAAGTTGCTAACGGTGGAGCATAAGGAACTGCGTGCAGAAATTGCGCAGGGCATGCTGGACCCTGTAAATGATGACCCAGACTTCATGAAGACTGTTATCACTGGTGATGAGTCGTGGGTCGTGGATTGGCAAGTCCGCAGTAATGCGAAAGTGATGTTGACAGTTTTCTTCGACTACCGTGAAGTGGTTCATCATGAGTACGCTGCTCATGGACAGACCATTGACAAGGAGTACTACCAGCAAGTCCTCCGCCGTTTTCGTGATGCCGTGCGGCGCAAGAGGCCGAGTCTGTGGACAGCGGGAACTTGGCAGCTGCACCATGACGCATTCCTCTCATTTGATTCAGACTTTGTTGACACAGCATCCCAGTTGTTCGTCAGCTTTCTTATTCTCCCGACATGGCTCCCTGTGACTTCTGGCTGTTTTTCAAGTTGAAAATGCCGTTGAAAGGGAAAAGATTTGACACTTGGGAGGACATTATCCAGAATGCGACGGAGCAGCTGAACCGCATTCCAAAAACGACCTTCCAGAAATGCTTCCGACAGTGGCAGCAACGCTGGGATAAGTGTGTACGGTCCCAAGGAGAGTATTTTGAAGGCGATTAAGCTTTCATATTTGTCAATGAACAGTTCGATTTTTCCCGGCCAAAAGTCGGATACATTTTGAACAGACCTCGTGTATCATCTTCAATTACAAATTAAAATCTTGTTAGTACTTAGTATTTTTCAATCTTAGATACAAGTAATAGTAAGAAAAGAAACAGAAAACATCTTCAACTTTAATTTTCAAAAATGATACATCGAGAAGTTTTATTCTTGTAGAAGGAATGGGCTACTAACGTAAGCTACACGTGCCGCGTTTCCACCGAGCTGGTCGATAAGGGAAAATATTTGCTTTGGAAATGACTATCGATTTCCTTCTGCCTTTAACGTAAACGAAAAATATTTTAGGAGGATGGTATTTTCTGGACGGCTTCTGTGTTTACTCCGATAATACGGTGGGTGTTACAGAATATCAAAAATATTAGGTGATTCTTACATCTAAATCGATACACGCTTTTCGTACTGTTATTTTATTGCTTTATTTTTAATATACTACAGAAAACGCGATCTTATTTACACTTCCTATACTCAGAAAAATAGATAATACAAAATAGATAATAAAAATAAGTATTAGCTCAGTTTTGCAACTATGTTACCAGTTAATATCTGGTACGTGCTTTTTAATATATATTGTTATACCTATTAAAAAGTTTGGCTGTTCTCAGATAATGAAAGGTATAATAAATTATGCTCAGAGTCGGATTACCCGTAAGGCAAACTAGGCACGTGCCTAGGGGCCCCCGGCTCATTTAAGGTTGTACACCTAATATAGATTTATTTTTACAATAAAATATACTTTACAATAACATTATTTAGGTAAGTACAAATTTCAAAAGTCTAATAATTTTTTTAGGCTCCTTCCTGCACGAATTACTGGCTCATTATTAACTTATTTTGTATTCAATAGTAAAAAGTTTATTCCAAATAGTTATAAACTATAAATAATTCTAAGTATAGTATTCACAGTGTGGAACGTTCCAGTGTCGTTTCGATCGATTTTGTCCGCGTATATTTAAGCGTGACGCGCTGCTCTCCGCTCAGTCTACATACGACAGCGATATACGTAAGAAAGCAGATATTAGTAAGCTACCGAACCGCTCGCTATTTAGTGATCGTGAAATATTACTCTGACTTGTACACTTCAGCTTTATTTCCAAACTTGACAATAACACACGTGAATTTATAAAGGTAAGTTTCATTATTATTACTAAACAGTAAACTTATTTAGATATCTACTCAAGCACAAAATAAACTGGCTTAAGGTTTGAGAGTTGATGTCCATTAGAGGCCAAGCTTTGCAATTTCAGTAACCGAATAAATGCCGTCCTAATACATGCTGAAATCGTGGCCTTACAATTTACTTTTCAAACTCCAAAACCTTATGCTGTTCTATTAATTAAATTTATAATATTACTACTTTTTACAGACATGAAATTCCATTATCTCAGTAGAGCAGAAAAAAGAAAATTGCACGAAAAAAAAGTGAAAGAATCTGTTAAAAGACAGACGACTTTATTGGGATTTTTTCAAAAAGAAAACACTCCTTTAGCAGTTTCAGATGTTCAAACGGGGTCACCAACCGAACACGAAGATGAAGTCATTGAAATTGATTCATGTCGACATGGATCCACATTTAATGATTCTGGCAGCGATAAGCTGCCTGTTGGCGAGCCAACAACATCCTATAGTAAATACGAAATATTTAGTGATGATCCTGCTGAATGGAGTGAGTCTGAAGAAATTTTGTGATATTTGATCGAAAAAGGTAATTTTGAACAAAACATTGATTTTGAAGATAAGGAAATTATTAAAGCTACTTTACAAGTTAGCGGATCGACGCAAAGATTTATTTCAAAATCAATGTTTAAGCGCAAAATGTTAAATGGTGAAGAAGTAGATCGTTTTTGGCTAATATTTTCGCCAAAAACAAATAAAGTTTACTGCGGACCCTGTATTTATTTTTGCTTGAAGAAAGTCAGGATCAATTTACCGCAGGTTTTAATGATTGGAGAAATGCCACAGCGAGAGTCATATCTCATGAAAATAGTGCTTCTCATACCAAGGGGTGTTTTAACTGGACGGATAGATCAAAAAAATAGGGCTTGGAAACAGATTTCTCAAAAGCATATGAAAATGAATGCGAGTACTGGCAAACGGTTTTACAAAGAATTATTGATGTTATAATTTTTTTGTGTCAACGTGGACTTCCATTAAGAGGCAAAGATGAAATTTTTGGCTCAGTACACAATGGGAATTATTTAAGCATATTGGGACTACAGGCAAAATATGACGGGTTTCTAGCAGATCATATTTAAAAAACTAAAATTATTGGACGGGGAAAAATATCTTATCTGTTTTCGACAATTTGCGATGAATTTATGCAATTATTAGGCGATCATGTTACTAATTTAATTTTACAAGAAGTAAAAGAATCAAAATATTTTGGAATAATAGTTGATTCTACACCTTATTTCCAACATGTTGATCAACTTGCTTTTGTAATTAGATACGTGAATTCACAAACATTTGAAGTGTCAGAAATCTTTTTAAAATTTTTGCCTCTAAAAAGCCACAAAAGGATTGATCTGACTCGAGATATTGTGCAATATTTAATCGAGTTCAATCTTGACATTCAAAATTGCCGTTACGACAATGCGGCTAATATGTCTACTTGTGCCTAAGAGCCCCGAAGGCTCTTAATCCGCCACTGATTATGTTAAAAGGTATTATATTTCTCATATCTGGTATTATCTATTTTTTTGAGTGTATTTATAAGAAAATTATTGATGATATATACTGAGACGTCTTGTAAATGAAATATAAAATTAAAAGATAATCACAAGTCCTGTTTTTATTTTCAATACTTTACTTACAAATTTTGAACTACTTACAATAACTTGGTTGTGTTTGAGTGTTTTTTTTTTTAAATCCCTAGGCAGGTATACTCAAGATACCATCCAGGATAAATATAATTTGATAATGAATTCAGTAACATTAATGTATAGAAAGTACGCAGATTACAACAAACACATAATAATAATTAGTAATAATTAACACCAACAATATTAATCTATCAACAATTAACAGTAACAATGGTTCTAAAATATTGCATTACACTAGGCCATCCTGTTGTGTTTCTGCAAATTAAGCTGGCTATTTTTCCTAAAAATAATACTATTCACAGCATCTCACTTTTTACATTACTACTTAACAAGAAGCAAGAACAAAAATGCAATTTTCACTGTTGACGCTTGCTACGTCATAGTAAACCTTTTGTTTAAACACATTGCCTTTTAGCAGGCCCTTTTTTATATCTACAGTCCGTGGCCAAATTACTTGAAACACTCAATATTTTGTAGTTTCTTCATAATAAAATATAAACTGTACATGTATTATATTTTTTATTTATAAAATATATTGTAAAAATATATAACATATGTAAATATTAAATAAGTAATTAATATTTAGTCCATAACCCATGATTTTTAAAAACACCCTTAATTTTTCGGGGCATACTTTCAATGCAAGTTATGATTGTCTCTTTTATATCTTCATCGTTCTCCCATACATCCTTTATATTCTTCATTAATATTTCCTTTGTAGGGTTTTCTCTTTCATGTACCTTACTTTTTAGTCGATTCCATACGTTCTCGATGAGATTGAGGCCCGGTGAATTTCCGGGCCAACGTAAAAGAGGTATGTGATTGTCTTCAAAGAATTTCTTAACCTTTTTTGCCACATGGCAAGGAGCATTATCTTGCATAAATATACGCCCTGTCGGTATGCGACGTCCTGGCTTAAAATACGGTAATAACGTGTTTTTTAACACATTTATGTACTGCTCTTAATGCATTGTACCTTCTACAAAATACAAAGGGCCGGGTCCGTCTCCACTAATCACTTCCCAAATCATTACCTGGGGAGGGTGTTTTACAGTTCGAAGAACCGTGGACTCTGTGAGACGTTCGCCAGGTCGTCTACGAACAGATTATGCTCGCTGCACTAACACACAGAGCGAGCACTCGTCACTAAAGAAAACCTATTAAATAATGCAAACATTAATTCAATAAAAATCATGTTGTTAAGTTATTCACCCTTTTCCAATTCTTGTCTGTGAAATGTCGATATTCTCTTGCAAAGTTGAGACGAGCAGATCTCATTTTTTCTGTTAAACGCGGCTTTTTTACAGGTCTTCGGCCTATTAGGCGATTTTCGCGCAATCGGCGCCTGACAGTTCCGCTCGAAATCTCTGTTTCTCTCTCTTGTAAATTATTTTGAATCATTTTAATTGTAGCAAATCTATTGCTCAAAGCCTGATGAACAATTTCACGGTCAGATCTCTTCGAAGTTTTTCTTTTCCGACCACACTTTGCCCGTCTTTGCGTCGATGTGCTAGCTCCTTCGTTTAAGTTTCTAGCTAAGCGCGATACAGAAGAAGGAAATACTTTCTGTAATTTTGCAATTTCTCGTTGTGAATGTTTGTTTGATTGTAGAAGAGCTTGTATAGCGGCTTTTTGTTCACTTGTTAAATCTTTTCCGGGCATTTTCTACAAAAAACCACAAATATTTCAATTTTTTTCAAATTCCAAATAATTAATTATTAAGAGAGAGATAGAATAACAATTTTACCTTTGCAATAACGATATATCAACAGAAAACACTTAACGATACTCCACAACTTAGCTTCTATACGGTTATGACGAAATATTTTTAAAAATATCGATGCATTCTCTAAACTGTGAACTCGCTAAATGTAAGTTGATAACTGAAATATTTATATATACGTACTTTACTCTTCTAAATATCATTTCTCTGGTATTTTTATTTATTGATACAATAATCTAGTCCCCCTATAAAAAATTTCCAGGTAAAAGGGTTGATTTATGACATTTTTCAAGTAATATGGCCAGGGACTGTAGTGTAATGTTATAATTTGTAACATCGAACGTAACTGTCATTAGCGGCACGTATAGTGAGTTCAGTACTCGTTAAACTTCAAAATCTCTCTGGCGGCTATGAGCTCTTTCTCAGTAGCTTCAACTACTTTTATGGCCACCTATCACTGGAGCGAGGGTGCTAGGAGATTAGTCCAGTCAACGACGATCATGGTGGAACCGATAAATAACTTGTCTTCTGTTCATTTTCTTCACATCCTAAATCTTCAAATTTAACGGAATACTTTCCTACAACAATTGACAGCATAAATTCCGTTGTATCTTTAGCATAATTTCGAAAATTAAATATCGTTCATCAAGTAATCATCTTCTTTGTCAATAAATTTTATTATTGTACAGTTGTTGGTGGTGTTAAATGTCACAGAGCACCACGGATTCAGTCTTCCAGTTGCGTCCCTGCATGGCATGCATTATGCTATTTAAAAAAAATAATATTCGATTGAAATTTATTATGAAATTATATTTCGAAAGGTATAGTTATCCAAATTAGCCGCGATTAAACAATCGCTATCGCGATTAAAATAATCGAATGGAGGAACGCTAATCATTTGCTCACTTTTAAAGATATTTAGTATAAACATAAAGTTTATATTGGATCGTCACAATTGCAGGTTAGATTTCTCTTTTTAAGTTCTAATGCTCGTAAAATTTCATTAATTGATACATAGTTTAATTTAAATCAAAGACTGCACAATTAATTAATGTCGAAAAATAATTTCGTTTTAATTTTTCCCTCGTTTAAAACATTACAGTAATTATTGGCTTCTAACAGGCCCTTTTTTAATCTTGTTATTACCTTCTAACAGGCATTTTAAAAAATTTTGTTATTGCCTACTAACAGACCTTCTTAAAAACTACCTGTCACGTATGTATATACCATTACATACTTGTAGACGATTTTCCAGCTGAATTTTAAGATCAACTGGTATATTAATTTTATTTTAATAACAACTTACTCAAATTAGAAAATCGTAAGGGAATCATCAATGGCATAATCCATATTTGTTTCCTTTTGAATCGGTTGTTCACCCAGTTTTTCGAAATTTTTTGTTTATGTTCCTATTGAATCAATACATATATGCAGAGTTACCTGTACTTTCCCTGACTAGAACTACAGAGTTTACCTAGATGATTAGCTGTCTGCATTTGTAAAATCCAAGTTGCTTCCATTTCATTTCCTCTGAGTTTTTCTTTGAATCTGTTGATTAATCTATGGTCAGCCAGATTTTCGTACGGTGCACTTCATGCCGAATTATATCCTCTATTCTTTCACGCACACATGGTAAATAATTTCGCAATGTTGATTCACTTGGCAATTTCCATTTTCTACAGAAAAGATATTCATTTTACAAAAAAAGGTTAGCCAGAATCATTTTTGAAATGAATTTTAGAGAATCGTATAGGGGAAAATTCAAAACTAGTAACATTTTAACAATATATGTTTTCTATACAGTGTGGGCCTATTTCTATACAGTGTGGGCCTAAAGTGTTTCCCCCACGCTAGCTTTTGAACGACAGAGCTAGCGTTTTTAGAAAAATAGGTCGGTTTCTATTTTTTGTAAATTAACTTTTGCCGTTATCAGCATTTCAATTGTATTTCCAGTTTCATCGGAAGTAACGTCAACATTCTTTTTTTAAATATAATACCCTATATATTTTTACGTTTTTGGAAAGGTAATCGAAAGACGAATCTAACGATACCACATATGTTATACTTTAACTTAAGAAATACGACGATATGCAGCAATAAAGGTTTTGGTAATCTGTTTTTGTTATTACGCAAAGTTGGCTAGGAAAGAGCGCCAAATTGTTTCTTGTGATACCAGACTGACCTAAAGAGCTCGTTGCTAAGCAAAACAATCATAGCAATTACCGAACTGTCAAACCTCAATTCCAAGCGTAAATTATTCTTGTTATTTATTGTTATTATAACCTGCATTTATCATATTTTCGTTCTTTGTGCTCGTTATTATTTTATCTCATTTTAACTTGGTTTGTTAATTGCTGTTTCTCCTTTACTTTATCGAACTTTACTGTAATTAATTAATTGTGGTAGGTTTGTTTAAATTTGTTAGTTTTTGACAGACAATGTGTTTAAGTTTCAATTTTATTATGTTGTTGATGTTACAATGGCCTCCGCATGGATTACATAAGATAACCATCAAGTACCTAATTTTAATATTCGGTAAATTTGGCAACAACTACGCAAAGTAGAACATAATTAATACTGCTCTTGTACAGTCGGAAATATTATAACTTTGCGCTAAGTAAGCATGAATGGTATAAAATTTACAGGACGAACTGTTTTAACAGAAGATAATATGAAACCAAAAATAATGCTAATATAGCATATGGTGTTGGTAGAATCATTCCCGGCAAACATAATGCGAACAGAGAGAAGAGAGCACTAGCACGCGGACATATTTCTATTTACCCGGCGTCATCAGCGCGGCTCTGAGTACTCCCACTCTGCTGTCTGCATTATGTCTGCCTCTCGGTTTATGCTCCCAATGTCCACAACAGCACTGAAAATATTTTCCGGCGCCCCTAACGCCAAAAAAGACAGTCATGCTGTCCTAGACCGTGGCGACACACACCGGAGTACAGATGGCGTTAGGCGACGGACATCTGTACTCCAGTGTGTGCCGCCACGATCTAGGACAGCATGACTGTGTTTTTTGGCGACAAGGTTTTTTCCATTATTGTAATTTTTCTTTTATTAGCTGTCCTTGTATCCTGATGATGTGTTTTTTGAACGCGAAACTGGTCGTCTAATTTCTCAGTAGAACTTTGTGAGATCTGGACCATTTTTTCATTGGTGGTATTCTATGCTAGTTACTGTTCATAAAATACTTTCCCATTCCACAAGTATCATCAGTAACTGCTTGCTTCGTATAAGACACTGGTTCTCAAAGTGTGGGTCGTGACCCCCGGGGGGTCGCGTTAAAGAGCTGAAGGGGTCGCGAGAGGATTTCCAAAATAAAAGAAAATGCCTTACTAAGACATTTATTTCCATCTTTCGAAACCTAAATGAAAACATATAAAAAATAATGCTTTAACACTTAACTAACCTAAGTTTTATCGTATATTCAGGAACATAAACTTGACTACTCGTGCACCTTGTGGAACATAAACGAAAACATTAATACTTTTATACAAGACAGAAGCTGTGAGTTGTATGGCATTTTTGCTATAGTGATGGGCTATTTGCTGCTGTCGCCCGATCAGGCCCTCAGGCTCGAGTAGGGTGTAGTGGTAGCCCTGGTATTACACATTTACGAACGTTGTGATACCAGCGTTCGTTGCGTCACGAAATATGTACAGAATTAAGGAAGCAAATTATATCATTAATATACACAATATTTATGTATTTGCATTTTGTTACATATGAGAAATAGTACGTTTTTATCTTTTCATGTTACAAAGTGAACTGTTCATTTAATAAATTTATTTTTTATACCTACGTACTGTGTTTAACTTAGAGAGCAACATAAGCAATCGGCCCTCCCTCTTCACAAGGAAGATACACTGAAGCAGACGATTATTTGCACTGTTCTTCAAACCAGAAGAACGTAACAGATAGTGTAAATTTACACACTTATAGGTAAATATTAAAAAAATATACAGCCTTGGCCAAAAGTATTGAGCACCCATGCTTTTAGTCAATATCACCGGTACGTTAGGTTGGGGTAGAATAAAAATAGCTTTAGTAGATACTAAAGGTTTATTGACGATAAAAATGAATATTTTGTTGAACCACCCTTTATAACGGCAGCAATTCTTTTAGGCATAGATGCCACGAATTTCTTGCATTCATCATCGCTTATCGTGCTCCACTTGTGTCTGAGATGTCTTTTTAACTTTTCATTCGAAGACATTGAGTGGTTCAGGATCCTACGCTTTAGTATACCCCATAGATGTTCTATGGGGCTCAAATTCGGAGACTGCGCAGGCTACGCTAGAAGGTCCATATTATTTTCTTTAAGCCACCTCATTGTTCGGGCAGATTTATGACAAGGCGCATTATCTTGTTGGTATTTGACGCCATCCATGTTTGTATCTCCGAACATTCTCGCATACGATGGTAGAAGTGTAGTTTCGAGCACATTTATGTACTTTTCCGAATACATTCGGCCTTCACATACAAACATTTCACCAACGCCAGATCCAGCCATGCAGCCCCAAACCATTATATTGCCTCCATATGCTTCACAGTTGGCGTTACACACTTCGGATGGTATTCTTTACCTACCTGGCGTTGTACATACGATATACCAGGTGTTCCGAAGACTTAGAAAAAAACATGATTTTTACGATGTGAAATTTTACTGCACAAAAGGTAATTCTTATTTCAAAAAGACAGTTTGCAGGAAAAAAACAATCGTTTAACTTACTTCAAAGTTCGATTCGTCGGACCATATGATCTCTGACCAATCCTCTTCGGTCAAACTTTGATATTTTAGAGCCCACAGGTAACGTGTCCTTCTATTTCTCTCAGAAAGCCATGGCTTCTTCCTGGCTTTGCAACCTTTCAGACCAGCTGCATGCAGCCTTCTGCGTGTTGTCCTCGCAGAAATACTCTTGTTAATTGTCACTGACCAGTATACAGCAAGCTCAAAAGACGTTTTCTTCCTACTCTTCAGCGACTCTCTTATTAATTGTCGGTCTTCACGCTTCGTAGTGAGGCGTTGTCGTCCCGATCTATGCCTAGTGCTGTATGATCTAGTATTAGCAAACCGTTGAATAGTATACTGCAAAGCGCGGCGCGAGCATACTATAATTCTAGAGATTTCCACTTGCGATTTGCTTAGCTCCGTCAACAGCTGAATTTGGGCACGTTGTTGCAACGAGAGTTCAAGCGCACCGCACAACCGTATGTGTTCACAACTAACGCAGAACATACATTAAACAAATGTCAAACACATGACGACTGCGCAAATTGTGTTGCAGCAGATGTTTCATGGCCTACTAAACCATCCGGCTGTCGTTTTCAAAATACTTTAGTTACCGACAAACCAATAATAAACACTTGAATTAGTTTGGAGCTACAGATTTTGTGTATTGAGGGTGCTCAATACTTTTGGCCAAGGCTATATATAGTTAACTTTCAAGGATTTGGAAATATTCCATAGTATTAAAGTAATTTAAATACTTTTTACACCTTTAGTGTTGAGAAATTTACTTCTCGACAAATTTACGTTGATACCAGAGAGTGGTCAAGAGGTAACAATCAATAGTCTTAAAAAGTGTTGAATGCAATTCGATTTTTCTTTCTGTGTAATTTGCTAATAAAACGCCTTAGACAGGAAGAGAGGGATCGGAGGTTATATAGGACCACATTTGAGTGCACGCTACTCCAGACGGCGCTAATGATAGCTATCTTCAAAGTTGTAATTTTTGATATTATAATACCTAAGCAAATCAAATTCACGCAAGTGTGCTTATGAAATTCTACCCTTTCGGAAGTAATTACTCAATTGCAAATTAGTCAAATTATCCATTATTCTTAGAAACTGTCGTTCAAAGTATATAAAACGGCAAATTCGTCCCATTGTACTTCGTCCGTTCCTTTGGTGAAATGAACATCTGCTTTGTTAATCGTTGGTGCTCTTGGCTGGATTGCTGTTTTAAAACTTTAGCAAAGGGCGACTTTTACGATTGTAATTCTACTGCTTGCTGTAACGAAGCCAATCCAACGTTTCCGAGCCGTTTAATTAATACGAAATAAATTCGTTCTTAATTAAAATGAATCGATTTCATTCGTTTTAATGTCTTCTTGAACGATTTCAACCTTTGAGTTTATACTGACTACAACTGTATAGTTAAGTGCTCATTTCTTTTTGGTAGGTAAGTATATGGTTAATATTTATGGAAAAACTCGCGTTTTATATAATAAAAATTGGAATGGTAAGAAAGCGGATTATAAATCCTGGTATTGTGAATCCAGCTGGGTTGGAGTGTACGAGGTGTGTTAGAAATATAATGAGACTGGTACCATTGCGAGCGATCTGGCAACGCTCCCTCACTAGGCATGTTTGTTAGTTCGCTCCAGACGCTCAGTCCGAGTTTAAACTTCCTACTGTACCAGGTGATTTTTGAGAGCGCTATCAGTGAAGTTGTGTTTTTGTTGTGTGTCGCACAGAATGGAACAGTGGTATTTGGAGCAACGTTATGCCATTAAGTTTTGTGTCAAACTTGGGGAATGCGCGAGTGTAACTTTTGAAAAGTTGAAGCAGGCCTATGGGGAACATTGCTTATCAAGAGCACAGTTTTTCGCTAGCACAAATCATTTTTGGGTGGGCGAGAACTGGTGGAAGATGAACCTCGCTCAGGGAGGCCTTCAACTTCAAAAACCAATGAATGTGTAACAATAAGGATGATGAGTGACCAGTTACAATTGAATAGTTTCGCCGTTCATCAAATTCTAAGTGAAGAATTGCACATGCGGAAGGTCTGTGTCAAAATGGTGCCTAAAAAACCCACAATTGAGCAGAAGGACATTCGAAAGAACGCGTGCCTTGATCTTCTTGAGAGAATTGCCAAAGACCCCGATTTCTTCACTTGTGTGATCACAGGTGATGAAACCTGGATTTTTGAATACGACAATGCGGCAAAGCCAGGAGTGGCACACTGAGAATTCTCCCCGGCTCGAATGAGCAAATCAAAGATCAAATCAATGCTGATTTGCTTCTTTGACAGTAGGGGTACCGTTCACAAAGAATTTGTACCTCCAGGGTAAACTGTTACAGTTTTTTACAAGGGTGTCATTGAAAGGCTCAGAAGGGTGATTTGTGTGAGACCAGGCATTGCAGACAAGTGGATGCTCCATCATGACAACGCCCCATGTCACACGGCCATCTCCATCATGCAGTTTTTGATATCAAAAGGCATTCCTGTGGTTCCTCAGCCCCCCTATTCACCTGATCTCAGTCCTTGCGACTTCTTTCTTTTTCCCAAACTAAAAAGTGTCTTAAAAGGATGTCATTTTGGGACGTTGGAGAACATCCAAAAGAATGTGACGGACATGCTAAAGGCCATACCGGCTGAAGACTTCCAGCGCTGCTACCAAGACTGGGAACAACGACTCCGCCGGTGTATAGCTGCCCAAGGGACCTACTTTGAAGGGGGTAATATTGTTATTTGAAAAAAATAAAAATTTTGGTAAATAAAAAATCAGTCTCATTAATTTTCTAACACGCCTCGTATATCGTTTCTTCACCTTCCAAACTAATATAGTATAAGTATACTTCACCTTCAGGTGTAGATTCTTTAGTAGTAGAAAATTGGTTTCATATGTTCAATTTAGAACTTATTCATTTCTACTAATTGTAATTCCAAAAAAAAAGACGGACAATACACAACGTGTGTCAAAAAGTACGCACCATTACGCACCACTATTCAGAACAATTACTTCGGACTAGTGGAGGCAATAGGAAAATTACAAAATCCTTCGGTGTCGTTAGTGGAATCTCTGCAAATAGTGCAACATGTTCACGCACAGCTATGCGCAGTAGAAGACGCAAAAAATGTTTGTGTTCTAGAAAGGTTTGAAAGTGTTTTAGAGAAAGATTCTGATTTTGGCACATTAAGACAAATTTGTGAAGGTGCGTCAACGGAACCGTTAAGTTGTTCCAAAGATTATTTTAATTTACGCAAATATAACGTCACTAGATGTAGAACGTTCGTTTTCTGCATATAAACACACTTTTTCCTTACGCCGCACTCGGTTTGCCGAAACAACTGTGGAAACATATTTAATGTTGCAGATATTTAACAGACATTATTCACTTTGTGATTTCACGGAAGACTCTTAGGACGGTAAGTGTTTGAGCACGTATTATATTTTATTTCTGACCATTTATTTTGTGTAAACTTTTATGCGCCCGCCACTGGCTGTTGGCGCAAATTGAGCAACTCTACTGATAACAATACGTGTATTTAGTAAAACGTGCATTTAGTAAAAGAGTTTTCTTGGTACTACAAGTTTAGGAAAATAGTTTTAGCAATTTAACAATTTTTTGCTGCCTATATGTAACAGTATGTATTTTTCCATTTACCACAGGCTAACAATTAAATCAAAAGGAAATTGCAGCTGTATTATATGGCATTAATCTAATTTTACAAATATTGTGCAATAATTTAACAGATAAGGAAATTGTTTTCCATTCCAATAATTTTTGTAATTAATTGTTGAAACGAAATTTAATTATTAACAGATCAAAAATTGTTATACAGGTAAATTAGTTTTATTTTATGACTGATTGATGTTATTTGATTGTTATTTTCAGCTGGCCTTATGCTCAAAACCGGTCGCATTTTTATATTAAATAGGGTTTTGTGAGAATAGACCATCTTCCTCAATTACACAGGCCAACAAAAAAAATATTTGTAAAAACTTTTTAAACAAATACATCAAAATCTTATGTATTTTTGGGTGCTGAAACCGTATCTGGTATCGGCTTTTTTGTATCACCCACAGTTCTCTTACAATATGATATCAATTATATTTTAACATGGGGAAAATTGAATATATAAAAAATAAAAACATTTAACTTAAACCTTACTTTTATTTAATTAGGCTACAATTTTTATCTACCGCAACACATACAAATATTTTAAGTGTTTATTTTTTTGTATTTCCTTTCCCTTTTCTCTGTAAAGCTTCTTATATAGCTTTTCTACGATGCGATGCATTTTGTTGTTCTCGATGAAGTGACCAACAGTAATCACCTATCATGTTGATATTCCACCGTCCTCGGTATCGTTTCTCCATTACCTTTATGTCCTGTTCTTCACTCACATCGCCCAAATTTTCAGGAAAAAAATCAAGATGGTTGTGCAAGAAGTGAACTTTAAGGCTCATCAGACATCCCAGATTTTTGAACTTGTCAATCATATTAGCTACGATAAGCTCATAGTTTGGGTCTTTCACATTGCCCAAAAACCTAGTCACAACTTGCTTGAATGATATCCAAGCCTCCTTTTCCTTTGTAGTCATCCTTGCTTCAAAGTTAGAATCGAACATCATTTTACGAATATCAGGCCCAACGAAAATACCTTCTTTCAGTTTGGCTTCTAATAAATGTGGAAATCTTTCACACAAATATTTAAAACATTCACCATCTTTAGGCAAAGATTTTACAAATCGTTTCATTACGCCTAACTTTATGTGTAGAGGTGGTAGAAGAATCTTTTTTCAATCTACTAAAGGTTTATGCAATATGTTCTTCTCGCCAGGTGTTAAAGTTTTTCTTATGGGCCATTGTTTTGTGGACCAATGTCGATCCCTTGCTCTGCTGTCCCACTCACATATAAAGCATGGAAACTTTGTAAATCCCTTTTGTTGACCAAGGATCATGCAAACAACTTTCAAATCCTCACACAGCATCCAATCGTGAGCCGAATAGTGAATTTTTTGTAAAATCATGTCAAGATTTTCGTAAGATTCCATCATATGGATTGAATGAGTAACAGGCAGTGAAGCATAAGTATTTCCATTGTGTAAAAGAACAGCTTTTAAACTAGTTTTTGATGAGTCTATAAAAAGCCTCTAATCTGCCTTCTTGTACTCAATTCTGCTTTTTTCTTAGTCAAACCCAAATCTCTCACTAAATTATTTAACTCAGCTTGTGTAAACAACAGCGGTTTTACATTTTCTGGAGAACATTGGAACTCATCATCACCCGGTCGACTTTCATCAGATTCGGGTTCACTGGACTGTAAAACATCAATAGACTGAGGTGGCTCAGGGACAGGAAGTCCCGGTCCATGTCCTACCGGCCGAATAGGTGAATTAAGGTTAGGGTAAATAATTACTTTCTTATTTTTGGAGTCATACCCAGAAACATCAACGCTGCAAAAATAACAATCATTTTTTTGCTCTCTCCATACCATGGGTACTGCAAATCTAATAGCTTTCTTTTCCTTTTTAGACCATTTCCTAAAATCCTCGACACAAACATAACATACCTTGTGAGGAGCCCAACATTTCTCTTGATCACTGATTTTGACACCAAAATATGCAAAGTATACTTTTTTTACAAAGTCAGTAATGTTTCCTTGATGTTTTTTAGCTACAAACTCGCCACATATATAACAAAAAGTGTTAGAACAGTTTTTACAACCACGGCTAGCCATACTTAGAGCACAGATTAATAAATAAGTACTAAAACTTAGAGCACATGGGCCAAACATTGAAGAGTGAGATTATATTGATTGGAAGAAACTGTCCTATTTACCAGAACTATTATTACGTTGTACGTTACATTTGAATGATAAAAAATTTACTTTTCGCGTTTTAAATAGTAAAATGTGAAAAATTGGTGGGTGGTACAACTTTTTTATTATTATTTTCGGACTCAGCACATCCAAAAACACAAGAATTAGGTAAAATGAAAAGAAAATTATCGTTGGCCTGTGTAATGAATTACTCACATAGAACCACTATGGATTGCTTATTTTCTCTTTCTCAGATTGATATTCCATCCACATTATACCCAAGACAAAATGAATTTTATGGTCATTACTCATCCACTCCATTTAGATTATCTCCTCAATTACATTTTCAAGATAAATAATGAAGATTGATAAAATACTCTCTCGTACGAAAATTGTTATTTCATGCGATACGTAGATTTTAGATAGTTTATGTCTTCAAATTAACTCGACAAATGAATTTTAGCCGATCGTGAAGGTATTCGATCCTTCATTAATTTCGCTTCTATTTTAATTAAACAGGCGTGCTCACATTGTGCTAGAGTTTACGTCGTCCCTGTCCGGATCTGACTCTCTAGCGGACGGTCACTTAACTAGATCGAGTTTAATGCTAAATTTCAGAGGTCTAGTGTATGGTGGCGTTAAGTGGGTCAAACAGGAAGACCGAATTTCGCTACTAATATACATTCCCGGATTAAAATTATTTTGGGAATTTTCCTTTGTTAAGAGTGGTATAATTATGCTTTAAATCTGAGAATGTCTGAATTATGTACCACTTTTACAGCAGAACAAAATGGAAGCGAATATTTTTTTATTTAATAGGAACTGCAAATACAAACATTGTTATCGTGCTGCATTTAATGGTTTTTCTAACCAAAAAGCTAAATCTTGCTAGAGAAACTAAATTCGATGGATATTAAAAAAGATTCTTTACTTTTGTGGGTGAGTAAAGTAGCTTTTTGGCAAGTTTCTCTTCATTCTATATTACGATATAGAAAAGCAGATTTGGTCCATTGGCCAGTTTTGAAACGAACACCTTATGTGACAGGAACGTCTGGTTGAAGTTCGTTTGACTACATGAAGTTATTGAAGTTCCGTTTTAATCCCTAAAAGTGCTCATAAATTCTGCCATTGAAGATGTATCTAAATATACTTAGAATATTCCATTTGTTTTATTTCTCTTTAAATATAATTACCACTTGAGACACCGATTTGTTACATCAGTAGTTTCATCAAACAATAAATTTGGAATTTTTAATCTACACTGGAAACAGCAGGCACAGAATCTAAAGTTTTATTTTGGAAGGTATTCGGAGTTCCTTTAACAATTATTTGTTCTCGAAGCGTCAGGTCTAAATTAGCGGAAAAATCGTTTAATTCAATAAATATACGATGATTTTCCGATTTTTCACTGCCATTATCTAAGACCCAGTTCAAAAACAGAACAAAATGTAATATAACATACTAAATGTTTTAGTATATGACGATTTTTCCTAAATTTCTCGTTACAATCAACAATAGGTTGTCGATAAGCAGAACAGGTGTTATAATATTTGTTTTAAAAGCAAATGCCGTAAATTAATTAATGTAACCACGAGATTCTTCATGTTTAATGGCTAAATGATGCCGATCTTTCACACCAGTCCTAGTCCAACTGATATCTAATGATTCAGATGCAGTATTATAGAACAACACACACGGAAAACAATAAAAAATAAATAAATAATACGTTCGAAACTTCACATCCACATATCCACTAAGTTTTTAAATAAATTTCTATGGAAAAACGATGTGTAGATGCTCTACTTTCAGCTCTTCTTTGGGGTAATAGCTTACCCAATCCTTTTATTATAATTTTTTCTTCCAGATGAAATCTATTATTTTTATTTTAAAGTTCATGGTAAACCCACGCACTTGTCGCGGGAAAACTCTATACTAAATAACAATACTCTCTCTCTTTAATTTCCTATTATGTAGTGTTTTACCTAATCTATCATTACTTTTCCCACAATAATTTTTAAGTAGGGTATTTCTAGAACAAGGTATTATAATTGTTGCAATGTGTTCATTGCTCTGAATATGACATTTACATTTATCAGTATCCAGATGGCTATGTTCGGTGATATAATTTAAAATATATTGTATTAAAACAGAATATTTATGATACACATTTAAAAACATCTCTTCGTATTCAGAAATAGTTTTGTTAAATATTACGTAAGAATATAAAACTATTTGAACAATAAAATCTTGATGTTTTTTGTCAAGTACAACGGACAGTTAGGGAATTGAGTTGGAATTGCATCTTTTATAAGCCTAGGATTTTTTAAATTTACAGTTATAGCTACACCGGTCCTTGAATCTGTAGCCGTTGAGAAAGAAATAATATTTTCTTTTACAAAGTGTAACTCACAAACAAAACATACAAAACAGCCGACGCCAAAATAAATAGACCAACCGAGTCACGCTTTTAGGTTACTCCGTTTTTATCATCTCAGAAAAGGTTTTATCGTTTATACAACACTAGGAAAACATTACAGGTATCACTAACAACGTACGGAAATATCACTACACAGTATTTTTTAAAATAAAACCAATACAATTTGGATAAGCCAATTTAAAACGCAGAGACGGTCTGAATATTTAACGTGTTTATGGCTGATCGTTCACCTAAGACAATATATGTCACAGCGTTTAGGCCTTGCTATATATCGGTAAAAAATATCATAAAATCTTACCTTTAGCTCACAATGATCTTTGAAAAGACATGATTAGAGCGGGCCAAGAGCGCCACGCGCCAGGTTCGCAATCAGGCTGCCGGGCGCATATATGTATGTAAACATAGGTAATTTAAATATGTAATTATTAGGATGAGGACCAAAACCACTGTCTATTACGTCGTGAAGACGCGCAAATATACACCTGCAGTTTGGGTGTTCGTTGATAAATAGGGCGTTGTTCACAGTGGGCCACTACAAAAAAAAAGTTCATTCATCGACGGCTACGAACTAACAGCGCGCTTATTCATCTACGGATGACGCGCTCTATTCATCAACAAATGACGAGTCTGCAGATGTTACGTTTGCACCACTTCGTGGCATACTAGAAACAAGCGTCGGTGTGCTCGCTTTAGTGATTATGTCTAACGTAACTATTAAAAATAAACGGCCATTACCTACGAAAGTTAATAAATTTCTTAGTGAATTTGTGGATTTACACTACAATGGGAGTACAATTTTCTGTAAAGTTTGTAAAAAGAAACTACTGTGCTGGAGCAAACGTGATTGTGAAAGACATATAAATAGCGCACACCACAGAAATAAAAGAAATGGTGTGTCACAACAACGTCAATTTCAATTAGAATTGCTTTTAAACGTTTATGGTATGTGGTCTACCACTTCGTATACTTGATAAAAAAGCATTTCGAAAATTCTGGGGTACATACAATACCGAGTGGATACTACCATCTCGGACAGCGTTACGGAGAGATATTCCACGAATACGTGAGGACATTGAAAATCGAATTAAAGCCGAATTAAAAGATAAACAGCTGTGGCTATGTCTTGATGAGACGACAGATTGCAAAAAAAATTCTATTTTGAATATAATAGTGCGCGTATTATTATTAAACCAAATTTTGCAATTCTATTAGCCAGCAGAAGATTAAAATAGTGTACTAGTAAAGCAATTACGGCCGTAGTTCTCGAAACGTTACAAAAATTTCAAGTGTCAACCAGTCAACTGTTGCTGTTCATGAGCGATGGTGCAGCAACAATGTATAGTGTAGGCCGTTCCCTTAAAGAAAAGTGTGAAGGACTTTTACATGTTACGTGTAAAGTCCATGTTTTACATCTTGTGGCACAAACTATTCGAGAGTGTTACCCGGAGGTGGATGCATTAATAGCAAACACAAAAAAAGTGTTTCTCAAAAGTCCTAAGAGGACTAGGGCATTCCACAGGTTATGCCCTGGTATTCGAGAACCACCACAGCCCATTCTTACGCGTTGGGGAACGTGGTTAAAAGCCGCTTTTTATTATAATGAACATTTTCAAGAAGTCAAATCCGTTATTTTGCAATTCGTCCCTGCCGAAGCTAGAGCTATTAGGATGAGCCAGAAGGGATTTCTCGATATTTCTGTTGAAACACATCTAAAGAATATTAGCAACAATTACAAAGGGTTAGTAGACGCGATAGAAAATTTGCAAAATTCTGGATTGTCGTTGGTAGAATCAGTGCAAGTCGTGGACGAAGTTAGTACATTGTTACACAGTATAAACGATGCAACAAGTGGACGAGTTTTAGTTAAGTTCGATAGTGTTTAAAAAAAGAATCCGGACTACACGAGATTAAGACAAATGTGCGATGGGGCATCTGCAGATTCCTTGACTAAGTCTAAAGATTATTTTAATTACGCCTGTCTTACTTCGGTAGGCGTGGAACGGTCGTTTTCGAAATATAAGAACATTTTTTCGTCTCGGCGAATATCCTTCACCGAGGCAAATGTGGAAACTTATCTGATGGTGCAACTTTTTAAACAAGCCTATCCGCATTATTAAGAAGGATAGAATTTATTTATTATATCTTTATTTACAGTTACATTATTAAGTACAACAGAATAAAAAAAGCGTTCAGTTTCTCAGTTATTTCCTTATTACATCCCATTTACAACGCATACCGTTTTCAATCAAATAAAAAATCATAATGAAAATAAAAATACCTCAGCGTGTACATATATATATATATATATATCCGCTCTAATTACTAAACATTATTATTGGGTCAGCTTTTATTTTTTTACTCTTGTGTATTAATTTCGAAATATCACATATCTGCTGTGACTCACATATACGCTATTTACAATAAGCGGCCGTTGCGCCTGATTCCGATTCTGTTGGATGGCGCAATTTGGCCCGCTCTAGACATGATTTGCTGACAGATTATTAAAAATATGTACACTGGTTGGCATAGCAGTGAATATAATGTGCACAAGGACATTTACATTTCCTACAGAGATACCTGCAAGCCCATTTTTAAACAGCTGAATATATTGCCGCTACCATGCTTATATATCTTCGAAGCAGCAGCCTACATATATTTAAAGAAGCACTCGCTTCCTGCTAACTATGAAGTACACGAGCATGGAACCAGAATAAAAGACCACTTCACACGCCAGCATGCACCCCCACATAATCTTGGAATCAAGATCTTTAATAATCTGCCCGCTAATGTCAAATCAGAGAAGAATATCAGGTCCTTCAGAAACGGCTTAAAACACTATCTCCTTCAGCATACATTCTATTCTATTCAAGAATACTTTTCTAGTTGATTATTTTAGAATTTCATCTTTTCATTGTGTTTGTATTTAGAATTACTTCAGTTTCAGCATTCTTGTATTTTTCCTTTTCCAATTATTGGTTACTTTTATTTTTGGTTTTGGTAGAATTATTTTGTTAATAAGATCTTTTTATATTTTGTTTTTATGATGATTTATATACACTTTGTGTGTTTGTTAAATAAATATACAGTGTGTCTCAGGGGACGTTGGATTGCATGGGTATCTTTGTTATTATTGGAGATAGAATTTTGTTTAAATGGACAAAGTAGTACATATTTTTGTGCTGTTTAATAATTCATTCACAATATAGTTGAATTTAAAATGGTTACGCCGCCATCTTGAAAAAACTGAAAAGTACAATTTTCGAAATATGGTCGTAACTTCTTTCTTTTTGATCGTAATGAAAAATTGTTTTTACATTGTATAGGCACTTTTTTGTGTACAATCGATTAAGCTAAGTTAAATATTTTTGTTGTCAATAGATTCATTGAAAATAAATCAAACTTATTTTTTTCTTATGGCGGTTATATCCAAATTTTACATATTTGCAATTGGCGCTGTTTTTCTGAATAATTTGATGTATAACATGTTAATGTCAAGCAATCACAAATGTTAGAAATACTTTTTTTTTTTGGAACGGAATTTTGCAGTGCGAAGAAAATTATAGGGTGCTGTGGAATAGATTTGATTTTACGAAACAAGCGAGAATCTTGTTTTATGTCAAGTGAAATTAACTGTTAGTAATACTCACATTTATATTTTATTTTTATAAAATTTTATAAAATATGACATTTTCGTCACGTACATTCCTTGTAATAAAAATATTGCACGGGCTCAAAATGAATACATACCCCACGGGGGTATGTATCCTCCATACGGCTTTGTGGACACACCGCCCCTGTGAATTAGGTGTAGAATTTAATATTTGTGGCGATCATACATTGTTTGTTATGTTTTCTTTTTGTTTGTCCTTAATTTGGCCTGTGCTTTTGAACAATAAACTTATTATTATTATCATTATTATACGTGAGAGACCAAGTACCCTAACATATGACACAAAGGCTGAGTATTACTATTTCAACGTAAGTGACTAACTGGTTTTACCTTGTTATATAGGTAGATGTAAATCTAGTTTTGAATACAATTTAGAAATTCAGAGACCAGTCTTTTAAGAAGTACTGTTCTGGTGTAGCTTTATATTTTATGGACAGTTGATTGTCCAATTTTGTCAATGATATGGTACACATAATTAAGCACTCCTGGCTTTATAGTATAGTTACTAAGAGCGAGCAGATGTAAATGCAGTAGAGATGCATTTGTATGTATACTTTTAATTACCCCTTCTTACAATTCAAGATTTCTTTATTGGGTGTTTTCTTGTTATCAGTATTGCTTTTTTTATGTATTTTTATACTAGTCTGCCATACTCAACGGAGCGACACATACAAATATACCTATAGTATAATTTTTCAATACATTCCAAGTTATTTCAGAGGAGTCTTAAACTGTTTCTGAGAAATGTTAATACCCGAAGCGGAGAATTCTTACATTGCGACGGATAATTTTACCGAACCAGTGATTCATTCACGTTTAAGCATAGAATTTCTCGTATAGGTATTGAAACGGTATTGTTATCTCCGAGACGACGATGCCTTGAAATATCATAACCACGTTTGGAAAAAGATACGTTTGTAAAATGCTTTATCTTACTTGTGGGGGCGAATCTACATATATTTAGGTATTATTGTATGTAAGCTAACAATTGTATAAGTAAATATGGATGGAAATTTCGTCATGTATAGGTAAAATACTGCACTCTATCAAAGAAAAACACTTGGTATATTTTTACATTTTATTACTACTCTGTGTACATTTCGCTTCTCGCATCATTAGGAGATTAAAACTAATATAAAATTAATTGGTACCGTCCTCTCGCGGATCGTGAAATAATGTAACAAATTCACCCACTAAACGTCTTTTCTAGTTTTCTACGATAATGCCATACCATTACTAGCAATTCGTTAATTTTCTTGCATCCATCGTGGTGCACGTACCTAGACTGCGTTTACTTTCGGAAGACACCAAGCTGCGCGAAAATTGTCAGCTGATATGTATGACCGTCTTAAATATGTTGACCAAAAATACGCGTGCTTTTTAAAAGTACACGAGAAGGTTAAACGTGTATTAAATTGTATATGATTGTAATTTTTTTTTACAAAACAAATTTAGATTCTGATAGTATTAACAATTTTTATAATTTATAGTATTTAGTAATAGCTTAAATCTTACTTATGTGTATATTAATGTATTTTTCTTAATCTTTCATTTCACTTTATGTATTAAATAATTTCTTTAAAAGAAAGGTAGGAATATTCAGTGCTCAAAAAAAAAATAGGTGAGAAATGTTTGGTCTGTTTATAATAATTAATATTTTTACTTAATAAAAAAGAGCAATCGGAATGTAATTACACCTTCATTTATTATACATTTAAGATAATATATTACATATTTAAATTAACTATATCAAATATAATTTTAATTTAATCATCATCAGAAGAAAAATCAAAATCGCTGTCACTGTCATCATCAAGGTTTATAATAAGTTCATCGGTAAGCTCATCCATTATGTGTTCTTTTTGTATATATTTTTCCTCAATATTCACTGCATGCCGACAAACATGTGACCATTTATCTTTTTGTGATTTTTCCAAATTCTTCTTTAGCGAGTTCCTCGACATCATTTAGTTTTAAAAGTTATATTTTTAGATGCTACTCTGCCCTTTAAAATTGCCCATATCTTTTCAATAGGCTTGAGTTCCGGATGATATGGGGGCAGTCTCAACACTGTATGTCCATCTTTTGCAAATATAGAATCTATAGTGTAATTCTTGTAACTTGGTTTATGCATATGTACTAATCTATACAGTTCAACTTTTGTCAAATTTTCATTAAATATGATGCTACGTTAACTTAGCCATTTTATCATTTCTGATTTTTTGCTGTTAGTAGTTGATGTTTAACTGAGAGAACGTTGTGGTAGCTTGCATTATTCATCACAACAACAGATTTAGGTGGCAAATTTGGAATCAACTGTTTTTTCTAACCACTTTTTATAATTTATGAAGTTCATATAGTCATGATAATCTCCACTTTTTGGCCGGACTTATAGGTCAACAAGGCATTATCAAAAATTCATGTTCACTACCTAAAACAATAAATATACAGTACATGCTAAAAATTTAGAAGAAATTTGACTAATGTACTGCATGTACAATTATTAAACGTTTCCTTTTGATATAGGGCACTTAAGTCCATTGTTAGAGCTTATCAACCCATTAATATGGAGTTGTGTGTACTGGCATGGAGGTATGTTTCGTCTAAAATACAATACTTTAGTTTTTGAACATCAAATAAAAATTTATTTTGCTTCACCTGTATACACGATTGGTCGACCTTGTAACCGATAATTTGTAACATTTCGGATATATGAGGATCTTCGCTCACGTATATTTGATCTTTCCATCAAAAGCTTTCGGTTATCAGTAGCCTTCTTCCACCTGTTTATTTGATAAATATATTAATTACTAAAATAATAATAAATTTGAATATTACTACGTACCTAAATCCTAATTTTAATATTAACTTTCTTAAAGAGCCGCGCTTTCATACAAAACCAATGGTATCATCTGACTGTATTTTATTATATACAGCATTTAATGTAGGCCTCTGTTTGTCAGTTTATGTGAAAATTGTGAATAACCTGACGTAAAACTGCTTCCCCAGCATTATTCACAGTAGATTTTGGTGAATGTCTTACAACATTGTCTTTTTGAAGAACTGCCACTTTGCTCTGCTTCAACAGAATTACTCTTTCGAATAATTCTGACAACAGTACTTTTAGATATTCCCGTAGCTTTACTAACAATATCTAAATGTTACCTGTAAACAAATATAATGACTTCACTGATATATGAATATGTAAAAATAGTATTAAAAATACTAAAAAAAAAAAAATTATCATACCTTCTGTCTTATATTTTTTAAAATAGTTGTAGACGTTAAAAACAATGTTTCATGATTGCTCATGTAAAACTTGTCTCTTCATAGCGATTTTCGATGATTCGGACATTCTCACCTGTAAGTTAATTATTGAATACAACTTAATTAAAATCTGTTTAAAACAAAATACTTACAGTAGAATTTTCCCCCAATTCAAAATAGTTTGAGAAAAACTGATTTTTTAATAAATAGTACGCCAAAAAAACAATAAAAAAGTAAGAGCACGAAACAAATTTATGACAAACATCAACAACTGAGCCGAAATGAGGAAAAATGTTTGTTGGTCTTATTGTAGGAAAAAATAAAAGCTATTTCTCTCGGTTAGCACCAATTCTCTTTAAATCCTAAAATGGTCTTTGCGCTGGTGTCTTCCGAAATAAACGGACTCACCAATTTTTATTTAATATGCGGCGGGGTTGGGACCCCCATACGAAATTCCCCAAGAAATATTCAATCGAATAAGATTTTTAAAAACCCCTTGCGTTTAAGGGGGTTTGAGATATCGGGCATTCAAAAAAACAGCGATATTTGGCAAAAAAAATTTTTATTTGTTAAATTATCAAAAAATACAATAGTTGAGATGAATTTAAGAAAAAAGCCCCCTAAAAATTGGAAAAATATACGGATCCCTTTAAAAAAACAAATTTTTATCGGGCGCAGATAGGATATAATTTTATGGGTGGAGATTTACATCCTAACATTTTTTTTTGAAAAGCTTTTTTTTCAATTTTTCTCAGGAAAAGGGTTTTCTCCGTCCCCGGCCCAGGGACTGTGATATAGTAAAAAAATAGCCGGTGACCTAATTTTTAGGGACCCCGAAATTTTCAGTTTTTTTCACAATCCCGACGAAAAAATGGAAACAAATGCAACATGTGAAAGATTTATTAATTATAATATCAAATTTAATATTTAACGACCTTCAGGGGGTTTATTAACACAGAAATTCGCTTAGGCAAAATCGCTATAGCTTCGGCATATTGCCTGGGAATATATTCCCATTTGATAATGGCGGCTTCTAACTCTTGTTTTGATTTTACTTTGTGCTGATACACTATTTTCTGTAAATGGCCCATAAATTCTGAATGGGGTTGAGATCCGGACTTTTGCGGTGGCCATTCCAAAAGTGGCGTCCCATTTTCGTGAACCAGCAACAAACCTTGAAGCGGCAGTATGACATGGCGGGTTGTCTTGTGAAACATGATTTCCTCGGTATTTATTCCAAATAATTTTTTAATAGATGGTTGTGGAAACCTGCTCCAATATTGTTGTATAAGTTCTGGAATTCATCCTTCCCAGGCAAATAAATGTTTCTCCAAGACCTGCTGACGTCATACAACCCCATATATATATATATATATAATATATATATATATATATATACTACCTCCCGCCCGTGTTTGACGGTAGGTACAACACAGTCAGGGCGATATCTTCACCCGGTCTTCTACGGACATAAACACTACCAGGGTGACCCGAAAACCTACAGAGTATGTTTAAAATTAGTGCTTGTTGGTTTTTTGTGTGTTTTTCCTAAGTATTAAAACATTTCATTTGGAAATTATGTTATTTGTAATACCATATGATTATCATACTTTCCTCGATATTACATTCATCCGATCAAATCGTTTTAGCCTAATCTTCTTCTGTCCAAGATTATGTTTTAGAGTCCACACCAATCGTTTCTTCTTATTCGCGTCAGATAACCACGGCTTCCTCCTCGCTCTTCTGGCAGGCAACCCTACTTCTGTAAGACGCCTGGAAACTGTTTTCGACGACATTGCTATGCCATGTTCGAGAAAAACGCAGTTGATAAATCTTTGGCTGTTCGACGTCGATCATTCAGGGACTGCCGCTGCAACCAACGGTCTTGTCTTTTCGTCATCCACCGCTTAGGACCTCTTCCAGACCTTGATTTTGTGCTTTTCGTCTCTTTATATCGTTTATGGTGGTTCCTACCGCACACCGTGAATATTTAATTTTTTTTTTTTACTAATAATCACTTGCGAAACGCCTTGTGAATGTAACGTAAGGATTTGTGCTCGTTCATACTTCGTAAGTTCTCTAGATTTCGGCATTTTTATTGATTCCCAAAAGAAATACACGCTTCTAAATACTTGTATTTAAAACAACAGGCAATTTACAACACATAACTTTTAACATGCAGATGAACGCAGCTCAATATACACACAACTAAATCTAAATAGGTAACAGTCAGTGTAGTAGATGACGTGGTGGTCCGGAGTCGGCGATTATTTATTTCACGCGTTCACAGCGTCAGTACCAAATCGATGCTGTATACAAGTAGTTCTATGTATATGTAGGCTGTCGGAACTTGCTTTCGTAATTGTACGCTTATGTTTGATTTAAAAATGTCGCAGTTAGGTATGTCGCGGAAAACGACCAATGGCAGACACAGTTAAAAACTTTATAGTGGACATGCCGGACTTAATTTTTTGATGGCGCTAAAATTCAATGTTTAGTTTGTAAAAATCCCTTTAGTGTGTTGGTGCAGAAGCCATTGTCGACGTCCATCGAAAGCAAACAGCATTCTTCTACAAAAAGTGGCATACGAGACCAGAAAAATTTTCATTTGATTTTTGTGTTACTCTTATTTTATGTAATCTATCGTTTCGTTTACTAGACAAGGAAGCATTTGTCTCCTTCTGGAATAGATATGCGGATTGTAAATTACCTAGTCGGACATCGATACAAAATGTAGTGCCATTTGCTCGTGAATATATAGAAAAAAGAATGAAACCGGAATTGAAAGATAAAAAACTGTGCTTGTGTGTGGACGAAACAAATGATCGTCAAAAACATTGGAACCACATCGACCGTCATCCTTCTTCTTACTTACTTTCAAAATTGTGCTGCCGATGAGATTTTAAAGGTGGTGTTGAACTCATTGCACGAATTTGAAGTTTCAACTAAGCAACTTTTAATGTTTATGAGTGACGGTGCCGAAAACATGCGTTCTTTGGGCCGATCTCTTAAAGAATACAATGGTAACTTCTTATTTGTAACGTATAAAATCCATTCTCTAAATCTTGCGGCACAAACGATTCCTACACGTTTTCTACTAGTAAATGAATTGATTGCTAGTGCAAAGACAGTGTTTCCAAAGTCTCCGAAACGTACCCGACTACTTCACAAACTGTGTCCTGATTTACCTGAACCACCACAGCCGATTGTTACACTTTGGGGAACATGGTTGCAGGCTGCGTTTTACTACAATAAATATTTTGATCAAGTAAAGAAGGTAGTTTTAAAATTCAATCCGACAGAAGCTGCAGCAATCAAGAAAAGGCAGGAAATATTTCAAGATAGTCAGGTTAAAAGAGAAGAACAAACTATTCACAACAATTACTTCGGACTAGCGGAGGGAATAGAAAAATTCCCGGCGAAACAAATTGGTGTGTAATACGAAAATTTGAAAGTGTTTTAGAGAAAGACTCCGATTTTCTTATATTAAGACAAATTTGTGAAGGTGTGTGTGAAGATGCAGTTGTTTCAAAGATTATTTTAAATATGCAAATATAACATCGCTAGATGTCGAACGGTTGTTTTCGGCATTAAAAAACATTTATTAGGCACGTCGTACTCACTTGACTGAAACAGCTGTGGAATGCTAATGATTCAAATATTTAACAGATGTTACCTAGATTGTGATTTCATGGAAGACTTTTAAAACGGCAAGTGTTTCAGCACGTTTTATAATTTATTTCTTACCTTCTATTTTATGTGTAAACTTTTATGCGCTCGCCGCGCCTCTGGCTGTTACCGCATATTTGCCCAGGTTATTTATTACCAAACATTCCTTCACTGGCGGTTTACTTACAGTCTTCTCTCTTCCAAGAATGGGCAGGTAAACAGCGTTGTCCTGCTTATACGCCAATACCGAGAAATTGTAGGGGTGTATAATAATTATGTCACCGGCTGTATGTGACAGCAACACTTTATCCTAAATCCAACTATAATTTTTGCCAGAGCAACTATATATCTTGTTGGATTAAATAAACGTATTGTAATTTTTTGTATAAATTGTTTTTATTTTAAAAATACAGGGGTTTGCCGTCCCAAACTTTTCCGCTATACAGGAAAGGAATTATCTTCCGCCCACGTACTAGGTGGGTACACTGTATAAACTTGTAAAGAAAATTTAAGTGTTTAACCTTCATTAGCAGCAATTCTGTTAGATATCACATGAATTAAATTATAATCATTTAATTGCATTTACTTGACTCCAATTTGTTGATCGTAATTTATCGAAGGCGTATGTAGCGTATGTAAGGCAGGATAATGCGCCATTTCAATAGTAAAATCGATTCTACCGCTCTATGTAGTGGAATTGGAATATAACGTGACCCATTTTTGGATCCATTTCCCCGCTTCTAGTACTGACATAGATTTGTACTCAACAGACGCGCGATGTTCGTACATTTCGCAGAGGCATGGTAGTGCAACTTATTGATCATATACTACTACTAGTTCCATTGTATATTCAGTCTGTATAACTCTACATCGCGAAGGACGTGCTTTTATGACAATTGTGTGTAATAAAATTTGTAAATCCATAGGAGACAGGTAATAAATCCGTTTCAGCCGTCTTCTACGAATGCACGTTTATTAGAAATACGGTACTGTTCAGAGACCAAACGCGGAAAAATATAAGAGGAACAGAAATGCTGTGGGAGCACGAATAAATCTCCTTTAATTAAAATCTCACTTTGATCTAAAGTAAATCCTCGCCGTGTTTCAGTAAGCAAGGAGAGCGCAAATCCTTTTTTTAGTCGTTTTAATACTGTTTTTGTTCAGTGTACGCCTTTATTAAATCCGCCAGCTTTTAAATTGCGTTATTTATAAAATCGTTGGCAACAGAGTTGGTTAAAATGAAAGAAAAGATTGCTCTTACCACCTCAAATATATATACATTGTGTAGGCGTAGGCTTTAACTACTTAATAGCTCTTCAACGTAAGATCAAGTCACTCAATAAGGAATTCAGTGATTTAATGTTAGTTTGTACGAAGAAAAGTGTACAAAAGTGAAAATATCTCAAATTTTTAGACATTTTTAGACGAACAAAATTGCCACGATTTTTTTATGAGATTATTAGACGTAAAAAAAAATTAGGCGTATTTTCAGTATAATATATTGTAGTGATTAACCTGGGTAAATATGTGGTAACAGCCAGAGGCGTGGCGAGCGCATAAAAGTTTACACATAAAATAGAAGGTAAGAAACTGGGTAACATCTGTCAAATATTTGAATCATTAGATATGTTTCCACAGCTGTTTACGTAGTTTACGTTTAGTACGACGTGCGGAATAAATGTTTTCTAGCGATGTTATATTTGCATATTTAAAATAATCTTTGAAACAACTTAATGCATCTTCACACGCACCTTCACATATTTGTCTAAATATAAGAAAATCGGAGTCTTTCTCTAAAACACTTTCAAATTTTCGTATTACACAACAATTTGTTTCGCCTTCTACAGCGCATAACTGTGCGTGGACATCATTCACAATTTGAACAGAATCCACTAGCGACGTCGAAACAGTTTGTAATTTTTCTATTCCCTCCGCCAGTCCGAAGTAATTGTTGTGAATAGTTTGTAAATCTCTTTTAACCTGACTATCTTGAAATATTTCCTGGCTTTCCTTGATTGCTGCAGCTTCTGTCGGATTGAATTTTAAAACTACATTCTTTACTTAATCAAAATATTTGTTGTAGTAAAATGCAGCCTGCAACCATGTTCCCCAACGTGTAACAGTCGGCTGTGGTGGTTCAGGTAAATCAGGACACAGTTTGTGAAATAGTCGGGTACGTTACGGGGACTTTAGAAACACTGCCTTTGTACTAGCAATCAATGCATTTACTAGTGGAAAACATGTAGGAATCGTTTGTGCCGCAAGATTTAGAGTATGGATTTCACACGTTACATGTAAGAAGTTACCACTGTGTTCTTTAAGAAATCGGCCCAAAGAACGCATGTTTGGGGCATCATCACTCATAAAAATTAAAAGTTGCTTAGTTGAAACTTCAAATTTGTTCAATGTGTTCAACTCCACAACCACAGTTTTTTATCTTTCAATTCCGTTTTAATTCTTTTTTCTATATGTTCACGAGCAAGTGGCACTACATTTCGTATCGATGTCTGACTAGGTAATTTACAGTCCCCATATTTATTCTAGAAGGGGACAAATGCTTCTTTGTTTAGTAAACGAAACGATAGGTTATATAAAATAAGAGTAACACATAAATCACATATAAATTTTTCTTGGTCTCGTATGCCACTTTTTGCAGAAGAATGCGGTTTGCTTTCGATGTAACGTTGACAATGGCTTCTGGGCCAACACATTAAAGGGATTTTACAAACTAGACATTGAATTGTAGCGCCATCAAAAATTAAGTCTGGCATGTCCACTATAAAGTTTTTAACTGTGTCTGCCATTGGTCGTTTTCGCGATGTACCTAACTGCGACGTTCATAAAGCAAACATAAGCGTACAATTACGAAATAAGTTACGAGAGCATCGATTTAGTACTGACGCTGTGAACGCGTGAAATAAATAATCGTTAATAAATCATGGTTGCAAGTTTGTTAGGCGAAGCAGTGCTGGTGGTCTCTTCCCTCGATTTTCACCTAGATTAGTTTTGTTTCCTTGTCTTACATGTGACTGAAACTTATTTTTGATTAAAAAAAAGTCTAGTTAACAACCTTTATTGCACAAATCAAAATCATCGGAAAACATAATTAATCAAATAACTTATGGGGTTTAGGACAATTTGCCGTAGGTCCAGTTTGCCGTCGACACGATTCAAAATTGTCATTTAACAGATATTATAGTAAAATTTATTATAACTTACATGCTAATAGTAATAGATAAATTGCAACTTAAATAATAAATGTGCACGTCTGAACTAATTAGTGAGCAGCCTTAATGAACTCCTTTATCCCTGTCAGCAATGGCAAAGCGTGTAATTTATGTTGGGGAGACTAAAAATAGCAATCCAAGATAAAAAGTCTATGACATTTTCTTTATGTGTGTATTCATTAAACATTTCGCTGAATCATTCATTCTCTATGGATAATATTCTTAAATTCGATAGTCAGTCATTTGTTATAAAAGATAATTGTATAGGACAACGGTTATTTGTTCGATCTTGTCCATCCAACGTCCCTTGGTAACGGTTCACATTTTACGAGGAAAAAGTGGTGGGCCATTTCCTCGTCTGTAAATGATTAATACAAATGTAATATGCACATGGGAATTATAAAAAAGCATGTATACCTGTTCATACGTCCTACATAATTATCTTCAAACCAATTGAGGAGTGGTAAAAGATCTGCAGGTAAAGCATTGGTGAGAATATCAATGGCTTCATCCATATTTGCAATGGACACAAACGCCAAAGAAGTTTGCACCTTGGCGTTCAAAGCAAATTGTGGATCGCTACTATATTCCATATCCACAAAAAAAAAACTTATTACCTTACTGCTCCTTAAGATACTTTGTGGACAATAAATTAGATCCTATCTACCAAGGAACCACAATTAGTGCCCACAATACTTGCTACAACCGTAATAGAAGGAATATGGCTACACTTAAGCATATTAAAAAAATGTCATAGACTTTTTATCTTGGAATGCTATTTTTAGTCTCCTCAACTTGAATTAAACGCTTTGCCATTGCTAACAGTGATCAAGGAGTTTATTAGGGCTGATCGCTAATTATGTCAGACGTGCAAAATGAATATATGTTTAACCAAAAAATTAATGCTAATATAGCTCATGGTATTGGTGGAATCATTTCCGGCAAAAAACAAAGCGAGGGAAAAGGGACAGCGTAAACCCGTGAACATGTTTCTGCTCACCCGGCGTCATCAGCGCGGTTCCGTACGTGTCCTTCTCCCTCGCTATTGTTTTTCACCTCTCGAGTATATGTTGCCATTATCTACGAACAGAATCACGATATATCTTCCCACGCCACCTAGCGTCGAGAAACATAGTCACTCGGGATACAGACTCCTACCACCTATCGAGCAGCTCCTTATAATTATATTGAACTGTAAATTAGAAGTACATTAAATTATGTTACTTTGAAATATTACTTGTTTTAAAATGTAATTTCTAGAATAGTTTCCATGCATGTCCTAATTGGAAATGATCTACATATACAAGGTGTTCCGTATCGTTATGTTTGGGAGCGTAAAGTAGACTTAGATTATTTGTTATTTGTTTTAGTTATAGGCCTTTTTAACTTTTAACAGAAAGTAATAAAAATAAACTTCGTCAAGTGAATAAGCATTTATTACCTAGAAAAGCTCAATATATAATATTTTCAAAATGTCCACCTCCTTGTTGAATGCAAGCTTGTGCTCATAAGCCTGCAGATGCAGTAGGCATTCGTATTTCACGACTGTTTTCTCGTAGTTGTTCGCTAGCTTGCTGAGTACGTTCTAATAATTCATTTCTAGTATTTGGAATTTCCGCGTATTCTAAATCTTTCATATACCCACATAAATAAAAATCTGGGGAAGTAAGGTCCAGTGGTAGCCATGCAATAGGACCACCTCGACCAATTCATCTTGGATAATTGGTGTTAATTGCATTCCGGAAATTTTAAACCATATGTCTCGCCTTATAATCAATGGAACATTCTCTAAAAGTGATGGTAGTTTCTCAACAAGAAAATGAAGGTAATTGTCTGCATTTAATTTCACAGGAAGAACGAACGGCCCAATTAATAAATCATCGATTAGGACACTCCAAACGTTAATAGAAAATTGATGTTGAAATATAAATGTGCGTATTGCCTTAGGATTTTCTAACTGCTACCTATGCAGGCTTCTCGTGTTTGTGACGCCAGTTCTTGTGAACGTCTGTCCAAAGAACTATTCTGCAGAAATTAAGATTAAGACGTGTCTGTCTTAAGATCCGGTTAGAAGAAGCTAGACGAAGATAGTGGTCTGCCTCAAGCTAATCTTGCACACCTTACGATAATGAAATGGATGCAGACCCTTACGTTTTAAAATTCGCCAAACAGTTGTTCGTGACATTCCAAGTTGTCTAGAATAATTGCGTAGGCTGCAATCCTGAAATTATCTATGTATTTCCATAATGAGGAGAGCACCTATTTGGAAAATGATGTTGATATTCAATAACTGCTTGACGTGCACTGCCGTTACAGTAGCCATAAACAAAATGTCCCCATACTCTTAGGAAGAAAATTGAAAAGGCACTTTAAATAAGCAAAATGTTTACTTTTAATAACACATCAACCTCTTCTTACTTCTAAATGAAATTTCTCTTTTTAAAAGCGCCAACACAAATGGCATTTGCACATTATCTATAGTATTTTATTAACCTTACCAGGACTATCGCTTTTTTTATGTTCTTTATTTTTTGCTGAACCAATTAAACGCTTATAACTTTAAAATAAGTAACAATCGACCTATAACTTTTGCGTTTTTTTCTTCTTAAAAGTAGGTCTACTTTACGCTCCCAAAATTTTAACATAACGATACGGGACACTTGTATATCCGTTTACGAAGCTTGTTCGCATTTGCCATGGACGAGCAACGACGGAGGCGGTCGGGCAACCTACTTCAGTGTGAGAGAACTTTTAAGAATCCTTGGCCTAACGACAGAGCGGCGGACGTGCTCTCCGGAGTACCGGATCGATACGGTCGCGACGTTCCTATCCTAACGCCGGAGTCTATCGCAACAGCCAGCAAGTCTCCACCAGCCAGCGCTGTTCGTGTGTGTTTAATTGGCGAGGGAGTTTTGCGAATCCGTTGTATATACATACTTAGGCTACTATTAATATCGATTATTCGCCAAGTCCATATCGTCACATTATTTACGGTATACGGTGGCTCGAAATAAGAAAATGTGTGGATATATGCAGATGCAATTTATATTGAGGTGGTTGTATATAGGATGATCGCTCTTTTTATACATACAACGCTTCCTTGCGTTTGGCATGTATATACTTTCCGTAGAAACTTTATTTTATAGACCTTACAAGTACAATATGTGTATATAAATAACAGATTACAAAAACTTAAACTTGACTTTATTTGTTTTTGCACTTCTTAACGTTCTTAACTGTCACTAATCTATTTATTTTTATCTACCCTGTTTATACTGAAGTACCACATCAGTGCTACCAAACTAAGAAAGTTTATTGCTCTAACACTTTCCATGTGCTTTCCCATTTAGTTTTTACCGTTAAATGTAAATCCTCGTATGGTTAAGTTGCCTTGACCTTCTCCCCCCATTCCCTTCTGACACACCACAGACTTGGGAAAAAGTCTATCCAAGGATTGTCTCAGGTCTACCTCCTGTTTGTGATTATGACCTTCTTATATCGGCAGCTTCTTTTAAGTGCACTTATAATCAATCCACGTCTAAAATAAAATGAATTATTGCACTACTTTCTAGGTGTTAGATGTGTTCAAATAATTTTAATTTACCTTTTGCCACTTTTCAAGAGGCTTTTCCCCCATGCCCTAATGAGTAGAGCAACGCAAACTGAGGTGAAAGCGAGTGGCTGACGCATAAAAGTTTACCCAAAAAAAAACGGCCGGGACAATTCGGTATAAGCGTCAGTATAACTGCGACTCGAAAGCCGATCTGTTGTGTATGCATCTACGCTGTCGTATACTATATCGTAGTTCTACGTTTGTTTTGAAAATGTTTCCTACGTCGCGAAAACGACCAAAGTTGGATACAATAAGAGAATTTATTGCAGAAATGCCTGATTCAAAGTGTGATGGCGCTAAAATTCAATGTGTAGTGTGTAAAATAGATTTAATGTGTTGGTCGAAAAGTGATTGTCTACGGCACGTAAATAGTGCAGGGCATGTTTCAAAAAAAAATTCCACACGAGATTATGACAAATTTAAATTTAATTTATGTGTTTATTGCATGTAATTTACCATTTCATTTACTAAGGAAGAAAACATACGTCTCGTTTTGGAATGAATATTCGGACTTTAAGTTACCAAGTGAGAGAACATTACAGAGATTTGTGCCGTCTGCTCGTGAGCATGTCGAGAAAAGAATTAAATCGGAGTTGCAAGATAAAAAACTGTGGTTATGTGTGGACGAAACAACAGATCGTAAAAAGCATTCTGTGGTTAATGTAATGGTACGCACAATGGAACCACATCGACCGTCACTCTCAATTTTACTAGCTTCCAGACGAATACAACAATGCACTACCGAAGTAATTTCAATGTTGGTGTTAAATACATTGGAAAAGTTTGAACTTTCAACAAATCAACTGTTGATGTTTATGAGTGATGGTGCCGCAAACATGCTTGCTGTAGGTCGATCTCTTAAAAAACATTGTGGTAACTTGTTGCATATTACATGTAAAATTCATACTCTCAGTCTCGTAGCAGATAGTATCAGAAAATGTTATCCCGAGGTAGACGCTCCAATAGCACATACAAAAGCTGTGTTTGTAAAATCCCCAAAACGTATTCGGGAATTTCATAGACTATGCCCCGGTATTCCTGAACTACCACAACCTATTCTTACTCGTTGGGGAACATGGTTAGAGGCTGCATTTTATTATCTTAAATATTTTGGGAATATAAAGAACGTGATTTTAGAATTCGACCCAAAGGAAGCTGCGGCTGTCAAGGTAAGCCGCTTGAAATTTCAGGATAGTCAAGTTAAAACAGATTTGGAAATTATTCAGAACAATTACGTGGGACTAGCGGATGCGATAGAAAAACTACAAAATTCTTCGGCGTCGTTAGTGGAATCTTTGCAAATAGTGCAACATGTTCACGCACAGTTATGCGCGATAGAAGACGCAAGAAATGTTTGTGTTTTAGAAAGGTTTGAAGGTGTTTTAGATAAAGACTCTGATTTTGGCACATTAAGACAAATTTGTGAAGGTGCGTCAACAGAACTGTTAAGTTATTTGAAAGATTATTTTACTTACGCAAATATAACGTCAATAGATGTAGAACGTTCGTTTTCGGCATACAAAAACACTTTTTCTTCACGCCGCACTCACTTTGCCGAAACAACTTTGGAAACATATCTAATGTTACAAGTGTTAAATAGACATTATCCACTTTGTGATTTCACGGAGGACTCTTAAAACGGTAAGTGTTTGAGCACGTATCACATTTAATTTATTTTGTGTAAACCTTTATGCGTCCGCCACTGGCTTTCAGCGCAGTTGCGTTGCTCTACTAATGAGTTGAACTCACATGTTAATTTTTTCCATAGCCGCCTATATTTGTCCCTTCCTGTCGAAACATTTATTCTTCCACTGGCAAAATCTGAATGCTTCACCAGAAATTCTATAATAACATCCCAGTGAACTTCTTTCACTTTAAAATGAGACCTATTATAACGTTACATACAATATAAAATTAATTTAAAATTAAGAAAGTACTAGGTTCTCAGGTTCTCACATCATTCAAATTTTAAATTTGTATTTCCGCAAATGATGTTCTAAATAAAGATATTAGTAGTATTAAAAAGAGATAACCTGTATCGTTTTCACAACTCGGTATCTCCGGAGGTATCGAGTGAAACTGACAGTTCTAAACGAAACCACGTGACCTTTCGGGTCGATACGAAACCAATGTGAATCTCTCGAACCCGGAAAAATGGCGTAAACGAAGATATCGAGTAAAACAATAGCAAACAGAATCCCACCACTGATCACGTTTCGCCTCAGAATTGAACAAAGATTCCTAAAATGCAATAAAATCTAACATGATTTATTTAAAAAATACAACTGTGGCTAACTATAGACTTTTGAGACATCCAGTAGGTTTCAATATAATTTTAAACCATGCCTACAATCAGACCTCATAACAAGAAGAAAACCCTTTTGAAAATCTCCATTCACAAAGGCTGTAAGAGCATTGTTTTGTTATATTGCCCCGTGGAGAAATAAAGCGGAAACAACCGAAGATAAAGTAAAGTGATAAAATCGGCAAAAAAAGGAGGTATCATTCGCTGTCGAGGAAATAGATAGCTGCGCTTTAGTTGAAATAACTCGACCTAATAAGTGAAATAACATGTGCCAACTCCACAGAACTGCGAGGCTCCCTCCAGATCGATATTCGTTGCTCCAGAAACTATCCGTAAGGGTGACTGACATGGTGGTTGACGGCCAGGGAAATTTAAACTCGAAAACGAGAACGTTGGATGCCTTAAGTAATTCCGAGTGACAGCGCACTTCGTCTACACATGGGAAATTTCTCGTGAGACACTAACATCTTGGAAAAATCCTAACACACAGAGAGTTAATAAATTGAGAAAGACAACCTGATATTCTTCAGGTAACGCGAAACGTATTGGGTTTATAATCATACAGAATAATACGTGTTCAAAAATAGTTTTTATGGATATTGATATTTTTATTGAGTTACATATATTTCTTGAAATTATAATAAATTAACTACAATAAATCTAACACATGATATATTTACCAATGATTTGTTTTTTTTTGTTAAATTTACAAGAAGATAACAATTAACGTCAAGGGTTTCTTTTCGTACATACATATGTATGTCAGGGTCATTGGTATCATCGATCAATAAACACATTACTTAATTCTTAACAAATATTTATGAAAAACCCTAAAGCTAACAAACATGTAACTACATCATAAACTGTATATTGCATAGTGAGGCTGTGTGATGACGATATGCAGTCTTTAGAATACCTGTAACAATCGGTAATTTTTGTTTGGAACAAAGGTGACAACACTTGGAAGATGTTTCTATAAAAAACAACTGCCGTGGAAGCCTATACTTAACCGCCCATAGTAATTCAACGCTTTCTTCTCCGGTGGTAACTTTTTTGTTGCTAAGTACGTAATGTTAAATTTGGAAACAAAGTAGTTTAACGGAAATATACATAAACATATTTTGTGGAGATATCTGTTCCTAAATATAATTATTTTGTAACGGATGCTGAAAATCATAGATTTACTTGATGTTATTTATAATTCCAAGTGATTTGTTCCATACTCACAAGGGAACATTCAAAAAAATTTGAAACTGTGAACAAGTAGTCCACACCCAAGGATGTTTGAAAGTATTTTCCTTATCGGCCCAATCTCGTTTTAAGAGGGTGAAACTACCCCTGGAAGTTTAGCAGATTTTCCGATTTCTTAAAATAACTCGGCAATGGCTAGAAGAAATACATCACAACTATATCAAAATAATCGTCTCATCGAGCTCTATCACAGATATGAAAATAGCACCCTAGTTCCATTTAAAAGAATTATGGTACCCTTCCCCTCCCCTTCGATAAATTCCACGTTATGTATATTACAGAGCATTTCGAACAGTATCTTATTTTATGTAATATAGGTTAAAAAAAAAGAAATATGAAGAATTATGTTTTATACGTTAATATGTAATACTGAATGACATATAAAATACATGTTACATGGCATACTTCCTAAACTATAACTTATGTATACATGTATGTATGTGCATATATACAAATAATTACTTAATCTGTATGGTAATGTCCATTTTCATAAAAATGCTTAAAACATAAAAAACGGTTGCACCAGGAACACCGTATTATAGCATGGGAACCACATATGGCACATCGCGATGGAACTTGAAAATCTTCTGTGAAGACAATATGTACAGGATGCTGAGAGTTGGTAGGATGTTGAAAATATGCTTTCCGACTCTTCTTCACATAACATGCCTCATACACGCATGTCACCTCGTAGCAGAAACCATTCGAAAGAAGTATCCGATGGTGGATAAGTTAATAGGATCTACCAAAAAAGTGTTCATCAAATCTCCCAAACACATCCGTGTATTCAAACAACTGTGTCCGAAATTACCACCACCACCTCAGCCTGTAATAACGCAATGGGGAACATTGCTCCAGGCAGTATCTTACTATCAGAAATATTTTTCACAAGTGAAAAATGTTATCCTAAAACTTGATTCAAATGATTCTGCAGCAGTTCGAGATAGTCAGCAACTTCTTTCCAATTCGGACGTTCAACAACAAATGAATGAAATTTCCACAAACTATTCTGAAGTTGCACATGCAATTAGAAAACAGTCACTTATCTGCACGAGACGCATCAAATTGCATATACAATTTACAAGTCGCTCTAGAAAACTTGACGAACACTATAGGAGTCGATGTTGCTCAAAAATTTGGTGCAATTCTAACGAAAAATCTCGATTTACGAAAGGTTCGGTCTATAACTGAAAATCAGTGCCCAGATGAGGAAAAGGAATATCTCACATTTGCAAATCTTACTTCACTACTTATTCACAACACCGTCGACGGCTGAATGAATCGACTATGGAAGCGTTGCTGATGTTGCAATTCTACGCAGCTTACCAGGGCGGTTGCCAATTGCCACAGTGGACATCAAGACGACAGGAAAAGGTAACAATATTATTTTTCACTAATATTGTATATTACGTACCTACATTTATGCGGTGCGCCACTGCCGGTACCACCTTTTTAACAAACTTTAGTTATGACTTTCGCTTTTGCTCTTAAAATTACACTAGATTACACAGTTTACATACCTCAAAATTATAATCTCTTATAGATTTTGCAGCACTGAGTTCAGAAAGAATATTAAAAAAATTCCACTACGTCACGTTAAAGAAATATTTCATTAATAAGAATGTAAGAGTAATTCGTAAATTGACAAGACAACAAAAAGCACCTATTTTACTTTGTGTATTACAATTTTTTGGATCCGTTTCCCTCATATAACACACCGGCAGTAATCCCTTAGTAGATCTTAAGTTATTAGGAAAGAAATCCAAATGCGAGTCAACGAAATATATATTAAGAGGCATATTTACACCTATCTGATGATAATTTCGCAATAATCCAGCAATAATTTCCTGATATCTTTTTTATTTCCTAAAAATCCCTAGATAATCTTTCTAAACGATGCCCAAGTATGTTTTTTTCCTTCAAAGACAAAAGGTTGTCAAATTCTTTATCTTGAACTACTTTAAGTATCTGTGGGCTCACAAATATCCCCTCCTTTAGTTTTGCTTCCGAAATACATAGAAACATTTTTGTTGATATTGGAAACCAGCACTGGTTTCATCCACAGCATTTACAAAACTTTTCATGAGGCACGATTTTATATGTAATGAGGGAAAAATTATGTTTTGTGGATCTACCAAAGATGTTTCTTTTACATTCATTTGTCCTGGAATAAATTCATTCCGTGCAGGCCATGCGTTCCTTATGCAATGATGTTCTCTAGCCTCACTGTTCGATAAACATAGAAAACAATAACAAAGCACTTTTAAGTCTCCACATATTTTCTAGTTGTACTGTTCATATTTTATCAATTTCATTAGTATAGACGTCGTGTCATAGGTAGAGCCCGGTAACAAGGAGCCGTGCCATAGCCGTACCTGCCTAGTATACAAAAACAATAGTAAGAAAATAGAAAGAAAATAACAGAACTAATACATAATTATAATATGTGAAAAGTAGTGAAACACTTACCCTTTTAAGCAGCCTTGGCTACAGAACAGTAAAACTAGAAGCAACATAATCAGTATTAACATCATATGGATAAGAGTGGCAACAAGTTGACACCATTAGATGTGTTTCCAGTTGCCTCGGTGAGCGATGTTCGCCGTGGTGAGAAAATGAGTTTATATTTTGAAAAAGAGCGTTCAACATCTACCGATGTTATACATGCATGATTGAAATACTCTTTGTACTTAGTCAGTGGATTATTCGATACACCATCACAAATTTGTTTTAGCGTGCTAAAATCGAGATCTTTCTGTAGCACACTCTCGAACTTTTCTAAAACACGATTATATTTTGCGTCATGTAGTCAGTAGCTGTGTATGCACTCCGTGCATAATTTGGAGAAACTCCAATAATGATAACGATCTATTTTGTAATTGGTCTATTGCGTCAGCTAATCCTTTATAGTAGCTACGAATATTTTTTAAATCTGTTTCAACGGAAATATCTTGAAATTTTGACTGGCTCTCCTTAATAGCTGCAGCTTCGGCAGGATTGAATTGTGCAACAACAGCTTTTACTATTTTGAAATGTTCAGCATAATAAAAAGCTGCCTGCGTCAACAGAATGGTTAAGTTATTTGAAATATTATTTTACTTACGCAAATATTACGTCACTAAATGTAGAACGTTCGTTCTCTGCATATAAACGCATTTTTTCCTCATGCCGTACTAGTTTTGCCGAGACAACAGTTGAAACATATCTAATGTTGCAGATATTTAACAGACATTATTCACTTTGTGATTTCACGGAGGACTCTTAAAATGGTAAGTGTTTGAGCACGTGTTATTTAATTTTTATTTAAAAGATGAGCGAAATAATTTCATGCAGCAAACATCTCTATTAGCAGAATAACTCTAGTGGAACGCGAGGCCTGGTCGACTCTACGCTACTGCGCGGTACCGCTCGTGGCCAGCTTTAATCATAACAATCTATTTTACAATTGGCCTATTGCGTCAGCTAATCCTTTATAGTAGCTACGAATATTTTTTAATGTTGATGTTTCAACAGAAACATCTTGAAATTTCGACTGACTCTCCTTAATAGCTGCAGCTTTGGGAGGATTGCATTGTGCAACAACAGCTTTTACTATTTTGAAATGTTCAGCATAACAAAAAGCTGCCTGCAACCATGTTCCCCAACGTGTAAGAATTGGCTCTGGTGGTTGACGAATACCAGGACATTCTGTGTGAAATGATCGTTGGCGTTTGGGAGATTTCAAAAATACTTTTTTTGTGCTTACTATTAATGCATCTACCTCGGGAGAGCATTGTCGAATGGTTTCTGCCACAAGATGTAAAGCATGCACTTTACACGTAACATGTAAACACTTGCAACCATGTTCAAGAAGAGAACGGCCTACCGGTCGCATTATCGCTGCGCCATCGCTCATAAACATCAACACTTTATCTTTTGAAATTTGATATTTTTCCAACGTACTAAGTACAACCTTCGTAATTGCTGCAGCAGTACACTCTTGTAGTCTTCGGCTAGCTAGTAACAGTGGTAATGTAGGTCTACTAGGGTCTATGCGTACCATCATATTTACAATTGAATTTTTTTACAGTCTGTTGTCTCGTCAACACATAACCAAAGAAACTGTTTTTTCAATATGCGTTTCATTTTCTTTTCCACGTCATCGCGTACAAATGCAACATGCTTACGTGCCGTTTTCTCCGTTGGCAACCGCAACTCGGGATTGTATTTGTCCCAAAAGTCTTTAAACGGTTGTTTATCGATTAAGCCCAGTGGCAAATTACAGTTTATCAACATAAGAATTACATAAAAAAAAATGCACTTCTCGGTGGCATGCCCAATTTTCGTTTTCTATGCTGTGCGGAATTTACGTGTCTTGTACAATTCCACTTCTTATTTTACATCAAATGTATTTTGCACACTTTACAAACTTACTCCCGTTGTAAAACAAATCGGGAAAGTCAGAAATAAACTTATTTACTATGTCTTGAAAGGGTCGTCTTTTAGCCTTCGACATGTTCACTAGAAACTACAATTAATAACTACGTCTGTATTAATAAAATCAAAACGCACTACACTAAATAATAACTATAATTAATAACTACGTCTCTATTAATAAAATCAACACGCCCTATCCGCTATCCAATGCTAAACTGAACTAAGTGATGATGATTTGTCGTGTCGTATCATAATCGACCAGCCCTCCCCGCCCACCTAAACACAGTCACACCACCGCTGCGATTGCTCTCCAATTACCGGGCTCTAGTCATAAGTCTCTTTAGTGTTCACAGCATGGTAAAGATGGTTTTCTATTACTATTGTGAAGCAATACGGTTTATATCCTATATTTTGAGGAATCAACAGATAATCGCAACTTGTTTGGGTTATACTCTTCATCCATAGTGTTGAAAAGTCCTAGAATATCATGGCAGACGCTGAAGCCATCCTTGTTAATGAGAAAATCACTGTAACTCTTACTCGTTTTCTTATAATATGTTGTTTGTATACTTGGTGTGGATAGACCGTTTAATTCACTTTCGTTAAGGAAATGCGGTTTGTTATCTTTTCCCATACAGAAATTATCATCGGAGTTTACGTTAATAAAATGTTGCTCCACGTTATCTTGACTACTTGACATATCTGGACAAACTGAATGTGGTAGACTTTCTGAATCGGCTGAATCGACTTTGTGACAGACAGAATATCCAGATAAATAATTTTATGTTTGTCTTTCGAATGAAAACCTGAAGTCTGAGTGATACAAAAGAAACAAGTAGTTTCATGGTTCATGGGATCTCGCCATAATACTGGAACCCTAAATTGAAGGGATACTTTTGCTACCGGCACCCCTACACATTAGAGTTATCTTGCAACTTTCACAAAAAAACGTGCGGCACCCATTTTTTCTCTTGATTAGTGGCTTCACATTTTCAATTAATTAACTATGGCGGTTTGAATCAGTAATCAATACCTGCTATCACTTCAGAATTTGGAACAACGTAGCTTGCTAAGTTCCATAGAAGCGGTTGTAGCAATTAATTCTACAAAGAACGTGCAATGAGAACATCTTAATTAGATATTTCTCATCCGCGCATGTTAACAAGTACTTCCACGAAAACACACTGAAGAGTTGTAGACGGCAAAATGCGTCTGTGTATGGTAGATATGTAGGTAGTGGCATTATATTTTCAGTTGGAAGTATTTATTTATTAACTTTATTATTTCAAACAAAAAACCAAAACATGATTAATGCCGTGTTAATTATATGCACAACCACTCAAGTGTATATCATACGATCTGTAGAGCTTTCCTCGGCGTTATCAAGACTTCGCTAATGTTATCTTGTTTGGGCTTTTCGAAGTCAGCTTTCGCTAAATTCAGTTCTACTTCAGTCAAGCGTGTATACGTCTCATTTAATATCATTTCGAAAATGCTGAATACCCCATAATAAGCCTTCCCGTAACGTCGTCAGAAACGGAAATATAAACAAGCGTTATTTCCAAGAAAGCGGCGATGTCTTCTTTGATGTCGTGTCGTTGAGATAAGATCAATCCTACTGCGAAAGTCGTTAGACTGAGTGCACTTCCGTTGAGGAATACGTCAAAAATCAAACAACTCGAAAGTAGCATGTAAACATACCTTGACAAGGTCTTTTTCGTATCAAGGTCCCCAGATTTCGTAAAATTCATTCGAATAACAGAATGTCGCTTGTAAACTAACAGATTTAGGAGAAACTGCTATTAGTAGCGCTGGGTTCTTTCAGATTACTGACTCCCACCATATCCTTACATACTTGTTCGGACCAGCGCCAGCGTCCGTATCAAGTTGAGGGGATTTGGTGTCAGGTGTTTGGAGATTCTCTATTTAAAACCGCCTAGCTTTAGTTATTAGCAGAGGTGGATCGTTTTGTCGGCGCACAGTAGCGTGACTGGCACGAGTACATATATCAATTGTGTGTATATCGTTGTTTCAACGAATGGTACACAGATGGGCAAAAATGTTACGTAAACTAAATTACAGGTTACAATGGATACATCAAATTAATAACTACAGGTCTCGCGTTGTAGGATGGCGAGTTCCGGCGCTGTCCGAAGATACTGTCGGCCATCGTTCGGGAAACTTCAAGTTTGAATGCAACATGCAGTGGCGTAGCTCGACTTATTTTTTAAATTATTTTAGCATAATAAAAAACGACTATAAAATAAAGTGTATTAACAATCTATGTCACAAAAAATTATAAGAAATGCACCTGCATCATTTTACAAATCTTCATCATCCCCATCGTCACTAAAATGGAAGTCGTCTTCACTAGAATCCTCATTTAAATTAATTATTAATTCTTCGGTTCTGACGTCAATTATATATTCACTTCCCATACACTTTTTTTTCAATATTTATTACGTGTTTGCATATTTATTACGTGACTGCATTAAATTCTTCGGCTAATTTCCATGTATCGTTTATTTTAAATGTGGTATTCCGTTTTCCCACTTTTTGTTTTACTGTTGCCCATATTAATTCAATAGGATTTAAATCCGGATGATATAGCGGAAGTTTTAAAATAGTGTGGCCGTTTTCTTTAAAAATCTGATCAAATTTGCACTGCACGTTTTTTTTGTGAACTTTTATGGTTTCGTAAAGCTGTGGTTTAAGCATTGTGGGTGTAAATGGTATATTTTTTTGTGTCAACCATGATATTTCCGCCTTTCGAGAAGTACTATTGGGTGGACGATTAATTTGAACATTATGGTATGGCGCATTGTCTACCACCACAACAGATTGAGGAGGTGGATTTGGAATAAATTTTTTTCGCATCCATTTTTCAAAATTTGTTCCGTTCATTTCTGAATGATAATCGTCCAATTCAGTACCAGACTTAAAGATTTGGAGACATTCTGGCAAAAAACCTTGCTCTCCACCTGCATGAATAATAATTAATCTGTCCCCTTTAGAGATATTTGTAAACAGACCATTATTAGTGTCGTCATTCCAGCTTTTGGAAATAGTGTGCCCACTATGTATATGTTTCATCGAGAAAAATTACAGGACGGTTTTGTTCTCGAAAGTATGTTATTTTTTGTAGATAATTGATTCGACATGCTCGAATATCACTTTTTTCGATTAGCGATTTGCGATTGTTTCTTGTTTTTCGAAACCTGAATCCTAAGTCTTTGACAATTTTCCTTAACGAAGTTAACTGACTGGTCCATTGTAAATCTTCACGTAGTTTTTCTCGTAAAGCCCGAAGTGTAATTCAACATCCTTCAGTTTTATGAAAATTGTAAATTATGTTTCGAAAATCGATTTCTTTATAATCTTGAAGCTCAGTAATTGGGCACTTGCGGAGACGTTTTTTTGTTCGGGCTTTTGAAAATAGGCTAATTTTCATGTCGTGGATTATTTCTGACTTTCATAATCCTTTCAATGGTTCTTATTGATACACCTGTAGCCCTACACAATGTTTTTTATTTCCGTCAAGCTTTTATCACTTTCTGTTTTGAAATAATTGAAAACATTATACACAATTTCACAAGCTTGACTGTGAAGCACTTTATTTGCAGCGATTGTTGATGCAATTTCTTTGCAACAAGCGTATTCGAAAATGAAACTTAAGGCTAGCAGGTTAGATTGCAAACGGCACGTGGAATCAGTGAAACAGAAAAAACTGAAAGAATGAAATACCATACCGAACTTTCTTGACAGAATTTATACTCATGCTAAGTGTTTGTAATATTCCACAAACCATTGTGGAGCAGAAGGCGTCTCGTTTATTTTGGGAAAAATATGTTTCTGCTTGGAAATTACCTGGCAGAAGCCAACTGCGTTTTATCTTATAGCAGATACCATTAGACTCAACTGACCAAGAGTAGATCAACTCATAAACAAACAGTAGGCTTTTCTCAAATCTCCTGATCGGATTCGCCAATTCAAGATCTCTCCACCTTATAAATTAATTTTAGCACGAGCATATCTAATCAAAGAACTTGGTACAAGGTCTTCACCTGTAGTTAATTTGTTCTGAAATGAAGGCGTAATATCAGCAACACCATCTTCACAGATCGGATGAATGTAAAACATCTGTAGTTGTTGGAGGTTCTCAGACAAATCTAGTGTGCAAGTCGGCAAATAGGTTTCGGCGAAACAATAAGCAAACGCGTGTTTTTAAATTGTGAACAGAATGCTCTCAAAAAGTAGCGAATGCTTTACTTCGTAGGTAATCGATTCTTCGGATCTCGTCGAGTATCTGCAATATTTTGTGAAACTGATACTTTTGTAGCAACCCTAATATAGTAATCAACCTTTCAGTATATCAATAAACGCATATGTTTCATTTTCTGCTCAGCGTAATCAATATTAATAGCTAATTGATTTACAAATAACCTTGAGTTAAGACCCTTATCTCTCCAAAAAAGATTGGTTTTAGTATTATGAATCTTTAAATAAGTGTACGTTTTCTATTACTTTAATTGACCTAAAGAAAAAATATGTAACTATGGATTAAAGTTGTCTTCATAATCTTATAATTGATTTTCCTATTCAAGGTTTCCCTTGCAATAAATTAAGCCGTGAGAACTTCGAAGTTCGAATCTTCTATAAAGAATCTAAAATCAGTAACCGTCTATTGTTGATGGCATGGGATTCAACGGTCTTCCGTAACTTCCCAGATTCATTATTAAGATTTCATATCTTCTAATTGGAACTTCAAAACTTCGAAGAAGTTCTACTCGAACCTTCACTTAGAATGCTGTATTCCTCACGAACCATTTTCATTCCGGTAAGTCCGCCGTCAATACGTATAACTATGTTAATCAATTGTAGAGTTAGTTGACGAAAGGTTATTGATAATATTGGGGATGATATACAGGATGTAATGCTAAGTCATTACACCTGAAGATGGCAGTTAAAACTTATTAAAACAAACTTTTCTTAGTTCCAATTTTTCATTTGGGACTTCAGTTCTTGTTATTGTAGTTCTTATGTTTTTCGAGAAATTGGGACTATTTAAAAGAACAAAAATTTAAAAAATTTGCATTCGGCTCTCTAAAACATTTGCATTGACAATTACTGTTTATTTTTTCAAATACAAAAATGATCGATCAAAAATTTCAAAACGAGATTTTCACACCGTCGACTTTTGAAAGTAAAACATTTCTAAGATCCTTAAACTATCTACTACATCATTTGTCTTTAACCATTTTTTTCAATCTATTAAAAAAATCTTTATTCATTTAGATGAATTACAGATATCTGAATTAACAAACTAAAAAAAAACGTTTAAAACGAAGTAGCTTCCTGTCATTGAACAAACCATCATCAAGCCATTGTCAATATCACATCGAAAGCAAACAGCATTATTCTGCAAAAAGTGGCATACGAGACCAAGAAAAATTTACATTTTATTTATGTGTTACTCTTATTTTATGTAATCTATCGTTTCGTTTACTAGACGAAGAAGCATTTGTCTCCTTCTAGAATAAATATGCGGACTGTAAATTACCTAGTCGGACATCGATACGAAATGTAGTGCCATTTGCTCGTGGACATATAGAAAAAAGAATTAAAACGGAATTGAAAGATAAAAAACTGTGGTTGTGTGTGGATGAAACAACAAATCGCCAAAAACATTCTGTGGTTAATGTAATGGTATGTACAATGGAACCACATCGACCGTCATCCTCCTTCTTACTTGCTTCCAAAAGAATTATAGATTGCACTGCCGGTGAGATTTTAAAGGTGGTGTTGAACCCGTTGAACAAATTTGAAGTTTCAACTAAGCAACTTTTAATGTTTATGAGTGATGGTGCCGTAAACATGCGTTCCTTGGGCCGATCTCTTAAAGAACACAGTGGTAACTTCTTACATGTAACCTGTAAAATCCATACTCTAAATCTTGCGGCACAAACGATTCCTACATGTTTTCCTCTAGTAAATGCATTGATTGCTAGTACAAAGGCAGTGTTTCTATAGTCCCCGAAACGTACCCGACTATTTCACAAACTGTGTCCTGATTTACCTGAACCATCACAGACGATTGTTACACGTTGGGGAACATGGTTGTAGGCTGCGTTTTACTATAGCAAATATTTTGATCAAGTAAAGAAGGAAGTTTTAAAATTAAATCCGACAGAAGCTGCAGCAATCAAGAAAAGGCCGGAAATATTTTAAGATAGTCAGGTTAAAAGAGATTTACAAACTATTCACAGCAATTACTTCGGACTAGCGGAGGGAATAGAAAAATTACAAAATGTTTCGATGTCGCTAGTGGATTCTGTTCAAATTGTGAATGATGTTCACGCACAGTTATGCGCTGTAGAAGGCGAAACAAATTGGTGTGTAATACGAAAATTTGGAAGTGTTTTAGAGAAAGACTCCGATTTTCTTATATTAAGACAAATTTGTGAAGGTGCGTGTGGAGATGCATTAAGTTGTGTCAAAGATTATTTTAAATATGCAAATATAACATCGCTAGATGTCGAACAGTCGTTTTTTTTTTAAACATTTATTCCGCACGTCGTACTCACTTGACTGAAACAGCTGTGGAAACATATCTAATGATTCAAATATTTAACAGATGTTACCCAGTTTGTGATTTCACGGAAGACTTTTAAAACGGTTAAAAGTGTTTCAGCACGTTTTATAATTTATTTCTTACCTTCTATTTTATGTGTAAACTTGTATGCGCTCGCCACGCCTCTGGCTGTTACCGCATATTTGCCCAGGTTAATTATTAGTATTATTACTGATATATTCGTTTCGCGCGACATCCCATCTTATACTTTCATAGCGGGCAAACGTTGCAACACTGTCCACATATTTTAGGGGTTCACTTTACTGCGGAACATACTGACGCGGTATGTGAGACAATACATAATAGAATTGACGCCTCGTATTTACTTTCGCGTGTATGCTTTTATGTTCCGCGTGCTACATCAAGATATGCTTTAACGTTTTACCCAGTCATCCCAAGAAGTGATATATTGAGGCATGCACCTCTGACAATTATGTGTAGGAATGCAAACAATATCTTTGATGACGAGTTTTGTTAATTATTGTTGTAAACTCATGTTACTATTATATTTGTATACTGTATGTATTATTTTAATTTTCCTTTGTATTTATCCTGTTATTGATATTACTGTTGGGTAAAAATAAATATTATTATTATTATCTAAGTGGGACTAACAATTTTACGCCGACACTTGGTGGTCGGTAACATATTCATACTACTTTACTCTGCGTTAATTAAAGTGTCCGCGCGCCTTTTCGCGACATCCTCAAGATGGGCTAAATTTGAATCGCTAAACGTACGAAAAGTAGAGTCATTTTATAATACTATACGACGATGCTACGTGCCTCTTCTCTGTCCGTTATCATTCATAACAATCGCCACTGTAATGATACATAATGTACGGGGCGACGTAATTGAGATAATTGTATGGCGGTTGTGGGTCGGAATTATTGTTGCTAACTCTTCAGTTAACACTGAGTTATCGCCGGTAGAACATTTCGAAACGAATAAAAAAAGGAGCGCAATTAAACGCTGTGGTAGCATCGACTAATATCCCAAGTTCTCGTTGCTATACCTACTTTTCCGAGAGGCAGTTTTACGTTCACCGAATTTGTGTGGATCTTCTTCCATTGTTAGGTCCTACATTAACCGTGTTTCAATTTTGAGGATGGAACCTGAGGAGATATCTTCCGGAACCGTCGGAGATGAAGATGTAAGTCAACATTGCTTTCCAGTTATTGTTGTACTAAACAGTGTATATTACATCTATTTTTCCAAGTCTTCGTTTGAAAATTAGTGGAGATAAAAAGTTTCAGTAAACTCAGTGAAATTGGGACGACATTGTACAGGATTTTCCATTTTACTTGACCACTACTTATTACCGTTACTATTGCAGATACAAAAAATGCTTCGAATAAAAGTTGTAGTGTTTTACCTCTATCGAACAACAGCTTGATAATAATTAGAATGGCATATACAGGGCGCAGCTAACAAAACATAGCTTTGCTTTTCTTAATGAAACACCCTGTATATTTTTATATTTTTGGATAGCCTTTCATCTCCTGATTCCAAATAATTATATAAGGCTATTTTAAGTAATTAGTAGCTTAAATAAATTTCGGAAATATTAGTTAGAGTTAGAAAGCAAGGAAGCCCTTAAAATGATATGTCAAAATAAAACAATGACCAGTTTTTTCCAGTTGTCAATTTGAATATCGAAGTACTGCAACTCTGTGAAGAACATCAGTGTGCAGATACCGAAATTTAGTATTTGGCCAAATAATCAAATAAAAAGAGAAAATTCAATCTAATCAATTATTTTTTTAAATTAAAAATTTAAATAAATACATTAAAATTTTGATAGCTGTCGGTTAGAGATTCGGATAGGTGTTTCATCTAAAAATTCATACTCTGTCCAAAAGAAATATAATTGTTCTAAATTCAAAATGAAAAGATATTGTATCTTTCGAACATTCAAAATTGTTTCATTTTTTGTTCATTTTCGATTAGCAAAAGTAAATAAGTAGATTCCACAAAGTGTAGTCATTTTCAAAAACGTTAGCTCTGAGATAATTAATTCTTCTATTTAGAGAATATATCACTACAATATATTTACGTAAAAAAATAATAAAGACAAATATGTTACAAGGAAAGGATATATGGAACTGAAGAAAAAACGTCATCTCAAAATTAATGAAGGACATCTTAATACGTTAATACGTTGCTGTATTTTGAAGTTAGATATTAAACGCTTGCCAACACGTCTCACTAAATAACTTGTTTCCTAATTTTATTATATAAAATTTGGAAAGCGGTTTATTAACTGCTGCAAGGGAGTTAGATAAAAGTATCCCCACAATTCATGGAACTTGATTACAAACTGTATAAAATGTTACCGCTCGAAGAGCTTCAAAGGAAGAAAAGATTACAATTTTGACAACAAATGATTGGAAGTCCAAATAATAACCCTAATTTCTTTAATGAAATTATATGAACAGATGAGTAACCTGGGCAAATATGCGGTAACAGTCAGAGGCGTGGCGAGCGCATAAAAGTTTACACATAAAATAGATGGTAAGAAATAAATTATAAAACGTGCTGAAACACTTACTGTTTTAAAAGTTTTCCGTGAAATCACAAACAGTGTAACATCTGTTAAATATATGAATCATTAGATATTTTTCCACAGCTGTTTCAGTCAAGTAAGTACGACGTGCGGAATAAATGTTTTTTAATGCCGAAAACGACCGTTCGACATCTAGCGATGTTATATTTGCATATTTAAAATAATTTTTGAAACAACTTAATGCATCTTCACACGCACCTTCACAAATTTGTCTTAATATAAGAAAATCGGAGTCTTTCTCTAAAACACTTTCAAATTTCCGTATTACACACCAATTTGTTTCGCCTTCTACAGCGCATAACTGTGCGTGAACATCATTCACAATTTGAACAGAATCCACTAGCGACATCGAAACATTTTGTAATTTTTCTATTCCCTTCGCTAGTCCGAAGTAATTGTTGTGAATAGTTTGTAAATCTCTTTTAACCTGACTATCTTGAAATATTTCCGGCTTTCTCTTGATTGCTGCAGCTTCTGTCGGATTGAATTTTAAAACTACCTTTTTTACATGATCAAAATATTTGTTGTAGTAAAACGCAGCTTGCAGCCATGTTCCCCAACGTGTAACAATCGGCTGTGGTGGTTCAGGCAAATCAGGACACAGTTTGTGAAATAGTCGGGTACGTTTCGGGGACTTTAGAAACCTTTGCCTTTGTACTAGCAATCAATGCATTTACTAGCGGAAAACATGTAGGAATCGTTTATGCCGCAAGATCTAGAGTATGGATTTTACACGTTACATGTAAGAAGTTACCACTGTGTTCTGGTCCAAAGAACGCATGTTTGTGGCACCATCACTCATAAACATTAAAAGTTGCATAGTTGAAACTTTAAATTTGTTCAACGAGTTCAACACCACCTTTAAAATCTCATCGGAAATACAATTTATAACTCTTTTGGAAGCAAGTAAGAAGGAGGATGACGGTCGATGTGGTTCCATTGTACGTACCATTACATTAACCACAGAATGTTTTTTGCGATCTGTTGTTTCCTCCACACACAACCACAGTTTTTTATCTTTCAATCCCCTTTTCATTCTTTTTTCTATATGTTCACGAGCAAATGGCACTACATTTCACTACAGTCCGCATATTTATTCCAGAAGGAGACAAATGCTTCTTTGTCTAGTAAACGACACGATAGATTACATAAAATAAGAGTAACACACAAATAAAATGTAAATTGTTCTTGGCCTCGTATGCCACTTTTTGCAGAAGAATGCTGTTTGCTTTCGATGTGACGTTGACAATGGCTTCTGGACCAACACATTAAAGGGATTTTACAAACTAGACATTGAATTTTAGCGCCATCAAAAATTAAGTCCGGCATGTCCGCTATAAAGTTTTTAACTGTGTCTGACATTGGTCGTTTTCGCGACGTACCTAACTGCGACATTTTTAAAGCAAACGTAAGCGTACAATTACGAAATAAGTTACGACAACCTACATATAGACAGAACTACTCGCATACAGTATCGATTTAATACTGACGCTGTGAAGACGTGAAATAAATAATCGCCGACTCCCCACCACATATCTACTACACTGACTGTTACCGCTGTTTGCTCAGACTATTTGTAATACCTCTTGTGTGAAGAGTCTCCTACACTTCTCCCCCGCTCTAGTTTTTCAACTAGCTACTAGTCTTGCAAATATAGCTACATATATTCATATATGTAATAATTTAAAATATTCATTAGGGCTAGGTTCACTGGGTATTGCTGCACCTTTTTATATCCATTAGTTTATGTAAACTCGTAGGAAAATAGATGTTCGATACCTTTATATAATGTTCTATGACATATTATTCATTGTTTCTAAGATAAATTTCAGATTACAATAGGAAAATAATTTATAAAGTGTACAGTGTAATGTAGAAACATTATTATATTAATTTTCTCTTCTATTTATACCTAATTCTAAAATTTCTCCTTCGTTTCTTTTTAATTTACAGGGATAAATGCATACAATAAGCACATTATATTGTGATCCAATGTGAGACTGCACCGGCAAAATCAAGGATGTGCTAGTACTTACTAGATACATATATATGTACGACATAAAATTGAGTCCTGTTTATTTGGTAGCTGTATATTAAATGATGAACCAAAAGTATGTTTGTAAATAAGTATTTTATCTGAACTGAGGCAAACTACAGATCACCACGTTACTGAACGAGGTCAATCTGCCACAAATGGAGCTATTATTTACGATTTCTCATTTGTTGAAATGACAAGTATAATTTGTAATTTTTTGTTTCAAGATTCTTCTTTACATTATGTGATTTTCAATAGTAATTAACCCATAAAAGTGGTGTAAAAAATGTGTATTGTTGCTACTAGATATTATTTCTTATGTAGTAGACGAAGTTTATTTTGTGAAGTATTTAAATCTTTTAAATTTACTTTCAGGAATATGAATCGACAAGTTCAAGCACTTTTTTACATAAAGGGTAATTCGTTAAGGATTTCCACATAGTAGCCTCTGATATTTTTGAAACAATTACATCTGTCAAATGATGTTTACAAATTAGAAACGTGTACAAAAGCAGTCATGGAGCGATACACAAGGGCTTATTATGAAAATGGATGTTCGCGAAAAAATGCATTTCGTGCATTACGTGAATATTTTGGTGTACACAATCGACCTATGGAACGCACAATTTGAAATGCGGTTCAGAAATTTCAGCAAACTGGGACTGTAGGCACAGTTAAAGCACCTCATCGTGTTCGTCCAAAGCGTTCGGAGGGAAACACGGCTCTCGTTCGTGAAAGTGTGGCCGAAGAACTGGGCACATCGATTCGGCGTCGATCCCAACAACTGGGACTCTCCTACTCCACTACACAACGAATCTTGGCTAAGGATTTGCATTTGCATCCTTACAAAATGCAATTGACACAAGATTTGAAGTCGAGAGATCACCAACAGCGTCGTGTCTTCGTAGAATGGATGCTTGAACAAGAAGATGATTTTTCAAGGAAAATCATCTTTACATCTGACGAAGCCCATTTTCACCTTAATAATTTCGTCAACAAACAACATTGTTGTGTTTGGGGATCAGGAAACCCAAGAGCGATTATCGAAAAAGAAATGCATCTCCAAAAAGTGACTGTTTGGTGTGGCATTTGGTATGGAGGCATCATTGGCTCGGATCTCTTCGGAGACGATGCTGAAAATGCGATTACAGTTAATGCCGTTCGCTATCAGAGCATGCTAACCGACTTTTTATGGAACCAATTGGAAGATTTGGACGCTGATGACCTCTGGTTTCAACAAGACAGTGCCACCAGTTATAGGGTCAGACGAACAGTCACCTTACTTTAGACTCGTTTCCCAGGACGCGTAATCTCAAAAAACGACGGCATCAATTGGCCTCCTCGTTCGTGTGATTTAATTCCTGCAGACTTTTTCTTTTGGGGTTATCTGAAGGGTAGAGTCTACAGAAATAAGCCTAAAACGATTGCAGAGTTACAGGACGAGATACGTCGCGAAGTCAACAGCATAGACCCTGACATGTGCCACAATGTTATTAGAAATTATGACAAACGCATTAGAGCATGCCACATGAGACGTGGTGGTCATTTGCAGGATATAATCTTCCATACATAATTGTAATTAATTAAACTACATTATCCCATAAAAAATTATATTCATATTCAATATTTCTGTTTTTTTCTAACCTTATATGTGGAAACATTTAACGAATCACCCATTACATACCTAATAATTTAGTATTTGATTTTTGTAATGTTGACGTTGTAATGTTAACATTTGATAACCTTTTTAACGTTCTTTTTAGATGTTTTAGCGCTGCATTTAGAATTATTCATAAAAATATTAATATAAAATTTGAACGACTTCACAATATAAGATTCTCTCCACAACTTAAATTTCAGTTGAGCGAGGGGTTGAATTGATTGCTCAGGGTGGTGGTGACAACGACGTTCACATTAGATACCGGTCATTAAAAAAGCAAATAAGTAATAATATTAAAAATGAACAATTTACTATAATCATTTAATTGAGAATTCTACTAACAAACAAGGTGCAGTCTTGCAGGAATCTGGGAAGATTGTAAATAACATTAATAGAAAAACAAAATCTAAGCAAAAGTTTTTTATTTACTGATATTGAAAACAAAACTTTAACCAAATTTGGGAATCAAAAGTTACAGTGACTGTACAGCTTACGGAAATGCGTTGATCATTCGATGTTTTATGTTCCTACTACGTGTCATGAGTCATGAATAGAGCGGGCCAAATTGCGCCATCCAACAGAATCGGAATCAGGCGCAACGGCCGCTTATTGTAAATAGCGTATATGTGAGTCACAGCAGATATGTGATATTTCGAAATTAATACAAGAGTAAAAAAATAAAAGGTAATTAGAGCGGATATATATATATATATATATATATATATATATATATATATATGTACACGCTGAGGTGTCTTTATTTTCATTATGATTTTTTATTTGATTGAAAACGGTATGCGTTGTAAATGGGATGTAATAAGGAAATAACTGAGAAACTGAACGCTTTTTTTATTCTGTTGTACTTAATAATGTAACTGTAAATAAAGATATAATAAATAAATTCTATCCTTCTTAATAATGCGGATAGGCTTATTTAAAAAGTTGCACCATCAGATAAGTTTCCACATTTGCCTCGGTGAAGGATGTTCGCCGAGACGAAAAAATGTTCTTATATTTCGAAAACGACCGTTCCACGTCTACCGAAGGAAGACAGGCGTAATTAAAATAATCTTTAGACTTAGTCAAGGAATCTGCAGATGCCCCATCGCACATTTGTCTTAATCTCGTGTAGTCCGGATTCTTTTTTAAAACACTATCGAACTTAGCTAAAACTCGTCCACTTGTTGCATCGTTTATACTGTGTAACAATGTACTAACTTCGTCCACGACTTGCATTGATTCTACCAACGACAATCTAGAATTTTGCAAATTTTCTATCGCGTCTACTAACCCTTTGTAATTGTTGCTAATATTCTTTAGATGTGTTTCAACAGAAATATCGAGAAATCCCTTCTGGCTCATCCTAATAGCTCTAGCTTCGGCAGGGACGAATTGCAAAATAACGGATTTGACTTCTTGAAAATGTTCATTATAATAAAAAGCGGCTTTTAACCACGTTCCCCAACGCGTAAGAATGGGCTGTGGTGGTTCTCGAATACCAGGGCATAACCTGTGGAATGCCCTAGTCCTCTTAGGACTTTTGAGAAACACTTTTTTTGTGTTTGCTATTACTGCATCCACCTCCGGGTAACACTCTCGAATAGTTTGTGTCACAAGATGTAAAGCATGGACTTTACACGTAACATGTAAAAGTCCTTCACACTTTTCTTTAAGGGAACAGCCTACACTACACATTGTTGCTGCACCATCGCTCATGAACAACAACAGTTGACTGGTTGACACTTGAAATTTTTGTAACGTTTCGAGAACTACGGCCGTAATTGCTTTACTAGTACACTGTTTTAATCTTCTGCTGGCTAATAGAATTGCAAAATTTGGTTTAATAGGATCTAATACGCGCACTATTATATTCAAAATAGAATTTTTTTTGCAATCTGTCGTCTCATCAAGACATAGCCACAGCTGTTTATCTTTTAATTCGGCTTTAATTCGATTTTCAATGTCCTCACGTATTCGTGGAATATCTCTCCGTAACGCTGCCCGAGATGGTAGTATCCACTTGGTATTGATTGTACCCCAGAATTTTCGAAATGCTTTTTTATCAAGTATACGAAGTGGTAGACCACATACCATAAACGTTAAAAGCAATTCTAATTGAAATTGACGTTGTTGTGACACACCATTTCTTTTATTTCTGTGGTGTGCGCTATTTATATGTCTTTCACAACCACGTTTGCTCCAGCATAGTAGTTTCTTTTTACAAACTTTACAGAAAATTGTACTCCCATTGTAGTGTAAATCCACAAATTCACTAAGAAATTTATTAACTTTCGTAGGTAATGGCCGTTTATTTTTAATAGTTACGTTAGACATAATCACTAAAGCGAGCACACCGACGCTTGTTTCTAGTATGCCACGAAGTGGTGCAAACGTAACATCTGCAGACTCGTCATTTGTTGATGAATAGAGCGCGTCATCCGTAAATGAATAAGCGCGCTGTTAGTTCGTAGCCGTCGATGAATGAACTTTTTTTTTGTAGTGGCCCACTGTGAACAACGCCCTATTTATCAACGAACACCCAAACTGCAGGTGTATATTTGCGCGTCTTCACGACGTAATAGACAGTGGTTTTGGTCCTCGTCCTAATAATTACATATTTAAATTACCTATGTTTACATACATATATGCGCCCGGCAGCCTGATTGCGAACCTGGCGTCATGAATTATCTAAAACCATTTATAGTTTTAGGGATAGCGAGTCTGCGGGCGTCGATGAAATTACTGTAATATTATTTAAAGAATATGATATACCTGATTTTATTGCAAATGTTATTAACGCGTCTGTAATACGGGATAGATTTCCAACTGCGCTCAAAAGTGCTGCTGTTTCTTTGTTGCACAAGACGGACAATCCTAGTAATATTGAAAATGATATTGTCGTCCTATTGGATTGCTTAGTGTTTTCTCTAGAATCTTTGAAAAATAATATTAAATAGAATTTATTCTCATTTAAACAAATACGGTCCCCAATTCTGTTATAGGCCTGGTTCTTCTACTAAGGCGGCAGTAACTGAGTGTGTTCAACGTATTTGTGACCAGACCGACTCAAGAAAATATGTAGCTTCAATTTTGTTTGATTTGATGACACTAAAAGCTTTTGAGGCAGTTAGGTATTCATTTGTAGCTGAAAAGTTGAATAAATTGGGTATATGTAATCATTTAAATCAATGGATCGATTCCTTCTTGTGTAACAGAAAAATAGTATGTAAAGGTTGATGGTGTTTATTCAGAACCTTACGATTTTAATATTAGTACGCCTCAAGGTAGTATATCGGGTCCTTTAATTTTTTTTATTGTTTATTAACGATCTCCTGTGTTATATAGCTGACGGTAAAGTGTTCTTACATGCACATGACACTTGCATTGTCGTTTCTGCCTGTAGCAAATACGAACTTTCCAATAAAATCAACAGAGTCTGAACTAAATTTGAAATCTGGTATTTCGCTAGTAAATTATTAATAAATTCCAAAAAAATGTTTTTATTAAATTCTTTAATAGATAGAGATCACCCTCTGATTTGGCTTCTCAATTAGTAGCGAGATTCTAACATCCTCCGAAGCGTGTAGATTTCTGAGAGCGATGTTCGACTGTAACCTGGCGTGACGGAGCAACTTGATAGAGTTTGTGTAAAACTACAAAGACCTTATTACAGCTTGAGCTCTCTTAAAAATGTTCTTGATGTTGGGTCTCTTGTTGATGTCTACCATGCATGCGCATAGCGTTGTAGTCTATGGTATTGTTGTTTGAGGACAAGCAAGTGAAATAGATCGAGTGCGAGTATCATAAGATTCCTATTTGACTTTTAAAGATGCATAGTTTGTTGACTGTCACTTCAAACTATATGTACAAAGTTTTCATTTAGATGGTAGTATCGACAAGTTACCCATATTTGCGGGCGTTCATGGGTATTGCACGCGACATGAGGAAAATTTTGTTTTAAAAAAACGTTATCACTCATTTCATAGAGTCACCTTTCTTTGCAGGTACATATTTTTTTTAGTAAATTAAATTCCGAAATTAAAAATGCCAGAACTTTAAATGAATTATTTAAGCGTAAGTTAAAAGCCATATCAATTGACGACGATTTGAACGAGTTTGAAACATCTTTGAAACAGTAGCTTTTTTCGTTTTCGGTCGAAGTTGGTTCGCTGAGCAATAGAACTGCAAATATCGAGAATTTGACGATACTCTTTTTCATATACAGATGTACGTTTTTTGTTTGTTATCTATGTTTCTACAATACCTTTATATGTTTATTATTATTATTATTACTTCTTTGATTTGTCCTATTTCAATTTTGTTGTATGCAGGACCACGAAATTAAAAAAGAAATGAGTTTTCGGTAAGATTTCTTTGTGCTACCTGGATATGAAACCGTTCTTAAAAAATAGCAATATGTCGGTTTTCTACTTAATAAATGAAGTAATTTGGAGACCTCCGTTATATCTCCAATTAAATAGAGGTCACGACGTTTATTTGGCAAAGTTTATGGTCGGGTGTGGATTATACACAAACCTCTATTAAAAGCAGGACTGTATTAGAAACTAGTATTTATTAACCTACAACAACTGACAAAATACGAGCCCCGTCCAGCTTCAGTTGGCCCACCCGATAAAATTTCAGTTATTAGCATGTATTGAAGATCATTTAAACTAATGGAGGTATAATTCTCAATTTTTATTTTGCAAATAACAGTTTGAAAATATATTGCACAGAAATAACGGAACTGATTACAACAATTGGAACTGATTAGGACTGAAAAAAGAAAAACTCAAATTTGTTATTTTCAGCTCTAAGATATAGCTCATTCTACCACTGAGTAACATCACCTTTATTTTTAATAACTGCTTCCATTCTTCTCGGCAAACTATTTACTAGATCCTGACACTCCTCTGCAGTGAAATTATCCCAAATGTTCTGGAGCTTTTGCTTGAGTTATTGCACAGTCCTGGCAGGATTGGCTCGCAACCTCTTTTTCATGATATGCCACAACGTCTCGATGGACGAAAGGTCCGGATTACTAGAAATCCACTTTAGAACCGGTACTTTATGGTCTGAAAGCCATTTCATGGATCTTTTGGAAGTATGACATGCAGCACCGTCTTGCTGAAAAATGAAGTCACTCCCAGAAATCCTGCTCTCTTCCAAAGTAGGCAACAAAGACTCCTCTAGGATGTCTAAATATTTGTCTGAGTTAGCAATGCCGTTGATAAAGTGTAATTTTCCAACTCCTCTAGCCGACATTGAACCCCAGACCATTACCGAAGATGGAAATTTAATTTTGCGCTTAAGGCAGTCAGGATGATAAGTTTCATGTTTCTGGCGAATAACTCTGCTCCGGCTATCACCGACATAAACTTCAAATCGCGACTCGTCACTCCAATGTACACTATTCCACCTCTCCATATCCCAATTTCGATGGTCTTTAGCCCATTTTAACCTGCTTCGCTTCTGCTTTAGGGTCAATCACGGTTTTTCTTTTGCCTTCTCGAAGGGAAAAACGAATTATCTTTTGTTCCTCAGGATTGAACTCATGAAACTTACCTTGTAAGTACCAAAGCCAAGTTCTCTTGCTTCTGAATGTGATGTAAACCTGCAAACACATCTTGCAACAGCCTCACTCCAGAGTACACTCAACGTTCCGTAGTTAGCACGCCTATTAGACTTGATAATTCTGGCCAAAGCTCGTCTATCAGGGTCTGTTAATTTGGACTTTTTCATATATCGGGGCTTTTGGGCAGCTGAACCGTATGATTTGTACAATTTTACAATATTTCGAACACTGTATCTGGATATGCTGAGCAATATTCCGATTTCGCCGTTTGATTTTCCACATTTGTGTAAATTAATGATAACTGATAAAATTTTTTCACCAATTGCCTTTCCCCTGCCTATTATTGACAACAATTGCACTATTAATTAACTGTTCTACAATCGAAACATCTGTCACCGTCATTTCCGTAAAAAAGCGTTGTTTCCATATCCACCTTAATACTCATCATTAGCAGTACTTGGGTAATGGAAGGCAAGAAAACTACATTTTTTTAATATTTTCGATTTTTTATGAGACAACACGCTCCATTGAACCCAGATCTCTCCTAAAGTCCTCTACATAGCATATTTTACCTTAGATATTACATTGTAGTGGCTGGTTTTGCTTCTTGATCGATAAATGCCAACAACACTACAAATTTTGTGCGTGGGCCAACTGAAATTGGACGGGGCTCGTAGAAGAAAAATTAGCGAAAAAATAGATTAGAAAATGGGAGCAAATAGTCGTCGGATGTGTTATTTACTCTTAAAATTTCTTCCTTTAACCCGATTTGAATTGTCCGATGACACTAAAATATCATATGAAAAATGTTGAGAACTCAGTATTTTTACTTCCACTTATAAGTTGGCTACAACTACATCTGACAGCTAAATCTTGCTTAAATCATATCAATAATAATAAAGGTAGCAGAATAAAAAAATGCTTCCTAGTAAAAGTAAAAGAAGAATTTAGCAAATAATTATAGTAAATGCTCAAAGTGATCTTCGGTTTCAATACAAATCATTACTCGTCATTTCATGTTGTTAAATGCGTTGACGAGTTGTGCGTTGAGGCGTTATCGTGTCACGAACATTTTGAATTGCTTCGGTAAGTTCTTATATTGTAAGTGGTGTATTTTTAAAAACTATATTCTTTAGGCGTGGGAAAATAAAATAATCTAAAATAGATCAGGGCCACGTGGAGGAAAATCTACATGGTCGTCAAAATATTCATATAAGATATTGTAGTGTTTTATGAGCTGCAGCCTTGTTTTGTTGAAACTATCCATTCCTTAGTTCATCATGCAATTAGTTTAGAAAAGGTTGCAATAAGTTATTACGATATCTTTCTGCGATTACCGTTTCATGAAAAAATAATGGACCAATAACTTTTCTCCTTGAAGCTACTATTCAAACACCAACCTTTTTAGAATGGAATGGTTTCTCTGACATGCCACAAGAGTTTTCACTAGGCTATACATGCATGGTTTGTTTGTTAATAACACCATTAAGATGAAACCACGCTGCGTCTGAGAAGTACGATTTGTCAAGAATATAGCGGAAACTGAAGACGAAATTCATCCATACGTAAATGTAATTCGAATTGTCAAACTTGTCAATAAATGCCAAACGTAATTTGATGTTTTAATCTTGGATTTAACTGTCAGAGGTGTCCCCCTTTTACAAAATAACTAAGTGATTGTAAACTGAAATGATTTGCTAGTGATTAGGCAGTGAACCAGCTCAATTGAAAATGATTAGATATCAGAAAAAGGAACACATATTTTAATTTACGTAACCGCAATCGTCTCGGTGGTCGAACGGTTAGCATACTTGCCTTTCGACCTGAACGGCGTGCCTTCATATACCGATTGAGACGTTCGCTTTTTAATTACGGATAAAAATAAGTATGCCTTCTTTTCGGATAAGGAAGCAAAATCGGAGGCCCCGTGTCAATACGATGTTTGGCACGTAAAAAATTCCTACCACCTCTGAATTTGGCAAAATTCTAGAGGGGTCGGCTAATGATCACAGTAATCGATGCCTAGAAGTGCGAGGTGTATTCCGTAACCCGACGCTTCGCTCAATGCAACAACAACGTAACCACAACGAGACTAATTAACAAAATAAATGATGAACGATTTGAACAGTAACTTAGCAATTGCACCGAAACTGAATATTTGTAAATGGAGTGCTATCAACGCCAAATTGACTATATGGTGATTTCGAATCAATACATATTCAGTTAATATGATAAAACGAGGACGCTTCATAGATGTAGTTGTAACCTGGACCAACATAAAAAAATAATCCAAAGAATCATATTGTATTATTGTTGTAGATTTACTAAGCATTTGTCTTATTTTTCAATTGGGATATTTATGTTAAGTGACAAATGTGTAAAAGATGCTTCCAAATTCGCAACAAATGAAATACCTTGTGGAATATTTTTATATTTTACGTGTATAAAGACATTCTATAAACACGTTGTTTCTTGTTTTATTTTAATTTAGAGAAAAAATTTTTAAATTTTCTCTTCAAATGATTAATATTGAAGGTACCTGTGATATAAAAAAGAAAAAAATATGAGTAAATGTCAAAATAAATTTAAATAGTTATCTATGTCACAAGGGATGTGCAGTTGTTAAAAATGTATTGTTTTCTGATGAAACTTCATTTGCCATACATGGACGTCATAACCCATCCGTGTCACGATATTGGTCTCGAAATAATAAACACCTTATTTATGATGCACAAACGCAATATCCGAAAAAAGTAAATGTTTGGGCACGCATCCTAGGTAGTCATATAATTGGACCCTTTTTTATCAAAGGAAGATTAACTGCAAATAAATATTAGCAACTTTTACAGAATAGCATACCTTCCATACAAAACTCAGAAGGTATTACGTTAGAATATGGTTTCAACAAGATGGATGTCCTGCTAATAATGCTGCAATTGTGCGAGAATATTTGGGAAACATTTTCAATGATTACTGTTAACTACATGGAGCACTATTCGCTGGCCTTCACGATCTCCTAACGATTTTTTCTTTGGGGTTACGTCAAGTCTTCAATTTATGGTTTTCAAAATAGTAGAGCCACCAATATTGCAGAGCTACAAGCTAAGATTGTTGCATAACAAACATTCCACTTGAAATGTTAAAAGTAAGATGAGACTTTTATGATCGATGGGATTTTGCTCATTAAAATTTGGAGGTCGTTATATATTGTACATATTACATTTACGAACAAGCCAGTTTCAAAATCATTCTTGTTAGATTTCTTTCCTTTATTTTGTACACACAATTTTTTATTTAAACCCCACAAAGTTTTAATTTGAGATTCTTATTTTTATGAAAAACCACACTATTATACTTTAGTGTCATGTTTAGAATTGCTCAATTTGCGCCAACAGCCAGTGGCGGACGCATAAAAGTTTACACAAAATAAATGATCAGAAATAAAATATAATACGTGGTCAAATACATACCGTCTTAAGAGTCTTCCGTGAAATCACAGAGTGAATAATGTCTGTTAAATATCTGCAACATTAGATATGTTTCCACAGTTGTTTTGGCAAACCAAGTGCGGCGTGAGGAAAAAGTGTGTTTGTATGCAGAAAACGAACGTTCTACATCTAGTGACGTTATATTTGCGTAATTAAAATAATCTTTAGAACAACTTAACGGTTCTGTTGACGCACCTTCACAAATTTGTCTTAATGTGCCAAAATCAGAATCTTTCTCTAAAACACTTTCAAACCTTTCTAGAACACAAATATTTTTTGCGTCTTCTACCGCGCATAGCTGTGCGTGAACATGTTGCACTATTTGCAGAGATTCCACTAACGACACCGAAGGATTTTGTAATTTTTCTATTGCCTCCACTAGTCCGAAGTAATTGTTCTGAATAGTTTTTAAATCCGCTCTAGCCTGACCATCTTGAAATGTCGACTGTAAAACCACGTTCTTAATATTCTCAAAATATTTATGATAATAAAACGCGGCCTGTAACCATGTTCCCCAACGTGTAAGAATAGTTTCTGGTGGCTCAGGCATACGGGGGCACAGTCTGTGAAATTTGCGAATACGTTTTGGGGATTTGACAAACACTGCTTTTGTATGCGCTATTAAAGCGTCCACCTCAGGATAACATTTTCTAATACTATCTGTCACAAGACTGAAAGCATGAATTTTACACGTAATATGTAACAAGTTAGCACAATGTTTTTTAAGTGACCGGCCTACAGAAACCATGTTTGCGACACCATCACTCATAAACATCAACACTTGGTTTGTTGAAAGTTCAAACTCTTCCAATGTATTTAACACTAACTTTGAAATTACTTCGGCAGTACATTGTTGTACTCGTCTGGAAGCTAATAGAATTGAAGGTGACGATTGATGTGGTTCCATTGTATGTACCATTACATTAACCACAGAATGTTTTTTAGGGTCTGTTGTTTCGTCCACACATAACCACAGTTTTTTATCTTTCAAATCCGATTTAATTCTTTTTTCAATATGTTCACGAGTAGATGGCACAATTCTTTGTAACGATGCCCGACTTGGTAATTTGCCGTCCGAATATTTATTCCAAAAGAAGACATATGCTTCCTTGTCAAGTAAATTAAACGGCAGATTACATGCAATAAAGGTAACACAAATTAAATTAAAATTTGTCATAGTGTCGTGTGCAATTTTTTTTGAAGAATGTTGTTTACTATTTACGTGACGTAAACAATCCCTTTTGGACCAATACATTAAAGGGATATTACAAACTACACATTGAATTTTAACGCCATCATAATTTAGGTCAGACATTTCTGCTATAAATTCTGTAACTTTGTCCAACATTGGTCGTTTTCGCGACGTAGGCAACAGTTTTAAAACAAACTACGAAATAGTATTTGCGGTAGCGTGCATGCATACACAACAGATCTGGCGCTAGTGAGCAACTCTAGTCATGTTTCTTAACCGTTTTTAAACACACGCTTGCCGTTGGCAAATTGTATGGAAAAACGAATGGAAAAAAAACGTAATGTAAGTTGTAAAAATAAAGACAAATAGCTATTTGTACTACAGTTACATCCGACAGATCCAGCGCAGTGCAACGTTTAAACATTGCTCAGTTTATTGATAACACCGTGCCCCGAACCCACACAACATTGTGTGACTATAATAATGCAGTCGCGAATAACTCAGATTGATGAACGATGGTTAGTGAAAATAACAAAATACGCTGTTTCACTTGATTTTCTTTTACTTTATAACTTGAAAAAGACTTTATTACACTCATTACATGTTCGTTACTTCTTATCTTTTATACTTTTTATGGTACCAGCCTATACAGAACTAAACTTTATATTACAGAGACCGCCAAATTTAAAATTTGCCACTGTACACAACACAGATGAAATGATTTTATACAAATTTCTTTTGTTGTAAGGAAAATATATCCATTGTGTAAAACACACAGAATCGGTATAATAGAAAAAAGGTAATACGTCAGTACGTACATCAAAACTCAAACGTCAACCGTAAATAACTAACAATTAACAGCCGTGACATAATACATATTTGAGTAATGCAATGAATGAATATCCCCTCTCCCGCTTCGAATATATCCGATCAAGATAGGTGTGACCATAGGACCAACTCTCAATCTGTATAAGGCCTATAACCTTGTGTTTGATAAAGACAAACTTTACGTTTCGGGGCCTATCGAAACGATTTTATTCAACACATACATAAGGCAGGCCAACGGAAAAAAGGAAAACTCACATAGGAGAAAAACGAGGGATAATTAAGCACATATGTTGCACCATCGGTTTAACCCGTCTGAAATACTTCAGAAGCGATCCATAAACTTTAATATTATTCGTTCTTTAAATTTGTACATTTGTCGGTTTATTGTGAAACATAAAACCAAAGAAAATAGGAGTAGATTACTACTAGTTTATTTATTTAAAGTATACACTCAACTCTAAAACAAAGAGTTCTCCAACAAATGTTTCTTTAAATTGTTTTCCAATGTTACTTTATTACAGTCTTTGCAGGTGCATTCAATTAAAAATTCAAATAACTTTAATAAAAATTACGCATTTCAACTGAATTCTCGATGTATGTATGTTTTCTCTGCGACGTTAATTCTGTTCACATTTTACCCGATTACCGATAGGTCGGGTACTAACGCACTCAAGTGTACTTAAGTGCCCTCGTACGTACAAGCACGTTCAACTCGTTGAGAGTAAATTAAAAATGGTGAATTTCATATTAATGTTCCTGCTGCTGAACGTTTATCGTTCGTATACTAGGGGCGAATGTTTTCCATTTAAGTGATGCGCCAGTACCCGTACATATCATACAATGTATCTGGATGTTTGCTCTGCCTACTGCGTACACTTGCGTCCGTTCAACAAAACTAATTAAACAGGAAATTTGATTTTGAGGCTGTTGAAAGCCGCTGCGTCAGGGTATAACGTGATCCCCCTGTTGGGATCTTATCGCACGATAATTAATGTGCCAAAATATTTTCACACCATCAGGTTTTTTCTGTTGTAAAGCCAGGCCGTGAGAGAAAAAAACACTTTAAATTTCTTTGGGCCTACAGATATACTGTTTAAGAGATAAATTAATTATAATCCTTTATTATTCTTACGAAGATACTTTTTAAGTTTTTACAAAAACAACAAAAAATATTTTGGTATAAATCCTTTTATTGCTTTTCAAATTATTCGCCATTAAGATTTGTACATCTTTGCACGCCTTTGAGCTAATTCTCGAAACATTTTTCCATTCTGAAGATGCTACCTCCAAAATATAGTTTTTGAAGGCTTCAATGGCTTTTTGAGGTGATAAAAATCACTGTCTACACATTTTTTGTTTGACATTAGAGAACAAAAAGAGGTCGTTAGGCGATAAATCAGGTGAACCCGGGCAATGAGACATTAATTCGATGTTTTCTACTTCAAATAATCAATTGTTTGACGTGCTGTGTGAGTCATGATGAAGGATGACGCGACGTTGTTGATTGTTATTCCTAATTTCATCGACAATTTCTGGCAAACAAATTGTTGTATACCATTCAGCACTAACTGTTCTTCGATCCTCCAGTGCGATATATCCAGTACCAAGAGAGAAGCAAGCAATCATTTCCTTGGAAGTACCTCGTGAATGAACAACTTTTGTTGAATTTGGTTCACCTGGGAACACCCAAACATTGATTGTTGCTTAGTTTTCGGCTCGTGCGAATATATGCGAGTTTCATCACCTGGTACGATGTTGTTACGAACTTTAAAGTTCCTCAGTCGATTTTTTTGAGCATTTCTTTATACCAATTGACACGAGCCTTTTTTGGGCTTGGGTTAAATTATGCCGAATCCATCGAGAACAGATCTTTTTCACACCTAAATGTTCATGCAAAATCGAATGTACTGCACTTTTCGATATGCCTAAGGATGCCTCTATCTTACGGTAAGTAACATGCTGATCCTCTTCAATCATGTTGCGCACACGAAATTCATTGTTGAGGGAAGCACGACCATAACAAAATTCTGCAAACCAATTGTAAATAATCTTTTCTGATGGTGCTTCATTACCAAAAATTGAATGAAGCGATTCGAGGCATTTGTTGTTGTGTTAGTCCCTTATTAAAATCGAAAAAAAATCATGCAACGAAAACCTTCACGTGGAATTTCTATTTTTCCACAGAATTGGTTTCTTTAAACGCTCGCCCTAAACAAACTGCAGGGCCGATTTTTGTGCTACCGCTGCCTTAATAATAACAGATATCAAATTTTACAAAAGATAGTAACGTCAAATCTCAATAGCACCATCTAATGGTTGTTGATCGTTTGTAAAAACTTAAGAGGCTACCTTCGTATTGCACGTGTCAAATAGTTCATCTCAGTGAGTTTTTAGTTTAGGTTTAGGTATACTGCCGTGTTTTTTCGACTAATGACACCACATCCACATGTGCGTCCTTTGATCTCTTGGCAAAAGCGACAGAGTTGCTTTTCAGTTTTTCCTGTGTAGTATCATTTTATGGCAATATTTTGTAAGTCATTGTATTGCTACAGCAACATTTGGGCGATTCTTTGGTAGACTATAACAGGTCTTACGATGGAACACTAGTTATTGATATCCACCGATGTAAACGAAGCTTGGTGGGGTTATAGACTAATTTAGTGTAAGAATAACCGTAATTTTCTTAGGTGTCCAATCGCCTGTTTCCGGAGTGTAAAGCACCCCAAATACAATACAACTTCTCGCTATTGGCGTTAATATCTCTGAAACTATGAGAAGTCTTAAAATGATAGTTTGAACAACTTTTTAACTATTTTACTAGTATTAAATGACAGCGCCCGAACTTTCCGGGGAAGACCCCGGCCCCCAAAATTTTTCTGAAATGCAAAAATTTTTATTTGCTAACAAATATAAAAATTACATTTAATTTATACATATATGTATATTAAGATTGCCGTGACATAATCCAAGGTGCGGAAAAAATATTATCCTAAATTTACTGTTAAATGTTATCATTCAATCTGGTGTATTATAGCGGTTGTATCATAATCTTCTGGGGATAGGAATTAACCTATTATACATACATACTTCTTTCATCTCAACAAGTATCATTGGTGATTGGTGCTTTACCTAAATGTGGTGCGTCATTTTGTCAACAATAACACGTGCTGTGTTGAAAGTTACGTACAGGTAAGCCCCTTAGCATTTTTGTATGCTAGGGCCCCAAATTTAGGTGTACTCATTTGAGTACAACGGGGACAAGTGCTGAAATAAGTCTATATATTTATTTCAGCTTATAGTGGATCCTAGCGACTTTCAAGAACTATCAGTGAATCGTTTTTATGGAAAACGATATCCTCGCTTAATAAATGCCTTAAAAGATCTCGCAGATGTAACTCTAACAGTCAATCATGACGTCGCTACTTTTCCATCCAGTGTGTGACAGCGACAATGACATTGATGGTAACTTCCAAACGAGTGATGAAAATGATGATAGCGAAAGTGGTCTGTCATTATCAGATTTGCAAAAGATCCTGCGACACAACAATCAACGAGTCAAAAGGAAGCATGTAGTTCCGAAACCGAAATGGAGTAAAAATGTTATCGATATCAGCATGCCATCAACATCAGGTAGTAGAGTGCGCTTAGAAATCGTAAAACATGATCTTGAAAATTTGAACGCTGTGGAAGTATTCGAAAAAATACTTTATGGTCAAATACTTGAACACATTGTTGAGCAAACAAATCTTTATTCTTTACAAAAAAATAGGCATGATTTTTTTGTTTCAAACGCTGATGTCAAGCTTTTCATTGAAATACTTCTACTGACGGGATATCACAAAGTACCCAGCGAACGCAGTTATTGGAGCTTGGTTGAAGATCTGGGAGTACCGTTGGTTGCAAATACTATGTCCCGGAATAGATTTCAGGAACTAAAACGATACATTCATCTAGCTAATAATGATCACTTGAATAATTAAGACAAGATGACAAAACTGCGTCCTATGATCTTACTGCTAAATTAAAAATTTCAGTAGTGGGGTATATTTCATGAACAGCTTTCCATCGATGAAGCTATGGTGAAGTTTTTTGGGCGACATTCCAGTAAACACGCAGTTCCACAGGTTTTTGCTACGCATTTGACACTTATTGCGGAGCAAACAACAAATCCTAGTAGCAACGTTCCCCCTTTGGGTTCACAAGTAGTACTTAGTCTTTTAGAAGCTGTGGCAGTACCCTCTGATTATACCGTATATTTTGACAATAATTTTAGTTGTTATAGACTACTAAAATTATTATGAGAACAAGGCCAGAAAGCGGTTATAGAAAATCGAACTGAAAAATGTCCACCATCCAGCGTCAAAATATTCAAGAAAAAGCAGAGAGGGGAATTCGAACATTTGTACGATAGCGACACAGCACTTCTTTTTGTACGATGGAAATACAACAACACCGTTACTATGGTTACAAATCACGATTCGTTAGGGAATGTGAAATGTTGGTCGTCGATCAAGAAAAACCGAATGTTGTGCCACAACTAGCACTTTTCCAAAATTACAATGAATATATGGGTGATGTTGACTTACACGATCAATTGGTGAACAACTACAGTGTATCTATTCGCAGTAAAAGTGGTGGTGGGTACTTTGTACCAATATGATCAAAATGGCAATTGTCAACGCATGGAGATTATTCCAGTTAGTATCGGAGCAGATCGCTAGTCTGCTTGAATTTGTAAGGTCTATTGTTCGACATTATTTGGGTTGTCATGGGAAGTCCACACATTCGAAAACTAGACCAATTGGGTAGGTACCAGTAACCATAAGACAACATGAAGGTGGACATTTTCCCCAAAAACTTGAGAAACAGTTGATATGCGTACAATGTTATCAAAGGGCTAGGTGCAGTTGTTCAAAGTGCAAAGTAACATTCTGCACCGCCAAACGCGACTGTTTCAAAAATTACCATTCTTGAACTATTAGACGCTTATTAGAAGAATTAAATATCGTTTATTTTGTTTTTAGAATCACTAATATTAGTGTAGTATATGTGCCCAATGTACCCAACTGATTACGGGCATCCATCTTTTTTTCAAAAAATCGTTTTTTTGAAAACAAAAATGTCATTGGTTCTAATGGGTTAACTGTGGCAGCGGCGATGATCTCCACTTCAATATATACTAGCACTGTCGTTATCACAAGATTTAAGAAACGTCAAAATGATATGAGTTGTGCGGTCGATCAGTCGCGTAGTCTGCGTAGTCGTTCGAATTTTGTTGATCACTCTACATAAAGGGAATATTTACAAAGACGAAAATGTGCGAAAAAATACTGTAGTAGAGAATGTAAGAGCTATTTTAAGCCGTGTGTACTGCGTAAGGCGAAAATAAAAATCTAGTTCTAATGAAACCAAAAAATAAGCTCTAAAAAATTAAATAAATAGTTTATTCTTTCAGAAAAATGAATAGAATTCTATACAAGAGGCTCAAAAATCCCTCCTTCCACAACAAGACATTGTCCGAGACTATTATAAAAACTTCCTCGCACATTTTAAAGCATGTTCGATTGTCACGGAATTAACTCTAACTTCTATTATTCCGGCTCCCAATATATTTATATTTTCAGGCCGGCTAGCTTGTGCATTGTATACTTTCTGTTTGATTTATCCCCACAAAAAGAAATCAATTGGAGATGAATCAGAGGATTGTGGAGGCCAACGAATGCTGCCTGTTCCACTAATGAGACGGTTGGGAAAAGTATTCAATAAGAACTATTTTAAGGTCAACACAAATGATCTATTGGTGCATGTGGTATTGCAACAAATCAATGATTCTCTTTATGTCTTCATATTCTTCACTCAAACGAACTGAATGGCCTATCGGGACTGAATCAAATAAATCTCCATTGTGGAGGAGAACACACTTCAAGCTCCGCTTTGAGCTATCGATAAACAGTCGCCATTCAGTTACGTTATAGGCTGAAATTCCCAACTCTTCCATTAAACCATGTACGTTATGGCAATACACAAATCCATCATCACAATACAAAGTGTTGTAGAGACGCACTTTCTCTTGATCGAAAATAGGATATCTTAGCTCTCTTTTTAAAGCAAGTTTTTCTCGTGCAGTCTTGATGCTAAGAGCTCTGACGCTTTTTTGGATAGTCCCAAATCTCGTACCAAATCATTCAACTCATGCTGGTCAAATCCATTACGAACGGAATTATCTTTAATTTCAAAATCTTCATCGTTGGGGTCACTTTGATCTTCACCAGATTCGTATTCCCGTATTTCCAAAGAGGATAATTCATTGAAAACTGGCACTGGGATTTCGGCTGAATGAGGCACTGGGCGTATAGCTGATGGTAAACTAGGATACTCTATTTTATATTTGGTTTTCTTGTTATATCCTGACGTTTTCACTATACAAAGGTAACAATCACTTGAATGATCTCTGGGCTCTCGCCAAATCGTAGGTATACCAAATGGAAGTTTATCACGTGTTCCCTTAGTCACACTTTGTGAGGGGTCCATGATTTATCTTGATCACCAATTTTCACTTTAAAATAGGCAAAATAGACTTGCCAAATGTGCTGATGTTTATCCTTTGACTGGGTATGCTAAAACTGCCACATATGTAAAAAACGAATCGGGGCTGTTTAAGCACTTACGACGTGAACTAGCAGAGGTAGACACAAGGAAAAGTTTCAGTTCATATATAAATAAACATTAAACACTGTTAACCTTGTATATAAATAAAAACTCAGACTCCACGTCGGAATGGGCTGCACCATTTCAGAGCGACACACAACGTCTAACTACAGTATCTCAGGCGTAACTGAACAAGTCCAGACAAGTATAAACCTCTCGCTGTTCTCCTATGCGTCATTCACCCGGCGCCCATCGGAGAAGGTTTGTGTCAGCCAATAGGAGAGCAATAGTGCTTCCTATGATCCATGCTCGATTTCGCGGAGAGTGGTCACATTCTCATAAGGTGTAGAGATAAAACTTGACGTGGTAGAAGAAAACTAGCTACAGTTTTGAAACCAGCATGCCTAATTAACTATAAAACATCTCAAAAACCAAACTCAAGAGAAATTGTGTTACAAATTGTTCCTCAGTGTTATGCTAAAAGCGGATATATAGACGAACGGTCGCCACATTTTGAAAACCTTGTAAGCTTTTGCTTTATAAAGACTACACCTCAATGCGATATTTGCGGTCAACCTTTTATTATTCGATGTGCAAGGTGCAACAGTTTCTTTGTTTTAAACATTTTTATGAAGATTTTCATTATTGTATTAATTATTTAGCGTAAATCAACTGCTCATACCGTCAATTTATGTAATATGTATCACCTTATAGCAGTTAAATGCACCCAAAATAAAAACAGAAACAAGATAATATAGTCCTGGGTCAGAGGAAGAAATGGGGGTTCCATAAAACCAGCAGAACTCAAATTAAAAATCACATTAGAAATAAAAAAATTAATCGTCATGCACTGTACAAATGCTACAACTGCCAAATGCACTACACATTTGTTTGTGAGTCTTTGGTTTCCACGTGGGTTGATCATCAGGAAGTGCTGTGTACTTTTAATAGTTTAAAGTTCCTATACCTAAGAAAGGTGATCCGCAGAATATTAGCAACTACAGACCGATAACTATACTAAATGTATTAACAAAGGTGAAACTATGGTGAAAGAGCGAATGGCGAATTTTCTACTAAAGTATGACCTTGTATGTAAAGAACAGTATGTTTTTCGGGCAGAAAAGTCTGCTCAGACTGTTATGTCGGATTTTTGCAGTTCCACTTATAGTTCCTTGGATGAGGAAACCTTTTGACTGCATAGAGCCTAAACTTGTGGCGTTGAAGTTAGAAGCTTTTGGTTTTAGAAGGACCTTTCTAGAGTGGTTAATTTCCTATACGACTTACAGAAACGATTATCACAAGCATCCATAATGGGTCCCTTGTTATTTTGTCTATATATGAACGACCTCCCACTTTCTGTCTCCGCCGACAAAGTGTTGTTGTACACTGACGACACTACAATCATTGTGAGTGGGACTATGATGAGAGATAAGGAATTAAAATAATGTGCTGTTGCGGAGGAGCTTTTTTCCTGGTGCAATAGCAATAGATTAATTATTAACGTTCACAAAACACAATTGATTCCGTTATACAACAAGAGGAGGATCGTTCAACTGTATGTGGGTTTAGGTAACGACTTGCTGCAGTAGTTTGATTCCGGTAAGTTGCTTGGAGTCTTCCTAAACGCTAACATGAATTGGAAAGACCACGTAAATCATGTTTGTGCCAAGATGACTTCCGTCTTTTGGATAATATTGCAACTCTAAGGCATTAGCAGCACTGGCTCATCAGGCTCTATCAAACATCTACTACGCTTTTGCACATGACTTATAATGTTGTTTTCCAAGTGTTATTTTCGGCCTAAAGAGGAGGGAGAGTTGTAAAGAGACGTTTAAACAACCTTCGCAAGTATTTACATATACCGATACATCGAATATGTAAAAAATAACGCATCAAAGGTCAAGATTTCAGTTGCTCATCAATATGGCATGAGGCATGGTGATCTTTTGAGAACCCAGCCACATAAAACTGCTCTATTTGAGAAAGAGCCGTGTTACACCTAATTTGCACATTTCTTAAACTGAACACCAGCAAAGGATGACGTCACCGCGTCTACAACGCGTAGTATTTGTGTGTAGACGTTTTAGCTAATCCCATTCCCCTAATTTGTCCTAAGTATTGATGTTTATTATTTAATAAAACCCTTAATATTCAAACTTTAAAAATTTTACACTGCTAATAATTTGTATTTTAAACCCTTCTCGCCCATGATAACAACAAATTTCAGTTGCATTCTTAAGCTAATGGGATATTTTGTAATTAACTGTTTAGGAACCAATCATTCCCGTTTCTTTCAATTCTTTAAGCCCCGTAGCTTCTTTGTTTATCAAAGAACATAAATTCCGCTTTACATTTTGGTATCAGTTAAATTAGATTTCATCCATAGCTAATTGTTGTAATTAGCAATTATTTACTTCAATACACGCACAAATACGTCGCTATACGCCGATCTCGCATACATCATTGCTTTGCTTCCGCATTGGTTATCATCTCTCGATCCCATTTTACGGGAATCCATTCCCATAAAATATATAAATAGAGACATTTTTCTATCAAAGGAATGAGTCGTTTGGAAGATGTTAACGTATCAATTAGTAAGGCCGTAAGTGGCCCAGTAAGTGAAATGTTATCCTGGAGTACCAAGACTTTTGTCGTCAGACATAACCCCTGCTGGGGGATCTTCGTTGGTATCCATGGTCTACGTTCCCGGCGACTATATGGTTTTGCGATTTAGTCGCCTTTGAGCAAATCGTCGGCAATAACGCTCTATGCGGATCTGGACATTGATTTCCTCCATGGAGTTCCGTTTTTGGAAATTGACTTCTTCCATAGAGTTGCGGGTTGTGGAAATCGATTTCTTCTGTCGAATTTCGTTCATCCGTTGTCTGCTGCCCAATGCTCACCACACCACCCATTTCCCCGGTCTATCAGCGCGGCGCCCTTTCCGAATCAACGCTGCCGAGAAAGTTCTACCACCGTAACTAGCTGACCAACCTCCTCCTTTCGGTGTATCTACCTGAACCTTTTTTTTATGTAAGTTAACATAGGATAGTTTCTATAACGTTAAGAACTGTAATTAACATTTTGCTATCTTGGTTGAGTCATTTGGCGTATTTAACGGTCATTCTTTTTGGTTAATTATAATTCGTAACCTTACAGAAAATATCTTATATTAACTTACATAAAAAAAAGGTTCAGGTAGACACGCCGAAAGGAGGAGGTTGGTCAGCTAGTTACGGTGGTAGAACTTTCTCGACGGCGTTGATTCGGAAAAGACGCCGCGCTGATAGACCGGGGAAATGGGTGGTATGATAAGCATTGGGCAGCAGACAACGGATGAACGCAACTCGACAGAAGAAATCAATTTCCACATCCCGCAACTCTACGGAAGAAGTCAATTTCCTAAATCAGAACTCCATGGAGGAAATCAATGTCCAGATCCGCATAGAGCGTTATTCCCGACGATTTGCTCAAAGGCGACTAAATCGTAAAACCATATAATCGCCGGGAACGTAGACTATGGAAACCAAGGAAGATCCCTCAGCAGGGGTTATGTCCGACGACAAGTCTTGGGACACCAGGATGACATTGTTTCACTCACTGGGCCACTTACGGCCTTACTAGCTGATACGTTAACTTCTGCCAAACGACTCATTCCTTTGATAGGAAAATGCCTCTATTTATGTATTTTACGAGAATCCAATGGGATCGCGAGATGCGAATGGACCAATGCGGAAGCAAAGATATGATGACGTATGCGAGATCGGTGTATAGCGACGTATTTGTATATTTATTGAACTGGATAATTGCTAATTACAACAATTAGCTACGGATGAAATCTAATTTAACTGATACCAAAATGTAAAGCGGAATGTATACTATTTGTTGACAAAGTTTCATTTATGTTCTTTGATAAACAAAGAAACTACGGGGCTTAAAGAATTGAAAGAAACGGGAATGATTGGTTCCTAAACAGTTAATTACCAAATATCTCATTAGCTTAAGAATATAACTCAAATTTATTGTTATCATGTGCTAGAAGGGTTTAAAATAAAGATTATTAGCGGTGTAGAATTTTGAAATGATTAATATTAATGGTTTTATTAAATAATAAAGATCGATACTTAGGACAAATTAGGGGAATGTGTTTAGCTAAAACATATACGAATACTACGTATTATAGACGCGATGAAGACATCCTTCGCAGGTGTTCAGTTTCGTTATATATTAAAATAGAGGAGTTGGCGCGAAATGAAATATTTGAAGTATTTTAAATATGAATTTAAGAAATTTGCAAATTAGGGTGTAACAGCCGACATATGCGGGTAGGAATTTTTTTTAGTAAACTGCCAATAATACTTAACTACTGTTTAAAACAGAATTAAAAAATATCTTTTGGAAGGCGTATATTTTTCTGTGGAGAGCTTTTCAAATTCTTGATGTTTGTATTCTATAAATCACCCGTTACCAAGTTTTAAAAAGTTATTGCATATACATTTTTAATAGTATTTGTCCAATTTTTATTATTGTGTGACATATCTTACATCATGTACTTTATGATCCCAAGGATTAAATAAAGTACTATTATTATTATAATTTACAGCAAATAAAATAAAGTAATACCAAACATTATTGTTTGAGCTGGCCAAAAGATTGATACTTGGTGATACTATTCAAGTAACCCCCCTTCATGCAAATTTTTGAACGACAGAATTTTTATGAAGTAACTTCTATCGTCATCGGCAGTACCATTCCATATCCGGTGTCACCGGAAATGACGTCAACTTTCTTATTTTAAATAGAACATTCTATGTATTTTTACGTTATTGGAAAGGTAACCGAAAAGCGAATCCAACGATACCACATATGTTTTACTTAACTTAGAAATATGCAGCAATAAAGGTTTTGGTAATCTGTTTTTGTTGTTACGCAAGGTTGGCTAGGAAAGAGCGCCAAATTGCTTCCTATGACAGCAGACTAATGCAAAGAGCTTGTTGCTCATCAAAGTAATCGTAACAATTGCCAAACTGTCAAATCTCAATTCCAACAGCGTAAACTAATCTTGTTGTTTATTAATAACAATAAACAACAAGATTAGTTTACGCTGTTGCAATTGTCCTGCATTTGTCTTACGTTCCTTCGTTGTTCTCTTCATTATTTTCTCTCATTCTAACTTGTTTTGTAAATTGTTGTTATTTCCTTACTTTACCACACTTTATTGCAATTAATTAATTATGGTAGGTTTGTTTAAATTTGTTAGCGTTTGGTAGATAATATGTCTGTTTTTAAGATTTTTTGTTGTTACTCTCATGATGGCTTCGGTACGAACCATGCAAAATTGCTGAGCCCATTTTAATACTATGTAAAGCTGACAACAATTATCACTTTATTTGCCATGGTTGCGTAATAAATTGTCCAATAATTTAAATCATATTATCTTCTGTTAAAGCAGTCCGCCCTGTAAATTTTATACTATCTATCCTTACTTAGTTCGAATATTTCCGACTGTACAAGGGCAGCGTTCATGTTCCACTTCGTAGTAGCTGCTGCCAAATTCACCGAATATTAAAATTAGGTACTTGATGTTTACCTTACGTGGTCCATGCGAAGGCCATTGTAAAAGCAACAATATAAAAAACTGAAACTTAGAGTCAAATTCATAGTCCTAACTTGGTTAGCACTCAACTTCATCTCATCTGCTACTCATATTAAACTCATTCAAACCTCATTTTTTGGATTCATAGAGACTAGGTGATGAGTTCCTAACATGAGGAAAATATGAGGTGGCATTTGCATCGTACGTCAGTTTTCCTGACGCTTTTAGCACGAGTATGCGCATAGCCAAATAATTTTGAAAGGCAGCAAGTGAATTGTTAGGGCTTCATTTAACGGTCCGAAAGTTAGAACGTAAAACACGTGTTGCGTTTGCAAGAATTTATTATTGTACAAAACTTCTATTATAAATAATAAAATAAAGTTTTTTCTCCGGGGACGAGAAAATATTTTTAAAAGAACTCATGGCAAAGTATAGTTTATTTCAAATTATAAGAATATAACTTTGAACGGCTTAAATGCTGTTATTGCACCAACTGCGGTAATAACTACCTGGATACGCAAACAAACTGCTGAGGACCGTAATGACGAAATTTAAGTGAATTGAATAGAAATGGAATTATGATTTGCGATATGCGTAACTACCTGTTTGTACATTTAAATCTCATTTAATATGTAAATTCTTGAATTACTTGTAACATCGAATTGCTTACTATGTAAATTTATACTGTTTGTAAAATATATATACATAAACATATAATTATCTTATAGGGCCGTAATTTATAGTCAATACGGCCCCTAGATTCAATATGCATTGCCAGGTTATTATCGTCACAGAAGGTGCAATAAAAGTATTAAAGGCCTTGTAAGTCTAGTTATATTCTTATAATTTGAAATACACTATACAAGGACATCGTAGAATGCAAAAAATCTGACAGTAGGTTTGGCTAATTTAACCTGTATCACCAATAACCCTCTAAAATTGTATTATTGTATTACCTCAATAAACTAATGAAAATGCATTCTTACTAGAAATGAACCGCTTGCATAAAACCGTAAAGCAATACACAAGTTCATAATGGGAGGTATTGGTAACCTACGTTGATTCATATTTTGTATAGTATTCTTTTAAATTCTATATCTTTGCAGTAGTTCATTATTATTATATTTTTCCAGAGGATTCTGGGCATCCCTTATTATGCGTCTCTAATAAACTGTAGGTTATACATCATTCATTAACCGTATTTGAATTTGTGGTACCGTGGTACGCGTGGTACGTGTAAATAGGGAAAATCATCTACGTAGTCAATAAATACTCAAAAATCATCCATTATAGAATTTAAAATATCCATAAATGACTTTTGTTTTATTTTCCAGCTACTGGATGCCTTTACTCTTTCATAAATAATTATGAGTTCTTAGTTATGGTTTGACCAACGCAACTGCGCTGAAAGCCAGTGGCGGACTTATAAAAGTTTACACAAAATAAATTAAATGTGATACGTGCTCAAACACTTACCGTTTTAAGAGTCCTCCGTGAAATCACAAAGTGGATAATGTCTATTTAACATTTGTAACATTAGATATGTTTCCAAGGTTGTTTCGGCAAAGTGAGTGCGGCGTGAAGAAAAAGTGTTTTGTATGCCGAAAACGAACGTTCTACATCTAGTGACGTTATATTTGCGTAAGTAAAATAATCTTTCAAATAACTTAACGGTTCTGTTGACGCACCTTCACAAATTTGTCTTAATGTGCCAAAATCAGAGTCTTTATCTAAAACACTTTCAAACCTTTCTAAAACACAAACATTTCTTGCGTCTTCTATCGCGCATAGCTGTGTGTGAACATGCTGCACTATTTGCAAAGATTCCACTAACGACACCGAAGAATTTTGTAGTTTTTTTATCGCATCCGCTAGTCCCACCTAATTGTTCTAAATAATTTTCACGTTCTTTATATTCTCAAAATATTTAAGATAATAAAATGCAGCCTCTAACCATGTTCCCCAACGAGTAAGAATAGGTTGTGGTGGTTCAGGTATACCGGGGCATAGTCTATGAAATTCCCGAATACGTTTTTGGGATTTTACAAACACAGCCTTTGTATGTGCTATTAGAGCGTCTACCTCGGGATAACATTTTCTGATACTATCTGCTACGAGACTGAGAGTATGAATTTTACATGTAATATGCAACAAGTTAGCACAATGTTTTTTAAGAGATCGACCTACAGCAAGCATGTTTGCGGCATCATCACTCATAAATATCAACAGTTGATTTGTTGAAAGTTCAAACCTTTCCAATGTATTTAACACCAACATTGAAATTACTTCGGTAGTGCATTGTTGTATTCGTCTGGAAGCTAGTAAAATTGAGGGTGACGGTCGATGTGGTTCCATTGTGCGTACCATTACATTAACCACAGAATGTTTTTTACGATCTGTTGTTTCGTCCACACATAACCACAGTTTTTTTATCTTGCAACTCCGATTTAATTCTTTTCTCGACATGCTCACGAGCAGACGGCACAACTCTCTGTAATGTTCTCTCACTTGGTAACTTAAAGTCCGAATATTCATTCCAAATGAAATGGTAAATTACATGCAATAAACACATAAATTAAATTTAAATTTGTCATAATCTCGTGTGGAATTTTTTTTTGAAACATGCCCTGCAGTATTTACGTGCCATAGACAATCACTTTTCGACCAACACATTAAATCTATTTTACACACTACACATTGAATCTTAGCGCCATCACACTTTAAATCAGGCATTTCTGCAATAAATTCTCTTATTGTGTCCAACTTTGGTCGTTTTCGCGACGTAGGAAACATTTTCAAAACAAACGTAGAACTACGATATACACAGCGTAGATGCATACACAACAGATCGGCTTTCGAATCGCAGTTATACTGACGCTTATGCCGAATTGTCCCGGCCGTGTTTATTTTGTGTAAACTTTTATGCGTCAGCCACTGGCTTTCAGCGCAATTTGCGTTGCTCTAGTTAGATCCTACCTCGGTACCTTAACAATTACTTACTTCTCACTCACTCACAACTCACATATGAGGCGCCATTCAGTGCCTAATTGTCTATGAATTCCGATTTGTCGGAAGAGGACGCTATGAGTGACGGGTGAGGGTGAATGTTACTTAAGGAACATCTATGAATTTGGCTCTTAAACACATTGCCTATCAAAAACTAACAAATTTAACAAACCTACCATAATTAATTAATTACAATAAATTTGGATAAAGTAAAGGAGAAAAAACAATTAACAAAACAAGTTTAAATGAGATAAAATTATAACGAGCACAAAGTATGACAATTGCAGGTTATAATAACAAAAATAATAAGAATAATTTATGCTTTTGTAATTGAAATTTGACAGTTTGGCAATTGTTGTGATTACTTTGCATTGCAACGAGCTCTTCTTATATCTATAACAAGGCCTCAGCGCTCTTCAATGACGTCACGCTGTTTAGGTGATTATCGTCATGCACGATTTTAGCCTAAGCGGTAAAGGAATCGTTCTTTTGCATATCTTTTTTAAGTTTGAAAGGGCTTCAGGTTTAAAGAGGATGCCAGTCATCAACTGACCCCTTCTTCGCATCTCATTCGATTTTATTTTTGAAAAACGAAGTTTTAAAACAAAAACCAAACACATAACCGAGCACCGTTTTCGTGAAAGATGAATTTGTGGATATTTAATCCACTAATTATTATTATTTGTAATTGTGCATGTATTTGGACGAAACCAAGGTTGAAATGATACAATAATTGCAATTTTAATCGAAATTTTGTTCAATTCCACGAGAAAATTTACAGACATGCTATTTAACCAGAGTCTTTAATTTCCTATTATGTGGTGTTTTACCTAATCTATTATTACTTTTCCCACAATAATTTTTAAGTAGAGTATTTGTAGAACAAGTTATTATAATTGTTGCAATTGTTCACTGCTGCGAATATAACATTTATACAACGTGTCCTGGCATTAACGCATGAATGGGTAAGGCAGACAGAAAATTATTCAGTTGAAATTTCATTTTTTGAGGTTTAGCCATGCTTGAATAGTATGTAACCTATGCCATAATTCTATTGTTGATAAATCAATTATATCTTGGAAATTTACAAAAAAGGAATTTTTTTCAATTAGTAAAATGTATTTTCTGTATGATGTACGATAAATGGGTTATTCAAAAATAATGTTCAGGGTAATAAATTATGCTAGTACTTAGTGTGTAAGCATGGTCGAACCCCAAGAGATTAAAATTCAACTGAATAATTTCCTGTCTGCCTTACCTATCCATCCGTTAATCCGGGAACACACTGCATATCAGTATCCAAAAACAAAAATGTTCCGTGATATAATTTAAAATATATTGTATTAAAACAGAACGTTTATTACATACACTTAAAAACATCTCTTCGTCTTCAAAAATAATTTTGTTGAATATAACGTAAGAATATAAAACTATTTGAATAATAAAATCTTCACATTTTTTGTCAAATACAACGGACAGTTAGGGAATTGAGTTGGAATAGCATCTTTTTTAAGCCTAAGATTTTTAAACTTACAGTTATAGTCTCAAAGGTCCTTGAATCTGTAGCTGTTGAAAAATAAATAGTATCTTCTTTTACAAAGTGTAACTTACAAACCCTAGTATAGACTTGGAAAACAGCGACGCCACAGTACTATAAATAAATCGCCAGAGTCACGCTTTTATCGTTTCAGAAAAGGTTTTATCGCTTATACAACACTAGAGAAACATTACATGTATCGCCAACAAAGTACGGAAATATCACTACACAGTATTTTTTTAAATAAAACCAATATAATTTGGATAAACTAATTCGAAACACAGGAGACGGCCTGAACGTGTAAATGTCAAGACAATAAATATGGCTGATCGTTTACCTAAACCAATATTCGTCATAGCCAGCTGACGTCAGAGCCGTTGGGCCTTGTTATACCGGGGGTAACGGCTCTTTAGATCAGTCTGGCACCACAAGAAACAATTTAGGGCTCTTTACTAGCCAACTTTGCGAAACAACAAAAACAATTACCAAAAAAAGGCATTTCTCTTGTTGACAAATTTAATGACACTGTGAATAACCGGCTGTTCATGAAATACTATCGGATAATTATTTTATATGAAAAAATTACGTAATTACGCTACTTATTTTAGATTAAATTAGAAACTGTACGAAATTGAATATTCGTATGGGGTTATTTTTTACTATTTACATGTTGATATATTACAATTCGCTAACGTTAGAGCGCAGCTGGGAGCTCATTCTTCATGAAATGCACGGCACGAAGCTCTTCGTCAGTATTTCTATTTAATAACCAGGAATCTGAACGTGAGAAAGGGTTCTAGCTAGGACGCGAGCAGTTTTCAGAGACCCAAACCAAGATCTTCGCCTAGATAAGAAATATCGCCGTGTTGGCAAGACTGTAGGACCGTCTAATGAATTTGATACGTTATCTTGTAGAATATGTAAGGACTGGTTTTATGTGTAACAGGATGGTGAAGTTTGTAGTTTATATGCGCAATTGACGTTCATTATGTTTCTGAATGTCGTGACATTGGGCTGTTGGTTGAAATAAAACGGAACATTTCTGAGATTAAAAAGATGCGCATTAAATCAACAGCTATGTGGAATATGATAAGCAATATATCTCCTAAACAAGGTGTAAACGAAATAAAACAAATTGAAACCAAAAATGGGATTATATTAAGTGATTCAAAGTTTATCGCTAAGGAATTTTCCACATATTTTGCAGAAGTTGGGCAAAATTTAGCAACTAAGTTTAAAATAGGTCAAAATAGGAAATTCATTAAAATCGCTTATAAATTGGTCATTCCATTTCTCTATATTTTGAATTGGTCATTCAGAATAGGACAATTTCCCATGGCTTTCAAAAAAATGATAATAACGCCAATACCAAAAAATGAAAAAAAAAAACATTAATTATAGATCAATATCGTTGACACCTGGATTATCAAAAGTCTTTGAAAAGATAATGAAGAAACGGAATACAATTTTTCTGAAGGAAGATGTCACCTTCAGACAAATTGTATTTTTTCGGATTTCAGTATGGTTTTAGAGAGCAGAAGTGCACTTAGGATACTATAAATGAGTTAATTACATTGGAGATTCTTTCAATAAAATTCTTCATGTTTGGCAATATTTGTAAATTTAGCAAATATACCACGGGAAACTGCTTGACACCTTGGAGACGACTTGGTTAAAATCCTGTATCACAAATCGGATGCAAATAATCAGAATGAATCCATAGTGATTCTCGCCAAATACAAGACGGTATTCCACAAGGAACAGTTTTGGGTTCACTTCTCTTCAACGTATATATAAGCGAATGGCACGAACAACGTGCAACGAGCCATATTGTGACTTTTGCAGGTGACACAGGGTGATACATAGATGGGAAACACTGAAACAGAAAGCAGAAAATGATTCTAGCGATATAATAGTGGCTGAACGATGGTTTATTAACAATAAATTACAGTAAAACACATTGTGCAGCGTTCTCATCATACTCGATTTTCCTTCCGCATTACACATACCTGAGTGTAGAAAATGGCGTAGAATACACTAAAATAGATATAATAAACACCACCAAATACCTTGGTATCTATATTAATTCATGCCTTAGATGGAACAAACGTTTCTCTCTTAGTACGTTGAATAGAAGATATTGAATGTATTATGCTGTACGTGTATGTATAAAATAAAGTATATATTAAATACAATACAGGAATGCACGGAGAAGATTTTAGGAATAATAATGGGAAAAGAATGTTACGCTTTTGCACGGAAAATAACAAGATAATAACGAACACATCCTACATGCATAAAGAAATACATAAATATACAAGAGGAGTTAGAAGCCGAAAAGAAAAATCAATAATAGACTATATACTTTTCAACAGAGAATATAGAAATGAAATATCGGATGTAAAAGGAGCAGAAATCTACAGTGACCATTACATGCTAGTGGCAAAATGGAAAATTAGCAGCCAAAAATCAAAACAGGAGAAAACTATAAAAATGAAAAGTATGAAGTATGGTGAGACGATAAGAGCATACAAATTACAAGAAAGAGAAGTTGCAGTAGAATTCAAAGAAAAGATAGAAAGGAAAATACAGGAAAGGAAAGGAGAGTGGATGCACATGAATTTAGAAGAATTGTGGCACGAATTTAAAGATAATATCCTAAGCGTAGCAAAACAAACATGTGGCACTATTACAAAAAACAAAAATAAAAAACAGACACACTGGTGGAACCGAGAAATTAAAAACGAGGTAACGATAAAGAAGACACTTTGGAAACAATATTTAGGAAATGAAACAGATGAAAACTACAAATTGTATCAAGAGCAACGTAAAAAGGTTAAGGATATAATAACACGAGCAAAACAAAAGTCATGGGAAGAATTTGGAACAAAACTTGAAGAAAATAGTAAAGGAAACCAGAAGTTGTTCTACAAAGTCCTAAAAAACTTACGAAAAGAAAGATAACCGACCATCAGCCAGATAAAAGCTAAAGACAACAAAACATTAACAAACGAGAAAGAGATAATGGATAGATGGCAAGAACATTTCCAAGAATTGTTAAGCACAAAGGGTCCGACTAGAAAGATACACGATGAGACAAGGGTTCTCAGCACCATAGAAGAAGACGATAATATTACCATAAGTGAAGTCGTAGAAGTTATACAACACCTAAAAATAGGGAAAGCAGCAGGTCACGACAAGATAACACCAGAATTGCTGAAAAACCTAGAGCCAGAATGCTTAGAATTAATGACTGAAATTTTCAAAAGAGCCTGGATCAAAGGAAAAGTGTCAAAGGATTGGGAAATAGGTATCATTCTGCCAATATTTAAGAAAGGTGATAAAAGAGATTCTTCGAACTATAGAGGAATCACACTGCTAAGCATTGTTTCCAAAGCTTATGAATCTGTTTTAAACAAAAAATTACTAACCGTAGCAGAACAGAATCTGGCAGAACTACAAAGCGGCTCCAGAAAGGGTTGAAGTGTCCAGGACCATGTGTTTACAATAAAATAGCTTATAGGGAAAACAAGAAAAAAGAACACAAAAATGTGTGCAGCATTTCTGGACCTCGAAAAGGCTTTTGACCGAATGTCACAAAAGGAAGTATGGCGATGTATGGAACAACGAAAGATACAACCAAAATGAAGAAGAGCTATACAAAGCTTATACAATAAAAACAAATGCTATGTAAGGAAAGACAATTTGAAGTCGGAAATGTTCGAAATAAATGATGGACTAAAACAGGAGGGAACCTTGAGTCCTACACTATTCATTTTAATCATAGGTGAATGAACGACAATAGGCAGGTGAAGAGAATTTGGGAAGCTAAAGTACAAAATAAAAGAGGAAGAGGAAGACCAAGGAAAACGTGGAATGACGAGGTAGCGGCAACTCTCAACGAATGGACTATAACCTGGGATGAAGCAAAGAAGCTGGCCAAGAATAAAACAGGTTGTCACTTCGGTACTGACCAAATGTCAGGCTGGCCACTCGTTGGCAATCAAATATCCCTCTTGCGGGGATAATTGGAAATTTCTTCGTTACCATCCCCCCTCAGCCAACCGTCCTTGGGGCGAGGACCGTAGAATTTAATTATAAGTCCAGATAGTGACCAGTGTGGGGTATCATGGGCAAATCTACTCGTTTATTAATTTTTCTATTCACTTATTTCTTCCAAATTAATGTAAAAATCGTCCGGAATAAGCAACAACATAAATTGCAAAGCACAACAGATAATATTTCATCAATTAAATCTTTATCTGAAAGGTTTCTAGAAATTAGCAGTGGATTTTCTCTTTTAAAGCTTGTTGGTGACAGTTTGGACCACAGAATCATCAACAAAGAACCTCCTGGTTAAATCACTGCATTCGTTCTCGTATGCTAATATCATTTGATTGAAAGTCATCGGAAAGTTAGTTTCTATTTGGGTAAATTATCAAAATTGGCTATGAAAGAAAACAATCGCCGGTCTTTCGCGATTTAAAATAAAAGAAAGATGAACGACGCCCTAAATTTTCATCAATCTTTATTCGGCCTTGGTTGAATCAAAGTTTGTTTTAAATCCAATCCAAAGATAAATGTTCGTTGTGTATTCAAAGTCTTTGTTAGAAAAGAGAAAAGGGTTGAATATCCAGAGCAGGCAGTTCCTGTGGTGGGTATATAAACAGAGGGTTTATATATATTGGCGTCGTTCGAAAGTTTAAAGGTTAGTTGATTTTCAAATCTTAAAAATTTGTTAATTTCATTTTACTGAGTTGGAAATTCATTCAAAAATTGCCGTAAGGGTATTTAGGGATACCCCCGAACCTACTAGAATCATTAATTAGAGTTAAATTAGAAAATTTAACAAAATTTGAGTAAAAACCCCCGAGAAAGATATTTCAATATATATTAAATACAACTCATTAGTTTATAATAACAAATTTATTTATTTAATTTGCCTTTGCAACCCTATATGTAGGCAAAAATCTTATTGGTCAGTGTATTATGCTTTTCATTTTCACCTTTCAAATTCTAATTAAATAAAAAAAAATAAAAATATTGAGGACTAATCATCGTAAAAATATTCTTTTTGCTGTCACTTTCGATGAAAGGACCTCATACATTGAAGCTTTTCAGATTCGAATTTTTCGAAAATACGTCCAACATAGAATAAGTATCGAAATGTATAAATCATTGGTTGCCGTTGACGTCGCGTAAAATGTCCAAAGCGTCGACTTTCAATATACGAGAAATAGACGTGATTTATTATGGCTCGGGTAGAGCGAAGAGCGTACATAATAGGTCGACCTCGATACATAACACTCTTCTGATGTCGGTGGGATCCCACTTATACGAGCATACCTTTAATGGCGACCGTAATTCCAATCTTCTCTTCTCTTTTTTCCTGGCGCGCTGGTACTATCTCCCGTTGGTCCTGTGTATAATGCGAATAACTCGAGCTACGTTTTCAGCTCGACGGAATCTTGAGAACGGATGATCTTTCTTCGATATTACACTTTAAGGATGCCTCGATGACTGGCAGGATGCTGGAGATGCCATTAGGAGGTAAATGTTGTACATTCTTTAAAAAAATCGTCCTGCTATAGATTTACTGACGTAAATTACGACCAAATGGGAGGAACATTTACTTTATCATTAGATGGCTCCACTTTAACTAATTGGTTCAAGAAGGAAATTTATGTTTAATAACTTTTCCATAGGATCATAACACCAATTTATTGCAGTTTTAAGCTTCATTTACAAGTTTTTATGTCCACCAAAAGTATAAAGAAATATGATATTGTGAACACCAGCATAAGTAAAGCAAAACAAAGAAAGGAAGGCTTTACAGATCTGTAGGCGCCTAACAATTGATATTTTAAGGAAGTCATTAATTTCAGTTACACGTATAAATTCTTAGCTAATAATAACAAAAATACAATAGCAAACAAAGCATAATATCAAACTTGTACAATAACTAGACAGCCAAAACACTAAGGTAGCGTTTGCATAGGCTAGCGTGAATTTAAAGCAAAAATTAAGAAAGCTGGCACAATGCAATTAAATACGACCGTTCACCTATCAGTGTAAGGCAGGATTAATGATTGGTGTAGGGCAAAACTATACCCACGTCAAACTATAGCGGTACTCCAGTGCTGTATCAGTACAAGCGACCAATCACAGAATAGGTGGCGGTAAACGATTGCTAAATTCATGTCAGTTTATCAAGTTCGTGTGAATGTCTATGCATCAGTGTTGCCACATATTTTTCTTCTTTATATGCAACACAACGTCAATGGTACAAATTGATTCTTGCTGTAATGACATGTTCTAATCAAATCCTGGCATCTTCTGATCGGATCCTGGCATCTTCTAATCGGATCCTGGCATCTTCTAATCGGATCCTGGCATCTTCTAATCGGGTCCTCCTGGCAGAATCGCCATGTAATAACTTCGTACTCACTTTCTAACTACTTTGATTTAAGTATTCACTTTGTATTGTGTTTGTTTAGGGTAGATTAAAGACATGGTATAATCAAAGTCTAAGGTTCTAATTGATTGTATTTATATCACGTTGTTTCTTAGTTTACGTCTAAATACATACTCTTCCTAGTGTATATATTAAAATGCATAGTTTCTATTGTTGCGAGGTAAAGGACGCTCAATCAACATTCACAATGGACAACTTCCAACGCTCATATGGTAGAGTTAAGATTAAAAGGCGGCCAGGGCTAGTTGAAAAGATATTAAGAAAATCTAATATAAAAGGTTTATAATTAGTATGTTTTACGCAGAGGCTTTTTTATGTATTTTTAAGATATCAAGTTAGGAAGTTCCCAGCAATTCCCGCTAAATATTATATACAGCTTTTTATGTACGGTATTTATAGAGAATATCTTCCACAATAAGTGCTAGTGCCCCGTAAATTTAGGATAACTTGTGCGTTATTTACCTAAACGTATTTCTTTATTACGACAAGAATACAATATACATGCTTATCAAAGAAACTAGGGCACGTTAAATCATTTTTTTTGCCATGTGAAATTATACTATTTCAACCTTTCCTCCCGAACTTTTGAAAATGTTTATTAATTTCGACTATTCCAACGTTCCATATACCGACAGAAATGAAGTTTAATCTCAGGACAGGTAAATAATAATTAAGCGTTATGATTAATTTACATTTATTTAGTTACAGCATCGAGCAAATTGATTATACACTTCCCTTTTATGTCTTCCACTTTAATATTTGCGGCCTTAAGCTGTAAGTTACCGGAAGATATTGCAACTGGAACATCTACGGACAATACTTATTTCATATGGCGCGGAACAGATGTCCCCATTTCAGACTAAAAGTCAAAAACCAAACGGTTTGGTGGTCTTCGAACGCCAAAAAGTTGAAATTACTTTTGGGGAAGATTTGTGGCCGAGAGGCTGGTGCGGGATCTAAATCATTTTCCGCTTTAATGCAGACCGGATTTTAGTTCGCGAAACGCTTTATTATTTTTAGCAAAATTTACTGTTCCACTATCAAGATCCTTGTTATTAAAATTAAGATTTGCAATTATTCTACTTATACAATGAAAAATCTGTTATATTATTTTATTAACTGAACACTTTTATAAATAAGTAATGTTAATAGACTAGTGTCTGTGACAGTTTTCGAAGTAATTCACTCCTTGAACCGCTTTTTAAAGTTTACCTTAATGGTTATCACCATCACCTCTGATAAATTGCGAAATTACAGCTTGTTATTGATACAGTAGTCACTTGTTGTATCCAAAATGCTTTATTTGTTTTGTTTGAATGAACATAAGTTAACTAAACTAGCAACAATAAAAAAAATACGAATAGTGTTATTGCAATTTCAAAGGATTTAAGAGTGTGTACAGCTCTTTGTGATCATGGATTATAATCATATGCAGATTTTTTTTAAACATCTCGAATAAAATTAATATCATTTTTCAACACTGAACCAACTTTTCCGAACCAAAACATCTGCATCCTCATTTTTGGTATAGCTGCTGATCGTCTCCTTGTGGCAAAATTGCTATACTAATGCCTCCAGCTGGAGTAAGGATCTGGGTGGGGTATGGCAGAGGTTCTCCGGAGAAAAAGCCGAGGTTCAGCAAAGATCACAAAAGAAAAATTGATAAGGGCGCTACCAGTTTCGACTTCGCCTACAGCCTCGGACAAAATTATTAGGCACCCTCGCATTTGGTTTATATCTCAACTTTCACCGGTAAATAAGTGAAGCGGATGATATGTTGATTCTCCTTGGGAGTTTATTACAGCAGTTATCCATTTCGGTAAACCAGCAACAAGTTTCTCGCAAGTAGAAGCTGGTATTTTATTCCATTCCTCTATTACTACTCTTTCTAACTTTTGTTTTGATGTACATTTTCGACTGCGTACCATCTGCTTTAAAATGCCCCAGAAATGTTCTTACACCCTCACATTACTGTCGTAACTAACAACGCGAAACAGAATAAACTCTATTAACTTCTAAACATGCGATATAACTCGGTAATTCCCCGAGGAATATTTAGATATACTGTTTATAATTCCCCGAATGATTAAATAACTGCATAGATGGCCATCAATTTTCTAATACATATAACGAAATGTAAGTGGTGCCTAATAATTTTGTCCAAGGCTGTATGTGGAATTCAGTGCTTATATCACTGCTTGACTGTCTGAATAGCTAGCAATAGATCGATAATTCTCGATAGTTGGGTGATCGGGTCATTAATCTTTCAAATATAAACCTGTCCAACTCAGAAATGTTACTATTAAACAAAGGACACAAATACACCCCTAATATTGGTACGAATAAGTCTAGTCAAGAAACAAACATCGTTGAAGTAGAATCAGCTCTCAGGTCTGTAGAAAACTCACTCCCTGTTATAACAAATATTTCAAAAGTGCTTTTCAAAACAAAGAATATAGGAAGTAAGGAGGCCGACTTGTGCAATTTAAAATCACTCAAAGCCAAATTTATGGAGAACAATCTCATCGTTACTAAAGCCGATAAATCGAACGCTATTGTAATTGTCCCAAAAAATGAGTATGATATCAAAATGCTTAATTCCATTGGCTCCGAATGAACAGAACTAAAAAAAGACCCCGCAAGGGCATTTCAATAAAAAACTAGATAATTCATATCTAATAGCAATAGCTTGTTTAATAATTTTGAGAAAAATAATTTAATTTAATTAATATGACCCCCCCCCCAAACTTTATGGCCTTATAAAAAATCACAAAGAAAATGCCCCTATCCGCCCAGTAGTATCCTTTATCAATAGCCCCACTCATAAATTAAGTACGAAAATCAACTCCTTTTAGAAATCTTACTAATTTCCAGGCCAAATACTCCTTAAAAAATTCACTAGATCTCACCCAGAAACTAAATAATGTATCAATCCCTCTAGGCTCAATGCGAGTGTCATTCAACGTATCCAATATGTTTTCAAATGTCCCGCCAGATGAAGTGATAACCCTTCTGACAGAGATTCTGGATAAATCCCATGTTGACTGTGTTATCAAAAACGAATTAGGCTCAGCCTTCGGACTATGCCTTTATCAACACTATTGTCAGTATAGCAGATATTTTCATGTCCTACTTGGAAGAAAAGGTAATGGCCAACCCACTAACTAAAAAACACATTTTGGCATAGATACGTGGACGATATCATAGCATGCTTCACAGGTACAAAAAGACAATTCGAGTACTTCCTGGAAATGATCAACAGCATATACCCTAAGGTTAAATTCACGGTCGAAATAGAAAATAATAAAAATATTAACTTCCTGGATTTAACGTTATCCCACGGGGATAACAATAAAATAAAATTCAATATTTATAAAAAACCAACGTTTACAGACACCACGATTCTCATTCTAACAGCCCCATGTCACACAAACTCGCAGCATATCATTCTATGATTCACAGAGTCTTAACACTACCTCTCACAGAGCAAGATAGGAATTCAGAGTTAGCAACTATAAAAAACATAGTGCACAACAACGGGTTCCCCCTAAATACCATAGATAAATTAATTAATAAAAAATTACTACAAATAGCATACATGAAAGATAATAACAACAAAAGATTTGTCTCAATTACATATTTTGGAGAAATTGCAGAAAAAATTGCCAATGTTTTAACTAAATTCAATCTTACGGTCAGTTTTAGATAATGGTTTCTGCCACAAGATGTAAAGCATGCACTTTACACGTAACATGTAAACACTTGTAACTATGTTCAAGAAGAGAACGGCCTACCGAACGCATTATCGCTGCGCCATCGCTCATAAACATCAACACTTTATCTTTTAAAATTTGAAATTTTTCCAACGTACTAAGTACAACCTTCGTAATTGCTGCAGCAGTATACTCTTGTAGTCTTCGGCTAGCTAGTAACACTGGTAATGTAGATTTATTAGAGTCTAGTATGCGTACCATAATATTTACAGTTGAATTTTTTTTACAGTCTGTTGTCTTGTAAACACATAACCAAAAAAACTGTTTTTTCAATATGCCATTCATTTTCTTTTCCACGTCATCGCGTACAAATGCAACATGCTTACGTGCCGTTTTCTCCGTTGGCAACCGCAACTTGGGATTGTATTGTCCCAAAAGCCCTTAAACGGTTGTTTATCGAGTAAGCCTAGTGGCAAATTACAGTTTATCAACATAAGAATTACATTAAAAAAATGCACTTCTCGGTGGCATGCGCAATTTTCGTTTTCTATGCTGTGCGGAACTTACGTGTCTTGTACAGTTCCACTTCTTGTTTGACATCAAATGTATTTTGCACACCTTACAAACTATCTTACTCCCGTTGTAAAACAAATCGGGAAAGTCAGAAATATACTTATTTACTATGTCTTGAAAGGGTCGTTTTTAGCCTTCGACATGTTCACTAAAAACTACAATTAATAACTACGTCTGTATCAATAAAATCAACACGCACTACATTAAATAATAACTACAATTAATAGCTACAATTAATAACTACGTCTATATCAATAAAATCAACACGCCAGCGGGTTCATATCCCCGATTGTTTTTTAATTACGGATAAAAATCAAGGTATGCTTTCTTCTCGGATAAGGAAGTGAAACCGTAGGCCCCGTGTCAATACAATGTTTAACACGTAAAAAGTCCCTACCAAAAGTTGGAACACCTCTAGATTCGGCAAAATTCTAGTGGGGTTGGCTTATGATCATAGTAATCGATGCCTGAAAGTGCGAGGTGTATTCCGTAACCCGACGCTTCGCCCAATACACAACAACAACACGCCAGCCCTCCCCGCCCACCTAAACACAGTCACACCGCCGCTGCGATTGCTCCCCAGTTACCGGGCTCTAATAATTAGTTTTGATTTCAATATACATTTTTCGCCAATAAAGTTATTTACAGATCTCATATTTGCTTCGAAAAAAGTTCATTTGAGAATAGGAAAGAAATTGCAACTATGGAACTGACTGCCTTTGCTCTTTTCTTTGCCAGAATTCTTGTACGTATATACTCGATGTTATATAACGTTTGCCATCACATCTCAATGTTGAACAATTTCTTTTTAGACTATTCACAATTACATCTCTCGTCATTTTGTATTAAATTGGTAGTATGTATGGACAAAACGTTCTGCTTCTTTAAAATAATCTCTTACATAAAAAAGTGTACCCCCGTTTTATTTAGTACGCTTAGATGTAAGAGAAACGTCGTTTCCTCTCTGCCTTAAATCAATACAACACATAGATGGCTGTTACCGTCGGAGATAATAAATTTCAGATAGTACTAAATTCGGAACTTTCAACAAACACGTATCTGGTTCCAAGTGGGGTAGGGAAGTTTATCGGTTATCTCCCTTCCTCAGGTCTAACTCAAAACAGGATTCGATGTCGGCACAATTTCCTAATAATCGAAAATGTTCGTTATCTAGAAGTTAAAATGTTTTGTTACTATAAACATGCTTCTGAATATTTAATAAAGATGTATGGATGTTATACTTACAAGTTCTTTGAAGTGTTTGTTAATATTGCCATGGAATATTGTTCTATTCATGTGCTGGTTTTTCTCATATCGGTAGTCATGATAAATTTCCATATTTGAAACCAAATATTTTCTTAGTAACAGAAAGCAATTTTTTTACGTATTGGAACATTTCAAACGATTTAAAAGGAAGCGTTTAAAAGCCAAAAGCGTAAACATCGAAATTAAGTGGGAAAAGAGGAAGAATATTAACTTTTTCAATTACGAGGGCGCATGAAAAATCGTAAGAAACAAAAAATAAAGAATATGGTTCTAACAAACAAAATCTTTCATTAAAATACTAACGTAAATAGGAAAACTGATCAATAAAAAATGTATGTTCAAACACGTTCAGAAGTTTTTTGAAGATATTGCGTCATAGTTGCACACGTGCGAGGCCTACACTATATCTGTTACGGCTCGAAGAGTAGTAGTTCTTAGTAGCCAGCCAGACAACGTGACTAGTGCATGAAAATGTCTCGGGTAACGAAAATCGAGTACCACGCGGTCATTGAATTTTTAACAAAAGAAGGGCATACACCCAGTCATATTAAACAAAGTTTAGACGGCGCTTATGGTGATTTATCTCCTTCATATTCCACTATAGAAAAGTGGGCAAAATGTTTCCGTTTGGGGAAAGAATCCCTTGAAGATGATGAGCGCCCCAGTCGGCCAATTGAATTGATAATGCCTCAAAACATTTCAATTATTGAAGAAATGGTATTAGTAGATCGCCGTTTGAAAGTGAAGGAATTAACAGAGATGTCTAACATTTTTGAAACAAGTGTTCGTCGAATTCTCCATAACCATGGATATGAATAAGATTAGTGCAAGATGGATACCGCATCTTCTTTCTGCTTTTCAACGTGAACGTCGGGTCGAATGTGCGCGCTCGTCTTTAAACATGTGTGGAGACGACCCGAAACCGATTTTGGAGTCTATAATCACAATAGATGAGACAATGGTTCTGTATTATGATCCTCTATCCAAAAAGGAATTGATGGAATGGCGCGATCCAATGAACCTCGTCCCAGAAAGGTGAAAGTCGTTCAATCAACGAAAGAGGTGATGGCCACAATATTCTGGGATTATGAGGGCATTTTACTCATTGACTTTAAAGAGCGCAATACAACTGTCAACAGCACATACTATGCGTCTTTGTTGCATAGATTGAGGAACAATATTCGTGCAAAACGTCGAGGAAAATTGACACACAATTTCTATTCGATTATTGCACGACAATACACCCGCCCATACTGCCGCCATTTCACAAGCTGCCATCCGCGAATGCGGCTTTCAGGAATTGGAACAACTACCGTATAATCCGGTCATGGGTCCAAGTGATTATTATTTATTTTCTCATTTGAAGAAAGACCTTAGGGGACGTCGTTTTAAGGACGATAGTAAGTTGCAAGCAGCTGATTTTGAGAGAAAAAATTTAGATTATTTCTACAATGGTATAGAAATATTAATTGATCGTTGTAATCAATGTATTTTGAAGTTAGTGGAGATTATGTTGAGAAATAAAAATTGTTATTATTTTACCAAGTTTATTTTGTATTGCTCACGGTCTCAAAAGTACCAATCGTTTGGCTTATCTTATCTAATTTTTAAATAGAATTAGTTAATACAAATAATAATAATACTAATAATAAATAATAAATTGTTGAATGTATACAAAACTCACCTTTTTGCGTGTCTTGTTAAATGCTCTGTTTATGTTTTATTTTATATATATAAAGTTTACCAGTAAGAGCGTTAGAACTTTAAAATGACGCACAATAAGAACTACAAGTAACATGTAAATAATTTTTATTTTAATGGAAAAAGAAATCAATGACATTAAATTTTGAAAATAATATTGTCTAAATGTCCTCTTCTGCTTTGTTGGGTTGAATGGATTCTTGTGGCTCCACTTCTGATTACCTTCTCAAACATATCACCCAGTAAATTTGTAATGGCGCATGTGTTTTGATCTGCTTGAGGTCACGAATCGTTCATGGCTTATTCTCGTAGATCTGAGATTTCAGGTAGCCCCATAGAAAATAGTTCAAGGGTGAGAGATCGCACGACCTTGGCGGCCATTTCACAGTCCTATTTCTCGAAATAACCCGTCCCGGAAAGTTTTCTTGCAACAATTCGATCGTCTCGCGAGCTGTATGATATGTTGCACCGTCTTGTTGAAAGAAGACATTGTTTAAGTCGATATTTAACAATTGCGACCATAAATATTCTGTTATCGTATTTCTGTAGCGTTCACCATTGAGAGTAACTTGATTTGCCTGTTCGTCTTCAAAAAAATAAGGGCCAATCACTCCATGAGCCCAGATACCGCACCAAACAGTGACTCTTTGCGAATGGAGAGGCAATTCATGAATCACTTCAGGATTTTCATCAGCCTAAATCCTACAATTTTGTTTGTTTACGAATCCACAAAGCCAGAAACGCGCTTTATCCGAAAAGATTGTTTTTGAGCAAAAATTGGGATCGACTTCCAAATGCTCCAGAACCCAAGTCTCGAAAGCCAGGCGCAAACGATGATCAATGGGTTTGAGTTTTTGAGTAAGCTGAACTTTATAAGCCTTCATATGAAGATCGTGATGCAAAATTCTCCATGTAGTCATCTGAGAAAGGCCGAGTTGTTGAGAACATCATGGAACAGAGACGTTAGGATCCACTCCCACACTTCGGCTTACAGCAGCGATGTTCTCAGCTGAACGGGCCGTTCGACGGCGCACAGGTGTTGATTGGTCTGCCACTGAGCCTGTTGTTTCAAATTTATTAATGAGGCGATATATGGAGTGTTCAGTTGGTCAATTATGTTGACCATAAATTCGTCGCGATGCACGAAACGTTTGTCGAACCGAACATGCATTTTGTTGGTAAACTTTAATAATTTCTACACGTTGTTGAATCGTGTATCTCTCCATAATAACTTGCCAGACACTACTGAAAACAGCTGTGACAGTCTGGTGACGTTGTTCTAAGCAATGTTGCCCTGGTAGCAATTTAAAGTTCTGACGCTCTGATTGGTAAACCATTGGTATATATACCATAAGAGCGAGCGTACTATGATCAGCCAGCATAATCGGCAGTTTTCGGAAATGCCAGAGCGAAGTCGTGTCTTACACGTGTATGTGAACGAACATGCAGTTTATAACGTGAGCAAGGTGTTTTCGGAAATGCAAGAGCGAGGTCGTGGCTTGCACATGTATGTACGCAAACGAATACGCTGTTTATAACGTGAGCAAAGTGCACAAATGAATTTGCGTTTCCGCAATTTTGTCAAGCAAACGACATTCCACAGTGACATCCAACACAGCGTACGTTTAGATGTTCGTGTCAAATCGGGTGATCATAGTACGCTCGCTCGTACGGTATATGTACATACAATTTTATACATTTTGACAAGTTTTACGGAATATCTATTAGGAAACCATCGGAATAATAGAATGGAAATTATTTAATTATCGAAAAAAGGCTATAATATATTCAAAATAAAGGAAGTTTAATGTGACGTAATAATATACGTATGTATGGAACGATCCAATGAAAGTTTCATGTAACCATATTCTTAAAAGAGGTTAGGTTAGAGTTGATTGAATTAGGTGTGGTTTTATCTTGTTCCACTTCCAGAAGCCGCGTTCTTGCCAGTCCTGTACCGTAACACAATACATGAATAGCGTTCTCTTTCTCTGCTTTATAGAATCTGCATGTTCTTTCCTCTGGTATGCTTCATCAGTAACCTGGGCAAATATGCGGTAACAGCCAGAGGCGTGGCGAGCGCATAAAAGTTTACACATAAAATAGAAGGTAAGAAATAAATTATAAAACGTGCTGAAGCACTTACCGTTTTAAAGGTCTTCTTAAAACGACCGTTCGACATCTAGCGATGTTATATTTGCATATTTAAAGTAATCTTTGAAACAACTTAATACATCTTCACACGCCCCTTCTCAAATTTGTCTTAATATAGGAAAATCGGAGTCTTTCTCTAAAACACTTTCAAATTTTCATATTACATACCAATTTGTTTCGCCTTCTACAGCGCATAACTGTGCGTGAACATCATTCACAATTTGAACAGAATCCACTAGCGACATCGAAACATTTTGTAATTTTTCTATTCCCTCCGCTAGTCCGAAGTAATTGTTGTGAATAGTTTGTAAATCTCTTTTAACCTGACTATCTTGAAATATTTCCTGGCTTTTCTTGATTGCTGCAGCTTCTGTCGGATTGAATTTTAAAACTACCTTCTTTACTTGATCAAAATATTTGTTGTAGTAAAACGCAGTCTGCAACCATGTTCCCCAACGTGTAACAATCGGCTCTGGTGGTTCAGGTAAATCAGGACAAAGTTTGTGAAATACATTTACTAGTGGAAAACATGTAGGAATCGTTTGTGCCGCAAGATTTAGAGTATGGATTTTACACGTTACATGTAAGAAGTTACCACTGTGTTCTTTAAGAAATCAACCCAAAGAACGCATGTTTGCGGCACCATCACTCATAAACATTAAAAGTTGCTTAGTTGAAACTTCAAATTTGTTCAATGAGTGCAACACCACCTTTAAAATCTCATTGGCAGCACAATTTATAACTCTTTTGGAAGCAAGTAAGGAGGATGACGGTTGATGTGGTTCCATTGTACGTACCATTACATTAACCACAGAATGTTTTCGACGATTTGTTGTTTCATCCACACACAACCACAGTTTTTATCTTTCCATTCCGTTTTCATTCTTTTTTCTATATGTTCACGAGCAAATGACACTACATTTCGTATCGATGTCCGACTAGGTTAACGAAACGATAGATTACATAAAATAAGAGTAACACATAAATTAAATGTAAATTTTTCTTGGTCTCGTATGCCACATTTTGCAGAAGAATGCTGTTTGCTTTTGATGTGACGTTGACAATGGCTTCTGGACCAACACATTAAAGGGATTTTACAAACTAGGCATTGAGTTTTAACGCCATCAAAAGTTAAGTCCGGCATGTCTACTATAAAGTTTTTAACTGTGTCTGCCATTGGTCGTTTTCGCGACGTACCTAACTGCGACATTTTTAAAGCAAACATAAGCGTACAATTACGCAATAAGTTACGACAGCCTACATATACACAGAACTACTCGCATACAGGCATCGATTTAGTACTGACGCTGTGAACGCGTGAAATAAATAATCGCCGACTCCGCACCACATATCTACTACACTGGCTGTTACTGCTGTTTGCCCAGACTATTCATCAGCATACAGCACATAGCAGTGGCCTGTTGTTTTACAATGGATGAACTAAAACCGAACTCGGTCTTCTTATGAGCAATTCCCCCATGCAGAACCAAGTTAAATACTCTGGATATATCCCCGAAGACGTCATATTTTACTAAAACATATGTCACATATAACTAATTTCTCGTTAAAAGTGAACTTAATACCGTTTACCTCTGAGATGCAGATATACATTTAACTTAATTTTCTTTTTCCATTCGGTATATTTTGAAAGCAATTTTGTATTATCTACATGTTGGTAAAAATACAAAGAATAACAGAGATACCGTTTGTTAGAATTTCCTTTTTATGCTTAACTTTTATCTCGCCTGTGTTCATCAAACTATTTCACGCAGTTACCTATACTACTGCCATAAACTTTTATCATATGGTCTCATCTCTTTTAAGTAGCGTGATGTAATAATGGATTTATCTTGTTTGCAAATGACCTTATAGTTACTTCAATTCGTGCATAAAGTTTGCAGGTATCTAGAGTGCTCGGACATTTCGGGCAGTAAGTTGGACAAATATGAATGAATGGTGGGATACTAAGTGAACCAGTTCCGTTAACGCTTCGTGAAATGCATCACGCAGGTGTCTATTATTTATCAGCATTTTTACGTAATTAAAACGTATTTTTAATTGTCGTAGTTCAATTATCTTTAGCCGACGTATATAACACAAAGCAAAAGCGGTAGGTAATCCCTTATTCATGCACAGCAGTGCAGTTTGCGCTTCCTGGGAGCGCCACGAACGTCGCCACCATCGCTGTTGCTAACCCCTCTTTTGACCTCGTTCCTGCTTTCAGGACGGATCAATACCAACCACCTCGCCTCGAAAATCCAATAGATTCTCTCCAACGCCGAAATTTTCTTCACCCCGTTCTAATACTAGCTGTTGTTGTTCCTGATGTTGGGATTCCTCTATCTGTACCATCACCATCTCCGTTTCTATCTCCTCCTATTGTCGATCCATCTTTCCACGAGATCGTTCCTTTTTCGTCCTTTTCCTTATTCTCTGTCTCTCTCTCTCTCTTTTCCCGTTCTCTTTCGTTTCTTCTTTACAACTTCGTTCCGTCTATGTGGGTCAGAGGTACACTGCCAATCATAAATATGAAAGTACCGACTTAAAATTAGCAACTCCTTAAATTTTTATACATTGCTCATTATAAAGATGTAATTAACTAATTATAACTTCCATAACTTTGTGTAGCACGGAGCACCAAAACAGTGTCGTTAAAATTCATCACGTCGTTATTCTAGTACGTTTATATTCGATTTCAAATGGTTGATTTAACCTACAAACCCATGTTGAAGTTATGTGATACAAATACCATAAAAATGTCACAACGATCTACAGGCGAATCTGCCAAATCACATTAGGCTTTTCAATAAACAGCAATATTTTGTTGCCAATTATAGATAATTAGATTTTGAATTATTTAGTATCAGAAGACAAAAAACATCTGGATGTCTCGATTATTTTTTTTGCATTGCAGTTGGCGCCAAATGGAAAATTTTGTTGTTAATATTTCAGAAAATTATTACTAAAGATAAAAGTTCCTGCATTTTATTAAACTAAATTTTGCCGCATACGTTTATACGTTTAACAGAATTTAGGTGTAATTTTAAGATGCTCGTAAGGTTGAAGTACCTTTATCTGCAAAAACATCGATCAATATTGTGACTACAAGATATTTAGAATTTCAGTTTGCGTACAATTTTCAAAGAGAATACTATCTTTTTATTTCTCAAAAAAAAAACTAAGAAATGGCAAACTCAATTCCGTAAAAAAATATCATAGCTCATTTTGACAGATGTGACAAAATACAAACAAATCTCATAGCACGTGTTGTTATCATAACGTGTTTATTTGAAAATAGTTATTTATGTCACTAGGGACGCAAGCGCAGTTTTGCAGGGCAAAGTCGAAGTCTGCAATACATCCGAAACCGCAAAAGCACTTACAACTCGAGTGGCATACAATGTTTTTCCTAATATCGGCCCAACATTTCGAAAAAATCGGCATTTTACGAAAATACTTGACATTTGCTTATACAGGATGTTTGGCACAATGATGTAAAGTTTTGAACAGCCGATAGGCGAGGTCTTTAGAAACCATATTAACCACATTTACCTTAGTCCAAAGTCTAATGGATTTTAAGATATTTGAACTTTTAGTAAATTTTGATTTTCCGGCAAAAATTCACCATTGAACATTAATAACTCTTCTTATTTTTGTGGGATCGTGCTAAAAGTTGTTTTTTGCGGATGTTTAATGCATCTTCCTTTGAAAAGATGCAATTAATTAAAGTCCGAAGTTATTTAGAAAAAAATATAGGCCTAGATATCTTACTTAACGAGGCAGAAAATTTATAATTCCCAAGTTTGTGGTGATTTTTTTCTTTTTAAATAAAACAATTTGAATGTTAGAATTACTTTAAAAACATCCTTACTTTATGTCCTTTCGAATAATAGGGCATGCATTAGATGGTCATTAATATTACAAGGGTAATCAGATATTGTATTAGTAAAGAACGCTACAAAACGTAAAGCGTATTTATTAGTGTTAGGTGTAAACCTAATAAAACAACAATAATTAATAGTCAATTTATTTAAATATCTTGCTCGAAGGGTCCTACTTCATGCCTTATACAAGATCTTAATCTTCTCCTCATCTCTACCGTGACAATTTTCAGTCTCATTTCTTCCCTCATTCTATCGAATGCACTATTGACTTTTCTAATTAGATGGTCCCGATTTTGAATTTCCTCGTTGTAGACAAGGCTCTTAGCACGCTCCCAAACAAAGAAATCGAGGGGAGTTAAGTCTGATGAACGTGACGCCACAGAATGGGACCATCTCTTCCAATCCATGCATTCGGAAAAGCGTTGTTTAAAAACTCTCTCACGGTTAAACGATAGCGAACCGGACAACCATCATTTTGAAAAAATATAGGACGTCTTTCATTTACAAATGGTGGCAAGTCTTGTAACAACTCTGGCAGATCGTTTTGTATAAGTCTCTCCATTGAGGTTGTCGGGCAAATAATATGGGCCGACGAAAGAATTACTTATTACACTGGCCCACACGTTTACACAAAATTTTGTTCTCTCCTTTGTTCGCCCAATAATGCAAAATGTGTAAGTTAATTGATCCTTTTCTGGTAAGTCTGCTTTCATCAGTCTACTGGATGCTGCGCAAAAAAAAATATTTTCAATGTCCGCATGTAATAGGAATCGCGAAAATTGTATCAGTCGGACGTAATCTCCTACTTCTAAACCTTGCAAGGGTGTATAGTGAAAGGGGCGCTTCTTTTCCGTGCGGAGTACAAACCAGACCTTTCACGGTGACACATTAAGGTTAGTGGCTATATCTCTAATGCTAGTAGTAGGGTCCTCTTCAAGTGCGGCTAAAATGAGCTTACCAACATCCACATTATGCTGTCGAACGTTAATTCGGGGTTCCTGGTGATGAACGCTTCCGGTTTCACGCATACGTATTGCTAAAAACTTGGTGATTGGGTAATCTTTCCCCTGGATATAATTGCCCATACAGCCGTCGCGATTCCACCGCAACGCAATTTGCACGACCATACGTTGCGAGTACGTCGCTGTATTCTTCGTTGCTATAAGTAGCCATAACGGGTGTAATAAATAACAAAAAAGAAACAAATAATAACATAAGGTAATGATAAAAACAACAATAATAATAATAACAGAAAAAAATTCTTAGCGTCGCGATCACACTGAATAGCAGACAAACAAAACTCGATAAATGTCAAAAAATTGAGTTACGCTACTCACCGTCTAGGAGACGGGATATTACAACTAGATAGAAAGATAGTGGTTCCTGTTCCCTTATCCCGCAGTACTACAGTACATTTGTTGCGTTGTCATAGTTTATGTTGAATTTCTTGGTATTATTATAAGTTTGTGTTACAAGTGAGGTACTATTCGAAAGGACACAAAGTAAGGAAGTTTTTAAAGTAATTTTAACATTCGAATTGTTTTATTTAAAAAGAAAAAAATCATCACAAACTTGAGAAATATAAATTTTCTATCTCGTTAAGTGAGATATATGGGCCTATATTTTTTTCTAAATAACTTCGGACTTTAATTAATTGTCTCTTTTCAAAGGAAGATGCATTAGACTTCCATAAAAAACAACTTTTAGCGTGATCCCACAAAAATAAGAAGAGTTATTCGTGTTTAATGGCGATTTTTTGCAGGAAAATCAAAATTTACTAAAAGTTCAAATATCTTAAAATCCATTAGACTTTGGACTAAGGTAAATGTGGTTAATATGGTTCCTATCGGCTGTTCAAAACTTTAGATCGTTGTACCAAACACCCTGTATACTTATATAATTGTCAAAGTTGTAAATTTCTGTTATGTATGGACACCTATTGTTATGTTAATTTGCTATTACTTTACGTCCCTAAGGACGTATGCACGCAGAGAAACGTTTACTTGTCTCAAGACTGTCCGTTTCAATTCAAGACAATTACCGTTTCAATTATCCACAATAAAATTACTGTTTTAAATCAAAAGAAATATTTTCTTAGCATTTTTTTTTCTCCACTTAAGAGAAGTATATACTTGTAATGACAATTGTATTTCCTTGTTTATGACATTTGTCAACTTGATTCAAAAAAATCTTGCAGAAAATTTGAGGAAAGGGATTCTTGGTATAAGTAAATGGCCGTTATAATACAAAACAATATTTTCTTAAGGATAGTAAATAGTTTTCTTAATTCAAGGTACCTACTAGGTACTGTTCATAAATCAATAGTTTCATTTTCTTAAGATAGAGCATTTGTTTACTTAGAATTCTTGAAATGCATATTATTAATTGCACTTATCTTATTTAAAACAGTACGACAGTACATAATACAGTAAATTATTCTCATTGCTTGTGATTTTAAAAAAACTAAGGTAGGTTATCTACAGAATAATGTTCGAACAAAAGTGAACTTTAATGTAGAAGTACACATGAAAAAAGTAGCTAGAAACAATAGTCAAGGTAATGCTGATATATAGCTCGTGATATTGATGGAATCACTTCCGGCAAAAACAATATGAGAAGGAAAAAGCACTAACGCTTTTTACTCCAGCCCACATCGCTGTTCATCTCTCAGTTTGTGCCACTAATCTTCAAAAACAGCACTGAAATGTTACCTAGTGCCACCTAATGCCAAAAGATATAATCATACCGTCCTAGAGAGCAGCGACAGAAACCGGAATAGAGATGCCATATTTACCCATACAATAAACTTTAACGTACAACCTTTCATAAACATTTTCAAAAGATACCGGTTAGTGTAATGTGAGTATTTTCTTAACATAAAACTAAATGATTTACTTGGAAGAAACATTTTTCTGTTTTGGATTTTTTTGATTTTCTAACCCCAAGAAAATATTTATTTAAAACAAATAAAATTTCAAGGAAATTGTTTTTTTTTCCTTTATATATTAACATTGTGAAATATTTAATCTAAATTATTTATCGATTATGGGCCGTAATGTTTTCTGGCGACATTTAATTTGCAAATTACTCACGCGTCAGTTATATTAAAAAAAAATAAAAAAATCGATAATCTTTTTTTAATAGCATTCTCTTTAGAAATTTTTACATAAAATAGCAATTCTAAATAATTTTTACTTCCACTAATAATCAATATTTTTACAAATAAAGGTATCTCACTGTTAGGAACGTTTTCGTCATCTATTTCTACTAGTGGCGTAACAACCACCCCCGCAACCCTTGCAATGCGGGCGGCCCCACAGAAAACGGGCCCCCAGAGAATAGAAATAATTGCTTACTTTTAAGTCCGTTAAAAATTGTAATTCGGAATCATACTGATTAGAATCGGCTTTTCTAACTAATTATCGTTGCCGTCGTCAAATAATAAGCATTGAAGATTCAAATATAATACAGTAAAACTTTGCAGTTCGCGGTTTCGCTTCTATACGTTTTGCGGATCGCGGTCTAAATTCGTTTAGACGCCATTTTTCCTTAGTATTTTATAGTTTTATGATTTTCAAAGAAAGCCAATAAATCATTCGATATAAAAACGATTTAGCCGCTTTGCGTGTAAAATGCCGACTTCGCTAACACTTTGTGCCGATCGGCTTCTTTGATATTGGTTGCCCCAAGTGTTTTTAAAATTAAAATAAATGGTGTAAGTTTATTTTTGTTTTTTTAATGGAAAAATGTTAGGTTTAAACTTAAATAAAAGTTTTCTTTTATTTAGACGGTTTTTTTTAACTTTTGGTACCAAACCCTCTTTAAAACATGCTATCAATTACTTGCCTATCGCGGTTTTATGCTTTTGTTTGTTCATATGTTAACAGCACCGGCCTCATTTATACAATCGCATGAGGGCCCCGTTTAGGTATCTGCGGGGGGGACCTTTGACAAGTTCTTACGCCACTAACTAAACCAGAAGTATAATTTTACGTGCATGGTCAAATCTTAGTTTCAAAGAATGCAGGAATTTGTTATTTGGTAGAAGTTCTCTGAATTATTCATAATAAAAAAGTTTTGTGTTTGGTACCTACCTTTTTAACCAGAAAGAAAATTGGAACATGACAGCTTTTACGAAACTTGACTCTAACTCGTGGTATATCATGAATGCAGGGATTATATGTGATTAATTGATGAATTTCTAATAACTCTAGTAATCTCGTGAGAAACTTCCGTAATTATTAGCGATTTTAATTACAAACTTACTTGATGAGAAAAGTTTGGAGCGTAATTTTCCATGAAAAAAATAAGGGAAGACACTTGTTTCGCGGCTGCTAAGATTAATCTTCAGTATATTTCAACAATAATTGTCATAATTTTAGGAGAATATACAGCCTTGGCTAATACCAGGCGTCTTAAGTTTTTACAAACGACCATTAGATGGCGCCATTGATATTTGATATTACTATTTTCGTAAAATTTGACATTTGTTGTCGTTGAAGTAGTGACAGAACAGAAATCACCCGAGTATTTTGTTTACAGTCAGCGTTTAAAAAGGCGATTTTATAAAACAATGGAAACTTCACGAAAAGGTTTTTGTTGTATGATTTTTTGCGATTTTAGTAAAAGCCTAACTCAATGGCTCGAATCGCTTCATTCAACTTTTGGTAATGAAGCACCATCCGAAAAGACTGTTTACAACAGAGTCTGTTGCAGATTCTGTGGTGCAGTGGTATAGAGGCTCTATATTTAAGTCTTCTCTGATTTTTAAATTTTTTATTCCTTTTTTATTTTTTATCTTTCCTTGTTACTCTTCTTAAATATTTCATCTCCATCGCCTGAAGTCTACTTTTTAAACTGTTATTCAGTACGCACATTTCACTCCCATATTTAGCACTGGCCGAAACGCTGTTTTGAATATAGTTATTTTTGAGCCCTTACTTATTTCCTTTTTGTTAATAAACGTCTTATTCAGAGCATGGTACACTTTTGCTGCGCTGTTTATTCTTTCGTTTATTTCCTCCTCCATTCCTCAGTTATTTTGAACTATTACCCCCCGAGCCGTCATTAATTCCTGCATTTAAAAGGCAATACACCTATGCAAATTAAAGCCAGGATGGACGTTGTTTACGGGGACTTGCACCATAATTTGCTTCAGTGAAATTTGGGCAGCTGAATTTAAACGTGGTCGTACCAGCTTGGTTGACGATAACATCGGAAGAGTTCACCAAATGGTGCTAGGCAACCATAAGACCAGAGAGACAGCAGGGGCTGTGGGCATCTCGAAAGAACGTGTTTGTCATATATTGACTGAAGGTATGGACATAAAAGAGCTAACCGCGCGTTGGGTGTCGCGCTTGCTCACTCTGGATCAAAAACGCATTCGAATTAACATTTCCAAAGCTTTGCTGAAGCAGTTTAAGCGAAATAAGAGTTTTGGCGTCGGTTAATAATTGTAGATGAAACTTGGATACATTAGTACACTCCTGCGAGTAGACTGCGAAGGGTCAATCGGCTCTGAAAAGGGCGAAGGCTGTTCAATCGGCTGGGAAAGTGACAGCAACTGTTTTTTGGGATAGTCATGGAGTTGTGTTAACTGACTATCTTGAAAAAGAAAAAGCAATAAGAGGAGCATACTACGCACCATTACTTGACGAACTGAAGGCAGAAATTGCGGAAAAACGGCCGGTTTGAAGAAAAGGAAGGTTTTGTCCTACCCAAACAACGCATCGTCGACACTTCAATGGTCGCCATGGGAAAAATTCACGAATTGGGGTTCGAATTGATAGATTACCCACCCTATTCGCCACACGGACTCAAGAGATGGTAGTATCGCTGGGAAAAGTGTATAGACTTACAAGGAGGCTGTGTTGAGAAAAAAAAAACTGAATTTGACAAAAAATACTTGTTTCTGTGTTAAGCCTGTGTACTTTTCACTCTACCCTTGTAGTAAAATATTAAGTTCGTTATATACCAAAATATAAGCAATATTTCCCCTTGCTTTTTGAACTAGTTCCCAACTTAGGGCGCTGTCTATATTGTTTCACAAATGATTGATACCAGGGCTTAAAAATAATAGCATCAGTGGCAAAACTCCATGTTTATATCTTTTGATCTCGCCAATTTTTGTAATAACATGCGCAATTTCATATAAACCAATCTGTGGATTACTCGTGCCGTTTTTTCGATTAGTATCTTGTTATTTCCACAGATAATAATGTTTCCAGATATAATCGTTACCCTTTTACCGAAATGAACGCAAAGCAATTTTACGTTATGGTTTTTTCCAAATTAAAAGCAAAATTTAATTTTGTTTCAAAAGGAAAGCTGCCAAAAGAGTTTCCAATCTACATATTCATGACATTCTAAATCCAATGTACTTTGAGCCGTACGTTTCTATGTAAATTGTATTGCGACAAATCTGTTGACAGTTTTTATCTGATGCGGATCGCTTTGTCATGTTACAAAATTGGAGAAGTTTCAAACAATATGGATATACAATTTTTAAACTATTCTACATTACATACAAAAAGTGATTACACTGGGGAATAGCAATTTCGTTGTCTTAAATCTGTGACTTGTTTTCAACTAACTTTTAGCCTCTGGATCCAAAAATAACCGCAGTTTTTGTCAATCACGTCAACTTTTTAAGCTACAGGATACCCTCAAAAGTCATACAAATTGTGCATATAAAGGAAAATAAAGTAAAAACTTACCAAATACGCTGTTTATAAAGAATAATTTTATTCATACAAAGGCTATAATAGTTACTGCAAGTTAAATTGTGTTCATACAAATAGCTGTTCTTTTTATCGAACGGTAATTACATATTAAGGCAAAAATTTTCGCTTATAGCTTTTTCTGGAATATTTAATCTGTGGACATTCTCGCTTGATGCTCCAACAATAGTCAGCCATCATATGTACATCCTAACTACCTTGATACCGTGCCTCCATGACCTTCAAATCCTGGTGAAATCGCTCACCCTGCTCATCACTGACTGCACCAAGATTTTCCGGGATGTTAGCAAGATGGCTATGTAAAAAATGCAATTTGGTGCTCACGTTGCAACCTAGCAGTTTGAAGCTCTCCAAGAGTTGCTGGACAATTTTGGCGTAATTCTGTGCTCGTGTATTTCCAAGATAGTCTTCAACAATGTTCTTGAATGCCAACCAAGCATTCTTTTCAATTTCTGACATTGTTCCGATGAAATGTTAATCTTTAACAAGCTGCGGAATCTGTGGACCATAAAAAACACCGGCCTTTATCTTTTCAAATGACAGGCTAGAAAACGCCGAAATGAAATACTTGAAACGGTCTCCTTCAATTGGCAAAGCTTTAACGAATTGCTTTATGAGACCCAATTTTATATGCAGAGGTGGAAATATGATGTCCTTTCTGTCGACAAGTGGCTGATGTACAATATTTGGATCACCAGGTTTCAAGTCAGATCGTGGCAGCCAATTCGACTGCACCCAATGCTTCTCACGAGCTCTGCTGTCCCACATACACAAAAAGCAGGGATACTTGGTATATGCGCGTTGCTGGCCAAGAAGGAAGCTAACCATTTTAAGGTCAACACAAATGATCCATTGGTGTATGTGGTATTGCAACAAATCAATGACTCTCTTTATGTCTTCATATTCTTCACTCAAACGAACTGAATGGCCTATTGGAACTGAACCAAATAAATTTCCATTGTGGAGGAGAACACACTTCAAGCTCCGCTTTGAGCTATCGATAAACAGTCGCCATTCAGTTGCGTTGTAGGCTGAAATTCCCAACTCAAAGTTTTCTCGTGCAGTCTTGATGCTAAGAGTTCTAAAGATTTTTTGGATAGTCCCAAATCTCGTACCAAATCATTCAACTCATGCTGGTCAAATCCATTACGAACGGAATCATCTTTAATTTCAAAATCTTCATCGTTGGGGTCACTTTGATCTTCACCACTCGTATTCCCGTATTTCCAAAGAGGGTAATTCATTGAAAGCTGGCACTGGGATTTCGGCTGAATGAGGCACTGGGCGTATAGCTGATGGTAAACTAGGATACTCTATTTTACATTTGTTTTTCTTGTTATATCTTGATGTTTTCACTATACAAAAGTAACAATCACTTCAATGTTCTCTGGGCTCTCGCCAAATCATAGGTATACCAAATGGAGGTTTATCACGTGTTCCCTTGGTCCACATCCGTAAACCCTCAACACACTGCTTACACACTTTGTAAGGGGCCTATGATTTATCTTGATCACCAATTTTCACTTTATAATAGGCAAAATAGACTTGCCTGAAAAATGTACTGATATTTGTCCTTTGACTGGGAATGTTAAAACTGCCACATATGTAACAAAACGAATCGGGGCTGTTTAAGCACTTACGACGTGAACTAGCAAAAGTAGACATAAGGAAAAGTTTCAGTTCATATATAAATAATCGCTAAACACTGCTAACCTTGTATATAAACACGAACTCAGACTCCACGTCGGAATGGGCTGCACCGTTTCAGAGCGACACACAACGTCTAACTACAGTATCTCAGGCGTAACTGAACAAATCCAGACAAGTATAAACCTCTCGCTGTTCTCCTATGCGTCATTCACCCGGCGCCCATCGGAGAAGGTTTGTCAGCCAATAGGAGAGCAATAGTGCTTTCTATGATCCATGCTCGACTTCGCTGAGAGTGGTCACATTCTCATAAGGTGTAGAGATAAAACTTTACGTGATAGAAGAAAACCAACTACAGTTTTGAAACCAGCATGCCTAATTAACTATAAAACAGCTCAAAAACCAAACTCAACAGAAATTGTGTTACAAATTGTTCCCCAGTGTTATGTAATTTAAATAATTCGAATTAATACGTTGTTTATACGGCCTGTTACCAAGTCCAATTTTATCCGTTGTAACGGTATTGAAACTCATCGAATACTCCTCTTGAAAATATTAAATGAACTGAAATGCTGACTGTTGTGATGGAATTGCTCTACCTTTATTTAATTAATTTATCTTTCACTAACATCTGTTGTTATCGCAATCACCAAAGGCAAACATTGATTCATTAAGCAACTGCAGATCTATGTGATTGCTAAAATCTATTAATACCTAATGAATGAAAGACTAATGATGTTTCTTATAAAGAAGAACTTCCTTTTAAAACAGCAATACGGTTTTATAGAGCAAAAAAGCACCGTCACTATGCTGCACAATTTGCTCTTACGAGTTCCTACCGCGATAGGCGATCAACAACCAACGATGGGGCTATTTGTGGACTTCTCACAAGTATCTCTTACATACGTTTAGTCGTATTTGTTTCGGGACACAGCACAGGAGTAGTTTAAATCATTCTTAACAAACCGTTCGTAAAGACTGCGTTGTGTTGGAGCTTACAGCGAACCTTTGCATTTTCGCATCGGTATTCTCCATACAAATGGTCTTAATATATGATTTCCTTGGTTTTTCCGATGTAGTTAAATTTTTGAAAAATTTCAACATCCGTAAGGACCCGAACCTAATATCTCCCGTTCTCCTAATAGGCGTGGTAACCACTACACCATAGGATCTTGTAAGGAACGAATCAGAACGGGAGGTGTTAGATTCGAGTCCTTATCGGAGATGACATTTTTCAAAAATTTAGTAACGTCGGGAAACCTAAGAAAATCATGAATTTTCACATTTCGCCAATAGGAGCCAATATATACGAGAATATCGTATATTGATCTAAATATGACCAGCATCCTTTTAAAACGGCTTTTATCCGATTCACACAAATGATTCTAGAAATGCCTAATGGTGTTATTTATAAAATATACTACATTTGGTAATTTTTATTTTGTTCACACAAATCTTTTGATTCACTTTAGCATGCTAAATGAAATCGTGTCCATCAATAAACGCGGTAATTAAGGTAATTAGGGCGGATAAAAGCACTTTTGAAAAATGTATTTGGACAAAAGCCTTTTTGAACCATAATTGAAGGCTAAAAGCCGAATTTAATTAAAAGAAAAGAACTATAACTTTATTGAAATGTTAGGAAAGCTTTTCCATATAGCCACATAAAGGGTAATCAACATAACAGTTTAAAGACATAATGATGTAATAACATTTGCTAATTAGAAATTTCTTAACTGATTGTTTAAAATTATTGCTTTCCTTGAAATGAGATGGCAATTTGTTATAAAGTTTTCTGCCTAAATATTGGAAACCCTTAGCATAAACATCTAATTGATGCGTTGGTAAGTAGAAATTGTTGTAGTGACGAGTCTCGTATGCGTGAACATTTTCATGGTCTGCCAATCTTCATCGTAAAGATTGAATAAAGCTTTCAAATTAGCTATTTTTTCTTTTTTTATTTCGTGCTTTAGTTCTTAATTTGGCAGTGCATCTTCTAAAGTTTCCCCCTCCATGCTAACTTTTTAACGACAGAAGCTAGCGTTTTTAGAAAAAATAGGTAAATTTCTATTTTTTGTGAGCTAACTTTTGCCGTTATCATCAGTAGTTCAATTGTATTTCCGTTATCCGGTATTATCAGAACACCCTAGCGGGGTTTAATTACATTTACTAAAACATAATGGTTATTTTTTAAAATAACCGGATAATATGATAAATACGACCCTATCCTCCAAAGTTTATTATATTTACGGAATGAGTTGGGAAATATACATAATTACGGGAAATTATTTATAATTACGACATTTATAATTTTTACCGTAACATATACAAAACAGAATACCATTGTAAAAATATAGAGGGTGTGGCGTTTAGATCGTCAGTATGCCGAATACTGGGAATTACTATTAGTTGAATGTTGCAAATTTGTCTTCGAAGATATTTGATACCGGTTTTTTAAATAAAAATATTGGCAACATTTAAATTATTTCCGGTTATACTAGAAATGAATGTCAATTTGCTTATTTTAAACAGTAGACCCTCTATATTTTTCATTTTCTGATAGCTCATATTATTCTATATAAATTTTGTTACGCCTTTCTTATACCTATCTATGACCGTTTTTAAGGAAAAACGAGTTCTAATGAATTTTGACGTTTTATTAACAACGGAATGAAAAGTAAATAAATGAGAACGTGTTTAAGTTACGAGATTGAAAGTTTCTAGTTATGTAGTCAGTATGTTGTACCACTGTACAAGGTTAAAAAATTGTAAAATTAATAATATAGGGAGTCAATTTTTAAGGAAGTATGATATAGTAAAATATTGTCTTTGACATGGTCATATTTGCAGCTACGAAATAATACACAGGTGGTTTTATCCACATTAACTATAAGTTATTGTCAAATATCCACTTATCGTTTGTGCAACATATTTCAGCAGTTGTAGCATATAAATTCTGCATCGAATGTGTATTAATAATGACATTATCATCAACGTACTCCATGAGGTGGTAATTATGACAATCATTCTTCAAGCATATGTGAGGAGCATCGTTTTAAAACGGCTTTTATCCGTAAAACGGGATGGAAATATAAAGTCTTAAAGTTTGGCAAAAGTGCTTTTCCACGATTTCCTTCATTTTGTAAAAAAAGAGTAAGGAAAAACATACAAACAAAATTTACACGATGCATAGTTTTTATACATATAATTCTGCGCAGAATTATGCACATAAATGACAAATTATTGTTAGGATAGTATAAGCTTTGAAATCTTTTTATTTACTAAATTTATAGACTTACGTTTAAGGATAGTATTCAATGCTCCCACTTAGAGAAATGAGGGTGTTACATGGGACTTTAATGTGACTTCTTCTTTGATGCCGCGTAAACCATAGAAAGTTTCGTAAGCGGTGTTTGATTATTTTATTGATATCTCATTAGTTTTGAAAGGAAAATGCTTTCCTATACTTATAAAAAGTAAAACGTATCCTTTTTTTTGCAATTAGAATATTTGGAATTAATGCTATATGATCGTTTTTCTAAGATTAGAAGCTATCGAAAACTTACGAAAAAAAAATATAGCACATATACTTAATTTTGCGTCTGAGTTGTGTTTCCATTTACGTTATAAAGTTCATCTATTTAGTTTCGGATGAATACTGCAGCATACTTCCCGACGTAATTATTTTATTGTAGAAAAAAAATTACAGTTACATCCGTTTGCATGCCAACTTCCCGTGTTCGCCATTAATTGGTTTAATTTGCCAGAGCAAATACCGTAATAGCGCCAGTTAATTTTAAACTACATACATACATAGTTTCAATTCTGTTTGTCCTCGGGACCTGTGGATGTTGGAAATTGCCACATGCACTGCCACATTTTTCGTTCCATTTACGCTCCAACGTTTGATTAAACGCTTGTCAATTTTATTATTCTTATTTGATATTAGATAGAAAGCTACTGGAGTTGTGATTTGTATAGATTGCATTTTATTTTGTATTGCCTTTGAACTGAAAGAGCGTAAAAATCAGGCAAAGATGACATTCAAAGTGGAAAATATTGCAGGAATCACAAAACTGAAGAGGAAGGTGAATCTATCTGCGAATAATAAATGAAATACTGCAAGCGACAACTACTTGTAATTGCCAATTCTTCTTTTGTTAAAAACTAATACATCAACAGTATAAGTTTGTATAGGTCACTCAATAGTTTCTTGATGATAAAATAAAAATAAAGAAGTAAAACTATTAAATTGCTTGCTTACTCGTAAACGAGGATTAATTTGGGGTCATGAAGTGGTGTAAGACTTAACAGCACTAACTTGTTTCGAAATCAAACAAAAAAACTAACGAGAAGGTATTTACATTGCAGGTTATTCTAGAATGCTGATCTAATGTGACTCTATGTAAGAAATACATATTAATGGTGGTTGAAAGCAAAGTCCACTCTCTCACAATAACTCGTTTAATAAAATATAAGCGACCGGTTTCGGAACAATTATCTCATCATCAGACCCACTGAAAGAATCCAAAATACACAGTTGTAGTACAAATAAGGTTGGCAAAAATAATGATATTGCCTTTCTATTAGTAAAGCACAAACAAGAAAATTAAAAAATAAAGATATTAAAATTCTAATCAATGAAAGAAAAATTTGACTTGTTTTTAATATGTTGTGTTTACAAGATTTTTAATTTACTGACTTCAATCATAATACATACAAGCAATCCAATAGTTGCTTAAAATTATATAGAGAGTGTTAGTAGAATTTATTTATTCATTTGACAATACTTCCTACTTTTAGATTAACTGTAAGTGCAATAGCTTTTATCAAGTTACAAATACAATAAAAAATAAGAGAAGAATTCATACAATTGGTTTCCCTCGACAACAGCAGATTACAGTCATTGATCAGAATTTTAATCATATCTTTATTTTTTAATTTTCTTGTTTGTGCTGTACCAGTAGAGAGACATATGTATTAGAATATATTGTTAACACATAGTTTAAAATTTATAAAATTAAAAAACGTAAATTTCATTCCTTTATAATAATTTAACTTGAACTACAATGTATTTATTTTTGCCAACTTACAGTCCCTGGCCAAATTACTTGAAACACTCAATATTTTGTAGTTTCTTCATAATAAAATATAAACTATACATGTGTTATATTTTTTATTTATAAAATATATTGTAAAAATATGTAACATACGTAAATATTAAATAAGTAATTAATATTTAGTCCGTAACCCATGATTTTCAATAACACCCTTAATTCTTCGGGGCATACTTTCAATGGAAGATATGATTGTCTCTTTTATATCTTCATCGTTCTCCCATACATCCTTTATATTCTTCATTAATATTTCCTTTGTAGCGTTTTCTCTTACATATACCTTACTTTTTAGTCGATTCCATACGTTCTCGATGGGATTGAGGTCCGGTGAATTTCCGGGCCAACGTAAAAAAGGTATGTGATTGTTTTCAAAGAATTTCTTAATCTTTTTTGCCACATGGCAAGGAGCATTACCTTGCATAAATATACGCCCTGTCGGTATGCGACGTCCTGGCTTAAAATGCGGTAATAACGTGTTCTTTAACACATTTATATACTGCTCTTGACGCATTGTACCTTCTACAAAATACAAAGGGCCGGGTCCGTCTCCACTAATCACTTCCCAAATCATTACCTGCGGAGGGCGTTTTACAGTTTGAAGAACCATGGACTCCGTGAGACGTTCGCCAGGTCGTCTACGAACAAATTGTGCTCGCTGCACTAACACACAGAGCGAGCATTCGTCACTAAAGAAAACCTGTTCAATAATGCAAACATTAATTCAGTAAAAATCATGTTGTTAAGTTATTCACCTTTTTCCAATTCTCGTCTGTGAAATGTCGATATTCTCTTGCAAAGTTGAGACGAGCAGATTTCATTTTTTCTGTTAAACGCGACTTTTTTACAGGTCTTCGGCCCATTAGGCGATTTTCGCGCAATCGGCGCGCGACAGTTCTGCTCGAAATCTCTATTCCTCTCTCTTGAATCATTTTAATTGTAGCAAATCTATTGCTCAAAGCCTGATGAACAATTTATTATATTTTCTAGCTAAACGCAATACAGAAGAAGGAGATACTTTCTGTAATTTTGCAATTTCTCGTTGTGAATGTTTATTTGATTGTAGAAGAGTTTGTATAGCGGCTTTTTGTTCACTTGTTAAATCCTTCCCGGGAATTTTCTATAAAAAAACCCAAATATTTCAATTTTTTTCAAATTCCAAATAATTCATTATTAAGAGAGAGATAGAATAACAATTTTACCATTGTAATAACGATATATCAACACAAAACACTTAACGATACTCCATAACTTAGCTTCTATACGGTTATGACGCTAAATGTAAGTTGATAACTGAAATATTTATATATACGTACTTTACTCTTCAAAATATCATTTTTCTGGTATTTTTATTTATTGATACATTAATCTAGTCCCCCTATAAACGATCGGATTCAAAGCAAAAGAATATCACTATAATAGGATGGGAATTTCCAGGTAAAAGGGTTGATTTATGACATGTTTCAAGTAATCGGGCCAGGGACTGTAATATCAACCTTATTTGTACTACAACTGTGTATTTTGGATTCTTTCAGCGGGCCTGATTATGGGATAGTTGTCCCGAAACCGGTCGCTCATATTTTATTAAACGAGTTATTGTGAGAGAGTGGACTTTGCTTTCAACCACCATTAATATTCTAGAAAGTTTATAACAATAATAGAATAGCGAAAATAAAAAAATACTAATATGCTGTACAGGCTGGGTCAAATTGGTCGTATCACATGGGTATACCTGTGAAGGAGCATAGACAAAAACAAAGTACATAGTCACGGGCTCGTTTTTCAAGGCAAATTAATTAGTCAAAACAGATTTTTAATATTTCGAGCGGTTCTCGAGTTATGAGCGAAAATGAAATTTTCATCAATTTCTGTTAATCGTTCTATCTTATTTATTTCTTAAATTAGAAAAAAATGTTATTAACATTTTTTGTAGATAACGTGACCTTATTTATTTTCCGTTGATATTTGTTTTATAACCATAAAGAGTTGCGAGATATAACACAAACTTGTGTTTTTTAAAATGGAAACAATAGTAGGCTATGGTTTAATTAAAAAGTTATTTTATCAATTTTCATTATATATATAGTTTTACATATTTATATTAAAAAATAATTGATATGTTTTCTTAAAGTATACTTAAAGTATTATACAGAAGAGATGACAAAAATCATAATACAATCATTTTGCCATATAAAGGTACCAACAAATCACATACAGCAATTGTTGGTATGCCATCAATGAATGAAAGAGAAATGTATAAGTAAAAGTCGCATCAACGTTTTATAATTGCAAGTAATAAAGCAACATTGGTTGCCTACAGTACAACAGCTGGAGAAACATGAAAATTATATAAGCCTAAAAAATATTCCACAAGCGTCGCTTCCAAGAAATAAAAAAGTTATTTATGCGCTTAAATTTAATGTGGGCGTTAGAAATTTAATTTCCTTGGAAATAAAACCATATTACCCGCTGCTTACAGAAAACGGTCCTCGGCGTTTCCTTCAGTACACAGTAACCGATTTCATTGTCTAATTTTACACATTATTTTCGTAATAAATTATATCAATTTGTTTACGTATTCATTACTGTGATATTATTTTACATTTTCAGCTTTTAAGTATTGCGATCGTGCCATTATGACTTCGTGTTCGAATAAATGCCATCGATAATGGAATTACTTTACGTTTGGCTACGTACTTAGCGATAATTTGCAAATCATAAGCTAATCATTGCTATTTGTGCTATATTGATTCTTAGGAGTTTTTTCTAGTTTTATTCCAGATATTGAAGCATGTTCAAGGAATTATGACCGATACTGATATAAATTTAAATTTAGGAATTACTGAATGGATTAAAATGAACTTCATTTTGAAATAAGACAGAATCGATTGGTACACCCACAGAAACGTTTACTTGTATTAAGACTGTCCGCCTCAATTCAAGACAATTACTGTGATTATTAACTTAATTCAAGAAAATCTTGCAGAAAATTTGAAGAAAGCGATTTTTAATATAAGTAAATGGCCATTATAACACAAAACAATATTTCCTTAAGGGTAGTAAATACTTTTCTTAATTCCAGAAAGCTTCTTTTATTATTTATATCCACATTATTAATTGCACTTACCTTGTTTAAAACAGTACGACATAGCTGTAGATGCAGTAAATTATTCTCATTGCTTTTGATTTTAAAAAGGCTAAGGAAGGGGTTATCTACAGAATAATACTCAAGCAAAAGTGAACTTAATGTAGAAAGAAAAAAGTGCCTAGAAATAATAACCAATATAATGCTAATAAATAGCTCATGGTATTGATGGAATCACTCCCGGCAAAAACAGTATGAGAAGAGAAAAGCACTGACTCTTTTCGCTTCTGCCCGCATTGCGGCGTGATTTTGCTGGGCCTTGGCCTCGTTTTCCTCCAGTTCCACCTCCTTGGTGAGGTCATACTGGGGTCTATCTGAAACATAAATCAGAATTAGTGGGGGGGGGCGTCTTCTTGTGGACTCCCGGGTAGTTGTCCCGACATAGGTGTGAGTCGACTTGCTTTCTTTTTGTGATGATCGTGGCCCTGTCGCGGAATTCCGACGGCAGTGCCGCGATGGTCTCGAAATGTAATAGTAGTCCACAGTCCTGTCGCGGAAATCCAACGGCAGTACTGTGGCCGGTAGGTACCTCTAAGTAGTTGTTGACTTACTTTTTACCTTACAGGAGTCTTAGAGCTTCTGCGACGGTTCTTCTTTTCTTATTTGGGTACGCTTCTTTCTCGACATTTGCGTTTTCAAGCGCCGGGTTGTTGCTCTCGAGGGCCTTCACGTAGAAGTTCCTGTTGAGCCTGCTGAGGAAATCCGTTAGATCCTCGACTTCGCCTATGGCTCGTATCGCGGCTAGGGATGTTCTTCTCGGGAGCTTGAATATTAATCGCAAGGAGCGATTTTGTATTCTCGTGAGGGATAGGATGTGGGAAGGTTAGCCAGGTTGGGCTAGCATAGGTTAAGATAGGGCGAGTATGCGACTTGTAAAGAAGCACTCCTATCTTGGGATTCAGGTTGGGACAGGCAAAGATAGGATATAGCTGCGCGAGTTTTCCTAGTGCTTTGTTTCGGGTCTTTTGGATGTGCTTACCGAATGTCAGTCTTCGGTCAAGGGTCACGCCCAGGTATTCTATCTCGTTACTCCACTGTACGCTCGCATTGGCCACGTTGATGTTTAACTCAGGCTGGCGCGGGGTCCCATAGAAAGCGATGGTTTGTGTCTTACGGGGGTTCATGGTGAGTTCGGCGCCGTCCAGGAAGTTTTTGATCCTGTCTAGTTGCGCTTGCGCAAGGTTGACAGCGATCTTGACGTTCCGGGATATTGCTACGATGGCAGTGTCGTCAGCGTAGATAGCGTTGAAAACTCTGCCATCCTTCTGCCCGCTTTGTTGTTTATCTCTCAGTTTATGCCACTAATCTTCAAAAACAGCACTGAAATATTTCCTGGCGCCATCTACTGCGAAGAGTAGTCTTCCCGTCCTAGATAGTAGCGGTAGAAATCAGAATACAGATGCCACACTTACCCATACAATGATATAATCTTTAACGTGTAACGTTTCATAAACATTTTCAAAAGACACCGGTTAATGTAATATCTTTTTCTTTTTATTACTATTTACTACGTGTACTAATTTAACTATAGTTTTTTTAAATATATAATAAACACTAATAAAAAAAGGGAGAAATAAACTTAAATATTAACTCATTAACTATGAAACTACATAAAATAATCCCTATGTAATTATATTATTAAAGAAATAATTTAATTATACTGTAACATATATATTAGGTCATTCACTTCCTTCTAATTTTGATTATTAACTTTAGGTTTCTTTCCATTATTGTAATTTTTCTTTTATTGGATATCCTTGTAGCTGACCTGATGATGATTTTTTTGAACACGAAATCAGTCGCCTAATTTCTCAATAAGATGATCTGGACCACTTTTTCATTCCTACTTTTAATATGAATATTTTCTTAACTTGAAACTAAATGATTTACTTAGAAGAAAAATTTTTTTGTCTTGGATTTTCTTGATTTTCTAACCTAAGAAAATATTTATTTAATACAAATAAAATTTCAAGAAAATCTATTTTCTTGATGCAAGAAGCCATTTCTCTGCGTGTTTACGTATTATAAATGTAAGTTATTAACCAGGGTGAGTAATGATTAGTGATAGCACTTCTTTTCATTGAACGATAGGATACGGCAAATAGTTACTATTAATGATTAATTTATTGTGTGGCGAGGAGTGTGCCGATACTTTAGTGTTTGCCATATTACCCCACAGTCCTTGCTATCATTATTATAATTAATGGAAAAGAGAGAGTTATTTGATATTGAAATTACTGAGATACAAAACAACCAATTTTATACTTATTGGGAGATCCCGGCACAAATCATCATCGCATAATTGTGTTCAGTGTGTCAGAAAATCATTAGATCTTTTGCTAAACGAAAGTTAAACGACATTTTTTGTACACAGTACACATAAGCCACTAAATTAAAAAATTCATAACAATTTTTCCACATTTCTCAATGAAGAAAATCTATTATATGTATTAGCTTGAAAACGAGTGGAATAGGCAAGGGCTATTCCAACGCAACCTTTTTAGGCCAGTTGTGGTTCCTCAATTGTGAATTAGTAGGTCTGCTGTAACGTTAGGCCTGTGTCCAATTAGAAATTGCTTGAACAAAACCCTCTGACATGGGGTATTTTTTTACCAATCTTAAGATTTCTTATCTTTTCATTATTTAATAGCTGCTTTACCGTTTATGCCATGCTTACAAGGAGCTTTTAGTTCACCTAGTTCGTCTCTTTCGATGTTTCTTCAGTAGCTCTCATGTCCTGATGTCCTGATACCACGGTCACTTTAGCTCAGTTAGCCATACCGTTAAGGGAGTTCATGCTGTCCCACACTAGTTTCGCTTTTGTTTGTGTGGAGACCAGTACCTTTAGCACTGCTTGACTGTCTGTGCTCGAATTGGAGACTTTTTTTGCAACAAGTTGGGCACCCAGGGGGTGAACCTAATTCGAGTATGCTGCATCCAATGGTGCTAACCGTTTTTAAAGCGCATTAAAGTTCTCCAATCATCAAATGGCAGAAAAATCCAATGTCATTCTAGATATAGGGACACGTTCATAAAAAATTCTAAGACAGTTTCTTTATCAGTAAAGCGTGACAAACGGTTGCACCCGCAGAGTTTGGTAATGCGGTAAACATTGAGGAGTTGGGCCGTTCGGTTATTTTTCGGATTCTCATTGTGTGTTTTCGAAAACATGGGACGAAAGCCTGGAATACCTCGTGCATCGCATGTGAAGAAATATATTCGTTGCAAATTTTGCGGTATAGAGTTGCTAGGTCGCACGACATTTGAACGTAGAAGTCATATTAAAAGTAAACGTCATGTATTGAATTTAAGAAACAATATTCCGTACTGGCAATTTTTGTATGACTTTATTTTTATGTTGAGCACGTGCAACATCCCACAACAGCTAGTAGATAATGAAAACTTTCGTCTTTCTTGGGATAAATATGTTCCATTATGGAAGCTACCAAAAAAAAGACAATTGCGGTACAATTTACCACATGTGCAAAGTACAGTAAAAGACTGTATAAAAGACGTGTTGAGAAATCAAAAAATCTAGCTCACTGTGGACAAAACTACTGATGCTCAGAAACACAGCGTGATTCATATTGTGGCGCGCCCTTTAAAACGTAATGGTCCAGCAGCTTCCTTGTTGTTAGCCAGTAAAAGGATTGAAAGAACTGATGCCGGAACCGTTGTAAACATAATAAAAAATATGTTAAGAGAATTTTGTTTTGTAGGAGCCCAAATCACCATGTTAGTTTCTGACGGAGCCGCAACAATGCTGAAAGCTGGTAGGATGTTAAAAGTATGCCTTCCGACTCTTCTTTATATAACATGCTTCATACATGCATGTCGTCTCGTAGTAGAAACAATTCGAAGGAAGTATCCTAGGGTGAATGATTTAATATCATCTACCAAAAAAGTGTTTGTGAAATCTCCCAAACATATTCGCGTATTCAAGCAATTGTATCCGTAAATTCAGTATCATTGCAATTGCAGTATCTTACTATCGCAAATATTATTCTCAAGTGAAAGATGTCGTTTTCAAACTTAGTTCTTCTAATTCTCAAGCGGTTCGCGAGAGTCAGCAACTTTTTTTCCGATTCGGACGTTCAAAAAGAAATAGATGACATTTCCATAAACTATTCTGTAGTGATACAAACTATTTCGCAGTTAGAAAATACTCACTTATCTATACAAGACTCGTTAAATAACATCAACAATTTAGCAGTCGCTCTAGAAAGCTTGACGGATCCTATAGGACTAGATGTCGCGCAAAAATTTCGTGCAGTTTTAAATAAAAATTCGGATTTAGAAAAGGTTCGATCCATATCTGGAATTCAAGACTGCACAGAAGAGATACAGGAGTATTTGAATTTCGCAAATCTTACTTCATTAGATGCTGAACGATCATTTGCAAAGTATACGAGAACGTTTTTAGACCGTCGTCGAGGCCTGACTGAATCGACAATGGAAGCATTGCTTATGTTGCAATACTACGCGGCGTACCATGGCAGTCGCACATTACCGCAGTGGTCATCGATACGTCAATAAAAGGTAACAATCTATTATTTTTTTATTAATACTGGGTCTACTTCTGCGCGGTACGCCCCGGACGGTTCGACTAGTTTCTCGAACATTATAATTAGTACACGCACATCGATCAACCGATAATAACCGAACGTCCACACGATTCCTTGTATGTACATAGTAAACATAGCTCCTTTCACAGCGCCTCTGCGGGTGTAACCGTTTGTCACGCTTTATTTATCAGATTCTACAAAAATACATACGATGTTTCATTAAGAAAATTGAAATGACATAAATCAGATATGGCAACGACTTCGATTGCCATCTTTTAGACGTTGATATAAACAAATTTTCGATGTGTTACCGAAACCTCCAGAAAATACTCAATCGATGAAAGTATTTTAAAAATATTCAACATGACGACCCCTAAACATGATTTCATTGACACGAAAGTTTAAAAAAACGTTTAAATAGAAACGAAACAAGAAATAAAAATAAAGAGAGGATAAAATAGTTTGAAAAAGTTGACAAAAAATCATCGAAACGTAGCAATGAAATAAGTGTAGGAAACACATTTTTTCTTTTTCCTCTCCTGTTAACGACCTAAAACCCAAAAGAAAACTTTATAATTATGTAATTAAACCAAGATCAAGAACAAAAAGCAAAATTTATTTATTTAGAAATATTTCATAATTTTAATGTTATTTAATACTTTTCTACAACTGCAGTAATTGGGGGTACGACCGTAGGTGTTAAAAAGTATAGGAAATTTAATCAACAGAGATCGGTTTTGCTACAATATGTTTAGTTTAAATGCTGCTATACATTAGATTGATGGTATTGATGGTTGTTGACGTCGACGAGGCGGATATGACCAACATCCAAATATCCAAATATAAGATGGTAAACATGTTTTTCGTCCAATGAATCTTGTTTGTATACCTAATTTCGAAAAAGGCCATGTTACTCGAATATTTTAGATCCTCTAGGAAAACCTTTGTGTTTCACCGCAATAGCCGTTGGCTGGACACACAATAGTTTTAAATGCAGAAAGAGATAAAAGCTGAATTTGAAGAAGCAACAAGTACGAATAACATTTTATTAAAAAAAAAAGCTAAAACATGCCTTATAAATACAATTTTTCAAAAAGCAAAACTTAATTACCTTACGATCATGAATTAGAAAAATTCCTGTACAAATGCACTCTCATATTTCAATGAATGATAAGAAATAATTAATTAGAATGTAACAGTTGGTTTGTAGTAGATAGAAAGGAAGCTGACGTCCAGCCTGTCTCACAAGACTGGTGATTATGTTATTAAAAAACCACACCGAACCGGCATCCTAAATGTACGTTAAGGTTCACTTAAGAAGTGCGTGAGACAATTTAAACCACGTGATGGACGGACATGCTAAAGTATCACGTGTTGTGCCTTGTTCCCAGACGAATGACACACATTCATCTTCCTGTCGTAAGTGACTCAGAAATGGTGAGTTTGACTTAAGTGGTCGCCGTCTACCATATCTAAACAACAATTAAGGAATTTTAGGATTGTTATACGACTTCTAGTGTTAGGAAATGATTCCTATATTGAGGCTTGCTAGAGCAAAAGAATTTGTTGAACAATATTGGGAAGTCGTGAATAGTAACCGTTCAATTGGAATCGGAATTGCGCATCAGTGTTATTTTTAGAAATAGAAAGTAATACGACATTTAACATGCATGACACCCCTGTATCTTTGTTATTTGTAAGCCGATTGACTCAACATTTTTATGAGGTATAGCACCCTTAGTGAAATTTTTCTATAATTAGAAAATGTACAGAATCCTCAATATATATCCGGACTTACATAAGGTCACGGCGCATCTACTTTTCTCTGTCTGAATCTATCGCATACCCCGTCCCGTGCTTGCACTTAGTTTAGAGCCGACGATGGTCCCGTGCGCTCGAATAAACACTTCAGACTGGGGATGCATGCAAACACCCTTTTTTTACTTGCTTGTAAAACAGAATATACTGTTGCTATTTCTTACCGAGCGCTTACTAGAAATTGCGGTATCTACGCACGTTGTATACATGCAGATAAGCATAATAAGGCGGCGATTCTCGAATATTGAAATGGACCCAGTAATGAAATTTTAAAATACATAATCAGATTGATTCTTCCATATTAATACACATAAAATGTAGAGCCTATGATTTGTATGTCGTAAATCAGATTAGAACTAGATTCCAATAATTACTTTAATTTGAAAGCTAATATAAAAATAAAGCTTTTAAAGTTATTTTTGAATTATTGCAAATTAGTAAACATTCGCGGGACGTGTGATAAAGAAATAAGTTATGCAAATAAATTTAAACCAAAAAATTATTTCACGTTGTTATAAAAAGTGACGGACTGTGAACCAAATCAAAAAAGATTTAAAGTTAATAAATACGATTCTATAGGCCGTATACTGTAATATGCGCTGCCTTAATAACGAACGAAATGTATTATGAGTAAAGTAGCGTTCACATAGGGCATCGTGGGGGTAAGGTAGGAATTAGGAATGTTCGCGCAATGCAATTAAATACGACCGTTCACACAGCGGTGTAAGGCAGAATTATTAATTGGTGTACAGCGAAACTATACACACGTTAAATTATGGGCATTATAGCGCTACCACGGCGTTGTATTAATACAACCGACCAATCACAGTGCAGGGTGAGGTTCCTGTCAATTTGTATGCATACTCGTGCATACTTTTGAGGTTATGACAAAACAACACATAGATACAAGTGGATTCCGAAACTAGAATGGTCGCAGAAGCTCATCAAGAAGATTTAAAAATATTTGATGTAACTATACATATTTATATAACAATAATGCGGCTACAAGTGATATGGCATTGGAAATCAGAAAAACCTGGGCTCAAATTCACCTAGAAAATATAAGCTCAAAAAAATCCATGTTTTTCAATAAAGCGCTTCATTGCACATATATTTATAATAACTGCCGCTGTAATTAACTATACATGATGTAACAAAGGATAAAGGCTGGAATTTAGTGGTCCTTAATCTGAATTTAAAGTGATTTTTTTTTATATTTCCATGTCTTCATAACAATTATATTGAACCACGCTCGTAACGTTTTAAATTAATTTTATATTATCAATATTGTGGTTATTTTCAAACATATGTAGAACAACACTAGAGTTATCAAACTTTCTGAATTTGAGATGAGCAAAATGTTCTTTGTACCTAACTCTGATTGATGTTACTTCTCTTATTATTAGTTGCCTCTTGCATTTCAACAAAATGCAAATAATTCACTGCACACACGATTTACTTGCAGTTATTTTCTTATTTTGTACAGAAAAGTATTTCAACAGTTTATTAAACGAATATGAACATTTTTATTAAACATTATTTCCTTCTTTTGTAACGCGTTTTTTATTTCATTCATATTTCAAACAAAAACGTTGACATTGGCGCTCAAAGAATTGCTTTAAACGTAGGACATTTTTATGCATATCTATTGTAGAAATCAAATTTTCAGTTTCCAAAGAATTACAGAACTTGCTTTTTCAAAAATCATGTTCATACCAATAATACTTATTTTGAAAACGAATGCGGAAGAAAATTTCACGTATACTTTACAAAAGAATGCGCTTAGATAAGTAATTGTATTAAGTTTAGAGTAGAACTCAATATGAGGAAGCTAATGAAGCCATGCGTGATCACATATTACCTTCCACTTTTCTTTTCTTGCTCATAATAAATTTCGTTCGTTATAAAGCCATCGCACATTACAGTATGTTGTTTACTAAACGTTATTATTGCCTTCAAGTTTTCTTCATTTCGTTCATAGTTTGCTGGTTTTTGTAATAACCTAGAAGACGCTAAATTATTTTTTGTTTTAAATTTATTAGCACTACTTCTTTCTGTCTTTATCACATTTACGGCGATTTTTTACCAATTCGCTATAATTCTAAAAATACTTTAAAATCATTGTTTTTGTATGAGTTTTCAAATTAATGTAATTAGTGGAATTTAGGTCTAATCTGATTTACAATAGACACATCATAGGCTCTACATTTTATGTGTATTAATATGGAAGAATCAATCTGAATATGTGTTTTAAAATTTCAATACTCGCTCCACATCAAAATGCGAGAATCCCGTAAGCAATCGGTAAGAAAAGGCAGCAGCATATTCTCTTTCACAAGTAGGTTGTTAAAGAGGGTAGGTATCACTGCATCCATCATCGATTCGGGTTGTTTATTCGAGCGTTCGAGACCGTCTCTCGCTGCGAAGTAAGTACAAATACGGGAAAGGGTATGCAATAGATTCAAACAGAGAAAGGTAGCCTGCGCAGAACTCACTTTGTCCTGTTATTTGTTGTTAGTTGTATACATACTATTAACCATTAGCCTACTACGGTAAAAAATTAGATGCAAAAAATCGTAAAAGCATAGTAGGCATTATTTGATCGTAAAAGCAGTTGTGAAAATCACATTTTCGTTATACAATTTTGAGTAGCAATTGTTTTATGCAATACTAAAGTAGAGTAAAATTATTTCTATTTTACTTTTTATTTTATACAGTGTTTCTGTCTAAAATCTATTATCGAAGCTGCTCGAACACATGTTTATTTAATACGATTACAAAGATTAACTTTTTATTCAAAGTGTCAGTACAGTACTTTAAAAAACTAGAATATTGAAATTATTTGAGTAGCTGTCTGTCTAATACAGTATTAAAGTTGGAATAAAATTGTCGTTTTACTTTTTATTTTAGACCGTAATTCATTGTTCTTATATAATAATTCACATATCAATATACAAAGCTAGATATTTCCAATTTCCACCAAACTGCCTTGTTGTCTAATGCACTTTACAATCCGCTTTCTGTTATTTGAGACAGTATTTTGCAGTTGTTGGAGTTACTTCCGCGCATGCTTGTCCAATACAATTACAAAGATCTTCTCAATTTTGCACATTACCTTGATACACTTTTTGATTTAGGACTCTCCATAAAAAAAAAATCCACGGGAGTTATTTCAGGCGATTTAGAGGGCCATAATATTAAGGGGCTATTACCATTTCCACCTCAGTGGAAACATTTCATTCAACCAATCGCGAACAACTCTGGCATTATGAATTGGCGCTCCATCTAGTTGCAGGTATATATCTTTTCTTACTGCTAATGGTAACTTATCAAGTGTGTCTTGAAAATCAGTATTAAGAAAATTGAGAAACCGTTGTGTAGTAAAATTATCACGCAAAAGAAATTCTGTCACTCAAGATTCCGCACCAGACGTTGACTTTCTGGGAATACTGACTCTTACAATTTATAATGATATTGGGTTTTTCAGATGTCCACCATCTAAAGTTTTGTGATGAAATGACACCATTAGTTGTAAAAGTGGCTTCATCTGTAAACATATCATATATTTTTTTTTAATTCTTGTTGTTTAAAACATGTGGCAAACAACACTAAGTATCGGCACACTCCGCACCACACAAATTATTAATTAATTCGGAACAGCCGTTTCGAGGACTTTTGGGTCCTCATTATTAACCGGCTTACCGAATGAATGTGAGAGGAAAAATTGTAGTTCTACCTTGCTTGTTTATTCCTATTTTCGAGGAAAAAATATGTAGAAGAAACCACTTTTGCCGTTTAACACTAAACATGTTAAATATACGGAACGGGACGGTCCCTTGTTATTGTCTGACATGTAGCTGTTCATCCTCATAAAAAATAGAGCAAGACAACGGTACCTTCTCGTCAGAGTGGTTTCTTCCGTATATACATTCCAAATCTAAGATATGCAAGATGTACGGGATAAAACGAAAGAGTCTTTTGTTTATGTAGCAACATTTATAAACATAATAACAATGCTCAACGTATCCCTAATCTGTGTTTGAAATGCGAAACTTCATTGTTCTTTAGCTGACTGGTTGTAAATCACATTTTCCACCTAATCACTTCTATTTACTTGTATATTTAGATAAATGATTGTCTAACATTAGTGAAAAACATTTAAATGGTTCAAAAAATGAATAACTGCGTTAGTTTTTGTTTTTATTCAATTGCCTTGGATATCGATTACTTATCTATTTTATTTAGCCGTTTATCTATTCGTACCTTGTTTTGACATTCCTTATCGAACGAAAGTTATGAAATGTACCCTATTTCAATCCAACATCATGTCTGGAGCTTTCCCCTTGAAAACAAGCTATAAATCTCTCTGCCATTTGAAACGTCAAATATATTTTTCGTATAGGTTACTATTTTTTTCTACTTTTCTGTTTTTTTCTTCTGGCTGACCTGTTACGTATAACCCCTCAAAACTTCCACTCTATTTTCTTTTTCATTAACTGGGAGAATTGGGTTCTATTAAGCGTATGTCAATTAAATTAAGATTCTGTACAGGTTTTCCAGGAAATTCGTAATTTCTCCCGAGATTACTTGGAAGATTCAGCTTTTTCTCTATATTTATAGGTGTACATGTAAACATTAAATCTAGAGCATGGCCATTTATTTTTCCGATTAGCAAGACACATTTTGAAGCAAATCAAGAATTAAGTATTATATTAAGTTAATCTTGTGTACACAGTGTCAAGATATCTTGCTAGTAATGATGTAATGCAAAAGTGGAAAATTTCGATATAAAACTTGGATTCAATTTGTAAAAAAACGTGGTACCGTCAATTGAGAGGAAATCATTCGGCTGGAGTGAAGTCGAAGAAACCGGATTTTTCACATTTTTAATGCACATGTCAACAACGTATAAAAATCAACTGTTTTCTATTTACAACAGTATAGCCGCCTAACGAACAATTGTGATCCAGGAAGTGCAAGAACAGTAAGTTTTCCATAAATTATTATACATTTTTTAATTCGTACAATATGTGAAATCAATAATTTGCACAGCTGAATCTATGACTGTTTTTCAGTTATCTGAAAAAATCGTAATTTTCTGATCGATTTTACCCGTTACCACCGTAACTAAAAAGCCTCACAGCTGTTCGATGACGTCACGCTGTTTAGGCGATGTATCGCCATGCACGATATTAGCCTAAGCAATAAAAGAATCGTTTTTTTTTTTTTTTTTAATTTTGAAAGGTTTCCGGCTTAAAGAGGATGTCAGTCGTCAACTGAGCCCTTCTTTGCATCCCATTCGATTTTATTTTGGAAAAAACGGACTTTCAAAGCAAAAACCCAATACATAACCGAGCACCGTTTTCGTGAAAGATGTATTTGTGGTGGATATTTAATCGACTAATTTTATTATTTGTAATTGTACATGTATTTGGACGAAACTAAGGTTGAAATGATACAGTAATTGCAATTTAATTCGAAATTTTGTTCAATTTCACGAGAATATTTACAGACATGGTATCTAACCAGGGTCTTAAATTTGCTATTATGCGGTGTTTTACCTAATCTATCTTTCCTATTATGTGGTGTTTTACATAATCTATCATTACTTTTCCCACAATCATTTTTAAGTAGGGTATTTGTAGAACAATTTATTATAATTGTTGCAATACGTTCACTGCTGTGAATATGACATTAACATATATCAGTATCCAAAATGGCTATATAATTTAAAATATATTGTATTAAAACAGAACGTTTACTACATATATTTAAAAACATCTCTTCGTGTTCAAGAATAGTTTTGTTAAATATAACGTAAGAATATAAAACTATTTGAACAATAAAATTTTCACGTTTTTTGTCAAATACGTGAGTTGGAATAGCATCTTTTTTGAGCCTAGGATTTTTTAAACTTACACTTATAGTTTCACCGGTCCTTGAATCTGTAGCTGTTGAAGAATAAATAATATCTTCCTTTATTTTATTTATTTTAATTTTATTTACAAAGTGTAACTCACAATCAAAGCAACCTACACCATCTTAGGTTAGGTTATCTCGTTTTTATAACACTAGAAAATCACTGCAGATATCACCAATAAAGTACGGAAATATCACTACACAGTATTTTTTAAAATAAAACCAGTATAATTGGGATAAATCAATTTAAAACGCAGAGATGGTCACATTGTGTAAACACGTTTGTATGGCCTAAATATAAATACGTCACAGCCTGCTGACGTCAAAGCTGTTTAGTGTTGTTTTGGCAGTAGTAACGCTTTACCCCAGTTGACGGTATTTAAAGGGTTAAAAAGCTATAGTTTTAAAACTGCTACATTATCTATGACAGTTCGTAATTTAGGCCGCATTGCAAAACAATGTTAGTGTTAAGCAACGTTCACATAGGGTAGTGCGAAAATTACCTTCTTGCGTTTGTTTTTGAATTTGTATGTCATGATTACCGCAGAAACTGCTAATAAACATACAATGTAACATTTCTGTGCAATTCCGTCCATTACAAAAGTAATTGTTAATATCGGAAGATAAATTTAGGTTAGATTATGACAAAGCAAGTCGTAGGTCACAGTTGTCAAATTCTTACACTAATTTCGCGCTACTCTATGTGAACGCAGCCTTAGTGCTAAATATTTTAGAGTTAAAAATGTAATGTAGATTTTATTCTAGCATTTACTCTAATGATTGAATTACTCTGATTTGAATTCATAAGTGAAACACCCTTATCGCAACTCTTCACTAACATTGGGCGCACGTTTTGATAGCTACGCATCATTTTCAGCAGTAAAACTGAACATTTTTCCCTAAAATGCTTGATGCATTTTTTGTCTACTGCAGAGCCCCGATAACTACTTATATAAACAACTATGGTCGTAATTTGTGTAATGTAAAAGATGAAAAAATGTTGATTCTGCAGGTTTTCTGGATTCAATTTACTGTAACGTAGTTTTTTAAAACGCGCGTGAATAAGTAAAGAGACTTTTGTTGAAATGGCACTCTACGTCTAGGCAAATAAAATGATACAAAAGGGAAATAGTATAACAATCACTGAATAGTATATGTACAATTAATTTTTAGTTTTTCAGAGTCACCTTGAGTACTGCTTACACGCCAAGTTATCATGATTATCAAGAAGCAAGTTATTTACCTAAATAACTTGCTTTCTTGCGTAGTGTACATCGCAAACTTGTGAGACAATGTTTGTTACAATTGTATTTTTCTATGATTTGCCTTATTTTGTGTTACATGAAGTGGTGAGTAACAGTAATGTAATTATGATCTATTAGCTACGGTTATCATTTACAAGTGGTGACGGTCCGACGGGGTATAAACATTTTGAAGCTTGTCATAACCTTATCGGGAGTTTTTAGTGTATTAACGGTGTGTAAATCTGAGGCGTAGTTAATTATCCGCCATCATGCAATTGGCGATTTGCAATTGTACTGAACCCATTAGAAAAATCTGTCACTTGACCCTGTTGGGTCTCGAACACACAGCGCTATCTCTGGCACATGAGCAGGCACTCTTACCACTGGACCGCCGAATCGCTAAAGTTCGCCTTCCTTTTTTACTTATTCTATGCCAATTTGTTGATTAATGGATAAAATAATTTTTTTACATAGATATGCATGGTTGAAATATGAATAAAATATCGTACATGTTTGAGCCTATCACGAAAAGTAACGATTTTACGTTTCCGTTATGTGGTCACGATAAATATACTAAAATCTACGTAAGTGCACAGTGTAACCTATAGGTTAAAGGCGTGGAAGGTATAAACGTTTGTCTAGACGTAGCCTCCTACAGTTTTGGCAAGGTTTCGACAACTTCCGTCAAGTTTTGAATTGAATGCCAAGTATTTCGTGATAATTTAAAAGTTTATGTATATCCAGGAATGCACCACGCAAATAAAGAAGATAATTTCAATTCTACACCTCGAGGCAAGACAGAAATGGTGGCAAGACAGAAATGGTTTTCATATTTTTTTAAATTAATTAGTACAAATGAAGCGGTTTATATGAATAGGAAAAGCCGGAAACTGGTTGACGGTATAAAACTCGTTTATGGGAGACTTGGAACTGTGGAAAACTGAAATGATCTAGCTATGCAACTTCGTATATTTTTTTATATTTTAATACATTAATTACCCATATACTTTCTATTCACATACTTTTTGTGTAAGGATGTAAATTTGTGTTTTACTTTGTGGAAATATTTTAATATCATTCATATGAAACAAGATATTTACGATAACATACGAAGGTGTTATCGTTACGATGTTAAAACACCATAATAATGTAAAATAGTATTCATATAGACCATGAGAAATGTAAGAAGGTATCAAACTCTCACAATAACGATAAGACTACGAATGTTTTCTGTTTCTTTGAAAAACGCTGGCTATTATTTCATTAAACAAAAGCAATTACAAATTACAATAATATTTAATAAGTCTGAGAGAGTTTAATCATTTTAAAGTGATGCTAAGGATAAAGGAGATGAAAAAATCGTTCCGTTGTGTATTTTAGATATATGCATTATTAGATGGAGGGCTGATAGGGTTCCTAACAACATTAATAAAATTTTTCAGCAGATGGATTGTAATCTTTGATATTAAATAAATTTATTTTATTAAAAGCTATATTCCTTAAATGTATTTTATACTTTTGAACTTTGCGGCTCTATACTTGAAACCTTATAGAACTATATTATAATATTACGGCATAAAAACATTTTTCATGTTGTGTTTTTTGCAAACAGGCTATTTTTTCAACTCGTCCTTATGTCAACGAAAACAGTAATTTATAATTCAAAAAACTTTTATTCAAAAACTTGCCTAAGAACAAAACAAGGTTAACGAGGAATAAAAACATTTTCTCTCAATTTTTTTAATTTAGAAATTAAACATTAATTTAATCCCGGAGCTGGAGCTGTAGCTGTAGAAATCTTCCTATGATTCGTTTTCAGAAGCAGAAGACATCATAATAAAGACCAATAAGCACCACATTTAATTTCACCCCAACCTTAAGAGATCCATCTTTCGATTAATGAATGAAGTTTTAGAGTAGCTGATGCAGAATGTTTGATAGAACAGGTTTCCATAAAAAGGCAAATTTTATACAAATTGTTGCTTGGAATAAGTCAGAATTAGAAACTAATCCGCAACAGTAACAGTAACAGTTGCTGCTGCTGTAGCATCAGTAGTAAAATAAAGGTTATATATAAAGTAGAGTCCGTTCAGAATGAGAACCTGACATTACGTCACTAATTTCTACGCGGCGGCAAATCGAGAGAACACTTCATTAACCCAGTATTTACTAAAACTATAGAACAGAAAATGTATAATATACGAAAATTAAAACCATTAATAAAAAATATATTACGAAGACAATTACATCTACAAAAACGGCAATCTGATGGCAATTTGAGTAAGACCAGGTTTGTGCGCATGCGACGTAATGTCACGTACCCATTCCTGTACATCCTAGTCTGACACAGCTTCACCAATTTTCCCAAACATGTCTTTGATTTCAGCTAGTTCATTAGTTTAAATTTTATTAGATGGAAGGAATGTGCTAAAAGGTAAATCATCTTCATCATTATAGTCTTCTTCAGTCTGGTTATCGTTCATAGCTAAATCGACATCTTTTTGTTCAGTAGTTAAGTTAGGGCAAATATTTTTCCAGGAGTTTCTCAACAGCTCAGTTTTTACTCTTTGTCAGGCTTCGTCGAGCAAAAATACCATGTCTTTTAAATTTATTGCCTTTAAGATTTGTGCAATGTCATCATTAGATTCAACAATTTGTGAGAGAAGTTTCTTGCGATAATTAAGTTTAATAGCCTGAATCACATGTTGGTCCATGGGCTGCAGAATCGGTGCACAATTTGGTGGAAGGTACATGACAGAAATTTGTTTATCATCACGCATTAATTCTAAAGCATCCAGATGGCCAGGAGCATTATCCAAAAGTAACACAGCTTTCCTAGGTAATCCCAATTCTTCCATTTTGTTTCCTAGCGACGGCACAAAGTGCAAATAGAACCAGATAAAACCAGATATGAATAAAAACAGATCCTTTGTCACCCAAGCTTTTTTTGCTCCCTTATAAATAACTGGTAACTGGCAGTTACGAAAAGCACGTGGCGTTTTTGACTTTCCCAAAACAAATAACGGTAGTTTGTGACTTCCTGATGCGTTTGCACATGGCATGAAAGTTATCCTTTCTTTACTTAATCTTCTTCCGGGTGCCGATGCTTCAGATTTATTAACCAACGTTTTTATGGGGAACACCCTCCAAAAAAGCCCACTCTCATCCGCGTTGTAAATTTGATCAGAAGTTAGGCCTAATCTCTCAATTGTTTTTAAGAATTTTAATTTAAAGGGTTCTACTACACTAAAATCACTAGACAGCTTTTCTCCCAAGACGGCGAATTCTATATCTCTTTTTGAACTTCTGCAACCACCCACAACTGGCGTTAAAGTCCTCCTCACATAGCATGTTTCCAGAAATCGAGGTACCTTTAGCACGCTGTTGTAAAAACCAGGTATACAATTTCCATATTAGGATGTTCACATGATTTCAGAGTTTTTCTCCCTCCGGGTCTGTTTTCAGAAGTAGAAGCGACAAAATTAAAAATTTTCTCTTTATGTTTCTTAATATCCGTAATAGTAAATTTTCCGATGTTATAAATTTTAGACAATTGAGGTGCCGATTCACCTCCATCTAATTTATTTAGAATTTCTATTTTTTGTAATAGGGTTAACGTGTGGTGTTTTCTTTTTTGCGACATGTTTGCACGGTAGTGATATTCCAACTAAGAACGATACTTTCGGCTCACAAAAGGGATTTCCCCGAAATGGCCGGGGAATTACCCACATAAAGCTAACCACGCGTTGTTTCTAGCGGTACTTTTATTTTGTCAGACGTCTCTACAATTCGAACGGCGTTCGTTAAACCGTACTTTGTTCGAATTATTGAGCCTTGTTCGGACCATGGATTACTTCGGATTACTGAATGTTCGAATTAAGGTGAGTTCGGATTGAAGAGTGTGCACTTAAACTCTAGCTTTATGGTTCTCAGCTCTCGAGATGTTAATTACAGAAAATATTGGCAGATAATTCTTTAATACAAAAGTAATATATATTTCTACAGTGTTCGCAACAAAATAGTTAATTTCCAAATAATTTATAGGATGTGCTTATTATATTATTTATCGAGAAATGTCACATCATCAACATAAGGAGAATCCCAAATATATACACGTATACGTTATAGTTAAAACTGGGAAGCCGTAATATTTGATAACCTTGGCATATTACATGGAATCCGTCTTTGATAATAAGTACCAATCGTTGACATAATTGTTTATTAAGATTACAGAGAGCATTCTTGAAACAATAAAAATTCAATAAATAACAATACACTAGCTATACATTTAAAAATAATAATCGTTTTACCTTAGCTGAACTTAATCTGCTTCTTCTATCTGATAAGACTTGACCAGTTTTTAAAAGATATTCATTACAGTTCTATCGACTATGAATCATCCGGCATCGGCGTGCCGTAGTCATTCAGCTTTGGCATGCATATGCATTAAAGGTTGAGATATTCCTATCAGTCACTACAGGCACTACAGGACTACTTGCATGGTCGTTTGTCCGACCTTCGACGTAAAACCCGCGCCAGCAAAATATGAATTTGCGTGTTAGATATATCATACGTGGAACATGTGGCTGTATTTTATTTTATAAAATGAAAGTAATAAAATGTAAGTATGTACGTTATGGGCATGATTTATTCACATTAATTTTATTAACACATATTCTAAATGTTCTTGTCCGAAATGGATTTGTTTATCAGTCAGAACATCCTTAAATATAGAGAAACTTTTCTAGCATCACAATTAGTGAGAGATCCATTCGAAAAGGAGGCATAAGATTAGGCTATCCACCATTTCTATTATATGCAATATCTTCGTTACAAGAAGTTTTTAGTATATTTAGAATAGGACGAAGAGCAAAAACTAGGTTAAACTTTTATTCAAAAAAATATCAAAATTACTGGATATATTCTTCAGTTTGTTTAGACTGCTTTTTATTTTTTGTATTTTGCAATATTTACTTCTTTAGCCACATCTCCAAAATATTCATTGATAAAATTGAAATTAGTCCGTGGAGATGGATTCTGCAAAACGGTTTTACATTTCTCTATACATTATGTAACCTCACTTAAACTCTCTACGATATTTCCAACTTTCTTCACATTATTAGAATAAAATAAACGTTGTACAAACTCAACGTTCAGAAACCATACTTACTATAAGTTGTGGTTTTGTTGATATATCTGGATGTAAAACACCAATAACAACGTTAACTTCTACCTAATGTTTGTTGTTCACTGTTATGTCTGAACTGATTCCAACATATTTTTTCCTACATTTATTTTATTATTTAATCTTATGTCCTTTGTACCGTTAGGTGTCAGACTACATATATTTACAATACAATGCATTATAGTTTCATTTCTTTACCAATTGTTCTATATTATCGTATGTTAGGGTCTAGGTGCAGTCCCTGTGATGTGTCTTCTCTTCTTGGTACCTCCTTTATTCTTCTTTTCCATAGATTTCTATCTTGTGCTGTTCTTTTAACTTCGGTCCAACTTATTCCCCTTTTTTCTGCAGCGTTACGGACTTGTTCCTCCCATTTCTTCCTTGGACGCCCTACTTTATTTTTCCCTTGCACTCTTGCCTCAAAGATTCTCTTTGCTATCCTCCCGTCTCCCACTCTGTGTATGTGCTCTAACCAGCTCAGTTGTCTTTCTTCGATAACTGTTTCTATTGAGGCTATGTTTAATTGGCTTCTAATTGTTGTATTTCTTATTTTGTCTCTTCTGGTTTTATTTTCGATTCTTCTCAGAAACCTCATCTCCATAGCTCCGATTTTGCTTTTGTTCTTATCAGTAATCGACCACGATTCGCTGCCAGAGATAAGGGATGGCCTCACAACTTTTTTAGAGACCTCCGTTTATTTCCTTTGGCATTTCCTTCCTCCCGAAAAAGGTGTGTTATATAATTTTCCCTCCTTTCCTATTCTTTCATTTATCTCCTCGTTTACAGTTCCTTTCTCATCTATAATCGTTCCCAGGTAGTTAAAACTCTTTACTTGTTTCAGTATTTTCCCCCCAATATTGATATTGTGTTTCCTTTCTCTATCTGCTATTATCATTGTATTCGTCTTCTCTAGAATTGTCTCCATGTTTGCCGCAGTGTTCGAGTACATCATCTAGTAATTAATGTAGAGACTGAAAAGAGAAAAAGAAATAAATAAGTAACAACTTCCTAAAAATGTTAGTGAAGTCATGAAGTATTTCACTTTATATAGCATTTTGCTAATGTCTTGACCAGGAATTTCCAACCTCTTTTCTTGTATCAGCCCTTTTTAAAAGAATGGTTTTCTTCATAGACCCCCATACATTTTCCCTGTAATAAAGAGCATACAACATAATGTAATACAAATAACTGCACATAAATAACTTAAAGATAACAACTACATTAAGAAGATGAGCAACAATTAAAAAAAAAATGGTTTATTAGATTTACGTTTTATTACTTTTTGTACTATTATCTTTTTTCATTTTACAAATATAAACAAGTTTTGAAAGACAAAATCACAGGTTGTAATCGTACAAAACTTTGATTTAATTAATGAGATGGCTGCGCTTGATGTATTGATACAATTTTTTTGATATTTGGCCTAAAATTGCCTAACATAATTCTTATATTACCTTATTCAAAAACATTCAACTTGTTTTTTGTTTTTCGTAATAAGTTATTGACTTGGCTAAAGCCGATCAATCGCCCATGCATATTCAGCTATCGACTCCTAATCGAGCCGTTGACTATCATTGACCCCCTTTACTGTTTCATCGACTCCCAAGGGGTCGCACCCGACCCCGTTAGGAACCCCTGGTCAGGATAAAAGAACAAAAATACTGAAATGTGTTTTCTCAGGGATTTTTGTTAAAAATTTGGAATTTTGCAACTTAATTAAATTTTTAACTCGTTTGTGGGATTCGGAAGTATTGTGTGATACTCTTTCGGCAATTATTATGAATTTTTGAAATTAATGAATGGAAATTAACGCATGTTAAAATTGAAAAATGAAAACTAACCTTGATTTTAAGAAGATGCCATATAAAAACGATGTTCCTTATGACATTTTCACCGAGTGACCAGGCTACCCGTGGAGAACCAGTTGTCAGGATCCCCGAGTGGGGGATCGCACCTAAACCTCCAGCAGAGTGAACCTAATCGGCTTAGAAGTGTCAAGGGAACCTAAAGGCCGTTGGCCTGGCTTTAGTATGAGGTGTGGATCACAGTATGACATTTACTGCAAATCTGCCTATTCAAACCTCCAATCTTTATTCTTCTTTTAATAAACTGTTTTCCTCAATAACGTGCTTGTTTTCTTTTACTTTTTCTTTTACAAATCCATTAGCACTATCAGCGCTATGCTGATTAATGCATTCACTTTGAAATACATTTGATTCATCAGATAGGCTATCATTTGAGGTACTAAACCCATTGTGATTTGAAATCTTTGCTTCTTCGACTATGACATCTTGAATATTAGATCTTGACACAGCTTTAAATAAGATCTTATTGTTTTTGATATGTATTGTGTTTGTTTCATAGTTGATAACGATAACGAACATGTTGTGGGAGAAAGCCGTGACCAAGAATTGCATCGTATTTTAGGCCAGCCACAATATAGAAGTTTGCATTATAGGTGAAATCATTTATATTGATGAAATTACAGAGACATCTCTCAGCTTTGGCCAGAATTTTGTTGGTTCTAGACCTGATTCGTACTTTGGATGTATTAAATACAGACTTTGAATAGATTTTCTTGTTTTGCTCTATGACTTGAGCATTTAACAGACTCACCAGTATCCACTAATGCTTTTATCGTTACTTCGTTGATAGTCACGGTTATGAATGGTAGAATATTTGTAATTTGTGGGGTTTGAGTTTGGGGAATTTCGGTGAAGAAATCTTCTGGCGGTTGGTAACGTATTTGAATGTTGTTGTTGGTTGAGCGACTGCAGAAGGTATTTATAAAAAAGATTGATTGGTCTGTAAGCTTTCGGGATTGTTTACCTCTTTTTCTATTACTTGAACAGTGTTAAAATTATAGTGGCGCTGACCCTGAACTTGACTTTTCGGGATATAGTTTGAGTGGGTACCAGTTACATTTGCATCATTATGATTACCAACTTGTGCATTGGTTCTGTTACTACTATAGTTTGAACGATTGGAACCTCTATTGTAATTACCGTTGTTCGAATTAGAATTATTGTTATTTTGACATTGATAATTCGAAAAATTCGTTTGATGGCGACTGGACGATTGCTGAGGCCGCGAATTATTGTGGTAACATGTCGATGGCCTATTCGGAGACGAAGAATTACCATTATGGATCGAACTTTGTTGACTATTATTACGAGGTATGTTAGATGAATTTGTTTTAGATTTACTTTCACCGTGTTTATACTTCTCAAGATCATCAAATTGTATAAGGAGATCGCAGTATTCCGAATAAGACCTTATGTTTTGTGTGATGACTGATTTTACAATTTCAAACTCATAATGCCTGGATAGATATTTTATTAATTCAGCTTCTTCTATTTTTGGGGTAAGATGTTGAACAATGGAATACTATTTAGTGAAATATTTCTCTTTCGAGGACCCTTTTAATGAATCGTATTTGCTGGTGAAGAGATCGGCTCTCACTTTACTTTGGGCATTTCCGCCCCAGTACTTGTTTAAGAAAAGCGATTCGAATTCAGAAGAATTTTGAAAAGAATTCTTAATTATGCCAAATCACATGGACCAAAGATGATCTTATCAAAACCAATAGCTCTGGGAGATTCATTTTAGATGAAACAAGACGTTTTGAAGCCTTGACGAATTGTACTGGATTATTGTCTCTGCCATTGAACTTAGAAACTTCCTCTAATTTAAAGTTAATCAATGAACTATCAGACAGACTCGGAATAGAATTATCGACCTGTGACGTACCTTGAGACTGTTCGACCTGACGATTATTTTGACTTAAATTTGGACTTAAACTTTGATTTTATAACTGACGATCGCACGCTTCTAATTCATCGATGCGTTTTTGCATGTTCTCCGTCATGCTATGAAACTAATCAAATGCTCTGTCTAACTTATCTTCCATCGATTTAGTAAAGCACCCAAACTCATCCCTTAAGTCAGATGCATCGCCACTGTCCGCTCTATTCTTATTTCTAGGCATTTTTCCGACTTGCCTTACTTTTCTGTCAGCTTATAACAGAATTTCAATAGGTAAATCTAGTTCACGTCGCAATTACTACGTTAATAAATTATTATAAGTATTGCTAATAACTTTCCAAATACCTATAAACATTTATTCTAATGTATGTTTTTATGCATTCAATAGAAATAAATGCAGACAAAATAAATTAAACTTCTTTTTATTATATTTAGTAAGGACTACCATAATTAATTCAACACGCAGCACAAGTACACAAATATCAAAGCTTATACGAGGTGTGGCAATTAAATAACCGGACTGGTGCTACTATCGGCAAACAGCGAGCACGCCACGGCAGGTTTGAACATGTCTGTGCTTGTAGATGCTTCCCCCACCCTGAGCTCGATAGGCACGGCTGTACGTCGCTCAGTCTCGCTGTAGCAATCGTCCTTTCAAGTCCTTGCGCTAGCGTTGCGTCGGAAAAATGCTGTGTTCAGATCGAGCAACGAGTTAACCTCAAGTTTCTTGTGAAACACGAGGTTCTAACTACCTTTCGTGAACGAGTGAGAAGACGAAGACCTGATTTGTGGAAGAGCAAATCCTGGATGCTCCACCAAGACAATGCGCCATCACTGTGTTGGACCACCCACCGTACTCGCCCGACCTGGCCTCCTGTGACTTTTTTCTATTTCCTAAGGTAAAGTCGGAGCTTAAGGGAACAAGATTTGACAGCGTGGAAGCGGTGAAAGCGAAAGCGACGGAGGTTCTCAACAAACTGACAGAAACGGATTTCCAGCATTGCTTTCGATAGTGGAAAATTCGTATGGAGCGTTGTAGGGATCGGCAAGGAGAGTACATTGAAGGGGATAAACTTTGTAATGTAATTGGTGATCAATAAAATGTTTTGTAGCACCAGTCCGGTTCTTTAATTGCCACACCTCGTACAAACGAAATAAGCTATTAAATAAGTGCTTATTTAAAATATTGACTTGAAGATGTTTTGACATTTGCAAAATGAAAAAAAAATCACTTGCCCAACGTATTACCTATGTACAAGAAACTTTTAGTAATTTTTTTCAATTTTTTCGGAATTGTAAAAATTATATGCAAAATACAATAATTATGTGCTTTACACGATTGTATGTCAAATTGTTTATATTTAGAACTTGGCCAATTTTTTAATCTTTTATACATCTCTGTAGTTTCTCCTACATTCCGAACAGTGTCTATTCTATTTCAAACTTGATTTTCGAAAATAAATTTATTTATAATTAACGTTCTATTATTACAGGTCACCAACTCATAATATTAATCTCGATTCATAATTGTGTGATTCAACTTCCCATTCGCTTAAAAATTAATTGAGAAAAGCGAAAAAGAAGGGCGAAACAAAAGAGCGCCGGGTGAAATTAAGCGATGACGTGGCAAGGCAGCAAATTGCCCAAAAAAACGATCCTAACGGAGATTTAAAAGGATTTACCGGGACGGTAACAAATTGCCTCATTTTAATATGAAGCGTTATTCTCTAAAAGAACAAGTCGTGAATTTTAAGTGCTATACTTCTAGACAGTTTATAATATAATGATAATGTGGCCGCTTTTTCGGGACCTCGCTGCGTACATCTTTGGGGAGAAATTAAGTAGTACCACTCTATTGTTTCTATTAATTGTGCGAGATAATAATAATAATAATAGTTTTTATTGTCTAACGGTTACCAGTTACAGGACAACAATATACAAAACAAAACATACGTACAATAATAAAAAAGTAATATTTGAAGAGAAAATAGAAAAGAAAAATTAACTCAAAAATCATTAATTTGGCTGAAAAACATATCATCATACAGTGTATCTAAACGGATACTCTAAAACTGTGGCACTGGAACATTGAAACAGTTTACTAAAACCCTTACCACAACACTTAATTCGTACTGGACGCTATCGAAACGTGCGTCCAGTACGAATTAAGTGTTGTGGTAAGGGTTTTAGTGAACTGTTTCATACAGTGTATCGGTTACGCGGCACATGAGAAAAGGATAACAAATTTGTTCGAGGTGTGGGAAGGGAGAAAGTAGGAGGAGAACGTGAAGATGTGCGAGGAACTAGGAAATTTAAGAAGAAAGTAATTCCGGACAATTGAGAACACCATGCGCCAATTTCCACGTAAAACGCGCACCTTGTCGCTCGCGACGAGAGGCCGCGGTGTGCATCCCATGCCGGTCGAGAAGAGCGCCATAATCGATGTTCCGCACTGGGTAGACTCCATCAACTTTGAAGGATAAGAATTTGAGAAATCTTCGTTAAATCTTCTCAATCTGCAGTTGTAAGTAGATGTAGTGCGGTGACCGAACAGGCGAAGCAGATTCGAATTTGCTTATAAAATAGAGTTTTAGAGATATATTGTCGAAGTATTTGCAGGTGCGCATTACGAAACCCAAAACTTTCGATGTAGAAGTGCAAAGGTGGTTAATATGCGATACAAAACTTAAGTGACTATCGAAAATAACTCCAAGATCACAAAATTCGTTAACTCTTAAAAGTACTTGACTATTGATGGAGTATGTCGAAGGAATGAAATTAAATTTCCTCGTAAATGACATGTAGCAGCACTGGTTCACATTCACCAACAACTTAAAAGAGGTAAACCAATCAGTGATTGTACGAGGTGTGGCAATTAAATAAGCGGACTGGTGCTACAAAACATTTTATTGATCACCAAATTACATTACATAGTTTATCCCCTTCAATATACTCTCGCCGATCCCTAGAACGCTTTATATGAATTTTCCACTGTCGAAAGCAGTGTTGGAAGTCCGTTTCTGTCAGCTTGTTGAGAACCCCCGTCGCTTTCGCTTTCACCGCTTCCATACTGTCAAATCTTATCTCCTTAAGCTCCGATTTTACCTTAGGAAATAAATAAAAGTCACAGGGGGCCAGATCGGGTTAGTACGGTGGGTGATCCAGCACGGTGATGCCGGATTTCGCAAAGAACGCCTTCATAGACAAGGCGGAATGGGCTGGCGCATTGTCTTGGTGGAGCATCCAGGATTAGCTCGTACACAAATCGGGTCTTCGTCTTCTCACTCGTTCACGAAGGGTAGTTAGAACCTCGTGTTTCACAAAAAACTAGAGGTTAACTCGTTGCTCGATCTGAACACTCTGCATTATTCTGACGCGACGCTAGCGTAAGGACTTGAACGGACGATTGCTACAGCGAGACTGAGCGACGTACAACCGTGCCCATCGAGCTCAGGGTGGGATAAGCAACTACAAGCACAGTCATGTTCAAACCTGCCGTGGCGTGCTCGCTGTTTGCCGATGGTAGCACCAGCCCGGTTATTTAATTGCCACACTTGGTATTAAGGTTATGCTGTAGCTCAGTAACATTATTCCAGTTCTTAATGGGCATAAAAATGTTTAAATCAACTAAGTACGCTAAAATAGGGCCAGATACAAAAGCTAGTAAGTCATTCACGTAGAGACTGAATAACAATGGACCCAAATTGGAGCCCTGTGGAGCACCCGAAGACGAAGTAAGCTCCAAGGATTTAAATCCGTTGTAGAAGACATAATGGACTGAAACCAAATGCGGAGCATTTATGAAGTAAGACACTGTGATCTAATGTGTGGAATGCTTTGCTGAGATAAAAATATATTGAAATGTTTTCTAAATGAAATATGACATTAAAAGACAGTCACAAGTCCTGTTCTTATTTTCAATACTCTACTTACATAAGTAATTTTAAATTACTTACAGCAGAAGTGTTGTCTGTGTGGGTGTTTTTCTTTAAAACTCTTCTGTAAAAGCCTCTTTCTTCCGTTTTTTTGCTAATATTCTAAGTCCTTTTGTAGTAAATTCCCTTCAATTGCTCAATTCCTTGAGTTCTTATTTTCTTCGAAATGCTTTTTCATTACTTTTAAATGTTTTTTAAATAAACATAATACTTTCAATGTTGTTTAAAATTGAATTTCTCCATAATTCTCGCCGGAAACGTCTGTTGTCAAAAGATTTTTTCTATCTATCCATTATCCATTATGTGAAAGCGTCTTCTTATACTATAGATGTACTTTTTTTGGCACTTTTCACCTGTTTAACGCTTTTACCAGCATTATTGAATAAATAAAATGCTATCCTATCCTATTTGTCCCTTTTTACTCGTTGTCACAGGAATGCCAATCCAACGACTTGATACTTTTTGTAGTTGACCTAACGATGATCATTTCCGATGTTAGAGATGACATTGTGAATGTTGACTACTGGATTCCACATAATCTGTGCTAAATCTAGCGTGCTTTCTACAAAAAAATATTCTTAAGAAGTGAATTATTGAAAATAACTTGTGACTTTGACTATTCCCCACAAAGCAATATTAATTGAGTCGTTTTTTGAGTCAAAGTATTAATAATATAAATTTACCAAATTCCAGAATTTGCATAATGATAAAAAATCATTCGAATTCTGCAAATATTAAATAAAATTTTGATAATTAATGAATATTCAAGTCAAGATAATAAAAATTAATACATGTAGGTGTAAGTGCACGGCACTTCACCTCAATATACCACTATTATATAAATACATAATTGCTTTTGTCATCAAGTATAGTAGTGCTCGAGAAGATAACGTTTGCACTTACTTTACTTTATACTAATTCACTTATCTTAAATAACAAGAAGCAAAATATTACGTTTAGAACGTAAGCAACTTAATAATGCTATAAAAATTATGATAAACAATTCCAATGAGTTATGTTTGCTCTAGATTCCCAGCTTAGAAACGTTATCGCATCAACACGCATTGTAACAAACTGAAGAGCAAAATTTATTTCATAAAGACCTTTACAGAAAACAAACTCACAAAATATACCAAATTGCTATAACTTCACTTCAAAAACTAAAAGAACATTAAATTTGAGTTGTTACATAAATCAATACTTCCTACACTTTACAACTTCGGCGATTTTGTCTATCTATTGCTATCTAAGTGTCTTTTATTCAACCTTTTAGTTTCACAACACTAGCATTTCCATAAATTTTATATGCAGGAATTCTTCAAAAGTTCGCCCCTATGCATTCTCATATGCCATAATGCTTATATTTCATCTCAAGTAATACAGAAGCATGGAGAAGGCTACCGCTAACAGGAATTAAAGTCAGAGATAAATCTAAAGTAGGGAATCTAATAGAGAAGCACTTCTAGAACTTTTTTTTACATTTCCCTTTACCTAAAATGCGTCCTTCTTTAGTAAATTAAATGTGATGCTATGAAGACAATTCTTTCGTTTAAAATGCTGCGTTAAAGATTTTCATTAAGACAAATGTGTACATTTTTTTATACAATTCCAGCATCTACCCGAACTAACCACCATTCTCCTACATACATTGTCTAGCAAGTTAACAAATACGTACAAATAATAAATAGCGAAAATAAGCAGACAAATAAAATATTACTGCCGGACGTTAGTAAATCTCTAACAAAATACAGGGAATCGAATTACAGTTTGTACAAAAAAATGGTGTTCATTTCGAATAGATTTTAAAATTCTACGGATAAATTAAATTCCAGATTATTTCTAATGGAATCAGTCATTTCAAAAACAGCATAAGTGAGGTTACTGTAATTTTACAGAAATTAATAGAAATTGTTTATTTTAATGATTATGAAGAATTTCCAAAAATAAGCTTTTAATTCTTATAGGGATTTCCAGCATATATATTCTGTAAAATTATTTTAAATGTATCTCACATTGGTTAAATAAAAACCTACAAATTAAATTTTTGACTTTTGTTGTTTTTGAAATGATCGATTCAATAAATATCTTTCGAAAAAGAGTTTATTTTATTTCGTTGTAGGACTCTATGCATTTTAATGAAAAACTTCTCTGCATAGCTTCATATTTAATTTACTAAAGAATGACATATTTTAGGTATAGGGAAATGTTTACAAAAAAATTCTAGAATAGTTTTTCTATCAAATTCTGGAAAATATACAGGATGTTCTATTTCAAAAAAATTAAAATAGTATGAATCAAGCATGGCAACGATAGCCATCTTGCAGACGCTGGTTGATATAAAAATGTTTGAATGTATTGCCGAAACCAACAATATACTCAATCGAATAGAATTTGAATCACCGCTTTAGCGTGTAAGGTATTTAAAATAGCGGTCGTTAAAGAAACAGCAGCACTTCGTGAAAATCTCGAATTATGTTAATTATTTGAAACACTAAGATGCAGTCCTTAGCCGTATTACTTGAAACATGTCATAAGTCAACCCTTTTACCTGGAAGTTCCCATCCTATTATAGTGATATTCTTTTGCTTTGAATCCGATCGTTTATAGGGGGACTAGATTATTGTATCAATAAATAAAAATACCAGAGAAATGATATTTAGAAAAGTAAAGTACGTATATATAAATATTTTAGTTATCAACTTACATTTAGCGAGTTCACAGTTTAGAGAATGCATCGATATTTTTAAAATATTTCGTCATAACCGTATAGAAGCTAAGTTGTGGAGTATCGTTAAGTGTTTTGTGTTGATATATCGTTATTGCAAAGGTAAAATTGTTATTCTATCTCTCTCTTAATAGTTAATTATTTGGAATTTGAAAAAAATTGAAATATTTGGGGTTTTTTGTAGAAAATGCCCGGGAAAGATTTAACAAGTGAACAAAAAGCCGCTATACAAGCTCTTCTACAATCAAACAAACATTCACAACGATAAATTGCAAAATTACAGAAAGTATCTCCTTCTTCTGTATCGCGTTTAGCTAGAAACTTAAATGAAGGAGCTAGCACATCGACACAAAGACGGGCAAAGTGCGGTCGGAAAAGAAAAACTCCGAAGAGATCTGACCGTGAAATTGTTCATCAGGCTTTGAGCAAAAGATTTGCTACAATTAAAACGATTCAAAAAAATTTACAAGGGGGAGGAATAGAGATTTCGAGCAGAACTGTCAGGCGCCGATTGCGCGAAAATCACCTAATGGGCTGAAGACCTGAAAAAAGCCGCGTTTAACAGAAAAAAATGAAATCTGCTCGTCTCAACTTTGCAAGAGAATATCGACATTTCACAGACGAGAATTGGAAAAAGGTGAATAATTTAACAACATGATTTTTACTGAATTAATGTTTGCATTATTGAATAGGTTTTCTTTAGTGACGAGTGCTCGCTCTGTGTGTTGGTGCAGCGAGCACAATTTGTTCGGAGACGACCTGGCGAACGTCTTACAGAGTCCACGGTTCTTCGAACTGTAAAACACCCTCCGCAGGTAATGATTTGGGGAGTGATTAGTGGAGACGGACTCGGCCCTTTGTATTTTGTAGAAGGTACAATGCGTCAAGAGCAGTACATAAATGTGTTAAAAAACACGTTACTACCGTATTTTAAGCCAGGACATCGCATACCGACAGGGCGCATATTTATGCAACATAATGCTCCTTGTCATGTGGCGAAAAAGGTTAAGAAATTCTTTGAAGACAATCACATACCTCTTTTACGTTCGCATGGAAATTCACTGGTCCTCAATCCCATCGAGAACGTATGGAATCGACTGAAAGGTAAGGTATATGAAAGAGAAAACCCTACAAAGGAAATATTAATGAAGAATATAAAGGAAGTATGGGAGAACGATGAAGATATAAAAAAGACAATCATATCTTGCATTGAAAGTATGCCCGGAAGAATTAAGGGTGTTATTAAAAATCATGGGTTATGGACTAAATATTAATTACTTATTTCATATTTACATATATTACATACTTTTACAATATATTTTATAAATAAAAAATATAATACATGTATAGTTTATATTTTATTATGAAGAAACTACAAAATATTGAGTGTTTCAAGTAATTTGGCCAGGGACTGTAGATACAAGAGTAGTCTGAAAAGTTTCCAGCCTAACACACAAGTATTTCTTTGTCAAATTCAGTTTTATTTCTCAATATAGTCTTCTTGTAGGTCTATACACTTTTCCCAGCGATGTTTCCATCTCTTTAACCTGTCCAAACAGAGGTTGGCATTTTGTTCTGCAAAAAAGACGTGCTTACGTTCTTATTCGATGAAAATCCCTCTCCTCGCAGCGAAACTTTGAGCCTAAGAAATAGAAAAAGTCGCTGGGGGCCAGATCTGGCGAATAGGGTGGGTGGTCTATCAATTAGAACCCCAATTCGCGATTTTTGCAATGGCAACTGAAGTGCGAGACGGTGCGTTGTCTTGGTGGAACAAAATTTTATTTCTCTTCAAACGCGGTCGTTTTCCCGCAATTTCTTCCTTCAGCTTGTCAGGTAATGATGTATAGTGTGCCGCCGTTATTGTTCTTCGTTTTTCAAGATAGTCGGTTAACACAACTTCATGACTATCACAAAAAAATAGTTGCCATTACCTGCCCAGCTGATGGAACAGTTTTCGCCTTTTTCTGATCCGATTCATACGTCGCAGTCCACTGTGTCGACTGTGCCTTAGCTTCTGAGGTACTTTGGTGTATCCAAGTTTTATATAGTTTCACACAGTTATTAATTGAGGACAAAACTAAAACTTATTTCGCTTAAACTGTTTCAATAGCGCTTTGAATGCGTTTTCTTTTGAGCGAGCCAATGCGCTTTTTTTTTGCCTAATTCTTTAGTCAAATACATTCTTTCGGTGATGCCCACAGCCTCTGCTATATCGCTATCCTTATTCGATGCTCGTGTAGCCCCATTTGGTGAAATTGTCGATGTTATCGGTAGTGGTTGCAGTTTTTGACCGTTCCGAACGTTCTTCGTCAATCAAGCTAGAACGACCACGTTTAAATTCAGGTGCCCGAAATGTCTTCTTCTTCTTTCACTTGATTAAGACAGAGCCTGTTTAGTTCGTTAATAAATGTCTTCATGTTTGTCTTGGAAGGGATTCGGTGGATGACGAAATCCAACTTTGGCCCCATCGCATTGGCGGTCAACCTGGTGGTCGTTTTCCTTTCGGTTTCTCGTCTCTTGCAATTTTGGGTAATCTTTTACAATCCATTCTCTTTATGTGGGCATTCCATTCTTTTTTTCTGGGTTTTGTGAACTTTATAATGTTCTGTGTCTTATATAATTCTCGTATTTGGGAGTTAGGTATCCTATCTCGTAGTGATGCATCGTAGCGTTCTCATTTCTGTTGTTCTCAACATTTGTTTTGTCTTGCTGGTCTAGGATCTCGTTTCAGCAGCATATGTTAGGATTGGTCTAATACATGTATTGTATATCCTAACCTTATGTTCCACTGACATATGACGTCCCGACGCAACCGCCCCCTTAGTCGCTTGGTCTTTCACTTCTGCTCGTATGTCTCTTGCGCTGGACATATTTATGCCCAGGTACTAAATGTTCATGACCCGTTCCACTATTGTCCCTTTTATTTCTACCATGCATCTTATGGGTTCTCTAGATGTTATGAGACATTTTGTCTTTTATTTTGATACGTCCATGTTATGCCTTTTGGCCGCTTCCACAAATCGGTGCAGTAATCTGTAGGTTATTCTCGCTATTTGCAATGAGGACATCATCAGCGTAGCTTGCTTTTACCCCGTGATGTATTCCTTCATTGTTCTCACGTCTCCGATAATTTCGTCCATTATTATGTTAAATAGCATTGGACTGAGTGAATCACCCTGTCGAATCCCTGAGTTTATCATTATCTCGTCAGTTAATGTTGTAGCGGTTCTTATGCGTATCCTCGTGTCTTCATAAATGTTGTGCATCAGGTTTCTCCCAAAATGTCACTGTGGCAAATGATGGTGCAGGCATCACGTAAACAGCGTCCATCTGGGCTTTAACGTATGTAGTTGTATTGCTTTTTGAAATGCAAGAATGCAATATTCGATTTTTTCCACTTTTACAGAAACACTAACATCGCCTGACACAAACGACTGTTAAACAATAACTGAGCGTCCAACCTGGCTGAAATTTTCAGGAGGATCTTTCAAAGTATGCTCAATTATATTACCAGAATATTTTTTACCAGTAGCGTCATCTTCATGTTGAGGCTTGAACTTGTCAACTGCCTACGTATGTAGAGAATTGAAGAAAGTTGGTGCGAATAGAAGATAGGCATCCATAAACGTCATAATACACAGGTGTTCCATTTAAAAAACCAAACTTATACCGTGCGCTGCGGACGAAACATCCTGCATACCTTAATATACATAAGTTGTGTTATGCAGCACGTGCCTTATTTTTTATTTGAAAACATTTTCTCTAAATTGTTTGGGAAAGATTTTCTTGTAACTGGGTTGTTGTTTTCACGTTTTTTATTTCGCACTGCATCATTCCAGACAAATAATTACAAACAAATTCTAAGTTATTTACTGTAGGCCTTCTATAAAGATTATTTACATGCAACATTTTCATTTTCATTGGATAATTGTTCCAAAATTTAACATTACACTGAATCTGAAAGTCTAAACTAGATCCTGAAAATATTCATTCTAGAATAAAATAAAAACGTAAATATTAATTTTATTTTTAAACTAATGCTACGTCAATTGCGTACGTTAACGACCGCTCCGCCACTAGATCAAGCTGCTTTCGTTCACGGCAAGAATGATTTCAACGTTACACGTCATCTAGTGCGAAACGGTTGACGTCACCGCCTGTCTGCATTTCAATATTGTGCAATAGTGTGAAACGAGACAACACAACAACAACAACGACAACGAAATTAAAGAGAAACGAAATCTGGATTCGATGTTTGGAATAGGCGCATTGCTTGCTGTTCGTATGTGTCCGCGAGTTGATGGTGTTGGATGATGCACGAGACCGACACGTGAATGCTAAGCGAGTCGGGGCAATTGAATTATCCGTTCTATACAACATCGCGCGAACGTATTTACATATGCGTTTAGGAATAGATCGGGAGGCGAGAATATAAGGTGAAACGTATCTACAAGATACGAATTGCTAAACATATACTGTATAGTAGATTTAGTCGTCGCCTGCGCAAAGGATGCCACAAATTTATACTAATAATAAACTGAGTCACACGGTAACCGATGCGGGATTTGTCTGGTTTAATCCCATTCGTTGGTGTTCTTCCACGGCATTGAGAAACTTCCGACGATTGGGATTTCTCTAGTTAATACCCGCGAACGTCGCGAACCTCTCGAAGCTGAATTTCTATCTTTGAGCGCGCTCATACCTCATACGTATCCGTAGGCGAATACTCTAAATTATAAATTTTATCGGGCGTTCAACTAATTGGTAAATGGGCAAAAAGTAGAACAAGGTCATTCAGACTGAATAGCCCATAACGACTATATTAACGTATTTATTTTATTTGTGCACTGTATTTAATTGGGTCAACCAAATTGAAGTTGAAACTGCCAAACTGTCAAATCTGAATCCTAAGACCTTAAATTATTGTTATTTTTATTTATATTATATCCTGCATTTTTCATATTTTTGTTCCCTGTATTATTTTAGATTATTTTTACATGCTGTATTAATAAAATAATGGAATTTTGTTCGAACTAATTAGTTACGATTTCTTTTCAATTCGTCGATGTTTTTTAGACAGAATGTGTTAAACACACTTAACATTTCTGTAAATTTAATAATTTTATTTGTTTTATTTTGTAAATTCAACATTTTGCGTGTTTTCGCAATTATCGTCGAATCCCCTTGCTTTGTAACTTCTCTAAAACTGTTGAACATAATAATAATTAATAATAATAGTTTATTGCCCAACAGAACAAAGTAACAGGACACACAAAGTAAATACAAAAACAGTATGCAGTACATTTAGAAAAACTCAAAAAGGATAATAAAATTATTAAAAGAAATTAAAAGAAACACTAACAATATGGAGCATAGAGGCAAAGATAAACTGAAATATTAAACTAAGGTAGAATTCGGTTGGTGTTTTAAAACATGTGCATTAGCGGCGCTTTACACATAACGTTGATTCAAGGCTTTGGAACTACAAAAGTATTCAAGGATTGAAAGCAGCATTGAAGAGTCGATCTTACCACCTACTAATTTGATTATAAACCTTCCGTTAACCTCACCTCCCCTTTTAGATAACGATTGAATTTCATGTCGTTCAAGTAAACTATTGTAATCAGTTGCGCGTTGGGGATAAATACCATCCTGTTTGAAAAACAAGTATTTCAAAAATCGCTTTTGTACACGTTCGATGAAATTGATTATTGTGTACTTCTTTAAATGCTAGAGTCATTTACATTTTCTGCACCTTTACGTGCTTTATTAAGATCTTATGTAACTAATAGGCAGTTCCAGGTATGTTATAGAAACTTATATTCCACTATTAATATTCCTCCTTTTTACTAACGACATCGTTAACTCTGTTAGCTGTAGAATTGGAATTGTGGAACGCTGACGATGTTAAACTTTTTTCCTACATTCACGCTACCATGGATTGTGCTTTGCTTCAGAGGGATATTGATCGGATTTTCTTGTGGTCCAGAATGAATAGATTGTCGCTGAATATCTCTAAATGTACTACCGTAACTTTCATAAATCGCCTACAACTTTATCATCAGTACAATACTGACGGTACTGTACTTGAAGTGACTGCATCAATTAACTATCTGGGTGTACGAGGGTAAGTCAAAAATTACTTACACTTTTAGTTCTACAACTGTATTAAACAAAGATAGGTGTACAACAGATACATTATTTTTCGATATAGTCTCCACCTTTAGCAATGCACTTGTCCAGTGAGCCACAAGCTTCCGTATATGAGGCAAATCGACGACCTCTCAAAGCTTCTTTGAGCGGTCCAAAGAGATGAATGTCTGAAGGAGCGAGATCAGAGCTGTAGGGAGGGTGTTCCAGGGTGTCAAAGCCCAACCTGTAGATAGTTTCTATGGTGTTATGGGCCGTGTGCGGACGGGCGTTGTCTTGCAACAACAAAACTTCCTTTGAGAGTAGACCACGGCGTTTGTTTCGAATTGCTGGTTTCAGCTTATTCGCCAACAAATCACTGTACCTCCACTATTTATGGTAGTCCCTCCGCCCAAGTAGTCGTCCAGTATAGGGCCTTTTTCGTCACAAAACACGGTTAGCATCACCTTCCCAGCCGATGGCGAGGTCTTGAACTTTTTCGTGCTAGGGGATCCTGGGTGTTTCGATTCGGGCTCGTAGTGATGAACCCACGTTTCATCAACGGTCACTATTCTGCTTAAAAATGCGTCGCCTTCCGCGTTGAAGCGATCCAGTAAGCGTTGGCAGGTATCCAAACGTTTGGTTTAGTTTTCTGCGGTAAGCATTCGTGGTACCCATCGCGCACACACTTTACGAAATTTGAGTTCATCGTGGAAAATTTGATAGGCAGAAGCGTGACTGATGTTTAAAGAAGATGCAACCCCACCTATGGTAACTCGCCTATTTGCTGTAACCATCTCTCGAGCTTGCTGAATGTTATCGTCGGTGGTCGAGGTTGACGGCCGTCCAGCTCCCTCTTTTTGTGCTACGCTCGTGCGGCCACTTTGAAACATTTCGGTCCACAAAAAAAACGCTTTTACGAGATAAAGCACTGTCCCCGTATTGTGTCAAAAGTCTCCGGTGAATTTCAGCACCTGTCACACTCTCTGACCACAAAAATCGGATCACTGCTCGTTGTTCCTCTTTGGTGCAAACTAATAGCGGAGCTGACATGCTTATGCTGTTGTAGCTAGCAGACAGATGACGCGATCGTGATTAAATTCCGCACACATGACCACAGAGGCGTTAACTCAAGGCATGCCCAAGCGGCCGCCACTACGATAACCTTCAAAGCTTGTTATGGCGAAAGTGTAGATAATATTTGATTTACCCTCGTACTTTTCGATTCATTTTTATCTTTTTCTGATCAAATTACCAAATTAGTATCGAAATCGTATAGAATGTATGGTTTTGTCTATCGCAGTTGCATAGATTTTCACAGCTTAATTGTTTTATCCGCATTATTTTTATATGGAGGGAGCCAAAGTTCTTATTTAAATGCAAGTATATATGTAGATTATTATCAATATATGTAAGTGATTCAAATGTTAGTGAACATTTTTAAAGTTCAGTTACATCTCGTTAATTACTGTCAATGTTTAATCGATGTATGATATCAAAGATTCCCAGTATCCTAACGTTTCCTGAGAATAACGTTCTAGATATTAAAAGTAAACTCTTTTCTAAACGCAGATTTTACCATTTGGATTTTATAATAAGTCAAATATAACCGCAAATAAAAACCATGACTTGTCGCTCAATTTTTTCATAACTACCTTATCATTTTTCGTGAGTTTGAACGTATCTATTTGTTATCTAAGACCGTCTAGTGCCTTAAATAAATTCTCAGAAAATTATAGCTTATATAAATAGACACACTTTTTAATTATCTTTTAACTACCGAATAATAGATGCAATATTAGAGTGTTATATCGGTAGCAATCCGTTCACTCTGTTGAAGCGTGACACTGGATGTACTTCAATTGGTCTGATTAATATAATCGCGAGTGCCCTTGAATTCTCTACCACTGCTTCATTGGGCTCCAAAGATTGTACCTTTGTGAATAGAGATCCTTCGAAACGGCTTTCTTCTTATTATGAAGTCTCATTGTGGACATGGTTTAAAATTATATTGAAACCTATAGGATGTCTCATAACTTCACAGCTACTCAAAATTGTATTTCCTAAAATGGAACAGGCTATATATTATTGCATTTTTGATATCCCCATTAATTTCTTAAATGTCTCAAAGGTACTATTGTCCTAAAACTCAGTGTTTCAGGGTTATTAAGATCTCTTTGAAAAAATCAGCACTTACAGAAACCGTTATTTCTACCGAAGTGCTCATTAAACAGCTGTGATTTTTGGTACTTAGGTTAGGCACAAAAGGACCTACCAGACGCACACTTATGTGGTTCTGAAGCCATTTGTTTTAAATAGAACATTCTGTATATTATTTTAGTTTTGAATTTTTAGCAAAATTCTAGACATTTTCTTGTTATAGCGATTTTTGAAATTGAACTACTGTCAATATTTATATTGTTGATGTGCCATGACAGAACCATTGGAACAATTATTGAACATGGTGACTATTCTGAGCAAACAGCGGTAACAGTCAGTGTAGTAGATATGTGGTGCGGAGCCGGCGATTATTTATTGCACGCGTTCACAGCGTCAGTACTAAATCGATGCTGTATGCGAGTAGTTCTGAGTATATGTAGGCTGTCGTAACTTATTTCGTAATTGTACGCTTATGTTTGCTTTAAAAATGTCGCAGTTAGGTACGTCGCGAAAACGACCAATGGCAGACGCAGTTAAAAACTTTATAGTGGACATGCCGGACTTAATTTTTGATGGCGCTAAAATTCAATGTCTAGTTTGTAAAATCCCTTTAATGTGTTAGTCCAGAAGCCATTGTCAACATCACATCGAAAGCAAACAGCATTCTTCTGCAAAAAGTGGCATACGAGACCAAGAAAAATTTACATTTGATTTATGTATTACTCTTACTTTATGTAATCTATCGTTTCGTTTACTAGACAAAGAAGCATTTGTCTCCTTCTGGAATAAATATGCGGACTGTAAATTACCTAGTCGGACATCGGTACGAAATGTAGTACCATTTGCTCGTGAACATATAGAAAAAAGAATGAAAAGGGAATTGAAAGATAAAAAACTGTGGTTGTGTGTGGAGGAAACAACAGATCGCAAAAAACATTCTGTGGTTAATGTAATGGTTCGTACAATGGAACTACATCGACCGTCATCCTCCTTCTTACTTGCTTCCAAAAGAGTTATAAATTGTACTGCCGATGAGATTTTAAAGGTGATGTTGAACTCATTGAACAAATTTGAAGTTTCAACTAAGCAACATTTAATGTTTATGAGTGATAGTGCCGCAAACATGCGTTTTTTGGGCCGATCTCTTAAAGAACACAGTGGTAACTTCTTACATGTAACGTGTAAAATTCATACTCTAAATCTTGCGGCACAAACGATTCCTACATGTTTTCCACTAGTAAATGCATTGATTGCTAGTACAAAGGCAGTGTTTCTAAAGTCCCCGAAACGTACCCGACTATTTCACAAACTGTGTCCTGATTTACCTGAACCGCCACAGCCGATTGTTACATGTTGGGGAACATGGTTGCAGGCTGCGTTTTACTACAACAAATATTTTGATCAAGTAACGAAGGTAGTTTTAAAATTCAATCCGACAGAAGCTGCAGCAATCAAGAAAATCCAGGAAATATTTCAAGATAGTCAGGTTAAAGAGATTTACAAGCTACTCACAACAATTACTTCGGACTAGCGGAAGGAATAGAAAAATTACAAAATGTTTCGATGTCGCTAGTGGATTCTGTTCAAATTGTGAATGATGTTCACGCACAGTTATGCGCTGTAGAAGGCGAAACAAATTGGTGTGTAATACGAAAATTTGAAAGTGTTTTAGAGAAAGACTCCGATTTTCTTATATTAAGACAAATTTGTGAAGGTGCGTGTGAAGATGCATTAAGTTGTTTCAAAGATTATTTTAAATATGCAAGTATAACATCGCTAGATGTCGAACGGGCGTTTTCGGCATCAAAAATCATTTATTCCGCACGTCGTACTCACTTGACTGAAACAGCTGTGGAAACATATCTAATGATTCAAATATTTAACAGATGTTACCCAGTTTGTGATTTCACGGAAGACTTTTAAAACGGTAAGTGTTTCAGCACGTTTTATGATTTATTTACCTTCTATTTTATGTGTAAACTTTTATGCGCTCGCCACGCCTCTGGGTGTTACCGCATATTTGCCCAGGTTAATGATGACATTTAATATTGTATTCACAACAAAACTAGGTGCTATTTTCTTCGAATTCAGAAGTGTTTAAAACTCAATGGTCGCGCGTTTAAACATCCCTTAAAATAACTTATTTTTCCTTATATGTATCTATTTATATCTATGGTTTATTAATATTTACTAGTGCGTTTACAAAGTTTGGTTTTGTCGTATGAACTAAGTTTCTGTTACGCAAAGTGCTATAAAATAAGATGGTATATGTTTTTAGTTAGTGTAGCAAAAATCAAAATTAAGATTATCAAAGGAACCGCCCTGAAAGGGAAGAACCGGCAATGGAATGTTGAAAAGCTCTGCCAACGGGAAACCTTAACAAAATCCACACAAAAAGTAAAACAGTGCAAGGAAAACAATTGAACAAAATATTGAGGAAGAAGATAAGCACATTCAAGAGTCCTTGACTAGTACAGCAGATAAAATCGTTGGCAGAAAAATAACTAGGCAAAAGAACACAGGATGATTTGATGGTTGATGAGGAGTGTCAAGAACAACTGAAATTAAAAAATACAGCAAAGCAGAAATGGTTAAGAACGAAAGAACAATATGCGCTAGACAAATACAAAGAACAACAAAAAATGACAATAAAAACGTGAACAATCAAAAAAAGAGCAGAGGATTAAAAATTGCATGGAAGACATAAAAATGAACAGTAAAGGAAACAGAAAACTCTTCACATACGTGAAAGCAATAATAATAATAATAACGGTTTATTGTTCAACAATATTAACCAAATTAAGGACAATGCTACACATAGATTATACAAATAAACAAAAAGTAATAAGTAATAAACATACAACCAGCATAAGATATAAATAGTGCGTGCTATTTGAGGGTAATCAAAAATGCGAAAAAATTAACTACTCAGTACTGCGCTGAAGAAAGGTTTGAATCAAATTATTTAGACTGCAACAAAATATATCACAAGCTGAGCTGATACAATCACACGTTTCACAAATAAATCTTAGTGGGGACCTAGTTAGTAAATTTGATCGCGGAGTAGAGATATAAAAAGTTAAGGGATATCGACTAGATTGCCTAGGCACCAAAAATAACAAACTCTCTAGAATTTGAGGACAGTGAATATTCCCGTGAATAATACTAAATAGGAACTTTAAACCATGCACAGAGCGTCTAGTAGCTAAGGATTGCATATTAAACATAGTTAGTAACTGCTCCTGCGGGTAACCACGTTCAGGATAAGCTTTCTGTGTACGAAAATAGATATGTTTTAAAAATATTCTTTGAACATTTCCAAACAGTGTTTTATAAACAAAATAAATCGGGTTCCAAATTAACGCCGCATACTCCAAACGGGACCTGACAAGGCTACCAAACAACGTAGACATAGTTGCTACACGATTAAACTGTTTACAGGTACGCAACATAAAGCCCAACATTTTAGTGGCGCCCGAAACAACCCCTGCAATGTGTGCACCAAATGACAATTTAGGGTCGAAAATTACGCCTAGATCAGTAATCGTAGGTGGACGGTTCAAGGGTATATTCTCAAAGTGGTAATCATACACAATTTGAGATTTTTTGCGTGTAAAAGGCATTACATTACACTTGGATATGTTAAGACCTAATTTATTTGCAATACTCCATTCGTACTCTAAATTTAAATCTTCTTGAAGAAAGAATGGGTGAAAATAATTTAACATCGTCCGCAAAAAGGAGGCACTTACAACTCACGAGTCGACTTAAATCGTCAACAAAAGGCAAAAACAAAAACGGGCCTAACCTGGATCCTTGAGCGACCCCTGATGTCGCAAATACTGAGATTAAATTATATCCCTTATAAGATACAAATAGCTGCCGTCTGTCCAGATAGGAATTAAGGCAGTCGGAAAAACCTAAAGCCGGCAACATTGCAAGAAGAACTGCATGGTCAGGTCGATCAAACGCTTTAGCAAAATCCAAGTAAATGACATCTACTTGACCGTGTTCATCCAGAATGCTGGAAACAAACTGAGTAAAACAAAACAGATTTGTTATTATCGATCTCTTAGGTACGAAACCATGCTGGTAATCTGAAATATATCTGAAAATATGGGTACTAATATGATTATACAGTACACCCTCATATACCTTAGAGAAGTTGCATAGTATAGATTTGGGCCTATAATTACGCACATCATTCACATTGCCTGACTTGAAAACCGGGCAAACTCTTGACAATTTCCAGACAGACGGAAAGATACTTGTGGGAAGAGACAAATTAAATATGGACTTTAAAGGCTGTACAAATACATTTCTACAATCACGCACAAGGAAACTCGGTATTAGGTTGTGGCCGGCGGTCATCCCGTCTTTCAGTCCTGCTATAGAATGCAAAATGTCCTCGTCACTCACGCTATAAACAATAAACATAAAAGAGAAAGCCAGTCGATAGAAAGCAGAGAATGGGTAGATTATTTTGCAGACTTATACAAAGAAAGAAGGAAGGGTGGAAATGAGGAACAGAAACCGACCTTTGAAGAATTTATTGAGGCAATCAAAAATCTCAAATCTGGAAAAGCAACTGGTGTTGACCAAATTAGAAACGAGTTAATAAAACACGGAGAAGAAAAACTACAGGCAAAACTCTATAAGATAATACTGAAAATATGGGAAGAAGAGAAAATGCCAACAAAGTGGAAGATGGGTTTGCTAATATCAATACTAAAAAAAGAGACCCCACAACGTGCAAGAACTATAGAGGCACTGTGGTTCTTAATATTACATATACAATCCTCACCTCAATAATTGGAATAAGACATTATACACACAAGCAAAAGTTGGAGACTATCAACAAGGATTCGAAAAAGGACAGTATCCCTTAATACAAGCAATAGAGAAGTGCTACGAACATACCATACAATTACACTTTCTAGCTATCGACAGTCTAAATAGGAATAAGCTCATTCAAGAACTGCAAGCTATGTATACACCATCCAAAATAATAAGACTGCAAATAACAATGAACAACGCAGAAGCTGCAATAAGAACGCATGACGGAAACTCAAATCCCTTCGACATCGAAACAGAGGTAAGACGAGGTGACGCACTGTCCACACTACTGCTTAACGTAATCTTGCAAGGACTAATAAGTCGGTGTAAAGGAAACATCGGAAATAAATCGGTACAACTAATCGTTATAGCAGTACGAAATAAAGGAAGTATAACAACTAGTACAACTTTGGGTAGCTACGGACTTATGAAACACTGCAGATTTCAATGTAATTTTAAACCACGCCCACAATCATACAGACTCATTACAAGAAAAAAAAATGCCGTTTTGGAAAATTTCGATTCACAAAGGCACAATCTTCCGAGCTCGTGGAGATGACAGCTTGTATATTAAACATACATGCAAACAGTACTAGGAAAGTTTTGCAATACAGCTTTATTTATTTTTTTCTAAATAATTTCCACCACATTCAATACATCTCTCCATCCTCCGAAACCAATCCTTAAACCAGATCTGCCAAGTTTCACTAGGGATCAAGGCACACTCGTTGTCCCAAGCTCTCAGAAGGGCCTCATCACTGGAAAACCGCTTCTCCTTCAGCTTCATTTTCACATGCGGGAACAGTGCAAAGTCGCAGGGAGCAAGGACTGTAAGGAGGGTGCTGAGGAAGTTTCAGTCCTGTACTGGTCAAATATTCGGCGCAGGCTTTCACACGGTGAGCTGGAGCGTTGTCATGATGGAGGAACCAGGTGTCCATTCTTGAATTGCTGGAGCATTTAGGCCTAAGATATTCTCAATCTGTTGATAGGTCACTCGCCTGTCTTCGCCAAGCATTTTCCTCACAGCAGTAACGTTTTCCTCCGTAACCGACATTCGTGGCTTTCCCGCCCTGTCAGCGTCATCCAGGATGAAATTTCCCCTTTGGAATTCTCTGTACCATCTGAATATAGTCGTACAAGGTGGCAAACATCACGTAGTGCAAGAGTCATTTCTTCTAAGCATTGGTCTACGTTTAAATCACGCGCGAAGTTATACCGCAAAACTACCCGTATCTCATTTCATGACTACGATGCCATAGCAAGCACTTTACACTATCACTGCTTACGAATAACTGAGCCCACCGACTTGGCGCAGCGATTACTGTGTGAGTATGAACATGTCACAACCTGCGCCAACAATCAGATTTCTGCGACACATATATACACAATATATGTATAAAAGTTTTTTATCCGAAATAAAATAAGTACTTGTATTCGGAATAAAATAAGCTTTATGCATATTCTACATAGAAGCAATAGTAATAATAATAATAAAAAGCAAATATTCTTACCTAAACTCTGTTTTTCTAAAGTATGCACTTTCTCGAACTCAGATTATAGATAATCCAATAAGGTCGGGATAAATTCCGATAATCGTTAAAACTCCTTTAACATAAGTAATTGTTTGCACACAAGCTATTCCAGGAGTACGCCTAAACGAGCATTTTCAGCCTTTGTCGCGATAACATAATCTCGGCAAATCTCAGCATTAGTCGCGTATTCGAAGCGATCTCGTCGCCATTTCGTTCACGATGGGAAGTCTTTTATCACCTACTGCTACGATATGAAATGTATTATCCATTTGTTTTCGTTACGCTTAATGAGAGATGGTTTCGAACTGGTTTTGAACCGGTTCAACAGACTATCAGCTCTACTTTTACATTTTTTTTAAATCTATCATAGTATTTCATCGATTTCATTCACGAAATATTTTTTACCGATAAAATAATTGTAGAAATTGAATCCATGCGGGTGCGCCTACGTTGTTTGTAGATATGAACAAATATTTTAGATTTTAGAAAAGTTGCATTTAAAAGAAATTTGAGCATGTCGTGATTGGCTGATCTAAGAACTATTTCAAGCTGATAAAAAATTCATCTTGCAATTTTCTGTTAGATTCAGAAAACATGTCGTTGTGAAAAGTAATGGTTGAGTATTGTCAATAAATTAATCATTCCACATCTGGACGTTTATACTTAAGAAAACATTGTAAATGAAATAATTTCGAAATGTCAGTACTTTTACGACCTACCTTACAGGATAAATGATAATTTTTATTGGTAGTATTAAGTATATGAGGTTTTATACATAAATAAATGCTACGCGGGTAAGTAAGTCAAATCTTAAAACCACTCGGTTAGATTTAGAAATTTACGTCTGCAAATGACGTGTAGCAAATAATCTAATTTGCTGTTTTTTATCTCTTAAATGTAAATATATGCAGAGATGAATGGACCATAAAATCTTTCCTTTGAGAGCGAAAAATATTTGTAGGAATGTCTCTACTGGTTATCAACCAAAACTGATTTAATAATACATCCCCTGGCCATATTACTTGAAACATGTCATAAATCAATCCTTTTACCTGGAAATTCCCATCCTATTATAGTGATATTCTTTTGCTTTGAATCCGATTGTTTATAGGGGGACTAGATTATTGTATCAATAAATAAAAATACCAGAGAAATGATATTTAGAAGAGTAAAGTACGTATATATCGTATCGTTAAGTGTTTTGTGTTGATATATCGTTATTGCATAGGTAAAATTGTTATTCTATCTCTCTCTTAATAACTAATCATTTGGAATTTGAAAAAAATTGAAATATTTGGGGTTTTTTTGTAGAAAATGCCCGGGAAAGATTTAACAAGTGAGCAAAAAGCCGCTATACCAAGGTTTTTCTACAATCAAACAAACATTCACAACGAGAAATTGCAAAATTACACAAAGTATCTCCTTCTTCTGTATCGCGTTTAGTTGGAAACTTAAACGAAGGAGCTAGCACATCGACACAAAGACGGGCAAAGTGCGGTCGGAAAAGAAAAACTTCGAAGAGATCTGACCGTGAAATTGTTCAGGCTTTGAGCAATAGATTTGCTACAATTAAAATGATTAAAGAAATTTTACAAGAGAGAGGAATAGAGATTTTGAGCAGAACTGGCAGGCGCCGATTGCGCGAAAATCGCTTAATCGGCCGAACACCTGTAAAAAAGCCGCGTTTAACAGAAAAAATGAAATCTACTTATCTCAACTTTGCAAGAGAATATCGATATTTCACAGACGAGAATTGGAAAAAGGTGAATAACTTACAACATGATTTTTACTGAATTAATGTTTGCATTATTTAATAGGTTTTCTTTAGTGGCGAGTGCTCGCTCTATGTATTAGTGCAGCGAGTACAATTTGTTCGTAGACGACCTGGCGAACGTCTCACAGAGTCCACGCTTCTTCGAATTTTAAAACACCCTCCGCAAGTAATGATTTGGGGAGTGATTAGTGGAGACAGATCCGGCCCTTTGTATTTTGTAGAAGGTACAATGCGTCAAGAACAGTACATAAATGTGTTAAAAAACATGTTATTACCGTATTTTAAGCCAGGACGTCGCATACCGACAGGGCGTATATTTATGCAAGATAATGCTCCTTGCCATGTGGCAAAAAAGCTTAAGAAATTCTTCGAAGACAATCACATACCTCTTTTACGTTGGCCCGGAAATTCACCGGACCTCAATCCCATCGAGAACAGTATGGAATCGACTAAAAAGTAAGGTATATGAAAGAGAAAACCCTACAAAGGAAATATTAATGAAGAATATAAAGGATGTATGGGAGAACGATGAAGATATAAAAGAGACAATCATATCTTGCATTAAAAGTATGCCTCGAAGAATTAAGAGTGTTATTAAAAATCATGGGTTATGGACTAAATATTAATTACTTATTTAATATTTACATATGTTATATATTTTTACAATATATTTTATAAATAAAAAATATAATACATGTATAGTTTTTATTTTATTATGAAGAAACTACAAAATATTGAGTGTTCCAAATAATTTGGCCAGGGACTGTACATACATATCTAACAGAGAAGAGAACACTTAATAGGTTTAGAGCCTAATACAGAAACAAGTATTTTTTTGTCAATTCCGTTACATTCCGTTTCATTTTTCAACATAATCCCCTTGTAAGTCTGTACACTTTTTCCAGCGATGCCCCCATCTCTTTAATCCGTCTAAATTGTAATTAGCATCTTGTTCTGCAAAATAGGCGTTTACAAATGTGATGACCTCCTCATTTGATGAAAATACCTGTCTTCCGAGCAAAACTTTGAGCCTAGGAAACAGAAGAAAGTCGCTGGAGGCCAGATTTGGTGAATAAGGTGAGTGGTCTGTCAATTCGAACTCCAATTCGTGAATTTTTGCCATGGCGACCACTGAAGTGTGAAAGTTCGTGGAACAAAACGTTTTCTTCGAATGCGGTCGTTTTTCCGCAATTTCTGCGTTCAGCTTGTCAACTAATGATGCATAGTATGCCACGTTATTGTTTCCCGTTTTCAACTTACAATTAGTCAATTAACACAACTCTATGACTAATCCAAAAAGCAGTCGCCATCACTTTCTCGGCCGATAGAATGGTCTTCGCCTTCCTTGGAGCCGATGCACCCTTCTTAGTCCACTATTTCGAAAGTACCCTGACATCAGAAATGCACTGGTGTATCCAAGTTTCATCTACAGTTATTAATCGACGCCAAAACTCCGAGTAAGCGCGACACCCAACGCGCGGTTAGCTTTTTCATGCCCATATCTTCAGTCTATATGTGATAAACACGTCCTTTCGAAATGCCTCTGCCATTTCTCTAATCTTAATTTGACGGTCGTCTAGCACCATTTGGTGAACTTTTCCGATGTTATCGGTAGTAGTTGCAGCTTTTGGCCGTCCCGAAGCGTTCGTCGTCAACCAAATTGATACGACCACGTTTAAATTCAGATGCCCAAGATTTCACCATGGCAAATGATGGTGCAGAGTCCCCGTAAACAGCGTTCATCTCTACTTTAATTTGCGTAGGCGTATTGCCTTTCAAATGCAAGAATTTAATGGCCGCTGAACATTAACATCGACTGACACAAATGACTGCTAAACAACAATTGAGAGTCCAGCATGGCTGATATTTTCAAAAGTATCTTCAATGTACGCGCCACTGTATCACCAGAATATTTTTGACGAGTAACGCTATCTTCATGTTTAGGCTTGAAATTTCAGAGCTATTAAATCTGTTTTGGTTGACAACCTATATAAAGGTATGTAGGGCGCTTCAGGAGGAATGTAAATATTTTAGGAGGTGATAATATGGACTATTTTAAATAAAATAGTTCATATAAACATGTGTCCAATTCTTAATGGTTACAGATACACGACTGTTTGAATGTTACCCATAAAGTGATTTAAAAAAATCCTACCGCCAACTTCAATGCATTTTCGAACTCTCTTGATAATACTAACTGTAGTTTGTCTGAGGTTATCTTGGCGCTTTTTTATGCGGGCAGCACTATTCATAATGTGAACGAGCAATGTGTTTCGTCTGTTTATTTTTTCTTGGACATCATCTTTTATCCATCCCCATAGGCGATAATCTAAAGGGGTAAGGCATGGGGACTTTGGTAGCTAGTGAATATGACCATTTTGATCGATCCATTTTCCGGGGAATGTTAGATCTAAATCTAACATTCCCCGGATGATGTGTCACCTGACGGCTAGATTATACAAGGGCTCCATGATGAAAAAACATATTCATCCTTGTAGCCAAAGGAACTTCCTCCAATAACAGTAGAAACTCGTTTTCAAGAAAGTTTAGATGAATGTCGTCTGTAAGACGATCCGGTATCCGGAAACACAGCATGTCCACATCAACTTGTTAAGGCTTCTTAACATTTTATTGTTTTTTTTTACGATAACAAATTCGTTACTGCATTTATTCCATTTTGTAAATCCATCATTTATTGTTTCATTTTGTAAATTCAATGTTGCATTCGCCTTACTTGTATATTCACTATTTTACTTGTTTTATTTCTTATAAACTGATGTATATTGTATTTGTATACATATAAAATATTGTATGTGTACATGTTTAACACAAAAACTATTTTAAATTCATTTAACGTACATAAATACAACAAAATCACCCGCACACAATGTGAGAATGTATAGAAAATTGTACTAATTCAAATAATTGTAATTTCGGCACGCTATTATATTGCAAAGCTCGAGATAAGACACATGCTAGACAGAGGACCGCTACGGTCGAACATCAAACAGACAATCACCATCACTCACCAGAGCAAGCATAAAGCACGTATACGTTTCTTTATCTCGAATGCCAGAATTTCGTCGGACAACGAGTGCTCGTTCTAGTTATAGTAAGTAATTGTTACGGCATATTTCTTGTATGTATGCTCCAACTACTGCCTCCCTATAGTAGCGGAGATTCCAAAGACCAAACATCGTGCGGGTCCGAGCGCTGCACTGCGCATAATCAATCTCTTAATTAAGAAACTGATCTCCGGTCTACAGTGGTTAAAGCCTGTCATAATGTAACTGTTAGTGTTTGTTTCCTTTCTATAGATATCTATTTCCAAGTTTTTGTTGTTTTTAATTACAAAAACTATTTAGGAACGGGAATTGATTGTTCACTTCTTCCTTTACTGTAAATTTAATGGTTTCCGCGAAAATGTCGTCTATATACCTATGCCAGATTCTAGGAAAATATACGGTGTCCTTTTTCATACACGTTTCAAATTTGCTCATAAGCAAGTGGGCTATGAAAGGAGACAGCGGATTGCCCACCGCTGTGCCCTCTAGTTGTTCATAATATTTACCCTCTATCTGAAAACGATTTTGATTCATGTAAAGTGAGTTAGCCCTTTGTATTCCGCGATATTGATATTATTAATTTTATTAAGTTTTAAAAACTCAAGCAGATATTCTATGGTTTCAGGGGTCGGTACACTGGGGTAGAGTGAACAAACATCAAACGATATTAAAATTTCCTCATCTTCTAATTCAATATTATTTACCTTATTTACAAAATCTAGCGAATTTTCTACTTCTAGACCATCTACTTCGATGGGTAAACTTTTGTATTCGTTTACTAACCATTTGAACAATTTATATGCAGGGGACACTATACCAGCAACCATAAAGTATCTGGTTGAGTTTTTGAAACTTAATAAAATTGGTGATGGCAAAACTGTGGAATACAAACTTCACTTTGCATGAACTAGAATCGTTTCCAAGTAGAGGGCAAGCATTATGAACAACTAGAGGGTACAGAAACGGGTAATCCGCTGGCTCCTTTCATAATCAACTTGTTTATGAGCAAATTTGAAACGTATCTGAAAAAAGACATCGTATACTTTCCTAGAGGCTGGCCTAGGTATGTAGACGACACTTTCGCGGTTTTCGATACTAAGAAAAATACTCAAGAATTCTTCGTGACAATTGATTCAAAATTGAAAACCAGAAACCATTAAATTTGCAGTAGAAGAAGTGCACGCCCTCTTACCACTGTACCACTTTATTAATTTATTATTTATTAATCATAAATTGAAGGAATATACTTCTCTTAAGCGGAGAAAAAAAACTTTAAGAAACATTTTGTTAAATTTAAAACAGTAATTGTACTGCGGCTAATTGAAACGGTCTTGAATTGAGGCGGACAGTCTTGACACAAGGAAACATTTCTCTGAGTGTATGCACTCCGCAAGCTTTTAGAATTCTTTAGATTTGTGCAAACTCTCAAAATGTTAATTTCATATACAAATTTTGTACCTGTTTGCATGGTTTAAGCTTTTAGGAGTGATTAACCTCTATAATTTGCATATTGAAGCACGGATGGGAATAAGTTCGCAAGATCGCAATAAATTCGGTAATTAAACTCCGTTAATGGAGCACCTAAAACTTGCAAAATTAAACGGCTAACATGGGACCATATCAGAATATGTAGGTACATACATGCATGCGCAAGCACGCCTAGCGCTTAACTTCAGAGCGAAATAAAATTTAATTCCGTTTCTCCCGAGGTCGATGTCGTTTCTACGAAAACGGCATGAATATTTACACACATGATGTACTTGTACATGCATGTATGTACGTATAAGATTAAAGTAATTCTATTTCGCTAAAAGATTAGTTGCGTAACTTAATCGTCCTAGGTCAATTTATCTGATTACTAAACATCACTTTGATGCTTTCCGAATGAAGAAGACAGCCGTACGGTTGCCATGCGTAGGGTACATTATAAATAGATTAATCCTTTTTGTATAATTAAATTTATGACAGAAGTGTGAAATTGGTGGAAACGTTACGTGGACGTCATTTACACAACTACTGTAAAACACTTACGCAAATAGCAAATCAAAATAAAACTTACTATTGACATAGTTTTGGCGCCTGTATTCTTTTCTTATAAACACAATGAACTCACTAATAAGGAAAAAACATTCCGAACCCGAAAATTCAAAAAAATTTGAAACTTTTTGAACAAGTAGTTCACATCCAATATTTTCCATATCGGCCCAACTTCATTTTAAGAGAGTGAAACTATTCCTGAAAGTTTAGCAGATTTCGGTTTTCTTAAAATAATTCGGCAATGGTTGGAACAAATACATCACAATTATATATCAAAATAATCGTCTCATTGAACTCTGTTACATATTTGAAAATAGCACCCTAGTTCCATATGATGCCCTCCCCCACCCCTTCGATAAGGAGCGTATTAAAATCCCACGTTATATATGTTACGAAGTTCTTCAAATAGTACAAAAATTATATTTAATTTTATGTAATATAGTTATTAGTACAAGACAAAACTTGCCCTGCAATACGTCACCTTAAATAACTGTGAATCCATGTATGTTATGTTTAGATAGACTTTTTTATTTCAATTAGAAAAACAAGTGCATTGTTTATCAATAAATTATAATAACTACAATTATTTAGTTGTACTACCTTAGCAGTAATAGTTATAAGTAGAGTTGGCCACGCGCGCCAACAGGCAGCTGCGTCGTATCTATACGGTTACATACAAGCCTCAATGTAGCTTCGACCTTCCATTAGCGCGGTACGTGTTGTTTAGAAATGTTGCGTACGTCGCGCAAACGACCCAAGGCGGACCAAGTTAGAGAATTTTTAGCCGAAATTCCTGACTTAACGTATGATGACGCTAAAATTAATGTGTAGTATGTAATGTCCCGTTGATGAGTTGGTCCAGAAGAGACTGTCTACGGCACGTAAACAGTGAACGGCATGCTTCAAAAAAAACTTGCACACAAGACTATGGCAAATTTATATTTGATTTATGTGTTACTTTTATTGTATGTAATATACCGTTTAATTTACTAGACAAGGAAGCGTTTATCTTGTGTTGGAATAACTATTCGGAGTACAAATTACCAAGTCGGATATCGTTACGACGGATAGTGCCATCTGCCCGTGAATATGTTGAAAAAAGAATTAAATCGGAGTTGAAAGAAAAAAAAAATGTGGTTATGTGTGGACGAAACGACAGATCGTAAAAAACATTCGGTCGTTAATATAATGGCACGTAAAATGGAACCGCATCAATCGTCACCTTCAATTCTATTAGCTTCCAGACGAATACAACAATGTACTGCCGAAGTAATTGTAAAGTTAGTGTTAAATACATTGGAAAAGTATGAACTTTCAACAAACCAACTGTTGATGTTTATGAGTGATGGTGCCGCAAACATGGTTTCTGTAGGCCGGTCTCTTAAAAAGTATTCTGTTAACTTGTTACACATTACGTGTAAAATTCATGCTCTCAGTCTTGTGGCAGATGGTATCAGAAAATGTTATCCTGAGGTGGACGCTTTAATAGCGCATACAAAAGCAGTGTTTGTCAAATCCCCGAAACGTATTCGCGAATTTCACAGACTGTGCCCCCGTATACCTCAACCACCAGAACCTATTCTTACACGTTGGGGAACTTGGTTAAATGCTGCGTTTTATTATCATAAATATTATGAGAATAATAAGAACGCTGTTTTACAATTCGATCCAAAGGAAGCTGCCGCTATCAAGACCTTCCGTTAAAAACTGTCGTTTGAGTTCAGAACCAATGCGAACACGAGTGCCTTTATGGACTTTATGGAGTCAACTGTCTTGGAACCCATCTCGAACACGTTTTGCGATAATTCAGCTTGTCATGAATGATTGAATACACAGTTCCAACACTAACATTACACAAATCAGCTATTGTCACGATTTTTATACGCCTGTCATCGAGAATAAGGTGATTTATGTGATTTCGTAGCGCGTCGGTCGACACTTAAATTGGTCATCCGGAGCGATGAATATCGATGACACTTGTTCAATCCACTTATACACGTTTCTGCGGCTTAAACACTTTTCACCATACTGTTTCAACATTCTCGAGTAAATTTCGGCCGGCTTCACACCTTCGGATAACACAAATCTTATCCTGAGCGTTGCTCTTCCACCGTACACGTTTCGAGAGGTGCCGACATTTTGAAATTAATAAAAGAGGTTTTATTTGCTTTTATTTCTTTCAAACAGCTAACTTAATTTGTCCCCAAGGTTACCAACTTGATCCACAGAAGGTTTCATCTAATAATATTCAGTAGTTTTCCCGCGAATGCAGTTTGTTTCGTTAATTACTGAACGTCCGTCGTACATCAAAGGAATTCTTCAATGTCCGAAGGCATAGACAGAATCTCGTCACCAAGTGCCCTGTCAAGGATTTATGTTCGAACACATACCATATTTATAAACAGCTGCCCTGGCTTCCCTTTACAAAAGTATGTGGAGAGGTATAAAATCGAGGAGAATTTTAAAAGCCAGTCCAGGTGTGATACTTAACGCACTAGTGATTATCAGGCTTTCTATTCTCTGTAACGAGGTAAGTTTAGCTCTCGCTGCAACCTGTTGGACTTTCTCCCACCAAATAACAGCGCCGTACGTGATCATAGGACAAGTCACTGTCACATACAGCCAATATATTCTCTTGGAGGACATTCCCCAAGTCTTACCATAAAGCCTACGGCATGTCCAGGGAAACTTTGTGAGTTAGTTTATCCAAATGAGAATTCTAGGATAATATCTTATCAAATAAGATTCTTAGATATTTCACCTCCGTAGAGAAAGAGATCAGTCCCTCCAGCTTCCTTCTCCTTGTGACTGGAACAATCACGGTTTTGTGCGGGTTGATTGTAAGCTTTTCCCCTTTGCACTAGCTATGAATAATGTTGAGCACTTCCTGCAGGGCAGTTGTTAGCCGCTGAGTGCCCGTGCCTCTAATTAATACGACTGAGTCGACAGCATACGCTTGTATTTCAATACCAAGTGCTTCCACAATCGCTATCAGGTCGTCTACAAGATGCGGTCATCGCAGGGATGAAAGAACTCCTTCTTTAGGACAGTTTCCGCCCGGCCTGAAACGAATGGTGCGAGACCAACCCAGTGCTAAGCATATTGCGGATGCTATCTTAAATCCTAAAGAGTCGCAGCAGGGGTAGTATTCATTCCTTGCCCTGGTGTAGGAGAGTTGAGAAAATACCATCGTCTCTTGATGGTTTGAACGGCTAAAACGTTCAAATTGCCCAAGAGACTGCATTGTACATAATGATCGTTCTGGACACTATCCAGTCGTCCGAAGATGGGCGCAATGGCAGGTGCAACATAGCTCTTCCCAGCCGATCGTCGCCCAACATTAAGCAAAATGGGAAGTGATTCTTTGCTTAAAGCTCCAACGTCGCCGTGCTAGTCAGTAAAAGTGCCATGTGGTCTTCTTAAAGCCTCTAGTGACTGAATTGGATCTCTAGCGAGAATCTTGTGGATTCTGGTACTGCCAGGTTCATCTTTAATCCACTGACAAAACCTTCTCCAACACTCCCTTTTGGCCTTCCTAATCTCCTTGTTATAGTTTGTTTAGAGGGTGATAGTAAAGCCACAGGTAATTAATTCGTAACATGTCTCGTGTACATCAACCAAGACCCAATAAAGGTTTGTTTTTGTTTTGCTAAATAGACCACCTGCCTCTCAAAATTGCAATTCACGACCCCAACAATCTTCTAACTTCAATTTTAATAACATTTAAACTGTTGAAATAGTAGGATAACCCCGAATCTATGACTGAAAATTGGGTTTTAATTGGATAAAGTTTTAATTCATAACATTACAATATACGAGGGCTGTCTAAAAAGTATCCGACCTTTGGTCGGGAAAAATATATTACTTATGTGACGGGATTGGGACCCAAATTCCCTTCAAAGTAAGCCCCTTGCGCCTCCACACACTTAGCCCACCGATCCCTCCACTGCCGATAACACTTCTGGAAAGCTTCTTTTGGAATGGTGTTCATCTCCCTCGTCGCGTTCTGCATTATCTCTTCTCTACTCTCTAAACGGGATCCTTTCAAGGGCGTGTTAAATTTTGGAAACAACCAGAAATCGCAAGGAGCATTATCTGGAGAGTAGGGAGGTTGGGAGATGACTGGACTTCCGTGTTTCGCCAAGAAAGCATTGTCATGATACAACTGCCAGTTTTGCACTGTCCAGAGGTGCGGTCTCTTGCGCCGCACAGCATCACGGAGTCGGCGTAGAACTTCTTGATAGTACTCTTTTGTCACTGTTTGTCCGTCCGGTGCGTATTCGTGGTGCACAATTCCACGGATATCAAAGAACACAATTGGCCTTCCAGAACGCTGATCACTCTCCACCGATACGCGGCCATTTTTGAATCGGTTGAACCACTCCTTGATTTATATTACCTCCATAGCATCGTCTCCAAACACCTGCTGAATCTTACGAATTGTTTCGCTTTTGGCTTTTGGCAAAATTTGATGCTTTGCTCAACTCGTTCAGTCATCTTGAGAGAAATCAAAAATCCGACGAACACTTATAACAGTACCACACTCGGCGGCCTCTAGGCAGCGACTAACACACTCGAACGCGGAGAAAAAATGCAAGCATGCACATAAAGCAAGCTATCTCCTTCCACTGCGCACAGTAGCGCCGACCTAGCATCACTACTGTGGGTGAGAAAATTCAAGGTCGGATACATTTTAGACAGACTTCGTATAGCAAATTGACTTTCTGTGTTAAATATATCGGGTGTCCCATTTTAATCGTAACAGAGGAATATCTCAAAATATGGATACTACGAAAAAGTTCGTCATGCCATTGTTTGTTTGATTCATTGGGTGCCACAAAATTACGATTTTACTTTCAACGTAGATGGCGCTGTAATCGGTGAAAATAGGGTAGCTTTATTTTTTTTTAACGGAAATCCCTATTTTTTATTACATATTGCAATTCTGCGTTAAAAGATAAGTAATTTTTGTCTGAAATATTCTTTTGTTAATTTTGTAGATGGCGCTGTAATTTGTGAAAAAGATTACCTTTACTTATTTTAATTTTAATTTTAACATCCATTTTGCATTTTATCAAATGTCTGTGATATGTTATTGTTTTCCGATCAGCCAAAAAAGACAACAACAGCATACGAGGGTCACGCTATATATTTTGAGATACAAGACTCTGGGGTAGTATGACAAACAACACAGAGTATCGGTTGAAAATGAGGGCCCAGCGAGCCTTCGAAACAGCTGTTCCGAATTAATTAATATTTTGTGTGGTGAGGAGTGAGCCGATACTCTGTGTTGTTAGTCTTTCTTAGGTCTTTCCTAAAAGCAGTTAAATTGAGATTCTTAATTCTAATGGGTAGGGCGTTAAATATTTTTATACCCACGTATAAAGGAGATCTCTTGAAAGCAGTCAGACTATGCGCTGGTGTGCAAAATTGATCACGATTTCTCGTGCTACGAGGGTCACGCTATATATTTTGAGATACGAGAAAACTACAAGTCTTTTTACGAAAATGATTTTATTTATGTTCAAAATATTCTCGTCCTGCATCAACGCACTTTTGTAACCGAAGTTACCACAACGTAAAAGCGTGAAGCCAGTCATCTCTTGGAATGCTCTCAAAAAATGGATGAATTGCTTGATCTATCTCATCCTCCATCGTGAAACGTCGACCACGTAAATGTTTCTTTAGGTTGACGAACAACCAGAAATCACCCATGGCCAAATCAGGCGAATAGGGTGGATGTTCAATGACTTTTACCTTATTTTCACGTAAAAATTCAACTGTCTGCTGTGCACTGTGTGACGATGCATTCTCGTGATGCAACATTAACCCGCGAATGTTGGCCGACTCAAGAACTGCAGGTAAACATTTTGTGGTGTACCAGTTTACTGTGACTGTACGTTGATTTCCCAGCTTCATTGCCTTTACTAATCCGGTACTACGGAAGAAAACTGCGTACATAACTTTCTTGACAGCCCTTTGCCTTTTGGCCATTGTTGGTGTTGGTGCATCTTCGTGGATCCACACGCGGCTCTCCTAGTGGGTAGGAATATCGTAAAATGGGATGTAAGTTTCATCATCTGTTACTATTTTTGATAGAATGCGATGTCTACCATTGTTTAACATTTCCAATGTTTCCCGAGCGATTCTTACTCGTTCTGCTTTTTGGAAATCGGTAAGCGTGTGTGGCACCCAACGAGTAACAATTTTTTCATCCGAAGATGATCATGTAAAATTGAATTTACTGTTGCGGATCCAACACCAAGAGTTGCCTCAATTACTTGATAGGTGCACCTTGGATCTTCGTCGATCATACGTCTCACACTCTCAATGTTTCCAGCGGTAACTGAAGAACAGGGCCTAGCGGTACGTTCCTTATTACCAAGCGATATCCGTCCTCTTTTAAATTCGCTATACCAGCGAAACACAGTTGCACGTAAAGGACTTTCATCACCAAATGCGAGTTGCAATCGTTCAAGACTTTGTTGTTCACTTAAACCGACCTTAAAATCGTAGTAAATCATTGCGCGTACATGTTCTCTTGACAAGTCCATGTTTCGATGACAAATCGTATTTACCACGTTTACTCTATGACAACAGCGACTCAACTGACAGTCAGAGTTTACTACTTAAGGATAGTGGTATTTAGAAATGCAGTGTTGCCAGCTCTAACTTCTCTACTTTTGTGGCATCTCAAAATATATAGTGTGTCTCTCGTATTTGTTTAAACAAGGTCGTAGAGCTGACAATTTTACTTTCTATTTATTTAAGTCTTTTTTAATTGTATTGAGAGTGTTAAATCTTGTATGGTTTTAGAGCATCATAAGTTTACAACTATCGTCGATTATTAAAGTAATAGAGTTTCGGCAAGTGCATCTGTGGGAATTGAGTTTCAAAAAACGGTTAGATGTTAGAAGTTTAAGTGAGTGTATTCTATGTATAAAAATGATTATTATTACCTCAGTATTATTATTACCGTTCCTGTAGATGACTGTAAGCGTTCTATAGTTATAAAAGAGTCGGTGTCGATTATTAATCTGACCAAAAACAACATGCAGGTTACTAAAATTATTTTAATGAAAGAGCTTCCAGAGTGATTGGTAATCTATCAATTTTTTTGCATTTTATAATACAGTTCCCGTTACGACACTCTACAAATCCTCACTCTTTTTGCAATATTATTTCCGCTAATAGAAGCTGCTCATCATTAAAAAGTTATATTTAAACGCACACAGCGAATGTTCAAGTTTGCAGTTTGCTCTTCAAACTGTCAACTAAACATCCTGTTTCAACTTCAATATCACTTTAATTTTCCGCGTCGTTGTGGCCATCCATTATTGTTCGAACCATTACACTACCAGACGAATTCACAGAAATATCAAAAGAAAACGAAGTGAAAGAATATCTAAAGAAAAGAGGGAGTCTTTTACAAATGGACGAAGGAAATTGTACTTTCGCCGGAGGCAGTGATAAAGAATGAGGCATAAAAAAAATCTCTTGTCGCGCGATCTAAGATCGATGGTTATTTTTACGCCTTTTTGTGATCTCGGCAGACGTTGTTACGTGACGTCAAGTGAATGACGTCCGTTTTAGAGTACGATAGAGATGGAATTCCGAGATTATAAATAAAAAACGAAAAAAAAAAATTCGAGAAATTAGGTGACACTTCTATGAGGTTTTCATGAGTGAAATTAGGGAATATTAGGCGGAGTCCAATTACAAGGCATCCGTGAAAATAAGATAAAGTTTTGAAATTTTTTTGGAAAGTAGTTAATTTACTTTTGCCGTTTTAATTCATTTTTCTATTGTTTATTCTAAATATTCATGCCCGATCAGGATTTTAGAAATTAACAAAATTTTATCTATCATTTACAATTAGTGGAAATGAATTATTACAGCCCCGAACATACATATGTATACTGAAATGTTTTATTTCAGGGAAATTGTTAAAAAAATTGTAATTTTGTAGATTAATTAAATTTTTAACTCTTTTGTGGGATTCGAGAGTATTCTTTCATACTTTTTCGGCAATTTTTAATGAATTTTGATACCAACAAATGGAAATTAACGAATTTTAAAATTGAAAAACATAGAGGTCAATCTGCCTATTCTAACCTCCAACCTTCTCTTCTACATTGAATTTATTCTCTAATTTCAATATCGGACACTTTAAATTGGGAGCGCAGTCAAAATACTAGTTAACTTGAAGAAAGCTCGAAGTTCCTTTTCTCCTTTATTTTAATCGCGATGGCGATTGTTTCTCTCCACAGCAAATGTTGATGATTTCTATCTAAAAGTAATATTGTGATGAACTTCAATGAATAAAGTTATTTTCAGACGTAACATAAGATAATGTATGTAGTGACGCTACTAGATGACTCAAATTAGACGACTCTATACTAGAAAATCACCACAACAACCCTTAAATACGAAATTTTACTGCCATAAACGAAGATACATTAATGAAACATATTTAATATACGAAATAATGTTAGAAATACCTTTGAATTTACCCTGTTGTTTGTTGTAGGAGAATTTTACATTAATTTTGAAGATTTACGAAATGAGGAGAATGAACAAAAGAGTAATTTCGTCTTCGATCCACCAAGACGTTGTTATCCAGACTTATACCGGGTGTTCGCCTACAAAGTATACTACTTTCTTTTGTCGCCATTTTGGTAAATATTAGTTTTGACAGTTCATATTTGGCAGTCGTGAAGTAAAGACGTGGCAAATTTATTATGGGAAAATATTCGATAATCCAACGTGTTTTAATCGTTAAAACATTTTATGCAAATCAGTCATCGTTTACTGTGACGATGAGAAAGTTACGTGTAATTTTTGGGAGAAATAACGTGCCAACAAAACGCACTATTTACCGTGTAATGAATGATTTCGAAGAAAGAGGGTCTGTAGCTGATAGGCCTAAGCGTGGACTACAACGTACTGCAAGATTGGCTGAGAACATTGCTGCTGTGCAAGAAAGTTTTCAAAACAATCCATCAACCTCGATTCGACACCGTGTTCAGGAACTTGGTTTACGAAGAACAACTTTGGCCACAATTATGCACAAGGATTTGCATTTGTTTCCATTTAATATTCAATTAACACAAGAGCTTCATCATCAAGACCATTTACGCCGCCGTACATATGCCAATAAGATGTTACAGCTCGCCCATGACAACCCTGATTTTCATGAAAAACTCATAATGAATGACGAGGCGCATTTTCATTTGAACGGATATGTGAATAAACAGAATAGTCGGTTCTGGGCAATGGAAAACCCACACATTATTCATGAGTCACCTTTGCATCCATTAAAAGTGATAGCCTGGTGTTTGGTCAGAGAGAATGAAAACGGTTTAACGGTTAACTGTTACTGGAGAACGATATCGTGACATGATTGAAAACTTTTTGACGCCAGAACTGCATACTTTGGGCTTGATTAACATGTGGTTCCAACAAAACAGTGCCACATCGCATACAGCCAGAAATGGTGATGTTGATTGGCCTCCACGGTCACCGGATTTGACTGCCCCGGACTTTTTTTGTGGGGATATCTGAAGGGCAAGGTTTATGCAAACAAACCAGAAACACTTGAGCAACTCAAACAAAATATTCGTGGTGAAATTAATGAAATACCGGTTGAAATGTGTGAAAATGTAATGAAAATGTGCTCAAAAGAGTTCGCATTTGTGAGGCTAACAGAGGCGGACATTTATCTGATATTGTATTCCATACATAATTGCCAACATTAGATACACCATTTATCGACATTAAATCCATTTTCTTTCATTTTACCAAAATTTATAATCAAACAAAGTAGTATACTTTCCAGGCGGACACCCGGTATAAATTGTATAGTATTCCCACTTCAAGTCCAGTTGGCCTGGGAGGAAATTGTAGCTTCCGAAAAATAGCTTTTTGTCCGTCAGAGGGAATTTCATATTTATCGGGTGGGCTTTCCGACGTAAATATTTAACATAATAATACCTAAAATATACAACAAGCATAAACGAATTATTATAGTGGGACATTGGGGTGAAGTGTGAATGATGTATTCCTACTTAACAATATTAACAATATTTTTAATAATTATAATTAAAGAACTCCTTTCAATTTTTCACCAGCAATAAAATTTTACATTTAAATATTTTTACTTCAAATTTCAACTTTATATAAACGTCAAATTTTCCATTTCAACATTAACATTTTATAACATGACTGTTATGAAGTTTTAAATATTCGATTGTAAGTACTACATATTTTTCTCTTAAATATCAATATACTGATGTATATTATAGTGGGAGATTGGGGTGAAATACGTGCGCTTACACCTTAATTCATTAATTTTTATTACTTTAATTTCAATATTCGTTAAATATCAAAATTTAATTTAATATTTGCAGAATTTGAATTATTTCTAGTTATTATTCGAATTCTGGCATTTTGATAATTTATATTATTAATTCTTTGTCTTAAGAAAAGACACCATTAATATTGCTTTATGGGGGATAATCAAAGTCAAAAGTTATTTTCAATAATTTACATCTTGAACATATTTCTTGTACAAAACACACAAAATGTACAACACACATTGTATGGAATCAAATAGTCAAAATTCACAACGTTATCTAAAACATCGGAAATGATCATCGTTAGGCCAACCACAAAAGTATCAAGTCGTTGGATTGGCATTCCTGTGACAACGAGTAAACGAGTGAACAGATAGAAAATATTTTTCTGACAGCAGACAATTTAAAACAATATTAGAAGTATTATGTTTAGTTATAAAAAACACCTTGAAGAAAACAAGCAAGAAAGATAAACCCAAGAAGCTAAGGAAAACCACTAGAGGGGATTTATTACAAAAGGATTTGGAGTATTAACTTAAAAGGAAGAAAACAGGATTTAAAAGACGGATTTCAAAGAAAAAACATTTAAACACAGCACTTACTGTAAGTAATTTAAAATTATTTTGTAAGTGGAGCATTGAAAACAATAAACAGGATTTGTGATTATCATTTAATTTGATACTTCATTATAGAAAACATCTCAATATATTTTGATTTCTATTATAACTTGCATCATCAGCAACATAAAAAGAAGGGCAGAAACGAATAAAGGTGCCCGCCATTTCATCCATCTTGACACTATCAAATATAATAATACGTATTAGGAATGACTCCATCCAAGTAAATATATTATGTTGTATATAAGATTAACAACTGTTAATAAATGTAAATATGTCTATCAACGACGATCTTCAAAAACTGCAATAGCAGAATTTCAGAGATTGATCGATAGGGAAGTCTGGTACGATGTTTATGCTGGCGAGGGAGATTGTAATAATGTATTTGAGAATTTTTATGACACATTTCGTTATTATTTTGACAGCAGTTTTCCACTGAAAAAGTATCTAGTTAGAAAGAATCATAACAAGTGTTGGTATACTCATGATCTAGGAGAATATGCTGAATATGCTCGTGGAATATATAACTTACATCGACCTTACAGAGATCCTAATATTCTCAAACTGTATAAAAGAACAATGGACATTTATAAAAATAAAGTCAATGAAGCTAAAAAACTGTACTACGATAATATAATACAAACTTCTAACGATAAATCAAAAACTGCTTGGAGTGTCATTAAAACTTTAACAAATTCAGGCAACACTGGCGCACTTGAATATTAGAGACCAACACAGCAGAGTTATTGCAGATCCTCGGGAGGTTGCAGCATTATTCCAGGAGCATTTCACATGTCACCCACAGCAACCTCGATCCATCGCACCCAATAGTGGTATAGGTTTTGGAGGGTCTTCTTTATTCTTTGTACCAACTGACAGAGTTGAAGTTTCTAGAATCTTGGACAACGTGACTATGAAACGCTCAGCGGGTATCGATGAAGTACCATGTTTTCTTATTAAATTTGTTTCGGTCTGTCTCGTTGATCCCCTAGTCTATATAATCAATCGCTGTTCGACTGAAGGAATATTTCCTGATGCGCAAGATATAACTAACTACAGGCCAATATCCTTATCTTCTGTCTTTGCAAAATTATTTGAAAAGATTGTAAATGTTAGATTAGTCGGTTACCTAACAAAATATAATCTTATATCTTCCACTCAATTCGGCCTTATTTCAGGAAAGTCAACAGGTGATGCTATTGCTCGTGCAATCACTAAAATTTATGAAAATCTGGACAAAAGACGACGGATTGCAGGTGTATTTTTCGATCTGTCGAAGGCATTCGATGTTGTTGATCACTCGCTGCTGATTAGTAAGTTGGAGGCTTATGGTATACATGGAGTACCTAGGGATCTGTTCATCAGGAGATGAACAGATCCCATGCCACTCATGCAGGAGCATGAGTGGCAGAACTGCTAGGGTTGCTGTAACAGCGGACGTGGATAATATTAGAAAAACATCCTATTCCAAAGCGATAGAACTAAGTTGCGGTGTTCCTCAGGGATCAGTTTTGGCTCCAACACTCTTCTTAAATTATGTTAAACGACCTCTATCTAAACGTTAACCACGCTACTTATAAATATGCAGCGACACAAGTTGTATAGTTTCAGATGGGATGATGCTGGTCTTTCAATTTCACGCGCGACACTGCGTAAATCAGAGCTGACTGGTACTGCAAATAATGTCTGTAACAATCTGAACATTGCCAAAAACAACCTTGGTTCAATTTAAACATCGTCACTTTGGCATCGTATGCCTTTTACATACCGGCTATTAATGACATTCCGTGTGTGTGTTCCGCAAAGCAACTCGTCAAGTTTTTGGGTTGTCTGTGGGATCGGGGGGTTAAATATAGCGAGAACATTGCAGTTTATTGCAGGAGTTCAAGTTGTCGACACGCCACAACTGTCCGCTATGGTCTGCACCTCGAAATTACGCAGAGTGTCTGTAAATATACGAGCTGACCCGTCCAGCTTGTTAATTGGCCCACACACAAAATTTGTAGGTGTTGGCTTTTATCGCCAAGAAGCAAAGCCAGCGTACAATGTAATATCTAAGACAAAATATGCCATTTAGGGACTTACGAGATACCCTGGTTCAATGGAGGGTTGTCTTATAAAAATCGAAAATAAGAATATTGTTTTTTGCATTTTTCCCTATTTTACCCAAGTTATGCTAACAGATGAGATCACATACGGGCGTCTACAGTGAACAACGCTTTTTTTGACGGAAATGACACGGTGACAGAGTTTCGATGCTATTTAGAAACAGTGAATTGCGTTGTAGTGCAATTGACGAAAAAATCCGATCACAAAATTATACAATTAATTTACTGCAATGATCGAAAAAATTAAACCGGTTCCTAAGCTGCAACAAAGCCCCAATATGTGAAAAAGTCAAATTAACCTAGACGTCTGTATAGACAAGCTTTGGCCAGAATTATTGAAGTCTAATAGGGATGTGTTTGCAGTTCCAACATAGTTATTCAGAAGCAAGTAAACTTGGCTTGCGCTACTGTAGCAAGGAAGTTCATGAGTTCAATCCTAAGAGGCAAAAGATAATTTCGTGTTTTTTCTTTGACCGAAGGCAAAAAGAAAAACCGTTATATGACCCTAAAGCAGAAGCGATGCAGTTAAAATGAGCCAGAGGGCATATCATCCGAAAATGAATTGGTAATATGGAGAGGTGGAATAGTGTCATTGGAGTGGACGAGTGCGATGTGAAGTTTGTATGTTGGCGATAGCCGGGCAGAGTTATTCGCCAGAAACATGAAACTTATCATCCTTGGACTGTCTTCAAGCGCAAGTTAAATTTCCATCTTTGGGTACGGTCTGGAGGTCAATATCGGGCTAGCGGAGTGAATTGCACTTTATCAGCGGATTGAATTAACTCAGATGTGATAATATGTTTAGACATGCTAGCAGGAGTGTTGTTGTCTTACCTTGGAAGAGAGCATGATTTCTGGGAATGATACATTTTTCAGCAAGACGGTGCTGAATGTAATACTTCCAAAAGGTCATGGAATGGCTTACGACAGATCATGAATACAGTGATTCAAAAGGGGTTTCTAGTTAGTCCGGGCCACTTTCGCCCATCGAGACGTTGTAGCATCTTATCCATGAAAAAAGTTTGGGTTGCGAGCCAATCCTGCCAGGAATCTGTTAGTGTCTATGCAAGAACTCATAGCAAATTAGGTCTCCTCAGAACCATTTGTGGATAATTCACTGCCTGTATGGGGTGTGTCGGATCTAGGACAATAGTTTTGCCCGCGTACAGAATGAAGAGTTTAAAACAAAGGTGATTTAGCTCAGTGAGAATGAGCTATATCTACAGACCGCTTACCTAATTATACAGTATTTGAATTTTGTGTCTTTTTTTAGTCCTAATCAACCTGTGGATATTTGCAAAACGAAAAATTGAGAAATTATTTCCCTCTATTAGTTTATAAATGATCTTCAATACATGCATTAACTGAAATTTTATTGGCTGGGCCAACTAAAGGCTGGATTGGGCTGTACATTCGTGGCGGCCGTTTTATTCGCGTATGTAGGTCCCGTCTGAGCTATGGTTGATTTTCGGGGATCAGCAGTGGGAGCTAGAAAGGATTTATACTGCACAGGTATACACGAATTGTAGAGGCATGTTGCACGCCCCTGTTTCACAGTGTTATATGTATCCCTGCCTCCCACTTGTTTTAGACGACCTTAGGATACTTACACTTCCCATCTATACATCTTTGAGGGTACTAAAGTTTGTTACACAAAATATAGAACAACCACGTAGCTCATTGTAGTAAAAATAGAGATATTACAACACAGGCAAACACTTGGCACTGCAAGATTTTGGCTGTATACCCACGCAGATAAGGACAAGCCTCTACGAAATGACATCATATAGTAGTACAGAGCGATACCATACCACTTATGTACAAAACAAATTACCTATTCGTTATTAAAAAATGAACCGTCAGCGATTGATTCAATTTAAAGGCTGCACTAAAAACAATCTTCTTTTTTATTTGTAGAAAATACATTCTATAGTGTGGAGAATATATAGGTTTATGTTCAAACGTTGTATCTACGACAATTCTCTCAGTTGTCACTTCGGTAACGACTAAATGTCAGGCTGGCCACTCGTTGGTAACTAAATATCCCTCTGGCGAGGGGAAAATTGGAATAGTTGTTCTATCGTTATATTACATCCACTCCTTACAGCCAACTCGTCTTTGGAGCGAGGCCATTATGATATAAAATATTACAAGCCAGATAATGACGAGTAGCATGGACAAATCCTACTCGTTTGTAATTCTTTTCTGATTCACCTCTGTCTTTCGTTCCACAATGTAATTGTTAGAAACAGCGTGTTCATTTGGAATTAATCAAAACAGCATACACCATTTGAAAGGTATAACAAAAATATATTATTCATCAATTTTACAATCTTTATCTGAAGATTATTGTAAAATTAGCAGTCGGATTTTCTCGTTAAGCTTGTTGGTACAGGTTTGGATACAGACACAACATATTACTTTGAATTGAATAGTCCGACAGCATAGATTGCAAAAGACAACAGATAATATTTCATTAATTAAATCTTATTGAAAGTTTCTGTTAAATTAGCAGTGGATTTTCCGGTTTAAAGCATGTGGGTGACAGTTCGGACCACAGAATTGATCAACATACAAACCTCCTCGTGCGTCACATGCATTCATTCTAGTATGCTATTTGCAGAAAATAATTTTATTCATCGAAAGTCATCGTAAAAGTTTCTATTTGGGTTAAATTATCAAAATTGGCTGTGAAATAAAACAAGCGCCGGCCTTGGTTGCATCAAAGTGTGTCTTAAATCCAATCCCAATATAGGGTTCGTTGTGTATTCACAAAGTCTTATTAGAAGAGAAAATGGTTAAATATGCAGAGCAGGCCGTGTTTCTAGTGGTATATAAACAGAGGGTTTGGATAATTGGCATCGTTCAAAAGTTAAAGGTTAGTTACCTTTTCAAATCTTAAAATTCGGTAATTTATTTTATACCGAATTGGAAATTGGAAAACATAGTTTATTCAAATTAAATTAGAAAATTAAACAAAATTTGAAGAAACCCCCGAGAAAGATCATTTCAAAGATATTACTTATAGCGACTATTAGCACTCTATTGTGTGTTGTATTCATATCCCGTGTTATATTTTGTATTGTTTTTTATTAGTGTGTTTCTGTTTTTATTGATATTTACATGACACTGTGCATATCATTTATATTTGTATTAATATTCTACCGTGATTATTTATATTCAATTTCACTGTACAGGACATCTTGTCTATGTTCATATGACCAACCAATGACACTAAATATCATTATTATTTTCCATTATTATATTATTTTCGTAATAGTATAAATATTTACGCGTTATATTTCATGGTAAATGCACTGCCATATGATAGATTATGTGGATATTATTGTAACTTTATACATTATAATGCTTGTTTGAAGATACACAAGCAACTAAAACTCTATTGTTCCTGTTTTAATAAGCCTTCATTAACAGTAATTTGACGTATTTTAACGCCTAATACCCGACTCGATGCACGCTTGATATACCCCGACCCCACCTAAAAAAATCAAACTGTCTTCTGTCCGGATATGCACATGTTATTGATGTATATTTTTACCACTGTTTTTGACAAAATGCGATGTTTGTACTTACACTTCTACGTCACAACCACTTTTTAAGCAAGATGCTTTCCCATTGGATAGCTGCTTGTTGCGTCGCAAAGGCAATATGACACGTCGAATTACTTTTATTTCGAACAAATGCCGGCCAAAACTATTGTGTACACGGCTTCCTCGTCCAAATCGATTCGTAGATGCTTCGATTTACATAGATTGTAACGTGATACGGTGTGTACGATCCATCAATAGAAGCGCTCTGAAGTGTAAAATTTCATACTAAGTTTAAGCAATCCCACGAGCACATATCTAGAAAACGCATTCAGTAACCTCAGCCGTTTAATTCAACGCTAATCAGGTAGGGATTCAATTATTAACGTTCCTTGCACGTGTATGTGCAAATGTGCTATGTAATCCGCAATGAAACGGCGAATGAAATTTACAGTTCTTACATATATAGTATCTCGAAAATATTTAGTGAAAATTAGTTGAATGCAGACTAAGCATTGGGTGTAGCGCCAAATGTAACCGGTGATTACAAGATTCGGGAAAGTGTTCAATAATTAAATACGTCTTATATCATATGTTATGTTTGATTTTGACGAGAAGTCGCATCATGGTTAACCGTTCAAGATTCAGCCGCGTTTCATAATACACCTAAATTTTAAGAGATCCAGATCACAAAAGTACTTACCCAGAGGTACAAAATGTCCTAATGACCTTCTGAAAATTGTAAAAATACGCCTAGTCTGTAAATAATACTGATCAATAGGTCGCGAATCAATTACCTACTTTTTTTATCTAAAAGAAAACGCCCTGTTATAATATTACGTTTTTTTGTTTTGTCCCTAACGCAAGTGAAACCAACCGTATAACAGTAGGCGTGCGATCCGTACTATTTCTAACAGATGCATTGAGCTATTTTGTGTCTATATAATTTATATTTTGGTAGCGAGGATGTCCAACTAAACATTGTGGAATTGTAAAATTGCACCATTAGCCTATAAATATAGAAAAAAAAGCTAATACCATATGATCAAAAGCACCTAGTAACGTAACCACAACTAATGTAAAATAGAGGAGCTACTCTTGTTTGTTTTTCATAATAGTTTTATATCATAAAAAATAAACTATATCTATAGTTGAGCATCAATTTAAATGTTGGCCAGGTCTGTGCAAGTTAGTTAGTAAGAAACTGATGTAAACCTTTAGCAGTTTTATATATGTAATCAACTACCACGCACACATAACACATAATTAAAGTTTAGAACGTACCAACATACTTTCTATTCTTCACTATTCACACAATACAACACCACTCTGGACGAAAGCACCCGCGTGACAACCCACTGGTCACTTCCTAATGCGTGAAAAGTTAAAAGAAAAAACACATGTTGCTGGTAAATGGCTTAGGCTACAACCCAAGTAGAATGGATAAACAGTCTGGGCAAACAGCGGTAACAGTCAGTGTAGTAGATTATGTGGTTGCGGAGAGTCACCGCGCGATTATTTATATTCAAGTGATCTCCACAGCCGTCAGTACTATATTTCACGATGCTGTCACGCGAGTATTCTGTTGTATAATGTAGGCTGTCCGTAATTATTTCGTAATTGTAACGCTTATGTTTGCTTGTTAAAAATAATCATGCACGAAAAACCACAACCAATGGCAGACACAGCTAAAAAACTTTATAGAATGGAATGCGGATACCTTAATTTTTGATAGCGTTAAAATTCAATGCTAGTTTATAAATACCTTAATGTGTTGGTCCAGAAACCCTATTGTCAACGGTCAACCGAAAGACAAACAGCCATTTCTCTGCACAAAAGGGGACAGTACGAGGGACCAGACAAATTGTACAGTTTGATTTATGTAGCTACTCTTTAATTATGTAATCTCATCGCCTTTCAGCTTACTAGACAAAGACAGCACATTTGCTGCCCCTTCTGGCACTAAATATGCGGACTGTAAATTACCTCAGTCGTGGACATGCGGTACGAAAATGTAGTGCCATTTGCTCTGTGAAACTATAGATAGAAAGATGAAAACGGGATTGAGAAAGATAAAACAACTATATGGTTCGTGTGTGGACTAGAACAACAAACCGGAAACAACAGATCGTCACAAAACATTCTCGGTTAAGTAATGGTATGTACAATGGAACCTACATCGGACCGTCATCCTCCTTCTTACTTGCTTCCAAATAGAGTTATAAATTGTATGCCACGATGTGATGATTTTATAGATGTGTATGTTGAACTCATTGAACAAATGTTTTGAAGTTTCAAACTTACAGCAACTTGAATGTTTATTGAGTGCATGTGCCGCACCAACCATCGTACGTTCTGTGGGCCGATCTCTTGAGAGAGAGACACAGTGATAAGTTCTTACATGTAACGGTCAAATCCATACTCTAATTTTTGCGGACAACACAACTGATGTTCCTACATTTTTCATAGTAAAGGCACCCCCTGATGCTTACGGTACATAAGATCGTGTTGTTCACGATATAGCCCCGAACGTAACCGACATATGTTCACAAAACTGTGTCCAGATTTACCTGGAATATGATATTATCACAGCCGTTGTTACCGTGGGGAAAATGGTGCAGGCTGCGTTTTACTACAACAAATATTTGATCAAGTAGAAGTTAGTTTTAAAATTCATCGACAGAAACGCATCATCAGGAAAATCAGGAAATATTTCAGCTAGTCAGGTTAAAGAGATTTACAACATATTCACAACAATTTAGTTTTGGACTACCACGGAGGATATAGAATAAAACGCCGCTCACAAAGTTACGACTGTCGCTTGGGGATTCTGTCAAATATGTGAACGATGTTCACGCACAGTTATAGCGCTGTTCAGAAGCGAAACAAAAGTCTTGTGTTGTGCAATACACGAAAACAGTTTGAAAGTGTTTTTAGAGAAAGACTCGAATTTCTTATATGTAAGAAAGTAAATTTGGTGAACACGATGCATTAAAGTTGTTTCAAAGAGGTATTTGTAATATGCAAATAGAACTCGCCTAGAATGCGAACGGTCGTTTCGGCATTAAAAAACATTATTTCCGCCAGTCGTACTCACTTGACGAAACAGCTGTGGAAACATATTAATGATCAAATATTAACAGATGTTACCCGGTTTGTGATTTCACTTAAAGACTTTAAAACGGTAAGTATTCAGCACGTTTTATAATTTATTCTTACCTTCTATGTTTATGTGTAAACTTTTGTTATGCGTGCCACGACTCTAGCTGTTACCGATATTTGGGCCCTAGGTTAAAAAAATTTTTTTTGTAATATAAATAGACATTCCGTAATGACGCAGTCTAAAGAGGTACACGCCGCAACTACGTGCTGAAGATTAAGAAATGGGCGACTCAAAATTTTACCAACAACTATACTTTTTAATTTACTTTTCATTGAAAATTTGTCACTTTTACAAGTAAGCACTCAACATTCTTTAATTTCTTCATAATTACTTCATTTTTTTTTAACTGGAACTACAGAAGTGTAACAACCGTTAAAATAAATAGCTTTAGTAAGAGATCTCGAACAAAGATTAAAATTATGTAAAAGATGGTGGTGACTCTTTGAACTTAACATCTTGGGTCTGTGACGGACCACGAACTTCTCTTAAAATTAACGAACGTTTCTCAATTAATTTTTTGGAACCATCTTCGATTCTATATTTTTGGTAAATCCATATTAAATATTCATCACACAATGCATGCGCGCTTCACATTCACGTGTATGTGCACTCGCGGCCAATGAAAAGTTGTACAACTTGGCGAATAAAAAATTTTAGATTTGGCTAATTTTCGAAAAATTAACAATCAAGTACATTTTTGAAAGTCACTATCGCTACAATATGATTCCGAGGCGCTAGATAGAACACAAAATTATTGACATTAAACAAGGAACTAATAGAAAAAAAATTAATGTTTTGTTGTAACACCATCAGTAGAGCAACGCATCTGCGCTGAAGCCAGTGGCGGACGCATAAAAGTTTACACAAAACAATAAAATTAAATGTGATACGTGCTCAAACACTACCGTTTTTTTTAAGAGTTCCTTCTGAAATCACAAAGTGGATAATGTCAATTTAATATTTGAACATTAGATAGTTTCCAAAGTGAGTGCGGCGGAAGAAAAAGTGGTTTTTTTGTATGCCGAAAACGAACGTTTCTACATCTATTGACGTTATATTGCGTAAGTAAATAATCGTTCAAATAAACTTAAAACGGTTCTGTTGACGCACCTCAACAAATTGTCTTAATGTGCCAAAATCAGAGTCTTATCTGAGCAACACTTTCAAACCCTTCTAAACAACTAAAACATCTTCTTGCGTCTTCTATCGCGCATAGCTGGGCACGTGAAAACATGTTGCACTATTGCAAAGATGTCCACAAACGACACCGAAGAATTTTCTAGCGACTTTTCTAGTTCGCATCCGCTAGTCCCACGCAACTGTCTGAATAATTGTTCCAAATCTGCTTTTAACCTTTGGTGGGGGGGGGGGGGGTGGGGTGGGGGGTAACTATGTCCCGAAAATTCAAGCGGACTTACCTTTGACAGCCGCTAGCTTTGTACTTAGGGCTCGAATTCTAAAGTCACCTTCTTTATATTTCTCAAAAATATTAAGATAATAAAAAATGCAGCTCGAACCATGTTCCCCAAAACGAGTAAGAATGGGTTGTGGTAGTTCAGGAATACCGGATGGACATAGTCTATGAATTCCCGAATACCGTTTGGGGATTTACAAACACAGTACTTTTGTATCGCTGTATTAGAGCGTTCTACCTCATTTTCTCGATACTATCTTGCTACGAGAATGAGAGTCTATGATATTTTAGATGTAATATGGTATATATCATAGGTAGCAGAATGTATTTTTAAGAGTATTCGATTCCTAACAGCAAGCATGTTTGCAGCACCATATACTCTAACACTATCAGCAGTTGATTTGTGAAGTTCCAATAGTTTTTCCAATGTATTTAACACCAACATTTGAAATTAAAGTCTGACAATGCATTGGCTACGTCTTCGGCTGGTAGATTAGTAAAATTGAGGGTGCGGTCGATGTGGTTCCATTGTGCGTACCATTACATTAGACCACAGAATGTTTTTTACGACTCTTGTTTCGTCCACACATAACCACCGTTTTGTATCTTGCAAACCGATTTAATTCTTTTATCGACATGCTCACGAGCAGACGGCACAACTCTCTAATGTTCTCTCACTTGGGTAACTTAAAGTCGGAATATTCATTCCAAAACGAGACGATGCTTTCTTTCCTTAGTAAATGAAATGGAAATTACATGCAAATAAACGCATAAATTAAATTTAAATTGTCTTAATCTATCCGTGTGTACACTTTGATTTGAACATGCCCGCCCCTTGACTTTTACGTGCCGTAGATAATCACTTTCGACCCAACACAGTAAATATAATTTACACACTAACATGAATTTTAGCGCCATTCACACTTTAAATTCAGGCATTTCTGCCACATAACCATCACACATTCATCCTATTGCGACCCGTAACTTTAGGTCGTTCGCGACGCAGGAAAACATTTTGAAACACCCAACACGCCTAGAAACTACGATATTTAGGGTGTATTACGACAGCGTAGATGCATACACACAGATCGGCTTTCGAGATCGCATCATATACTGACGCTCTTATACCGAAATTGTCCCGGCACAGTGTTTTATTCACAGTAAACTTTTATGGCCGCCAGCCACTGGCTTTCAGCGCAGATTTGCGTTGGCATCTTAAACCAATGCAGAAGTCTAATGACACCAATTTGTGTAAAGTTTAACATCACTATCCGCCTCAGATTCGTTATACACACCCTGACGCTTCAATGGCCACTACATTAACAACACTGTTGCTCACCACCTATTCTAATTATAATTGCAATCCTAACATTTTTTTACTGGTAAAGGGATGCTATATCAATAGCTACAAAGCCCCTAAAGCAGAGTAACGAGAAAAAAAAAAAACCATTTTTTTTCTATGAATGAAAAATAGTACACATATAATTCATTGAGAAGTAATGTTATGGATTGCATATTTCACAGTAGCCTTTGATTCAATAAAGGATCAGTACAAGTTGATTGACACACGACCCGACAATGGAGTTTCAGCAAAACAAGGATGGCTAATCCAGGGAGACAGTGGAAAAGACACAAGGATATATATATACTATTTCGCATATCATAAAATGGCGGTACGGACAGGGAGACGCCTTATCAGTGAATTTATTCAATGATGGCACTAGATTATGTACTAAGGAATGTAAACAAGGATACCCTGAGAACCGGAGGAAGACAAGTAGTAGGTTATGCTGATGACGTCGTTAATAACTAAGAGAAGAGACATAATGTAAAAACTTTAGAAGAAATCATACGAGAAGGAGGTAAAATAGTATTGCACATAAACGAAAGCAAAGCGAAGATTATGAGGGTGAGGAGTGGAAACGGGTAAAAGAGAATTAAATTAGGATGTCACTCCTTCAAAGAAGTAAAATAAATTTAAATATTTAGGTGTGATGATAACCAATGACGGAGGAAGGGAGGAGGAGATTAAAAAGAAGATAATGGCGACGAATAGACCATACCAAGCAATAAAAAATTAATGAAAAGCAAGATACTGACAAAAGGAGCAAAAATGAAAATATACGAAAATATATAAAAACCCAGTAATGATGCATGGAGCGGAAGTAATGTCGATGACCAAAGCAAAATGGAGAAAAGCTAAGGATTGCAGTACGGAAAATATTAAGAGCTATATTGGGACCGATGAAGTTAACTGAGCATGCATACAGAGTACGTACGAACAAAGAACTACTAGAGGAGGATACAAGAGAAGGATATTGTCAGAAAGATAAAGCAACAAAGAAGAGATGGATAGGGCATGTGTGCGAGAGCAAAAGAGGAAGACTCGATCAAAAATAATAACGAAATGGGGGATGGCGGGAAGAACATGAAGAGGCAGACCTCGATCAAAATCATGTTCTTCAAAGAATATGCACTTTCCGGAGTAGGGCTTCAGTCACAGGTTACTGCAAATCTATATAATATCGATTCTTTGGAGCTTCGTCATAATTACGCAGACTTTAAATTTTTATACAATTTGCTAAATAACGGTTTTGACTCACCTAAGCTCTTGTAAAATATTATTTTTTTGTTCCTCGTCCAGCGTCCAGATCATCCAATGTGTTCTACTGCATCAGACCTAACACAAAACGTCACGACCAAATCACCAATTTACAGGGTTTGCACTAACTTGAATTCGTTGTCAGATGTCTCCACTGATATTAATTTCTCCCCTATAACAGCACTTCTAAGAAATGTACTACTACTTTTCATTACATTTAAGTAATACTGTTTGTTATAAATGATATTATGCTTTTAGTTTTAATCTATAGTAGAGTTAGAGTATACATACGTACATATGTTGTAATATACTTGTCCTATAATTGGATTTATCTGTTGGGCATATACTATTATTAATTATTATTATTATTATTATTATTATTAAAATGGACAGAGGAGGTGAAAAGAAGACTTAAAGAGGGCAGAATAAGAAATGCGGAAGAGAAGGCGAAGAGCAGAATTTGCATGGAAAAAGATATGCAGCAAAGTATAAATGACAATGGGGACTGATGCACCCCGTGCAATGGATCTAGAAATCCTCTAAAAAGGAAAATTCACAGGCCGCCGGCCAATCACAAATACAAATCCAAAAATCATTATTTCGCTGATCTAATGATATTTTTAATCGCCCGCGATCAAGTCTTTTCTGTAGACGATAATCGACTCGGGTGACAGACAAGTACGAAGTAGGTGCCATAAATTCTCAGCCTGATATAGGAAAAATAAACTTGGTAAAATATAACAATTTTTATTTTTCAATATAATCTTTCTTCAATACATTTACTGCAACGATCAATTAATAACTCTACGCCCTTGTAAAAAATAATTTAAGGTTTTCCCTTAAAATATTGTATTACAGCTACTTGCAACTTATTATCGTCCTTAAAACAACGTCGCCTAAGGTTTTTCTTTAAATGAGAAAGTAAATAATAATCACTTGGACTCATGTCCGGATTATACGGTGGACGTTCCAATTCTTAAAAGCCACATTCGCGGATGGCAGCCTGTGAAATGGCGGCAGTATGGACGGGTTTATTGTCGTGCAATAATGAAACACTTTTGTCAATTTTCCTCGACGTTTTGCAAGAATATTGTCCCTCAATTTATGCAGCAAAGACGCATAATATGTGCGTTGACAGCTAATACTGTTTCTTCAATAATTGGATGTTTTGAGGCGACACCAGTTCAATTGGCCGACCGGGGCGCTCGTCAGCTTCTAGGATTCTTGCCCCAAACGGAAACATTTTGCCCACTTTTTTACAATGGAATATGAAGGAGATAAATCACCATAAATGCCGTCTAAACGTTGTTTAATGTTGTTAGGCGTATGCCTTTCTTGCTGTCAAAAATTAATGACGCCCGCGACGATATTAATTTTCGTTACCTGAAACATTTTTATGCACTAGTCACGTGTTATGGCTGGCTACTAAAAACTACTAATCTTCGAGCTGTAATATATGTAGTGTAGGCCTCTCACATGTGCAACTATGACGCAACGGAGTTTGTAATACGTTCGAGCCTGTATAAGCCTGTCAGGTCGAGAATTTTTGGCGCCTACCTCATATGTCGCCATATTGCTTGTTTACGTTTTTCAACGTTATGCACAATGATATGCACTTCGTACCAGTAGGTAACCATTAATGTGCCTCCTGTTATGTGTTAAAAACTGATCAATTAACGTTAAAAATGGATATTAGCAGTGATGAAGAAAATTGCACCCCATCGAAATACTCCAAATGGCCCAAACATCAACTAAGAATCTTCTGCCTCCAAAATCCAGGAAAGCATACGAGTTTACATACAAATCATTTATAAAGTGGCGTGATCGTAAGAAAAGCAGTTCTTTCTTCGAGAATGTGGTATGAACTTACTCTGGGAAATTTATTTTAAGGTGGCACGAATTATGGGTATTATGGAAACCTATAGTTGCAATGAATTAAAAAATTTAAGGAATATTAGTAAATGTTCCAAATACAGAAACCAAAGTAGTTCGCAGCTTTACAACAATAGAGAATTTCTATGAGATTGTGAAAAAATACATCTCTCTGCATCCGCTAGATGTTCCTCCTTCTTCTTAAACTATCAAAAGGGTGCATCAGTCAGAGAATTAGCACCAACAAGTTTGTCAGCGGTGGAGAAACAAATTGCAGCCTTTTTAAATCTTCCTAACCCAGAACTATACACAGGACATTCTTCAGCAACCTTGCTAGTGGATGCAGGAGCTGACATCATAGGCATAAAAAGATGCGTGGGGTGGAAGCAGAAAAGTGGACACATGTCAAAAAATTTTACGATCCGTGCAAACTAAGGCGTCCTCCTTTTACCTTAACAATAAAACTGAATATTTATTGATTCAAAATCCCCAAATAATCATTTTGACCCTGATAGCGTTCCATTTACAAATATTCAGTTTCGGGGGAACTGTCTAAGATACTGAACAACTTCAAATCGTTTATTTTGTTAACTAGTTACGTTGTGGTTACATAAATTAAAAATATGTATTCCTTTTTCAAATCTACTCACTTCATTTTCAGTTGAGTTGGTTCGCTTTCTAATCACTTGCAAATCATTTCAGTTTATAATCACTTAGTTATTTTGTAAAAGGAGGACGCCTCTAATAATTCAACCACTAAACTATCAATCAGAATTTAACAGTTACGACTCCATCTTTAACAATTACTAACTGCACAAATTTTAATATACCTATCCTAGTGTTCACTTATAAAATAAAATTAAGCAATGTATTATATAGGATCCATTAAAGTTGTCAAATTTGACTCTAATCTACTTATGTATTTAATAGACGTAGAAAAAACATAGTATTACATTCGCAATTATGCCCATTATTCACTCAGATGATTTGCGCCACTCGCCTACGGCTCGTGGGCTCAAACGTCACCTTCATGAATAATGACTAACGCTGGCCACGAGCGGTACCGCGCATCGGCGTAGAATCAGTTCGGACCGAGAGGAACGGTAGTATTACTTCGTCTGCGAAGCAGTACGGACATTTTCGCTGCCGGTCATTTGCGCAATTGTTTATCTGTCTTAGAAAAATTATGATTTCGTCAGCAAAACGACCGCGGTCGGACAAACTTCGAAAATTTATTGCAGAAATTCCAGACTTAATATATGAAGGTGCTAAAATTAAATGTGTAATCTGTAAAATCCCGTTAATGTGTTGGTCCAGACAACATTGTCTACGACACGTAAATAGTGAAAAGCATGTCTCAAAAAGAAATTGCGCACGAGGCAATGAAAAATGTATATTTAATTTATGCGTTACGTTTATCGCATGTAATATACCGTTTAATTTACTAGACAAGGAACCATTTATCTGCTTTTGGAAATAACTATTCGGAGTGCAAATTACCTAGTCGAACATCGTTACGAAGAATTCTGCCATCTGCGCGCGAACATATTGAACAAAAAATAAAATCGGAGTTGAAAAATCAAAAATTGTGGTTATGTGTCGACGAAACAACAGATCGGAAGAAACATTCTGTTCTTAATGTAATGGCACGCAAATTGGAACCTCATCAATCGGCACCTTCAATTCTATTAGTCTCCAAACGAATACAACAGTGTACTGCCGAAGTAATTTCAAAGTTAGTGTTAAATACATTGGACAAGTTTGAACTTTCAACAAACCAACTCTTGATGTTAGTGAGTGATGGTGCTGCAAACATGCTTTCTGTAGGCCGGTCTCTTAAAAAGCATTCTGCTAATTTGTTACACATTACGTGTAAAATTCACGCTCTCAATCTTGTGGCGGATAGTATCAGAAAATGTTATCCTGAGGTAGACGCTTTAATAGCGGATACCAAAGCAGTATTTGTCAAATAACCGAAACGTATTCGTGAATTTCACAGACTGTGCCTCCGTATACCAGAGCCACCAGAACCTATTCTAACTCGTTGGGGAACGTTTTATTATCATAAATATTTTGACAATATTAAGAACGTGGTTTTACAATTCGATACAAAGGAAGCTGCTGCTATCCAGAAAAGACAGTCGAAATTTCAAGATAGTCAGGTTAAAATGGATTTAAAAATCATTCACGACAATTACTTCGGGCTAGCAGATGCAATAGAAAAATTACAAAATCCTGCGGTGCCGTTAGAATAATCTCTACAAATAGTGCAACATGTTAACGCACAGCTATGCACGATTGAAGACGCAAAAAATGTTTCTGTTCTAGAAAAATTTGATAGTGTTTTTGAGAAAAATTCTGATTTTGGCACATTAAGACACATTTGTGAAGGTGCGTCAACAGAATCGTTAAGCTATTTGAAAGACTATTTTGCTTACGCAAATATTACGTCACTAGATGTAGAACGTTCGTTCTCTGCATATAAACGCATTTTTTCCTCGTGCCGTACTAGTTTTGCCGAAACAACAGTTGAAACATATCTAATGTTGCAGATATTTAACAGACATTATTCACTTTGTGATTTCACGGAGGACTCTTAAAATGGTAAATGTTTGAGCACGTGTTATTTAATTTTTATTTAAAAGATGAGCGAAATTATTTGCGGCAGCAAACATCTCTATTAGCAGAATAACGCTACTGCGCGGTACCGCTCGTGGCCAGCTTTAATAATGACTGTCATAATTATGATAACATTTCTATGTAGGAAATGTTTAAAATTTTACGAGTCAAAATCGCATGTACGACTTTTCAATGACCGCGACTGTACATAATTTGTACCCATGAGAGTAATAAGGTAATATGCAATTATTAGTTAATATTAGCGCATACATGTCAACACCAAAGTACGTCGCTCATAATTAATGTTAATAATATTTTGTTGACAAACTAACCCGAAAATGAACTAATTATAGACCCTAATTAGTACTGAATTATAGTTTCATTGGTAAATTAACTATATTGTTATAACTAGTCTGGGCAAACAGCGGAAACAGTGTAGTAGATATGTGGTGCGGAGTCGGCGATTATTTATTTCACACGTTCACAGCGTTAATACTAAATCGATGCTGTGTGCGAGTAGTTCTGTGAATATGTAGGCTGTCGTAACTTATTTCGTAATCGTACGCTTATGTTTGCTTTAAAAATGTCGCAGTTAGGTACGCCGCGAAAACGACCAATGGCAGACACAGTTAAAAACTATATAGTGGACATGCCGGACTTTATTTTTGGTGGCGCCAAAATTCAATGTCTAGTTTGTAAAATCCCTTTAATGTGTTGGTCCAGAAGCCATTGTCAACGTCACATCGAAAGCAAACAGCATTCTTCTGCAAAAAGTGGCATACAAGACCAAGAAACATTTACATTTGATTTATGTGTTACTCTTAATTTATGTAATCTATCGTTTCGTTTATTAGACAAAGAAGCATTTGTCTCCTTCTGGAATAAATATGCGGACTGTAAATTACCTAGTTGGACATCCACACGAAATGTAGCGCCATTTGCTCGAGAACATATAGAAAAAAGAATGAAAACGGAATTGAAAGTTAAAAAACTGTGGTTGTGTGTGGACGAAACAACAGATCGTCAAAAACATTCTGTGGTTAATGTAATGGTACGTAAAATGGAACCACATCGACCATCATCCTCCTTCTTACTTGTTTCCAAAAGAGTTATAAATTTACTGCCGATGAGCTTTTAAAGGTGGTGTTGAACAAATTTGATGTTTCAACTAAGCAACTTTTAATGTTTATAAGCGATGGTGCCGCAAACATGCGTTCTTTGGGCCGATCTCTTAAAGAACACCGTGGTAACTTCTTACATGTAAGGTGTAAAATACATACTCTAAATCTTGCGGCACAAACGATTCCTACATGTTTCCCACTAGTAAATGCATTGATTGCTAGTACAAAGGCAATGTTTCTAAAGTCCCCGAAACGTACCCGACTACTTCACAAACTGTGTTCTGATTTACCTGAACCACCACAGCCGATTGTTACATGTTCGGGAAGATGGTTGCAGGCTGCGTTTTACTACAACAAATATTTTGATCAAGTACAGAAGGTAGTTTTAAAATTCAATCCGACAGAAGCTGTAGCAATCAAAAGAAGCCAGGAAATATTTCAAGATAATCAGAGATTTACAAACTATTCACAACAATTACTTCGAACAAGTGGAGGGAATAGAAAAATTTCAAAATGTTTGGATGTCGCTAGCGGATTCTGTTCAAATTGTGAATGATGTTCACGCAGTTATGCGCTGTAAAAGGTGAAACAAATTATACTATTTTGAAGTTTTAGGTAAAATATTGAAACCATCGTCATTATGGGCGACATATTCTATGTTAAGAAGTACTCTCAATATCTAGGAAAATATTAACATTACCCAATATTTGAAATTACGTGCATAGCTGAAGCGCACCTCAGATGGATATAAAGCAAAAAAATCGTCAATGTTTACTTCTGAACAAATTAAACGTTTTATTGAGGAAGCTCCAGTCGAAAAGTATTTGTTCTCAAAGGTAATTCATCCACATAAACGCGATATACCATTATAATTGTCTATTTGTAGTTTGCACTGATTATTGCTGTTTCCGGTGCATGTCGCAAAAAGGAATTAAAAGATATGCAAATACATTATGTGAAAGACATGGAAAACGAAGTTTACATCAAAATCCCTGACAGTAAAAATAAAACAGAAAGATCTTTTATTGGTTCTGGACATTTCTATGATATTTATAAGAGGTATATGTGCCTCCCACCCACAAATGCTGACAGTTCTCAGTATTTTTTAAACTATCAGAATGGAAAGTGCACTCGTCAAGTGATTGGCATTAACAAGTTAGGTGACCAACCAAAACTCATTGCTAAATTTTTAAATTTGGAACATTCAGAGGAATACACAGGTCATTGCTTCAGGAGTTTTTCGGCGACAATTTTGGTTGATGGAGGAGGCGACTTAATGGCATGAAAGCGCCATGGCGGATGGAAAAGCCAGGCCGTGGCTGAAGGCTATGTGGACAATTCGATGGCAGCTAAGAGAAATACGTCAAATATTCTGTTCAACAGCATTGATATTGACAATAACAGTGATACACCAAGTGTGGCATATTCTCAGTTTAATCGTAATGTAGAAATGGGACCATCAACTTCAAAGTAGCACCAGTTGCTCTTACTAGCTGTAAAAATGTTAGTATAAACATCAATAATTATTATAGCTCTAAGAGTGAATAAAAACATTTTGTTGAGGTTTATATTATAATTTTCCGCTTCAATTGTAGAAAACGTATAGTACGCAACTCGAGGGCAAGGCGACTTACGTGCACCCGCGAATTATCGCACTCGGCTGACGTTCGTGCTTACATTTTTTCGCTCGTGAGTAATAGGTTTCTTACCCTACACGTTACGTAATATACTATTATTTATGTCCGTTAAGTGATCTAAGAGTGTTAATATGCGAAAACACACTAACACCTACATATATCATACTATTGTCATATACCGAATATCTCATATCTATTTTCCTACGCATTTACTCGGGCAACTAAGGGAGAGAAAGTTATAGTAAAATCTATTACAGTTAGGTCGGCATTGTATGCAAGTTTCTGTAGCTAAACACATGTAACACCCTTCGTATGAACAGCATGGAATAGCTTCTCTTAATTCCCTCTCCGTCCCCCACGATGGTATCGACACTAGGAAGAGACATTAGTTTCTTGTGTCAGTGTATCTAATGAAATAATGTCACTGATAGTGACAGTATAGTAGTCTATAACTTTGTAATCCGAATAGGTGTGCGTAACAGCATTTGGGAAAACACATCCCACTAAATATCCACAGAAAGCCGGGATTTACGTACCCGGTATGGTTGTATATATACAGTCCTTGGCCATATTACTTGAAACATGTCATAAATCAACCCTTTTACATGGAAATTCCCATCCTATTGTAGTGAGATTATTGTATCAATAAATAAAAATACCAGAGAAATGATATTTAGAAGAGTAAAGTACGTATATATAAATATTTCAGTTATCAACTTACATTTAGCGAGTTCACAGTTTAGAGAATGCATCGATATTTTTTAAAATATTTCGTCATAACCGTATAGAAGCTAAGTTATGGAATATCGTTGTGTTTTGCGTTGATATATCGTTATTGCAAAGGTAAAATTGTTATTCTATCTCTCTCTTAATAATTAATTATTTGAAATTTGAAAAAAATTGAAATATTTGGGGTTTTTTTGTAGAAAATGCCCGGGAAAAATTTAACAAGTGAACAAAAAGCCACTATATAAGCTCTTCTACAATCAAGCAAACATTCACAATAAGAAATTGCAAAATTACAGAAAGTATCTCCTTCTTCTGTATTGCGTTTAGCTAGAAACTTAAACGAAGGAGCTAGCACATCGACACAAAGACGGGCAAAGTGCGGTCGGAAAAGAAAAACTTCGAAGAGATCTGACCGTGAAATTGTTCATCGGGCTTTGAGCAATAGATTTGCTACTCTTAAAATGATTCAAAAAAAATTACAAGAGAGAGGAATAGAGATTTCGAGCAGAACTGTCTGGCGCCGATTGTGCGAAAATCGCCTAATGGGCCGAAGACCTGTAAAAAAGCCGCGTTTAACAGAAAAAATGAAATCTGTTTGTCTCAACTTTGCAAGAGAATATCGACATTTCACAGACGAGAATTGGAAAAAGGTGAATAACTTAACAACATGATTTTTACTGAATTAATGTTTGCATTATTTAATAGGTTTTCGTAGTGACGAGTGCTCGCTCTGTGTGTTGGTGCAGCGAGTACAATTTGTTCGTAGACGACCTGGCGAACGTCTCACAGAGTCCACGGTTCTTCGAACTGTAAAACACCCTCCGCAGGTAATGATTTGGGGAGTGATTAGTGGAGACGGACCTGGCCCTTTGTATTTTGTAGAAGGTACAATGCGTCAAGAACAGTACATAAATGTGTTAAAAAATACGTTATTACCGTATTTTAAGCCAGGACGTCGCATACTGACAGGGCGTATATTTATGCAAGATAGTGCTCCTTGCCATGTGGCAAAAAAGATTAAGAAATTCTTTGAAGACAATCACATACCTCTTTTACGTTGGCCCGGAAATTCACCGGACCTCAATCCCATCGAGAACGTATGGAATCGACTAAAAAGTAAGGTATATGGCCAAAGAGAAAACCCTACAAAGAATATTAATGAAGACTAAAAGATATGGAGAACGATGAAGATATAAAAGAGACAATCATATCTGCATGAAAGTATGCCGAAGAATTAAGGTTATGAAATCATGGGCAGGACTAAATAATTACTATTTAATATTTAAAGTTGCATATTTACAATATATTTATAATAAAATATAATACATGTATAGTTATATTTATTTAAGAACTACAAATATTGAGTTTCAGTAATTTGCCAGGGACTGTACAAGAACCTGTCATGTAATGGTACAACATGCCCTTTTCAACCTATTCCTTTCAAAGACGTAGAAGTCGCCAATGATATTACCATTATTGTACCTCCAGGAAATTATGTATGTATGCATATGAAATACACGCGATACATAGTTACAAAGTAATTAGTCGAGTATTTGTCACTTGTCATTTCTCGTTTAGTTAAAGACGGAAAAGCGTTTACAACCCTCTTTAATTAGAACATGTATTCTATGTGGTGCATCGCAAAAAAAGGATTTATTGCCTTGTTGCAGGTAAGTAATATTACATTTCAAATTTCTCGCACTTTCTGCAAATAAAAATGCACCACCCAAAAATTTGTGCCAAAAACTTACAATTATTCAAAATCGCTTACAATTCTATAAAATGTGGAATAGAATGCAATTTACGAAAACGAGTAATTTTTTCCTAATGCACTGTTTCTATACTTTTCGGCATTGATGTTAATGGCTTACAAATTCTATATTGGAGTATTTCTTCCAAAGCCGTGCGAATTTGTTGCCGCAGTCCCTCTAGGTAGAAGCTAGAGCTGGGTTCTCTAAAAGGTATCGGGTGATCGTATCTCATATACTTATGTACACTCGCCGACAGCAAAATTACCGCTCATGACAGCACCTGATCACAGTCAACTGCGCGGGGATATACGCTTAAGTTGGCACCGCGCGATAAAACTGTGATGAGATGCTCGAATTAGTGGTCATTCTGCTTGTCGGTGAGTGTACATACGTATGTTCAAGTCGTACATGATAAAAACCATGCAAAACGCAGTGTGCCGTACCATCTAAGGCCTTGCATTATGTTGATGTAAGAACGGTAGTGCTACATGTTGGAGAGCATTAAATTTATTGTTATTTACGTAACTTGATGATTAAAGCGTGACAAAGGGTTACACCCGCTGCATAAAAGGAATGATAGCTTCAGTGTTATGAAACCACACTAGGAGTTGTTCTTGGAATAGTTTTTAGATACGTAGCAGGCGCCATAAATTGTCGGCCTGATATAGGAAAAATAAATTTGGTAAAATATAACAATTTTTATTTTTTAATATAATCTCCCCTAACTTCAATACATTTATTACAACGATCAATTAATAATTCTATACCCTTGTAAAAATAATCTAAAGTATTTCCCTCAAAATGTTGTATTGCAGCTGCTTGCAACTTATTATCGTCCTTAAAACGATTCCTTTTTGAATAGAGGATCATAATACAGAACCATTGTTTCATCTCCTGCGACAATGGACTCCAAAATCGGTTTCGGGTCGTCTCCACACATGTTTAAAAACGAGCGCGCACATTCGACCCGACGTTCACGTTGGAGAGCAAAAAGAAGATGCGGTACCCATCTTGCACTAATCTTATTCATACACAAATGGTTATGGAGAATTTGGCGAATACTTGTTTCAGCAATGTTAGACATCACTGTTAATTCTTTGACTTTCAAACGGCGATCTGCTAACAACATTTTTTCAATAATTGAAATGTTTTCAGGCGTTATCAGTTAATTGGCTGACCGGGGCGCTCATCATCTTCAAGGGATTCTTGTCCCAAACGAAAACATTTTGCCTACTTTTTTACAGTGGAATATGAGATAAATCACTATAAACGCCGTCTAAAAGGCAAATAAACCGGCCAAAGAAGCAGCGAAAATGCCTTCCATTGGTCCTAGCCTCTTTTGTGGTCTTCAAAAGAGCCACATAAAACAAGCAATTAAGACAATGGGAGGATAATCAAAAGGCCTCGTACTGAGAAAGTGTTCCAGGATAAAAACAGGCGAAAGCACTCATATCAGGCTCGCCAAAGACAGCAAAAATAGCGCTATCATTCAGCAAAGGGAACCTTAGATTATTGGCGGGATTTTTGACAGGTCATGGAGCCTTAAATAACACTTATTTAAACTATGAAAAGCTGAAGATCAAATCTGTCGTCTATGTTAAGAAGGTCTGGAGACGGCAGAACACATCCTATGTACGTAAATGTGTTACCATCAGTCGTACACGACACCAACATTTCAGTATGCTATTTCTTGTACCTATTGAACTGAAGGTAGTAGATCCTAGAGTAGTACTAAGGTTTATTAAAGCCGCAGTAATTAAAAGCATCTATGACCCGCGACCGCGACTACGACCCGCGACTATAATAATAATAATGTTTGAGATGATCAAATGATTATTTTGAAAAAATGTTTGACTTGTTAATACAGATTTACACAATACAACTTTAAGAAAAAATAAAGATATTTTCTCTAGCTTATCCGTGTTATATTATTTGTTTACTTATATATTCTAACCAATACGACTTTGCATCATTATTTTGGGTACTTGTTAATTGCTCGAACCTTTGACTGAATAGTTGTTCGAACAATTTAAAATGTAGCTCTTATTTTACTTGACTTATAAAAAAACGTATTTGGGTTGCTCAAACTGTTCAATCAAAAGCTTGAGATGAAAAACACACCCCTTGACAAACAAGCTTTCGCAAATATTTGAATGAACGAAAAAATAGACAGTATAAAGTAGATACTGTCTATCTTTTCGTTAAAATCCTATTCTTATCATTGACAAAAAGACTGCGGTGGTATTTATACTTGAACGGAATAAAAATGGCGTGGTGACGCTGTTATTAGGAGAAATTGGTTGAATGATATGTACGTACATACCTTAGATCCAACACGCTAACGTTAGCGGTACCAACCGTTTCTTCGGGATGTTTAAATATCGGTTAGTTAACCGGTGTATTTCATTGCGTCGAAAAATGTATTTTCTTACTAATCGTTGATTAGCTTTAGTCGATGATTTGTTAATCAGATTTTTAATGGAAGCTGGAAAAACCGGCCCCAAATGTGGTGCATTTTCAATTTTAGAGAGTCTGTTAAGTGTAAAATCATCTAAAGGGCGCCATATGTTATTAAATTTATCGTTCGAATCATCTAAACAGACGCATTTGATGCGATTATTTGAAGCTGTGTGGGTGCAAAATGACGGACCAGACCATCGGTAGATCTGATTGCAAGTGCAACCATGATTTCATCCATATAGTTCGCTTCCTGTTATTCTCCTTCTCAGCCAAAAATATCGCAGCGCAGCAAAGAAGTTCATTTTTCAATTCTATAAATCGAAAGCGAGCAAAAAATAGTACGACAAGCTTTATAATGTGTGGCCTCAACACAATTCGATAAATCGCATCAGATTTACCGTATCCAATACATCTTACGACGAATTTGACAATGCATGGTGGCCTTAAGGTTGTACCCAAAGCATACATGACGCTGACGCTAATTGAACCGTTGTTATTCATTTTAAAATTACACCAATACAAAATTTTAACAACTATTGACACAAAATCTTAAGTCCCATACAAATGCCCATCTAAATTTTGATGATATGCGAAGAATATCATATCATCTGCAATGTCTCCAATAATTACATTCAAATGTTTATTAATTGTAATTATATACGGAATGGAATTATTCCGTCTCTAAAAATTCTACCTATAAAATGTATTACTGCATACATCTCTAATTTGCATCAGATTTATATACGAGGGTGAGTCAAATATTATCTAGACTTTCGCCAGAACAAGCTTTGAAGGTTATCGTAGTGGCGGCCGCTTGCGCATACATTGAGTTGGCGCCTCTGTGGTCGTGTGTGCGAAATTTAATCACGATCGCGTCATTTGTCTTCTAGCTAGAACAGCATAAGTATGTCAGCTCCGCTATTAGTTTGCACTAAAGAGGAACAACAAGCAGCGATCCGATTTTTGTGGTCAGAGGGTGTGGAAGGTGCTAAAATTCGCCAGAGACTTTTGTCACAATACGGGGACAGTGCTTTATATCGTAAAAGCGTCTTTTTGTGGATCGAAATGTTTCAAAAACGACGAGATTCAGCAAGCTCGAGAGATGGTTACAGCAAATAGGCGAGTTACCATAGGTGGGGTTGCATCTTCTTTAAACATTAGTCACGCTTCTGCCTATCAAATTATCCACGATGAACTCAAATTTCGTAAAGTGTGTGCGCGATGAGTACCACGAATGCTTACCGCAGAAAACAAAACCAAACGTTTAGACATCTGCCAACGTTTACTGGATCGCTTCAACGCGGAAGGCGACGTATTTTTAAGCAGGATAGTGAGCGTTGATGAAACGTGGGTTCATCACTACGAGTCCGAATCGAAACGCCAGAGTATGGAATGGAAACACCCAGGATCCCCTAGCACGAAAAAATTCAAGACCTCGCCATCGGCTGGGAAGGTGATGCTAACCGTGTTTTGGGACGAAAAAGGCCCTATACTGGACGACTACTTGGACAGGGGACTACTATAAATAGTGCGCGGTACAGTGATTTGTTGGCGAATAAGCTGAAACCAGCAATTCGAAACAAACGCCGTGGTCTACTCTCAAAGAAAGTTTTGTTGTTGCAAGACAACGCCCGTCCGTACACGGCCCATAACACCATAGAAAATATTAACAGGTTGGGCTTTGAGACCCTGGAACACCCTCCCTACAGCCCTGATCTCGCTCCCTCAGACTTTCATCTCTTTGGACCACTTAAGGAAAATTTGGGAGGTCGTGGATTTGCCTCAGACGTTCGGGATGCGGTGCAAAAGTGGCTTCACGACCAACCGAAAACCTTTTACCGGGAAGGCATACGGAAGCTTGTGGCTCGCTGGACCAAGTGTATTGCTAAAGGTGGAGACTATATCGAAAAATAATGTATCTGTTGTACACCTATCTTTGTTTAATACAGTTGTAGAACTAAAAGTGTAAGTAATTTTTGACTTACCCTCGTATTATAAGGTTGGTGGGCGAATTTTTCTAGATGACTATATATTACCTTTATTACGCACAATAATAATAAAGTAATAAATATTTTCCCTTTTTATCAGATGCGTTGTAAACTTTATATGATACGTTATAAACTTAATTCAAATTAAACTAATTATAGACGAGATTAACAGAACTTTAATTCTAAAAGTACACGCATTGGGATTGATAAGTGATGCGATATTGAACGTTAAGTGGATAAAGATATTGCTCATATGTACACTGTCTTAGGGTGAATTTATAGTAGAGCTGCGATACTTGATAAGAGGAGCGTGTTAACAAAACGGGCTAATCGGTGAGCGTTGCACCTTTTCGTAACGCGCCGCGATTGGTCCGCTTTGCTAACTCGTCACTCTTCACTATAAACGCACCCTAATATTAGTTTACCTTGTATTGTTGTTGATTAGCTGCTAGGAATGTCACACCATGTCATACTTTATTCATTCAAATTATTGGATTCTAACATCCATATTTGATTTCAATGATTTCTTGTCATAGATAATATATGAAATTTTGTTTATTTGTAATTACGCTATAACTTGAAAACAAATGAAAATCGGATAAGAACATATTAGTTTTTTACATTATTTTCACGTGCGCAATACACTCCTGAAATTTATTCCGTTCCTCCCGACTCACCCAGCATACTGGCTTATTGTTTGTTACTATGATGACCTAGTTTTTCTAATTTTAAAATAAGTGTCACATTGCAGTTTTGAATAATTTTCAATCGATACTTGTTAAAATGCCTCTAGGGGTTCGTATTGGCCCTCATTCAGTGCTACTAGGAATCCAATATGCTAACGTATTAAGAAGATATCGAACAATACATAGGTTGCAAAATGGGCCTTGCGCAGTAAAACCATTTCGTAAGCTCGCAGAGCAATTTGAGGAAACTGGTACAGTTAGCTATATAAAGAGATTGGGTAGACCACAGTTAGTAGAAAACGAACTCAGCGTAGCTCTAGTTTCACAAGAAGTTCAGGACGTTCGGTCCATGAAAATTCTGCATATGATGGAATTTCTAGAACTATTAAAGTTGCAAAACGATTAGAGATGGGTTATTCAACAGCGTGACGAATTCTGAGAAGGCAGCTTCGCCTGTGTACATTTGAACTTAACAAAAAAATAAACAGATTCCCATTAAATGTTAGCGGTGATAAGGAATAACGTTGAACGACTAGACAAAATCTTTTGGACAGATGAGGCAAATTTTCAATTAAATGGGGGTGTTAGCACACACAACTGCAGGATTTGGGCAGAAAATAACCCAAATACGATTCTTCAGCGAGGATTATGTGATGTCAAGGTTACTGTTTGGTGCGGTTTTACATCAAATTTTCTAATAGGACCTTATTTCCATGAAGAAATTGACAAACGAAAACAGTAATGACAAATGAGCAGCGATATTTTCGAATGTTACAAGGCTTAGTACTATCAGCATTACAGAATCATGATATCGACAATGTTGTTTTTATGCAAGAGGGTACTCCACCCCACATAGACAATAATGTAAAAACACCACTGAGCAAAACATTTGGCAATGGTCAAGTCCTCCTACTGGAGCTAGACCTTTGTCTTTAAGGAAGTCCCCCCACACTGCTAGAACTTAATAATGATGATCATTGGGATGGGCGGTTCAAATTGATATGTGATTTTCCTCTGGGATCACTTCCCAGTCTACAAATTCAGTGTCACCAATTCTTCTGACTTTAGCTCCTGGCGGCGGACGATTCTTGTGGTTCCACGATTTTCTCACGGGGGAATTCTCCGTATTGTGTGCTCGTCCCCATGTCCTCCTGACCAACTCGCTGGTGTTTTCTACCAAACTGGGGACACCTAGATCCTGGTATTCCTGATATACCATGGAACATTAACGATCATCCTGAGGATTCGGTTCTGCAGTATTTCCAACCGCTGGAGCTGGGAATTTGCGGCTGGGCTTCATGTTAACGCTCCGTAGGTAATTTGCGGCACTGCTTGCCAATTTAGTTTCCATAATGGACTAGTTCGACACATCAGGGGAACATATTTCGCGATTGTGCAATTAGTAGGCAATTTCCGAACAGTTGGCTTTTTATGTCATCAGATATGAATCCGGCTGACTATTGGTTATGGGATTACCTCAAAAAAAGGACATTTCTTAATAGATCTACTACTAGTGAGGAACTGAAGCAATCAATATCACGTTATTGAGAACATTCTTGGGAATACTCTTACTAATACCGTTTATAATTGAAAACGACTATTTTTAATTGAACATCAGGGCGGAAGTGATGTTTAAATTTGTCTTGTTTCTCCTTTTAAAAATTAAACTCAATTTGGCAAAGTTGCGGCCATGTCAAACTAGGATCTTGCTTTTGAATAATCCTATACATGCAATGAATCGTTTCGTAGAGAAAATTTTCGTATAATCAGGGGAGGTGTGTCCATAAGGCCGCAAGGCCGCGCGGCCTGCACGATATATCGTTTAAAAATTCAATTCCAGTCATAAATAAAATTATTCAAATTGATATTACGTAATTATTGCGAAAATACAGTTTGAATAAAGAACGGAAAGAAGAGCCAAAGATACGTTTTTCAATGGACATTTATAAAAGAAATATACACAGTGCGACAAATAAGTTTCGAGACTGGCCGTGGAAAACACCACTGAAACAAGATATCTGCATATTTTTCGATTTTTTTATTCAAAATATTCTTCTCTAGTTTCAATACACTTGTTACAGCGATTCAACAGTGATTCAAATGCATGTTCTAGCTCATTTTGTAGAATTGCATCTAGTGCTCGTGTTGTAGCTGTTTTCATGGTCGAAATGTCATTAAAAAAACATCCTTTCAACTTCAATTTTAATTTTGGGAATAGAGGGAAGTCGCACGGGGCCAAATCAGGTGAATACGGTGGACGATTCAACACGCGGACTTGATTTTGAGCCAAAAATTGACGAATAATGAGTGAGATGTGACTTGGTGCATTATCGTGCAACAGAGACTAGGTCTCTGGATCACGATATTCGAGTCGGATTGCCCAAATCCTCATGAAGAATGGTTCGGATCGTTTCTCTGCTGATGTTTAATGCCTCTTCTATCATTTTCAGCGAAGCATTGCGATCATTTGCAATAAAATCACGTACTTTTTCGATCATTTCGGGTGTCCGAGCTGAAATTGGCCTTCCTTCACGTTTATCATCTTCTAACGTCTTTCTGTCTTCCAAAAAACGTCTAACAATCATCGCCGTACACTTGCTGCATCAACCGGAATGTTTCTGATGCATTTTTGCGAAGTTTTGCGTGAAATTTGATAATTGCTCTTTGTTCTGTTAGTATCATCGACAACAAAGTTGTTTTGGGAGAACTGTCATAACTTTGCTATTTGTCAACCGATTGAAGCAAAATTAGTATTACTAGAAAGAGGAACATCACAGCTTTCAAACGCCGACCTGAACACATAGATGGCGCTACTAGTTACTCAGATATGGTTCGAGTCTCGGAACGTATTTGTCGGACTGTGTACGTATATACATATGGATGCGAAGTTTTAAATTTATTATATTGTTTTCGGTGTGTGTTGTTCTGTAACACTGCGCCTGGATCATCAGATTTCATTTGGGCTAGAACTGGTGTGAAAAATCTGCATCATCTCTCCACCAAAATAAAGAAACACGAAGAATCTGGTGGTCACATAAATACCTGTATGACATTTGCTTTACTTGGTAAAACAAGCATTCTAGTAGAGCTCAGTTCTGCTTATCGATAACATATTGTCGATTATAACGAGAATGTTAGGAAAAATCGTTATACCATATGGAAATAGACGACTCGATTTGATACGTACAATACTTATATGGTCATTTGTTTTGTAGTTACTCAGTCGCACCCGAAAGACCAAAAAAATAACATTAGCAATAATATTATAATTATAAAATAATGATAGCAAGGACTGTGGGATAGCATGGAAAACAACACTAAAGTATGGACACACTTCACAACACGCAAGTTATTAATTAATTCGGAACAGCCGTTTCAAGGGTCCCCATCCTCAACCGTATGACCGAATGATGCGAGAAAAAACATTAATTCTAACATGCCTGTTTTATCCCTACTCACGAGAAAAAAAATATTTACACCTGCCTATACACCGTAAAACTAAAACATGCGAAATATACGGAAAAATAGACGAAAGGGTCTCTTGTCATTGTAGCACGAAATGTAAACCATGTGTCCGCCTTACCCTAAATCAAAAAGACTAGAGTGAGACAACGGTCCGTTCTCTCTATTCATTAAATTTGCGTTCTTAATCAATTTCAGGTTGTCTAATTTAATGTTATGTCCGGTTTCGTTTATGTGTTGTGCTACACTTTACGGATCTATCTTGATGTATCTGTAGCACCTAACGTGCTCATTGAGTCTGGTACCTATCGCTCGGTTCGTTTGACCAATATAGGCTTTATCACAGTAATTATATGCAATTTTATAAATTCCCAACCTTTCTTACATGTCCGGTTTATCTTTCGGATTGCCAAGAAGGTTCAATTCACGAAATACACTCAAAAACCTTCTTGGCAATCGGATTGAGGATGGGGACTGAAGGAGTCCTTGAAACGACCGTTCCGAATTAATTAATATCTTATGTAGTGTGGAGCGTGCCGATACTTTAGTGTTGTTTGCCACTATAATTATAATTCTCAGGTTCGATAAATAAGTAACTTTCTTCATTCGAAATAAATAATTTTACAGATAAAAATGAACAATGCCTTTTAGAAATTAGTAAAAACTCCAATTCAATCAGTCATTAGTTCGAATAATCCTTTCTTTGCTGACTCATTCACATCTAAATATAAAAAATGCTGCATGTGACGGTCTCGCAGTGTAGCATTCAACCATAGCGTTCCGGTTGTTTCCGATCGACTGGTATATTAAAACGTTTAATATGTTTTATTAAATTTTGTTGTGCTTTTGACTCTTAGAGAATTTGACGGCAGCGGAAAATCTGAATTTCGTGGTATATTTAGGGAATTAATCGATTTTTATGCTAATTTGGATCTGACGCTTTGAGAACATTTAAATAATGCTAGTGTTTTTAAATGAACTTCAAATACAATTCAAAATAAAATTTTAGGTTCTATGCTTGTGGTTTGCAGAATAGAAATTTCAATTCAAATTAAAAATTCCGATTTATTGTATGACGAAACTACAGATGTAACAAAATGGTGTCAGATGGTAATTATATTTAGGTATATCTTTAATGGCAGAATTTATGAGCACTCTTGGGATTTAAACAAGTTAAAGACGGGTGGCGTTCAGACACACGTTAAAAATAAATAAATATCCAGTGCAGTACGCGTATTTTTTAATAATCTGTCAGCAACTTCTGCTTTTTTCGAAGATCATTGTAAGCTGAAGGTAAGATTTTATCATACCGCCACTACGTATAATATAAATAATGCAGGACATCATTACAACAAAGGATAAAAAACCATTATCCCTTTTCTTCTTCCATTTTCAGATTAAACAATGAATGAGATACACGTTTTTATTGATCGGTTCATTCAACTCCACGTACATACCTTGAAATTACTAATTCACATGTTAATTATTCAGCCAGGCCTAGGCGGCCAGATATGCATTAAATAAAATATAACACAAGGGCAAGGACAGAAAAAAACGAACGGATCATTTATCATTTCATCAATCAAATAGGACGTTGATTCGGAACTTCAAACTTACATTTTTTCTTCATTGCTTAATTTAATTTCCTTTATAATTGTTCTGGTACCTGTTTTCATTATCATGTTCGCATTTGATGCCCCGTTTATAAAATTGCCGTGTTCTATTAGATAGCATAATGAAAGATGATGGCCTTATCGTTGTTATCGAAGACGGAGTACCGACGTGTGCCTAATCGAGTTCTGAAACACTACATGGTCAGATACTTAATAGGTATAATACACTTGATATAATTTATTTTTATATAGCACTTATTGCTATACGCTCCTACAATTTTTGCATATCCATATCATAATGTTTTGATTAGTCTCACCTTTATGTAATTGTAACGTAAATGCAGATTAACTAAGATTCGATCTGGATCGAAACCCGGTTTGTACAGAGATTTTATATCTTCAAACACAAATGTTTTCTCAAGTGCATCTGTATCGTATGATAATTAGTAATTTTATAAAATTATATATATATATATATACATACATATAGTGATGATAGATAGAAATAGCATTGGTATCAATGCTATAGAATGTTTCGGCTAAGTATTGGCGTATAGATTGCATAAAAAACAAGATGTATTGATAATTTCAGGAAAAAATCACTTCAGACAACCAACAGCTACATCTAAATTATAAATAAAGTAAAACATTCAGTTAAAGGTCGAAACATAAACTGGCCAAAACAGGCATGGTACACGGATGGCTCGAGAATAGACGGAGTCGAAACAGGTATAGACATCAGTGGTCCTAAATACCACTTAAAAGTGCCTACGGGACTCGACACAAACATGTTTCAAGCAGGGATTTCTGCTTTAAACCTGTGCGTCATAAAGAACCTTGTGAAAAGGATACGAGGCTCAACCATAAATATATTCAGCGACAGTCAAGCAGTTCTAAAGGCTATTAAGATCTATACATATGAATCTGGCCGGATACACGAATGTGTTCACAATCTAAGGCAAATAGGACGCACTATACCACGTATTTTACGGTGGCTTCCAAACCACCAAGGGATTAAAGGAAATGAAAAGGCAGATAAGCTGGCCAAAGAAGGAACGAACATCCCTTTCATTGATCCTAACCCCTTCTGTGGTCTTCAGAAGAGCCACATAAAACAAAAAATCAATAAATTGGAGGATAATCAAAATGCCTCTCACCTGGAAAACATTCCACGACAAAAACAAGTGAAAGCATTCAGATCAAGCTCGCCAAAGACATCATAAATAGTACTGTCGTTCAACATAGGGAATTTTAGGTTACTGGGACATTACTGGGACATGGGATTTTTGACAGGTCATGTAGCTCTAAAATATCACTTATTTAAACTAGGAAAAGCTGTCAAATCTGGCGTCTATGCCAAGAGGACCTAGAAACGGCAGAACACATTCTATGTAAATTTTAATCGATCATTTCTCGAACTGAAGGAAGAAGATCCTAGAGTAGTACTAAGGTTTATTAAAAACCTCCAACTATTCTAACACCCACACAAGGGCATTTTATTACAACGGATCTATCAAGGTCGCAGCGACAGGCATCTGTGCCATGGACCGACTATAATAATAATCATAAGTAGTTCATGCATAGGCTATTGTAAAATCAACAACATAAAGTCCAATAAAGTAAAGAAACAATAACAATTAATAAAAATAAGGGAAAATAATAACGAGCCCGGAGGACCAAAATATGAAAGATGCAGGATATAATAACAATAAATAACAAGAATAATTTACACTTTTAGAATTGAGATTTGACAGTTTGTCAATTATTATGATTACGTTGCTTAGCAACGAGCTCCTTGGATCAATCTGGTGCGACACAGGAGACAATTGGGCGTTTTTGCTAGTTAACATAACAAAATAAATTACGAAAACCTTATATCGTAATATTTCTGAAGTTAAAGTATAGTATACATATGTGGTATTATTGGATTTGTCTTACCATTGCCTTTTCAAAAACGTAAAAATACTTGTATTTAAGATAAGAAAGTTGAAACGCAATGGAACTTTCGATAACAACAGAAGTTAGTTTATAAAAGAAAATCGACATATTTTTTTTAAACATTAGCTTCAGACGTTCAAAAAATGGAGCGGCGGTGGGGCGCGGGGAGGGCATAGCTTAGGACCTCTCTGTACAGGAACAGTATACTATTCGCTGCATACCGAGGCCAAACCAACATAATATCGATTTTATGCACAAATATGACCTTGCCACCATTTTTCAGTAATGTAGCATGTACTCTCGCTGCAACCTTAGAGGATATTTCAAAAACAGCATAATATGTTCTATAAAGCGAGAAAAAATATACACAAGACTATCATTTGATGAAAATAAACACAAATAAATGAAAATTACATCACTATTATATACTGTACTACTTTTTAGACATATTGCACATTTTTCCATCTTAATACGTTCATGTCGTCTACCTCGATGTCGCATCGTGTATGCGACATCGAGGTAGCCGAGATTAAAGAAAAACAGCCGATAACCACCAGGCCATTACAAATTGCAATATTGCTAACTGCGAAATTTAATCCTGTTTTACCAGCATTCCTCTAGGACCGGTTGTAAATCATTTTTCACTTTTGGATGGAAACAAAATTCTTTGATTCGAACATTCTTTCCTCTTTTATAATTAAATCTCTTTTGTACACGAGAAATGTAGACACATTATGTATTACAAGACCAGTTTTTCCATGAGTTAAATTACTATATTGAGATATTGAGATAGTATTGACTTCGTCAGTATACAGGATACTTCACGAAACTCGTTAGTTAAAAGTTTTAATGCTGTTATTATGAATGGAACCCCGAAACATTGGAATAGGTAGTTATAGGATCGGACCTATTAACTCAAAATATTCTTAATCGATTGTACACATCGCATGCAAATAATTTATATTAGGGTACCTTGCCCCTAAAGTCAACTAGTTTCCAGATATTTACGATTATGTTAAAATTTTAGCATTTGCGCCGCTCTTGTTGAAATTATATATATTTGAGAATGTAATGAAGATTAAGGTATTTATTTTTGTGAAATGAAAGGTCATGAGTACCACACCTTATTATCGTAACTAAATTTTATACAGGATGTTCATAAACTATTCCCAAATATAAATATTTTCAAATGAAAAAACTTATTTTTAACTACACTATTGGATTGGAAAAGAAATTCCACGTCGATTCATATTAGGATTTGATATACCAATTTTCAATGGTTTTTAAGATATTAGCGGTCATTTCTTTAAACTGCATACCTATAATGGATTAATGTTTTATAATAGTGTGCCTTGAAATTAAGTGACATTATAATACTTGAATATCTAGCATCAATAACTGTCAAGTAGTTCTCAAACAGCGCGTGTTTGACAACTACTTGACAGTTATTGCTAGCAGTTTCTTTGTAAAATTACCTTCAAAATGGTACTAATAATGTAGTACTTATTTCCTGTATTTTCGAAGATATTACATTTTTATAGAAAATATGTTTGTAGTATTCGATATGCGGGGCATCTAACAACTAGATGGCCATGATTTTCTAATAAAAATCAAATATCAAATACTCCCTTTGACATTATAGGCACATAATTATGGTCCTACTTACCATCAAACAAAAATTACATTGTTATATTTATTCCCAGCACGTTCTTAGGTACCATAATTTTAATATGATCACTAACCTGGGCAAATATGCGTACAGCCAGAGGCGTGGCGAGTGCATAAAAATTTACACATAAAATAGAAGGTAAGAAATAAATTATAAAACGTGCTGAAACACTTACCGTTTTAAAAGTCTTCCGTGAGATCACAAACTGGGTAACATCTGTTAAATATTTGAATCATTAGATATGTTTCCACAGCTGTTTCAGTCAAGTGAGTACGACGTGCGGAATAAATGTTTTTTAATGCCGAAAACGACCGTTCGACATCTAGCGATGTCATATTTCCATATTTAAAATAATCTTTGAAACCACTTAATGCATTTTCACAAATTTATCTTAATATAAGAAAATCGGAGTCTTTCTCTAAAACACTTTCAAATTTTCGTATTACACACCAATTTGTTTCGCCTTCTACAGCGCATAACTGTGCGTGAACATCATTCACAATTTGAACAGAATCCACTAGCGATATCGAAACATTTCGTAATTTTTCTATTCCCTCCGCTAGTCCGAAGTAATTGTTGTGAATAGTTTGTAAATCTCTTTTAACCTGACTATCTTGAAATATTTCCTGGTTTTTCTTGATTGCTGCAGCTTCTGTCGGATTGAATTTTAAAACTACTTTTACTCGATCAAAATATTCCCATGTTCCCCAACGTGTAACAATCGGCTGTGGTGGTTCAGGTAAATCAGGACACCGTTTGTGAAATAGTCGGGTACGTTTCGGGGACTTTAGAAACATTGCCTTTGTACTAGCAATCAATGCATTTATTAGTGGAAAACATGTAGGAATCGTTTGTGCCGTAAGATTTGGAGTATGGATTTTACACGTTACATGTAAGAAGTTACCACCTTCTTTAAGAGATCGGCCCAAAGAACGCATATTTTCGGCACCATCACTCATAAACATTAAAGGTTGCTTAGTTGAAACTTCAAATTTGTTCAACGAGTTCAACACCATCTTTACAATCTCATCGGCAGTACAATTTATAACTCTTTTGGAAGCAAGTAAGAAGGAGGATGACGGTCGATGTGGTTCCATTGTACGTACCATTACATTAATCAGAGAATGTTTTTGAGGATCTGTTGTTTCGTCCACACACAACCACAGTTTTTTATCTTTAAATTCCGTTTTCATTCTTTTTTCTATATGTTCACGAGCAAATGGCACTACATTTCGTATCGATGTCCCACTAGGTAATTTACAGTTCGCATATTTATTCCAGAAGGAGACAAATGCTTCTTTGTCTAGTAAACGAAACGATAGATTACATAAAATAAGAGTAACACATAAATCAAATGTAAATTTTTCTTGGTCTCGTAAGCCACTTTTTGCAGAAGAATGCTGTTTACTTTCGATGTGACGTTGGCAATGGCTTCTGGACCCACACATTAAAGGGATTTTACAAACTAGACATTGAATTTTAGCGCCATAAAAAACTATGTCCGGCATGTCCACCATAAAGTTTTTAACTGTGTCTGCCATTGATCGTTTTCGCAACGTACCTAACTGCGACATTTTTAAAGCAAACATAAGCGTACAGCTACGAAATAAGTTACGACAGCCTACATATACACAGAACTACTCGCATACAGCATCGATTTAGTACTGACGCTGTGAACGCGTGAAATAAATAATCGCCGACTCCGCACCACATATCTACTACACTGACTGTTACCGCTGTTTGCCCAGACTAATGATCACCACGTAACGTAGAAGGCAATAATTATCACGATTCGCTTAGTTTTAGAATTGTGAAATAATAAAAATTAAATCATTTACCTCTACCCAATTGTTCTTTTTTATACAAATTGTTTAGATTATTTATAAAGTAATAAGAAGCCGTACGTAATACAAAATTATTATTATTTTCAGTTTTTAAGATTTCATCATAAAGTAATCTTAATTCAGAAGGTACTCAAATATGTCTTCATTCTGCTTTGTATATATTTTCAACCGTCTCTATATGTACTGGCTTACATTTTGAGCCAAGTTGTCCTCGTTTAATTGAGAGAAGGCGTTTTTCATTCGCTGCTGCATGCTTCTGCCATTGTAAGTGATAACGTGTAAACAATGTTTACACGTCATAAAAAAAAGAAAGGGGTATTCCGCTGACATTTTCGATGCTAAAAGAGGATTTCTGTTGCAAACGCCAAGAATAAACACCACGTCTATAAACTCTTTCGAGAAATTCATTTTTAGTTAACGAAAGTTAGTAAAAAATAACAGCAACAAAGCAATATAATTGACAGGACGATTAAAGTAGTACGTAATAACTAATAATAAACATATAAATGATTCAAATTATTGGCTCGTCAAGGATGAAATTTGTAGAAAGAAAGGCAAAGTTGATTGATAACTTACAAATGTAAGGAATTGTTTTATTCATCAAAGTATGCACCCATATGGTCTATACACTTTTGCCATTTAAGCATTTGTTCAGGCCGGTGGTAACCCTGGCGGACGAGAGTCAATGAATTCCTGGAAGGCCACTTTTACAGCATTGTCGGAATTAAATTGTTTTCCTATTAAAAAGTTGTCCAAATTGCGGAAGAAGTGGTAGTTCGTGGGGCTAGGTCCGGTGAGTATGGAAGATGATGAAGAAGTTCCAACTCCAATTCCTGTAGTTTTGCCACAGTCATTTGTGCACTATGCGGTCTAGCATTATCATGCAATAAGATAGGAGTCGATCTGTTTACTAATCTAGGCTGTTTTGGATCACACCTGCGCTAGACCACCAAACACTCACCATCAGCTTCTTTTGATGAATATTGCGCTTTGGAGTGTGTTTTGGTGATTCATCCTTGTCCAACCACGGTGCTGAACGTTTGCGATTGTCATATTGGATCCATTTCTCACCACAAGTGATAATTCGATTCAAAAATGGATCAAATTTGTGACGAGAAATCAACATCAAGCAAACTTCCAAACGCTTTTGTTTCTGGTTTTCTGGAACCCACTTTTTCACTTTACCGATTTGAGCTAAATGAGTTAATATTGTTTGTTTGCTAACACCAAACTTCGATGATAATTCATAGGCACTCTGAGATGGGTCAGACTCAACGGTGACCTTTAGTTCGTCATTATTGACCTTTGATTCTGGGCGACTGCTTGGCTCATTTGTGAGGTCAAAGTTACCTGTACGAAATTTGGTGAACCAATTTGATACTGTCTGCTGCGTGGTAACACTAGAGCCAAATACACTATTAATGTTTCGCGCGGTCTGCGATGCCGTAGTTCCACGTAAAAATTCATACTTCATAATAGTGCGAATTTCTAACCGTTCCATTTTCTACAAAATTAATTTTTTTTAAATAAAAAAAAAAAATTTTAGAGCTCACAATGATTTCTTTAAATAGGCGAGACATGTAGCTTTCCAACAAAAAAAAAACAGAACTGTAAAATATTAAGTCAATGTCAAATAATCAGCTGTTCAAGCTGACAATATTGCAACCTACAAATTTCATCCTTGCCAACGCAATGATAGCAAAGAGAAGCTGGGAAAGATAATATTATGTGGCAATTTTAAGCAGAGATTTGGCGTTTCGATAGTAGGTTTTGTTTGAAAATCATGGCCATCTGTATCAAATGTCCCGCATATTAAATATTACAAACGTATTTCCCATAAAAGTGTAATATATTCGAAAATACTGGAAATAAGTACTACGTTATTGGTACCATTTTAAAGATAATTTTTCAAGGAAATTGCTAGAAATATAAAAAACTATTCTATTTAAAATAATGGAAAAGAAGGCGTTTGAATTTCAATAAATGCTGCACGACATATTTAACACCCTGTATATATTTTTACGATATACCACATTTGAAACATGTCAAATGTTAGCCCCTAAGTTGATAACAAAAGAGTAACTCGAGATACTACATCCGTTTTCAGGCTAGGTCTTAAAACGTCAGAGTCTGCAACTATCATTGTAAAGGTAATTTCAGTGGTTATCAAAATGATGAATAAAAAGTATAGCAATGCATTTAAAATAACAAAGTTGACAGCGGTTACGGAAATTTGGAACACCCTGTATACTTGTAAATAAGTTTGCAAAATACGCTAAGGTATACTATATACGTCAAGAAAATTTTATTTCTCCACCTTTGGTAATTTTCACGCTAATGTCAAACCAGGTATATCGCTCAGTAAAACTGAACCATTGATATTTTAAGAAAATTACAAATAGAGCTGAATTATAAATAATAAAATCAATGTTTATTTGTATAAGGTATTATAACACGTGCAAGTATGCTTCTAACAACGTTGAGATGTAGACCTACTGTGTACAAGAGCGCACGTAATAATTTTAAATCAAGGTCGCCTGGAAATGAGAGTTTCGTATATCTATTTTGTTGTTGCTACGAAGCTTAGACGAAACTAATAAGAAATTCTAAAGATGAAAATAAAAACAGATTCTGATGAAATAAAAGAAAAGAAAAATAAATGCTCTAGAAATTCTTACTAAGATCGTCCGTACATAGTACAGTCTACCTCGTAACTAACCACATCGGTAACCGCCGTGAGCCGTCGACTGCCGCAAACCCCTCCGCTTGTGGTGAATCACCCATTCGCGTTTACCGTTGACGTATGTACGCATTTTCGTACAGCTAGATATTTTCTTTCCTTATGTGTATACCAACATATTTAGATATTTTCGTTGACTACTATCACGGGTTTGGTTATTGTTTATATCAGTGGTTAGTAATAAAGTTCTTACAGAAATTGAATGTACCATATTACCTCTATAATAAAGCCAGGTAATACACTAACTTTTTCAAATCTACCTTCAGAATATGAGGTCTGACGTGAGGAAAAGCATGAATATAAAGGAAAAGATAAGTATTTTAGAAAAATATAACAAATTATACCAAATTTGAATAAAAGTAATGCAACTCCTATAAAATAAATTTTATTTTAGCATAGGCCTTTACTGTAAAATGATTGATTTCGCAAACTTTTGAAAACACATAGCAGAAACGATTAAATTAGGTATAAGAAGGAAAATCTGCTTTACCTTTATCTATGAAGTACAATATGTAGAAACATTTATTTAAAACAATCGACATTTTTAATTCAGTATGTCCCTGAGTGGAGTAAATTTTAGGAACCCCGCGCATAATAAGCTTTCCCAGACTGATTTATCGATTGCGAGTGAATGTAGCTAACAGCGAATAAAAGATATTGCGGTTTGAAGTGATCCTTTCAAAATTTTTTGAAAACAAATTTAAATCGAGTGTTGTTTTATTTTGCTACAACTTTTGCAGTAGCATTTATTTTTAATAATTGAATCTTTTTTTGTTTTTAATGGTTGGCCATATACAAATAATATTTTAAAGAATATTTTCGAAAATACCATTAAGAATGCGACCCAGTAAAGCCTCTCCCGACGTTTTGAACATTCTGAATATATCTTTTTACGATTGATATTTCAAATAAAACCATGTAATGAAAATAAAAATATAATAGAAATGAATTTGACTGGGCATAATATGTAAACCTGGGCACTGCTACTAATTTTTTTAGCGTTTCTTAAAGGAAGTGTTATAGGTACACATATTAAGACATAATAGAAAATCGTCAATTTTGTTCCCAATAAAGATATGTGACTTTTTATTAGCATTATGGATTTAGCTTGTTCATCCTCATTAGTATAAATGTGTATTTTCATTGAATTAACTCATTACGATTTGTTCCTAACAACATTTTCTTTTTCCAAATTCTGTATTTCCAAATTACTTGCGTAGATCTTCTTCAGATGATTTTTTACTTCGTACAATCTTACGACTTCTATCATTGTCATTAGCAGCGCCAATCCTGCCGCTGTATGGAGGCAGGCAAATAAATAATAAATCGATAACGATTGATTACACCACGCGCCCATTCATAATGAGTAATAGGTAATAGCCCCGTTACGTCGTCAATGTCATCATCCACCCACTACATGATGGCGGGCTCGACGGATCTGCCAGGAAAATGGAGAATAAAAGGGGATGCTGCTTATTTGCGACACGTCGTCTTTAACAATGAATTCTTATAAGGCATCAAAGGAATACTCGGCTTACAGGAGTTCTCGCTTAGTTCGTATAACGTTACATTGCATGAAAAGCAAATAGACGTATTTACATGCAAACCAGTGGCGTAACTAGCGTCAGGGAATTTGGGATCGTAATAAATCTGTAGGAAAATATTTGAATTTGTCGGTTTTGATAAGTATCTGGTAAATGTCTATAAACAGGAGTGAATTAGAGTTTATACAAAAACCGGTTTCCGAATTCAAATATTCGGTTTCGAATCGAATTAGAAAGAAAACAAAATACCACTAAAATAATATTAAACACACAGGATGTTTCGGGATGAAAGAATCGCACACCCTTAAAAAAATGGGTTGAACCGTTGCTACCGCCAATACAAGGCTAAACAGCTTTGACGTCAGTAGGCTGTGACATATTTTGAAGTAGGCAATAAACGCGGTTAAACGTTCAGACCGTCTTTGCGTTTTGAATTGGTTTATCCAAATTATATTGGTTTTATTTAAAAAAAATACTGTGTGGTGATATTTCCGTATTTTGTTGGTGATACCTGTAATGTTTTTCTAGTGTTGTATAAGCGATAAAACCTTTTTTGAAACCATAAAAACGAGGTAACCTAACCTAACATGGCGTCGGCTGTTTTATATGTTTTGTTTGTGAGTTGCACTTTGTCAAAGAAGATATTATTTTTCAACAGCTACAGATTCTAGGACCGGTGAAACTATAACTAATTTTAAAAAATTCTAGGCTTAAGAAATGTTATTCCAACTCAATTCCCTAACTGTCCGTTGTATTTAACAAAAAATGTGAAGAGTTTATTGTTCAAATAGTTTTTAAATGTGTGTAATAAACGTTCTGTTTTAATACGACATATTTTAAATTATATCACTGAACGTAGCCATTTGGATGTTGATATATGTAAATGTCATATTCACAGCAGTGAACGTATTGCAACAATGGCCTACTTAGAAATGATTGTAGAAAAAGTAATGATAGGTTAGGTAAAACGCCACATAATAGGAAAGATAGATTAGGTAAAACACCACATAATAGGAAATTAAAGACCCTGGTTAAATAGCATGTCTGTAAATTTTCTCGTGAAATTGAACAAAATTTCGAATAAAATTGCAATTACTGTATCATTTCAACCTTAATGTTGTCCAAGTGCATGTACAATTACAAATAATAATAATTAGTCGATTAAATATCAACCACAAATACGTCTTTCACGGAAACGGTTCTCGGTTACGTGTTTGGTTTTTGCTTTGAAACTTCGTTATTCCAAAATAAAATCGAATGGGATGCGAGGAGCCTCAGTTGACGACAGGCATCCTCTTTAGGAAGCCCCCAAAACTTAAAAAAGAGATGCAAAAAAACAATTCCTTTACCGCTTAGGCTAATATCGTGCATGGTGATACATCACCTAAACAGCGTGACGTCATTGAAGAGCGGTGAGCGTTCTAGTTCCGGTGGTAACAGGTGAAGTTGATCAATCGGGGTGAAACCGATCAAATTGATTTGTTCACATTTTTTTATGGGTATGGCAACAATGCATAAACAATCAGCTGCTTTCTATTTACAACAGTATAGCCGACTGATGAACAACCATGATCCCGGAGGTGCGAGTTATATGTGATCAGCAAGTTTTCCATAAATTATTAAAAATTGAAGAGCAGAATCTTTTTAATTTGTACATTATGTGAAATCAAAAATTTGTACAGCTGAATCAATGGAAATTTGTTTGTTGGTAATATTCAATTAATGTTAAGTCACAATGTATATTAAAAAGTTCTGTCAAATAGAGTGTTAAATAGTATTAAATATACCAATAGGTTTTAAGTAAAAAGACTGATCAGAGACGTTATATTTCGCATTCCAACAAAATTATGCCGATCCTAACCACTCTAGGTGATAAGGAATATATTCAATGAAGGCTGTTTACAAAAATGTTTTGAAGTTCACTTTTTGTGTTGCTTAAAATCAACAACCTTTATGCAATTATAAAATATGGTCACCTATTATGTCAAACAGTTGATTGTCAGCATCAGGGTTTGACATGATGCAGAAGAAGCTTCGTGCGATAAAGAGTGAAACGTCGGTATGCTGACGCACACTTGACACGGTTTCGATCTGAAAACCTTTCTGAAAAGAAAAATCATTGATTATTTAAAGTGCGATCAAAGAATAAATGTTTTTCTTTGTTTATATGCGTTTTATTGCAAAATTTTGCCGCAAATATTACTATAATTTTTGAATATATTCAGTGTGATCCATTTGAAATGGAAGCACTCCTGTAGAACTTATATTTTACACTAAAATGAAACAATACATAATGGGTCAAAAAGCTTACTTCCACAGAAAATTACAGAAGTTCATCTAAATTTTCAAGGCACACTATGATTATTTTTCGAGGTCGAAAATAGCAACATTTTATTAGCGATTTTTTTTTGTTAAAAATCTAACTACACCACTTAATTCAGAAGGTCTTAAAATGATACTAGCCAAAATCTCATTCAAATCTACTGTTCAAGGTAGATCAAAATTTATAAAATAACTAAAAAGTACAATTCTGTATTCAGATTTACTTCAACAATTATCAAACCTAGTTTGCAATCACTCAATTATCAATGAAGTTAACGAACAATTATGCAGTAACTGTCAATGTCACAAACTGCATTGTTGACTTCATTTATAAGTTATTAATTTCGATGTCATAGCCTACTTTGGATTCTACTTAAATTACATGTATATTTTGGATGAAATAACAATTACTATTAACAATTGAAACCTTTATTTTAAGATGCTGCAATATAAAATGCACTAAATAAAAGTAAAGCGAGATCATTTAAAAAACCAATAGGTAGCAGCTAGTAGGTATGTATTACTAATTTCTTTAAAATTTGCAATTTGGTATTCTTACATTACATTTGTAATTGTAGTTAGTTTTTTTAAAAGATGGTTATTAGCAATTTTATGTCATATAATAATGAGTTTAGTTAATTTTTAATTGTCTTTTTCTATAAATTTTGATTCACCTTGGTCAATAGGATCTTGTCTGATAAGAAGCGGATTTATGAAATATTGCACGGTAAAGTTTGAAAAACGATTCTCTCATAACTTTTTTATTAACAAATATATTTGAATGAGATTTTGGTTAAAACTATTTCAAGACTGTCAGGTTTTTGATAAAAAAATTGCTGATAAAATTTTGTTGTTTTCGAGCTCGAAAAATAGTTATAGTGTGCCTTGAAAATTTAGATGAAATTTTGTGTGTAGTCTTTTGATCCATTATGTACTCAAAAAAAATGGTTTAATTTTAATGTAAAATATAGGCTTTATAGAGGTACTTCCATTTCAAATGGGTTAAACTGTATATATTTTTCTTTCTGAATGACTGACTTGACCCTAAATCATTTTAAAGTGAGAATTATGTATCTTAATATGGATCCATCACGAGATCGTGGTCAATTACTTTTTAACCATGAATTAAAAAAATGCTTACCCTGCGGCCCTGATCCAGTAACCAATCAACGAAGTTGTATTTTTAATTGATAATAAAATATAATAATTTATTTTCACCCCGGTTGATAGTAGCCGACTTTTACTGCAAATACTAGCTTGGTTCCAACACCCTCAGAAAACCGTCCAGTACCTGCGCAATATCTTAACTACAGCTCTTTTTTTGTATTACGCATGTACTGGACTGGTTTTCTGAGGGTGTTGGAACAAGCCTAATGATTGCTACTTCTACAGTTTTTGTAACATACATAAAATTCTCAATTCTAGAAAACAAAAGTTAACTTAGGAGTGAAAATTGTAGGAATGGTAGGAGTAGCATAGGGACGGTATTTGTGTATTGATTTATGTGTAAAATATACTGTGACGACATGGATCAGCATTAAAAGAATTGAAATAATTGTCTGCAATTGTAATATGAAACCGTGAAAGTATTTTTGCAATACTTTTTTACCTTCTTCTGTAACATGGTCTTTTTGATTAGAGAGTAATTCTTGTTGTTTGAGAAATGCCTAAAATACTAACAACGACGAAAAAAACATGGAAAATATTTATTGTCTATAATGTCCAGGGACGTAGTTAGCCTGGTTCAATATTATTATTGTTTTGAAAAGCCTATTATTACATTAGTTTGGTAAGTCTTTAAATCCTAAATGACATCTGTTCTGATCCCGTTGATCTTATTGTAATGGTAAGTGAATGCCTAACCTTTTAGACAAATAAAAAGCTAAATCAAATAATTAACATCTCATTATTTGATACCATTGTTCTTCAAATTTGTAAGTAAGTATTGCGTATGCATAATTGTTTATGTATGATTAAATCTAATTTATAATATAATGCCTACCTACATACATTAGATTTCAAATTCCCGAATTCACGTTTGACAATCGCAGTTAGGGGCCCCATTTGGACCTTCAGCACCGCGACCTCCGAGAATCTGACTACGCCACTGATGACATTTTAGATATTCTGCATTGAAATATTCCTAATTTATTGAAAAGGTAGGAATCAACTTAGATATGACTCCAAAAGGACACAAACCAAAGTGGATAAAATCTGGGTATCACAAGGGTGTTAACATTCATAGGTTGAGTGTTTATGAATCGGGCGCATATGACGTCATTGTGCGCGATGAAGGAAATAAGTTTTACTACTTAATGAAATTCGAATAAAATCAAAAATGATAGGCACAATTTTATATCTAGACTTCGTAAATTACTTTGGATCTCTATGTTGCAATTACGCCACTGATACAAGCACATATAGATTTGGGGAGACCTCTTTTTCCATTTATCCAGTACGCCTCGCCGTGACGCTCCCCCTCCAAAACGGGGCGCCTGTCCGCAGTATGACGTCAGTATTCAATACCAGTCGCGGTAGCGCAAGCCACCATTGTCAGTGGGTCCGCGCCCGTGCAACTGTGCTGTTGAGGTGTTCCCAGTTCACTTAACAACTTCACCACCACATAAACACATTCAGTCTCATCATTACCACACACACCAGATATATATGAAGTTTGTCCGCATTTAACAACAATCCCCGTGGATCTTACAGCGAAGACAACATGGGGGAGGTATGTCCTGTATAGTATTCTGTGTTAAAAAATCGATCGTTATAAAATTTAGAGTTTAGCGAGTGCATGGTGCCCGTTTCGTTTATATTTTTCGGTGTGTTCGTTTGCTACTACTAGTTCCCATATATTAGTGTGACTACACATTCTATTCCGTTCGCATTTGGTTTTGTGTGAATACAGAAAATCGTTAGTCGGGACGTACTTCGTCTAACAGACTGGTATTGATTCAACGCGCCACGAAGGATATACCTTTGCGTGTTTAAACACTGATACGATTGCTAAACTACAAGTACATATTATGGACAGGTCTCTGGCCTCTAATAAACCGTTTTCTGCACTTTTTCTATCGCAATAATAATTTTGTGTTGTATTATTTACTCGGTTTTCATAAACATAACCTCAAAGTCACTCCCAACGTATTAAATTCTACTTATTACTTGTATGCGGTCAAACGTTGATTCTCGGTAGTTTTTTTATTTATTTACATGTATCTGCATTCCTCTATCCCACCGTGTAACTTCATTTAAAATCGATAATCGCCGTTGGTAACTTAGTAACTATCCAATAACCTCGTCCGTCTCCATTTTACCGACTGTGCAATCGTTATCGGCTGGTTCCCGGCACATTACCCGTTATCAGATATAATCGCTAGTCATATTTCTGGCTGTAGGTTTTTTTAAATGGTTATGATACGGATGAAAAACGGTTCTCATTAATCGAACGGCAGTTTTTCGCGAGAGAAAACATTGGAAATTCCCGTCTCCGGCGACGATTTACGTAGGCGTTGGCCGAAATTCAAAGTATGCTGTCTTATAGGTATACTGTTAGACTTTTCAACAATTGGTTTACTGCCAAAAAGACGGCCGAATTATTTAGTATTGACTTATTATCGATTTCCCTCGCTGCGCGGTCTCCAAAAGTAGGATAAAATGCTAAAAAGTAGGGAGCTGAAGCTGAAGACAGTAACTTAACCTTTTTTTTGACCTATGTAAAGTCTAGAGGCCACGCCTACTACTCGTGTACATCAATAATATGTATTATGTCAATGTAATACCTTTTTCGTCTGTACAAATATCATCCCCCCCGTTTTCCATTTTAATTTTTGATGGAATTTGGTTAATATCAAAGAAATATAGATAGGAAAGTATAGGAATATTACCACGAACTAATAAAAAAAAAACCGGGATAGGTATGGAAAAATTCCATGGACAGTTTATTAATTGTACAAGCTATGTTCCCTAAATGATGATTCTGTACCCACTTAATTCATTTTTACGAACTTTAAACCAATAAACTTAAAAACATTCATTTCCGAATTGCGTTGATCTGGATTCCGATAGCTTTAAATTTGATTTTTTCCCGTTTTTTTGTGCATGCTGCCGTATCGAAGCCTAGAAAATTAATTAACTTTGAAAGAAATAATTTATTAAGAATATCACTTGCACAAAAATCTGGGACAACTCTTATGAGCTCATTTCGACGTTTTTTCAATCGTGTGACAATGACTTGTCCATTTACGATTGACACTGATAGACAATTTGACATATTTTTTCATAGTTTACAAAAGACATGTTTAATATGGGCAATGTCGCTTGTCCCAGATTTTTATGCAAGTGATAGTACCTATAAATTGTACATATTGTGTTAGGTGAAATTTATTTTACTCTAAACTATTCGATTTATGGTCTCGTATTTCTACTGGATTTACTATCTATGTAAAGAAAAAGAAAACGCGAAATAAATAATGACAATCATGCAAACTTATATAATGTAAGGGCTTATCACCAGTAAGTCCAGCTGCTCATGACCTACGTATTGATCGCCGTGATTTACAATAGAGAAAATTCCTATTCAGAATTCTGACTTTTTTTTTTTTTTCAAAATCTACAGCCTGTATATAAATTAGTAAATTTAGGCACTTTGCTTAAAAATAAAATATTTATTTGTGATAATGAATCAAGGTTCTAATAAGTTGAGTCCTATTAAGGTCAAATGGCAGATTTTTTTTTGGTGAATCCCGTACAATCTTAAATCACCATTTGCATGTTGGGAAACAATTAACTGCGCTTCACCCTTTACGGCGAGGGTGTGATAATAAAGCAATGGCATACTTTACACCACAAGGTTTCTAAAGTTATGATACGCTTGAAAGCTTATATACTCCATAGGACCATCACCACACTTCAAAAAATGTGATATTTTACAGAATTTACCTCTTTTGCGTAACTATTATTATTCAGTGTTTTTCAAGTCTTAAACATTTACTTAAACGAAGAATATAAATATAAATATATTTATTTTTCCATGGGCCATTTATTACGCAATCCATTATAAAATACAATCTTTGTTTTACGAGAGAATTCCCGGTACACCCATTTCTATAGTTACTGATTTTTGACATTCTTAAATAATAATCTTAAAAGTTTTATCTAAAATATAAATATTATTGATTTTTTTCGGTTCCAGATTAGATTATAATTGAAGGGGTAAGTGGATGAAGGAATTATGTTACAAAACACCGTTTTTGAATAAATTAGGTTTTAATGGTGTTAGTTGGCCTTTTTTATTGAATAATTATATTCAAATGTAGTTTGTTTGATTAGTAAAAGGAGTTGTGGATTAATAAAATAAACATGGTCAAACATTTGAGTTTTCATGAAACTTATTCATTACAATAAAAAATAGATAAAAAAAACGTGACTTAATCCACTTCCCCCTTCAATTGACATTTGAAAGGTTTTCAATACAACTGCAAAATGTTTTGAACTTCTACTGAAAAATCATCCTTGCAAAATAACTTTTAAGCTTAGGTAGTTGTCGGAATATCACAAAATACGAAACATATGCAAGTTTTGTATGCATGCATAGATACATTACGCACCTTTGGAATGGTGTTGCTGTCCTAATCGCACACTGTGCTGACTCATTCCTTATAAAATACTGAGATGCGAATTGAACAAACAATCTTTTATCAATTACGTTTAATACTATTGGTATCTGGTACTGTTTGGTTGTCGTATATTGAATCACTGCTGTTTATGATCATAAAAATACACATGAATGTTTGGTAAAAGACAAGGCAACAATATTCTTCGCATAGATGGTGTTAATGGACTTCCGAAAAATTTCCGCTGACCTTGTTCGTGATTCTAGGAATTCTAGTTTGGATTGCGCCATGACTATGACTAAATCTTTGTTTTTGTTCCTCGAAATGTTGTATGTGGTTGTGTACGCATTGCTTGACAAAGTATACCTATAATTTTCTATTATTTTATACTAGGTAAAATATAAATGTTACCTATGTTATTTATGATAATTAATTCCTATTTCACAAACAATTAGAGAGATAGGTGCAAACACTCACACATTGGTTTCTAAATAACTTTCGAAATTCTTTAATATTATATGTACAGTACAACTTCGACAGTTCGGACACAAAGTTATTGCCTTGTCCGGATCATCGAGTTTGTCCGGATTGGCGGCGTTTTTTGATTTTTTTTAATCATATATTTAAATGACCTAAAATCAACTAGATATTTGAGTTATTTATTTTTATTGGAAAACATAAAAATACAAACTGAAATGAGCGTGCAGTTCACATAACTTGTCTAAATAATATCGTTACTTTTTAAAAAACGAATAAATTGTTGGCTGTTTCAACACAGTTTCATGATTTGATTGTGCCTTTGCCTCCAGTCTTTTCAATAACAATATATCTTGCAATGGAAGATCATTCTCTTCCGCCCATTGTAGACACCTTTCGAATGATTTTATTGCATCGACATGCTTTATTATTGTTGTAGGGATCGGCGGAGTATCACCTGAATCCGTATCTTCGCTGATATTTACGACTTCGTTAATGATATCCTCTTCAGTCATTTCCGTGAGCATTTTCGTGTTTTCCCGAAACCCAGTCCAGAATCGCGTCGTTACTTACATCGTCATTAATACTAGCTGGCTGCCGCTCTTGAATAGTGCTGAGCGGTAGCTCATCTTTGTCCCATTTGAGCAATAATTTATCCCAACTTTTTTGTGTTTTTTTTCCGTAATGTGTTCCCAGGCATCATGTAAATAGCGAACTGCATTTTTAATGCTAAAGTCATTCAAATGTTGTGTAATACCCCCATCTTCAAAGGTAACTGCATATTTTAATAAACTTTTCTTGTAGAAAACTTTTATGTTTTGAATTAAATTTTAATCCATAGGTTGCAATATAGCAATTATCAGCTAATAATAACGCTTTTTGGGGCCTATTTGAACTTTCCAAAAACTTTTAAACTTCAAGAACAAAATTATTATTAAACCACTTTGAAAATGTAACTTTAGTCATCCAACCCTTCTTAGATCCGTCATATATAACAGGCAATGTTGCATTTTTGAACACTCGAGAGTTTTTTTGCTTTTCCGAGAACTAGCAGTGGAAGTTTATGTGTTCCTGTTGCGTTGCAACATGGCATAAATGTTAGTCTGTCCTTGGATATTTTTCTACCAGGAGCAGATTTTTCATCCTGAAGCACGTGTTTCTGTGGGTAAAGTTCGCCAAAAAATAGCTGGCTCATCGGCATTATAAATTTGATCCTCCGATAAATTCATCTCATTCACAATTTTCATAAATTTAAGTTTGAAAGGCAAAACAGCAGCGATGTCGCTAGAAAAACGCTCTCCACACGCTTTCAAAAATCTGATTCCATGCCGTTGCCTGAATTTATCTAATCAACCAGCGCTAGCAAGAAAATCAGTTTTTCCTGTAACGTGTTCGTAAAAGTACTTAGCCTTCTCTCCTAAAATTTTCGATAATGATAACTTTTTGACATTCTTCCAAAAAATGTTGTTAGTACATTTAGTACATTTAAATTTTAACGTGGGCGAAAACACGTAAAAATAAGGGAGAACAATACTGAGAATAAATAACGAAAATAATGAAAAATGCAGGATATAATAATAAAGAGCAAGGATAACTTTCGCTTTTTGAATTGAAATCTGATAGTTTGGCAAGTGTTACGATTACGTTGCCTAGCAGCGAACTCATTGGATCAACCTATCGACACAAGAGACAATTTGGCTGTTTTTCTTGGCCAACTTTGCAAAACAACAAAACCAAATTACCAAAACATTACTATTTTTGCTGCATAGACTGATATATCTTAAGCTAAAGTATAACATGCACTTATCGTTGGATTCGTCTTTCAAAACCATAAACATACAGAAGACCCACGATAATGTGAACACCGAATAACAGAAACCCTGCCTAACGCGAGCAACATATTTTTGTGCATAGGCCACCGTATACTGTGAACAAGACACCTTCGCTTATGGAAAATGGATGTGTATAGTCTGAGTAATTTTGGTGCACGTTAATATAATGTCGTCCAAAAAACCAAAATGTTTGGCGCTTCATGTGAAATGGCTTGTGAATCAAGAGTTACAAAATGGGTTAAGTGTTACATATTTGGCCAAAACATATGGTATGGCAAAATCTACAATTTCTAAGATAAAACAGAAGGAAATAATTTCTGTGACTGTGAGAGATACATACATGTCGAACCTGGTAAAAGACAAACATTAAAGCGTTCTGTTTCCATGTAAAAAGTTGTATAAGCGGTTTCTTAACCAACAAAATCAAAATCTTATTGTCAGTAGCCAAACGACTAGGCAAAAAGCAAAATTAATTCATTCACAAAAAATTGAAAATGATAAACAATTTTCAGCCAGTGAGGGATGGTGGCTGTAGCGGTTTAAAAAACAGTTTGGAATTCCCGAAGAAAATATTTCTCATTACAATTAATTTCTCTTTATTGCAATATTTTAATGAGTATTAATGTTAAATGTCTTTATTTTGTTAATTGGAAATGTTTATTACGTTATTATGTATAACCTTCGTTAACGTCAATAAATCGATAATGTGAGCAGCCATGTTCGCGGTACCGTGTCTACCGTATACAATGAGGTCCTAAAGTATCCCCTCCCCCCATACTAGCTTTTGAATGGCAGAAGCTAGCGTTTTTAGAAAAAATAGGTCGAATTATACTTTTTGCGAGCTATCTTTCGCCGTTATCGGCAGTTCAATTGCATTTCCGGTGTTGCCGGATGTGACGTCAACTTTTTTATTTTAAATAGAACACTGTATATTTTCAGGTTTTTCGAAAGAAAATCGAAAGGCGAATCCAACAATACAACATATGTTATACTTTAACTTAAGAAATATGACGATATCTAGCAATAAAGGTTTTGGTAATATGGTTTTGTTACGCAAAGTTGGCTAGGAAAGAGCGCCAAATTGTTTCTTGTGAATTCAAAGTGATCTAAAAAGCTTGTTGCTAAGCAAAGTAATCATAACTAGAGTAAAAAAAACATTCTGTGGTTAATGTAATGGTACATACAATGGAACCACATTAATCGTCACCTTCAATCCTATTGGCTTCCAGACGAGTACAACAATGTACTGCCGAAGTAATTTCAAAGTTAGTGTTAAATACACTGGAAAAGTTTGAACTTTCAACAAACCAACTTATTGATGTTTATGAGTGATGATGCCGCAAACATGCTTTCTGTAGGCCGGTCTCTTAAAAAACATTGTGCTAACTTGTTACATATTACGTGTAAAATTCATGCTTTCAGTCATGTGGCAGATGGTATTAGAAAATGTTATCTTGAGGTAGACGCTTTAATAGCGCATACAAAAGCAGTGTTTGTCAAATCCCCAAAACGTATTCGCAAATTTCACACACTGTGCCTCCGTATGCCTGAGCCACCACAATCTATTCTTACACGTTGGGGAACATGGTTACAGGCCGCGTTTTATTTATCATAAATATTTTGAAAATATTGAGAACGTGGTTTTACAATTCGATCCAAAGGAAGCTGCGGCTATCAAGGAAAGCCAGTCGAAATTTCAAGATAGTCAGGTTAAAACGGATTTAAAAACTATTCAGAACAATTACTTCGGACTAGTGGAGGTAATAGGAAAATTACAAAATCCTTCGGTGTCGTTAGTGGAATCTCTGCATCTTCACGCACAGCTTTGCGCGGTAGAAGACGCAAAAATGTTTTTCTAAAAATGTTTGAAAGTGTTTTAGAGAAAGATTGGCACATTAAGACAAATTTGTGAAGGTGTGTCAACAATAACTCAATTTGCGCCCGTCACTGGCTGTTGGCCCAAATTGAGCAACTCTAATCATATCAATTGCCAAACTGACAAATCTCAATTTCAAAAGCGTAAATATTCTTGTTATTTATTGTCACTATAACCTGCAATTGTTATACTTTCGTTCTTTGTACCCGTTATTATTTTATCTCGTTTTAACTTGTTTTGTTAATTGTTGTTTCTTTACTTTGCTTTATCGAACTTTGTAATTAATTAATTATGGTAGGTTTGTTTAAATTTGTTAGTTTTTGATAAGCAATGTGTTTAAGTTTACGATGGCCTTCCCGTGGACCACGTAAGATAAACATCAAGCCCCTAATTTTAATATTCGGTGAATTTGGTGACAACTACCACGAAATGAAACGTAATGAACACTGCTCTTGTACAGCGGGAAATATTTGAACTTTACGCTAAGTAAGGATAGATAGTAGGGCGAACTGCTTTAACGAAAGATAATAGGATTTAAATTATTGTACAATTTGTTGCACAATCGCGCCAAATAAGGTGATAATTGTTGCTAGATATACATAATATTGAAATTGTCCCAGCAATTTTGCATGGTTCGTGCCGAAGCCATCATAAAAGTAACAACACAAAAGACCTAAAAAACACATATTTTCTATCAAGAACTAACAAATTTAAACAAACGTACCATAACTAAATTTCAATAAAGTTCGATAAAGTAAGGAAATAACAACAATTAACAAAACAAATTAAAATGAGAGAAAATAATAGGGAGCACAAAGAACGAAAGTATGACAAATGCAGGATATAATAACAATAAACAACAGGAATAGTTTACGCTTTTGGAATTGAGATTTGACAGTTTGGCATATGTTATGATTACTTTGCTTAGCAACGAGCGCTTTAGATCAGTCTGGCGTCACAAGAGACAATTTGGCGCTCTTTTCTAGTCAACTTTACGTAACAACAAAAACATTACCAACACGTTTATTGCTGCATATCGTCACATTTCTTAAGTTAAGGTATAACATATGTGGTATCGTTGGATTCACCTTTTGATTACCTTTTTAGAAACGTAAAAATGTAGAGGGTGCTCCATTTAAAATAACAACGTTGACGTCACTCTTGGTAACACCGGAAATACAATTGAACTGCCGATAACAGCAAAAGTTGGTTCACAAAAAATAGAAGTGGTCCTATTTTTTCTAAAAACGCTAACTTCTGTCGTTCAAAACTTAGCATGTGAGGGGGAAACTTTAGGACCTCGTTGTATAGTGCTCTATTTAAAATAAAAAAGTTGACCTCACTTCCTTTAATACCGGAAATGCAATTGAACTGTCGATAACATCAAAAATTAGTTCACAAAAAAAAAGAAATCCACCCATTTTCTCTAAAAACGCTAGCTCCTGCTGTTCAAAGGTTAGTATGGAGGGGAAGACTTCACTGTATAGAAAAATAGTGTAGTAATCTTAAAAAGCGGGTCGATGACCATCATAGCAACGTGACGGCGTAAAAGAAAATTTAACCAGGAACAAATTATTGTACAAGTTGTCTCATTACACAATAGATTTACTTTGCTTCAGGTAAAAACGCAAGTAGTTATTACAGTAATGGGCACTTTTATCGAATACTCTATTTGTTCTTTTACACGGCTATTCTTGTTAAAATCCGCGGTGTATACGAATGTTTTTCAAGCGTCTGCTATTGCCAAAGGTATGCAATTAGAACAATTTAGTCTTGCCTTAACATCTGTTTAGATATACATACAATGACCGACTAAAGTCTACATACAGCATCGATTTTTCTGTTTCATCGAAGCTAAAAAGAATGTAATAAGAAATAACTATGTAGTTTTAGAGAGCATAAGTATTTATTCAAAAAACAAAAAAAAAATTCTTAATCCAGTATCAACATAAAAAAAAATAATAAATAATAAAAACTGTACACGACAAAAGTCTACATACAATAAGACTGAATGGCAAAAATTTACTATAAACAAAACACAACATATTTTTAATATTTAGTGGGTCCTCCTTTAGCATCAATGACTGCTTGCAATCGGCGTGGCATTGAATACACTAAGTTTGCGGTCTCTTCAGGCGTTATTTTGTTCCACGCATCCATTAAATGAAATTTTAGAGTTTTCGCATTTTAAACTGCCTAATTCTACGCTCCAAAACCTCCCAAACATGTTCAATCGGGTTCAAAACCGGACTCGGGGGGGGGGGGGGGTGTATAAAGTTGTCTTGGAGCATAATAGAGAAGCCACTCTTTCACAAATTTTGCAGTGTGCTTTGGATCATTGTCCTGCTGGAAAATCCATTGATTTCCAAGACCCAAACCCTCAACAGACGGACCCAAATGTTGTTCTAACAGACTTTTATATACGAAACGATCCATTGTAGCATTAATAAACGCCATCTTGCCGACTCCAGAAGCTGCAATTGATCCCCAAACCATTACGTTACCACCACAATGCTTAGCCCGACCATCACTTCCGAATACAATGAACTTGGATTCATCGGTAAACAAAACTCGCGCCCAAAAGGCATTTCCCTTGTTTATATGAGCTTTGGCAAATTCAAGACGGATTTTGCGATTCTTCTGTGATATTAATGGCTTTTTACGGGGCGTTCTGCTGAAAAATCCAGCGGTATTTAAGGCTCTTTGCACCGTTCTTTCATTAACATCTTTGTGACTGGCTGATCGAATGTATTCTACCAATTTTCGAGCACTAATTTTCGGATTTTTGTTCACTTCTTTAAGGATAGAAGAAACATCTCTCCGGGAAAGTTTCTTTGGCCGGCCACTGCGTGGTTTGCTAGCAATGGAATCGGTTTCTTTGTAATTCTCAATAATTGCTTGGACCGTTGCTCGACTTAATTGAACTAATTTTGCAATTTCGCCATAAGATTGTCTATCTTTCCATTGTTGAACTATAAGTTTTCGTATGTCACGTGATATTTCTTTTCGTGGCGCCATTATACTAGTACCTTCGACTCAAACAGCGAATAAAACAACTGAAGTTATGATAAATAATCTGCATTCATTTCGAATAGATATCCATTCAAGAAGCAATACAATACCGCTATGCTTTGCAGCGACACATCGAGACAGCCTTGTATGTAGACTTTTGTCACTCCAATTTTTTGTTACATTTGTGTGATTTTCGTTGTGTTGGTACAAAAGTAAATATTTTGTACTTTTTTTTAATCATAAGTTTCGCCTGTATTAAACTGTATAATTAATTTGTTCATATTTTTTATTAAATTCTCAAAAACAGAATAATCGATGCTGTATGTAGACTTTTGTCGTTCACTGTACATACGTATAAAACAGTAACGAACCTGTAGTAGCAGCTACTTATTCGAATAAGTTCTATACAAAGTTTCTATTTAAAGAATTTCACACCAACATATTTGTATTCTATAAAAAGTTGGGATATGAAAGGAACATAGTCTGTTAAAAAAGTTAAGCGTGCCAATATCAATGTAGATTATCTAGTATTAATTAAATTTAATACTGGTTTTTGTGTGGATATTTTGATATTTTTAATTTATTCTTGCAGGTTCCCACTTCTCTTTTTATGATTCTTTTTTAGGAATTTTAGCGTTGTAATTTGACATATTTTATTTATTTGCAAATATATATATACTTCCAATCGCAATATTCCCTTTGGTTCTTCTTAAATTATCTTTAATAATTTGAGTATCTATTTTAGGTATTTTTTTTTCATTTCAAGGAATAAAGTATCATTTAAACTTCGTTAATTCTTTTGTGACAAACTTACGGACTCCATATGTCAAGTACTAAAGTTCTCGCCATTTACTTGCGATCTCATGATATTTTCTTCCTGTAATTTCATTTAATAATACAATGACTTTAAAAGAGCTTGGCTAGCACCACGAATTTCGTTGAGTCATCTTTATTTTATCTTAGTTTGCATTTTGTAGTAAAAGAATGTGGTCGACCGTATGTTTTCATATCAATATCAACATCGATGTCGATGAGTAGAATTGCGGCGCGACAGGATCGGAAAATTGTGTTACAATACACATTTTCCTAGATATCTTGAAAGGTATCAATTTTAAATGCGTAATGAATATGCCTTTTTTTGTTTTTTTTTTGTAAAATCAATTTGATAAAGAAAAAATTAATAGTTGCTTTAAAAAGAATTAAGTTTCGTCATGTTTTGCATTTAAAAGTTTAACCGTAATTTTCGGACACGCTGTATAATGTTTTCGAAAAATTAATTCGGTTTATAATCCTACCCTATAGGGACAACAGTTCTGCATAATTTCAATTTCCCAAGTTAAACACCTCCACAGCTATAAAAGTTACTCATATACTCCATTTGTCAAAAAAGTTCAAAAAATGCAAATATTTCAAATATAATAGTATATAGAGTGTTCCATTTAAAATGACTAAATTGGCAGTTACTTCCGATATAACAGGAAGTGTCAGATTATTAAACATATTTTAGTTCAGTAGTACAGTCCCGTGCAATCGAATTAGGGCCACTTTGATTTTATGCAAATATTTGCTATTAATATTATAATAACCAAAATTTCTAAATATTTTCGGCAATAAAATGTTTTTAATTGTATTTGAGATAATCCTCTTAAGTAGGTATAAAATTCTCGTTATTATAACCCCCACCAAACATTCCTTTCTATCCAAGGTACGTTTAGGGTCGGTAATCGGTGACTGGCTTTACCTGCTTGAAGTTAGTTTACGTGTAGTTTTGATGGTGTAAAGTGCAAGTATTATATTTTCGTGCTATAATATTCGCTTTACATGTTGTTTTAGTGTAATTAAATTGAAATTTCGTGACGTTTAGTTTTCTTTTTTTATTGATAAATTTTGTGAAATGGGCAAACGTAAAGACATTTCAAATGAGAAAAAAACAAGGATTCAAGTGTGTTAGAGACAGAGCTGTATTCGCATCGGGAAATAGCCAGAAGAGAACGAGTTTCTCGTCAAACAGTCGGCAGGGTAGCGATGTCAAAGAAAGAAAATTTACCAGCGACTTCAAATGGTCATTCTCATTGTCGCGGTATTCGCAAAACTTCGCCACGGGAAGACAGAATTATCATAAAAAGGGCATTAGAAAACAGGCAACTGTGCATTAAAGAACTTCAGCGTATATTACAGGCTGATAATATAAAAATATCAGATCGAACATTAAAATCGCGCTTATATGAGGCCAATATCAGAAGTAGACGCCCTGCAAAAAAGCCGAAACTTACTTTAAGGATGATAAAGGCAAGATTGCAGTGGGCGCAACAGCATCGGCATTTTACTGTTGAGGATTGGAAAAAAGTATGTATCAATATTTTATGTATATTTTCAAAATTTGGAACATTTTTAGTAAATTCGAAAATGCAATGAAAATGTCTGTTTCTAACGGTTGTTTTTAGTGACGAGTCACGGCTAGAGGCTGTAACTGAAGTTGCTCGTTTCGTTAGAAGAAGACCATCGGAACGATATGATAAAAGTGCAGTGGTAAAAACAGTGAAACATCCACCGGCAGCCACGATTTGGTCCTATATATCAGGGGAAGGGCTTGGACCGCTCTATTTTGTAACGGGTACCATGAATCAAATTCAATATAGAAAAGTTATGGAATCAATCTTAATCCCGTATATGACATCTTTAGACCCTGAAAATTACTCTTACACATTTATGCAAGATGGTGCACCGCGCCACAGGGCAAAAACAATTCTAAAAATGTTTTCAGCAAGAAAACTGAAGATATTGCCATGGCCAAGCAATTCCCCCGACCTGAATCCAATCGAAAATGTTTGGAATTCTTTAAAACGTACAGTTTATGCATCTCCCAATACAACAGTTGACGTTTTGAAAGCAAACATAACAAATAGCTGGCAAAATAATGCTCACCTTAAAGAAGTTGCAGCAGCGTGTATAGCAACCATGCCAAAAAGAATTGCTGCTGTCATAAAAGCAAGGGGTTGTTCGACGAAATATTAATGTACGTGTTAATATAAATATATATATATATAAATAAATAAAAATTGTTTTTTATCAAACGTTGATACTTTGCATTATTTATTAAGCAAAAACTCAAATTTATATAGTGGCCCTAATTCGATTGCACGGTACTGTATATGTCGGCTTTAGTGTGCTGACAAGTTTTTAAAATTTTCCATAGCGATCGTTGCAGTTCTTCGTGAGACACCTGTATAGCGTACATACTGTAACGGCTGTAGAAGCATTATTACATACAATTTGAACACGTATTTATTGAAAGCAAAATCAAATAGTTATTTCTGATAGTTATTTATTCTGCCGGTAGAAGTGTTTACACTTGTCTGGTTTTAAACTGGAAGGTTTATTTTTCTTTCTAACGCAATGCCAATGATATCCTTGCAACAAGCTATGAACTTATGCCTTACGTAGTTCAACATAGAAAAATGCATTAATGAGATAGTACTGTCGCGATGTGCTTAAACGATCTAAATGAAATCCAGTTTAGATGAATTGAAATCCAACGTTTACCTGTGCTTGGATTGATGCCTGTTTCGTTCAAGTTTATCCGGCAAGAACTAGTTCTTTCCGGTGATTACCGTTGTGCTTTTTGCTGCCTATTAGTGTTACATGTGCAGCATCTGCGGTTTGTTTGATAATTTCGTATTCATTTGCTTGACGGGATTTAAATACTGTAGTGTTAGATGTGAACGAACGCCTCGAAGTTTATTTTGGTTTATCTGGAGACAAATAATGACCTTTCGTTTTTCTGATGTCTTTACCTAGTGTTTACTGTATTTAATATTCCTAAGTTCAGATTGGCGATATTATATTTTTACCGTGCTATTTAATTAAAACATATATGACATTTTGTGAGCAGGTTGAGAAATGGATAGAATATTATGCGTTAAGAATAATTAAATTCAAATGTAATTATAACTTATTTTGGAATATTTTAACCGTTCAATTAAAAAATTTAAAAACTTAATCATGAAACGAAGTGGAGAGATTTTATGCATTCAATGGAAAAGTTACTACCAAATAGCAAAAAGTGAAACTACTATCATATCCGATGGAGGCATTGAATATTTGGAAGGCAATTAGGTTCGGTTAACTGAACAATCGTTTAATCTAACTACTAAAAAGCACTTTTTTTTGTAAATTTGCCTTTATTTTACAAAATATTGCGAATTTTTAAACGTTATTGTGTTATTTAATCCACCTTGTAATAATTTACAAGGTCTACCCGTATTTTTTTAGATGCACTTTGTAATTTTTTGCAAATGCTTTTGTAAACTGCTACATAGACATTGTAACTATTTGCATAACTTATTTTTGGAAAGGTATGATTTATGAAAAGCAGCTATTTATTGTTTAACTTAGACACTAAGCGACGTTTCGATGAAACCTCTCACTTTTTTCAAATTAGGTTTTTTATATAAACAATATTGTATTGTCCTGTAATTACTAGATGTGTTTGCATTTTATAAAACGAGGAATATTATCACTAACCCTGGCACAAAGCGCTTCGCGCCAAGTCAGAAGTAAGGTTGTCCGGGCCACGACGCGCCGTTTGTGTGCAGACGAATCGCCAGGAGCTACCTCAGCCAATGAAATTATTGATTTATTGAACTTTTTCATAATAGCGAACATTCTTCACCGAGACAAATGTGGAAACCTGATGGTGCAAATTTTCCACCAATCTTATCCACACTGCTAAGAAGTTCCGCTTATTTATTATATTATTTGTTGAAGTGAAACCTATGTGACGTTCAGTAGCGGTGGGTGATGACGTAAGCGGGAGGGCGCGGACAGCGATTCGATTCCCTCGTATTTCCCTTGCATATTGTGTACATTGTACTATGCAACGGAAATACACGAGGAAATCGAATCACCCACCGCTACTGATGATGTATTAAAATTACCATAATCTTGATTATAAAAACCAATCAATGTAAATACATATATTCGTTATCTTCGAAAAACAAGTGTTTTTTTTTCTACACTACTAAGTACAATAGATTTTTGAAGAAACTACTTCGTTTACTTTTTACAGTCAAATGCCGTTTTTTTTGACATAATGACAATAAAAACACTTCAGCATGTATATTCGCTTTATTTACCAAAAACTTTTATTGCGTCAATTTTTATTTTCTACCATAGGGTATTCATTTCGAAATTTAACTTCTGTCGAGCGTGAGTCACACATACACTCTTTATTTATAAGTGGCGGCCAATGTGACTGATCCGATTCTGTCGGGAAGACCGATTATGCCAGGCTTAATTATCACAATTGTTCATGTAAAAATTGTACGCTGAAAAAGTTTTACCGGAACATCGCTGAACTTATAAGTTGAACAATATTTGCCTGCTGGAACACTGAAACCGTTCACTAAAACCCTTACCGCAATACTTAACTCGTACTGGACGCACGTTTCGATAGCCAAGCTATCATCATCAGCAGTGAATTCAGTTTCAGGTGCTCCGTTTTGCTGAAAATACCCGTCTCGTAATTCATCCTCACGCAGTTCATTTATAAATGGCTCCAGTATTATTTCTCTATATCGTTGAGTGTTAATTGTCACATCGAAGAAAATTGGACCTTATATACGACGACGAGAGTGTGTATAATCTGAGCCATCTTCATCGTGTTTTTTAACGTGTAAGGAGTACTTGTAAGCGTTATAGAAGACCTCGTCACATGTTTCGCATTTGAATGTTTCCTCGTGAGTTTTGACGTGTTCCGCGATCTCTTCTTTGCTCTCGGTTTCATGGTCGCAGGTCTTGCAACAATACATTTGTGTAGCGCTATTGAATAGATAATAATAGATGGTGTCATCTTTAAAGCCGTAGGTGTGGATGGCCCTTTTATGCTCGATCATCTTCTTTCTAGAATCGAATTTCGCGTCGCAACGTTTGCATAGGAAGCTGTGCTTTTTCTTTCTGTGATTTTTCGAACTCTTCAACGCCCTGAAAAATAAGAGAGTTATTATGTAAATTTCAAGCTACGTATTCAATGTCCACGTACTTTTTGTGAATATATTGTGATATTAAGAGATTCTTCTGAAATTTAAACATTGTGGGTTAAATTAATTTTAACAAAATCATATTTTTTGTGGGTGTAACACAAAAAGGAAATAAAACATATAAGAAGGACATTAAGTATCATCATCCTTTATTAATTTTTAATCTATTTACTAGATTTGTTTCATAAACAAACTAATATCTCGCTTCTGGGTTGTAAATACGTGTTGCAGTTCAATTCCTTCTTTTAATTTTACGGTCTTCTTTTCAAATATTTACCTTTCAAACAAGTTCCAAAAACGTTCATTAGTAAAATTGAAATTTGTGGAAATAGATCCTGCAAAACGGTTTTACATTTAGTTATGTACATTGTGTATCATTTAAACTATCTACAATATTTCTAGCTTTTTTCACATAATTATACCCTGTCTTTTAATTAGGAGGATCCTTTTTGAAATCGGGCGTTAAAAATGTGGGTCATGATTGACTATTTTCCACAGTTACAAATTAAGTCTGTCATGGACAGTTATATATACGTTATAAAACAGTACTTCTAAGTACTATTTACTTACAAGGAAACACTGGCAACCCGAAAATTTAAGAGTACCTTGGTCTAAGAGCAGACTGAGTCCCCCGATTTCGGGGTACATCCCCCTCCGAAAATTTGCACGATTTTTCAATTTCTATCGACCCTTTTTATCCAAATTACGCAGAAATTTGAAAAAAAAAATTGAAAAAGTCCACTTAAGGGGGTAATAAATTAGATAAAATCAACATAATGCAAAAAAATTTATTTAAAAAACAAAAACAATTGAACGTTCCAAATATGGCCCATGAAATTGGAGGAAACAGAAGCGGTTCTTTTTTATACAAAGAGTATTGCACTTAATGCACTTGAAGCCACAACCAGTGTAGTTTGTTCCATTGTCTGGAATTTTCTTCTAAAGGAAAATGTCCAACATTATCCCTCTTCGCATCAAATTGTGGTATCACTTTGGTGGGACCTCGTTTATTTTTCATTTCAAATTCTGAATCCACAGAATAAGTAGACGACCGCCCTCGTCTTTCCCTCATTGTGTTTTTTTTTACTAAGCATAAGCCTTCAGCAACTTTGCTTCTAAATTCACATCTTTTTTCTCTGATTTTTCTCGATCCATATTTTTTTTTTGTACCTTGACCGAACACACTCTTTACAAAATGTTCAGAAAGATGAAACCACGCTTCATCAGTGAAAAATGTCTTGTTCAAAGTGTTATCGTCATTTATATTTTGTTCATACCACTGGCAATATTGAACACGAGCTATGTATGTGTGTACCTTATACGGTTTCATATGCAAATCTTTTTTAAGTACCTTTCTACACGTTCCATATGAAAAACCTATATAACCAATTATTTATCTAAGAGATTCCTGAATGTACCTGTTTGTTCAGATAGGTGCCTTAGAGGTTTATTAGGACTCCGTTCCATTCGTGTCTGAACATCTGCTACAACCTCCTCTGTAACTACTATTGGTCTTCCAGTAGATTTACCTCAGTTTCCAAGAAATGCCGAACAATACGTTCCTGGTATTGTTGAAACTCCGGATAAACAATATAATTTTCAGGTTATGTTGCTTGAAATTGGTTGTAACACTGCAGTACAGAATAGGAAAATGAACCGTCTTCATTTAGAACACCAATACGAAAATATTCCATCACAATAAAAGGCATCTTTAATAGAATCTACGTATGATATTTATACATCAATGATATCATAATTCCAACGTCAAGTAACTCACCTCAATCACTAGATTTTTATCATAGAGTTTGTTTTGAAAAAAACAGGTTTTGTACGGAATAAAGATAGAAAGAAAATAAATACACGTCCTACACAACCTAAGTTTGGTTCCAAATATTGCCAACTCAATCAATCCTGCTCGCACTGTATTGAACTGAAATATGTGTCATAACTTTTTCTATTATAAACCCGATAATTTTTCTCCTCAATGGACCCAAAACCTTTTTCTATAATTTTGTAAATATTTGCTGTGAGCTGTAAGATAAAACCACTACCTTCTACTACCTATCTTCAACTTACAAATTCTTTACGTAATTGAATAGTTATAATAAAAACACTGACTGCTGACCAATCTCGCCTAACCCGAAGCAGTCATACTTAACGAAGCCAAAAAATCACATAAACGATCGTAGTGAATGTAATGAACCTTCAAATACTGATAAAATTATGATTTCGTGTGCACAAACGGTTGCACTAATTATAAGTTGTATTTAGTGAAGATATCCGCCAACTGGGAGCATTAGAGGACGCTTTAACAATTTTTTTCTCAATATTATGCTGGACATTTCGGTTGTTTGTCACATGTGAAATAATGTTCCCCCAATATACTTTCAGAGTGGTACAAAATTGCTTTTCTTTTACTTCATACTAAACCCCATCCTATTCTATAAACATTCATTTTTCAGAGAAGTGCAAAGTGTGGCAATTAAATAACCCCTTCAATGTACTCTCCTTACCGATCCCTACAACGCTTCATATGAATTTTCCACTGTCGAAAGCAGCCCATTTCTGTCAGCTTGTTGAGAACCTCCGTCGCTTTCGCTTTCACCGCTTCCACACTGTCTTGTTCCCTTCAGCTCCGATTTTACCTTAGGAAATAAAAAAAAAAGTCATAGGAGGCCAGGTCGGGAGAGTACGGTGTTTGGTCCAACACGGTGATGCCGGATTTCGCAAAGAACACCTTCACAGACAAGGCGGAATGGGCTGGCGCATTGTCTTGGTGGAGCATCTAGGATTTGCTCTTCCACAAATCGGGTCTTTGTCTTCTCACTCGTTGACGAAGGGTAGTTAGAACCTCGTGTTTCACAAGAAACTTGAGGTTAACTCGTTGCTCGATCTGAACACTCTGCATTTTTCCAACGCGACGCTAGCGTAAGGACTTGAACGGACGATTGCTACAGCGAGACTGAGCGACGTACAACCGTGCCCATCGAGCTCAGGGTGGGGGAAGCATCTTCAAGCACAGACATGTTCAAACCTGCCGTGGCGTGCTCGCTGTTTGCCAATATAGCTATAGTAGCACCAGTCCGGTTATTTAATTGCCACATTTCGTATACCTTAATTTGTTTTACTGCTACTGTATTTTATTATACTTTTTCCTGCATTCTCAATTCGAATATCTGATCTTTTTACCCAATATACATTATAGAATGGGAATTAGCAAATTTTAAGCTAAAACTTTTCGTTAAACTTTTGTCTAATTCTGCTTTGGTATAAAATATATAGAAATTTACATAAGGTGTTTATTTTTAACTGTTTGAATTTTTGTTATCGTTGCAGTCGTACACAGCGTTTTAAACTTAAATGTACGTATATTGAATTTTTAGTTTTTGTATATTATTTATTGTCTCTTTACATCTGTTATATCTAAATGAAATATAACGTTTCCAATAAAAAAGGAATGGACATGTAACAGAATCTATAAAATAATGAATTGAAAATGTTGTGTTTGACGTTTCCAAATTTATCTTTCTGTATGCGTTTTTTGTTATTTACGATCTTGTTGCAATGATTGCTAAGCCAATTTCTAACTATTAGTTATGAATAATTTTTTTACGTAATTGTCATAATTTCAACTTTAATAATTGCATTATTCATTTACACTAGTACAATAATTTTGCATGTACAACGTAATCTCTTTCTCATTTTTTTCCTTTTTAACATAAATAAATATTATCTTTGCGTATCGTCATAACCATAATATTCACGTGTGAATATTTATGTCGTTTGCTTTATTCATTTTCACAGTTAAAATTAGTACTGCATAAAGTTTCTATCTCTATGGGCTTGATTTTTTAAGGATGGAGGTCACCATACCAGCAAATGCTCGTTTTTCCCGTGCAGTTGTCGCCGCATGTTATAATCCTGCCGATTTTACCGGTTATATCTGATTCGGTAATTCCCATTCGTGTCGAATGTCATCCTATGATTTAATTCGATTTGCCGTAATAAAAATAAGTGATTCTATTGAACTCGTGAACTTGAAACGATCGTCGTTTTAATTGTGGCTGCGGTTTAATTTTCACAGCTCTGTGGTATTCGAAGCGCATAAATTACTATTTGGGAATGTAAATGGCGTTGCAAATTGGATAAGTTTTATTGATGCCGTTTTAAGTAACGATTGAATGATTTCGGTCGCAAATACCCTTTGTTATAAGAAGTATGCGGATTGTTAATTAAGAAAATGGTTTAAATTGCCTTAATGAAATTTGCAATGCTTTTTGTAAAAAAGAGTCGTTGAAAAATCTAGAATGTTAAAATAATCATCTATTAGTTCTCACACATTTGGCGGATTGATGTCTATTTTAATCCGCATTAATTCATGACGTTTGTCTTTGTGGTGATTTGCTCCTCTTCTTAAAGCCAGGCCATTGGCGCTTGGGCTCTCTTAACACTTCTAGACAGAATTAATACACTCTGTCCGAGGGTGTGGTGCGGCTCTCCAAGGGGAGATCAAGATGACGTGGTCCCCAGAGGTGGGTTAGTCACTCGGAAACCACTCTATCGGCCACTCTAATCACCTTGCTTCGGGGAGGGGGACGGTCCTGGGGTTCAACTGCTACCCTTGCCAAAAGAGCATTTGAGGAGATTCGAACTCTTTCGAGAGTATCGCGTGCCAGCTTGTGGATGTGTTCCCTCAGAGGTATCACCTGGAGGTCTTCTTGTAGTTGTTTATTCCTTACAAACCAAGGGGCACCAGCGATCATCCTCAGGGTCTTGTTCTGCAGGACCTCGATCTTGCGTAAGTTGCTGACAGCAGCCGTCACCCAGGCCACCGCTCCGTAAGTGATTGTTGGTAGCAAGCACGTCTTGTAAATCAGCAATTTTGTTCTCAGATCGAGTTCCGAATTTCTATAGAACAGTGCAATAAGTGCATTCTTGGCGTTGAAGAATTTTTTGTTTGTCCTTGCAGAGATCACAGAATACATCCGACTCGTTGGACAAAGTCACAAATTATTTGAAAACTGATTTTACGTCTTCTATCAATTAGTTCTAGCTGGTTTGTGATATCAGCAAATAATCAGTTAGCCCTGGCCGGTTTATGATTTGTGTAACTAGGTTCGTTCCAACTACTGATTTCTGTACGGTACGCGTGCTAGTTCACACATCGATTATTGCGCGTGCGGTCAGATATACATCATTTGTGAATTAGTAAATGGTGTTGCAGACGTTGGAACGAAAATGATAGACAAGGATGTAACATGCAATATCAATGTTTTCTGTTGGTACAGATACACATTGCGCATGTCAGTACAAACGGTTCTCGATTAATACGATGTACCGATATGATCGTACACTAACTGGTACTTGTACGATACAAAGTTAAGTTGGAGCACTATTATTATCGTTCAAGGTACGGTACATAATGTAGTTGGAACACTTCGTTTGCACTGCGCAGGTACCAAATAAATTTACGGTTTCAATATAAACAACTGCATATCGCTCGCCCAGTATTACAAGATTCTAAGTAACAAAACATGCAAATTGAAGATTGGAAATGAACAAGAGCCAAGGGACAGTTTTAAACATGTCAAAGAAACGCAAATACAAATCATTTAAGTTCGAAATGCTTCAGGAATTAAGAGCCCGTGATAACGAAGAAAGGATCAGATTTTGCCAAAATTTATTTGAAACAATAAATATTGACAGTTATTTTCACAAAATTATCCTTTTTACTGACGAGGCGATATTTATCAAACATGAAGAACCTGAACCTGAAGAAACGTCAGAACTGTACGTTCTAGTCGAAGGAAAATTTGGATTTGTACAACGTAACTAGAACGCAGAACCTTGAAAAAGTAAATGTTTGGGCAGGAATTATTAATACATAATCATTTTATAGACCCATTTTTCATCGGTGGAAACCCAAATGCAGACAAATCTTTGAAAATACTACGGAACAGAATTGTTCCAGCTATAAATGCTTTAAACTTCGACCCAGTCTGGTACCAATGCAATGGTGCACCACCTTATTAGTCGAGAAAAGTTATGCAAATTTTAAACGAAAATTTTGTTGATAGCTGGATCGGAAGGGGTGGGCCAATTAGTTGATCACCAAGGTTTCCTAACTTAAATTCAATTGATTTCATTTAGTGAGGAAAGGTGAAGTCCTCAGTATACAATAATGTTCCTGTAGTCAGTATCGAAGAGCTCAAGAATGTAATACTTTGAAAAATGTGCTATATGTAGTTCTGTTTTATAGAACATTTAAAACGTATCAAAATCTATTTTATAAATTACAAAGTAAGTTAAAGTGACACGTACGATTTTAAATTATTTATTGGCATGAAAGCTATTATTTTTACGTAAACAACCACAACATTAACTAAATTTACAATTTTCGATTTTAAATTATCAACAACCGCGATTTGGACATGTACAGCGTTGTATTAAGCTCACTGTGTACAGTCGTTACCACTGAGAATATTGAGCGCTCTTCGATGACGTCACGCTGTTTAGGTGATGTATCGCCATGTACGATATTAGCCTAAGCGGTAAAGGAATCGTTTTTTGCATTCCTTTTTTAAGCTTTGAAGGGCTTACGGTTTAAAGAGGATGCCAGTCGTCAATTGAGCCCTTCTTCGCGTCCCATCCGATTTTGAAAAAACGAGGTTTCAAAGCAAAAGCCAAACACGTAATCGAGCACCGTTTTCGTGAATAATGTATTTGTGGTTGATATTTAATCGACTAATTATTATTATTTGTAATTGTACATGTATTTGGGCGAAACTAAGGTTGAAATAATACAGTAATTGCATTCGAAATTTTGTTCAATTTCACGAGAAAATTTACAGACATGCTATTTATCCAGGGTCTTTAATTTCTTATCATGTGGTGTTTTACCTAATCTATCATTACTTTTCCCACAATCATTTTTAAGTAGTGTAATAACATTTTTTGAACAATGAAATCTGCACGTTTTTTGTCAAATACAACGGACAGTTAGGGAATTGAGTTGGAATAGCGATGTCAGAAGTATCCTTTCGTGCAGCGTAAATTTGTAGTTTGGCATTATGGCAGCGATTAATGTAGTTAATGTGTTGAACATGTTACTTGCAACGTTTCAAGTTGCCAACATCGCAATAATTCCTTTGACGTCTGAAGAACTTGAGTTGGATGATGCGTTGAAGGAGATTATTGTAAGTGCGCAACGAGAAAACATGTTCTCTTTTGAATATGTCACAGGATTGGAGTTTGAACGATTAGAAGAACCACATGAAGAGCAATTTGTGGAAGAGGTAGCAGAACATGAAGAAGACAATTATGAAAATGTTGCATGTGTTCCTGATGAAGGAGGCAGTGTTGTTGACCTAGATTACAAAATTAAAGCTGTTGAATACTGGAGAAGTGGTAAAAGCAAGCGACGTTCTGTCGAAGGCGTGAAACAAAAATTCAAAAAGGTCAAATCGCTACGCCAATTATATAGTTGGGAAGAAAGTGTTAACAGAGGCGGCGCGCATACGAATAAACTACGGTTTATTACAGAATACGTTCATACAAAATTTGAAAATAGCATAGACGATGGAAAAATAATTCATGACATGGACCTTCGAAGCTGGGCTTTAGAAGCTAAAGAAGAAATTGGACACGACACGTTTAAAGCAGGACATTGGTGGATATGGCATTTCAAGAAAGTACATAATATTGTGTCATGCAAAATAACAAAATTTATTACTAGGTCGACTCGTACTGGTATGGAAGACTAAGATTGTTAAGCAATAATTTTATGAAGGAAGTGAAACCCCATATCGCTAGTATCGGCAGAAGCAACGTATACAACGCCGATGAAAGTGGATTTAATCTAGAAATGCATTCCGACCGCACTTTGGCAGTAAAGGGTGAGAAAATCGTTGAAGCTTTTGTGCAATCTTTGCACTCAACAACACATAGTTATACAATTTTACCGGCCATTTCTGCAGATAGACGGTTACCTTCGCCATTATTTATCTTTTTTAAGCCTAGCATTTTTTAAACTTACAGTTATAGTTTCATCGGTCCTTGAATCCGTAGCTGCTGAAAAATAAATAATATCTCCTTTTACAAAGTGTGACTCACAAACCCTAGTATGCATTGTTGGAAAACAGCCGACGCCACAGTACTATAAATAGACCGCCCGAGTCACGCTTTTATCGTTTCAGAAAAGGTTTTATCGCTTATACAACACTAGAAAAACATTACAGGATCACCAACAAAGTACGGAAATATCACTACACAGTATTTTTTTTTTAATAAAACTAATATAATTTGGATAAACTAATCGAAAACGCGAGAGGTCTGAACGTATAAATGTCAAGACGATAAATATGGCTGATCGTTTACCTAAACCAATATACGTCACGGCCTGCAGAGCTGTTAGGCCTTGTTACATCTGGGGTAACGATACAGTGCCTAATGCTATTGAAAATTGTCTTTTTCATCTTCACAGGAGGATTCATTGAATTTTCATAGCTTAGGCAGTAACAACTGGTTAGAAAAGTTTAAAAGGAACTAGTAATTTCTAGGAAATTAAACTAATGAGAAAAAATACCAGCTAGTATATCAATGCGTCACACAAAAACAATTTTTTTAGACGTCATATACAGCAATTACATAAAAAAAATAAAAAAAACACATTTAGATACGTACAAACCCTAAAATTTACCGTATATTTTGATTAGATTTGGGGGAACGGTTGGAGAAAGGAAACTTTTTCACGTTAATTGTCAGACTTTCGTGTGCTTTTTGAACAATGACGAAAACTGTGATTTTTTATATTGTAACAACGTTTACCATTATTTTCACAACTTTTACTTTTTAAACTAACAATTAACTTCTCAGTACTCTTGACGTTTTTGTTTTATGTGCCAGTATTTATTTTGTTTATCATTATGGTGCCAATAACATTTGTGAATAGTTGATAATTAATAATGTTTTCAATGAGTAAATTGTTATGTTCAACTTCGAAGTGTAACACAGTAATTTAATTTACGATAGGTGAAATTGTGATATGTATTTTATTTATGATTTGCATTTTTGCTTTTATTAATTTACAAATAACGATTGAGTAGATTCTCCAAGAGAGTTGTCTTTGCGTTCCCTCACAATACTTAACTATTAGCTGGAAAAGATAAACCAAAGACAAGCCAAAGAAATGTCCATAACAATTGCAATCAATAATGATAATAGTGAATATTGAAGATGTTCTGCGTTTCACTACTTAGGCAATGGATAGATAAAAATTCGATCATTTGGAGGCAAATACCTAACAAATTTTAATGAATTAAAAAAAAAGCAGTTTCATACTTTGCTAATTTTCTGTAATGTAGAACTGCAAAACCCAAATTTGGGATTTGAATTCCCGATATAATAGATGTTTTTTGATGTTAATACACTAAAGCGAGTCCGGACTATATTCTTTACTTTTATTGCATAAAAGTAAAGAATATAGGCCGGACTCGCTTATATTTGCTGTAATGTTTAGTTTATTTTTTAAATTTTATCAAAGAATTTTACTCACGAAGAGTACTCTGATCTAAAGAACCTGTCATTCTATTTGTTTTTATCTATTTCCTGAAATCCTGTTATTTGTGAATCGGTGGCTTTGTAAAATTATCGCCCATCTTAAAAGTGTTATTGTGATATTAAACATAACTGCTATACTAAAAAAAAATTGAGTTATGGTTATGGACAACGGGAAGGTGAGATAGGTCTCACAGCATTTAGGGCACAATAGGCTCCTTATACATCCTTTTTATGCCGGGCAACTCCTTAGGCCGTCAACCAACCCACTGCCTTGATATAGATTAGAACCTTGCTTAGAGGAATCGCCCTAATGGCGGCAAGACGTAGCCACTCCTCACCCAGCATGGTCCTTATAATTTACGTCAGCGGAACACTTGTAGAAGTGTTCCGGTGTTTCGTCTTCAACTTGGCAGCCCCTGCATAACAGGTCTTCGACTAATTTCATCTTATGGAGGTGCTCCTTTAGCTGGCAATGTTCAGTCGGAATCTCAACAGCCATGCAAAGGTCTCTTCCGGATAGTTTCAGGTATCTTAGTGCTGTCCGCTTGTTTGAATACGTCATGGGTGAGAATTAAAGGAAATTAGGCTGTTCTAACTTTTTGCCTTTCAATATGGTGGAGTTTGTTGACCGGGGTTACAATTTAGTAGCTATATTAAAACGTTAATACATGCAATGTTTACATTTTGGAATGCTGTTCTAGTAATTTTTGTTATGTTACTTTTAATGAGCTTTCATTAGTTACAATAAGGTATGCGAGAACACCTATCAAAATATTGTTTCCTGAAAATATAACATCAATATATAAAAAGGAAATTGTTTAAAAAACGTCCTTATGTTGTAATATATCTATGAAAGTTATTATTTGCAAACTACATCACTTCCTTTGATGCGTGCTTTTATTACGTACTAATTACCATATTTTTTATGGAGCCACCTTTTTATCTTGCTTTTGATCTGTCCTTTATGCTACTCCTAACGGACCGTTGCCAAAATTTCGAAAAGTTACAGATCCGAAAATTTTCCCGACATTAAAATGAATTATGTGTATTTAGTAATAAAAAAAAAATTCGGCACTGTGTAGTCCATCAGTTGATTTTGATATTACCTTGAAAATATTTTGCATGTTGGGAAAATTATTACTGCGAATTGACGAGACGCGCCATATCGAACGGTGGAGAAATTGCTACACACCGTTTTCAAAATATAGCTCTCAGACGCACGTGTTGAATGTAGCGAGGAGCAAAGATGCTATTTTAAAATTCCGTAATGACCTTGCATTTTTTACTGACGCGACTGGCAGTGAGTAAACTAGACAGCGTTGCGAAGGATCAACTTATCATTTTGACGTTTTTGCAACATTCCTTTTGGTTTTTGTTTGTCCATTGTAATGCCTAAGGTACGTGAGATGCATAAACAAATAAATATGTTGAAATGTCTTATCTTAGGGAAAATTGGAATTTTGTCAATTAATTAAATCTTTAACTTGTTTGTGGGATTCGGGAGTATTCTTTGATACTCTTGGCAATTATTTGTGAATTTTGAAATTAATAAATGGAAATCAACAAATATTAAAATCGCAAGCTAACCTTGATTTTTAAGAAGATTACATTTTTAAGAAGATTACATTTTCTTAGTGGCATACAACACCAACACTTTAGTAAACCAATCCTAGCACTTACTGAACTGAAGGAAACAGATCCTAGAGTAGTACTAAGGTTTATTAAAAGCCTCCCTACTATTCTAACACACATAACATTCTGTTACAATAGATCTATTAAGGTCGCAGTGATTATAGGCATTTGTGCCATGGCCCGACTAAAATAATAATAATAAAAAAACCCATGATTTATAAGAAGATGGCATAAACACTATGTACCTTATTCCATTTTCGTACAAAATGTTATCATAATTATTATTTTCAGTCGTTAGACATGAAAACATCGCTCTTAAACACGGATCATTTCATTTAGTTTTCGGGGATGCGCAAAATTGTCTCCACATCATCCAAGGAGCATGGCTACAACATTTAAATTCGTATCAGCAACGCTACTTTCAGATCCTTTGGTAAGCATTGCTATGGCCATTTTTATTTTTAAATTTAAAACATCTATAGCAGCAGCTCGTATATAGGCTTGGCATTTTTCTAAATCATCTAGAAACTTTGTGAGGGATGGTGTGTCTTTATCAAAATACCAGTCACATAAAGAAAAGGCTTTATCCTTATCTTCATGTTTGTACATCTTGGCTGATCCTACACAATTCATACTTTCAGTTTCCGACCAAGATATGGATATTGATTGTGATTTAATTGATGTACCATCTTTAATATGGATCTAACGCCTGGGTGTCTGGAATTACTTCCTCTGAGTGTATCATCTTCTACGAGTTGTTGCTTAAATGCAAGCGATTCCAAACATCTCCGAGCATAACATCATTTCTCGATTTTTGCATAGTTCGTCCTAAAGGACGAACCGTAACCGTAACCTTCGCTAGCTCTCAATTTGATTTTCTGCAATATATCTTGTAAACTATCATAGAGTGGACTAGTCTCGGTAATATATTTCAAAGTTTTTCGATCACAGGTCCCTACTAAATTGGCGTTTGTTGTACAATTTAGGGTTATTATATCAAATAGGGTGTAATCCACAATATGACCTGCCAAAGAAATTGCTAAAAATCTGTTTTCATCACCGGGGTGCCAGGAAAAGGACGCTGTATTATGTAAACCTGGAGTTGCTATTCTTTCAATTGCAAATGGTTCTACTTCCTCATTACCAACTATTGTTTGCTGTACGTCATATAAATTTAACCTTGGTAAATCCCTTTGTAAAATACCTAATAGATTCTGCTTTGTTGTACACCACGTTATTTTACTGATGTTTCCGGTGAGGTAAAATTAACATAGGTTTCTCAAAATTCCTCGTGTCCCATACACAAACTTGATGATCAACGTATGATGCCAAAATCTTTCATTATGCGAATTAACACTAATTCCATGAACAGCATTAGTTATTATATGATTCACTTGTTTTGTAGAATCTCTAAAATCTGGTATCCTAATTTGCTTGTTGTTATTTCCCCTAGCTAAAACCTTTCCATTAATCCAAGCTAAGCTGTGTGATGTATCGGATAAACCATATTCAACAATAGGACCATTTTCTCCATGGGACGGAGTTTTATTAATATCGCATAAAAGTACTGAATAGTCTGACCGATTCTTTTTTTAAACCAGCTATAATTTTGTTATATTCCACTGTATTCCAAGAGACTGCATCACATGGTCGTTGATGTTTAACTCCATTCCCGGTATAAACTGTGAATCATATATCGTTGCATCAAAAGTTGTATATACAATTTTCCCATTCGCTTGTCCAATCGCTAATAATAAGTCCTTATCGGATTTGGGGTAAATATCTATACATTTAACGGAGTGATAATATTTATTCGTAGCAAGTAAACGCGCTCCAGTTGAAGGAGATAACTTGATTACTGCAAATAATAGACGAAGACACTACTAAATTGGCGCCCAACGTGGGGCTCGAACCCACGACCCTGAGATTAAGAGTTTAGTCAGAAGACTAAGAGTCAGAATCAGTATCTATATCTTGGTCGGAAACTGGAAGTATGAATTGTGTAGGATCGGCCAAGATGTACAAACATGAAGATAGGGATAAAGCCTTGCGTTTACGTGGCTGGTATTTCGATAACGACACACCATCCCTCACAGAGTTTCTAGATGATTTAGAAAAAGGGCCAAGTCTATACACGAGCTGCTGCTATAGCTGTTTTCAATTTAGAAATAAAAATGACCATAGAAATGCTTACCCGAGGATCTGAAAGTAACGTTGCTGATACGAATTTAAATGTTGTAGCCATGGCCTTTGCAGGATTTTCCGATGATAAAAATAGTATATGGAGACAATTTTGCGCGATTTTAAGCGATGTTTTCATTTCTAACGGTTGAAAATAATAATTATGATAACATTTTGTATGAAAGTGGCATAAGGAACATAGTGTTTATATATGTCATCTTCTTAAAAATCAAGGTTAGTTTACGTTTTTAATATTTGTTGATTTCCATTTATTAATTTCAAAATTCACAAATAATTGCCGAAAGAGTATCAAAGAATACTTCCGAATCCCACAAAAAAGTTGAAAACTTATTAAATGACAAAATTCCAATTTTTTTTTTAAATTTCCCCTGAGATAAAACATTTCAAAATATTGTAAGGGGTTGTTATAAAGTAAGCTATTTACTTTAAGTTCTTATACAGTTTTAGGAAATTGAAGTAACTGCAAGTAAGAATTGGATTCTAGTTGCTAATAATGAGGATGGTATCCATGTAAAGTAAAAGTTTCGCCACGATAACTTCTGTCAGGATTGTCAAAACAAAGTGATTGCAATTTAGTGATTTATTCTCGAAATAAAACTGATCTTAACGTAAATTCAAACAGGAATAGGTTTAGTGCAACGATATTATGAATGTGGTAGAAATTACACTGGTTGGTTTACAAAGATTTCATACGAGAATGGGTTTGAGAACATGCCTCTGTGAAACGAGGGCGTACTGTAATTCGATTAGCAAATTTGAAAGAACCACAAGATATGAACGTGTGTTTCGATTATTGAAATACACTCAGAAACCTTCAGGCAATTTGAAAGATAAACCGAATATTTACCGAAATTTATAAAATTGCATGCGGTGACAACTCGGAGTGATGGATTGGATCAGATCTCTTGACAACATGGAAAGTGTGGATAATCTGGACGTAGATAGAAACGTGTCGCGGTAATTGTGGCGATGTGTCGATTCCCAATAGGTCGAAATGACAAGAGAAACGGAGCCATATCTATTAACGTAGACAATACGGCAATATCTGATCCCTCATAAGTGGGTACTATCTTTTGCAATTTTTTTCTAGCTCTCCATATTTGAAAGTCACCCGAAACTTGGGCATGGTTAAACCTGCTATCACCGTTCCTACAAAAGTCTATTGCTTTTTGTCCAGTTGCCCCCGATGAAGTTACTAATGCGATAATGTCGTTAAAAAATAAGCATAGCATCAGTATGGATGGTATACACACGAAAACCATCAAGTATGTTGGAGATGTGTTAATCGAGCCGTTAACGATAATATTCAATAAATCGATAGCATCAGGGGGTTCTCCCTCACAGTTAAAAACAGGGAGAAACTGCGCGGTGGGTATCAGGAGAAATTAGAATGGTTTCATTCCTTTTTGATGGGCTGGGCGATGGGTGTTCGCTTCTGGTTCTCCTAATTTTTCTTGTATTCGTGAACGATTTGCTTGTATTTTTCACCTCTGCGCATGTTGCGGCATATGCGGATGATACCTCCGTTGCTATCTCCGCTAAGTCCTTGGCCGAGCTAGAATTTAAGATAGTCCGTGCTGTAGACGAGTTCTCTACCTGGCCCTGTAAAAACAAATTGATTATGAATCGCGACAAAACGGTGTTTGTGCATTTCAATCACTGACGACTTGTCTTTCCTCAGTTTGGCTTTAACTTTTAAAACAGTGTCAAATTGCTCGGGATAGATATTGATTATAACCTATCTTTCAATGAACAAATTAAAAACACTTGCAAAAGACCAAATTCAACTTATTACGCAATCGTACAATTAAAAAGCAGTTTGAGTACAGAATTATTGCTGACAGTATACCATGCCCTAATATGGGGCCGTGATGATTACCAACGCGTACTGATTTGTCAAAAAAGAATTCTTAAGTTGATTTTTGGCAAATTCTACAGAGAATCAAGTAGGTCCTTGTTTATCGAAAAGAACTTGTTTGTACATACATCGCGCACACTACCGCGCGTCACGAGCAATGTGGACCGGTTCAAGATGCCTCCAAATATATTACTCTGTTAAATATTTACATCGTCAAACGCAGCTGTCAATCGTGGATGTGTGTTGAGTATGGCAACTCCATAGATATGAAATTCCCCCTGGCGGATATTAGCTTTTTCTCGGTAGCCTCCTTTCTTCCCGAGCCTCCGATCTTCGGAGTAGGGGGTACTAAATAATTTATTTAACTCCAGTCAACGACGATAATAGTGAATCAGAGAGGAAACTACTCTTCTGTACAATTTCTCCGTTTCGAAAATCTTGGAAATTAATGAAAAACGTTCCTAGAATAAACAAGAGTGTAAATTCAGAGGTATTTCCAGGGGGGTTTCGTAAATTAAATATCTGTCATAAAGTTATTAAGTAGAACGTCGATGAATTTTGTCATTATTGTGTTAGTTGTGTTTTAGGTCATAGAGTAATATATTTTGAGTAATCCAGTCAAGTCACTAAAATCAGTTCATCGGATATAGGTTTATTTATCAAAATTCCTCGTTAAATTATATTTGGATAGAAATCATCAAAATTTGTTGTGGATAAAAACAATCGCCATCGCGATGAAATTCATCACTTCTGGTCAAGCTTTCATCGATCGTATTTTGGCTGCGCTCCCAGTTTAAAGTGTCTAATATTCAAAATCATAGAACATGTAAATTCAAAGAAGAAGAGAAGCTTGGAGGTTAGAATAGACAGGTTTGCTGTGAGTGTCATAGGAACATAGAGTTTATATGACATCTTCATAGAATCAAGGTTCGTTTGCATTTTTTCAATGCCAACTCTCGTTAATTTCCCTTTAGCGATATCAAAATTCGTTTAAAAATTGCCGAAAGAGTGTGTAAAAACACTCCCGAATCCCACAGTTGATATTTGATTAATTTACAAAAGTTCCAGTTCTTTGAACTGAATTAAAACATTTCAATATACAACACCCGCAAGGCGGACTTATACATTCAACCGCACAAAACATCTCTATTTGAAAGATCGCCCGTATTATTCATTTTGCAAGAAAGTTATTACTCTAACCAGGAATATTTTACTGACAATTCCGCTGAGCATTCCTAATTGTTTTGCTGTTCTAAATGTGTTTTATATTGTGTTGTCGATTTTGATTACCTGTATTTTAATTTTAATTAATCCTGACGTTGTCAACACTTATTGTGAAAGACAATAAAACATTATTATATTATGATAAAGCCTATATTGGACAAACGAGACGGGCCATAGGCACCAGGTTTAAAGAACACATAGCGCATTATCGCTATGGGAGTGCTGAATCGTCAAGTGTAGCACAACATGAAAAACTAAACCGGGCATGATATTAAATTAGAAAATCTCAAATTAATTAAGAATGAAACATCGCCACGAGAATTAGACTCTTACCAAACCATTTCTATGAAAAGGAATGATAATTTGTTAAACCAAGAAAAAGGTCCGCTTGGTTACTGTTGATGGATTTTTCCTTTAGTTTCACATGTTTAAGTTTTAGGGTATATAGGTAGTAAAACTAGGTACTTGTAAATATCTTTTAGGGTAGGGATATAACAAAGCATGTTAGAATTAAAATTTTTTTCTCACATCATTCGGTCATATGGTTGACAATGTGATTCCACCAATGCTCAAAACAATTGTTCCGAATTAATCAAATAACTTGTGTGGTGCGAAGTGTGCCGATACTTTAGTGATTACCATATTACCCCACAGTCGTCGCTGTCATTGTTTATTCCTCTTGTTGCGAATAATTTTTTGCTGTTCTTTTTTGCATAATTTCATCAACTTCAAATTAATAGTAGAGCTTTTACAAACATTTAACGAGCTGATTAATATTAAACAGCGAAATTTAATTATATTCGTAAAGCACGCACGCCCTAACTAATTTTAGCATGGACGGCATCGCTTGCGGAAAATGTTTACGCGAAATTGATGATATATTAGCCGTAATCTCCTCTTACAAAATGCGAACACATTCCGTATTACACAAAAAGGCTCGCTTAATTGAAATATGGCGTCGTTATTTTTAGTGCTGCCTTATTGTGAATGCAGAAGAAGAAAAAGAAATATCCAATGCAAACGCAATAAATAGGTAGGAAGATAGGCGTTGTTTCTAAAAAAATCTTTTATGTATGTATGTAAATAACCGTGGAGCTTTCAATATGCATTAAAATTGGTTTGCTTGCCTGACTGTTGTCCATTAAACGTGAATTGCGTGCCGTGGCGGTAAAGCCGGCAGCTATTTTCGTCGATTTTTACGAATTAGGTATTGATTATTTCAGTGTATTGTGTTGGATAAGGAATTGTTTGCTAGGCTACGGTATAATTATCATAAAATGAATCATTGATGTTTTGCAAGTTTTTATGCAAAACTTGTTAGTTTAATTTTTTATGAATAATCTTTGGAATACGTACTTTCTTTGAAGGTTAATTTGTGGAAATTTTTGCAAGAAGTCTTCAAAATATGATGGGATTGTTTTTATTTAAAGTTTTAAGTGTTTCTTGAATTTTATATATAATTAGCCCTCTAATAGTAAGTATTAAAAAATTCCTGGTGAAGCAATACCTTTATAAAGCTTAAGAAATAATACATCAGCACTTAACAATTTATTAGGAATAGCAATTTCTCCTAAATTACCATTCCTCAACCAAAGAAGCTTTTATGACCGGTATTTTAAAAAAGAACAGGAAATGTTTCAATAATTGCCACAAGTAAACTAAAACGAAGCAAGCTATAAATAACATTGAAGAATTGATATTATGCTTAAATTCTAAAAATATTAAGCAATACATGTTATTTCCCACTGTTGAATACTAAAGCCATAAAGACTGGTAGAAGTAGTTATACTAATTTACGCCAAATCAACTGTAACTATGAGAAAAGTCATTGATTTTAGTCAAGTTTGTGGGAGGTCACTGTGTCTGGCTCTAAAAAGTAACTAAAGCTCGGGTTACACTAGAAATATTGTGGGAATGAGAGCTCTTAAATATTTCCTTCTGGCTTGTCTTTTTTAAGATCCCATGAGTAGTTTGCAAGCATTCTTTCCTTCCCATTTTCCCCCATAGCGCGATTCAATTTGGCTGATATCTTGATAAAATCTCTCACCATGTTTATCGCTCACATCATCAAGATTACTTGGAAAAAAAATCTAGATGTGAATGGGGCAAATGAATCTTCAGGGACATATTTGTTCCCAAATCTTTGTAATTTTGCAGCAGTTCATCAACCAGCTATTACAGCTACATCCTTTCTGTCCCTACTACCCCACTCACAAAGAAAACAGCAACATTTCGTGTACCCCAGCTGCAAACCCAGTACTAGGGCTTCCATTGAAATCTCTGGTTTGTTTTATCTAGTAGTAGCTTTATGGTTTCATAAGACTCCTTCTTGTTGGCAGCGCGAGCAATGTGAATATCCATTATGAAGGAGAACGGCTTTAAGACTCGTTTTCGAGGAACCTATAAACAGTCTTCACTCCTCTAAATTGTGATGCTGGTCCATTGCCTCTAGTAAATCGTTACATCGTTACAGAATACCAGGTCATGCTGTTTACTACGGAATGTGTATATGCTTGTCTCTTTGCCTAATAAATTCTATACTTTGAGCCTTGAGGTTAAGAGTTCTGCTTGTTTTTTTGACAAACTCAGATCTAGTCCGTGATCTGAAGTCATTTAAATCTAAATCCTATACCTGTGTTTATGAATGTAGACATATCCACTTAGAACTTACTACTCATGAGTTGTAATTATTATATTATTGCCCGAAGAATGCTTTACGGGTAACTGGTCGCAAAGTATGGTAAAATGCAGCAGCAATTAAAAAATACACATTTGTCAAAACTTATTTAAATACACAAAAAAGGTGACGCCAAACGTTGTAATAATTGCAGAGGCATAACGCTACTGAGTATAGGATTGAAACTTTTCGAACAAATAATTGAAAAAAGGTTAAGACAGCAAATTGAACCAACATTATCAGAAACTCAAAGTGGATTTCGCAAAAAATAGATGCGTTCAGGACTACGTATTTGCGTTAAAAAAATCATCAACAGAACAGCTGGATCCAAAGCAACGTTTTTAGCATTTTTAGATATGGAGAAAGCATTCGATAAAGTTCCAAGATCAAAGATATGAGAAAGTCTAGCTAAAAGAAACGTCCAGTAAAAACTAATCAGCATAATCAAATCCTTGTACAAAGTAACGAGAAACCGTGCTATAAGTAAGCACTTGATATCTGACGAATTTGTTACTAAAGAAAGAGTAAGGCAGGGTGGATGCTTAAGCCCCGTTGCTCTTCATCACCTTCATGGGTGGAGTGATCAAAACGACGCAACAAGTAAAACCTCGCTTTGTGGGATACAGAAATCTGGTAGCAATCACTGTCTCCGAATGCACCTTCTCGGTTGACATAGCAATTAAAGCAGAAAGTGCGAAAGAATTAGAAAGAAGCATTAAAACTTGGAATGAAGTGTTAACAGACAATGGAATGAATATAAATGAGGACAAAACGAAAATTATAATAATATCACAGGAAAATAAGATAATAAAAATAAAATTAGATGGGAAAGTAGTAGAGCAAGTCGATAGGTTTCAGTATTTAGGAAACACTAGTATCTTCCATCTTACATAACATAGTAGCATTTGCAAAAATATATTATGTAGGACACGTGTAGTTAAGGCATGCTATTTGTAGAAAAAACGCACTATTCAAAAACTGGGTTTTGCAATGTACCTCCTCATATACGGAGTAATTCTTTCTATATTCGCTGTGAATCAGTCTGTTAGTAAACCAATTTCGATACGGATGTTCAGTTGCAATGTTTGTGGAAGTAATGTTTGAAAAATGCCTAAAGGAAAGCCTTTAACTGTAGAAAAATGATCGGCTATTCTCGCATCACACGAGGAATGATATTCCGGGACACTAGAAGATCCTAATCGCCTAGGTCGGTCAAGAATGACAACGGGTGCGGAAGATCGACGCCTTACAATACTAAGCAAACTAAAGCGGCCATCGACGGCGCCCGAAATCGCAACAGAAATCAACTGGTACGCGAACAATCGATTTCTGTAACCACCACTGAACGCCGCTTAAGAGAAGCCGGCCTTTTCGGTTGCATTGCGGTAAGAAACCCGTTGCTGTGTCGTGGAAACTACCAGAAACGACTATAGTGACCCGAAAATTATAGAAATTGGACGGAAGAAAATTGGAGAAATGTTCTTTGGCCTGACGAATCCGAGTTCGATGTGGTTGGTCAGAAGTGGAGTTTTCGTGAGACGAACGACGGACGTTCCCACAGTAAAACAGTGGTGCTTCAGTGATGTTTTGGGGTTGTTTTGACAGTGCGAGGACCGGAGATCTGGCAAAAATCGACGGTATTATGCCCAAAGAAAATTATACACGAATACTAGAAGAGAAACGCTGTGACATCTGGATTTCGGTTAATTGGGGAGAACTTCGTGTTTGCGCTTGTTGACGACCCTAAACATACAGCACGAATCTGTAAAGATTATCTAACGTCTCAAACAGAAGAGAAGGTTTTGCAAATCATGTTCCCGTAGAATCCGGATTTGAACCTCATCGAATTACTGGATGGAATGACGTCGACAGAATACGAGAAATCTGTCCAACTTCGAAAGAGCACCTGTGGCGACTTCTCTAAACTGAGTGGAAGAACATTTCCGGTGAAACTCTATCCAAACTAACAGAATGCATGCCACGAGTGGTCCGGGGAGTATTACAAGCCAAAGGAGATTGTTTCGATGAGCAAAAGATATAGCCCAATATTTTAATGAGGATGTTTTTTTTTGTTTTTATTTCTAGCAATAAATTTTTATTTTCTTTTGCATTATTACCGTTTCTATTCGCGTTTACAATAATTCGCTAGTTGTCTTAACTTCAATGGCCGGTAGTGTACATATATTATACACTTTCAGTGTTCGTTTTCCGGTTTCAAAATGTGTGCTATTATTTCTCACATTTTTATAAGATTTGCGGCTCACGCCTTTTTCATTCAGTGAATTTTATTTCTTTATTTATGAACAAAAATCCCCCTCCACACTTACATATTACATATGTATTTTGTATAATAAAAGATTAAAGGCGGGTGGGTATGTAAAAATTAACAATAGCCAACACGAAAATGCCAAAAAAGAAATAATTTCCAAATTGTTTCTATTCATTTGTTTGAATTTGAGCAGGCTATCGCGACGTGGTGTAATGGAGTCATTAACGTCATAGCAGGCTAGGACCGTGAGTTACTGTTAATTAAGCTTAATAATAATGGCAGTTGATTGCCAAGTATTCTCCCATGCTGCTGATGTATACACATATTCACCATTGTACATTCGTGTACATATACAATATGTATACACACCCTGCAACGATGGAAGTAAATTAGTTCCAATTGGGAGTTGGTCCGTTGTGTTTATTGTGTTAGACACTTACATATGTATATGTATGTATACGGAATAGAATATAGGAGCGAAAGCGTAATTCCAAATTTTGCATAAATATTTACAGACAATATACGTAAACGATTCTGTGGGCTTTGTTCCTGTTATATACTGCATTATGACATAAACATATAATCGAAATTGATTACCATGGTACAGAGGAGCGATAATTTTGAAATAGATAAATATATTGCACTCATAGAGATCGTTATTGCAAATTAATATGTTATAGTAAGAATAAAGCTCGCAAATCCCAACGCGCGATTGTAATCACCAAAACACATAGTTCCGTTGAGCTCAATTTTAATATAATTCTAGGAAGAAAAAAAAATTGTAAAGGAAAGGTTTATGTTATCGTATTTTCAATATCAGGGCACTCTTAGTTAAACAGGAAACGGATATGAACTCTTTGTACCTTATGTACAATTTTTCGAGAAATTTCCAAATGCAAAATTACATCATGGTTCTAGGACGTCTGAAAATAATGACAGGTGCCCAAGTTTAATATAATGGTTAATGTCTTTCATATAGTATAAGTTATGTACCTATGTAACTTAGTTTTGAGGTTCTAATTAACGATGTAAATTGCTTTTTCTAGTTAGACATAAATATAAAATATGTTTCAAAAATCTCATCGAACAAACACGACCATATTCGACAAAAAAATTTGTGTGATGGTATATCCTGTTTCGATAATTTCATTGTTCATATTTAATGGCCATTGGTTTCATATTTTTAAACTCAATAACCACATAAAACTTGTACATGTTATCTTGCTCCTTTTGTTCGGGTTTAATGTGTATATGTCGTGTTCACTAGGTATCTGGAAAGAAATTTACATTATGAATAACCTGGGCAAATAACGGCTGCGGTAACAGTCAGAGGTGTGGCGAGCGCATAAAATTTTACACATAAAGCAGAAGGTATGAAATAAATTATAAAACGTGCTGAAACACTTACCGTTTTAAAAGTCTTCCGTGAAATCACAAACTGGGTAACATCTGTCAAATGAATCATTAGATATGTTTCCACAGCTGTTTCAGTCAAGTGAGTACGACGTGCGGAATAAATGTTTTTTAATGCCGAAATCGACCGTTAGACATCTAGCGATGTTATATTTGCATATTTAAAATAATCTTTGAAACAACTTAATGCATCTTCACACGCACCTTTACAAATTTGTCTTAATATAAGAAAATCGGAGTCTTTCTCTAAAACACTTTCAAATTTTCGTATTACACACCAATTTGTTTCGCCTTCTACACCGCATAACTGTGCGTAAACATCATTCACAATTTGAGCAGAATCCACTAGCGACAGTTTGTAATTTTTCTATTCCCTCCGCTAGTCCGAAGTAATTGTTGTGAATAGTTTGTAAATCTCTTTTAACCTGACTATCTTGAAATATTTCCTGGCTTTTCTTGATTGCTGCAGCTTCTGTCGGATTGAATTTTAAAACTACCTTCTTTACTTGATCAAAATATTTGTTGTAGTAAAACGCAGCCTGCAACCATGTTCCCCAACGTGTAACTATCGGCTGTGGTGGTTCAGGTAAATCAGGACACAGTTTGTGAAATAGTCGGATACATTTCGGGGACTTTAGAAACACTGCCTTTGTACTAGCAATCAATACATTTACTAGTGGAAAACATGTAGGAATCGTTTCTGCCGCAAGATTTAGAGTATGGATTTTACACGTTACATGTAAGAAGTTACCACTGTGTTCTTTAAGAGATCGACCCAAAGAACGCATGTTTGCAGCACCATCACTCATAAACATTAGTTGCTTATTTGAAACTTAAAATTTGTTCGAGTCCAACACCACCTTTAAAATCTCATCGGCAGTACAATCTATAACTCTTTTGGAAGCAAGTAAGGAGGAGGATGACGGTCGTGTGGTTCCATTGTACGTACCATTACATTAACCACAGTTTTTTATCTTTCAATTCCGTTTTCATTCTTTTTTCTATATGTTCACGAGCAAGTGGCACTACATTTCGTATCGATGTTCGACTAGGTAATTTATAGTTCGCATATTTATTCCAGAAGGAGACAAATGCTTTGCCTAGTACACGAAATGATAGATTACATAAAATAAGCCAGTATGCCACTTTTGGAGAAGAATGCTGTTTGCTTTCGATGTGACGTTGACAATAGCTTCTGGACCAACACATTAAAGGGATTTTACAAACTAGATATTGAATTTTAGCGCCATCAAAAAATTAAGTCCGGCATGTTTTTAACTGTGTCTGCCATTGGTCGTTTTCGCGACGTACCTAACTGCGACATTTTTAAAGCAAACATAAGCGTACAATTACGAAATAAGTTACGATAGCCTACATATACACAGAACTACTCGCACACAGCATCGATTTAGTACTAACTCTGTGAACGCGTGAAATAAATAATCGCCGACTCCGCACCACATATCTACTACACCGACTGTTACCGCTGTTTGCCCAGACTAGTTATTACTATGAAATAAAACATTCTGATTACTACTGTTAGGTATGCTCTGCAAATGTGGTAAATTGTATCGCAATTGTCTATTGGTTGGTAGTTTCTACGAGGAAAGATATTTATTCCAAAAAAGACGAAAGTGTTCATTGTCTACTAGGTGTTGTGGGATGTTGCACACACTTAGCATAAAAATAAAATCACAGAAATTCCCAGTACGGAATATTGTAAATTTTGCACTGAATGATAGTACCTGTCTATTCCAACTCAGAGAGACGGCTAATAGGTTTATTTACATGCGATGCTAAAGGTAAACCTCGCTTACGACGATCTATGTTTTAAAAGACGCACACCGATAAACCGATAATTATCGAACGACCGTTCACTTCCACGTCTATCGAATGACTAAACTCTCCGCTGGCTTCGCATCGACCTAAATTCCCTCTCGGCGGCTCTGCCGTAGCACGCGTTTGTCGAACCTTAGTAATCATGTACGACAACCTGTCTTGAAGCAACCGATTGCCCTGCAATTCTCAACTGAATTGTATTTTTTGTTATTACAATTCGAGATCATTTCACATTTACTACTATGATCAACACAAGAATGAAACTGTAGTTCCATATTGTTACAACAATAGAATATTTACTTGACTATCAAAGCAAAATTAAAAACTTTTACAGTGTCAAAGTATCGTCTAAGTTCCTAGATATTTTTGAGAAGCTCCTGAATGTGAAACGGTGTTTTATTATTGTCATTTTTCTATCTTTACGGTATTCTATTTTTATCAGTATTTAGTAAGTTTGGAATATTGCGGAAAAAAAAAAATAAACCAGACGTTCATGCTAAAATGGAAATATTGATTATCTAATTCTAACTCGAACGCTTGTGTGTTATCTGGAAAATAGATGCCTCCAAATGTTCGGATATGAGTTACCGGCATAGGTTGCCCAGTAATATAAATATACCCGTCGCGCTATTTATTACGCAAACTTAAGTTACTGTCAGCTTCATAAGGTCGTGGTTGTTTATTTTTATGATAATTGAATGCGTCGCATGGATATCACTGTCGCAATAGCAGGTTAATAAAGTCGATTAGATAGTGATAAGAACATCGTGCAAATGTGTACTAATGATATCTAATACAAATGGAATGTCAGGTGTTGTTGATATGCTGGAATTGTCTACCATTAGTTAGACGTTATATGATTTATTGCGTCGCCTATTTTAATGGAAATTGCTTTTTTGGAAAGAAAATTTGCCTGCTGTTGCAGTATGGATTAAAGTACGTAAAGGCAAGATATAGTGCGACCTTGATAATTCGAACTAATTAAAACCGCGGTGATCCGGATTAGTAAATAATTCGGAAAATTATTGAAAAGCGAAACATTTAATACAAAACAACTAGAAAATAGTACATAAACAAAAAAATATGTAAAACAGAAGCATGCTTATTAAATTTTATATTATTTTGTGAAGTAATTTGTAATTTTTGTTTGCTTAATCTTTTTCTGGTTCATTATAAAAGCCGTTTCTTTTAATCTTTGAAGTACAAGAACATCATGTAGTGGGATATTACTTTCTTGTGCTCACTTTATGCACGCATTGGAACTTGCCTCGTCATTCTTAACAGTTTGGTTTGTATTATTTAACTCTGAACCTTCGCTACTATCATGGTGTTCATCTGTAGCGTCTATGTATTCCAGTGGTAACAAATCTTCATCATTTTCAAGCCAATTACTTTACACGTTCGTGATATTTTGTTCAGTGAGAACATTGAGCATATCCGAAACATCTGTTATCTCTTCAGCCAAGGAAAGCCGCAGTTCACTTAGGGGAATTAGATCTTCAGCATCATATTCAGTATCTTGGTCGTTATTTGCTACACGAGCCATAATTTTATGCCAGCACTTCTGCAAGACTTCGTTTTTAATAACTTAACAACGTTCTCTTCGTTATTAGATAAAATCTGGGCTAAAAGGCTTTTCCAATAAAATAACTGATGGCATTTTGATCTAGAGGTTGCAAAATTGCTGTACAATTAAGTGGTAGAAATAATGTTGTAAATTGTCCATCCTCACTAGTCAGCTCTTCTATAGTTCCATGGCTCGAAAAGTTATCGACGATTAACAGGGCTCTTTCAGTTAAATTGAGACTTCTTAAATGACTTCCAACTTGACGAATAAATGAACATTGAAACTAATCTAAAAAAAATTGCCGTAGTCATATGGATGACTACGGCAATTTTGAATACCAATCATCTGCTAATGCATGGGCATTAGCAGATGATTGGTATTCAACAGATATGTTCCCATTTGTGATTGTCCTTGGATTTTTTGCCTTTCCTATCACCAACAGCTTTAATTTTTGTGAACCATTAGCATTGCAACATGCTAGAAATGTAACGCGTTCTTTGCTTATTTTTCGACCTGCTGCGGTCTTTTCCTGAGCACGAACCAGCGTTTTTTCAGGCAACATTTTCCAATACAGAGCAGATTCATCTGCATTGTATATTTGAGTAGGTGCGAGGTTTAGTTGTTTAATTTTCTCTGCAAATGCACTTAGGAAAGGATCGACAGCACTTTGATCATTGGATAGTATTTCGCCACACACTTTTAAAGAACGCAGGCCATGCCTTTTTCTGAAAATTGAAATCCGAACCCTGCTAGCTCTAAAATTATCATTTCCATAGATTTCAGAATAAAATTATTAATGTAATGTTTTTCTGAGGTTGGGGACGGAATCACGTTTGCCAATAAATCTAAAAGAAATTATTACACTACACAGTAAAAGTTCACAATGGTCTTTAAAATATATCATACCTTTTGATTTTGTCTTTGTTCTTCTTTATATTCGAAATTGTTGATGTTGCTACCCCGTATTCATTTGCCAACACTTTTCCACTTTCACCATGGACTAGTCTTTCTATTATATCGGATTTTTGTTTTATTGACGTTGTATGTTTTCTTTTAAGAGGCATTTTAATATATGTATGTAAAGAAATGGTTATATATATGTACTTATGTAGTACAAGATAACACGTATGTAACAAAAAACAGCTAAACAATTACATAATCCTCAGACACGATATGTAGCAGTCAAAGCAAAGGCACACACTGCTTATGCGAACTCCCAGATATCAGAACCTGCCGAATTTAGGAAGTTAGGGGAATCTCTCACGATCGATTTCGTCTAAAAACGCAGGTCCGGATTACCGAATACTATCAAATCCGGGTTATAAAGTACACAATGCAACTGGAATGTTTAGCCGGATTATCGAAGAATCCGATTTACTGAAGATTCGGATTATCGAGGTCGCACTGTATTACCACACATCGTTTGTGAATATTATAAATGATGAATTACATTGTTGATGGATGATTTTCCAGATAGTTTCTCTAATTCAGTTTTTGTAAGATACTTTTAGTTCTACTTTAGGTTACTGCTGTGTTCTGTAGTAGTCCAATCATCTATAGTCAGTGCATAAGAACAAGGAAATATGATATACCAGGAAATCAGTTTGCGTTTTAGAGAGTAGTAGGAATAAACATTTTTTCAGAGATCCTCTGACATTGCAAGGTTATCCAGTATATCTTCTAGCGGAAACATTCGGCCTCAGCGATCGGGGAGCGACAAATTTTGAAGAAGACAGAAAGATCAATGAAAAATTATACTTACTTTTTTACTAGAGTCCCATACAAGCAATGCGCAGTAGCAGAAGTCAAGATGTATTTCACTTTCCCACTTTGTGTGTTGGCACGTTAGCGCAAAGCTGATAGTTTACTTTATGATCCACTTTAGTTGGGAACGAAGAGCCACATTTATTAGACTAAGGCGGCACAATACCTCGAGCCTGACTCATTCTTGTGTTTTTTGACTACACAATTAAGTAGAGGGGAGATTTTTATATTATCTACCTAGCCGGATTCTGAATCTGCTTATTCCTGAGCAAAAATTATATCGGCAACAAATTTCTGAGGAAAACATTTCGGCAATAGTTGACGACAGAGATCTTTTTTTCAAAAATTGTAACGGGTGATGAGACGTAGATGTATCACTGGGACCCACCGACAAAACAAGAATACTTGCAGTGGGTTTATAAGGCATCTGCACAAAGGACGCAGTTTTCATCAGTTAAATTGATAGCACGGTGTTTTTGGATGCAGAAGAGATATTGTTAATTGAATATATGGAGAAAGGCAATAACAGGGAAGGTCTATAAGACAACAATTACAGAATTGAAAGCTGCCATTCAACGAAATGACTTCAAAATTGTGAGCGAAAGATTATGCGGCTTCACGACAATGTCGGAACGACTATTATTTCCTCCCCAAATTAAAAAAGACACTTGAGAGGACGGCGATTTTTTGTTTTTGAAGGATATAGGATCATTAGACAAACGTTGGAATAAGTGCATGACCGTTAATGGAACATTTGTTGAAAAATATATTTTTTTTATATTAAAGTTGATGTGTGAGTTCACAATAGTTAAACGTAAATAAATGAAGAAGGAACTAAATATTTCCGCACTTTTCGCTATTGATTTGGGTTACACTATTGACACACAGATGGCTCTTTATTTACAATTTATTGTATTTAATATTTACTTGTAATCTAGTCTAAAATAGTAAGTCCAAAAAACTATAATTTCAACAGCTTATTATACAACACTGACACATTGCATTGTTTAAAATTACCTAAATTATCTATTTTAGTCAGGGCCTGATGATGTGTGATGTACACACGAAATTGGTAGCCTAATTTATTGAATAAAGATATTTGTGATATTTACTTCCCTTTCCATTTATTTACGTTTAACTATTTTTTCTGTTTCTTAATCTTTTTCATGTTGAACATAGAATTTTGAGATGTTATTTGTGAATTGGGTATTTATTTCATACAATAAACTAATAATGTGCAGCTATATGTGCTATAAAACGTACGAAAGGCCATATATATTTGATTTATTATGAAGAGTAAAATTTTAACAGTCTGACATGCATTGAACATAAGTGTATAGTAAACTAATACATACATCGAAAACCGCTGTTTTGTCGACAAAACTTGCACACTTGATACATCTGCGTGCCAATAGTTAAAGGGGACTACTTTTTGAACAATTCCTAATACGTCTGTAAGTTTAACTTTTATGGATCAGAATTATGAAACTATGTAATTCATTGCGTCCTGTGCAAATATCGTATGCCGCATTTAACTGTTGTGACACCAGAAAAACTACGGGCGGTGTTCAAGGAAAGTTTGTTAATTTATCAGATTTTCGTATAAATTTTACAAAAATTGATAACTAAGCCGGGCACAATCGGTCTTCGCAACAGAATCGGATCAGTCGCATGGGCCGCGGATTATAAATAGTGTATGTGTGACTACAGCTGACGCAATAAAAATGTTTAGTAAATAAAGCGAATATATGCACACGTTTTATAATTTTAACGTTGAATAAAGTGAATAAAATCATATTACATAAGATATCAGATTATTCCACTGGACTCTGGTGGCCTCCAACGGTTAGAAATCTGATACGTTGATTGTTTTGTTTGTTTGTATTCCCCATCTTTCTGAAATCTTCGTAATTGTAACATGTTATGTACTTCTATCTAAACGATATGTTGTATTATTGTGCGAAGGAACGGGTTACGGAATACACCTCGCACTTCTAGGCATCGACTATTGTGATTATTAGCTGACCCAACTAGAATTTTGCCGAACCCGGAGGTGTTCCAACCTTTGGTAGGGATTTTTAGTGCCATCGCATTGACACGGGGCCCACGGCTTTATTTCCTTTTCCTAGAAAGCACACTCCGTTTTTTATCCGTATTAAAAACCAACCGGCTAAACGATATGTATTTTAACATTTGTGTATTTAAATATATTAGTTGCTCTAACATAAATAAGTAAATAATTTTTTATTATATTGTGAGTGATTACTTAAGTAGAACTTTTTTATAATAAAAGATCTGTTTTAGAATTACAAATGGAAGGACTAAAGAAGGGAAAAGCTCATTTTAGTGAAAATTTAAAAAGGGATTTTCCTTTGCTTTGAGGAAAGCAATGGCCCACTCGTTAAATGTGTAATGTTTACAGATGTGAATTTTCTATAGCTGTTGGAAGTAGAGCAGCAATGACAAAACATATAAATACCAATAAGCATAAACAGATTCTTCTTAAGCTTTCAACTTACGGTCCTAATACAAAATAGTTAGCTATTATGGAAGTAACGTTTATTTACCATACCATTGTCCACAATCATAGTTTCTGGAGTATGGATTGTACAACGAAATTCTTAAAGACGTTTTATAATCCTCGTCATTTTCATATGTAAGAACAAAACGTCAGGCAATAATAATTTCAATATTTAAAAATTATCCTGATGAAAAGTTAACGGAGGATTTATAAAATACATCATTTGCGACAATTTTATCAGATGCAGCGAATCGTAATTAAACAAAATTATATCCACTATTAAATATTTCGGTGTAAAAAGTGGCATTCCATTAAAAATATCAAATTTCCTTTGAAAGAGAAACTGCAGAAATTTTGACAAATCATTTATTTCGCGTTATCCACGAAAATAATTCCAAGATTGTGGCATCTTCAGCAGACAATGCAAATACAAATTTTGAAGGGTGTAAACGAAAATGCATTAATAATGTACACACAAAATTAAAAGATCTGCTGAAGAAAAATCTACTTGAAATTGATCGTAATGGACTTATACCGTGTGTCCACATTTCGATGCTCACCATTGGTATCTCGGTTATTAGAAGACATAGAGCAACGATTAAATGGGGAATGTTTTGTAGAATTCAATACTCGCAACAAATCTCATTTCAAACTCGCCCTAACTTTTTCAAATTTTAAGATATTTTGAAAAAAACAAAATTTGGCGATTTCAATTTTTCTCAATAACTCGATAACACCTAATGTGACCGCTTCTAAAGTTTTACAATGTGCAGACATTTTTTTAAGACAAATTTTTTGACGCCAGTAGAAACCCCCGATTGTCATTTGTTTTCAAGTTATTAGCGCTATCTTTTGTTTTTTCATAGACAACCATATTGGATTGTTAATTGGTTAGATAGCCCTTAAAAAGAGCTTTTCAACGACGTATTACATACCCGAAAACTTTTTATTTGTAGGGGAGATATCAACAAAAAAATAAATTAATCTGTAATATGAAATTTGTAGGTTATGAAACTAAAATCAATGAAAAATGGAAGCGAAAAGATATGCTAAAAAAGCTCTTTTTAAGGGCTATCTAACTAACCAACAATCCAATATGGTTGCTTATGAAAAAACAAAGGATAGCGCAATAACTCTAAAACAAATGACAATCGGGGGTTTCTATTGACGCCAAAAAATTGGTCTTAAAAAAGTGTCTGCGCATTATAAAACTTTAGAAGCGGTCACATTAGGTGTTATCGAGTTATTGAGAAAAATTGAAATCGCCAAATTTTGTTTTTTTCAAAATATCCTAAAATTTAAGGGTGTTTGAAATGAGATTTGTTGCGAGTATTGTATTCTACAAAACATTCTCCATTTAACCGTTGCTCTATGTCTTCTAATAACCGAGATACCAATGGTGAGCATCGAAATATGGACACACGGTATTGTCAAACGCTATCAGTACAGCTTCCAGTTCTATAACTAGAGCGGGCCAAGAGCGCCACGCGCCAGGTTCGCAATCAGGCTGCCGGGCGCATATATGTATGTAAACATAGGTAATTTAAATATGTAATTATTAGGACGAGGACCAAAACCACTGTCTATTACGTCGTGAAGACGCGCAAATATACACCTGCAGTTTGGGTGTTCGTTGATAAATAGGGCGTTGTTCACAGTGGGCCACTACAAAAAAAAAGTTCATTCATCGACGGCTACGAACTAACAGCGCGCTTATTCATTTACGGATGACGCGCTCTATTCATCAACAAATGACGAGTCTGCAGATGTTACGTTTGCACCACTTCGTGGCATACTAGAAACAAGCGTCGGTGTGCTCGCTTTAGTGATTATGTCTAACGTAACTATTAAAAATAAACGGCCATTACCTACGAAAGTTAATAAATTTCTTAGTGAATTTGTGGATTTACACTACAATGGGAGTACAATTTTCTGTAAAGTTTGTAAAAAGAAACTACTGTGCTGGAGCAAACGTGATTGTGAAAGACATATAAATAGCGTACACCACAGAAATAAAAGAAATGGTGTGTCACAACAACGTCAATTTCAATTAGAATTGCTTTTAACGTTTATGGTATGTGGTCTACCACTTCGTATACTTGATAAAAAAGCATTTCGAAAATTCTGGGGTACATACAATACCGAGTGGATACTACCATCTCGGACAGCGTTACGGAGAGATATTCCACGAATACGTGAGGACATTGAAAATCGAATTAAAGCCGAAGATAAACAGCTGTGGCTATGTCTTGATGAGACGACAGATTGCAAAAAAAATTCTATTTTGAATATAATAGTGCGCGTATTAGATCCTATTAAACCAAATTTTGCAATTCTATTAGCCAGCAGAAGATTAAAACAGTGTACTAGTAAAGCAATTACGGCCGTAGTTCTCGAAACGTTACAAAAATTTCAAGTGTCAACCAGTCAACTGTTGTTGTTCATGAGCGATGGTGCAGCAACAATGTGTAGTGTAGGCCGTTCCCTTAAAGAAAAGTGTGAAGGACTTTTACATGTTACGTGTAAAGTCCATGCTATACATCTTGTGGCACAAACTATTCGAGAGTGTTACCCGGAGGTGGATGCATTAATAGCAAACACAAAAAAGTGTTTCTCAAAAGTCCTAAGAGGACCAAGGCATTCCACAGGTTATGCCCTGGTATTCGAGAACCACCACAGCCCATTTTTACGCGTTAGGGAACGTGGTTAAAAGCCGCTTTTTATTATAATGAATATTTTCAAGAAGTCATATCCGTTATTTTGCAATTCGTCCCTGCCGAACCTAGAGCTATTAGGATGAGCCAGAAGGGATTTCTCGATATTTCTGTTGAAACACATCTAAAGAATATTAGCAACAATTACAAAGGGTTAGTAGACGCGATAGAAAATTTGCAAAATTCTGGATTGTCGTTGGTAGAATCAGCGCAAGTCGTGGACGAAGTTAGTACATTGTTACACAGTATAAACGATGCAACAAGTGGACGAGTTTTAGCTAAGTTCGATAGTGTTTTAAAAAAGAATCCGGACTACACGAGATTAAGACAAATGTGCGATGGGGCATCTGCAGATTCCTTGACTAAGTCTAAAGATTATTTTAATTACGCCTGTCTTACTTCGGTAGACGTGGAACGGTCGTTTTCGAAATATAAGAACATTTTTTCGTCTCGGCGAACATCCTTCACCGAGGCAAATGTGGAAACTTATCTGATGGTGCAACTTTTTAAACAAGCCTATCCGTATTATTAAGAAGGATAGAATTTATTTATTATATCTTTATTTACAGTTACATTATTAAGTACAACAGAATAAAAAAAGCGTTCAGTTTCTCAGTTATTTCCTTATTACATCCCATTTACAACGCATACCGTTTTCAATCAAATAAAAAATCATAATGAAAATAAAAACACCTCAGCGTGTACATATATATATATATATATATATATATATATATATATATGTATATATATATATATATATATATATATATATATATATCCGCTCTAATTACTAAACATTATTATTGCGTCAGCTTTTATTTTTTTACTCTTGTGTATTAATTTCGAAATATCACATATCTGCTGTGACTCACATATACGCTATTTACAATAAGCGGCCGTTGCGTCTGATTCCGATTCTGTTGGATGGCGCAATTTGGCCCGCTCTATCTATAACAATTGATGTAGAGGTCATAATAACTACCATATTTAGCCGTTTTACTGTTCGCGTGGCTAGTTTAAAATAATTTAGTGAGTAAGCTGACGTTGAATATAAAAAGCTTCTTGGTTATTCGAAAGTTGGTTTGCTCTGGCACCAGCAATAAAACGCACTTTAAAGCTATATCAACCTCTTCCTTCATATTTTTTAAGTACTGAGGAATGCCGCAACAACATCCTGCAAACATTTTTTAATAATGAATTCTCTAAAGATCTACGAATATTTAGGCAATGCCATCTCAAGTGATGGAAAACTTGATCTGGAAATAACAAAAAGAAAACAGAAGACTATAAATATATACCATGCATTGAATAAAACAATACTCAGTAAAAAGGAAATAGACATAAACATAAAAACTAAGGTATACAATACCATCGCTCTACAATCAATATTATATGCATGTGAGATTTGGGTACCCCTGGAAAGACACCACCAATAAATAAGTACTATACCTCAGAAGGATAGCCGGGAAAACAAAATACGACAGAATAAGGAACATACAAATAAGACAGCTGACAAAGTAAGAACCAATTAGAATCAAACTAGAAAATAAGCAATTAAATTGGTTTGGCCACATAACAAGAATGGATCAAGACAGACTGGTGCGAAGGGTGATTGAGGCAGGAAGGATGGGGAGGAGAAAGCGGGGCAGGCCAAGAAAGACATGGATTGAAGGAATAAAAGAAATAGGTGCAGGACGCGGAAAAACGTTGGGTGAGATGAAAATATGTGCAAGGGACCGGAAGGGATGGAAAGCATGGATAAGGGAGACGAGTAATATGCAATTCGATCCGACGCTCTAAAGGGCATAAGGAATACGGAGAAGAAGAAGAAGAAGAATTCTCTGAAGTAATGCTTTTTTGTCTAGAATTGTCTTAGAATCTGACAATATTTCTGCCACAGAAGTTGGCATTATTTTAAACAATTTTCAGTACAAAGCGAAATTGTCAACCTTGGAGGAATTCAATCCAGAAATTAGGAAAATGTTTCTAAACTTTTCAGAATTTTTACAGAATGTATTTTAAATACACTGAAGAATGGTCTGCTAACTTTTTCGAAATGAATTGCTCTCAATGGGTTCTTCTAAAAATTCAAATAAAATGAACAACAGTTAAGTTTATAACAAAAGAATTAAGGGCTATTGCTATTGACGATAACCATCTATTTGAAGAAATAAGAAGAATCAATATGTTTTTTAAATGCCGAAACATTAAAAAAAAATGGGAGGGTGAAAAAATTGACACTGATAGAAGATGGGCCGAAATATTTACAAATTTTAGCGAACAACACGTCTGTTTTCATAGTCTGTTAGTGAAATTTAGCGTGCGGCATTTAAATTGTTTGGGTATCAATAAATTGTTAATAGAAAACGAAGAATTAATTTAAAAAATACATACAGTTACGTTCTTTTAATAAATGCTCAAAAATATCGCCATTAACCTCTGAACATTTTACGCTTCGTCTACGAAGGGCGCCTATTGCTCCTCTAATTGCTTCATATCTTTCTTTAATATCGGGTGCAGTATTTTCAGTACTGAAAATAAATGAAAATCAGATAAGAACATAATATATGAATTTTTTTACATTATTTTCACGTGTACAATACACTCCTGGAGTTTGGTCCGTTCCTCCCGACTCACCCTATATAATGTGCCTATCTAAAGTTCCGGGCCATCAAAATAATTTTTCACTGGTTTGAAATATAGGATTGAAATTTATAGGAACACAATGGAGTCACCACAAAAACGCCCACCTTCGCACTCCCGGAGGATGGGGGAAGGAAGAAGCCAACAAATTTTAAATGGAATGCGGTGTTGAAAGAATGTTGCTCGTTCGAAAGGATTTTCCGATGCGAAAACAGCATGAGATCGCCGAGGTCTTTACGATTTTCTTTCGTAGAGTTATGATCATTTGATAATTTCTATTAAGATTTTGCGAAGTGGCGAATAACGGCCAGGAGAAAGATAAGGATTCGCGCGTGCACGCTACTTCTCGATAGAGCCTTATTCTGTCGCAATACCCTCTCATCACCAATACAGTAATCCTTTCCGTTAAATGCATTTTCAGAAATGTACTGAAATGAAAAATGCTTAAGTAAAATGGATAAATAACCCATAAATCGCACATACCTACAATCGGGGCAGTAATAAATATGGAAATGGTCTAATGGTCATAATTGCGAAAATAAATCGTGGCGACCCCGCGTTGTTTTCCCATCGGAAAACCCTTTCGAACGAGCCCTCATTTAACACTATGTGCCATTTGACATTTTTTGGTTCCTCCCTCCTCCTGTCGTCCAGCGGGTGTGGAGGTTCCTATACATTTCAATCGTATATTTCAAACCATGGCCTGGAACTTTAGGTAGGCACGGTATAAAAAAAGAGAAAAACGCCCTCTTTTTCGTCAGAAATAGTTCACTGATCACCTTAACTATATGCTTAAGAAGAACACTTCACATTTCAAATAAGCTCTGTGTAGATTACAATACTAATTCCTTTAATTATTCTTGTATTTTAAGACATATTTTATATAGACTGCTATGAGCTTAATAAACTTCTCCAACTTCAGACATTTTTGAGAAACACGTAAATCATACAATAAATTTGATAATTTACGCTTGTTTAGATGATTTAACATATTTTGAAACCTAGGTGTTAGTTCTCTCATCATTCCTAATTACTGCGAATGTCCTTCAATTTGGAAATTCCAACTCCCATTACTCATCGTATTATGAACGTTTTCTGTGTTAAGGTTCTTCGATAAATATTTACAATTATTACAACGTGAGTGTGACTGTAATTGATTACGATTGCTGACTTGAAATAGCAGTGTGTCCGGCATGCGAGAATGTTTGGTCATTATTTTTTATTTCGGACTCATATCTTTGTTTTCGTTTTACCGCCCAAGGCATGTGTAGAATTAGTGGCTTATGTTACAGCATGGACGAGCAGATTCTTATCGTGTGGCGACGATTCCAGCGAACTATGACGACAACAAAACAGCAGACGGTAGAGCCAAGGTATTTCTTTTAAAACGCAAATATACTCCTTCCAGTATATCTTCTATTAGTACTTTCTCTTCTATTATATACTTTCTTTCTTATTCTGCTCCTTCTAATCAGGCACTCTTTCCGATGGGTCTTCATGGTGTATATACATTGATAATATATGGTTATTGGGTATATATAATACGTATTTAGACTAACGATATACATATTTTATTGTAATATATGAAGAATAGATTTCACCATTTTGGATACCTTTCAGTCTCCACTTTAATTAAGGTTATTTAAGGGGTAGAAGGTAGTAAAATCTATTCTTTTAATATTGCTTATTGTTTGTGCTGTGTACTTGTGAATGGCCTTAAGTGTTTCTTAATTTATAACATATATATCTCCTTATTTTTTCCAGGTAAAATCGATTACATATGTTACTACATTACACTTACACAAATTTATATAACTGATGTGCACAGTTCATTTAAATGTATACATCTAATTTTCTCCTATATTTCATGTTTACAGGCATAGTTTGTATGCTACAAAATCAGGTGTTCTCAATCAAACCTGAAAAACTAAACCAAATATATTTTCATTGTAGCAACCTATCGCCAAGAACAGTGTTTCGTTGAGTTTGAAAAAAAGCATATTTACTTTAATTTCTAAAAGCACTGTATGTCAATAAAATAACAATAAAATCACTATCGTGCCTCGTTAAGGTAGTTACAATCAATGAATATAACTGCTTTTCTTTTAGATAGTAAAAATAATACAACAAAATAACTTCTCAAAATATAAATTTCTAAACATACCCAGTTTTAAAGCTAAGTGTTCAGACGTCAGTAAAGTAAGCAAAGTACTTCGAAGTAATTTCTTTTAATAGATCGTACAAGTACAATAACTTTGTTCCTTCGATCTCTACCGATGCGTCATACATCTGTCATACTAAAGTAAATTCTAGAAAGATACAGAAAATGATACAGTTCTTGTTTAGTTCGGACATACGTCTTCGGAGATAACTACAAGAAATAAAGTCAGTAGCAAGTATCCTGTTTGTATAACGTAAAGTTCGTTTGAAGAATTGTGAGTCACTAATAACGTGCGTGCCTTCCATTAGCATAAATTATTGCTTGATACCTGCGAGACATTCTTCACACGAACCTACGAATGTTTTCTTGGAGTACATTCTCCCATTCTTCGATTAGGACATTTGTTAGCTGTTGGAAAGTCTGAGGTGAGTCTAAGCGCTTCCGAATACGCCAGTCTAACAAATCCCAAAGATGTTCAATTGGAATTATATCGGGGCTTAGTGGCCAATCTATATTTCGCATGGCACTGAAGAAACTCTAGAATGAGATCAACAAATCGTTGAGCGGTTAGTTTCCCCGGAACTACCACAAGATTTGTTCTTCCGTCAAAATTAATTCCGTCCCAAACCATCTCAAACCCACCACCAATTTTTTTCGACTTCTTTTATTGTAGCTGTAGAATGGCGTTCGTGTGGAGGTCGGTGTACACGTACTCGACTATCACAACGAGTTAAACGAAATCGTAATTTATCTATGAAGAATATTAGCCTCTAGTGTCGAAGGTACCATGCCACCATGTTCACAAACGAAATATCAACGACACCTTATGTGGATCTGAATTAAAACAGGTTTTCGCATGGGTCTTCTTGGTCTCAGGTTTGTTTCTCTCAATATATTCCTAACCGTTTCGTCGAAAATCCTTAATCCGTGAGTAGTTCTGGACTAGATTTGAAGATCTTGTGCTGTGAATGTGCTAGAATGCAAGAAGGATAGGACTAACATCGGTCCTGTATTCGACTTGTTTTCTTCTTGGAACCTTATCCAATACATCTTTTACATTCTCCGGTTTCTAGGTAGCGGTTCCATATACGAGGGATGACAGAAGGGCTAAGGTTAAAATTTCTCCGTAACTTCTCGAATACTGGTGGCATTCTCGGTAATATCTACAACACGTACAACATCTAACTCATTTAGATGCCTCAATTTGATACTTTGTGATGAACTGTCAACATTTACTATTCCACAGCAAACTACATTTTTAATTTACAATTTGATTGTTTGATTTACTTTATTTCTTGTAGTTTCTTTAAATTGGTATTATCTCAAAAATGATATGAAAATTTTGTTTTGGCAAATTTATTCGAACAAAACAAGCGTTCTTCTAATTATTTTTTTGTTTGTTATATACTGTTACATTACTTAAACTATAAACATGGAACATTTATTTTCTGTTTATCATTAATACTACAGCAGACACCTGTAAATTTATTCGCAAGTATTTACTTGATTCATACAGCGTAAAATTAATGGGGTATTAGTGAAGATCAAACGAACGAAATGGTCATCTTTAATGAAAATCATTATTTGCCTCTTAAATAAGAAAGTAAATCTGAAAATGCTGAAAGGATGTCCCAGCAATTGTTAGGTGTAGATAAAAGTTTTTATGCCCTACGATCAAAACCGATTGAAAATTAACCGACCTTGCTTTACATCCAACGAAATTTCTATAGTTCCACGTACATTGTTTAACAGAATAATTTTCTTTTTAATATCTTCGGAAAATTATGCAATCAAGTTAATGCTAGCTTACAAACAATGGCACCCGGAGCAGAAAATAACATTGAAAAAAATTATTACATTGTTTATAGAAAATATTTACAATAATGATAACTTATGCGAAATTTCTATACGTCCATTATTACAAAATCGATAAATAAACAAAAAAAATTACAATTTTATCTAAACTTTAATAAAGGGTGCTGGGTTCTTTATTCAAAATAACCTAAAAAATCCGTTTCTTCATACTGTCTACCAACTTGGTCAATGTTGAAGTAGAATCTCATTCCAACACATTATCGCAGATTTCGGTTCCTTGACGTTATTGCATCGTTTATTATTGGTATACTCTATTCTTGCTAATATTCCCCAGAGATTCTCAACAGTCGGGTGAGCCAGCTGGCCATTGTAATAAATAACTTGATTTCCTTTTGATGAAACCACTCCTTGGTTCGTTTGGATGTGTGGTTAGCAGCGTTGTCTTGCTGAAATATCCAGTCTTGCAACGGGATCTGTTCACCAATGTCAATTAGAACCATTTTCAGAAGTTCTATATAAGAATTGGCATTCATTCGTGTAGAAATAAAACATATAGCGATTTTATTGTTGTCGGTAAAAGCCGCCTGAACCGTAACACTACCGCCACCAAAATTTCGGCTCATCGCAATTTTAACGTCCTTGTGCAAATGATGCCAATATTTCCAACTGTCAGGACTGTCCAAATGAAATTTCTTCTCGTCAGAAAATGTAACGTTCTTCCATTGATGATCTCATCCCATATGATCCTAAGCAAATTTGAGTTTTGCTTTTGAAGCTCCTTTTATCCATCGAAAACGTTTACTGCCGGTTAAAATTTTTTGTACATGTCTCTTAGTTATTGGTAAATTTAAATGAGATTTTATTTGTTCTGCGTTTACATTACCAGAAGAGGCTAATTGAAATATTGATGAGCACTGTCTTCAGGTTAGTTTTTGATTTCTCCTCTTGGCGCGATCCTTGCCGTAAGAATTACGGCCCAACTTACCCAACTTAGTTAATTGTTGATCAGGTGATCATTCTAATCATTCTAATTTCTTAGCTATTGCTTGGTTTGAAAACCTTGCCTCTTTGTAAGAAATTGTTTTTGTTCGTCCTCGGTTAGCAATTTACCTGTCGGCATCTTTAGAAACTGATATGTATACTTGGATGTGATATACAAGGATGGTATGAGAAATACCCGTGCTTGGAGACAGATGGCGCTTTGTGTCAAAATCTGCGTTACCTACTGCCAGTACTACTCTTTAGTCGATGTTGGAGATATCCATCGAGTACTGTTGTTTTGAGAGCTGTTGAAAGTGTGCAAGTTTATGTACGAGGGGGTATTGATAACTAATGCCTCCATGGCCATAACTTTTATAATGATGGGTCATACAGTGTCAAAAGTGGTTTATCATTTACCTTAACTCTTGGTACATAAGTCTTCCTAGTGGAGATTCTCAGCAACATCGCGTTTGCGTACGACAGTTCTAAAAAGAAGGTGATGCTTTTCTCCACAGAATTGTGACCGGTGACGAGTCGTTACGATCCTGAAATGAAACGTCAGTCCATGGAGTACAGATATAAGGGTTCGCCACAACCGAAAAAATTCAAAGCAGTTCCATCTGCTGGGAAAGTCATGATTACCGCTTTCTGGGATTGCGATGGCATCGTTCATATTGAATTTTTGGAACATGGCTGTACTGTCAACTCCGAAGGATATGTTAACACCCTAATAAATCTGAAGCGACGGCTGCGTAGGGTTCATTCAGACAAAGTGCCAATTTTGCATCATGACAACGCTCGGCCTCACACAAGGCAGAGAACGCGTATAGCACTGAAGAAGCTTGGGTTTCATGACGTTTTATCTCATCCACCTTATAGCCCAGATCTTGTGCCTTATAACTTTTTCCTCTTTCCGAAGCTTAAGGAACATCTCAAGGGCAAGCGTTTCTCTTCGGATGCAGAGGTGATAACGAAGTTGTGGAAATGGTGCCGTGCGAAGACTTCAGACTTTCCGTGACGAATTTGCGTAACTCGTAGTACGTTGGCGTAAATGTATTGCTGTCAATGGCGATTATGTGGAAAAGTGATTATATTAGTGGGCAGAGGACAGTTTATACTCATCATTTCACACTTATATGTAAACAATATATCTATTACTAATAAAGTTATAGCCATAGAGGCATTAATTTTCAATACACCCTCGTACTTGTGAAATCATGGGAAAAGAACAGTACCGGTCAGTGATTCGATTTCTTTTTTGGATGGGAAAGCGTGTGCCGAAATGCAGTTTACAAGGACTATGCACCTTCGATGACTACCATCCGGTTTAATAAATTTAAGCGCGGTCGAACATCCGTCTTTGATGAGGAGCCGTCAAGTCGTCTCATTAAGGTGACTACGGACGACATTATCAATAAAGTTTATGATATCGTGTTAGCAGACCGCTGACTGAACATTGGAGAGCTGTTTACCATATAAACATCCTTCATGAAAAATTGAGTATGAGAAAGCTATCGGGAAGATAAGCAATGTTTGAACATGTTTAAGCGCAATAGGAGTGAGTTTCTGTGACGTTATGTGACTGTAGATGAGACGTGGACACATCGCTACGCATCAGAAATCAAAGGTCAGTCAGCATCGGCCGGAGAAGTTATGGTGGCGATTTTTTGGGATTCGCAATTGATTATTTGTAGGAGGGAAGAACAATCACGGGACAGCACTATGCTGATTTAAGGCCTCATCTAACGGAGAAACAAGTTCTCTACCATCATGATAATGCCCCGGTACGGATTGGTGCCTCACCCACCATATTCGCTAGATTTGGCCCCTTGTGATTTCTTTCTTTTTCCAAACTTGAGAAAATGGCTTGGCGGAAAGCGGTTCACGTTAAATGAAGAAGTCATTGCCGAAACAGAGGCCTATTTTGCAGAGATTGACAAATCCTATTATTTGAATGGCTTAAAAAAGTTGGAACATAAATATATAGAACTACAAGGAGATTATCTTGAGAAATAAATTTACTAAATGCAAAACAATTGCGTTGTCTTTCTTAACACAGGCTTTTGTCATACTATTCTCGTATATTTAGTAAGAAATAAGCTTTTTAAGATGTTTAGAATCTTTCTGATTTCGTACTATGTCTATCCATCTAACTCTGTGGAACTCTAGAAACCTTGCTCATATTCGTTTATATTGCAAAAAATTGTAGAACTACAAAGTTATATGGGACTAGAGAAATTTCGCTGACTGTAGGTATTTTTTAAAATAATAGAGATAAGTGATAAGTGCAATATCACATGTAAAGCCAACCATAATTATTTCAATGTACTACAACAGAAAATATTTTTCATTTATTTCAAAAACAGTATACTCAGGTATAAATAATATGTATTTATACATACAGGAGACCATTAAAAGACAATGTAATTCTGATATGCAACTTTTTTATATTTCCGAATTATTTTAGAGGTTATCAATATTTAGGATTTAATAATTAATAGCTAAAAGTTAAAATGATTGTGTAGTAAATCTAACAAATCAAATACAGAATAAGCATATCTTATTATTTTGTCAAGGACTGTAAATATTCATTTATGCATATTATGTAGTAGAGTTGCCTCGAAAATATTTCTGGGTCACTATGCTATGATGGCTATTTCTGTAATACGTTTAAAAATAAATCGATACATGATAAAGCTTCGAAGTACTTCATATTTTAATGGCACGTTTTTAATTCTTTAAACAGTAAAAATACGTTAGGATTGTAACGTGTTTTCCTGTGTTGATAATTTGCGGTGGATAAAACCTTTTAAACTATTTATGTAAGTATGCCGATTTCTTACGTATTGCATATTTGTGTAATCTGTACACTGCAGATTATTATGTTTATCTGCATTGTATGAACACTAATATGACAAATTAAAAATGTTAAAATGTTGTCAATAGGGTATGAGGAATTGTAATAGGGATACTATTTGGTTTTAGATAATAAATATAACTTTCTTCAATTACTTAATGTTTTGGTGGTTGGGTATTCTTATTAACTTAAAAGTACTGCACTAGGTTTTACATTTTCACAATACTATGTTACTTTTATACCTAAAACTGAACCTGTCAGACCATAACAAATTTATGCGATAAGAAATAAAAAAATTATTCTACATTTCGAATAGGTTTTAGAGTAAAAAGGTAATGTTTTAGTATCTATCTTATATATTGTACATTAAACACAAACTTAACCCACATATCCTTACTACCTTGACCTAAATGTGTAATCGGCATTTTTTTTCACAGTCGCGAAGGAAACAGGTGAAGAAACCTAGGAAAGCGGACGATTTAGATGAACTAAAACAGGAATTGGATATCGACTACCATAAAATCACTCCAGAAGAATTGTATCAGAGATTTCAGACACATCCAGAAAATGTAAGTATAGCATAGAGAAAGTAATGATTGTAGTTTATTCAATAGTAAATTTTTGCATGGGTATTGAAGAATACTCCACCGGTAATTGCTATAAAGGGAGATATATACATTTTGACTTATTAAAAAAAATGTTTTTAGAATATGCATATTTTTTTACAGATACACTACCGCTCATAAGTATTTGGGCACCCTTGAATTTTAGATTTTTGTATACAAAGAATGTATTTAGAAAATACGTTCCAGCATTATTGAATAGTATGCTAATAATAATCAGTAAGATTCACGTAAATTCATTAAATAATATCGGTCTATTTAATTCTTCTATATGTATGAAAGATATTACCATTCATTGGTCATACCCCCTTCTGTGGTCTCCAAAAGAGCCACATAAAACAAGCTATTAAGACATGGGAGGACAATCAAAAGACCTCGTACTGGGATAATGTTCCACGACAAAAACAGGCGAAGGCAGGCTCGCCAAATACAGCAAAAATAGTGCCATCGTTCAGCAAGGGGGATCTCAGATTACTGGCAGGATTTCTGACAGGCCATGTAGTCCTAAAATATCACCTATTTAAACTAGAAAAAGCTGAAGATCAAATCTGCCGTCTATGCCAAGAAGATCTAGAGACGACAGAACACATCCTATGTGAATGTGTTGCCATTAGTCATATACGACACCAACACTTCAGTAGACCATTCCTGGCACTTACTGAACTGAAGGATCCTAGAGTAGTACTAAGGTTTATTAAAAGCCTCCAACTATTCTAATACATATAAGGGCATTTTGTTACAATAGAACTATGAAGGTCGCAGTGACTAAAGGCATCTGTGCCATGGCCCAACCATAATAATAATAATAATAATAATAATCGGTCTATTTACTTCTTTTATCTGTATGAAAGATAATATCGTCATAAAAGCGCAGGTAGTAGCGACAACAAAGAGCGTATTTCTTGAAATTCCAGGAAAAATGTAGCAGTTGGTAATTTTGCTATAAATCATCAAACTATAATAAAGCCATTTGAAGTAATATTTTTACGGTCAGATATTGTTCCAGGTTAGTAGCGACACATCTCTTAGCGAATAGTGTTTAAAATTTCGTTTAAAATTTTAAAACATGCCGAAAAGGAAAGAAGTTAGTGTTGAAACGCGGGCTCTGATAGTACCACAACATAACTTAGGCATAAGCAATCGTCAAAAATTACATTTAAATCCATCTGCTGTTGATTATAACATCAAAACATACAGTGAAAGTGACAGTTTTCTAAATAAAGTACGAAGTGGTAGACCAAGGACGACAACATCAGCTCAAGATATTGCAATCGTGGTGCCCAGCAAGCGAAATTGAAGAAAAACAGCTCGAGAAATCGCTGCAGAAATCAATACTGTACTTCCGAAGCCGATTAGCGTGTCCACGGCTAAGCGCCGTATGCAAAACGCCGGCCTTTACGGACGAATTACGATGCGAAAGCCCTTGCTTCGCCAAATTAATAACAAAAAGAGGTTACAATGGGCACGTGAACATCGAAATTGGACGGTAGAAGATTGAATCAAGGTATTATAGACCGACGAATACAAATTCGAGATTTTCGGTTCGCGAAGACAAGTATTTGTAAGAAGATCTGTAGGTGAACGTGCATTAGAGCACAGTCTCTACCGTCAAACACGGCGGTGGTTCGGTAATGATTTGGGGTTGCTTTGCTGGTACATCCGCAGATGATCTCGTAAAAATTCAAGGCATAATGAGAAAAGAGCAATACAAACATCTTAAAAGAAAATGCAATACTCTCTGGTGTAAGAATTTTGGGTCAGAATTTTGTATTCCAACAAGATAATGACCCAAAACACACTTCAAAATTATGCAAGCAATATTTAGAACAGTTGAAAGAGGAAGGGACAATCATGAAATGGCCACCCCAAAGCCCGGACTTGAATCCCATCGAGTTATTATGGGAAGAACTCGAACGGGAAGTAAGAGAAACAGCTCCAACTTCGCTAGATGACATGTGGAACAAACTACAGGCAGCATCGGCTCGAGTAACTCTGAAAACATTGTTAAAATTAATTGCAAGAATGCTCCGATTATGCGACGCAGTCATGAAAAGTAAAGGAGATCAACATAGACGAATCTAAAATTTAGGTGATATAAATAATTTTAATTGTTAAGGTTGTATATTTGTGTATGCTTAAATACCAAATACATATTGTATTATTTCCATTTAAATATTTAGTGATTTACCCTGAAATTTGAGGTGCCCAAATACTTATGAGCGGTGGTGTACATGTTTTACTAATATTAAAGGGTACGATGGGACAAAAGTAAATTTGGACGACTGGCAAGCGACGAGGTGTAATATAGGGAGTATAAACAAGGGTCACTTTCATACAGGTTTACTGCGTACCGTTCAGATTTACTTTTATGCTATTGTACATGCATTTAGTTCACATGGAACGTGATGTTTAGCTGTGTACACATATATATGAGTCATTCCAAGCAAAACAGTGGGTCCAAAAATCTCAATAACTCGGAATGTTTGTTTTCATATATTTAACTCAGAATACATATGTTAACTATAAACTATATGTAAAATTATGTTATTCTAAGCAACTATTATTCTATAGGCTGATAAGGTATGAGAGTTTTCGCGTACATGCATATTTTAACTTTTTCTCTCGATTAATGAAGTTAGCTATATTTCTAAGGTGTTTTTACAAATAATAGTCAGGAAAGTTACAAACCCACTACAGTTGGTTACAACTCAAACTTCTTTTATTAGAAAAAAACAAATAAATACACTTTAAGCGTTAATAATTCAAAAAGCACCGCTTTAATTTCAATAATTCTTAAAAAATATAATTATATAGAGGGTTGATTTAAATCTGCCCAAGTTTCATGAGGGAGAATTGACCTTACCCCCTTAAAATTAGGTGGCCTCGGATACCCATCGTCTAGGTAGCAAAGCCGTTGACCGTGGCCCCAAAGTTATGTACCCGTTTTGAGAAACCTCCATTCACGAAGGCACAATCTTCCGAGCCCGCGGACATGACTGAACCTGTATTTTTCATAGTTATGACCAGAGTTGGCCGCGCGCGTCAACGGGCAGCGGCGTTGTTTCGATTAGGGCTCGGGTTCCACTAGAGCTAAGTTGCTGATGATGATGTTTGCTGTCGTAAATACCTTCGCGTAGTTGTTAAATAAAAATAAAATAATGCGTGCTCAAACACTTACCATTTTAAGAGTCCTCCGTGAAATCGCAAAGTGAATAATGTCTGTTAAATATCTGCAACATTAGATATGTTTCAACAGTTGTTTCGACAGACCGAGTGCGGCGCGAGGAAAAAATGTGTTTATATGCAGAGAACGAACGTTCTACATCTAGTGACGTTATATTTGCGTAATTAAAATATTCTTTGAAACAACTTAACGGTTCTGTTGACTCAACAGAACCGTTAAGTTGTATTTACGACAGCAACCATCTACACACAATAGCTCTAGTGGAGCCCGAGGCCTAATCGAAACAACGCCGCTGCCCGTTGGCGCGCGTGGCCAACTCTAGTTTGACACCCGTTTTTAAATTGACGTGGTCGTCAATTTGAGCTTTTTGCGTGCTTCTTAGTTTTGCCAGGTCTTCCAAAAATGTACTGTTAAATTTTGGTCTCATGCAAATTTTAGATTAATAATAATACAGGTAATTAATCATTTTTTTTATAAATTAAGTGCTCCTATTTTTTTAAAATGTTGAACAACGTTACAATTGCTATTGCAAAAAAGTGCGTAGAAACAATAACCAAAAATGGTTATTGACGGAATCACTCACGGCGAAAGCAATGTGATGAGAGAGAAAGCATTAGCCAACGGAAATATCGCTGACTTCTAGACAGCATAGCTATATTTCTTGGCACTAGATGGCGCTAGGAAATATACTTGTTTCTGTTTTTAGGGATTAGTGCTACTATCAGCTATTGTTATTAGCATTGTTTTTTTCTTCAACATTTAATTTCTAAAATATTTGAGAAAGAAGATGCTCTTAATACTCCCTTAAGATTACGTAATTAATACGTAACTTACGAAAAGCGATCTTTATCGTTGTTTTTATTGCAAAAAAAAATGTTCGTAGAATACACTAAAGTAATCTACTAGAATTACCACCATCAACTATTATAATCGTTTCACAACTGACTCAAGCTATAAACGTTCGATAATACAATAGCAAATTCTATCGCATCTACTTGATCGCCTCGGAAATACGTTTCATACAAATACACGTGCGTATGAAATTGTAATTAGTTATGCAACATTCCTTGAGGTTACAGTTTTGTTTACGAAATAACTCGTCCGCTTCGATATCTCAGCGATGAAGTTCTGAAGCGTGATGAATAAATACATTATGGACTGCTTCTGCCGGTGTTTGTGTTTGAAATATGCACGCTTGTTGATTTTGTGTTTGTTCTATTAATTTTTATTAGACAATATTCACGAAAATAGCTTTTCATTCCCGTCGATAAGAACGACACTTTTTTACAAATAGTTAATTCTCAAGGAATCACGTATTTCTTTCTATTTAATTTACCATTATAAGTGGTTTCTTATTAATTAATTAATAAGCCTTGATTAATACCCAGGAATTTGTTTGAATAACGCAAGTTTTGAACGATTTATATTTAAAATTCATTGTTGTTATTTCTGCATTAGTAAAGTTGCGAAAAGATGTATTCATCGGGCCCCTAAGAACGTCATTACCATCTGTGTCAGGCATACAAAGAGGTAGTACAAAGTTCCAGAACGTTCGAATAACTTTTTTTTAACAATAAATGTTCAAATTTTGCTCCGTTTACAACTTGGCAGTGATGTAATAGATTAACAAAATATTTCATTGAATTCTGTATCACTTGTGGTATAATACGGTTGATTTCTTCAATTATTCGTAGTTTTTCAAGATGATTTAGTCGATGTTTATACACTTAACCGACGAAAGGTATGGATAATAATTGGCTGGCCATCCAAATGCTCCTCTGCGTTCCATCCAGCGTGCGAGAAATATTTCATTCAAATAATTACGAACATTATCATCTTGTTAGAACCAAATAATTTTGATTGGAGGATTAGAACTGTTTGGATTTGGAAACAGAGCTATAAGTGCTGGAACAATCTCATTCATCAATAAATTTAAATAGCCGTCACCATTTAAATTTCCTCTTATGAAAAATGGTCCTATTATGTTGCTTCCAACCAGATCAGACCAGCTCCCACATTCACTTTTTGAGGATGCTGTGTATGGTTTCCTCCATCGAGTGAAGGTTTTCAGTTGACCAGTAACGACAATTGTGCCTCTTAACTGTAGCATTAAGACATGACGTTATTTCATCAGAAGAGACTATTTGATTCACCGAATTAAGGTCTTCTTTGATAAATTCTGTAATTATTTCGTAAAAGTGTATTCTGCGATCTGGATCATCTTCAGTCAACTCATGAATAATATGCATTTTGAAGTGTTTCAGTTTTGCAAATTTTTTAATTTTGTGGGCAGACTTTTGGGAGATCTCATGAATTTGTCCCAATTTCGTTGTAGACACGTGAATATTTTCAGGAACTGCTAGTAAAACGTTCAAGGTGGTGTTTTCATTAGTTCCTGTTCTTGGACGTCCACTTCTTTGTAAATCTTTTACTTGACGAAATGCCTCGTACTTTTGAATTGTCCGATACACTGTACTTACTGATTTGGTGATCCCGATAACCAGTATTGTAGGAAAAGATAGTGACACCAATTTGTGACAACAATCTGACAAGTTGCAGCAAAATGCCAATGTTTACAGAGATATCTTGATTTTACGTTATTAGGTAGTTTCTTTTTCATTTTTTGGATTGCGTTTTTATCAATAAAAATAAACATGTTATTTCTGAAAGTAGTTTTTTAGACTAAAGATGTATCAATATATTGGGGGTTCCATTAAAAAAAAACAAGTAGGAAGCATTTCCTGTCAAACCGGGAGCGAAAAAATGTCAAATTGTTATAATAAATTTGTTATTTTTAACCATATATCCATGCCAAATTAAAAAAAAAACATGCTTTTTAAACGTGATTCGACCGGTCCACAACTTTGTACTAACCCTGTATGTACGTAAAACAATTGTTACCTTGACAGACTTAAAGGATCATAAAAAAAACAAAATTACTTAAATGTTATACTGTTATACAAGAATTAAAGAACGAGTATTTTCCCGTAAGAATATGAATATATAAACAGATGGATTCTAAAAATAAATAAAGTATATCATTCCAAAATAAATAGAATTTTTGATTTCAGAATATGAAATGTTGTATTAACAAACGTTCAAATATCGTAATAGTAAAGTAAATAAACAGACTCATTTTTAAAAGTAAATTCAAAACCAAAAGGTTTTTTGAACTCAAATTATGAAAACTTTATAAGTAAAATAAATATTTTATTTAAATCTGTAAAAATTACACTGAACCTATTAAAATCATGTTAGAGTAAGGGCCAGTGTATTCACCTTTTGTTAAAGTCCCAAGTAAGCTTACTTGAGAGAGTAATGTAAAAAACTGTAGATTCACCTCCCAGTAAATTAAAAGTGGCAAGTAGCTGCACGCAACTTCATTAAAAGGAAATTTATAGACCAAAAAAACTATTTGGCTTTAATATGATTACAATATACTTTTGTTTCTGATTTAGATGCTATTTTAGAATAATTTTAATGATTTTTGGGAAAAAATAATTCTGAATACCCTTTTTCAGTTGTTATTAGATGGCAGTTAAATTTCTTTTTGTATAAAAAATGGAGTTACCTGCTTTTCTTACTAAGGCAACGATGTAACTCATTAATGACAGGTTTATAACCTCACTGGTGTTTGTGAATAAAATTACCTTAGGCATCCACATTTTGCCCTATTAACTGAATATTTATTGATTCGTGATCACCAAATAATCACTTTGATGCTGATAGCATTCCGTTTACAAATATTAAGTTTCGGTGCAATTCCTAAGATACTGAACAAATTCAAATATTATAGTAATCACTTATTTTGTTGGTTAGTTAGGTAAACTGAAATATGTATTCCTTTTCCTAACATCTAATCACTTCATTTTGAGTTGAATCACTTGCTAGTAACTTGCAAATCATTTCAGTTTAATCACTTAGTTATTTTGTAAAAGGAGGACACCTCTTGTGACAGTCGTTGTTTGAAAAGATGGATATAATTGATGATATTCTTATTGTTGATGAAATACAAGCAGTGAATGTAATAGATCCAATATGAAGCCCTTATGATGCCGAAACAATACGAAAATAATTTTGATAAATGGAATGATGTAGATTTTTTTAAAGATGGTCTAGATTTGTTCAAGCCATCACTACCGGAACTACTACAATTGATTGACAGACACCATAGAAGTGCCTTTTATATTAGTTTAACAGATTATTGTGTAGGTTTTGCATCTCTTTCCCACAAACTATTACCTGCATCAAAACATCGAAACTTGCAAGTAGTAAACTGTAAGATAAAACATGATGAATAGATTCCAATTATTTACTTGTCATTTGTATACAGCGTTCGGCAAAAGTAACGTATTGGTCTAATATCTCTGTAAATGTGAACTCTGTAAATGTTATTAACGATATTTACTTGACAAGTTATTTTCTATCATTTTCCACCATTTGTGATTTTTTTTCAAATGACTTCTTATGGTGATAATTTTTTTAACGGTAATAGTAACATTTTTTGGCAGATTTGGAATCTTTATAAACTTCATAATATACATATGTATTGTTTTCATGGGGTTAGATAACAAAAATATTGAGGAATAATTAAAATTCAATAAAAATACAAAAATTAAAGAATTAAATTAAGTGTTCAAACTGAAGTCCTTGTATGGCCTGACAATGTCCTAGACGTTGCCAAAAGATGCGAATAGTATTTGGGAGTACATCAGGTGATGTGGCTTGTATCTCATGTTTAATTTTCATTCTTCCACTTTTGCGCTGCGAACTATTTTATTGAGATACGTCAACAATTCATTGACAGACGTTTTATCTAACTAGATTCACTCCAATACACAAACAATCGGTTAAAATCAACAATACTTTGCTGCCATTGTCGTATGATAACGGTATGAATGAGTGGGACTCAATATTTAAAAATTAAAAAAAAAATTTTTTTTGTTTTCTAGATTCCAAATCTGCCAAAAAATGTTACCATAAAAAAATTTATTCTTATTTCCAAAGAAGTCATTTGAAAAAAATAACAAATGGCAGAAAATAATATAATAACTTGTCAAACAAATTCTGTTAATATTTTTGTCTAAACTTTATATTTACAGATACTAGACTAATGCGTTACTTTTGCCGAACTCTGTATATACTTAACCAGTAGCTACTTGTCACTTTACTCACGCATGAATAGACCGGCCTTAAATGTTCAAAAAATACTTGACACTGTTTATGCATACCGTTATAGTGTGTAAACCTTCCTACTGTACTTTCACGGCCGGTACACCGTACGAGCGAGCATACTATGATCACCCGATGTTACACGAACTCGGTGGATCTAAACGTGTGCTGTGTTAAACGTCACTGTGGAATGTCATTTGCTTGACAAAATTGCGTAAACGCAAAATTATTTGTGCATCTTACTCGCGTTACAAACGGCGTATTTGTTTACGTGCATGTGCAAACCACGACTTCGCTCTTGCATTTCCGAAAACACCTTGCTCACGTTATAAACGGCATATTCGTTCACGTACACGTGTAAGATACGACTTTGCTCTCGCATTTCCGAAAAATGCCGATTATGTTTGCTGATCATACGCTACGCTCGCTCTTACGGCATGTACAAATTTAATACATGTGTAATAAATACATATTTCTTAGAATTAAGTATTGCATCCCATAAACGTAATGTATCTTGCTTATAATGAATCAATAATACTGGTTAATATTCCATCCGATTTGAATAAATGCGGTTTAATCATTTATTCCTGTTACATTGAAAATGCGTTAATATTGCAATTTCATAATATTCCTTTCATATTCTCATTACATTTAACATTTTTCAGGGACTTAGTCATGCGAAGGCAAAAGAAAATTTGGAAAGGGACGGACCCAACGCCCTTACCCCACCAAAAACAACGCCCGAATGGGTGAAATTCTGCAAGAACCTCTTCGGAGGTTTCGCCCTTCTGCTATGGATCGGCGCCTTCCTTTGTTTTATTGCCTACTCCATCCAGGCGTCGACGGAAGAAGAACCATCAGACGATAATCTTTACCTAGGCATTGTATTAGCTGCCGTTGTTATCGTTACAGGTATAAAATCTATGTGAATTATCCAGTAGCATCTTTTGGAAATTGTTTGTGAGATTTCCGACAGACCTGCTAATTATTGTACGTAGTAAATGCAGGGTTATTAGTTATATTTTGATCCCTTTATTATTTATTTCATTCATAAAAACCGTATTAAGAAATCAAATGGCATGCATAAGTTAACGCGATACAAATAATACCTCATTTTATTTTTTAGTGGGCACAATTTCTGTGCTTACGAGAATATACCGGGTACGCCATTAGTGTGTCGGCGGAGTTTTTGCATACGTATATAGTATACCATAGCGTGTTTTGTAAAATAATTTGTAATGTGCAAATGTACAGGATGTTCCAAATTTCCGCAACCGCCTCCAACTTTTTTATTTTAAATATACTATATTAATAATTTTACATATTTTTATTTTTTAGAATTTTTGGTATATTAGACAATTATGCAAAAAACATCTTTTCAATGAAGAAGCAAACGTTTCATAACGTGATGTTGTACTTTTTTATTTTCTGTTTAAAAGCATACGCACATAAAGATATTACCGAAAAATTTGTTGTTCATAGTATTATTAAATGCATTAATTACTTCAAGTTTTGCACCGTATAAGTACTTAACTATAACAGAATAGAAATTTATTTACAAATTTAACTTTTTGCTTTTTGCTAGCACAATATCAAGTGCTGGGTCCGCACCAAACGCTTATTTACCAAACAGTACACGAACATTATATTTTGGCGAATGTTCGCGGATAGTTCATAGACTTTTCACAATAGTAATAATTAACCTGGGCAAATATGGGGTAACAGCCAGAGTCGTGGCGAGCGCATAAAAGCTTACACATAAAATAGAAGATAAGAAATAAATTATAAAACGTGTTGAAACACTTACCGTTTTAAAAGTCTTCCGTGAAATCACAAACTCGGTAACATCTGTTAAATATTTAAATTATTAGATATGTTTCCACAGCTGTTTAAGTCAAGTGAGTACGACGTGCGGAATAAATGTTTTTTTAATGCCGAAATCGACCGTTCGACATCTAGCGATGTTACATTTGCATATTTAAAATAATATTTGAAACAACTTAATGCATCTTCCTTCACACGCACCTTCACAAATTTATATTAATATAAGAAAATCGGAGTCTTTCTCTAAAACACTTTCAAATTTTCGTATTACACACCAATTTGTTTCGCCTTCTACAGCGCATAACTGTGCGTGAACATCATTCACAATTTGAACAGAATCCACCAGCGACATCGAAACATTTTGAAATTTTTCAATTCCCTCCGCTAGTCCGAAGTAATTGTTGTGAATAGTTTGTAAATCTCTTTCAACCTGACTATCTCGAAATATTTCCTAGCTTTTCTTGATTGCTGCAGCTTCTGTCGGATTGAATTTTAAAACTACCTTCTTTACTTGATCAAAATATTTGTTGTAGTAAAACACAGCCTGCAACCATGTTCCCCAACGTGTAACAATCGCCTGTGGTGGTTCAGGTAAATCAGGACACAGTTTGTGAAATAGTCGGGTACGTTTCGGGGACTTTAGAAACACTGCCTTTGTACTAGCAATCAATTTATTTACTAGTGGAAAACATGTAGAAGTCCTTTGTGTTGCAAAATTTAGAGTATGGATTTTACACGTTACATGTAAGAAGTTACCACTATGTGCTTTAACAGATCGGCCCAAAGAACACATGTTTGCGGCACCATCTCTCATAAACATTAAAAGTTGCTTAGTTGAAACTTCAAATTTGTTCAATGAGTTCAACACCACCTTTAAAATCTCATCGGCAGTACAATTTATAACTTTTTTGGAAGCAAGTATGAAGGAGGATGGCGGTCAATGTGGTTCCATTGTACGTACCGTTACATTAACCACAGAATGTTTTTGACGATCTGTTGTTTCGCCCACACACAACCACAGTTTTTTATCTTTCAATTCTGTTTTCATTCTTCTTTCTATATGTTCACGAGCAAATGGCACTACATTTCGCATCGATGTCCGCCTAGGTAATTTACGGTCCGCATATTTATTCCAGAAGGAGACAAATGCTCCTTTGTCTAGTAAACGAAACGATAGATTACATAGAATAAGAGTAACACATAAATCAAATGTAAATTTTGCTTGGTCTCGCATGCCACTTTTTGCAGAAGAATGCTGTTTGCTTTCGATGTGACGTTGACAATGGCTTCTGGACCAACACATTAAAGGGATTTTACAAACTAGACATTGAATGTTAGCGCCATCAAAAATTAAGTCCGGCATGTCCACTATAAAGTTTTTAACTGTGTCTGCCATTGATCGTTTTCGCGACGTACCCAACTGCGACATTTTTAAAGGAAACATAAGCGTACAATTACAAAATAAGTTACGACAGCCTACATATACACAGAACTACTCGTATACAGCATCGATTTAGTACTGACGCTGTGGACGCGTGAAATAAATAATCGCCGACTCGGCACCACATATCTACTACACTGACTGTTACCGTTGTTTGTCCAGACTAGTAATAATAATAATAGCAATGTATATTTTCAAACAAAATGTCAATTAACAAAGCAGGTCACAAACTGTTGGATAAATACAAAAGCAACATCACAACTCAAGAAAAGGAAAGAAAACTCGTAATAAAAGCAAAAAATAGAAAACTGCATGGTTCTAATGTAATTTAAATATTCTTGTATTGAATATGGCTCTATATCGCAAAGATATATTGCTTCTTAAACAAATGTTATAGTTTTTATATAGACAATTGGGTAACTTATTAAAAAAAGTCATGGCAGCGTATTGTTTTCACTAGCAGTCAGTCTGTGTTGAGGTAGCCTGTAATTATTTTAGTTTCTTGTAGAATATTCATGCTCAAAAAAAGTATTCACTAACACTACATTAATGTGTGCAGACAAATATGCGTTCCAAAATATAAAGTGCGTATATTGTTAAAATTTGTTTTTGTATTAGATTTAAGTTTGTTTTGTTTTGAATAGTTTTCGTAAGAATTATTTAGTTTTATTTTACAATAGTTACTTTTATCATGTAGATTTAATTTTATATTGTCCTGTAATTGGATGTTATATCTGTTGGGCAATAAATTATCATTAACATTAGAAATTTCACTTGATTTGAAAAGTCCTCTACAAGTTTCTAGATATTTCTTGCCAAAGATAAATCTTATTGTTCTCTTTTGTAAAACCAACAATCTTTTGATATCAGTAGACGCTCCAAAATATAATGTGGAATTTGACTTTAGAATAAAAATTCTCATAATATACCGAGTTTTGATCAGAGAAAGTTTTACCTAATGATTTACAAAGTTCATCTATGTGTAAGTTCCATCTAAGGTATTGATCTATAAAAATCCCTAAGAACTCGCCAAAGTCACCTACTCTACAAGTATTGCCTAGAACAATTTTATCCGGTATTGATGTAATAGTATTACTTCTGAAGATTAGGCACGAATTATTTTCTTTGTTTAATACTAAATTATTTAATGTAAACCATTTTTCCTCAATTTCAAAATGTGCGTTGCAATTTCTCAATAGATTTTCATTTGTGTCCGCTTCTATCATCTGCATAACTAGTTATTGTGCAATCGGTACCACAAGTTGACAAGAACATATTTAGAAAAATTATAAACAGCAGAGGACGAAGTACGTTGCCCAGTGGGACTCCCAGGCTGATTGCTTTTTGACTAGACTATACTGTTACACCATCCCTGTTTATGTTGACTATTTGATAGCTGTTGGAAAGGTATGATGAAAACCAAGAGTTAGTCACACCGCATACTCCGCAACATTCAAGTTTCTTTAGTAGTGTTGGTGATATAGGGGTATACTAAGTATATACATGTAATTAAATAAGCCTTGACACTTGTATTTAACCTGACCTTTATATTTATCTTAGCGTTTTTCCTCGCTAATATATTAATTTTTAATTATTTTCAGGTATATTTTCGTATTATCAAGAAAGCAAAAGCTCCAAGATTATGGAGTCGTTCAAAAACATGGTACCTCAGTTCGCTACAGTACTTAGAGAAGGTGAAAAGTTAACGTTACGCGCCGAAGATCTAGTACTGGGCGACGTTGTCGAGGTGAAATTCGGTGACAGAATACCAGCCGACATCCGTATTATCGAATCACGAGGTTTCAAAGTCGATAACTCGTCGTTGACCGGTGAATCAGAACCCCAAAGTCGCAGCCCCGAATACACGCACGAAAACCCGCTGGAAACAAAAAATCTGGCCTTCTTTTCAACCAATGCCGTCGAAGGTACCGCGAAAGGTGTAGTTATAAGCTGTGGTGATAACACCGTTATGGGTCGTATTGCCGGATTGGCCTCAGGTTTAGACACAGGCGAAACGCCCATCGCCAAAGAAATCCATCACTTCATCCAGTTGATTACCGGTGTAGCCGTCTTCCTTGGCGTTACTTTCTTCGTCATCGCTTTCATCTTAGGTTACCATTGGTTGGATGCTGTCATCTTCTTGATCGGTATCATTGTAGCCAACGTACCTGAAGGTTTATTAGCTACCGTAACCGTATGTCTAACATTAACCGCTAAAAGAATGGCCTCGAAGAATTGCTTGGTTAAGAATCTGGAAGCCGTAGAAACTCTAGGATCCACAAGCACGATTTGCTCCGATAAAACCGGTACGTTGACGCAGAATCGTATGACGGTTGCTCACATGTGGTTCGATAATCAAATCATCGAAGCGGATACCACAGAAAATCAATCCGGTGTACAATATGATAGAACAAGTCCAGGGTTCAAAGCCTTATCTAGAATCGCTACTTTATGTAATCGTGCCGAATTTAAGAGCGGTCAAGATGGCGTGCCTATTCTGAAAAGAGAAGTAAACGGTGATGCTTCGGAAGCAGCCTTATTGAAATGTATGGAAATCGCTCTAGGTAATGTAATGAATATCAGACGTAAGAATAAGAAAGTTTGCGAGATTCCCTTCAATTCAACGAACAAGTATCAAGTATCTGTACACGAGAACGACGATCCTAACGATCCTAGACATCTCTTGGTAATGAAGGGCGCTCCTGAAAGAATCTTGGAACGTTGCAACACCATCTTCATCTGCGGAAAGGAAAAAGTTCTAGACGACGAAATGAAAGAAGCGTTCAACAACGCGTACTTGGAATTGGGCGGTTTAGGTGAACGCGTACTTGGCTTCTGCGATTTTATGCTACCAACAGACAAATTTCCTCTCGGTTTTAAATTCAACAGTGACGATCCTAATTTCCCGCTTGAGGGTCTTCGTTTCGTCGGACTTATGTCTATGATTGACCCGCCCAGAGCCGCCGTACCTGATGCAGTCGCCAAATGCAGAAGTGCTGGTATTAAAGTTATCATGGTTACTGGCGATCACCCGATTACTGCCAAGGCTATCGCCAAATCCGTCGGTATTATCTCCGAAGGAAACGAAACCGTTGAAGATATTGCTCAAAGATTAAATATTCCGATTTCGGAAGTCAACAGGAACGATGCCAAGGCTGCAGTTATTCACGGATCAGATCTTAGGGAACTGTCATCTGATCAACTAGATGAAGTATTGAGAAACCATACAGAAATCGTTTTCGCTAGGACGTCTCCGCAACAGAAACTAATTATCGTTGAAGGCTGTCAGAGAATGGGTGCTATTGTCGCTGTAACAGGTATGCATTCTTTAAATATGTTTTAAAGCTAAAGATAGAAATTGTTTTTGAATAGATATGTTAAAGGTATAAATTAATCAGAACGCTATTCAATATATCAAAAATTCAAAAAGATATGATTATTAGTAGGATTATAAATAATGCCTAGAGATTTTAGATTTTTTACTTACATTGCGTACTACGTGCGGCGTCCAGTATATTAAATATCACCGATATTCAATACCGGAGTACAATCAGGAGAATACCTGGTCTATTTATTTGAAATTTTCTTGAATCCTTGCTAAATTTTGTATTTAATATAAATATTAGGGCACAAAACACATGTATATCCTTCGCATATACATTTATTAGCGGAATTCAAGGCTAGGTATGACATTGGATTCATTGGGTCCTCATTTGCATCTTTCGACATAATGCGTTTTTTAGTATAGAAAGAAAAAGAATGTTGGTACAAATCATCTTATTGCTTTTCAAAATATTCGCCATTAAGCATGCGTTCGAACCAATTCTCGAAACATTTAAAAACGCTACGCACGCATTTTTTATTTGAAATTCGGGAATAAAAGAAGTCGTTAGGTACCAATTGTTCGATTTACTGTGTGAGAGCTGGCATTGTCATGATGAAGGATGATGCGACGTTGTTGATCGTTTCTTCTGATTTCATCGACGACTTCTGGCAAACAAATTGTTGGATACAATTCAGTATTAACTGTTCACCAATGCTTGCGACATGTCCTGTACAATAGCAGAAATAAACAATAATTTTCTTAGAAGTGAGTCGAGAACGAACAACTTTTCTTGGATTCGCTTCATCTGGGAACATCCAAATAGTTGAATGATTGTTGCTTAGTTTCTGGCTCGTACGAATATATCAAAGTTTCGTCACCTGTTACAATGTTGTATACGGAGGTTCTTCGGTCGAATTTTTTGAGCATTTTCTTACACCATTTGACACGAGCCATTTCTTTTCTTGGGTCAAGTTATATGGAATCCATCGGGAACAGATCCTTTTCACACCTAAATGTTCGTACAAAATCAAATCTACTAGTCTTCGATATGCTTGGATACGAGTATCTCGCGGTAAATCACATGTCGATCGTCCTCAGTCATGTTGCATCGATGTTCTTTTGGAACAACAACCGATTGTGGTCGACCTTCACGAATTCATCACTGACGGAAGCATGATCACGATAAAAGATAAAATTCTGCAAACCAGTCATTTCAGATGGTGTTTCATTACTAAAAATTGAATGAAGTGATTCAAAGCATTGTTGTTGTAGGCTTTTACTAAAATCGTAGTATACGGATTTTAAAGTTCCTCTGTCACCAGCCTTTTTTGTGTTTGATTCAAATTATGAGAAATCCATCCGGAACAGATCTTTTTCACACCTAAATGTAATATTTCACATGCCTAAGGATGCTTTGATCTCACGGTAAGTCACTTGCCAATCTCCAATTCAATCATATCGCGCACTGGATGTTTCAAAAGACACCGAATTTGGTTGACGTCCTCGAAATTCTGACAGAAGCACGCTCACGACAAAATTCTGCAAACCTGCAGAGGATGCTTCGTTACCAAAAGCTGAACGAAGCGATTCGAGGCATTGTTGTTGTGTTAGGCTTTTACTAAGATCATAAAAAATTATCCAACAAAAACTTTCGCGAGAAATTTACATTATTTCACAGAATTGCTTCTTTTAAACGCTCACGGTAAGCAAACTACTCGTCTGATTTCTGTTCTGTCACAACTTCAACAATAACAAATGTAAAATTTTACAAAAATAGTAATGCCAAATCTCAATAGCGCCATCTAGTGATCGCTTGTAAAAACTTAAGACGCTGCCATCGTACAAGGCTAAAAAACTCACTGGCTGGTTAAATTGGAGTTTATGATTATAGTACTATAAATAAACATATTTTTAAATAAGATGTTTTACAAATACCATCAATCAATTCATTACTAAGGTTCGACAAACGAGTTCAACGTCGGAGGCGTATTGCGCAAAAGTAGGTACGTGAGATACAGTTATTATTAAAAAAATAATATGTTGTTACCTTTTATTGATGTCCCGATGACCACTGCGACAAAATACTACTGCCCCGGTAAGCCCGGTTGTCGCAGTGGACATCAGGACGCCAATAAAAGGTAACAATATATTATTTTTTAATAATACTGTATCTCGTGTACCTACTTTTGCGCGATACATCTCTGACGTTGCACTTGTTTGTCGAACCTTACTTATTACTGTAGTTGTAATTGTTTAGTTTGTCTGCCGAAATAGCTTTGAAAAGACTAATCTTTAAACGAAAACCTAAAGCAACAGAACTAAACGAGTACGAAACGAACAAATTTATTGTAATTCAATGAAAACTACGAAACTGAACAGTACCGCAGCATGAATATGGAGAATCATATTTTCAATTACAGTTGCAAAAGGGGAAAGGAGTCCTGGAATCCAATGAGAAAACTATTTTTGGCCCTCTCTTGGACATACCGGAACTAACCTATATCTATCTCTTTCATAATTGGATTGTAACTAGGCTTGCGAAGTTTGTAAGACGTTGGGATGTTTGTAACCATAGTAACTGTTGTTGAAAATTGTCATTCGGCAAGTTCATGCCGCGTTTCTGTTCAGTTTTGCACGTTTGTCTTAGGACAAATTGAACAATGACAAGTATTACAATTAGAGCAATAGTTACGTTTGTTATTTATAGTATTTGTAAATTATATTATTTAAAAATATATTTGTAGTACTATCATCATAGACTAATTTAATGGGCCAGTAAGTGCTCGAGCCTTTACGGAAATTCGCAATGCAATGTTTTTGCTTTATTGTGGACAATGTACTTTCTCCATTCAAAAACGTATTACATCGAAGGACACCCATACACCTTATGAGTATTATGTATATCTGGTCTTGAATCCCGTTAATAAATGTATATGCAAATGAAAATTTGTGTTTTGTGCTCTAATATTTGTATTAAATACGGAATTTGACAAAAATTGAAGAAAACATAAATAGGCCCCGTATTCTGTTAATAGTTTCCGGTACATTTACGAGAGGCGCCAAAATACGGGCCCAGGAAATGGCCAGAGTTTCCTTTCTATTAGGTTATTCTATGGTTGCAAAGTTCAAAACCCTGGTTACAAACCAATTACGAGAAAGATAGGTAAAGGTTAGTTTTCGGTAAGTCCACTAGAGGACCGAAAACAGTTTTCTCGTTCGGTTCTAAGAGTCCCCACCCCCTGGTATATCTGGAGGTGTAAAAAAAGATTTGCTGATAAATATTTGGAGGTGTTTCTCTGCATGAAACTACCGAGCTTTAGTTAATATACAACGCATCCACTGAGACCAGCACTAGTAAACAAATTCTTTACGTATTTTGAATTACCGCTCTCAATAGTAATAAAATCCACATTGAAGTCTCCCTAACAAATAGTAATCTTATCCACCGGTCAAGATCTACTAACTTTACAGCAGACATTTCTAAATCTATTTTGTTTAAATGCTCATGTGGCAGACGGTACTTTTTAAATTTTAATTTTTAACAAAAATTACCATACCCCGTGGAGGTGGATATTTCTACAGAGGAATGCAATTAAAATATAACTGTTCAACTTAAGTAGATTGATGTAGTTATCTTTAGCCCAACTTTCGCTAAAACAGAGTATGTCATACTTTTCAACGGATAACAGATAATTTATTCCCAGAAGTTTATTTTATGATGATAATTTTTGATTTTAGATACGTTTCACAGTAACAGTAGTTACAGTTTATTTTCCTACCACCGAGTCCGTAAGTCAATCATTACTGCTCTGATAGGAGGGACGTAAGTGCGATTTACGGGTTATTTACCTTGGTTGCTCTTGACAGCGGGATATAATTGAATTTTACGTACCTAGGGGAGGTAAAGTAATAATACATTAATATAGCAGTAAATGTCAATACATAATAGAAATTGACAACTTTGTAAATGTCAAATATTTTCATAAAATGCTGGTGTTCTCGAAATTTTGGGCCGGTACTAGGAAATTATAATATGACTCTCACGGTATTGCATATCTCGGCTTCACCTCGGTCTGCAAACAACACCCGCAACCGCAAAACTGACATAAATAACTGTTTGTAGAAGATAATATGAAACTTCGTCAATTAATGTAATAGACTGCAGTACAGTATATAATGTCATATTCTAGGTGATGGTGTAAACGACTCTCCTGCCTTGAAGAAAGCCGATATCGGTGTCGCTATGGGTATAGCTGGTTCGGATGTATCCAAACAGGCCGCCGACATGATCTTATTAGATGATAACTTCGCTTCTATCGTAACCGGTGTAGAGGAGGGCCGTTTGATCTTCGACAATTTGAAGAAATCCATCGCTTATACCTTGACGTCCAATATTCCCGAAATCTCACCTTTCCTGGCCTTTATCCTTTGCGATATTCCTTTACCGCTCGGTACCGTCACTATTCTTTGCATCGATCTTGGAACGGACATGGTAAGTGTACATTTTAATCGATATTATCACCTTTACTCTGACAATATCACTTTTTATTTGATGATAATAACTGTCCACATGACAACGTCACTACAGATTAATGAAGGCATCATAACTATTAGAACAATTTATACGATTAAACAGTTTTTGTGAAAAAAAAGAAACAGAATTAATTTTTTTACGATTCTTCTAACAGAATTTTTGAACATGTTTGTATTCGATCTTTTGATTAATAAAATAGTAATGTGCGAGTTATGCGTGTAGGTACCAGCAATTTCATTGGCTTACGAAAAAGCCGAATCAGATATAATGAAACGACGTCCTCGAGATCCTTTTGGGGACAAATTAGTAAACGAAAGGTACTATTATTAATTGAAAAATGCTTCAAAATAAGAGCATGTTGATTTTTTTTTAATCCTTTATTACTGAATTTCTTGCACACGTAGGCTATATTATTACAAATTTTTGGAATCGCTGTATGTTCACCGACCCGTTTTAACCGTTTCCGTTAGTAAGGGAGGTGATACTACGCTGATAGAGTAGTAATTTTTCCATTATTTTGTTTTGAGAGTAAGAATTTCGAATTATTAAAGATTTTTACCATTCCGAATTAGAGTATGCATAAAATCAATTCATTATACGGAAGATAAACCAGATAAGTATACTTACTTAAAATTTATTTATTCCTATACTATTATTGCAGTAACATTTTGTATTAGTAGGCTACTTATTCTAGATATTCAAAAACAATTTTTAACCCCGACAATTTAATTGAAAATAACTTTTTAAAAACACCATACTAACTCTTATTAAGGTCCTATCTAAATCCCCCAAATTAAACATAATCTATTTAAAAGGAACCAATGTTGGGGTTAAAATTGTAGAGCGGCTATATACTTTTTTGAATTTCAACTTAGGTTCTCTAACTTTTCTATAAATCTTATTGCGCTTAAGTTTTATTTTCTATACAGTATCTCGCTTGTCTTCTGATTTTCTCTTGCATTCTTACAATTTACTGCAATAAACAATCCCCCACAATAGGTAAATACGAAAAGGAAATGCGATGAACGAAATATTTTTGTGCAAAGAAATGGATAGCTCAAAATTACCAAAGTACGAAGCCGGTTCCACCTCAGTTGGTCCACCTACTGAAATTTGCATTACTTGCATTCAATCAACAGAAATCAAAACAATAGTTGTAATTCGAGTGTTTTTTTTCACTGAATATTTAGATGTATTTTTACAAACTCGAGACTTACTGAAATAATAAATTTTCACTGTCACAATAACAATTCAGAAACAACGAAAAATATACTATAAGCAAATTTGGATTTGGTACGCATTTGAAAAGTTTCCACCGGGTAACATCACCTCTGTTTTTTATAAGGGCTAGTATCCTTCGAGGCATATTGTTCACTAACTCCTGGCACTCCTCTGGAGCGAAGTCATCCCACATCTCTTGAAGCCTTCACTTCAGATCAGAGATTAATCTGCTCCAGCCATATTAATCCCTGATGCGCAAACGTTTCTTGATTTCATGCCAAAGTGATTCAATAGGGGACAAGTCTGGGCTACTCGAAGCTCACATTAGAAGTGGAATACTGTTATCCGCGAGCTATTTCATTGCTTTTTCGAGGTATGGCGTGCAATTTCATCCTGTTGAAAAGTAAAACCTCTCTCTAAGTCTATAGCATCTTCCATTGTTGGCAGCAAGGACTTTTGTAAAGTTTCTAAATACTTAACTGTATTTATAATGCCATCCACAAAATGCAATTTTCCTACATCTTTGGCTGACATTGAGTCCCATACCATGACAGATGGCAGGGATTTCGCCTTTCTCCCCAAGTTATCGGGATGGTACGCTTCATTTTTCTTTCGGATAACTGTCCCGACTGTCCCCAATACTCACGTCAAACGTGGACCTATCGCTTCAAAGAATGTTGTTCCACCTTTCGTAATTCCAGTTTTTACACCCTTTTGTCTTTTTTTGTTTCAGCGTCAATAATGGTTATTCCTTAGCATTGCATTGTATTTTTGTGAATTTAAGTCCCAACAACGCTTACAACATTTTATTTTGTAAGTTTTAAATCCTAACTTTCTAGCTTCTCTATAACTCGTAGATCTCGAAATATGTTAGCCTCAGCGTTGCAGCCAACTTCCCGCTGCCCGGTATGTATAATAGGTTTAGTTTCCATTATGGATTCACTGATATCTCGTCCCCTTGCTGCACGATGTCAATTCCGATATTTATTTTAAACGGTCGCGGACTCGAGTCACCCGGATCCTGGATGGCGGACGGCATTTAGGCTCGACCAATATTCTTGCTAGCAGATTATTGCTGGCCTCCGCCCTCTGCCAGGCCTTGTTGGAGAGGGATTGGAGATACTCTCTGAGCGATGGTATCTATAGATCTTAAGGAGTTGTTTGTTGCGCGCGAACCAGGGTGCCATTGTTATCGTGCGCAACAGCTGATCCTGGAGTGCGTCCAAGTTCTTCAGCTGATATTCTGGTATAGTACACCAAGCCAGCAATGTTCACTTACCACGCAGCTCGAGTGCACTGTTGTTTCTGATGAGCGGTATCATCTGCTGCTTCTCCTTCAGAAATTTCCTTTAAATATACGCCACGTGATGCATCCAGATGAGTCGCTCATCCAAGACCAACCCCAAATAGTTTACGGATGTGCTCCAGAGCAACCGAGCTCCACCGACAACCACTTGGGGCTTCAATATTTTCGTGAAAAGAACGGCGACGCATTTGCTATTGTTGATCTTTATCTCTATTTGATGAACCAGGCGGATTGCTGGTCAATAGATTTGTATCCGCCTGTTAGTTTTTACATGCAGAATGGACCGTTGTGTCGTCGACATAAATCGCCAGCTCAGTACCCGACGGCCTGGGAATATCGCGCGTGAAAAGAATATACAGCTCCGGGGCAAGAAGCGAGCCATGCGGGACTTCAGCCAGAATGGGCTTCCACGTGGACATCCAACCCTCAATCGCGACAATGCCAGATAACTTATCATTCCTGCATTAACCCCAAAACTGATTAAATTGAAGGGGGGTCCTTCATGCGATACGGTGTCGAACACCCTGTTGATAACCAAAAAGATCGTCTGTACGATCTCCCTTTTAGACAGTACGTCCCGGATCGCTTCTGTGAAACTTAAGAGTTGGTGGATAGTCCGGCACGGAAGCCGAATTGCTTGTCCGGGACGGCGTGAATAATGGTTATTCCTTAGCCTGAAACAGTCGTGTTGCATTTTTGCGAATTTAAGTCGCGATAACAGTTCCAACATTTTATCTTGTAAGTTCCAAATTCTAACTTTCTAGCTTCTCTATAAGTCATGGATCTTTTCTAAAGCATCGCTCCAGAGTACACTAAATTGACCGTAGGTTATATTCCTTAATATTTTTTTTTTAAACCCGTTTGCCGCGTGTCGGGATTTTGGAGCAATTGGATCATATGTTTTGTAGAATCGTACAATATTTCTGACCTAGTGCTAGAGAAACCTAGTCACTTTCCTATTTCTTCTTCTTCTCGGTTCCTTTTACCTTTTCAGGTGTTGGATGTGGGTTCCGGTTCCTCTTGTACCCATTTTTTCCACTCTCTTCTGTTTTTTATCATTATTTTCATTTCTTCCAAAGTCTTCCCCTTTTTTCTCATTTCCTTTATCTAGTCTATCAATTTTCTTCTTGGTCTTCCTGTTCGTTTCTTATTTGAATATCCTGTCTCCATTATTTTTCTTTGTCTCCATCCTTCCTATATGTCCGTACCAATTTAGTTGTTTCCTTTTTATTTTTATTGGTTCTTGCTTTGTTAATCGTTTGATGTCTTCATTCTTAATGCTGTCCCATTTTGTTTTCCCCGGTATTCTTCTCAAGTGTCTCATCTTCATCGCATTTATCTTTGCTTCATCTCTCTTCCGTAGTGTCCAGTTTTCCCACGCCTAGGTTGTTATTGGAATTGTTATTGCATTATGTATTTTTATTTTTGTATCCATGTCTATCCTTATTTCCTAGTATTGTCTTATTTAGTGAGTAATATATTCTGGTTGGTTTGTTCCCTCTGTTTGTTATTTCTCTATCTATTTTTCCATCCTCCATTGCAATGCTTCCCAAGTAATCATATGCCGTTACCCTTTCTAATGTCTTGTCCCTGCACTTAATCTGTTTGTTAGCCTGATTGTTTTGGTTTTCATTTATGATCATTACTTTAGTTTTACTTGTGTTAACTTCCATCTTCAAGTGTTCTATTTCTTTTGCCCAGATATTCATTAGTTTTTGTGCTTTACTTTTGGAGTTTACTATCAGGACCACACCATCTGTGTGTAACGGGCTACTCTTATTAGTTCTAGGTTTGCTTTAACTATTTTATCCATAACTAGTACAAATAATAGTAGGCTTAAACAACTGTCTCCTTTTTAATTTTAAATTGTTCAGATTTTTGCCCTGCAATTTGTATTCTAACTCTAACTCTCTATGTACTTCTGATGGCATTTATTGGAGCTTTAGGTACTTCCATTTCCTCTAAACGTTTCCATATTTCTTCTGTCTACCGTGTCAAATACTGCCTTCAAAATCAATGAATACCGGGAATAGTTCTTTTCCTTCTTCTATTTTTCGTTCTATTAAGATCCGATTTCCAAATTGGTTTTCCACTATTTGATAACTTTATAATGGTTGATCAAATCTTTGCGTCTACCCATTTTTATATATTATAATTCATTCAGTTTTTGTGTTTAAAACTTATGTATTATTGAAAACATTTAACAAATTGTAATTAAAATAGGTCTGGTATATTTAGCCGAAAAACTATAATGTAGCAATTACTTTTATATTTTTTTGAGGGATTTACAAAAAAATGAAATTTCATTATGCGGGCCAACAGAGGTGGAACTGGGCTCATAGACTAGGTATGTTTTATTAATTTAGAAATGCATTTTAAGAACAAAAAAAAATATATAGGCTTCCAGGTTTCTTTAAGAAGGGATCATCTCAAAATATACACCGTTTTATAGATTTGTGAAAAATAGTTTATCACATAACATAGAAATTAGTTTAATCATACTACTTTTTTGTGATTAGTGATCACTCTCCTGATTAAAGATGATAATAAAAAAAAATCAAATTCAAATTTCTTATCAATTTGTTTATATGAACAATTGTGTTATACATTTTTGTTATCGAAATGTAGGTCCCAGCTATTTCCTTGGCCTATGAGACAGCTGAATCGGATATCATGAAGAGACCACCTAGAAATCCATATAATGACAAATTAGTAAACGATAGGTGCAGTTATTTTTCTTTTTTATTTGGTATTAACTGTATATTTGAACATAGATCTAAAAGAATATAATAATCAATCTAACATGTTAATAACACCTACTGATTGTTGTACTTTGTATATTATACACCGATTACTAAGGGATTTTGGCATTATAACACCCACATATTAAGTGATGCCTGGGAGAGAAAATAATGATCGTTTTTTGACAATAACAAGCATGCCATAAACTGTACATACAGATGTATAAATGTTTTGGGTTGAGTCATCTGTTATTATGTGATATGTATAAAGGCAATTTACTAATCAAAATCGTATATATTGAACACTAATTTAACTATTACTACCTATGCAAAAGTGAACGTTGAAATTGTACAGTTTTGTTGTTATATTTATACCTTTACTAACAAAACGATAGCAACAGACACGATATACACTGATTTTCTCGTGTTTTGTCTAATTATATTAACTCTACAAACACATTTACACATATATACAAAACACATCCCCACTCCTGTTTGTCAATCGACCAAAGTAGAACGATTTTTACCCTTGCTTAGCACAGCTTGTCTGACATAGTGCATAGTAATTTTTTTTTTTGGATAGGAGGTTGACTGTTATGTTTTGTTTATTTCTTATGTTCGAAAATTTATTTTCACTAGAAAATAAATATACAACTCGTCCACCTAGTGCGTGGATGAAAGATAATTCCTTTCCTGAGTAATTCGGCGAAAAAGTTTTTGAATAAAAAATATTCGGAGACAAGTGCTGCAATTGATTTTTTTTTATTTGAAAACTTCTGTAAATTGATCAGAAAAAGAATTATATTGCGCCCACCCACTAGATGAACACGCTGTATATGTAATTGGTAAATAATATCTTTGTCTGTTTTTAATATTTTTTTTTACATAATACCATATAATGTTGTTTCATGAAATTTATTTTAATACATTTTATACAATAAAAAAATTAATTATTCAGTAGTGTGATTGTTGCAAGTATTGAACCTTTTCTTATCGTGCATGTGTATTTTCAGAAAGAAGGTCGATAACGTATAATACGTTATTTTTTTGCCAAAATGTTTTATGTTTTATGAGACGTATTAACATAGTTCATATTCCACAAAACTCGTCCTTCAAGTTAAATATTGTTTCTTTTTTTAGTAGGCTGTAGCAATGATCATTTAATCTTTTAATTTTGAAATTCATTGAAATTACTCCATTTTTTAAATTTTTTACTGCATAAATATTTTATCACGACAAATGTGACTTATGTAAAGTCGGAATTTTTGTTCTAATTACACAAAAAAGGACAGACAAAGATTCAAATTTACTTGATTTAGTACAGCAACCACATTATTTTTAACCTCCTCTGTTATATTTACAATACGAATGGTGCTGTTAAAATATTAGCGAAGTCAAGAGGCAGTGCTAGAGCATGCATTCTTATTAAGTTATCCATTAAGTACCATTTTTAATTCTTTCATTTATTTCACAGTTTCATAACTATGCTATTATTCATATTTTGTTTCTTTACGTCTTTGTTATGGCGTTTTGTCTTTGTTCTTTTTTTTATCTGAGTTCCAAACCGTTTACCCTCGCCCAATGCCATCTCCAAAATCTCATCAAAGCGCCGTTTTGTGTAGAGTCCTTGTACATTTGTTTTTATTTTGACGTGTGTGTTTGTTTTTGACCGCGTTCAGGTCCCCGCCATATCCTTGGCATACGAGGAGGCAGAGTCTGATATAATGAAGCGAAGACCTAGAAACCCTTTCACAGATAAACTGGTCAACGAAAGGTAATATATGGAGCGATGTTATCGTGTTTACTCTATATTTGATGGATCGGACTTGTAATAAAAAAAAAAACTGTCGAACGTATGCCATATGTGAGCGAACTTCTGCTTTCCCTAAACTCTCTATCTCTCTTACTCTCTCATTGGAGTTATGGACAACAAGACAACCCTTTTTTTCGTTTATATCGTTCTTTATCATGGCTTTATTTTTCTGATATTCTCGCGCCCTCTTATATTGTTTATTTCTTCCTGTGTTTGTATCGCTCCTGGAATCCAGATGTGCAACACCATCACAAAGTTAACGTGCAACAATTTTGTAATAATTTATGAACATTTTTTGTGCTTCGTTTGATGGAAATACAGACGTTACCGGCTTTCCCGTTTTAAATTGACAGCTTCTTCTATTTCTGCAATTGTAAATTTGTCTCACGAATTTTGCTCATCAGTTTGGCGTTACTGCATTTTACTTTACGTCTAAGATTATATAAGACAGAGTAAATGTGTCAGAACTCGCGATTTTTGACTGAACTAATAGTCAGCGGCGACTTCTTCATTAGGTCAATTGGTCAATAACCTCCCAAAAAACAAGTGAAAAATGTTAAAATAAAATACCGATTCTCTTTATTTTTTACAAAATGTTGTCAGTTTGGAAGGTAATTGACCAATTGACCTAATGGAGAAGCCGCCGCTGCTAATAGTACAAACGAAACAAAATCTAGATTTCTTAGGCTATCCAATGGCGTTTGTCGATCTTTGACGGCAGTAATTATTTTTTTCATTTGTGATATAACCAATTAAATTTAACTGGAACGCGTTCTACGTAATATCATTTTTGCAATTGCAGAGCTATAGGATTGAAATATTTTAATTCAATCTATTATTCCTGTCTGATGTTTGCTGCTGGCCTTAACTAAATCGCACAAAGAAGACGATCTAAAGATGTCGAATCTGGTTGGTTTGAAACCAAAAGATATAAAATATTGAAATCTTACCTAATTGAAAATCGTAAAAAAAGTTGATTGAGAAATGAAATTATGTACACTATACAGAATATTCCATTAAAAAATCAATAAACGTTATTGAACATCCTAAATATATATAAAAACTTTTGTTAAAGATATTTTCTATTTCAACAACCTATAGGTTCAGTCAAAAATCGGACAAGAGACTTACCTAACACTCTATGTTCAAAGAAATAAGTTAAAGGAATAACAAAGAGGAAAAGTAATAGCAAATTCTTATAAAATGTTTGGTCCTATCTCGTTAGAATTCGCTTGGAAATTCCAACCTTGTTTAACGTTTTCTTTTTATTCCTTTGTAACGTTAGTGAATTGTTTTTAACAAACGTACCAGACACTGATGTTAGCTTTGTTCAGTAGGTTTGCAATGTCTTAACTCATTTTGACAATATTTTGTATAAATTGTGCAAAATCTGTAACTCTTGAAAATACAAGTCGGGCAATTATTAAATGTTTTATTTCCTTAAAGAAGCACAGAAAAAAGAAAAAAAAACACTGAATAAATTGAATTCGAGCACATCTTGATTCCAAAGTAATTTTCTAGTATATCGCTTGTATTATACTTTTGACAATCTGTAGTTTATACATAATTGAGCACTTTCTATATATAAAATACATATAATAACTAGCTTTTACCCATTGCGAAATTAGAATCGTTCCTTATTAAAATTTATTTCTTACTTAAGATTTTTAGTGCTTTTCTTGCAAAATTTCACTTTAAGTTCTATGCGTATTTTAATGTTATTCCTTGATTTAACTAAATTTACTTAATTGTATTAATAAAAAACGATTTTTTTACAAATTCAAGCAGATCTCTATCATGTACAGACTGTTTCACAATTGCCACTTGCTGTCAGTTGCTATATATGTGTACTTCAAATATGAAGGCGAATGTAAATTTGAAAATTTTATGCTGGACTTCTAGATTTTATTCTTAAATGTGCCAGTGTGTAACTAGAAGAAAATATTATCTGTAATAATTTACTTTTTTGCGCTTTTACGTTTGCGTTTTAAAACGGAAACTATATACAGTTTGTGCGTTATAGGATGGCGAACGCTTCAGATGCGCGGTGGAAATACAAGACTTTATTTTATAGTCGTTTTTTATTATGCTAACATAATTTAAAAAATAAGTCGAGCTACGCCACTACATGTTGCCTTGAAACTTGAATTTTCCCGAACGATGTCCGACAGTGCCTTCACACAGCGCCGGAACTCGCCATCCTACAACGCGAGACCTGTACGTCGCCAAACTTAACTGCTAATTAATAAAGTATAAAGTATACAGGCTGTCTTGTCGGCGGGCTCGGAAGATTGTGTCTTTGTGAATGGACATTTTTCGAAACATTTTTTTTCTTGCTATGATTGCGGATATATTTTAAAGTTATTTTTAAACCTACAGGTGTCTCATAAGTTTAGCAGTGTAGCGGCTATCCTAAGTTGTATCTTTTTAAATAGAGTATGCTACGTAATATAGCGTTTTCGGAATCCTCGTTAAATGCTGAAGCAAAATAAAATAGGGTTCTATTGCTCTAAAATTAAGGGTTTCATGGCCAGTTGCACCGACACGAATTAAAATTTAATTTTGAGTTATGTTAAAACGACAGGTAGAATGTGACAGTCTTTCTACTTAAACTTTCTAAAAAAACTCAAAACTAAAATAACATACAGGGTTTTCCACTAAACAATGACTTTAACAAAAATATATTACACCAATTTAAAGCAATATTACGTACATGAGGATGGCAATACGGAACCATATAAACCGTGTGTATTAAGTCCTTTTACGCTTAATCCAGGTACCAAAAATCAAATAACGATCTCTATAAACTCTGAAACCCTTAGTTTTAGAACAATAGTACCTTATTCCATTATATCTTTTGCACAGAATTAATTATGTTTACTTTAATGGTATCAAGTCCCGACTTTTTTACTCAAACTCTAAGATACCCCTGGAATCGAAACTTGGCCCTCTCTTTTTTAATATATACGTTGGCCCAGGTCTCACCGAGGTGCGAGATATATTTTGGGTAGCGCGATCTGGCATACTTGCATTTATCCCCGCCGGCCAGCCTCGCCAGCTGTCGTAGTTCTGAGAAGCCTATCTCACGCACTCTTTGTTTGTCTGTGCGCTCGTAAGATTCTAACAAGTGATCGTGGTTTTCGGATACGGATATGAACAAATCTTCGGTCACTAAGGCACACTCTTTCGAGCCCGCGGAGACACATATTTTTAAATCTACGATAGATATGTTTGTTATCGTGAAAATTCATACTGTTATATTCTGTTTTAATGTCTTGAAGAAAATAAAATGTCTTCTCCTTTAGCAGTTTCAATTCCTTTTGGTAAAAAGTATTTTTTATCTAAATAAAAACTTATGTAAATTATGTAAAAACTATTAATTTAAAAGTACGAAAGGACGTAAAGTAGATGTAGTAATACCACCCCATTTTCCAATATCCACAAAATGCAGGTAAGTGTCGCATACCTTTTGCATCTTTTGTCTTCCCTCCCTTCACTTATATCTTATTCACTTCTATTTTATTGAGTTTGTCATCTATCTATCATCATTCGATCAAATCAAAACGCACTCCCAGCTTTTCAGCTATGTTTTGTTATTTGTATTATCGTATTTTTATTTTTAAAACTTTTACCTTTATATATACCTTTTCATTATATATATAAATGTATACCCAAAACACACTATTTCTGGACAGGACTACTAACTTGCATGTAATTTCTCACTACTAAACTGTATGTATTGCGCCGGCCACTGTATAGGTGCCTGCTATTTCTCTGGCTTATGAAGCTCCGGAGTCGGATATTATGAAACGGCAACCGCGCGACCCCTATAGGGACAACTTGGTTAACCGAAGGTGGGTTCGTGACGTGGTGTCTATCACGAGTTATCGCACCACACTACTTTTTTGTTTGATTTTTTGATTTGATTTTCGAGACACGTTTTATTCTATACTGCAAATTCAAAGTCAATGTAACAATTCACCAGATTTGAAGTATTTGATTGGGAATACAAGACGTTCTAAACGTGTATTGCCGTTGTTTTTATGTGTCAGATCTAGTCAACTTGTTTTCTTTTGTGTTACGTTTAGGAACACCACCTTCGATCGAATTATCTTGTGATGTCACTATTAAAGCAATTTCTTAGAAATGCGTCTAAAAAATTACAATTATTATTATTAAAAAATAATTTCGTAATTTCAAAATTCTTTATTCGGGCATTTATGCATTGGGATTTTGCAAGAATGAGAGATAAAATGTGAAATCATTTGCTTCACTTACAATGTCGTTGTTTGTTGTTGTTAGCGGCAAAACATGGTATATTTAAAGTAATAGGAAACCTATTCCTCGAAATAACTGTAAGACACTTCAGAGAAAATATGCCTTACTTTCTTAGCGTAAAATACAAACACGTATAAAAATGGGAGGCATCTATTTGGAATATTGGATTTTTCTAAATAAATTATCATACCCAATCATTTTTGCCCTCCCTCTCAAAAAAATATTTTTTTCGTTTTGCAATTTGGGTTTATTGATATAAAAAAAACTGTATATACAGCCTTGGGGGCCAATAAAATGGATCGCCTTAAACTTTGGAAAACTTTATTAAAATACATTTTACAACAGCATTATAAGATTTCTACATATAAATTTTAATATCGTGTGTAACCTCCTCGGGTTTTAAGGGACTGCCTGTATTCGTACTAGAGCACTGCAGGGGGCCTAAGTTTTTCACGGGGCCCGGCCCCGCCGTGGCCCGTTGCAGTATGGAGTGGGCCGCCCGTTTGCGTTCATTACCTTGGGGCATAAGGCCCGCCCGTTAGAAAATTTAGGCCCGTTGGCCCCGTCTAAATTATTTAGCCTATTTAAGTATTTTTTATGTGCACTGTCTATTTCTAAACATTTTTTACATTTTATTTAACTAGAAGAAAACGTAAACAATAACATTGCATACATTAAAATTGGGTTAATAACAAACGATTCGTTTTAAAAAAAAACTAAACAGCATTACTGCATACGTTATATTCATTCGATGTATTTAAAAAAAACATTCTCGGCCCGTCAGGCCGTACAAATTCGGGGCCCGGTCCGGCTCGCAATGAAAAGAGACGAGGCCCGCCCGGTCCCGAGCGGGCCGGCTTTTTCCTAGCCCGTGGCAGGGGCTCTAGTTCGTATCCACTATATTTTTCGCAATGCGGCCCGGTGGGATATTTTTCACACATCCCATTTTGAAGTGCCTCAAATAGTTAGTTTTTCGAGCTGTGTGACAGGGAACCGTGTCTTGTTGGAAAAAGATTTTTTCCAAAAGCTCATCTAAAAAAGTTTTGCATCGATGGCCTTAATGTCACATCTAGAACTTCTATGTACGTTCGCCTATTCATACAAACCGTGACATTTTGAACATTTTCCCAAGTCCTGTGATAGCATGCATCCTCAATATTATAATACGGCCACCTCCGTGCTTTAGAGTAGGAACGACGCAATCGTTATGAAATTCCTCATTGACTTCTGGGAAGTACCATAAAGCTGAAAAAAGAACTACGAATGTACTCTATTTTTTCAAAAGAAATAACCTTATTTTCTCTCTTAGCATTATAATTCAGTTTCTTTTTAATAAATACCTGTATATTCGTTTCGTCGGACCAGAATTTCCAATTTTCAATAATTTTCAATGTTGGCATCTTGTCCATTCTAAATGTTTTTTTTCTGTAGATCTCGGGCAATAAAGGATTTTTCTTGCTTTATAATTTTTAATTCTACACTATTTTAAGCGTCTTTCTAAAATGTTCTAGTCGACATGTTTGGACAACCTTCTGCACTAATTTCTGCAAAGAAATTTTTTTCCTCTTTAAAGAGGCCCTCTCTGGCTGTTATTATTTTGGGTCGTTCCACTTCCCGGTTTTTTATTATACAAGGGTCCAGTAGTCTTATACCTGTTTAGGGCTAATTGAAAACAGCACGACGTAAACACTAACTTTGAAACGCAACAGAATAGAGGGGGGAAAGTAGCGGTGAGGATGCCCGAGGGAATGCTCCACGACAACAAAGAAATTGCGGAATGCCCGCTAGGGCCCTTGAACAGGGGGGAGTTCATTACTAACAAAAAAATGCGTCACCCGTTTGAATTAAGGAAACACTAGCCGCGAAACCACGGGAAAGGAAAAAAAAAAAATTCCTACAACTTCTTTAATATTAATAAAAAGAAACGTTTCCGAAAATATTTTGTACGAAAATGCTTTCGAGCAAAATTTAGGTAAAAGGGATCGACGTTGCTGGCCAGGACGCGCGATTTCCCCCATCAGTAAATACATACAAGTTCAGTAAATTAAAAAAGGAAAATAATATTCGTTAGAATAAATTTCAAAAACCTTATAAAAAAAAAAATACGTACCAAAGAAGGGAAAAAAGGTGTAATGAATTTCTGATAAAGAATATGGGGTATGATGAAGAAAAAAAATTCTAAAAATATATAGATAATGAGAAAATTGAAATTGACTTAACAATAAATTCAAATACAAAGGAAGAAAATATTGGTTAGCCAAAAACTGAAAGAGTTGCAAGTCCAACTTATCTGGGATCGAGCGGGGAATTAATCGCGCCGGTCCTGTCCGTGATTGATGGGATGTAAGGTTATCTGCGACGCACACATAGCAAAACTCTACCCTTTAGTGGAACTCGGCAATAAGTTTTAGCGTAAACCCAAATAAAAAAAACCCTAAAATGGGGAAATAACGATCTATAAGCGTAAAATATGATTAAAATTTCCTCGAACGGATGGGGGTCCACTTACGAATGATCGGTGATTTTTCAAATAAAGAATGGCGTGCCGTGGTGTAAACTAATATATCCGGGAGTGTGGGTAATCATTAATACAGAAAAGACTAAATTTACAACAACAATTCACACTACTTTGTATTGCAATAACTACGAAAGTTTTTAAATACTATATTGAGTAGAGGCAAACAGTCGCAAGAAGATTCTAGGTAAAACCTTCCCTTCTAGTTTGACGTCGCCACCAGAAAGAAACCGGGGTTAATTACGAATAAACGAACTTCGCGCGTACTATTGCAATGAACTTAAGTGAATTTAGATACAAAAAAGAACCAATAGAAAAATGAAGAGAAAGAAAACCGTAATAAAAAAGGGTTTAGTAACCTAATTTTTATAATTGAAATTGCCACAAGTAGATTTACCAAATATTGAATATGTCATTAATAGCAGAAATTATAAATTTTGAAGTATAAGTAAAAATAACCTAGCGACATCTATTGTAAACTAAAACAACCCTTGACCCGTAAGAAATAGAAATTTTGTTGATAACATAGAATTTGACACGTCACAACTTTTGAGGGAATTTTAGTTTGCGAGATTCCTGGAGAACTCAAAAAAACGCAATTTGTGTCTTAGATTCACTTAACTGTCGCTTTTTTGCCATAATATTATGAATATTTATTATTTATAGAAAAACACTTACTCTCTACTAATTTAAAAAGCCCGTACGCAAGAAAACCCGGGGTATACTATACATTGAAGCGGCACCGTTTTTCGATTTTTTAAATTTTTTTGTGTCTGGGTTTTTATTCCAAACAAAAACTTTCATTAGTTTTGGGCTTATATTGAAACGAGGGATTATTTTTTGTACTTTTAAAAAAAACTACAGGTGCTCCTTTTTAAATTGGGCCCAAGGGTATAAGCCTAATTAAAAATTCATACGTGAACTTCTAAAGTGAGCTAACTTAAGAAAAACCCCTTCTTATTCCCAGTTTTCCGGGACATCGATATTTTGAAATTTTTTTGAGGGAAATTCTCTGTGAAAACAACAAAAAATTGGGCCGTTTTTTGTACTTTAAAAAGAGTTGCTCTTTTGTAAAACAAAATGGGGCCCCTTTTACTAAATATCGTATTTTTTAAAAATACCGAACTGTTTTTTCCTATAACTTGATAAAATTGTCAGGCCCGTTTTGGATTCACGTTGTACTTTTTCCAAAAGGGGTGTTTTTTTTTCGTTTTTTGACCACACAGCTTTTGTACAAAGACAGTTGCTACTAGATTGGTTTAACACTTTTTACACGAAATTACTTGATATTTTTCCCCATGTTTAAACCGTTTTTTTGCTTTTTTTGTTTTGAACGATTTTTTTGGGTTTAAAAATTTTGAGGGTTTTAAAGATTATGTAATGCTTTTTTCCCCTTTTTTTTAACGAGGAGTAAAAGGGATTTTTAAAGGGGAAAATTGGTGAGAGGTTTTGCAAAAAAAAAAAAAATTTGAACGAAAATATTTTTAGTTTACAACTCGAGCAAATTTTTACTTTGTTTTTTCGACTAGAAATTTAAAGGGGGAATAAAATGCAAGGGCAAAGTTTAAAGCATTTTTTAATCGAAATATAATACTAAAAATATTTCAAAAATGTGTTTTTTTTGGGAAACTTTAAACATCTTGAATAATTTGAAGCGTTTTTAGATACAAAAGAAATATCAACCACTTTTTGGGCATAAATTTTGAGTTGGGACATGGATTTTTCCGAAATACGATCCCGGGGGGAAACCCCTTATGACTGTAATCAGTCATTTTTAAACCCTTTTTTAAATAGCCTTTTAGGAAAAAATTAGACTTTGTTATGCCAGGGGGTTCTCAAATTTTTTGGCGAGGGAAACCCCTTTCGAAAACTAATTATTTTCAGACCCCAAAAATAAGCAAAAACGGGTTTTTTATGTTCATTTTTTAAATTTATAATCATTTAATTTACAAAAAATCAAAAAAAAAATGGGTACTTTTATACCCAAACTGACTTCTACAAAATATACAAAAACAATACCTTTTAATACAATATCCAAAAAAAACACTGTTTCATTTCACACCTTAAATTGATTAAATTTTTTCCTTTTAAGGGGGTATGAAGGGTTTTTTTATTTTTAACCAACATTTTAATTTTCGGTTTGATAGATGAGATTTTGAAGAGCATGTCGGGTTTCAGCATCCAGCCCTACTGGGTTTTTTTGTTTTTGTAGCTGCATAGCTGAGAATCCCTTTTTCACCCCGGGTACGTTTTTTGGGAACGGGAGAAGAATGGTCGGGGCCTGTTTTTGGCAAAGTTTTTAGATATTCATCAGGGAAACCCTGCACCAAAAATAAAAGTGCATTGTTTTAAAACATGTTTCCATCTTGAATCGATACCTTTTCAAAAAAGGTTTTCTAGGTTTTCGTTTGACATTTTTTTCGGGTTTCTCCCAAATTGGGTTAAAAAAAGGATTCTGAACCCATGAATTCATTTTCATTTTTTTGTATTCTGCTCTTCAGGAAAATACGTCTCAAAGAGGGCGGCATACAGGGGGACATTAAAATCAATCTTAAAAAATATTTCATTTGGTAATTCTGCAAATCTCCCCAAAACGAATTTCTTCAGTAAAAAAAAAAGCTTTTTAGTTTTTCTCTTGCCCAACAAAAAACGATTCAAAAACCCAAATTTTTTTTTTAAGGGCGGGTTTTATTTTAGTTTTAGAAATTTAAACACTTTTTGTCTGTGTTGCCCGTGACTGAAGAGAACGGGGTTTTTGGACGTAATTGAATATTTTTTACTGCTTCATCCAGAACCAATTTTAGTTTGGCGAAATCTTTTTATGGGCGAGTGTTGTTTTGCAGGATACAAGGGGTTGGGAAAATACATTTTTGGTTCCGTTTTACTTTTTATTAGTGATACCGCCCCTTTCCTGTTTTTTTACCAGTCATTGCTTGCCCTAATTTTGAAAAACAAAAAAAAAAATCAAAATACAATCGTTCCAATCACGAGGGGTTTTTTTCAAAAAAATTTTTTAAATCGTTTTAAAAAATTTTTCTACCCCGGGTTTAGTGTTAGTTGGCGCGATGCGCACAAAAGAAAGGGCCTTCTTCAAAGTAAGGGTTTATTTGGATATGTAAAATTTTATCACAAGAGGGCCAGCCCAAAGTAACACAGTCAAACTCATCCATTTGCAAGGCAAATTTTTGTTGTTTTTGGGGGGAAACCAAAAATTTCTTGTTTTGATGTAGCCTGCGACAACTTTAAATTTCGACGCAAAAGCTGTGTGGGTCGAAAGCGGCACTGTTAAAAAAGGTGCTTTTGAAAGATTTTTCATCGGCAAAACACCGTTTTTTATGTTTTCCCCACGGGTTTTTTATTAAATTCTCAGCGATAGTGCGCGCTACCCCGCTTTTGCAATGCGATAGCTAAACCAAATACATGCCTCCGGGGTTTTTTTCCATTCCCCACATTTTTGGGCCCCAAAAGTCATATTTTTTTAAATTTTCTTAAAAATTTGGGTTCTTTCTTCCGTATAAAAAATTCTTCATTTTGGTCTTTGCAATGGGGGTGTAAAAGTTTTTTTAAATGTCGGGCATCTTGTGGGGTACCATGGAACTTTTGGGAAGAAACCCTTTGGGCCTGATAACATACGGGTTGGTACCCCAAAAAAATCAAAAACCGAGGTTGATGTAAGATTCGTCATACTTTTTTTTTTTTTCACCTTTCGTGAGTCTTTTAGATATTTGATTGCTTAAAACCCATGGAACTTAAAGGGTGTCATTAAACCTCCTTGATTCTAATTGTCTTGACCCAAAATATTTGAGGTGAGGGCCGAAATTTTCCCGGGGAAAGAACCCCCTTTTGGGGATTTTCCGAACTTACATTTTGTTGCAACACCTTTAAGCCAACGCTCCATTCTATCTTTTAAAAACCCAACGGGGGACTACGCGTTGCAATAAAGTCTTTAGAGTGGAACTGAACTCTGTGCTGCCCCGCGGGGTTTTATATAGCGCCAGGCGGTGAAACATAGATAGCAAAAACGACAAGCCCCTTCGAGGGGGGTTTTCGAGGTTTTTCTGGATGAGAGAGAGATAAGAGAGCACTGGAATGTTCGGGGACGTGTATAGATGAAACAGCGCGCAGCGAGAGAGAGGGGGGAAACCCGCCAGCACGTCGCTGCTTTGGGTGTATAGTGCGAGAAGGGAGACGACCATTTTTTTGATTTATTATGCTGTTTGTTGCCTCATTTTCGGATATTTCCCCTGGAGAAAAAAATAACTTTTAAAAAACCAAAATTGAATATAATTTTAAAAGGGGTTTTTTTCCTTAATGTCAAAATTAAAGGGGGCTTTGTTTTTTAGGTTGATTTTATTTTGTGGAGCCCTCGCAGAGGCCTTGTGGAACCCCAGGGCTCCCCCGGAGCACATTTTCCCACTATGCAAGCCCCAAAACATTTGTTTTTTGGGACGAAGCAGAGTTTTTTCCCTTTTCTACTCTGGGGCCCTCATGTCCCCAATATTTTTAAATATGGTAGACTACCCCACTGCCCGCGTGGGGGTTAAAAAAATTTTTAAATTTTTGATGGGAAAAGCCAGAGGTTGTAGGGGTTGGTCCCAAATGGTTGTAGAGGACAGAACAAAATAAACAAGGGTTTTGGAATAGCTTAGTACGGGGGCAAACTTTAAACCCGGTTAGAAATTGTTTTTTTCTCATTGTCGGCCAGATCGAGTATTCCCCAAATAGATTAAAAGAGTTTTAAAAAGTTTTCAAATTTTTTTTAAACCGACCCAAAAAATAAAACTCGTTTAAAATTTAAAACCCAATAATAAACTATTTTTGGGAAGATCGAAGAAGACTACCCGGTAAATTGGCCGGAAAGTTTAAGGTGTAAAAAATTCTAAACAATTGGCTTTTTCCCCTTTTTCAAAACCCATCACTCTGCCCAAGAAGCAAAAATGGATACGTTTTCATAAAAGGTGTAGGTAAACCCCATAAAACCTAACAAAAAGTTTTAAATTTTCGTTGGGTGAAACATGGGGGAAATGTTTGGATAAGGGGAAAATTTTCCCGTTTTTTTCTTTCAGAAACTTTTTTGGGGGAAAAAAGCCCTAATTCAGTGGGAGAATCAGTTTTACTGAGGACTTGTACTTTTTTTGGGGCATTTAAGACGATGAGTTTGGAAATTTAAAGTTTTTTTTTTTATTTTTAATATTTTTTTTGGGCTAACCTGGGAACCCGCACCCAAAGACTTTCAATTTGCCCGGGCATTACAAAAGGAAAAATTCCCAAAATAAAAAGGGCCCAAAAACCGGGCCCGGGGCAAAGGTGTTAATATATTAATCTTTTCCCCTTTAGTTGAAAAAATTTAAACCCATTTTATCGAGTTAGGTTTTAACCTCTTTCTAACAATTAAAAATTAAATTTTCTAAAGATAAAAAAACAGCAAAAAAAAAAACTCAGATACAAAAAAAAATAAGAAAATTTTTTTAAAATTTAAATTGTTTTTTGGCCCTTGAAAAATGCTTGATAAATTTGGGTTAAGTTTTTTTTTTTTTTTGGGTTTTTCCCCTTTTTACGAAAAGCTGTTTTTGAGTCTGCCTTCGAAATCTAGACGTTCTTTTGATTCTTTAAGTCTATCATTTGTTTTCCCAAATTTCCCGTATAATTTTTTATTTTATGAACACGATTTTTCGGTTTCTAAAAATATGTAAATTGAAATGGATACCCAAAATTGTTTTGTTGATGTATATTATCCGGGCAGTTTTTTCAAAAAAAACTTTCTCTGCATTAAAAGTTAAATTTCATTTTTTTCCAATTTGAACAACAAAAGAAAAAAGAAACTGAAAAATTTAAAAGAAAAAACAAAAAAACAAATTATTCGTTAGCATAAAAACCCTATTTAAACCCTTTTTTCTTTGCGTAAATTAGATGCGACTTTTCTTTAACCGCAGTTTTATTGGGGGAAAGGGGGGCCCGTAGAATAATACGCATCTAACTTACTTATTTACGTCTAGAGAGCAAACCCATAGATTAAAAGTATTTTGGGGTGTGTTTACATGTAGAGCACCATATTTTTTTTAGCAGTTAGAGGAAGATCCGCTATTGTCTTTATTTGTGTTGACCGACAGCGGGAAATCAGTAAAATTTTTGTGAGAGTGCGGTAAATATCAATGGAGAAATTTTAGTTTAAACCCACCCCGAGTTGCTAGTATTTTAAAGGGAAAGGGTTAGATTTGATCTTAGTCGGGGGTTAGAAAGTATTAGTTTTTGTGTTGGACACTTTCCCCCCCCCCCGGGTAAATAGATGGTTTTTTAGTATTTTTGGTAAAATTTGGGGGGTAGTAGTTAACGCATTATTTAAAACCATCTAGGAAAATTTTTAACTCTAATTTAAAATTTAAAATCACTATTTTAAAATACTGCATGACGTGACACCTTTTAAATTTTCTAAAACGTTTTATATTATGTATCCAAAAGCTTTTTTTTTTTTATATTTTTGGGACTTTTAGGTCGACGTATGGAATCAATATGGTAAAAAAACCGATTTGTTCCGGGAAATAACTATATTAGATAATATTAAAAAAGAGCTTGGTATAATTTTTTACTTAAATAAATGGGGCCCCAAATTAGTTTTTCATTTTTAAAAAAATTTGGTTCTGCCCTAGTACATTTTAACTTTTGAACTAGTAAGCCTAATAAAGCAAATTCCAAAATTTCCCTTTTATGGAAATTTTTTTTTTTTTCTCACATGCAGTTGCTTTTTTTTAAACAGACTTTAAAAAATTTTGATTTTATTTTCTTACGGTAAGGTTATAAATATTGAAAAATAGGGAAACGCTTTTAAAGAAAAGAAAAGCCAACCTTAATTATAGGGATAAAATTTCCCAAAAATACCATGTACATTTTTTTTAATACAGCAGACCTCGATAACGTAAACACGGGGAAAATAAAAAAACATTGCGCAAAAGGGCCCCCAAAACCAAATTCTTTCTAAAAGGAAACCAAAGGGAAAACGCGCAAAAAAACGAAAAACAAGTGTACGCTCGTTTGGACGTAAAAAACTTTTGGGCGACGGTGAAGCCCCGATTTAGGTAGGGGATTCACCCGGGCGAAAAAGGGTCCGACAAACTGGGTTTCCAGTCGTAGAGGGTTCGGATATGTTTTTAGACGTATTTTCGTTTTTGAATTTTAAGCGAATACTTGCACCCCGTTGATACTTTTTTAACGACTAGGGCATCCACATCCTAAAAAGAAATTTTTAAAATTAAAGGGGAGAAAGAAAAAACATAAAACGAAGTTGCACTAGGTTGCGAGGGGACACGGGTTAGAAAAAAAATATGGAGTATGGGAAAGGGGAAACAATCTGTAAAAGGGAAGGTTTTAAAAACAAAAATTTTTTACAAAAAAACGTGAAATAAAATTTGGGGGCCCGGGGAAAATTTAAAAAAACCCTTTAAAAAAACGCGAAGGCGCCAAAAATTTGGAAAATTCCCTGTATAGTGGTTTTTAAAAAAAAAGGGGAAAAACCCTTGTCCCAATTAGGGGCGAAATATTTAAAAAGAGAGGGTAGATTTTTAAAATAAAAACGAAAAAATTTAAAAAATTTTCGTAGTTTAGTGAGGCCCTGGTTTACAACGATTCAAAACAAGATATGGAATTCGCCCTGCTGTCTATATTTTGGTGAAAAAATTAAATTCGAAAAACCCCCAAAAATTAGTAAAACCCATTCAAAAAAAAATTGTAAAAAACCTTTTAAAGAGCTAGTTTTAAAGAAGGGAAAAAATTTAAAAACGCAGATGAAAGTGGTTTTTTTTTTGGGAAAATGTTCCAGAAAAAAAACCGATACTGCATCTTTTTGAAAAATCCCCTGGGGGCCCAGAAACCCGGAAAAAAAAAACGAAAAAACGTTTTCTAGCCTGCACTAATTAAGGTTCACACAAAAAAACCCATTGGTAATTGGGGAAAAACAAAAAAATCCGCTCATTTTAAAAAATTTTTAAAATCCCCGTGATTTTTGACTGGTCAAAAAAAACCCCGGATGACTAGCAGTATATTTCCGGGAAAAGGGTTTTCCCCAAGCGGGTTTGTCCCTAGGGATGCCAAAACAAATTTTCACAAATGTCTATTCATAATTTGAAGATGTGTTTTCAATTTGTAGGAAAAAAAATTTTTCCCAAAAAAACAGAAGCTTCCAATAAAAACGTTGTTTCTATTGGATAATGCCCCAAGTCCCTCATCCAAACAACAAAATGGGGGGACGGGGAGGGGGCAATTCTTGTCATGCCCTGCCGCCCAACGAAAAATCATTAATTCAACCCCAAAAACAAATATAATAAGACTTTACCAAAAAATAAAACTATCGAAAGTTTCTATTTTCATCTGCTTATCAAAAAATCCTGAAAACCCTAAACTGAGGGGTTTTTAATATTAAAGAGAAACTTTAAATTAATCAGCAAAATATTCAAAAAAAGTTTGGGAAAAATCCTTTTTTTACCAATGATGAAGATGAAAAAGGGCGATGTTCCCTAAACGGGAAATTTGAGAACGTTTGCGATCCAACGTTGGGTATTTGTTTTTAGTGCGTCATTGGATGTTGTTTTTATTTATTGAAAATAGTGAACCCAACATTGTTTTTGTACTCCCCCAATGATTTAATTTTTTTGGGAAAGAAGATAAGCAGGAAAGAATGATGCTAATAAGGAGGAAGATATGGACGTGAGAACGTGAGGACATCCCTTGAAAATCAGAAGTTTTAGTGACTGAAAGCGAAAAACATACAAGGGTTTTTAAACCAAACTTAGATTGGGGGTTTAAAAGAAAGAATTTTAAAACGCGGATTTTTAAATTCTTCGTAAAAATTTCGGGCGCAGGCCTTGGAAGACAATGCTAAGCGCAAATTTCGCCCGGGCTAAAATTGTTTTAAATATTTTTTTTTCTAATTAAAAAAAAAACTTATCGCTGTTTTAAAAAATTTTTTTTTTTTGTTATAAATATGTATGTATTTAAAGTTTCTTTTTAAAAAATATTTTTATTTTAAAACACGTTCGCTAATGTAAACATTTTCGATAATGTGAACCCCCACTTGGTTTGAATTTTGTTCACATTATCGGCTTCCTTTACTTTCAAATTGGAAAAAATATCCTTGAATTATAGAAAATAAAAATAAAAAGATTTTAACAAAATATTTGAAGGGAAATGGGATGTGTATTTGTTAAAATTTTTTTTTTTTATTTCGCAAGCATAACTTACTAGTTCAAGTATTTTTTTGTAAAATATCTACTGTATAAAAATTTGCAGTTTTTTGGGGTTAATATTTAATTTGTCTACGTTCCTGGTAATTTCACAAAAAAAAGCTATAATAGAAAAGTTAAAAAAATGAGTATGCAAGATGTTTAAAATATAAAACAGGTATGTAGGTGATGTGCTGAAACCCTTTGGCTGCGTCCGTACCGCCTACCATGGGGGGAGTATATTGGGAAATTTTGGGAAATTTTACATCGGGCGAACGCAGCCCCCATTCCAGCATGTATACTGTATTCAGTATGGCCCCTCCCTTCAATGTGAAATTCCCCCTGGCGCTATTAGTTTCTTTTTTAATACTCCTACTTCTCCCTGAGTCTCCGTCTCTGGGGCGGGGTTTCTTTTTAAATTTTTTTCCAATCAAAGACAAACTGGTGGGAAGGGGTGAAATTTTTTCCTCTTTATTTATTTTCTTATTTTCATAAACCCCTTTTAAAATTTAAGGAATATCTTCCCGCCCAAAGGGGATTTTTTAGGGATAAATTTTTATAAAATTAAATATATTTCGTAAAGTTTTTTTCTAGAACGTCCCCGTAAGTTTTATTATTTTTGGGTTGTCAGTGGAATTTGCAGCTGGACTCTAGTCACGTTTTGCTACATCCATTCGATTATGTTACTTCTATAAATAGGTTTATTCTTTAAAAAAAATTTTCGTCAAATTTATTCGGAAAAGGAAATTTTGAAAAAATTTTCTGTTGATTAAAAAATCCGGGGGGGGGCCCTCCCCGGGTTAAAAAAAAAGGAGTTTGAAGGACGCCAATAAAATTTTCTAACTTTTGGGTTAAACTTTCATCGAGGGAACCCCGTTTTTCGACTTTGTTGCAATTTTTTAAGTGGTTAGTATTTTTTAAACGTAAAAATAAAATTTAAATTAAGAAGTAAGCTAGGGGTTTAAAAATAGACGGTTTTTCCCGTAAAAGTAATATAAACATTGAATCGTCTAAAATCCAGGTTAATTTTTAATTTTCAAAAATTTTTTAAATTTTGTTTTAAAAACCCATTTAAATTTGTTTAAAGTTTAAAATTAAATTTCCCGGGAAAAAATGTTTTAAAAACACTTTCCCAAACCCCCAGTTCATATAATCAAATAATTTTCGAAATTAATTTTTTTTAACAATTTTTACCACTTCTAAAACATTTCAATTTTGTGAAAGCTACGTGAACTTGACTCGCCAAAATATACAAGTCCCATAAACTAGAGAAAACATTCAACAATTTTTTACCCTTCAATACTACGAAGGGGGGTTTTGAAAAGTTTCCAGCCTAACCCAGAAAAAAACATTTTTTTTGGTTTAAAATTTAGTTTCATTTATCAAATTTGTTTTTTTGTAAAATCTATAATTTTTCCAGTGAGCTTCCATCTTTGAAATTCGTCCAAAAAGTAGTCAGGGACTTTTTTTTGTAAAGTAAGCCCTCTACAAAAAATGTGGCCTCCACATTCGATGAAAATCTCTAATCTCTAAACCCCAGAGGCCCCAAACTTTGGGGGAGGAAACAGAAGAAAAATCTGGTGAAAAGGGGGCTACAATTTGAAACCCCAATTCGGAATTTTTGCCATGGCTCGCTGAATGTGAGGTGCACAAATTTTTTGTTCTTCAAATGCCGGGCCGTTTTTCCCCCAATTTCTGCCTTCAGCTTAAAGTAATAACGTTGGGATGCCGGGCCCTTATTGGTTTTTTCCTTTTTTTAAGATAGGGCGATTAAAAAAAAACTCCATGACTATCCCCAAAAAAAAGGGCGGGCCCTCACTTTCCCGGCCGATGGAACAAACCTGCCTTTTTCCCGAGCCCAAATTTACCTTTTTGAAGTTCATTGTTTTAAAATTTTTTCCCTTTGGGTTCACCCCAAGAAAAAAATTGCGGTATTAAGGGAAAAAAAAATTGAAAAAGGGCAACAGAAAACCACGTATGCTGCAATAGACATCAGCTCAAGATTGGGTCCTAGGGCCCCTTAAGGGCAATCCCTACCCCAAAACACCCCACTGGTTTGTCGTTTTGGGACCGCATCAGCTTTCTGACTATCAAAAAACCAAGGTGTAAGAATTTTGCCACAAAATTTTTTTGGAAAAATGGGCATCCAAATTTTCTTTTAAAATTATGATGGTGACGAAACTACATTCCGTTTTTCTACGTAGTTACCCCTCCCGAGAGTTTGTAGGGTCCATAAGGACCCAAAAAAACACCAACCCAATGGCAAAAAAACCAAACGAGCAATGAAAAGCCAAAAGTAAAGTATTCGGTGTTCTTTAGAAGTCCGGGGGGCCCGGTATTGCAATTAAATTTTGAAAAAAAAAAATAAAACAACTTAAAAAGGACACCCCAAAAATTTTTTCCTGGGGTGGTTTTAGTAAAATTTCCCAAGAAGAGTATTATATTTTCCCTACGATAACGCACGTACCATACCACGCCTCACGATCCCAAAATTTAGCTGAAAAAAAAAATAAAAGTAAATAGAAAATCTACCTACTTTACCTGATTTTTTTTGGGAAAGTGTGGCCTTTGGCTGTTTTTTTGGACTTAAAAAACCCTTTTCGAGGTACGGATTTTCGTCTGAGGAAGAAAAATTTAAAAAACGGCCATGCCTCAGAAATTTTGCAATATTTTAAGAGAGAGGGTTAAGAATGGAAGGAACCATGGTCAAACTGCATTGGGTTTCTGAATGGAATTTCTTCGGGCCATATTTAAAAATAAAATTCTAAGAACATCAATATTAAATTTAAATTAAAAATTTTTTTGGTTTTTTGGTGAGGAGTTTTTTTCTCAATAATATCAGCTTTACCCTCGTATTAAAAAATTTAAAAATTGAATGGTAGATAGTAGTGATGTTAAAGAGTCGGAAATTTTCTACTGTCAAATCGAGTTATAACTCGAGTGAAACTTGAATTCGGGTTTGGGGTTTTTTTTAGGAAAATTAAAATCAAAAATTTTTTAAAAAATACGCTCGTGCCCTTTCCCGGGAAAACTTCTTTAACTTATTGAAAAAGCATTTTTCCCGTCAAGCCTGATATATTCACAGGAAAAAACCCCGCAATTACTCTTACAGTTTTTCTATGTAAAAAAAATGTTTTCTATTTGGAAAATCGAAACTTCGTTTTCAAAGATTTGCGCTTTTATGTTCTCCCTAATTACCCTTTCCCTTTTTTACATGCACAGACGTAATTCTTCGTACACCTTTAATGTTTGCGGGGAAAAGGGGCTTATCTAAACTGGGGAACCCAAAAAATCTCTTCCCCGTCCCCAAAACCGTAAATTTTATTTTTTATATTCAAAACCTTTAAACTTAGCGAACAAAACTAATCTGAAATATCGAAAATCTACTTCATTTTAAATACATAACATGCCTGAAGGTTTTACCCACTTTCACGTATGCATATTATTTTTTTGGTTTTTTGTTTTCCCTATATTTTTTTTTTACACTAAAAAACTATTTATTTTATTTATTTTGTTTTTCTTTTTTTTTAAAATAAAATTTGTTTTTTAAAAAGTTTCCCAAGTACATTTTTTTTCTTACTTTCACAAATCCCTAATAAATAACCTTTATCCCTAGGGAGAAAATGTTAAGTGCCCCCTTTACAGGTTTTTAAAATATAATAGAGTTTGGATCACCCTTTTGAAACCCAATCACGTCCCATTTTTTAAAATCGATCGAAAAAAGATGCGTTTTTTTTTTGTTGGTCCGCCCACTTATTTTGGGCAACAACAAATATAGAAAAAACGGGTTTATAACTAATTTCATGTATTAATGTAAAAAGACTAAAAGATATTTTTTTGGTTTGTACATATTAAATTTTAAAAATTTTGCATGAAATATGGTGGATTTTTTTCGTAAGTATTTTCGAAAAATTTTTTTGAACTTTTTTGAAAAAATTTTTTTTTTCATTTTTATTGAAATTTCTTTTTTTCGTGTTTAGGGCGGAAAACAAAAACAAAAAAAAAAAAAAAAAAAAAAAAAAAAAAAAAATTAAAAAAAAAAAAAAAAAAAAAGGGGGGGGGGGGGGGGGGGGTTCCAAAAAAAAAAAAAAAAAATTTTAAACCAAAACCCTTGGCCCGGGAATTTCCGTTTTTTACTAAAACCCTAAGATATTTCGTTTTCCCCAACAAAATTGATTTCCATGGCGTACGGGCAAATCGGATGATCCAAACAGGGGGGCTGGTTTCTTCGTTTTACTTCGTCATCATGGCTGAAAATGGATTCTTACCGATTAAATTATTTTTGGGTTTTCGTAAACAGTGGGGGTCGCGAGCTGTTTAAAAATTTTTAAAAGATTCGTTTTGGGGCAAAAAAATTTGGGGAAGAAATCATTACTGAGCTTACTACTTAGAAAATTATAATTTGACATAACTTAAAAATAGAAAAATTTTAAAAACTGCCGGTTTTCTCTCTCTTTAATAAAAAAATCATTTCCCCGGGAAATAGCCACAGCTTCCCTGTTTCAAATGCCAACCCGTTAAAACCCCTTTTATGTCAGATTTGTATTCTGTGTTAGAAAATTTAAAATTAAAAAACCCCATCCCCAGAATTCTTCTTAGTGAATTTGATCTTTTCGAAAAAAAATTTGACAGATGTGGTGCATCAGAGGCTTTAAATAACTTCAATTGGAAGACCGGGCCAAGCTTTCTGGTAATGTTCATGAAGCGATATTTTTATAGTTGGAATAAAAATTTCCAAATTATGCGGATTGGCAGTAGGGAGGGGGGCAATATCAAAGATGTTTATAAAAATTTTGAAATTTTTTGACTTTTTTTAAAAAAGGGAAGGGCCTAATTTTTTTAAGCCCGGGATTAGATTTTGCGTCAAAAAAAAAAAACAAAAAAAATTAACAAGAAACTACTGCCAAACTTAAAAGTTTTTTGGGGAAGGGGATTTTGTGAAAACCTCCTTTAAACTTTAAAAATTTGCAAAATTTAATAAACATTTCCAAAATTTTCCATGGTTTTAAAAAATTGAAGGTAGCGTCCCAAAAGTACTGGGCAAAAGTAATAAACAAAAGCAAATGGGCTTCAGTAAATAATTTTCAAAATAATTGACTTTTAATTATTCTTTCACATACGATTTTTCGAAAGTTTTAAGGGATTTGCTGAATACTAAAAGCTTTTTACACTCCCTTTGAGCCGTAATATATCTTGTTTGGCCCCCGCGGGTGGGGCAACTATGACGCATCGGATTTGGGAAAACGCCGAACCCCTGTTAAGGGCCCGTCAGGGCCCCAGAATTTTTTGGCAAATGGATCTCGTATTATGTTTTTAAAACGATCCCTCGTTTTAAACATTTTTAGGAAGAATTGTCGATGTGGGGGAGCCCCGTCCTTCGATACCATGTCCCCTAGAGGCCCCTGCACGGGCAGGAAAAGCCCGGCCCGCCCGGGCCCCCTCGGCCCGGGGTTTGGGCGGAAATCGTCTCTTTTCATTTCGGGGCCCGGGGCAGGCCCCAAAATTGACGGGCTTGACGGGCCGAGAAAGTTTTTTTTAAATACACGAAAAAGTATAACGTATCAGTAAAGCTGTTTGGTTTTTACACTATCGTTTTGGGATTAACAACGTTAATGTATTGCAATGTTATTTTTCCCGATAATGTTTACTGGGTGACTTCGTGTACAAAGGGGGTACAAATACCGTCCATAAGTTTGAAGCAAGATAAACTCCTTTAAAAAAATTTCAAATGTTTAGGCATTTTTGTGGAAACGTTTAACCTTTATAAAAATTTTTCTATGCAAATATAAAAAATTTTTTGCACATTTAAACCGTAAATTCCCCAAAAATTTAGGTACAAATTTTTACCCGAATCCCTTTATTGCTCTTTTTCCCAAAAACGACTATTGTTTTTTCGGGGGGTGGGGTAGGACACCTGCAGTAATTACTTTCGGTCAAACGGTTTAGTCCTACTTCGGTTTAACGTTTAGGGGGTGTGGGGTTTAAAAATATTAATGCTTAGTGTCTTATCGCTTTCCTGTACGGAATTTTTTTTTTGAATTTATTTCGCAATTATAACAATTTGGTAAAGTACTGAGCGTAAAAATGCCAAAACGCAGACAGTTGACTGCAGAACAACGATGTACTATTTGTACTCTTCGCGACGAAGGATATACCGAAAGAGAAATTTCTCTACGGTTAGGGATTTCACCGAAAGGTGTGCATTACACATTGGCCCGGAGAAGAGAGACAGGGCAAAATCTTGATAGAAGATGAAGTGGGCGGCCACGGACTTCTGGAGCTGAAGATAGATTTATAGTAACGACTTCGAAACGAGATCGACGTCTAACGGCACCGGATATCGCATTGCGTGTTAATACACAACGACGAACAAATGTTTCTGTTACCACCGTTAAGAGGCGATTATTGGCAGCAGGTTTAAGGGGATGCATCGGCCCCAAAAAACCGTTTTTAAAACGTATGCATAAACAGAAACGATTAACTTGGGCAAGAGAGCATGCAAACTGGTCACTGGATGATTGGAACGCAGTTTTATGGACCGACGAATCCAAATTTGAGTTATTTGGTACGTAAGGGAGAGTTTTTGTTCGTCGACGACCAGGGGAGAGAGCTAGTGAGGTCTGCTCAGTGCCGTCCGTCAAACACGGAGGTGGTAGTGTTATAGTTTGGGGTTGTTTTGCTGGAACAACTATGGGTGATTTAGTGAAAATTAGTGGTACAATGTGGAAAGAAGAGTATTTTGATATTTTGCAAAATCATGCTATTCCGTGTGGAAGCCGTCTTGTTGGTGAGCTGTTTGCGTTCCAGCAAGATAATGACCCCAAACATACGGCTCGAATCTGTAAAAAACTTTTTAGAGGAGAAAGCAGCAAGAAATGAACTAAAATTAATGGTTTGGCCTCCTCAAAGTCCGGATTGATTCCCCATTGAGCTCTTATGGGATGAACTTGATCGAAGGGCTAGACAGCGACAACCTTAGAACACCCAACAGCTATGGGAATATTTACAGAACGCATGGCAAAAAATTGACGCGGACTGTCTTGAAAAATTTACTGTTATTTGACGATAGTCACTTATGTTGTATAAATTCATTAACAATCACAATAAAATTTGACTGTATCTGTGACTTTTTATAAAATCCGTTGCTGCTTCCAAACTTTTGGACGGTAGTGTATATATATAATGAAATTGAGACAATATAATTTACTAATAACAAATATATACTCTACATAATGTAGTAATTAAAAAAATGTTTAGAAATAAACGGTGCAGATATAATGACAGGTTAAAATAATTTAGACGGGCCAAACGTGCGTAAATTTCCTAACGGGCGGGCCTTGTGCTGAGATAATGAACACAACGGGCGGGCCGGGCGGGTACACTCTATACTGTAACGGGCCACGGGCGGGCCGGGCCATGAAAAATAGGCCCGTGCAGTGCTCTACCATGTAGTTCACGCTTCCCCTTCTGGTCGAAGACGGAATGTTATATAAAATTTCCTTATAACGCATTTCATTTGAATTACATTCATAAAAGTAAACAAACAAAATTGTATTGTTCTTCAAAGCGCAGAATACGATAAAACAACAAGAATGTTGAAAACGTCGGTCTTTTACCACTTTTCTGGAGTCCAAAAATGAACATTCTTACGGTTATACCCAAATAATACTATCCAAAAATTCATCATCTTCTTATGTTCGAATTAAAAACCACTCATAGAATTCCCTTCGACGTTCACTGTCTGTAAATCTTATATTTTGCATAGTACTAGGTTTAAAAGGCTGCCACTTATGTTTTACCAAAATTCTGTGAATTGTTTTGGACGATGTTCTAAGCACCGGTTCTGCATCATGGACCAAATTAGTCGGGTATGCAGTAAAATAACTCAATGCCGTAGTTTCGGTATCCTCGTCATCACCAAAAGAACCAACATAATCAAAAAAATGTTTTTTTTTGAATAAGTTGCTTCATTTATTACTGTGGGTATCATTCAGCAAAATTACCAAAATGTAGTCCGATTTAAAAAAAAATTCAATCATAATCTCTATTATTAATGGAGATGCAACAAAAACAATAGTAATACATGCTTAAAAGACACACGGATAGTAGGCTGAAATCCAGTTGTGAATCCGATAGAGCATTTCGTTGCCTTAGTGAGAAAAACGCGAACTCCATTAAAAGGAAATTTACAGGAGACCAAAAAAAACTCTTTGGTGTTACTATGGTCACAATGTAAACTCTTGTTCCTCTTTTGGAGACTATCGCAGAATAATTTTAACGATTTTTAGGGAAAAATAATTCTGAAAACCTTTTTTCAGTTATTAATTATTAGATGGCAGTTAAATCTCATTTTGGATAAAAAATGGAGTTACGTGGTTTTCTTGTTAAGGCAACGATTTATGGCTGGATAGCTAAGAAACCATCAACCTCCGCTTGTCTCCTTGGATGATGACTAAAGCTGGCCACGAGCGGTACCGCGCAGTAGCGTAGAGTCGACCAGGCCTCGCGTTCCGCTAGAGTTATTCTGCTAATAGAGATGTTTGCTGCCGCAAATAATTTCGCTCATCTTTTAAATAAAAATTAAATAACACGTGCTCAAACACTTACCATTTTAAGAGTCCTCCGTGAAATCACAAAGTGAATAATGTCTGTTAAATATCTGCAACATTAGATATGTTTCCACAGTTGTTTCGGAAAACTGTGTGCGGCGTGAGGAAAAAGTGCGTTTATATGCAGAAAACGAACGTTCTACATCTAGTGACGTAATATTTGCGTAAGTAAAATAATCTTTCAAATAACTTAACGATTCTGTTGACGCACCTTCACAAATGTGTCTTAATGTGCCAAAATCAGAATTTTTCTCAAAAACACTTTCAAATTTTTCTAGAACAGAAACATTTTTTGCGTCTTCAATCGCGCATAGCTGTGCGTGAACATGTTGCCCATATTTGTAGAGATTCTCCTCACGGCACCGCAGGATTTTGTAATTTTTCTATTGCATCTGCTAGCCCGATAATTGCGTGAATGTTTTTAAATCCTTTAACCTGACTATCTTGAAATTTCGATTGCTTTTCTGGATACCGCAGCATCCTTGTATCGAATTGTAAAACCACGTTCTAAAATTGTCAAAATATTTTATGATAATAAAACGCGGGTCCTGCAACCATGTTCCCCCAACGAGTTAGAATAGGTCTGGTGGCTCTGGTATACGGCGGGGGCACAGTCTGTGAATTCGCGAATGACGTTTCGGGTGATTTGGACAATACCTGCTTTGGTATGCGCTTATTAAAGCGTCCTACCTCAGGCTAACATTTTCTAATACTATCCGCCACAAATTGAGAGCATGAATTTACACGTATGTGTAACAAATTAGCAGAATGCTTTTTGAAGAGACGGCATACAGAAAGCATGTATTGCAGCACCATCACTCACTAACATCAAGAGTTGGTTTGTTGAAAGTTCAAACTTTTCCAATGTATTTTAACACTAACTTTGAAATTACTTTTCGGCAGTCCACTGTTGTATTCGTTTGGAACTAATAGAATTGCGGTGCCGATTGATGGGTTCCATTTGCCTGCCTTACGTAAGAACAGAATGTTTCTTTCCGATCTGTTGTTTCGTCGACACATAACCCACAATTTTTGATCTTTCAACTCCGATTTTATGTTGTGTTCAATATGTTTCGCGCGCAGATGGCACAATGCTTTTCGTAACGATTTTGACTTGGTATAATTGCACTCCGAATGTTTATTCCAACAAAGCAGATACATGGTTCCTTGTCCTATAAATTAAAACGGATATTCAATGCGATAAACGTAACGCATGGAATTAAAATATAAATTTTTCATTGTCTCGTGGCGCATTTCTTTTGTGGGGGGGGAGACATGCTTTCACTTATTTACGTATCGTAGACAATGTTGTCTGGACCAACACATTAACGGATTTTACAGATTACCCATTTAAATTTTAGCACCTTCATATATTAAAGTCTGGAATTTCTTCTGCAATAAATTTTCGAAGTTTGTCCGACCGGCGGCCGTTTTGCTGACGAAATATAATTTTCTAGGACAGATAACAATATGCGCAAATGACCGGCACGAAAATGTCCGTACTGCTCCGCATACGAAGTAAGACTGACCGTCCCCTCTCGTCGCGAAACTGATGCTAAAGCCATGCGCGGTACCCGCTCGTGGCCAGCGTTAATGAATTACAGATGACCATTATGTCTTTACCTGACCTTGTCGCCAGGTGACTTCTCAGAAGATGCTTTTAAAATTTTTGTGATGCAACATATGTAACAAGTTAATATCCTTCACCGTAATGTTAACATTATACTCTGCGCACCTATTGCAACTACATTTACGCCGGTGTCTCTGATACATCGCGCACGTAGTTAAGGTTAAACTATTTAATTTTTTAAATAACTTTGTTATTATCATGACAGTAAAACGTTATAAAAGTTTATAATATTCTCAGTGGGCACTAGTTGTAATTTGCCAACAAAATATCCAAGTTAGAGTTAGCATCCTTATAAAAAAAAAGACGATCCCCTAGCGAAAATATTATTTTGGTAATAAATTAAGAATTAAATGAATGTTCACGTATTTACGGCAGTCTCACTATTTACGTAGGTATGGAATGATACAGTTGAAATGCATAAAAACCACTCACTAAACTGTTCAAATTGGTAGTACATAAAACCGGTGTTCAAAACTGTCTCTATTTTTCCAGACCGTATCGTGACAGGAAAAACATTGGAGTACACCTGCCATATTAAGCCGCTTTCTCGTCTCAATTTGTTGTTGTACACTGGGCTTATTTGATCGATCTGTAAGACCGTAGAACTTTATCGGTTTCATCAAGGCCTGCGTAATTGGGACCCTCTTCAACTTCGGTTTTGTATTATTTCGAAACTGTCCTTGGCCGCTCTTCCTTTCGTACACGCCCGGTATGGGCCAAGGGTCTGCGTATGTCCCATTGGAAGTAAGTGCACAAGATTTGTTTCTTTTAATATTAATTTGCTTTTGTTGTAACTGTTTTCTTTTTTATTTCAAGATTTTCGAAAACAATTTTACTATTTATACTATTTGTTAAAGACAAAGAAAAAGTATATTAAAAGTATTAGCGCTTTTGCGCAAATGTGAATCGAACTTTTGTCAATTTTTTATAGATCTCAGTTCACTAAAACCCTTACCACAGTACTTACTCGCACTGGACGTAAGTTTCAGTTTAACTGCTGATGAATGATAGCTTGTCTAATCGACACGTGCGTCCAATCGATTCAGCGCGAGACACATTTGTGGTAAGGGTTTTAGTGAACTGGCTTTCAGAACCACCCCCATTTTTCTTATATTGCCAAATAATTAGGAACCACCTAAGGTACCTTGTTCATTTTAAACGACATTTGGTACTTATTGGTTTTATTAGTGGTTACATATAACTGTATGAATTACTGTTACTTTACAGGTTTGTTTTGGTGGTTTACCCGGCCCTTACCATTCATTTTTTGCCATCTTCATCTACGACGAAATTAAAAAGCGTTTTTTCTAAATCCTACGGGTCGGCAACCCCTGAGGCGCTGGCTCCGACACCAGGAGATCCTTACTATTCGCGCGGGCTACCCCCGTGTCTGCTGCCCCTTCCGGCGTTCTGCTGGTCCGTTATTCTTATGGCGCACGGGACGAGGGGCGCGTGCTCCCCCCACATCACCTCTAGCTTTTACTGTGGGGAGGCTTTCGTTCCAAATGTGTCTTTGTGCACTGGCTTGCCCCCCTTACCAAAATTAAGAAACAAAAAAAACAAGTAAATAAATAAGACCACACGGGACCCCTGGCCGCTTTCCTCCAACACAGTGTCCTCACTGCAATAATGTTGTTATATATATAATATCTATCTTAAAAAAACTAAACTCCCATATGTATTATATTTCTAATCTCTCTCATGCTTGGTTCTTACGCGAAGGCACAATAAGGATTTTAAGTAAGGAAAAAAGAAATTTAAAATTTAATTAACATAATATAATATTCAACTTGTAATTTAAGAGGAATTGATAAGAAAAAAAAAAAGAATGATGTCGTTCCCTATCAGAACGTTGTACAAAGTCTGTTGCTACTTAGAAAATTTTTGCTGCTTTTGGGGGGAGGGGAAAGTTTTATCGTTAAGTAATATTGTGTGAAGATGAATGATTGTTGATTAAAGATTAAATATTATAAATATAAATGGTAATGTCCTCTTACATAAATGATATCCAGGGTCCACTCATTACTCTTCCGTACGCACACATTATCTCATACTCCTTTCATTAGTGTTACAAACACTATCAATCCAGTTTTTAACATTTCAGTTGAAGTTGTCAATCGCACAACGACCATAACTGGAATATTAAAACAAAAGAGAAACAATAATAAAAAGGTCAATTAAATCATCACGTCACACCTGGTATATATATATATATATATATATATATAAATAAATAAGAACCTGTTACAAAGAACTAATTGGTTATATCGGTTCCCTGACTCTGAATCTCCATTTTTTTTTTTGAAATGATAATAAAATACTTAAAATAGGAAAATAAAGCAACATACTGTCCGAGGTATCCGTAGACACGCATTAGTTGTTTGTCTAACTTCCAGTTTTGAAAACCAGTTTGCCTTAGTGCTGTCATCTGTTCAGCCCGTGGGTGCCGCCGGTGGGGGATCACGTCTTTTATTAACGACAAAAATATGCCGAGTTAATCTATTACGCTTGATGCGCGTTAGGCTACAATTCAAAACGTTCGCGCCCCCCACATTGTTGATTCAATATGAAATAACGCGTTAGTAGTATTAGGCTTTCAACACTTAGGTTAGCTAGAGTTGTAACTGTGTTGTTATATACATCGTGTTTAACGTGTAAAAAAAAAGAATAGGTCGTGCTCAATAATAACATGACTCCTAAAAATGAAAGAAAAAGAAAATAAAAATTAAAACTAATCACACGAATTATAAACGTTTGACATTTTATTATACATTACTTTGTATCATAGTTTTATTATATATTATATAAATTATATTTATTTATATTAAAATTAAATAAATGGTATAAAACAACTGCGAGTGGTTACGATGTTTGCACATGCCCGTCTTTTCGGTTTTATAGTTTGTGTCGCAGTGGATCTGCTTCGTAGAGCCTCCCTTTGATTCGCCCCATTTTTCCCCGCCCCTATTTTTCATAACGTACTCTTTCGCGTCCTGGTCTGAGACCAATTGACTAAGGTTATTGTATATGTAAATAATTTTTTAAGTATCACTTAATTCTTATTTTTTTGCTTTATTTCCTTGTCACATTCAGTTTTTTAGTAATGTACGAAGTTGTAAAAATTTGGGTTTTATAAAATGGAATCATAGAATTACAGTTTAACTTCTACATCTTTTATTTTCTCCTGTAGATCTTTTCCGATTTTTCAGCTTACGTTATACATCACCAAAGAGGATTCTTTAGTTGGAATTTAGTTTTTTGTTTAACGAATCCGTTTTTTGAAACCGCTGCAAAACTTCAAATTATCTGTATTTTTGTCCCGGAAAGTTCGCCGCGTACACAAAACTTATAAAGTCCTGCACGGATACTTTTCCTACAGTGCATCCGCATTTTTACTGTCCCGTATCCGATCAGTATCCTCGCCTTCTATGATCCGTATCGTATCCGCATTTTATATTTTTAATGCATGTAATTATAATACATACTACTTACGGCCAGAAATACTGTAGTAAATCCATATATCCCACCCAATCACGTTAGCGCTTCTTGTGTACAACATTAACACATCATTTGAAAGCGAATGGTAATATACAGTATGACATAAATTTCTTACACAGAGGTAGAGCGGGCCAAGACGCCACGCCCAGGTTCGCAAGCAGGCGGCGGCGCATATATTTAATGTAACATATTAATTTAAATATGTAATTAATTAGGACGAGGACCAAACACTAGTCTATTACGTCGTGAGACGCGCAAATATACGCCTGCAGTTTGGGTGTTCGTTGATAAATAGGCGTTTGTTCACAGTGGGCCACTACAAAAAAAAAGTTCTTCTCGACGGCTACGAACTACAGCGCGCTTATTCATTTTACGGAATGCGCGCTCTATTCATCAACAAATGACGAGTCCTGCAGATGTTACGTTGTCACCACTTCGTGGCATACTAGAAACAAGCGTCGGTGTGCTCGCTTAGTGATTATGTCTAACGTAACTATTAAAATAAACGAGCCATTCCTACGAAAGTTAATAAATTTTCTTAGTGAATTTGTGGATTTAACTACAATTGGGAGTACAGTTTTCTGTAAAGTTTTTGTAAAAAGAAACTACTGGTGTTGTATCAAACGTGATTGTTAAGACATATAAATAGCGCACACCACAGAAATAAAAGAAATGGTGTCCACAACAACGTCAATTTCAATTAGAATTGCTTTTAACGTTTATGTGAGTGGTCGACCATCTCGTATACTGATAAAAAGCATTTCGAAAATTCTGGGTCCATACAAATCCCGAGTGGATACTACCATCTCGGACAGCGTTACGGAGAGATATTCCACGAGATACGTGAGGACATTGAAAATCGAATTAAAGTCGAATAAAAGATAAACAGCTGTGGCTTATGTCTTGATGACTACAGAATTGCAAAAAAAAATTCTATTTGAATATAATAGTGCGCGTTTAGATCCTAGTTAAACCAAATTTTGCAATTCTAACTAGCCACAGAAGTTAAAACAGTGTACTAGTAAACAATTACGGCCGTAGTTTCTCGAAACGTTACAAATTTCAAGTGCCAACCAGTCCAACTGTTGTGGTTCATGAGCGATGTTGCAGCAAACAATGTGTAGTGTAGGCCGTTCCTTAAAGAAAGTGTGAAGGACTTTTACTAATGTTCCGTTGTAAAGTCTAGGCTTTACATCTTGTTGGCACAAACTATTCGAGAGTGTTTTACCGGATGTGGATGCATTAATAGCAAACACAAAAAAGTGTTTCTCAAAAGTCCTAAGAGGACTAGGGCCATTCCGACAGTTATGGGCCCCCCCCCCCCCCCCCCCCCCCTGGTATTCGCGAACCACCACAGCCCATTCTTAACGCGTTGGGGGACGTGGTTAAAAGCCGCTTTTTATTAGAATGAACATTTTCAAGAGTCAAATCCGTTATTTTTGCAATTGTCGTCCCTGCCGAGCTAGAGCTTTAGATTGAGCCAGAAGTGGATTTCGCGATATTCTGTTGAAAACATCTAAAGAATATTAGCACAACAATTACAAAGGGGTTATAGAACGCGATAGCAAAGTTGCAAAATTCTGGATTTTCGTTGTTAAAAAAGGATCAGTGCAAGTCGTGGACGGAATGTTAGACATTGTGTACACAGTATAAACGTATGCAACAGTGGACGAGTTTTAGCTAAGTTCGATAGTGTTTTTAACAAAGAATCCGGACTACACAGATAGGACAATGTGCGATGGGCTATCTGCAGATTCCTTTGACGAAGTCTAAAGATTATTTTAATGACGCCTGTCTTACTTGGAAAAAAAAAAGAAAATAGACGTGGAACGGTCGTTTTTCGAAATATAAGAACTTTTTTCGTCTCGGGCGACATTCTTCACCGAGGCAAATGTGAAACTTATCTGATGGTGCAACTTTTTTAAACAAGCCTATCCGCATTTTTTTTTATTAAGAAGGATAGAATTTATTTATTATATCTTATTTAGCAGTTGACATTATTAAGTCCAACAGAATAAAAAATCGTTCAGTTTCTCAGTTATTTCCTTTATTACATCCCATTTACAACGCATAACCGTTTTTTCCATCAAATAAAAACAGATGAAAATAAAAACACCTCAGCGGGTACATATATATAGATATATATATATATATATATATATATATATATATATAGACATATAAACAGTCATTGATGAGCCCGTTTGAATGTATAATTCGGTCGCTGGGGAGCCAAATTACGTTTGTTGAGTCCCGGGGTCTGGCTCAACACGTATCGAGGCGTTCTTCAGCTTAAATGGCCTGGAAAGCGTCAGTATAAGCCTAAAAATACAAATTTTGCGGGGGGCTCCTTAGCGGTACTATCCCTATCATTAAATAGACAAAATAGTTCCGGGAAGGAGCCATGTAGGGGGCGCCCTATTAAATTTTATATACGGTATATACAAATCGATCAACATGACGTTATTGAAGCCGAAATTTGGCAACAACTGCGATTGGGGGGTTTACCATAACATACATTGATATATACTGTATTTTGGGTAGCGGATTTATATATCGTGGTAGACTTTCTACTCTATAAGTTCATTAACCTGATGTTATTTTCTCGATATTTTTACTATCTGTATTAATCTAACTATTCGTTTCTTACCTCCTAATAAAATTTAATAATACGTTTTCTGGTAAATTCAGCAATGATTGTTTCATATATACGACCTGGTCACATAATTGAAAATACTTGTTACGGCCGAAATAGTTGATTTCTATTACCCTGGTAAGTGGATCCAGATACTGTAAACTGTTTATTTTTTGTCAGTTTCTTTGACCGTACAAATTTCAAACAATTTAACTTCCTCAGTGATTTTATATGTGATAGTTGTGTGTTATATTCAAAGTTATACTTTTTCCACTGCAAGGTTCTATAAGATTTGCATAATTCTTGTGTTTATTTCAATTTAGATAACCTACACACCAACATATTTTTTTTCCATAAGCTCTTAGTTTTATACATGTCATCGCTCTATATCGAATATAAGTGGGAACGGTATAAACTCAATAAAACAACATGATTACCAAAATTACATGTGGAGGAATGAATATTTTTTTGAAAAAAAAAAAAAAAAACGAGTGACGATGTGTTGACAAAATTATTATTGACGGTACCAATGTGTAATGTAATGTGAAAGTGGATGGAGTTTGATATCTGAAAGAATTAAATTCTGTTTCTGGTGATTTAAATTGTATGGTGAGAATGAAAAGGGCAGATGATGGCTGGTCAACAAGAAGGAGGAAAAGAAAATAGTAACTGTACTAAAATTAATGGAATATTACCTCTGAACAACCTAGAGATAAACACCTATTTCCATCATAAAGAAAATCTATACGATTACTCGACAAACATCAATTACAGAAGAGCATATAGTCACAGTTTACTAAAAAAAAAAGGCAAGTGTGGACTGAAGATTAAGAGAGGACCAGAGACCATTTCCCGATCACTACATGCTCATGGCAAACATTAAAAAAGCGTAAGATAAAGAGAAATCTAAAACAGCGAGTGACGTGCTGAACATATAGATTGGGGAAGGAGAAAAGAGTATATAGATTCATAGAAGTACCGAGACCAACGTAGAAATGCTAGAAAAGGAATATATAAGTAATAGAGAATCTGCTGAAGCTGCCAGAGAACTGTGAGTTCCTAAAACAAATTCTATAAAGCAACAAACATTATATTAAGAAGTTTAACAAACAAACAAAAATAAACAAATAAGATGGGAAGCAATACTTTGAGTGACAGAATAATATCAAAATATGAAAGGAATATTAGAGGAAGAAAAAACGATTGAAAATATGGTTAGAAAAACCCTCAAGGAAGCATTTGATACGAAAGTATAGAAAGGATATTAGAAAATGGCCTAAAAACACTGGAAAAGCGTAAACAATCCGGATATGTATGCAAGTGTAGGATAGAGAAAAATTTTACGAATGCTGCGGCAAACGCATGATGAAACAATGCAGAGCGGGAAAACAATGCCACAAAAATAACTACACTGCAAAAAAACAACCAGGTATGGGATGTTGTCAGAAGTAAGGATAACTACATGAAAGAGGGGAAAGTAAGAAGGCGGTGAACTTGCAAAATGTGACAATATCAAGCTATAATAAGTGACAGCAGAAAGTTATTTGCAGCATATAAATTAACATGGAAAGGGAGCCATTGCCAGGGTTAGACGGAGTCGAAGCGGCGCGCTAAAAGAGGGTTTAGAATAGTGTGGACGACACATTTGAAACTTAGGAAATGCAGACCTTACTGAGCATATTTTGCCTTTATATCAATTTGTGTCAATGTGTCTGAATGTGCCTGTTCAGATGATATCATGATTATGCAGGACGTCAAAATGTTATACATATGATAAGGTACCACATGAAATTGAGAGTTAATACCCGAAAGATAAACGTAACGTTAACCACTGAAAAAAGGAAAATTCAAAGAATAGTTTGGGGATACTGTTGAAAACTTATCATGCGATGGAATGGAACGGTTGATAAGCACATAAATTTCCGCGACAACTAAAATGATAACTTTTTGATACTATTTGTAGGGCAATACTAACTTATAGTAGCCACAGGGATACAATAAACCCATGAAGAGTAAACTAGAATCTTTGGAAATAACTCTTTGGAATGTACAAGAAAAGACAAAACGAAATCGGATGTAGAAGGACTAAGATATAATATTTAAAGCATTAGCTAAATTGTTATGACGTATAACTTAATTTAGGTAATAAAAAATTAGAAATTATGTAGAAGGGAGGGTGGACCATACCATGTTACATCAAACATATACCATATATTGAGGTGATAAAAAATGAAATTGTGTCCGCTTGCGCTTTTTGTATAGGTTTGTAACGTCTTTCCTCCTGTCGAAAGGCGTGAAAAAAATTTTCGCTTTTATGATGCATTTTTTAATATTTATTTTCTGTGTCTTTTCCCTAAAAAATATGGACTACAAATGTACATTAGTCAATTGCTCGACTGACTTGTTTGGTGTAGAATGGAATATCAAAGTGGTTAGCGATGAATCAATATATTCTATAATCATTAATTATAGATTGGTGGGATCATCTCCTTACAAATAGACCAAACAGAAAAAAAATTGGGAGGCCAATAAAACAAAAACAGGAAAAATCCAGAAAAACATGAAGAATGTTACAACTATTACAGACTATTTATTTCGATCGAGAGTAACGTGACGGGACTAAATTGCACACGAATAGCGATAGGAAACGGAATGTGTGCTGAAGGTACTATCATTCGTTTTGCACTGGTCAAAATTGTTTAACACCTGATACATTACAGGAATAACAGCAGCCAAGAAAATAACAGCTATTAGACATTTTCCAAACGCAAGGTAGTCTGTTCGTAGGTACTGTATCACAATTACTGCGCAAATTATTCAAAGGCATTATGTGAAAATGTACGGCGCGAAATTGGGAAAAATCGACTTCATAAATTACAACTATCAATCTGGCTTTGTTTCAACCGCATACATTTCCCATGTCCTTTCTTCAAATGATTTCTATTGAAATTTTTTAAAGTAACTCGCCGGTTTTTCCTCTTTTTAAGGTAACAAACTGTAACAGTAATATTCACTATCTTAGTTGTCATTCCGTATAGAAACAAGCATTGGCCTTGCTTGCTTTTCTGGTTTTCCTGTAGTTTCTTTCTGGTTTTCCTATTTCACCTTTCTATATCACCTAACAACAATGATACATAAGAAATATTCTAATAAAAACGCATTGCAAGTAAATCACATTTACAGCGCAAGTCAGTTGTCGCATTCCACTTGCGGTACGACTGCATAAGATGATCGTAGCTTTTAAAAAAAAAGAAAAAAGAAACACAGATTGGAGGTTTTGGCAACGTTGGCGGGGCTCCATACCTTACCTAAGATATAATAAACGCAACAAATATACAGTTCGGTTCCAAATATACCGTTGTTTATAATCTGGGTTCCATAAGGACAGATGTTCAGACCTAACTTTTTAATTTATAGGAATTTTTTACCCCTCTTTTTGGTGTCGCTGGCTTATATCAAATAGAATTAAAGAAGTCTGAGGTATACTCTTCTATCTCTCGTTTAAGGCCGGGATCAAATCAGCGACCCGACAATATACGGGCTCATTAACGTACTGTTTACAGTATATATATATATATATATATTATATAAATATATATATAATATATATATATATATAAACGATGAATAGAAGAGTATACCTCAGCTCCTTCTTTAATTCTATTTGATATAAGCCCAGCGCACACAAAAGAGGGGTAAAATTCTATAAATTAAAAAGTGTCGGTAGAACATGTCCTGATGGAACCCAGATATAACAACGTATGTATTTGAACCCGACTGTATATTTTTTATATCTTAGGTACTTATGGAGCCCGCCCGTTGCCAAACCTCCATCTGTGTTTTCTTTTTTTCTTTTGAGCTACGAGCTATCTTATGGCAGCGTCCGCAAGTGAATGCGCAACTGACTTTGCGCTGTAAATGTGATTTACTTGCAATGCGTTTTTAAAATTATTGAATATTTATATGTATCCTTGTTGTTATGTTATAATAGAAAGGTGAAATAAGGAAAACCAGACGAAATACATATTGGCCTTGCTCCTTATGGAATGAACTAAGATAGTGATTACTGTTTACAGTTTGATGACCTAAAAAAGAGGAAAAAGCGGAGTACTTTAAAAATTTCAATTCGAAATCATTTTGAAGGAAGGACAGGGAAATTTATGGGTTGAAACAAGCCAGATTTGATAGTTGTTAGTAATTTATGAAGTTGATTTTTCCCAAATTTCCCGCCGTACATTTTCACATAATCCTTTGAATATTTTTGCGCCAGCTAATGTGATACAGTATTGTATTAACAGACTACCTTGCTTTTTGGAAAATATCTAATAGCTGTTATTTTTCTTGCTGCTGTTTTCCTTGAATTTATCATGTGGTTAAAAAACATATTTGCAACAGTGCAAAACGATATGTAGTCCCTCAGCCACATTGTTTCCTCTCGCTATGTCGGGGTGTCGCACATTTAGTCTCCGTCACGGTTACTCCTCGATTCCGAATAGTCTTGTAATAGTTGCAACAACACTCTCCTTCATATTTTTTTTTCTGTTCGTCTATTTGTAGAGATGATCCACCATCTATAATTAAGATTAAAGACTATATTGGCATTCATAATCGCCTAACCACTTTGATATTCCATTCTTACACAAACAGTCAATACGAGCAATTGACTAAATGTTACGTTTGTAGTCCATATTTTTTAGGAAAAAGACACAGAAAATAAATAATAAAAATTAAAAACTGCATTCCTTCAAAAGCCTGAAATTTTTTTCACGCCTTTCTCATCAGAGAAGACTTACATAACCTATACAAAAGGAGCAAGCGACATATTTCATTTATCCACCTCAATATATGGTATATGTTTGATGTATGGTATGTATTAAAGAGTTATACGTCATAACAATTTTAGCTTAACGTTAAATTTATAATCTAGTCCTTCTACATACATCCGTATTTCGTTTGTCTTTTCTTGTAATTCCTAAAGTTATTTCTCAAAGATTCTAAGTTTACTCTTCATGGTTTTTATTGGTATCCCTGTGCTACTATAAGTTGTAAGTGCCCTACAAATATTTTTCAAACAGTATCAATTTTAGTTTGTCGCGACATTTTTATTTGCTTATCAATGTTCTATTCCATCGCATAGTTTTCACAGTATCCCAACTATTTTTTGAATTTTCTTTTTCAGTGGTTTACGTTACTTTATCTTTCGGGTATTAACTCTCATTTCATGTGGTAATCCTTATCCATATGTATTAAAATTTTTGACTTCCTGTCATAATCATGATATCATCTGAACAGGCACATTCAGACACCTTGACCACAAATTGATAAGGCAAAATATACTCAGTAGGTCTTTTGCATTTTCTTCCTAAATTTTAAAAAAAATGTGTCGTCATGATTCTAAGCCCTTTTTAGGACCCGCTCGGACTCTCGTCTAACCCTTAGGCATTGGCTCCCTTTCCATGTTAATTTGATGCTGCAAATAACTTTCTGCTGTCACTCTATATAAGCTTGTATTTTTTCCATTTTGCTAATTTCACCGCCTTCTCTACTTCCCCCTCTTTCATGTTGTTACCTTACTTCCTGCAACCTCCCATACTTCTGGTCTGGTTTTTTGCAGTGTAGTTATCTTGTGTTTGCATTGTTTTCCGCTCTGCATTGTTTCACATCATGCGTTTGCGAATCATTCGTAAGGTAATTTATCTTATCCTACTCTTCGTTACATATTCCGCTTGTTTCCGCTTGTCCCAGTGTTTTTAGGCCATTTTTCTACTATCCTTTCTTACTTTCTTTCAACTTGCTTCTTAGATTTTTCTAGAACCATATTTTTTCAATTTCTTTTTTTATTCCTTCTATATTTCCTTTTCATATTTTTGATATTATCCTTTTTCACTCCATTATTGCTTCCATGTTATTTTGTTTATTTTTTGTTTGTTTTGTTACACTTCTTTAACTATATGTTTTTGCTTTTATAAATTTGTTTTTTAGGACTCGCATGTTTCTCTGGCAGTTTTCAGAAGATTCTCTCTTATTTATTTTCCTTTTCTAGCATTTCTGCGTTGGTTTCCGGTACTTTATTAGTCCTATATAATCTTTTCTCCTTCCAATCTCTATGTTCTTATCGTTTTCAGAACTAATGTCACTTGTCACTCGCTCTTTTTAGATTCCTCTTTATCTTTAACGCTTTTTAATTTTTGCCATGAGCAATGTAATGATCGTGGGAAATGTCTCTGGTCCTCTCTTATCTTCACGTCACAGCACTTGCCTTTTTTTTTATTAAACTGTGACTTGCTATGCTTCTTCTGTAATTGGGATGTTTGTCGAGTAAATCGATAGATTTCTTTAGATGGAAATAGGTGTTTAATCAGTAGGTTTTTCATTTATATTCATTTATCTTTTCCTCCTCCTGTTGACCAAATACATTCATCTGCCTTTTCATTTCTCACCTTACAATTCAAATCACCAACATGAATATTAATTCTCTCAATATCAAACTATCCATCCACTTTCCACATTACATACCCATTTGGTACCGCCAGATATTTTGTTTCGAACACATCAGTACACTCGTTTTACAAAAATAATTCTTCCTTCCACATGTAATTCTTTAGTTATCTTTGTTTATTTGTTTTCGAACCGGTTCACCTATTTATTTCGATATAGAGAGTTATAAAACTAAGAAACTTATTGAAAAAATCTTTTAGGGAATGTGTAGGTTAACTAAATTGAAATAACATAAGAATTATGCATCTTATAGAACCTTGAAGAAGAAAAGGTATAACTTTCATATAACACCGACAAGTCTAATCAAACATAAATCACTGAAGAAATAAATAGTTGAAATCTGTACGGTCAAAGAAACTGACAAAATAAGCAGTTTTACATTATCTGATTCCACTTACCAGGGTAATAGAAATCAACTATTTCGGCTAACAAGTATTTTATTTATGATTACAGCGTCTATATGAAACAATCATTTGCTGAATGGTTGTACCAGAAAACTGTATTATAATTTTATTGTAGGTAAGCTAACCGAATAGTTGACGTACAGATACTAAAATATCGGAGAACAATAACATTCATGTTAATGATACTTATAGAGTAAAAGTCCACCGCGATATATAAATCCGCTGACCACATACAGTTATATATCATGGTATGTTATGGAACCCAACGCTAGTTGGTTGCCAAATTCCGGGCTCACAACGTCATGTTGATCTATTTGTATATACCGTATATAAAATTTTATCAGGGCTCCCCCTACATGGTCCCTTCCGGAACCATTTTGTCTATTTAATTATAGGATAGTACGCTATGGAGCCCCCCCTGCGCGAAATTTATATTTTTAAAGGGTCACTGACTATTTCCAGCCATTTAAGCTGGGAATACACCTCGATACGTTTTGAGCCCGACCCCGGGCTCAACAACGTATTTTGGCTCCACAGCGACTCCGAATTATACTTCACCGGGGCTCATCAATGACTGTTTATATGTCTATATCTATATATAGATATATATATAGATATATATCCGCTCTAATTACTAAACATTATTATTGCGTCAGCTTTTATTTTTTTACTCTTGGTGTAATTAATTTTCGAAATATCAACATATCTCTGTGACTCAACATATACGCTATTTCACAATAAGCCGCCGTTGCGCCTGAATTCCGATTCTGTTGGATGGCGCATTTTGGCCTGCGGCCGCTCTACCATAGGTGTGGCTAGGGTAGTTGCCTAGTTTTTTTTTTTTTCTCCCGGTACAAATCGCGAATACGAACTTTATCTGCAGTCGCATAAACCGTATAATCCGATCCGTATCCCCTGCACAATATAACAGTTCGCCCTGCAAAAATTTAGTGGGATACCTGCGAATTAGACTTTTGTGAATGGTCAATGGAGATTTTTCAAATTGACTTTTTTTTCTTGTTTTGAGGTCCGGTTAGGGGCATGGTTTAAAATTAATTAACTTACAGCTGTCTATAGATATAATTGTTTAAATGTTATCATAGAATAATTATATTGCAATGACTTGTTTCTATCATGTAGAACAGAACAAATAAATATTGAGAGTAGTTCCAACTTCAAAAGTTATTATATCGAGATTGATTTTAGACCGCTAACCTGCTAGTAATTTTGTTTCAGAATTTTGCGAAAAATTCGAAGAAAGGACGTAAACCAGATTGAGCGTTTTTTATTTCTATTAGTTCTAATGCAGTTATGTTCAGTTGATTATACACATCTAGTTTACAGATTATACAATGTGTCCAAAAAAGTAGGCAACAAATGGGAAAACTTTTTTATTATTGATTTCTCAAAAAAATTTATGCTTGATAAAAGTTGGTGCGCGTACCCACACTAATGATTAGAGTTGCTCACTAGCGCCAACAGGCAGTGGCGGAGGACCGATACAACCCTCAGTATAACTGCGAGTCTCAACAGATCTGTTATGTATACATGTACGCTGCCGTAAATACTATTTCGTAGTTCTACGTTTGTTTTAAAAATGTTGCCTCCATCACGAAAACGACCAATGTTGGCCAAAGTTACAGAATTTATAGCAGAAATGCTTGACCTAAATTATGATGGCGTTAAAATTCAATACGTAGTTTGTAATATCCCTTTACTGTGTTGATCCAAAAGGATTGTCTACGTCACGTAATCAGTAAATAGCATTCTTCAAAAAAAAATTGCACGACACTATGATAATTTAAATTTAATTTATGTGTTACCTTTATTGCATGTAATCTACCGTTTAATTTACTAGACAAGGAAGCATATGTCTTTTGGAATAAATATTCGGACTGCAAATTACCAAGTCGGGCATTGTTACAAAGAATTGTGCCATCTGCTCGTGAACATGTTGAAAATAGAATTAAGTCGGAGTAGGAAGATAAAAACTGTGGTTATGTTGTGGACGAAACAACAGATCGTAAAAAACATTCTGTGGTTAATGTAATGGTACGTACCTTCAATTCTATTAACTTCCAGACGAGTACAACAATGTATGCCGAAGTAATTTTAAAATTAGTGTTAAATACATTGGAAAAGTTTGAACTTTCAACAAACCAATTGCTGATGTTTATGAATGATGGTGCCGCAAACATGCTTTCCGTAGGCCGGTCTCTTAAAAAACATTGTGCTAACTTGTTACATATTACGTGTAAAATTAATGTTTTCAGTCATGTGGCAGATAGTATTAGAAAATGTTATCCTGAGGTAGACGCTTTAATAACGCATACAAAAGCAGTGTTTGTTAAATCCCAAAACGTATTCGCAAATTTCACAAACTGTGCCCCCGTATGTCTGAGCCACCGAACCTATTCTTACACGTTGGGGAACATGTTTACAGGCCGCGTTTTATTATCATAATATTTTGAGAATATTAAGAAACGAGGCTTTACAATTCGATTCAAAGGAAGCTGCGGCTATCAAGAAAAGCCAGTCGAAATTTCAAGATAGTCAGGTTAAAACGGATTTAAAACTATTCAGAACAATTACTTCGGAATAGTGGAAACAATAGAAAAATTACAAAACTTTTCGGTGTCGTTAGTGGAATCTCTTTCAAATAGTGCAACATGTTCACGCACAGCTATACGCGGTAGAAGATGCAAAAAACGTTTGTGTTCTAAAAAGGTTTGAAAGTGTTTTAGAGAAAGATTTTGATTTTGGCACATTAAGACAAATTTGTGAAGGTGCGTCAACAGAACCGTTAAATTGTTCCAAAGATAGTTTTAATTACGCAAATATAACGTCACTAGATGTAGAACGTTCGTTTTTCTGCATATAAACACTTTCTTCTCACGCCGCACTCGGTTTGCCGAAACAACTGGGGAAACATATTTAATGTTGCAGATATTTAACAGACATTATTCACTTTGTGATTTCACGGAAGACTCTTAGGACGGTAAATGTTTGAGTACGTATTTATATTTTATTTCTGCCCCATTTATTTTGTGTAAACCTTTAGGGGCCCGCCACTGGCTGTTGGCGTAAATTGAGCAACTCTACTAATAATGAATATAACAGATCCACTCTAAGGTTCATGGTAACAGCACTACAGCGTTCCTTTGCAAACCTTACAAGAGTAAAGTACCCTTATTTTTAAAGATACGCAGAAATGTTATTAGGAAGAGTTGGTTTATAATTTAGAGGTATGCCCAAATGTAATTTTTTGTTAATTACTCCCTAACGATACGCCACTGACCCATTCAGATTTTCGCGGCTAATTAAATACAATTTGTTAATTACATTGCTGGTATTCTAACGAAAAAAATACTAATTGTACTAGTTGTTTTTAACTGTTTTCAATTTTGGTGTTGACATTCTTGCACACTATTTTAAGGGCGTTCAAAAGTGAAACAACTTTCACGGATTAAGTAAAAATAAGTCCAAAATGTTATTGTGGTGGAGTATGTGTGAGTATAAGTGAACTCTATGAAGTAGAGGAGTTACTGAAATTTTCATTGTGGCTAACGACCATATCAGAAATATATCCTATTCTATTGTCTTTATTACATAAAAGATAGGTACATATCGAAGAGTTTTGGCATTTCATTAACATTGAATGCTGAATTGTTGCAGCAAATGCAGTTTTTAATTTGCTACAGCTTAGTACTTTACTTGTTTCTCTAACTGCATTGAACACGTTCATGGTGTTTGTAAATATGTAAAGGTATTGAAAATCATTTATTTTTCTCTTATAGAGTAGCTTTCCCCTTCTTTTTTTATGTATGTATATGGTAGTAATTAGTTATTGTAATAGTTGACATTATTAAAAGTTGCAGTAGTTTCAAAACAAGTGATTCGCTCAAATATAGATGCAATTGAAGGGGAGAACTCGGAGAAATGGACACTGGAAGTAATAAATAACAAGGCAAACGATGAACTGAAATTGGGACAGATGATAAAAATGTAAAACAAAAACGTTTTACTCTAGGAATAAGCTTGCCATTTGACTTGGCAATACTCCTAGTTCTAAAATGAATTCAAATAGATATAGGCTAATACTAATAAAAGAAGGCTATACTCCATAAAACCCAATCTTTGGATCTCAGCGTGAAACCAACTAAAGAATAGTACTCAATCGTTAATGCAGATTTTGACATAAAGTACCATCTGTCCCGAAACACTAGTACTTCTCATACCATTCGCGTACCTTCATGATTACAGTTTGCTTGATTCTGATAGACTGCCTTTCGCTATTGTACGCTAGGTGGCGCACCCTGTCACATAGCTTGGATAATTTGTTTGCGGTATAATTGCAACTTTCCCTGCATTTTGGTCCTAAGACGCCTTTGAAATTCATAGTAAAACTATAAAATTAATTTTTTAAAACGTTTTCGATTTCAATACATTAGAGTAGGAATATCAAATGAATTACCTTTTATAAATAAATATTTAAATATTAAGTGAAGGAAAAGTAAGACAAAGCACCTATAACATTTACTATTCCGTATACAATAATACAATGTATTATTTAATTGCAAAATATAATAATTTATATTAAGCTATTTGCTAAAAATAAGAGAGAATTGAGCAATTTTTAGTAAAAAACTATAGGTATGTACTTTTTCATTTCTACTCGATAGTTGAAGTATGTACGGCTAATTGTTGTACGTTTAAGTAAGTTATTATTGTTAGTTTTCGGAATTCATGTTAATTGCTAATAATATTTATAATATATTACATTTTAGACCAAACAAATTGTTTTTCCTCTGGATATTTGCTGAGCTTTGGAAGTCGATGCATTTTCATTTGACTGCTAGTCTTGTCACAGTTTAGCATCAACAAGTACACACAATATTTAAATTCAATTAATAAAAGAATGGGAAAAAACATCAAATTACAAACTAAATAAACAAAAAGAAACCGAAAATTAAACGAACACTCTAACTACACATAAAAGAAAAAATGAAATACATAATTAATTATGTAAAAATGATACAAAAAGATTGATTTTGATATTTCCTGAGTGATATTGAAAAGTCGTAGTAGAACTGATATTCTTTAGCATGGAACATCGAGAGCCAATTAATGTTTTGTATTCATTTTTTATATTCATAATTCATAGCATACATGTCAAGGAGTAATAAAAAACAGGATAAATATGATGACATTTACTTTATAATATTGGGTGTATGTATATCTACAAGAAATGTACAATGTTTATAATACAATATTAATTAACTATACAACATAAATAAAATATATTTATATTACAATTAAATAAATAAATAAATCAAAACACCAAAATCAGCACTTCGATTATAACTTTAGATTAGAATTTAAACTCTATGAAATAGTCAACAAATATTTTAAATATAAGAATGAATTAAATATATCTTTTGGGATATAGAGAAGATTAACGTAAGTTTGCAACAGGTTGACAAATTTTAGTGCATATTAATAAAAGTAAAAAAAGTATGTGAGAAGGAAATCGTCATTTTTTAAAGATTTATGAATAAATCTGTGTTATGTACATAATTTTTCATATTTAATTCATTCCGATAGTAACTATTATTGATTCAACAATTCAAAATAAAAAGCGTAGAGACTTTTTATATTTATTACAACAACGATTCGGTTACGTTTTTTATTGTGGGACCTTCATTCAAATTGGTTTATTTACAAATGGAACCGAATGATTCTCTTGATTGAGATAACTGTCATTAAAAAAAAAAACGAAATTGAGTTTGGAAAAACGAATAAGGTACGTACAGTAGGTAAATTTGGCGGTATAGTGAAATACGAGTTAAAATAGTCAAACATGTTTCCATCCATTATGAGAATGTCTACTCCGGGAAAAAGCTATAGAAAAAATGCCAGTATATTCTATCCTATTACATTGAAGACACTGTGTTTACAAATATCTTACTTATCTTTATATCAATAATCTTGGTTAGTGTTTTGTAAGGAAACCTCTATCTTTGTTCTACCTTTGTCGTATTTGGGACGTGATTTTGTAGGTAGAATAAGTACTTAATAATTAAAATTAGATTCTCTTTTTTCACATAAAAATTCGCCTTAAATCTGTCGTGACGTGATCATACTACATTGAGGGCAAACTTTCTTGCTTCCCTGAAAGAATTTGTTATATAGAAGGAAATTGTGTCAAGATAATAGAATAACGCTTACCAATGTGTGTAACCAACATTCTTCACAATGAACGTGCCAACAAACTGTGGATATCACTGGTTTTTTATAATGTTCCTGAAACATAAAATGTTTTCTTCAATATTTAGAAATTTTATGATGACGAATGTTTCATATTTTTATGGATTAGGATGATTGAATTATAGGCAAGCTATTAGATAAAATTGATTAAAAAAGCTTTTGAGTTGTGTGTTTTTCTACAAGTATATAGCATACATTAACACTAGAACCGCCGCGCCGGTCAATTTGACCGTCTTTCAAGATTAAAGTTTTTTTTTTCAACGGAATTTATTTTGATATGATCTTGTGACTTTTCCTAAATTTAGCTTGGCAATGCTCTCACAAAATTTTGAATATTTTGTAGAACTCTAAGCGGTGTTTTGGGAAATTTTACCTTAAACGGCCGCCCCGATAAAATTGATCGGTACGTTAATACATGTTTTGACAAACTTTATTTGTCAATTCTTTTTCTTGGTTGCAACACTTGAAAGAACTAAACATTTAGGCATGTACCGCATGTAAATATGTACATAATTTCAAACATTTATTACATATAAAGTAAGGCACATAATTGCATCAAACGATCAGAGTTTGTTCCTATTTGTTAGTATTTGTTTGTACTTGTTTCGACATGTCAGCCTTGCCCTCGACAAAAAATCCTGTTTCTACTCGTGCCTTTTTAGTGTCTTATGTTGGCGCAAGTTTCAACCTGCACTATTGTGAACATATAAAGACATCGGTAGTACTTTGAAATTTGCATTCGTCCTGTTAGTTAGACTGAACAGTTGGGGTTTTCCAGTAAAGGCCTCTCGGCTGCAGTACGACAGTGAAAACGAAATTCGTTCTCGAGTTGTTTGGGAGTGAGGAACAAAATAGTGATGAATCTGACAATTACACAGTTTGTGATTAAAACGGTACGGTGACTAGTGCTAGTTCCAGTGATAAGCAGGAAGTGAAACGTGTGTTCGTTCTAATCGCCAGCAAAGAAACCAACAGAAAAAGGATTTCCTTCAATCTTGGTGCAGTTTGCAAATTAAAAGACAATTCCCAATGGCAAGCAATTTCTACGAGTCAGTTTGGAACTTGCAAAGAAATTAGCAAAACCAACACCACAATTGTTGGAACTGTGACGGGTTTCGAAAAAAGAAATTCCCGAAGTAATGAAAAAAGCAAAGGTTCTTTATATGAAACTGTTTTTTCACAAGTAAAGAAATGTTTGCATTTTGACAGTGCATCAAGCCAAAATAAACAAAATGTTCTCCTTCTAAGTACGCAACATCCAACAGTTTCGATTGATGCTGGTGCAAAGAAAAAGCCAGAAACATTTTTTATACTATAATAGCACAAAATATGGCGTTGACGTAGTAGATCAAATGGCCCGAAAATGCAGCGTGAAGGCCCCCTCAAGAGATGGGCGAGCCCAAGTTTTTTATAATATATTGGATCTTGCTGCAATCAATGCGTTTGCTCTATACAAAGACATAACTGGCAAAAAATAAAACGTCGCGACTTCATTCAATTGGCAGAATAACTCCCCCAACAATCCAATAACAACGAAGAAGACTCTCAAGAGGGAACATCGAATCAAAAATGCAACAAGAACTTACAGGCTGGATCAAAGACAGATAACAATCTCGCAAAAGGGCGTACTGTCAAAAAAAGAAATGTGAAAATAAGACTTACATAGATGTAAGAACTGTAATAAGAACGTATGTGGAAAATGAGGATTAAAGTAACTTATTTGCAACATTGTAAAAGATATTTAAAATACCAAAGTTAAGTTGGAAGTTATTTTTTATATTTTGTGAATAAATAAGCAATCTCGCAAAGACGTTTCATGTCAAGAAAAGAAATGTGAAAATAAGACTTTCGATAGATGTAAGAACTGTAATAAGAACATATGTGGAAAATGAGGATTTAAAAGTACTTATTGCAAACATTGTAACGATATTTAAAATACCAAAGTTAAGTTGGAAGTTATTTTTTTATATTTTGTGAATAAAAATACACTTTATTCAAACAAATTATGTTAATTAAAAAAACAGTCAAATAAAATTGAGTTTAATCACCGGTCAATTGACCGGGGGGGTGGTTCTAGTGTTAACTAAAGGTGTCATACATAAAATACATTTTTTCAAATGCTATTATGTTGTGTAACATGGGAGATACACTGGGGTAGTTTTCAAAAATATTACACGTTTTTTTTAATATGGTATATCAGGGGCTCATAAAAAAATAAAAATTGTGTTTTGAAACAGTTCACAAAACCCTTACCACAACACTTAATTCGTACTGGGCGCACGTTTCGATAGCCAAGCATCATCATCAGCAGCAAGACTGAACAGTTCAGTCTTGCTGCTGATGATGATAGCTTGGCTATCGAAACGTGCGTCCAGTACGAATTAAGTGTTGTGGTAAGGGTTTTGTGAACTGTTTCAGTATTCCAGTGTCATAGTTTTAGAGTATCCGTTTATTGTGTTTTGAATTATGTCAAAAATTGCGTTTTGGGAAAGTACCTTCTCAGTTACAAAAACCTTAAACACTCTAAAACTGTTAAAGTATTAAATTACCAATAAACTCAATTTTTATTGACATTCTCCCCAAATTATAGGTTCTAACGTTATCTCCGATACATAAGGCCTGAGCGCTTTGACGTCAGCCGGCTGTGACGTATTTTAAAGTATGTAGGTCGTCGATCTTCACATGTTCAGATCGTTTCTTACTTTTGAATTGGTTTATTAAAATTACATTGGTTTTATTTTTAAAAAAATACTGCATAGTGATATTTCCCTACTTTGTTGGTGATACCTGTAATGTTTTTCTAGTGTTGTACAAAGCGATAAAACCTTTTCTGAAACGATAAAAACGGGGATAACCCTCAAACCTGGCGTCGGCTGTTTTGTATGTTTTGTTTGTGAATTACACTTTGTAAAAGAAGATATCATTTACTTTTCAAAAGCTACAGATTCAAGGACCGGTGAAACTATAACTGTAAATTTAAAAATACTAGGGTTTAAAAAAAATGCTATTCAAAATCAATTTCCTAACTGTCCGTTGTATTTGACAAAAAACGTGAAGATTTTATTGTTCAAATAGTTTTGTATTCTTACGTTATATTTAACAAAAAATTTTTTTTGAACAAAAAGAGATGTTTTTAAATGTATTAAACGTTCGTTTAATACAATATATGTATTTTAAATTATATCACCGAACGTAGCCATTTGGATACTGATATATGCAAATGTCATATTCACGCAGTGAACGTATTGCAAAAATTTCTTAGTCGGTCACTAAGCCCCGTCACAACTTTTATCATTATACTTTATATTGATAAAATAGACCAATATACTGTTCTCAATTACATATTAAAAAATTATTCAAATGATCCTCTCGTTTCGTAATACAGGCGCTTTAATCTGCGAGGCCAGTCATCAATCGCATTTCGAACCATTTCCATGTATATTTCCGCCACTGCCTTCTTAACAGATGCTTTTAGCGAGTCCAAATTTCTATGGCGTTTAGCGCAGGCTTTCTTTCTCCAAAGCTTGCCAGATTTTATAATCTAGAGGAGTAAGACCGGGACTAGAAGATGGCCAATCTTCATGCTTGATAAAGTCGATGTTATTTGCCTGAAACCAACACTGAGTACTTTGGCCTTGTGAGCAGGCGCAGAGTCCTGCTGGAAGACCCAATCCTGCTTTTTTGGGTTATAGGTTTTACTATCTTTTCCAGGACCGTCTCTTGATAGACTTGGGCACTGGTTTTCACTCCTTTCTCACAGAAATGAACTTCAGTTGGTCCGAAATAAGATACCCCTAACCAAACCATTACTGAGGATGGATGATGACCCCTTTAAACACGAGAAGCGACCGCACCTGGTTCTTTACTATTGGAGGCATAAACTCGATCATTTTGTCGATTAAATTTTCTCCAACAGTAAGATTTTCTCGTCGGAAAATAGGATACGGCAGTGGTCGTTGTTAGCGTATCGCTTTAATAAGACTCGGCATCTTTGAAGCCTTAAACCTTTCAGACGTACACTGAGCAAGTAAACCGCTTTTTCTTATGAAAGCGCGAAGCTTAAGGTCTTGATTCAGGATATTTTTTTATTGTGCTTTTAGTCACACCCATCTGCAACGACAATAGTTTCTGTTTTCGGAGAGGTTTTCGTCTGATGCGTGCCTTGACAGCTTTAATGACAGCCGGAGTGCGAACTGATCGAGGACGGCCAGATCTTTCCTTGTCATCGACACTGCCAGTTTCACTGTATCTTTCAATGGTACGATAAACAAACCTTTTCGTAAATTCCAATTTTTTAGCAAATTGAAAATTGTACTTCCGCAACGATGTAATGCAATTATAGCAACACGATCTTCTCTTTGGCTCCATTCCATGTTTATTTATTACTCGTTCGCAACACCTTTAACGTCGAACAACTCAGAATAAATAACACAATCTCAATTAGTCATTTGTTTTTATCAGTCGCATGCTATGCGTTTGAAATTTTTAGAAAAACTTTTGTGACAGAACTTAGTGACCGACTAAGTATAATAACTTGTTCTACAATACCCTACTTGAGAATGATTATGGGAAAAGTAATGATAGATTAGGTCAAATATAATAATGGGAAAAATAAATTAGGTAAAATACCACATAATAGGAAATTAAAGACCCTGGTTAAATAGCATGTCTGCAAATTTTCTCATGAAACTGAACAAATCATCATTTCAACCTTAGTTTCGTCCAAATACATGCACAATTACAAATAATAATAATTAGTCGATTAAATATCAAAACCACAGATACATCTTTCACGAAAACGGTGCTCGGTTACGTGTTTGGTTTTTGCTTTCAAACTTCCTTTTTCCAATATAAAATCGAATGGGATGCGAAGAAGTGCTCAGTTTGCGACTGGCATCCTCTTTAAACCGGGAGCCCTTCAAAAATTAAATGAGAAATGCAAAAGAACGATTCCTTTACCGCTTAGGCTAATATCGTACATGGCGATATATCACCAACACAGCGTGACGTCATTGAAGAGCGCTTAGGCCTTGTCATATCGTAGGTAACGGTTCCAAGCGGCACACGTGTGAAATAAAATACAATTTAGTTTCGTTGTTGAGAACGGTTTTTATACATTTTGATTCCCAAATGTTTTCAGAAGAAGTCCAAAAAAATCTAGTGATCACGCCATTCGCCATTCAGCTTGCTTGGGAAATATTGTTTTAATGGAGAAAATGAAAATAAATTAGTGAACAACTTTTGTTTATGACATTTTTTCATGCACCAAGTTTTACGATGCCTCTTTGCGACTCTACAGTGTGATTGATTTTTATGTCCGCGATTATATCTCTATTATTATTAATATGAGACCAAACTTTTATTAATCAAAAATGATCTACATTGAATACTTAATAACGCCGCGTGCTCAGAAAAACGAAAGAAGTAAAAAAAAGAGCATTGTAGAGTACTTCGATTTTCTTAATGTAATTGTACCCTTATTTTTTAATATTCTTAAAGGTTTTTCACATTGTCTTTTATAGTTATGCCTAACAAGTTATAATTTATTTTAAAGTTAAAGTCATAGTAGCGATTTTAAAATTAACTGGTTATGAAATATTTACAAATGGGACAAATGAAAAGCTTTGAATAAAAAGCCTGAACGTATCCATTTTGTCATTATTTGTGTAATTTCCATTTAAATTTATTGTGGATCACAGAATGGCACAGAAAATATCTAAGAATAACACACGATACTAATGGACAATTATTAATATAGGTAAACAACAAACTTCCGTTTGTTTTGTATCTGTCAAAGGTTGATATTTTTTTGAATTTCTCAGTTGCTGTTAGTTCGTTTAGAATCGTTTTGATTTCATGGCTACCTACCACAAGCCACAAAGCTGAGAATTACAAAGAACTGGTGGACAATATCTGCCACCTTATGCTTATCTGCAGCATGTTTTTAAAAATACATTTTTACATTCTCACATTGACTTTTTCTCTGATAACTGTGGCTCTGTAATGATGAGCGTGGCAAATGTTTCTATCAAGACACCTCTGGTATGGAGTGGCGTTACTAAAGGAAATGGAGTCTGCTTATGTTAGCAGACTACTGTTGGAATGTCACGCGTGAAACACGTGCAGATTCATATAAAGAAACGTCGTACAGGCAACATAATGTCCAGCTTACATTGTGCTATTGCATTTCTAACAGAAGCATTGTTTCCGTTTTTATAATTTGAAAAATATCTTGACAGTTCCTGTGCTACATGTAGCCTGTATTACATCATATACAAAATCATTAAGAATTGAAATTTGTCCATCAGTGCTTAGTCTCGAATAATTTCGAGTCTTCGAAAATTCTGTAGTGAATGCAAGTTCACGATGCCTGCTAATGATTACACTGGGAAACAATTTGTAACAAAATTTTTCTGTTGAGTTTGGTTTTGAGCTGTTTTATAGTTAATTAGGCATGCTGGTTTCAAAATGTAGTTAGTTTTTCTTCTACCACGCCCAAGTTTTATCTCTACACCTTATGAGAATGTGACCACTCTCCGCGAAATCAAGCATGAAAAGAATGCTTGGGTTTGGGCATTCAAAAATTGTTAAAGACTATCTTGGAAATACACGAGCACAAAATTTACGCCAAAATTGTCCAGCACTCTTGGAGAGCTTCAAACTGCTAGGTTGCAACATGAAACACCAAATTGCATTTTTTACATAGCCATCTTGCAACTTCCTGGGGAACTTGGTGCAGTCAGTGATGAGCAGAGTGAGCGATTTCACCAGGATTTGACTATTGTTGGAGCATCAAGCGAGAATGTCTACAGATTAAAACATTCCAGAAAAAGCTATAAACGAAAATTTTTGCTTAATATGTAATTACCGTTCGATAAAAAAAACAGCTATTTGTATGAACACAATTTAACTTGCAGTAACTATTATAGCCTTTGTATGAATAAAATTATTCTTTAAACAGTTTATTTGGTAAGTTTTACTTTATTTTCTTTTATATGCACCCAATTTGTATGACTTTTGAGGGTATCCTCGTAGCTTAAAAAGTTGACGTGATTGACAAAAACTGCGGTTATTTTTGGGTCCAGAGGCCAAAAGTTAGTTGAAAACAGTCACAGATTTAAGACAACGAAATTGCTGTTCCGGGAGTGTATTAATGTTTTTTCAACTTATTTAAATTTTTTTATTATTTAGTAGTTTGCTTTTTCATTCAATAAAGGAAAGATTTTTGAAAATTTTGTTGATGGAAGACTTTCCAAAAATTATTTTATAAAGACAAACGCAAACGAAAAAGATCTTAAATTAGACTTAACCAAGCAGATTAAGCACTTTAGTCTTCACTATCTGTAGTCGTAAGTGTTTCACCGGTGCCTTCAGCTTCTAGTTGCCTGATCCTATTCCTCAACTCCTCGATCATCTGCGCCGACTGCTAGGCTCAGCGTCGGAGGTTTCTCCAAATATGCTATCGCATTGCTGACCAGCGCTTTCCGATTTCACCTCTACGTCACCGCTGGAATTAACAGTGTCCCCCTTGGCCTTCTTTTCGTGGTGCTTATCTTGGCTGTTCTTTTCGACTACGTCGGATTCCGGTATATTGGGTTGGCCCAAAAGTAGATTCTTCTAGGTCGTCACCGTCGACGATTACGTCATCGCCTTCTGCGTCTGTGCTTATCTACCACTACTGCTAGGTGTTGTTCCGGCTAAGGACGAACGACAACAGATCTTATTATTTTGAAAGTAAAGTAGGAAGAAAACGACTTCAACTGTTATGGTGGTTGTTTCGTCTCGTTGACCTTCCGCCCATTCGTCGAATTCTGATCGCCTTCGACGTCGACTGTTTCGTCTTCCTCGTTTATATTCTGGAAGTTATAACAATAAAACTAAAAGAAATTTTGTTAGAAAAGAGTTCGTTTTTATGTTTTCATGAGCAGTTTAAATGATAATTATTCAAGAGTAATCGAAATCACCATTCGCTGTATTGCACTTGGTTACGTATAAGGACTATCAGAAGAAAAGAACTTGATTCACATCCATGTTGCCTAAATCTAAAAGTTTCAGAGTGCATCAAAGGTAAAGGTGGATTTTATTAAAAAACAGGTATATACGGAATACGAGGGTCACACTATATATTTTGAGATACAAGAAAATTACAAGTCTTTTTACGAAAATGATTTTATTATGTTCAAAATAATCTCCTCCTGCATCAATGCACTTTTGTAACCGAAGTTTCCACAATGTAAAAGCGTGAAGCCAGTCATCTCTTGGAATGTTCTCAAAAAAAATAGACGAATTGCTTGATCTATCTCATCCTCCGTCGTGAAACGTCGACCACGTAAATGTTTCTTTAGGTTGAAGAACAACCAGAAATCATACATGGCAAATCAGGTAAATAGGGTGGATGTTCAATGACTTTCACCTTATTTTCACGTAAAAATTCAACTGTCTGCTGTGCACTGTGTGACGATGCATTGTCGTGATGCAACATTAATCCGCGAATGTTGGCTGACTTAAGAACTGCAGGTAAACATTTTGTGGTGTACCAGTTTGCTGTGACTGTACGTTGATTTTCCAGCTTTATGCTTTTGCTACGGTACTACGGAAGAAAACTACGAACATAACTTTCTTGACAGCCCTTTGCCTTTTGGCCATTGTTGGTGTTGATGCATTTTCGTGGATCCACACGTGGCTCTCCTGGCGGGTAGGAATATCGTAAAATAGGATGTAAGTTTCATCACCTGTTACTATTTTTGATAGAATACGATGTCCACTATTATTTAACATTTCCAATGTTTCCCAAGCGATTCTTACTCGCTCTGCTTTTTGAAAATCGGTAAGCGTGTGTGGCACTCAACGAGTAACAATTTTTTTATCCGAAGATGATCATGTAAAATTGAATTTACTGTTGCGGATGCAACACCAAGAGTTGCCTCAATCACTTGATAGGTGCATCTTGGATCTTCGTCGATCATACGTCTCACACTCTCAATGTTTCCAGCGGTAACTGAAGAACAGGGCCTACCGGTACGTTCCTCATCACCAAGCGATATCCGTCCTCTTTAAATTCGCTATACCAGCGAAACACAGTTGCACGTGAAGGACCCACATCACCAAATGCGAGTTGCAATCGTTCAAGACTTTGTTGTCACTTAAACCGACCTTAAAATCGTAGTAAATCATTGCGCGTACATGTTCTCTTGACCATGTTTCGATGACAAATCGTACCTACCACGTTTACTCTATAACGGCAGCGACTCAACTGACAGTCAGAGTTTACTACTTAAGGATGGTGGTATTTAGAATGCAGTGTTGCCAGCTCTAACTTCTCTACTTTTGTGGCATCTCAAAATATATAGCGTGTCCCTCGTATAAATCACATTGCTTATTCATTAACTCCAGGGGTTCCCAAACTTTGTCAGACCGCGGCGCACTTACAGGTTTAGTATTTTGTCCCGGCGCCCTTTTCAAAATATGTGTACAATCACATAAATCAGGCACAGAAATGAAAACACACTCTTAAGAAAAACCTCACAATGTGAAGCTTACATTTATTAAAATTGAAACACAAGAACTATCAAACTAAAATATGAAAACACAAAAGAATATTAAATGAATGGTGAAAACCTTTAACGACAAGTAAGTTAACGGGTGAGCTTGCTGATCGCCACACATTTTTCAAAACACGGAATATGATTTGGCACTGCCACTCTTATTTCTCGCTCCACATCGATTTTTGAGCGATATTTGCTTTTTACTACAGCTACAGCTGAAAATCCGGCTTCGCATAAATAGGTTGTCACAAAGGGAATGAGGATCCTTACAGTTTTTGAACTCAGAGTTAGATATTTTTTTGATTGATATCCAAAGCTTCACTAAATCGGAAGAAGCAAATTATGTCTTCAGGCTGTTCAATTAGACTCAATTAGATTCTCTTCTCCTGCGAACTGAATTCTGGTGGAGCTTGAGCACGGAAAGGATCTTAGATCCAGGAAAATTTCTCGAAATTGTCTTCCTCAAAGTATTTTGCAGTGAGCTTTGAGAGGTGTTTCTTGAAAAGGGACAGCAAGTCTTGTGAAACAATGACTTTATTACAGGCCATGTATTTGTGCAATTCAGAAAAAACAATGTGCCCGCCATCCTCATTGATTTTTCTTATCCACAACTGCAGCTTCTTCCTAAATGTCTTCTCAAAAAAATTTCAAAATGTGTATGTCATTCCCTTGCAGAGACAGATTGAAGGCATTCAGCTTGTCAAATATATCGCACAAATCCGCTAGTTTTAGCAAAAAGTCGGGTTCAGCAAAGTACCTGGAGTTTTCATGACCTTCCTCTTGTAGAAACGTGTGAATTTCTTGACGTAGCTCGAATGCACGGGATAAGACGTGAAAGTCATCGTGAAGTAGTACAGCAGGGCCGTGTGTTTAGCTCCCATGTCCATTCATAACTTTTTGAAAAATCTGGCTTCCAGTGGCCTAGTTTTTTTGTAGTTTACGTGTTCTAATACGAAATTAAATTGAGAGTTCATCGACTCTGATGCAAGTGTTTCCCTATGGATGATTCAATAGGTCCACATAGCATGCGCTGCTTCGATCGAGCTCCATCAGTACATATACCCATGTACTTTTCCCAATCCAAATCATTTTCGGTTATAAACTTGTCAAGAATTTCAAATAGATATTGAGCTTTTGCGCTTCCAATGACGCTTTTGTAGAACAGAAGGTCTTCAACGATAATATTATCATCCAGGAAGCATACAAAACAAATAAGGTGTGCGTCTTTGTTACTATCAATAGCCTCATCAAGTTGCAGACCAAATTTCGACTAATAGTGTTGTTGGACAAAGGTACCTTGAAATTCATTTTCTCACCGATTCTCCCAGCGTTATATTAACCATGTCCAGAGCAGACGGTAGAATAAGCTCTTCTGTGATGGTGTGAGGTTCTTTGCATTTCGCCACTCTGTGTGCGACGTTAAAAGACGCTAGCAGTGCGTTGCTTGGTACTGAGGCTTGTTTAATAAACACACTTTTTTGCTTTTGTAAATTTGCAACTTGCTACTACATACAGAATGGCAAGATTTTTCAATCAAGTTAGAGTGATTGGTCTCGAGATGTCGCTTTAGCTTGGGAGCATACACTCGGTCGTTAGAACTTTGAAACAGAGTACACACTGCGATTTCTCTTCATTGTTTACTTCTACTGAAGTAAAGCCAAATTCAAATAGTTATCATCGTATTTACGATATTTCCGTTTCTTTGCTACCCCACCACTTGATATTTAATCACTCTCACTTGAACTGTCGGCTTGCTTATTTAATCTTTCCATTTTCCTACGACTTTATGAAAACACAAAGCGGTGTACTAAAACAAAGCGGGCATTCCTCTGCTAGCGGGCGTCTTAAAACCGTTTACTTTTCTTCTAAGATGTTTACTCTTCGATTGTTATTTAGGAACTGAAACTAGTTCGCCGAAGTGGTGCCGTATTTATACTAGCCGCCCCACCTACTTAGAACTTTCGCGAAACTTCGACAATATTCGATAGTATGCTATATAAGTCTACTAAAATGTTCTATATACTTCACGAAGTTCCATACTTTTCTGGAATATTCTATGTGTTTCGAGAATGTTCCATATCTTTCTAGAAAGTGCTATAAGCTACAGGAACGATCTAGTCTAGATGTTCTAAAAAGTTCCATTAGCTTCGAAGCCGTTTAGAAATGTTAATTCTAGAATGTTCCAGACAGCTATGTCTGCCCGCGTTCGCAGGAGTGCCTCGCGGCGCCTTCGGATATCTGGACGTCAGTGGTTGTGATTGTTTTCTGACAAAACTTGTACATTGGACGATTGGAAAACAATTATTTGCACAAAATACAATTATTGGCGAGATGTGGCGAAGCGAAAGGGAGAAATGTTAAAAATAGAACCCTAAGATTGCTTTAGGGAAAACAGTTCTTACTTTCAGGGCGTGTTTTTTTTTAGATAAACCAAAATAGCACACCCTACCGTCATTTTTTCAACAAAAGCAAAGGGGGCGTTTGCGCAAAGTTGACTGTGTACGGGTCTGTTTAAAAAAAAATCAGGTTCCCATTAGGTGGTTATGAGTAGGTTTCATAACCTGCTCATGTATGTTTTTATAAAGAAGGACTAGGATCTGTTCCATATTCAAGTTTATATGAACTTTCAGATCTTAATCACATTCACTAGGTAACGTAATCAAACTAAAAAGGATTAGCAAAACAAACTCCATTAAAAATTATAGAATGCATGTGAGGGCAAAATGAACAATCAGAAAATTAGAAGAATACCATAACTCAAATTACAAAAACTTAACTATAGACGTGTTAACTGGCTGTTAAAAGAGAGAAAAGGTTAAACGAATAAGGAAACCTAAATTGGAGCTTAGTAAAGGGAAAGATTCAGCTAAAGTGAAGCAAGATAAAAACGAGCAAAGAAATAAAAAGAATTATAATGATCCAGGCCTGTGTGAGTGATTCATTTTGAGGAAAAGGGGGTAAAAATGGTTTTAATCGGCAAAAACTCTTAATAATAATTCACTACCGGTTTAGAGTAAAATTTAACTCATCTTCAGGCAAGCTGAAAGCAATCCATAAGATAATCTACAATAAATTACATTCTAGCTAATAAAATAAGTTGTAAAAAAATTTGAATTATGTTATACAATATATTGTTTAAATTTTGTAAAACCCAAATTTTACTCAAAAACCGATAGCAAATTAGTATTAAAGAGTTTTGTGAGATTAAGACCATTATTACCCCTTTTTCCTAAAAAAAGAATTATTTTTACATTTTAGGAATTTACGGAAAGGTAAGTGATTTTGTTGTATGCCTTTAAAAATATTTCATTTATAGTCAAAACGTATTGTACAGGATTTCATTAATTGAAAAGTTGTCTTTGGTATGAATGATTTCTATGGATATAAGGAACCATTTCAGGTAATTAGGTTGCAATAACTTATAGAGGGATCAAGTTTTAAAACATTTGTTCTTATATTTTTTATATAATTCCAGATACGCATACAAGATAAATTGTAATTTTTTGCAATTTCATCAGTAATTCTCCTATATTTACCACGAATCAGTTAGGAGGCATATGAGGACATTTACATATACATCAAGTAGGCGATATAACTGTTCACAAAATAATCTTGGAATTTCGGCGTAGATTGTCGATAATACGAGGAATGATCGTAAAATAAGGTTCCCGTATTTTTTAAAAATAGACAACATTCTTTATTTCCTTAACATTACACATCGTTTTAAAGGTAAAAATTTAAGCTATTTTTCTATATAATCCCCCTTTTTAAATCCAAGCATTTTTGCGACGGTCTCCAACTTCTGTATCCCCATGTCGTAAAATTCTGCCGCCAGTCCTTTCAAGAATCATTTCAATTTTGGTTTTGGAAATGTCAGGAATCCGAAAAAGTGAAGTTGACGAATGGTGACCCTCCGATCTTCAAGCAGTATGCTCTCGACCTTTTCAACGTTTTCCTCTGAAACTGATGGTCTTCCGCTCCGCTCTTCATCGTGAATTCCGTCTGCCCGCCAGTGAATTCCCTACACCATTTGCGGACGTGTAAAACAGCTATACATATTCTCCATAAACTTCGGTTAATTGACGATGAATGTTTATAGGTGAAACCCTTTCGCGTTAAAAAATGTATCACAGCGCGAATTTCGCGCCTGGCGGTAGCGGCGATCGGGAATTTCCACCTCGGACGGCTAATTATCCAACACTAAGCTTCGTAGCGAGACGGGACGTATATAGAACGGGGAAGCTGCTGCACACGCCAATGTTGTCGGATTTCGCCTAGCACGTCTTATTGCTGCTGTAAGGCTTTGGGAACCTTATTTTACGATCATCCCTGTAGAATTAACTGGCTATTAGGATATCACATACTTAGAACTAATCCATTCCTTATTAGAAACACATAATTTGAAGCACTATTATACACAAGGAGATCGAGCTAACAGTAAGAGAAATTTTTTTTGGGTATATAGTGTGGTATATACCTTTCGTGAAACATTGGTCCTCATGTGGGTTGATGTTTCTGGTGATCTGTGTATTCTCTCGTTACAAACCGGACAATCTTCGTTTTTCCTCTTTTGATTTTTATTCTAACCTTCCTGCCTATTGATTTTATCCGTTGAAATGTCTGCAACATAAAAAAGTGCATGAAAGACCTTAGATAGATTTTAGACCTCAGTCAGTACTGATTGAAGCACAAATAAATATGGACATTCAGCTTTACGGTTTAAAAAGAAATTGCTTTTCAAAATAAGTTTTATGGAAAACAAAAGTAGAAATGTTGAAAACGTGTACCGTGCGTTTTTTATCTCGCTATATATGATACCAATGTCTTTCTTTTTTTAACGAAGATGGTTTTGAACTTATGGAAAGAAACTGTCTTTCTAAATTTAACAGTAAACGCCATAATATGTTATTAGTAGTTTTGGGCAATTTAAATGTGAGATGCACTGCCAAATTTACAAGAATGAAAGTTTGTTTTTTTAAAAAGAAACAAAACTGTTGAGAAAAACGATTGTTTAGAAAAAAAGTAACGCACGGTATATGCTTTGTCATATCCGGAAAATTTGATAGTACCGTACCGAGTCAGAACCAAGCTTTATTGAACAACAATCATTAATACAGATTGTGTTCAAAAATTAAGATAAAATTGATGTTATTTTTGCTGACTTTCGAAGAATGCAAAAAAGTGGAGGATTATAAAAAAAATGTTTTGAGCTGCATTTTTAAAAACAGTTTAGGAATCAGTTTACTTTAAAATAAATTTTCGATATAAACCGTACAATGGCATATTTACGAAATGTGTAATAAAGGAATACGTTTTCCCACAAGATACCGACACATCAGAAGTCTAAATTTAAAATAGAGTAGTCAGTAGCTAGTCAGTAATCAAAGCTGTGGTTTTCTCTCTATCGATAATGAAGTGTCTAACTTAAAACTGTTATGGTTTCTATTTTTAGATGCCGCTAATAATATTCTTTTTTGATCTTCAAGGTATCCAATGGATGAAATTATAAACTATCACCTATACAGTATTCAAGCATTCTTTCAAAACGTTCTAAATAGGAATCCTTTTTCGGTAAACAATACACCTTAATTCAGTAGATCGGCAGGAGAGTTTGAAATTAGGTAGTAAGTGTCATAATAGCAGCTGAACTAACCGGATTGACTGTGGGCCCAATTGATTGAACCCTTATTCCCGGCAAGCTTACGTTCGGGTAACGGCTTTTTCCCCCTTTTCTTATGGGGTTTTCCATTATACATAATTTCACGCGAGTATAACTTTTGAAAAACCCTACGCTACGAGTATCTACTTATTACGAGGGTAAGTCAAAAATTACTTACACTTTTAGTTCTACAACTGTATTAAACAAAGATAGGTGAAACAACAGAACATTGTTTATCGATATAGCCTCCCCCTTTAGCAATGCACTTGGCCCAGCGAGCAACAAGTTTCCGTATGCCTTCCTGGTAGAAGATTTGGGTTTGGTCGTGAAGCCACTTTTGCATCGCACCCTGAACGTCTGTGTCTGAGGCAAATCGACGACCTCTCAAAGCTTTCTTGACGGTCCAAAGAGATGAAAGTCTGAAGGGAGCGAGATCAGGGCTGTAGGGAGGGTGTTCCAGGGTCTCAAAGCCCAACCTGTTGATAGTTTCTATGGTGTTATGGGCCGTGTGCGGACGGGGCGTTGTCTTGCAAACAAAAACTTTCTTAGAGAATAGACCACGGCGTTTGTTTCGAATTGCTGTTTCAGCTATCGCCAAACAAATCACTGTACCTCGCACTATTTATGGTATTTTCCTCTGTCCAAGTAGTCGTACAGTATAGGCCTTTTTTCGTCCCAAAACACGGTTAGCATCACCTTCCCAGCCGATGGCGAGGTCTTAAATTTCGTTCGTGCTAGGGATCCGGGGTTTTTTCCATTCCATACTCTGGTGTTTCGATTCGGGCTCGTAGTGCTGAACCCACATTTCATCAACGGTCCGCGTTGAAGCGATCCAGTAAGCGTTGGCAGATGTCTAAACGTTTGGTTTGTTTTCTGCGGTAAGCATTCGTGGTACCCATCGCACATACACTTTACGAAATTTGGGGTTCATCGTGAATAATTTGATATGCAGAACCGTGACTGATGTTTAAAGAAGATGCAACCTCACCTATGGTAACTAGCCTATTTGCTGTAACCATCTCTCGAGCTTGCTAAATGTTGTTGTCGGTGGTCGAGGTTGACGGCCGTCCAGCCCCCTCTTTCTGTGTACGCTCGTGCGGCCACTTTGAAACATTTCGATCCACAAAAAAACGCTTTTATGAGATAAAGCACTGTCCCCGTATTGTGACAAAAGTCTCCGGTGAATTTCAGCACCTTTCAAAACCCCTGAACACAAAAAATCGGATCACTGCTCGGTGTTCCTCTTTGGTGCAAACTAATAGCGGAGCTGACATGTTCATGCTGTTGTAGCTAGCAGCATAGAGGCGCCAACTCAACACATGCGCAAGCGGCCGCCACTACGATAACCTTCAAAGCTTGTTATGGCGAAAGTGTAGATAATATTTGACTTACCCTCGTATATAGGAATAGGAATGGCCGTTAATTTAAACCAATATAAATTCTATGAAACATCCCCACTATACATTCTTTCAGATCGTTAAATTCTAAAGTTTTCAGGGATGTTAAATATGCATAAAGGTGAATGTTATGTATGAAATTTTGTTTATTTGCAAAAAAATTTTTTCACGTGTACAATAGACTTTTGGAGTTTGGTCCGTTTCTTTCCCGATTCATCCTGTATGTATTAATCTTTTAATCTTACCTCCCACCTGCCTTCAGGTCCGCTATCAAACCCGGGGAAAACGGGAGATCTTCTGGAATCCGCCCTTCGCTTCCTACCGGCAACAATCCCCCCGCTTAATTGTACAGCCGCTCTAATTCGTGCATGAAGTGTGTCTGTAGATCGCTTTGCGATATCGCCAGAACCCCAAATGGGCAACTGGATGGATCCCGCTTTCTTTTATTTACGGAAAAAATCTGCAATCATGCAATAAAAGATGTTTCTGTTAAAAAATTGAATACAAACACCTATGGATTTGGGCGAGGATAAATATTATTATATAGGAGTAAGGGAATGGAGTTTATGTGCAAAATTAATTAAGGGTTTGCGCATATGGATGCGGCTTACGCTGATATTTCTGGAATGCAGTTATGAGCATTGCTCAGCCCAAATGTAGATAATAAGAGTAATCGTTTTTCGAATATTTTAAATTTTTTTGTGATAGTTTTGTTTTTATATATGCATGTATAGGACTTTTATTATTGCAATAATATTATGAGATAAATAAGTTAGACAGAGATAAAAAGTTAGACAAAAATTCAAGTTTACTTTGATAGATTAAACAATTTTCTTAGAAAATACGAATATTCATGTTGTTTACTTTAAAATAGTCAAGATTTTTAATAATACACTGAGGGAAGAAATGTGTTAAAAAAACAAAATTGATTTTGTTAGCTGGAGAAGTGTTAGTCCAACAAATTTATGATTAAATTACCTACCACCTTGCGTTGACTTAACAATTACATTTGTGTCAAAAAAATTCTGTTCGTGAAACACATTTATTTGGTTGGGAAGTAAATTTAAAAAAAAAAGTCGTTTCAGCAGAAACATAATAGTGATGTCAATTTAACAAAATCGTAAAGGTTGAACAAAAATAATAAAAGAATAGCATTAAAGCTAAAAACGGTTTGATTTTAAACCAAAAAAATTGAATTGAGTTAATCAAACATAATTGTTGATACATAGGGATCAAAAGTGCGTCTGAAAAATTTAAATAGTGTGTTAATTGCCAGAATACGTTTTCGGGGGAAAACCCCTGTATAGAAATGTCGATTAAAATGAAATATTTGTTTTAAAGGGTACTTAGACATTTAGCAGTTTTTTATGAATAATCCCTTCAGTATTGTATGCCCGGTGTTCAGTTGATCAGCTTTTATTGGTTATGTGGGGAGGCATCGTGTCTTGTCTTGTATTGCATCATCCCAATATCATCATTCTATCCTATTATTTGGTACAAGTAGTAGTGTGCAGAATTTTTTCTTTTGTTTTTATATTTGTTTTATAAAAAAATGGGGGATGATTATGTGAAAATATTATTAGTGGAATGGGGGTTTGACTGGTTAATACCGACTTTCGTAGGTAAATAGCTAGAATCTTTTATGAGTAGATACAAAAGTTGTGAGGAAAATGGAGCCTTATTGTTAAATTAACTGTCTTTGAGTCCCAATAAGTTCTAATAGAAATTACGAAACAATACAAATAATGTTACATTGAACATCTCCGATGTCGTAATACAATGGGTTCAGCTCTGACTTTTTCAAAATGGTAAGAATTTCTTTTGTAAATATCGTTTTATTTATTTTTTTTCCTAGGGTAACTAGTTGATAAATGGGCACGTTACAAAGAGTACTAAATAGAATATTGTTTTTATTGAAATCCGAAAAATACCAGAAAATGCTTATGAAAACATTTTATTGAAAGTTGTGCTGATAATGCATGTTTAACGAATTGAGTCAGGAACCGTTTGTGCTGTTTCGTAAGTGAAAAGTAGAACTACGGAAAATGTATAAGCCCTGGTTTCGATAATTGTTCTTGTTGATGTTTATATATTTACAATAGATACGTACACGCGTCGTTTCTAATTTTGAATTTATTATGCTACAGTTATGTAGAAAATTGCCCTTAGTTGTCAGAAAATTTTTAAGAAGTTGAGGTAAAAATTTTAAAAGATGATAATTTAAAAAAATAATAATTAAAGAGAATATGCATATGTAAAAATTTTACAATTATAGAGAAAATAATATACTTCTACCTATTCATTGACCCTATAGTCGACGAAATCACGACACCTTACAATTCACCCTTATTAGCGGAAGTCAGATTTTCCCAAATCAAGTTGCATATTCAATTATTAGCAATAAGCGGTATTTTAATAATTTCCTTATATACCTTCTGTCCATGCATAGGGAAATACTCCAGTGACCATCAACAAGTGAGTTTCAATTATTAACGATACAGTATCTAACGTTTGTTTTTTCTTCAAGAAATAGTTAAAAACTATTTTCAAAAACCCACGTTCACCTGTTAAAAATTAATACCTTAAATAAAATAAGACCCTTGCAATGAAATCTTTAAATATGGAAACGGTAGAAATTTGAATAAGAATTTTAACTTAAAAATATATTCGTTATTTAACTCAATAATGATGTACTAATACGATAATTTCTACCATATTCGATGTTTACAAACATCTTGTAATATACGCATTACAATTACCTTGTAATCATTAATATACCTGTTTATTAGAACACGAAATTGATGAAGAAGCCCTACTACAACTTGATGAAAATGTGATAAAGGAAATTATTCCGGTCATAGGAAAGAGAGTGAAATTTTTAGCAAAATTGCGACACTATCAAAATATAAGTGGCGCAGGTTTACTCCTCGCAGATAATATGTCTACTGACACACTTACTTTTAAATCCAGTCACAGAAGCTTCAGCAAGTTCCAGTAGTAGCACCAATTTGAAACAACGTCAGCACACCCTCCACGAGGGGAAAACAACAAATCAAAGCGCTCATAAACCCCTTCTTGGGAGAAGAAAACATGAAACGGGCATTTTGACAGTCTTATCAAATTGATTTACAACATTTAATGTACAAAGTAATTAGGGAAATACTTATTCGTAATATGTGTTATTATATAACTTTGTAGTTTCAGATTAATATTGTCCTTGTGTTACTATTACATATTGATGTATTGTCTTTTGGTATCAGTGCTGAATAATTAGTTAGGATGGAATATTGCCTTTTATTTCTTTCTTCCACACTTAAATTTGTGTTTTTAAGTAAAAATATTTCAGGAGTAAATTCTACATGTCACGTGAAAAAACTAAATATTTGTTGCAAAGTTTGAATTTATAAGTACTATTTATTATAAACTTGAATTCTTTTGAACTTGAATTTGTTCAAAAGAATTCAATTTTGTAACAAAATAGTATTTACATTCATATTCATTAAGATTTTTAACAAAAGAAAGGGACTCAAAACAACAAAGAGATTTGTTAAATTTAATAAAAAAATGGTTGAGCTAAAAACTTTATATTCTATACGCAACAAGTTTTTGTGTTGACGCAACACTATAATTTTGTTGACCTAACGAAATTACGGGAACAGAATGAACAAGGGATAAGTTTAATTCAATCAAATGAATATGTTACAACTAACCGCTGAAATTTCTTAAAACTGAGATTTTAAACGCACTGTTGGATTAACACCTCTGTTACGTTTGATTTAACAAATATATTTTGAAGCAACGTTAAATGTTGATTGAACCAAAAATACGGTCGACTGTATTTAACCTAAATTTTTGGTTGGTTGTCCATATTTTTGTTGGATCAAGCATTTTTTTCTCTCAGTGTAGAGAACAAATCAAATACGTATTACTCACATGTTTTATAGTTCTCGTTTTTTAATGTCACTTAATAGTGATAATTTCCTGTGTTCGTTTATATCATACATCCCAATTCTTAATAATAATAAACATTCCTCAGGTCATCTACATCAGTAGTACCACATTTTGCAACATTGTGGAATGTATCAGAAGTATGAACAGATGCATTTAAAAATTTTCACAGTTATGGATGAGTATGAACAACAATAACCAATCAAAACAAAGAGATTGCTTCTTTAAGAAATATTTCCCGATTTACGATTGATTGAAGTTTCGCTGGGAATATATGTCATTATATCATAGAATGAATATGGGGTTTTTTTGGGTTGCAGAGAACAAATACAGTGCATTTTAGTAACACTGGCGATAGGTATTTACATAGTAAAACATTTCTGTGATGTTAATGGTTTTCTATGGGAAATGTTTGCTTTATTTTTTGTCCCGCATAGTTGGAACGATTTTCATGAGGTCTTGAGACCCTTTTATGCCTTGGAACAAAGGAGTAAAGTAGAAATTAAAGAAAAAAAGTAGAAGCTTTTGAGGCAATTTTAGAAACTTTTAGCAGAGATAATGAGACATAATTTTGGAGATGGAAATCTCAGCCCGTGTTGTATCAATCAAAGATACAGTTAGCAATTCACTATATTTAATACATTCATAATTATTTCTTGTCCATACATGGTTGGAACGATTTTTATGAGATTTTGAGACATTTATACATTGGAACAAAAAATTACGTTGAAAATAAAAAAAAAAAAAAAACGAGAAAACCCATTTTTTTCCCTAGAAACCTATACTTAAACTCCTCAGAAAGTCAACGTCTGCGCCGGTATTCTAGGTAATCACATTGTTGGTCTTTTTTTTCTATCGACAGTAGGTAAGCTATCTGTGTTCTGGATCACTTTAATCGAGCTTTTAATCGAAGTTTGATTAGCGGCTCGCGCTTTTAATCCGCGGGTAATTTGACGGAATCGAAGTTTGATTAGCGGCTCGCGCTTTTAAGCCGCGGGTAATTTCGGGGAAATCGAATTTCATCCGCGGAAAATTTCGCAATGACGCGGTTCTCGGAATTTTTCTAGCGTCATGGCGGATGACGCAATCTGTTACAACGGCCCCTTGAAACAGATACCTGTTGCAAGGGGCCGGTGTGAACGGCTTCTGAACGGCTTTTGAACGGCTTCTGAACGGCAAACTGAACAGCTCTGAACGGCTTTTGAACGGCTTCCGCTAATCAAAAAGTGCCTTTGGCTTCGATTCCGCGAAATTACCCGCGGGTTAAAAGCGCGACCCGCTAATCAACTTCGATTCCGCGAAATTACCCGAGGATTAAAAAGCGCGAGCCGCTAACTAAACTTCGATTAAAAGCTCGATTAAAGTGATCCAGAACACAAATAGTATACCTACTATCGACGGTTCACTGAATGTTCAAAAGTCTTTGGAACTATTGAGAGACACAATTCTTCCAGCTACTGGCAATATTCCTGTAAACGGGAGGACCATTTACCAGCAGATGGGGCACCAACTCATAGCACCAGGGAAATTACAGAATTTTTGAATAACGAATATCCAGATGGATGGACAGGTCGTCATAAGCCGGTGAAGTGATCGGCAAGACTTAAGGCAGTTGAACCTTTTTGTTTGGGGTTACATTGCAACGAAGGTTTTTGACAATATTCGACACAGACCCTCTATCATCAACGAATTAAGGCAGAGAATAGTGGAAGCATTTAGAGAAATAACAGAAAAGAAATCTTCAGAATATGAAACGTCACTTTCATGAAACATTAGCCATTGTTCAGCAGCGTTTGGTTACAGTTTGAACACTTGTTTAGTTAACTTATCTCATAATACATTTTTTTTTTCATAATTTATTTTTTGTTACCTTTTTGTACTAAAAGTGTATTTCTTGTTGTTTTGTTGTAGGCATGTAATTAATTTTGGATAAAATTTTGTTCATAGTTGATTGTTTTCTTTATATGTTAAAAGTGTATTCTTTTGTTTAAATAAATAACAGCCATTCTGAATTACATACATATCTGCTTGTAATGAATTGTAGCTGCAGCTTAATTGATACAACACTGCTGAGATTTTCCCAAAAAATTTCCGCTAAAACTGCTATTTTTTTTCTTTAATTTTGCCTTTACTCTTTTGTCCCAAGGCATAAAAGGTCTCAAAACCTCATGAAAATCGTTCCGATAACGTGTGGACAAAACACTCCCCGTAGGAAAACCATTAACATCACACTGTGTAAATACCTATGGTCAGTGTTATCTGGAATGCACTGTATACAAAACGGTATATATTCGATTAATGTATAGAAAATGATTAAAATAAGAACAGTCTGTGTTTGTAGTATTTATTTCTTAGATTGCGTCTCCACATAGTGCGTGGGCGAAAGATAACTCCTTTCCTGAGCAATTTAGTAGAAAAAAAAATTGCCCGGAGACAAGTTTTGCACAACACAAAATTATGTTCGAGTTTACAGGATGTTCAGTTTTCGCTGCAGACGAATCAAGTTTGGTTTCTTAAATGAAATGTTCTATATATTATTAGGTTTTTAGATGCCACGTCAATTTTCTTCAATATTCCCTATATCCATCTACCTTAATTTTTGTAGATAATTGAGGTAATTTGAATTTTTTCAGAAATCTTGCTGCTTCCTTAATGGCCGATATTTTAAATCCCCTGCGCGCTAAAGCGGTGATTCAAGTTTTATTTCACTGAGTTCAAGGAGAAATAACTGAGGAGTTCAACACGGACCAAGGAGTGAAACCAAGGAGACCCCATTTTCCCAACATTATTTAACCTTGTACTAGAACAAATACTAAGGAAAACAAATCTGAACAGAAAAAATATATTCCTGCACAACATACAAATAATTGCATACGCAGACGACATAGCAGTGGTAGGAAGAACAAAAACCATCGTAAGTAAGGCAACTAATCAAATAGAAACCGAAGTAAAGAAATATAGACTGCATATAAATGGAAAGAAGACAATTTCCATACAAATATGAAAGTAAATAAAAGACAAGAAAACAAAGATAATTACCTGCGAACCGACAACTTTGAATTTGAAAAGTTAACGGCCTTCAATCACCTGGGAGTGACAGTAGAAAAAAACGGAAAAGGAAGAATACAGGAACGAATAACTAAAGGTAACCAGGCCTTCGCAAGAAACAGAAAGAAGCTAAAAAACAAAAAACTAGGCAAGAAGACAAAAATAAAGATATATAAAACACTAATACAGTAATTGAATATGAAACAACTATGATGAATAAAAAAGAAGAAGAAAGATTAAGTATAGAAAGAAAAATAATGAGAACAATTTTAGGACCTGACATCACCCCAGACGGAGAAAAAAGACAGAAAAGAAACAAAGATATAGAGAAAGAACTAGGACATGAAAATATAGTGAGGCATAAAGATTTGAATAGATAGGACACATAATGAGAAGGCCGCCAACGGAGATGATAAAAAAATTAAGGAGATGGACCCCTAACCAACGAAGAAACCGAGGGAAACCGAGAACTCGTTGGTGGGATGGTATGGAGAAGGACCTAAAAATAGTGAAAATAGAACACTGGGGAGAGAAATGCAGAAATATAAAAATATGGAAACAAGAAACGGGTTCAGCCAGGGCGCACAATAAACTGTAACCACAAGAAAAAGGAAGAGGACTAATACACCTCAGAAAAGGACACTACACGCGAAAGCGTAAAGCCATAATCCGAAGGGATCGAACGGCGATGATGATGACTTTTTTAAATTGATTTATGTTGCCTGGTGAATATAAAAGAATTGTTGCCATGTTGTAATCTTCACAATTACATATTGATTTTCATCTGTACAGGGTATTCTACTCAAAAAATATCTTTTGTTTCAGTAGTGACACTCAAAAGTGAAATACTTTTGAACATATCGAAATTGCAACATAGGCAAGCATTTTTTAATAATCTTTTATACATCTCATGTATGGCAGTTAAAAGAATAACTAGAGAATCATGAATGTATTATGCAATGATAACTTTTCACTAAAAATGATTTAAATATAGCCTAATTTATTTAATATAATGTTGATGTTTAACAGTCCTACAATATTGACCCGCGTTAAAGAACATCTCAGGACAGTAATAATAAAAATAACCTTTCTCTGTCGATAATCCCGAAAATTAGAAAATCCCAACTGGCAGGGCCCGTTCATTGCGTCGTTTGAGCGCTTCTGTGCTGGAACTTCTACTCGCTCCGTGTTTATGCTCGTGCTTTAATTAATTAATTTGCCCGCTCTTAAAGCGTTTTCGTAATCTTATAGCCAGTTATTACTTTGTAAGTATAATAACTGTAACACTACTTGACAATTTGAAAATTAATATCTTCATAAAATGCCCCTCGCTGTGAACTGCCATATTATATTTAGGAAGAGGACGTAAGCTCGCCGCTGTTGCCTTATTAAAAGGTCTGAGCAAGAAATTACGACGGGTTTCATTACCTGCGCTCACTTTTCGCGAGTGTTTGGAAAAAATCTCTTTCATTTATTACCTCTCATACAATATTTATATTCTGAGAAAATATGTGTTAAGTTTAATTAGCTTGATGATATCAATAAATACAAAAATCACAGGTATTTATTGTTTTGAGTATTTTCTTAAATCAAAGAAAAAAAAGCTTCATTAATAACACTGCAAATTTTAGATGTATGGACGTATCTTATTTGTTATTTTGGGTTAATATCCATATACGCAGCGTGTCCACCTAGTGCGTGGGCGAAAGATAATTCCTTTCCCCAGCAATTTACAGAAAAAGTTTTCAAATAAAATGTATTTCTGAAGAAGCCTGCACACCATAAAATTATGCTCAAGTATGTAGTGTAACTCAGCATCATACTTAATTTATTACAGAAGGACGCATATTAGGTGTAAGATGTTTCTCCATCAGATTTTTGAAAAATATACAGGACGTTCCGTTCAATAGAAATTAAAGTAGGCATTAAAGTAAATATAGCAACGATTGCGATGGCCATCTTGTAGAAGATAGTAGATATAAAACACTTTTCGATGTATTGCTGAAAATTCCAAGAAATACTCAATAGAATAAAGGTTGAATCAGCGATCTAGTGTGTAAGGTGTTTGATATATTAACCATTAAAAAAACAACGGAATTTCGCAAAAATCTCAAACTAACGTCAATTATCTCATTTAAGATAGATAGGTTTCCCTATACCCATCTACTGTTGAAAGTTGACATGAATTAAAGAGAGGCATCCGAAACCGTAATAATATACACAGTGTTTTATAATTTAGGATAAGAATTACCTTCCACCCACCCACTAGGTGGACACGCTGTACAGCATGGATTGTATGAATTTTTTTCTATAAAACTTGTGGCCTACTAAATAATTAATACAACGTACATATTTATGTAGGTAATCTTTTTACATATATGTTTATTTCAAAATCATCCTTGTCTATTAATATAGTTAATTTCAATATCGATTTAATAGGTAGAGCGTTCGTTTTTACAAAAGATTTACCATAGAGAAGACCTTTTCATAATACTATAATTAACCTGGGCAAATATGCGGTAACAGCCAGAGGCGTGGCGAGCGCATAAAAGTTTACACATAAAATAGAAGATAAGAAATAAATGATAAAACGTGCTGAAGCACTTACCGTTTTAAAAGTCTTCCGTGAAATCACAAACTGGGTAACATCTGTTAAATATTTGAATCATTAGATATGTTTCCACAGCTGTTTCAGTCAAGTGAGTACGACGTGCGGAATAAAAGTTTTTTAATGCCGAAAACGACCGTTCGACATCTAGCGATGTTATATTTGCAACTTTTATTCCGCACGTCGTACTCACTTGACTGAAACAGTTGTATTACACAGCAATTTGTTTCGCCTTCTATAGCGCATAACTGTGCGTGAACATCATTCACAATTTGAACAGAATCCACTAGCGACATCGAAACATTTTGTAATTTTTCTGTTCCCTCCGCTAGTCCAAAGTAATTGTTGTGAATGGTTTGTAAATCTCTTTTAACCTGACTATCTTGAAATATTTCCTGGCTTTTCTTGATTGCTGCAGCTTCTGTCGGATTGAATTTTAAAACTACCTTTTTTACTTGATCAAAATATTTGTTGTAGTAAAACGCATCCTGCAACCATGTTCCCCAACGTGTAACAATCGGCTGTGGTCGTTCAGGTAAATCAGGACACAGTTTGTGAAATAGTCGGGTACGTTTTGGGGACATTAGAAACACTGCCTTTGTACTAGCAATCAATGCATTTACTAGTGGAAAACATGTAGGAATCGTTTGTAGCGCAAGATTTAGAGTATGGATTTTACACGTTACTTGTAAGAAGTTACCACTGTGTTCTTTAAGAGATCGGCCCAAAGAACGCATGTTTGCGGCACTATCACTCATAAACATTAAAAGTTGCTTAGTTGAAACTTCAAATTTGTTCAATGAGTTCAACACCACCTTTAAAATCTCATCGGTAGTACAATTTATAACTCTTTTGGAAGCAAGTAAGAAAGAGGATGACGGTCAACGTGGTTCCATTGTACGTACTATTACATTAACCACAGAATGTTTTTGACGATCTGTTGTTTCGTCCACACACAACCACAGTTTTTTATCTTTCAATTCCGTTTTCATTCTTTTTTCTATATCTTCACGAGCAAATGGCACTACATTTCGTATCGATGTCCGACTAGGTAATTTACAGTCCGCATATTTATTCCAGAAGGAATTGTCTAATAAACGAAACGATAGATTACATAAAATAAGAGTCACATAAAACAAAAGTAAATTTTTCTTGGTCTCGAATGCCACTTTTTGCAGAAGAATACTGTTTGCTGTCGATGTGACGTTGACAATGGCTTCTGGACAACATATTAAAGGGATTTTACAAACTAGACAATGAATTTTAGCGCCATCAAAAAGTAAGTCCGGCATGTCCATTATAAAGTTTTTAACTGTGTCTGCCATTGGTCGTTTTCGCGACGTACCTAACTGCGACATCTTTAAAGCAAACATAAGCGTACAATTACGAAATAAGTTACGACAGCCTACATATACACAGAACTACTCGCATACAGCATCGATTTAGTACTGACGCTGTGAACGCGTGAAATAAATAATCGCCGACTCCGCACCACATATCTACTACACTGACTGTTACCGCTGTTTGCCCAGACTAACTATAATAATTAATTTATGATAATTACTGAAAAAGTTAGATTTAACTTTTCTAAGCTAAAGCAGTGGCATTCTTGAAACATAATTTTCAGATTTCGATAAAATGTTTAGAAGCAAAAAACGCATATTGACTGTTTTAGTATTTAGGTATAATAAATTACTAACCTGAGTTATGAACACCTGAATAAAGAAACTTGAGAACACTTGGACGGGATTCTAAAATCAAGATAACACAGCATAGCGTAAATAAACAGATGATAAAAATGATGGTTATTAAATTTCATACACAAAAATTGTTCTTTTCTTTTTCTTTGATTTCTTGGAGATTTCGAGCAAATGTATACAAACTACATGATTATAATAAGAATGGTATCAATAATGATAGCAAGGATTGTGGGTAGTATGGCAATAACAATATTCTTGGCATAGTGCCGAGAATATTGTTGTTGAGAATGGTATCACATTTTCTTTTTTTTAGAAACATCCTATTTTAGTTTAGTAAGTAACACATGCCTCTTAATTTTGAGTTTGATATTCGACCAATAATTTATTTGTTACAACTTGAAAGAAATGTGTTTACACTTATTTGAGTTTTGTTTAGTATATTTTGCTTTAGTAGTTAGTAAAACCATATCTATTAATAACAACATTTATAAATTTAAGGGTCTTTTCTAGCCTAGGCCTCGCGTTTAGAGGGCGATCTATGATTTATTTCGAATAAAGTTGACGCATAGACAACATTATTAAAACGCATGCGGTAGCAAGAGCTTGTATACGTTTTCGAAGAAACATAAATTATGTTATCTGTTGCAAGAAAATAATACTGCAAGTGCCTATAAAACGATAAAAACAATAAATCTTATTTGGAACATCACATTCGCATTTCGATTTTATACTTTTATCTAGTGTTGGGAATAATCGATATATTTCAATAATCGAATGAATCGAAATAATCGTTTAAAATAATCGAATGATCATTCGAAATTTACTAACGATTTCGATTATTTTCCACGATTATTTGACAGAATCCTAGTGATGAGTGAATTACATGTTTCGAAACTCGAAACCTCGAAGTTTCGAATACAGATCTCGAATCGTAATCCGTTTGTGTGCTCCTGCGCAGTCGAAACGAATAATGAACGATTTCCGAACCATAATCGAATGATCGATTATTCGGGTATAATAGGTCAATAGATATTATGTTAGCAATCAAAACTAACGTTTGCCACATTCATTGTAAAGAATCTTGCTAAAGAGGCCCCCTATCTGAAAAGAAACGTAAAATAAATTAAAAGTTTAGTTGTTTAAACTTGAATAAACTCCACAAAATTGAAAAATTAAATTGATTTTGATATTTTTGTATAAAACTTATGAACGTTTTGATCAATAGTGACAAATAATGCACATACAAATTAATAAATCAACTCAGCCATTAAAAAAGACAATGATTTAAAAAATAAACCTTTATTTCTTGTATGCAAATTAGTATAGTATAACATAGATAAAAAAAGTATCATTTATACTGGCCAAGCAAAATATAAGGCGTAGCGCAGACGACTGACTTTTTTCCTGGTCGGCAGTCGGGTTGGCGAAAAAAAATAGTACAGGTTTGATCTATTTTGTCGGTCCAACATTATTGTCGGTCGTCTGTTCACACGCATTCTAAACCGTGGTGTGAGATCTTAATTATTTTTCAATATGTTTGAATTAAATAAATTATTGAATTCTGAATCTTGAAACGAAGCACCGGTTTTCCAATTAAATAAAAAAATTAAAATCAATGGTTTTTTATCTTACATTTGAAATTCTCTACGCTTAATTTTGATAGTTTTGTGAAAATAACCGGTGCAGTCGCAGATAAAGGTCCAAAGATTGTATTTTGGAAAAAGAAATGAAAATTGTTCGGTCCATTTTTCACCTAGGGTGGCGCAGGCTTGCACGTAGTTCGCTATACCACAACCTGGTAGAGAATGCCCTTAAGTATTTGTAAGTTCTTGAAAATGATTACGGAAGAATGACAGAAAAATAACATTTTTTGTACAAGCTGATTATGCAATAAAAATCGCTCAGATCATGTTCCACTTAAATGAGAAAGTAAAACCGTTTATAAACATATTAATTGATAACTTTGACCAATTACCTTTGTGTTTTTTGAGTTTGTTTAATCTATTTACAACAACACACATAAACGTTGCTATAAAGATAATGAAATACATTCATGGACAAAATTAACTCGCAAATATACGAGGGAAAGTCAGTAAGTAGGTCAGAAAAAGCTATTATAAAAGTAATAAGAGAAATAGTTAGCCAAAAACAAGGTTTATTTTTCAACATAGTCTGCATCTACATTGATACACTTATCCCATCGCTTTATTAATGCCTCAATGCCTGCTGCATAAACGTGTTTGGGCTGCCATCTGAACCACGTGCGTACCTCTTGTTGAATATCATTATCACTCTGGAAATGTGTTCCGCCAAGATGCTTTTTTAGTGGACCAAACAGATGATAGTCGCTTGGGGCTAGGTCGGGACTGTAAGCCGGATGTTGAAGAAGTTCCCACCCTAATTCTTCAATTCTCGCCTGGGTCAACTGGACCGAATGCGGCCTGGCGTGATGCAGCAATACTCCTCTCGTCAGTAGGCCTGGACGTTTTCGTCGAATTGCATCCAGAAGCAACAACAAAACTCTACAGTATGATTCAGCAATCACGTTCTCATTTCTATTCTGGAAATGGGCTAGGAGCACTCCTTGAGAATCCCAGAACACGGTAAGCATAACCTTACCAGCTGAGGGCACAACCTTGAATTTCTTTGTTGACGGTGAAGAAGGACGTTTCCATTGCAGTGAAGCACGCTTTGTTTCGGGTTGGTAGTGGTGCACCCATGATTCATCACCAGTAACAATCCTGTTAAGCATGTCCTCCCCTTCCTCTGCGTATTTAGAGAGGTGTTGCAAGGACAAGCCCATTCGAATCCTTCTGTGTTTCTCGGTCAGTTGACTAGAAACCCACCGTGAGCAAATTTTTCGGAAATTCAAACGATCGTGCATCAGTTCGTAGGCTAAACCATGAGAACACCTTATTGCAGTTGCTATGCTGTCTATTGTTACCCGCCTGTCAGTTCGAATCATCTCTTCCACCCTTCGAAGTGTTGCATCTGTCGCAATCTGAACGGGGCGGCCACTGAGAGATACTTTAAATTGGTATACGCTTTGCGGATACACATATCAATGTAACCTTTAAACCTTAAGTCAGAGCTGATCAGGAGCCCAAGGTTTCTAATAGACTTAGAAAAAGGCAAAGAAGTGTTGTTGACTTTGATTATGAGATTATTAGTAACAAACTCATCATGTTTTCTACCAAAGAGTATCACAGATGTTTTATTGTGCTGCATAGAAAAGTTTATTATTCGATCAAGATCCGAATTAATGCGATCATTGGCAGATGGCAGATCAGTTCGCTCAAATGTAAAATAAATTTGGGTATCATCCGCATAAAGGTGATAACTACAGGTTTTCAAACAAGTAAGCAGTTTCGATATGTAAAGTGAAAAAGGTAAAGGTCCCAAGATTGAACCCTGTGGTACGCCAACAGATAATTTTTAATCAAAGAGGTAGCCTCGTTATTGAAACCAAGATACTTTAAAATTGATGATAAAAGACTGTGATTGACCGTATGGAAAGCGCGAGAGAACTCAAGCGTTAGAGGACATGTAAATTTACCCGAATCAGCAGCCGTAAGAACATCGTCCATCACTGCTGAAAGAGCGGAGGCGCAACTGTAGCCCGGTCTAAACCCAGATTGGTAACTAGGTAAAATGTTGTGGTGATTGGTATACGCATTAATTTGTTTTTCCAGTAATTTTTCAAAGATTTTTGATAACGCGCGCAGAATACTTATGGGTCTCAGGTCCCCAAATTCTACAGGGCGTCGCTTCTTAGGAAGAGGAATAACACGGCATTTTTTCCAGAGGCTAGGGAATAAGCTATTGGAAATACATTGATTAAAAATATGACTCAAAAACGGTGGAATGTGAGGACAACACAGCGTGATCTGATCAATGCTAATCCCATCACATCCTATAGATTTAGAAGAAATGCTCCGAATAGTCAAGAACATGTTTTCTTCAGGCGCAGCATGAAAGTTAAAACAGGGTTGCAGTAAATCGATAGTCGTTTCAGGATTATGGAGGATTATGAGGAAATGCCGATAAACCACATTCAATTGAAAGAAAAAAACAATAAACAAACTCGATTTCCAGCAAATTTTATCACAATTGATGAACAAAGTATATAAGGTATATAACTTATAACGTCACATAAAACTGTCAACGAAATACAGTTTGAATGCGGAACTGTCAAAAAAGATTCAATGCCTATTATTAACATTCTCTGTAGACACACACAATTATAAATTTTGGGATTTATTATATTGGTGCGTTAATTTTGTCCAAGATTGTATTTCATCATTTCTTTTTACATCCACATGTAATTCTGGTATATGTAACATCACCGAGGTACAAAAAGTGTTCCCCTATTTTTTTTTATATAAATATATAGAGCGTGTCCCAGGATTGATGTTACAAGAGGTGTGAGGAACTAAAAATCTTGGAATCCTAATTTGACCTTTTGGAATTAAGCCCCGCTTAGTTTGAAACTTATTTTTAGTTTAGTTAGATTTTTTGAAACCAAGTATGCCTTAGCAGTTGAGCAAAACCTATTTTCGTTTCAGGTAAAGTTCCTTTTTTGTCCACAGTATGCTAAAATGTTACTAAGAAAAGTTGTTTAGAATGAAAAATTGTGACGTTATACAAATTTTCTGGATGATTGACCTACTTTGATAAAATCCATTATTTGTTAATTTAGTTTCAGGTAAAGTGGCTTTCTCGTTCACAATACGCCAAAGTTATACTAAGAAAAGTTGTTCAAGAAGATCTACCAACTTTGATTAAACTGTCATTTTTTTAGATTAAACATAATAAATTATATTTACTCCCAAATTAAATTTACAACACTTCAATTATATATTCATCATAGCTGCTACCAGTTTCTGCGTACCATTCTATGCGATCTCTGAAACTATTCCGAATTTCCTCGATTTGTACTTCGTGTACGGCGTTTCGTACCTTTCTTTCAGTATTTCTCTACTGTTGGATATGAGTTGAGAGTAAACCAGGTCTTTGAGGCCAACCCATAAAAAAATTTAATCTAAAAAATGACGGTTTAATCAAAGCATATATTTGACTTTTTTTGAAATTTGTATAGAGCCATAACTTGTCATTCTGAACAACTTTTCTTAGTAAAATTTTTGCGTATTGTGAACGAGAAAGCCACTTTACCTGAAACTAAATTGACAAATAATGGATTTTATTAAAGTAGGCCGATCATTCAAAAAATTTGTATAATTTTTAATTGTGAACAACTTTTCTTAGTAACATTTTAGCATATTGCGAACGAAATAGGTACTTTACCCAAAACGAAAATAGTTTTTACCCAACTGTCAAGGCCTATTTGATTTAAAAAAATCGAAAGTAAATTAGAGATAAGACTCAAACCAAGCAGGGCTTAGTTCCAAAATGCCAAATTAAGATTCAACGATTTTTTGTTCCACACCCCTCTTGTAACATCAATCCTGGGACACGCTGTATATAAATATGGTCTACTTATTGAAATTAACTAACCTAATCAGTAATCCCATTACACAGGTTAGTGATATTGAGCCATACATTGCCACCATATGGTGTAAGTGAATTTTATATCTGTTGAAAAGCAATTTTTGATCGGATTAAGGCGATAATCTACATTAAATAAATGAATAACAGGTGCGGTAATTGCGTTTACGGTAAAATTATTAGTAAGCACTCATCTTGCCTAAGTCCATACATTTATGTAGGTCGTTGCGGGAATAAATTTCATATTAATGACATTGTTGGCTGCCACTATCGGTGTTCATCATTCAACCGCGACCGTGAGCTTTTTCAGATAAGATACTCTATGGATGACTACCGTATTAGTTCGCGTTGTATATTATCAAGTGCAAACATTGCGATAAATATCCTATTCACTATCCACTTACGATCATTAATTTGCAATTTAACGGTTTCACCGTGCGTGGAGAGTACGCGGTTCGTAGCAAACGTATACGAAGGATTATTTCGATTAGAAATGGTAATCGTGTTTTTCATTGCGTCTAACGACTTTTGGTTTGCTGCTTTAGTTCCCCCTTCTTCAAACGATGTCCCCTGATGTAGCAAACTTTATTAATATCTTGTTTTGCGAACCGTATTATCGGAGCCAGATTACATATGCTACCTCGTGTCCGTGAAAGGAAAATATCAATAATTTCTTATGGATCGAAAAGAGGACCAAATAAAATCACAACAATATAAATATTTAAGTTGTTCGTATATCATACAATAAAATAGTTGCACTGCTTCTGGTGTATTTAAGGGAAACGCATCGCGAAGCTACTGGAATTGAAACAAGTAAATTTAATAAGCGTAATCTGTAGAAGCTGTTGGATTAAATAAAATACGAACAAACAAAATCAATTTACTTTGTTATTTAAGAACCTTATGAAATACAGAATAGAAGAGACGAAAAACTCATTAACATTGCAACTAGGGAACATGTGGAAAAGTTCTTGGAGGGAGAATCGAATGTTTACCAAAAGACATAAATAATTGAAACTACCTTTGACCTATCAATCGATTATTGGTACTCAACAATAATAAATGTCTAACACAATATGAAAACATCTGTGAAGGGCTATTCAAAGTTCTTAGTTAACTAACGCCCGAATTCATCATCCGAACTTTAACAGTTGGTAGATAACTTCCAGCTAAACCTAACCTGTCCGTTAAAGTTAACTGAGATTCACGAACGTGAATCTTCTGAATTTGAGATGAGCCAAATGCTCTTTGTATCTAACTCTGATTGATCTTTTTGTTTGCCCAATACACAATCTTTATATGAAATTTTGTAAATTCCTGATTCATCCATGTTATCCTCTGGGCATTTAGAACTTCCTTAAAGGTTTTTGAGGTTATTGTTTGAAGAAAAAATAATTTTGCGGTCAATTATAGAAAAGATTTTTTGAATGCCTTTCGTGTAACTAGGATAAAAGGGTAATTTAACATATTTATTATCCCCATCAATTCGTTCAAGTGTGCTTCTATTTCTAACTCTTAATCTATTCTTATGTTTCCTAATAGTATTATAGACTTCATCTTCAGAGAATCCGTTGAAGTTAGCAATTTTAATGATTTCTTTTAGTTCATCTTGATACCTATTTAGTTAAAGGAAAATTAAGTAACCGATGTACCAAAAAGTTAATAGCCAAAAGTTTGTGTTCATGTAAGTGATTCCTGTAAGATAAATCTATTATTACTAGTAGGTTTTCTATTTTCTATATACGTCTATTTCGAATTTATTTTTATTTATTATTACTAACATATCGAGGAATGGAATCCTGTTCCCTTTTTCTTCTTCATGGGTTAATTTAATAGGGGGAAATTTTGAATTAAGTTGTTCTATATAATCAGTTATTGAACATTTGCTGGCAAAAAATTTCATCGACATAACTGATCTAAAGTCGAGGAAAATAGGCCAACGTATTCTTGAGGTCGGTTTTAAATTTACTCATAAAGAGGTTAGCCAAGAACGGGGATAAGCTGTTAGGAGAAGGTCGCCTATGATGGCATAGCACCTATGATGGCATACGACTCGAATTTCTAAACGTGTTCATTTTATTGCGTCAAATAACAAATAATCGAACGCACGTGGGACCACTTTCAGTTGTAAATAAATGTGCATCATAATACATATATGTTTTTTGTGGAGGAAAAAAAAATTGAGGCGAGTATTGAAGTATTTTAGGTCATATTTCAATCTTAAAATTTACTATGTTTTATAGTTATAAAATGTTGGGTATTTTTGTGCAAATAACTATTGAATGTTGTGTGTATTTTGTGGTATTTATTTTTAGGTTATGTTGCTTTATTATTTTCTTGCTACGGTTTAATAATATCCTTACGAAAATCCTATGATGACATACTTGCTAGTTTCTCGTGATGGCATAGGTATGCCATCATAGGAACTAAGATTTTTAAGCGGTCTTAAGTGCCTTGGATTTTTAAAAAAATGGTTTTAAAGCTACTCTAAGCACTCGTACGTTTTTCTTACAGATATGGTTCACAGTAAACAGCCAGATAAAAAGAATAGACAAGAATGGGAGGAGATTTCTAAGCAAGAGGTTATAAAAGCAATCAAAGAAAAAAGAATAGGTTGGCAGCAGCGAAAACATTTGGAGTCCCTGCGACAACATTACGCCGACGATTTAAGAAGGCGATGCTACAAAGGGAAACTTGGGTGGTCGTAGAACAGTACTGCCTCTTGAAGTAGAAGAGGAATTAGTTAACCATATTATAGACATGGAAACACGGTTTTTTGCTTTAGCAACAAAAGAATTAAGAAGTCTGGTATATGAAATAGCAGAAAAAATAACCTAAAGCATGATTTTAATAAGGAAAGGAAGATGGCTGGGAAGAAATAGGTTAAGGGCTTTTTATCAAGAAATCCAAGAATTTCTTTGAGGATTCTAGAAAATATTTCATATGCTCGTGCTCAGGTGCAATAAAAATAACATCAAGGCATATTCTGTTACACTAGATGCTACTTAATTAATAATTTTGCACTTGAAAACATATTTAACGTTGATGAGTCCGGATTGAACATTGTGCAAAAAAGTCGCAAAAATATTTGTTACTCAGGGGCTCAAACAAGTTGGGGCCTTCAGAAGTGCTGAACGTGGTAAACATTTAGCTGTGGTGTGTGCCATAAATGCCATTGGAACTTTCATTTTACCGGTTTTAATTTTTTCTAGAAAGAGAATTAAGGCTGAACTTATGTATAATGCACCACCTGGAAGCGTAGCATTCTGTCAAGAAAAGGGATGGGTGACTAGTGAGTTTTTCCTTAAATGGCTTCGTCATTTTGTACAATATGCCAAATCATCTACTAACAATAAAGTTCTTTTGCTGTTGGATGGCTATGGTAGTCATAAAAGTCTGGAGGTCAAAAGAAAATGGGATTGTGCTCTTTTGTTTTTCCATGCATTGTACCCATGGCGTATAGCCACTTGACATTGGTCTTTTCTGGTCCTCTAAAAATAACCAAGAAATCCAAAAATGGTTAAAACAACATCCAGGCAGAGTTGTCACAGATTTTCATGTGGCAGACCTGCTTCAAAATGCTTTTTTCAAGAGCGCTACACCAACCCATGCAATAAATGCCTTCGCTAAAACAGGCATAGTTCGCTTTGATCCAGACGTTTTTGAAGAATGGACGTTTGCTCCATCACTAACGACGGATAAACCCAATTTAGATGAAAATTTATAAAAAGAACAACTAACGGAGGATGAGGCAATAGATGGTGAGAAAATGGCAGCAGATGATAGTTTGGCTGGACCTTCTTTAATAGAAAGAATTAGTAGCAGTATTACCGAGTTATCATCGACTGGCGTTTTAAATTCAACACCTGATCTTAAAGACATAAAAGAGAGGAGAAATATTTAATGGAAAGGACAAAATTAGCAAGAAGGGCCAAGAAGCAAATTACAATAGAAGAGCATATGGTGACAATGACCCTCTGAATGATGAAGATGAAAATCAGTCAGATGTAGAATGAATATTGGGTTACAATGAATCGAGATGAAGAAGATGAAATGTCAGTGTAAAAAAATTGCACGAGCTTCTGCAATCGAAAAAACGGCAATGTATGTCACACGATGCGTGGTCAATAAAAAACGAAAACAATTTGTCTGCGAGATATGTCATTAATAAACTTTTTTACTTTTTGTAGTTTAATTTTGTAACCTTTAGAAATTAAGTTTCATGTGTTTTTTAAGTTTTTTTACTTTGTGTTACTTGTTGAGTAAGAATTAAAATATGTTTTACTTCTCTTCTCAACGATGTTTGTTTTTTATTTGGAAAACTAAGTATACCATCATAGAATACCCTGCCGCCTATGATGGTATATTTTTTTAAAAGCCTATCTGTTAAAAAAATACCGAAAATTTCTACAGTATTGCATCCAATAATTAATATATAAGTCGTATCAAATACTAGCGCATTATAAAATTGTGTCAAAAGTTGTAAATAAAAAAAGCAATTTCAATATTTATTTAGATATGCTATCACAGGCAACTTTCCCTTACCCGTTGCCCTTCCTTCCTTTTGTTGATAAAAGGTGCTATTAATTTGGAAAAAAATGTTTCATACAAAGTTTTGCCCAAAGAAATTAAACTATCGACTTCTCCTCTATCCATATTATTATCTAGCAACTTATTATCTAGCAACAGTTTCTTTAAATATTCCAAAGTTAAATCGACCCGCACACTAGGAAACAATGAACTTTCATCAAACGAGACATTTTTTTTTCAGTAAGCTCGATGTCTTTAGCTTTTTCAATGAACGCGTAAGAATTTTTAATAGCCAAATCGGGGATTCCCGATTTAGCTATTAAAAACCACATCTTCTTTCTGCTCTCGAATGTGCGCGCTCGTTTTTAAACATACGTGGAGACGACCCGAAACCGATTTTGGAGTCCATTGTCACAGGAGATAAAGCAATGGTTCTGTATTATGAGCCTCTATTCAAAAAGGAATCGTTTTAAGGACGATAGTGAGTTGCAAGCAGCTGTAATACAATATTTTGAGGGAAAAACTTCATATTATTTTTACAAGGGTATAGAGTTATTAATTGATTAATTGATTGAAAAATTGTTATATTTTACCAAGTTTATTTTTTCTATCACGCCGAGAATTTATGGCGCCTACCTCGTAGCTTACTTTGTACTTAGCGTGATCCCCTCTTGATTTAATAACATTCTTTTAGGCATACTTCCTACTGACTTCTGCCAATCTAGCAACGGTATTGAGATAATTCTTAATAGAATGCGCTTTAATACATGGAGTATTGTCATGCATAAATGTGTATGGGTTGTTAGTTTCATGTAATCTTTCAATATATGGTAGAAAATAATCTTTTAAAATATTCTTGTAATATTTACATCCCTGGTTCCTTTTACAAAATACAGTAGCCTTGGATCTTTTATTGTAATGCACCACAAAATCATTGCAAAAGGTGGGTGTTTTACTATTTCACGGTGCAATTTTCTTTATAACGTTCAGCTGAACTGAGGATGCTCTGTTACCGCCTCGATTTTTAATTCGTCACTAAACACCATCTGGAGAAAATAAAGAAATATCAGAAATTTTTAAGAATTACGTTTATGAAGTTATTAGAATACATATATTTATCTTTTCCAGTCGTGAACACTGAAATTCTGGTGTTGTTTAGCGCAAAGGTAACAAGCTTTTTTCGTACGTTTCGTCAATTTTGTTTTTTTTACCGAACGCCATATTTTAATTCGGCTGTATACGTCTCCGAACTGTTCGGTGGACATGTTCACACCCACACTGGATAGTATCAGCTATGAAAAATGTAAGAGAAGTCACTTTTATTATTTCTTTGTACTAATTTTTTTAATGCAGTTCCTTTACGATTTAGTGAATAGCATTGAAGAATAGCATACGGTCTTGTGTTGTTATTTTTGTAATTTCGCAACCATCGTCACGTGTAACTAACAAGTTCATCGTAGTAAATGTGGTAATGGGAATCGGGGTTTTCCCAATAGAAATTGATACATTGGTCCGTATTATTTTCGTTATAACAACATAAACGTCAGCGACTTTAGAAGGATCCAACATAAATATTTTTAAACACAGAAAACCTTATTTAAAGATCGTCTAGCGATGTAGTCTCGAAGACGAACGAAGGAAAGACAAACAGAAGAAAAGTAAAACGTAAAAATATATCAGTTTCATCTGTGAAATCCGGTGAAAGCCGTGAAATATATTAGTATTTGTCATGTTAATAGTCGCGGGGTTGGAATGACGGTACGAAGGGGAGGGTGAGAGGGTGGATGAGGAGACGGCGTTGGTGGCAGCGATAGCAGCGTGCATAGTGAAACGAGTAGGTGGAGGAGGTAGGGGGTTAAATTGGCGGATTTGTTTAGCGGGAGGCGAACCGATAGCTCGTGAAGGGGTCCCGCATGATACCACCGCTGATCCACACCACACCTGCGGGCCAAACGATCCGTCACCGTGCGGACATCATTCACAGGATTAGCCGGGCTAACCTTGTTAATTGCACTTCTCGACCCGCGTGCCACTGCGTCCGTAAATCAGCACCGGCTAAAAGGGGATAAAGCGAAGCTTAAGTCATCACCGCTGAAATTTACACCCGGGCTACACGGCCGGGGTAAATATGCTCTAAGACACCGGGAGTATACTCCTAGAGTAAAGCGTTTCGCCGTGGGCGCCGTGCTCGCGATGGGACCCAATACCTTTACATCTCTTCAATCCTTTCGTTGATCCCGATAAACTCCTTATTCGAACCGTAGCCCCCTTCCAAATGTTCGTATGCGCACTGTATAGTTTGATTTAGGGCTTTCGAACTAGCGATCGGTTTGAATTCTATTTCGCTTATAATACCCCATACTTAGGAAGTTAGAATATACTTAGAATTCAGGAAATTATCGTTAAATTACGAATTAGAATTTCTAAAGTCCATGTTTGAACGTCCTATTTCCAGGAAATGAGTTAGAAAGGATAAACGATTTGCTGAAAAACTTAAATATACAGCGTGTCCACCTAGTGCGTGGGTGGAAGATAATTCCTTCGCTGAACAATTTAGAGAAACGTTTTCAAGCAAAACATATTTGGAGACAAGTACTGCACAACATAAAATTATATTCAAATATACAGGATGTTTAGTTTCCGCTACGCATGATGCAAGTTTGGTTTTTTAAATGGAAAATCTTATACACTATTATGTTTTTGGATGCCTCTATACAATTCATATCAACTTATCATATCTTTGTTCACATATCATTTTAGTTTTTAGGATAACTGCATAATTGAGTTTTTGGAATGCCTGCATTTTGACGCATCGATATCAATGCCTTACACGCTAGAGCGGTGATACAATCCTTATTCGATTAAATATTTCTTGCAGTTTTTGGCAATACATCAAATTTTTTTTAAATATCAGCTAGCGTCTACAAGACGGCCATCGCTATCGTTGCCATGTTTGATTCATGCCATTTTAATACCATAGTAAAGGAACACCGAAGGGACGCCCAGCTTGGACACACAGACAAAAATGAACACCTTTGTCAAAATGGCGATCATAACATCAATTATAACAACGTGAAAGTATTAGCTAAACCCACCCATTACCACAAGAAAATTATGAAGAATCCGAACGACTTCAATAGCGAGGATGGATATAAGAACAGCAACACCTGGAGTTCAACTCTTCCAGAACACGATGAATGAACCATATTATGACGGAAATACTTTATCAGACCGGAACGGATACGGATCAACAGAGTAGTACGGAAATAAGGTACAAGGTACGAGGAAAAGTCAGTAAGTAGGTCACAAAAAGCTATTATAAAAGTAATAGGAGAAACAGTTAGCCAAAAACAAGGTTTATTTTTCAACATAGTCTCCATCTACATTGATACACTTATTCCATCGCTTTATTAATGCCCCAATGCCTGCTGCATAAAAGTGTTTGGGCTGCCGTCTGAACCACGTGAGTACCTCTTGTTGAACATCATTGTCACTCTCGAAATGTGTTCCGCCAAGATGCTTTTTTAGTGGATCAAACAGATGATAGTCGCTTGGGGCTAGGTCGGGACTGTAAGCCGGATGTTGAAGAAGTTCCCACCCTAATTCTTCAATTCTCGCCTGGGTCCATTGGGCCGAATGCGGCCTGGCGTTATCGTGATGCAGCAATATTCCTCTCGTCAGTAGGCCTGGACGTTTTCGTCGAATTGCATCCAGAAGCAACAACAAAACTCTACAGTATGATTCAGCAGTCACGTTCTCATTTCTATTCTGGAAATGGCCTAGGAGCACTCCTTGAGAATCCCAGAACACGGTAAGCATAACCTTACCAGCTGAGGGCACAACCTTGAATTTCTTTGTTGACGCTGAAGAAGGACGTTTCCATTGCATTGAAGCACGCTTTGTTTCGGGTTGGTAGTGGTGCACCCATGATTCATCACCAGTAACAATCCTGTTAAGCATGTCCTCCCCATCCTCTGCGTACCTAGATAGGTTTTGCAAGGACAAGCCCATTCGAATCCTTCTGTGTTCCTCGGTCAGTTGTCTAGGAACCCACCGTGAGCAAACTTTTCGGAAATTCAAACGATGGCGCATCAGTTCGTAGGCTAAACCACGAAAACACTCTATTGCAAGTGCTATGCTGTCTATTGTTACCCGCCTGTCAGTTCGAATCGTCTCTTCCATCCTTCGAAGTGTTCTGACGCAATCTGAACGGGGTGGCCACTTCGCTGACCGTCAATAACTTTTGAGCGCCCTTGTGAGAATTTTTCGACCCAGTTATACACGGCTTTACGCGACAAACACTTTTCACCATAAACAGGAGACATTTCCTTATGGATATCTTTTGCAGGGAGCCCTTTTGCCCAGAGAAAACGTACGCGCACGTCAACTGTCACTTGATTATCATTAAGCTGGATAGTGCTGCCACCCAATGACAGATGCGGAAAATAGCTCTCTGCTATTTTCAGCTTTCCCACAACAGTTTGTGACTTATTTAATGATTTTCCCTCGTATATACGAGGAGCATGAAACAACGACGTCAGTCTTCCGAAACGTTCTAAAGAATCTGACAGTATAATCAGTGAAACGTCGAGAATAAACACGCGGAAGATTACTCTACAGTAAACAACGGCCGTCAAAACCTACAATTAACTACAAATTAAAAGCTGTTGCAATGAGAAAATGCGCGAACACCAGCACTCCTTATCAAGTGACAATTTTTTCACTTACTTTTTGAATTTGTAAAGCTCTCAAAAATGGAGCCTTGCTCAATAAAACGAAGCTTCTCCAGACTTTCTCTTCGGGATAGGAAGAAACTTCTTTGCATCTGCCTGCACAAGTTTATTAAAACCTTGAAAGGCAAGAATAAAGTCGTTACTGCCCGAGATTAATAGAAAAAAGCCGGTTAAAATGGGCAAAAAAACACCAACATTGGTCAATTGAATACTGGACAAGGGTGTTGTGGTCCGACGAAATTAATATATGTATATATCAACAGAATATTGCTTTAAAACTGAATGTTATCACCATGATAATGCTAATTTTAAAGGATAAATATCTCTTTTGATAAATAGAGTACATTAGTAATTCCTTATTCACCTTTTTGGTACCCCTGGAAGTATGTTTGCGCGTCGTGTAATTAACAAGGAATTTCATAAGAATCGCGTTGTTCCTACTCTTAAGTACGGAGGTGGCAGCATTACGAATGGCTAACCATGTCATCGCAGGGCGTTGGGGAAATGTTCATATTTCACGGCTGCATGAATAGCCAAATGTATATAGAAGCTGTAAATGCGACATTAAGGCCATCGTATGCAATATTTTTTTCAGATGAGCTTTTAGAAAACATTTTTTCCAGCAAGATAACGCTCCCTGCGACACATCTCGAAAAGCTAAAGATTGGTTACACGAAAATGGATTCCATCTTCTTGATTGGCCTGCTCCATCTCCAAGGCAAACTCCAATGGAGCATTTGTGGCGCATTGCGAAAGCTCAACTTAAACGATCAGGGTAGTGTTGGGTAACCTGCCGTTAGCAGTTTGTAGCAGCTAATCAATATCAAAATAAACTACTACTTTCTGTAGCAGTTTTTTGATATAACATGAAACATGGAAGACGAAAACAGTCCCGGATGATTTGAGAACCTCCATTATTGTTCCAATTTATAAGAAAGGAAATCCAAAAGAATGCTCTAACTACCGGGCAATATAATCGTTCTGTGCTGCGTGTAAAGTTTATGAAATTATCTTACAAGAAAGACTCAGAACGTTTATGGAAGAAAAGCTACAAGGGGCGTAGAGTGAGGTGATCATATATTCATGATTCGGAACATAATGGATAAGTGCTTACCCTACTAGAACGAAATATACATGTGCTTTATCGATATTGAGAAGACATTTGACAGAGTGGATAGACAGAAAATATGGAGTACTTTGGAAAAAAATTGCGTGGATAATGGATTGACAGAAGCAATGAAATCACTATACAAAAAACAGATAACACAATCAGAACAATCAACCAAGAAACAGATAAATTCCGAACCACACAAGGAGTAAGACAAGGAGGAAATCTCAGCCTGCTACTGATTATTATATTCATGGACGCATTCATTAGAAACGCCAGCAAATAAAGTAAGAAAATGAATGCGCATTTGCAGATGATGTTGTGTTAATGTCAAACGCAGAAAAAAATCTACAATATAACATCGGCTTGTCGATTGCGGAGCTTGAAAATAAAGGAATTAAAATTTACATGGCTAAGACGAAATCGGTAGTAATAACAAATGACAAAGAATGAAGAATAAACCTACAAATTAATAGTCAGGAAGTCGAACAAGTAGAATACATTAAATACTTGGGAACAGTTGTAGATAACACCGGTAAGCTACATGAAGAAATTAAGAAATCACCAAGGAGTATGGCGGTCGTTAGAAACTAACACGTGGTTCTAAACTACCGGGATGACGACCAAGGTTTCAAAAAATGAAACTCTTTCAAATTTTCATTAAATTTCTCCATTAAATTTTCTTATTTATTGACCCTGATGAAGCTTTAAATAAAAGCGAAATATTGGTGAAAATTTAAAAGAGTTAAATTTTTTGAAATCTTGATCGTCATCCCGACAGTTTAGAACCACGTGAAATTAAGAAAAATGACAATCTACACGACCTACTTGCCAATACTACTCTATGGGAATCATCGGCATTGACAGAGAAATTGTACAAGAAAATTCAAGTTATGGAAATGAAATATCTAAGAAGGACAGCAAAAGTAACGATAATGGACAAAATAAAAAATTATACCATAAGAGAAACGCTGAAGATAGAAAGCACTAGGAAACATGTTAAGAAAGCACAAATGAGACGATGGGAACATATGAAAAGTTTAAACAAGGGAAGACAAACTAGGAAAATATGGGAAGCAAAGAAAGCGGGAAGAAGAAGGGGATGTAGACCTCGTCTGACTTGGGACAGCGAAGTATCAAAATTACTAAAGAATAGGGGTTTAACCTTTAAGCAGGCCGAAGAATATATATATATATATATATATATATATATATATATATAACTTGGACACGGTGTATATATATATATATACACCGTGTCCAAGTTATTGGTGCACTATTGCTATCTTCGCTATTTCTGGAGCTATGAGTTTAGTTAAACTAGCAAAGTTGTAGCATTTTCTCTCCGGATTACGATGGTAAAGTCAAAACAACTATTGAATGCCAAGTTTTGCAAATATTCAACAAGATAGTATTTTTTCAATTGAACACCCTATATATTTTTAGGTATTTGGAAAGAACGTAAGATTTTGAACAAAAAATGTCAAATATATAACTATCCTTAACTTAAAAATAAACAAATGAGACGCGTTTAAAACTTAAGAAATTTGTTAACATTTAATTCTAAGTAGGTCATGGAAATATTAACATGTTCACGGTGGAATAAAAACAACAAACACAATATCAAGTAATTTTAATTTTATATTACATATTCAACATTTTGTCTACTCTTAATAAATGTTCAAAGCGATTGTCTTGCTGTTCAATATATTTCTCGGCTCTCACGATAACGCTTTGTGTTGCTTTTGTAGTAGTTAGTCCTGAAATATTATTTAACGTTTATCTAATACTGGTTAAGAGTTCTGTCACATTTTGATATTGCTGCTTGTAAACCGCATCCTTTACAAAACCCCATAGATGAAAATCTAGAGGTGTCAAGTCAGGAGAGCGAGGAGGCCAACAGTAAATACTAATTGTAAAATTAACGTAGCGAGTGTTAAAAACAATAGGTGAGGCTTTTAAATCGCTGGATGGAAGGATAAGCTATCCGACGATAAAGCGGTGGTGCCGGCTTCGGCAAGGAAGCTGAAAAGAAGCAAAGCATCAAAATAATTTTCAGTTACTTTTTGTGAATAAGCTGATAAGAGATACCATTTTCGAACCGTTGAGGCAAACAACCTTTTTTCGCGAATTATTTATATAAAGGAAAAACAATCGACATGGATGGCGACGATTAGACGATGGACGAAGGAAATAAGAAAAGGGGTAAGGAACAAGATAGTAGTCGCTTTGCAAGGACCGAAAGGACATTCAGAACACCTACGGAAATGGAAAGAATAAAAGAAAAATAATAAATAAATTGCTTTAAAAATGGTGGCTAAGCCAGGTGTAAAGGTATGAAAACAAAATTACAAGAAAAACTAAGAAATGAAAACGAGGAAATAAAAAATGGATATGGAGTAAATCAATCAAAATGAAGAGATTAAAAAAGGAAAACAGAATGAACAATATAGTAGTAAGTGGGTTAAAAGTAGACACAAATGAAGAAAGGGCACTTAGAGAAGCACTGACATTTTTTTTTAGAAACTAAAGGATAAATGACGAAGTTAAGGTAACTCATAAGTTGGGCCCTACAACCCTGTCTAGTCGAATTGAAAACCAATGAAAATAAAAAAGAAATTATGCACAATAAGAAAATATAGAAGGAAACAAAATACCAAAAAGTACAAATCATTAATGATTTAACACCTGCAGAAAGAGATACAGCCAAAACAATAAGAGACATAGCAAAAGAAGACAGAAGAAGTGGGAGAAAAGTGAAGGTGGAATACCAAAAAAAAATGTATAAGTGACAAATAGTTTAAATGGAATAATAGGACAAGAGTGATAGAGGAGGTAAGAGAAAATATAACAATTCAAAAAACTAAAGAAATACAAAATAAAAAAAGGATACTATGACAAATTAGGCAAGGAAAAAGAATATGAATAAGGAAATAATATATAATGTAAATAAGCACTTGGAATGTGAAAGGATCATATGAAGAAGGAAAACGAAAACATATTGTAAACGAAATAAAGAAATTTAAATTTGACATAGTAGCACTGCAAGAAACAAAGTATAACAAAAATTGAAGACTATGTGTTCCTTGATAGTGGAGGAGATGATAGACTGTTAGGATCCGGATCCGTTATTAACGAAAGGTTTAAAGCATCAGTAGTAAAATTCAAGCAAATATCAGACAGACTGCGTATTTTGAGAATGAGGGGAATGTATCAATAAATTATGTTTATGTATTGTCGTGCACCGTCAGAAGGAAAAGATAGAAGAGAAGGAAGAATTTTATAATGAAATGAATAATTATTACGAAAGTGTATCTCAATATAATCGACGCGAAAATAGGTAGAGAGGAGTTATTCAGATCAACAATAGTTGCAATACAGCAAGCACGAGGTAACAAATGAAAATTTCTAATAGATTTTACAAGGAAAAAGATTGTTATTAGCAGTACATATTTTCAAAGGGAAATGGCGGTCACTTGATGGGAAAACACTAAACGAGATTAACCGCATTTTAATTGAAGAACCAGAAGAAAAAGCAATTAAAAAGGTAAGGGCATATAGAGGCCTGGATGAACATTTCCACCATTTCTTGGTAGGAGTCATAATAATTTTATATAGAATTTTATAATGTATAGTATAAATAATTAAGCAATGAACGCACATCATCAATGATTGCAATTATAAGAACATAAACTAAAAATTACGGTGCCTGATTTGTAACACGAAAATCTATAATTTTCGAAAATAAACGCCGTACATTGAAAATTTGTAGTTTCCTTCTAATATTGATATATTTTGCACTAGAGAAACCCATATATTATAAATGGAAAATATATATGAATAGGGAATGTTATTTTTACCATGGTGGTCATCCTGGGTTAACAAACAACGATGTTGCCGGCTTCAATTGGCCGTAAACTGTAATGTAATCCTAACCTGATCAGCTGATCACTGTTTACTTATTTTACTTGCAGTTTTATTAATCGATTTTGTTGTAGAGTTTTGTTAGTTCTTTTTAGAATTATAATTCAAGATGCCTAGAGCGTTTTATAAGCAAAGTAAAGCAATGATTGCAGCAGCTCTGAAGTATTTTAAAGAGGAGAAAGAAAGAGACCATCCATTGTTACCAGCTGATGCCGTTATTGAGCGTGTAGCTGTTGCCCTAAACATCAGTGTTCATTCTGCGAGCAATATTAATCAAGAAATAGAAAAGGAAGGACAGGCCCGTAGCCCAAAGAAATGTAAATCCAATAACTGACATTAGCAGAGCCGATGAAGCGGACATACGAACTACAATTTATACAATGGTTCAAGCTAAACGGCATATAACGTTAAAGTCAATCTCAACAAATCTTAGGGATAATAATATTTATAGCCGCAGTTTATCTTCTCTAAGCGTTATATTAAAAAGAGAATCGGTTTTCGCTGGAACTTCAGTTAGTTGCATGTAATAAACCTCCGAAAACATATGTTGCTGCAGCTAAATATGGACATGTGGTGCTCCGTTTGCCACCATATCACTGTATATTCAATCCCATCGAAAACATTTGGAGATTGGCAAAGACATTAAAATAGACATATAGGACGAGATGGATATGGAACGGTAAAATGTATTGCGATGTGGCAAGAAGTGCTTGCAACAATAACCTCTGAAATCTGGAACAATACCATTGAGAAAACTGAAAAGATAATACAAGACTGGTGGCAGAGGGAAGTTGGCTTCGAGCAAAATGATATTCCAGAGCTCGTCATCAACGTTGGTGCAACATCCGATGAAGACAGTTCGGATTGTCAGAGCGATTGACCCACTTTTATTTATAAAATTTTATAAATATTTTAATATTACTTTATATATTTGCATGTTTCTACAGATTGAATGTATTTAATATTTAATAACACACTATCTGCTTCTATATACGTATCAATAAAATTTAAATACGTCTTTTTAAATTCTAAATAAAGAAAGCAATAAACATGAATTTTTTCAAGAAATGCTTTTAGATAAATGCATTACAACTATAGAAATAATATTTAAATTGTTTCACTTCTTTCAGATACTTTAAAAATATCTGTCTTTTGTTACTAATAGTATTTTATGTACAATTTTGCACTTAATGCTCATGGTATTCTAACCTAATATTAATCCACCTAACGTAAACAACAGCTGTCATAAACAATGCGACAAGACAACATCTAAACGTCTGACGTCATTCATTGTTGATGACGTGCATTCATTGCTTACTTATTTATACTATAGTAAATATATTTCAATAGTTTTATGTTTTGCAAAGTTAAAGGTACTTCGTTTTACTCGCTAAGGCTGTATACGCTAAAATCGTAGTAATTAAATTTTCGTATTTCCGGTACAACTCAGAAATCATTGAAATTAATCGAAATTGCTTTATTATTTGTCAAAACGAAATTTAGCAACTTCAACAGCCCAATTTAAACTTTATTTCTGTTTGACCTATGCTTAAACACCACCGATTCTCGTTATTAGTAACAAGAAAACAAGTTTAGGCGTATACATTTCCAACCTAATTTTTAATTTTCTTAGTTCCTCTATTTTCTTCCAGTGCTATTTAATATAGAATAGTGAATATTACATAACTATACCATCAAATAAGAGTACATATACAATTTCAACGTTAAAATTAGTAAACTAAAGCAGACACTATGGAAAAGCATCCGATGCTTGTAGCATGTACTTGGCATGCATTCAACAAACTAGCGTACAATTTTTCGAAACCAACATGGATAATGAGCGCTATTAATCATTATGTAAATTGCGAAAGCTCACTTTTCCACTGCGTAAGCGTCTATATTGCTAACTGCATACATACACATACATATTTATATATCGTGGAGGCGAATGAATATGTATACAGAGCGCGCAAACATTTACATGCATATTTCAATTACGACGGGATACAATAACAGAACGCACAATAAATAAGTAGTGTAAGCGGTGGCGATGATGAGTGTCCCCGACGTGGTAATGGGGACGTCGGCTTGGGGGCGTTAAGGGCACGCGAGGGTGTAAGGGTGGCGTCGGAGGCGCGGCGGTGTTAGAGAGGTAACGGTGATGGTGAACCGTTAGGGTGTACAAGTCTGAATGATAAATGGTCACTCATACATACAAACGTTTAGAGTCGGTTTCGTCTACAAAATCCGGGAAAGGATTTGGGGAGCTTTGAGCTTTTGTATCAAGGTGCGAATTCGCATTCCTAGCTTGAATGGTCGTATGAACGCGGTTTTAAGTACGGTTACCTTTTCCTTCGTTTATATTTTGTACCATTCACAGAAATGTATGTACTAAATAATAATGCTCTGTATTCTGTTCGATATGCAGTAGCATGCAAAATAATGTGATATACTTAACTACAATATATTTTTGGTAGATTGCAATCATATAAACTACCTATATTTGTTAATGAAGTTCTTTTCTAGAGCCTTCTAGAAATTGAAGGATGCGATTGTCTACTTCCTTGAAACCGTTATATATACTTGGATTTTGTTTTGAAGTGATTAGTATGAAATAAAAGAATTGATTAAAGTGACTGAATGTACTAATGATGGTCTTCTAACTAAAAACATAGAGATTGAACTATTAGAATTGTGTACAAAGTCGATCAACTCACAATAATGTATTCATCATCACAAAGAAATATTTTAGGTTCGTTATATACACATTGGGAAAATGAGAAATTAGCTATACCTATATATGTACGGCGAGAGAGCGAGGAGGGGATTAGGTAAAATCCGATAGATTCGATGAGAATCGTTAGTACGCTTGTAATAATTTGAAGTTATGGTCGCCTGGAAATGAGAGTTTCGCACATTTATTTTGTTGTTGTTACGAAGCTTAGACGAAATTAATAAAGGATTTTGAAGACGAAAATAAAATCAGATTCTGATAAAATAAAAGAAAAGAAAAATATATACTCTAGAAATTCTTACTAAGATCGTCCGCACCCGTTGCAGTCTACCTTGTAACTAACCACATCGATAACCGTCGACTGCCGCTAACCCCTCCGCCTGTGGTGAACCCCCATTCGCGTTTACTGTTGTCGCATGTACGCTTTTTCGTATAGCTAGACATTTTCTTTCCTTATATGTAGTCTGGGCAAACAGCGGTAACAGTCAGTGTAGTAGATATGTGGTGCGGAGTCGGCGATTATTTATTTCACGCGTTCGCAGCGTCAGTACTAAATCGACGCTGTATGCGAGTAGCTCTGTGTATATGTAGGCTGTCGTAACTTATTTCGTAATTGTACACTTATGTTTGCTTTAAAAATGTCGCAGTTAGGTACGTCGCGAAAACGACCAATGGCAAACACAGTTAAAAACTTTATAGTGGACATGCCGGACTTAATTTTTGATGGCGCTAAAATTCAATGTCTAAAATCCCTTTAATGTGTTGGTCCAGAAGCCATTGTCAACGTCACATCGAAAGCAAACAGCATTCTTCTGCAAAAAGTGGCATTCGAGAGCAAGAAAAATTTACATTTGATTTATGTGTTACTCTTATTTTATGTAATATATCGTTTCGTTTACTAGGCAAAAAAGCATTTGTCTCCTTCTGGAATAAATATGCGGACTGTAAATTACCTAGTCGGACATCGATACGAAATGTAGCGCCATTTGCTCGTGAACATATAGAAAAAAGAATGAAAACGGAATTGAAAGATAAAAAACTGTGGTTGTGTGTGGACGAAACAACAGATCGTTAAAAACATTCTGTGGTTAATGTAATGGTACGTACAATGGAACCACATTGACCGTCATCCTCCTTCTTACTTGCTTCCAAAAGAATTATAAATTGTACTGCCGATGAGATTTTAAAGGTGGTGTTGAACTCATTGAACAAATTTGAAGTTCCAACTAAGCAACTTTTAATGTTTATGAGTGATGGTGCCGCAAACATGCGTTCTTTGGGCCGATCTCTTAAAGAACACAGTGGCAACTTCTTACATGTAACGTGTAAAATCCATACTCTAAATCTTGCGGCACAAACGATTCATACATGTTTTCCACTAGTAAATGCATTGATTGCTAGTACAAAGGCAGTGTTTCTAAAGTCCCCGAAACGTACCCGACTATTTCACAAACTGTGTCCTGATTTGCCTGAACCACCACAGCCGATTGTTACACGTTGGGGAACATGGTTGCAGGCTGCGTTTTACTACAACAAATATTTTGATCCAATAAAGGAGGTAGTTTTAAAATTCAATCCGACAGAAGCTGCAGCAATCAAGAAAAGCCAAGAAATATTTCAAGATAGTCAGGTTAAAAGAGAGTTACAAACTATTCACAACAATTACTTCGTACTAGCGGAAGGAATAGAAAAATTACAAAATGTTTCGATGTCGCTAGTGGATTCTGTTCAAATTGTGAATGATGTTCACGCACAGTTATGCGTTGTAGAAGGCGAAACAAATTGGTGTGTAATACGAAAATTTGAAAGTGTTTTAGAAAAAGACTTCGATTTTCTTATCTTAAGACAAATTTGTGAAGGTGCGTGTGAAGATGCATTAAATTGTTTCAAAGATTATTTTAAGTATGCAAATATAACATCGCTAGATGTCGAACGGTAGTTTTTGGCATTAAAAAACATTTATTCCGCACGTCGTACTCACTTGACTGAAACAGCTGTGGAAATGTATCTAATGATTCAAATATTTAACAGATGTTACCCAGTTTGTGATTTCACGGAAGATTTTTAAAACGGTAGGTGTTTCAGCACGTTTTATAATTTATTTCTTACCTTCTATTTTATGTGTAAACTTTTATGCGCTCGGCACGCCTCTGGCTGTTACCGCATATTTGCCCAGGTTACTTATATGTATACAGCGTGTCCACCTAGTGCGTGGGCAGAAGATAATTCCCTTCCTGAGCAATTTATAGAACAAGCTTTTGAATAAAAAGTATTGGGACACAAATGCTGGATAACATAATTACAACAGGATGTTTCCGCAGCACACGATACAAGTTTGATTTTTAAATGGAAGATTCTGTATATTATTACGATTCGCTTCAATTCATGTCAACTTTCAACAATACTCCCTATACTTATCTATCTGTTTTTGAGATAATTGACATAATTTGAGATTTTTGCGAAATGCCACTTTCTTTAACGTATTACTCGCTTGGGTGGTGATTCAGTTTCAGGAAGTATATCCAAAGGTTTTTTTTATATCAATTGGAGTCTAAAATGGCCATCGAAGTCGTTGCCATGTTTGATTCATGCTATTTTAGTTTTTTTTAATAGAACATCTGCATATTTTTCCATAATTTGATAAAGAAACTGTGATAGATTTTTTTTGTAACCATTTCCCTTACAACTAACATGTGTCGTTCTTTAGTAAATTAAATATGAAGCTATGCAGATGAGTTTTTTGCTAAAATGCATAGAGTGCTGTGACAAAATACTATAAACTTTTGTTTTTCTAAAGATATTCATTAAAACTAAACTGCAAAATTTAATGTATGCATACTTCTGTTGGAAGTGAACAACATTTTCCTTCAAACCAACTGTAATGCAATTCCTTGTATTTCATTGGACATTTATTTAACACCTCGGGAGTATTTTATTTTGTGTAATGTTCACGTTATGCATTGTCTTAACAAATTCATCCAGGGAATGTTTTCATAAAAAATGTCTATCTAGCTAAAGTGTGAAATTTTTTAAGCTGCTTTCGTTATGTTCTTATTATATTTTTTACTGCTGAAAAACTTAGTGTGTCATGCCTTAGATTTTAAAGATGGGCGAAGGGAATATTGAAAAATGTTGATATGGATTGAAACGATACATCCAAAAAGGTAATAATATAGTGGATGTTCCATTTAAGAAATCAAACTTGTATCATGCGCAGCGGAAATTGAACACCTGTATACCTGAATATAATTTTATATTGTGCAGCTTTTGTGCGTGAATATTTTTTATTTTAAAATTGTTTCTGTAAATTGCTCAAGAAAGGAATGATCTTCCGTTCACGCACTAGGTGGACACGCTATATTATGTTGTATACACAGGTGTCTCACGAGGAACTGCACTGATGCACACATTCTAATTACTGCAATATTGAACTAAAGTATTTTCAATTACCTAGGACTTCCGATTATACCAAAAGTAGCTATCAATTTTGTTATTTTAAGGAGGACATGCTATATATTATTACATTTTTGAATTCCTAGTTTAATTTTAAGGTTTGTTTCGTAAAACAACTGGGTTGGTTTTTCTAACCATACTTAAAATATTTACATTTTTTGATAATTCTTGGCAGATGGACGAGTTTATGTGAACTTTTATAACTGCGAAAGTGTTTAACTTCGAAAATTGAAATTTTCTGAACTGTTGACGGTATAGGGTAGGATTAGAAACCGAAAGAATTTTTCGAAAACGTTATACAACGTGTCCGACAATTACAACTAAACTTTCAAATAGAAAAAGTGTCAAAACTAAATTTTTTAAATAACTGAAAAAGCAAAAAAATGTCCTATTCATATTGTTCAAGATATTTATAAAAATGTGTATTGTAACACAAATTTCTTTAAGAAAAGGAGTAACCACCAATGAGAATGTGCTTTATGTAGTTCTTTAAAATGTCATCCAACTTTGGAGATATCCAAGTTGGTTATGACCATTACGGAACCATTACGGAATCCAGCATTGATGAAACGATGCTCGAAACACGTACACCGAATGGGACTCGCTCGAGTGGATAAGTACAGTCTATGCTTAGAAGAGGACGAAACAGTTGAGCATATATTTTGTCACTGTCCTGTCGTCTGCAGAATCAGACATTCTCTGTTTGGTGGGGCCTTTGTGACGCCTAAGAGTCTCAGAGAAACTTTGCTGAGTGAACTTGAATTTGCCAGAAGGATAGGTCTACTTGGCGAACTTTAAAATTACATTATCTGCCAACAAGGTCTACAAAAGACCTTGTTGGTCGACGTAGATGGGTGGACCAATCCGCTCACCCGGTTCTACCACTGCAATTGTAACTGATCGTTGATTTGTTATAGATTTTGGTAGGAAATCGATTAATTTGTTCTGAGGCTCCAAAGAGTGAAATACATTTATAGTTCTTAGTTCATTTATTGCAAACGTAATATATATATATACGAGGCGTGTTTTTAAAGTAAGTACCGTTTTGAAATTCTGCTACCGTGAGCGCTGCGGCGAGTTTCTACGCTTGCGCGCTGTGTACCTACATCTGTTGACAAGCCACCGGCGCCATTACAGAAAGATTCGACCGTGTTTACGTTTGTTTGTCAGTATTTAAAATATCTCCGCCGATCGAGAATCCCGCCGACTGTGAAATACGCGCTGTGATTCGTTTTCTTAGAGTTAAAGGCATTAAATCGCCCGACATTCATCGTTAGATCTGTGAAGTGTATGGAGAAAACATTATGAGTGATGGAATGGTACGGAAATGGGTGAGAGCTTTTAAAGATGGCCGCGCGAATGTCCATGAGGGGGAACGAAGTGGGCGACCTTTTGTCATTACTGAAGATTTGGTTCGGAAAGTTGACGAAAAAGTGAAAGAGAGCAGACGCTTTATGATTTCATCGTTATCTGATGAGTTTCCTCAAGCTTCCAGTTAAATCAGGCGGCAGGCTTCTATGACGATGGGATTGTAAAGCTGATTGTACAATACGATAAATGCCTCAATATTGGTCGAAATTATGTAGAAAAGTAGAATAAGGTACAGGCTTTCATGTAAAAATAAAATTGTTAAGAAAAGTTTACTTGTTTCTGTTTTATTTGAAAACGGTACTTACTTTAAAAACACGCCTTGTATATATGGACTCTTTTTTTTAGTCGTGGGGCATTAAACAGCAGGTCTAATGTCGGTTGCCTTTCTCTCTTCTACAGGACCTTTTTGAAATTGGTGTATGGCATTGTCGTTTGAAAGATCCGGAGTTATTGACCTGAATCTGATTTTGGTGATATTTTAAGATCCTTGCTTTAATATCCCCCTATCTTCGCTAAAAGAACATGTGTTCGTTCTCCGAACACGCGAAAGTGTTCGTTGTTCCGATTATTCAAGCATTGTATGGAAAAGTTCCGTGTGAATGGTGCTAGTTTGCGTGTAAGAATAGTCGAAGTAATATTATTAAATTATTTAGCAACATAAAAAAATGTCATTCCATCTAGAATATACAAATTGACTGCAATGTGCGTAGTACTTAGTATCAAACGCATTTTCGAATGATCGACGCGCTGACAAATAGAATAATGATGTTAGGGCGGTTTTTCGATTAAATAAAAACATGATAATGCGAAGCAGTGGCCGATAACATTAGCGCTTGTTACGTTGTTTAACGCGATTAGCAGGTAACGCCATATGGTTCGCGTCACGGCAGCAACCCGTCGATCATACGCGCTGTTGTATCGTCGTTGTTATTTTACACACAAAAACATATCTAGAAACGATCATATTAGCCGTCATCACTAGCGCTACTGACGGACAGGAACGACAGCACCGGCAACAAGCTCACAGATGTCCTCTTCAAAGGCGAATGAAAAACTAGTCGTCAGACACAAAAGGAGAGATGACACGACGTCAACCCAATCGGGTATTTTTATTTTATAGTCGGTAGCCGCACCTATTAAGATATAAAAATGCCGCTGACACTTATTGTACCGCTTATATCGTCTATTATATTTATCATGCCGCCGGTTTCTTTTCTGTTGCAGCCACAGTTGTAATTGAGACGTGTATAAATTAATTTCTTTTTCTCTTTATTCGACCACAATGTTTTGTTATTATTACCGTTAAGAAGATACACATGTTTAAATATACGAAGCTAGTAAGAAGTAAGTTTGTATACTCCCCAATAAAAAAATCTCAGCATGGCAAATCGGATACTGATATTTTCACATATGTATGTGTGTAATTCAATAAAAAGTTTTTCTTGATTGAGCATCTATATAATGTAAAACTTGAGTAGTGAAGTAATAAAGAAACAATTAAAAAATAGTATACTAGAAAACAAGTTTTATAAAATGGAATTTTGTCGCACGCGTCCGATATTTCATACATGTTTGCCTTATGAATAGGCCTGGCATAATCGGTCTCCGCGACAGAATCGGATCGGTCGCATGGGCCGCGTATTATAAAATAAAGAGTGTATGTGTGACTCACATCCGACAGAAGTGAAATTTAGATATTAATACACTATGGTAAAAAATAAAAACTGACGCAATAAAAATGTATGGTAAATATAGCGAATATATGCATGCGTTGAACTGTTTTTATTGCCATTTTTGTTTGAAAACGGCATTTGTTATGTATGTAATGTAATAGCTAAAGCGTGACAAACGGTTGCAACCGCAGAGCCGCCGTGAAAGGAGCTGTGTTTACTATGTACATACAAAGAATCGAGTGGATGTTCGGTTATTATCGGTTGATCGGTGTGCGTGTATTATTTATAATGTTAGAGAAACTAGTGGAACCGTCCGGGGCGTGCCTCGCAAAAGTAGACACAGCATTAATAAAAAAATAATAGATTGTTGCCATATATTGACGTATTGATGACCACTACGGTAATGTGCGATTGCCATGGTAGTACTGCAACATAAGCAATGTCGATTCGGTCAGGTCTCGACGACGATCTGAAAACGTTCTCGTATACTTTGCAGATGATCGTTCACCATCTAATGAAGTAAGATTTGCGAAATTCAAATACTCCTGTATCTCTTCTGTGCAGTCTTGAATTCCAGATATAGATCGAACTTTTTCTAAATCCGGATTTTTATTTAAAACTGTACGATATTTTTGCGCGACATCTAGTCCTATAGGATCCGTCAAGCTTTCTAGAGCGTTTACTAAATTGTTGTTGTTATTTAACGAGTCTTGTATAGATAAGTGAGTATTTTCTAACTGCGAAATAGTTTGTGTCACTACAGATTAGTTTATGGAAATGTCATCTATTTCTTTTTGAACGTCCGAATCGGAAAAAAGTTGCCGACTCTTATGAACCGCTTGAGAATTAGAAGAATTAAGTTTAAAAATGACATCTTTCACTTGGGAATAATATTTGCGATAGTAAAATACTGCCTCGATCCATGTTCCCCATCGCGTCAATACAGGCTGAGGTGGTAGCGGAATTTGCGGATACAATTGCTTGAATACGCGGATGTGTTTGGGAGATCTTTGGTAGATGATATTAAATCATTCACCCTAGCATACTTGCTTCGAATTGTTTCTGCTATGAGATGACATGCGTGTATGAGGCATGTTATGTGAAGAAAAGTCGGAAAGCAGACTTTTAACATCCTACCAGCTTTCAGCGGCTCCGTTAGAAACTAACATGGTGATTTGTGCTTCTCTTAACATATTTTTTATTATGTTTACAACGGTTTCGGCATCAGTTCTTTCAATCCTTTTACTGGCTAACAACAAGGAAGCTGCTGGACCATTACGTTTTAAAGGATGCGCCACAATATGAATCACGCTGTGTTTCTGAGCATCAGTAGTTTCGTCTACAGTGAGCCAGATTTTTTGATTTCTCAACTCGTCTTTTATATAGCCTTTTACTGTGCTTTGCACATGTGGTAAATTGTACTGCAATTGGCTTTTTGTTGATAGCTTCCATGATGGAACATATTTATCCCAGAAAAGACGAAAGTTTTCATTATCTATTAGGTGTTGTGGGATGTTGCACGTGCTGAACATGAAAATAAAGTAATACAAAAATTGCCATTACGGAATATTGTTTCTTAAATTTAATACATAACGTTTACTTTTAATATGACTTCTACATTCACATGTCGTGCGACCTAGCAACCCTATATCGCAAAATTTGCAACGAATGTGCGAACCTGTAAATTCCAAACCAGGGAAACGCCAAATATATTTCTTCACATGCGATGCAAGAGGTAAACCAGGCTTACGTCCCATGTTTTCGAAAACACAATGAGAATCCGATAAATAACCGAACGACCGAACTCCTCAATGTCTACCGCATTACTGAACTCTGCATCCACATACGTACATAACCCCCCCACCCGTACAGGCGTCTCTGCAGGTGCAGCCGTTTGTCACGCTTTAGTAATAGCCGTAAAAAGTAAACAAAGTAAATTGTAATTAAATACTTGAAGAAGCCTCGTCTCGGTAAAGAATCGAACCTGACGCCTGCCGCTTGCCAGACGGTCGTGTTAACCACTACACCACGAGGACCTTGATGCCAAGGACGTTCACTTTTTAATATCTAGTTATTATTTTTATCTGTAAATATATCATAATATTTTGACCGACAATTTTTAATTCGCTCATGCCGAGTGCACTAATTAATTAATAGATTTTGGCTGTCATCGGTGAATTATGAAAATCTGTAATTTCCTTGGAATCTCCGACGTAATTAAATACTTGAAAAAAATCTCATCCCGGTAAATTCCAAGGAAGTGACAGATTTTCATAATTCACCGACGGATACAGATTTTCATAATGCGCCGACGGAAGCCAAAATATACTAATTAATTAGTGTACTTGGCATGTAAGAATTAAAAAATGTCTGTCAAAATATTATGATATATTTGCAGATAAAAATAATAACCAGCTATTAAAAAGTGGACGTTCCTGGCATCAAGGTCGCCGTGATGTAGTGGTTAGCACGCCCGTCCGGTAAACGGGAGGTGTCAGGTTCGATTCCTTCCCGGGATGAAATTTTTTCAAGTATTTAGTTAGGACAGAAATTCCAAGGAAAATACAAATTCATCGACGAAAACCAAAATATATTAAGTAACAAAGTAGTTTCTTAAAAAATCTGTTATACTGAATACCGTAAATGTATGTAACTATAGGTATGTAGTAAAAAGCACTTTTGTTTTACAGAAATAACAAATATATGTATTTATGTTGATTGCTTTTTAAAATTAAGGTTATGTTAATTTTAATACGCCATATAAGAAGTTTGACTTAAATAAATAATATAATGTAATAAACAAACGTAACTTCTTAACAACGTGGATAAGATTGGTGAAAAATTCGCATCATCAGGTTTGTTTCCACGTTTGTCTCAGTGAAGGATGTTCGCTGTGTGAACTTTACACAATATTTTAGCTCTATTATAATTCAAATCCCGAAATTCACTGAGAAATTTAGTGACTTTATCAGCCAACGGTCGTTTCTTTTCCTTGCGTACGTTAGACATACATATTTACATACATACATGTCTTTATAATTATGTGTAACGCTGCGAAAAATTGAGGAGAAACTGTTGAAATAAATCAATAATTTCATTCGCTTAGCTCATACCCATTCATTTGTATAGATACGTTGCGTCGCGGGCCGTGCAAGCTTACCTCTAACCTAACGCGAAGCGCTTTGTGCTAGACCTACTTATCAATGGCTTACAAAAAGGGATTTCTAGACTATTTTTTCTATTTTGTATTTCCATGACTTAACAAATTTATTTTTTATTGCATTGTTTTTAGCAGCTATTGGGAGATATCTAAGCTTGTGTGAGAAGAGGGTTAATCACATTGACATTCAATAAAGGTTTGTCACATTGACATTGCTTAAATTCAAAAATTGTCAAAAAATCAGTTTTTCTTGGTTTTTCTTCTTTTCTCCATCTTAATTAAATTTAATTGTTGAAATAAAACTTTAATTGACTCCTGTGGGATTCGAGCTTACGGCTCCCGTTTGCCGGACAGGTGCACTAAATCAGACAGAGTCTCCAGAAACTAATCACGTTTAATACTTAGGCCTTTGATGCCTGCAGATATATTCCAATATTGCAATTAATTAATTAATGATTTACGATAAAAAAATTTTACTCATCAACACTTTATTCTTACTTATCTCAACGGTTATTGCATATCTGCTCCCATAGGGATCAATACAATTGGAAGATAGCCTAAAATGATTGCAACTTTTCTAAAAACTACCAAATCCTGAGTTATATAGGGGACATTGATTTCGACGTTCCAGTGTTTCGCATTTAGCCAATACAGCTAGCGATTTGATCACAGTAATGCGCCATGGAGGATGGAAGTCACCTGCTGTACATTGATATCTCTATGAAAAAGAAAATCAAAATTGCGCGAATGTTTTCGCCCCAGCCAAATATATCAAGTAGACATTCGACTGTTTGACACAACGTACTAATATTAGAGTAGAGGGTACAAATATGGAATGCCATTTTGTTCTGTTACGGACCAAGATCTTTACTTAGATTTCTTGAAGTTCTACACATTCTCAACAAAAAAATTCTCGAAAAAAGTGCCAAAGTTATTATTTGAGGAACTGGGGTGCAAATATGGAATATTTATTTATTTGTAAAACCTACAGAAATTATAATTGCAATAATAACACAATTATTTGCAGCAGTTACATCATTTTCTCTCTGACTGCTGTAATTACCAGACTCATTTTTTCTTCGCTGTACTGCTTTCTTTTATTTTTACCACCTCGACGTTGATTTCTTCTTAGTGGTATTCTATATTCCTAACAACCCACATTGTAAACATTTTAAATTAGATTTCGATACGTATTAAAAAATAATAAATGGCAGTAGTAGACACTTAAGTAATTGTTATTACTTAAGTTAGCTGCAAAAACAAATAATCACTCATATGTACTTACCTATTAAAGTTTTGAAAGCACGCAATTTATTATGTCACTTCTGTTAAACGGTGGAAATGCGAAATTTATTCATGGGTCACTGTAACTTTTAATAGGTCTAGGCTGAAAGCTCACGACTCGTTTGATAGATGTAACTACATACATTATTGAGAAACCTTGGTATTTCATTTTACCAACATGTTCCATATTTGCACCTTTTACTCTACTAATTGTAAATCTTATAAATCCACTGCTGACGACGATGGAATAACTCAACCTAACTTTGTTTCTATTCATAATTTGCCTGGAATAACAATAAATTCCCTTAACTCCTCTCATATTTCTGTGATAGTATGCGATAATCATAATAATCAAGTCATGATTAAATAAATGTACGTGTTTTTGAACTACTGTATATACATATTAATTTGTAGTTAAGTACGTTTTCGTATATCAAATATCATAACTTTCATTAAAAAAGATACCTAGCCTAGTTGTCATGTCATTTGTGTGTAATTGTCATCAATGTTCAGGAATACCAACATTAAATCATAAAATATTGCCCAAAGTGATGAAGTTCATTTCGATACGTGTTTGTGTGCGGAGAAGAAAAATGTTGCGGTAAGGGTTACTATGTATTTGAAAGAGGAAACGTAAATTCTTAATAGTGACATTTACCATGGTGATTTTGTTGAGGTGTGCCTTCAAAAACTCGCGGTAATCAAATTTTCTAACTGCAAAACTAAAAGTATTTTTAAATATTCAATGTTATTCACATTTCAAGCAGTGATGGACAAGGTAGGGGATACGAGTAAATTTTCAAAATGATTAGGCAGACTCGTGTTTTATCGGTTCTCAGAGAAACCGGTAGGCAACACGAACTCTTTCCTATGAGACGAATAAATGCGAATGTATCTAGTCTTTGTAAAAATTTATTCGCTTTCCCTGTCTTGCCCACCCCTGCCTTTAGGTTACTCAACGTATGTATACACCAGCCAGAAGCGACAGAAAGAAGAAAGAGGAGCAAATAACAGTAAACGCTAACTCAATATGCCAAAGGTAAAAACAGCTTCCACGGAGCCGTTATTGGGAATTTCGATATTTTTACATGTTTCTGTTGATCGAGTTTTATACTAGCTTATTAGAGTTTTAGTTCTTTAATTCTATTTCTATGTCACTTATGCCTCTGGTTTGGTGGCCAAATGCAAAACATAGAAAACTGTACAACAAAGGTTCAACAAATTAAGAGACTGAAAATCTTGCCGTTTCACATTTACGTTCAGAAGCAAGCTATGTTAAGCGCCCTTACTCTTTGAAGAATTAAGGGATTAAAGCCTGGATATCTTAGAGGGCATCCTGAGATTCTTGAAGATCCCAACATAAACTATCTGATACCACGATCCCTATGCGATATAATTTTGATCAGCTCAAGAATACAAAGAGTCGGGACAGACATATGACCACCTTAACATTGAAAGTTGTCCTGGAGCCGTGTTTTATTTATCGCAATGTGAAGTAGATTCAATATCGTTTGCAATTGTGTTAGGTTTATTCATAGGAAAATTACAATTCGGTTGAGAAATTCAACATCCAACTGGCTCCGATTATTCTAAATATTGATTATCATTTTGAATTTCATGAATTTTTGGCTGCAATCAATTCTTTTTATAAACTAATCTTGAGTAAACACTTATTTAATAACTTGCCAAGATTTAATTAGTATGTATTGCAATATCTTTCTCGGGGTTTTTTCTCAAATTCTGTTAAATTTTCTAATTTAATTCGAATAAATGATTCTTGTAGGTTCGGGGGTATCCCTAGATACCCTTACGGCAATTTTTGAATCAATTTCCAACTCAGTAAATGAAATTAACGAATTTTAAGAATTGAAAATTAACTAACCTTTAAACTTTTGAACGATGCCAATGTATATAAACCCTCTATTTATATACCCACTACAGGAAACTGCCTTGTTGTGGAGATTTAACCTTTTCCTCTTCTAATAAAGACTTTAAATACACAAACGAACACTTATCTTGGGATTGGATTTAAGACAAACTTTGATTCAACCAAGGCCGAATAAAGATTGATGAAAATGTATGGCGTCGTTCATCTTTCTTTTATTTTATATCGCGAAAGACCGGCGATTGTTTCATTTCGCAGCCAACTTTGATAATTTAACCCAAATAGAAACTAACTTTTCGATGACTTTCAATCAAATGATATTGGCATACGAGAACGAATGCAGTGACTTAACCAGGAGGTTGTATGTTGATGATTCTGTGGTCCGAACTGTCACCAACAAGCTTTAAACGAGAAAATCTACTGCTAATTTACAGAAACCTTTCAGATAAAGATTTAATTGATGAAATATTATCTGTTGTACTTTGCAATTTATGCTGTTGCTTATTTCAGACTATTTTTACATTAATTTGGACGAAATAAGTGAATAGAAAAATTAATAAACGAGTAGATTTGTCCATGATACCCCGCACTCGTCATTATCTGGACTTATATTTAAATTATAATGTCCTCGCCCCAAGGACAGTTGGCTGAGGGGGGATGGTAACGAAGAAATTTCCAATTGTCCCCGCAAGAGGGATATTTAGTTACCAACGAGTGGCCAGACTGACATTTAGTCAGTACCGAAGTGACAACTGAGAGAAGTTGTTGTTGTCGTAGATACAATGTTGAACATAACATAACAGTATATTCTCATTTCGCTGAGCCTATCTAGCGGGCCTGCTTTGTTAATTCAGTTGTATTTGAAAAAAGATCAATTTTATATCGTGTTTTTGGATTATCAAACCTTGATTACTCGTTGAAGAAACAACGCTAAAGAAAAGAAAATGAATTACTCGCCGCTTTGTATCAGTGCCTACATGTATGTATATATGTACATACATCTTCATTTTAGCTATACACTTGTGAGGTACTTGTGATTTTCCACCACTTCTATATATGTATGTTGTACGTTCTCATGAGACAGAACCTGTCTCAGCGAACACGTACTTATTAACTGTATCACATATTCGCGTCAAATATCTCTTATAAAATCAACGTTATTGATTTAGCGCATTTATTATTTCTCAAATAATTCCATTCTTTTTGTTTAACGTTTAACGTGAAGAACTATCGCAGAACGCTGAAGCTTCTCGTTAAGCAATTGATGTTTGACATTTCAATAATTTTAGTTTGGAAACAATGAGAGAGGTGGTTTAAAAGGGTCACATTAAGCGGATTTTGTCGATAATCTAGTTTGATTTGTTCGCTAATCATTCAATTTGATGGAACAGGTAGGTACAGACTTTAACATTTGCAGTTTTTAGAATGTGATAAAGTTATTTGATTTAAGAAGCAGATTATTTCTTTCTTTGCATTTTTCTAGAAATCCAACAGAAGTTTGAGTAGAAATAAAGAAACCAAATAACGGGATTAAAGCAGAAGCGAAGGAAATTCTAACAGCTCTTAATTAGAACGTTACTGGCAGCGCTTGGCCTTTTAATAATAATTCTGAACTGACTAGCTTCAACTGAATGAGAGGAATTCAAAATCAATGTTTTAACTTTTGTATTGTATTTCAATATTTCAGTTGGTTTTTATTAAAGAAAAATCTCAATAACTGGTATAAGTACAACAGACACCCATATAAGTATAACTTTTCACTTGTAATATATTTCACAAGTTTACCGTCGATGTGTTATCTTTATTTATTTAATCGGAAGATAGTGGAAATTAAAATCCAGTGGAATTTAAATCTACCATTTGAATAGCCTTTTACTCTCTCCACCACTTTATTTTTTCAAATTACATATGTGCAAATACACGTGGAAGAATGCCTAATAACAATAACCAGAAATTAATGCTAATATAGCTCATGGTATTGGTGGAATCGTTCCCGGCAAAAACAATGTAGCAGAGAAAATAGCGCTAACACATGAACATGTTTCTGCTTACCCGGCGTCATCAGTATGGTTCTGAGCACAATCTTCTGCTGCAAATAATAACGTTTGCCTCCCAGTTTATGCTGCTAATCTCCAAAACAGCACTGAATATGTCTTTCGGCGACACTTATCGCCAAGAGACACAGTCACGCCGTCCCAGAGGGTACCAAGACAAACCGGAGTGTAGATGTCCACCACCTATCGGGCAGCTCCTGGGCTGCCAAACGCAAGGGGGCGTTGTGCCTAGGCACAGCGACATCTATACGTGCAAATGACTCCTCAGGCTTACCATGATGTATAGAAATACACGTGGAAAGAATGCCTAATAACAATAACCACAAATTAATGCTAATATAACTCATGGTATTGGTGGAATCGTTCCCAGCAAAAACAATGTAGCAGAGAAAATAGCGCTAACACATGAACATGTTTCTGCCTACCCGGCGTCATCAGCATGGTTCTGAGCACAATCTTCTGCTGCCAATAGTTGCGTTTGCCTCCCAGTTTATGCTGCTAATCTCCAAAACAGCAATGAATATGTCTTTCAACGACATCTATCGCCAAGAGACACAGGGAGGCAAACGCAATTATTAGCAGCAGAAGATTGTGCTCAGAACCATGCTGATGACGCCGGGTAGGCAGAAATATGTTCATGTGTTAGCGCTATTTTCTCTGCTACATTGTTTTTGTCGGGAATGTTTCTACCAATACCATGAGCTATATTAGCATTAATTTTTGGTTACATATGCGCATTTTATTTTCACAAGTTAGCAGTAGTTTTACAAATATGGACATATAAAGATAGTATAGATACCTGTGTTAAGGAAGACAACGCAATTGTTTTGCATTTAGTAAATTTATTTCTCGACATAATCTGCTTGTTGCTCTATACAAGGAGTTGTCAAACTTTATCAATCCGTGGCGCACTTACAAGTTTAGTATTTTGTCCCAGTGCCTATTTCAAAATATATGTACAATTACATAAATCAGGCACAGAAATGAAAACAACTCTTAAGATAAACCTCACAATGTGAATCCCACATTTGTTAAAATTGAATCACAGAACCATTAAACTAAAATATGAAAATACAAAAAAAGTATGAAAAAAATTGTAAAAACCTTCAATGACAAGTAAGTTAATGTGACGGGTGAGCTTGCTGACCGCCAGAATTTTTTTTAAAACGCGGAGTAAGGTTTGACACTGCCACTCTCATTTCTCGCTCCACATCGATTTTTGAACGACATTTGCTTTTTAGTACAGCTACAGCTGGAAATCCGGCTTCGCATAAATAGGTTGGTTGTCCTTATAGCTTTTGAACTCAGAGTTAGATATTTATTTTTGATTGATAACCAAAGCTCCACTAAATCGGAAGAAGCAAATGATGTTTTTAGGCTGTTGTCGTAAGACAATTCAATTAGACTTTCTTTTTCCTGCGAAGTGAATTCTGGTGGAGCTTGAGCATGGAAAGGATCTTGGATCCAAATTTCTCGAAATTGTCTTCCTCAAAGTACTTTGCAAACCAGTCAATGAGCTTTGAGAGGTGTTTCTTGAAAAGGGACAGCGGGTCTTGTGAAACGACGACTTTATTACAGGTCATGTATTTGTGCAATTCAGGGAAACAATGCTGACCGCCATCCTCATTGATTTTTATTATCCACAAGTGCAGCTTTCTCCTAAACGCCGCAGCCTTTTCCAAAAGTTTCAAAATGTGCATGTTATTGCCTTGCAGAGACAGATTGAAGGCACTCAGCTTGTCAAATATATCGCACAAATACGCTAGTTTCAGCAAAGGTCGAGTTCAACAAAGTACCTGGAGTTTTCATGAGCTTCCTCTTGTAGAAAATCGTGAATTTCTTGACGCACGGGATAAGAAGTTGCCATGTGAAAGCCATCATGAACTGCAGTAGTATAGCAGGACCGTGTGTTCAGCTCCCATAGCCATGCATAGCTTTTTGAGAAATCTGCTCATCGACTTTGATGCAAGTGCTTCCCTATGGATGATGCAATGGGTCCACATAGCATGCGGCGCTTTACTGCGAATAAGCGCCTGCAATCCGCCATAGCGACCAGACATTGATCGAGCTCCAACAGGATACATACCGATGCACTTTTCCTAATCCAAATCATTTTCGGTTATCAACTTGTCAAGCATCTCAAATAAGTCTTGAGCCTTTGCGCTTCCAATGACAATATTATCATCCATTAGATAATATAATGGTTCCAGTAAAAATAACTTACAAAATATTAGTTGAATGACGAATTACTTCTGCCGAGGAAATAAAAAAAAATTGGTGTAGTCAATATCAACGAGATTGCAATTTATTAGAAATAAAGTGAATCATAGTTGGGTGTAGACTTTCGCGGCTGCTTTCCATTGGAGTGGCGTTTCCGGATTTTATCGTGTTTTTTGCATTAATTATATATGTGGTGGCTAAACACCCCATGAAGAGATAACGCCGCTTTTCGGCTCTCTAGATCTATTTATCGGGGTAGATCAGTACCTTTTCCAAGTATTATATCCTTCTGCTTATGGTTCTCCATAGCTGTCTGCCCCCTGTCTTTTCTCGCCAGTTGTTAATTCCACCCCTATTGAGGTCTTCTTTCACTTCCTGTAACCATTTCGATCTCGGTCTTCCTCGTCTTCTCCTTCCACCTGGCTCCCACTCTAATATAGAATATACTACTGTGCCTGGTCCTGATCTCCATATGTGCCCCAGCCATTTTACTCTTTGCCGTATTATTTTCCTTATCACATCTTCGCCTATTTCCTGTAGTATTTCATGGTTCATTCTTTGTCGGTATTCATTCTCGCCCACTCTTATCGATCCCAATATTGTCCATAGAATTTTCCTTTCTAATATTCTTAGGTCTTCTTCCTGTTTTTTTTTTGTTATAGTAAGTGTTTCAGCAGCATACATTAGCGATGGTCGAATTATTGTTTTATATATATTCATTTCCTCTTTTTCCCAAGGAAATTACTCGTCAATAGCTTCTTATTCGCATAGAAAATTTTATTTGTAATCATTATTTTTTCTTTGATTTCCATTTCTCTTTCTCCATCATTTGCTAACATTGATTGATTTTCGATTGATTGATTTTCTACCAGAGCAGGGCTGGTCTTTACATCCCTAACACTGAAGCTTAGTAGCTTATTGTATTATTCCTGCTTCGGTTTTGTTTTACTTAAACAGGTTAGTTCCCGCAATCAGGTTTAACAGCCTATGTAGTAAATCTTTCTCCATTGGTAGTTCAATTGTGCTTCGCATAGCGAATCTGCGTTGAGCTAACGCTGCACATTCGAAAATAATATGAGGGGCTGTTTCCTCCTCCTCATTGCAAAGTCTACATAAGGGCTCATCTTTGTAGATCCCCATCTTATGCAAGTGGCCTCTCAAACAGCCATGTCCTGTTAATAGACATGTTGCTGCTCTAAGCTGTATCTTGTTTAATTCAAGCAGGTCAGCAGTCAGATGTTGCGACGGTCTTCCCGTCATCCGTTTGCTGTGCTTTTGTCCAGCTGCATGTTTCCAATTTAATTGGTGTTGTGTTATAATCCACTCATTAATTGTACCACGCACTGCACTCTTGGTAATACCTAGACCCGGTTCAGGGCCTATATAATTCATTTTTGAACCTACCCTCGCTAGCTGGTCTGCAATTTCATTGACCGCTATGCCCCTGTGCACTGGCACCCACACCAGTGTGACCTTGTTGTGTTTAGACAGAGCCATTAGGGTTTGCAGGCACTCCCATACTAGTTTGGAGGTTATGCGATAAGATGCTAGTGCCTTTAAGGCTGCCTGACTGTCAGAGATAATGCACATCGTCTCACCCTGCGGTCGCCGACGCAAACTCTCCCACGCGCAGGTTTGTATAGCATATATTTCTGTTTGAAATACCGTGGTGTATCGCCCAAGTGATACACATACTTTGTATCCCTGGTTTTCCTCATATACACCAACGCCAGATGTAGTGCCCGTTTTGGACCCATCTGTGTACCAGACTAGTGTTCTTGGTTTTCTCCCCTCTCCATCCCTCCATTCTTCCCAATTCAAGAAAACTTTGAAAGGTTTGTCATAGGAGATCCTGGAGATTGTTGTATCACTACCCATATCATAGATAGGGTTTGTTACTACTGCTTCTATTCTGGTGTGCCCAGATCCACTGTGGGATCTCCAGTTGCTAGTATTTTTCAGTCTGTATGCCCCCATTCTGGCTTCTCCCTTGATATAAATCTCAAGAGGAGGTAGGTTTAGCATGGTTTCCATAGCAGCTGTTGGAGTGCTTTTAATAGCTCCATTTGCTAACATTACTCCTAGATATCTGAATTTCGCCACCTCGTCAAATTCAAATTGCCCTATTTTAATTTTTTTGATTTTCTGCTATCTTACCAAATCTCATAATTTTACTTTTTTCCTAGTTTATTTTAAGTCCTATTTTTCCCCTTCGGCTACTAGTTCTTCTAACATTCTTTTCATTGCTCTACGATTCTTCGTTATAATAACTATGTCATCTGCATAGGCTATTATCTGTCCTTCTCTCGTTCTTAGCATGCCTTTGCTTATTTTCCTTACCACATATTCTAGGGCTAGATTAAATAGAGTTGCTGATAAGGCATCTCCCTGTCTTACTCCTTTATTTATTTCAAATTCTTCTGTATCACCCAATTGAGTTCTGATGTTAATTGTAGTCCTTTTCACGGGCATTTCTATTAGTCGTCTTAATTTACTGTGTATTCCCAGGTATTTCAGTGCTGTTATCAGTTTTGTTCTATCGAGTCAAATGCTTGTTGAAAGTCTATGAAAAGCATTTTAATCTCCATTTTACGTTCGCGAGCTTTTTCCATTATCTGCTTGACCGTATGTATGGTGTCTATAGTTGACATTCCTTGGGTAAATCCACATTGATATTGCCCTAAAAGGTGTTTTGTCGCTTTCACTAGTCTTTGTTGGATTAGCGTTGACATAATTTTATAAGCTGTGTTGAGCAGGGTAATTCCCCTGTATTTGTTATTAAACCATGGAGCATTAAAATCTCCCATTAGAACAACATTAGAAAATGAAGTAATATAAAGTTGGTATGTGGTACACAGAAAATAGATATACAAATGTAGTTACTCTTGCACACAGCTTACCGTTGAACGGAATTGAGTAATTGTACGTATCTAATCTAAAAAAAATCTTGCGTTTCTGGTTTAAGGTGTGAACTAATTTTTAGTAAAGTATGTTGGACAAGATTAATCTGCCCTCGCCAAGAAAAAACTATTAATTTCTTTTTGTCGTCGATATCGCGATAAGTACTGGCACTATTCCTACAACTAAAACATCTGCGGTTCCAAATCGCGTCTATTTTCGAATGATGACGTAAGTACTTTCGCATAAAGGCCGCACTTTGACGGGCGGATCCGATGGGGATCAACCGTTTGACTACCGCTCGGGGAGCTCGGGTTTCCTAAAGGATTTGTAAAACGTAATTGGTTCAGCTGGCGTAGACATGTTGAAACTATCAATTCCTCATCAGAGTACCGACGGCCAACCTGAACGCGTCCAACGACCCCCTTTACTTCGCAGCCAGCACCGGCTGAGCCGTGTGCGAGTGGTACGGTGGTGGTAAGCTGGCATCGCTTATGCATGATTTCTTAGTTCACCTCTGAACGCTTTCAACCCCGATATTATGCCGTATTCGGTTTGCGGTCTCGGTTTCGTGTCGTTCTCGGCTTACCATAAACCTGTTAAACCTTTCTCTAAGTCCCTGAAGGTATTAGCCGCCGTAACAAGCTGTGTGGTGGATCGGTATACGTATGACGGAAATTGAGAAATATGCTTGTGTAATGATATTACGCGGTTTAAACGTTTTGAATTTGTATTATTACACTTTACTATGAAAGAAATAAGGGTAAATTGAGGTGAATGATGCAAATATAGATAAACAGGCAAACTACCGTGGCGTCCCGGCGAAGTGGTAAATATGACAAACAGAAATACGGAACTGCAAAAGTTCTTTATGACGCACCAATTTATTTATGGAAAAAACATACCTCTATAATGTAGAAGAAAAATTACAAGAGTACATCAACCAACAACAGTAAACCATCAAGTCCACAATGGAACCCTGCTCTGCCTGGACGCACTAATAAGCTGACCCACCACATGCAAACTACAGCATCCAGTATACAAAGAGAAGACCACTATCCTCAACAACAAAAGAGAGCACTGATTTATACCTCCTTGGATAAAACCATAGTATCAATAACGCAGAATATCTAAGCCAGTGGTAGGCAAACTACACCCCGCGGGCTAAATGTGGCCGCTTAGCGGTCAGAAATGTTAAAACAATGGCATACAAATTTTTAGTTTTATTGTTAAAAAAAGATTAATGTGAATAAAGAAATATACTTTACATTTATATTTATATTTATATAAAAGAAAGAAATAAGTACCGTGGCAATCAAAGAATACAATATTTCGCGTTACTTCATTTTTGAGCATAAAATTATGAAGCTGTGACCGAATATGAAATGAAACAAAAAATAGAAAATCTTCGCAAAAAAATATCGCCATTTTTTTTTTAAGAAAATCAATAATTCCCAGGAAGCAGCTACACACAAGTTGCATTGTTGCATGCAATATTGCTGAAACTTATAAATAGTCTGGGCAAACAGCGATAACAGTCAGTCTAATAGATATGTGGTACGAAGTCGGCGATTATTTATTTCACGCGTTCACAGCGTCAGTACTAAATCGATCCTATATGCTAGTAGTTCTGTGTATACGTAGGCTGTCGTAACTTATTTCGTAATTGTACGCTTATGGCTGCTTTAAAAATGTCGCAGCTAGGTACGTCGCGAAAACGACCAATGGCAGACACAGTTAAAAACTTTAGAGTGGACATGTCAGACTTAATTTTTGATGGCGCTAAAATTCAATGTCTAGTTTGTAAAATCCCTTTAATGTGTTGGTCCAGAAGCCATTGTCAACGTCACATAAAAAGCAAGCAGCATTCTTCTGCAAAAAGTGGCATACAAGACCAAGAAAAATTTACATTTGATTTATGTGTTACTCTTATTTTATGTAATCTATCGTTTCGTTTACTTGACTAAGAAGCGTTTGTCTCATTCTGGAATAAATATGCGGACTGTAAATTACCTAGTCGGACATCGATACGAAATGTAATGCCATTTGCTCGTGAACATTTAGAAAAAAGAATGAAAACGGAATTGAAAGATAAAAAACTGTGGTTTTGTGTGGACGAAACAACAGATCGTCAAAAGCATTCTGTGGTTAATCTAATGGTACGTACAATGGAACCACATCGACCGTCATCCTCCTTCTTACTTGCTTCCAAAAGAGTTATAAGTTGTACTGCCGATGAGATTTTAATGGTGGTGTTGAACTTATTGAACAAATTTGAAGTTTCAACTAAGCAACTTTTAATGTTTATGAGTGATGGTGCCGCAAACATGCGTTCTTTGGGCCGATCTCTTAAAGAACACAGTGGTATCTTCTTACATGTAACGTGTAAAATCCATACCCTAAATCTTGCGGCACAAACGATTCCTACATATTTTTCACTAGTAAATGCATTGATTGCTAGTACAAAGACAGTGTTTCTAAAGTCCCCGAAACGTACCCGACTATTTCACAAACTGTGTCCTGATTTACCTGAACCACCACAGCCGATTGTTACACGTTGGGGAACATGGTTGCAAGCTGCGTTTTACTACAACAAATATTTTGACCAAGTAAAGAAGGTAGTTTTTAAAATTCAATCAAGTTAAAAGAGATTTACAAACTATTCACAATAATTACTTCGGACTAGCGGAGGGAATAGAAAAATTACAATATGTTTCGATGTCGCTAGTGGATTCTGTTCAAATTGTGAATGATGTTCACGCACAATTATGGGCTGTAGAAGGCGAAACAAATTGGTGTGTAATACGAAAATTTGAAAGTGTTTTAGAGAAAGACTCCGATTTTTCTTATATTAAGACAAATTTGTGAAGGTGCGTGTAAAGATGCATTAAGTTGCTTCAAGGATTATTTTAAATATGCAAATATAACATCGCTAGATGTCGAACGGTCGTTTTCGGCATTAAAAAACATTTATTCCGCACGTCGTACTCACTTGACTGAAACAGCTGTGGAAACATATTTAATGATTCAAATTTTTAACAGATGTTACCCAGTTTGTGATTTCACGGAAGACTTTTAAAACGGTAAGTGTTTCAACACGTTTTATAATTTATTTCTTACCTTCTGTTTTATGTGTAAACTTTTATGCGCTCGCCGCGCCTCTGGCTGTTACCGCATATTTGCCCAGGGTAGTTATAAAGCTCTCTTTGGTGGGGAGTTTGTTAAACATTGTATACTCCTTGTGATGCTTTATATCGCGATAAGAAAAAAAATATTGAAACTGTAAGCTTATTTCAAAAAACTATTACTTCTTGGTTCGGAGTCATAGTTGGAGTCAAAGATTGATAATTCTAAATTCCGCTCCATTACTAGAATGGAGCACAAAATATAGCAAGGAAAAAATCTGGATTTGTTGGGATCTTTAACCCAAAATATCCCTTTCGACACTGCGTCATATATCAAGACGCCCTATGTAAATCTGCCTTGAATATGAAATATGTGCTTGATATAATCGTGAAGCTTGTAAATACTATTCGATCTCGAAGGCTTAATTACACACAATTTCGACAGTTTCTCGACGGCATGCAACCCGAATACTCTGATGTGCTGTACTACTTGAAAGTAAGGTGGCTTAGTGCAGGACGCGTCTTCGAACCAGTTTGGCAGTTGAAAGATGAGATAGTGTGCAAAAGAAACAATGTTCATTGGAATGTGAAATGTTGGAAAATATACAATGACTTTCGGATTTTGCATTTTGCATAGATTAAGATACAAAGAAAAAGATAATTTATCGACGATACCATTGGAGAAAGACAGAACGAAGATTTCAAGACTTCAGCGCTATTGAAAAATACTTGGATATTTTCAGCATGCCATTTAGTGTGGACTCTGAAATTGTGAAAACTGACTTGCAGCTTGAATGAATTGAATCGCAATCTAACAATCACCTAAAACAGTTACTACTCAATGTCCCAAGATTAGAGTCTTTGTCATAATCCAGTTTCCCAAATTTCATATCCCACGCCCAGAAAATTAGTGCCATGTTTACTTCATCCTACATATGAGAACAGACGTTTTCTACAACGAAACAGATTGAGTTTGAACCAAATTAAGAGGAACTTTTAGAAATGCAGTCACGGCTCCATTCATCATATTAGTGTTATAAGAATTTTGTAAAATATAGACAAATGTATTTGCTTATAAATAATTTCCCAAATCCGAGAAGGAAAATATAATTTTCCTATTTTTCGGCATTAAAAACGGTGCAATAAATCACGGTATAGTGATGTAGTGGTCTTATATTCACAAAGGGAATCGGGAAATCGTTAAAATCTAAAGCAATAAACACATAATTAAATTCGATATTTCCATCATTAAATTTCAATACGCCATTAACACCTGCAACGTATAAATAAAAATGATTTATACGTATCAGATAGAGTAACGTATCAAACAGGGTTTGTTTTATGTATCTATATCCATTACGTGCGTCTAATATCGGTAAAAAGCTGGCATGTAGCTTGGTCTAATAAAAGCTGGCGCAATATTATTGGAAAGTTACGGAAAGAAGTTTAAAACGTAATCGACGAATTTTTTCTGTTTTTTTCTGCAGTATTGTAATTAATAGAAGGAAAATTTAATATCAAACTTACTCGGAGCTCGAAGTTACATGCATCTGATGACAAAAAATATTCGCGATCATGTACGTAATAAAATAGGAAAGCCCAGAGGAGGAAGTTTTCTCATAAAAAAGTACAATGTTTGTAAGTGCCTTCGAAGAACAAGGGGATAATCTAGGAAAAATGACACAGGGATTTATAGGTCTAAAGCGTGTTCGGACGAGGGTTGCCCGTTTGACCACTGTAGATTGGCGGGTTTAGCAGTGTAAGCGTGATCGGACTGTCAATTTATAAATGCCATATGTATCCTATTGTATAGTATATGAATCACCGACTTATAATAGAACCGTTACTAATAAATGTCGAAAATATAAACACATATTTTTGCCTTTACACAGGATTGCGATCCCTCTCTCGGATTATTGTGCGTTGCGAAGATTCTTGTTGCATATTAAAAAAAAATGCGTATTGTACAGGATGTTCTGGTTGATGATGGCTTGATGTGATGGATATATTTTGTTTAAAAAGTTAAATCTAACAGTGTATTAGAATTTAAAATGCTCTATATGTTTGGTTGTACATACATGCGTATGTATTGACGGGTACTACAATTGTCATTCAATGGAATCAACTTTATTATTATACTTGTCTCAAATGAAAGTTATTTTTGCTAAAACCTGTCTAATAGTATGCTTTTTTTGGCTAGAAAGATTGCATAGTAAATCAATCCAATTTCGGCATTAAAAATAGTAACAAAATAAAACTGGAGTTACTTACTTTCCATTCAATTTTTAACATTATATTGATAATAAACATGCGCGAGCGTTATATAAGTGTTTTAATTTGAATATATTTACTAGGAGGTGGTACCCAAAAGTTCCCGAAATTTGAATCACGTGCGCGTGAAAGGAGCAGTTGCAATGAAACGCCGCTACGTGGAGCTGTGTACATCCCTTAGGTTTTCATATATAAACACCTAGATGACCGACTTCGTATACTTTACCACTGTACAATGTGAAGCCGTGAAGATCATGCGCTGCCATTTGTAGTTTAGGCAAAACATTAGGGGATGGTATTGTATAAATTAGAAAATATTGAATTTCCATGGGAATTTTTGAAAATAATAAAGATAATGACAATGGATTACTGAACATATAGTAAAAATCGGCAAAAATCTTGTTGTACAGCTTTCGTGTAGATAGTGGGTAAAGTATCTAGTGTAGAATAGTGCTTCTTAGTCCTAAATATAATCTAAGCGATTTTTGATGTAAGAGAAGCACACTGTACTATAGTGTTAAATAATACCATATCGTTCATAGTCGAACACGATGAACTTGGCGAATTTTGCCATGTTTAAATTTTACATGCATAAGTAGCTGTATAAAGTTATAATAATAATAACTAAGGTTCGACAAACGAGTGCAACGTCAGAGGTGTATCGCGCAAAAGTAGGTACGTGAGATACTGTATTATTAAAAAATAATATATTCTTACCTTTTATTGACGTCTTGATGTCCACTGCGACAAAATACTACTGCCCCAAGACCTCAAGACGTCGATAAAAGGTAAAAATATATTATTTTTCAATAATACTGTGTCTCACGTACCTACTTTTGCGCGATACACCTTTGACGTTGTACTCGTTTGTCGAACCTTAATAATAACTTATACCTTCACATCCCCCAATAACTCTCGAATCCGGATTTGTTTAATAAAGAAAACATCGAATTGACGATATACGGAGAGAAAGCCATGTTGGACGATCAGTTGTTGATCGTCTGACCGATAACATCGGAAGAGTTCACCAAATGGTGCTAGATGGCCGCCAAGTTAAGGTTAGAGAGATAGCAGAAGCTGTCGGCACTTCGAAGGAACATGTTTGTCATGTATTGACTGAAGATTTGAGCCTGAAAAAGGTAACCGCCCGTTGGGTGCTGCACTTGCGCACTCAGGACCAAAAACGCATTCGAAGCAGTTTATAGTAACTGTAGATGAAACCTAGATACACCAGTACACTCCTGAACACACAGACGAAACAATGAACTGCGAAAGATGAATCGGCTTCGAAAAAGGCGAAGGCTGTGCTATCGACCGGGAAAGTGATGGCGACTGTTTCTTGGGATTTGATTGATTGATTCATTTTTCTACCAAAGCAGGGCTGGTCTTTACATCTCTAACACTGAAGCTTAGTAGCTTATTGTATTATTCCTGCTTCGGTTTTGTTTTACTCGAACAGGTTAGTTCCCGCAATCAGGTTTAAGAGCCTATGTAGTAAATCTTTCTCCATTGGTAGTTCAATTGTGCTACGCATAGCGAATCTGCGTTGAGCTAACGCTGCACATTCGAAAATAATATGAGGGGCTGTTTCCTCCTCCTCATTGCAAAGTCTACATAAGGGCTCATCTTTGTAGATCCCCATCTTATGCAAGTGGCCTCTCAAACAGCCATGTCCTGTTGATGGACATGTTGCTGCTCTAAGCTGTATCTTGCTTAATTCAAGCAGGTCAGCAGTCAGATGTTGCGACGGTCTTCCCATCATCCGTTTGATGTGCTTTTGTCCAGCTGCATGTTTCCAATTTAATTGGTGTTGTGTTATGATCCACTCATTAATTGCACCACGCACTGCGCTCTTGGTAATACCTAGACCCGGTTCAGGGCCTATATAATTCATTTTTGAACCTTCCCTCGCTAGCTGGTCTGCAATTTCATTGCCCGCTATGCCCCTGTGCCCTGGCACCCACACCAGTGTGACCTTGTTGTGTTTAGACAGAGCCATTAGGGTTTGCAGGCACTCCCATACTAGTTTGGAGGTTATATGATAGGATGCTAGTGCCTTTAAGGCTGCCTGACTGTCAGAGAGTATGCAAATCGTCCCACCCTGCGGTCGCCGACGCAGACTCTCCCACGCGCAGGTTTGTATAGCATAAATTTCTGTTTGAAATACCGTGGTGTATCGCCCAAGTGATACACATACTTTGTATCCCTGGTTTTCCTCATATACACCAACGCCAGAAGTAGTGCCCGTTTTGGACCCATCTGTGTACCAGACTAGGGTCTTCGGTTTTCTCCCCTCTACAACCCTCCATTCCTCCCAGTTCAATAGAACCTTGAAAGGTTTGTCATAGGAGATCCTGGAGATTGTTGTATCACTACCCATATCATAGATAGGGTTTGTTACTACTGCTTCTATTCTGGTGTCCCTGGTGTGTTTTTTGGGATAGTCATGGAGTTGTCATTACCTGACAAGCTAAAGGCAGAAATTGCGGAAAAACGGCCGCATTTGAAGAAAAAGAAGATTTTGTTTCACCAAGACAACACTTCAACTCACACTTCAGTGATCGTCATGGCGAAAATTCACGAATTGAAGTTTGAATTAATAGACCACCCTATTCACCAGATTTGGCCTCCAGCGACTTTTTCCTGTTTCTGAGAAGCCGAAAGTTTCGCTTGGGGGATGGATTTTCATCGAATGAGGAGGCCACCATATTCGTAAACGCCTATTTTAGGGAACAAGATGCCAACTACTATTTAGACGAATTAAAGACATGGGAGCATCGCTGGAAAAGGTATATAGACTTACTAAGCTATGTTAAGACATAAATCTGAATTTGACAAAAAGAATACTTGTTTCTGTGTTAGAGTGGAAACTTTTCAGACTACTTTCGCAATTAGCGCAAAAGTCGTGCCTGCGATTGCTCCTTTGGTAGGATTTGGTTTTACTCCATGTTCCTTTTTTGTCTACACACCCACATTAAATCTTTTTTTCTTTATTAGTTTTAAATATAATTTGGTCTAAAAATTAAACAAGGAACGTGTCAACGAGGACGTGAAATTAATTAAAAATCTTTCAATAGATCAAACCATCATGCATAAACTTAGCCAACAGCAAATACACAAAATGAGGTCGTAATGGGCATAAGAATGTGGGCATTTGGCGAGAAATTTTTATATTTAGCTAGATAAACGAGGGGTTCGAAATATAGGTGATAGTTACAATAAGTATATGCGAATATGAAAACGTGTGGGTGTAAATAACGGTTATAGTGTGCGCAAAGCCAATGGTCCATGCCCGAATAAGATGTCGTCTGAGACCGCAACCCCACTCACTGGCTCGGAAACAATAGCCAAGAAAGAAACTTTATTCTAAGACATTTACTATGTATTTATATGGATTCGTTTTATAGAACACGCCATATACGTATTCGTTCTCGCGTACATTGCTCCACAATTTGAATTTTTTATGTCTTATTTTACAGAGGAGAAAAAGAAATATCCGCCGTTCTAAGACCTATAGTATTGATTTATTATTCGAGAAGTACATACAGCAATGTTATGTGGAAATTTGCGTAAAGAAAACCCGTATTAATGGTCAACTACTTCTCTTATTGAGACGTAGAAGTATATATTTATCTAATGAATAACGTTGAATATTGACATCAAAGAATTATCATTGTAATCGCACAATTCGCTTTATCCTATATCCCTATATACAAATCCAAAAGAAAACCTCTCATCTACCTCCCCTTAAATGAACACACGGTTCTTGATCTCAATATCGGAATGTTTTCCCAGCTTTTTAAGTATTATTCATTCAGCGGAGGAAGGTAATGTACAAAGATTTTCCCCCACGCTGGATCAAATATGTCAATTTATTCATGCTTTTATGAATATATTACGGTTAAGAATTTTTGCATCGTTAGGCATTAGCGACGGTAGTCCGTAGACTGTACAAAAGGAGTAAAAAACCTTTACCTTCGTTAAAATGAAACACTCGTAGCTAATGCAAAAAATTTGCTTTTATGATTTTTGCTCTGTTTTTTTCGTTAGTTTTCATTCATTAGTATCGTATATAGACACAGAAGCAACATTTATCATGTAAAATGTACTATTATGTGTATTACACTGGTACAAAGGATAATAAGTAATAGATCATTTTTTTTAGTTTATGCACAGAGTTTTCGTAATAGAACAAAGAGAAGAATTACGTCCAATAGAAAGATATGCTTTTCTTACGTGTGGTGACAGCCCAGTGGGTTATGTAAGCTTAACTCTCAGGAGCATTCAGTGTGAAAATGGTGTGTGTAAAGTGTTTCATAGCTTTGTTAGTATCTGAAAAGGGTGAAGCGGTTACCACCGATACTAGAAGGCCTCACAGTTCCTCGATGATGTTACGCTGTTTAGCCAGACAGCGCCATGCACGATATTAGCCTAAGCGATAAAAGAATCGTTTTTTTGCTTTTTTTTAAGTTTTGAAGGGCTTCCTGTTATGTATATTTTACATGATTGTGAATAAAATATATTTTGTTTTATCGCGTCTTGGTATCTAACCAATCTTTACTATTGTTAAACGTATTATTAACAGTATCTAAGACATTACGTAGGCAGTTATAAGTAATTATAATGTTAATACCATCAGCGTAAAGAAAAATTGTTAAAGAGGAATCTATAAAATTGGGAAGATCATCGATAAAAAGTAAAAATAAGGCGGGACCTAGCACTGTTCCTTGAGAAACACCACCAATGTTCACGGTATGATAGCTATATTTGGGATTGTGACATGTCATACATTGTTTTCTATTATGTAGAGAGGACTTAACCCAATCAAGACCTCTTATACTGCAGCAATGAAACTCTTGGAGTAATATATTGATTGATAATACCGAATGCTTTGGAAAGGCCGATGCACATATCCAAACAAGGAACGCTAACGTTATCCAATGATGGGGGAATGTTGAAATAAAGCGATATCCGTAGAGTGACTGGGTTGAAATCTGAACTAGGAAAAAAGGAAAGCAATAAGGTACTAGAGGTATCAACAACTATAGGAAAAGTGACATTTCAGCATGTAGGATATGTTTGTTTAAGGACCATAATCGCAAGTAAGCTATGCAGATATGAAGGCAGACCATTCTCATAGCGACGCTCTTGTATGATATTGAATTCTGGATCCTGAATAAAAAGCGCCAAAAGAGTGTGATAAACTGGACAGGTAAAATACTGAAAGGAGTTTTTGGGAAGAGAAGAACAGAAGAAGATCAGACGAAAAGAACAAATCAAGAATTGTATGATCAAATTTGAATTGTTACATATAACAATTAAAAGATGTGAATAGGGAGATAATCAGTTTAGTGTTTATTTTAAGCTTTTCGCTTACAAAAAAGAAAATGAAATTTATCTATTTAAATTACTTACAGTTATGTAGTAACGGGTATTTGATATGTGTATGTGTGTATAATGCTAACGGTTTCTTCTTTCCTCTTCTTGGTAAAATCCTCTTATTTTGGAGCCTTTTGATCGTCTTCTCCAATGAAATTTCTTCGAATTACTTCTTAAAATTTTCCGACTGATTTAATATTTTTTACAATCGTTGGTGATAATTTATGGTTCACTTAAAACACTTTTCAATACATTTGCAGTGATAACTTTGACGATATTTCAACTTTTATAATGCAATTTTTAAATATCAATCGAAAGATGTTTTGAAGATCGAACTCGGTGTCGCAGGTGACGTAAGGGATTTTGACGGTTATTTCCAAATATGGTGTGTTTTTTGTGTGTTATGTGTCATTTTTACAAATAATGTTTTCAAAATGTAAATAACTTAAAATAAGTTGGAATGTTGATTCTAACATATCATTAACCGAGTCTTTTTTTTTTAAGAAGTAAAAGATTAATAATATAAATAATCAAAATGTCAGAACTCGAATATTAATCGAAAATAATTCAAGTTCCGCATAAAACTCTATTAAAATCTAATATCAGCGAATTTTGATATAATATTAATTAGAATGAATTTAGCAACATTTCAACATACGCTTTTCACGTTGGAACATCCCACTACAATATATATAAAGAAATTAACATCGTGGGGACAGTAAAGATAAGAAAGTTGTAGTGTGTTGGAAAAAGCAACGAAGCAAGTGATGAACCACTTAAAGTTACCTATTTTCCAAAGTCAAAATAATTTCTGCAGATAGTGAAAAATAAAATAATAAAAATCTTAAACAAAATCTTTCTTATTATCCTCAACATATCTATGAAACTGCAAAGAAAGCAAACGGTTTTCAACGAACAGTGTAGAATTACTATAAAATATCACGCCATCAACATGACTAATCTAAGCAAATTTATTAAAATGCAAAATTACTCCAGAATGTGCCTTTTATGGTGTAATGAAAATGGTTTAACATAAAACTGATGCGAACGGTGGTGTCTAGAGCACAAAACTGTTGACGCGATCTTATGTGCGGTTTAAAATCCAAAATTAATTGCTTAAAATTAACCCTTCTGTTAATTTTGAAGGGCTATAAATTTGAAACCTTCATTTGTGGCGTTGTAATCACACGACAACACAGATGTTACAATCCACTTCGAGACAGTTTGGAACGATTACGGCTGCTTTTACGTTCAACGATGAATTCGTATCTAGTTTAGAAGAGGGGTTCATTTTGATATTATTAAAGAAAATACGTTTCAATATTTAATACGGAATATCGACTTATTGCGTGAGAAGTTATTCATGATGGAATAGGTAGCTGCACAACGCATACTAATAGAAAATTACGACGGTTTGAAGCTTTGATAAAAAAATTTATTTGTAGAAGGGTCGTATTTCTTCGGATATTAAAATTTCTGTGGAAATATTCACTCGAAAACTATATTTCTTCGATTTAGGAGAATTAATGTACTTTGAAAACAGATCAACTGGTAATGATTTCTAAATTTACCATATTCTTTTCAGATTTACGGATATACTATGTAGATGCTAACAGTATTCTATAGAACTAATACTTCCACTACCGCAGAGAGTATATCAAAATGTTTTCGCCCAAGCCAGAGAGCGTTTTTTATCGAAATACCTTAGAATTCTTCTTACTGTTTTTTTTAACAGTTTTGGTTAATTTAGTTCTTTTCTCCATTTTATTTCATTTGAATATACTATTTTTTAAGAGGTTTTAATGTTTAGCTGTATACGTAATCCAAAGGTTCTTATTTCTTCTTCATTCAAGAAATGATTATGTCAAAATAAAAAATGTCTACAATGACTATACGAGAATATTGTAAACTATATTATTCTTGTAAACTTACTGTATACAGTTTTTATTTTGACTTTATCTTTCTTACAGGTTTCAGCTTTCTAGTTGCATCAGAAGAATGCAAGGATAAAAAACAAACGATTTTTAGTTTTAATGAAGATTCTTCTTCTTCGAATCGATTAATACATATATAAGAGTCATTTTTTCGATACATATATAGCAACCGTAAAAAATATTTTAACAGTTGGTATTTTAATCTATTTGAAATATAAATAAACCAAAATTTTTAACTTTTTGTAATTAAATTCGTTTTAATAATTAGAGCCCGGTAACTGGAGAGCAATCGAAACGGCGGTGTGACTGTGTTTAGGTGGGCGGGGAGGGCTGGTCGATTATGATACGATACGACAAATCATCATCACTCAGTTCAGTTTAGCATTGGATAGCGGATAGGGCGTGTTGATGTTATTGATATAGACGTAGTTATTAATTGTAGTTTTTAGTGAACATGTCGAAGACTAAAAAACTGACTTTCCCGATTTGTTTTACAACGGGAGTAAAATAGTTCGTAAAGTGTGCAAAATACATTTGATGTCAAATAAGAAGCGGAACTGTACCAGACATGTAAATTCCGCACAGCATAGAAAACGAAAATTGGGCATGCCACCGAGAAGTGCATTTTTTTATGTAATTCTTATGTTGATAAACTGTAATTTGCCACTAGGCTTACTCGATAGACAACCGTTTAAGGACTTTTGGGACAAATACAATCCCGAGTTGCGGTTGCCAACGGAGAAAACGGCACGTAAGCATGTTGCATTTGTACGCGATGACGTGGAAAAGAAAATGAAACGCATATTGAAAAAACAGTTTCTTTGGTTATGTGTCGACGAAACAACAGATTGTAAAAAAAATTCAATTGTAAATATTATGGTACGCATACTAGACCCTAGTAAACCTACATTACCACTGTTACTAGCTAGCCGAAGACTACAAGAGTGTACTGCTGCAGCAATTACGAACGTTGTACTTAGTACGTTGGAAAAATTTCAAATTTTAAAAGATAAAGTGTTGATGTTTATGGGCGATGGCGCAGCGATAATGCGTTCGGTAGGCCGTTCTCTTCTTGAACATGGTTGCTAGTGTTTACATGTTACGTGTAAAGTGCATGCTTTACATCTTGTGGCAGAAACCATTCGACAATGCTCCCCCAAGGGCATTAATAGCAAGCACAAAAAAAGTATTTTTGAAATCTCATAAACGCCTACGATCATTTCACACAGAGTGTCCTGATATTCGTCAACCACCGGAGCCAATTCTTACACGTTGGGGAACATGGTTGCAGGCAGCTTTTTATTATGTTGAACATTTCAAAGTAGTAAAAGCTGTTGTTGTACAATTCAATCCTGCCGAAGCTGCAGCTATTAAGGAGAGCCAGTCAAAATTTCAAGATGTTTCCGTTGAAACAGATTTAAGAAATATTCGTAGCTACTATAAAGGATTAGCTGACGCAATAGACCAATTACAAAATAGATCGTTATCATTATTGGTGTTTGCAAATTATGGAGGGAGTGCATACACAGCTACTGACTATACATGACGCAAAATATAATCGCGTTTTAGAAAAGTTCGAGAGTGTGCTACAGAAAGATCCCGATTTTAGCACACTAAAACAAATTTGTGATGGCGTATCGAACAATTCACTGACTAAGTATAAAGAGTATTTTAATCATGCATGTATAACATCGATAAATGTTGAACGCTTTTTTTCAAAATATAAGCTCATTTTCTCACCACGGCGAGCATCGCTCACCGAGACAACTGTGGAAACACATCTAATGGTGTCAACTTTTTGCCACTCTTATCCATGTGATGTTAATACTGATAATGGTGCTTCTAGTTTTACTGTTCCGTAGCCAAGGCTGCTTAAAAGGGTGAATGTTTCACTACTTTTCACATATTATAATTATGTATTAGTTCTATTATTTTTTTCTATTTTCTTACTATTGTTTTTGTATACTAGGCAGGTACGGCTATGGCACGGCTCCCTGTTACCGGGCTCTATTAATAATATATTTTTTTCACAGATGCGTTTTTAAGGAACATTTTTTTGAGAACAATTGTAAAATTAACAGAGAAAGAATAATTTTAAAAATTAAATAACAAAATTCATTGTAAATACAAGAAAATTAATTGGAAAGTAATTCAGCATAACAAATTTTATAGGTTATTGATTTTGAGAGCAATTGTTACAAACTAATCATTAATCTGGGTAAATATGTAGTAACAGCCAGAGGCGTGGCGAGCACATAAAAGTTTACACATAAAATAGAAGGTAAGAAGTAAATTATAAAACGTGTTGAAACACTTACCGTTTTAAAAGTCTTCCGTGAAATCACAAACTGGGTAACATCTGTTAAATATTTGAATCATTAGATATGTTTCCACAGCTGTTTCAGTCAAGTGAGTACGACGTGCGGAATAAATGTTTTTTAATGCCGAAAACGACTGTGCGACATCTAGCGATCTTATATTTGCATATTTAAAATAATCTTTGAAACAACTTAATGCATCTTCACACGCACCTTCACAAAGTTGTCTTAATATAAGAAAATCGGAGTCTTTCTCTAAAACACTTTCAAATTTTCGTATTACACACCAATTTGTTTCGCCTTCTACAGCGCATAACTGTGCGTGCGTGAACATCATTCACAATTTGAACAGAATCCACTAGCGACATCGAAACATTTTGTAATTTTTCTATTCCCTCCGCTGGTCCGAAGTAATTGTTGTGAATAGTTTGTACCTCTCTTTTAATCTGACTATCTTGAAATATTTCCTGGCTTTTCTTGATTGCTGCAGCTTCTGCCGGATTGAATTTTAAAACTACCTTCCTTACTTGATCAAAATATTTGTTGTGGTAAGACGCAGCCTGCAACCATGTTCCCCAACGTGTAACAATCGGCAGTGGTGGTTCCGGTAAATCAGGACACAGTTTGTGAAATAGTCGGGTACGTTTCGGGGACTTTAGAAACACTACCTTTGACTAGCAATCGATGCATTTACTAGTGGAAAACATGTAGGAATCGTTTGTGCCGCAAGATTTAGAGTATGGATGAGAAATTAACAAATGATTCTGAGAATTTAAATTTTGATTTAGAAGGTTTAAAACGTTTCAAAGTTTACCGGACCGGCACAATCTAATATCAAACGCTTTATTATTTATACAGCTCTCAGAAAATTCTGTCTTGGTGAATTTAAAAAAATTTCTTTATATTTTTAAAACAAGAATAACTCATTTTCTCATTGCTAAGTTATCGAAGTTAACAAACAAAAAAAATAATGCATTCTTTAAACCTGTTATTTTGTGTCAGTTTCTGAGAAAATGGTTTTCAAAGTTGAAACACAGTATATTCTTGACATTGATTGTAAAATGTTACGTTTTCGTTTTATTCTGGACTCTCCCGGAGTAAACCACCACAAGTGTTAACTAATTCTTCAATCTGTTGATTCAGTTAACTAGAAACTCAATCAAAAATTTCAACATGAGTAAAAAGTAATCGTGAATAAAGGACTGAGGAAGAATTATGGTTAGATGAATCAGTCATAATTTAATTGTCAACTTCAATCAATTGAATCATGGAACTGAAATCAGTTCTGAAGAATTTATTGGATCTATAACTCAAATTCTCAATACATAAGTTTAGTAAGATAAATAAGACAGAGAAGAAGAAGAAGAAGGTGAAGAAGAAGAAGAAGCTGAAGAAGAAGAAGAAGGAGAACAAGGAGAAGAAGGAGAAAAAGGAGAAAAAGGATAAGTAAGAGAAGGAGGAGAAGAACGAGAAGAAGGGTAAGACAGAGGGGAAGGGGAAAAAGGAATGCAAACCCCAGGGAGAAGGGGCAAAAGTAGAAGAAGAAAATAAATCGGAGGAGAAAAGGAAAACTGGACAACCGTCAGTCGATACAGCAGGTTATTTGCTCATTTTTCGAAAATATAAGCAAATGCAATCTTAGTTCCTTGTTTTTCGTAGTCTGTTAGGACAGCGAACTTTTTCAGTGGAAGGCACGTAAGCAGAAAGTCTAGGCAAAAGTCTAAGGAAGAAAGCGATAACCTAACCAGAAGTAAATTGAGAGGGTTTTTAAGACAACAATTTTTCACATAATTACAGAACAAGATAAATATAATAAGAGAGAGAGAGAAAAATTCGTTAGTTGGTCAAAATCTACCAATTTCCGGCAGCGCTTAAGTGAAATGCACCTTATGCGTATGCATTTTGTATCTTCTAACATTCTATTTTGCTTCGAAAATGTATCACGAATCTGTATATATAACACCACAAAATTATGTAACCCTTTAAAACCTAACAAATTTAAAACAAATATATTTCATTAACTGTTTCGCATAGAAAAGACAAGAAAATACAGAAATATCTGGTAATTTAGTATGATATAAAATTTGATCTAAATACAGAAGAAAAAATAGTGTCAGAAGGTTAAACTGCGACAATAGGTCGCATTGGCATACTTGGATGTTGGATAATTTTGCGTTGCATTTTGCGTTATAGAATTAATTAATTTATTATAACTTTATAGCACACAATCACTGTGTCTTTGCTTGTAACAGACTACATTTATTATTGGTGTAATTTGCAAAATAAAATATGTTCTAAAATCCCCAAAAATTTCCAGAAAAAGTATTACTCCATTCATACAGAAAGCTTAACCTCTTTCAAAAAAAATGCATATTACGTCGCAGAGACCCATACAAATTTAAAGCTAACATATTAGCGTAATTAATTTTAAAGTGCGCTAGAAAAGGATGCGCGAATGTTAACGGCGGAAAGACAGAAAGGACAGCATTTAGGGTAAAGTTGTGGAGGTAAATGAGGAGGTTGAGGAGTTTGGTAGATGTCAATCCTACTAATGATACGTAGACCGCACTAAATTACCCTGCGTTCGGGAGTGTTGCAGGGAAGCGGTGTGTAGGGGTTTTACTGACTGGAACCATATGGCGCGGATGAGAGTTAGTTTTCCCGTTTGTAATATTCCTAATGATGGAAACAGGAGTTTCCGCCCGGCACAGGTTCGCCCCGTGCAGCATGCGCGCTGCATGAAAACGCAACTTTTCGGGTCCGAGACTTTCATTTTTCCTTCGCTTCATCGTCGAAGGTGTCATATTGCAACGCTACTCTCCAACGCGTTGCGTTATGGATTTAAAAGAGAAAAACTCGAGAACTTTGCCACTTGTTACCATTTCAAATTTCAATAAAATGATCGTATAACAACTAATTCGCAATAATTGCCTGCATTGAGTATATACATAGTTTACTTTCTACAATTTCGGTTTTATATAAATCGAAGGAAGTATTCAATAATCTTTTGATTAGAACTCTACAAAAAATCTAATTTTGGCATTTTTGGTAGATGAATTATTAATAATAGGAAGCAGCATCAGTGGGTTATTAAAGTTATATGAAAATGCATATACATAGGTATATACAGGGTGATCGATTTATCATGGGAACTGCCTTTATCTCGTAAAATACGGAAGGAAATTACATTTTGCTAAAGGTATTATATTTGTCTCGATTAGCATTCAAAATGAGCGTGGAAATACGAAACAAATTTGCACAATACTGGGCGTTGTGACGTTGAGGAATTATTTTTTCCAGCGACATACCATTTTTATCACGCCGTTTTTCTAAATACAACTATTTTCTAATTTTATTTCTTAAAAAGTTATAAATAACGTCGATTTCAGGTATACTTATTATTAGAGAGCGGAATTTATGCAATTTGCATATCCCATATTTTTTATATGACAAGCAAATGTTTCAGTATATATGCGAATAACAACTTTTCGAATTGATTGACGTAGATTAATTATTGCATATTTTGCATATTTTAGTAATTTTGTCATATTTCAGCGATTATTGCATATTTTTGCACACTAGAGCATATTCGTGCATTTTTAAGCAAATTTAGAACAAAAATATTTTTTTCTTTGAACTTTATTAGTGTTTTCCTGTAATACAACACAACTTTTACCAACGAACATTTTATCGGACACGTGTGTATTAGATGCAGAGTCGGCTCTTCTGTCGCTGGACCTCCCCACCGACAAAGAGCCTACTTCGCAAAGAAGCCGCCATCCTTCAGGTGGTGGGCTGTCGCAAATTCACTAGATAAAATTATCATATAATTTTCAACAACCCCCATACCCGGCAACTGTCGGAAGTCTAAGTATTTACCAAAATGTTTCTTATTCATTGTATAACCAGACGAAGTAGATTGGTGCAGTAGTGAAAAATGTCAAAAGTGAGTACAAGTTCAATTGTTTCGTGGGCCAAAAATGTTCCTGAACTTATTCTAACGGATGAAAGAGTTTTCTGCGAAGCATGTGGGAAAACGGTAAGTTTTGTTTTGTGTATAATACACTAGTATTTAGAATTGTACAGCCATATACGATTTTCTTGTAAGTTTTTGGTGATATTTTTTTTCTTTACAAGTGCCATATGAACGCAAATTTCAAGTCAGCCAACATGTTGCAACTGAAATGCATAGAAGAAACTGTCGGAAACTTCAAGTTTTAAAACTTAGCCAAGTGCCTTTGACACGATCTTTTTCCCGGAACCTCAAAACAAAGTGAGCAACAAATATTTAAGCAGATTTGTCCAAAGCGATAGTTACTGCCAATATACCGCTCAAAAAGCTGCAAAATCCGTGTTTTCGGCAATTTTTAGAAAAGTACTGCCAAAAGAGTATTCCGGAAGAAAGTTTGCTCAGAAAATGTTACGTAACCGATACTTATTCTGAAACGATCAATAGCATTAGGGAAATTGTTAAAAACGAGTATATATATTTTACCGTTGATGAAACGACAGATTCCTGTGGCCGCTATATAGCAAATTTATTGATTGGTCATCTAAATAACAAACAGCCTGGTAGATCGTATTTAATTGCTTGTAAACAATTAGAAAAAACGAACCATCTCACAATATTAAGATTTGTTAATGAAAGTTTCACGAATTTTTTTCTTCCCGATGTTGTTCCCACAGGAAAAATTTTAGTCATGTTGTCCGATGCAGCGGCATATATGATTAAAGCGGGTCAGCAGCTTAAACTTTTGTACCCTAATTTAATACATGTTACTTGTTTGGCTCATGGATTAAATAGGGTGGCTGAGGAAATTCGGCGGCAATTAACCATTATCTAGAGATCAAAAACATTATTTCAGAATTCTCTACTGACAACTGCAATTTTATTGCAAAATGTAAAGAAATTTTGAAAAACTCTTCTTTGCCTAATGAATTGATATTTATAAAAGCCAATTATGAATGTTTCTTTGACAATAACAAAACTTGAAAAAGAATCGCTGCCACTAACTGAATCAGTTAAATTAATCAATGATTTAGAAAATAGTGTTTCAAATATTCCGGGTAGAATAGGAAATTCAATAAGTCAAAAGTTTAAAGAAACAATTAATAAAAATGTAGGATACGAAAGTCTTGCAAAAATCAGTTTGATTTTAACTGGTGAATTAAAAATGGATGAAACAGAAACAAGTATAGAATTAAGTCCTGAGATTATGAATGCATTAAAGTACGCACCAATAAGTTCCGTTGATCTTGAAAGAAGTTTTTCGATATACAAATGCATTCTCACAGATAGGCGACATAATCTTTCATTAGAAAATTTAGAAAAGCATTTATTTGTGAAGTGTTTTAATAATAAAAATATGTAGTGTCTAAGTATGTATTTTAGCAAATTTTAAGTACGTATATGTTTATATAATTATGATTTTAAAATGTAAGTGGGAATAATGTAAGAACAATAAACGTTTGTAAAATGCTTCGTTGTGATTATTCTTGTTTTATAACATTTAACAAGAAGTTAATCGGTATCAGAAGCATATGTGCATAAAACTGCATATTTAGCAAAAATTGTGCATATTTCGAAGAATTTTTCTGCATATATATGCGTATATTTTGTCGACTTCCGATGCATATAATTCTGGTCTCTACTTATTATACCTTTTATCTACTTTTTTACATTTAGTAAGGAAAAATGCGTTTCTCAAAGTCTCTAATATTGACATTGAAAAGTTCTTTTTGTTTAAAACAAGGCTATGTAATACAGTGATAGCAAAAAAGAAGAGTAGTATGTAACATACCACCAATGCCATGTGTTAAGGCTTCTTAACATTTTAGTTTTTTACGCTAACAAATTCGTTACTGTATTTATTCTATTTTGGAAATCCATCCATGTAAGAATGTATGTAAAACTATATTAATTGAAACAATCGCAACTTCGGTACGTTATTATATTGCAAACCTCGAGATAAGACGTACGCTAAATACAGGACCGTTGCGGTCGAGCATCAAACAAATAATCACCGCTGAGAAAGCAAGTCTAACGCACGTATACGTCGGAGTGCCAAAACTTCGTCGGAGAACGAGTGCACGAACTATCACGATTGCCATCCGTCGCTCCATCGCCTATGCGCAATGCAGCGCTTAAACCCGCACGATGTTTGGTCTTTGGTATCTACGCTTCTATATATATTACAAGAGGGAAACCTCGCATTTTTTTATACTTTTCTATTAATAATAACGGAAACTGTTTTAATATTTTTTTTTATACATACGTAGTGTTTCATTTCGAAAGGTACTGAGCTATCGAGCAAATATGTAAGCAAATATTTTATATATCTAAGAAAAGCAATTGGTCCTCCCTCTTCGCAAGAAAGATACACCGAAGCAGACGACTAGCGGCATAAAAAGATATTCAGAACTGAGTCTCAGATGAACTTATAGCTGGACTATACGAAGACGGTTTTGAGGAATATTATATTTTAAAAATTGGAAGAATTTAGAATAATAAGTGGAACATAAATTACCTTCAAAATCGTTCAATGTGAAAACCATTACTATTTAGGCACAATTCATAGCGTTTTCTTATTTCGTTAAAAGTCACTCTCCTCATAACATTACCGCTTAATCCGTCATAAGCATCTGTAATTTTCTGCTTTAAATGCTCTACATCGTTAGATCTTGTTTTCTAGACAATATTTTTCAAAGTTCCCCACAAGACGAAGTCCAACGGTGTTAAATCTGGGGACCTGGGAGGAAACTCCAATAGACCGCTAGTTCCCAACCACCTACCTCCACATTTTGTATTTAAGTAATCTTGAACAGTAGAACTGAACACACAACAAGCCACAAATATCCTCTAATTTGCAGTGGCTACAGTTTCCAGCGAAAATGGAAGTTGATTCTGTAGAAATTCCTATTAAGGTGCCTTGATAGCAATGTGGACCTACTAAATGGCGCTCAATGATGCCATACCATACATTTATGCCAAATTCTTTGAATTACTTTCACGTTATGAGAGTTTTCACTAGACCAATAATGGGTATTTCTTCTATTTGGAAAGCCACGGCTAATAAAGTGACTCTCGTCTGTCCACTATATGTGATTATTCAAATTTGGATCGTCACCTAAGGCGACTAAGAACTGAAAAATGAAATTTTGTCGCCGTTCAATGTCCTCAAGAGATATTTCCTGCAAATTGTATATTTTATAATCATGATATTTATTAGCTTTTAAAACTCTTTGTATCGCATTATATTGCAAGTTCAAATCATTTGAAGCTTCTTTTACTGATGCCCCAGGGTCAATTTGAAAGTAATTTAAGATAATGGCTATATTTTGATCGGCTGTTACTGTTTTCCTTCTTTCCTTTTTACGTTTGATTTTGACGTAAAATATTCTCTAATCTTGAAAAGATTTTTCAATCAGGAGCATTTCTTCCGAGATACCCATCTCTTGCGACTATAGGATTTTTCTGGGCTTCCCCATACATTAATAACATGTTCACTTTTTCGTTATGGGCCGACATTTTATTAAGCAAGTGATATATTATTTAAATTTCACTAACAACAAGCAAAACAAACTTATGAAAAAAGAACTTTTCAACTTAATTTCAAAATTAAAGACATTAACAAGAAAAACGCATTTTTCCTTACTAAATGTAAAAAAATGAATGAAAAGGTATAATAGGTATACCTGAAATCGACATTATACGTGCATAACTTCTTAAGGAATAAAATTAGAAAATAATTGTAATTAGAAAAAATTTTGAAATTAAAAAAAAATTTCAACGGCGTAATAAAAGCGGTATGTTCCTGGAAAAAATAATTCCACGACGTCCCGAGGCCCAGCGTCATGCAGATTTTTTTCGTGTTCCCACCTTCATTTTGAGTGCTAATGAAGACAAATATAATACCTCTAACAGAATTTAATTTCCTTCGGCATTTTACGAAACAAACGCAGTTTTCATGATAAACCGATCACCCTCTACACGCACACATGTATATATGTATGCGACAACTGTCAATACAAGAGAGCAGTTCATTTTTAGAATCAAAGAAGCTTGCAATGAAATGCGACAAAATCCAGAACAAATATCCGGCGCGAATGATTCGCTGGTTCGGCGTTATAGAAAATGCATTGAAGTGAACGGATTGCATTTTGAGCACCTCCTTTAATAAAGCATTCGCAACACTAGCATTTAAACTAATTTTCTTTGTTATTAAGTGATTAATTTTGCCATTTCAACGATTAGGAAATGTATCCTGTAACCAAGTCTTAACATTTACAGCAGTATGCGCCGGACAACCGTCTTAAAAAGAATTTCGGTAGGCCAATGGTAAATTTTCCAATTCGTCGGTAAAAAACGTTTGGAGCATATTCAAGTAGCTATTTCCGTTGCACGTATCTCGAGAAAAGTATGGTCCTATTATTCCGTAAAAGGAGACGGCACACCAAACATTTACTTTTTTGAAATATTGTCGCCTCGACGGTATTCTAAAATGAGGATTCTCGGTTGCCCAATATCGTGAATGTTGCGATACAACAATGCCATTTGTCGAAAAAGTGGTTTCATCCGAAAATATAATTTGTTGGTGAAAATTTCTTTCCATACCTCCGATCCACAGGCAGAAAATCGAGACGTTTCACTTCGTCGCCTGTCTCTAAACTATGATTAAATACTGATTTGTATGGCATAACTTCATTTTGTCTTAAAATTTTTTGTATTTGGGACTTTTTCACCACTTCTAAGTATTCCGAGCGTCTCCTCAGTGACATCCTTAGATATTCATTCACTGACTGTAAGACTAGTACAGTAGCGACATCTTCATCGTTATAATTTTTCTTTTGGCTCGGTGTTTTCAATAGCGACCCTGCCCTCAAAAATTTATGAACTATTTTATGTAATGACGACTGTGGCACATGCACACCGGGGTATTTTTCATTAAATTCTTGAATTACTTGGTGATAACTGTTATCACCCTTACCGTAGCACTGTATTAAATAATTTTTTTGCTATAGAGTTAGCATTTTTCGATAATTATTATTCTTGGGTATTTTTAACGATGTACAGTGACACAAGTGAAACATAAAATGTCATTTTCGTCACCACCTACTATTTGAAGTAAAGTGAAATAACGCCAATGATTAAATAATAATTATTTTAAATCACAAGCAACATTTTCAATAAAAATATGTTTTTACGATAACGACAATCTCATTTTAAACACAAGCAAAACTTTTTATCAAGTATGCTCCTTTTCCCTAAAATGTAAAATAAAAAAGTTTTTCCTCTTATTCACTTTAACCGTGGACATACTGTATATCAGTGGCATAAGAAGAGTTCTTCGGGCCCGGTGCGGAGCCAGATTTGTGGGCCCCCGGGTCCTTTTTTCCTGTGATTTTGGGGCCCCCATGGGCCTATCGCTTTCCAGGGGCCCGGTGCGGACCGCACCTTCCGTACCCCCTAGCTACGCCACTATATATATATATATATATATAAATGAAAAGCGTCAGCAATTCCAATATGTAAACAAACATAAACGCTTTTCTCCTGCAAGGTGTAGAAAAAATAACTTTTTAGTCAATTGCAAGTTGTTACAACTTCTGTTAAAGTGAAAAACTTCGAATTCAAAGATTAGAACTTTGATCGAACCTTCCGTGGTTTTACATTTCGACCTACTGTTCGTCACCCTTCGATCTGGCGCGTAATGAGAAGCGAGACACGTTGACGGAAGCAACGCCGCACCGTGTGATATTTCACGCGCTACTTCGTAAATTTATCGCGTCTTAGCGCCTGGAGGGTAAACGAACACTTAAAAATTAATAAAAACGATCGGCGAAGAGAAACCAATTGAAAAATAAACATCGTTTCTCTCTTTTTCGCGCTCGATTACTTATTAATTTTGCACAACTGGTGGTGGTCGTATAGCCGAGAATGAAATTGTATAAAGGGGATGGAAATTATTTGAAAAACGATACACGATTCATTTAGAAATTAATTACTTAAAGATATACTTAAAATCTTTCCGGTAAATGAGAAATAAGACCCTGGTTGGTAATCTAGAAAGCATGTATAAACGCAAATTAAAAAAGGATACCTACATATGCACAAAATGCGTTAGTTAGAGATATCAAAGAAGTTTTATATACAGTCCAAAGAGGAACAACGAGGAGTGATTCGATTTTTGTGGTCAGAGGGTGTGAAAGGTGCTGAAATTCACCGGTGACTTTTGTCACAATACGGGGACAGTGCTTTATCTCGTAAAAGCGTTTTTTTTTGTGGATCGAAACGTTTCAAAGTGGCCGCACAAGCGTAACACAAAAAGAGGGAGCTGGACGGCCGTCAACATCGACCACCGACGACAACATTCAGCAAGCTCGGGGGATGGTTACAGTAAATAGGCGAGTTACCATAGATGAGGCTGCATCTTCTTCAACGATCATGATTAAATTCCGCACACATGACCACAGAGACGCCAACTCAACGCATGCGCAAGCGGCCACCACTACGATAACCTTCAAAGCTCGTTATGGCGAAAGTGGAGATAATATTTGACTTACCCTCGTACTTTAAATAGGTAGTAGCGAGTGATCTCTGAGCATCTCCAGTCACTATGCCCGTGACAATAAAAGAAACGTGTCAACGCATGGAAGGTAAATGTATATGTTCAGTGATAAAAAAAAATGCACGGTATATAGTGTGGGATTGAAGTATGGAGTATTAAAAAAATAAGCGAACTCACCCGTTTTTCTTAAAAACACAAAAACACGTCGGTTTTATGTTTTAATGATTCTCATTAATACGTGCGATTCACCTTCCGACCTTCATTTGTTTTTATGACGTCGTCACAAAAAAATTGAAATGACAATATACATTTTAAGTGGTGGAATTCGATAGTGATTTTTCTTCCCTCATGATCATGCAATAAATCATAAGCTTGTATAACAGAAATTTTGAGAAAAATAATGCGTGAAGGGAATTTTGTTATGACGTCGTAACCCCAAAACAAATAAAAATCGGATGACAGCATTTGAGTTTTTTTGAATTAATTTTACGTGTAGAATACACTCCTAGAGTTTGGTGCGTTCTTTCCAACTCGCCCTGTGTAGCGTTAATCCTAGTAATAATACTAGGGGTATTTTGACATTACACTAGATACGTGTATACATAATAATTGGGTATTTTCATTAATGTACTTCATAATTGAATGGTGTTGAAGTCTTTTTTTTATTTAAGAAATGTAAATGTGTTTACATGGCTGCATAAGCAAGCCATGACTGAAACATATAAAATAAACGTTTCATTAGATATTACTATATCCATTACAAATTCATTAGTTTCTGTCAACGGAATTTGCAAATAGCCTAATAGTCGTCCAGTTATGTAACTAAGGTTTGTTCGTTTGTCTTGCTCAGGTTAGATCTAGAGTGTAATAGGATTATGATCAGGTGATCGTTTTGATTGCTCAGAACTATTCTAAATGGGTACAAACGAACTGTACAAATTGGCATTTGTATAGTATACATAACCTAAAAGATTGAGAATGGTGGCAATTAGCAATCACGATGGCATTAAAAAATCCTTATTATTTATTAATTGTTGTATTTCACTTTCAATATTTACAGGGGATGTCATTTTGTATGAATATGAAGTAACGTTGTGTTAGGCAAATAATATAATGACAGCTGCACTGAACTGTACAAACTTATTCCACCTCCTGAGGAGGTGTAAGCTTGTGCAGTTCAAAACAGTAGGAAGCTGCCCAACATATACAAACGAACATTGGATTGCCAGTTCTTTTTACAAACGAACGCGCAATTTAGAAATTCTAGCTACTTCGTATTGCACTAATTGACAAACGAACAAACCTTATGTTAACTATTATAGGATTACGGGGCGGGGTAATATAACGAGATTCTTCGATAGTGCTTTTTCATTAATAATTCAGAAAAACTTCTTACATAAAAAGCGTAGACTACGTCAAATTATTTCGACATACACTACCGGCCACAATTATTTACTCATCTACATTTTTGTTTGGGTTTTAGAAAATTATTTATTTATTTTTATTTAGGGGGTATATATATTTACCTGCAAGTACAAGAGAGATATCACATTAAATAATTCCGCAAAAGACTCGTCTGATACTTAGTTATCGATTGATTCTCCTTAACCCGATAATTAGAGGTCCAGTTATGGCCATACAAAGACCCGAAATGTAATACCATTATTAGAGTAACCTAAACTTGCGGACTCGCACAGGCGTCGGTATTACGGGTTAATATAAGAATACGAAAAATTCATAAATAAACTAAACCGGTAGAGAAGCAGGCATATAGTGTCGACCTTGAATATAAATCATGTTAAACCGCGCTGAGAGAGATTTCGTTTTAGTACCGGTTGAGCTGTTGCAGAGATTAGTTGAACGGTCAAGGTTATGTACTTACGTGTCGCTTTTGAAAATATAGCTGGTGTCTTTTGTGTGTTGTAGTATTATACCAAGTACATAATTAGTGTATCGTTTCATATAGAACTAATATTTACATACCTAAGAAAACAATGCCTCGTAATAGATTTGCTACTAATGTATATAAGTATGTGTCACTTTTTCCCATTTAAAATATGACGGTAGTGCAGTTTTTTGCTTAACATGCAATGTTCGTTTGGCTGCATTGGACAGAACTGATTGCCAGAGGCATGTCAATGGTATTAAGCATAGGAGAAATGCAAGAACTGAAATACCTTATACACTATTCCTCATACATTTATTAATTATGTTTACCTCTTGTAATCTTCCGTTGTCGTTGGTGAGAAAAGCAGCTTTTAAAACGTTTTGGCGACAATACGTTCCAAAGTACCCATTACCCTCACAAACACAATTACAGAATCATTTGCCGCGAATGAAAGAGATGCTAGAAAATGTGTGTAAACGTGATTTGTGTTCCAAAAAAATATGGATTATCGTGGATGAGACGACCGATATAAAGAAAAACAGTATTGTGAATGTAATAGCTCGCGTTTTATCTAGCGAGAACACAGCATCTCGATATTTGTTAGCTTGCAAACGTGTTCAACAATGTACCGCGGAAAATATTCAAAAAGTGATAATGAACGCTTTGAAAAAATTTAAAATTGCCCAAGATGAAATTGTGATGATTGTGACAGATAGTGCAGCAACGATGTTAAGTGTTGGGCGATCCTTAAAACATATATTTCCTAACTTAATACATATAACCTGCGTGCTGCATGCTTTGCATTTAGTTGGTGATGTTGTTCGACAATATTACGGAAACGTTGATCGGATGATTGGAAGTACTAAAGCAGTGTTTCGTAAATCTCCTAAACGTTTAAAAGAATTTCGTAAATTTTGTCCAGGTATTCCAGAACCTCCGGAACCAATTTTACGATGGGGTACTTGGCTAACAGCAGCTTCTTACTATTTGATCCATTTTCAACAAATTCAATCAATTATAATGCGATTTAATCGGAATGAATCCAAAGCTATTAGAGAAAGTCAAAGAGAATTTCAAATTCCTCAACTTTTAGAAGATTTAACAACAATATGTACCAATAATACAGTATTACTAGATGCCATCAGAAAACTACAATGTACTGAATTGTCATTGCAGGAATCATTAGACATAGTGGAGAGTGTAAAAAATAAATTACACACATTAAATGATACGCCAGGATTATGCGCTAGTCAAAAGTTGGCAGATGTTTTAAGGAAAAATCCCGATTTTAATACTTTAGAGGCCGTTTATAATAAGTGTAAGAATAATGAACTTTTAAGTGATTTTGAAAAACAGTTTCTACATGCAAATGTAACTTCTTTAGATGTGGAGAGATCGTTTTCTGTGTATAAGAATATTTTTTCTTGTCAACGCACAAGGTTTAAAGAAGTAACTGTGAAAACATATGCAATGGTGCAAGTTTACAGTAGTTCACATCCTGATGCCTCTAATTTGTTGAATAATTAGCAAGTAAGTTTATTTATGAATTTTTCGTATTCTTATATTAACCCGTAATACCGACGCCTATGCGAGTCCGCAAATTTTGGTTACTCTAACCATTATTCTTCACCAATAAATATTTGATTTAGTGCAGGTAACGACGACATTTCCCTATTTACCGAACTAGAATTATGAATTTAGATTTAGTAGTTATTGTTCTTTTAAATAGTGAATATACTTAATAAAATTATCTAATATTAGTATTAAAATGCCAAAAATAAGAGAGTTGCCTTTAGAAATCCACACAATTGTTGCTTTATATAATCTTGTTCGAAGTAACAGAGATATCGTAAGAAAATTGAAATTAAGCCGCCGAAGTGTTGACTATAACGTTAAGAATATCAAGAGGCTGCCACATTATTAAATAGAAAACGGACAGGGCAACGAAAAGTGACAACACCAGCGGAAGATCGTCGAATAATTATGACGAGTAAACAGAATAGACGAAAAACTGCATCTGAAATAATGGCTGAAATAAATATTGAGCGTGAAAAACTAGTTAATTTAACCACCATGAAAAGAGAGGGTGATTTATTTGGCCGAATAGCATTGCGTTAACTACTCTTACGCAAGCAAAATAAAAGGGTTGCAGTGGGCTAGAAAGCATCACCATTGGACAGTTGATGAGTGGAAACATGTTTTCTCCACCGATGAGTCCAAATTTGAACTCTCCAGTTCCAAGAGAAGAACGTTCGTTCGAAGGTCGAAAACAGAACCAGCAGCAGAATCATGTGTAATATCTATAGTCAAGCATGGGCGCGGATCGGTAATGGTTTGGGGTTGTTTTGGCGCCGCATCTGTAGGAGACTTGGTTAAAATAGATGGAATTTGAAGAAAAGAGCGCTACCGAGAACTTTTGGAAGCAAATGCTATACCATCTGGAATGAGAATAATCGGTGACTATTTTATATTTCAACATGATAGTGATCCGAAACACACCTCTAAACTGAGCCGCGAATATTTAGAATCGGTGGAACGCGAAAGCAATATCAAGATAATGAAATAGTCTCCTTAAAGCCCAGATGCTAATCCCATAGAGCTTTTGTAGGAGGAACTCGATAGGCAGGTGAAAATAAATCCTTCAACTTCCAAAGAATCGTTGTGGAAACAACTACAAGAAGCCTGGCATAAAATAGAATCCGCTATTCTGACGAAATTGATAGAGAAAATGCCGTAATTTTTTTTGTGTCAAACAAATTTTATAATTGAATAAATACTATCAATTTCTTTGTTTTAAGAGTATTTTATTAAATGCAAAACTGCAATTTCTTTTCTAGTTAGCAGTTCCCTTACTTATGCGTATTTCTTTGGGCGGGCAAATAATCATGGTCGGTAGTGTATACAAGGTGAACCAAAAACAATGTACCTATCAGACTGTATTATAGCACATATTTGGCTTCCACTGAAAAATCTATGCTCATTTTGTGGATTACCTACTACCTTAATTCAACTGTTTTAGAAATATTTACCTAAAATATTCTACAGAAATATACTTTCCATAATATTTCATATTTTGTTTTCCATTTGAGAAGTTATTTATTAAAAAGGAATATTTGCACTTACAAAAAAACTCTTGATTATAGATCATCTATGGCATTCTACTAAAGATTGTATTTTTTGAATGGCGTTTTCGTAGTAAAAATGATATTCCTTCGATTTTTTGTGCTCACTTGCAGTAGTTAGACGATCTTAATAGAATCGCGTTACTGTTTGTATAAATAAATCTAGACTTATGTAGCATTACACATATCGTTATACACTGCACGGAAAAATTATTGAATTCATTAAATTTGAAGCAATTTGTTTTTCGAAGAAATCCTCGGACAGGTTAATTTTATTTTTTAAAAATAAACATTTTTACATTTTAAGTTTACCCCACTTTTGGTTCTCAAGTAGTGACATCATCGTCAATTTTTTGAAATGACAATTCCCGATCCTTTTTTATTTCGATAGGTCATTTAATTGTCTAAATGGTACCATCAAAATGTTAATAAACAATAATTAAATAATCTTTTCACGAAAAACTTTTTAGGCAACGGGGCGCGAAAACCTTTTGCACAAGGGCGTCCGATACTCAGGGCGCAGCACTGACGAAGACTCTTGCACTCTTGCTCCACCTTGTATGTCTATTTCTGACATCACAGTTCAAAAACCCTTTTCAGTGTAGGAGTTATGTCAGGATATGTAGTAAGAAAAGAATAATTACAATGCTGAAATTAATATACTTATTATTTACTTAAGGTGACAAACACGACGATGCTGCTCTCGCAATAGACAAACACGATCTCCCTATATTTTCTTAGGTTCTCGAAAGTATATGGTTATTGCACCCTTGCGGAAATATCCAGGCAGGCGCATCCGAATAATGCAGCCAATAACGTACCATCGAAATACAGTAGTAGTGTCCGTTCGTGCCTGCATGTCGAAATAACACAAAGAGTGTCCGTCACCAATTCATCGTTACCTCTAACCTGAGTTTCTCTATCGGGAGAATACTATTCCTTAAACAATACGCTTACGTTAAAATCCCTACATCAGAAAGAAATTGTTCAGAAAGAATCATCATTCTGTAATCCTCTATCATGCATAAAAATTTATTGATTTATTCGTTTTTAGACTTCGCATGTTTTCAATATTGGAAAATTGTATGGTAATGTGTTTGTTGTTGTAAAACCGTTTACCTGTTCAATGAATCGTTCTCAAAGTTATTAAACGACGGCGAAGTATTAAATCAAAACAAACAGAAAAGAAAGGATCAAACAATAAAAAAGAAGCGAACATAATAGAAGTATGGGGAATGACTTCGTCGTAAAAAGCGATTCGAGTTATAACAGGGTGTCTGACGGAATGTAACATAACTTTTTACAATGTACAATATAGATTCGCAAAAATATATTTCTTGCATGCATCTAGATGTATGTATATGTAAGCCAAACGTTTATGCGCGTCCATATTTGAAATCGTAAAATAACTCTTCCATTGCTAGAACGCGTCTTTCTAGTTCTCCTTTTTCTCTCCTCTTTTCCTTCGTGTCGAAACTTCTCGCGAATAACGCTAAGAAAATAGCACATTTATACGTGTGCGAGCGTTATATTCTTCTTTTATCCCTTCGACCTCTTTAAGCGGAGTGGAATAACACTGATACTTTGCAGCGCTATGTGCAGAAGTCTGTATATATGTTGGAGATAAAGTTTGGATAGTTTGTACAATAGGATCGGAGGAGAGTATACCATAGTTATAGTCGGAACCACATCATGGCTTCCTTCGCTTAATTGAGAAACTTATTTCGCCAAGAATACTGCACGAAACGGTAACAGTTTTAGTTCGCCATTAAAGCCACCAGTCAGTTTAGAAGTACCAGAGACGCAGTTACTTGAAACGAACAAAGAATTGTGGTAAAAGTAAAAAGTATATCAGCTATTTTTCTGGTGTTAATGAAACATGGTGGAAGAAGACAATGTTTTTCTCTAAACGGAAAATTACTTTAATCAAAAAATATATCTGCGAGAAGAATATAAATACAAAAAATGTAAGTGCATTATATTATTGTAGCTTATCGATTTTATCGATGTAAAAGAAAAATAATGAAAACAAAATTATTTAAGCCACAAAACGAAAGGGAGTAAAATGATGATCATTTTCAACAAAACAAACCCTACATACATTTATCCGATTCTCCATTATTTTCAAGTTAATTTTTGGTATTTAAATATAATTTTTGCACTATTGATGGAATTTATCACAAAATCCTACAAATTGTTACAACTTTAAAACAAAGAATTGGATAACACTTGATGTTCAAAATAATGTCAAATTAAAATACAAAATCCTTTTTTACTTCTTACAAAATGTATTTTGTACAACTTTCGAAAAGCTAATTTTGATAAACTTTACGATCACCTTCTTAATTATGATTGGACTTTGTTAAACCGTTCCGATGTCAATTTCGCGATTGACCAGTTTTATTCCGTGCTGTACAAAATGTTTGATGAGTGTGTACCCAAGTATCCTGTCAATAACTCAGAATTTCCACCTTGGTTCTCTTTGGAAATTCGACGTAATCTGAAACTAAAGGACTACTATCGAAAAAAATGGAAAATAACGAAAGACTCTACTTTTCTTCATGAATTTAGAAGACTTCGCTCATTAACAAAAACGCAAATATCACGTGCATATGAAGCTTATATTTCTCAAACGGAAGGTGCTATCAAAGTAGAACCAAAACGCCTATGGTCTTTTGTACGAAGTAGGAAGGGAACTACACGCATACCCGGTAGATTGGTGCTCGATGGAGTAGCCCTCGACGATCCTCAACAAATTGTTGACGCTTTTGCAACAGTATTTTCTCAAGTTTATACTTTGTCCAACGTTACCGACCCTCCGCCCAATCTTCCACAACTACAATCGTTTAGTTTGGTTCCGACAACAGAAGACGAATTGGTTAAAATTATGGCTGCTTTTCCAGATAGGGCCACCGCGGGCGATGACTTGGTGCCGAGCTTCTGTGTTAGGAATTTATGTAATGCCTTTGCGTTACCTTTATGCCAGATTATTAATCTTGCCATCAGGACCTCCACTTTTCCGGATAGATGGAAACGTGCACGAATTGTACCTGTCTTTAAGAAGGGAGATTCTACTCAAATTCGAAATTATAGGCCCATCGCTATACTTAATAACTTTGCGAAGATTTTTGAACATATTATATATACTACGATATACAGGAATACTCGCTCACATATCGCAACTTGCCAACACGGCTTTGTGAAGGGACGCTCGACAGTAACAAACCTGGCCTGTTTCACACAATTTATAAGCGAAACTTTAGATGACTGCGGACAAGTTGACGTTATCTTTACCGACTTCTCACATGCATTTGATACTCTCAGTCATGAATTACTTCTATATAAACTGGACTCGTTTGGTTTAGCTCCCAACTTCTCCTTGTTAATTAAATCTTACTTGGTAAAAGAACTAACTATGTATTTTATAATGGATTTAATTCGTTTGAATTTGTATCTAGCAGCGGTATCTCACAAGGATCCAATCTTGGTCCATTGATGTTCATTCTATACATAAACGACCTCTTAACATCCTTATCTTACCATGTCCTCGCTTATGCCGACGATGTTAAACTGTTTTGTAATATTAACTGCCAACAAGATATCAAGAGTCTTCAGACGAGCATTAATATACTGACCGAGTGGTCAAAATCCAATACACTGACATTAAATTCTAGTAAATGTAATTTTATGTGCTTCACGAGAAAAACAAATCCATATATCTCCACTTATCAAATCAACGATATTTCCATCGACAAGATTACCAATCTTAAAGATCTAGGTGTCACTTTTGATCCAACTTTATCGTTTAACATACATATTGAACAAATTTGTTCATCTGCCTCTAAAATGATGGGTTTTCTTATGAGAACGTCCAAATACTTCAATGACGCACTAGTGCTAAAATCCCTTTATTTTGCATTTGTACTCTCGAAATTGGAGTATGCCTCTATTGTTTGGTATCCTTTCTATATGTCCCATCAAGCTCCAATTGAACGTGTTCAGCGTCGATTCCTCAAATTCTTGTCGTTCAAAGTTAATGGCGAATATCCGCCTTGGCATACTTCTTACAACACCCTTCTCGAATCGCATCAATTTCGTTCATTGTTATCCCGTCGTGATTACCATAGCGCCCGATTTTTACACAAATTATTAAATGATAGGATCGACTGTATGCAGCTGGTCTCCCACATAGGATTCAACGTACCTCGAATAGCATCTCGTTATGCTCCAACCTTTACTATGCCGACACCGAGGACCAATCTTCGTTTGCGGTCGCCAATCTAATACATGATCAGGAACGCTGAGAAGATATTTAGTGATATTTTCACCGGAGAGTTGGCGCCATGATACACGAAACATAATAGTTTTTTGTATAGTTATGTCATGTTTTTAAATCAATATGTATTGTGTTCACAATGTGTATATTTGTCCTGTAATTGGGTTTACCTGTTGGACAATAAACATTATTATTATTATTATTATTATTATTATTATTATTATTATTATTATTATTATTATTATTATTATTATTATTATTTATACCGGGTGTTTCAGATTCACAAGCGACATCTTCCTTACTTGTAGAGATCTAAGATCGAGCAAGGTGTTGTCGAGAATGGTTTGCAGAGTCCTAAACTACCCTTTAAGAAACCTCCCCCAAACCAATTTTTTTTAATTGCACCTGTCATCTTTTTGACTTTATGATTGAAGTACTAGAAGTTAGGAATACAACGGTATAATCAAAAATTTCATTTAACAAATAGTTAGTGAGTTATATCATTTTGTAAAAACGACTTGATCCACTGCCAATCCTTCCGACTGCGGAAATTTTCGCTAATTTGTGTTTTTCCAACCCCATATTTTTCGGCCAACTTTCGCGAACGCATACTTTTCACTTTCCGGGATTATATTTATTTTGTCTTTTAGCGACAAACGTTTTCTTTTTAGCGACATACTTAATTAAGAACCTTTCGAATACGGAGACAACTTTAAACTAATCAAGTAACCGAAAGAACCTTTCGAATACGGAGAGAATTTTAAACTAACCGCAAGTAACTGAAAGACCACATTATATGTAAATTTGTAGAAATGAAGGCGATCTCTGTTTGATCAAACATAAACGTGCACCTATTGCGCCGGCAATTTGCTGTCGAGGCGTGTTCGGAACTGAGATCGCATTCATCGCACAAATACGAAATAATAATAAAGATACATTATAACTAGTCCGGCCGATATCGGCAGGTAAATTTCTATGAAGATAGGCCGTAAAAATTTTGGTTTATTTGACCGAGGTCGTTTTTTAAGGGTGGCCGTAAATAACGGGTTTTCGTATATGGGAATTTCCTTATAGTCGATTCGGGGAACTTTGAAACTGTCCGTTACTTCAGGTGGTCGCTTTAGACAGGTGGCTGTTAACACAGGTTTTACTGTATATGTATTTAATATTCTTTCCAATTCCCGGTAAAAGATCGCAAATTGTCGGCAATTTACCGGTAAATCGGTATGCCGGCGTACCGGCATTGCAATCCCTAATTATAACCTTTCTTTTAAACTTCCTGTAATCTTATTTTTTGTTGCCTTGTTTCTAGGATTATTTTCTTGTCTTCTTAATTGTAAATATGTAATTTATCTCCATTTTAGTTCAATTCTTGTAATTACCATATTTATCTGTAAAACTATACGGTTAGTAAGTAAACTAGTATTTTAATTTAACCGTAGACTATGATATCTGAAGCTTGTTATTTTTAGGTAATCCAAAGAATTTCATATGTTTTCCTTTGCCTTTTATAAATTCCTAGTCTCCATTCAGCCGCGGAGGGTTGAAAAACGACAAGCTGTCAGTGTATTGTGTGCAATTTACTGCCTCATAATGCGTATGGTGATATTAAAATTTGTCGTGATTGATGGTACTTAGATAACAAACAAGTGCAGAATAAAAAAAAAAACAGGGGTCGCCTCTATTATCACACTGTCCTAAGGTTTGGTTTGACGCGCTTTTGTTCATTTAGAAAGACTACCGCTTTTTGTAGCAGATGAAAAGTGTTTTCGATTTTGTTACAGTTTTATAAATAATGCTATTCAATTGTTATTTAGGCAATAGTGACAATAATCATAATAAATAAGTAAAAATGTAATGTAGGATATCATGCGAACAGAAAATATACTGCCCAAAAGTAAATTCCCTATGATAATGCTAGTCTTCTAGTAATATTTGAAAAAATAAACTTTTTTTAGATAAAGGTGTATGCGTATGTAGCAGAGCATTTTTAAAATAACTTTTTGCAGTGTTACATCGGAACGTAAGCTATTTTCGCCATTTTCTGCCAACATGAAAATAGTTTCTTCTGCTAGTGGGTAGTAAACCTGGAACCGTTAATTAGGTTGCTGTTGTTTTAGGATACTTTCATTTGATTAATTACATAGATATATTCCGTTTCCGTTTTACCTTTTTCTCTTTGACTAATGTAAGTAGTGTTCGTGATAATCTAGTGAATTGTCAGAGACTATAAATATAAACCTTGAAATTTTATATCATTAACTAATCCCTTAATAACATTTCTTAATCCAAACCTCTTTCACTGCATTTTTGCCAAACTAGTAGTTTACGTATTCCGCTGTTAATATTTTGCCTTTGAAATGATTTGGACTGGCTTTATACAGAATTCCTAGTAGCTACTGGCTAGATATACAGTGAGGTCCTAAAGTGTCCCCCCTCCATGTTAATTTTTGAACGACAGAAGCGTTTTTAGAAAAAGTAAATCAATTTTTATTTTTTGTGAATATAATTAATTAATTACAATAAAGTTCGATAAAATAAAGGAGAAACAACAATTAACAAAACAAGTTAAAATGAGATAAAACAACAACGAGCACAAAGAACGAAAGTATGACAATTGCAGGTTATAATAAGTATAAATAACAAGAATAATCTACGCTTTTGGAATTGAGATTTAATAGTTTGGCAATTGTTATGATTACTTAGCTTACCAACGAGCTCTTAAGATCAGTCTGGCGTCTCAAGAAACAATTTGTCGCTCTTTCCTAGCCAACTTTGCGTAACAACAAAGATGGATTTCCAAAACCTTTATTGTTGCATATTGTCACATTTCTTACGTTAAAGTATAACATAGGCATAACTAAGGCTTCCGATCGCATTAACCACAATTTACTTTGTACTAAACTAGAAGCTATTGTCCTTTGGCCTTTCGCTAGTGACGTTGATTTCTTCTCATCTCTTTAACAGGAGCGGTTATGTTTTCTATAATGAGTATTCATCTACTTCCTTCATGATGTCATCTGGGGTACCCCAGGGTTGTAATCTCGGGCCATTGCTATTTAAAATCTTTCATAACGATTTGCTTCATAAATTGCAGTGTGAATACTTAAGCATATGCAGACGACCTGAAAATGTACAGCATTATCAATACGCGAATCGATTGCGTTAAGTTGCAGACTTACCTCACCCTTATTAATGACTGGTGTACTCTGAATGGCATATCTTTAAATATTGGCAAATATTTAGTGGTCTCTTATACCAAACATTGTAACCCAATCATTTTCAACCACACTATTCAATCTACGTTCATTACAAGAACGGAAAAAATAAAGGATTTGGGGGTACTTTTTGACTCAAAACTAAGCTTCTCTGATCATATATCTGCCATATGATGTCTGCTTCTAGGTCTTTGGGCATTCTAATAAGAACTTGCCGTGCTTTTCGTGACATCTCGGCGATAAGAACTCTGTACTATGCCCTTGTACGCAGATTCGCTATGTGAAGCGCAATTCAACTACCAATGGAGAAAGATTTACTACATAGGCTCTTAAACCTGATTGCGGAAACTAACCTGTTCAAGTAAAACAAAACCGAAGCAGGAATAATAAAATAGGCTATTAAGCCTCAGTGTTAGGGATGTAAAGACCAGCCCTGCTTTGGTAGGAAAATCAATCAATCAATCATTGCCCTTCTCCAGACCAAATTGGTGTATGCGAACTTAATTTGGTACCCTTACTATACGTATCAGATACGATCTCTATAGAACGTGTTCAAAAAAGATTCCTCAAATATCTTAGCTATAAAGTCTCCGGTACTTACCCTGATCGTGGTTCAGATTATGTGACACTGCTGCAACAACATAATTTTGATTCATTGGAAGATCGTCGCAATAAAAAAAGCGCGAGATTTCTATTTAACCTATTATCTTATAAAGTAGACTCTCCGTCATTGTTGGCTTATGCGGATTTCTGTAACGTATAAACACAATACAAATGTCTTAGCCAAATCACCTGTGTTCCATATGGTCAATAACTTTAATAAAATGTACTCGTAGATTGCTATTAACGTCTATTCTGACTGTATACAATTGTTTTAATGTTATGTTCACTCATAGCAAATGTAATGTAGAAGTTTAAAATGTTTCCTTATTGATATTGTATGTATATATGTATGTTGCATTGAAGGTGCAGTCGTGCAGTGATGTATTGTCTTGATGTATTTCTATATAACTTCAAAATTGTTTATGTATTGTCTTGTAAGTGATTAATCATTGGACAAATATAGATTATTATTATTATTATTATTATTATTATTATTATTATTATTATTGTTATTATTATTATTATTATTATATGTGGTATCGTTGGATTCGCCTTTCGATTACCTTTCCGAAAACGTAAAAATATGCAGGATGTTCTCTTTAGTATAAGAAAATTGATGTCACTTCTGGAGACACCGGAAATACAATTGAACTGCCGATAACGGTATAAGTTAGTTGACAAAAAATAGAAATCGAACTATTAAAAAAAAAAAGCACTAGCTTTTTGTCGTTCAAACGTTAGCATGGGGTGGGGGCACTTTAGGATCGCACTCTATACATTTATTGTAAAGGTGTTAATAAATATTTATGTCCTTTACACTTGAAAGGGCAAGTGGATGGAGGAGTTAAGCCACGTTTTTGAAAAATTCTAGTTTTTGTTGACAATATAGGGTAAAGTAGCCTATATTGTACCACTTTTTACATTTTTTGTTGTAAATATTCAAAAATGCCACCAAATAGCAGGAAAAATTACTAATACTTTATTTAGGGTTTTAGCTATTACCTGATTTTTTTTTTAATTTTTCTGTTAACAGAAAGTTTTACAGAACACTTATTAGAAATATTTGCTTTTGGTACAATTTAGGAAATCGGTTGCCCAAATTGTCCCTTAAATCGTACCAGCTACACCTTTCATTAACAATTAAGAATAATGATAGGTACTTTAATAAGTCAATGTTTTTATTTAAGAAAATACAAATTCAACATTAAAGAAATAACAAAAAATACATTCTGAAATCACATTATGTAAAATTTTTAAAACATAAAAAATTTTCTGAGTAGTCTTGTAATAGGAACGTATTGAGTAAATACCTAAAAGTAAGCACTTCTTAATTACAAAAATCACATATGTATTCCTTCTTGCCAGCACATATCTTGTGCACCCATTTACCACATCTTTACAATTGGTCATATCTAAGAAGGCTGCCTCTTCGCATATATAACAGTACCATTCTTCGACATTTACCTCTATAACGGGGTCGTTTGAGCAACTTGGCTCCTGCGTGTTTACATCCGAAACTTTTCTTGTCTTCTGCCTATTTCAACATCTTTTCTTGGTCAATATTGTTTCTCCTTGGTTTGACAAGCTTGGCTTTTCGGCATCAAACAATGCTTCTGTTATATTTAAAACTTTGATTGCCTTTTGCGGCTTTCCTTTGTTGGCCAATATTGCTCCCTTACATGGGGTGCTTGTTAATATAACTGCTGGTTGAGCGCCTTTTTTTCGCTTCTTTTCAAGCTGTTTTTTTGATTTTGGGAGGCGCATAACTTCTTCTACTGACACATTAAGCCTTTATTTGTACACTGCATAATACTGTTTTCTTTTTGTTCATCTGCTTGCATCCCATTATCGGTAAATGTTTCTTCAAGAGCCTCATGTTCGACATTAGGAATATCTTCAATTTCAGCCTGAGCATGATCTTGCTCACTATCATCCAAATTTTTCGCCCCAATTAGATGATCTGCAGGAGCAAAATCTACGTCTTCAAAAACATTTCTATCAATCGGCTAAATTCCGCACTTTTTAAAATCGTTTATGGCATTTAGCATTGTAGCCGACTTCATATATGCGTCCGTTAACAGCTGTGTAATGTCATACTGAGTTACTGCTTTACCGGGATGTGACCTCTTTCAACCACTTGAGTATAGTGTGATTCAAGGCTTTTAAACAGGGAAACATCCAATGGCTATAAGCGATGGGTGGTACGGCCTGGCAACTGTAACAAAATGATACCATTCTCTTTGGCTAGAGTCAATGCCTCTAAGTTCTTAGAGTGAGTCGTGTGTCCATCTAAAACCAGAAGGCATTTGTCTTTTTGGCTAGGTTTGACCGTCGAAATAAAATGCTGAAGCCATTCAAAAATAACTCGCTGTTAATGTAACTTATGTCTGATATTTGTACTATACTTTCACGAGGAGCTCCTTTCTTTAATTCATCACACATCCTTTTTCGCTTGAAAATCAACATAGGAGATAACCTCCTGCAGCGTTGGAGCAACAGACCAAAGTTGTATTTACAGCTCGTTCTCCGCTAGCGATTGATCCAACGCGGTGTTTACCTTTCTTTGCTACAACTTTCTGACTCTTCTTCTGGACCGTTGAAAATCCAGACTCATCGACATTATATACTTTCTGTGGCGTTAAAGTATTTTCTCGATGAATCTTTTCCAAAATATCAAAAAAGTTGTTGACAGCTTGTCTATTAAATCCAGAGCTTCTAACAATAGAAGTCGACTCTGGCTGTCGAAGCGATAATTCGGGATGTTTACTCATAAAGCTGTAATACCATTTTTTTCCTGCCATTTAAGTTTGTTTGTTGAAATAATGAGGAATTTTGTTTTTCTCCGCAAGAAAATAAGCAGCTTTTCTAATGTCTTTAATGATAACACCAAAGAAACATTCCTCGAGTTTCTGTATTTGTTTGCTTAGTTAATTTTCAATTTCAGAACTAAAGACTGGAATACGTCCCAAAGTTTTTTTTTGCATTATTTGCTACCTTGTTTCTGAGTTCTAAATGACGTTTAAACGTTGGTTTTGGTATATTATACTGACGGCAAGTTTCATTCAAGCCATACCTTTTCTGCTTATATGCAGTAATAGCTCTTTCCATATCTTCTTCTTTCCAGTTTGCGTATTTTCTTTTTCGATTCATTCTGAAATTTTAAGTATACAAGTGGATACACGAACTCTTGTTGTAAATTCTTTGAGTTTCTCAAACCGTACCGGTACAAAATAAGAAACGTCACAGCGGTACAATTTAGCAAACCACCACACAATTTTTTAAAATTCAAGTTATAAAGGCAATTTTAAGGTTAGAATCATTATTTGTGGTTTCCGCATTAGGAAAATGAATAAAATTTACAATCTTCTACGGATATATTGTCAAAATTGGGTAATAGGAAATACAGAGCTTAGTGTATATTGCCTGAATTTTATATCACCAAGATACTTTATTAATTAGCGTTAATATATCCTTACCTGCTAGTGGCCACACTTTCAACTTTACACAGGTTTCAATGTTTATTATTAGGTACTATTTCATGATCACTCGATGGTTCACAAAGATCTGCATTGAAAATAATCATTCAATAAAAGATACTAACTAACCTTATTAAAACCTAATTTATTGAGAAACAGTCTTTTGTAACATAGCTCCTTCATCCACTTGCCCCTTCGCTTGTCGATTATACATAGTGTTGCTGCATAGCCATGAGAAGAGGAAAACACTTCCTTGTTATGGAATTTCGAAGGAAGTATTGTTTATAAAAGTTTCTACTTATTCTAAAACATATAAATAATACAAGGCTTTTGAAATAATTTTTTTATTACTCCGTAAGTAAGGAGGATGGAGGGGCCCTGGCCCAACCCTAGTGCAAGAATGTGGCTTACACAGAGTCACCATGGATTATTTTGTTTATTTTTATTGTTAGTATAGTTAGTAAAAGAGCTATCGAAGAATCTGGCATTATTGCCCCATCTTGTATATTACAATTGGGAAAAAGATGCGGTGTCTTACCTTGCCTTGAATATTTGAAAGAATTTTGTAGTTAATGGTTTCGATGAAAATCTAATTGCATAGTACGTGACACTCTTTAGGTAAATAGACCTAAATAAATTATTAGCGAATATTCATTGCTCAAAATATGAGTTATTTATGGCGCTCTTTCCATCCTTCATCAAAAACCCATTTTAATAAGGTAGATAAAAATATCATTTCGCCATCATTATTGTAGGACACCGTAGTTATACAAATACTGTCGGAGTAATATATTTATAGGCAATAACAAACTCCCCTGGTCGCCTCATTCATTTCTGTAATGTTTTGTAAATTTATGTCTCCAAATATTAGCTGGTCGTCGTGACAGGGCGCGGTTAACCGTTTTATGTCTCTGTCCTGGCTTTTGTGGCTTCTTCACAATTGCAGCGCTTAGTCGACAGCGGAAAGAGAGAAAGATAGATATCTTAAAATAAAACGTCTATGTTTTAAACGATACTGCTGTATTTATTCGTTTGATGTATCAAATTTTTTAAAGCTAATATAAAATACCAGATTTAACTCTTAACTTAAGAAGGCTGGCATAACCGCCATAATCGAATTGCTGGAATTATAAAATATTGAAGTATAGATACATATATCAAAAACGGTTATCGAATGACGAACATATTGTGAATTTAATGTAGCCGCTATGGATATCGCTAGCTAGATTTTTTTAATAATCAATTCAGTTTGATACGCTTTCAGGTTAGCAAGATTTTCTAATACCACGTTGCATATGTTTAAAAAGGTTCCAAGCGCCAATTGTATAGATTAATGGTGTGGATACCGTTTCAAAGGCAGTGGAAGGAAGTGAACAACATGAAACAGACCAGATCTTACATAACTTGAAAAGGGCCAAACTTTCGAAACCGTTTGCGAAGAATAGTTACGATTAACCAACGCGATTTCCTTAATTTCAATGATGTACTTGAGCACAAACAATTCTAAAGGCAAACTGCGTAATGTGAGTTCACAACAGTTGTCCTGGATCTAGTCCACGACAGAACTAGAAACCAAATTCGTGCCCAATTCTTGAGGATTTATAACCTTCCTAAATTCAAGTTTTGCTCTTCATCTTTCACATACATTGCTTAGGTTGAGATTAAAGCCGCTTTGGGGTAAGTGCACTCCCAATCAGTAGCTTCATGCATAATCGGTAGAAAGGCCGCTCTAACGGATAAAGGTGGTATTTAAGGTACCAAAAGCATGTAATAAGCCGATCTGAAGTCTGCACATGACATATCATATTGTCTGTTAAATTGTATATGTAACCTATCATGTTCAACTTGTCTGAATTAGTAGGAATCCGTCGAATATTTTACATTTTCATTAGCTTCCTTGTGAAGAATGTGAAATTTTATTGCATAAAGTTTAGGTGCACCTTGCAACGGTTTCAAGTTACTTTTGATGGGTTTTTTATATAGTGTTATTTAACTCAATATATTTATAAGACTGTTTGACATGTGATGTTTAGAGAAACGAAAACTGCGCTAAAAGCCAGTGGCTGACGCATAAAAGTTTACACAAAATAAACACGGCCGGAACAATTCGGTATAAGCGTCAGTATAACTGCGATTCGAAAGCCGACCTGTTGTGTAGGCATCTACGCTGTCGTATACTATATCGTAGTGCTACGTTTGTTTTGAAAATGTTTCCTGCGTCGCGAAAACGACCAAAGTTGGACACAATAAGAGAATTTATTGCAGAAATGCCTGATTTAAAGTGTGATGGCGCTAAAATTCAATGTGTAGTGTGTAAAATAGATTTAATGTGTTGGTCGAAAAGTGATTGTCTACGGCACGTAAATAGTGCAGGGCATGTTTCAAAAAAAAATTCCACACGAGATTATGACAAATTTAAATTTAATTTATGTGTTTATTGCATGTAATTTACCATTTCATTTACTAAGGAAGAAAGCATACATCTCGTTTTGGAATGTATATTCGGACTTTAAGTTACCAAGTGAGAGAACATTACAGAGAGTTGTGCCGTCTGCTCGTGAGCATGTCGAGAAACGAATTAAATCGGAGCTCTCAAGATAAAAAACTGTGGTTATGTGTGGACGAAACAACAGATCGTAAAAAACATTCTGTGGTTAATGTAATGGTACGCACAATGAAACCACATCGACCGTCACCCTCAATTTTACTAGCTTCCAGACGAATACAACAATGCACTGCCGAAGTAATTTCAATGTTGGTGTTAAATACATTGGAAAAGTTTGAACTTTCAACAAATCAACTGTTGATGTTTATAAGTGATGGTGCCGCAAACATGCTTGCTGTAGGTCGATCTCTTCAAAAACATTGTGCTAACTTGTTGCATATTACATGTAAAATTCATACTCTCAGTCTCGTAGCAGATAGTATCAGAAAATGTTATCCCGAAGTAGAAGCTCTAATAGCACATACAAAAGCTGTGTTTGTAAAATCCCCAAAACGTATTCGGGAATTTTATAGACTATGCCCCGGTATTCCTGAACTACCACAATCTATTCTTACTCGTTGGGGAACATGGTTAGAGGCTCCATTTTATTATCTTAAATATTTTGAGAATATAAAGAACGTGATTTTAGAATTCGACCCAAAGGAAGCTGCGGCTGTCAAGGTAAGCCGCTTGAAATTTCAGGATAGTCAAGTTAAAACAGATTTGGAAATTATTCAGAACAATTACGTGGGACTAGCGGATGCGATAGAAAAACTATAAAATTCTTCGGTGTCGTTAGTGGAATCTTTGCAAATAGTGCAACATGTTCACGCACAGCTATGCGCGATAGAAGATGCAAGAAATGTTTGTGTTTTAGAAAGGTTTGAAAGTGTTTTAGATAAAAACTCTGATTTTGGCACATTAAGACAAATTTGTGAAGGTGCGTCAACAGAACCGTTAAGTTATTTGAAAGATTATTTTACTTACGCAAATATAACGTCACTAGATGTAGAACGTTCGTTTTCGGCATACAAAAACACTTTCTCTTCACGCCGCACCCACTTTGCCGAAACAACTTTGGAAACATATCTAATGTTACAAATATTAAATAGACATTGTCCACTTTGCGATTTCACGGAGGACTCTTAAAACGGTAAGTGTTTGAGCACGTATCACATTTAATTTATTTTGTGTAAACTTTTATGCGTCCGCCACTGGCTTTCAGCGCAGTTGCGTTGCTCTAGTGATGATTGTTAATTAAATCCTTACGAGTTTATAACTTTTGACACAACAAAGATATTTATTTTTTGTTAAAAATATTTGAAACAGAATTTTTATTGGAAGATCGTTTGTACCCGTATATTTCTAACATCACGTGGATACGGCTTTTAGCATGCTAAACTGCATTTATGTACTATAGTACTAACAATCTTTTTCTTGTTCTGGAAGTAACTTTCCACAACTTACGTGATTTAGTGACAGGACATTATATTTAACACATGAGAGATAGATCTTATAAAAAGAGTTCGGAATATGGACTCTCACGCACAAGTTTGATTTTTTATCAATAAGACTTTCGCCAGTAGGTACTATTATATACAGTGAGGTCCCAAAGTGTCCCCCCTCCCCATGCTAACCTTTGAACGGCAGAAGCCAGCGTTTTTAGAAAAAATACGTTGATTTCTATTTTTAACTTTTGCCCTTATCTGCTGTTCAATTGTATTTCTGATGTCACCGGAAGTGACGTCAACTTTCTTATTTTAAATATATTTTTATGCTTTTGGACAGGCAATCGAAAGGCGAATCCAACAATACCACATATGTTATACTTTAACCTAAGAAAGATATGCAGCAAAAAGGTTTTGGTAATCTGTTTTTGTTGTTAGGCAAAGTTGAAAGGCAAATTCCAAAGGCAAATTCCAAAAGCGTAAATTATTCCTGTTACTTATTGTTATTATGACCTGCATTTGTCATACTTTTATTTTTACGTTTTTGGAAAGGTGATCGAAAGACGAATCCGACGATACCACATATAAACAATGAAAGTGTTGGTAACTTATCTTTGTTACGCAAAGCTGGCTAGCAAAGAGCGCCAAATTGTTTCTAGTGACGCCAGACTGTTTTAAAGAGCTCGTTGCCAAGCAAAGTATCATAACAATTACCAAACTATCAAATCTCAATTCCTAAAGCGTAAATTATTCTTATTGCTTACTGTTATTGTATCCTGCATTTGTCGTACGTTCTTTCATTGTTCTCGCTATTGTGTTCTCTCATTTTAACTTGTTTTGTTAATTGTTGTTATTTCCTTACTTTCTCGAACTTTATTGCAATAAGTGAATTATGGTAAGTTTGCTTAAATTTGTTAGTTTTTAATAGATAATATGTCTGTTTTGTGGTCTTTGTGTAGTTACTTCCATGATGGCTTTGGCACGAATCATGCAAAGTTACTAGGTCAAATTTAATATCATGTAAATCCGATAACAATTATCACCTTACGAGGTGTGGCAATTAAACAACCGGACTGGTGCTACAAAGCATTTTATTGATCACCAATTACATTACAAAGTTTATCCCCTTCAATGTACTCCCCTTGCCGATCCCTACAACGCTCCATACGAATCTTCCACTGTCGAAAGCAGTGCTGGAAGTCCGTTTCTGTCAGCTTGTTGAGAACCTCCGTCGCTTTCGCTTTCACCGCTTCCACACTGTCAAATCTTGTCCCCTTAAGCTCCGATTTCACCTTAGGAAATAAGAAAGAGTCACAGGGGGCCAGGTCGGGCGAGTACGGTGGTTGGTCCAACACGATGATGCCGGATTTTGCAAAGAACGCCTTCACAGACAAGGCGGAATGGGGTGGCGCATTGTCTTGGTGGAGCATCCAGGATTTGCTCTTCCACAAATCAGGCCTTCGTCTTCTCACTCGTTCACGAAAGGTAGTTAGAACTTCGTGTTTCACAAGAAATTTGAGGTTAACTCGTTGGTCGATTTGAACACTCTGCATTTTTCCGACGCGACGCTAACTTGAACGGACGATTGCTACAGCGAGACTGAGCGACGTACAACCGTGCCCATCGAGCTCAGGGTGGGGGAAGCATCTACAAGCACAGATGCGTTCAAACCTGCCGTGGCGTGCTCGCTGTTTGCCGATAGTAGCAACAAATTGTATAGTAATTTCAATCATATCTATCTATAATAATTTAATTCACAGAACATTAACATGAGGTACTTGATGTTTATCTTATGTGGTTCTTGCGGAGGCCATTGCAAAATCAACAACATAAAAAACTGAAACTTAAGCATATTGCCTATCAAAAACTAACAAACTTAAACAAATCTACCATAATTAATTAATCACAATAAAGTTAGATAAAGTAAAGGAGAAACAAGAATTAACAAAACAAGTTAAAATTAGATAAAACAATAACGAGCACAAAGAACGAAAGTATATCTAACAAATGCAGATGTCCAAAACGGGCACTACATCTGGCGTTGGTGTATATGAGGAAAACCAGGGATACAAAGTATGTGTATCACTTCGGCGATACACCACGGCATTTCAAACAGAAATATATGCTATACAAACCTGCGCGTGGGAGAGTCTGCGTCGGCGACCGCAGGGTGAGACGATTTGCATTCTCTCTGACAGTCAGGCAGCCTTAAAGGCACTAGCATCTTATCGCATAACCTCCAAACTAGTATGGGAGTGCCTGCAAACCCTAATGGCTCTGTCTAAACACAACAAGGTCACACTGGTGTGGGTGCCAGGGCACAGGGGCATAGCGGGCAATGACATTGCAGACCAGCTAGCGAGGGAAGGTTCAAAAATGAATTATATAGGCCCTGAACCGGGTCTAGGTATTACCAAGGGTGCAGTGCGTGGTGCAATTAATGAGTGGATTATAACACAACACCAATTAAATTGGAAACATGCAGCTGGACAAAAGCACAGCAAACGGATGATGGGAAGACCGTCGCAACATCTGACTGCTGACCTGCTTGAATTAAGCAAGATACAGCTTAGGGCAGCAACATGTCTATTAACAGGACATGGCTGTTTGAGAGGCCACTTGCATAAGATGGGGATCTACAAAGATGAGCCCTTATGTAGACTTTGCAATGAGGAGGAGGAAACAGCCCCTCATATTATTTTCGAATGTGCAACGTTAGTTCAACGCAGATTCGCTATGCGAAGCACAATTGAACTACCACTGGAGAAAGATTTACTACATAGGCTCTTAAATCTGATTGCGGGAAATAACCTGTTCAAGTAAAACAAAACCGAAGCAGGAATAATACAATAAGCTACTAAGCTTCAGTGTTAGGGATGTAAAGACCAGCCCTGCTCTGGTAGAAAAATCAATCAATCAATCAATCAACAAATGCAGATTATAACAACAATAAATAACAAGAATAATTTACACTTTTGGAATTGAGATTTGACAATTTGGCAATTGTTATGATTACTTTGCTTAGAGCCGTTTGACACTTACAAGAATTATTATGAACATTTTAGTCAAAATTATTCTGAAAATGTTCAAATAAATTCTTTTAAAAATCTTTGACGTGGCAAACAGTATTCTTATTCTGAAATTTCGTTTAATTTATTTCAGGAATTAGTATTTTTGTTATGTTTCCAAGTTTGTCCGGGTGAAATTTTAAATGTAGCCTACCCTAAGACGTTAGATCAAGAGAAAAGAGTAGCGGAAGTTGGGAGTTTTATTCGCCTTTTCAAAGATCTAACTATTTGTGTGTGACCACTTTAAAAGATTTCAACGACCTATCAAAGAAGAAAAATGTGAACCCAAGATCATTATAATTGGGAATGTCCGTTCTGCATGGAATAATAGTTCATCTTTCACTTATAATTCCAAGATTCCAACTAGAAAGATTTAGAGAGGAAATGGGTCTCTTGGTAGATACTCCAAAAGCAGGATTCGGAAATATCAATGATGGTAATACGGCTAGGCGATTTTTTCAAGACCCACGATTGGCAAGCAAAATTACTGATGTTAACCAAACTTTAATTCACAGATTGAAGATTATATTGGAGGCTATATCAAGCGGACATGGGACTGACGTCGATAAATCCGAGAAATATATGATGGATGAATATAAAAAAATCAATTTAATACCATGTAAAGCTTTTTATTGGCTAGCTATCGATTTCGACGTAACGTCATTATCAGGCTATTGTCATTGAAGTCATTGAGAAACAATAAAAACACTGCCAATAATATATGATACAAATTTAAAGTTTAAAGGAATTTGTTAAATGTATTATGAGTGGGACGTAATATTTAAGAAAATTATTCAAAATGTTTTATTTGGAAAAGGAAAAAGGGGGGAAATAGGACAGGAAACGGCAACTAATGTGATTATGCAGACGTTTGTTGGTCATGTGAACACGACTTGTTCCTTTCCAGAGTTTCGCAAGAAAATGTTTGCGAGAAATATGTAATAAAGGTATGAGGGACGTTCAGTAATTAACGAAACAAACTGCATTAGCGGGAAAACTACTGAATATTATTAGCTGAAACTTTCTGTGGGTCAAGTTAGTAACTTTGGGGACAAATTAGGCTAGCTGTTTGAAAGATATAAAAGCAAACATAACCTCTTTTGTTCATTTCAAAATGTCGATTCCTCTCGAAACGTGTACGGTGGAAGAGCATCGTTCAATGGTAAGATTTTTGTTATTCGAATGTTGGAACTGTGTATTTAGTCATTCATGACAAGCTGAATTATCGCAAAACATGTTCGAGATGGGTTCCAAGACAGTTGACTCAAGTACATAAAGACACCCGTGCTCGCATTTGTTCTGAACTCAAACGACGGTTTTCAGCGGAAGGTAATGACTTTCTAGACCGTGTTGTAACCTGCGATGAAACGTAAATTCGCCACCACGAACTTGAATCCAAACGGCAGTCTTGAATGGAAACATCCGGATTCGCCCACTAAGAAAAAATTCGAAACTCTCGCGTCTTCCGGTAAAGTGATGTTAACGGTCTTCTGGGACTCTCAAGGCCGAATTTTTTGTCACTATTTAGAAGGAGAACGTACTGTGAACAGTGAGTACTATTGTTGCTTCAACATAAAGTGAAACCTGCGATAAGAAGAAAACGCCGGGGTGCTCTCTCAAAAGGTGTGATTCTGCTGCACGATAACGCTCGCCCCCATATTGCCCAGAGAACGCGAGAGATGATCGAAAATTTGGGTTGGGAGGTGTTGCCACATCCTCCTTACAGTCCCGACCTCGCATCGTCCGATTTTCATCTGTTCGGTCCGCTCAAAGAGTTACTTGCCACCAAGTTCGAAGACAGCAAAGCGGTCAAACAAGCTGTACATAAGTGGCTCGGACACCAAGGTCAAGAATTCTTCAGCACTGGAATTAGAAAGCTCACAAAGCGATGGGAGAAGTGCCTAAATGTTGGTGGAGACTACATTGAAAAGTAGTGCAAATTTCATTGTCATTGAATAAATTGTTTCTTTTTCCACAGCCATATGTCTAGTTAATTTCTAAACGTCTCTCGTATTATAAACAGACTACTGTTGAGCTCGGACCCCCTCCCCAAGTATACGCCCGTTACCGAAAAAATCAACGAAACCATTTTCCAAAGAAGCGATCCAACTTCTATTATTAGGATCTAGAAGAACCTCAACACAAGAACGCGTCCATGAACATGAATCTTATGATGATAGCTCGTATGACGAATTAGAATAATTTTTCAATGTGACAAATTCTTGTTTTAATAAAGGTTCCGCTTTGTTATAATTTTTAACTTTATTTGGGCATCTCATACTAAAAACAACTTTCCTTACGATTTTACACACATGAAATTAAAAAATAAGTTTTGACCAACTTTTAATATCAAATATCCCTATGTGCGTTGGAGGTACTTTCACTGGTTTTAAAAATGGAGTTGAATTCTAAACCGCAATCGAAATGTCTACATAAAAATGATATTCCAAGAGTACTATTAACCATGAATATTTAATTTTAATATCTAACACTTTGCTTTCAACTGTAATACTTTGGTTTATTTCCTTATTTAGCCGTTGCGTTGGTCTAAGTTGTTAGCATTAATACAATGTAAAACGTGTACAGAAAAGATAGGAATTCTCCTGTATAGATGTTTCAGAATCAAAAGCTATAAACAAATTTTTGTGTGTAGTATTGAAACCGAATTAACCAGAACTTGCTCCCCTACGTTAACATCTTCGGAAAAGGGAAGATTTGCAATGAATGAAGCGCACCGGAAATCCCATAGAAGCGTATATTTTAAGTTGTCATTAGCGTGTCTCCGTAATACAGTAGCGTTTAAGTGCTGGAATGTCGTCAATAGGCCTATGCCGATGTTACACAGGATACCTTTTTACCGGTACCTTGCATTAGAGTTGGCCCTCAAATTGGAGAGTTATCTTTTAACAGACTCCGAACTTCATGTTTGCCTTTCTTCTTTTTGTACTCTATGTACCTATACGTACCGGTATTGTTTACACGCTATAAATTAAAGGCAAATATGGTACTGACAAATTCATGCTCTTAAGAGAAATTTCTTTATTTGATTGCGACTTTCCAATATGACTTGGTAATACCTTTAACTTGTTTATTGGTAAACAATTTTGGTTAATATATGCACTCATCGATTCATATTCGTCTGTATATACGTAGAACTTCCAAAATCTATTCTATAAATAAGTTGAGGAAATATAAATATTATGTTAATTCCAATACTAACATAATAAATTCATCCAAACATTCTATTCTAATGGCTGCCGCATTATATTTTCGTATAACTGAGGTTAATAAATATTTTTGTGGAAATGCTTTATTTGAAGGATGTGATATATTTTTCAAACTAAATTGTTGAAACATCTATGGGCTGTGGCATTCCACATTGGCAGCTTCCTTTGATTACATTAACAGTTGGAAATCTATTTTTATTTTACATCAAGGCTGTTTGCCAATTTGCCATATTGTAGAAGTGAATTATTTCCAACTAGCAATAGTAACATCTAAAATTGAAACTGAAAAACTTATGAAATGGCTTTTTGGAAACGCCCAAGTATATTAGCACATGTGCTACTTTCTATTCTAAAGCTAATAAATACCATCGCGCTATACTGTAAAGTTTCTTCATACCGCAATAATAATTTAAACAGAATTGTAAACTATTCACTACTCTTATATTTTACTAATAGAGAATAATGTGAAAAATATATTCATCTGAAACAACATATTCTTGTATTCATGAATGTAAGTTAAATAGGTACATTTAATTAAATAACGCAGAAAAATGGTTTCTTGCATCAAGAAAATAGATTTCCTTGCAAAAATCAGTCTCTATTCAAGAAAATATTTTTATTTCAAGATTATAAAAATGTATAATATAAGAAAATAAGAAATTTTATTTGTATTAAATAAACATTTTCTTAGGGTTAGAAAATCAAGAAAATCCAAGACAGAAAATTGTTTCTTCCAAGTAAATCATTTAGTTTTAAGTTAAGAAAATATTCGTATTAAAGGTAGAAATGAAAAAATGGTGCAGATCTCACAAAGTTCTATTGAGAAATTAGGCGATCGGTTTGGTGTTCAAAAAATACATCGTCATGCTAGTTACAAAGATATCAAAAAAAAGAAAAATTACAATAATGGAAAAAAACCTAAAGTTAATAATTAAAATTAGGAGCAAGTGAATGAACTAATAAAAAAGTTATTTTTAATATGTTACAGTATAATTAAATTATTTCTTTAATAATGTAATTAAACAGGGATTATTTTTATGTAGTTGAGTTAATATTTAAGTTTATTTATCCCGTTTTTTTGTTATTATTTTTAAACTGTAGTTAAATCAGTGTAGGTGGTAAATAGCCATAAAAAGGAAAAAATATTACATTAACCGGTATTCTTTGAAAATGTAGTAGTTTATTTAATGCAATAAACATTACATTAAAAGTCAGGTAATATACATATATATAAAATACATATAAAAGAGAAAAAAAATATATATATATAAAGGTGTATAGGGCCTTTCTGTCAAAATATAGTCCAAACATATAACACAAACCTAAACATAAGCTCAGGATCAGTAATTTAAAAAGTCATCCACACTATAAAAAGCATTTTGCCACATCTTGCATAAATATACGCCCTCTCTGTATGCAACGTCCTGGCTTAAAATACGGTAATAACGTGTTTTTTAACACATTTATGTACTGCTCTTGACGCATTGTACCTTCTACAAAATACAAAGGGCCGGGTCCGTCTCCACTCACTCCCCAAATCATTACCTGCGGAGGGTGTTTTACAGTTCGAAGAACCGTGGACTCTGTGAGACGTTCGCCAGGTCATCTACGAACAAATTGTGCTCGCTGCACTAACACACAGAGCGAGCACTCGTCACTAAAGAAAAGCTGTTAAATAATGCAAACATTAACTCAGTGAAAATTATGTTGCTAAGTTATTTACCTTTCTCCAATCCTCGTTTGTGAAATGTTGATATTCTCTTGCAAAGTTGAGACGAGCAGATTTCATTTGGCCCATTAGGCGATTTTCGCGCAATCGGCGCCTGACAGTTCTGCTTGAAATCTCTATTCCTCTCTCTTGTAAATTTTTTTGAATCATTTTAATTGTAGCAAATCTATTGTTCAAAGCCTGATGAACAATTTCACGGTCAGATCTCTTCGAAGTTTTTCTTTTCCGACCGTACTTTACCCGTATTTGTGTCGATGTGCTAGCTCCTTCGTTTAAGTTTCTAGCTAAACGCGATACAGAAGAAGGAGATACTTTCTGTAATTTTGCAATTTCTCATTGTGAATGTTTGTTTGATTGTAGAAAAGCTTGTATAGCGGTTTTTTGTTCACTTGTTAAATCTTTCCCAAGCATTTTCTACAAAAAACCCCAAATATTTCATTTTTTTTTCAAATTCTAAATAATTAATTATTAAGAGAGAGATAGAATAACAATTTTACCTTTGCAATAACGATATATCAACACAAAACACTTAACGATACTCCACAACTTAGCTTGTATGCGGTTATGACGAAATATTTAAAAAAATATCCATGCATTCTCTAAACTGTGGACTCGCTAAATGTAAGTTGATAACTGAAATATTTATATATACGTACTTTACTCTTTTAAATATCATTTCTCTGGTATTTTTATTTATTGATACAATAATCTAGTCCCCCTATAAACGATCGGATTCAAAGCAAAAGAATATCACTATAATAGGATGGGAATTTCTAGGTAAAAGGGTTGATTTATGACATGTTTCAAGTAATATGGCCAGGGACTATATATTCTTTTCTGTAAATTTACATATTTTATGTCAATTTTGTAATATTACATGACCTATCGTAGACAAAAGATTCTCAAGGATAAGTTATGTAATCCTACACTCTTTCAGTGCAAATTCATTTGAACCCATATTTTTATTTTGATTTAATACGAAAATGTGCGTGAAAACCTTAGAAAATTCCTGCCAACAAAACGGTGATAAACAACTTACAAATTTTCAATAGGGTTACGATCTGAAATTTAGATGTATGATTTGCACCTGTGGCGTAAAATTTTCTCGCCGTTCGAAGCCCGTTGGGGTGAATTATAACCGCTAATACCATATTTTTCTCGAATTCGTCCGGATATATAATGTATTCAAGATAAAATATTCAGGTCTCATTTCCCCCCTTTAGTCTTGCATACCCTATTATTACATTCTGATGGCCCTTTTCTGGCGCAACGATTGACGACCCGAGCATCAGGCGCTTACATCCCTAAACGACGATCACGAAGGGTCCCCGACGCTATACACTCGCAAAAAACCAGGTCCGTCGAGTTTAAAGGTTTTAGCATGCGAAATTTGAAATTAAACGAGGAGAAACAAATCGGCCGCTCCGGTCAAAAAAGCTTATCCAGGATGTGTTTATCGATGTATAGACATCGGTCAGAGACTCCAAAAAACGTAAGATACCTACGATCGTATAGCAGATCGGGGAGGAACAGGTTTTGGTGTTTAGCGCTCGTCTACGATATGTTCGCGTGGGTGTTTTGTAAATCCCGGCCGATCTTGAAGCCGCCGAACAAATAATGTTTACGGTTCAGGTGTGAATTCGATTGTAGTGGGCGTGGTTGGGAGTAGCCACGCCATTCAACTGTGGGCATTACGCCTCTCTTACCCCCACTATGGTACGCCGCGACTAAAAACTAGTTCCGCACTTTGAACAAAACAAGAGCAAATGCATGGAAGGTTGTTGTCGGTGTGTGCTTGAAAAAGCTATTAAATGGCCACGATGATCGTACATTGTGTCCGACGTGAGTGTTATTGTTTAATATTTATCTTGATTTGCGCGATAGCCGCACGAAAGAGAAGGGCGTGTAATTGCTTACGTAATATTTGCACATAATATCTAGCCGTATAGCTACGGATAAATAAATTTGGAGTCTATAGGTAGGGCACAAAAGTTAATAGGTATAGTTCGGATAGAAATTCGTCGCAAAAAAGAAAATTAAATGTACATTACAAATCTCCCCCAAAAGAAAGTTTTTGAGGAAATTGAAAAGAATATATTTACGAACCTTAACACCTACACATAGACAAATTAGAGGAACACCAACGAATAAATAAAATAACAAAGATTTTTTACATGATATTATTTTATTATTATTATTTAATTCGCATAAACATTTCTGCTGATTCACAACAAATATTTACGTGCAATTTGACTTTTTTCCTAAATTTAAAAGAGATTGAAAAACTAACATTTCAACCTAAAACAAATTAACATAACAACGCGATCAGCAACGAATATTTAATGATTGGTACACGGGATGTCAATATCGTGTATTGCCTCCTCTTGATGCCCTTAACACTACTTGCAGCGCCTTAGGCATTCCTCTATACTATAAGAAATGGGGGTAAATTTAAGTTCTCATATTACGGAAAAAGTATAAATTTCCGGCATAAATATAAGTAATTTTCATTGAAATTGATAGTTTTCCTAGGCTTTATTATTTATACGAAATTATGCGAAAATTTATTCCCTCCTTAAAATAGTTCATGCGTCCAGCGTATACGTACAATGTGTTTCCACAAAAAGACAACCATAAAAAATAAGTAAATGTATATATTAAAAGTAACTAAGAAATGAAATAAAATGATTAGTTTTCAATGGATTAAGACACTGGTTTAAGAGCTATGACATCATGCATGATTTTGAAATTGTAAAATAGTAACATTTGTAATGGTATGTGGGTTACTTCTCTCTCCCCCTTTGTTATTTTCAGAAAAGTGTATGAAGAGTTTTCTCGTTTAAACATTATTTGTTGTATAATACTACATACTTACAATAAAAGAAGTTTCACCATATGTTACTTTTATTTATCGAGTTGTAGTGGAATATTCTTAGATGCAATATGAAAACATGTAAGTAGCTAACATATGAATATGGCAAACCAATTTGTTGAATTTTGAAACGTATGGTGCAAAAAATTGTTTTCGTGTTCGACAAAATTTTGGAGTCGGCATTTGATTTGATTTTGCTAAAATGTCAATCAAACCGCACAACTAGAGTCTAAACCTGTTCAAGAATTATTTGTTACGAAAACGTTTGCACCATATTTACTTGAAAGTGAAACTAAAACACCATATTTCTTCTGACTACAGTATTGATTAAATGCATACTACATGGGCTGAAAAGTCTTTGGCCTGACACATAGATGGCGTCAGAAACCAAAAATCCATATACGTGCCGGAGAGTACCAACCTTAACTAGAACGCTCTCAAAATTTCATGACATTTCATTTACTCGTTCTCAAGTTATTGCTCTCGAAGTGACGCTACCTCTGTTATTTTTGTTTACCATGAAAAAAAGTGAATTTCGTGTTTTGATAAAACATTGCTTCCTGATGGGAAAAAATACTGTTCGAGCAAAGCAATGGCTTAATAAGTGTTACGGAACATCTGCCCCAGCCAATTCAACCGTAAAGTATTGGTATGCTGAATTTCGTCGTGACCGTACCAGCAAAAATGACGCACGTTCAGGAAGGCCAAATGAGGCAGTTACGCCAGAAAATATCAAAAAAGTTCGTGAAATTGTGCTGAATGACCGCAAAGTGAAATTGAGTGAGCTAGCAAAGACCATAGGCATCCCAAAGGAACGTATAGGTCATATCATTCATGAATGTTTACACATGAAGAAGCTTTGCGCGCGTTGGGTGCCACGTTTCTTAACAATTGATCAAAAAGACCAACGTGTCAAACTTTCGAAGGAGAATCTGGCACTTATTACGCGCAATAAGAAGGATTTTTTGCGGCGCTTCGTGACAACATGGATCCACCACTACACTCCTGATTCCAATCGGCAGTCGGCAGAGTGGTTATTGCCTGGTGAGAGTCGTCCGAAGCGCCCAAAGACGCAACAATCAGCCGGTAAAGTGTTGGCCAGTATTTTTTGGGACGCGCACGGTATAATATTTATAGACTACCTTAAACATGGTGAAACAATCAACAAACAGTATTACTGTGCATTATTGGATCGATTGGATGTCGAATACAAGGCAAAACGACCGCACATGGTGAAGAAGAAAATGCTCTTTCACCACGACAACGCCCCAGCTCATTCTGCTCGCAATACGACCGATAAATTGAAGGAATTGCGCTACGAATTGGTTCACCACCCACCGTATTCGCCCGACTTAGCCCCCAGCGACTATTTCCTGTTTCCCCGATTGAAAATATGGCTCTCTGGCAAAAGATTTCACTCAAATGAGGAAGTAGGGTTGGAAACAGACGCCTATTTTGAAGGACTTGACGCGCAGCACTACAAAACCGGCATCGAAATGTTAGAGGACCGCTACAATAAGTGCATTACTCTAGATGGAGATTATGTTGAAGAATAAAACAGCTTTTTCGTTAAAAATGTCGTTTTTTCATTGGTAGGCCAAAGACTTTTCAGCCCATGTAGTATAAACATCGAACAAGCAGCTAAACGGTGAAACTTAGAAGTTTTAGCTTCACCATTGTACATAAATCTAAAGCAGATTTTCGTTGTCATGGACAGTAATTATTCTGCAGGTAAGTAAAATTACAGGGGAATTTTCAGTTTTCAGATTTTTACATCAGAAAAATATAAAATAGCTATACTGTGTCTAAATTTTCACATTGAAATTTACTTTTTCGTCGGAAATTCCATATTTACACGAAAATTAAGGTACGGATAACCGGTAATTAGATTGCAGGTTATCTATACCGGAATTCCTTTTTTCGGTGTAATCAACTTATCAATGGAGTCTTGGGAAATGTGATCCCATACTTTGAATAGCGCATTGGTAAGTTCTTGTAGGTTCTGAGGTGCAGGATTTCTGCCTGTCCCAAACATGCTCTATTGTGTTTAAATCCGAGCACCTCGCTGCCCATTCTAGGCTGTTCAACTGGACTTCTTTCAAATACTGAATGCAATGTGAGGTCTCGCATTATCATGCATCAAAAGAAAATTGTCACCAATATATGGTGCGAAAGGCACAACAAGGTCTTCTATAATGTCCGTCACATATCTTGCACCTATTATGGATCCATCTTCTGCAATATGAGCTCCCAAACAAATACCGTCCCATACCATCAGCGATCCTCCACTATGAGGAACTCTTTCGACAATGTTACATGGAGCTTATCTTTCACCTGATTGCCGCCACACCCTTACTCTTCCATCATTTGACCGGAGACACAATCTAGAGTCATCACTGAAGAGCACCTAACTAATTCCTTATAGACCAAAGTCGGTGATTTCGAGCAAAAGCCTTACGAGGCAGGTATGCGTGAAACCATTCCTGATTCTCTGACCATTCGTTTCACGACTTTTGTGCTTTTACTCACCTGATGTACTTGTTAAGGACTGCTTCTGATCGCTGAATGTCTTGTCCACGACGCCTATTGTATTGTCTCGTGTGTCGATGTCGTCGCACAACACGAAAGATCGCTGATTTTGAAACATTTAACATTTCGGCCATCTCTCGATAGCTGTATCCCACTTTTGATCAAAGTGACAGTTCTAAAAACCTTAATCCAGTAACATCGTGCATCTTCACTTAAAATTGCTTATCGACAATAAATGTTGTTAACAAATATAGAGAAAAATGAAATTTGAACTTTTTACACGTCAATCTCTTCAAGCGATCATATACAGATGAACAAACAATCGTGTTTGAAAGTGCCAAAAGTACACTGCACCTTGATTAAATATAAAATATTAGTCAAAGTATCAACAAATGTGTGTCAAATAAATTGGCTTAAGTTATTGCTGTTATAAAACTAACACTGCTTTTTTTTGGTGCTCTTCTAAATTTGTCCACGAGATATGATAAGTTAATAACTCAATATTAATTGGACGTATTGCCGGCTCTTGGTGAAACATTTTAGTAAGATTAGAAAAGGCAGAAAAAACATTTGGTATAGTTTCACAATATATCGAGTAATATTTTTTCAGGTAGTAATGGAAAACAAAATTGAGCACTCGCCTGTCACCTTTGTTGGTAATCTATTGTTAATGTCTAAATTAAAAATAAAATGGTTAGAAGTGCTTCTACTTCCCAAAAATTGCTCGAAATTATTGTGTGCTGTCGAAGAAAAGTACCTACTGGTAGATCTAAAACTATAACCAAATGAAGCCAAAGAAACTTTATCAACAGTTACATAACAAATTGCAGAAGCACCGTTAGGGAAATTGCGGCCCTTGGCAATCAGCGTAATGGTGTTGCGAGAGTGTTGTCAGAAATATATACTTAAAAATGAACTCGGACTTTACAACATATTTAAAACTGTACATATATACATAAATTAAATATATAAATAATTTATTTGGGCCAAAGAGAAACCTCTATTAACTGCTGTTCAGAAACGAAACCGGTTGATTTGGGCAAATTGGACTTTTGATGATTGTAAGAACGTTATTTTCAGTGACGAGTCTAAGTTTGACGTTAGTTTAACGGATAATCGATGGCGGGTGGTTAGAAATAAAGGATAGGCTGAAGACTGTCTCAAAAGGGCCGTTAAATTTGCAAAGGGACAAATGATATGGGGTTGTATGTCTGTTAGTGGTTTGGGCCAATTTGAATTGGCTGAGAATAAGATGAATGCTGCAAAGTATCAATAAATTATATGGAAGAGACGTCGATTTTATATTCCTACAGGATGGCGCCTCGTGTCATAACCGCGCATTCAATCAAACAGTGATTTATCCAACAGAATGTCTTGGATCTCAAGCAGCCTGGACTTAAATGTCATCAGAAACATATGTCACAAAATGAAAAGGTACATAGGGAACATTCTTCAAAGAACAACTGCTGATTTAAGAGCAAAATCAAGACAAATCCAGGACACGTTAACTCCTGAGATTTGCAGCAAGTTAGTAAAAAGTATGCCAGCAGGTATTCGAGCGGTTATCGAATCAAAAGGAGACATCACAATTTATACTAGAGTTGTTATATTAATTCAGTTTCGCGTTCTAACCCTTAGATGTCAAAATTTGTTGTTCCGTTTCTAAATTTAATTATTATCGCAGCTTGAAATTTTTTTTTTATCCTTGCTTGTAAAAGTTTCTTAACAAACATGTTTCTAAGCGTGAGTTGAGCCTCTTTCAAACAATCCTGTGTTGAGAACATCACAATTACTAGACTGCTTCCCAGCATATGTATCATTGTTAGGGCTCGTAGTTATCGTTGGTTCAAAATTATAAACTTTTCGAATAAAAACGGAAAAAAAATGTTCTTGTGCAAACAATTATTACAGTAAAATGTTCAAAAATACCACAATTGACCTCTATTTTATGCTTCGTCTACAAAGGATGCCTGTTGCTCTCCTGATTGCTTCATGTCCTTCTTTAATATCGGCTGTAGTATTTCTAATTTGTCGAATTAGTGCATCCCGAGTGCCGACTTTTATCTTGTAAACTTCATTTTTGAGCCAGCCTAATGGCTCATTTTTGGCTTAACGGATTTATCAATAAACAAAATTGGCCATATGGAGTGAGGCCAATCCACAAGAGACCCTATAAACTCCATTACATCCAGAAAAATGCACCGTTTGGTGCGGTTTATACGCTGGTGGCATCATTTGCCCTTATTTCTTAAAAAATGAGGCTGGAGTTCGCGTTACCGTTAATGGAGATCGTTATCGCAAGACGATTAATGATTTTTTGTTTGAAAATATAGAGGACATTGATCCGGACGAGATGTAGTTTCAAGAAGATGGCCCGATGTGTCATACGGCGACGGCAACCATTACTTATTGAAATCAAAATTTGACGATAAATTAATTTCGAAGAATGGAGCTGTCAATTGGCCTCCAAGGTCTTGTAGTTTGACTCCTCTCGAGTTTTTCTTGTGGCGCTACGTGAAATCACTGGCTTACGTAAATAAACCAGTAACAATTGACGCATTGGAAGCCAACAATGTTCGTGGTATTCGGGACATACAGCCAGCAGTGCTCGTAAGAGTGACCCAATGACGTCCAGAATACGCTTCGTCAAGAAGAGCTGCGGTGGCCATATGCCCGAAATAATTTTCAAATGTTAATGCCATGAATAAATCTTTCGAATCATACAAAAAATTTGATTAGAATTTAATTTTTCGTATTATTTTTTATAATTTTAAGTTCTATCGGGTTTAAAAAAACAGCCTGTATGTTGATTTTTCTTACTCTGTACCCAACAATTTTATTTAGTGCAAAAGGGTATTCTCAATATTTCTACGTACGTATATATGTATGTAACATTGCTTTTGTTGCTTTTGTCACTTTCTATAATTACAGTCTGTTCCACAAGAAAGGAGGCGAGGTTTTTAATAGTAAATTGAAAGGTATTTGTATCTCTCTTTCCGGTGTGATTGTATTATCAGTCGGCTACGACGCCATAACTGAATCATTTTAGTGTCGCTCGAAACAGTCAAGAAAGCGGTCGTTTGTCAAAATGAGTTCTGCGTACGCGAAGCGCTTTGAGGCTGTTTTCTTGATCGCCCATACAAAAGGACCGAAATTGCCGTATGCTGCTGCAGCCAAAGTGATTAAAAGGTCGAAGAGGTTCGTTGAGAAGTGGGTGACGCGGTACACACAGTCAAAAAACGTTGGTGATTTTCCTGGACGAGGGAAAACGAAAGCGACGTCCAGCAAACACGATAAAGTGATTCTACAGTTGTTTAGGAGTCATCCCACTCTGCGCCTGCGTGAAGCCAAGGTCAAACTTGCCAAGAAGGAAATTAATGTTAGCCTCAACACGATCAGGCGACGTTTCCAAGAGGCAAAACTGTCGTACCGTCCTACGGGCTCGAAACCCCTGCTTAGCGCAACCCACATACAAAAACGCTGGGCGATCGAGAACAAAGACCGCGATTGGTCGAAAGTGATTTTCACGATGAAGCGTGAGTTCGGGTGAAGCGTGCCTGGTTATCAAGTAGTACCGATTTCATTCAGCGCACCGTCAAACGCCTTGTCTGGGGGTGCTTCTCAGAGAGCGGATTTGGGTGCGTGGGGCTCTTCACGCAAAATTTGGATTCAGTCAAAATGCTCAAAATTTATAAACGTGGCCTTTTAAAGTCGGCAAAGAAGATGTTTGGACCCGATAACGAAAATTGGGTCTTACAAGAGGACAATGATCCGAAGCATCGGAGCCGCTTTCGCCGCGCCTGGAAGGAGGAAAATGGCATTGTCGCCATGGATTGGCCCTCCCAATCTCCTGACGCAAACCCCATCGAAAACGTGTGGGCCATTATGAAGAGTCAGCTTGCAGGAAAGCGTGTTTACAATTTGGAGCAGCTTTCAAGGGTTATTCGGAAGATTTGGCGTGTTACAAATCCCGTGGAAAGTGTGCCCGGAGGTGCCAGGCCATTCTCGATGCTGGTGGGGATTTTACTGTTTATTAATCAATTGCGCCATTGCATTTTACTTATATTTTAATGTAAAAAAAGTTGGAATAAATATTTTGATAACTTTTGAAAAAACCTCGCCTCCTTTCTTGTGGAACAGACTATATATTGGGTAACGCAACAAAATTATATTGAGATTTTTTCAACATATTTTATTGGCAGCGTTTTCGCTTGCCACTGACAGCAAGCGGAAACGCTGCTCTCTCCGGCAGCAAAATGCTACACCGCCTAGCAGCAAAATACTGCAGGACTTGGCAGGTTGAAGCTGCTGACAGCTGTTCCAACGAGCAGCTCATCGACAGCAAGTTGCTGCCGGCAGCGGTAGCTTGAAGCTGCTCGTGTATTAGGGCCCTAAGAGGCAAAAAAACAAAAACTGGTAATGCAAAAGAATTATCAATTTATGCAATTATAAACACCTTTATACAAATCAATACCTCATGAATTATTCTCTGATACTTCCACGACTACTAATTAAATAAAATTCAGCTTATTCAGAGCAGGTATTTCATTTTCGAGCTTAGATCTTTAATATAAATAATATTGTGATAATATTTATCGTTTTATAAAATGCAAACATCTAATAATTACGACAATATCGTTTATCTAAGTTTGAGAAAGATGAGAGGTTTAGCACTTAAATTAAATAATAAATACCTTCTTTGAATTCATATCAATTTTATTTAGTTATTTTCATATTCATAATGTGATAACTTTCCAAAAAGATCTACTTAATTACTCGATTTTTCATTTGCACATGTTACCAAAGCTACATAACACTATTTACAAATAATTTACAAACATTGTAATTATTACAATGTCTATGTAGTCATTTACAGTACCATTTACAAATAATTACGCAAGTGCATGGTAAAACTGTACAGCAGAGCTTGTAAATTATTACAACGTTGATAGAATAATTTACAATAACGTTTGTAAATTCGCAACACTTTCGCAAGGTGTGTTTAAAATCATAGCATCTGTCGATGGTAACAAATAGCCATCGACTATCGTTACAAAATTTACATCATTTTCTTTTATAGTGTATTATATATATTAATTAATATTTCTTATTAGAGTAAATCGAGAAGGCAATGAGATGTTGCAGTGACTCTTCATGTATTAATAACGAATACCGTAAGTTTGACAACACTGTCAGGTGTTTCCGTTCTATCGGCATACTTGGATGAATTAATTTTAGTGGTCTTATAAAATGTTTGCACATTGTAGTTCAACAAAAAAAAGGGAAGACTGAATTAAATGCATAAAGTGTACATACAACAGTGAATTTTTGAAAAAAGAATAGCCAAACGTACAAAGAGAGAATTTATATTAGTTTGAAATTTCAATAACCGTACATAAGCTTTCGTAACATCGAGGACGACGGAAATGCGTTTAAAATTGTTCGAAAGTGTGTTACGTTTCCCTCGATGTACTGCGTTACAAGGGTAGTATAATGTGAACGCTTAATATGACCGCATACACCTATTCTATTACTTTAATTGCTTCAACATGTGCTTCGCGCGTATTGAATTTAATATGCGGCGCAGTTGCTCACGTCGCTACTATTCCACCTAAAAAGTTCATACGGGAAAACGATTTCCACCACGTCAGAACGCTGAAGGAACAATTCCCAGTAAGTAGGCGCATAAAGACGAATCTCCTAACACTTTCTATTGTTAGCATATAATCGGACATCATGAGTCCAATTACGAAAAGATTTAGCGCGACGCAAATACAAAGCAAATTACTTTCTGCTTATTTTATGCTTGTTACTTCTCGCTGCGCCATTTGAAACGGTGAAAACGTACGGATTTAATCCTCTTGACATTTATAACAAAGCAATACAATAAATTACCGATATAAAATAATACGGGTGAGTGCTAAACTGTGGAATGCGTTAGTCTTCTGCATTCCTTTCCCGGTGTCATCAGCCCTCGCAAAACAGCCCAATTACAAGTGGCCCGGTTTTCCAGGGCGGAAAGTCGGGGAAAGGAAAGCTGGGGTGTGCGGAGTATTGTCAACACGCTGGCTGCGTTGAGGGTTACAGGCACGGATTTATTTTTATTCAGGGTGGCAGCGATTATTTCAAAAGGGACGAAAAACTTATATTTGAAGGAAGAAGTTCAGCACGTTATAGCATCAGGTTAGAATTCTTATGGGTGTAGTAAAACAGACTTCATTTATTTAAGGGAAATATATTTAAGTGGGGGACGCAGAGAAACTATTCGTATTACATATAAAATTACTATTTTACATAGGATAATTATATACAGACGAATAAAAAATTCGAGCCAGTTTAATGTTTTTTAAATTTTCTCTCAGAAATGTTAAAAATTAGTTGTAGCTATTTGATAACAACGTAGCAGGCTTAGTAATGTTTAAAACAATTGAGAATCAACTTAACTGTCATTTGGGAAAAGTGTTATTTGATGTTATTGCGTGCATAATGCATTCGTTCTCTCCAAATGTGTTCAGTATTTCAATCAGTTACAGTGCTTTTGTGTGTTTGTGTAGTCTTTTTTTTTAATTTTTCGAGGTAGAAAAACTCTGTTCCGAATTTTAAATTACTTGAATATCCTTAAGATTTATGTGATTGATAACTAAAGCTGGCCACGAGCGGTACCGCGCAGTAGCGTAGAGTCGACCAGGCCCCGCGTTCCACTAGAGTTATTCTGCTAATAGAGATGTTTGCTGCCGCAAATAATTTCGCTCATCTTTTAAATAAAAATTAAATAACACGTGCTCAAACACTTGCCATTTTAAGAGTCCTCCGTGAAATCACAAAGTGAATAATGTCTGTTAAATATCTGCAACATTAGATATGTTTCAACTGTTGTTTCGGCAAAACTAGTACGGCATGAGAAAAAATGCGCTTATATGCAGAGAACGAACGTTCTACATCTAGTGACGTAATATTTGCGTAAGTAAAATAATCTTTCAAATAACTTAACGATTCTGTTGACGCACCTTCAGAAATGTGTTTAAATTTTTCTAGAACAGAAACATTTTTTGCGTCTTCAATCGCGCATAGCTGTGGGTGAACATGTTGCACTATTTGTAGAGATTCTTCTAACGGCACCGCAGGATTTTGTAATTTTTCTATTGCATCTGCTAGCCCGAAGTAATTGTCGTGAATGATTTTTAAATCCATTTTAACCTGGCTATCTTGAAATTTCTGGATAGCGGCAGCTTCCTTTGTATCGAATTGTAAAACCACGTTCTTAATATTGTCAAAATATGACATGCTTTTCACTATTTACGTGTCGTAGACAATGTTGTCTGGACCAACACATTAACGGGATTTTACTGCTTTAATTGAAGACGGACGAAGCCAACGATATATTGCAACAAGACTTGGGATTAGTCGCTCCAAAATTCAAGGGGTGTACGTACAAACGTTATCAGGAGACTAGTTTATTTAAACAAAGAGCAGGATCAGGACGGATAAGATCCACTTTTCAACAGGACGATCGCTTTATTGTATCTACTGCGTTACGAAACAGACATATCACTGCGGTAAGATTCCGCAACTGTTTACATGAGGTATGTACGTGAAAGCAACGTAAGTGAGTGGACAGTAAGAAGGAAATCCACTTGAAAGCTTATCGACCAGCGACTAGCCCTAAGCTCCTCCAACATCATTGAGTACGCCGACTTGAATTTGCTCGAATTCTTCGAAATTGGTCTTTACAACCATGGAGTCGCGTTTTGGTCTTTTGGTCTTTACAACAATGGAGTCGCGAGATCCTTCTGAATTGGAAAACTACAGACCAATAAGTATTTTAACTGGCTTTTCAAAACGTTTCGAGATGGCGATGTGCGATCGGTTACTTGCTTTTTTGGGGGCATGTAACTTGCTGAACGAACATCAGCCTGGCTATACCCTGGGCAAATCAACACAAACAGCAATTTTTCAAATTACTCAGAAAGTTGTACAGCGTATAGAACAAGGTGAATTATTTTGCTTAGACTCATCGAAAGCATACGATTTGGTGAATACAGACTTGCTTCTCAAAAAATTACAACTGTATGGTGTCAGAGGGCAGGCGCTGCACCTCTTTCGCTCGTACCTTACTTATAGACAAGAAAGAGTTGACATTTCTCGGAATGGAACTACTTATAAATCACACTTAGTCACCAAAAGTATCGGCATAGCCCAAGGAAGTCTTTTAGCTCTTCTTTTATTCATTGTCTTTATCAATGATATGGTCCTTGATGATACAAAACCGTGCTACTGCTACGCGGATGATACCAATCTACGAGGGTAAGTCAAATATTATCTACACTTTCGCCATAACAAACTTTGGAGGTTACCGTAGTGGCGGCCGCTTGCGCATGCATTGAGTTGGCGCCTCTGTGGTTATGTGTGAGGAATTTAATCACGACCGCGTCATTTGTCTGCTAGCTACAACAGCATAAGCATATCAGCTCCGCTATTAGTTTGCACCAAAGAGGAACAACCAGTGATCCGATTTTTGTGGTCAGAGCGTGTGAAAGGTGCTGAAATTCACCGGAGAATTTGTCACAATACGGGGACAGTGCTTTATCTCGTAAAAGCGTTTTTTTGTGGATCGAAATGTCTCAAAGTGGCCGCACGAGCGTGACACAAAAAGAGTGAGCTGGACGGCCGTCAACCTCGACCACCGACGATAACATTCAGCAAGCTCGAGAGATGGTTACAGCAAATAGGCGAGTTACCATAGACTTTCATCTCTTTGGACCGCTCAAGGAAGCTTTGAGAGGCCGTCGATTTGTCTCAGCCATAGACGTTCGGGATGCGGTGCAAAAGTGGCTTCACGACCAACCGAAAACCTTCTACCAGGAAGGCATACGGAAGTTTGTGGCTCGCTGGACGAAGTGCATTGTTAAAGGTGGAGACTATATCGAAAAATAATGTATCTGCTGTACACCTATATTTGTTTAATACAGTTGTAGAACTAAAAGTGTAAGTAATTTTTGACTTTCCCTCGTAGTTACAGGCGCTAACACAGTGAGCGAGCTGCGAGGAAATATTCACGTTACCTTTGACGGGATGAATAACTGGTTTAAACAAAACAAATTAATAATAAATAAGAAGAAAACCAACTGTGTTCTATTTAGAACTAAACAACCGTAATGTGGACAGGCCGGACGATATCATGCTTGATAGTCAAAACATTGCAACTGCATCACACGTAAAGGTTCCTAGATTGGTCGCAGCACATATATACACTTTTAAAAAAGTTAAATACAGTTTGTTTTGGCATCAGAGATTTAAATGCGTATGTGACCAAATATTCCATTAAAACTGTATATTTTGCAAACTTCGAGTCACTGTTGCGTTACAGTATCATATTTTGGGGTAGCAATAGTTTGATTCAGTATTTGTAATTCAAAAAAGGCTCGTGAGAATCATTTGTAAATTAAATTTTTGTTAAACCTCTCGCAGTACTTTCAGGGCAGAGGGCATACTTACAGTATATGCATTGTACGCATACGAATATATTATGTTTTTTATAAAAAATAGGAACAGTTTTAATGTAAAAGAGAAGGTATTGTACTAAACACGAACATTAACCTATAGCTATCTTGTGCACAGATTAACAGTAACAGAGAAACATCCAAGCTACGCACGCATTAGTTTTTTTTTTTAATTAACATTAATCAATTTAACAATTGTAAAAGATAACTCAAAAGATATTTGTTACAATTAAAACCGTACAATGTAAGCGAATACTTAAGTTGGGACTAGATTTTTGTATACACATTGTAATTTTTCTTTTTGACGCTGATTCATTAAGGTTTTGTGATATATTGTCTCAAGCTCTTTTTGAAATAAAGATTATAATAATAATAATTACTATTATTATTATTATTTACGTAGGAGTCAAGAATTTGCTTATTTGGTGTTAATGGTCGAGATCGAGTACGGAGGAGACGAGGAGAGCGTTATGCTCAATGTAACTTTTCCCATCGTGTAAGTTTTCAAGGAGGTGGGGTAATGGTCTGGGCTGGTATTTCTTTGGAAGCCCACACAGCATTAGTCTTTATCGATAGAGGGTCTATTACAGCAGACCGATACGTAGAAGATATCCTAGAACAACATATTGTACCTCTTGCCCCGTTCACTATTGTGTTCGCCCCAACGTGGCAAGAACAGTTACTACTTTCGGGAGGTGCAAATAGCAACAATTGAGTGGTCTTCTCTAAGTCCCGATCTGAATCCGATCGAACACATTTGAGAGGATCTCAAACAACACGTTTGAGGACGAAATCCCCCTCCATCCAACGACCAAGAACTTAAAATTGCATTAACAGAAGTGTGGGAAGCTATGCCTCAGGAATCTATCCAAAAAGGTATGAGGTATGAATGGACGAATGCGGGCAGTAATAAGAGCAAGAGAAGGAACCACGTATTACTAAAATACCCGAATAATATGTTTTAATTTGTTAATATTCAATTGTTTTGCTGTTTATTTTTAATCACTGCAATTTAACTTTGTCACGTTTGGTAATAAACTTACATTTTTATGTATTTTTACCAACGTTAATTGTATGAGCTTTCCAGTGTTTCATTTGTTAACAAATTAATTAATTACGAAGTGGTTTTATCAAGTTTTAAACAGTTATAAGGTATTCAATATTAAATCAAATGGAATTATTACATTAGATCGGTTTCTTTGTTCACCAGTGTATTATTTTTACTGTAACAATCCATCTGTTCTGTTGTGAAATAGGTTCACATCATTGTACTGAAGATATAGTGAAGAAAATACTGTTGTAAATTGTTTAATGAAATTATCAAAAAAGGCAACAAAATTTCATCGTGAGAAGTATTTAGATTAATGAAAGTAAAATAATTAAAATGCATGTAATAAAAAATATGACGTAACAGGTTAGATCTTCGTTAGACAGTAATACAGCTACGACGTGCTTATTAAATTGAAATCCACGAATTGAGAACTGATGTCAATAGTAATAAAGCTAGCAGAATAAAAAAAATATTTCGTAGTAAAAGTAAATGAAGAATTTAGCATACAGTTATAGTAGATGCTTAAAACGAACTCTTTTGGTTTTATTACAAATCCTTACTTGTCATTTCCTGTTGTTAAATGCGTTGACGAAGTATTGAGGCGTTGTCGTGCCACAAACATTTTCAATTGATTCGGTAAGCTCTTGTATTGTGTGCGTTATAACTGATTAAACCTCCTAGCAACCACCACGATTCATTGATACATAACAATTCCGCTTCATGGATGCATAACATTTCCGCTTCATCGATGCATAACATTTCCGCTCCATTGACCCAAAACAAGCCCTATGTAAACCTCTCCGGAATTAATAATCCCCAGTCAGTATGCAGTAACAGCCTTGAAGATGTCCCATAAGAGTGTGGACGAAACGTTGGCAAAAGCAACGACGCCGTTTCAACTGGGAAACCAAGAATATAGTATTATTGATGATCGCGGACCAGTCTCCATCTATTAGTTCGTCGTCATGCAACTAGTTTAGAAGAGGTTGCAATAAGTCATCTTCCTGCGTTCATCGTTTCATGAAGAAATAATTTACTAATAATTCTTCTCCGTGAAGCTGCTATCTAAAGGTTTTTCACTGGACCATTAAGGTAGAACCAAGCTTCGTCTGAAAAGAAGGATTTGCCAAGGATATTATCATCATTCATGTGATTTTCAAACCAATTCTTTCTTGTTCTTGCACAACACGGATATTTTTTGAGATCTCTAAGTACCATAGGACAAATTAATTTCCTGTGAAAGCTTTCTAATTGACCTTTTATGTAAATGATCTATATGCTTCATCGCATCCGCAATAGTTTGAGCAGCTTTTTCTTGAGTCTACCAGTACCAGATTTGCGACTTACTGCTCCAGTTTCAGGAAATTTAGCAACGCAGCAAAGAATTTGTTGATATAAATCAAGATATGATATCTGAAAAAATGTGGAAACTGAAGATGAAATTCATCCGTACCTAGTTGCATTACGAAAATAGCCTTCCAGTGATAAATGTTTAGTGATTTGTAGTAAACATGGTTTAAAATTTATAGGATACGTCAATAACCATCAAATGTAATTTGAATTATCAAACTTGTTAATAGATGTCAAAGGTATACAACCATTACGGCATTACATATCGAACAGTTGTGTTCGTTATATAAAAATATTTTTTCACCGTTGCGAACAAGGCTCAAGGAACGTTTCCTTCGGATGTTTAGTTGAACACATTCGGAATTATAATATCTACTAGGTAGGTGCTCCTTGATATGTACTATGTTAATGATAAATTATAACTTCTAAATTCCTACTTAAACAAAGTTACGCATCCCGGTCGGACGCCTATGACCAGGAACCGTGATTTGCGTACCTTATTCATAAGTAGAGCAACGCAACTGCGCTGAAAGCCAGTGGCGGACGCACAGAAGTTTACACAAAATAAATTAAATGTGATACGTGCTCAAACACTTACCGTTTTAAGAGTCCTCCGTGAAATCACAAAGTGGATAATGTCTATTTAATAGTTGTAACATTAGATATGTTTCCAAAATTGTTTCGGCAAAGTGAGTGCGGCGTGAAGAAAAAGTGTTTTTGTATGCCGAAAACGAACGTTCTACATCTAGCGACGTTATATTTGCGTAAGTAAAATAATCTTTCAAATAACTTAACGGTTCTGTTGACGCACCTTCACAAATTTGTCTTAATGTGCCAAAATCTGGGTCTTTATCTAAAACACTTTCAAACCTCTCTAAAACACAAAAATTTTTTGCGTCTTCTATCGCGCATAGGTGTGCGTGAACATGTTGCACTATTTGCAAAGATTCCACTAACGACACCGAAGAATTTTGTAGTTTTTCTATCGCATCCGCTAGTCCCACGTGATTGTACTGAATAATTTCCAAATCTGTTTTAACTTGACTATCCTGAAATTTCAAGCGGTTTACCTTGACAGCCGCAGCTTCCTTTGGGTCGAATTCTAAAATCACGTTCTTTATGTTCTCAAAATATTTAAAATAATAAAATGCAGCCTCTAACCATGTTCCCCAACGAGTAAGAATAGGTTGTGGTGGTTCAGGAATACAGGGGCATAGTCTATGAAATTCCCGAATACGTTTTGGGGATTTTACAAACACAGCTTTTGTATGTGCTATTAGAGCGTCTACCTCGGGATAACATTTTCTGATACTATCTGCTACGAGACCGAGAATATGAATTTTACATGTAATATGCAACAAGTTAGCACAATGTTTTTTAAGAGATCGACCTACAGCAGGCATGTTTGCGGCACCATCACTCATAAACATCAACAGTTGATTTGTTGAAAGTTCAAACTTTTCCAATGTATTTACCACCAACATTGAAATTACTTCGGCAGTGCATTGTTGTATTCGTCTGGAAGCTAGTAAAATTGAGGGTGACGGTCGATGTGGTTCCATTGTGCGTACCATTACATTAACCACAGAATGTTTTTTACGATCTGTTGTTTCGTCCACACATAACCACAGTTTTTTATCTTGCAACTCCGATTTAATTCTTTTCTCGACATGCTCACGAGCAGACGGCACAACTCTCTGTAATGTTCTCTCACTTGGTAACTTAAAGTCCGAATATTCATTCCAAAACGAGACGTATGCTTTCTTCCTTAGTAAATGAAATGGCAAATTACATGCAATAAACACATAAATTAAATTTAAATTTGTCATAATCTCGTGTGGAATTTTTTTTTGAAACATGCCCTGCACTATTTACGTGCCGTAGACAATCACTTTTCGATCAATACATTAAATCTATTTTACACACTACACATTGAATTTTAGCGTCATCGCACTTTAAATCAGGCATTTCTGCAATAAATTCTCTTATTGTGTCCAACTTTGGTCGTTTTCGCGACGTAGGAAACATTTTCAAAACAAACGTAGAACTACGATATAGTATACGACAGCGTAGATGCATACACAACAGATCGGCTTTCGAGTCGCAGTTATACTGACGCTTATACCGAATTGTCCCGGCCGTGTTTATTTTGTGTAAACTTTTATGCGTCAGCCACTAGCTTTCAGCGCAGTTTGCGTTGCTCTATTCATAAGTAAACCGTTAAATCTGAAATTTCGTCAGATGTAGGTAGACGATATGTTTGTATGCATACTTTAAGTGCGTACTCATTCTCATATATAACACGTAGTCTAAGAGTTCGCATTTGTATACGTTCATAAAAATGTTATTGTGTGGTTGTTGCATAAAGTATAGCTGAAATAGGTATTTTTATATATAAAATTGATTGACACAAATCAACTTATGCAATTTCATAATTATATTAAGGGGCTAAGTACTACTGCAACTCATAAATAAGTTATATGCGTATTCTTGCCCTGGCTGACTCTATTCATCGATTAGTCCTGAAAACATTGAGAAAGGCTTTAATTCTGCCTTTTATGAAATCAAAAGAGAAGGATTTTGCTATTGAATATATAATATAATTTAGACAGCAATAATTTAAAAAAAAGTTTTTCTGTTAATGCTAAAGCAATTAGATTTTGCAGTAAAATGTAATTTTATGTATGATATCTTTACACATTCTGTCCAGATGTTTTAAATAGACGTATGTACGAGGGACGTTCAGTAACGAGACGAACTGCATTAGCCGGAAAACTGCTGAATATTATTAGATGAAACTTTCTGTGGGTCAAGTTGGCAACGTTGGGGACAAATTAAATCAGCTGTTTGAAAGAAATAAAAGCAAACATAACCTCTTTTGTTCATTTCAAAATGTCGGCTCCTCTTGAAATGTGTACGGTGGAAGAGCAACGTTCAGTGATAAGATTTTCTTTATCCGAAGGTGTGAAGCCGATCGAAATTTACTCGAGAATGTTGAAACAGTATGGTGAAAAATGTTTAAGCCGCAGGAAACGTGTATAAGTGGACTGAACAGCTTAAATCGGGCGAAACAAGTGTCATCGATATTCATCGGTCCGGACGACCGGTTGAAGTGTCGATCCACGCACTACAAAATCGCATAAATGACCTTATTCTCGATGACAGGGGTATAAAAATCGTGACAATAGCTGATTTGTGTAATGCTAATGCTGAAACTGTGTATTCAATCATTCAACTGAATTATCGCAAAACGTGTTCCAAGACAGTTGACTCAAGTTCAAAAAGACACCCGTGTTCGCATTTGTTCTGAACTCAAACGACGGTTTTTCACGGAAGGTAATGACTTTCTAGACCGTGTTATAACCTGCGATGAAACGTGGATTCACCACTATGAACCTGAATCCAAACGGCGAAGTATTTAATGGAGACATCCAGATTCGCCCGCTAAGAAAAAATTTAAAACTTTCGTGTCTGCCGGTAAAGTGATGTTAACGGTCTTCTGGGACTCTCAAGGCCCAACTTTTTGTGATTATTTAGAAGGACAACGTACTGTGAACAGTGAGTACTATTGTAACTTGCTTCAACATAAAGTGAAACCTGCGATAAGACGAAAACGCCAGGATGCTCTCTCAAAAGATGTGATTCCGCTGAACGATAATACCCGCCCCCATACTTCCCAGAAAACGTGAGAGATGATCGAAAATTTAGGTTGGAAGGTGTTGCCACATCCTCTTTACAGTCCCAACCTCGCACCGTCCGATTTTCATTTGTTTGGCACGCTCAAAGAGTTTTTACGCGGACCAAGTTCGAAGACAACGAAGCCGTCAAACAAGCTGTACACAACTGGCTCGGACACCAAGGTCAAGAAGTCTTCAGCACTGGAATTAGAAAACTCACAAAGCGATGGGCGAAGTGCCTAAATGTTGGTGGGATTACATTGAAAAGTAGTGTAAATTTCATTGTCATTGAATAAATTATTTTTTTTTCCACAGCCATTTGTCTCCTTAATTACTGAACGTCCCTCGTATGATATACGCATGATGTTAAACAAAGTTTCACAGATTTAGATGGGGAATTGTATTGGTTAATGGCCCAAAATATGTAGAAACATGGGTCCGCAAAAGGACGCTTTTGGAGATACGAAAAATTTTGCATTTACACAATTCTCTTATTATGTACAAACAAGCAAATAATGTAATTTATGAACAAACAACAAACATAAATAATCAAACCAGATGTTCAAAGTGCCCTCCCTCTATTTTGCAGCAGCCACGACATTTTCGCTGTAAGGAGCTTTGAACTCTTTCGAAAACCCTGCAATTGGATTTGGGTGCATCCTTAATCTACTCTTTGTTGCAGCTCCTCAAGGTCACTTATAGGCATAGCATACATTACAGTTTTCAAATATCCCAAAAAAAGAAGTCAAGGGAGTTTAAATCAGACAATCTTGCAGGGCATGATACAGGTCTGCCCTTTCCTGCCCATCTTTGTCTAAAAGTTCCATATAAATGCTCTCAACGGCAATCGAAACATGAACCAGAGCACCATCGCGCTGGGACCACATTCATTGAAACACTTCACTAAAATCCTTACCACGATACTTCACAGACTTGAACTCGTGTGTAAATTCAGTTTTATTGCTGATGATGATAGCTTGGCTATTGAAAAATGAGCCCAGTGCGAGTGAAGTTTTGTGGTAAGGATTTTAGTGAACTGTTTCAGTGCTCCAGCGCTACAGACATTTGTTGTCTTTGGTATAAAGGATTGTCGTCTAAAAGATCGCCCATTGTGCAGAAAGTTCAGGTAAGCAGAGCCCGATAATAGGTTTGGTAAAACAACCGAACCTAGTTACCTGCTCAGGATACCTATCCGAATATTCATTGTAAAACCTATCTGGGGTTATTCTATAAGGATTGAGAGTATTGTTTTTCACAGTGTCGTGTCGAAACGCCAAATTTTCAATAGCACTTTTCTGATTCTTTCAACACGACACTGTGAAAAGGACTCTCGATCCTTGCAGAGTAACCTCCCGATGTCTGGAATCCATAATAGCAAGGAGATTTTCGTCGGGTTTCGGTCGCATCAGTATAAAGAATATTAGCAGTATCATTGCATAGGAACCAGGTGGATCAAGTGGATTTACGGCCTGCATTCGTTGTACATGGTAGTGACAAAGCTGCTGCTCGTGGAGGATTCTCCAAACAAAAAGAGCGCGGATTCTCTATCCGTGCTAAAATTGACTTTTCTGCCTCAGGGGTGGATACCGACCTTGGTCTCCCGGAATCATGGGGCTGTTTCCCAAATGAACCAGTATCACGCTTTGGCGCAGCTTTAAGAAACAGGAAGCACGGAAGAAGGGATAAGCGAAACAATGCACGAATGCTCCAAAAAAGAATAATCCTCCGCAATTCCAAAACCGACCATTTGCAAACCCATGTTCATTAAGACTTTTCTACATATTTTGGGCCACACTATCCCCTCTCAAGGTTTGTAACACTTTTTTTACACCCTGTAGGGTGAAAATGGCTAAAGGTAATTTTAAGAGAACTAGGGTGGAGTCCGTCACTGTAAAAGACATGTATGAGGGGTGGTTGAAGGTTGAGGACACTGTATACGAATCTGGCACCCCACATCTATCAGTAACCGCGACACCGTGCCCGAAATGATTTATATCCGCTGTCGGGTCGTTCAACGTTGACGCGTCATGCGTCATAAGCAAATAACCTATCCCACTCTCAATTGAAACGTTACATTTTTACTTGTTCCAAATTATCTATAGTTTTGGACGGTCAGGTCCGACGCTTGATTTATTTACTATATTTTAATATATCGAATCTATCCGCGATGATGGCAGTTATTCAAACAACACGAACGACAAAATTGGTATACGGACGCACGCAACAAGTAATTTTAACCGGCGTTCAGTTTTCGGCGTTCAGTTGTTGAAGTACCTACAATATTTTACTCCCGGTACATCTGTCAACACTTCATGTTATAACAAATCATCACTATCTACATTCATGCGCGATATTAATCGTCGTTTTATTGTGTACAAGATAACTTGAATTTGATATGACGAATTTCGATTAATTTTGCTGTTAATATAAAAGGCACTATGCTAAAATAATAACGAAAATATAAACTATTATATAAGGAAAAACACAAAAGGATATATGTGGTATTGTTACGTGTACGTAATCTAAAACATCATAAACGCTGAGATTCGGGCAGAGATAAATCCGCTAAAGATGAAAGCAGTAGTAAACTCAAAACGTATTTAATCTGCTCCAGATTCAATAAATAAAGGCAATGAAGGGCAATTGTCCCTTTCACGATTTAATATCGCAAACATTTTTCTCGGTTTTCACAAAATCTACTGAATAATTTACATTGTTCATTTGTTATAATAAGTATTAGTAGAAATCTAAAATGTATTGGAATTCAAAAATATGTTTTACGTAGATAATTATTAATTGAATTTATCTTGATGCTAGCTATTATTCTGCCAATATTAAAAAAGGACGACTCTAATAATGGTCAAGTTGCACAGGAAGACCTATACTTCCTATAACTGGTAAAATCTATGAAATTATATTAGAAGGTATGTACGAGGGATGATCGCAAAAAAAGGTTCCCATATTTTTAAAAAATAGACAGCATTCTTTATTTCCTTAACATTACACATCGTTTTAAAGGTAAAAACTTAAGCTATTTTTCGACATAATCGCCATTTCTATCCAAGTATTTTTGCAGTCGGTGCTCCAACTTCTATATCCCCATGTCGTAAAATTCTGCCGCCAGTCAAAATCTTTTCGATTGTGGTGTTGGAAATTTCAGGAATCCGAAGAGCGAGTTGACGAATGGTGACCCTTCGATCTTCAAGCAGTATGCTCTCGACCTTTTCAACGATTTCCTCTGAAACTGATGGTCTTCCGCTCCGCTCTTCATCGTGAATTTCCGTCCGACCTCGAGTGAATTCCTTACACCATTTCCGGACGTGTTGAACAGCTATACACTTTTCTCCATAAACTTCGGTTAATTGACGATTAATGTCTATAGGTGAAACCCCTTTCGCGTTTAAAAAACGTATCACAGCGCGAATTTCCCACCTGGCGGTAACGGCGATCGGGAGTTCCATCTTGGACGGCTGCTTAGCCAACACCGAGCGGCGTAGCGAGACGGGAGTGGTACGTATATAGAGTGGGAGAGCTGCTGCACACGTCAATGTTGTCGGATTTCGCCTAACACGTTTTATTGCTGCTGTAAGGCTTTGGGAACCTTATTTTTCGATCATCCCTCGTAGATTAAGAAATTTGATTGAAAAAATATTTCATGATAATCAACATGGGTTTCGACCTGGAAGAGGATCAACGAACTTGATTTTTGCTATATAAGACAACTAACTGAAAAAACCCTACAATATAGTGATAAACTTTGATTAGGATTTAGGTACACCTAGAAAAACATTTGATTCAGCGCCGCGAGAGAAGATATGGAATATTTATAGATGCACTAAAAATATAATAAGAACAAACAATCAGATTTCTGACGAATTCTGGACGTTAACTAGAGTAAGACAAGGAGGAGTGCGACGTCCTCTCCTATTTATTATCCTAATGGATAAAATAGCAAAGGAATGCAGACCAAAATGCAAAAATGTAAATGTGGGAGTCAAGAACTTAAAGCCAGCAAACTGTCGGAACTGTTATGTGCAAATGACGATGAACGATTTGACTTTCTCGTGTATTTCCGTTCCATAGTACAATGTACGGAAGGAAAATGCATGAGGGAATCGGATCGCTGTCCGCGCCCTCCCGTTTAGGTCATCACCCACCGCTACTATCTACAGGCATAGATTAAATATAAAGAACATCCCTACAGACCACCAAAATCTTATCACAGACCACCGATGGTCCGTGGATTCATTCATATAAATTTATTTTTCACATATGTACTGCTGAAAACTAAACGTAATTTCATAAAATTCCCAAATTATCTCAATTGTCTCAAAAACTAAGCTATATAGGAAACGTCTACATGCATTAGAGATAGACGTTCGAAAATTCAAAAATGCTTGTATCGTATGCAGAGGAAAACGTTTTCTTTAAATTCTTTTGAGAATAAACTTGTCATAACATCATGAGCTTTGGCTTTGCAAAAAAATCTGCTACTTGATTCTGGTAGAACCCCTTTGCCCCCTTACCACTGGCCCATCGGGCTCTAAATTAATAATGATAAATAAATGAAACAGAAATAAATTATAAACTTGTAATGATACTCTACAACATTAACATATGTACGTTTTTGGAAAACTTGTAATTCAGTTCCTTCCTTCTATCTGACTTCATAAAACTTTGATGGGTACCAGAATCAAATTTTTGAAAAAAGGAACGAAACAACACTTTTCGGTAAAGAATTTCAACTGTATTTGTATCATTATTGTTAACAATGGCTCTGTAAACATTAGTCGCCTTATTTCAGATTTAAACACTCGTATCCTCAGTACTACTTTAAATCAGCTACATGCTACTCGCGCGTGTTGAAGTGATAGCAATCGATTGTCTAAACCAGTAAGCAAGAGCAAACGGAAATTTGTAACCATACCGATTCCGCTTCCTTATCGTTTTATATTGTTCGGTGATTTATAGGTGGGTTAGCGATTTAAGAATGAAATTCCAGCGTAATTGGAAAGGGACGCGAAATAGAAAAGGAGAAAAAGAAGGGAAAAGCGGAAGAGGAAGCCTCCTTTGGCGCGTGTGTATACAAATGCGACGGCCGTTTCCCGAACACTTTCTACCAAACACGACGATGCTCCCAATAAATATATGCACGGATGCGCTATTTAGATTTTCAGCTAGACTGGAAAAGAAACAAGATAGTTTAAATTTGAAAGTACAAAGAGAAGCAGAGAGACGTGCATCGTATGTGCACAACCCCTGCCCTCCTGATGCCTAGCTGGAATGTTGGCTATATTTTAAAACGTTATCAGGATCGAGACCGGACCACTATCGGGATGCGCCCCGTTGAGTACAATGTATATATCGTATTTTTGCTCGCTTGCCATGTGTATGTATATACCGTGCGAGTTCGTATCTGTTCGTAAGCTTGTAAATGCAATACGTTGGGCGAGATAGAGCGGTTTAGCCTAGCCGGGAAGGCGGTGGCGAGGCGGAGTCAACGAAGACGTCATCGAGAGGTGGTGAACGTTGTAAAGACTCCTGCGCCACTTTGTCACGTGCTCCGTACGCCGAACGCGACACTCCGTTATTATTTTTTTCGCCCGGAGGATGAAGAAGACGTAAAAACCAAACGAATAAGCGCCGTACAGCGAGAGAAAAGATGGAATACATTGGAGAGGCGTATTAGGTGTAAAAAGGGGTAGCGATGATTGGTGGGCGAGAATAGCGATGAAAATTATAAAACGCGATAAATAAACGAGAGGAGTAGGTTGATTTTTAGATAGAACGTCAAAAATATGAACGCCACCTCGAGCGGTAGTTAGATCCATTATGCACCTACGTTCTATTTTCAGATTATTACTGTTAAAGATAACGATGTGATGGGCTCCAGAGCAAACAATCGAATTTTAAAACTCATTTCAATTTTATTTTGGTTTTATGCACGAGAATATTTGTATTTATAGATGAATATGAATGATTCGTCATTTTATTGGAGAAAATTAACAATTTTGCTGCATTCATAAAATTCTCAATTGATGTTTTTATATTAATGCAATAAATTAACCTCAGGGAAGAATATCCCATTCCCTACATTGTTATCATATCAAATACAACATTGGTAGTGAATTTTTGGTTCAGTAATTGACCAAATTTGCTGCAGCATTTCAAATTGTGATTTCACAATAAGATATACATTTTAAGTTTTCAAAAAATATTTTATTTTTCAATTTAAGATATAATCGCCATCTTTTCTGCAAATTTTCAATTTCGTTTTTGGGGAACTGCGTGGTGGGGATGAAAAATAGTGTCAAGGTGGCTTTAAAAACATCATCAATTGACAAAAATTTGTAGTTTTCCTATGTTTTGATCTTAAGAGATCTGAAAAATGATAATCGGATGGGGGGGCGAATCTGGTGAATCCCGGGGGGTGATGTAAGACTTTCCAATCCAACTTGCGTGATTTTTTCTTGAGTCACGCTTGCTGCGTGAGATTTTTGCAATATCACGTTGAAAGCAACACGTTCTTTCTGTTAACTAGAGCAGGCCTCTTTTTCAACAGTTCAACATTTCATCTTTGCAGTTGTTGGCAATAAATGTCAGCAGTAATTTTTCACCTGGTTATAAAAATTCATAAAAAATTACGCCATTGGAATCCCACCAAATGCACAGTAAGACCTTTTTAGCGTTAACGTGGGTTTAGGGGTTGGAACTGGTGATTGATTTACAGAAAGCCACTGTCTGGAGCGATGGGGATTGGAATAAGGAATCCACTTTTCATATCCAGTTAGTCTAGTTAACAGTGAACTGCAAATTGTGCGACGTTGATCCTTGTTCGCATTCGGCAGTTGGTGCCGGATCTTACCAATTACATGGAGATGTCTTTGCACTGTCGACCCATGCCTTGTGTATCCGTTAATTCCTGTACACTTAATTTTGGATCAGTCTCGACGAGTGCTTTTAAAGCCTCATTATCAAATTCCGCGGGTCTTCCACTATTAGGGCTATTAGACTGTCTAAACCAACGTTGACTTTTGTTTATTTTTTAAACCTCACCATAAATATCGCAAATATTCTTAGTTGCAACTATTGCATTCATTTCGACATCAAAATTAAACGTCATACAATGACGAATATGCTCTTCGGATGGTTTAAAATCCGCCATTCTAAATCATTAGCAATACTAAATGTTTTTTAATTGCGCAATGTTATGATTACAGTCTAGGTTAGGTAAGAAACCTACAAAAAGCGTTTTAACACTTCCCCTATTGAAACAATTACTAAACACAACGTAGCGTCAAAAAATAATTAATTACTTATGGATATCCCTCATAATGAATACAAAGCGACAGAAACTCTGTAATAAAATTATTATACAAGTAGTAAATATTATCACTCAATACTTGTACATGGAGGAAAATAGATAGTAAGTAAGGTATTGTTAAGATCTAGTAACAAATAATGGAAATATTGGTACTAATAACATAATGCGTTTGTAATGTTAGCTAAATTTGTATAGTAGAGGAATATACAAGGAATATTGTTTGTGATTATATTGTACATATGTCATGGTCACATGGCGAAACTCGTCATGTCATAAAAAATCCCAGGCAGTTCCTGAAACGTCGGCGTTCTTGTAAACGCTTGCGATTTCACCTTCTGACGAGGCTCTTGATGAAATGTCCAACTAACTTAGTCATTACCGTATATTGAATCTTTGAACACTATTTGCTGCATCGTAAGTGTCGAAATTTCACGAAAACGTCTAGCAGGAATACACAGGTTACGGTATTTGTTCTAGTTAAAAGAGGCCTCTTTCAAGTTCTTAATTGCAAAATAAAATTATTATTATTATTATTATTATATGGCTTTGGGAAAATATAGGTAATTTCATCGCACAAGACATAAACATTTAACAACATTAAACTTTCTCCCTTCTTAACAAGAAAGTAAATAATTTAAAGGCAGAAGTTATTTTGGTCCGTAGGCTTCCGCGGTCATCAATAATCCTATACCCTTGGTTTCCGGGTTGCAACCGCGTCTTTCTCGTAGCTTTGGCCGACGTTTCGTCCACACTCTTACGGAACATCTTCAGCATGCTTATCTGTTTATTTGAAGCGAGCCACAGAACAATTTTACATTATGGAAGATATTCTAAATAGTTCCGGTTTTGATGAACTGATTTGGACATTTATAGGTAAGTATAACTTATTTTATTCACGTAATATGCAGTTTTATAAGTTAGTTGGTACAACTGTTTAATTATTTTATAATAATGTTTTTTTGTTTTAGAACGTCGGGTCAATTATAACATCAGTAATTTAAATAAATGTTTTGGTATACACGTACATTTCTGTCTGATGCAGCAGTGATGAGATTTTCAAGATTCCAAGGCCGTTCATATCTGACTTTAATTGTTTTAGTTTAAGCTTCTTATTAGATACCAAATAATAAATCTACAAACTATAAATAGTGTTTAAAGAAAAAATACTATGATCATTGTATCTACCGATATGTATAATTCGTATGGCAATAATAGTATGTTTAAGATGATGAAAGATATGGTGTCAGAGGTGTGGCGTGATTTGTTCGTATTTAAGTGATCGATTTTAGACGAGTTAGAGTAAATGGGGTTTATAGTGGGGGGCGGTTGGTAGAACGTGGTGTTCCGCAGGGTTCTATCTTGGAACCCTTTTTGTACATCATTCTTGCCAATGATTTTGTTGAATATTTGTTATCACAGTTCCAGAATATCGATATGGTTTGTTATGCAGATGACACTAATATTTTGATTTACGACAGTGATATTGCATCTTTGAACATCCATTTCTGCCGTTTATTTACACGTACTACTTTGGATTGAACATAATAAACTAATTTGAATAAAATCAAAACATGACTTATTTCCTTTTGCATTAATAAAAACAATAGCACAATCACCGATGTTTGCAGCACAGATAATGTACTATCTGTCACTCACAAAAATCTTTTGGGCGTAACTTTCGACACAGAGCCGCAGTGGAGTATACATATTGATGAACTAGCAGCAGAATCAGGCGTCACTGCTATGCGTTGATATTATGTCATAGCGTTGTAGTCGGAAGATTTTGCTGACATTGTACCTATACTCTACTATCAACAGTTACATCAGGTAAGGGATATGAACTGGGGAAATAATACGCATGCGAGAAAAGTTTTCATACTACAGAAATACGCGATTCAAATTATAGTTGGGTTAAAGGGAATAGAGTCATGTCGGTCGGTGTTTCAAGATCTTGGCATATTGACATATTTAGCCATGTATACAGTGACGTCCTAAAGTGTTCCCCTTCCCCCCATGCTAACTTCTTGAACGACAGAAGCTAGCGTTTTTAGAAAAAATAGGTCGATTTCTATCTTCGTGAACTAACTTTTGCCGTTATCGATAGTTCAATTGTATTCCGGTGTCACCGGAAATAACGTCAATTTTCTTATTTTAAATAGAACACCCTACATATTTTATGTTTTTAATTTAAGAATATACAGCAAAAAAGGTTTTGGTAATCTGTTTTTGTTGTTACGCAAAGTTGGCTAGGAAAGAGCGCCAAATTGTTTCTTGTGACGCCAGACTGATCTAAAGAGCTCGTCGCTCATAACAATTGCCAAACTGTCAAATCTAAATTCCAAAAGCGTAAATATTCTTGTTGTTTATTGTTATTATATCCTGCATTTATCATACGTTCCTTCTTTGTTCTCGTTATTTTGTGTTGTTTTGTTAATTGCTGTTATTTCTTTACTTTGTCGAACTTTATTGCAAGTAATTAATTGGTAAGTTTGTTTAAATGTGTTAGTTTTTGATAGACAATATGTCTGTTTTTTAAGTATTTTAGGTTTTTTGTGTTGTTACTTTATGAAGGCGTCAGCAACGTATAAAATTCGTGGGTCAATTTTAATATTATGTAAATCTGTCAATAATTGTCACCTTATTTGCCATGGTTGCGCAACAAAATTGTACAATAATTAAATCATATTATCTTCTGTTAAAGCAGTCCGCACTGCAAATTTTATACTATCTATCCTTATTTAGCCAATGTTCAAATATTTCCAGCCGTGCAAGGGCAGTGTTTATTATGTTCCACCTCGCGGTAATTGTTGCCAAATTCACCGAATATTAAAATTAGGTTACTTGATGTTTATCTTAGTGGTCCATGCTGAGGCCAGTGTAAAATCAACAACGTTAAAAACTGAAACTTGCGCACATTGGTTAATAAAAAATTAATAAATTTAAACAAACCTACCACAATTAATAATTACAATAAAGTTCGATAAAGCAAAGGAGAGAAACAGCAATTAAACAAAACGATTTACGATGACATCAAATAATAATAAGTACAAAGAACGAAAAATATGATAAATGCAGGTTATAATAACAATAAATAACAAGAATAATTTAAGCTTTTGGAATTGAGATTTGACAGTGCGGCAATTGTTATGATTACTTTGCTTAGCAACGAGCTCTTTAGATCAGTCTGGCGTCACAAGAACAATTGGCGTTTTTTTCCCAGGCAACTTTGCGTAAACAACAAAAAAAATTTTTTCTTAAGTTAAAGTATAACAGATGTGGTATAGTTGATGTTTTACGAAAACGTAAAAATATACGGCTGTTCTATTTAAAAAAAGAAAGTTGACGTCACTTCCCGGGGACACCGGAATACAATTGAACTGCTGATAACGGCAAAAGTTAGTTCATGAAAAATAGGGAATCGATCTGCTTTTTCTAAAAACAGCTTCTGTCGTTCAAAAGTTAGCATGGCCCGGGGGGGGGGGGGGCACTGTATAAATATTGTACGTACCCAATCGAATCGTGAATTTCAACATGGTATACTACTTATATTCAAAATTAAAGCTTCATATATAAAATCATATTGTAAGAAAGGTTAGAATTTAAAATGTAAAGTGAATGTGTGAAAAGTTTTGTGCTGGTAGTGTTGATAGAAGCAAAATGGTGAAATTTGAAATTGAAAAAAATTTTACATGGTGAAGTTGATCCATAGCGACTATTGATCAACTTCACCATGTCGTGATAATGGCATAAGCCGAAACTAGGTCTAGAGCACATTTTTTAAGAAATTTTTGTGTGGAGTAAAGAGGAGTTCTGTATTTTTATTTAGTATTATCACTCAATACACTGTAAAGAAGAGTTTTAATTTACTAAATAAACTCAAAACAGATCACGAATCCTTGGCAGTATACGATATGTGTTTCTATTTTTCATAACCAGAAATAGTAAAAAAAATAACGCCTGTAGTAAAAGTACGCACTAAATGAACAATTTGTTACTGTTAATATTAAAAAAAAAAAATGGAATAAAAGTTCCAACGGTCTTTGAAACTAAATTTTAGCCAGCATAAAATTATACTTCCGATTTAGAAGAAATAAGTTGTGTTTTTTTTTAATATTTGTAAGAGTAATGTACCCTTATATGTAAAAATGTTGATTAATAATGTAACTAAAAGTTATTTAGAATCTTATTTTAATTAACAGTACAAATTTTCAAAAAGAAAAATTTGAAAAAAGTGTTTCGCACAAAAAACGCACAATATTCCAGTCACTCTAAATGTTGCACTCAAAAATACTTGTGTTATTATATCATTCTGTTTACTAATTTTTTTTACTCATGTCATGGTAATCAAACGATACTAACACTAGAAACCATTTGTACGCAATGTCCAAATGTGGGACTCGCGTTTAACTGTAAGTATCTGTTCTACTTTCAATGTTACTATACAGAAATGTTAGAGATATAAATTTCCTATACAGCGGTTACAGAAAAAATATAATTATGGTGCTATTAAAAAAAAATTGCATTTCTGGTGTTCGAATTTGGCAAAATTTGGTGTTCATTCTGTACATTTCGAATACGTTCTAATAAAATGTCTAGATAGAACCAAGTATGCAATTTAGTTTTACAAAAATGTAGGCAAAAATGTATATGCATTTCAGATTTTTTGAAGGAAATAGATGTATCTAAATTTAGGCGATTGGGGACAAAATTACAAATTTCTCCACATCTGTTAGAAATAGACATATGTTGGTTATTTTCAAGATTGAGAAATACATAGTAATGTATAAATAATTTATTGGGTGTTCCATTCAAAATAATAATGTACATATCTGGCTCGCTACTTATCAAACACCATGCATATATGAACATATTTTCGATATTCTATGAGGTCTGCTATGTCACAAGAAAATTTTAACTTCCTGTTTTCCTTTTTACAATTCCAGGAAGTTGTATAAATCTCAACATTTACTTTGAATGCAATGTATAGCATGCTGATTCATAACTCATGCAAAAAAATGCGACACAGATTTGCTCAAATAGATAATAGAATCTTTACTTGAAAATCGAATCTTGATTTTAGCTGCTTTGTTGATGTAAACTTTTTTCAAGGGTTCATAAAACTAAAAATAACATTTTTTACGTTTCGACAATTTTTTTTCTTCTTCAGAAATATATGTTTTCTTTTTTTTTAAATTGTAACAACTCAATTATTTAGACTTTCATTGTACATTTTTTTTGTTTTATATTACTTACATAAAACATGTCAACCAACACAACACCTTAATTTTTTTTTTATAAAATTCTACGAGTTACATTGTTTTGATTGTATATTATTAAAATAATTATTGCTAACATTTTGTCAGCTGTCGGAAAGGCGATTTCGAAAATCACGAAATGTTAACAATAATTATTTCAATAGTATAAAATCAAACAATCAATGTAGCATGTAAAATTTTATTGTTTAAAAAAAATAAGTGTTGTGTTCCCTGACATGCTTTATGTAAGTAATATAAAACAAAAAAATGTACATAATAATTGACTTGTTATAGTTTTAAGAAAATTAAACATACAATTCTGAAGAAGACAAAGAATTGTCGAAACGTTAAAAATTTTAATTTTATTTTAATGTACCCTTGAAAAAAATTTATATCAACAAAACCGCTAAAATCAAGATTCAATTTTCAAATTAATTACAAGAACGGCTAAAAAAGAAATTACATTATTTTATAGAATGTTTCGTTACCTATAGTATATCAAGAGTAAATAGCACTAACCATTTCTATTACCTGTACTCTATGATACTTATAATTCAGTATTCTTAGTTCAGTTAAATAGCGAAATCTATATATTATTTAAACGTTAGTCATTCCAAATCAGATTATCCAACTTCGATCTGTCTCCCCTATTACATGTCGTTTGATTTTATATACGCCCAAGTAAGTGGGGTCGGCTTGACATACTGTCGTATTGCCTTATTGCCTATTGAAGTCTAAAACATCATGCACTTATCTTCTAATTACAATATCTGTGACAAAAGTATAAATATTACAAATACATATGTAACTACATTCGTTTTAGATCTTGATTTTAATAAACGCAGTACGGGTTCTTGTAGTTAGGCTTGTTTGTTTAAATTTTAAATGTATTTGCTAACTAGGTAACAACATACTTCTGTTCCCAAAACAAAGTTTAAACAATCAAAATTAAGAAATATTCACTGGATTTTATACCCTAAATGTACACTGAAAGAGAAGACAGTGTACACAGAGAAATGTACCATTTATGGTAACCATTTATGGTTCTCGCAATAAAAATATACGTAGATCTTACTTCAATAAACGTAACACAAATTATTTTTTTATAATTCAAGTTCTAGTAGATTTTACGAATACGCAATATGGCAATTAGTGACATATTGTAGTGAAAAAAACAAAATATTTGTAGTTACTTATTGTGGTTACATACATTACAATATCGTTGTTGAACAAATATTAGTATTACTTACATAATAGGGTAAAAATAAGAAAACAGCTATTTTTTCCTGATGTTGAAGGAACATTTGAGAAAACATGTGCATACTTATATATTCTTATTGGGAAAAATATTATTGTTAATAAACACGTATTTAATACAATTTTATGGCTTAATAGTTAGTTCTCATTCACATACTTATACTTTTTTGTATTAACCGGTATCTTTTGAAAATGTTTTATAAACGTTGTACGTTTAAAAGTTATGTCATTGTATGACATCTATATTCCGGTTTCTATATTCGCTACTCTCTAGGGGGGCACTACTATACCTCTCGCCACTAGGTGACGCTGGGAAATATTTCAGTGTTATTTTTTGAGATTAGGAGAATAATTCAAACGCCAGTAGTAATGTTGGCAGGAAAATAAAGCATTAATGCTTTTCTCTTCTCATTTTGTTTTTGCCAGGAGTGATTGCATCGATAACCATGAGCCATCTATCACCATGATCTTAGTTATTTAATAGAATCAAATTTAATAGAATGTAATTGCAGTGTCTGTTTGGGGTAGATTTCTACGCCCGAGTTAATTATTTGAGAAGTGTACATGTTAATTGATGAAGATTTTGTTTGAGATTATGCCATTATGTATAATTATGTGTTACACTTTACTATGTTTCTTATTGATACCCTTCACTTGAGAGGCTTAGTAAAAATATTCTACAGCAGAGTAAATATTAAGTGCTGTCAACAACATTCTAATAAATTTACACTCCATAATGTGCTACAGTTTACTCTTATGGGGGACGTCTTCGGACGCACAGAGGATATTTATAATGCAGAAGAAGGCTATCAGATTCCTGTGCAACCTGGAGTATAAAGACAGCTGCAAAACTTTAATTTTAGCAGCTATCAGTCACGCCCACCAGAACAAAGAAACATTTCTCCAAAATGGAAATTTTCATAACTGCCCCATCAGATTAAGAAAGAATTAAGTGGCTTATCACTAGAGCCCGGTAATTGGGGAGCAATCGCAGCGGCGGTGTGATTGTGTTTAGGTAGGCGGGAGGGCTGGTCGATTATGATACGATACGACAAATCATCATCACTCAGTTCAGTTTAGCATTGGATAGCGGATAGGGCGTGTTGATTTTATTGATGTAGACGTAGTTATTAATTGTAGTTATTATTTAGTGTAGTGCGTTTTGATTTTATCGATACAGACGTAGTTATTAATTGTAGTTTTTAGTGAACATGTCGAAGGTTAAAAAACGACCCTTTCAAGACATAATAAATAAGTTTATTTGTGACTTTCCGATTTGTTTTACAACGGGAGTAAGATAGTTTGTAAAGTGAGCGAAATACATATGATGTCAAATAAGAAGTGGAACTGTACAAGATACGTAAATTCCGCACAGCATAAAAACGAAAATTGGGCATGCCACCGAGAAGTGCCTTTTTTCTCTGATGTAATTCTTATGTTGATAAACTATAATTTGCACTAGGCTTATTCGATAAACAACCGTTTTAAGGACTTTTGGGACAAATACAATCCGAGTTGCGGTTGCCAACGGAGAAAACGGCACGTAGGCATGTTGCATTTGTACGCGATGACGTGGAAAAGAAAATGAAACGCATATTGAAAAAACAGTTTCTCTGGTTGTGTTGACGAGACAACAGACTGTAAAAAAAATTAAATTGTAAATATTATGGTACGCATACTAGGATGTTACTAGCTAGCCGAAGACTACAAGAGTGTAATGCTGCAGCAATTACGAAGGTTGTACTTAGTACGTTGGAAAAATTTCAAATTTTAAAAGATAAAGTGTTAATGTTTATGAGCGATGGCGCAGCGATAATGCGTTCGGTAGGCCGTTCTCTTCTTGAACATGGTGCAAGTGTTTACATGTTACGTGTAAAGTGCATGCTTTACATCTTGTGGCAGAAACCATTCGACAATGCTCTCCCGAGGTAGATGCATTAATAGCAAGGACAAAAAAAGTATTTTGAAATCTCTCTAAACGCCTACGATCATTTCACACAGAGTGTCCTGGTATTCGTCAACCACCAGAGCCAATTCTTACACGTTGGGACATGGTTGCAAGCAGCTTTTATTATGCTGAACATTTCAAAATAGTGAAAGCTGTTGTTGCACAATTCAATTCTGCCAAAGCTGCAGCTATTAAGGAGAGCCAGTCGAAATTTCAAGATATTCCGTTGGAACAGATTTAAAAAATATTCGTAGCTACTAAGGATTAGCTGACGCGATAGACCAATTACAAAAAAAATCGTTATCATTATTGGAGTCTCTGCGAATTATGGACGGAGTGCATACACAACTACTGACTATACATGACGCAAAATACAATCGCGTTTAAAAAAGTTCGAGAGTGTGCTACAGAAAGATCCCCATTTTAGCACACTAAAACAAAATTGTGATGGTGTATCGAATAATCCACTGACTAAGTACAAAGAGTATTTTAATCATGCATGTATAACATCGGTAGATGTTGAACGCTCTTTTTCAAAATATAAACTCATTTTCTCACCACGGCGAACATCGCTCACCGAGACAATTGTGGAAACACATCTAATGGTGTCAACTTTTTGCCACTCTTATCCATATGATGAGTATCCGTTTAATGATGTTAATACTGATAATGGTGCTTCTAGTTTTTACTGTTCCGTAGTCAAGGCTGCTTAAAAGGGTGAGTGTTTCACTACTTTTCCCATATTATAATTATGTATTAGTTCTGTTATTTTTTTTTCTATTTTCTGACTATTGTTTTTGTATACTAGGCAGGTACGGCTATGGCACGGCTCCTGTTACTGGGACTCTACTTATCACGGACTGGCCAGTTCTTAGAAAGCAGTTGACTGCTGGGGTACAAAGTTATATAATGAATTGCCAGAGGTATTCAAAACCTTACCTCTAATCAATTTTTAAAATAAAGTTAAAACAATACTTTTTGAGCGGGAGTTCTACGACATCCAGGAATTTCTAGTTCCCTAGTGTATATGTGTTTTGTTTGTCGTTATTTATTTATTTATATGTCATTGTTTGTTATGATGTCATTGCGAATATAAATATATTATTATTACTGATAATTAAAAAATGTGTGTGTATTAACAGAGTATACAACGTTGGAAACGTATTTATTTCCCTTTAACAAAATACTTTAGGGGTTTCAATGGCTATCTTGTAAAATCTAGTTGATATAAAAAAGTGATTTGCAGCTCAAAACTGAAAGAGATAATCGAATCACCACTTTAGCAAGTGGGACGTTTAAGATAACGAACGTTAAAGAAATATCGGTATTTCTCGAAAATCTCAAATTGCCTCAATTATCTCAAAAACTAAGGTAGATAGGCATAAGAAATTAACACTAAATCACTTCACTATCACACTTGCCATAACGCTATGGCACTAAAACACTGAAGCATTTTACTACCACCCTTACCACAACACTACTGCTACTACTGAAAATGATAGCTTAGCTATCAAAATATGTCTAGTGTTATTGAAGAAAGGCATCTAAAAAGGCGCTTATATACAGAGTATTTCATTAAAAAAACCAAACGCGTGTCGTTTGCAGCGAAATTTGAACATAATTTTATATTGTGCAGAACTGGTCTCCAAACAACCTTTAATTGAAAACTTTTTCTTTAAATTGTCCAGGGAAGTAATTATGTTCCACCTACGTATTAAATGGACATGTGTATTTATTATTTGTATGATATTTATTACCATTTTTATATATATTTACGTGTCTGATTCATTTATTAAAAAATAAACATTAATTTCCAACTAGGTTTTGGTACGTTAGACCTACCCTTTAAACGTCACATTATTGCAAGAATTTAATGAAAATCTTTACGTTTAGGTCTGCAGCTAGATCGTCTCGTGGAAATTGCTATGATAACCGGATTTAGCTTTTCATTTTCCTGCAACGCTGGTTTGATGATCGGTTTCTCTCACCACTGCTAAACTCCGCCGCAATACATTTCCTCCTCCTGTTTTATATATATATATGTATATACATTTCTTATTTCCCCCAACAAGCAGCCTACACACCTAATACACGCTTGAATCCCTAAAACGTGTAACGCCGCACCGCTCAAATCTATTTAACGGCATGCTTATTCACGGAAAGCCTTTGATATAAAACCAACCAATCTACTTTTTTCGGAGGTGCCTACACAAAGGCGCCGAAGAAGAAAGAAGGACGTATGTATATACGGTGTAACTCTATGGGTAGATACACATATGCCCTTATACAGCTCTATAAGAAGCTAAACGGAAGGAAAGGAACAATTTCTGAGAAAAGGTATACATTCCTGTCAGTTTAATATCATATTTTTCGCTTTCACGTACACGAGATACGATCCCGTATAAGCATATAAGGAAAGCTTGTAAAATTTGAATGTCAACTCGGATCAACGCGATGACATTTGATCTGTACCTAACGTGGATATTCAGCCAGCCGAACGGACCCGAAAGAAGAAAAGGAAACACGTTTAAAACAATAATGTACGGTTTCTTGCAGTGACTTTGATAATATTCCGTTTCGCTTACTTTCGATATAATTCTTAATTAACGTGAATCTGATCCGTGGCCAGTTCTAATTCAATTTCTGTTCCCCCTATACAATCATTCTGATCGATTTATAACACGTCATCTGTAATGCCCTTTTGCGAAAAAGTAATTTAATGGTTTGATTTAGAAACGATTTTAAGTTCATTTAGAGGTATCGGTATATAGGTATTATGAAAAAATGCCTATAGATTAATTATTAAATCGTTAAAATAAAGTACGTGGTGAAATTAAATGCTTCGGGAAAATAAACTTCCAATTTATAAGAATTATATTATTTTCTATATTCTTGATTTCCGGGTTGGAATAGCGTCGTTGCCTTGCCACCGAGGACAAGAAGGCGTAACAGCTCTGACGTCAGCAAACTGTGACGTATATTGGTTTAGGAAAACGATCAGCCATATTTATAGTTTTGACATTTACACGTTCAGACCGTTTCTTTCGGTTTTTGAATTAGTTTATCCAAAGAAATACTGGTAGTGATATTTCCGTACATTGTTGTGGATACCTGCAATTTTTTTAGTGTTGTATAAGCGAAAAAAACCTTTTCTGAAACGATAAAAAACCGACTAACCTTTAAAAACGTGAATCGGGCGATCATTTATAGTTTCTGTTGCGTCAGCGTTTTGTATATTTTGTTTTGTGTTACACTTTGTAAAAGAAAGATATTATTTATTTTTCAACAGCTAGAGATTCAAGGCCGGTGAAACTATAACTGTAAGTTTAAAAAGTCTAGGCTTAAAGAAAATGCTATTTCAACTCAATTCCTTAACTGTTCGTTGTACTTGACAAAAAAAACGTTAAATTTTATTGTTCAAATAGTTTTATATGCTTACGTTATATTTATTATTATTTTTGAATACGAAGAGATGTTTTTAATGTGTATAAATAACGTTCTGTTTTAATACAATATATTTTTACATTATATCACCGAATGTAGCCATTTAGATACTGATATATGTAATGTCATATTCACAGCCCGTGAACGTATTGTAACAATTAAAAATAACTTGTTCTACAAAATACCCTACTTAAAAAAAATTTTTGTGGAAAAGTAATGATAGATTAGGTAAAACACCTCAGGAAAAGAAATTAAAGACCCCGGTTAAATAGCACGTCCGTAAATTTTCTCGTGGAATTGAACAAAATTTCGAATAAAATTGCAATTACTGTATCATTTCAACCTTAGTTTCATCCAAATACATGTACACTTCTGCAGAGAAAAAGCGTACAAGGGGTGAAGATCGATTTTGCAATTTTTAATTTATCTGTAACTAGCTTTTCATTTCTAATTTTTGAACTTTGCTGGTTGCATCCAATCAACCATACAAATATTAAATATATAAAATGAATCAATTACTAAATCATTGTAAAAGCGTGTAATAACAAAATATGACAAACAACAAGAGAGTGAGAGGCCTAATAAGAAATAAGGATGAACTAATAATTAATCCTGGCCCTATCCTTTTCTAAAACTGTGGAGTCTTCTGAGCGTAGATCCAATTAAATTTTGAAAAAAAAAATTATTCAAATGAAGATCTTCGCAAGCAGTTTCAATGGCTTCCTACAATTCCTCCCTATTCCCGGGGTTTTCTTTTGTAAATTTTTTTGACCATCCAACCCTAAACATTTTCTATTGGGTTTAAATCAGGGCTATTAGATGGCCAGGGTAGATTTTCAATATTTTGTTCCACAAACCACCGCTGAATAATGTTTGCCGTGTGGATTGGGCAATTGTCCTGCTGAAAAAATGAAGTCATTGTCGCCGTATATTTCCTGAACCGACGGTAACATAACATCATTTAAAATGTTTGCAAATTAACGATAGAATTGAAATTTCCACCATCAAGTCTCCAGCAAACACCAGCCCCATTAACACTTATCCACGCTCACACATTTACTACAAATCTTCCCGAAGTTTGGGCACCAGTAGCGTGTTTTTCTTCAAATCTTGTGCCGCGTTGGTCTGTAAACTCTTAGACGTCCATCTTTATAGGATTTGAAGACCTTTTCATCAGTAAACACAACTCTGCATCCCGGTTTAGATGATTTAAGGCAAACATAATTCGACCTGTTTTGCTTCTGCAGTCAGAATGCCTTTTCTAGCACTTGCATAACCTTTTATATCTGAAGCAAGGATCCTCCTGCAAGCAGTCGGTCTGGAGCCGCGAAAAGTTTGTTTCAAATGCAGCGGTAGCAACCGTTTCAAATGGGTGGTCCCTTAAGAAGTTAACAAGAGCCACAGCTTGGACGTCGTTTGAAATTCGTTTGCACCAGAACCGATTTTCGACTAAATGTTTGTTCCAGATCAAACCTTTTTTTGATTTTCAGTATAGTACCTTATTCACACCTAAATCTGCCGCCAACATGTGGATTGACCATACCACATTCAAGTTTGGTCACAATTTTGTGCTTTTTGAATATTACTTAATTGAGGTGGCATTCTGAACTTCAAAAAATGACATAATTAATTAATGTTATTCAAATTCAAAATATATTTTGTGACATTGACAATACTGATAGCGACGAATATTTTGTGAAATCAAAAATTAAAGATTAAATTACACAGCTAAAATGTAGCTGTACGATTCTTCGCATCCAATTCGATGCTCAGTTGACGACTGGGATCCTCTCTAAACCGGAAGTAACGGTCGTTGTCGTAGCTTTTGCCGACGTTTCATCCGCACTCTTATGGGACATCTTCAGAGCTGTTACCGCACACTGACTGGGAACTATTAATTCGGGAGGAGTTTGTATAGAGGTTTGTTCGGGTCAATGGAGCGGAAAAGTTATGGATCAATGAAGCGTGGGGGTTTCTAGGAGGTTTAATCAGTTCGGATTTCCACATGTGATGTAAGGGGTAGCCATCTTCGCGATTTAAATTGTTGGTATGTTTGATGTTTCTCCATTGTTTCACGGATTTTTAATGTTTGTAATATTTTCCAAGCAAATAAGGGTTTCTTGATTGGCGTATTTCTTGAATATTCCTAGGATCTCTTAAATCTAAACATCATTCTTAATACAACCTCCAAATACTACTGAATAATAAGTACTGACTTTATTTTTACTAGGGAATATTAAGATGTATTAACTCTAATTGTACATTATGAATATGGTTTTTACACAGCTGCATCTTTCTTAAATGTAAATTTTAGTTTTACAGCTAAAATGCTATAAACTAATACAACGATGGGTTTTCCCGTCTATTGTGTGAGGGGCAAAGTTTGGATTTGCCTGCCGTAAAATTTATTTTACTACCCTATTGAAGATATATCCTCAATTATCGGCTTATCGCTCTCGGGTTATTTACCTGCACCCACGTTTTTATTTTACGGGAATCCCTATCGGCTTGTTTACGCCCTGTAATCTAAACCATATAAACAAATTTCTTCTCCCTGTTAACGTGATTAATGAATACACGATGCCCATTCATAGTTTATACAATGGACATCTTGATATTGCAGTTTAGATTTTATATTTATTTCCCTTAATGTTTCTTTGGAGCGTATATGTGTGTGCTCCTATAGCGAGGTGGACTATTGACGAATCAGTATATAGTGAAAGACGTACTTTGAATTTTCATTTATATCGTTGCTTGCAACGAATATTTTTCGATAGTTTTCTGTCGGTTTGTGCTTGTTTATCTACTCAGTGTATTGTGTATTTCCATCTACAACAATGCCAAAATCCAAGGAATCACATGGCGATAAAGTTCAAAAATGGCTGAAGGCAATTGGAGGCACTACTGTCTTTCGGCTGAATCCAAGCAACAGTGAAGAGTTTTTTTTGTAAAGCGTGCGGAAAAATGGTAAAGGACGTTTTTGTTCTTCTTTCCTAACTTGCTTCAAAAATATTATTGTAGTTAACTTGCAAAAAGAAAAATCATTTAGAGCAACATGTTACTGCCCCTGGACATCAGGCAAATCTTAGGAAACCGTTTGAGGAACCAAATGTTAATAGACACCAAAAATTCAAGAGAAATCGACGTTTTTAATCGAGATTTATGCGACGCTTTTTATGTCTGCAAATATTCCTCTGGACCGATTAAAACTATTCAAACTGCGAAATTTTCTCACTAAATACTGCCAACAAGAATGTGGCAAGCGTGAAAACCTTAAGAACAACATATATAACAAAATGTTAGAATGAGGTAATTAATATAATAAATAATAATTTAAAAAATGTATTTTCATACTTGAGTGTCATTAAGATTTTGTTTACACCTATATTTTTATTATTTTTTTAAGACTATTAATACTATTCGCGAAGAAGTTGGTAACAACGATATTTGGATATCTATAGATGAGACGACTGACTCTGAAGGTCGTATTATGGCAAATATGATTGTGGGTAAGCTTTGTTCTGAAACACCAGGAAAACCGTATTTACTGGCTACAAAGCAACTTGAAAGAATAAATTGCAATACAATGGCAAGATTCGTGAACCAAGCTTTAGGTAAGATATATTATGCAAAAAACTTATTTTAATAATATTATAAATTTAATGCTAGATATTTAAGTTAAAGGCAACTCTTGTATTTTAGGTATTTTGTGGCCAACAGATGGAATTAAGTACGAAAAAGTCAAGCTTTTAGTCACGGATGGTGCTTCTTATATGCTCAAATGTGGTAAAAAATTTGAAGATTTTTTATAAAAATCTTAATCATTTAACATGTTTGCACATGGACTCAATTTGGTGTGTGAATGTCTAAGAAATCAATATGCTAATGTTAATGGTTTAATTTCAAATACCAAGAGAGTCTTTTTAAAAGCTCCACTGCGTGTGGCAGTGTACAAAGAAAATCTGCCAGATCTCCCTTTGCCCCCGAACCTGTTTTAAAACACGTTTGGGGAACTTGGTTAGAGGCGGTAGTTTTTTATGCTAATAATTTCGAAGCAATAAAATCAGTAAGTACTTTTTCAGCAAAATTTTTAAATAAGATTGTTTTTATTTAACGCTTTATGTTTTGGGTTGTAATATCGTTTGACAAAGATTCAGCTAACTGTATTGAGCAAGCGCAAGAATACTTTTCCAATCAAAATGTCAAAAACGATCTTTTATACATCAAGTCGCATTAAATTTCTCATTGATAACATCAGAAGATTAGAAACATTGGGCCTTCCTCTTACAGATTCTGTTGCAGTAATTAATAATGCCGAAGCAGCTCTCAAGAATGCCCCAGGAAAAGTTGGCAAAATAATTTTGTCAAAGTTTAACCAAGTGATTTCGAAAAATCCAGGTTTCAAAACGGTTAAAGAGTTTACTGAGCTGCTCAGTGGCGAAGCAGTTGAAGCTACCGCTCATACCACAGCTGACTGGTCCATATTTAAGTTTCGTCCTACAACCTCGTGTGACGTAGAACGTTAATTTTCTTCGTACAACTGCTGTTTTCCGACCGAAAAAACAAATTTTACTAACGACAACTTGGAAAAACATCTTGTGTGCTACGCAAACGCGAAATTTGAGGAAATGTTACCGGCGATTAATTAATTTATTTGTTATTTTAAACAAATGAATCTACATATTTTAGTTATTAGTTAAATTTGTATGTTTTTTTCTTTTATGGCTGAAATGTACCTAAAATTACATTAAATATCGTCTTCTTATTCGTTTTTTTTAAAATAAAATGATTTTTGTGTTTACCGTTTTTTTTAAGTATTTGCCTAACATGCCTAAATCACAGTTTTTCGTTCTAAATACATAGTTTTTAAGGCCTAAAAAAGGGCCTTTTTAGCTGTTTTTTACGTCCTAAAATCCCGTCTCTAGTAATTACCGTTCGATAAAAAAACAACTATTGTATGAACACAATTTAACTTGCAGCAACTATTATAGCCTTTGTATGAATAAAATTATTATTTATAAACAGCATATTTGGTAAGTTTTGTATGACTTTTGAGGGTATCCTGTAGCTTAAAAAGTTGACGTGATTGACAAAAACTGCGATTATTTTTGGATCCAGAGGCCAAAAGTTAGTTGAAAACAAGTCGCAGATTTAAGACAACGAAATTGCTGTTCCCCAGTGTAATATAACAGTTTATACAACAATTTGCATGAGAACTCTAACCCAAATTAATTTTGAAAACCTAATTGCGCTTACTATTGTAGCACAATCTCCCTCCGTATGTCGCTAAAATTTTTGCCATGTATTGTACACTCGCGGACAACAATAAAAAGCCGTCAAAACAGTCAGTTAGGATAATGCATTTTTGTTATTCAATTATACGGTTGGAACACGAATGACTTGCTGTCCCAGACAACTCAGAACGAACGGATTCATCTGGGTTTCGAGTGAGAAAACCGGCGAGCAATGCAACAGAGAAAGAGGAACGCAACGATCAGGCTGTAGCTACGACGATTTCAACACGTATTTAGTTTTTGTGGAAGGTATTTACAGAGATCGAATTCCCGACATTGTGGCCACTTTGCCATTGTCACAAATTATAACATCTACACTGCAATTATCTAATTATTTACTGCCCGAAAGGATTTCGTAATATAAATACCGTTTTTATAGGGAGGTAAAAAAGTTTTGTACTTGCTAATGCTGCGGTACTATTGCAAGAGTTCTTTTTTGGGAGCGGATCGGGTTTATCGGTAATTAATCCATTTCGATGGATTTTATTGCGGATATTATTAATATCGTGTTGTTTGCCTTTTTATGCCGTACGATGGTATATTGCTCATTGAATATGGCCGTCCCTTATAGGTAATAAAAATTAAAAGAGCTTATACCTTCTACGCTCGTAGGATGGGCGCATATTACTTTATATTTTTATCTTTTTTGTTTTCAGCGATTTTCCGTGATTATTCTAAAAAATATGTAAGTGAGAAGCATTGGAGATTGTGCAAGATGTAAAAGATAGGAGAAAGTCTTTTTCACTGAATTATTTTATTCTGTTAGATTAGATCAAAAATTAAGAAGAACTACACTTAAAAAATATTGAAAAAACGGTAAAGTAATTTGACTCCAGTTTCCTTTTAAAACAATATGATAAAAAATTATTTAAAATTAGCAAAATTCAGTACGTAGATGGTACTACACCGCATAATAAATATTCTCACTACAACAGAGCAAACTCTTATTTAAAAATGAGAAAGTGTTATCCCAAAAACGTTCTACTTCCTACTAGCCGTAAATGTTATTCTAAAACTTCGCGTTACACATTTACCAACATATGAAGCGTGTAGATGCAAAAGCAGACAATTGACATTTTTCAATTGAATTAGCGAGCTATGGATTCCATGAACAGGGTGAGCTTTTCCGATGTTATGAGGATCTCGGAAACCAGCGCAGATAGAGCGACAATCAAATGGGGGAAAGAGTTGCAGTTTTACGAGCTCAAATGAATGAGACCTCTTGTTTTTTGAAAAAATTCACGGCTAACTAGATATCTAAAAAACTGTTTTTCTGTTATTTCATTCGATGCATATAGTTCTGTTATTATTGACTTTAGAAAAAAAGGGTGAAGGAGAAAGATGTAGATAATTATGTGCATAATAAAACAATCTAGCAGAACCTTTTATTTAGGCTATAATTAAAGCGTAACAAAGGATTGCATCCGCAGAGGCTCCGTGAAAGGAGCTGTGTTTACTATGTACATACAAGGAATCGAGTGGACGTTCGGTTATTATCGGTTGATCGGTGTGCGTGTACTGTTTATAATGTTCGAGAAACTAGTGGAAAAGTAGACACAGTATTCATAAAAAAAAAATAGATTGTTACCTTTTATTGACGTATCGATAACCACTGCGGTAATGTGCGATTACCATGGTACGTAGTACTGCAAAATAAGCAATGCTTCCATTGTCGATTCGGTCAGGCCTCGACGACGGTCTGAAAACGTCCTCGTATACTTTGCAAATGGTCGTTCAGCATCTAATGAAGTAAGATATGCGAAATTCAAATACTCCTGTATCTCTTCTGTGCAGTCTTGAATTCCAGAGATAGATCGAACTTTTTCTAAATGGGGATTTTATTTAAAACTGCACGAAATTTTTTGCGCGACATCTAGTCCTATAGGATCCGTCAAGCTTGAGCGACTGCTAAATTGTTAATGTTATTTAACGAGTCATGTATATATAAGTGAGTATTTTCTGACTGCGAAATAGTTTTTTGTCACTACAGAATAGTTTATGGAAATATCTATTTCTTTTTGAACGTCCGAATCGGAAAAAAGTTGCAGACTCTCGCGAACCGCTTGAGAATTAGAAGAATTAAGTTTGAAAATGACATCTTTCACTTGGGAATAATATTTGCGATAGTAAGATACTGCCTCGATCCATGTTTCCCCATCGCGTCAATACAGGCTGAGGTGGTAGCGAAATTTGCGGATACAATTGCTTGAATACGCGGATATGTTTGGGAGATTTCACAAACACTTTTTTGGTAGATGATATTAAATCATTCACCCTAGGATACTTTTTTCGAATTTTTTCTGCTACGAGATGACATGCATGTATGAGGCATGTTATGTGAAGAAGAGTCGGAAAACATACTTTTAACATCCTACCAGCTTTCAGCATTGTTGCGGCTCCGTCAGAACAAAACATGGTGATTAGGGCTCCTACGATACAAAATTCTCTTAACATATTTTTTATTATGTTTTTCAACGGTTTCGGCATCAGTTCTTTCAATCCTTTTACTGGTTAACAACAAGGAAGCTGCTAGACCATTACGTTTTAAAAGACGCGCCACAATGTGAATCACGCTGTGTTTCTGAGCATCAGTAGTTTCGTCCACAGTGAGCCAGATTTTTGATTTCTCAAATCGTCTTTTGTACAGTCTTTTACTGTACTTTACACATGTGGTAAATAATACTGCAATTGTCTTTTTGTTGGTAGCTTCCATGATGGAACATATTTATCCCAAAAAAAGACGAAAGTTTTCATTATCTACTAGGTATTGCGGATGTTGCACGTGCTCAACATGAAAATAATGTCATAAAAAAAATTGCCAGTACGGAATATTGTTTCTTAAATTCAATACATGACGTTTACTTTTAATATGACTTCTACAATCAATGTCATGCGACCTAGCAACCCTATACCGTAAAGTTTGCAACGAATGTGTGAACCTATAATTCCGAACCAGGGAAATGCCAAATATATTTCTTCACATACGATGCAAGAGGTTTCACCAGGCTTACGTCCCATGTTTTCGAAAACATACAATAGAATCCGATAAATAACCGAACGACCGAACTCCTCAATGTCTACCGTATTACTAAATTCTGCATCCACATACGTACCTACATGCCCCCGTACAGGCGTCTCTGTTGTGTAACCGTTTGTCACGCTTTAGCTATAATTTTGAGATATGACAAAAAAAAATGTATTTTTAATGGAAACCATAATCGGTCATGGCTTCATACAAAAGGCACTTTTTCGAGTACTCCAGCGATGTGACTTTAGACACATAATAGCTTTAGCAGATTTTAAACTGGTTTGACAACGTAGTGTCGCTCTACGTGTGCTTAAAAAGGAGTACAAGTGTTATGAAAGCAGGACACTTTCAGAAACGAACACATTTTAGTAAAGTCAAATGTTAGAACTTTTAATTTCAGTCTTTATTCTTTGTTAAGTTGGGCATCATCGTAGTCCGTGCACTTCGACTTAATAGGATGTAGTGTAATTTTAGCATAATTTCTCAGTTCAGTATTACTGCTGAAAATGATAATTTAGCTGTTTAAACGTGCATCCAATATAAGTGTGTTGTTATGATAAGGATAATAGTGAAGTTTTGAAGAGTTTTTCTTCGTGTTTTTTTTGTTTCTTTGCACTTTTACATATTAAACATCACAGGAAACTTTGTTTTGAAATTTGTTTGGTTTAATCATTTTCCACATGCTTCTTTGAAGTTGTTTAAATGCATGATGCACTTTCATGGCTCCTTTTATCTCCGTAAGCGTCTATCAGCTTAAAGGTATTTATGTGCATAAATGCAAAAGATAATCACATTTTTCCCTTTGTAAAAAAATCAAATTAGAAGGATACCGCGCGCACGTTAAAATTGAACAATAAGTATCATCATCTTCATCACCCTCTCTCCTACTACGGCTGCCGATCTTCCCGTGAGCATCATGTATTAGGTAATAATGGCCGGAGAACGCACGCAAGATCCCCTTTCATCTTCGCCGTAAATGCGATGCATGCAAAAGATACGTTGCTGGAGGAGAAGCAAGCGTCCGGAGTGTTTGTTTATAAGTCTCCATATGTAGTCATCTGTCAGGGAGCGGGTAGTGTTATCGGGTCGTACTTTGTGGCAAATTGCGACATCCTCAAACGATCTCGGCAACGGAGATGGGAGATAGGGCGAGGGGAACGTGACGAAAAGAGAGGATAATGATATTACGCCCGTAAGAGGAGAGGAGCCAGGTCGGCGTGGAAATTGCTTTCTGGAATTTTCACACTTTTCAGCGCTTACGGTGGTTCAAAGGTTCTAGTACGAATCTCATCCTTTAATATCGCGCTGAGATGCTGTTCTTTTGGTGTTGATACCGTACAATGTTCGTCCACAGAATGAATCAACAAAATCTTTTATGTAAAATTATTTGCATAAGTATATTTGTATTCGGTCTAGACACATTTTTATTCTTAACATTTTGTTTTTGTTGGTTCTACTTTGGTGACTGACTTCATCATAGTCTATATATTTTACTACAAACAACAACAATTAATGATTCACTGTTATGTTTTCCAAAAAATTTCACATTATTTGGATGAAGCTTTACTTTTTGTGAAACACATACATACATAACGAAAACTTAAGAATTTGATTTATCGAAATATATCGGGTGTTTTAAAGCAACGTTAACGGGTTTTAAGGGCATGTAGTATGGTCGAAAATAAAGTAAAAGGTCTTAATAAACATATGTCCGCCAATCAACCATTTACGAGATAACAAAGAGTGTTCCCGATATATGAAATACTCAATGATAACTAAAACCTGGCCACGAGCGGTACCGCGCAGTAGCGTAGAGTCGACTAGGCCTCGCGTTCCACTAGAGTTATTCTGCTAATAGAGATGTTTGCTGCCGCAAATAATTTCGCTCATCTTTTAAATATTTAAAAATTAAATAACAAGTGCTCAAACACTTACCATTTTAGAGTCCTCTTAATGTCCTCTTGTGTGCCAAAATCAGAATTTTTCTCAAAAACACTTTCAAATTTTTCTAAAACAGAAGCATTTTTTGCGTCTTCAATCGCGCATAGCTGTTGCACTATTTGTAGAGATTCTTCTAACGGCACCGCAGGATTTTGTAATTTTTCTATTGCATCTGCTAGCCCGAAGTAATTGTCGTGAATGATTTTTAAATCCATTTTAACCTGACTATCTTGAAATTTCGACTGGCTTTTCTGGATAGCGCCAGCTTCCTTTGTATCGAATTGTAAAACCACGTTCTTAATATTGTCAAAATATTTATGATAATAAAACGCGGCCTGCAACCACGTTCCCCAACGAGTTAGAATAGGTTCTGGTGGCTCTGGTATACAGGGGCACAGTCTGTGAAATTCGCGAATATGTTTCGGTGATTTGACAAGTACTGCTTTGGTATGCGCTATTAAAGCGTCTACCTCAGGATAACATTTTCTGATACTATCCGCCACAAGATTAAGAGCATGAATTTTACACGTAATGTGTAACAAATTAGCAGAATGCTTTTTAAGAGACCGGTCTACAGAAAGCATGTTTGCAGCACCATCACTCACTAACATCAAGAGTTGGTTTGTTGAAAGTTCAAACTTGTCCAATGTATTTAACACTAACTTTGAAATTACTTCGGCAGTACACTGTTGTATTCGTTTGGAAGCTAGTAAAATTGAGGGTGACGGTCGATGTGATTCCATTGTGCGTACCATTACATTAACCACAGAATGTTTTTTACGATCTGTTGTTTCGTCCACACATAACCACAGTTTTCTATCTTGCAACTCCGATTTAATTCTTTTCTCGACATGGTCACGAGCAGACGGCACAACTCTCTGTAATGTTCTCTCACTTGATAATTTAAAGTCCGAATATTCATTCCAAAACGAGACGTAGAATAGAATAGAATTGAAGGTGCCGATTGATGAGGTTCCAATTTGCGTGCCATTACATTAAGAACAGAATGTTTCTTCCGATCTGTTGTTTCATCGACATATAACCACAATTTTTGATCTTTCAACTCCGATTTTATTTTTTGTTCAATATGTTCGCGCGCAGATGGCACAATTCTTCGTAACGATGTTCGACTTGGTAATTTGCACTCCGAATAGTTATTCCAAAAGCAGATAAATGGTTCCTTGTCTAGTAAATTAAACGGTATATAACTTGCGATAAACGTAACGCATAAATTAAATATAAATTTTTCATTGTCTCGTGCGCAATTTCTTTTTGAGACATGCGTTTCACTATTTACGTGTCGTAGACAATGTTGTCTGGACCAACACATTAACGGGATTTTACAGATTACACATTTAATTTTAGCACCTTCATATATTAAGTCTGGAATTTCTGCAATAAATTTTCGAAGTTTGTCCGACCGCGGTCGTTTTGCTGACGAAATCATAATTTTTCTAGGACAGATAACCAATTGCGCAAATGACCGGCAGCGAAAATGTCCGTACTGCTCCGCAGACGAAGTAATACTACCGTTTCTCTCGGTCCGAACTGATTCTACGCCGATGCGCGGTACCGCTCGTGGCCAGCGTTAATGATAACATATCTCAATAAACATATGCTCATCGGCTATTTTTTTAACAGTTTAATTTGTTGTTTTGTGCAATTTGTACCAATTACAATGGTTATGTATTTAATTGCTGAAATGAGTGATATGGTGTTTATGTACAGTCGCGCCAATAGGAATGCTGTAAAAGCACGTTGCGGACATATGTTTGTTTACTATTTTTACCTTATTTTCGACCGTACTACATACCCTTAAAATCTGTAGACGTTGTTTTAAAACATCCTGTACTTTACAGACAAATTTGTAATTCATAAGTTGTCAATATTGTTTGAAAAATACTCATTTCCCCAAGGCGATAGCTCAATATTACGTATTTCCTTCCATTTATAAGTGTGAAGTTAGCAACTATAAAAAAGAGAACTAAGACGAGTAATTTTCACCACTTTCATACGGATATACGAGGGTAGTCTGAAAAGCTTCCAGTCTAACACAGAATTAATTGTTTTAGTCAAATTTAGTTTTATTTTTCAACATAGTCTCCTTGTAAGTCCTTACACTTTCACAGTTCCCATCTCTTTAATTCGTCCAAATAGCAATTAGTATCTTGTTCTAGGATGAAAATCTCCGTCCCCCGAGAAATCCATTCCTCCTTTTTTTTAATGAACCACCAACTGTTATAAAGGTCCTTGCGGTGATGTTATTGAAGGAATTAAACATTCCGTAATTTAAAATGAAGATATTTATTTTGCATGTTGTGTTCTCATAAAACTTTTCATTCGTTATCAAAAGGTGGAGTCGAAATAGTATTTTAGGAGAAAGAGATGAAATTTGCACTTGGAGAATACGGGGTGTGGCAATTAATATAATAAATAATCGGACTAGTGCTACTATCGGCAAACAGCGAGCACGCCACGGCAGGTTTGAACATGTCTGTGCTTGTAGATGCTTCCCCCATCCGCCCTGTGACTTTTTTTTATTTCCTAAAGTAAAATCGGAGCTTAAGCTTAATTGGTGATCAATAAAATGTTTTGTAGCACCAGGCCGGTTATTTAATCGCCACATCTCGCAAAGTACCTACGCCAAATTATGAAAAAACGCGGGAATGAAACATCAATCTACTACATGGGTAAGACATGGGTAAATACTGGACATACAGTAAACAAAATATGGACAGACACATCAGTTCTTACCGCTTAGATCTTACCGACAAGCTTTCGTGGAAGGTTTGTCAACAGGACTTAAGAATGCTTCTAACAAAGGGAAGATGTTATACTAGGCATATAGGCTGTGATTAGAGTTTTTTGGAAATTGGAAAGTTCTTTTTAAAAACAACAGGGGATTATCATGATCATGAAGACATGAACGCAGAAGGGTTTGAAGAGTGGCTACAACGTATCTTGCCAAATTTAAAAAATGATGTGGTTATTGTTCTCAACAATAACGACTTGGTGGTCTAGTGGTAAGAGGGCCTGCGTTTGACTGGGCAGAGTTAGGCACTGTGTGTTCGAGTCCCGCTAGGATCAAATTTTCTTATCGGCTCCGGTACACTCCCGAGTCATCATTCGCAATTGGGGAACAATTAACTGCCCTTCACCCTTTACGGCGCGGGGATGATAGTAACAAAGCCATGGAACACTTTACACACACAATTTACACACTCAGGGCTCTTGAGGTTAAGACAAGCTTTAAAAAGCTTATACACCCCGTTGGGCAGTCACCATATACTCCTTAATATAGTCGCAAATTAAATAAACTACCTACAGCTAGCAGTAGGAAAGCCGAAATTCAAGAGTGGATGAAACAGACTAATATGGAATATGATGAGGACATCGTAAAAGTAGAATTGTTAACATTAATTAAAGAAAACATAACCAATCCTAAGTATCACTAAAATTTCCAGTGAACATTGGAAAAATACCATTAAGCTTGTTATTAAAATGAAGAAAAAAATGTGAGAATTGGACAATTTAATTGATCTTTATGCAAATAGAACCACTGATAATTACCAGTCGCAATAATTCGTCAACCAATAATTGTAGGACTATCAGCGATAAGATGTGATTTGTATCATGTAGGTATATTTTATAACGATTCAGTATATCTTGAACATATTTCTATGATTTTTGATGAAATTATTCAAATTACATTCATGTATCGGGCTTGGTGGTATGTATGTTAACTATGTGTTATTAAATATCGTCTCATATAGTAAATTATATATATTTATTCATCATATGAAGAAATATCTTCGAAAAATCCCTTAAGAAGCATTAAAGGTTATCAGGTTAGGAATTCACTGTTAAATGTCACCTACGCCTACAAAGTTTATAGATTGTGAATTGAGCCTTTCAATTTTGACGTCAATACGACGTTGCTATTGCATCTGCTCGCCGATTCTAGTATAGTAATGTGTCAGGGAGTACTTATTGCACTTACGAGGATCGTTCGGAAACTACGTGGCCTAACAAAGAAAACGCAATTTTTTTTCGACAAAAAACATTTTATTTTTCAATATAGTCACCTGCTCGCTCAACACACTTATTCCAACGATATCCCAAATTAGCAATACCTTCCTTGTAGGTCGATGAATCCAAGTCCTCGAAATAACGATTTACAGCAGCGATTACCTCGGAATTAGGCAAAAATCTCTTACCGCCGAGCCATTTTTTCAGGTTTGAGAACAGATGATAATCGCTGGGAGCCAAATCTGGGGAATAGGTCGAATGAGGCACTAATTCAAATCCCAATTCATGAATTTTGGCCATTGCAATCGCAGACTTATGGGCAGGTGCATTATCCTGATGGAAAAGCACTTTCTTGTTTACCAAATGAGGCCGTTTTTCTTTGTTTCAAGTTGTTGCAACAAAGTGGCATAATATTCACCATTTATTGTTTTCCTCTTTTCTAAGCAATCGACCAAGATAATTCCATGAGAATCCCAAAAAACAGTTGCCATAACTGTTCCTGCTGACAAGACCGTTTTTGCCTTCTTTGGTAGCGGAGAACCTTTGTGTAACCATTGTTTGGACTGTTCTTTGGTTTCGGGAGTATAATGGTGCACCCAGGTTTCATCGACGGTTATGAAACGGCGTAAAAAGTCCTTCGGATTGCGGCGAAAATGTGCCAAAAGGTCACGAGAAACACTCAAACGATTCAGTTTTTGCTCCGGTGTGAGCAACCGCGGCACCCAACGCGTCGAGTATTTTTTCATTACCAATTCTTCAATTAAAATTCTGTGCACACTGTCATTTGAGATACACACTATGTCTGCTATCTCGCGCACTTTTACTCGACGGTCATACGGTCAATACGATACGGTGGACTTTTTCAATCATATCCGAGACAGTTGCAGTTTTAGGACGTCCACTATGGGGTTCATCATTTGTGCTCGTGCGACCACGCTTAAATTCGGCAGCCCAGTTTTTAATTTTGGTTGGTGTTAAGCCTTTCAAATGAAAGTACTTTATCAATGATAAATTATCACTGCTCTCAACCCAGTTTTTTCCACTGTTTACAAAATCATATGAGACGTTCACTTTGGCGTACTGTCAAAAACACTAATTGACAGATCGCTGGTATCGCGATGGTAATGAAAATTCCTCCGAGTTCACGCCATATCTGTGTTAGGCCACGTAGTTTCCAAACAATCCTCGTAATATAAGATTATGCTATTTTCTCAAAAAATTCTATATGGGATGTTATTGATAACATCCCAAATACACTGCTCAAAAATTGAAGTGGATATTTAAAACAAAATTATTTCTTTATTGTTTTTTTTTTGTTTTTTAGGTTTTACTAAATTTATTTATGTATCTTAAACTCTGTTTTCTAATTAGAAAACATAAAAAAGCTGCAATTTTATTAAAATTAAGAATTTATTATAAATAAACAAACTACTCACTTCAATTTTTGAGCAAGATAGAATATGGGACGATTTAGTATTAAATAAAACTAATTTAGTGTTAAATAAAAGGGTTTTCTGTAAGGTCCAAACTAGTGAACACAAAGATATTAAACTACCTCTATCATATTCCAAATTTCATTTTGAAAGATTAATGTACACGTTATTTTTACCGAACCCCCGCAATATTTCGCAATTTCAGATTAGACATATGATTGCTTATATGGAGTGCGGCTATTTTTAGCGAGGAAACAGAAAATGATAATAATTAAAGTAATATACAGGTTGATCTATTTAAAAGAGGTAAGAACACATTCGCCTACTTTCAAGACACTGTAACGTTGAAAATATTTTTGCGTTATGCATCACTCTGCATCTTTCTCTAAAATGAAAGATAAAGCAGTAATCGAAGTGCCACTTTCTTGGGGCGCCCTGTACTAGGTGCTCTTATTGACAGATTGTGCAGTACAAAATGTGCTGGGCATCAATTTACTCATGTTATCTAGTTAATGGTTTAGTTATGATTCTTTTCAATAAATTCATAAATATTAAGGAAGAAAAAATAAAGTAGAAAACCATGATGTCACGTTCTAATATTTAAGATTTCTTTTTCATCTTAATTCTAGTCTTATTAATCCACTGATATATTAAATTAATCCACGTAATCTTATAATATACACATAAAATGCAAATATCTCAAATTAAATGACCTAAACACCACTAATAGTGGCAGGAATTACACTTTATTATAACCGCTGCCTTTTTCTCTCTTTCAAGGTAACAAACGATCTGTCCTATTTATGTTTATACACGGCTTGGTCACGGCATTATAGTCGGAATGGCGCAAAGTCGCTTTTTTCGGGTTTCACGAGAGAGAGAGGGCGAGCTCTCATTTAATTAGGCAAGATAAGTGAGTTGTAATATCAAGGAAAGCGTGCTGAAACGTAAACGACAGTATTTAACACCTAACGTAAATTGTAAACCGGCTTTTAGGAAGGAGCGCATCACCGAAGGGCGGGCAAGAATGAGTCTCGAGCCGCGTAGCATATTCTCTCTACCTCTCGAATGGTACACCTGTTCAAACCAGTGGCAATTCGAAGCGCTATGGCACCCATAAAGTAGTAGTTAAACCGAACATTAGGCATACATTTTCTCCCATCTCATTCGGATGCAAGAATTTGATTACCGAAACACGTACATAACATAAATACTTTGAAAAGAATTCATTTCGAATAGAATATTCGTTTTATAACTTTTATGCTGCTTTTAATATTGAAAGTGAAACCTTCCGTTCTTTCTATTTCTTTCTTTCTAACTACTAACAAGTGTTTTCCAGATCAGTTAAATTATTGCTCATAAAATGTAGTTTGAAATTGGTATCCAGTGTATGCATGTTTACAAATCAAATTAGTTTGTGTATTTCTAAGTTTAATTTGATTTGAGAATTGAAGTAAGTCACATGGTAGCCTGAACCCAGAATTTTGAATCAAATTTTTACTACGAAAATCTTTAAAAGTAGCATTTGCTGTGGTTGAAGTTTCTTCGTGCCCATATGTTTGCCTTCGGTTAATTGTGGTCACAAACATGTAAATGTCTTTGATTTTCCTTTTTGATCATAAACTTTCACATATTGTAATTGGTCTTAGAACTTCTGATGTCAAAAAGGTTGTTCTTAAGGAAGAATAAGCATCAACAAAAATATGTAACTTTTCCTTTTACTTGGTTTGATGTAAATCAAGTCAAAGCACATGCTAAATCAAATTTCATAAGAATCAGTTTAAGAGAGATTATAGATCGCAAGTCCAATTCCTGCAAAAGTAATTCCTTTGAGAACAAGAATTTTTGTCGATTTTCACCAAAGAAGAATCTAACCGCTAAAACAAAGAGAAATACATAACGTGTCCACCTAGTACGTGGACAATTTATAGAAAGCACCTTTAAATAAAAAAAAAATCATAACAAAAAATTTTGTGCAAGTACACAAGGTGTAAACTTTCCACTACACATGATACACGTTTGGTTTTTCATATGAAATATCCCACATATTACAGCACTTTTAGATGCCTCTTTTTAATTTATGTCAGCCTCCTTCAATATTCCATACACTTACCTAGTTTAGGTTTTGAAATAATTGTGGTAACTTGTCTTACGTACTACACGCAGAGAAATGATTTCTTGCATTAAGAAAATAGATCTTCTTGCAAAAATCAGTCTCTGTAACTCCTCCATTTGAACATTGCATCCAAGTGCTTTCTGGTGTTAGTATTGTTTAGTTGCCATGACAACAATAAACAAAACACGTTGACATTGCTGTTTTTAACCATTGATTGAAAGTGTTAAGCCTAAGTAGTAGAGTAACCAAAACTTGCGGACTCGCATAGGTGTCGGTATTACGGGTTAATATAAGAATACGAAAAATTCATAAATAAACTTACTTGCTAATTATTCAACAAATTAGAGGCATCAGGATGTGAACTACTGTAAACTTGCATCATTGCATATGTTTCCACAGTTACTTCTTTAAATCTTGTGCGTCGACAAGAAAAAATATTCTTATACATAGAAAACGATCTCTCCACATCTAAGGAAGTTACATTTGCATGTAGAAACTGTTTTTCAAAATCACTTAAAAGTTCACTATTCTTATACTTATTATAAACGGCCTCTAAAGTATTAAAATCGGGATTTTTCCTTAAAACATCTACCAACTTTTGACTAGCGCATAATCCTGGCGTATCATTTAATGTGTGTAATTTATTTTTTACACTCTCCACTATGTCTAATGATTCCTGCAATGACAATTCAGTACATTGTAGTTTTCTGATGGCATCTAGTAATACTGTATAATTGGTACATATTGTTGTTAAATCTTCTAAAAGTTGAGGAATTTGAAATTCTCTTTGACTTTCTCTAATTGCTTTGGATTCATTCTGATTAAATCGCATTATAACTGATTGAACTTGTTGAAAATGGACCAAATAGTAAGAAGCTGCTGTTAGCCAAGTACCCCATCGCGTTAAAATTGGTTCAGGAGGTTCTGGAATACCTGAACAAAATTTACGAAATTCTTTTAAACGTTTAGGAGATTTACGAAACACTGTTTTAGTACTTCCAATCATCCGATCAACGTTTCCGTAATGTTGTCGAACAACTTCACCAACTAAATGCAAAGCATGCAGCACGCAGGTTATATGTATTAAGTTAGGAAATATATGTTTTAAGGATCGCCCAACACTTAACATCGTTGCTGCACTATCTGTCACAATCATCACAACTTGATCTTGGGCAATTTTAAATTTTTTCAAAGCGTTCATTATCACTTTTTGAATATTTTCCGCGGTACATTGTTGAATACGTTTGCAAGCTAACAAATATCGAGATGCTGTGTTCTCGCTAGATAAAACGCGAGCTATTACATTCACAATACTGTTTTTCTTTATATCGGTCGTCTCATCCACGGTAATCCATATTTTTTTGGAACACAAATCACGTTTACACACATTTTCTAGCATCTCTTTCATTCGCGGCAAATGATTCTGTAATTGTGTTTGTGAGGGTAATGGGTACTTTGGAACGTATTGTCGCCAAAACGTTTTAAAAGCTGCTTTTCTCACCAACGACAACGGAAGATTACAAGAGGTAAACATAATTAATAAATGTATGAGGAATAGTGTATAAGGTATTTCAGTTGTTGCATTTCTCATATGCTTAATACCATTGACATGCCTCTGGCAATCAGTTCTGTCCAATGCAGCCAAACGAACATTGCATATTAAGCAAAAAACTGCGTTACCGTCATATTTTAAATGGGGAAAAAGTGACACATACTTATGTACATTAGTAACAAATCTATTACGAGGCATTGTTTTCTTAGGTATGTAAATATTAGTTCTATATGAAACGATACACTGATTATGTACTTGGTATAATACTACAACACACAAAAAACACCAGCTATATTTTCAAAAGCGACACGTAAGTACATAACCTTGACCGTTCGGCTAATTTCTGCAACAGCTCAACCGGCACTAAAACGAAATCTCTCTCAGCGCGGTTTAACATGATTTATATTCAAGGTCGACACTACATGCCTGCTTCTCTACCGGTTTAGTTTATTTATGAATATTTCGTATTCTTATATTAACCCGTAATACCGACGCCTATGCGAGTCCGCAAGTTTAGGTTACTCTACTAAGTAGCTAAAAAGTGTTAGTACATACGATTTATATATGAATTCAGGGATAGCGCAAGTATTCTGGAGTGCTTAGGGTGCTAAGAAAAATACAGAACAGCATTTGTAATCAATTGTGCGAATGTGTTAAGGTGGAACGAAAAAATTTCGTGCGTTAACTGTAGATTGTTATTATTTATTGTAATAAAAATTACAATAAAGATTATTAAGTTTGTTCATAGTGTATTTCAATTGTGTTACAGGTTATTGTTGTATTTAGATTTTAAATTTATGCTGATATATTTATGTTTATATCAGTTATTATTACCCTGTATGAAGTTTTGTAAAAATATTCTGTTCCTCGTTCGTTTTCGTCAAAATGGTGCATTACTACTATAACTCTTTCCTTTTAATTCTAAATCAGTAAAATGAATGTTTCCAATAGCATCAGATCTTAATTCTAATTTCACAAATGTTTGCGGTTGTCGATCAGGGTAGCGCAACATATACATCCTGCTAGCTAAAGGGCACCACTTCATTCACTTTTTCCTAGTACATAAATTATACCTATTACCTAACTCTTCTTTACTGAGGTTCGAAATTTTGAATCAACAGCCTAAGATCGTCAAGGTCAGTATGTTTTATTTACTGTCGCCATGGTAATTAAACTGTATTAACACCAGAAACCATTTGTATGTAATTTCTAAATCCAAGGCTCGCGTTTGACTGCAAGTAGTTACTTGGGTTCAAAATTTTGATTCAATAGTTTAAAAACGTCAACGTCAGTATCTTATGTTTACTATTGTCACGGTAACCAAATAATATTAACACCAGAAATCACTTGGATGCAATATCCAAATGCAAGACTATCGGTTAGCTGTAAATATCTCTTGCACTTTCAATATTAAACAATACAACATTATACAAAAACGTTAGAAATATAAATTTTCTATGGGCTGGATAAAAAAGTATGTGATGCTATTTAAAAAGATAACATTTCTTCAAAGTTTGTTGTTCAATACTGAATAGCCAGTATCTTCCGAAGGTATTTGTAGATGGAGAAACCAAAAACGCAACAATATAAGGGGCGTTCCATTTGAAATTACAAAGTAGGTGCTTGATCCTGTATAGATGGAAATATTTTCGAAAGATACTCTCTGAGGTCTACTATCAGAAAATTTTAGCTTCGTACTGTCTACACATTAGGCGGAATTTTACAATTCCAGAAGGTTATTACTCTACTTAACTTTCTTTGTTTTACATTGATAATTGTTTAAAATATAAGGAGGTAAAGATCAAGATATGGAATGAATAGGCACCCTCACCTCCTTCATATGTATACTCTAACCATTACATATTTAGAAGCGAAATGAATCGATGCACTATATCAAATTACTATTATTAGATTTGTAAGTATCGAAAAAATATGGGGCATAATCGAATTTGTAGGAGTTATACATGATATGCATGGGGTGTAAATGAAGGGAGTGACAATTTCAGAACACGGTTTTTGACAGCCGATGGCCCCCTGCGAACGAGTTTTTCGTTCTAGTAGTAATGGTTAATTGCAAAAGTGCTTTGTCCAGATGTCCGTCACAAAAGTCCTGCCGTACGGTGCATTACAATCACGATTATTGCAAGTCGGTCGCTTTAAATGAAAGATAAATATTTTCATACATTAAAGTTATAAATGAACGTTACAAACAAGCTCTAACAGTAAGTAAATAAAATCGCATAGTTCGACTCGAGTATTTTAGCGACTTAGTCTCTAAACGGTCAGTTATTAATCTTGATCACCATTTGACGTTGTTTGCCTTGCATATTTTAACCATTACAATAGTAACGAGCTTGTTTTTCGCATATATTTGCCAGCTTTCGTTCTCAAGTCTAACAGTAAACGCATATATTAGTTTTGCAAAACTGCCTGTTTAGCACAGGTCACTCCACCACGGAGAAATGGGGTTAAGTTCTACTATTTCCATTCTATTATTCTCTTGTAGATATTTACTTTGTGTAATATCATAGTTACGTTATGTTTTAATGGATAGTTGCAGCTAAAATTAGCATACAAATGAGGTAGTTGTCTAAAAAATTTTGAAGTCAATGGTCAATGTATTGGTCTTTTTCCTTTTTTTTCTGTTTTTAAGTTGATTTTGGGACCACAACATAAGTGGGCGCAGGGCGTTTTTTGAATACCTACGCTGATGTTGTTGAATTAATTCCAGATTTCAAGATCATTAGCGTTCAAGATCGTTAGTGGCCTTTCCATTTATATTTCTGTTGTAGTTTAGTGCGCTGCTAATCAGGATGTTCTTGTGTCGGATAATTGTAATAAGGATCTTGGTGGATTTAAAGCCCCTATAGCTTGTCGTGCTTTATTAACGATGTGACCGATATGTTTGTCCCAAATTAACTTACTATCCAGGATGACCCCGAGGTACTTCACTTGCCTGCTCCATGGTATCGTTTCGCCCAAGACGAGAAGATCGCCGGATAACCACCTCTCGTCTTACGGTGACCGGATCTTATGAATAACACGGCCGAGCTCTTGGCCGCATTGATAGAGATCTGGAGTACTCTTCCAAGGCCTGCAGGAAGTCTTGCAGTCTAGCGTCCACTATATGCACACTCACCTACCTCGTGAAGATGCCGACGTAGCCGGCATATAAGGCGGAACCTACCGACTCCTCTGTCGGGATGTCACTCATGAATATTGGAAAGAGGATCGGCAATACTACGGAGCCCTGGTATGCCCCAGCTGTGAGTCCTCTTGTTGAAGAGCGTTGCCCATCTAGCCGCACTCGAAACTTCCGGTCCGAGAAGGACGACGAAATCATCCTTATTATGCCAGTGGACATTCCTGTAATCTGCATCTTAAAGAGAAGACCCTAGTGCCAGACTTTGTCGAAGGCTTTCGCAGTGTCCATAAATACAGCTCCTGTGTATTAATGGCAGCAGAATATTTGTTTCATGTATTCCACCACCCTAAGGATCTGCGGGCAGAAAGCCTAACTACTCATCCGGAATGATCGAGAGATCTTTAATTTCAACTTGCAACCTGCTGAGGATTAACAGTCCGGCAAGCTTGCCCAGCACGGGAAGTAGGCTAATGGGCCGATAATTCTAAGGCCACATCCTCGCTGTCCAGATGTGAAGTGAAATCTTGCTTTGTTTCATTACTTTAAGATCACATTGGTGGTATTAAAGTAATAAAACAAAGCAAGATTGCTATAATAAATTAAGTAATAATTTTGTTGCTGATTGACAATTACCTGCCTAAAACTTTAATAATATTCCTCCTAATCTATTGTTCTTCACATAATATGTAAAAAATCAATTTGCTCCTCTAAAGAGTTTAGAGGAGTAAAATTATGGTCATTCCTATAATCCCTTTTCTTTTTTCAAAACTTAATGCAGTATTGCTGTTGTTAGGAAGACTTCTCCTGATGTTCGAAAGGGGAAACAACTTAACCAAGCGATATTAGAACAGGAACAAGCTTGTTGTGGATATTAACAATGACACCGAGAGTGCTATCAAAGATGCTGTGCATGTACAGAAACAACAAATTTATTTATATATTAATTATGTTGATGTTAAATGAATATGGATTTGGCATAATTGCAAAGTAGTATGTTACTCTGAAATCTTTGGGCGCTTTATCACGTGCAGGGGATTTTTTTATGCATGGTCGAACATCACTTTCCGAAATTCTGCAAAACATTGTATTCCATTATGTGGAAAAGGATGACCCAAAAAGAGCGCTGATGGAATTACCACACATTATGCTAAAACGTGTGAGTTTTTCATCGGAATATGTTCGTGCCAAGAAATCTGGCACACACCAATATGTCTCGGCAAGATGATGATGTAAAAAGCATGCGCGCAACAAAAGTTAACGGGTAAAAGAGATAAACTGAAATAGTTCACTAAAACCCTTACCACAACACTTAATTCGTACTGGACGCACGTTTCGATAGCCAAGCTATCATCATCAGCAGCAAAACTGAACTAACAAGCTAAGTGAAAAACTAACCTTTTTCACTTTGTCTGTCCGACTAAGTTTTGTTTATTGTTTGGCTTTCCCTCAGAATATTTTGTTTCGTTTAATTTGTATTTAGAGTTTTATGTTAGATTGTCTGCTATTTTGGATTTTATATGTGTTGCCTTGTATATTATGTTGATAATAAGGTTATAGGTATACTTATCTAATATATTTATGCACTTATTATGTCTGTTACAATCGACACCGGTCCCGTTACAATTGACACCAAAGAGGTGTCGGTAGTAACATGTATCACGACATTGTTTATATGCATGGCACTTCAAAATGGTCGCCTCAAGTAAATTACAAGAATTAAATAAGTAGTGGCACATATCATCAGTTCTTGCGGAGACATAGAAAACTGAAAACTATATACGGATTAGTAGGAAAAAATAAATGTTTAAATTTTGTTCCCTTATAATTCTAAAAAAACCACCTATATCTGCCAAAGCTGAAATACAGGAGTGGCTTACAAAGAATAATCTAACGTACGGTGCAGTTTTCTTAAATATCTAGTTACTTTGATTTAGTGGAAAGGTAAGTGCATCAAAGTTTTATTAGATTGTTCTTATTGTTGGTTATAATTTTATAGGAATAAATGTGTGCTGGTGTATGAAATAGATCATCTTGCAGAGAAATATGAGGAGAAAGTAGTACAATTGAAAACGCAAAATCAGTTTAGGTAGATGCGGAAAAAGAAATACATAAACCCCGAATTTGATTCTAAGAACTTCCCGTTGTTTTTGAATACTTCATTTGAAGTATTTGAATAACTTCAGTTCTTTATGGGAATTTTGGGAGGTTTCAGAAGCGGTCCCCCGTACCATCATAAACTATGGTCAGTTTTCGGATGATGAATTAACTAGTACCGATTGGTTTTTTCAAATGATGCTCAGTATACATTCAAAGAGCAAATAAATTTCAAATTTAGTAACACGATAGTGAGACAAAAATATTCTAAATAGCTACACGCGCAATATGTGTCAGTATTTCCTATTCAGAAAAGTTTTCTCTGAAAATAGCATCGAACTAGGCTACATACTAAGTTCATGTGATGTGTTAATAAAATAGTATTTCTGGAAAAAATGTTTTGTAAAAACTAAATAAATTAAGCTATTTGTTTATCTTAGCAAACTCGTAAAGTAGAAAAATGATGTTACTGTTGTAGCTTTTTTTTCCGTTAAACAAAACAAATTCTTGAATTTCAGTTACTCCATTTCGCTGATTTGTGTATGTTAAGTCTTTTATGTACGTCACTTACCATTCTGCGTATATTACTTCCCTTGCAAAATTTCTCATTGCTGAAATATGTTAGTAAACATCCGTTTTTTGTCTTTTTTTGAATAGCTCTTGCAGCAGCGTAAACGTTTGTTCTCTGATATTTACTTAATGTCTGCTTATAATTCGGGTATAGATTAAATGTTACATTTCTTTTTTCGTTTTGTTTTATAAATCCATAAATTATTTATTTTGAAGTTTTGGTTTTATGCCTTACAACTAGCTATATATTCCATTTTATACGAATTTATAGCTAACTTAATAATTGCGTTTGGTGAAATAAGAATACGTCACCAATTTGATACCGATTTCGACTTATAGGAACAGTTTGAACCAGAGATAACCTATGCTATACTAAAAGTGTTAAAGTCAACGCTAAAATTTACGTTATTTAAAAGTTGAAGATATCCATTTGGTTATAAATTTAAATCTTGTGGTATAAATACATATCGGAACATTCGTTGCTCTATTAGCAGTAACAGGGTGACGGATTTGGTATGAAAATGTAAAATCATCTAATTCACTACATATTTAAATGAAAAACTTGGGTAGTTTCATATAAAAATTTTATTGCAACCAATGTAAATAAATGCGTCTTTTACTGTAGTTACACTTCGAGCTTCAAGGTTTGTGCGCTTGACGACTTCTTCTAAGATCGTTCTTGTAATAAAACATTTGAAAGCATTTTCAGGTGTGTCACAGGACACTGCTTTAGTTTTTACACCTGGTGTTAAACGCAGTACGTTACGTTTTGCAGTTTTCGTAGAGCTCGGCGGAACTTTATTCAGCTGAATGCCGGATGGAGAAGCGATACAATTGGGATTATCACTAGCGGCCTCCGCTGTAGCTACATCTTCTTCAGACTCAGAATTTGAAGCGTCTGAATTGGCTTCTAATGAATCTTGACCAGGTTCTTCAATTTCAGGCGTTTCACTCTCTTCCGATAAAACTTCTTCACATTCCTCTACCCGGTCGATTTTCTTGAACTTGAAGCCGCCATAACGAACATTCACAAACAAACACCTCAAGCAAATTTTAGCAACTGAAGTCGCATATTTATATGATACGCATTTCTGCGTGTTGAAACCTGCATACGCCGTTGAAACTTGCAAACTCCGTTGAGCGCAGAAGCAGGCCTGTTCCTACATGTTACAACATGTTACAGCCGATTGTTAACACTTTGTATTCCAAATAATATTGCAATATGCAGTACATTGACGCCAGAAGCAACAAATTATTTAAACAAAGACAGTTTTGGATGTAAATATAAACCATTATCAATCAAAAATAAACCGGGCCTACGAGGCCCGAGAAATGTAAATACGTGGTAGAATTTAAATATCTAAAATAGATTTTTTTATAAATTATATAGATCAAACGCAAATTAGAAATAGCAACAGGAAGATCCAGATGAGGCATAAACAAGACCCGGAAGAAAAAAAATTGAAAGATGAAGAAGTTATGAAGCTTAGAATACCACGCTGGACTTCGGAGACCCGTGTTATGCATCCTAGGGTTAAGATTAAAATGGGACACCCAATCAGTATATGTATGTAAGTACCCAAGCTTTTCATTTAAATATTTATATATTTATACCAAATTCCTCGTGCTGTTACTACTACTAATGGATCAACGAATGTTCCAACGTTGTCGCCTTTTGTTTTAGTCTCTAATTTGCAGTTAAATTAATGCTATTGAATGTTAAATGAACTTCATCAACCCATTCTGTGTTGGAAGTTACTAGTTGTAGATGCATTACGTCACATGTAATGCGTGCAAATATAAAAAATTATTGAAGATCAACTCAAATAAATGCAGTCGCACATTTGCGTATGCCAGTGCACTTTTAGTGTCGTGATTTATGCATCTGTTACAAATTGGGTTTTAATTTGTGATTCAATTGCAAGATCAATTACTGTTTTCATTTTTTTTTAAGTTATTGTTCACATTGTTATTGTTATCGAAATCTCTAGGTGCCAGGATGCTTTTCTGTCCTAGTTGATACGTAACTTTGGAGATTACCCTGCCACTTTATTGCGATTATTCTTCATAGTACTATTTTTTATTTTTTATTATTTTTTTTATTTTTTATATTTATTTCGAAGTATACGAAGGTATACAAGAAAAGTCAACAAAACCACATAATTTTAATTATTCCAATATTCGTTTAACGAATACAGTTCTAAATTAACTAAATATTCAAACAATCTGCTTTTCAATATTCTTAAATTGTTGCTAGTTTTGATGAACAGTAGTAGTTTGTTATATAAACGAAGACTAGAATAATACACATTCCTTTCTGTTAATGTTAACCTATGTATTGGGTACTGATAAAAGTCATCTTTTAAACGAGTATTATGTACGTGATTGTATTTAGAATCATTTTTATTCATTTTATTTTGAAACAAAAAAATTATGCAATTGTAAATATATACTCCATAAAAGGTTAGTAAATTATGCTGCTTAAAAACGGTTTTTAGACTGTCTCTACTTGATAAACCGAAAATAACTCTAAGGACTTTCTTCTGAGCTAGAAAAACTCTATATACTTCTGGAGATTGACCCCAGAAAATAATACCATAACTCATGCGTCAGTAAAATACACCATAATAAACCGCGAACAGATCCGGAGTATTAAGTATCTTTTTTAAAGTTTTAAATCCAAAGGTTATCGAATTAAGTTGTTTACTGATGTTATCCGTGTGCACTGGCCACTTCAAAAATTTGTCAATATATAGACTTAAGAATTTGGTTGAACTGGTTATAGCAATTTTCCTACCGCCCAGTTCAATACAAGAAGGCCTTGGTATTCCTGCAGAAGTTCGAAAAACCATGCAAGATGTTTTGGTTAGATTCAAAGCTAAGTTGTTGTTAAGGAACCAGTTATCAAGTGCACAAAAATAACTATTACATTCTCTGTTCAATTCAGAATAGTCACTTCTTCGAACCAGTAAGTTGGTATCATCTGCATAGTTTACAATCATATGTTCAGATCGTTGCACAACATTACTTATATCATTTGCATACAGATTAAATAATCTAGGGCCAAGAACACTTCCCTGTGGTAATCCTTTTTTAAGAGGAATAATTTGTGATCGTGAAGATTTGCCATTCTTTGTAAGTTCAATCAATTGCATTCTGTTGTTAAGGTATGAATGCATGAGATCACTCGCAACCCCACGAATGCCGTACATATCAAGTTTGGTAAGCAATATAGAGTGATCCACATTGTCAAATGCTCTGCTTAAGTCCAAAAATATACCACATGCTAATTCGCGGTCTTCGAGCATTGACAGAACCTCATCGGTATATTGAAAAATAGCAGTTTCAACTGATTTTCCTTTTGTGAAGCCGTGCTGGAACTAACATCCATTTCGAAGTATGCAGCTTTCATAATGGTAAATTATCTACCTACATATACTAGGCGCCCGAAAAATCAACAGCTTATAACTTTGTTGAGCCACTCAACACATACAAAAATACCTGCTGTTTTAAAGATAGTCATATTTTTACGTATTTCTTTTATTTCTATTCTGACTTGCTCTTGTCGAGATTATAAAGTTTACCCTTATTCAAATATCAAACCCTCTTATTACCAGGTTCGTATCTTATTTTTAAAATCGTCGCTTCTTCCGACTTATCTTTTTAATTGCTCATTCTACGCCGTTGCGGACCCTAACCTCTTCTAAGTTTTCAAATTGCGAAAACGGGCAGCGGGCATAAGGCGACGGTAACGCAACGAGGAATAGGTAGCAGAAGCAACATTTTCAAACGGCTCCGATACAATGTCAACACCGTTCCGGGCGGAGAACGACGACGAACGAGAAGCGGTCGGGGAGGAAGAGGAGGCGTGTAAATCGGGTCGACATCCGTAAGTTAAAAACGGCTAAAAGAAGGCAACGCCGAAGGAAGTGGTATTATACGGTAATAGTTAACGGCAGAGGCACGAGGTTGGGTTGTTGAGATCGGCTGCTAATGCCGTTGCGCTACTGTTGCGCTTTGAGCGACACCTTTTGATCGTTCACGCGATGTGATCCGATGGTGTAACCGGGAAATGATGGCCCTCCCGCGAGAAAGATGGGAGGAGGCAGGCAAGAGCTCGCAGCAGAAGAGACGGAGGACACCATCCGTAGTAAAAAGTCTGATACTAACATAATTAAAGTACAAGCAGTGTAATTTTACTTAATTAAATTCCCTTCTTTGCCGTGATGCCTTCTACGCGGAGAAGAGAAGGAAGAGTGAGAGAGGAAATCCCTCTCATCCTCCTTTGAACGGAGGGCGAAGAGGTGGCGCACGGCGATCTGTCGACACCGTGCTAGGGTCGTCGACGACGATATGAACTTTTTCCAGCCAATGAACATTAAAACTCGGCATTTAATTTCATCAGAGATCTAAGAGAAGATTTTTGACCATAAAAAGAGGAGACAGCTACTTTCGTTCAGTTCTGTTCCGTCGTCGGAAAATTGGAGAGGGTGACGTCGGTTGTGTATTGCCTCCGATAGTTGGACACTTAGGTTATCGCCGTAATGGAAATGGTACGAATAACGCAGCTAAACGGAAAAAGATTATACGATGAGACAGACGGAAACTGGCATTTGGTGTTTAACGATTGTTGATCTATTATCTGGATGGTTTCTGATACAATGACGGGTTAATTTTTCACCAAAAAAATATTATAACCAAAGGAACTTGAGTTTTATGTAAAACTTAAATACATACATAATTCGTTAAAATAGCTAGCGGCGTTTCTGATTTCATCTTTATATCAGGTGGTGTTCCTCAGGATTCTATACTGGGTCTCTTATTTTTTATTATTTACACTATTGCATTGCTAAAGTCAATCCAATACAGTAAAACCAATAGCATTTTTGGAACTGCTTCTGCCACTGACTGATTGTGAAAACACCGTGCAGATTTTCTCTGATCGAAGTAGTTACCGGAGGCGATTTTAGTTTTACCAATTTTTCTATTCATGTAAATCATGATTGCAATTTCAAAATTAATACTGAAGTTTTAAAATAAATTAAAAACGGTTATTCAATCAAATTAATTTACATATATAGTCACTATTTAATTTCCAAAATGAAAACGAACCCATAACAATTGAATTAAATTATTTGTTAATTGTAATACGCAATGCTACTGATATCATTAATAATGTCGATAAGGGGTAACTCTGAAACGTTTTATTTTTTTAATACTAATCATAACAAAACAGCAATAATAATAATACAAATTGTTCGATAATAAAAGAAATTTGCCGTAAACCAAATTTTGTTCCAGAACACTGTTTGTTAATGTGGTGACATCGTTAACATTTTTTAAATTACACAAAGTATTTTTTTCCAGATAAATTGGTAGGTAACGTTGTGTAGTTTTCACCTATATACGAATTTGAGAGTACTTATCAACAACATTTTTGGGAAAATCACAAAATTAAAAATTACATTGCAGTTTATAGAATTGACTTAAACGTTAAGAAACTAATTTTTGTTAATAAAAAAGTATCGATCGTAATTCGTTAGGAAATAAAAGCAAGTCTTTTTCAGGTATGGAGTCTGCTAATGGAAAATAACACCCAGTTGTTTATAATTCAATTTTTCCTTATTTTGTTTAATAACTCCATCAGGCGTGTATTGCAAAACTAGTGTATTGGTATATTTTTAAAGTTGTATTTCATACGATTTTGAGATATTAAATAAGTTTTATTCTTTGAATTGATTTTCAATAAGTTGTTAACTCTTGACGTTCTTCTATCTTTTTTTTTTTTTTAATATTACATTCAATTGCTAACGTCGAAACTATGCGATCTAAGTTTTAATCATTATTTAAAGATATTTTACAGTTTTCTGTATACGAGGCGCAACCATAAATATATCCAGCGATAGTCAAGCAGTTCTAAAAGCTATTAAGGCCTATATATATGAATCTGATCTGATGTACGAATATATGTATATACAATCTAAGACGGGAAAGTATTCCAGGACAAAAACCATTAGTGGCAGGATTTTTGACAGGTCATGTAGCCCTAAGATGCCATTTATTTAAACTAGGAAAAGCTTAAGATCAAACTTGTCGTCTATGCCAAAAGGATCTGGAGACGGTAGAACACATTCTATGTAAATGTGTTGCCATTAGTTGCACACGACACCAACATTTCAATAAGCCATTTTTCACACCTATTGAACTGAGAGAAGAAGATCCTAGAGAGTACTACGGTTCATTAAAAGCCTTGAATTAATCTAACTGCTGTATCTGCTCCTGTTTGCGATTTTTCAATTGCCGAACGCGTATTTGTATCAGGTTATGTTTTAAATTCGGTAAAACTGCCCCAGAAACACACAAAATGTTGAAGGAAGTATTAGGGGACGACGCTTCGAATGAAACACAAACTTATGACTGGTTTAAAAGCTTAAAAAATAGCCGAAGGTCAGTTGATTAAAATTGTACCAGAACACGTCGTTACTGTTCAGAATGCAGTTTAAATGTATGATAGACAGGCCATCCAAGCCATCTGTAACATTATGGGATTATTTTTGTGCACATGTCAACGAATTTTGTCGGAAGAATTAAACATTCGAAGACTAGCAGCAAAGTTCATGCCAAGACTGCTAAGTGATGAATAGAACAACGTCCCATGGATATCTGCAGAAAATTGAAAGAACAGCTTCGAATTGAACCAGATTTTCTTTATAAGATCGTTTCAAGTGAGAAAGTTGGGTTTATGGGTACGATTCCGAAACTAAACAACAATCGTCACATCGGCCAAAGAAAGCCCGTCAAATAAAAAACAACATTAACGGCTTGGTGGCAAGAGGTAAGTGGTAAGAGGGCCTGCGCTTGATTGGGCAGAGTTAGGCGCGGTGTGTTCGAGTCCCGCTAGGATCAAATTTTCTGAGCGGGTCCGGTACACTCCCGAGCCACCATTCGCAGTTGGTGAACAATTAACTGCGCTTCACCCTTTACGGCAAGGGGGTGATAGTAACAAAACCATGAAACACTTTACACACACAATTTACACACTCAAAGCTCCTAAGCTTATAACAAGCTTTAAAATGCTTATACACCCCGTTGGGCCATCACCACACTAAAAAAAAAGGTCTTTACTGATTTGTTTTGATATTGATGGGATTATCCACAAAGAATTCATACCTTCAGGTCAGACGATTAATGCAGAGTTCTATCGTGACAGGGTAAGGTATCTGTGGGAGGCTATGAGAACGAAACTTCCAAAGAAAGGGGGGTAGGAACGATTGGGATCTCCATGATGAGAACGCGAGGCCACATATCGCCTTCATCGTACAGCAGTTTTTGGCGGAAAACAACATAGCCGTTGTTCCTCTTCTAGCGTACTCGTCTAACTTGGCTTCTTGTCTTGCAACTTTATTTCTTTCCAAAGATAAAAATCAAGTTGAAAGGGCAAATACTTGACAGGATTGAAGATGATTCGCGGACGATGACACATACACAAAACAAGACTTCTAGAATGCATTCCTTTCATGATAGAGCCGCTGGGATCGGTGTTTACGCTCCCAAGGGATCTCCCAAAGGTGACGGAGGTAACTACTTTGAATGTGTGTGGATAGAAGATAAGATCCCCGAGTAATTTAGAGAGTTTTCAAATAAGAAATATTCGGAGTCTTGCACAACACAAGTATACAGAATGTTCACTTTTTGCCACATAAAGTTTATTTTTTTAAATAAAACATCCTGTATATTATTGTACTTTTTGATGCCTCTCTTCAATTCATGTCAATTTTCTTCAACATTCCCCATACGGTTGCCCCAGAAATGATGAGTAGATTCCCAAAAGCAGTGGTATTTGTAGTTGGCACTTTGAAGAATATGATTTTGAAGGACGGAGGTAGAAATATTGTTGTTGCTGTGTAATAGTCGGATAAACATTATATTCAGCTCTATTTTGTAAAATTGTTCATAATAAAAAGTTTTGATGAAACTATGAATTTAAATGTGTATTATATTAACTCACATAATTTTTAATACAATATTGATGGATTATTTCTAAAAAGCTTCAGGCATCAGTAAAACTCCTCAGTTAATAACCAGTGACTGTTGTTGACATATGTTGTCAGGTAATTATCCAGATGGTATATTCTTTACCTATTGGTCTAATCTAAAATTATCCGGAAATTGCTCAATCCCAGATCAATCCCGGACGATTTAGGTTGGTAGTTGGTAGTTTTCTACCATCTTAAATCGTCCGCGAAATTAAAAAAAAATTGCAAGGACTTTAACAAAATATTTTCTTATTATATTTGTTGACTTTGATAACCATGATACTAAAATATTTATATAAAATTGACACTTGCTGATAATATACATGAAAGTACAATGCTTGCTTGTATCACTATTCAAAGTTTATAAAATAAATAAAAAAGAGCACTAAAGTGGTAGTTCTACAGACGAATGGTTACAGAAGGTGTTTGAATGAATTTTTTTTATTATAATTGACTGGGAAGGTTGTATTCAACGTCGTTAGATATCAGGCTCTACTAGACCGTATTAAGTTTATTAACCCTGGTTGCTACACACTAATTAAGTTATATAAATTTCACAAATCTATAAGTTAAAAATAGTTCTTCGTGTTTTTTGTTCACATTTTGTTTTGGCTTAGAATTTGATTATTATTTGATTTACTAGAATCATTCGTTCGTCTAAATTTGGACATTCGAAACCTCTCAATTCGTTGTAAGAATTAATATATGCATAAAAAAGTATACTCGAAACCATAATTACCGTGATCGAAGAGGAAGCCACTTTTTGAGATTTCGTGAGCGGCCGAAGACAGTCCTGGTACAGTCAAGGCGTAGGCACCGCTAGCGAATCCACCCCCAAACAGAGGACCTACTGCAACAAAGGAATATGTTTATACAATATCACGAAACCACACCACAATCCCCGCTTTCCAGCCAATGCACATAAGCATACATAACGCTCGTACATCCGTTGCTTGGGCCAACTAACGCGAGCGTTATAGTTGATATTAAAAGCAAGTCGAGCGTTAATATATTTCCGCCTTTTAAATTTTCTTTTTGTGTAGGTTCGCAGTCTACATACCGCATCCATAAATAAGTTTTATCAAATAGTAGCCGAATATAATAACGGCCATGTTGTTTAATCAATCAGAGTGTTATATAACAATATAACATATACATTATTATAGATTAAATATCATATAAATATTTTACCTCTGGAAGCTATAATTATAATGCAAAAACGGTTGAATATTATCTGAAATTTGAGGTTAACAAATTTTTAACTTAAAAATTATGTAAAAACAGTCCCTAGTATAAATTTACCCTTACAAAATTAAAAATCCACGATTTTCTGGTTTATTTTGCAAATTAGTGGTTTTAATTACTAGTTCCTATATATTTTTTCACTTCTTTAATGTTCCTCACCTACCAAATATTAGAATTCTTCATTATTAAGACATTTCTCTTATAGAATTGAGTTTTACCACCATAAAGGGGCTCGGTTGTTGTGCAGAATTGCTAACGAACGGATTTATGTTGATGTATGGTTTTCTTGTTTATATTACAATGTTAGCGGCGTAATAAATAAAAAACTGTTTGAAGTAATTGTAGAACTTTCAGCTTTGTGATTTAAAAAAGAAATAGATTTCACAAGATGTCAATAGTATTATAAATTGAAGTCAGACGCAATGCGGTGGACTAGTGGTAAGGTAACTATACAAATGGTCGTATTACGATGTATGCAACTATCTCTTAGAAGATGACGATACAGAAGAGTCAGGGCAATCAGAGGATGAAAAATGACAGAAATCAAGAAAAATGTTTTTTTTTTGCAAAAAAATGAAAAATCGACTGAATCGATTCTATTTTTTTCAAATAGTTTCTAGTCGATGTGCATTCGTCGATATTACGTCTAATCGATTGATTTCCATCGACTTAAATTCAATAAATGGTTAAAAAATTACGTTTTTTGGGATCTTTGGGCCTAAAATTTTTTTTTTTATTTCAAACCTAATTTACTTTCATTTAAATATTAATCATGGTCAAGACGAGAAAAATTCTCGTGGTGGAGATGATTGGTGAGTCGGAGACCACCAATATTGCTCGTCAAGTCGAACGAACATGGGGGAACGGATAGGTCTCGTCTTCTGTTAATTTTCTTCGCATCCTAGATGTTCAAATTTAATGGAATATTTTCTTACAACAAGTGTACATTGTCACTTGTTGTATTCAGTTATATTTTTAGCATAATTTCGAAAATTAAACATCGTTCGTAATGAAATCGTCCTGTACGTCAGTAAATTATTGTATTGTTGTTGGTGGTAACATATTCTTTTAGACGTGCCCATTTACCTAAGCTATATTATTTTTTAAACAACTTTTACTGAAACTAATATTTTTATGATTTTATTACACCAAGATTGAGTGTGCTACAACTAAAATGAATAAATTCAAGTTTTATTATGTCCCCATCCGGAATTTGTGTCTATTTTCGTCATTTATTATTTATATGCACTCGTTGATTGACAGAATTGAAATAGAACGCTTCTTAATAGGGCATGGTCATCAATACACTTAGACAAAGCATTATCTGATTTCCCTCTGTAGATTTTGAAGATCGCATATATAAAAAGCAATATTGCGATGGTCTGAAGTAACGTCAAGAATTATATGCCATATTTGAACAGATATTAAAAATGTATGCATAAAATAATTTTTGTATTACTAATAGTCTGGGCAAACAGCGGTAACAGTCAGTGTAGTAGATATGTGGTGCGGAGTCGGCGATTATTTATTTCACGCGTTCACAGCGTCAGTACTAAATCGATGCTGTATGCGAGTAGTTCTGTGTATATGTAGGCTGTCGTAACTTATTTCGTAATTGTACGCTTATGTTTGCTTTAAAAATGTCGCAGTTAAGTACGTCGCGAAAACGACCAATGGCAGACACAGTTAAAAACTTTATAGTGGACATGCCGGACTTTCCATTTACTCCATTTAATGTGTTGGTCCAGAAGCCATTATCAACGTCACATCGAAAGCAAACAGCATTTTTCTGCAAAAGGTGGCATACGAGACCAAGAAAAATTTACATTTGATTTATGTGTTACTCTTATTTTATGTAATCTATCGTTTCGTTTACTAGACAAAGAAGCATTTGTCTCATTCTGAAATAAATATGCGGACTGTAAATTACCTAGTCGGACATCGATAGGATATGTAGTGCCATTTGCTCGTGAGCATATAGAAAAAAGAATGAAAACGAAATTGAAAGATAAAAAACTGTGGTTGTGTGTGGACGAAACAACAGATCGTCAAAAACATTCTGTGGTTAATGTAATGGTACGTACAATGGAACCACATCGACCGTCATCCTCCTTCCTACCTGCTTCCAAAAGAGTTATGAATTGTACTGCCGATGAGGTGGTGTTGAACTCATTGAACAAATTTGAAGTTTCAACTAAGCAACTTTTAATGTTTATGAGTGATAGTGCCACAAATATGCGTTCTTTGGGCCGATCTCTTAAAGAACACAGTGGTAACTTCTTACATGTAACGTGTAAAATCCATACCCTAAATCTTGCGGCACGAACGATTCCTACATGTTTTCCACTAGTTAAATGCATTGATTGCTAGTACGAAGGCAGTGTTTCTAAAGTCCCCAAAACGTACCCGACTATTTCACAAACTGTGTCCTGATTTACCTGAACCACCACAGCCGATTGTTACACGTTGGGGAGCATGGTTGCAGGCTGCGTTTTACTACAACAAATATTTTGATCAAGTAAAGAAGGTAGTTTTAAGATTTAATCCGACAGAAGCTGCAGCAATCAAGAAAACCCAGAAAATATTTCAAGATAGTCAGGTTAAAAGAGATTTACAAACTATTCACAACAATTACTTCGGACTAGCAGAGGGAATAGAAGAATTACAAGATGTTTCGACGTCGCTAGTGGATTCTGTTCAAATTGTGGATGATAGAGAAAATGTTTGTCAAAAAAATTATTTAAAAAATTGAAATAACACGAACTATTTTTCGCAAAGATTTCAATTACCATTTTATAGAAGTTAGTTAATATAAAAAAAAATATATACCACAGAAAACTGAATGACACACCTAATGAAATATTATTTGAATCAGGATTCTAGCATGCTGGATATCGAAGAAACATCTTCATTCCTCAAAAATGTCGAATTATCTTAAATACTTCAAGGAGGATGTTCCATTCAAAGAAATAAACTTGCATCTTTTGCAACGAAAAGTGAACACCCAGTATACATTTTCTCTAAATCGCTCCAGCGAAGGGGCTATCTTACACCCACGTACTAGATTTATTGAGTGAGAGTGTCATTGTAAAAATGTGTGAAACGAGACAGATAAAAACACTTTTACAACAAATATCTTTCAACTCACTGACCTGCGTGGTAAACTAAATCTAAATATTTTTCTCTTTTGTCACAAAATGCAAAACGCCATCAAAATAAATCTGGAAAAACTTGATCGAATTTTTTACCTTAATTTCCAATGCTGGTTATTGCTAGCACATTAATATTTAATTTTTATTTATTTATTATTTCTCCATTATTATCGAAACGAAGTAAAAATAAAGTAGGAATCACCAATACAAGAGACTACAAAAAACGAAAGGCAGACGCGCTATTGTTATCGTTATTATTTTATCAGCATGCGGGGATCAGTGTCATCCAGTTTTCTTCTGTTTAGAACGAATGTACTGGAGCGGAGGTTGACGACAAATCACACAATTCGTTACTATAAATCTATTAAAGGCCCATCGGACCGGACCGGTCCTTTTCTACTGGGTCGTGACCGAATGCCGCGTCACACAGCACGCATAGCACAAGGCAGTCGAACACCCAAAGGACTTTCCTCCTCTCTTGTATGTAAAACAGGAAATTGGACGGCTACCGTAAAAAGAACAAAAGCGCTTAGCTGTCTCGCCGTGAAGGAAGATAAAAGCGAGATATTAAAACAATTTAAAACTTTTTTCTTGTCGCTATTAATCTTTTCCGACAATATATACTTTGGAAAAGGAAGAGGGGCGAAAAGGAAAGAATTGTGATTCAAATTAAGCTCTTTTGTTTCCGATTTGAAGGTGAAGACTATTCGAAGACATATTTGCAGAAAATCGTAGAATTTGTAATTTAAATTGGATACAATATGGCCTTCTTACTTTACAAGGAATATATTTTTGACGATTAAGTGATATATAAAAGGTTTAGAAGCACTGGAAAAGAAAATATTGTTATAACATTTGTCTTCGATTCTAATTATTAAGAATACGTTTTTAAAAGTTTATACTGCCACTTTTCTCCAATTTGGTATTACTAATTATTCCTTGCAAATCCACAAACCTATCTGTATAAAAATAGAACTTCATCCATACTGATATCCACCAGAATTAGAAGGCGGTATTATAATTTCCTTTACTAATACATCTAACAAAACTATTTATAAAATTGGTCCAGTATTTCCGCAGTGAAAAAAAAGCTCCAGCGAACACATTGCATAGATACTGGGGAGTAAATTTACGGCTTTCTGGATGTGTTGGAAAAAATCTATTGATTTCTAAAGTACAACCATGGAAGTCAAAAGGGAAGCTGACACTTGCTTTTACAAAACCAAATAGGTTGAAGGAAACTAACATGCTGATTTGAAGCCCTACCATGAATAAAGTATTAATTTTTAGCTAAGTACTGTAATGTTATAATTTATAACAATTTTATTATAATGTGTTCAGTATGCCCACTCGTTCAACGTCAAATTCCCTCCGGCGGCATTAGCACTTTTTCAGTCGTTCCAACTCCTTTTATGGCCACTAACAGCTGGAGCAGGGGTGCCCAGTCAACGACGAACATGGGGGAAAGGATAGGTCCCGTCTTCTGTTAATTTTCTTCGCATCCTAGATGTTCAAATTTAATGGAATATTTTCTTACAACAAGTGACAATATAAATTCAGTTATATTTTTAGCATAATTTCGAAAATTAAACATCGTTCGTAATGAAATCGTCCTGTAAGTCAGTAAATTTTATTATTGTACTGTTGTTGGTGGTGTTATATGTCATAAAGTAGCATAGGTTGCGTCACAACATGGGATATATTATGCTACTTTTAAAAGTAAGAATATTTATATCGCTGTATTTAAACAATCGCTAGCGCGATTAAAAATAAAAGAGTGGTGGGACGCTAATCAATTTCTGACTTTGAGTCATCATATTCATCCAGGTAACACATGTTTGGTTGTGTTCCCATTTTCTAAGTGTTCAGCGTTTAAATAGTACCATAAATACGAGGAGGAAGTCAAGTTTGATGGTTGAAGAATAGACAAGTTTCAAGTAAGTAACTTATAAACATGATGTCGTCATAATTCTAAGTTAGTTTTCTCTTTTTTAACTTTTAATTTTTGTAAAATTTACCCCCCCCCCCACACTTATTTGTAACTTACACTTCAGTTAAAGAAAGACTATTCGTCGTAAGTATACAAGGTGTTAAAAAAGTGTCACAAACCTTAAGAGTGGATGGTATTACCCAAAATATGCAGAAATGTTTTAATGAACATGGATCAGCAAATGGACGGTTTTGGAGTTACGGAAGATCATTCTTTCTTGTAGAATTTTTTCCTTATCTCTTCTTTCATTCGCAAAAACTTGCACATTCTTATCGTAGTTGACATAGATTCTCTCAAACATACAGTTTGTAGTTGATATGAGGAATTCCACTCTGAATATGGTTTTTGAAGGCTTCAAAAGGTCATAAAAATTGCTGTCCGCGCATTTTTTGACATTCGGAAACAAAAAGAAGTCGTTAGGCGGTAAATCAGGTGAAGACGGGCAGCGCAACATTAATTTGATGTTTTTTTCCTTCAAATAATCAATTGTTTGGCGTGCTGTGTGAAAGCTGGGATTGTCATGGTGAAGGATGATGCGATGTTGTCTATTATTTCTCCTGATTTAATCGATGACTTTTGGCAAACAAATCGCTGTGTACCAATCAGCATTAATGATTCCATCTTGACAGCTGATGATTTGAATCAATATTTCTGTACAATTGGTGAAGGGATTACTGCTAATGTACAATCAATTTATTCATTTGGTGATTAACTGCACAACTGTTGATTGAAGAGTGTAGATTCTTTTTATCTCACACTCATTACTTCAGAGGAGATAAATACTATAATCAAACAGCTGTAAAACAAGCATACAAAAGATGTTTGTGGCATTACAACTACATTGTTAATCAAATAAACACAGAAATATGTATACCGCTAGCATTCATTTTTAACAAATGCATACAAAAAATCGTTTTTCCATATCTGCTTAAAATCGGAAGAGTAGTATCAATTTTCAAGAAGGGGGATCGAGATAAGAGTAAAAACCATCGTCCGATTAGTATTTTGCCAGCAATATCAAAAGTTTTCGAACAAAATATTGCATCAAGACTGCTGAAATACTTGGAGTAAAACTATTTAACTTCAAAACAACACTGCCATCGGATAGGGCAAGTGTCATATTGCAGATGGTGAATAGTGTCTATATAACGTTTGATGCTATTGAGGTTAATAAACTGGAGTATTATGGTGTTAGGAACACCACTGAAGCTACTAAAATCTTATCTCGCAAACAGGATGCGGGTAACTGAATGGAATGGCACTCAATCCCAACTCAGGCTCTATCCTCGACTCCTTACTATTCATTCTCTATACAAAAGATCTTGCTTCTAACATTACTGGCGCTGAAATATGCTTATACGCGGGCGATACATCCCTTTTAGTTGAAAACGCAGATGTAGAGAAACTGCATCAAAAACCAAGAAACACAGTAATAGACACTAACAACTGGTTTGCGGCAAACAATCTGAAAGTGAACAACAGCAAAGCTCAACATCTTCTACTTACTACCGGAAACGGAGAATCCCTAGCAGTGAAATTCTTGGGTGTGACGATGGACTCAATTTAAAATGGCTCCAGCACATTGAAAATTTCCCAAACAGTCTATCTTCAGTTCTGTTAGCAAAAGAATCAAACACACAGAAACTCATGCGGCGGCAAAGGTGGTGTATTTTCAAATTTCCAAGCGCTTCTAAGTTATGGTATCCTTTTTTGGGAGCGCAACGGATTTTTGTGCTGCAAAAGAAGGCAACTAGATATCTGTGTAATATACAGACAGAAAATAGCTGCAGATCATTTATTTCTCCTAAATGGAGCATCACGAGTGTTTCGTGATGAGGTGAGAATGCCCTCTTATGCATTAACGACCACTCAAAAATCCATAGACTATTGGGCGTGTAAATTATACAACAAATTGCGACGAGTGGTTAAAAACCTGTCGCATGAGAAATTCAAGAAGACTGCGAAAGAGATGCTCATTGAGACAGAGTGCTACAGCACCGGGGAGTCTTTAGTCAGCTAGCCATCTGTAATTTAGTGTTTTTATTTGTTTGTTTGCATTTTACTTATGATGTTTGTCTTATATTTTATCTATACACCTTTTACTAAATTTTGATTAATGTATGTATTGCATGCCAATAATTTTGTAACATTTTCTGTAATAGTTTTATTACGAATGCAAATATATTATTATTATTAACGGTTCTTCAATCCCCCAAAGAAATGCTTGCGGCATGACCAGTGCAACGAAAGAAACAAGCAGTCGTTTTCTTGAAAGTGCTTCCGGAACGAACAACTTGTATTGGATTCGGTTCACCTGGGATACAAACAGTTGATTCTTGCTTAGTTTCTGGTTCGCACGAATATATCCAAGATTTGTCACCTACTACGATGCTGTGTACGGATTTTGAAGTTCCTCGAATTTTTTGAGCATTTCCTTACATCTATTGACATGAGCCTCTTTTTGTGCTTGGGTCAAATGATGCGGAGTCCATCGGGAACAGATTTTTTTTCGGGCCTAGGACATTTAGGCGCGACCGTTTGGGCGCTGTCATTTGGCCATCGCCGAATGGGCGCAAAGATATTTGGCCGTAAGGCAATAGAGCGCGAGGACATTTGGGTGTGAGAATAAAAAGAGACTCAAAAATATATAATCATATTGAAATGTTTTATCTCGAGGAAATTGTTCAAAAATTTGAATTTTTGTTGATTAATTAAATTTTTAAATAAACTGTGGGATTCGGGTGTATCCTTACACACTCTTTCGGCAATTCTTAAACGAATTTTGATATCAATAAATGCAAATTAACGAAAGTTAAAATTGAAAAATGCAAACTAACCTTGATTTTACGAAGGTGTCATATAAACTCTATGTTCCTTATGACATTCACAGGAAATCTGCCTATTGTAACCTCCAAACTCCTCTTCTACGTTGAATTTATTCTACGATATCAATATTAAACACTTTAAACTGGGAGCGCAGCCAAAATACGAGTTAACTCGACGAAAGCTTGACCAGAAGTGATGAATTTAATTAGCGTCCCTTCTGTCCCTTATTTTAATCGCGATTGCGATTATTTTTATCCACAGCAAATTTTGATGACTGCTCTCTAAACGTAATATTGTGATGAATTTCGATGAATAAAGTTATTTTTAGAAGTAGCATGCGAGAATGCATGAACTGACTCAACTAGACGACTGAAATTATGCTATTCAATCAAACAACAACAAAATTTAGTAACATTCTACTTAATAATTTTATGATAGATATTTAATTTATGAAACCCTGCTAGACATACCTCTGAATTTACCCTGTTGTTTGTTTTAGGAGAATTTTACATTCATTTTAAAGGTTTACGAAATGAGGAGGATTAAAAGAAGAGTAGTTTCGTCTTCGATTCACCAAGGTCGTCGTTGACTGGAGTTAAATAAATTATTTAGTACTCCCACTCCGAAGGTCGGAAGCCCGGGGAGAAAAGGAGGCTTCTGAAAAATAACGAATATCTGCCAGAGAGAATTTCGTATCTATCGAGTGGCCATACTGAATACCCTATACGTGCTAGAGTAACAGCTGGGCTTGACGATATAAATATTTAACATAACAATATATTCAAAAATATATAAACGTATATTACTACAAAAAAATATAAAGTCATGGATTCATTTTATAATTGTATGATATTCCGCGAAGAAATTCAGTAACATTTCTTCGGTGACCACTGTTATCAATATTTGTTTAATCTTTCTTTACCTTTAACATCATTAAGGGATTTATTTTAGCCTTATCATACAATTATGAAATGAATCTATATATATTTTTATATTTTTTTGTAATAATATATGTTTATATATTTTTGAATCTCTTTTTATTCTCGTGCCTAAATGTCCTCGCACCCCATTGTCTTGCGCCCATTCGGCGGCACTCAAAGGTCGCACCCTAATGTCCGGCACCCATCTTTTTCACATCTAAATGTTCATGCAAAATCGAATGCACTGCAGTCTTTGATATGCCTAAGGATGCCTCTATCTCACGGTATCAATCATGTTGCGCACAGCATTGATGTTTTTTCGAACAACAACGGATTTTGGTGGACTTTCACGAAATTCATCACTAACGGAAGCACGACCACGATGAAGTTCTGCAGACCTGTTGTAAACAATCTTTTCGAGATACGGTTTTTCATTGAACATCTGAATAGGTATTTTAAGTGACAGATTACTAGGTCCAGTTGTATTATTAAACAGGTGCTGCTTACCTAAACTTTCTGGGGAACACAATGGGTAATCATTTAGACAATATTCCTTTGTATCAAAAGCAACAACTGTGGTTTAAGCACGGTGGTGCTTTAGAGCATTTTTCAATTGGTTTGGGTATATTAAAAAACTTTAGTGTACGTTACGCCTGTAAAGCAGTTTCGAAGAAAGGAAGAAAGGACCGATGGAGATGTCGTGGTTGCTGTGGAATTGAGGAAGGGTACTCTGAATATCTCATTTGAGTTTTTTCCTTTGTTGTTTGTTCATAAATTACATAGTTTGTTTGTTTGTACATAATACAATAAGTTTTGTAAATGCAAAATGTTTCGTATCTCCGAAACCGTTCATTTGCGGACATATGTCCATTAATCCATTTTTACATGTTTTGGGCCATACAATGTCTCCTATAGGTTTGTAACACTTTTTTAACACCCTTATATTAAAGTACTACCACCAGAGGTAAATATTATGCAATTTGTTAAAAGTGGAATACGCATAAATTTCAATCAATCTATTCAATTCTTATAGATTTATGATCAGCAGTATTTATACTTTGGCATCACATTTGTCCTTATTAATCACTGCAAGGCATTTAAAGAGGAATTATAGGTATAATGTCGCATTTCAATTAGTTGTCGGCATTAAGCTACAGTATATCACTGCCAGCAGCAATTAATTACACAATCTATGACAAACTAACTAAAGATGGTTGTCAACGTAATTCGCATACTTGTGCTTGAGTGTATATCCATTTAGAAAAAGCTTTCCTTTACCTGCAATTAGTAACGAGTTAAAGACAGAACACGTGAAGACTGGATATACGACATGCTGATCTTTATTAATTAGACTTCTATTGACTTGCATTTAACGTTGCCTTTAGATTTTTACTTACCTATCTTGTAAACTTGAATATAGTTACTGCAGAGATTAATTACATACAACCCATATGGATGCTTACTTGCTTGTTACTAAAACGACGGGACCTTGTAAAGAAAAAAAAAAAGAAATTGAAGATACGATAATTAATGCGGGATTATCTTTATCGGCACTATGTATAATCTGTTGGGCTTATTACTATTTACTAAAAACACGTTTAATCTGGATTTGTCTAGATTCAGAAGAAAATAATAATTAAATGTTTCATCTCTGGTTTGCAAAAACAATACTTTTGTACATATTTGTTATTTCCACACACTTGGAAAGAACATTTAAATGAGAACGTACACTTTTTAATATATATTCAACATTATTAGAAATAAGCGCATAGGAAAAGCATTTGCATCATGGGATACCGAATGAAATAACACTGGACAACAGCCAAAATGTATCTAAAATAAAATCGACTAAATCTGACTATTTTTGGTGTGCTAAAACCGAAAATAAACTTATCTTTTTAATATTAGTTCAAGTTTTAGAGATACGTGATGTCATGTGTCCCTATATATTAACACTGTAACCGCAAGTCCGCCTTGTACTGAACAGCCCCTGTATACAAACAAATGACAAACGCCACTATCGCGAATATTATGGAACTGAATAGAAAATTTTCGAATCTTCTCGAATATTCTCTAAAAATCTAGGAGCCGTATTTGCTCCAGGAACAATTCACAAAAGAATAACAAAAAGACGTCGCATTTAGTGACTCTAAAAGTGTAAAAGTATCTATTTTTTATTATTTTGTTAAAAATAAAATAAAAAAACTTGTTCTTGAAAACTGCAACTAAGTTTTTAATTTCATTGTCTTTTTTGTATTCAGCGCCCCAAAATTAACAAAAAAATGCACTTTTCAAACAAGATACTACAAATAAACTAAAATTTGTTGTCCAGTATAATCTTTAAGCGAAGACAAATCACACACGCGACCAGTTTTTATAGGACAAGCGACTATTTTCGTAATTATTTTGGCGCTATGATTTTACTAACAAACACCGCCAACCCAAAAATTCGGCTTTCGATGAAACTCTGAAGATTCAAAGAGCACCTTGAAATAAGAATAACACAATTTTGTTATCGTCTGAGTCGCCCGATTTCAGGGCACAGCCCCTTACAAAAATTTTTCAATTTTTGTAAATATCTCGGAAACCATAACAGATATAAATTTGTTTTAGCATAATTTGAAATATATTATTTAGTTTCAAGGATGATAAAAATTATTTTCGGAAAAAATATATAATGTGGGACCCTGGTAGCGGTGCCCCCTATTCTTATTATAGCTTATTTTTTTATCTATCAATAATAAAGTCGTTTTTAAGTAGAAAACTGGCCTATATAACAAATTTAGACAGTCACTAATAATAATAATAATAATAATAGTAGTAATGAGTTGTAGTTCATAAGAATCGCTATATCAGAAAAAGTTTGTACCATTACTGTTGTTTTTTTGGGTACTACATTTAAAATGTTTACAGTTCTATCTTTTGGCACCATTTCCTGAGGTTCGGCAACACAATACCTACTCCAAGAATCAATCAAGAGAACTCTGTTTGGTCTCATATATGGGAGAAAAACATTTGTTAGCCAGCATTTGTGTGATTTGCAATGAGCTTTCTAGACATCAAAGAAGAAATATACGCATTTACTGATTTAAAACTTAATTAGAGATTGTTTACTCTTTAAGTACAAAGTCGACAGCGGTGGCGCAAAAAATATAAATCGCATTCGTAAATGATACCGTAAGTAATCGAACAGCACAAAAGTGGCTCAAGAAATTTTCTTCAGGAGATTTTACCTTGACCGATGAAGGGGACATTTTCTCTAGAGCACAACTTCAGTCTAATAAAAACATGCTCGTTGCTATTCATTTTCTTATATGCTTTGGGTTATAAAAGTTTCGTCAATTCACATATTGGACTCGCGTTCAGATTTTTGTCCTCAAACGATGGAAGATTTTAGAGATCCCCCTCCCCTCCGGCGAGCTCTTTCACTGGGAGGTATTGAGCATGAAACGTCGATATTAAGTAAAGTCATTTCGAGGTGGTAAGAAAGAAACCTGCAGACACTACTTATAACCAACAAAATGATGTATCTAATTTTAATATACGAGGTGTGGCAATTAAATAACCGGACTGGTGCTACTATCGGTAAACAGCGAGCACGCCACGGCAGGTTTGAACATGTTTGTGGTTATAGATGCTTCCCCCACTTTGAGCTCGATGGGCACGGTTGTACGTCGCTGTAGCAATCGTCCGTTCAAGTCGCGTCGGAAAAATGCAGAGTGTTCAGATCGAGCAACGAATTAACCTCAAGTTTCTTGTGAAAGACGAGGTTCTAATTACCCTTCGTAAACGAGTGAGAAGACGAAGACTTGTGGAAGAGCAAATCCTGGATGCTCCACCAAGACAATGCGCCTTGTCTGTGAAGGCGTTTTTTGCGAAATCCGGCATCACCGTGTTGGACCACCCACCGTACTCATCCGACCTGGCCCACTGTGACTTTTTTTATTTTCTAAGGTAAAATCGGAGCTTAAGGGGACAAGATTTGACAGTGTGGAAGCGGTGAAAGCGAAAACGACGGAGGTTCTCAACAAGCTGACAGAAACGGACTTCCAGCACTGCTTTCGACAGTGGAAAATTAGTATGGAGCGTTGTAGGGATCGGCAAGGAGAGTACATTGTAGGGGATAAACTTTGTAATGTAATTGGTAATCAACAAAATGTTTTGTAGCACCAGTCCGGTTATTTAATTCCCACACCTCGTATGTACCTTTTATAATTAAATTCCTTAATTTCTTCCATGAGCTAATCAGGGTACGCAAATTTATCCTTCAAAAATAATATCACATTTTTGAATTTCAATCGTGCTGTTCTCCTCCTCCTCTTTGTAACAATTAATGATATGATATAATATTATCAATAAAGTTTATGATATCGTGTTAGCAGACCGCTGGATGAAGATTACAGTGAATGCTAATATGGTAAACACCTTAATTGAACTTGTGCAAGACATTCTTCACGAAAAATTAAGTATAAGAAAGCTATCGGCGAAATGGGTGCCGCGTCTGCTGACGATTGATCAAAAACAGAATCGCGTGATAGCTTCAAAACAATGTTTGGACATGTTTAAGCGCAATACGAGTGAGTTTTTGCGACGTTATGTGACTGCGGATCAGACATGGATGCATCTCTAAAGGCCAGAAACCAAAAGTCAGTCGGCAAAATGGGTTTGTCCCAGCGAACGTGCACGAAAGAAGGCGAAGACGATTCCATCAGCCGACGCTTTTTTGGGACAATCACGGGACAGTACTATTCTGATTTATTGGACCGATTCGACGCTGAATTGGTGTCCCATCCAATATACTCGCCAGATTTGCCCTGTAGCTTCTTTCTTCTTTCAAACCTGAAAAAATGACTTGGCGGAAAGAGGTTTACGTCATTGCTGAAACAGGGGCCGATTTTGCCGAGTCAAATCCTATTAGCGGATGACTTAAAAAGTTGGAGCATCACTGGACTAAGTGTATTGAACTATAAGGAAATTATATCGAGAAATAAATTTACTGAATGCAAGACAATTGCGTTGTCTTCCTTAACACAGGTATTGTTAATATTTCCATTGATCAATTGCTCCTATTTTGAGTTGAAATGTCTTTGTATGCTGTAATGAAGAAATGGCAACTTCCTATTGAGAAATATTCGAATTTGTAGCTAATGCAACTTTCCTTATTTAATTCCTATGAATAGCGTGCATGCGTCTAACGTTTTCTTCACTTTTTTCTAGAACAGCGCAACAAGCGAAACCGCGAATCGAACGTAGATAATTTATTCTATCATATACGTATCTATACATATACGTATACATCTGGTGACCGTTGTTCTTCACATGTACAAACAAGCGGCGTGCATCTCACCGCATTCCCCGGCCCGAAAACCTGTAGACAACTTATTTATGTTTGAATTGTTTTCAAAATGCCGACGATTTCCCACTACCGTAGGTTCGGTAGACAACGGCAGCGACCGATATAGGTAGAGAAGGTATACTCGGGGAATTCTAAAAACGATTCAAACGATTTTACGGTATCTTGTTTAGTCACGAAACCGCGAATCCACCGTACCTACTCGGCACATAAATCGCAAACGGATTATATAAACACTACACCCGAGCTGCACACAGGTTTCTACTGCTTCTGCTGTTGCTGCCGCTATGTTTATTTTTCCTTTTTTTGTTCTCACTCCTCGATGTGTTTTTTGCTTGTTTTCTCTACCCGTTTCGCTCCCGTTTTTCTTTTTGGCGTAATTTCTTTTTGCGTTGATGTAAGTTGGTAATGTGAAATAAGCCTTGTTTAACTTCAAGCGTTAATAAAGCTTCCTTTTTCTTTTTAACTTTTAAATCGTGTTTTTCTGCAGTATTTAGCTACTAAGCTAAGTTCACGCTCCTTTACTTTCCTTGAATTAAACCTACCTTTAACAGGATAAATACGTAATCTTGAATGACATATTCGTTTTGTTGCGCAGTTTTGAATACGCAATGTTTAATTCTTTTTTATTAAAATTGCCAATCCTGAGGAACTTTGTAGACCAAGTCCAATTGAAGTTGAAGATCTCGAAACGATGTGGCATGAAGCATAGTCAATGAATGAACTACAATATTAAATGAAGATGATACAGAAACGAACTGAAAGAGTCATAGATAGATAGATTTATATATATTTAAACCAATGTCAAATGAATCACATCAACACAAAAGCAGACCACGAAGAAACAACTCACACAAGAAAACTAGGTGTTAGGAAAGATGTAAATAACAGGAGGCGTGTCTAAGTACTCTGCAACAGAGTAGAAACAGTGCGTAAGAAGGTAGGTTCTAATTGTTCTCTTAAATTTATTCATATTCAACTTTGTAATATGGAATGGCAAATGAGTATATAATTTAATATTTAAGCAATTTTTAATTGATTTAGAGAAACGAAAACTTGGTTCTCGAATCTTGTCTGCGATTCTAGTATTATAAGAATGTACTGTTGAATTTGTATTGAAACTATTTTTATTAGAATGGATCTCCAATAACTGAAAATAAATGTATATACATGGCAATGGTAATATACGACGTTGTTTAAAAATTGGTCTGCAGTAATCCCTAAAACCAACACCCTCAATAATGCGCAACGCAGGTTTCTGCAACTTAAGAACGTTAAAAGAATGTGAAGAATTACCCCAGAGTATCACTGCGTAAATCAAGTGGCTATGAAATAAGGAGTAGTAAACCGACAGAACCACATTCGGTGCAACTAAATTTTTAAGTTTTCTTAGGACATATATTGTACTAGATAACCTTGTACAGACCACATTTATGTGATGTATCCAAGACAAACCGCTATCAATGGTAACACCAAGAAGCTTCACCGTCTCGGGCACCCCAAGATGTCCACGCAAACCAAAATCCAAGGACTGAGTCTTTTCGTTATTTAATTTTAATCCATTGGGCGCAAACCACTCCTCAGTAGCAGCCAAAAGCTCACACGACATCTTAAATAGAGTATCTGCGTCTTTAGCAGATGATATCAACGTAGTACCATCCGCATACATGACACATGCATCGGGTGTAATATGTTCAAAAAGGTCATTTACATAAATGATAAAGAGGAAAGGTCCGAGGACGGAACCCTGAGGAACTCCATATTTAATAGTAAGAGACTTGGAAACATTACCCTTAACATCCACAAATTGCGAGCGATCAGACAAGTAAGAACTTAGTAAAGTATGAACATTTCCCTGTACCCCATATGTAAAGAGTTTGTCGAGCAATACATTATGATCAACACAATCAAAGGCCTTGCTGAGGTCACACAATATTAAATTACACACTGCCTGGGCAGTGGAGCGACCCTTTCGAAAACCAAATTGCTTTTCGTTAAACAAAGATTTTGATTCAAAGAAGCTTATCAGTGTTTTCTTTATAATTATTTCAAAAACCTTGCCAAATGTTGGTATTATTGAAATAGGGCGATAGTTTTCTACATTGTTTTTATCTCCCTTCTTATATATAGGGACTACCCTTGTTTTTTTAAAAACATCCGGGAAAACACCTAGTTCGATACAATCATTAAAATATGCTGCTAAGGGAACCGCGATTTTATCGATGCAACTCTTTACTAAACGACCAGACATACCGTAGCAATCGACAGAATTTGAATTTTTCAGGGACATAACAGCTTCGACAACATCGAGGGGCAGTATAGATTTAAAGAAAATGGAGCTAGAATTTGTAGGTAAAAGGCGTTTATAATTCCATGGCTTATTTACAGTAGGAAGAGATCTTATATTCAGCAACATTAACGAAATAATTATTAAAGTCGCTGGGATCAATTTCAATTTCAAGATTATCATTTTTCATGTTATTACATTCGTATCTAATTAAACGCCAGCTATCTTTACAAATATTGTTTGAATTAGATAAAAACCGGCCATAGGCTCTTCTCTTTGCCTCTGTAATAGCTTTCCTATAATTACCTAAATAGTTTCTATAGATACCCCTTTCTAGTTGACCGCCTCGCACATCACAAATAATTTTCAGCGATTGCAGCGTGTCCCGCATCCCCTTCAACTCAGCATTGTACCAACTAACAGGTGATGCATTTTTATTTACGGTTTTCTTCAGAGGAAAATATTTATTAATACTACTAAAAAAAAAATTTACAATATAATTAGCAATTGAATTTAACGTATCAACATTTTTACCATCACTGAAGACCAAACTTCAATCCATATCACTTAAAGAATTAGAGAATTTTTTTATATTATTATCAGTAAAACAACGCTTCAATTGTGAGGGAGGTTGTAAATAGCTACAAGTAATATTTGCAAGCAAAGCCTGAGCTTTATGGTCGGACGACACGGATCGAAAACAAATGTTTCATAACATTCCACATTTAAGTTTGTCAAAATGTTATCAATACAGGATCCACCACCAACCGACGCTCTCGTAGGTTGATTTATTGTTATATCCACATTGAAGGAGGCTATAAGAGTTTTCAGCTCAACAAGACTGTTGGAATGCGTCAATAAATTTATATTAAAGTCTCCGGTTAAAATTATTTTATTATATTTGTCCAATAAGAAATGTAAAAGTTCTTCCAATCTATCTATGAAAACTGAAAAATGTCCATTACAAGATCTATACAAACAAATAACAGCAGTTCCAGCTTCTAGTAAACAAATCCCACGGAACTCAATATCAATTTCAACACAGTAATCAGTAAGATCCAAATTATAACAATCCAAACCCACTCTTGTAAAAATTGACACGCCTCCGTGCATTCTCAAAACTCTAAAAAAGGAAGCTTTCACCACATAATTTTCTACATTAATTAATTTAATTGTATCATTGTTTAACCAATGCTCACTAATACATAGAATATTACAGATAGTATTATTTACATATACAGACAACTGATCGGCTTTCTTTGATCGACACTGAATATTAATATGAAATATATTTATACTAGAATCTACAACATAGTTGTGCTTTCTATCAGAAAAGAATATATCTACGTCTGACATAAAAAAATATTTTCAGTAATACTTATATTTGACAAACAGTGGGAGAAACCTGCGATCCAATAGGCTCCACAGAGACGGCACCACCCCTGTAGGAAGACAATTCATCAGAAGAGGCTAAAGCTCTGTTGTGCTCACATCTGCTATCCATAAAGTAATATTTCAGGTGATCACACACAATACCCTTCCCTATGTCGTTTAAATGCAATCCATGACTAGTGTAACATCTTCTGTGTAGTATGTTATTTATTGTGAATATTTCAATGTGACTGTATCGTTTAGCAACAGTGTATAGTCTTCTATTTATATGTTCCACCATTATATTCCATTATATTCTGTTCGGTCAAATCTAAATGGAATTGTGCTTATAATTACATTAGTATGACCTGTGTTTTCCATTAAATCAGTAAAGGCACCTATGATATGGCTCACACTGTTACTATCGAAGCAGTGATCTAAATCGTTAATACCACGCTGCAGAAATAAATAATCATTTACATCAAAGTTCGCAAGTTTTTCGCTAATATTTTGAGTGATATTTAAAATGGAGCCGCCCGGTTTTAAGAAGCTTTGTACTTGAAAATTTTTCACGAGCCTGCTTGCAATTAGTTTACTCAATCCTCTTCCATGACTATCGCCCAATATCATGATCTTATGCTTACTATTCTGATACATTTTGTTTACTGCCGTATATGTAGTTAGCTTATTTTGAGTCTGTGCACTCATTATATTCGCCGGGGTTTTTGTCTCAGAATCAGTGCTGATTAACTCTGCTCCCCCGCAAATATGCTCCTCTCGATTCTGACGGTTGCCGTCAACCTTCTGTGTATATGATGACCTCTGCCTCTTTAATTTACTATACATTACAGATAATTGCTGTAATTTCTGCTCAATGATGTTTATCTTATTCATTAAGCGAAATAAAACGGATTTCTTCCTTTACTTCTTCTTTTGTTTCTGCATTTTATTGTTGCAGTTTATTATTGTTTCGGTAGAACTAATTGTATCATCTAGATTATCGATACATTGTTCATTTTCTAAATAACTTGAATTTAGTGCATCTTTTAATCTATTTACCAATACGATCTTACATCCGATTTTATTCAGGCCTCTTTTTTCCAGGTTCTTCTTTAGTTCGTCTTTTTTCACCGTCTATTTTCATCAATAAGTACTACCAAGCTGAAGACGTAGAGCAAAATAATAATAATAATTTATTTTCTGTCATGACTAGAGCGGGCCAAATTGCGCCATCCAACAGAATCGGAATCAGGCGCAACGGCCGCTTATTGTAAATAGCGTATATGTGAGTCACAGCAGATATGTGATATTTCGAAATTAATACACAAGAGTAAAAAAATAAAAGCTGACGCAATAATAATGTTTAGTAATTAGAGCGGATATATATATATATATATATCTAATTACTAAACATTATTATTGCGTCAGCTTTTATTTTTTTACTCTTGTGTATTCATTTCGAAATATCACATATCTGCCGTGACTCACATATACGCTATTTACAATAAGCGGCCGTACATATATATATATATGTACACGCTGAGGTGTTTTTATTTTCATTATGATTTTTTATTTGATTGAAAACGGTATGCGTTGTAAATGGGATGTAATAAGGAAATAACTGAGAAACTGAACGCTTTTTTTATTCTGTTGTACTTAATAATGTAACTGTAAATAAAGATATAATAAATAAATTCTATCCTTCTTAATAATGCGGATAGGCTTGTTTAAAAAGTTGCACCATCAGATAAGTTTCCACATTTGCCTCGGTGAAGGATGTTCGCCGAGACGAAAAAATGTTCTTATATTTCGAAAACGACCGTTCCACGTCTACCGAAGTAAGACAGGCGTAATTAAAATAATCTTTAGACTTAGTCAAGGAATCTACAGATGCCCCATCGCACATTTGTCTTAATCTCGTGTAGTCCGGATTCTTTTTTAAAACACTATCGAACTTAGCTAAAACTCGTCCACTTGTTGCATCGTTTATACTGTGTAACAATGTACTAACTTCGTCCACGACTTGCACTGATTCTACCAACGACAATTCAGAATTTTGCAAATTTTCTATCGCGTCTACTAACCCTTTGTAATTGTTGCTAATATTCTTTAGATGTGTGTCAACAGAAATATCGAGAAATCCCTTCTGGCTCATCCTAATAGCTCTAGCTTCGGCAGGGACGAATTGCAAAATAACGGATTTGACTTCTTGAAAATGTTCATTATAATAAAAAGCGGCTTTTAACCACGTTCCCCAACGCGTAAGAATGGGCTGTGGTGGTTCTCGAATACCAGGGCATAACCTGTGGAATGCCCTAGTCCTCTTAGGACTTTTGAGAAACACTTTTTTTGTGTTTGCTATTAATGCATCCACCTCCGGGTAACACTCTCGAATAGTTTGCCACAAGATGTAAAGCATGGACTTTACACGTAACATGTAAAAGTCCTTCACACTTTTCTTTAAGGGAACGGCCTACACTACACATTGTTGCTGCACCATCGCTCATGAACAACAACAGTTGACTGGTTGACACTTGAAATTTTGTAACGTTTCGAGAACTACGGCCGTAATTGCTTTACTAGTACACTGTTTTAATCTTCTGCTGGCTAATAGAATTGCAAAATTTGGTTTAATAGGATCTAATACGCGCACTATTATATTCAAAATAGAATTTTTTTTGCAATCTGTCGTCTCATCAAGACATAGCCACAGCTGTTTATCTTTTAATTCGGCTTTAATTCGATTTTCAATGTCCTCACGTATTCGTGGAATATCTCTCCGTAACGCTGTCCGAGATGGTAGTATCCACTCGGTATTGTTTGTACCCCAGAATTTTCGAAATGCTTTTTTATCAAGTATAAGAAGTGGTAGACCACATACCATAAACGTTAAAAGCAATTCTAATTGAAATTGACGTTGTTGTGACACACCATTTCTTTTATTTCTGTGGTGTGCGCTATTTATATGTCTTTCACAATCACGTTTGCTCCAGCACAGTAGTTTCTTTTTACAAACTTTACAGAAAATTGTACTCCCATTGTAGTGTAAATCCACAAATTCACTAAGAAATTTATTAACTTTCGTAGGTAATGGCCGTTTATTTTTAATAGTTACGTTAGACATAATCACTAAAGCGAGCACACCGACGCTTGTTTCTAGTATGCCACGAAGTGGTGCAAACGTAACATCTGCAGACTCGTCATTTGTTGATAAATAGAGCGCGTCATCCGTAAATGAATAAGCGCGCTGTTAGTTCGTAGCCGTCGATGAATGAACTTTTTTTTTGTAGTGGCCCGCTGTGAACAACGAACACCCAAACTGCAGGTGTATATTTGCGCGTCTTCACGACGTAATAGACAGTGGTTTTGGTCCTCGTCCTAATAATTACATATTTAAATTACCTATGTTTACATACATATATGCGCCCGGCAGCCTGATTGCGAACCTGGCGCGTGGCGCTCTTGGCCCGCTCTACTCATGACCTATCATAGGCATTAACGTTGGCAATTAAAATGTATATATAAAGTGATACATAAATACGTAAATAATAATAAAAAGTATATAAAAAAGAATAGGACAAAACGCACATATAAATGTATAACACAGACAGTTAAAGACAAATACTGTATGTTAGTAAAATAAAATAAAATAAGATAAAAAGTTTATCGTAATGGTGTTGAAATACTCGTCGAGTGTGTAAAATTCGCCGTGAAGGAGCAACCTCTTCAATTTCAATTTAAATTCTTTTTCATTTAGACTTGTATATTTCGGGTAGATGATTGTATAACTTCACAGCCAAATAGTTGGTGGAAACCTGCACCGTCTTTAGCCGATGATATGGTATTATGTAGTTATTCCTGTGACGTGTATTGTGCTCATGAAGCATACTGTGCGTTACGTACTTTGATTTGTTGGTGTGTACATACAGTGCACACGACATTATGTAACACGCCAAAGTAAGTATACCATATTTTTTAAACAGTGATGTGCAAGATGTTCTGCAGTCTACGTTGCTTAAGATTCTTACTACTTGTTTCTGTTTCAGGAATAGCTTTACGGCCTCTGGTGAATGCCCCCATATGAGAATACAATACGTAGCTTTGCTGTGAAATAAAGCAAAATATGCTGCTCTTGCTGTGTCATATGCTGCAACCCCCATGATCCTTCTAATAGCGTATGTTGCAGTGGACAACTTTCTTGAGGTGACGTCAATATGCACTTTGTAGTCCAATTTATTAGAAATGTGTAAGCCAAGGAAGCAGATACACTTCTTATCAGCTTTTGGTATATAGTGATAGAGTTTGAGTTTTGCTTTTGTTTAAACAGAAAGCGTTACTCATGAACCATTCATCTGCTTCCATTAGCGCTCATTCGGACTTTGCTTACAGATCTCCATGCATACCTGCTCTAGTCAGTAGCGTTGTATCGTCAGCATATAGACCCATTTTATCACAATATATATTGCGTGGGAGATCGTTCGCATATATTAGGAAAAGTATTGGGCCCTAAACAGATCCCTGAGGAACACCATTGTGAACTGAACGCATGTTGGATTCTGTATTTTGCCATACTACTAGCTGTTTCCTTTAAGACAAGTATGACCCAAGTAATTTGAGTGCAGGCACTCTTATGCCACAGTAATTTAGTTTGGCCAGTAAAATTGGTACATTGACACAATCGAATGCTTTTGAGAGATCGCAACAGGTCAGTATAACATCATTCTTCTCGTCAAAGCGCAGTTGTTATCGCTTGTATTATTTCATTGGTCACTGTTATCGTGGATCTACCTGATCGATACCAATGCTGTTCTTTGCAGTAAACGTTGTTCTTTGTGAAGAAACTTACTATACCATTTTTAATCGCTGTTTCGAATATTTTAGAGAACATAGGTACCAGCGCGATAGGCCGATAGTTGCATAAATCTCTTTCGTCTCTTTTTTTGTATACGGGTACTATCTTTGTCAGTTTTAATTAATTTGCGTAGATCCCTTTTAGCATACACTCATTGAATGAGTGAGCAAGAGCTTCTGCGATGTCAGTTTTAAGCAGCTTGACTATATTTGACGACAAGCCGTAAACATCGAGTGACCTACTTTCTACGTTTTGAGTTCTGTTCCAAGAGATGAAGTGGGTTTTGGCTAGGACCTGGTAAATTGGTTGACATGTCATCACCAACCGAAGCGAATAAGTCATTAAAATCATCCGCCCTCAAACCGTGATTCTCTTTGTATTGAGTCCTGGTTTCTAAATTTGTTTCTAGCCTTATTATATCCCAAATAGTTTTATTTTTGTTACTTGAAGACTCTATGATGTTAGTTACTGCTGTGTTTTCCGCTTTTTGCATTTCTGATCTATACTCCTTTTTTAATTTTTTGTATACTTGCTCTACTTCTTGACTTTTAGTTGCTTTGAATATTGTATATATGGCGTCAAGTTTATGTTTCATGTTGATTACAACACTGGTAGGAGGAAAATTGTGTCTTGGTTTTGCTTTTACGGTAATTTCTCTTTCATAAAGCACAATATCCAGCAGCCGTACAAAAAGTTATGAAACTGGGAATAGGTTTTCTCACCTCCAGTGAGTATCAAATCCCATCTGGTCTGATCTAATTTTAACCTTTTACAATTCTTAACGTTTAAGCATCGTGATTTTCTTGTCTCTACATTTGTTTTATTTTCAAAATATGCAGTGCTGATGGAAATAAACTGCGCTAGGTGATCAGCAATGTGAAGATTTTGTACTGCAGTGATATCCACACATAGTGGGTCCTTGGTAAATATATTATCTATACAAGTGCTCGTCCAGGATGTCTCTAGCAATGGCTCACTGAACAAGGCACGCAAACCGAACGATGAACAACACTCTATCAGCGCCCGTTGATCCTCCGATTTCTGCATGAAATCTACGTTAAAATCTCCTGTTAATATAATTTTGTAGTTTTTGTACCTTGTAATTAGATTTGTAAACATTATCTGTAATGTTTCAATAAGCACGTCGAAATTACCTTGTGAAGATCTGTATAGGGACATTATTATTAATTTGCTTTATCGCCATTCCACTCCAGCTACTTCAATATCCTTTTCCTTAAGCATTGCAATTTCCAGAATGCTAATATCGCGTTTGGTTAATATAAGTACACCGCCATGTTTAGATGTACTTCTACAATAATTCGCACCAATATTGTAATTTTCAATTTTTAAACTATTTATTGCATCTTGTTTTAGCCAATGCTCTGTAATACATAAAATATCTGTGCTAGCTCCGTATATATACTGTTTCAAAATATCAATTTTGTTATTTAATGACGGAACATTAATATTTACGATATTAATATTATGATATATACACTGTGTCCACGGACGGAGTTGACAAGAGGAAACAAATTTTTCTTATTGATTTTACGACAAAAGGTCATTCTTTATAAAAAGTTCTGCTTGTTGAATAAATACGTTTACCATCAGAAAATCTAAGATTAAATCTACAGGATGACCATAAATTAAGATAACATGAAAATGCTTCAAGAGAAAAGTATCATTTATTGCATTTTTTTAGTTTAAATATCATCATCAATTTCAATCAATTAAGAAACCCAACAAAAATTGTTCTAGTTGACCACCTCCAACTTTCACACATATCTCCTTTTGATAAATTCGCCATAGACTTTACGTATGGTGTGTAGTTCATTTATTTCATTCACCGCGTCCTGTATTCGTGCTTTTAGTATTTCTCGATCATGCGGAAGGTCATCTGCGTAAACTTTTTGTTTTAAAGTACCCCACAAAAAAAATCGATAGGTGTAAGGTCAGGCGATCTAGCAGGAAAATCTATTGGTCCAAATCTTCCCATCCATCTTTCTCCGAACTGATCTGTCAACCACTGCCGTACCAAAAGCGTTGAATGAGTAGGGCACCCGTCTTGTTACCAAAAAATGTTACGCCGCATTTCTAGCGGTAGATTATCTAGAAACGGTAATACATACGTTTTCAAAAGTCGCACATAAACATATTGATTCAAATTCTCGTCAATAAAATATGGACCAACGATTCCATCGTAAAAAATTCCGTACCAAACATTCACTCTTTTGTAACGTTGACTTCGTTTTTGAATGACGTAGTTTGGATTTTGAAAAGCCCAATGGCGACTGTTTTGTGACAAAACGTGACCGTTGGTGCAGAAGGTTGCTTCATCAGTAAAAAAGATCAATCTGTGAAAACGTATATTTACGGGGTAATTCTCACCTACCCATAAACAAAAATCCAATCGCTTCTCTTCATCTCCATTTTCAAGTGTATGTCGGAGCTTTGGTTTAAACGGCGGAACTTTGTTTTCTCCATAAATTCTTTACAAATGACTAAACGGGTACTCTAAAACTGTGGCACTGGAACACTGAAACAGTTCACTAAAACCCTTACCACAACACTTAATTCGTACTGGACGCACGTTTCGATAGCCAAGCTATCATCATCAGCAGCAAGACTGAATTAGGTGTTGTGGTAAGGGTTTTAGTGAACTGTTTCAATCTTTACAAATGAGTTTTACTAAAATTCAGCCTTTGTGATCGTGAATCTAATGCCAAAATTGTAGCCGTATCATCTTCGTTGTATTTTTTCTTGGGTTTCTTAACAGTCACTACAGATCCAGTTAAATCAAATTTATTTACAAGTTTGCGCAGTGCTTCGCGCGATACCGCAGTGTTGGGAATTTTTCATGAAACATGTTTATAGCATATCGATAAGATACGTTTCCAATGCCATAACATTTAACCAAATAAATACGTTTTTTAATGGTTAACATTTTGTAAAACCAACGGGAAATAACTGAATTGAAAAATTTACACCTAATGACGTTTTACAGTTCAATACTATTTGACAACACAGCAAACTGTGATCGACAAGATTAAATTACTATTATCTACGTTACATTCAAGATAACACGTCTTAATTAAACTTAACAACATATAACCATAACAATCTAAATTTAGACTTGAAATTTTGTATTTTAACTCAAAAAATGCAATAACTGATACCTTTCTCTAGAAGCATTTTCATATTATCTTAATTTATGGACATTCTATATATTTAATCTTAGATTTTCTGATGGTAAACGTATTTATTCAACAAGCAGAACTTTTTATAAAGAATGACATTTTGTCGTAAAACCAATAAGAAAGATTGATGAAAAATGACATAAATATTTAAATGCAATTACAAAGTTAAAAAAAATAGATGTAAAACAATAATATCATTTATTTAATTAATTAAATTGAGATCTGTAAAATCAAGGAAAACTTGATTTTTCAATATTCGGGCGAATGTGCGCGCTCATTTTTAAACATGTGTGGAGACGACCCGAAACCGATTTTGGAGTCCATTGTCACAGAAAATTAAACAATGGTTATGTATTATGATTAGAGTAACCAAAACTTGCGGACTCGCATAGGCGTCGGTATTACGGGTTAATATAAGAATACGAAAAATTCATAAATAAACTTGCTTGCTAATTATTCAACAAATTACAGGCATCAGGATGTGAACTACTGTAAACTTGCATCATTGCATATGTTTCCACAGTTACTTCTTTAAACCTTGTGCGTCGACAAGAAAAAATATTTTTATACATAGAAAACGATCTCTCCACATCTAAGGAAGTTACATTTGCATGTAGAAACTGTTTTTCAAAATCACTTAAAAGGTCACTATTCTTACACTTATTATAAACGGCCTCTAAAGTATTAAAATCGGGATTTTTTCCTTAAAAGATCTGCCAACTTTTGACTAGCGCATAATCCTGGCGTATCATTTAATGTGTGTAATTTATTTTTTACACTCTCCACTATGTCTAATGATTCCTGCAACGGCAATTCAGTACATTGTAGTTTTCTGATGGCATCTAGTAATACTGTATAATTGGTACATTGATGTTACATCTTCTAAAAGTTGAGGAATTTGAAATTCTCTTTGACTTTCTCTAATTGCTTTGGATTCATTCCGATTAAATCGCATTATAACTGATTGAATTTGTTGAAAATGGATCAAATAGTAAGAAGCTGCTGTTAGCCAAGTACCCCATCGCGTTAGAATTGGTTCAGGAGGTTCTGGAATACCTAGACAAAATTTACGAAATTCTTTTAAACGTTTAGGAGATTTACGAAACACTGCTTTAGTACTTCCAATCATCCGATCAACGTTTCCGTAATGTTGTCGAACAACTTCACCAACTAAATGCAAAGCATGCAGCACGCAGGTTATATGTATTAAGTTAGGAAATATATGTTTTAAGGATCGCCCAACACTTAACATCGTTGCTGCACTATCTGTCACAATCATCACAACTTGATCTTGGGCAACTTTAAATTTTTTCAAAGCGTTCATTATCACTTTTCTAGCATCTCTTTCATTCGCGGCAAATGATTCTGTAATTGTGTTTGTGAGGGTAATGGGTACTTTGGAACGTATTGTCGCCAAAACGTTTTAAAAGCTGCTTTTCTCACCAACGACAACGGAAGATTACAAGAGGTAAACATAATTAATAAATGTATGAGGAGTAGTGTATAAGGTATTTCAGTTCTTGTATTTCTCATATGCTTAATACCATTGACATGCCTCTGGCAATCAGTTCTGTCCAATGCAGCCGAACGAACATTGCATATTAAGCAAAAAACTGCACTACCGTCATATTTTAAATGGGGAAAAAGTGACACATACTTATGTACATCAGTAGCAAATCTATTACGAGGCATTGTTTTCTTAGGTATGTAAATATTAGTTCTATATGAAACGATACACTAATTATGTACTTGGTATAATACTACAACATACAAAAAACACCATTTATATTTTCAAAAGCGACACGTAAGTACATAACCTTGACCGTTCGACTAATCTCTGCAACAGCTCAGCCGGTACTAAAACGAAATCTCTCTCAGCGCGATTTAACATGATTTATATTGAAGATCGACACTACATGCCTGCTTCTCTACCGGTTTAGTTTATTCATGAATTTTTCGTATTCTTATATTAACCCGTAATACCGACGCCTATGCGAGTCCGCAAGTTTAGGTTACTCTAATTATGATCCTCTATCCAAAAAGGAATCGATGAAATGGCGGCGACCCGATGAACCTCGTCCCAGAAAAGCAAAAATCGTTCAATCAGCGAAAAGGTAATGGCCACAATATTCTGATTGTGAGGGTATTTTACTCATTGACTTTAAAGAGCGGAATGTAACTGTCAACAGCACATATTATGCGTCTTTTTTGCATATTTTTTTTTATAACCTCTACGAAGTTTACAATCTGTTATTTACAGATAACAATTAGCGATTTTTATGACCATTTGATAATGTAGAATTTTAGCCCAGTGGTTAAAATTCTCTATACATTAAGGAAGTGTGTTGACTACTAAAATGTAACTTAAACTTAACTTACTGGATCTAAAAACACAGATAGGTGGTAAGAAATACATTACGTGAATCTATGGGGAAGGTCTAGAATGTGGGAACGCTTGAGTCGTCGTATTTCTTGGCTATTGTCAAGTAGATTCGCCACAAAGTTGTTAGGGTGTTTACCCAACCTGTTTTGGTATTCCACACTTCACTATTTCTTGTTTGACAGTGGGGCTTTTAGGTCTCTACGGATTACTTCATTTGGAACGTACCACGGCGCATTGACAATAGTTCTTAGAACCTTGGACTGGAACCTCTCCAGGATTTCGATCTTGGAGTTACTTGCTGTACCACACAGTTGTATATCGTAGCGCCAGACTGGCTTTAAAATAGCTTTGTATAGCAACAACTTATTTTCTAGCCTAAGCTGCGAATGACGTCCAATCAGCCAGTACATATTACGAAGTTTCAGTCCGAGTTGTTTTCTCTTGGACCATATATGTTTTCTCCAAGTGAGCCTTCGATCAAAGTGCATTCCAAAGTACTTCACGTTGTCAGCTTGAGGTATTAATTGGTTATTTAGTTTGACACCTGGGCATGTTTTTTTACGAGTGGTGAATGTAACGTGGGCCTATTTATTTTCATTTACTTTGATTCGCTATTTTTTGAACCACTGTTCCATCTCATTTATGTAGGTGTTTTTATGCCGCCTCAGGGTTATTGTGAGAAGCTAGTAACGCTGTGTCGTTGGCAAACGTTGCGACTGTTATTCGTTTTGAAGTAGGTAAATCGTGGGTACAGAGAAGGTATAGCACAGGTTTCAGGACGCTTCCTTGTAGAACTCCTGCGGTATAATCGGATGTAGAGAAGAATATGCGTCTTGGTGTTTGACACGAAATTATCTATTAGAGAGGTATGAATTTAGAATTTCGTAATATTCGTGTGAGAGGTCGCATTTGATCTTGTGTAGCAGTCCGGTGTGCCCGACCTTGTCAAATGCCAGTGGCACATCCAGAAAAGCGGCCGAACAATAGTGTTTTTTTTTTCAAGATTTTCAGTTATTTTTAATCCTGCCCGATGTACCTGCTTTATTATCGAATGCTGGTTGCGAAAACCGAACTGATGCTCGGGGATGAGATTGTGGGTAGCTATTATTGGTGACAACCTTTTCAAAAGCAGCTTCTCAAATACTTTTGATAGGACAGGCAATAGACTGATAGGTTGTATGAGGTTACAATTTCTCTACATTTTCCAGGTTTTGGAATTAGTATTACTTGTGCTACTTTTCGTTGCAGCGGGAAATATCTTAATTGCATTGAATAGAAATGTAATAAATGTATAAACTTTTTCGCTTAGTTCTTTGAGAACTCTACCCGTGACCAAATTATAACCTGGTGATTTCTTTGGATTTAGATCGTGGTATATTATGGATTTAATTTCGTTGGTCCGAAACTTGCATATGGGGAAACTCATTTGAAAGGGGATTTCCAGGTATTGTTTGATCTTTCCTTCATCGCTGGGTAGATTCTCGCTCGAGTGCGGCTTGAATACTGTTTCGAGGTGGTTAACAAATAGTGTACTTTGTCTTGATTATTCCTAGCCCATTGTCCATTAGGTTGCCTAATAAGCGGAATTCATTTTTGTGGCTGTTTTAGGTTCCTAGTAGCCTTTAATAGCGAGAATTCACTTGCCTCAGTAGGATCTAGATTTTCCAAGTAGGTTTGTATTTGATGTTTTGGAGTAGATTTTTGAGCTCTCTCGTGGCGCGGCGTTTAGTCTCTGTTTGTCTACGGGAGCTCTAGTTGTTTGCCAGTGCCTTCTGATTTTCCTCTCCTCTAGAACCCAGTTTTTGACTAAGATTGAAATGTTAAAATTAGTTTCGCTTGCCTTTCTCTCAGGAGTGGCTTTCCAGGCTGTCTGGTGGACATTTTTGTTCAAGTATTCCAGTGTTTCGTCATCTTCTTTTTCTGTTTCGAGTGAGATGTCTAGAAAAAACGACTCGTCAAGGATGCTTCTAAACATGCTCCAGTTGATAGTTTTGTTACAGAGAGAAGGATGTTTTGGTTTCGTTGTTATTTGTGTTCCCAATGTAACTATTACGGGGGAGTGGTCCGATGACAGATCCAGGCATGATTCAGCTGTCAAGTATTTGGTTGATACATTTTTTAACACACAAAAGTCGACCAAATCGGGAATTTTGTTGGGGTCAGTATGCCAATACGTGGGCTCTCCTGTAGAGATAAAGTGTGAATTATTTTCTTGCAGTTTTGAGTAGTTCTCGTTAACCTTGATCCTCAATAAGTGTGTTTGCAATTGTAATCACCACCAGCGATAAACCTATTTCCAAGAGTATTGAAGAACTGTTCAAAGTGTTATTTTTTGAGGGAAAACCTTGGTGGACAGTAAATGCACTAATGATTAAAGGTCCATGCACGGACAGATCTTGCTAATCATTATTGATAATAAAAGCGCAGAAAATTATACTTCTATTTTATTTTGAAGTATAAGGTTATTAAATTTACATTACATTTCAATAATACATTGACATATAAACTTCCATTCACTTGTCTGATAACCTGTATCTTTTATGTAAGGTTGTTCAAGGTAGCAAGATCTACTCCAAAGTGGGAGATACGGATCCGAAATACCGGATAGCGAATCTGAAAGCATTGAATCCAGATCCAAAGAATCGGATAACGGAGCCAGATTCGAAAACCGCATAACGGATCCGAACACAAAAATCGGAGAAAGGATCCGGATCTAAGCACCGGATAGTGGATCCGATCTAGATCTCAATTTTATCAGGTACCAACAGCACTAATATCTTCTACATGTATATTGTATATCTCACCTATTACATTTCGTGTAGATCGAACCACATTGTACAACCAAATCATAAAAATTCCATAATTATCATTTCAAGTAATGTATGCCATCACCTGCTTCAATAAGAACACGAAAGACGCACCAAAATTCCTGGAATATATCAGTTATTGACCTACATCCATCTCAGTAATTATGAATTTGTTAATATAGTTAATTGCCGAAAGACAAGCCCAAGATATGTAAGTATAACAGGTGCTATCCGACATACGACATAACAATTTCGTCAAAACCCTCATCATAAAAACATTAACCAAAAAAAAATTCAGTAATATATTAACAGCAATGCGTCCTACGATGTCATCGATAAAACAACACGACATTACGTAAAATTTATACTATTTCAACTCGAAGCTAATAAATTTATTTCGAAAGCGCATGCCTGACTACGCCATATAAGAAAGAGTAAAAATTAAAACCTGTTCGGATGACGTCGAAATAAACGTAAAACGTAGATGGAAAAAAGAATATAATCGCATTCCATGGAAACATATTCAAAACATTATAATACAGGTGTTTTGTGTGTAAAAGTGCGGATACGCGGAAAAAAATAAGAAAAGCGAAGCAACCACGATATTTATGCATTTTAGTATGGAATTTATTCCAATGGTTCTGTTAGCGTAATTACAGAAGCATTCATTTCAATATAAATTGTATTCAAACGTAGAAAGACGTTGGTCGCGCATACTCCAGAGAAGTTTTGGTATCGGCATTGTGTGTAAATTGAGACTATTAATAACAACTGGTGGAGTATCAATATGTCCAATCGAATAAGTACACATCTACATAATTCATGTATTTAAATATCGGTTGCTTTGGTTATTACCCTATCACTCTGTCATCGAAGTTAAATTCAACCAGCTACTGCTTACATATATACGCGTCTCAAGCTCAAGCGAAAAAATGGAACTGTAACGGTTCAGATGGAAAGTATCTATGCCAGTCGTGCCGATTATTTGCATACCTATCGCATTTTTGTAATTCTACATTGTTCAGAATAAAACCACATGAATAATCTCTTATTTCCAGATTTAACAATTTTCAAAATATTTTGCAGTATTCTACCGAAGAAACGTATTTAACGTTTTGCTTTAGTTGAAATTTGTTGTCAACATCTTCGATAGTATATAAACATTTTATTTAAATGTTGTTTTTACTTCAATTAAGTAAAGTATTCTTTATGCCTAGAACAAACACATTTTGGTGTATCTCAAATGCTACCACATTTAATTTTGGTAACTTGTATTACAAATTTGAGAATATTTACTTAGAGTAAAAGTATTATAACGAAAAACTAGAAAAATGAAAGTCCAATTAAATGTAGAATTTGCTGAACATTTGTGGGATTTGGGAATATTCCTTCGGCAATTTGCAATTTTGATATCAAGTAAATGGAAATTAACGAATGTAAAAATTGAAAAATGGAAACTAACCTTGATCTAAGAAGATGTCATATAAACTCTAAGTTCCTTATGATATTCACAGGAAATCTGCCTGTTCTAACCTCCAACCTTTTCTTCTACCTTGAATTTATTCTCTAATCTCAATATCGGACACTTTAAACTGGGAGCGCAGCCAAAATGCGAGTTAACTCGATGAAAGCTTAAGCAGAATTGATGAATTTATTGGCGTCAATTTTCTCCTTAATATTAATCGCGATGGCGATTGTTTCTCTCCACAGGAAATTTTGAACATATCTATCTGTGATGAATTTCGATAAATAGAGTTACTAGAAAAACTCAAACTAGACGACTCTATGCTAGAAAACCACCACAACAGCCCCTAAATACAAAATTTTACTGTCATAAACGAAAATACTTTAACGAAGCATACTTAATATATTGTAGTGGGATGCTCCAACGTGAACAGCGTATGTTAAATTCATTATAATTAATATTTTATCAAAATTCGCCGAGATTAGATTTTAATAGAGTTTTATGCGGAACTTGAATTATTTTCGATTAATATTCGAGTTCCGACATTTTTGATTATTTATATTATCAATCTTCTCTTTAAAAAAAAGGACTCGGTTAATGACATGTTACAGGGGAGAGTCAAAATCTCAGCTTATTTTAAGTTGTTTATATATCAAAAACATTATTTGTAAAAATGACATACATACACAAAAATCACATTGTATTTGGAAATGACCGTTAAAATCCATTACGTTACCTACGACACCGAGTTGAAAGTTCAAAACATCAAAATTTAAATATCAAGTCATTAGATTGGCAATGCTAGGGACGACGAGAAAAAACAGAAGTCAGCAACGAAAAACAATTCTGACAGATAACATCTTTCCGATTGACTTTTAGAAAATTGAGACATAAAAAATTAAAAACATCGTGAAAGTCGCCAGTGCGAATATATAAAAAACATTTCAAGTGAACTATAAATGATATCCAACGATTGTTAAGGATATTTAATCAGTCACAAAATTTTAAGAACCATTTGAAGAAATTTAATTGAAGAAAACCATCAGAGGGCTTCAAAATAAGAGGATTTCACGAAGTAGAGGGAAGAAGGAACCAGTAGGATTTTACACACACACACGTAAAAAACACGCCACAACATAACTGTAAGTAATTTTAATTAGATTAAACTCATTTTTACCTTTGTAAGTAAATACTTAAAATAAAAACAAAACAGATTATCTCCCCAATTCAAATCTTTTAATTGTTATTTGTAACATAACAAATTTGGCGATCCTGCCAGGATATTTCGATCAAGTCGGAATATTCTATTTTTTAACAGCATTTAAATATGCCACAGGTTGCTCATTACGTCCGTTAAATTTAGGAATAACTTCCTTCAGCTTGAAGCCAGGAAAATGGTTAATTTGATTAGATGAAACTTCATTGCTAACAGGTATTGTACGACATGGCATTGTTACATCCGAATGAGCTATTTTTCCCTCTACCAATTCTATTCTTTTTTCTAAATTTAATTTATTTGAAACGAGCGTTTCAAGTTTTAATGTAATCTGTTGTAACATACCTTTTATGTCTTCTACACAATCTCCAGAATCACTGCGAGCTTTTGGCATTATGATTATTTATGTTATCAGTCTTTAAAATGTAAATACTAATAAAATGATTATAATGTGGTCTAAATATGAATCTAAATTCTCTTAGAACAAATTTTGAATTTTGAAAAATGGAATATTCCGACTTGATCGAAATATCCTGGTAGGATCGCCAAATTTGTTATGTTACAAATAACAATTAAAAGATTTGAATTGGGGAGACAATCTGTTTTGTTTTTATTTTAAGTATTTAATTACAAAGGAAAAAAATGGGTTTAATCTAATTAAAATTACTTACAGTTATGTCGTGGCGTGTTTTTTATATGTGTGTGTGTGTGTAATATCCTACTGGTTCCTTCTTCCCTCTACTTCGTGAAATCCTCTTATTTTTGATTCCTTCTTCCCTCTTCTTCGTAAAATCCCCTTATTTTGAAGCCCTCTGATGGTTTTCTTCAATTAAATTTCTTCAAATGGTTCTTAAAATTTTGTGACTGATTAAATATCCTTAACAATCGTTGGATATCATTTATAGTTCACTTGAACTGTTTTTTATATATTTGCACTGGCGACTTTCACGTTTTCATGTTTTTAATTTTTTATGTCTCAATTTTCTAAAAGTCAATCGGAAAGATGTTGTTATCTGTCAGAATTGTTTTTCGTTGCTGACTTCTGTTTTTTCTCGTCGTCCCTAGCATTGCCAATCTAATGACTTGATATTTAAATTTTGATGTTTTGAACTTCCAACTCGGTGTCGTAGGTAACGTAAGAGATTTTAAGGGTCATTTCCAAATACAATGTGATTTTTGTGTGTGTATGTGTCATTTTTACAAATAATGTTTTTAATATATAAACAACTTAAAATAAGCTGAGATTTTGACTCTCCCCGGTAACATGTCATTAACCGAGTCTTTTTTTTTTTTTTTAAGAAAAGATTGATAATATAAATAATCAAAAATGTCGGAACTCGAATATTAATCGAAAATAATTCAAGTTCCGCATAAGACTCTATTAAAATCTAATCTCGGCGAATTTTGGTATAATATTAATTATAATGAATTTAACGTACGCTGTTCACGTTGGAGCATCCCGCTACAATATGAAATAATGTTAGAAATACCTTTGAATTAGCCTGTTGTTTGTTTTAGGAGAGTTTTACATTAATTTTGAAGATTTATGAAATAAAGAAAGTAAAAACGAACAGTAGTTTCGTCTTTGATCCACCAAGATCGTCGTTATCTGGATTTATATAAATTATTTAGTACACATACTCCAAGGCCAGTCAGCCTGCGGGGGAATTGTGGCTTCTGAAAAATAGCTTTTATCCTCCAGAGGGAATTTCATTTCTATTGGTTGGCTATACTGAATACCCTAAACGTTTAAAGTGACAGCTGATGTTTCCGATGTAAATATTTAACATAACAACATACATTAAGCACTGTTCAAATTTACCCAATTTTCAGGGTGAATTGACACGATCTATGTATATATAAAAATAGGAACTATTATTGAATTTTAATATGATACAGTCTGTCACATAAGAGCGTAGCTGCGATTATCGGTAGTCGGTAAGTCATATCGCTGTAATTTTTCTTTTGTATGTAGATGAAACCCTTATCGTTTTCGCAAACTTATTAGTAAGACGTCCAGTCTCCTCCAGCATCAATAATGGCCTGGCATCTCCGAGGCATGCTTCCGACAAGATTTTCGGCGTATTCTTTCGGAAAACACCTCAAAATTTTACGAATTCGTTAAGGTAGTTGATTGTAATTGCAGGGTCGGTTTCTACGAAGCTTCATCTTCATTAAAGCCCATGGGATTCGCATCGGGTGACTGAAAAGGCCAATCCAAAGTGCCTTTTTGCTCTTTCCACGATTTACACGCTCTACTCCGATGTTTCGGATCGCTGTCCTCTTGAAGGATCCAATCTTCCGTCTTTTTCTTATACCAGCGTTCAACAGATGGTAACAAAGCTTTCTGGTATATTTTGTTCATTTTTTCGGCGTTCAAGTCGTCAGTGAATAGAAACAACGTCGCAAAACCCTTTTCAGAGATGCACCCTCAAACATGAACCTTGACAGGGTGTTTTACAGTCCGTTGGAGCAATCTACTTGTTGAAGTTGCCCAGGCATGTGTAATGCTTGGAAATGTCCAAAAAGATGCTTCGTCGGTGAAAATTACGTTGCCCCATTCATGATTCAAGTTCTCTTTGCGATGTGTTTTTCACCGAGCAATGGTTTTAGCAATAAGCTTCGATACTTAATGTTATTGTTCCGCAAATGCCTACGAATTGTTTCGTAAGATATTTTTAAACCTTTTTTGGAAAGTTTTTCGACCCCATCACGCAAAGTCAAGGCAGGATTTTTCGAAAACAGGGCAAGAATCATTTTTTCGGCTTGATCCGACACTTTGCCAACACACCCACAATTCGGAAAGTCATCGACATTTCTGACATCCGAAAATCGGTTAACCCACTTGGTAACGAACTGTCGCGACATTTTTATGTATTTTGCAGCGGCTGCATGTGACATCTTAGGTCCTCGCGGGTGTGTACACAAAAACACAGCCTCGAAGCGCTTAGCGTAAATGGCACTCATTTCCGTTGTTTTGTTTTTTCATGACTAAATAAGAAAAACAGCTGATCTTATTCATACTACGAAAACGACGAGGGCTCCATTTACATACAAAAAGAAAAATTACAGCGATACGACTTACCGGCTACTGATAATCGCAGCTACGCTCTTGCGTGACAGACTGTACATACATACATATATAATGATCTGTATAAGGTTAGGTACTTGACTGGTTTCAATAAACATTACTTGGAATAAGAATTTAACGGAAGTGCCTCAAGCAACCCTAGTTAACAGTGTAAGAGAAACCAAAAAACTTTTTGGGACATCTTCAATACATTTTTCAAGTATCGTTTGCGATGGTTTTAAAATTATTTCCTTTTTCTACGTATTTTAAAGTAAACTACAAAATTGCAACAGTTTGAAAGAATGCCCGGAAATTCCGTGTGCCCCGTTATTTTAAAATTTTTATATTTTATCTAGTAAAAGTAAACCCATATACAGGCTGAGTCATTCCGCGGGCTCGGAAGGTTGTGGCATTGTGAATAGAGACTTTCCAAAACGCTTTTTTCTTGTTATGAGGTCTAATTGTGGGCATAATTTAAAATTATACTGAAACTTACAAGTGTCTGATAAGTAGAGTAACCTAAACTTGCGGACTCGCATAGGCGTCGGTATTACGGGTTAATATATGAATATGAAAAATTCATAAATAAACTAAACCGGTAGAGAAGCAGGCATGTAGTGTCGACCTTGAATATAAATCATGTTAAACCGCGCTGAGAGAGATTTCGTTTTAGTACCGGCTGAGCTGTTGCAGAGATTAGTCGAACGGTCAAGGTTATGTACTTACGTGTCGCTTTTGAAAATATAGCTGGTGTTTTTTGTGTGTTGTAGTATTATACCGAGTACATAATTAGTGTATCATTTCACACAGAACTAATATTTACATACCTAAGAAAACAATGCCTCGTAATAGATTTGCTACTAATGTACATAAGTATGTGTCACTTTTTCCCCATTTAAAATATGACGGTAGTGCAGTTTTTTGCTTAATATGCAATGTTCGTTTGGCTGCATTGGACAGAACTGATTGCCAGAGGCATGTAAATGGTATTAAGCATATGAGAAATGCAAGAACTGAAATACCTTATACACTATTCCTCATACATTTATTAATTTTGTTTACCTCTTGTAATCTTCCGTTGTCGTTGGTGAGAAAAGCAGCTTTTAAAACGTTTTGGCGACAATACGTTCCAAAGTACCCATTGCCCTCGCAAACACAATTACAGAATCATTTGCCGCGAATGAAAGAGATGCTAGAAAATGTGTGTAAACGTGATTTGTGTTCCAAAAAAATATGGATTACCGTGGATGAGACGACCGATATAAAGAAAAAACAGTATTGTGAATGTAATAGCTCGCGTTTTATCTAGCGAGAACACAGCATCTCGATATTTGTTAGCTTGCAAACGTGTTCAACAATGTACCGCGGAAAATATTCATAAAGTGATAATGAACGCTTTGGAAAAATTTAAAATTGCCCAAGATCAAGTTGTGATGATTGTGACAGATAGTGCAGCAACGATGTTAAGTGTTGGGCGATCCTTAAAACATATATTTCCTAACTTAATACATATAACCTGCGTGCTGCATGCTTTGCATTTAGTTAGTGAAGTTGTTCGACAACATTACGGAAACGTTGATCGGATGATTGGAAGTACTAAAGCAGTGTTTCGTAAATCTCCTAAACGTTTAAAAGAATTTCGTAAATTTTGTCCAGGTATTCCAGAACCTCCTGAACCAATTTTAACGCGATGGGGTACTTGGCTAACAGTAGCTTCTTACTATTTGATCAATTTTCAACAAATTCAATCAGTTATAATGCGATTTAATCGGAATGAATCCAAAGCAATTAGAGAAAGTCAAAGAGAATTTCAAATCATTAGACATAGTGGAGAGTGTAAAAAATAAATTACACACATTAAATGATACGCCAGGATTATGCGCTAGTCAAAAGTTGGCAGATGTTTTAAGGAAAAATCCTGATTTTAATACTTTAGAGGCCGTTTATTGTAAGTGTAAGAATAGTGAACTTTTAAGTGATTTTGAAAAACAGTTTCTACATGCAAATGTAACTTCCTTAGATGTGGAGAGATCGTTTTCTATGTATTTTAGCAAAAATATGTTATATCAAGTTAACGTAGCATCACGCGCATTTTATTAGCAATTTAGCAGTACATAAGCGCATGTGTATTAAATCTCTTTATGCCTAATCTAGTGTTATGTTATAAATAACAATTAAGAGATTTCAATTGGGGAGATAATCTGCTCCAACGTGAACAGCGTATGTTAAATTCATTATAATTAATATTATAACTTAAAATAAGCTGAGATTTTGACTCTCCCTTGTAACATGTCATTAAGCTTGTGTTTTTTTTTTTTTTTTTTAAAGATTGATAATATAAATAATCAAAAATGTCGGAACTCGAATATTAATCCGTATAAAACTTTACTAAAATCTAATCTCGGCGAATTTTGATATAATATTAATTATAATGAATTTAACATATGCTGTTCACGTTGGAGCATCCCACTACACTAGGTACCAAGAATCACATCTATCTAATGCGTACTTCCGGGGAAATATCGGTTCGTGTAAATGTCGACTTTTTCAAAGAATCCCAAACGAGTCTGAAATCCTTAGTGTTAACACAATTGTACCCTATTACATTTTGCCTCAAAATTTAACTTAATTTAGAAGGTTTCAAAAATGTAATAATGTATAGCATCACCAAATCGAAAAAATTAAGAATTCTTTTTACAGTCCATTTGTTCGTCGTAGCACTGATGAATAACTTACCATAAGACAAACCAACTGAGATCAAGGCTATTAGATAGCGCTGCCGTAGGTTCCACTGAGATGGACATTTCGTTTTGACTGCAATATTTTCACCAAGAAAATTGCAAACAATTATAAACCGAATGTCCATTAAAATAAACACTGGGTCTTAGCAGGATATACTTATAGTGAGCCTTACAGTTCCACATTAACAAGACAACAAAATATCGTGAATACGTACTTTCCATTTCTGAATACAGTCCCTGGCCAAATTACTTGAAACACTCAAGATTTTGTAGTTTCTTCATAATAAAATATAAACTATACATGTATTATATATTTTTTTATAAAATATATTGTAAAAATATGTAACATATGTAAATATTAAATAAGTAATTAATATTTAGTCCATAACCCATGATTTTTAATAACACCCTTAATTCTTCGGGGCATACTTTCAATGCAAGATATGATTGTCTCTTTTATACCTTCATCGTTCTCCCATACATCATTTATATTCTTCATTAATATTTCCTTTGATTCTTTCGGGTTTTCTCTTTCGTATACCTTACTTTTTAGTCGATTCCATACGTTCTAGATGGGATTGAGGTCCGATGAATTTCCGGGCCAACGTAAAAGAGGTATGTGATCGTCTTCAAAGAATTTCTTAACCTTTTTTGCCGCATGGCAAGGAGCATTATCTTGCATAAATATACGCCCTGTCGGTATGCAACATCCTGGTTTAAAATACGGTAATAACTTATTTTTCAACACATTTATGTACTGCTTTTGACGCATTGTACCTTCTACAAAATACAAAGGGCCGGGTCCGTCTCCACTAATCACTCCCCAAATCATTACCTGCGGAGGGTGTTTTACAGTTCGAAGAACCGTGGACTCTGCGAGACGTTCGCCAGGTCGTCTACGAACAAATTGTGCTCGCTGCACTAACACATAGAGCAAGCACTCGTCACTAAGGAAAACCTATTAAATAATGCAAACATTAATCCAGTAAAAATTATGTTGTTAAGTTATTCACCTTTTTTCAATTCTCGTCTGTAAAATGTCGATATTCTCTTGCAAAGTTGAGACGAGCAGATTTATCTTCTGTTAAACGCGGCTTTTTTATATGTCTTCGGCCCATTAGGCGATTTTCGCACAATCGGCGCCTGACAGTTCTGCTCGAAATCTCTATTCCTCTCTCTTGTAAATTTTTTTGAATCATCTTCATTGTAGCAAAACTATTGCTCAAAGCCTGATGAACAATTTCACGGTCAGATCTCTTCGAAGTTTTTCTTTTCCGACCGCACTTTGCCCGTCTTTGTGTCGATGTGCTAACTCCTTCGTTTAAGTTTCTAGCTAAACGCGATACAGAAGAAGGAGACACTTCCTGTAATTTTGCAATTTCTCGTTGTAAATGTTTGTTTGATAGTAGAAGAGCTTGTATAGCGACTTTTTGTTCACTTGTTAAATCTTTCCCGGGCATTTTCTAGAAAAAAACCCAAATATTTCAATTTTTTAAAATTCCAAATAATTAATTATTAAGAGAGAGCTAGAATAACAATTTTACCTTTGCAATAACGATATATCAACACAAAACACTTAACGATACTCCACAACTTAGCTTCTATACGGTTATGACGAAATATTTAAAAAAATATCCATGCATTCTCTAAACTGTGAACTCGCTAAATGTAAGTTGATAACTGAAATATTTATATATACGTACTTTACTCTTATAAATATCATTTCTCTGGTATTTTTATTTATTGATACAATAATCTACTCTCCCTATAAACGATCGGATTCAAAGCAAAAGTATATCACTATAATAGGATGGGAATTTCCAGGTAAAGGGGTTGATTCATGACATGTTTCAAGTAATATGGCCAGGGACTGTACATGAAGGACAATATTAGGCTTGTTCCAACACACTCAGAAAACCGTAAATTTACCGTCCAGTACATGCGCAATACAAAAAAAGAACTGCATATTGCGCAAGTACCGGGCGGTAAACTTACGGTTTCATAAGCGTGTTAGAACGAACCTATTACTTATGGCATACTCCTAAAATCGCATAGATGCTACTTAAACATCAATGATCATTGAAAATAATTTTAGCCATATTATTGGCTCTTCCTTAAACGGAGTAACATGCTGAATAGGACCTTATAAGGTAACCGTTGAAAGCCGAGTGTGTGAGCATCCGGTGAGCCTCAATGTAAAAGAGGTACCTTGGAATGGTACACGGACGGCTCGAGAATAGGAGGTGTCGGAACAGGTATAGGCATTAGTGGTCCTAACTACCACCTAAAAATGCCTACAGGACCCCATACCAACATATTTCAAGCAGAGATTTCTGCTTTAAACTTGTGCGCCTCAAGAAAGGGATACGAGACGCAACTATTAATATATTCAGCTACAGTCAGCCAGTTCTAAAGGCTATTAAGGCCTATACAAACGAATCTGTTCTGATACACGAATATGTACACAATTTACGGCAATTGGGACGCAATAACCACGTTACTTTGCGGTGAATCCTCAGGCACCAAGGAATCGAAGGAAACGAAAAGGCAGATAAGTTTTCCAAAGAAGCAGCGAGCATGCCTTTCATTGGTCCTAATCCCTCCTGTGGTCTCCAAAAGAGCCACATAAAACAAGCAATTAAGATACGGGAGGACAATCAAAAGGCGTACTGGGAAAACGATCAAGGACAAAAACAGGCGAAAGCACTCATATCAGGCTCACCAAAGACAGCAAAAATAGTGTTATCGTTCAGCAAGGTAGATCTTAAATTACTGGCAGGACAGGCAATGTAGTCCTAAAATATCACTTATTTAAACTAGAAAAAGCTGAAGATCAAACCTGCCGTCTATGCCAAAAAGATCTGGAGACGGCAGAACACATCCTATGTGAATGTGTTGCCATTAGTCGCACACGACACCAACATTTCAGTAGGCCACTTGCACTTACTGAACTGAAGGAAGAAGATCCTAGAGCAGTATTAAGGTTTATTAAAAGCCTCCAACTATTCTAACACACATAAGGGCATTTTGTTACAGTAGATCTATTAAGGTCGTAGTGCTGAATAGGACGGCTACTTTTGGGTACTCTCGGTATGGCCCAAACATCAAAATATTATCCATACCCTAACCAATCTCTCAAAAGGTACAGATCTACGTTCTTTAGCCTCCAATGCGAGTATTGTTGTAAACTAGAAATGGATTTCCGTCAAACGGCTCTAACAGTTTCTCTAAACATAATACTAACTAATAATGTCCATAAATACCCTCGTTGCGCGAATATGATTAGGTTAACAAAGAAATAAGAGATAAAAATATGAATTTCATGATGTTCTACCATTTCCGAATTGTTGGAAAAAGTGTAACTTTCGTATTCTGCATAAAAGGTTGCCACAATAATGTGCGATCTTTTTAACGTTGTAAATGATGTAAGCTAAAATTGAAGCCACGTAATCTTCAATAGTTTCTCTTTTACATAATCCTATTTTACTTCACAATATTGAGTTAGGTATACTTATTCGTTTCAAGTGACATAAATAGGTTACATAATTCTGGACAACGGTGTACGTATGCACATTTTCCAGTCAAACGCGCTTCTACTTCGAGGCATTCTTCTCTTCCTTCGCAATACTCTCCCAGCTCGCATTTGACCCGTCACTCATTCCTGGCCCGTCCAATAGTAGGATTTATTCAAACCATTTATCTGTCTGTACTTTGCAAACCCGATGACATATATGTTTACCTTCGTATTTATTTCGCTCATATACCAAGCGAATGCAATTTTGCAGCCAAATTCATAACCGCACACGCATTCGATTTACAAACAAAAGTAGCTGCCGATGTTGTCTGCTTTAGAAGCGAATGCAAAAATACCTGTATACCTGTAGCTATCGTCATGGAGCAACGGCAATTTTTGATTTTAAATTGTAAATCGGAGGAGCTCCTACAACTAACCATCGTTAGCATTTAGTTAAGGAGTTACGCCGGGTGCAGTACATATTCTAGGAATCTGTATTTTTTAGGTACTTTTAAAGATAACAATACACTGCGGTTTTTATTATTGACGAAAATTAGAATTTACGCCATAGACATAATTTATCATCTACCTGTCTTGACTTATCATTTCTTTGTCAATGCATCGAAACGTTTAAAAAGCGCCACTTGTATCGGTTGTAAAGTAAGAAGTAATAAGATTACCTCTTAACGAAGATGAATTGGACTATGTTCATAAAAACATTTTTTCCTTGGAATTGCACCAGCTTTCATAACCCAAAGTTTGTTATAGAGCTAATAAATCACCTCCCATATTTGTGTTTAAATGTAAATCTGGCACCGCGTAGCACAACTTTGATACTTATCTGGCATTCAAGTGGAATCCTTTGTGATGCTTTACGAAATAATAGATTTTACCATACAGCTTTCAAAATGATATTTTTAAACTAAACAGGAAGGTAATTAAAAACAATCCAACGAAAGTTGGTAGGAAATGCAGAACTGCCAAACATAATCGATGTGAAATTGTTTTAGATATGTTTTAAACTAAACGGACTTCCATGTATTTCTAAATGAAATATCTAAGCGTTGAAAGCAAATATTTTCGTATTTTTATTTGTATGAAATAGATGCCACGGCGGATATCTATCTCTTGAATTTAAAATCGTAACTCTCCCTTTCCATTCAGAAATCAAATTTAAACGTAATACGAGTTTTACAGGCGAGTTTCCCGACTTGAGCTTTCGAATGTTTACACCTCAATAAGCATACGGCAAGTTGGCGAAGTAAAACGAACTCAGTTATAAAAACGCATCTTTCTAGTAAATATAATAACAATAAAATGTAAATTGATTTCTCAAGGGATGGGTCGCACGTATGAATGGAGTAGGGTGCAAAAGGCGACGAGGTATCAACAGCTGAAGTTCTTACGTAAACAGATTTAAAGGATTTTAAAACGTCCCGAGGATATATTAAATAAATATAGACCCGTGTTCTTATTGAATCCAAAAAAGTTTATTGATAGTGATAAAAAATTAAATTTATTATAATGAACTTTTAATTATAAAAGAGTGAATACTTCGTTATCTCAGATAATATATCTTTCTATGACAGGCAAAGCTTCTTTGACATTTTTTCATGTGAAATAAATAATTTCCTATGACACAATACCCAAATTTAGTTTTATTTTCAACAACGCTTAATTACATGGAAAAAATCACTTGATAGAATGTCCTGCAATATTGTAGGAAAAATATTGTAGCAGTCACACACAACTCAACACAACATAATTAATTATGTAACCCGACCGTAGATTTTTATTAATTACATATTACTAAGGTTCGACAAACGAGTGCAACGTCAGAGGCGTATCGCGTAAAAGTAGGTACATACGTGAGATACAGTATTATTAAAAAATAATATATTCTTGCCTTTTATTGATGTCTTGATGCCACTGCGACAAAATACTACTGTCCCGGTAAGCCGCGTAAAACTACATCATAAGCAATGCTTTCATTGTCGTGTATTTCGAAAATGATCGTTCTACATCTAGCGAAGTAGGATTTGAGTAATTCAGATATTCCTTTATCTCTTCTGTGCACTCTTTATTTTCAGTAATAGACCGAACCTTTTATAAATCGGGATTTTTATTTAAAACTGCACGAAATTTTTGAACGAAATCTGGTCCTATAGGATCTGTCAAGCTTTCTAGAGCGGCTTGTAAATTATCTAAGGTATTTAATGAGTGTCGTAAAGATAAGTGACTGTTCTGTAACAGCGATATAGCTTGTAGAACCGCAGAACATAGTTTATGGAAATTTCATCTATTTGTAATTGAACGTCCGAATAGGAAAAAGGTTGCTGACTCTCTCGAATCGCTGCAGATTCATTTGATTTAAATTTTAAAATCACATCCTTCACATTTGCAAGTTATTACAGGCTGAGGTGGTAATGGAAGTTTCGGACACAATTGTTTGAAAACGCGGATATGTTTGGGAGATTTCACAAGCACTTTTTTGGTAGATGCTATTAAATTATTTACCATCGGATACTTCTTTCGAATGGTTTGTGCAACGAGATAATATGTGTGTCGGAAAGCATATTTTCAACATCCTACCAACTTTCAGCATTGTTTTAGCTCCATCAGTAACTAACATTGTGACTTGGGCCCCTTCTTCATAACAGTTTCAGCATCATTTTTTTCAATCCTTTTACTGGTTAATAACAAGGAAGCTGCTGGATCATTACGTTTTAAAGGACGCGCTACAACATGAATCACGTTGTGTCTCTGTGCATCAGTTGTTTCATCCACACTTACGCAAATTTTCTTATTTTTCAACACGTCTACTATACAGTTTTTTACTATACTCTACAAATGTGGTAAATTGTATCGCAATTGTCTATTGGTTGGTAGTTTCCACGTTGGTAGTTTCCAAAAAAGACGAAAGTGTTCATTGTCTACAAGGTGTTGCGGAATGTTGCATACACTTAACATGAAAATAAAATCATACAGAAATTCCCAGTACGGAATATTGTTAAATTCAGTACATGACGTTTACTTTTAATGTCTTCTACAGTGAAATGTATCGCAACCTATCAACCGTATATTGCAAATTTTGCACTGAATAATAGTACCTGTATATTCCAACCCAGGAAAACGGCTAACATATTTATTCACATGCGATGCTAAAGTTAAACCTCCCTTACGACGATCCGTTTTAAAAGACGCACACCTATAAACCGATAATTATCGAACGACCATTCACTTCCACGCTTATCGAATGACTAAACTCTCCACTGACTTCGCATCGACCTAAATCCCCTTTTGGCGCTTCTGCGTAGCACGCGTTTGTCGAACCTTAATTATTACATGTTGTAGTCAGAGATAATACTTCAAAGCTTCTATTGTACTGGTCAAATTTCTATTGTACTGTTTCACATAAACAAAACAATACTTTCTTGAGGATAGTCAATAGTTTTCTTAATTCAAGAAAGCGTTTAAGTATTGTTCATAAATCAATAGTTTTATTTTCCTAAAATAAAGCATTATTTACTTAGCATTTTTGAAATGCATATTATTTACATCCACATTATTAATTGCACTTACCTTGTTCATAACAATACGACCTATCCGTACATAATGCAGTAAATTGTTCTCATTGCTTGTGATTTTAAAAAGGCTAAGGTAGATATTTTCTTAATTCAAGAAAGCGTTTAAGTATTGTTCATAAATCAATAGTTTCATTTTCCTAAACTAATGCATTATTTACTTAGAATTTTTGAAATGCGTATTATTTACATCCACATTATTAATTGCACTTACCTTGTTTATAACAATACGACATATCCGTACATAATGCAGTAAATTGTTCTCATTGCTTGTGATTTTAAAAAGGCTAAGGTAGGTTATCTACAGAATACTCTTCAAACAAAAGTAAACAGAAGTACACATGAAAAGAGTGCCAAGAAACAATAACTAAGATAATGCTAATAAATAGCTCATGAAACTCCAGACAAAAACAATGTGAGATGAGGAAAGCACTAACGCTTTTTGGTCCTACCCACATTGCTGTTAATCTCTCAGTTCATGCTACTAATCTTCAAAAACAGCACTGAAATATTTCCTGGCGCCAGCTAGTGCCAAGAGATATAGTCACGCCGTTATAGAAAGCAACGACAGAAATCGGAATGATGCCATACTTGCCCATACAATGATATAACCTTTAACGTACAATGTTTCATAAACATTTTCAAAAGATACCCGTTAATGCAATATGGATACTTTCTTTACTTAAAACTAAATGATTTACTTGGACGGAACATTTTTGTGTCTTCGATTTTTTTGATTTTCTAACCCCAAGAAAATATTTGTTTAATACAAATAAAATTTGTACCAGAAATATGTGAAAGGATCAGAAGAGAATTTGAAAATGGGCTATATGATTATCTTCAACAAAATGGCGCACAATTTCAACATTTAATTAACTAATTTGAATATTTTTTTTTCAATAAAAGGTTATATTTTACAATTTTTGCTTAGCATGATATTTTTTCTGTTATAATCCCCAGAACTTGACCAAATGTCGAAGTAAGGTATACTATTGAATTCGTAATGAAAATACCTTTCCAACGATGTAACACAAATTGTCATCCCATTTAAGATTTTTATGTTGGGAGTAGGGAGGTTATGGGGGTAAGTTTAGTATCATGATATATTAATCAAAATGGTTCCCCCTTGAAACAAAAATTGACCTCTTTTTGCATTTTTTAATAATTTTATTAGTTTCGGATGCCTGAGAAATTTTCAAATGAACACACTATATGTACGCGTTACAGTATCTTTATTTTTATTTTTTTTAACGGCATTTGTTATGTATGTAATGTAACAACCGTAAAAAGTAAACAAAGTTGTTTCTTCAAAAATCTATTGTTCCTAATGCCGTAAATGTATAAGCAACTACAGGTATGTAGTAAAAACACTTTTGTTTTTTAAAGATAACGGATATATGTATTTGCATTGATTGCTTTTTAAAATTAAGGGTATGTTAATTTTAATACACCACTTAAGAAGTTTCGCTTCAATAAATAATACAATATAACAAATAAACGTAACTTCTTAATAACGCGGATAAGATTGGTGAAAAATGTGGACTATTAGGTTTGTTTCCACATTTGCCTCGGTGAAGGACGTTCGCTGTGTGAACTTTACACAATACTTTAGCTCATACAAATACCAAATCATGCAGGTGCATGATGTGTGTTGCAGTGATTTCGTTATTATTAATGGGTGAAAAGGAAAACAACATGTTTTACATTTTTTCTTGGTAAATGACGTTGTATGTATCAAAAAGAATATTACGATACCTTTTTTATCACTATTTGATTCTTGTGGTATTGAAAATCCTCTGCCTATTTCTCTGTGAATGCACAATTATATTTTAGCTAATTGTTGTTATATTAAACCTGCTAGCCGAAAATACACCAGTATCATGGTACCTAAGCATAACAACTAACAACAAGTAAGCTTAGTTAATTATGTTCAAGTTCCGAGCCGTTGCTAAAATATGATAAAGGTCCAGGTAGAATTTTATAATGAAAAGTAGAAAATTTTAAGTAGCTTCTTCCTTTCAAATGCAAAGTAATAGATTATTAAATTGCTACACTTATCATATTGTTTATCAACAACTTGATACCGTTCATCTTATAACAAAAGCCGTAACTGCTGTTCCAGACGATATAATTTTTTGCTTCCATCAACCAGAAAGAATTAAATTTATTATCTACGAAATATAGTGCACAACTTGGGCCCCACATTAGACCAGGAATAACACACCAACTACCTACTAGTCGGGTACATTTAAGCGTATGCGTCGTTGGGATACAATAATACAATCGCTGCTACGAGCCTGACTTTTGGACACCTGCTTTCCGGTCCAATAAACTAAACTGCTATTTAGCGATGTACGAACAATCGTACGATGGCCGCCGCACACAGGAGAGAAGAACTCGGAAAGGGAGTCCTCGACGTACGCAGGGTAGTTGCTCCTAAGTTATAACAATAAGCTTTTCACTGCAGACACCAATAGGGGTCGATTATTAACTTTAAAACTTTATTGTAATCCGTTAATATGTATGTTTAGGATCTCCAGCTCCCCCTTCACTTCAAGAACCGTGTACATTTCGATAACTTGTTATGTAGTTTCCAAGCATCTAATACATCTATGCATATGTGGAAATATAAATCCATGAAATATATGTTTTGATGTAATCTTTCTAATTAATTGTCGAATTGAAATATTTCGATTGCACTTTAATTTTCATGAAGAGTAGCAATTTATACGCGTATGTATACAGGATTCATTATCGACCTTCACCATGAACATCTTATTAAGGGAGATAGAGGGTAAGTTAAATTTGGTAAAGTTGCTAAATGTTGCGTTTGTTATGAATCCGAAGAAAAAATAGACCTGTGACCAATGACGTTTGAAATTATAAAAAAATAAAAAAAAACTTATTTTCTTCTTTTACCTCTAGCACGTTTATTCGGTCTTGCAGAAAAAAACTAAAAACACATTTTCAAGGCCACTTCCGATCCTCTATATAATGGTGTGCTTGAAATTTTTATATTATACGTTTCGATTCTGTCTGACCATCATCAACTTTCTTATTTTTTATGGGCACCATATTGAATTGTGGTACCATCAGAAAGAGCTTCTTTTCTTATTTCAATCATGTATAACGTGTTGACAAAAGTTTTTGATATTGTTCTTCAATTGACGAAGAATATATTTTAAGATTAAATAAGATGGCTATGAAATGTCAAACTGTCAAACATTTCAATTATCATTCATTACTAAGCCGGGCACAATCGGTCTTCCCAACAGAATCTGATCAGTCGCCTGGGCCGCGGATTATAAATAGTGTATGTGAGATTCACAGCCGACAGAAGTGATATTTTGAAATCAATACCCCAGTATAAAAAATAAAAGCTGACGTAATAAAAATGTTTTGTAAATAAAGCAAATATATGCACACGTTAAAGTGTTTTTATTGCCAATATTAGTTTTATTTTGTTTGAAAACAGCATTTCTTGTAAAGCGTGTTTCGATAAGAGCGCAAGATTTGAATTGCGCGCCAGCTTGGCTGTGGTGATGTCACATGATTATGTCGTTCAGAACAAACCATCACGGCAGTTCGCGAGAGTGTGGCTGAGAGTCCAAGGACGTTGATTCGTCGTCGTGCAAAACAATTGGACATTACAACAGCCACCCTTCAGCGTATTCTCACTAAAAATTTGCGCCTCCATGCGTAGAAGGTTCAATTAACTCAGCAACTCCTGTCTACAGACCACTTACAGCGAAGAGAGTTCAGCAATTGGATCCTTGAACAAGAAGTGAATGCCGATTTTGCGGCCAAAATCATCTTCAGTGACGAGGCCCATTTTCACCTCGATGGCTTCATAAATAGGCAAAACTGCCGCGTTTCGGGCTCAGAATATCCACGAATGATTCATGAAAAAGCAATGCATTCAAATCGTGTCACTGTTTGGAGTGCATTGTGGGCGGGAGGAATCATTGGACCGTTTTTCTTCGAAAACAAGGCAGGTAATGCAGTAACGGTGAATGGCGAACGTTATCGTACTATGTTAACCCAGTTTTTTGTGCCTCAATTGCACGATATTGCTCTCGACAACATGTGGTTTCAGCAAGAGGGTGCCACTTGCCATACCGCCCGTGAAACATTGGCGGTCTTACACGGGACTCTTCCTGATCGTGTCATCTCGTGACCAGAATTGGCCGTCACGCTCTTGTGATTTAACACCTTTGGACTTTTGGCTGTGGGGTTATCTGAAGTCACAGGTTTATGCCGGCAAACCCGCGACCACCGAAGCATTGAAGGCCGAAATTAGACGCTATATCGGATAAATACCGCCACATGTATGCAACACCGTTATTGAAAATTTCGCCAAAAGAGTACGCATGTACCAGCAAAGCCGTGGCGGCCATTTACCAGATGTATTGTTCCATTCATAATTCCTAAATCTCTACGTTATAACTCAATAAATATTTCAATACTTTGCTATAGAAAACAATGTTTTATTGAACCTTTAAATCTTGCGCTCTTATTGAAACAACCTTTATATGTATTGTAGTAACAATAGTAGTTTCTTCAAAAATACTTAATACCGTAGAAATAAATAATAATATAATAAATAAACCTAACTTCTTAACGGTTTGGATAGGATTGTTGAAAAACTTGCAACATCAGATATGTTTCCACATTTGTCTCGGTGAAGGTTGTTCATTGTAATGAAAAATGTTCTTATATTTCGAGAAAGACCGTTCAACATTTACGAAAGTAACACAGGCATAATTAAAATGATCCTTAGAGTTAGTTAATGAATCTGTAGATGCATCACCACACATTTGTCTTAATTTTATACAATAGGATTTTTTTTAGACACTATCGAACTTTGCTATAACGCGACCGTTTTTTGCATCGTTTATACCGTGTAATAATGTATCAACTTGCATTGATTCTACTAACGGCAACCCAGTATTCTGCAATTTTTCTATTACGTCTAGCAATCGTTTATAATTGTTGCTAATACTTTGTAAATCTGTTTTAACAGGAGTATTTAGAAGTCACAGATTTTACTTTTTGGAAATTTTTAGAATAATAAAAAGCCACTTGCACCATGTTCCCAAACGCGTAAGAATCGGTTGTGGTGGGAAAAAGCCTGTAAAATGCTCGAATTCGTTTGGGAGATTTGAGAAACACTTTTTTTGTATTTGCTGTTAATGCAACCACCTCCAGGTAACATTCTCGAATAGTTTGTGCCACAAGACCAAACCATGAGCTTTGCACGTAACATGTAAAAGTCCCTCACACTTTTCTTTAAGAAAACGACCTACACTACGCATTGTCTCTGCTCCATCGCTCATAAACATCAACAGTTGACTAGTTGACACTTGAAATTGTTGCAACGTATCGAGCATTACGCCCGCAATTGCTTCGCCAGTACACTTTTTTAGTCCTTTGTTAGCTAATAAGATTACAAATTTCGGTTTAACGAGATCTAGTGCTCGCACTATAGTATTCAAAATAGATTTTTTTTACAATCTGTCGTCTCATCAAGACATAGCCACAGCTGTTTATCTTTTAATCTTGCTTTTATCATATTTTCGATATCTTTACGTATACTTGATAACTCTTTCCGTAACGCTATCCGTGATGGTAAGCTCCACTCGGGAAAAGTAAATCCAACCTAAATTGCGTTTGGGGTGGCACTCCATTTTTCTCATTTTTAGGCTGCATACTATTTATATGTCTTTTACAGACGCCTTTATTCCAGTACACAATACTTTAGTTCCATTATGGTGAAAATCCAGAAATTCACTGATAAACTTAGTGGCTTTATTAGCCAACCGTAGTTTATTTTCCTTGCGTACGTTAAACATACTTACCTACATATATTTATCTCTATAATTACGACTAACGCTGCGAAGGGTTGACGAGAAACTGTTGCAGTAAATCAATAATTTAATTCACTGAAGTAGCCCATGCCGATAGAACTTTGTGAGATCTGGACCATTTTTTAATTCCTACCTTTAATATGAATATTTTCTTAACTTAAAACTAAATGATTTACTTGGAAGAAACATTTCTCTGAGTTGGATTTTTTTGATTTTCTAACCCCAAGAGAATTTCTCATTAACGTAGATTTCTTTATGTATCCAATCGATAACAAATGCCGCCAGTAATCAGTTACCTAGGAAACAAGTAACAATAACTTTGCATTGTTGAATTGTTACTTTAGTTAAATAACAACGGTTCCTGGAGTAACAGTCGAATTTTGATATAAGGTGTGCTAATGTATGTATTTATAATCTATTGTAGATTTCAAAAATTTTGAAATTGGGATTCTATTTAAAAAAATAATTTATGACGTCAAATGTTAAGTTATTATGAATTTCTAGTTGCGGATAATAAATAATGTTTCTATTGCTTTACCTGTACTTATTGTTAGTAACGATTATAATACTAATAATAATAATAATCATTATTTTTGTTATCAGCTACTTCTAAGAAATGGGAAAAAAAGTATAATACCTTCTAAAATAACCCCACTCAAGTGTTATTAGAGACATTACATGAAAGATCAATGAATAAAACTATGTTAGAAGAATTTTCGAAGAATTTAAGTAAATGATTTAGTTCAATGTAGATACCAATCCATAATGTTTAAAATAGGTGGTAGGGCACATTATCAGGATTCTGACAAAATGGGATTAAAATTTAAGTCCTATTTAAAATTCTATTGTTTAATACTTAGATCATTTGTAACTTTTAGAAGCTTTTACATCTTTTCCTTTCGTTCCAAATGAATCGCATACAACAAATAAAGAGAGAACTTGAAAAAATTTCAATTAAAAACGCAAACGAAGCGATAACGGAATAATATTTTTCCGGACTATAAAATTATTATAAATGGCGAAATTTTCACTGTGTTATTACGGGTTTTATCTCTCGAAGAAGCTGCTGGAGTATAAACGAGAAGAGGGCGCATAATTACGGCCGGCAACCCCGGTATCACTTTGCGGTTCTCCACGACGATGCGAGGGGGTTTTCATTAGCGCTTTTACCTTTTTAAGAGAGACCTCGAAACGGCAGCGTCGTACAACGTAGACCATCGTTGCTTTAACTACGCCAGTTATCACTTTCTTTTTTCATTATTGCACGTTGGCCCGTTGATTTTATAACAGCGCAAGTCGGGTCCTCCTTAAAGAATGCACCTCGCAATATCTAGATGACGCGTAATATGCCATTAAGATTGTGTAGTATTAAGAAGTTTGATTAAGGAATACGGTGCAAAAGAAATGAATATAGTCCCAAATACTTTAGAGGAATGTATCTAGATTGTGCTGTAACCACCCTAGTTTTTACTAACGATTAGTAAACAACTATTCTGCCCTCCTAAGCCTAAAAGACGTATCTCAATTTTTTTAAGTTTGACGTTATTTCTAAGCAATATGGCCATATCTTATTTAGAAAAAGTAGAAAATCACTACAGAAATAAGACGAATCTCAAGAAATTATTGAATTCCTAAGGAAATTGGCAGTATCCTCAGTTTCCTTAGTCAAAAGATTAGAGCTCAGAGTTACGTCTTTTTGACTTACCACCAAACATTAGAGGGACAGTCTTCTACCTAAGCAAAGAGGCTATGGTTGTGGCATATGACTACTATTCTAAGAAAACGCAGCTGTTTCTTGTCAACAAACAATAGAGGTTCTGTTGTTATTGTGAAAAGTTGTATACGATTTTATTATGTTTTCAACTATTTAACAAGCGAAAGAAACATATAACTAGAGCAACGCAAACTGCGCTGAAAGCCAGTGGCTGACGCATAAAAGTTTACACAAAATAAACACGGCCGGGACAATTCGGTGTAAGCGTCAGTATAACTGCGACTCGAAAGCCGATCTGCTGTGTATGCATCTAGGCTGTCGTATACTATATCGTAGTTCTACGTTTGTTTTGAAAATGTTTCCTACGTCGCGAAAACGACCAAAGTTGGACACAATAAGAGAATTTATTGCAGAAATGCCTGATTTAAAGTATGATGGCGCTAAAATTCAATGTGTAGTGTGTAAAATAGATTCAATGTGTTGGTCGAAAAGTGATTGTCTACGGCACGTAAATAGTGCAGGGCATGTTTCAAAAAAAAATCCACACGAGATTATGGTAAATTTAAATTTAATTTATGTGTTTATTGCATGTAATTTACCATTTCATTTACTAAGGAAGAAAGCATACGTCTCGTTTTGGAATGAATATTCGGACTTTAAATTATCAAGTGAGAGAACATTACAGAGAGTTGTGCCGTCTGCTCGTGAGCATGTCGAGAAAAGAATTAAATCGGAGTTGCAAGATAGAAAACTGTGGTTATGTGTGGACGAAACAACAGATCGTAAAAAACATTCTGTGGTTAATGTAATGGTACGCACAATGGAATCACATCGACCGTCACCCTCAATTTTACTAGCTTCCAGACGAATACAACAATGCACTGCCGAAGTAATTTCAATGTTGGTGTTAAATACATTGGAAAAGTTTGAACTTTCAATAAATCAACTGTTGATGTTTATGAGTGATGGTGCCGCAAACATGCTTCCTGTAGGTCGATCTCTTAAAAAATATTGTGCTAACTTGTTGCATATTACATGTAAAATTCATACTCTCAGTCTCGTAGCAGATAGTATCAGAAAATGTTATCCCGAGGTAGACGCTCTAATAGCACATACAAAAGCTGTGTTTGTAGAATCCCCAAAACGTATTCGGGAATTTCATAGACTATGCCCCGGTATTCCTGAACCACCACAACCTACTCTTACTCGTTGGGGAACATGGTTAGTGGCTGCATTTTATTATCTTAAATATTTTGAGAATATAAAGAACGTGATTTTAGAATTCGACCCAAAGGAAGCTGCGGCTGTCAAGGTAAGCCGCTTGACATTTCAGGATAGTCAAGTTAAAACAGATTTGGAAATTATTCAGAACAATTACGTGGGACTAGCGGATGCGATAGAAAAAGTACCAAATTCTTCGGTGTCGTTAGTGGAATTTTTGCAAATAGTGCAACATGTTCACGTACAGCTATGCGCGATAGAAGACGCAAGAAATGTTTGTGTTTTAGAAAGGTTTGAAAGTGTTTTAGATAAAGACTCTGATTTTGGCACATTAAGACAAATTTGTGAAGGTGCGTCAACAGAACCGTTAAGTTATTTGAAAGATTATTTTACTTACGCAAATATAACGTCACTAGATGTAGAACGTTCGTTTTCAGCATACAAAAACACTTTTTCTTCACGCCGCACTCACTTTGCCGAAAAAACTTTGGAAACATATCTAATGTTACAAATATTAAGTAGACATTATCCACTTTGTGATTTCACGGAGGACTCTTAAAACGGTAAGTGTTTGAGCACGTATCACATTTAATTTATTTTGTGTAAACTTTTATGCGTCCGCCACTGGCTTTCAGCGCAGTTGCGTTGCTTTACTTATAACAGCTAATTTTTTTATTAAATGACAGTAGTCTCAATAGTATATTTCGTACATATTTGTGGTTAAACACCTCTCTCCTAAGAGCCTTTACTAGTGAATATTGTAAAAACACCGAAACGCGAGCGTCAGAGGATAGTTCTACTTATGGTATGGGTGAAGTGTTAACGCAAAAACAAGACATTGGATTGTGGAAACCAACGTATTATTGCGCCAAGACATTAACCAAAACACAACGCAGATAGAAAAGGAATGCGTGGCTATTGTGCATGTTTGTGAACTTGCAAACATTTTTCTTAATTGGTAAGAATTTCACACAAAGACTGTTGCAATTTAATTACGATGTAGAATTTCTTCTCGGATGGGTATTAAATGAAAGACAAAAAAGTAAGATGCAAGATACAAAGAGAGACAGAATGAGAAGTAAAGATATAAGAAAAGACCTGAAAATACAGTCGACACCAGAATTTATTGAACAGGCAGTTGGAATGGTGACGACATTTATTGAGGATGGACGGATCGAAACCAGTGAGGAGGAAGCAACAATACTGAAAAGTAGAAAACGGAGGAGCCCCAGACAAGCATGGGATGATGAAATAGCTAAAATATTGCAGAAGAGGAACAAAGAATTGATGGAAGCAAAAAGAATGACAAGAGACAGGAGGGAATGGAAAAAGTTTGTGCATAGTTGAAGTACTAGAAACATTCCTATATCATTATAATGGCAGAAAGAATTACTGATTTGAAATAAATGTTGAAAATTCATAAAATTATCGTTATTGCCTCTGTTGAGGTGATGACTTTTGCATAAAATTAAGAAATCATTTCAATTTTCCTATTTAATATATCTTTTTTTTAAAGATCTTAGATTTTTGTAGGTTTTGTTTAAAGCCGTTAAATAAAATGATAAATAAAATGCGACAGTAACGATCAGAAATACTTGTAAGAAGTAAAAACTTATCAATAATCGCAGCAGTTCTCTATGCGGTTATGTGCAAATTCCATCCATCCAAACATAGAATTTAATGCCAAGCATTAACACGGTCGCTCTGGTGGCGAACATCAGTTGGAAACTTTACCGCACAAATCGGGGTTGGATTCAAATTGAAATGTCAGTGTCATTTTCACCGACACCGACGTACTAATATTCCCACAACGCTTATGAATTTTAGACGTAATGTTTGTTTACAGATGCACTTGAACACATATGCTATTAGTACAAGGGCATTAAATTTGATATAAAACGTTTTATGTTATATCGATATAGGGAACAAATCACAAAGGCAAAATTTATAGATTGTTAATGAAAGTGTAGCAAATTAAAACTTTTTATTCTAATGAATGACAGTCAAAGAATGAAAACCCAGAATACGGTTCAGATGAGATGCTTTTTCTTTTCTGCGTTTGCACTACTGTAATCATATAATAGAATAATGATAGAATTGAGTTAGTGATAGTTATAAATTTATATTTGAAAACATTTACTAGTGCGAAAAAAGTGCATTTCTGGTATCATCATGTCGAACACTGTACATATCGTTTTTACGGTATGACACAGTTGTTTTCTCCTCAATTTTGTACATTTAAATGTTATAAATCTATCGTTCCAAATGATACAGTCGATATTTATTTCACAACAAATGGAACATGAATATATGTTAACTGTTCTTGATATATCATCAAATCTAAAAAATTAAGGATCAATACTTTGTCAAACTAAAATTTGAGTTCCACTAGATGTAATACCCCGTGAGCTAAAACGATTGTCGTCTGTTTGAATTGCGCGCTTTGTAGTGTAGTGTTTTTCATTACATGTCATTGGCGACCCTTGAGCATTTGACAATTTGTTATTTAATTCGTACGTAGGCGTTCGTTGTTACTGTTATTATTTGATTTACTTTAATTGCTTCATTAATATTATAGTTTTTTTTCTGTATTTCTAATAATTTTAGATCAGTTCTTCTCTGAGCTATTACGATCTTTGCGTAAATTATTACGACTGTGTTTAAGGTTATGCATTAACATAAGTGTTTACAGCAAATAACGGTTTTTACAAAAGAGCAGGAGGCTTTTTATTTTGAAGGCTCATTTTCGTAGTGACACTCTGAATGAAGATGGAACGTGGAGTTACTCTTTGCAGTTTTGAATTGCACAATTTAATAATAATAATAATAGTAATAATAATAGGTTTATTGTCCAACAGCATAGGCCAAATTAAGGACAAAGAAAAAACGTAACAAACAATGTATGATCATAAATGTCAAATTCTAAATTCTACACCCAACCTGATTACATCTATTTCTTTGACAAATAAGCATCACATAGCTCTCGTACACTAGAATTAAAAATATCACAATCCATACAAATGTCATTGTAGCACCTACACATGAAACCAACGGGAGACCTAAGTGCTAAATTTGTTCTAGCAATTGAAGAGTTTCCAAATGTTCATATTCCATACAAAACATTTGCTCGGCACAAGGAAAGATTAGTTGAACCATTTAAGAATAAGCAATGCATTTGCAAAGGGAAGTCACCTGGACGTTCCACAGAAATGACTGAAGAAGCTATTGAAGATATTCGAAACATAATCGAACAAAGCCCTAAGAAGTCGATTAGAAAATTGAGTGCGCAATCAGGTTTATTATTATTATTATTATTTTCGTCGGGCCATGGCACACATGTCTTTAATCACTGTGACCTTAATAAATCTATTGTAACAGAATGCCCTTATGTGTGTTGGAATAGTTGGAGGCTTTTAATAAACCTTAGTACTACTCTAGGACCTGCTTCCTTCAGTTCAGTAAGTGCAAGAAATGGCCTACTGAAGTGTTGGTGTCGTGTGCGACTGATGGCAACACATTCACATAGTATGTGTTCTGTCGTCTCCAGATCTTGGCATGCACGGCAGATTTGATCTTCAGCTTTTCCTAGTTTAAATAGGCGATATTTTGGGGCCACATGGCCTGTCAGAAATCCTGCCAGTAATCTGAGATCCCCCTTGCTGAACGATAGCGCTATTTTTGCTGTTTTTGGCGAGCCTGATATGTGTGCTTTCGCCTGTTTTTGTCCTGGAACATTACCCCAGTACGAGGCCTTTTGATTGTCCTCCCATATCTTAATTGCTTGCTTTATGTGGCCCTTTTGGAGACCACAGAAGGGGTTAGGACCAATGAAAGGCATATACGCTGCTTCTTTGGCCAGCTTATCTGCCTTTTCATTTGCTTTAATCCCTTGGTGGCTTGGGACCCATCGCAAAGTAACGTGGTTTTTGCGTCCTAATTGCCGTAAATTATGTACAGATTCGAGTATCAGAGCAGATTTGTATGTGTAGGCCTTAATAGCCTTTAGAACTGCCTGACTGTCGCTGAATATATTAATAGTTGCGCCTCGTATCCCTTTCTCGAGGTTCTTTATGGCGCACAGGTTTAAAGAAGAAATCTCTACTTGAAATATGTTTGTGTGGGGTCCTGTAGGAATTTTTCGGTGGAAGTTAGGACCATTAATGCCTATACCTATTCCGACACCTTCTATACTCGAGCCGTCCGTATACCATTCCAGGGTACCTCTTTTACATTGAGGCTCACCGGATGTCCACTCAGTACGACTATCAATGATCACCCTATAAGGTGTCATTGAGAGCTCTTTACATAACTTGCGGTACAATATTCTGATATTTTCCACGGATCATAATTACCAGGTCGTCAGCGTATCCTTGCACCTCATATCCGTTAGAAACTAATTTCTCTAAGAGATCATCTACAACAAGACACCAGAGCAGAGGTGACAGGACCCCTCCTTGGGGGCAGCCTCTATTAGCTCTAGTTGTTGTCGTTTCGGATCCCAACGTGGCGCTTATTCGTCGACTTTGAAGCATGTTTGTTACAACTACTTACAAAAATAATTTGTTATAATTGGTATTTATTAAACAGGCAAATCATACGGTACCTGTCGTAGAATATTAAAAACGAAACTGCATACGCGTCATACGCGAATGCAGTATTGCCTCTGGTTCAATGACAATTTAAACAATAATGATATCCTCGATTTAACATTTATGTCAAATGAAGCATGGTTTCATTCATTGGATTATATTAATAATCAAAACTACAAAACTTGGGCTTCAAATAATCCTCAAAATTTTGTTGAAACAACTTTACATCTCATTAAAATTGGTATTTGGGCAGGTGGTATGTCTAGACGGCGCATTATAGGTACAATACTTTTTAACGATACCATTAATGGTGAGAGGTACCGAACTCAAATTTTGGGTCCATTCTTAAATGAGCTACATGATGATGAATTAGCGGTAGGATATTTTCAACAAGATAGAGCAACAGCTCATACTGCTCATGCAACGATAGAATATTTACAAGAATTTTACGATCACAGTATAATTAGTAAAGGTATCTGGCCAGCTCCTTCTACAGACCTCACACCACTGTATTTTTATTTATTTCCATATTTAAAAAACAAAAATGTTCAAAATCGTCTTCATAATTTGGCTGAGCTACAGCAAACAATTAAACGAAAAGTAAGAAGCATCACAGTGGATACTTTGCGGAGAGTGTTTGAAAATATAAAACGAAGAGTACAAGTATGCATTGAGAATGGAGGTGGACATTTTGAATACTTAATTTAATATAACATTTTATTGTTTCGCATAAATTATATATTTTGTGATGTATTTATTTCTCAAACACATTTTTTATAAATTTAATTGCAAGCACATTAATATGTCAAACATATTTTAATAAATTAATAAAACTTTAAACTCCTTTTTCTTAAATTCAACATATTTTTGTAATTTAATTCTTCTTACAATATAATCTTTTTCGTACGCCAATGAATTTTTATAATTTGATGTCATAAATTTGGTTATCAAAACGTTACGCGGAAAATTCAACCAGGCGACAATCTTTTTGGCTTACCCGGTATATCGATTATACAGTCTGCCTGAAGTTACTAGCCACATAGGTATTGATCCTGTTCCATATATCCAAGGCAACTAGAAAATGTTTATTTACAAAATATACAACAAACAAACCATAAACAAACAATATGCTATGTAGAAAGTTATAAAGCAATCCTCAAATGTAAAGAGCTCTACCGAGTTACTTGTTACCGATGGCTCTTGTCTTTTACAAGATTCAACACTTATTGGCAATAAATTTAACAATTTCTTCGTGTCTGCTCCGTCTAATATCACGTCTCAGCTACCTCCTGCAAATTTACCGTCAAAAATTAATATTAATTCCAAATCTATGTTCATCATCCTCTTTTCTTTAGCGGAGACATCCAGTATCATTAACATATTGAAAGCCACCTATACCACAGGAATTGATCAACTTCCTCCAATTGCGATTAAGGAATTTAATGAATACCTCGCTGAGATTCTTACTTGATAAATATTTCTTTTAGTTCAGGTACCTTCCCTGATATCCTGAAGACCGCTGTTGTTGTCCCTGTTTATAAGAAAGATGACAGAAAAGATGTTTCGAACTATAGATCCATAGCTCTAACTTCAAGTATTTCTAAAATTTTAGAATATTGCATACTTGATAGATTGAATGCTTTTCTTAATAAATTTGAACTCATTTCTGAATATTAGCATGGTTTTCGTAAGGGCAAATCAACATCTACAGCTCTCAGCTCTCAGCTTTCTACAATCAGATACTGAAATTTATTGAAAAGAAAATCACCAGTGTTGCCATTTCTTGTGGTTTGCGAAAGACGTTCGATTGTGTCCAATATGATAGGTTACTCGAAATGCTGGAACAGTATGGCATTAGGGGAACGGTTGCTGCTTGGGTTTCGTCTTATCTGCAGGGTCGATTTCAGTTTGTTAGTATTAAGCATCTTCACTCAGACGGAGAAATTAGATTTGCTCATTCACACATGCTAACGGTTCGTATGGGGCTTCCTCAGGGTTCGGTTCTCGGTCCTGCTTTATTTAATTTTTACAACAATGACATTGTTTTGTTTCTTTCAGAAGTTTACCAAATTATGTACGCTGACGACATTTCTGTTATAGTTTCGGACGACACCGCTGATATTACTAATAATCTGATGAGCATTTTATTTCAATGGTTTTGTACTAACAAATTGTCTTTAAGTCTTCAAAAAGCTAAATGCATGTTGTTCCACACTCGACAACGACGAACCAATCCCATTTCTTTAACTATCAATGGCATACATTTACCAGAATGTAATTCTACTAAATTTTTGGGTTTAACCCTTGAGTCTAATCTACTTTGGAATGAACACCGTCTGTTATTAGCTAACAAATTATCCTTTAAATGTTATTTGTTTAGAAACCTTGGGACTCAAGCTACCCCCTCCTGTCTGCTTACTTTATACTATTCTGAGACAAAATCCAGGTTTCAATATGGGATATTATTGTGGGGTTCTTCTCCGTCTGCCAAAAAGGTATTTCTGGTCCAGAAAGCTATCGTTAGGTCATAACATGCATAATTTTTATCATAATTCACAATATCATGACTATCCTACGCAGATTAAGGAGCACATACACGATTCTAGTCATACGCTGTCTGTAATTCGCCTGGGGTCACTAGCCTTGGCGTTAATATTTACAATAGGATCCCTACTGCTATTAAAGAAACCAGAACGTTGAAGCAATTTCAATATCTGCTTAAAGACCTTTTATTGTCGCATATATTCCACTCCATCGAGGAATATTTCAATTTCCTGTAGTTGAATGTAGATTTATTTTGTTTCTCATTGTTTTGTCATTGCTGCTTTCGTATTATTATATTTTAGGTTTTAGTTTTATATATTACTTCTTTTTTTATGACCTGTTATATCCACAATAACTGACTTAAAACAAATAAAATTATTATTGTTATTATTATTATTATATTTTATTTCTTAACGAACTTAGCACAAGGAAAAAGGAATACATAACTTTACTGAACTTCTAATACACGGAGAGAAATGATTTCTAACATCAAAAAAATAATTATTTTTTGTAAAAATCGGTCTCTATTCAAGAAAATATTTTTATTTCAAGACTATAAAAATTTGTAGTATAAGAAAATAATTTTCTTGAAAGTTTATTTGTATTAAATAAATATTTTCTTAAAAAACGTTTCTTCCAAGTTTTGTTTTAAGTTAAGAAAATATTCATATTAAAGGTAGGAATGAAAAAATGGTAAAGTGCTACTGAGAAATTAGGCGACCGGTTTCGTGTTAAAAAAACACATTAGGCCCAGCTACAAGGATATCCAATAAAAGAAAAATTACAATAATGGAAAAAAAAACTAAGGTTAATAATTAAAATTAGGAGCAACTGAATAAACTAATGAAAAAGTTTTTTCATTTAGAAAAATTTAGAAATGCCTTCTGTAATAGGTGCACGAAAATATATCTAGGAAAATGAAGTCGTTTCAAAATCCAAAAACTGTATTACACATTGGTATTTTTAAACGGAAGCAGCATAAATATTTGCCCGTAATTATAATGATTGCACGATTTTGTTAAAAGTAAAATGTGCTAAATTGTTCGGAATTGTAAAATATTCGATGAATGGCGGAAAAAAGAGACGCAATAAATTCGGCGCTCGAAACGAAATTACCCCATTCTGCTCGGTTTAAATATAATTTTGTATTCGTTCGACGTCAACTTGTTGGTGGTGGTTATGTTGACCGTGATGCGCCGCAAAATCACAGAAACACGTACCGGCTAATTGCTCGGTGATGGGGACGTGCCTGCCTGTCTCCCTATATTACTGTTATTCTACTGTTGCTGGTATAGGGGGAGATTTGGAAATTTTGTATTGCCGACTTGTTCCTCGCACTTGTATTCTAATTTGTGCAGTTTGGTTTTTACTCTACGAATATTGTAGTATTTAAGTAACTACGAACAATTCACAACCAGTTATAACATATTAAGCATGTAAAAAAATCTTGAACATGTACAAAGTATACTACTCTAAATACAAATTATATTCAGTCTAAAGAGATAGCACAGTCCTCTAAACTATTCTTAATTTAACAATCCCCAGGGTCCCTAGCCCCAAGCCTAACTGAAAACATTACAGTGTTACAAGCAGAAATACTGGCAGTGCAGTCATTGAAGAAATAGATAAGCAAGAGGTTAGTTGTAGATCCATTGCTATTTATTCAGGTAATCAACTAATACTAGAGTTATTGGCTATATATAGTCAACGTTGAAGCTAGCATAGGACTATGGCTGGACTAGGTAGTCGTGCAAAGGTACGTACATGCAGAGAAACGTTTACTTGTATCAAGACCGTCTGCTTCAATTCAAGACAATTACTGCTTCAGTTAAGTTATATACTTGTAATTAAATAATTGTATTTCTTTGTTTAAGACATTTGTTAACCTGATACAAGAAAATCTTGTAGAAAATTTGAAGAAAGCGATTCCTAGTATAAGTAAATGGCATAACATAAAACAATATTTTCTTAAGGATAGTAAATAGTTTTATTTATATCTACACTATTAAATACACTTCCCTTGTTTAAAATAGTACGACATATCCGTACATAATGCAGTAAATTATTCTCATTGCTTTTGATTTTAAAAAGGCTAAGGTAGAGGTTATCTACAGAATAATGTTCAAACAAAAGTTAACTTAATGAAGTATACATAAGAAAACTGCTTAGAAACAATAACCAATATAATGCTAATATAAATAGTATTGATGGAACCACTCCCGGCAAAAACAATGTGAGAAGAGAAAAGCACTAACGCTTTTTGCTCCTACCCTCATTGTTGTTCATTTTTCAGTTTATGCCACTAACCTTCAAAAACAGCACTGAAATATTTCCTCATGCTACCTACTTGCAAGAGATATAGTCATGACGTCCTAGATAATAGCAACAGAAACCGGAATACAGATGCTATACTTACCCATACTACCCATATGATATAACCTTTAACGTACAACGTTTCAAAAGATACCGGTTAATGTTTTTTTTTCTTACTGTTTACCACATGTACTAATTTAACTATAGTTTTTCTAAATATATAATTAATAATAATAAAAACAGGATAAATAAACTTAAATGTTAACTTATTAATTACAAAACTACATCAAACTACATAACAATAGTCATATTTAATTACATTATTAAAGAAATAATTTAATTATACTGTAACATACAAAAAAAAACTTTTCAATTAGTTCATCCACTTGTCCTAAAATTAATTATGAACTTTAGTTTTTTTTTCCATTATTGTAATTTTTTTCTTATTGGATATCCTTGTAGCTTTCCTGATGATGTGTTTTTTGAACACGAAACCGGTGGCCCAATTTCTCAATAGAACTTAGTGAGATCTGGACCATTGATCTGGACCAAATGATTAACTTGGAAGAAACATTTTTCTATCTTGGATTTTCTTGAAGAAAATTGTTTTCTTATATTATATATTTTTATAGTCTCGAAATAAAAATATTTTCTTGAATAGAGAGTGATTTTTGCAAGAAAATATATTTTCTTGATGCAGGAAACCATTTCTCTGCATATAGTCTTGATCTAGGCACCAAGACTTGAGAGCCACTAAGGTAACATCAAAGCAAACGCACTAGCCAGACCAGGCTCGCCAATTGTTGACGAAACCCCGTGACTAAACAGTGAAAAGAAAAGAAGTATATCTTCAAGTACTTGAAGTATTCTCTTTAAGAAATGAAGAAATCAAACAATTATTAAGAAAAAACAATTGAATAGCAGAGTAGACTTTGCTTTATCGGGTTATCATTGTGATAATTCTGCAGCAAGGAACGCATTTTCAGTTTGTTAGATGTATACAAGGGTAAATTTGACATTTGTTATTGTTGAAGCAGTGATAGCACATAAGTTTGTTTACAGTGATTGTTTAAAAAAAGCAATCTTTTGAAAAAATGAAAATTTTATATGAAGGTTTCAATTGGATATTTTTTTACGATTTTAGTAAAAGCCTGACACAACAACAATGCCTCGAATCACTTTGTTCAACAATTGGTAATTAAGCACCATCAGAAGACTGTTTACAACTGATTTGCAAAATTTCGTCGTGGTCGTGCTTCCATCAATGACTAATTTCGTGAAGGTCGACCAAAATCGGTTGCTTTTCCAAAGAACATTGATGCTGTGCGCAAGATGATTGGAGAGGATCGGCATATAACTTACCGTAAAACAGAGGCATCCTTAGGCATATCGAAGACTGCAGAACATTCGATTTTGCATGAATGTTTAGGTGTGAAAAAATATGTTCTCGATCGAGCTAATCTATGATTGATTTGTTGGTCTTTCAGAAATTCATAGTTTTCTTTAGCGAAACGAGCACACTCGTACACCAACAGTCCGGGCAAGGTAAGTATATTGTATCTTTGGAAGTTGTCTCTACAGGATTGACCCCTTTTCAGATGGAAAATACTTCGTATGCACGATTTCTGTAATACAAAAATTCGAGCAACGTCGACGGGGTTTCCCTGGAACGCACGTACGCATAATAGGCAGACAAACTGACTTGCGATGTTACGTACTGTGATATCATTCGTAACGCATAATTAAAGGTGGAGATCTTGGAGACCAAACGAGACACGTGATATTTTCAGTTAAGTTGAGAATTTATCTGTTGCCTCAGGAGAGGACCCTCCTCGTCAGTGGTAAGTAGTTTGGGCAAACAGCGGTAACAGTCAGTGCAGTAGATATGTGGTGCGGGGTCGGCGATTATTTATTTCACGCACATTTAGGCTGTCGTAACTCATTTCGTAATCGTACGCTTATGTTTGCTTTAAAAATGTCGTAGTTAGGTACGTCGCGAAAAAGACCAATGGCAGACACAGTTAAAAACTTTATAGTGGACATGCCGGATTTAATTTTTGATGGCGCTAAAATTCAATGTCTAGTTTGTAAAATCCCTTTAATGTGTTGATCCAGGAGCCATTGTCAACGTCACATCGAAAGCAAATAGCATTCTTCTGCAAAAAGTGGCATACGAGACCAAGAAAAATTTACATTTGATTTATGTGTTACTCTTATTTTATGTAATCCATCGTGTCGTTTACTAGACAAAGAAGCATTTGCCTCCTTCTGGAATAAATATGCGGACTGTAAATTACCTAGTCGGACATCGATACGAAATATAGTGCCATTTGCTCGTGAACATATAGAAAAAAGAATGAAAACGGAATTGAAAGATAAAAAACTGTGGTTGTGTGTGGACGAAACAACAGATCGTCAAAAACATTCTGCGGTTAATGTAATGGTACGTACAATGGAACCACATCGACCGTCATCCTTCTTACTTGCTTCCAAAAGAGTTATAAATTGTACTGCCGATGAGATTTTAAAGGTGGTGTTGAATTCATTGAGCAAATTTGAAGTTTCAATTAAGCAACTTTTAATGTTTATGAGCCGCAAACATGCGTTCTTTGGAGCGATCTCTTAAAGAACACAGTGGTAACTTCTTACATGTAACGTGTAAAATCCATACTCTAAATCTTGCGGCACAAACGATTCCTACATGTTTTCCACTAGTAAATGCATTGATTGCTAGTACAAAGGCAATGTTTCTAAAGTCCTCGAGACGTACCCGACTATTTCACAAACTGTGACCGGATTTACCTGAACCACCACAGCCGATTGTTTCACGTTGGGGAACATGGTTGCAGGCTGCGTTTTACTACAACAAATATTTTGATCAAGTAAAGAAGGTAGTTTTAAAATTCAATCCGACAGAAGCTGCAGCAATCAAGAAAAGCTAGGAAATATTTCAAGATAGTCAGGTTAAAAGAGATTTACAAACTATTCACAAAAATTACTTCGGACTAGCGGGGGGAATAGAAAAATTACAAAATGTTTCGATGTCGCTAGTGGATTCTGTTCAAATTGTGAATGATGTTCACGCACAGTTATGTGTTATAGAAGGCGAAATAAATTGGTGTGTAATACGAAAATTTGAAAGTGTTTTAGAGAAAGACTCCGATTTTCTTATATTAAGACAAATTTGTGAAGGTGCGTGTGAAGATGCATTAAGTTGTTTCAAAGATTATTTTAAATATGCAAATATAACATCGCTAGATGTCGAACGGTCGTTTTCGGCATTAAAAAACATTTATTCCGCACGTCATACTCACTTGACTGAAACAGCTGTGGAAACATATCTAATGATTCAAATATTTATGTTACCCAGTTTGTGATTTCACGGACTTTTAAAACGGTAAGTGTTTCAGCACGTTTTATAATTTATTACCTTCCATTTTATATGTAAACATTTATGCGCCCGCCACGCCACTGGCTATTACCGCATATTTGCCCAGGTTAGTGGTAAGTATGCTGTTGTTATATATAAATCGCAGAGGATGTTTGAAGTGGCTAAAGTGCATAATGGATGTCCTTTATATGTTCATTTTTAAGCTATTTTGACTAAACCAGTTGTGAAAAGTGGTCATACATAATTCGTCCTCCAGCACCACCCTATTGTTGTTTTGTTTATTATAACAGATGTATCATCCGCATATAATATGTTGTGCTGAACCAGATGTGGCAACTCATTAATGTACAGTAGAAATAGGAGCGGGCCGAGTATTGAGCCTTGAACTATGACTCGCTCGGTCTTCATACATAGATAAAATAAACAAGATATGCTAAAAATAAGCCAAAATAAAGAAAGTAATACAAGGAGGAAATTCTGAAAAATGCAATTCTTTAAGTATAACTAAGGAGTGTTTCGTTGAAAATAACACTGAAGACTCTTCAGCATTCTTAACCATACGGGAAATTGCTAACCTTAATAGAAGATTCGTTTTCGATGTTGACATATTAAACATTGAAACGAAATGAGACGGCATACGTGCTACATTACATTGTAGAAATCTTGTGCTATGATGATAATTCAAAACAGCCAAAAAGTGCACCTGAAGATCAAGAAGGTTGCCATATGATGTGTGCCACGGTGGGTATTCTCCATTTATTTTAAATGTTTTTATAAACATAAATATAAAAAAATACTAGATCTAATAACTTAGATTGTGTCTATAATATACCCTCAAAGACTCCGAATAAAATTTACGTTTTATACTTACAAAAAGTACCCAAAATCCTCTCATTTTGTTGTTGTTCTTAAATTTGTTGGATAGATAAGAAAAAGAAACGCTAACAAAGTTCAATTTCTTTTTCTCCAGCATACCTATACACATCAAGTATTTTAATTTTATTATACATTATACTAAACTTCGGTCATCTCTATTGTAAAAGAAGGGACAGCTGTGACCGGAAGCCGGATAGTCAATAATATCGCTTGTTAACTCCGTACCTATGTGTATGCGTATAAGAAATGAGCCTGAATGAATGAATGAATGATTGAAAAGGTGTCAAGTAATATAGTCAAAGCCAAAGTCAACTCTGGCGACGGATGGTTCATCGCTAATCCGATTAAAGAATAGGAGGTACTCTGCTTCGGGCGTATGAGAAATTGTACGGGTGTCAGGAAGCAGGCAGGTAAGAAAGATTCAGAATATCGGTAGCCTGTACCTAAATGCCCTACTATATACATACGTACTCTAATCCGTGATGAATGTAAATTGAATATACGTGTTCTGTCGACTTATTCATAATAGAATTGGACGTACGCTGTTGATAGCTAATTAGTTTGTAATTAATACCACCTGTAGGGATTAAAGAAAGAAGTTCACTTTCGTCCTTCAAAGTACTAAGATACACTACCTTCCATAAGTATTCATATTCAACTTCATTTATGAAAAATATTGAATTTGTTTATCTTTAGTAGTAGGGACATGCAGTACTGGATCTAGGTAACGAGAGAAGTATGAACTTTTCCGAACGCAAACTCGTGTCGAAATGAATTTCATTATGACATGCAACATTTTATTGTTTAATAGTGGTATTCCTGATTGATGACAATGACTTGACAACTAGGTTAGACATCTTTCTTAATGAATATTATAAAATCTGAAATACACATACGTACTTCCTACTAATTAGTATGTATATACAATAGTACGAAAACATAACTTGTGCGAATTAGGTAAATTTATTAAATCATGACTGATTATTAACCTGGGCAAATATGCGGTAACAGCCAAAGGCGTGGCGAGCGCATAAAAGTTTACACATAAAATAGAAGGTAAGAAATAAATTATAAAACGTGCTGAAACACTTACCGTTTTAAAAGTCTTCCGTGAAATCACAAACTGGGTAACATCTGTTAAATATTTGAATCATTAGATATGTTCCCACAGCTGTTTCAATTAAGTGAGTACGACGTGCGGAATAAATGTTTTTCAATGCCGAAAACGACCGTTCGACATCTAGCGATGTTATATTTGCATATTTAGAATAATCTTTCAAATAACTGAATGCATCTTCACACGCACCTTCACAAATTTTTCTTAATATAAGAAAATCGGAGTCTTTCTCTAAAACACCTTCAAATTTTCGTATTACACACCAATTTGTTTCGCCTTCTACAGCGCATAACTGTGCGTGAACATCATTCATAATTTGAACAGAATCCACTAGCGACATCGAAACATTTTGTAATTTTTCTATTCCCTCCGCTAGTCCGAAGTAATTATTGTGAATAGTTTGTAAATCTCTTTTAACACCTGACTATCTTGAAATATTTCCTGGCTTTTCTTGATTGCTGCAGCTTCTGTCGGATTGAATTTTAAAACTACCTTCTTTACTTGATCAAAATATTTGTTGTAGTAAAACGCAGCCTGCAACCATGTTCCCCAACGTATAACAATCGGCTGTGGTGGTTCAGGTAAATCAGGACACAGTTTGTGAAATAGTCGGGTACGTTTCGGGGACTTTAGAAACACTGCCTTTGTACTAGCAATCAATGCATTTACTAGTGGAAGACATGTAGGAATCGTTTGTGCCGCAAGATTTAGAGTATGGATTTTACACGTTACATGTAAGAAGTTACCACTGTGTTCCTTAAGAGATCGGCCCAAAGAATGCATGTTTGCGGCACCATCACTCAAAAACAAAAGTTGCTTAGATGAAACTTCAAATTTGTTCAATGAGTTCAACACCACCTCAAAATCTCATCGGCAGTACAATTTATAACTCTTTTGGAAGCAAGTAAGAAGGAGGATGACGGTCGATGTGGTTCCATTATACGTACCATTACATTAACCACAGAATGTTTTTGACGATCTGTTGTTTCGTCCATACACAACCACAGTTTTTATCTTTCAATTCTGTTTTCTACACGTTCACGAGCAAATGGCACTACATTTCGTATCGATGTCCGACTAGGTAATTTACAGTCCGCATATTTATTCCAGAAGGAAACAAATGCTTCTTTGTATAGTAAACGAAACGATAGGTTACATAAAATAAGAGTAACACATAAATCAAATGTGAATTTATCTTGGTCTCGTATGCCACTTTTTGCAAAAGAATGCTGTTTGCTTTAAATGTGACGACAATGGCTTCTGGACCAACACATTAAAGGGATTTTACAAACTAGACATTGAATTTTAGCGCCATCAAAAATTAAGTCCGGCATGTCCACTATAAAGTTTTTAACTGTGTCTGCCATTGGTCGTTTTCGCGACGTACCTAACTGCGATATTTTTAAAACAAACAGAAGCGTACAATTACGAAATAAGTTACGACAGCCTACATATACACAGAACTACTCGCATACAGCATCGATTTATTGCTGACGCTGTGAACGCGTGAAATAAATAGTCGCCGACTCCGCACCACATATCTACTACACTGACTGTAATCGCTGTTTGCCCAGACTAATTATGATTATTGCATACCGTTACAGAAATCTGAGACGAGTCATTGGCATTTATTCCAGACAAATTATGAGTAGAAGCAAAGTTTCGTTAAGTTATTGCATCGTCAGCAGCGAACTCATAAGATTTACAATTAGAGCGTACAGTCCAAGAGTTGCCCAACTGACATTGTTTTAATAAATGGTTTCTGTATTCAGAACCTTTGTATAATCCTAATCCGTTAGCAGAGTATTGACCCAAGTTATTACTCATTATTACTGCTAGATAGCAGTAATTAAGTCACTACTGCATTTGAGGAGTTCCATTATATGTATATATAGTGCAATAGCAACCCAATTTTAACTCGCTTTAGATTTAGACTTATAATGTTGTGCAGTAGTGGCCCAAACTTTAATCTAAGAGAAATGATAAAAATTTACTTCACGTGCTCTTCGATGCGATTAATTTAATATTATTGGTATTGTTTATTCTCTGTAACGGGCTGTAGTGCAAGTGCAAACAATCGAAGAAAGCAGTAACTCTAGTAAAGATGATATGCTATTAAAAATATGTGTGGAAATATTCAAAAATACAGAATTGGACGCCTCTAATATACAAAATGAAAACGCGCAAAGAAGTAAGAGAGGTCCAATACAAAACTTTAGAGATCAAATAGACTGGAAAAGAAATATTTCTAAGTAGGTAATTCAGGAAAGGAATATGTTACTGCAAAAAGGAAAACTAGCAGCGGAAAAAAAATTAATGACACAAAATGAGAATATCATAACTGATTTCAATAAAACACAGAAAAACCCTATTTACGTAATTTTATGAGCTAGCAGTTCTTAATCAGCCACCTTATATATGTGGACAAGTAAAGCTTAATAGGAAGTCAAAAAGTAGGAAAAGAGGATCTAAAAGAAACTATACACGAAGCTATTACGAGGATTGTTCGGAAACTACGTGGCCTAACACAGAGATGGCGCGAATTTGGCGGAATTTTCATTACCATTCTGTAGAATCATCTTTTAATAGATTAAATATGATAGCACAGAGCGATCTGTCAATTTTGTAAACAATGGAAAAAACTGAGCTGAGAGCAGTGATAAAGTACTTTCACTTGAAAGACTTAACACCAACTGAAATTAAAGCAGAGCTGGATTCAACACTATTGGAATCCGCTCCTTCGTTTTCAATGGTTAAAAACTCGGTTGCCGAATTTAAGCGTGGTCGTACGAGCCCAAACGATGAACCCCGTAGTGGACGTCCCAAAACTGCAACTGCCTCGGATATGATTGAAAAAGTCCACCGTATCGTATTGGATGACCATCGAGTAAAGGTGCGCGAGATAGCAGACATAGTGGGTATCTCAAATGACAGTGTACTCAGAATTATAACTGAAGAATTGGTAATGAAAAAATACTCGGCGCGTTGGGTGGCGCGGTTGCTCACACCGGAGCAAAAACTGAATCGCTTGAGTGTTTCTCGTGACCTTCTAGCACGTTTTCGCCGCAATCCGAAGGACTTTTTACGCCGTTTCATAACCGTCGAAGAAACCTGGGTCCACCATTATACTCCCGAAACTAAGAAACCAAGGTTATGGCAACTGTTTTTTGGGATTCTCATGGAATTATCTTGGTCGATTCCGTAGAAAATGGGGAAAACAATAAATGGCGAATATTATGCCACATTGTTGCAACAACCTAGCGACAAAATCAAAGAGAAACGGCCTCATTTAATAAAGAATAAAATGCTTTTCCATCAGGATAATGCACCTGCCCATAAGACTGCGATTGCAATGGCCAAAATTCATGAATTGGGATTTGAATTAGTGCCTTATTCGGCCTATTCCCAAGATTTGGCTCCCAGCGATTACCATCTGTTCCCAAACCTGAAAAAATGACTCGGCGGTAAGAAATTTTCCTCTAATTCCGAGGTAATCGCTGCTGTAAATTGCTATTTCGAGGACTTGGATTCATCGACCTACAGGGAAGGTATTGCTAATTTGGAATATCGTTGGAATAAGTGTGTTTTGGGCGAATAGGAGACTATACTGAAAAATAAAATGTTTTTTGTCGAAAAAAAATTGCGTTTTCTTTGTTAGGTCACGTAGTTTCCGAACGATCCTCGTATTTAACCAAAGTAATCATGACAATTGCCAAACTGTCATATCTCAATTCCGATTATTTATTGTTATTATAACCTGTATTTGTCGTACTTTCGTTCTTTGTGTTCGTTATTATTTTATGTCATCTTAACTTGTTTTGTTAATTGCTGCTTCTCCTTTACTCTGTCGAACTTCATTGTAATTAATTAATTGTGGTAGGTGTGTTTAAGTGTGTTAGTTTTTGATAAGTAGTGTGCTTAAGTTTTAGTTTTTTATGTTGTCGATTTTACAATGGCCTCCACATGGACCACGTCAGATAAGTAATTGGAATCTTTCATGAACATTGCCCTTATACAGCCGGAAATATTTAAACTTTGCGCTAAGTAAGGATATACAGTATAAAATTTACAGGGCGAACTGCTTTAACGGAAGATAATATTATTTAAATTATTGTACAATTTGTTGCGCAACCATGGTAAATAACGTGACAATTGTTGTCAGATTTACATAATATTAAAATTGACCCAGTAATTTTACATGGTTCTTGCCGAAGCCATCATAAAAACCTAGAAAACCGAGATATTGTCTATCAAATACTAACACACTTAAACAAACTTATCATAATTAATTAGTTGCAGGATAGTTAGTTAAATTAAAGAAATAACAATAATTAACAAAACAAATTAAAGTGATACAAAATAATAACGAGTACAAAGAAGGAACGTATGACAAATTCAGGGTATAATAACAACAAACAACAAGAATAATTTACGCATTTGGAATTGAAATTTGACAGTCTGGCAATTGTTATGATCACTCTGGCGTCACAAGTAACAATTTGACGCTCTTTCCTAGCCAACTTTGCGTAACAACAAAAGCAGATTGCCAAGACCTATAGTGCTCTGCATATCGTCATATTTTTTAAGTTAAAATATAACATATGTGATATCTTTGGATTCGTCTTTCGATTACCTTTCCTTTCGATTTGACTCAATCGGTACAATCGACTCAAAACCGACGTTGAGAACATGTTTTTATGAAGTTTTAAAGATAAATAGTGGTATGTACGGACTGATTTATTTATCTTGCGCACGTAAGCAGATTGAAAGTAATTCATAAAATGAATACCTTCAAGAAGAAATGGTATACAGAAATTGCCGTGAAGGGAAAAAGTATATAGTGTTATTAAATCTGTTGAGAGGTGAGTCCAAGTCACGTGAAGGTCAAGCCTGCTTTTTCAACTAATAGGGCGCACTATTTCAATAAAATCATAAAGTGCTAATTTTTAATAAGATTCGTACAAATTAAAACATCAGTTACGACAGTCATATCAACAAGATCTTATGTGTAATGTTTATAACAGAAATAATATAAATAAAGAAATACATTTAGATAAGCTGCACTATTTATTATTGTTCAAGTTAATCTTGTACAATAGATTTATGATCGCCAATTTCAATGCAGTAACTTCCTGGCAAGAGAAGATCCTTTGCTGTGTATTTTCCAGTGATGTTGATGCAATGTAATACACCTTACCATTGATGTAACCCTACAGAGAGAAATCAACGTGGATGGAAGGAGCAAGACGTGGAACCCATTTCGTTCACGACCAGGGAAGTCTCTAGCAATATTTCTCCAGCTACAATAGTGCACGGCATCCATCAGGCTGGTACCATAATTTTTCCTTTCTTATCTCTTTTCTTCGAAATATCTCATTTAGTTTTAATTTTCAGCTATATGAATTTTATTAATTATTTATGAAATACATTTCAAATATGAAAAGCTCCATGAAAGATAATCCCCATCAATTTTGGCAGTTTGTGCGGTCCAGGAGGAATTGTACAGAAATTCCCAATTCTATTGTAGATACGAATGGTGGTTCACTTGATGATCCACTGTCAATTGCTAATGGTTTTCGTGACCTTTTCCAGTCTGTCTTTCTCTCAGTTTCACAGACATCTACCTATGCACCTGCATTCATCAGTGGTCTGTCGATTGATGCGCCAACCATCACCGAATCCAATATTTACGATGGGATATGACAATATAACCGCTTTTGTTTTAAAAGACTGTACCAATGTATTTGCGTGTCCATTGTGCTACCTCTTCAATTTATCTCTTTCCACATCCATATTCCCTGACATTTGGAAAATTGTTAGAGTAACTCCTGTTTATAAGAAAGATAATCGCCATTCTATTGAAAATTACAGGCCTATAACTATAATAAACAATCTAGCAACAATTTTTGAATCATATCTATATAAATCTATTTATTCTCAGATTAAATCATTAATTTCCATTGACCAACATGGCTTTATGGCCAAGCACTCTACTGTCTTAAATTTAGCAGTTTTAACACAATATTTATCTGACAATCTTGATAATAACAAACTAGTCGATGTTATTTATACTGATATGACTAAAGCCTTTGACCGTATCGACCACTCTTTGCTTCTTAGCAAACTTGATGCTATTGGCTTCTCTACATCCCTAATTTCTCTTTTCATGTCTTATCTTGCTAATAGAAAACACTATGTAGCTTATAAAGGTCATGTATCACAATATTTTATTCCATCATCAGGCGTACCACAAGGAACAAATTTAAACCCTCTCTTATTTCTATTATTTATTAATGATTTACCTCTCCAACTCGATCTACCTACATTATTATTTGCGGATGATCTAAAACTCTATACATCAGTTGACAGTATTGATGACTGCATATCTCTCCAAAATCAAATTGACATCCTTCTAACTTGGTGCGCCGACAACAAATTAAGCGTAAATGTTTCCAAGTGCAGAGTTGTAACTTTCTCTCGTAAAACTACTACTCTAGCCTATGGTTATTGTATTGATAGCCTTGTTCTGGAGCATTTGATAAAGGATTTAGGCGTTATCTTCGATTCCAAACTCACTTTTAGTGACCACATCAATACCATTGCTAACTCTGCTTTACGGATGTTGGGTTTTATCATAAGGACCACTCGCAAATTTTCTTCCGTTGATTCCATCTTATCTCTATACTTTTCTTTTGTACGTTCCAAATTGGAATATGCGTCGTTGATTTGGTCTCCCATATATAAATATTAAATAAATCTATTAGAACAAGTTCAGAGACGTTCTTTAAAGTACATGTTCTTCAAAGAACATGCACATTATCCGGAGCAGGGCTTCAGTCACAGGTTACTGCTAAATCTATATAATACCGATTCTTTGGAGCTTCGTCGTAATTGAAAAATTTTAAATTTTTATACAATTTGCTAAATAACGGTCTTGACTCACCTAAGCTCTTGGAAAATATTAATTTTTTTGTTCCTCATCCAGCGTCCAGATCATCCAATGTGTTCTACTGCATCAGACCTAACACAAACGTCATGATCAAATCACCAATTTGCAGGGTTTGCACTAACTTTAATTCGCTGTCGGATGTCTCCACTGATATTAATTTCTCCCCTATAACATCACTTCTAAGAAAATGTACTACTACTTTTCATTATATTTAAGTAATACTGTTTGTTATAAATAATATTATGCTTTTGGTCTTAATCTATGGTAGAGTTAGAGTATACATACATACATGTGTTGTAATATACTTGTCCTATAATTGGATTTTATCTGTTGGGCAATATACTATTATTATTATTATTATTATTATTATTATTATTATTATTATTACCTTTCCAATTTGCTGACCTTGATGCACCATCCAACAATTTATAATAACACAATGTTATTTATCACTTCATATCTTCTAACTATTGTATGAAACTTTTTCCAGATAGTGAATTATTATCAAGATATTTGCATGTGTCAAAATAAGGACCTCGCAAATCTAATTTAGCTGTACCCGCATCTTATCTCACAACTCTCACCATTATAGCAGAAAAATCCGTGAATTAATACAGATTTTCAGACAAACCAATAATTTCAATCTTCTAGCAACCTCCACGCTTCATTGATCCATAACTTCCACTCCGTTGACCCGAATCAAGCACTATATAAACCTCTTCGTAATGAATAGTTCCCCCCCACGTCGGCAAAAGTTACGACAACGATGCGGTTCCAATCCCGAAACCAAGAGTACAGTGTCCTTGACGACCGCGGAAGCCTACGTACCAGATACCCGGCATATGTTTTATATTTAGCATAAGGTTGTTAGCAAAGGAGCTCAAAATTGATTGAATTTTAAAAAATCTAGACGTAAACAAAATTAAAAAAGCGGCTTGTATTTGAATTGTATAAATTGCAGTTTAGAAAAATGAGAATTTATACTGTAGACAGATAAATGATGAACTTGTCTTCCTACAAACAGAAAAAAATGAGGGCCAATCAAACAAAAATAGATAAATCAATTTTAAACAATTCCAAGCTATGGTTGAAAAACGTTTACCAGATGTTTTTTGATACGAAAATAAACAATAATGCGGTCGTTTTTTGTAACATAATAAATATTCTGAACACCGTAATTTTGACCTGTACATAACTGCTTCAAGAGAATCAAATTGATTAATTTATTTTCCACTGAATGCATTACTTTCGTGACATTTAAATGAAACCACATGACATACGACAAAGAACCAAAAACTTTTTTTTAATGTGAAGGCCTACGTCCTATTTCAAACTGTACCATTTCTTTATCAAGAATGAGTTCATCTAGTTTTGCATGACTACTTATTTAGTACAATCGCGAAGCGATTACACGAAAGTGTACTAAAATGCATTTAATCATAATGATCAGCTCTTTTCACGGATACGAACGGTTTGTCGAGTTTTAAACATAGGAAGATTAGTTTGAAAATGTATAATGATTTTAATATGACTCACGCTTTATGCGTATACGATGCATCTCATCGAAAACCGAAATAATCCGCGCAATTCGATGGATCTATAGTATGTTTAGAAAGGAATATTTTTATATTTACGAATTATATTATTATACTACCATGAAGTTTGACATTTGAATTAAAAGCGAAATCACTTGATGAATCCCATTGCTAGTGCCAAATTTGCTTAAAGTAAAAGCGAGAAATACGAATGTAATATAAAAATTGCACATTGGAACATAAATAGTTCGCAAATTTATATATTTAATACTACGTTTACGCAAAAGTTTCTTATATAAAATTTTATGCTTATTATATGATTTCTCCTTGTATAGTTTTGTTTTTGTGACCTCAGAAAGAAATCCAATGGGTTTAAATCGGATCACCTAGCGAGCCATTCAATAGAACTTCGACGTCCATTCCAACGACCGAGAAAAATTGTATCTAAGTACTGTCGAACATTAATTGCACAATGTGGGTGGACCCCCATCTTGTTGAAACACACTGGTCACGGTTTGACATATCAGGTTGATTACCATTAGGAAACAAATTCAAAATGTCTGGTACAATGTGGTTACGTAGTAAGAACCGTCCCCTGTTAACCCTTATCCGGATAAGGTGTGTCTGTTGGTCACAGTCACTCATTTCTATTAAAATACTTTTAAAACGGTGAGGTTTACGATCAAATGCTTCCGTGACTTTGTTTATTCATAAATGGCCTGTACTTGAAGGCTTTGTAACTCATTTTTCGTGTTACACTTTTTCCAGAAAATCTTAGTAAAAATAATTGTGACACAACCGGTTAACGTGTGTCTAGCAGACACATTTACAAATTTGTATAAACTTACAAGAGACGCGTACTAGAATTAGCAGTTTATGCTTACTTGTTTAGTTGCTTTCTTGTGAAGTGGGCGTGCAAGTGTTTTCGAGGAATTTTCAAACAATTTTGTTTATTGTACGTTATCAGAAGTACTGTTTTATTCAGGTAAGTAATATATAAGCTTTGATTTTGTACGAAGGCTATATTTATCAATTACTTAGGAAGGCAGCAAAAAGTAAAAATAAATATTTGATTACTTATAAAATAAAGCTAATTTCGATTTTTATGTAAACATTGATAACACATGGTTACATTTTCATTTCAGAAACAATGGATAGAGACCTAAAGAGACCCCTCAGTGAAAAAGAGCTCCAAGAGATAATTGATAATTTATCAAAAACTGACAGTGTTCACGATAATGAATATGACCAAGAAAGTGATTACAGCGACGATGCATCATCAGAAACTAATCATGAGAACGCTGCATTCGAATTAGACGACCTTCAAAGTAAATCAGAGAATGATGAAGAGGACGTTCAGGTGCAAATAAGGGAAACAGCTGATTATTTTCTTGCAAAAGATGCGACAATGTGGTACAAGACTCCACTACCAAGTGGACGCATTCGGTCAAACAATATTATAGAAGATTCGTTGAACAAGGTTATTCTAGACCCTGGAAAAATATTAGAAGAACCCTTGGATTCATATCTTCTCTACATGGACAATTCTACAATTGACGATATTGTGAATTTCGCTAATAGAGAGGCTGAACGTATTAGTGGAGATAACCCGAATTTGAAATGGAATGACTGCGATGCTTTGGAAATGAAAGCCTTTTTTTGCCTCCTAATTATTGCTGGTTATCTAAAACAAAACTTTACAAGCTACGACATTTTATAGAAACGAAGATAGAAGATATGCCAGGTAAGAACTTCACTGTAGACGAACAACTAATTCCATTTAGAGGCCGTTGTCCATTTGTCCAGTAGATGCCATCAAAGCCTGATAAGTATGGCATGAAAATATGGCGGATTTAAGATTCTGAAACGTCGTACCCCCTAAACGGAATTCCTTACTTAGGAAAAGAGGGCAAGGAAAGAGCACAGGGATTAGCTACTAAAGTTGTGGGCCTTATTATCACACGAATCGTAATATAACATATGATAATTATTTTACTGATTTGAATTTGGCGCAATCCTTGTTCTCCAAGGGATTAACAATGGTGGGTACAGTAAGAAAAAATAAATGATTAAATCCACCGCAATTACTAGCAAATAAGAATCGTCTTGAGGGTTCATCTATATTTGGCTTTACAAAGAAGTTCACTTTAGTATCGTATATGCCTAAACTAGAGCACTGCACGGGCTAGGAAAAGCCCGGCCCGCCCGGGCCCGTGGGCGGGCTCGGACGGGCCTCGTCTCTTTTCTATGCGGGCCGGGCCTAAAATTCTACGGACCTAACGAGCCGAGAATGTTTTATTAACTACATCGAATATATATAACATGCAGTAAATGCTGTTTAGTTTGTGCGCTATCGTTTTGTATTAACAATGTTAATGTATGCAATGTTATGTTACGTTTTCTTTTGATTTCATACAATATAGTGTACAAGAACAAACAAAATAAATGTTTCATTCTACTCATTATAATGTAGTAATTTAAAAATGATTAGAAATAGACGGTGCAGATATAATTACTTAAGCAGGCTAAAATAATTTAGACGGGCCAAACGAGCCGGGCCGGGTGGGCTTTGTGCCGAGGTAATGCGCCCAACGGGCGGACCGGGCGGACCTACTCCATACTGTAACGGACCACGGGCGGGCCGGGCCGTGAAAAATAGGCCCGTGCATTGCTGTAGCCTAAACGTCGTAAATGTGTACTTCTGTTATCTAGTATGTATTACACTGCCTGTATCGATAGAGAGAACAATAAACCGGAGATTATTACCTACTATACGAAACAAAAGGAGGTGTTGATTTACTCGATCAGCTTGTCCATGAGTACAGTTCCAAATCGTTAGCCGTTTGCTTTTTTCATGAATATCCTGGATTGCTATGGCGTCGCTGCATATGTAATTTGAACAAATTTGTTTCCTCGCTCGAATGAAAGAAAACACTTCAAGCGCCGGTTATTCTTGACTAGACTTGCTGAGAGTCTAGTGAAACTGCATACTGAAAGAAGAAGTGCATCTGTGGAACTTCACAAAAAGACAAAGAAAGCAATAGATCAGTTTCAATCTAGTAATCAGTTGGACACAATTCACACTGAAGGACCAAATACTGCGAAAAAACGACGTTGTCATATTTGTCCATCGAAAAAATCAAGAGCGCAAAAGCAAATATGTTCAACATGCGTGCAACGAACATTCCATGATTCAGCGTTTCTGTAGCGAATGTACAAGGGATGATCGTAAAATGAGGTTCCCATATTTTTTAAAAATAGACAGCATTCTTTATTTCCTTAACATTACACATTGTTTTAAAGGTAAAAACTTGTTATTTTTCGACATAATCGCCATTTCTATCCATTTTTGCAGACGATGCTCCAACTTCTGTATCCCCATGTCGTAAAATTCTGCCGCCAGTCCTTTCAAGAATCTTTTCAATTGTGGTGTTGGAAATCTCAGGAATCCGAAGAGTGAGTTGACGAATGGTGACCCTCCGATCTTTAAGCAGTATGCTCTCGACCTTTTCAACGATTTCCTCTGAAACTGATGCTCCGCTCCGCTCTTCATCGTGAATTTCCGTCCGACCTCCAGTGCATTCCCTACACCATTTGTGGATGTGTTGAATAGCTATGTATACACTTTTCTCCATAAACTTCGGTTAATTGACGATGAATGTCTATAGGTAAAATCCCTTTCGCGTTTAAAAAACATATCACAGCACGAATTTCGCACCTGGCGGTAGCGGCGATCGGGAGCTGTACACACTAATGTTGTCAGATTTCGCCTAACGCGTCTTATTGCTGCTGTAGGGCTTTGGGAATCTTATTTTACGATCATCCCTCGTAGTAAATTAAACTGGTTTTTTGTGTTTCAATTTTTTACAGTTGTAGATTTGCTTTTCATTTCTTATTTTCTTGCATTTACATTTGCATAATTTTTTTAATAGAATAAAACTTTGTTCTGCATTTGTTGCTTTTATTTTCCTCTTTTAGATATTTCAGTAAAATAAGAAAACAGATGCGAGCGGATCAATTGGAAAGGCGAAAGTGTCCAACGGACACACGATAACCGTTTATGTTACAAAATTAGCTTAACTGGACAAAGGTTAAGATGTTTCGTAAGAAATATAAACCTATGATTCGTTGCCCAACAATGTCAGTCCACACATTAAGTTTTTGGGAATGCTTGTATGGTGTTCCAGCATCATCCAATCTGGATTCTTAATCGACTAATAACGGCAGTTATGCCTATTTACACATCCCTCAAGACGTACTCAAAACATAGCTTCATCAGAAAATAAAATATTGTTGAAAAAATTTTGAGCATTATTAGACATTTCCATCATTGTTCCACAAAACTGCATTCGTCTGGAACATATTCGCTAAGTTCATGTACACGCAGAGAAACGTTTACTTGTGTGGAGATATTGAATTAAGGCGGACATAATTCAAGGCAATTACTGTTTCAATTATTCACAATACGATAACTGTTTTAAATCAAAAGAAATATTTTCTTAGCGTTTCTTTCTCCGCTTAAGAGAAGTATACATATACATACTTGTAATGAAATAATTATATTTCTTTGTTAACTTGATCCAAGAAAATCTTACACAAAATTTGAAGAGAGCGATTCATGGTACAAGTTTATGGCCGTCATAACACAAAACAATATTTTCTTAAGGATAGTAAATAGTTTTCTTAGTTCCGAAAGCGTTTAGGTATTGTTCATAAATCAACAGTTTCATTTTCGTAAAATAAGGCATGTTTTACTTAGAATTCATGCATATTATTTATGTGCACATTATTAATCGCCCTTACCTTGTTTAAAACAGTACGATATATCCGTACATAATGCAGTAAATTATTCACATTGCTTGTGGTTAAAAAGGCTAAAGTAGAGGTTATCTATAGAATAATGTTCAAACAAAAGTGAACATAATGTGAAGTACGCATGAAATAAGTGCCTAGAAACAATAACCAAAATAATGCTAACTACTAGCTCCTGGTATTAATGGAATCACTACCGGCAAAAACAATATGAGAAGAGAAAAGGATTAAAGCTTCTTGCTTCTGGCCACATTGCTCTTGCACCTCTCAGTTTATGCCACTAATCTTTAAAAACAGCAACTGAAATTTGAATTTCCTGTTGCCAGTGGAGTGGTTGACATAGTTGGATCGGTGGATATCGGACTTCATTAGTGGTTGATTTGGGGTGGCCAGCTTTAGGAATATCTTTACCCGTTCCTCCCTATTTAGCAATCAATCTCGAAATCGTTGATTGGGGCATATAACTTGGGCCGAGGTAATGAACGCAACGGGCGGGCCGGGTGGGCCTACTTCATACTGTAACGGGCCACGGGCGGGCCGGGCCGTGAAAGATAGACCCGTGCAGTGCTCTACTTACCGATGTCTAATGAGATTTTTATTCCATTGATTAAATATAATTACATCGGTGAAACCAAGGAAAATATGGATTTTTAAGACCAAAACAATTTTAATTCAGCACAAATTGTAAAAAGCAAGAACAAATGAAACAACAAAAAAGTGGTCAAACGTTTGCTAAGTTATTTATGGACATATAATCATATTAACCGAAAATATAACATGAATACATTTGGAATTCATTGTCTTCATAAAGATTTATTATACGATCGTGGAATTTTAACATTTCATGGCAGGCCGTAATAAAATTTTTCTTGGACAATGCTAAATAAAAGGATGAGTTTTATTTTTCATCTCGATGAATATGTACAAAATACCTACGCCGTGTAAATACAATGAAAGTGATGTACCTACTGAGGGACATTAAAAAATCATATAAATGCACGATCTCGGATATGTGGCACTTTTATGAAATGATCAATTTGTAGAGGATCACTTTTATTACGCTATTTTGGCGGGTTTATGCCTTCTTCTAAAAATAATAAAACGTTAAGTGCTTTAAGGGGCAATATAAACGCTGCGTTTATAACGTCAACAAGTTCAATTATATACATAGGTGTATTTATGAAATAAAGACCTGATAATTTTTTTCGTAATGCATAATTGTCTACATTAAAGGGTATTTCTCACTTAGTTATTAGTTAAACCGCTACACTAGCTTTTTATAACAAACTTATTATGTATTTAGGAAGCATATATTCGATTAATTACTAAAGCTGCCGACGTGAATGATGCAACATTAGCGGTGCCGTCGATAAGCCAGTACGTATAAGTTATAATAATTTATATAATGTGTAACACCTAGTTAGAATGAAAAATCTGTCATAGTGAAGAAAACAACAGCTTTAATCACAAACGGCAGCAGAGTATTGAATCGCTTACACATATGTTAAGGTTACACGACAGCATATCGGTTGCGTTTGATTTCCCCGAATGTAATACCACTGTTATAGCACTCACTGATGGCAACTTTATTAATTACTGTCTCGAAGTGAATCAGCCACTTTGGTTGGTGAGTACTGACTGTGTATCCACTACAGCGTCATTAATTTTTCATTATTACTTCAAATCATTGATAAATCTCAGAGTATTATTTTTCCCTTCCAAATTATTGGCTGTAATGGAAGAGTTGAAATATCAAAGGGGCTGCCAAAATAAAGAAATTGCTTTATTGAAAGGAATCTATTATTGTACCAGTTGAAAAAGGTGTTTTTCTTATTTTCCCTAATTTTGTTAATGTTTGGCAACCCGGAAATCTGAAAATCGTTTAGATCGGATAGTTTTGTCCCTTTCTTTGGAATCGAAGTTTGTTTCCAATAAACGACTTCACTGAAACTCTCTTTTGAAAGCAGTATTTCCGAAAATCTTTTTGCCAACTTAAGATGAACAGCTCTTAGGCTGAGAATAGAATCGGCAGCAGAATGGATATCAGAAAATCTATTATTGGTCATATCAATAACATCGAAACGACTTTGTAGGTACTTGAAGTTATTATAGAATGTAAGTGTCAAGGAACCATAGCTTTAACTTTTCTTTTGCGTTTCTCGATTAGGGCAAAGTCTCTATCACATTGCAGGAAACTGCGCCCGCTTACAACAAATTTTTGTAGGATTTTATTAAACATTCCACAATTTATCAAGGAGACATACAAGCAAATTATCACATAATTTTTGTTTGGGGACCCGCAGATGCCACTCCAGATGATGAGCATGAAGATATTTCAATACCATCCCGTCCAGAGAGATTTATCGACCCCATAATGTACACTTCTGTTCAGAGAAAAAGCGTACAAGGGGTGAAGGTCGATTTTGCAATTTTTAATTTATGTGTAACTAGCTTCTCATTTCTAATTTTTGAACTTTGCTGGTTGCAGCCAATCAGCCATACAAATAAATAAATAAATGAATCAATTACTAAATCATTGTAAAAGCGTGTAATAACAAAATATGACAACAACAAGAAAGTGAGAGGTCTGATAAGAAATAAGAAATAAAATAATAATTAATCTTGGCCCTATCCTTTTCTAAAACTTTGTGGAGTCTTCTGGGCATAGATCCAATTAAATTTTGAAAAAAAAATTCATTCAAATGAAGATCTTCCCAAACATTTTCAATGGCTTCCCACATTGCCTCCCTATTCCATGGTCGAAAATTTCTTTTATACATTTTTTTGACCATCCAACCCCAAACATTTTCTATTGGGTTTAAGTCAGGGCAATTAGATGGCCACGGTAAATTTTCAATATTTTGTTCCACAAACCACCGCCGATGAAGTTACTGTCGCCGTATATTTCCTGAACCGACGGCAACATAACATCATTTAAAATGTTGCGATAAACGATAGAATTGAAATTTCCACCAACAAGTCTCCAGTAAAGACCAGCTCCATTGACACTTATCCACGCCCACACATTTACTGCAAATCTTCCTGAAGTTTGGGCACCAGTAACGTATTTTTCTTCAAATCTTGTGCCGCGTGGTCTGTATACTCTTAGACGTCCATCTTTACAGGATTTGAAGACCTTTTCACCAGTAAACACAACTCTGTTCCAAAACTCTGCATCCCGGTTAAGATGATTTAAGACAAACAAAATTCTACCCTGTTTTGCTTTTGCATTCAGAATGCCTTTTCTAGCACTTGCATAATTTTTTATATCTGAAGCGAGAATCCTCCTGCAAGCAGTCGGTCTGGAGCCGGGAAAGTTTGTTTCAAATGCAGCGGTAGCAACCGTTTCAAATGGGTGGTCCCTTCAGGATTTAACAAGAACCACATCTTGGACGTCGTTTGAAATTCGTTTTGCACCAGAACCGACTTTTCGACTAAATGTTTGTTCCAGTTCAAACCTTTTTTTGATTTTCAGTGTAGTACTCTTATTCACACCTAAATCTGCCGCCAACGTACGGATTGACCATCCACATTCAAGTTTGGCCACAATTTGTGCTTTTTGAATATTACTTAATTGAGGTGGCATTCTGAACTTGAAAAATGATATAATTAATTAATGTTATTTAAATTCAAAATGTATTTTGTGACATTGACAATACTGACAGTGACGAATATTTTGGGAAATCAACAATTAAAGATTAAATTACACAGCTAAAATGTAGCTGTACGCTTTTTCATTGAACAGAAGTGTATGTTCCTTGGGTTGATAGGTTAGCTGAATAAAATGTTAATAAATCGAGTCCTGCCTCATCTCATAAGACAAACTCTTGCACCAAAATTTGTATTTACATTAAATTTAAAGATAATAATAATGAACAAACTCAAACACCAGCACTATTCAAGAAAAAAATTACTTCAATACCTTCTTCTGCTCTAAAGTTAACCATTAGACTCTTGGGTTGAATGGATAGGCAGCGGTGGTCTGATTGTTTTAACTATATTATATTATTTCAACGGGCATATATGCGAGCACATCTCTCTTTTAGACTTAAGTTAGTTTTTAAGTAGTATTCTGGTTGAGTGGAAGGGCAGATGTCTCTATGGGACGGTCTGAATTCCGGGCGATATCTCAAATCTAGTGTTTATTTTGTTTTTCTGTAACTTATACTTTATATCACTTTGAGAAATAAAATAACTATTTTTACTATTATTATTATAAATTTATTAGAACTAATTATACATCTTTGTGTTAAGACTTGTATGTGGACATCAGATTTGCGTGGTTTAACTAGGACAACAATAAATGCAACAGTTAAAATGTAAGTGTACAATTGCTGAAATTGTTAGTACTACGACTTGAGGAACGTTCTTTCAGAGAAACCACTAAATTTTACACAAAATAAACACGGCCGGTACAATTCGGTATAAGCGTCAGTATAACTGCGAATCGAAAGCCGATCTGTTGTGTATGCATCTACGCTGTCGTATACTATATCGTAGTTCTACGTTTGTTTTGAAAATGTTTCCTACGTCGCGAAAACGACCAAAGTTAGACACAATAAGAGAATTTATTGCAAAAATCCCTGATTTAAAGTGTGATGGCGCTAAAATTCAATGTGTAGTGTGTAAAATAGATTTAATGTGTTGGTCGAAAAGTGATTGTCTACGGCACGTAAATAGTGCAGAACATGTTTCAAAAAAAATTCCACACGAGATTATGAAAAATTTAAATTTAATTTATGTGCTTATTGCATGTAATTTACCATTTCATTTACTAAGGAAGAAAGCATACGTCTCGTTTTGGAATGAATATTCGAACATTAAGTTACCAAGTGGGAGAACATTACAGAGAGTTGTGCCGTCTGCTCGTGAACATGTCGAGAAAAGAATTAAATCGGAGTTGCAAGATAAAAAACTGTGGTTATGTGTGGACGAAACAACAGATCGTAAAAAACATTCTGTGGTTAATGTAATGGTACGCACAATGGAACCACATCGACCGTCACCCTCAATTTTACTAGCTTCCAGACGAATACAACAATGCACTGCCGAAGTAATTTCAATGTTGGTGTTAAATACATTGGAAAAGTTTGAACTTTCAATAAATCAACTGTTGATGTTTATGAGTGATGGTGCCGCAAACATGCTTGCTGTAGGTCGATCTCTTAAGAAATATTGTGCTAACTTGTTGCATATTACATGTAAAATTCATACTCTCAGTCTCGTAGCAGATGGTATCAGAAAATGTTATCCCGAGGTAGACGCTGTAATAGCACATACAAAAGCTGTGTTTGTAAAATCCCCAAAACGTATTCGGGAATTTCATAGACTATGGCCCGGTATTCCTGAACCACCACAACCTATTCTTACTCGTTGGGGAACATGGTTGCATTTTATTATCTTAAATATTTTGAGAATATGAAGAACGTGATTTTAGAATTCGACCCAAAGGAAGCTGCCGCTATCAAGGTAAGCCAGTTGAAATTTCAGGATAGTAAAGTTAAAACAGATTTGGAAATTATTCAGAACAATTATGTGGTACTAGCGGATGCGATAGAAAAACTACAAAATTATTTGTTGTCGTTAGTGGAATTTTTGCAAATAGCGCAACATGTTCACGCACAGCTATGCGCGATAGAAGACGCAAGAAATGTTTGTGTTTTAGAAAGGTTTGAAAGTGTTTTAGATAAAGACTCTGATTTTGGCACATTAAGACAAATTTGTGAAGGTGCGTCAACAGAACCGTTAAGTTATTTGAAAGATTATTTTACTTACGCAAATAAAACGTCACTAGATGTAGAACGTTCGTTTTCGGCATACAAAAACACTTTTTCCTCACGCCGCACTCACTTTGCCGAAACAACTTTGGAAACATATCTACTGTTACAAATATTAAATAGACATTATCCACTTTGTGATTTCACGGAGGACTCTTAAAACGGTAAGTGTTTGAGCACGTATCACATTTAATTTATTTTGTGTAAACTTTTATGCGTCCGCCACTGGCTTTCAGCGCAGTTGCGTTGCTCTACTTACAATGTTATAGATGCATGTGTTTACCTCTTCTCAAATAAGAGTAGCTTTTATTCTAACTTGGAAAAAGATTATTGTTCCTGCTGTGCGAATATTCAGTTTTTTTCTTTGCTAAGTTTAACTTATTGCTAGTGTTGTTTCGTTTAGTTCATTCGAGTCAAAAGAACGTAAAGATTACATATTAAAAGTGCACACTTACTATTAGCGGTTCAATATTACATCACTTATGTCTATCTAGTTGTTCTAAATAATCTAAATTAATGTGTTAAATGTTTATATAAATTATTTGTTAATAAAATATAGTGTATGTATATGTATGCATTTCAATTATATTCCACACCAATACTTCAATGATATTTTACAAATTTTTTGTTATAGTTAGTAGGTTGAATTGAACAATTGAACTCTTCATTAAAATTGAATTTCATCTTAGTAAGTATCGCAAAAACCAATCTCCATAGCATGTGCAGAAATATAGAAGATTACGTAAGTTAGTGAAATCTGAAGTTTACGAAGCTTTTAAACAATATCAAAAGTTTCATATATAAATGGACGCTCAATTTTAGACCACTTCTAGTCCTGATAGCAGACTAGAAGTAATCTAAAATTGATCGTGAAAATGGTAGGACCGCGAGTACATTCTGTCCTTCCGGTAGGATACTGTACAATGTATTAAATGTTATTATTCGAACCTGCAAAAATTTCAAAAACATATCTACATTGAAATCATTATATTATTGTACCCTTGGTATCCGGGTTGGAATCGCGTCGTTGTCGTAATTTTTGCCGACGTTTCAACATCTTTAAGGCTGTTATTACACACTGCCAGTGTCATTATATTGTTTTTGTTAATAGATTTTGATTTTTTTATAACGAGGTACAAGTTTCTGCACGGAAAAAATTTGTGATAGTTATTAACACAATTATGTAAGCCGACCCCAGGTTTTTGTTAATTTAATAATTAACAACAATCTAATGTTGTCGCAGATAATACTGCAAAGTTACGGTCAAGTTCCTATTGTATTGTTCCACATAAGTATATAATTTTTTCCAATAATCTTTATACCGAAACGTACAGGGCAAAATTGTGGCAATTTTTGACATAAAACTTCCTAAATTTTATCAAAATAAGTCATAGAAAATAAGTGAGTTTATACATAAATCATCACTTATCTGTACAGACGATTTTATTATCGAAGCCTTCCTAAATGCATGAACCAAGTATTTCCTGTCTTAGGATTAAACCTAGATAGTACAGGTTATTCACCAATAGATGTCGCATTTTCATCGGGTTCACAATTCTTTCGAAATAAAGTCTTCCGTAGTTTATCTTTTTACTCCAAATTTGTCGAATGTTTGGAGGAGGGAATGTTATCTCACATACCCTGCGAAACAACACAGGTGTTGGTAACATTCTCGTAGCTGACCAATGCTAGCTGTAAATTGGGACGCTATTGGAAATACGAAAATATACGAATAGTTATTGTTATTGCGTTTTACTTGTTCTTTCAACCATTTCAATTATAAAATCACTGCATATATATATATATTGAAATATGTTTCTCGGGGGATTTTTGGCAAAATTGTTAAATTTTCTAATTTTAAATGAAATTAACGATTCTTGTAGGTTCGGGGATAGCCCTGGATACCCTTTCGGCAATTTTATAACGAATACCCAAATTAATAAAATGAAATTAACGAAATTTAAGGTTCTAAAAGTAACTAACCTTGAACTTTTGAACGATGCCAATGTTATATAACCACTACAGGAAACTACCTGTTCTGGAAATTTAACCCTTTTCCCTTCTAATAAAGACTTTGATTTCACAATCGAGCACTTTATATGGGGATCGGAGTTCAGACACATTTTGATTCAACCAAGGCTGAATAAAGATTGATGAAAAATTATGGCGTCGTTCCTCTTTCTTTTATTTTAAGTCGCGAAAGACCGGCGATTGTTTTATTTCGCAGCCAATTTTGATAATTTAACCCAAATAGAAACTTTTACGATGAATTTCGATCAAATGAGATTATTTCTGCAAACAGCATACGAGAATGAACGCAGTGACTCAACTAGGAGGTCGTATCTCGATGATTCTGTGATCCAAAATGTCACTGGCGAGCTTTAAACGTGAAAATTCTCTACTAATTTACATAAACCTTTCAGATAAAGATTTAATTGACGAAATATTATTTAAAATACCCTTCCATTTACGCTGTTGCTTATTTCAGGCGATTTCTACATGAATTTGAACGAAATGAGTGAATAGAAAAATTAACTGACAAGTAGATTTGTCCATGCTACCCCACACTCGTCGTTATCTGGACTTATATTATAAATATAATGTCCTCGCTCCATAGCCAGTTTGCTGGAGGGGAGATGGTAACGAAGAAATTTCCAATTTTCCCCGCAAGAGGGATATTTAGTTACCAATAAGCGGCCAACCCGACATTTAGTCGTTCCAAAGTGACAACTGAGAGAAGTTGTTGTTGTCGTACATACAAAATTGAACATAACAATATATATTGTATTATGCAATATAATCTTTAGAACAATATTGTTGAATTTTTTTTTACAGCATCTGTAACTAACATTTACACACTATTGTAGCAACCTTTGTAACAGATCATTGATTAAACTTTTAAAACAATAATATTTTTAATAGAAATACAATCCGTTAATCACAATCGAGTTGTTGGAATTTGCGCAAGTTACTGCCAGTCGTATATTCTCGAACAAATTGTAGTAAATTGTTCCACAATTGTTTGATTCTTTATAGCGTTTTTTCCGTGTGTTAGAAGAAAAAAAGTGCAGTGCCCAATTTTTGTTAAAGCTGCCATTCACAAGTTAAAATTGACGTTCCAACTTTTTTATCCAAAGTCATTTTCTTAATATCTGCACAGATGACACGTTTGAATAATGCATTTCTAGTACTAAGAGCAAGAACTAATGTCGTAACTAAATCTCCCTTGATAAACTAAGCTTTTTGTGCCAACTATAGAATATAAATTATAAATTTTGTTTTAACCTTGTTCACGAACAGCTAGTAATTTTTCTTTTTATATTATGCATTGTTATTGTATATTTACATTATTCCCTTTGTATACTTTGTTTTGCAAATATTTATTGCGACTATTAGACAGTAAATATTATTGTTATTATGTATTTACTAACAGTGTCATTTTTTCTTCAGTTTGAATGCAAGTAACTCCAGCGATTCTGTATAACTCCTACCGATTTCATTTCACTTTTTGAAGTACGTTAGAACTGTAGAAAAATTCAACTAAATTGAGTTACATTTTACTTTTATTTCATTAAATCTAATGTCGAGGAGAATGTAAAGTTACATACTTCTGGATAAACACTTCAGAATATTTGTAGAATTGATTTAAAAAATAGATTTAATTTCTCTTCTTCTCCGTATTCCTTATGCCCTTTAGAGCGTTGGATAGAGATTTAATTTAAAAGTTTAAATACTTTTCTACACCTTTAGTATACCGATTCACAAATTCATTCCGAAAACAAACTGCTTGCAAGGGAACAACCGAAAGGGTTTAAAAGCTGTATTTAATAATTTTATGTTTCTTAAGAATATTATTATTGTAATTAGAAACTTTATTATTGGCCAATACTGTGCGTGACTATTTTCTTCCATGTTTGCTAAATCATATCCTTCAGATTCCTTACTGCATACAACAGCATAACTTTTGCAAAAAATCTATACAAATACCATATGTAACTGCCTTCTCTTGAAGTCAAACTCTCGTTAAGGTTTGCTGTAGGATCTAACTTTCTTCAAAGCTTAATGTTCTCCTGTCACAATTATGTAAAACAGAACATAATTCCTGTTTATTTTACATCACTGTAACACCATACGTAGGATGATAAAAATCCCTATTGCACATCTTCTGCTTGCGTAATAATAAAAATGCATATCATCCGAGCCCCTAACAAGGCGGCCTACTTGTTTTATTTCAAACCGTCGTCGGTCGTCGATGTCGGGGTAAAAAAGTGCGGTGCCAATGTATCATGCGTGCATACATACGTTTCATTGCCGTTTTCAGCTACTAACTAGATAGATACATCGCTTTTACGTTCATTTTTGTGTTTCAATTAAAACGTGCAAACATTAGCCCGTCATTTATGCTCGACGGAATTTCATAATTGAATGTATTATTGCCGGTGAACGTCATGTCAGCTTGCCGCTGTTCTCCTGCTCCTCGTGCGCCAGATTCTCCTACCTGCGAACGTAACCTGCTCCCCACGGCATCCTACGCTCCTCTATTCCTTTTACGACCTCGTTAATCGAGAAACGGGACGGAGGAATAATTTAAAAGTTAATTTTATCAATCGAATGAAATTGAAATTGCAGACAATACACTCAGAGAAATGGTATCTTGCATCGAGAAATTATATAGATTTTCTTGCAAAAACCAGTCTTTATTCAAGAAAACATTTTTATTTCGACCATAAAAATTTATAATATAAGAAATCAATTTGCTTGAAATTTTATTTGTATTAAATATTTTCTTGGAGTTAGGAAATCAAAAAAAGTCTAAGACAGAGAAATGTTTCTTCCAAGTAAATCATTTAGCTTTTTTTTATACATATTAACAAAATATTCATATTACATTAACCGGTATCTTTTGAAAATGTTTATGAAGCGTTGCACGTTAAAGGTTATATCATTATATGGGTAAGTATGACATCTGTGTTCTGGTTTCTGTCGCTACTTTCTAGGACAGCATGATTATATCTATTGGTAGGTGGCTCCATGTAATATTTCAGTGCTGTCTTCGAAGATTAGTCGCATAAACTGAGAGATAAACAGCAATGTAGGCAGGTGCAAAAAGCGTTAGCGCTCTTCTCTTCTCACATTGTCTTTGCCGGGAGTGATTCCATCTATACCACGAGTTATATCAGCATTATCTTGGTTATTGTTTCTAGGCACTTTTTTCATGTATAATACTACATTAAAGTTCACTTTTATTTGTACATTATTCTGTAGATAACCTACCTTAGTCTTTTTAAAACCACAACCAATGAGAATAATTTACTGCATTATGTACGAGTATGTTGTACTGTTTTATAATAATAATAATAATAATAATAATAAACATTTATTTTCCCAACAGGCATATTGCCCAATAACAGGAGAAATGTGGGTAAGTATATACACAAAATAAAAACACAATGCAACACATGAAAAAAAAAATAAAGAGTAAATTTCCACATGTTTTACTCAAATAAGTCACGTGTATTAGCCGCCCTGGACAAAGTATACGTCGGCGCTCGTCTCATTGTGTTAGTCCTTGCGAATGGAAGAATGAAGCCACTATCAGATCTTGAATTCAAACGTGGCACAAGAAAATTCATTCGTTCCAGTATGTATGGACAATCTATGTCATTTCTAAGCAATTTCTGTAGAAATTTCTCGCAGATGCCATCCCTCCTCGTACTCAAAGCCAGCATGTCGTGCCTTAACAGAAGTCCATCCTGTGGAGTACCTCTCTCAGGGTAACTTCCATCAATCTTAAATGACAGGAATTTTAAAAATTTCCGATGGATACGATCTAGATTTAGAAGGTCACAAGCATATAAGGGATACCAAATTAGAGCGGCATACTCCAGTTTACTGAGTACAAAGGCAAAGTATAACGACTTTAATAAAGAAGGATCATTGAAGTATTTAGAGACACGCATCACAAACCCCAGAGATTTCATGGCTTCAGAACAGATACTGTTAATGTGAGCTTTAAATGTGAGAGTGGTATCGAAGTGTACACCCAAATCCTTAAACTCAAGGTTACGTGACAAATTGGTACCTCTGATTTGGTAGGACAATAAGTACGGTGAACAAGAACGCGAGTAGGTAAGTACACAGCATTTATCAACATTTAACTTGAGCCCAAAAAGCTCACACCATTCTACTAACATAACAAGACCATTTTGCAATTTCCTCATGTCATCAACGGAAGATATTTCCGAGAAGATTTTAATATCGTCTGCATAAACAAGGTAAGCGCAATTAATAATATGGATATAAATAATATGCATTTCAAGAATTCTAAGTAAATAAATGCTTTATTTTAAGAAAATGAAGCTATTAATTTATAAACGCTTTCTTGAATTAAGAAAACTATTTACTATTACTTAAGAAAATATCGTTTTATATTATAACGCCCCTTTCTTCAAATTTTCTGCAAGATTTTCTTGAATCAAGTTAACGAATGTCTTAAACAAAGAAATAAAATTATTTTATTACAAGTGTGTATATTTCTCTTAAGCGGAGAAAAAAACGCCTTAAAAACATTTCTTTTGACTTAAAACAGTAATTGTATTATGGATAATTGAAACGGTAATTGTCTTGAATTGAGGCGGACAGTCCTGATACAAGTAAACATGTACATAATTTACAAAACTACTGCAATTAAATATGTAATAAGAGACCACGTTAAGATAGCTGTCTCCTAGAGAGTAATTCTGGAGAGTTACTTTCGATAGCCACTCTAAAATACTTTAAGAGACATGTCCATTTAAGAGTAACTTTTACGAATATACACTGTCAACTGTTCTTGGAGGGTTAACAGTACATACTACGGAGAGTTTTTAACGCACTACAGATTTAGTATAATAGACTTAATTGGACCAAAAATTGCAAAAGAAAAATATACCAAGATGCATAAAGATGGTCTTTAGAAATCGTCTGAAGACGATGGCAGCATGGCGAGCAAAACATCAAGAGGTAGCTCAACAATACGGCAATACCCAGAAGATTATTCTACATCCTTTAATGTTTTCTGTTTCTTCTCTTTACCACGATATTCTTTGAATTTAGTACGCCGTAATATTGGATTCTCCTCATAAATGTTAATTATTCCTTCTATATATCTTCTCTATGTCAACCTTTTTTCTGTACCAATTTAGCTAAACAAAAGTAAGAACTATCACCATACGAACCTTTTTCAAATCTTGAGAGTGACTGTCGGGGAGTGCATAGTATTAGTTTCATACTTCCTCACTCTTCGTGGCATTGATTCCAGTAGGGGGTCGACGTCCTCTTGGTATGGTGTATTGGGTATGGTGTCCCAGGCAACCTGTAATTCATGCCGGAGGGCTTCCGGTGTTTGCGGAAGATTCGGTAAGTTCCTCAGTTTTCTTCCCGCAATGTCACACACGTGTTCGATGGGTGATAAGTTGGGAGATCTGGTTATGGCAAGAGAAGTTTTTCTTAGAGAAGTTCCCGCTACGTGGGGGCCGACATTATCCTGCTGGAAAAGTAAGACTTCGAGCTACTGAAGATTTAGAAGACTATGGGGTGCCACCACCACATCAACGTAACGATGGGAGTTCATAGTGCATCAGATGAACACTAACTGAGACCTGCTCTCATACACTATATCACCCCATATCATAATCCCCATGACTCGGTGCACACGCCTTTCAACAGAAAATTCAATACCGCGACGTGCCCCACGTCTTCGTCTTAGCCTCATGGATCTTTATACAAAATTGAGAATCATCACTGAACACCACCTACGTTCCAATATATTCGCAACCTATACCAGTCCAAACGTTGCTGTCGGTGTTGAGCCGTAAGTGGTAACACAAGATGTAGTCGATAGGATTGCAAGCCGAACGCCCTGATTCGGCGATAAACGGTTCGAAAGGTTACTGGAAGACCTTCATTACCTACCCATAAATCAACAATTAATCTGGTACTAGAGAATCGGTCTCTTAGTGCCGTTAGGCGAAGGTGGCGGTCCTGCACCTCATTGGTTCTCCTTCGGCTCCCGGTTCCTCTTCGGCGACTTTCCTTGCCCTCCTTAGTCCTTGACTGACAACGGCACACGACGGTGGATTAATTCCAGTTAAGGCGATTTGCATTTTTCCTAAACGACAAATTACCTTTGTGCAAGCCAACAATTCAACCTCTGTCGAATTCGCTCAACTGGCGGTAATTTCCACGTTGCCGCACTCTGGGCATAACGAAACCCTCTAGTGGACAGGATGATCTTTGTATACGCATTCGCTGCGTTTAGTTGAGTTTTTGACAATTTTATTCAATTATCGTTTCTTTTGCAATACCAGCATGCCAACCGACAAACACTGAATTTAACGTACAAAAAATAATTTTAGTAAGTGATTCTATAAACATGAGGCAGTCACTTTCTTAACAAGAATAACGTCTTTACTACTTCTATTAAAAATATATTTGTTGAAATGATTATCGAATCATATTACATGTATATACAATTCGACACATAATTGCTGTTGATCTAATTTATTCCTTGTCGGACCTTGTGATCAATACATAAACTGATAGTTTAGGCAAACGTTAGTGTTTAACGCCGGCATGAGTACATTTCCTTTCTTAAGCTATTGTCAGCTTAGGTGTTAAAATAACGCAAATAACTTTATTATATTTAGTGCGCATATGACAATCCTTTTCTCACTTATTAATGAAGGTTACAGTACTTAAATATAGTACCAGTTAGGGTTTTATCTACAAGAAATACATATAATATATGAACCTATACATAACACGTAACTCCATTTTGTTAGTTTGTTCAAACAATTTAAAAATATCTAGCATTAGATAAATATTCCGTTGTTAAGCCTTGTACAACATGAGGGTAGCGTCCTAAGTTTTTACAAGCGATCAATAGATGGCGCTGAGGTTTGACATTACTATGTTCGCAAAATTTGAAATTTGAAGCAGTGACCGTACAGAAATCGGCCGATTAGTTTGTTTAGAGTGAGCATTAAAAAAGCAATTTTGTGAAAAAATTGAAATTTCACGTAAAGGTTTTCGTTGGATGTGTTGGATGGCCGCTTAACCTGGATTCGAGGAAAAACACCATACTCTTTTAAACCAGTTTATTTAATTTTACATATCTAGGTATTACCTATTAGTTCTTATCTTCAATTACATCTATGTAGATAATCGACTCTTCTCGACTACCACTGGTTACAGAGTATTGTTGCGGACTACTCGCGCCGTCTAGTATCGTGATATAACAACTCTCCTCCACCAAATATAACTGAACAAATACTACGAATACAATAACTAATAAAAAATTCTGGTATAAACTTAACTTACTTTACCTAGAAATCTAACCTTTGAGGGGGTTTTCTTTTCGCGTGATAAGTCTAAATCCCACATAATTTTTTTTTATCTGAATAGGTAATGAGGTCATGTTAAGGGTTTATGTCATTTTGGGGTGCATTGTAATTTTTGGGTTCATAGTCATTTACAGTATCATTTGGAGTCTGACGGAGGCAAGACATCAACGGCGCTTTCCGCGTTAGAGAGTGACGCGGTAGATCCGGAGAGGGATCCGGTTGATTACCTCCAGGTTCACTTCCATCATCTGTGAAAAAAGGTTCGTCTTTCTCTGGAGTGGATGTTCTTCCGGCTAAGCGTCCCAGTTTTCTCAACTGTTCTATATGTCGTTTCCAAGTTCGCCCATCATCGAGTTTTATAAAATAATGTAATAGTCCACTTTGTTCTACAATCACTCCAAATTTTCACTTGGTTTCCTTTGACATGAAATCTCTCGCTGCAGCACGATCTCTTGTATCTAAGGTTCTGGATCTTTGCAGTTCTTCCTCTTTGGTCACCTTATTAGGCAATAGCAAATCCAACCGTGTGCGTAGCTGCCAGTTCGTTAACATACAAGGGGATTGTCCTGTCCTGGGATGTATCGTTCGTCGGTACGTTAATAAAATCTCACATAGTGCCTTGTCTAAGTCAGTAGTTTCCCGTGTCAACATTTTCAATTTATTCTTTATTATTTGTACATACCTCTCAGCCTGCCCATTTATAGCGGGGTGATAGGGTGCTCCTAATTTATGCCTATTTCCATTAGCTTTTAGGGAATTTTGGAATTCCTTTTTTAAATTGAACACTATGGTCCGAAACAAACACGTATAGCAATCCATGTGTTGTAAAAATTTGACGACAAATTTTTCTCGTAGCTTTCGTTTTGATGGTATTCATTCAAATGTACCTCTGGCTATTTCTCTTTGAAAAGGTACTGCTGGTGTTTCCCATGGATGTAAAGGCGCATCGACCGAATCTGGTCGTGTCAGCCGGCATTCCGTGCAATTTTTCATAATATTTTCTATATCCTTGTCAATTTCTGACCACCAACAGTATCCACGAGCTAAACTTTTCATACGCATGATTTCAAAATGCGTGGAATGTAGTTCTTCTAAAACTTTGGGTCGTATCCGCCTAGGTATATAAACTCCGATTCCTCGCGTCAAACAATTTCCTTGGGAAGTAAATTCAGATTGATCAACTCCAAATCGAAATTTAGGATATACTGTCCGTTCATTTTTTAATCTTTGAATAAGCATTTTAACCGCTTCTTCTTTTCCTGTAGCCTTTCCTAGCTCCTTTGCTGCTACTGGCATCTGTTGAATTAGGTTCAATTCGATGATGTCTACTTCTTCCATGGCGTATTCCGAAATCTTGTTGACGGGTAATCTAAACATTGCATCTGCATTGCCATGTAGTTGCAATATTCCTGTAAACAATATTATAATCAAAGGCTTGTAAAAATGTCGCGTAATGCTGCATTCTCATTGCCGACATAGCTGCTAGCCCCTTTTTTGGATTAAAAATATGTGTAATGGGTTTACTATCGGTAATCAGGGTAAAATTTCGGCTAAACACATATTGGTAAAAACGTTTAATTCCAAAGGTTGTAGCGTAGGCTTCTCGATCGATTTGGTTGGAACGTTGTTGCGTCGGGCTTAAGGTTTGTGAAGCATAATGAATTGGCCTCTCCTCTCCATTTGGGTAAATGTGGCTCAACACCGCTCCCAACCTATATGGAGAAGCATCCACTACAAAAACTAATGGAAATTTTGTATCGTAATGTATTAGGAAATTGTCCGCTTGCACTTCCTTTTTAATTGAATTAAAGGAAGCTTCGCATTCTTTAGTTAGAATATTATATACATTTCCGAACTTAGATTTTGTAAGAAACGTCCATAATAATTTACAAATCCGGTGAAACTCCGAAGTTGATCTCTATTTTGAGGTCGTGGCGTGTCATTAATTGCATCTACCCTTTCTTTAATTTTATGTATCCTCTCTTTATTAATTAAATATCCACAATATTCTATTTTATTTGAGAAAAAAGTACATTTATCAAAATTAACACCTTGTAACTCAGTCCTACCTTTTACCGATGATTCCATCGCCTTAGCTATATGTAGAGCATTATCCACCTTAATATTTTTCCTTTCCAGCAAACGATTTAATATTGTTTTATTCTTGAGTCCAAAAATTAATTGATTTCGTAACGCAGAGTCCAAATATGTTCTAAAGTTACAATTTATTGCTAGTTTCCTTAAAGCGTTGATAAATTCTTCGACGCTTTCTCCCTCTGCTTGTTTCCTCAAATGAAATTTATAATTCTCCACTATTTCCAATGGTTTCGGCTCGAAAAAGTTTCCCAAGGTTTCCACTGTTTCCTCATAAGTTTTTTCTTGCGCTTTTTGTGGTGCCATTTTATCGCATAATATATCATATGCCTTTTGCCCTATGTAACGTAGTAACAAATGTTTCTTTTCTTCGAATTCCGTAATTCTAAAAATTGTGTATGCTCCCTGCAATCGTTCAATCCATCACGTCCATTTTGTTTTTTGTTTATCGAATGTTTCTGTTGTAAGTACTGTTTGCAGCATTTTTACAATGATTCTGATTTGATTATTCTCGTCGCCAATTGTTGGCTGGCCGCTTAACCGAATTCGAGGGGAAAACATCACACTCTTTTTCTTATCTTCAATTACATCCAGATAATCGACTCTTCTCGACTATCGCCCGTTGCAGAGTACTGTTGCAGACTACTCGCGTCATCTGGTATCGAAATATAACAGGATAATTTTTTACGATTTTAGTAAAGGCCTAACACCACAACAATGCTTCGAATCGCTTCGTTCAAGTTTTGGTAATGAAGCACCATCAGAAAAGACTGTTTACAACTGGTTTATAGAATTTCATCGTGGTCGTGCTTCTCCCAATCATTAATTTCGTAAAGGTCGACCAAAATCCATTGTTGTTTGAAAAAATATCAATGCTGTGCGCAACATTATTTTAAAAAATCGGCATATGATTTACCGTGAAGTAGAAGCATCGTTGGGCATATCAAAGACATTCGATTTTGCATGAACATTTAGGTGTGAAAAAGATTTTTGTCCAATGGATTCCGCATAATTTCATTCCACATGCATCTCATTCTCAAATATTTAATTTCACCAAGAGCGGTGCAAAGGCTAAAATTTTAACATAATCGTAGATATCTGGCTGTAGAGGTAAGGTGTACTAATACATGCAATGTGTACTATCGATTAAGCTGATAAAAAGTCTACCATTGTATTTAAGAATAAGAGAGTTGGAAGCCACTTTTTCGTTTCATAGGCGAAAATTAATAGGTTCGATGCTAAAACTACCTATTCCAAGATGTCAGAGTTTCATTAATAATCACGTCATTAAAACTTCTAACTAGCGAGCTTTGTGAAATACTCTGTATATCTGCATAATTCCGGCATTAATACATTTCTAACTCCCAATCTCGAATATTTACAAAATTTAACTACAACTTGCTATTTGATTACTTACTTCTTAGGGGTTAGTTTAACTCATAAAAAGAAGAATGTTAGAAATTAACTCCGCACATTTTGGATAACTTGAAACATCGTCTTATCTTGAACAGTGAAATTTTTATGTATGCAACTTTATCGTTAAATAATTACAACTTGAAATGTCTTTAATTAATCATTTTTACTTGATTGTCACTTTTACGATACTAACTAAAAAGAAAAAAGAACGTATATTCAGGCGATGCGATGATAAAAAGTCATAACAATGTGTTTTCCCGAACGCGCGATCCCATCTCGACATCGTGGTCGTTTTATCGGTAACAAGTCCGCCACCCCTGCTGCTCTGCTTCCCCCCATTAACAATTCAGATTGGCGATGATCCTTCGGTCGGCCGCGTAGCGTACAGGAGCGGGTGTCTATCGCCGCTCGCGCCGAGATGAATAACTCTCTCGCTTCTTTAACACGGTCATAACATGCAAAACCCTCTTTAGATTCGACAACCTTTTTTGTCATGTAAAAATGTTAACACGTTCCGCCCCGAAAATGCGGATTTAACCGTAAGAAATTTCGTCGTGTTGACGTGAAGGTTGGGGTTCGTCGGGGAGAAACTGTTTCTTAATTGAATTCATAACGAGGAGCTCTGGTTTTCAAGGAATAAGAATGAGAACGGTATACATCGAAAGAACGAAACCGTTTCTATTTTGTTATTGTAATGAGATTATGGTTTAGTCTCTTTGCTGAAGAATTCAAAAAATAAAGTTAATAAATATTGTTGCGCCATAATCGGCATATACTCATCTATTTTTTGCATTATGTGCTGTCTAACTTACAAATTTTGTTATTGAGTCCAGTAGAATCGAATTAGAAGTAGTAATAAGGGACAGTAGCTATTTTCCAAAAACCTGTTGTTTCGAAATACGCATCACACTCAAAAAACAGATAATAGAACCTAGATAATAAAACTAATGTTAATAAGCTTTATCACCATGTTAATAAGCTTTATTACGAATATGCTTGTGTGAATGGAGATTTTTCAAAACGATTTTTTCTTGTTATGAGGTCTGATTTTCGACATGTTTTAAAATAATAGTGAAACCTACAGAATCTCTCATAAATTCATAATCACCCAAAGTTGTTAAATGGAACATGCTATATACGAGGGCTGCCTTTTATATTTCGGGAATAGAAAACAAAAAAAGAAATCATCGCAAATGGCTTCATAGTTTTTCAAAATAATCTCCATCAAGATCTATACACTTTTGCATGCGCTTGAACCAATTTTCGAAGCACTTTTGCCATTCCGACAGAGGTACCTCCAAAACATGCATTTTAAACGCATCAACCGCTTCTTCAGGCGTTGAAAATCGTTGACCTCTTAATCTATTTTTGATGTGCGGGAATAAGAAGATGTTATTGGGTGCCAAATCAGGACTGTACGGCGGATGACTCATCAATTCGACTTTTTCGGTTCTCAAAAACTCTTTTGTTTGAGCCGATGTGTGAGAACTCGCGTTGTCCTGGTGGAGAACTATGCGTCTTCGGCGGTTGGTTTTCCTAATTTTTTCGAAGATTTCTGGCAAACAAATGGCTGTGTACCATTCAGAATTGACCGTCCGACGTTGTACTAACGGTACAGTTGCCACATGATTTCGTGCTCGAAGGTGTTGTTTAAGATCCTCCTAAATGTGGTCGATCGGATTCAGTTCGGGACTAAGGGGAGGCCACTCAATTGTTGCTGTTTGCACCTCCCGAAGATAGTCAATAACTATTCTTGCCACGTGGGGTGAATATTATCATGCATTAAAATAAATCCGTTGCCAATGAATGAGGCAAAAGGTACATCCTATGATGTCTTCTACGTATCGATCTGCTGTAGCGGAGCCTCTATCGATAAGGACCAATTCTGTACGGACTTCAAAAGAAATACCAGCCCAGACCATTATTCCACCTCCTTGAAAACTCACACGATGGGAAAAGTTACATTAAGTACAAAGATCTCTTGGTTTCCTCCGTACTCGATGCCGACCATCAGCACCAGATAAGCAAATTCTTAACTCGTCTGTAAATAAAATGCGACTCCATTATCGTAAAGAGCAATTTCGATGAATTAGAGCAACTTCAAGTCAGCGTACTCGATGATGTCGGAGAAGCTTAGGGCCAGTCGCTGGTCGGTAAGCTTTGAAGTTGACTTCCCTCAACTTCCTTCTTACTGTCCACTTTGGTCTCACGTACCTCATGGAAGCAGTTACGGATTCTTACCGCGGTGATACGCCTGCTTCGTATCTCAGATACAATAAAACGATCGTACCGTTGAGAAGTGGATTTTTTGCGTCCTGATCTGGGCTTTCGTTTAAATAAATCAGTCTCCTGGTGACGTTTATTCACCCGTTGAAGTTTGGAACGACTAATCTCAAGTTTTGTTGCGACATATCGTTGGCGTCGTCCGCCTTCAATTAAAGCAACATTTTGAGTTGCTTGAGTTTTATTCACATACATCTTAAGGGTATTCGAGTAATCTAAAATTCGGAATAGAGTTTTTCTACCTCGAAAAATTAAAAAAAATATTGCACAAATACACAAAATCACTGTAACTGATTGAAATACTGAACACATTTGGAGAGAACGAATGCATTGTGCACGTAATAACATCAAATAACACCTTACCCAATTGACAGCTAAGTTGATTTTCAATTGTTTTAAGCATTATCAAGCCTGCTACGTTGTTATCAAACAGTGACAATATTAAAATTTCTGAGAGAAAATTTAAAAGATTTTAAAGTGGCTCAAATTTTTTGCTCGCCAGTCTAGATCAAACTTTCAATTTTTCAGTTTCTACATAAAAAGATACACTGTCGCTTTCTTTGGAGAATAAGCTTCCATTTGGGGTACCACGCGATTCGTTACCCATTTAAAATGTTTGGTAAGGTATTCGTAGGGGTGCAGGTATAAACGTCATAAGGGTGACTCATAGGTTAAAGTATGTCCAGCTTACAATAAAGTAGTAAAATAGTAGAAGCGTTTATGGAAATTTGTACTTTTGTTTTAATCTCTGAAATACTGAACGTGGATCGTTTTCAAAAAATTACATCGTATGTACCCATATGCACATATGTCAAATTTTTACTTTGTTTTTGTATGGAGAATTAACGGACGCCAAAGCTTTGATTCACGCAGTGCATATATTTATATATGCCCGTCAAAATTCCAAATTGGACAAACATTTTATTTGATTCTTGTACCAAACCCTTCAATTGTTCTTTTAGGTTATGCTAGATTGCTAGATCCGCCGAAGTTTTCAATAGAAATTATTAAAAACCATAAACAAAAATTCAAAAGAAACGATTAAAACGCGACCGTGACAGGATTTATGGCATTCCGTATTACGTACAACACGAACGGGCCCGCAGCGACTCGCAACGACAGTACGACGTCGCTGACTCTCGATATTACTCCGCCAAAGCGGTGATGTATCGAATGTAAACGCAAAAGTATTTTTATGGTTTAACGGTCTTCCCTTCGAAGGATATATTACTTTCATTTCAGATCAATTGCAATTCATCTATACGGTTAGCCGGGGCGTGCGGAGGAATAGAAGTAGGAAGAGCGCCACGAGGGGCGGGGCGGTAGAGGACGCACCGCAGCGGATATACTCGGAAACCATTCTCACCATCGCGCAATTAATGACAATCGAAATTAAAAAGCCCCGAAAGACCGAAAGATTAGAGCGCGATATTACCCGCAATTATTTCCTACAAGGGATAGAATCGCAAATCACGGGCGGACGTGGCAGGCTGCCGCCGCCACCGCCGCCGCCGCTAACGCCGGACGCTTATAAACGCGTAATTTATCGTCTATAAGCGCTCGCTCGTTTTACCGTAAATAAATGATCGGATAAATTTAGTGCTGAGAACAATAATAATTGTGAAAGTTGTATGCGGTCGGTGCAGGGTGCGTTGCTGCTGCTGTCGTTATTATTGCACTTGCAGCGAATAATAACGTTTCGTAGCGTATATTTGGTCGCTAATACATTAATATATATGCCATTCTACACAGAGAAAAATGCATTGTATGTATAGTATGTTAGCATATACGGTAGTTAAAGCAACTACTAACCGATGGAAAGATAAGAAATCTTAAGACTGGTGGAAGAGTATTCCAGATCAGAGACAGGCCAAGCAATTTCTGATTGGACACAGGCCTAAATTTACAGTAGACCTATTAAGCAGGGACAAAAAGCCCGTTAGAACAATAGTAGGTCTGCTAACAGGACATTGTATGCTCAAGAAATACATGAGCAACCTAGGCCTGACAGAGGAAAGGCATGCAGATTCTGCCAGGTGGAAGAAGAGACTGTCGTCTGTGTGCTGTGCGACTGTACAGCACTGGCAAGAATACGGCTCCCAGAAATGGACTCGGAATATCCAAAAGCCGGAACTTATGTAGAGAGATCACTCACAAGGCTGCTAAATCTGGTGAAAAAGGCAAAGAATTGATCTAATGATAGAAGAACCACAATGGACCTAAAAAAGGTCGTGGTGGAATAGGTCAAGTACTAACCTAATCTAATCTACTACAGTTGTTGCAGATATATGGAGAACATGAGCTTTAGAAAGTGTCGCCAATGTATATAATTGTCCACAAAAAATTTTACTAAATTACTAGATAGCTATAATTTCTACAGCTAACTGGATAGACTTACATGTTTAAATAATGAATTTGGCTAAATTTATTGTCAGTGCTTAGTGCTTGGTGCTTTACCTTTCCAAATGCTGTATTTGGTAATTCAAGCACTTTTCTAAATGGAAGTATGGTATGCGCCAAAATATACAGTACTGGATTTCGCACCGCTCTCATGCGCGTCGTCTCGCTTTTCAGGAATCTCCAGCAACCTACATTCCAGGATATGTTTGAAAATCTACGTTACCGTTATGAACACTGCCTGCAGTGCGATGGCGCACATTTTGAACATTTACATTATTGTCCCGTTAATTAATAAATAACAGCTCCAATACTGTATATTGCTCCAGTACTGTATATTTTGGCGCATACTGTATTTGATACTTCTTACCTTAAAGCACTCTGAATCAATGATTGGTACTTGGTATTTGAGCCAATTTACTAAAGTACTTTACCCACCTCTGGAATGAGTAGATTTTTATAAAGAATGAACTTTTCTATGGGAAATAATTAAAAGGAAGAAAATTTGTTTTAAACTAAATAACAGGCGCTCTTGTAGGAATAAGACGTGTACTTGAAACGGAAGTATTTTTCTAAGGGTACATTCATCCTTATTTATAAAGAAAAATTAATTGGAATTTTAATAGGTCTAGAATCGCCGAATTTTTCTATTTCATATCTAACTTCACTTCGATTGAGATAAAATATTTTTTCCTATCCTGGGCATAGTCCGCCTATAATTATAATGCCCTGCTTTTTCTCTTTCTTAGCTTGAAACATAAAAAAGTGTATTCTCTTATTTATACATGATGTATGAAAGTAGATAACATAAAACAGAAAAAAGGAAAATCACACATACAAATATGATAAACTATGCAGAATGTGGTTAAAATAAAATTGCAAACTAATAAATCCTTTTATCATATTTATTTTTCAACACAACGATAGCCAAAAACCAATACCACTTAAAGTTGATTTTAATTATAGGAACTTCATCATGGCGCAAATTCGCAAAACAAATTTGGAATATTCATACACGGATACCTGTACGTATAAATTTTTCCCGATTACGTGACGCACATATATTCACGCATAAACGGTAATATTTGCACACGTATTGCGTCCGTTATAGAAAACTGGAAACAACGGACAATCCTAAAACAAACTGCTATCGAACAATTGCTGTTTTGCGGTGCTGAAAAGCCGCAATAACAAATCATACATAATCTTCTGCTAACAGATTTTAATTGTCCATGTAATGCTAACATAAAGCGTGGTATTATGAGGGGAAATTGGTGCATCGTGATTTTAACGGCCGAGCGGCGGTTTGCGTGCTCCACGCGGTTTTTACTTTTTATATCTAACCTACGCTATTACTTTATTTCCCAATTTTATGAAACCAAAATCGAAATATTGATTGCCTTTCTCAAATTTACACTATGCGATTGATTTTCTTTTCGCTATGAGTACAAAGGAGCTTCTACCAAACATGCTGGGTAGAATATAAATAACTGTACTCGGTTTGCCCAAAAGATATAGTAGCAACAATGGACATATGTATATCTATTATTCCAATAAATGTCCATGTTTTGTAATATTGTATGTTTGTGTAATATCTGGGGTGGGTATAATGATAATTCGTTTCATTTCTTTAAATTACAATAGGCAGATATTTTTAATCTAGGTTTTAATGAAACAAGAAAATTATATATCTACTCTTTTGAGACTAAAATATTATTTTGAGATGAAATTGTATCAAAATTTGGGTAAAACTTGGTTAAATGAGGTATAGCAATATTTTCATTTATTAATTCCTATTATTTATCAATCATCAAACTATGTTCGTTCTATTTTTACCCTATTAAGCATCTCCATTTGTTTAAATTACCTACGCCGCTAGCACATTTTGTTCGCGCAGCTAACGATGACGACATATGTACTTCTCATTTTGGGTGAGCTCTACCAGTAGCACAAGAAGTGAACACAGTAAAAATCACTTTTTCTTATTTTATATACGAAGTTATGTACTTTTCCGCACGCAAACGCATGTCGAAATATTTTATTCAATGTTGGTATAGCTGATTGATAGAAATGACAATGACTACTAGGTTAGGCATCTTTTTTTATGAATGTTATGAAACGTGAAATAAACAAACGCACTTAATACAAATTAGTATGTGTATACAATAATACAAAAACAGCTTGTGATAATTAGATACATTTATTTAATTATGACTTTGATTGTTGTGATTATCGTATATATACCGTTACAGAAATCTGAGACGAGTCATTGGCATTTATTGTTATTCAAGACAAATTATGAATAGAAACAAAGTTGTTGCATCCTCAACAGTGAATTCATAAGATTTACAATTAGTAATATTAGTGCATTATGAATTGCGAAACATTCAATTGACTACTTCATGTATTTGGCTGAGACGAAAACATTTGTGCAACTTCGATTTTTTCTATCGAGGAGGTACCAACTCAACCCTCGGCTATAGCAGATGACTTCCACCTTCCGTAGCGCTTTATTGTGATCAAATCGCTACCTGCATTGGCTAAATGCGATACACTGGAACGTCGAAAACAGTGACCACTATATACCTCAGAATTTGGTAGTATCACGGAAAAGAAATGTTATAAAGAATGAAACAATTGTAGAAGAGTTTACTACAATTTGTTTGAGAATATACGACTGGCTACAACTTTCGTAAATCCCTACTACTTGATTGTGGTTAACGGATTGTATTTCTACTAACCTACATTATTGTTGTAAAAATGTCTCCCAATGATCTGTTACAAAGGTTGCTGCAATAGTGTATAAATTTTAGTTACACACGCTGTAAAAAATGCAACAATATTGTTCTAAAGATTGTATTGCATAATACAATATATGCGCAGAGTTCTTATAATTGTAATGGTTGAAAGAACAAATGAAACACAATAACAATAACTATTCGTATGTTTTCATATCTCCAATAGCTTCCCAATTTACAGGTAGCATTTGTCAGCCCCGACTTCGCAGGTGTGTGAAAGGATAAACTACGGAAGACTTTATTTCGAAAGAATTGTGAGCCCGATGATAACCGGCTCATCAAAGTTCAGAATTTCCAATATTAGAAGTAGTTAAATCTTTCAATGTTTGGGATTTTATCTCAATTATTGACATTGAGGAAGTCATTGGTAAAGAATGCTAGAACTTCGTTACCGTTTCATTACTTAATTAAGAATTTAGAATTTTTTTTTAGGGAAAATTATAAAAAAATAGATCTGACAACAATGTAATATGTATTTATGAAAATTGACATAACTATTTTTGATTGTTAGTTGTTATTTTTGTAAGTGTCAAAGTAGAACATTACATCCATTGTACTTCACTTTTGCTATAATTAGGTTATTGGTTTTGTGTTGCTATTACAATGGATTTTTACTTTTAATGAATATGCCGACATGTACATGGTATTTGGCTTCTGTAATGGAAACGCTTATGCAGCCGTAGAGGAATATCGAGTGAGATATCCAAATCGTCGTGTGCCTTCTTACAATATAATTAGAAAACTGGATACTCGGTTAATTGAAACAGGTACATTTGTACCTATGCGTAATAATGCAGGAGCACCAAGGATCTGACGCACAATGGATGTTGAAGAACGTATTTTGGAAGCTGTGTACGAAGACCCTTAACTTAGCAGGAAAGAAATTGGTAGAATTTTTAACATGTCCAATAGCACTGTACATTCTGTACTTACTGAGAATCTTCTGCGGCCATACCATTCAACAAAAGTGCAACCGTTATATCTCGAAGATAACGTTGCTAGAGTAAATTACTGCAATAGAATGATGGCATTAATAAATAGACAACCAGATTTTTTACAAAAAATATTATGGACAGATGAATGTACATTTACAAGAGATGGTTGTTTTAACATTCACAATACGCATTTTTGGGCAGACAAAAATCCTCATGCAATTCATGAATTTGGACATCAACGTAAATTCCCTGTTAATGTTTGGTTCGGAATTATAAATTTGCAGGTTATTGGTCCAATATTTATTCGAAATAGATTAAATGCTGAAGGCTACATAAATCTCTTAGAAGAAATGTTAGACAATTTACCTTTACATCTATTGATGAATAACCAATACTATCTGGGTCTAATCCTAAGGCAGGAAACATTTGGTTCATGTATTTAGGTAGGCTTCGGTAATAAAATCGTCTGTTCAGATAAGTGATGATTTATTTATAAACTCACTCATTTTCTATTATTTGTTTTAAAAAAATTCGAAAGTTTTATGTCAAAAATTGCCACAATCTTGTCTTGCACGTCTCGACACAAAGCTTGTTGGAAAAAAGAATACATTTATGTGAAACAATACAATAGAAGAACAACATGTAATAATTAATAAAATTCTGCGGTCGGGTTACATATGTAATTGTGTTAATGACCGCTACATTTTCCATACAATATATGTAGTACGTTCTATCAAGTGATTTTGTTCCGTGTTGTTAATGTGTTAGTTGTGATAATCCCTGTGGGGGCAGATATGTAATAACTATGGCAATATGTAAGAAAGAAACATTGATGAATAATACTTTTTGGTTGTAAAACAGCATAGCACGCTACTAAACCAATCCGTGTACTAGCTGTAATTGCAAAAATGTTTGAAATATTATTCTTTGTTTTAGGTATTACAATTTTATGTCGTTTAATATTATATCAATTAGTCTAGTAGTTGACATCTACATACACCAGCGCAACCTGTTATTAATATAGCTTAAATTGAACACCATTATAACAGCTATGACACTTAAAGCCTGGATGTGTTCCAAATTTTTATTGCGAGAGACATTGTGTTATCAACTTTCTCAATAAAATCATTAATTTCTTCTTTCTCTAACATTTTGGAGTAAAACAGATTTTTGATTAGATAACCGCATTCTTTTCAACCAAAACTAGTGTACAGCTAGAATCTTCAAATTTTATAATGAGTAATTCCTTTTAGTAATAGTACAAATGTATATCAGAGAAAAAAGTTAACCGTATATCCTATTGAAGCACCCTGCTTGCCCTGATAATTTCATTAAAAGTAAAACTTTTTCTTGTTCGTAATTAGAGTAACCTAAACTTGCGGACTCGCATAGGCGTCGGTATTACGGGTTAATATAAGAATACGAAAAATGCCATCAGAAAACTACAATGTACTGAATTGTCATTGCTGGAATCATTAGACATAGTGGAGAGTGTAAAAAATAAATTACAAACATTAAATGATACGCCAGGATTATGCGCTAGTCAAAAGTTGGCAGATGTTTTAAGGAAAAATCCCGATTTTAATACTTTAGAGGCCGTTTATAATAAGTGTAAGAATAGTGAACTTTTAAGTGATTTTGAAAAACAGTTTCTACATGCAAATGTAACTTCCTTAGATGTAGAGAGATCGTTTTCTATGTATAAGAATATTTTTTCTTGTCGACGCACAAGGTTTAAAGAAGTAACTGTGGAAACATATGCAATGATGCAAGTTTACAGTAGTTCACATCCTGATGCCTCTAATTTGTTGAATAATTAGCAAGTAAATTTATTTATGAATTTTTCGTATTCATATATTAACCCGTAATACCGACGCCTATGCGAGTCCACAAGTTTTGGTTACTCTATTCATAATATGTGGTAAAAATAATAAAATTTAGGAATATTCACAGATCCTACCAAAAAGTTTAGAAATGTATGAAAATTACATTATTATTATTCAGTGCACCATTTCTTTAATAGTTAAATATGAATTTAAGTTAAAATGTAAATTTTACATACATATACATTTTTCATGTACTACGGAAAAGAAAATTAACTGGAAAGAAAAAAAAACAACTGGTAATTTTCTTAACTACTGAAACGTTATAGTAAAATACAAAATTCCTCTTTACTCTCTATTTTCTTTGGTACTAATCTCAACTAACACTAAGCATACATGGTGTAACTTGTGATTTTGTCTCTCAAGTTTTTGTTTTACCCTATTCCCTATCCCCTTTTGCACTTTCATTTTTTGAACTCCAAATTTAATCACCCTCCTTACATTTTTTTATATTCACTGTTTACAATTCCTTTGATTTCACTTCAATTTTACCATTTAACTAATTTCAAATTTCTCTATTTTGTTTTTAACAACGTCAATTTTTCAACTTTAACATTTTACAATATGACTTCCATGAAGTTTTAATTTTCGACTATTCTGGTTGATGGTGGCATATTGCCGAAACTAGAACCAGAGTAAATAAGTTTTTTGTAATATCGATCACCTACAATTATTGACATTTTTACAAGTAACCATCCGGGATCGCTTAAAATTTCCCTAGAAATTTTTCGTGCTGGTGGATTCATGCAAATGAATTTTGCACGTCGAATGGAAAATATGTGGAAGTAAGAATTTTATTTGTGCGACGATACCCCTCGATACGGTTTTAGGGCGACAAAATTACTCCAGAATAGAAATTTTCCAAAATACTTTTTAGCGTGTACACTTTATTACGAGGATAGCGTCTTAAGTTTTTTGCAAACGACCACTAGATGACGCTGATGAAATTTGATATCATCATTTTCGTAAAATTTGACATCTATTGTTGTTGAAGCAGTGACAGCACATAAATCGGACGAGTAGTTTGTTTGAAGTGAGCGTTTAAAAAAAGCAAATTAAAATTTGGCTTTCACGTTGGACGATTTTTCATGATTTTAGAACAACAATGCATCGAATTGCTTCGTTCAGCTTTTGGTAATGAAAAACCATCAGAAAAGACTGTTTACAATTGGTTTGCAGAATTTCGTCGTGGAACTATTCTCGTCAGTGGTGAATTTCATGAAGGTCAACCGAAATCGATTGTTGTTCCAAAAAACATCGATGTTGTGCGCAACATGATTGAAGAGGATCGTCATGTGACTTACTGTGGGATAGAGGCATCCTTAGAGATATCGAAGACTGCAGTACATTCGATTTGGCATGAACATTTAGGTGTGAAAAAGATCTGTCCCCAATGGATTCCGCATAATTTGACCCAAACACAAGAAAGGCTCGAGTTGCTTGGTGTAAGGAAGTACTCAGAACATTCGATAAAAACTTCAAAATCTGCATACAACATCGTAACAGGTGACGAAACTTGGATATACTAGTACGAGCCGGAAACTAAACAACAATCAACTGTTTAGGAGTTTCCAGATGAACCAAATCTAACAAAAGCTATACGTTCACAAAGCACTACCAAGAAAATGATTGCTCGTTGCTCTCGTTGTGCTGGACATGTCGCGAGCATTGCTTTGGAGGATCGTAGAACAATTAGCGCTAACTGGTATGCAACAATTTGTTTGCCAGAAGTCATCGATGATTTCTGGAAAAGCAATCGACTACAACGCATCATCTTCCAGCATGACACACATCACGTCAAACAATCAATTATTTCAAGTAGAAAAACATCGATTCAATGTCTCATTGCCCACAATTCAGTCGATTTATCGGATAGCGATTTCTTTTTATTCCCGAATATCAAAAACAAAATGCGTGGACAACGATTTTTATCACCTGAAGGAGTTGCTGAAGCCTTCAAAAACCATGTTTTGGGGATATCACCTTCAAAGTGGAAAAAATATAATTGGTAGCAACTAGCATATAATGCAGTTACAATAGAATTATTTAAATTGGTCATCTTAAGTTTTTAAAAAAACATCAAACTTTGGAAAGGCTAATACAAATACATACTTAAAATAATATTTACATCTCGCACTGGCGCTGCCATAAAAAAAATAAGGTCATTCATTCGTTTAATAACAAGTTCCTTCTTGTTACTCCCTTTCGACATAAACAAATCCGCATTTATAGATTACAACGTCTTCAACGAATCATAGAACGGCAAGAACAAAAAAAAATCGCCATCAAATCTTAATTAGGCAGTAAACGTTCCCGTTCCGAGATGCGCGTACACGCATTCTCTAGTAGTTCTATCAACAAGTAATTTGTTAATCCAGGTGGACGCAAGCCTCTCTCGGATCCTCACAAAAACGGAAGAACAATTGTTAGTATTAGCTGTTTATTTGGATTACGAAAGCGGCCAGCCAGTTGGGACATTTCTAGCACTCAAACAAAACACGACCAGTTGGTCCAAAATAAATAAATCGAGATATACCGCCCGGTCTGCGATACTTTTAAAATAATTTTCATACGTGCATGCATATGCGTTGTGCGTGGCATATCGACTATGATAAACAAATATGTAGCTGGAGTCGAACAAAGTGCGAGAAAGAGAAAAAAGAGGAGCTAAGCTTGTGAGATTCGTCGTTTAAATTTGATGGCTAATTTCCTGTTAAGTTTGAGGTAAGCGATCGCCTACAAAAAAAAAACAAGACTACAGCTAATGTATTCGCAATTCCTTTGCATGTTAAAGTTAGTCGATTGAGATGAGCTATAAATTATCCAGACAAAAATAAAATCGCACAGCTTATTAAGTCTTAGGTACTGCCAATTAAACACTATGAATGTACAAAGACATTTAGTAATAAAATACGGAATTAGAAATATTAAGCAGTGTCTTTTATGTTAAATCCTACAACATTAGGTCTTAGTAAGTAAATTTGTATGATAAAAATCAATTAAACATTGTCGTATCAAAATTATTTTTTAGGATTCACCAAAAAGGTAAATCCTGTATAAGAAATACAGAGTGAGTCATCACTACGACCTCGGAAGACTATGTCTCTGAATAAAAATTCATCAGAATTGTTTTTTTTCTGGCTATGAGGTATGATTGAACGTATGGTTTAAAATTATATTGAAACATACAGGCTATCTCATAAGTTCGTAACCATTTAAAGTTGTTTTTTGTTTAATAGATCATGCTACACGATGGTAGTTTGTAAAGTTTCAAGCCTCAACATGAAGATGGCGTTACTCGTCAAAAATATTGTGGTAATATAATTGTGCATGCGTTGAAAGATATTTAAGATATTTTTGAAAATGTTGGCAATGTTGTTATTTAACAGTCGTGTGTCAATCGATGTTAGTGCATCGGTAAAAATGAAAAAATTGCTTATCGAGCCGTCATTAAATTCCTGCATTTGAAAGGCAATACGCCTACGCAAATTAAATCCGAGATGGACGCTCTTTACGGAGACTCTGTACCATCATTTGCCACAGTGACATTTTGGGAGATGAATTTAAACGTGGGACTATCTTGAAAAAGGAAAAACAATAACGGTGGCTTACTACGCATTACTACTTCACAAGCTGAAGAAAAAGAAAGCTTTGTCCTACCAAAACAACGCACCGTCGCGCATTTCATTGGCCGCCATGGCAAAAATTCACGAATTGGGGTTCGAAGACCACCCACTCCATTCACCAGATCTGGCCCCCAGGGACCTTTTTTCTGTTTACTAGGCTCAAAATTTCGCTTGGAGGACAGACATTTTCATTGAATAAGGAGGCCAACACATTCGTAAACGCCTATTTTGAAGAACAAGATGCAAGAAACTACTATTTGGATGGATTAGAGAAGTGAGAGCATCATTAAGAAAAGTGTATAGACTTACTAAAAGGTTATGTTGAGAAATAAAACTAGATTTGACAAAAAAAACTTCTTTATGTGGAAATTTTTCCGACTACCCTTATACGAGGGCGTATTGAAAACTAATGCCTCCATGGCTATAACTTTATTAGTAATAGATATATTGTTTACATATAAGTGTGCAATGATAGTATAAGCTGTCCTCTACCCACTGATATAATCACTTTCCCACATAATCGCCATTGACAGCAATACATTTACGCCAACGTACTACGAGTTGCGCAAATCCTTCACGGAAAAAGTCTGAAGCCTTCGCAAGGCACCATTTCTCCGCTCCCCCATTATCACCTCTGCATCCGAAGAGAAACGCTTGCCCTTGAGATGTTCCTTAAGCTTCAGAAAGACGAAAAAGTCACAAGGCGCAAGATCTGGGCTATAAGGTGGATGAGGTAAAACGTGATGAAACCCAAGCTTCTCTAGACGCGTTCTCTGACGTTAGACGCGTTCTCTGACTTGTGTGAGGCCGAGCGTTGTCATGATTAACGCTGGCCACGAGCGGTACCGCGCATCGGCGTAGAATCAGTTCGGACCGAGAGGAACGGTAGTATTACTTCGTCTACGGAGCAGTACGGACATTTTTGCTGCCGGTCATTTGCGCAATTGTTTATCTGTCCTAGAAAAATTATGATTTCGTCAGCAAAACGACCGCGGTCGGACAAACTTCGAAAATTTATTGCAGAAATTCCAGACTTAATACATGAAGGTGCTAAAATTAAATGTGTAATCTGTAAAATCCCGTTAATGTGTTGGTTCAGACAACATTGTCTACGACACGTAAATAGTGAAAAGCATGTCTCAAAAAGAAATTACGCACGAGACTATGAAAAATTTATATTTAATTTATGCGTTACGTTTATCGCATGTAATATACCGTTTAATTTACTAGACAGGGAACCATTTATCTGCTTTTGGAATAACTATTCGGAGTGCAAATTACCAAGTCGAACATCATTACGAAGAATTGTGCCATCTGCGCGCGAACATATTGAACAAAAAATAAAATCGGAGTTGAAAGATCAAAAATTGTGGTTATGTGTCGACGAAACAACAGATCGGAAGAAACATTCTGTTCTTAATGTAATGGCACGCAAATTGGAACCTCATCAATCGGCACCTTCAATTCTATTAGTCTCCAAACGAATACAACAGTGTACTGCCGAAGTAATTTCAAAGTTAGTGTTAAATACATTGGACAAGTTTGAACTTTCAACAAACCAACTCTTGATGTTAGTGAGTGATGGTGCTGCAAACATGCTTTCTGTAGGCCGGTCTCTTAAAAAGCATTCTGCTAATTTGTTTCATATTACGTGTAAAATTCATGCTCTCAATCTTGTGGCGGATAGTATCAGAAAATGTTATCCTGAGGTAGACGCTTTAATAGCGCATACCAAAGCAGTATTTGTCAAATCACCGAAACGTATTCGCGAATTTCACAGACTGTGCCCCCGTATACCAGAGCCACCAGAACCTATTCTAACTCGTTGGGGAACATGGTTGCAGGCCGCGTTTTATTATCACAAATATTTTGACAATATTAAGAACGTGATTTTACAATTCGATACAAAGGAAGCTGCCGCTATCCAGAAAAGCCAGTCCGAATTTCAAGATAGTCAGGTTAAAATGGATTTAAAAATCATTCACGACAATTACTTCGGGCTAGCAGATGTAATACAGAAATTACAAAGTCCTGCGGTGCCATTAGAAGAAACAAATAGTGCAACATGTTCACGCACAGCTATGCGCGATTGAAGACGCAAAAAATGTTTCTGTTCTAGAAAAATTTGAAAGTATTTTTGAGAAAAATTCTGATTTTGGCACATTAAGACACATTTGTGAAGGTGCGTCAACAGAATCGTTAAGTTATTTGAAAGATTATTTTACTTACGCAAATATTACGTCACTAGATGTAGAACGTTCGTTTTCTGCATATAAACGCATTTTTTCCTCATGCCGTACTAGTTTTGCCGAAACAATAGTTGAAACATATCTAATGTTGCAGATATTTAACAGACATTATTCACTTTGTGATTTCACGGAGGACTCTTAAAATGGTAAGTGTTTGAGCACGTGTTATTTAATTTTTATTTAAAAGATGAGCGAAATTATTTGCGGCAGCAAACATCTCTATTAGCAGAATAACTCTAGTGGAACGCGAGGCCTGGTCGACTCTACGCTACTGCGCGGTACCGCTCGTGGCCAGCTTTAGTCATGATGCAGAATTGGCACTTTATTTGGACGAACCCTATGCAGCCGTCGCTTCAACCTTTGATGGATGACAATGGGCGCTACACCCTTCGCAGTAATAAATTCGATGACAGCTCCTTGCTTTAACCGCACGTCCATGCCAGTCACCATTTTTAGAGCTGTCGTGCGCAAACGCGATGTTGCTGAGAATGTTCACTAAGGGGACTTATGTACCAAGAGTTAAGGTAAATGGCAAACCACTTTTGACACTGTTTGGCCCATCATTATAAAAGTTATGGCCATGGAAGCATTAGTTATCAATACACCCTCGTATATTATTACATTTCTTGAATTCTCGTTAAATTTTGAAGCAAGAAATAATAAGGTATTATCTTCAAAAAATTAAGGGTTTCAGAATTATTAGGGTTTCTTTGAAAAAATCGACATTTATAGACACCATTATTTCTCTGGAAGTGTGTAGGTGACAGATGGGATTTTGAGTGCCCAGATTAGGCTTAAAGGAATGTAATACACCCGCGTTCATATGCTTCCAAATTGCTACCGAGATGCGTGTAATATTGCGTTAAGTTGGTATGGTTTTGTGATAAAAAAGTAATTTGTTTAATGGATCACACTGTATATTATCTCAGTTTTAAATTTTTGGCAAAATTTTAGAGAAAATTTATTAAGATGTTAGCAGTTTGAATTCAACCGTTTCTTGTTATAGCGATTTTTAAGATTGAGCTATTGTAATTTTTTATTTTCTCATTTTGCCGTGACAGAATTAAGTAAGTCATGGAAACAATTACAAAATAATGATGGATTCAAAATCGATATCGTTTAATTTAGCTGATGCTTAAATCACGATTAATTTTGCGTTTACTGACTTGAGGATTTTCTGTTACCACCATTAGAACCAAGAGCTGATTCTCTTCGTTTAGAACAAGCTTCTGTTTAATTGGTTTCCGGTAATAAACATTACCTGTAGCTGTAAAGTTTTTTAATATTCGTATAAAGGCTGGCTCAGAGTTTCTTCCTGGATAGTGGTAAACTCTACTAGCAAGTGAACAATTCTTGTTGAATTTTCCCACGCAGTCCTAATGTAGATACAATTGGTATTAAATGTCACCTTACGCAATAATAGTTTCAATGTCTTACTTGTTTCAGTCATGACAAACTAACAAAATAAATATTGGCAGAAGGCGGGTTTCAAAAATGGCTATTGCCACGAAGGTCTTATAAATGCAAATTAGTCATAATTCAATGCTTCCTACAATATCGCGTGATGCATCTCCCGTTATCCTAGTGAGGAAACCAGACAAAAGCTTTGGATTCTACGTAGATTATGGAAAATTAAATGCGGCGACAACTGAAATGCGTATCCGTTACCATTCATAGACGACATTCTAAATTTCTTGGCAGGTAATATGTTTTACAGCACTTTGGATATGAACAACGGCTATTAGCAATGCGGTGTTAAGGAAGAAGACAAGCATAAAACAGCATTTACCATTGTTGATGGTTTATACGAATTTAATCGATTGCTCTTTGGATTGTGTAATATCCCCAGTGCTTTTCAAAGATTAACGGATTCCATATTTAAAGATTTGAAATGGAAAGAGGTAACGGTCTATCTCGATGATACGAGGTACGCGCCGTAAACAACACGACTAGCGCATGAAAATGTCTCAGGTAACGAAAATTGAGTACCACGCGGTCATTAAATTTTTAAGAAAGGAAGGGCATAGGCCTATAGTGATTTATCTTCTTCATATTTCCCTGTAAAAAAGTGGGCAAAATGTTTCCGTTTGGAGCAAGAATCCTTTGATGATTATGAGCGCCCTGGTCGGCCATTTCAAATTTCAATTATTGAGGAAATGATACCATTTCCTCAATAGCGTATCGCCGTTTAAAACTGAAGGAATGAGCAGTGATGTCTAACATTTCTGAAACAAGTATTCGTTGAATTCTTCATAACCATTTGGGTATGAATAAGATTAGTGCAAGATAGGTACCGCATCTTCTTTCTGCTCTCCAACGTGAACGTCGAGTCAAATGTGCGTGCTAGTTTTTAAACATGTGTGGAAACCAGTCGAAACCAATTTTTGGAGTCCATTATCACAGGAGATGAAACAATGGTTCTGTATTATGATCCTCTATCCAAAAAAGAATCGCTTTAAGGACGATAGTGAGTTGCAAGCAACTGTAATACAACATTTTGAGGGAAAAATTTTAGATTATTTTTACAAGGGTATAGAATTATTAATTGATCGTTGTAATAAATGTATTGCAGTTAGGGGAGACTATATTGAAGAATAAAAATTGTTATATTTTACCAAGTTTATTTTTTCTATATCATCTATATCTCGTGTTATAGTAGTTAGTCAAACTTTCGATGTACACCTAGAAAGACTTACTCGTGTTCTTAAATGCGTTAGAGAAGCCGGGTTGACATTGAATGCATTAACATGTATATTATTATCAAAAGAATTAAAAATAAGAGACGTCCAACTGTATCTGTACGTTATTGAAAAGCAAAGTAGATCTAGATACATACAAAGAATTTTCTTGTATATTTTTTAATTACTGACAATGATTTCTATATTCAACATTCCATTTATTCTTCTTATTGTATTGGAAGTCATTTTTTTATTAACTTGAGTTTGTTGATTGGGGCTTGTAACAATGTAAGTAGTGAAACCTTGGTGGTAGCGCCCGAATTTTTTCGTTTTAATTCAAATATGCTGAGGCATATTTTTTGGAAGAAAGGGGTAAATGCTACGAAGGTCCTAGAAAAACGCGAAATAGTGGATGTCATAATTTACAATAGACAACGGCGATGCTGACGAAAGATATCACGCGATATTGAAGGAAGCATTGAATTATGATTCCGACGTAGATGAAAAAAGAAGCAAACAAGAAAAAGACAGAAAACAGGTAGGAGAGTAGGGAAAAGTTAGGAATTACAAAAAAGTGGATTATTAGATTATTGATGAGTATCAGTAGAGTAATCGGGACAGTCGAGGAATTAGTATCGGTACAGTAGAGTATTAGAATTGTTAGTAAAAAAGTTGTAGAATAATTGAATAAGAAATAAAATGATGATGAGTGTAACAAAAAGGGTGAGTTCCGTTACTCAGTTGCCCCGATAAGAAGAGCGATAAGTTGAACTTCAGGTACAGTTTGTGCCTTATAGGATGGCAAACGCCTTAGATGCGCGGTGGAAATACAAGACTTTATTTTATAGCCGTTTTTTATTATGCTAACATAATTTTAAAAATAAGTCGAGCTACGCCACTGCATGTTGCATTCAAACTTGAATTTTCCCGAACGATGTCCGATAGTACCTTTGGACAGCGCCGGAACTCGCCATCCTACAACGCGAGACCTGTAAGTACCTCTCAACATATGTTAGAATTAGAGCGAGTGCACCTCCAGTCACATAAATAAACGTGACACCATAATGAAAACATAAAAGAAGATTTTAGATTATTAAGAAATTTTGTCAAAAATTCAAAACTAAACTTTTCTTACAAATTGTTCCATTTCAGCTTCCAGCAAAAGCATTTGATACCAACTTAATGCAATGTTACACGCATCTAGCTAACTACTTGAAAGCACATAAACACGCGCGCATTAAGTCCTTTTCTGCTTAATCTAGGTACTAAAAATCAGATTTAAGAAATAATGAAATGCCAACTTTTCCAAAGAAATCCTGTTAACTCTGAAACTCTTAATTTTAGGGCAATAATACTTTGTTACTATTTGTCTCAACTGTCATTCTTATTTCATAACCACAAGTGATAGGTATTTTTGTAGTATTGTAAAATAATAGCTTTCGTATTTAACGAACAACAAAAACGGTACATGGTTGAAATTTATTTGAGAAATAGCAGAAAAATGAATGGAGTATGGATTTATTCAACAAGAAACGCGTACGAAGATTTTCTAAAATTTCCTAATGAAGCTATTCCGTATGATCATTTCAGTAGATCTATACACCCTTTTGTAGAGTTGTTTAGGCATACAGGAAGTATCAATCGTAAAGAAGGCAGTGGTAGACCAAAAGGTAGAAGTGAAGAAAATATTGAAGCGGTGAGACAAGTAATGGAGGAACGTCCGCAGACTACTGCGCGACACTTACAACAAGAACTAGATATTTCTTATGGTACTTGTAGACGTATTCTTTAAAATGATCTACATTTATACCCTTATCGATTAGAAGCAACTCATGAAATACTTCCTGCAAACATGATTTGCACAAGATTTCTGTCAACGTTTTAATAACCGTTTCAATAATGACAGGGTCATAGAAAAGAATGTGTTTATTGATGAATCATGGTTTCATCTCTCTCTGGCTATGTTAACTCTCAAAACATAAGAATATGGAGTACAGACAATCCATATTTTTTTATGGAAACACTATTACATTCACAAAAAATTGGTGTTTGGGCAGCTTTTAATCAGAGAAGGATTATTGGACCCGTTTTTCGAAGGTAGGTTAAAAATATTAATATTTTAAAATGTGTTAACTCTATAGTACCAGCATATTCTGACTTTTTATGTACTAATTGAAATCTTGCTACTTTTAGGAATGCTGTGCGATATCGAATGGAAATTTTAACACCATTTGTAAATATGTTACGTAATGACAACCTACAGGAAGGTCATTTTCAACAAGATGGAGCTCGTATACACACTAGCAATGAAAATATAGCTTTTCTAAGGGAATTCTTCGAAGATCGTATAATTAGTTTAAATGCAGAGATGATATGGCCACCACGGTCTTGCGATCTGACACCATGTGATTTCTTTTTATGGCTATACTTAAAAAATTCCATTTTTAAAATCCCCGCTGTTGATCTTCAACAACTTATGACAAAGGATTATCACCAAGATCGAAGAGATTAATAACAATAACACACCTTGGTTTCTTCGAAATGCTATTGATTCCGTTAAAAGGAGAATTGTACTCTGTAGAGAAATAAGCGGTAGACACGTATATCTTATTTAATAAATATTTATCTCCAGCAAGGATCTTTTTTTTATATATATATTATATAGATATAGTTTTAAAGCATTTAATACATATCCTAACCTACATTCTATCTGCTATGGAGTGACATTAGTTCAAATGAGCTGTTGATTTAAAATTAATATAATTAAGTTAAGACATGAGTAATTTATCTGATGGCCAACTGAGGAGAACTATTTTTTGGCTCATACGTTAACATGTTCCATTACAAAAAAGCACGACTTTGGGTAGCTATGAACTTTAATATCATTTTGAACCATATCTACAATCAGGCCTTATAGCAAGAAGATAACTATTTTGAAAAATTTTTATTCCCAAAGGCACAATCTTCCGACCCCGCGGAGATGACTTACTTTTTATATAAATAATATGAGAAATCAACATCTACATGCATTAAAAGAGTTATTTAAGGTACGAAAAGAAATATTTGTAGGTCGATTAATTGGTTACAGTATAAATATTTAATATCAACATATTCAATAACTCAAAGGGCCGGGTCCAATTTAGAATCTCGTCTAAAATTATAGCAATGTAATTATTTAGATTATTACTTAATAACACATAACTCATATTCATAGTTAATACTATTACATACCCAAAACAGTAAGTTGAAGAAAATGATAAATAGAGTAGGGTATAAATAGGATAGGGTAAATTGAAGTTTTGAGAACACTCATAGAAACACATGTTCACATACAGATTTGGTTTTTTCAATGTATTTGTTGGCAATATGTTGGCTGACTGTTTTCCCTTTCTTTGTTTTCCTTTTTAGAGATTTTAGTATTGCTTACTCAAGCAAATAGATCTTTCTCTTTTTTCTTTTAAAATTCAATACTCCTGCATACCTTATGGAAAAATCTATGTAATTGTAATGCTTCAAACGTGGGAAAAATCCGGGAATGTCCTAAACATACTCTTTCGACAATTTAAATTAAACTAGACATCAATTAACGAAATTTTACGAATATTAAAAATGAAAAATAGAAAACTAACCTGGAATTATGGCGATCTAATATAAACTCTGTGTTTATATATTACCTACTGGAAACCTGCCTATTCTTAAACAACCAAATTTGACTTTCACTTCGTTTTTGTGGTACAATTCAAACGTTGAACCATTAGAAAATGGGAACACCGTCAAACATGTGTTACCTTGACTCAAAGTGAGAAATTAATTAGCGTCTCTCCGCTCCATTATTTTAATCGCGACAGCTAATTTGGATAACTATACTTTTCGAAATATAATTTGATAATGAATTTCCAACGAATATTCTTATTTTTAATACACAGTATAATGCATGCCATGTAGCGACGCAACTGGATGACTCAATTTATGCTACTACTAATATATAATATATAATAATAATATATAATATTAAAATTTACTGACCAACAAGATGATTACTTTGAACGATATTTAATTTTAGAAATTATACTAAAGAATTTACTGAATTTGTGATGTCACTTGTTATAGGAAAATATTCCATTAAATTTGAAGATTTAGAATATGAAGGAAATGAACAGAAGACAAGTTACTTGGATATGGACATACTAAACTCACTATACGTGCCGCTAATAACAGCTACGTTCGAAGTTGTAAATTGTAACATTACAGTAATCTATTTATCCATGAAACAAATAACTGAATTTATTCCTTCTACTTAATTCTGTATTTTTCCCAAGATTTCGACAAAATGTAACTCAAGAACAAGTCAAACAACAATAGTCTCGGCACACTCCGTACCACACAAATTATGAATTAACTCGGAATAGCCGTTTCGAAGACACGTGGGTCTTCATCTTCAGCCGCATACGGATCAATCGGTACGCGACTGAAGATGAAGACCCTCGAAACGGCTGTTCCGAGTTAATTAATAATTTGTGTGGTGCGGAGTGTGCCGAGACTATTGTTGTTTGTCATACCCCACAATCTTTGCTATCATTATCATTCAAGAACAAGTAATAGTTGCATACAGGTGCTCCAATCTTTTAGAATTGTAGAATTGTGTCTATCTGCATAAATGGTAGAGGGTCAGAATTTTCAGATAATCTAATAGACACCATAAAAACATGCCTGGAAAAACAGGGTGATCAGTAAATAGCGAACCAAGGACCTACTTTGTAATTTTAAATAAAACATCCTGCATTTTATTACTTGTTTAGTTTTTTCCTCTAGAAATAAATCAACGTAATATGAGTTTCATATGTCTATTTCTAACAAATTTCGAGATATTCATAATTTTATTTTTAATCACCTAAATGTAGATATACCTATTTTTTTTTTATTCGAAATGCATTTTAGTGTAAATTTTAACGACATTAAATTGGCTCTATCTAGACGTGATATTAAGGCGCCTTCGAAATATACAGGTTGTTAAGTAGTAAACTCCAAACTATGCCAAATTCAAACACCAGAAACGTCATTCTTTTAAACGACACCATATATTTTTTCTGGATCCACCATATAGGAAATTTATATCTCTAACATTTTTATGTAATGATGCATACGTCTAATATTGAAAATAAAACAGATATTTACAGTTAAACACGACTCCTGCATTTGGACATTGCATCCAAATAGTTTTTGGTGTTAGTATTGTTTGGTTACGATGACTACAGTAAACAAAACACACTTACATTGCTGTTCTTAACTGTTGATTCGAAATTTTAAGCGTAACTAGCAAAATGAAATACATAAAAAAGTGCTAAGAACAATTCAGAGCAGTTTTTATAAAGCAAAATAGCGTAAACGTATCGAGGTGGAAGGAAGGAATTTCGAACGTTCGTTTCGGATTGATAAATAAGTAGATAGCTCTTAATTAATAGAATAATAGATATTATGTTTATTCAATTAATAGAATAATAGGTATTATGTTTATTCATAGTACATTTCAATTGCATTACTGGTTATTGTTTTTCTTTCTAGATCTTTGGTTTTGATTTTAAATTTATGTTGATACATTTACGTTTACATCACTTATTGTTAGCCTGTATGAACTTTTGTTAAAATACTATTTTCCTTGTTCCTTTTCGCTAAAAAGATGCATTAGTAGCATAATTCTCTTTTGTTATTTCTACATCAATAAAATATTTGTAGTAACATCAAATTTTAACATCAATTTGGCAAATGTTCTTGGTTGCGGATATCGTTGGTCAGTATAGTGCAGCTAGTAGCTAAATAAATAATTTCTTTCACCTTTTCCTAATAGTTAAATCATATCTATTACCCCCTTGTATACTTCGAAAAAAAAAATCAGCCCAAAATCATCAATATCTCATTATTTTGTTTAATGTTACCATGGTAACCAAACTATATTAACACCGCATATAATCTCCAAATGCAAGTAGCTACTTCGATTCAACATTTTGAAGCAATAGATTACGCAGTATCTTTTGTTCACTGTTGTCATGGTAACCAAATAATACTAACACCATAAACCACATCGACGCAATACCCAAATGCGGGGCTCGCATTTAACTGTAAATATTTCTTTTACTTTCAGCATTAGACATATGCATCATTATACAAATCGTTGGAGATATAAATTTCCTATAGGATGGATACAAAAAAGGGTATGGTGCCATTTCAAAAAATGACATTGAGGGTGTTTGAATTTGACAAAGTTTGGTGTTCAACACTGAACAGTCTATATGTTTCCAAAGCGTTTTAATGTATGTATCTCGTAAAAATTTACGCTTTCGGATATCTTGAAAAAAATATATATATCTATATTTAGGTGATTCAAGACAAAATTAGAAATATCTGGAAAGTAGGCGCCTAGCTCGCTATTTATCGATCATCCTCTATAGACGCAAATATGCTGTCTATTATATTGTCAGAAAATTTTGGCTTTCTACTATCCATACAATAGGCGCAATTTTACGTTTCCAGAAGATTGGGACAGCTTTGTATGTAGTATAGCACTAACGCATTTTATTCCGGCATTTCAAGTTTTGTTTTTTCAAATCTATGAAATTTTGATATTTAATGATATTAAAAACTGACAATTTTGAACGAATTTACTACAATCAATTAAGAAAACAGGTAATAATAACGAGAATGAAAAACAAAAATAAATATAATATAAAATAAAATTGATATTTGACAGATTGCCAATTGTTGAGATTACGTTGCCTAGCAACGAGCTCTTTGAATGAGCCTAGTGTCACGTAACAGGAACCTAATCAACTTTGCATAAAAAGAAAAACATTATCAAAACCTTTAGGTATTGCTACACATCGTTTAATTCTTAAGTTAAAGCATGATATACCTATGTGGTACCATTAAATTCGTCTTTGAATTACCTTTAGAAAAACGTAATACAAGATATTAATAATAATAATAATATATTGCCCAACAGAGAAAATTCCAATTACTGGACAAGTAATTAAGTAAACAAATTATAAAACGAGTACAAAAAACAAGTAATAGTAACAAGTTACAAAAAATGATTAAAGTAAAGAGCAGTGACTATCCTTATTGTATGTAAAGTATCGTGAAAAATATCACATTGCGAAGATATGAGATTAAAGTTTGTACAAGTCACATAAATAGGTGATTTTAAAAGAGCATTTGTTCGAGGAAACGGTAGATAAAACGTATTCGAATACCGGACGCCAGAGCATGGGATTATAAATTGTAATCTTTGAAGTAGTGCAGAACAGTCAATGCAGCCATTACACAATTTTCAGAGAAACACCAAACCGGAGGATATGCGCCGAAAGTTAAGAGAGGGTAAATTAAATCGGAATAACAGTAACATATGATCAACGCCTCTCGATGGGTACACTCCGTCTTGCCGGAACCAGAGGAGTTTAGCAAATCTGTATTGGACCAATTCCAATTGGCGTTTATGCGTTAAATAGTAAGGGCACCATATGATGGACGCGTATTCCAGACGGGATCTAACAAGAGCGTAGTACAAAGATTTCAAGGCTACCTCATTGGTAAACTCTCTGCAGTTTCGCACAATAAAGCCAAGAGATTCTCTAGCCGCATGGGAGATACTGATAATGTGTTGCGCAAAAGTGAGTTTGCCATCAAACAAAATCCCTAGATCCTTAATTAGTTCGACACGTTCAATGTTAACTTGATTAAGCTCATAGTTGAAAGTAATTGGCGTAGATGCACGTGTGAATGAAATAACTTTACATTTGCTAATATTCAGAGGTAGATTATTTGATGTACACCATTTAGTAATATTTGTAAGATCACTTTGCAAGAAGTAACAATCCTCGGGACTGGACACCTTACAATATAGCTTCAAATCGTCAGCGAATAGTAATGCATTCGACGATACACATGTACTTATATCGTTAAAGAATAAGTTGAAAATCAAAGGTCCAAAATTAGACCCTTGAGGGACCCCCGAAGAGGCAATGTATTGACGAGAGCAGAAGCCATTATAAAAAACATATTGAAGTCTATTGAACAAATATGATTGAAACAGGTGCACAAGCGAATCACTAAACCCCAAAGACAAGCTTATATGGAATTAAAGAATGGTCAAGGCGGTCAAATGCTTTGGCAAATTCGGTATATAAGACATCAACTTGCACGCGAGAATTAATAGCATGAGATAAAAACTGAGTAAACTGACATAGATTAGTTACAGTAGATCTTTTCTCAGTAAAGCCGTGTTGGCAAGAAGAAATGCTGTTTTTAACGCAAGGATAAATAGCAGTGTATAAGCATTGTTCAAACACTTTGGCAAAATTCGATAAGATAGCTATTGGGCGATAGTTGGATATGTCAGCCGCGTCTCCAGATTTAAATATGGGTGCAATGCGTGCAACCTTCCACAAATCGGGAAAAAGTGAAGTTTTCAAGACTAAATTAAAGATTTTGAAGAGAGGATGTACCAATAGGTGTTTACAATCTTTAATAAAAAACGAGGGAATTTGATCATGTCCAGAACTGTGACTATTCTTTAGCTTATTTATGGAAAGCAAAATAGAATTCTCAGAAAATTCAGCGATGTTTATGCAAAATGAACCATTAATATTCTATTTAAAATAAGAAAGGTTGCATCACTTTCGGCCACACCAGAAAATCATTTGAATTGCCAAAAATTCATAAAAAATAGAAATCAATCTGTGTTTTTCTAAAAACGCTAGCTTTTGTCGTTCAAAACGAGATGATACATACTTTAGGACCTCACTTTATACACATATGCATTCCTTTTTAGGTGCAATAATATAATTTAATTAATTGCGTGTTTTGATATAACGGAAATAAACACTATGAACTTACTGCGAAATCCCCTATTTTCTTCCTGGATCGTAGCGTTCTCATTTTCGCTCGACTGACTCTGAGTAGCGTCTCCATCTTCGGACATTTGCGCGTCCATGCTCTCCTCCTTGACCGATCCGATGATGCCGGCTGGTTGCGGCGACATCGAAGCGCTAGCCGGCGAGCACGAATCAGTTCTCGGGCTCGGCCCCAAAAAACGCTCATCGGACGGCGAAAAGATGCCGTGCGAGTTGTGTTGATGCACATTATTATCACTACCCGTTTCAACTTTTAAACACTTTGGCGGTGTAAAGGCCGACGGTGACGGAAAAGACTTTAGATCGCCTAGCGGTCGGAAGGCTCCCGAACCCAACGACAGGCCCGGGTGCAAGAATTGCGGTTGCAAATGGTTGAGAATGTGCGCCGGCAGGCCACTGTACGCTTCCATATGCCTCAGGCCGAAACTGGATGCGGTGAACGGCCGATGGAAGTCTTTCGATGCTTCCGTCATCTGAAACTAAATTGAAATGAAAAAGTAATTTTTAATAATGAGCGAGCAAGCTTTAAGTTTAATACACGGTAATACTTTCAACTACATTCAGAGAAACATATTTTCAGATTGAGAAAAATTAATCATATTTTCTAACAAGACCAATGATAAAATTTACTACTCGTATGCACCAAAGCCACTAACCAACAATAATAATAATAATACTAATAATATAAATAATGATAGCACGGACAATAATTAGAGTTGCTCAATTTGCGCCAACAGCCAGTGGCGGGCGCATAAAAGTTTACACAATATAAATGGTCAGAAATAAAATATAATACGTGCTCAAACACTAACCGTTGTAATGTCTGTTAAATATCTGCAACATTAGATGTTTCCACAGTTGTTTCGGCAAACCGAGTGCGGCGTGAGGAAAGACCGTGTTTATATGCAGAAAACGAACGTTCTACATCTAGTGACGTTATATTTGCGTAATTAAAATAATCTTTGGAACAACTTAACGGTTCTGTTGACGCACCTTCACAAATTTGTCTTAATGTGCCAAAATCAGAATCTTTCTCTAAAACACTTTTAAACCTTTCTAGAACACAAACATTTTTGCGTCTTCTACCGCGCATAGCTGTGCGTGAACATGTTGCACTATTTGCAAAGATTCCACTAACGACACCGAAGGATTTTGTAATGTTTCTATTGCCTCCACTAGTCCGAAGTAATTGTCCTGAATAGTTTTAAATCCGATCGAATTGTAAAACCACGTTCTTAATATTCTCAAAATATTTATGATAATAAAACGTGGTGTGTAACCATGTTCCCCACCGTGTAAAAATAGGTTCTGGTGGCTCAGGCATACGAAGGCACAGTCTGTGAAATTGGCGAATACGTTTTGGGAATTTGACAAACACTGCTTTTGTATGCGCTATTAAAGCGTCTACCTCAGGATAACATTTTCTAATACTATCTGCCACATGACTGAAAGCATGAATTTTACACGTAATGTGTAATAAGTAGGGAGCGGACCGGCGGCTGTCTATATCGAGTATGAATCACACGGCATCGGCTGGCTGTAGTCGTTCAGCTTTGGCATGCATATGCGTAAAAGGTTGAGAAACTCGTATAGGTCAGTACTACTTGCATGGTTGTTTGTCCGACCTTCGCGCGCTAGTAAAATGTGAGTTTTCAGTGCCGTAGATGCGAGTTAGGTTTATCATATGTGGAACATGAGGTTGTATTTTACTTAATAAAATGAAAGTAATACGAATGTAAGTTACTTTCGGCATGATTTATTCACAATAATTATTAGCACATATTCTAAATTTGCTTGTTTGAAATGGGTCTGTTTGTCAGTCAGAACATCCTTAATATAAAGAAGCTTTTTCAGCCAGTCACAATTAGTGAGATGTGCATTCGAAAAGGAGATATAAGATTACTGCATCCGTCATTTTCATTATATGCAATATTTTCGTTGTAGGAACGTTTTAGTATATTTAGAACAGGATTAAGAGCAAAACCTGGATTAAATCACCAACATTGCTGGATATAGTCTTCAGTTTGTTTATAATATTATTTCTTGTGTGTGTTTTGCAGTATTTACTTAGAGATACGGAGATGGATTCTGTAAAACTGTTTTACATTTGATTATACATTGTGTATCCTCATTTAAACTATCTACGATATTTCCAACTTTCTTCATATTATTAGAATAAAATTGAGTATTCACTGGTTCAAGAACCAAATACTACATATGGTTTTGTTGATACATCTGGGTGTAAGACATCATAAAAGAAACGAACTTGAAATTAAGCAACCGAAAATTTAACAAAATAATTTTTAGGGGTAAATCAAAGAGAAGAAAAAAAAAGTAGGTGAATAGTTACATAGAGAGAGCGTGAACGATCCTACGATAAAACTTGGCGAGAGACTGCTTAACAGAGCAGAGGTGCACGAGTACACCTATGTTCTAGCATCGTCCCGATGCTATAGGGACAGCCGTCGGTCCGCTCCCTAGTAATAAGTTAGCACAATGTTTTTTAAGAGACCGGCCTACAGAAAGCATGTTTGCGGCACCATCATTCATAAACATCAACAAAGTTCAAACCTTTCCAATGTATTTAACACTAACTTTGAAATTACTTCAGCAGTACATTGTTGTACTCGTCTGGAAGCTAATGGAATTGAAGGTGACGATTGATGTGGTTCCATTGTACGTATCATTACATTAACCACAGAATGTTTTTTACGATCTGTTGTTCCGTCCACATATAACCACAGTTTTTTATCTTTCAACTCCGATTTAATTCTTTTTTCAACATGTTCACGAGCAGATTGCACAATTCTTTGTAACGATGCTCGACTTGGTAATTTGCAGTCCGAATATTTATTCCAAAAGAAGACATATGATCCCTTGTCTAGTAAATTAAACGGTAGATTACATGCAATAAAGGTAACACATAAATTAAATTAAAATTTGTCATAGTGTCGTGTGCAATATTTTTTTTTAAGAATGCTGTTTACTATTTACGTGAGGTGGACAATCCCTTTTGGACCAACACATTAAAGGGATATTACAAACTACACATTGAATTTTAACGCCATCATAATTTAGGTCAGGCATTTCTGCTATAAATTCTGTAACTTTGTACAACATTGGTCGTTTTCGCGACGTAAGCAACATTTTTAAAACAAACATAGAACTACGAAATAGTATTTACGGCAGCGTACATATATACACAACAGATCTGGTTGAGACACGCAGTTATACTGAGGGTTGTATCGGACCTCCGCCACTGCCCGTTGGCGCTAGTGAGCAATTCTACTGATAAAATTAGCTGTTTCTTATTACTAAATAAACAATTTGTTATACAAATACTAGTACAACAAAATACATAACATTAAATAATAGTTTTATCAATCCCAGCTTAATATAAACAGATATGCAAACGCTGCTTTCCTTTTTTTGTTTGACTGCCAAACATACCAAGATAATAAAATCTAACTATATAATATCCACTATTTCCACAATTGTAGAATTATGTATTACTACCTCACATTTTATTATTTCACAGATAATTAAAAAGTAATTTAATACCAAAACTTTTACCAAGTTTACTGTTTTCTTTATTTGAGAATGTTTTACAAGCACAAATCTCAATTCTCATGCAATTGAAACCAATAATATACAAAAGCATGTAGCACACGCAAATGTGTAGTGCAACGTATATACTTTACGATACAGTTGCATATTATGCAAAAATTAAAAAGAATTGCTATTGTGCACTAGGTTGCAATGCCCTCATTGTTTTGAACTCGGAACTATTTGTTAGAAAATAAACAATTCACTGTGATTGTTTCAATATAATAGCAATGTAATTGCAAACAGTAGACCACCAATAAGTAGGTGCCACCAGCTACCTACAATTTTTCATATCGCATTTCAACAAACATAAAAATAAGGATGCAGCAAAGCAAACAATTGATTTTTTACTGTATCATCTATTTAATATTAGAACAACAAAATAATCTTAATAAGTTAATTGTCAAAGCAACGTTGACCTATGAAAATTAAAGTGTTATTCGAAGATGACTATATCTTGAAATAATATATACATAATAACACATTTTATTTAGATAAGGCAACGTAACATTTACGAGGGACGTTCAGTAATTAACGAGACAAACTGAATTAGTGGGAAAACTACTGAATATTATTAGATGAAACTTTCTGTGGGCCAAGTTGGCAACCTTTGCGACAAAATAAGTCAGCTGTTTGAAAGATATAAAAGCAAATATAACCTCTTTTGTTTATTTTAAAATGTCGGCTCCTCTCGAAACGTGTACGGTAGAAGAGCAACGTTCAGTGCTAAGATTTTCGTTATCTGAAGGTGTGAAGCCGGCCAAAATTTACTCGAGAATGTTGAAACAGTATGGTGAAAAGTGTTTAAGCCGCGGAAATGTGTATAAGTGGGTTGAACAGTTTAAATTGGGCAGAACGAGTGTCACCGATATTCATCGCTCCGGACGACCAGTTGAAGTGTCGACCGACGCGCTATAAAATCGCATAAATGACCTTATTCTCGATGACAAGCGTATAAAAATCATGACAATAGCTAATTTGTGTAATGTTAGTGTTGGAACTGTGTATTCAATCATTCATGACAAGCTGAATTATCGCAAAACGTGTTCGAGATGAGTTCCAAGACAGTTGACCCAAGTCCATAAAGACACCCGTATTCGCATTTATTTTGAACTCCAACAACGGTTTTTAACGGAAGGTAATGACTTTATAGACCGTGTTATAACCTGCTATGAAACGTGGATTCATCACTATGAACCTGAATCCAGACCTCCAGATAACAAAAATTTTATCACTGAACGTTGCTCTTCCACCGTATACGTTTCGAGAGGATCCGACATTTTGCAATGAACAAAAGAGGTTATGTTTGCTTTTATTTCTTTCAACCAGCTGACTTAATTTGTCCCCAAAGGTTGCCAACTTGACCCACAGAAAGTTTCATCTAATTATATTCAGTAGTTTTCCCGCTAATGCAGTTTGTCTCGTTAATTACTGAACGTCCCTCGTATAATACTGAATATAATTCGAGATTAGCTATACACATTGCATGAATACATACAAGATACAAGGCTGCTTTGCCAAAACCTGCTTTCAGTTTAAACACGTTTAAAAATGTAATGTTAAAGTTCCTTGGTTTCCCCAATACCAACTAAATGATTTTTTACAACAAAAATAAGTAAACAAAATAGCAATCGTTGCAACGAAAATTAAGAAGAATAAATAATATTATCAAGTTCGAAGATGCCACTGTAGATTGCTTTAAGTCCACGATGCAATATAATACGTTTCAAGGGCATTTTGACGTCTTTAATTGTCCTTAGTAGTTTATAAATATCGCTAGCCTTATATCCGTTTGATATATTGCAACCCTACCAAGTGTAAACGTCAATTTTGGCCACTACGCTGACAGCGGCTGTAAGTTTGTGACAGCTCTCGCCGTGTGTTTGCATTTTGCGATTTAACATTTAAGTTAATTTAAAGAAATCATGAATTATGTTGTTAATTATCAATAGACTCTTTATCATTCTTCAATTCCCTAATCAAGAATGAAGTAATTATATGCGAAGATGGTATGGTAAATAAATACCTTTGTTAAGAAAGACAAGGCAATTCTTTTGCATTTAGTAATTTTTTTTCTCTACATAATATTCTTGTAGATCTATACACTTAGTTCAGCGATGCTCCAACTTGTTTAAACCGTCCACACAATAGGATTTATTGAACTCTACAATATAGGCCTCTGTTTCGGCAATAACCTCTTCATTTGGCATGAACCGCTTTTCGCCAACCCATCTTCTCAGATTTGGAAAAAGAAAAAATTCACAGGCGAATATAATCGTGGATGAGGCACCAACTCATATCATAAGTAGACTAGTTTTGCTGTAGCAATTGCCGATGAGTAGGCCGGGGCGGTCTCACCATGGCGGAGAATTTTTTTCTTCGCTAGGTGGAACCTTCTTCTCTTTAGTTTTGCATCGAATCGGTCTAGTAAATTAGCGTGGTACTGTCCGGTAGTTGTTCTTCCCATCTCCAAATAATCAATTAAGATTATGCCTTGCGAATCCCAAAAAGCGTCGCCATAAGCCTTCCGGCTGATGGAATCATCTTCGCCCTCTTTGGTGCACGTTTGCCAATTGATCCTTGGTTTATGGCGTGTAATGATGTATCTACAGTCACATAACGCCACAAAAATTCAGTCGTATTGCACTTAAACATGCCTTGAAGTTATCATGCGATTCCGTTTTTGATCAATCGTCAGCCGATGCGGCACCCATCTCGCCGATAGCTTTCTCATGCTCAATTTTTCGTGAAGGATGTTTTGCATACGTTCAATTGAGATGTTTACCATATTAGCAATCTCTCTAATCTTCACCCGGCGGTCTGCTTACACGATATAATGAACTTTATTGATCATATTTTCCGTAGTCAAGATGTTCGGCCACGCTTAAATTCATTAAACCGGTATCCAATGGTAGTAATCGAAGATGTATGGTCCTTATAAACTGCATCCAACTTCTCTTTGATTTCTGCATCCTTTATCCCATCCCAAAAACAAAATCGAATTACTGACCGGTATTGTTCTTTTTTCATGATTCCACAAATACGAGTACATAAACTTGCCCACTTTCAATAGCTCTCAAAATAAGACTGCTCGATGAATCTCTCCGAAATGTTGACAGGCACCGACTAAAAAATAGTACTCGCAGCCGGTAACGCAGATTTCGACACAAAGCGCCATCTGTCTCCAAACACGGACCATCCTCGTAATTTTAACTGTTGTAAAAGTTATATTTTGATAGTATACGAAATATCGTATAATCGAACAGGAAACATATGATGAGATAATTTGAGAACTATGTGGTCAATTTACCGTTAGTTCATGAAAGTTATACTTGTAACGATATCCAAAAACAATTGCTGTATACAAAGCTTTTTAAAATTAATATCGTATAATTAAATCTAGCTATAACATGATGTTTAAACCCCAATATAAATATAATCAACTGAGCTCTAATTATTATTAGAAAAAAAGCCTAGTGTCACCGCCCTAAATTTATAATTATCTCAGTTGGGCATCAAATGAAAACTGTTTTATCTAACGCTCCACGAAGAATTCAGATGTGGCAACCACTGGAGCTTAAAAAATACATTAAGTAAGATAACTGAAAGCCATGCGATTGTTTATCCATCAAAATTGAAGTTTCAAAGAAACCACAAGAAATACTTTAATCAAAATAGGAAAATGTTTTATTAAAAAATAAATTGCAAGCGTCACACGTTTGAAAAAAGATTTTTTCAACATCAGTCTTTTTTGTTATTACCTTCAAAACTTCCAAGCTACATACAAAGGTAACAATTTCATTAAAATATCTTGGACCCATCTATAAAAAAAATATTTCAACATGGCTTCCATTCCTTTGAATATACAATAGAGTTCTTTCATACATTTGCCTTGAAGTTGTCTTGCTTTATCTATCAGGCTTCCATCAGAAAATTATGGTTCTTATCGGACTACCACTAGCAGTTTTTAGAGCTAACAATTCCGCTTATTAATGAAACGACATGATACCTCTCTTTCCATTTGTTCTTGATGCCAAAAGTTAAAATACAATGCACTATTACCCCATTCATAATTTTGCAATACATGAATTTATTCGCTTTTAAAATTCTTCAAGCTATTACGATAAACCCAAATAATGCAGTAATTTGAACTACTTCTTGAATTTGAAGTTTGTGGATTTTCAATTCTGAATTGATTTTATCTGACGTCTTCCGAGCTGTGTAAGACTTTTTAAACATAATTAATACTGCCTGAACTATAAAATTCTTAAGTTTATCTGACTAAACTAGTAAATATGTTTGGTACCATGTTGCTGATTAAATTGATTTTTGCCACCTCCCTGAATGTCATAATTATCGCCAATAATTAAAACAATCCATTCTCTATCTCTTTTTGGTCACCATTTTTTTGTATGTTAGAAATAATTATCGTACAGAAAGAATCCAACCTAAACGCATAAAACTTGAAATCTTAATTTGATTTCAGAGCAAACTTTTTGCAAAAGAATATTTGCTGTTTTTTTTAAGTAATTATTTCTTGCATCAAAAACTTTAAAATTATTTAAAGTAAATTTCTATGAATTTTTGAAAGTTATCACTTATCACTAACAAAAGAATATCACTTAAAATTATGCATGAAGTTTAGAAAATATTATAAAAATTGGAAGACTCCATATTTGTAAAAAATTATAACATTAGAAACAAATTTTCTGGCCCTGAAGCTCGTTGAAAGCTTAATAAAATGCGTTAATGAATATTAATAAATTAATTGTCAATGCAACATTGACCTATGAAAATTAAAGCATTATTCGAAGATGAATGTATCTTAAAATAACATACACACAGCACATTTTATTTAGATAAGGCAGGATAACATTTATAATTCTGAATACAATTTGAAATTAACTATACATATGTCGGCAATGCGGGTAAGATATAGAAAGCTATATTATCAAAACTTGTTTTCATTTTAAACACGTTTAACACTAGAACCGCCGAGAATTCCTCATACCTCAAACTGCCGCCCCGGTCAAATTGACCGGTGATGAAAACTCAATTTTGTTTTCACTGTTTTTATTAATGAACATAATTTGTTTGCATAAAAGTGTATATTTATTCACAAAATATAAAAATAACTTCTAACTTAACTTTGTATTTTAAATATCGTTACAATTTTTGCAATAAGTTACTTTAAATCCACATTTTCCACATAAGTTCTTACATCTATCGTAAGTCTGGATTTCAAGAAAATTTTGCTATAGGGCAGTACATCTCCTTCTTAGGTTTTAAACAATGCAAATATTATAAAACAATAGCATCTTACTTTCAGCCAGAGAACATACCAGAGCGGATTTACACCCTTTCCTGGGTCAAAAGTTTTGGTATATCTTTCAAATTTGGTTTATTTGTATTTTTCGAAATAAATAATTTTAACCCAGTATTTGGACGTATTCGTGAAATTTTAACTTCAAATGATAAAGATTTCTTTTTTATAATACAAGTTTTTCACACATTAGAATTCGAAGATCATTTCCAAGTGTTTATTGTAACACAAACTGATGAAACACGTTGCATTTGTATGAAAGAACTTATTTACTGCAATTCTTTTTTATTGCATACTCTATCAGATGGTCGGCAGTGCATTCAACTGTATTTCTAAATATCTTCACTTCTCGAAATAATAATAAATTATAAACTTGTAAGTAAGTTGGAGACCATCCTGAAATAAGTACTTGTTAATTACAATACACTAGTTTTGTCAATTTGAAGTATAACAGCAGACATTATGTAATGAGGCACCACACCTCGCCACAAGAATATGTTGTGTATGTATGTGCTTAAACCAAAAAAGGTAAAAGTATCTAATTATCTGACAATTTTGCCCGAAGAGGATATATTTTGTAATTACCGGTTGCAATATAAAAATATAATTAGGAAGTACTTATTCCTATATATATGTATTATTATATAACTTTGTAGTTTCAGATTAATGTTGTCCTTGCGCAATAGTATGTGTTACTATTACATATCTGATGTATTGTGTTTTGCATATCAGTACTGAATATATTAGTTAGGATGGAATATGGCGTGATTTATTTCTTTCTTCCACACTTAAATTTGTTTTTAAGTAAAAACATTTCAGGAGTAAATTCTACGTCAACGTGAAATACTAAATATTTTGTTGCAAAATTTGAATTTATAAATACAATTTTTTTATTACAAACTTCAATTCTTTTGGACTTGAATTTGTTCAAAAGAATTCAATTTTGTAACAAAATAGTATTTATATTTATATTCATTAAGATTTTTTAACAAATGAAGGTACTCAAAGCAACAAAGAGATTTGTTAAATTGAATCAAAAAAATTTTTGAGCTAACACTTTTATGTTCTATACGCAACAAGTTTTTGTGTTGGCGCAAGTATAAAAGAATATTGAGACAATGATTTTATTTTGTAGAATGACAAAATTTCTTTGTTAATACAAATGGCAACAAGCGTTGAAATAACACTACAATTTTGTTGACCTAACGAAATTACGGGAACAGAATGAACAAAGGATAAGTTTAATTCAATCAAATGAATACGTTACACTAACCACTAAAATTACTTAAACTAAGATTAAGCGCACTGTTGGATTAACACCTCTGTTACGTTTGATTTAACAAATATATTTTGAAGCAACGTTAAATGTTGATTGAACAAAAAATATCGGTCCACTGTATTTAACCCAAATTTTTTGGTTGGCTGTCCATATTTTTGTTGGATCAATGCATTTTTTTCTCTTAGTGTACATCTTACGAAATTTCATATAATGAATAAAAACATATGATGAAATAATTTAATGACTACGTAGTTAATTCCCAAGATCTACGCCGCATCATCGAGTTGAGAATTAGTATTGACATTACTTCTTATTAAAGCAAAAAGGTTTTAAACATTATCATCCTGTGTAATTAAACCTAGATCTAACATGATGTTTAACCCCAACTACAAATACAACCAGGTTTAATTCTATTTAGAAAAGGTATATAATATGACTACCATAAATTTTTTTAACCGGCATTAAATGGAAATAGCTTTACTTAATGTTTCATCAAAAATGTAGGTAAGATATCCATTGCAGCTTAAAAAGACAATAAGTGTGATAACTAAAAGTTGTCAGATAATTTTTTTACGTTTAGTTTTACATTTAAAAGAAAGCAAAAGAAGACATTTTATTCAAGGTGGGGAAAAATTTATTTCAAAAACTATTTAAAATTTAGTTTTTCACCAAAAAAAAAACAGATCCATTGGATTCCATTTGGAAAAATATTTTAAAATTTGCCCTAAATTTATAAAAAAAATCAAAATGTTTCAGCATATTCTCCATCTTTTTAAATACATAAAAGACATCACGCCAAACATTTGTTTTGAAAGACTATTGGTCACGCGCTTCTATCACAAAATTGTATTTTTATTAGCTTATCACTAGCAGTTCTCATTTGACTTAGATGCCAAAAATTAAAATACTATGAACTATACCAAATCACAGTTTTGAAATGCATAAAATGGTTATTGGATTTGGCTTAATAGCTTTTAGGATTGTAATTATTTATTCTTCTAAAATTCTTCTAACTGCTGTACTGGATCTAGACAGTTGTACCAATTTGAACTACTTGATCTTGAGATTTGTGAATTTTCAACTATGAATTATTTTTGTCTGGCATTCCTTTATATTATACTGAAGGCTTATGGGTTTTTTTGAACTTCTAATTAAAACTACGTGAACTGTAACATTTTTAACCGTAGACTGCTAAATATGCTCGGTAGGATTTTGCTGATTAAATTGTCGTGTTATAATTATCACCAGCAATTGAAACAAACCCTATTTTATCCTTTTTCGTCGATAAATTTTTGATTGTAAAAATAATTATAATACAGAAAGAACTCAACCCAGGCTGAACATTACACTTGAAAACTAAAAAATTTTTATCATTTCACAGCAAAGCGATCCCTAGCAAACTTATCCCCCAACTTAATTGACGAATACGGAAGAAAACCTATACTCAAGCAATTGCAGACGACAATTGACCATGTTTTTGTGAAAATAGTTTACTAATGGGGATAGGTTAGAGTTAAAGACATTCATTATAATTCACGCACAAAGTACTGTTCATCAAAAACTCGCACGTTATACAAAAATATTACTTTTTGTAAATAATAAGAAAACTAATTAATAATTCTTGTTAATTTCAGTAAACGCACATCTTAAAATGTATCACCAGCAAAAGAATTATTATTTAAAATTAGATCGTAATGCATAGTTTAGAAAATTTACAAATTGGAAAATTGAATATTTATGAAAAATTATAACGTTAGAAGGGAGTTTTGTTTCCCTGAAATTGCTTAGCAGGGTAAAACTAACAAATAATAATAAAATAACTCATTTTGAAAGCCTAAAAATAGCTTTTTCGATTTAAACAATTCCCAAGAATATAGTTTCTAAATGAAGTAAAAAATTACTCACGATAACTAGGTTTTCCTACGAACATTATTAGCTTATCGTTTTGTCAATGCGCGGATATACTAGGATGATTTTCAAAATCCAAGAAGAAGAAATCATTTTAGATTTCTTACGATTTCACTAGCTAAAGTTATTATATGCGTTCATCACGGAGTATAATGTCTCAAAAAATCGATTAAGGCATTGAAATGTAGAATTGCTGTATTATCACCTGTGGATTAAATGGTCTCTGTAATCGGAGGGCATCTTGTAAACCGCTCCCTGCTTGCGAAAACACGACGAGCGCCGGCGAATTCAAATGACTGGCATTCGGAACGTAGGCCGAGTTTTCCATACCTGTAAAATAATACGAATCAACTAATAATCGCTAATCGCAATAGTAATAATAATAGGCAATAAAACATCGTCATATAAAGCTCGTCCGGGTTTGTTTAAATAAGCAGGAATAAATCAGCTTATCTCTAACACGATACACCGTATATAAATCATAATATATTGGGTGCAATTTACCATTATCATTAAATACGGGCCCGTATGTATTTTAACTACTGCTTTTTGTTTGCGCAGGTAATCGGGTAAGAAATGTTATTTTATTAATATATTGTACCGTTTTATGATTTTTTCTCTGCCATACTGCGTTAAACACACACAGATAAACACGTTGCCAATCGTCCGGATAACATCTAATTCGATTCTGATTAATTTTCCTGCCGAATTAACCTATCGGAGAGCGTACATCTAACAACAATCGAATACGAATTCGCTACGACAACGCTTACCTGATGAAATCTCTGAAATTGTGGTTTACGCGCACAAAATATTCGAACTCATTTCTAACTTGCTTTATACAACCACCGCGCGCAGACTGACAATTCCCTGAAGCTCTTCTGAATAGGGCACACGTTGCTTGTAGGGCCTTGCGTGCGCACCACGTGGTCGTACCGGCCGCGTTTACGGTCCATCTCGCGATATCGTGTTTGTTCATTTGCATCTGAAACATCATGGTTAGATCGGTTAATTTTTCACGAATCAAATGGGTTTTGTTATTTTAGTGCTTAACCCATTAATGCCCAGCTATCAAAAAAAAAAACAAATTCAAATCTTGTGTTTAATTGACAATTATTTACGTTTTGAATAACATTTTGGAAAAAAGCATCCAAGAATAAAAAAAAAATAATGATGCGTTTACGCACGCTTGGGCTTAAGTAGGTAATTACAAATTAAAGCTATAACAAACAATAGGTAATTATTTTATTTTTTGGATTTCATTTATATGATGTGGTAAGCTTCAAAACATTCGGAATGTAAATATACATCGCACTTTTTACATAAATATATGGTCTGATTCTTGCAATGGTATCATTTTCTGTGAGATTTGTACCTTCATTATATAACCAATATTGTCAAAACGTATTTCTCATGGTAAATTTCTTGTCTGAGAGGTGCTGGGTTTAAATTGTTCACACTCTACATTGTGTACTCTTTCCGTAAAAGAATCACAACATTCATAAGCCCAACTGCAATGTATGAACGAAAATGCAATTGAGAAATATGTTTTCCAGGTTGTAGGCGGTAAATTTTCCAGGTGTTGATAATTGTGCTTTCAAATCAATTTTTTGCTCCTTATGCGTATTCTGTAATTGGCAATAGCATTATCATGCAGATCTGCTCCTCCCATATATTTATTATATTGAGATATAATATGTGATGTGGCTGAGGAATTGATACTTCTTTCCTTTATTTTCTGTCGTAGCGTTTTGCATTGACTAAGGGCAAGACTGTGCCAAAGTTAGTCGCAATAGTAAGGACAGCACTATTGTTCCATCGCATCATCAAAATTTCTGAAGAGTTGTTGAAAGCTATATCATAAAAACCTGTTCTTTTTTGAGACAGATTTGGATGGTTCCAATACATGCGTTGTTGTGGTAAACGATGATACTTAGAAAGAATCAAAATTCCGAGAAACTTGTAAATCGGTTATTGTCAATTGGCATATTTACTTGAAAATTTGACGTTTTCCAACACTTCATCTGTGAAGTATATACGAAAACCTTCAAGTGGTGATAACTAACCTGGGCAAATATGCGGTAACAGCCAGAGGCGTGGCGAGCGCATAAAAGTTTACACGTAAAATAGAAGGTAAGAAATAAATTATAAAACGTGCTGAAACACTTACCGTTTTAAAAGTCTTCCATGAAATCACAAACTGGGTAACATCTGTTAAACATTTGCATCATTAGATATGTTTCCACAGCTGTTTCAGTCAAGTGAGTCCGACGTGCGGAATAAATGTTTTTTAATACCGAAAACGACCGTTCGACATCTAGCGATGTTATATCTGCATATTTAAAATAATCTTTGAAACAACTTAATGCATCTTCACACCCACCTTCACAAATTTGTCTTAATATAAGAAAATCGGAGTGTTTCTCTAAAACACTTTCAAATTTTCGTATTACACACCAATTCGTTTCGCCTTCTACAGGGCATAACTGTGCGTGAACACCATTCACAATTTGAACAGAATCCACTAGCGACATCGAAACATTTTGTAATCTTTCTATTCCCTCCGCTAGTCCGAAGTAATTGTTGTGAATAGTTTGTAAATCGCTTTTAACCTGATTATCTTAAAATATTTCCTGGCTTTTCTTAATTTAATTTTAATTTTGAAACTACCTTCTTTACTTGATCAAAATATTTGTTGTAGTAAAACGCAGCCTGCAACCATGTTCCCCAACGTGTAACAACCGGCTGTGGTGGTTCAGGTAAATCAGGACACAGTTTGTGAAATAGTAGGGTACGTTTCGGGGACTTTAGAAACACTGCCTTTGTACTAGCAATCAATGCATTTACTAGTGGAAAACATGTAGGAATCGTTTGTGCCGCAAGATTTAAAGTATGGATTTTACACGTTACATGCAAGAAGTTACCACTGTGTTCTTTTAGAGATCGGCCCAAAGAGCGCATGTTTGCGGCACCATCACTCATAAACATTAACAGTTTCTTAGTTGAAACTTCAAATTTGTTCAATGAGTTCAACACCACCTTTAAAATCTCATCGGCAGTACAATTTATAACTCTTTTGGAAGAAAGTAAGAAGGAGGATGACGGTCGATGTGGTTCCATTGTATGTACCATTACATTAACCGCAGAATGTTTTTGACGATCTGTTGTTTCGTCCACACAGTTTTTTTATCTTTCAATTCCGTTTTCATTCTTTTTTCTATATGTTCACAAGCAAATTTCGTATCGATGTCGAATAGGTAATTTACAGTCCGCATATTTATTCCAGAAGGAGACAAATGCTTCTTTGTCTAGTAAACGAAACGACAGATTACATAAAATAAGAGTAACACATAAATCAAATGTAAATTTTTCATGGTCTCGTATGCCACTTTTTGCAGAAGAATGTTGTTTGCTTTCGGTGTGACGTTGACAATGGCTTCTGGACCAACACATTAAAGGGATTTTACAAACTAGACATTGAATTTTAGCGCCATCAAAAACTAAGTCCGGCATGTCCACTATAAAGTTTTTAACTGTGCCTGCCATTGGTCGTTTTCGCGACGTACCTAACTGCGACATTTTTAAAGCAAACATAACGTACAATTACGAAATAAGTTACGACAGCCTACATATACACAGGACTACTCGCATACGGCATCGATTTAGTACTGATGCTGTGAACGCGTGAAATAAATAATCGCCGACTCCGCACCACATATCTACTACACTGACTGTTACCGCTGTTTGCCCAGACTAGTGATAACGATTCAACCTTTTCTTGAATGTTTTTGATGTAAACAATTTCCTTATTCATGTCAGGTACACTACTGCAGCTAGGATTAGTCTTCTCCCATTTGACCTGTTTAGGATCTTTCAATTTTCGTTTTACTTCTGCCAGTACTTTTCCGTCATCCTGCATATTATCATCATCAAGGTTTCTTTCATCTGTTAGCTGATCAACCTCCTGATAGCACTTACTATTGCCCAAGTGTGCGCAAACGCACAGAGAAGTTGCAACCTGTTTTACGGCACCTGGCGGGTGCAATTTTGAACAAGAGAAGCAATACTGCATCAACTATTGAAAGTTTACTGTAAAACCTGACTTAAATTTTCTTATGGAAACAAAGGCAAAAATACTATTTATTGTACATACAAGAAAATATAATATGTAATGTTGCGTTGGCGCACGCTTGGTCGTTAATGGGTTAATATGAAAAATGAAGACGAGAATATATCGTCCGCTTAATACTACAACTAGGTAATTTGAAATTGACGATATCTGGAAAATAAATTTTGAACCTTTCAATAGGTATGTTGAATATGCACTGAGAGAAATAGTTTCTTACATCAAGAAAATACATTTTCTTGCAAAAATCAGGCTCTATTCAAGAAAATATTTTTATTTGAAAATTACAAAAATGTATATTATAAAAAAAATTATTTTCTTGAAATTTTATTTGGATTAAATAAATATTATCTTAGGGTTAGAAAATCAAGAAAATCCAAGACAGAAAAATGTTTTTTCCAAGTAAATCATTTTCTTTTAAGTTAAGAAAATATTAATATTAAAGGTAGGAATGAAAAAAATGGTCCAGATCTCACAAAGTTCTATTGAGAAATTAGGCGACCGGTTTCGTGTTCAAAAAACACATTATCAGGCCAGCTATAAGAATATCCAATAAAAGAAAAATTACAATAATAGAATGAAAAAACTTAATATATATAATAATTAATAATTAAAATGGAGCAAGTGAATGAACCAATGAAAAAGTTTTTTTTTTGTATGTTACAGTATAATTAAATTACTTCTTTAGTAATGTAAGTAAATAGGGATTATTTTTATGTAGTTTAATCATTACATAAGTTTATTTGTCCCTTTTTTATTATTTATTATGTATTAAAAAAAACTATAGTTAAATTAGTGCACGTGGTAAATAGTAATAAAAACGTTGTGCGTTAAAGGTTATATCATTGTATGGATAAGTATCTATATTCCGGTTCCGTCGCTACTATCTAGGACGGCATGACTATATCTACTGGCATTAGGTGGCACCAGAAAATATTTCAGTTGCTGTTTTTGAAGATTAGTAACATGAACTGAGAGATGTAAGAGTAATGTGGCCAGAAGCAAGAACCGTTAGTGCTTTTCTCTTCTCACATTGTTTTTGCCGGTAGTGATTCCATTAATGCCATGAGCTTATTTATTAGCATTATCTTGGTTATTGCTTCCAGGCACTTTTTTCATGTTTACTATTTCAACATTAAGTTCACGTTTGTTTGTACATTATTCTATAGATAACCTCTACTTTAGCCTTTTGAAAACCACATGCATTGTGAATAATTTACTGTATTATGTACGCATAAGTCGTACTGTTTTAAATAATAATCTGGATATAAATAATATGCATTTCAAGGACTCTAAGTAAAAAAATGCTTCATTTTAAGAAAATGAAACTATTGATTTATGAACAATACCTAAACGCTTTCTGGAATTAACAAAAAATATTGTTTTATGTTATAACGGCCAGTTACTCATACTATGAATCGCCTTCTTCAAATTTTCTGCAAGATTTTCTTGAATCAAGTTAACAGATGTCTTAAACAAAGAAACACAATTATTTCATTGCATTGTTTCCCCACTTCTCTTAAGTGGGGAAAGAAACGCTAAGAAAATGTTTCTTTTGATTTAAAACAGTTATTGGATTGTGGATAATTGAAACAGTAATTGTCTTGAATTCAGGTGGACAGCCTTGATACAAATAAACGTTTGTCTGCGCCTGGAACTTGTTCATGCTTCATAAGTATATTTTCTGCTTTACAAATACCGCGGAACTTGCCTGGTTATTGCATTAAATAGAACGTAAAAAATTAAAAGATTACAAGAAGATAATTCAAGTTACCTAGTTGTAGTACTAAGGGCACGATATCGTAATGGGACACTTTTCAAAAGAAAAAACCTTCTCAGGGAAAACAAAATTAGAAAATTAAATAAATTGGATTTGAAAGAATTTACTAAATAAATTTAAAGCCAAATCAAAATATATCTCAAACCCAAAAAAAGAGTATACAATTGTTTTCTAGTCGTCATATTTCAATAAAAGACGTAGTTGGTATTCTTGGCAAAATTTACTTGAGAATAAATTCAGTACTGCTTCGATCTCGTCGAGACGAAACAGGACTGGAGGTGGTCTCGGTCTCGAAAAATCTCGCATGAGGAAGTCTCGCTTCCAGTCTCGATCATATAATTTTGGTCTCGTCTCGGTCTGGATATCGAAAATCGAGACGAGACCGAGACTAGTCTCGTCGAGACCGAAGCATTTTTAGCAGTACGTTTCTCCGACTAAAACTCATCATCCCGTTAAATATTTTGTATCAATTGTATGAAGAATGTAGAACTTCTGATGCAATTTCGAGGTCCAGACATTTTATATCTTATTTGAGTACTGCTCTGCTCACTAGTTGTGACGTAGAATGGTCTTTTTCTGTATTTAAAGGTATTACATTTAAACGAACAAATTTTACGTCGGAAAATTTAGAAAAGAATCTTATCACAACAGTTATTTCCCCTCGTTTACACCAATCTTAGCCACATTACGTTTATTTAAACAAACTAAAACTCACTTTCGTAGAAGTACATTTTTTTTAATACGTAGAGCATCAGAACTTTTGTTTTAAAGATATTTCAAATTTGGTGCTCGATATCAGCTTCATTGTGGCCCCATATTCCATTAAAAGGCTATACGGCGATGACGCATTCCAAATCGCGTCGGACTATGCTCATAACTCATAACTAGAGTAACCTAAACTTGCGGGCTCGCATAGGCGTCGGTTTTACGGGTTAATATAAGAATACGAAAAATTCATTAATAAACTAAACCGGTAGAGAAGCAGGCATGTAGTGTCGACCTTGAATATAATCATGTTAAACCGCGCTGAGAGAGATTTCGTTTTAGTACCAGTTGAGCTGTTGCAGAGATTAGTCGAACGGTCAAGGTTATGTACTTACGTGTCGCTTTTGAAAATATAGCTGGTGTTTTTTGTGTGTTGTAGTATTATACCAAGTACATAATTAGTGTATCGTTTCATATACAACTAATATTTACATACCTAAGAAAACAATGCCTCGTAATAGATTTGCTACTAATGTACATAAGTATGTGTCACTTTTTCCCCATTTGAAATATGACGGTAGTGCAGTTTTTTGCTTAATATGCAATCTTCGTTTGGCTGCATTAGACAGAACTGATTGCCAGATGCATGTCAATGGTATTAAGCATATGAGAAATGCAAGAACTGAAATATCTTATACACTATTCCTCATACATTTATTAATTATGTTTACCTCTTGTAATCTTCCGTTGTCGTTGGTGAGAAAAGCAGCTTTTAAAACGTTTTGACTACAATACGTTCCAAAGTACCCATTACCCTCACAAACACAATTACAGAATCATTTGCCGCGAATGAAAGAGATGCTAGAAAATGTGTGTAAACGTGATTTGTGTTCCAAAAAAATATGGATTACCGTGGATGAGACGACCGATATAAAGAAAAACAGTATTGTGAATGTAATAGCTCGCGTTTTATCCAGCGAGAACACAGCATCTCGATATTTGTTAGCTTGCAAACGTGTTCAACAATGTACCGCGGAAAATATTCAAAAAGTGATAATGAACGCTTTGAAAAAATTTAAAATTGCCCAAGATCAAGTTGTGATGATTGTGACAGATAGTGCAGCAACGATGTTAAGTGTTGGGCGATCCTTAAAACATATATTTCCTAACTTAATACATATAACCTGCGTGCTGCATGCTTTGCATTTAGTTGGTGAAGTTGTTCGACAACATTACGGAAACGTTGATCGGATGATTGGAAGTACTAAAGCAGTGTTTCGTAAATCTCCTAAACGTTTAAAAGAATTTCGTAAATTTTGTCCAGGTATGCCAGAACCTCCTGAACCAATTTTAACGCGATGGGGTGCTTGGCTAACAGCAGCTTCTTACTATTTGATCCATTTTCAACAAATTCAATCAGTTATAATGCGATTCAATCGGAATGAATCCAAAGCAATTAGAGAAAGTCAAAGAGAATTTCAAATTCCTCAACTTTTAGAAGATTTAACAACAATATGTACCAATTATACAGTATTACTAGATGCCATCAGAAAACTACAATGTACTGAATTGTCATTGCAGGAATCATTAGACATAGTGGAGAGTGTAAAAAATAAATTACACACATTAAATGATACGCCAGGATTATGCGCTAGTCAAAAGTTGACAGATGTTTTAAGGAAAAATCCCGATTTTAATACTTTAGAGGCCGTTTATAATAAGTGTAAAAATAGTGAACTTTTAAGTGATTTTGAAAAAGAGTTTTTACATGCAAATGTAACTTCCTTAGATGTGGAGAGATCGTTTTCTATGTATAAGAATATTTTTTCTTGTCGACGCACAAGGTTTAAAGAAATAACTATGGAAACATACGCAATGATGCAAGTTTACAGTAGTTCACATCCTGATGCCTCTAATTTGTTGAATAATTAGCAAGTAAGTTTATTTATGAATTTTTCGTATTCTTATATTAACCCGTAATACCGACGCCTATGCGAGTCCGCAAGTTTTGGTTACTCTACTCATAACTCATAACCAAGTAATGAATTTATATGGATGATAAAATAAGTACAGCACAATTAATATTAATATTCAAAAATCGATGGATCTTACTACATAACAAAGCTTATATATTTTGTTCTCCGTTCCAAAACTTACTTGAAAGTAACTTCGAATACATTAGAATTAGAAAGCACGGTGGTAGTGTTATAAGTTTGCACTATGCCCATGTTACAAAAACATTATGTAGCGTAGATATTCTATTAGTAGTAGTGTTAGTTTTACACTAGGCATTACACTAAAGTAGTGTTGAATTTTTAACACTTGTTGGATTCAGTTTCTCATTTAATTGAAAGTTTTTGTTTATATCATAAAATTTAATTAAAGAGAGTAGTGGACACAGTTTTGTTGTTTTAAATTTCGCGCACCCTCTACAGATATTACGTATAAAGAGTGTTACCCCGCAAGTCGTCATATTGACATGTATACAGATCGGCTCCCCATTAGAAAAATCGCTTAGTGTGACCGTGTGTATAAACCGCCTAGAGTTATATTGTGCCGCCACTTGGAGTGTTCTCCTGGTCTTTGCCATTACGGAATCGGTAAGTGTTTCACTGCTCCTCGTATTAGTTTGCATTACATTTATTCTATTATTAACCGGTGTATATCAGTAGACTCTAAAAAAAGAGCTGAAAACCACACAACACTACTAGTGTGAACTCCCCTGAACAAATCGCAGTGTACTTTTAATGTCCAATAGCGTTAATTCTTTTTTACTCTGTACAAATGCCATTACGCATGTGTCGTCGGATTTAAGAACAAGAATTAACGCGTGTGTTCTGTTTTGTGTGGTTATAGTGATCAAGTGCTCAGAAGTGCTTCAGGCTATTACAAGATTAACAAAATGTTGAACTTAAAGTAGATTTTCATTTATTAGTGTATAAAGAGTGCTATGTACAAAGCATAAACCTGAACCTGCAATAAAACACAATGAAACACGGCTAATATTGATTTGCAAATGTCAAGATCAAAACTCTCGCCGAGACCGAAAGTCCCGACAAAGTAATCTCGCCTCGGTCTCGGTCTCGAAAATCGAGACGAGACTGGAACTAGTCTCGTCGAGACCGAAGCACTAAAATTCAGTGAACTTTACATTTCGACAACATAGTTATTTTCATCAGAAGCATTTGTTGATGGATCTGATGAAAATATGTTGATGGACATCTTTCATGGTCACAAAATGCAGTAGTGAAAAATCGGCTGTCACATATTTTAGCAACTTTCTTTATGCAGAAACATAAATACATGGAAGAAATCAAATTTTCTATCACAAAAGTAAATTCTAACAAGAAACGGTCACATTTTAGTGTTTTTCTAAAATAAATTACAATTTTGAATCTGTTGAAGAAACTTTAACTTTATGGGATTTACATTTTACCTTTTCATATAAGAGTTAATTGCAAGTTGGGATTTGTACTTTTCAGTAGTAAAAATATTACCAGCCAAAGTAAAGTAAAATATTGTCTTTGATGAACTAACATTTTTCTTGTTGATGGATACAACATTTTGGATATATAAATCTAAAATTAAATTCACGCTTGTTTTATGTAAAATGTACGTTGCAGACATTGCACAGAAATTTAATATTCCATATTGAAAAACTTTGTTGTAAAATTATATCATCAATAGGCAAAAATTCATTTTTGATAAGAATTAATAATAAAAAAAGGAGTAAAATATTTTTTATATACAGCGTTTTCACCTAGCGAGTTGGTAAATGATAATCTCTTCCTTCTGTAACTTAAGGAAACGTTCTCAGATAAAAAAATCGGAGACCTAGTACTGCACAACATAAAATTATATTCAACTATACAGGGTATTGAGTTTGTCCTACCCACGCTGCAAATTTGATATGTTTTCGGGAACCTCTCTTCAACTCATGTCAACTTTTTTCCTTTACCTATTCAGTTCTTGAAATAATTAAGATAATTTCAGATTTTTGCGAAATGCTGCTGGTTCTTTAACAGCCAGTATCTCAAACGCCTTACGCGTTTTTGCGGTAATTCAAATTTTTTCGGTTTAATATTTCTTGGAGTTTTTGGCAATGCAAATCAAATAACGACTACAAAATGGTGATCAAAATGGTTGCCATGTTTACTGTTTGATGATTCTTTTTCCGAACATTTTCCTATACCTAAAATGCGTTTTTCTTTAATAAATTAAATATGAAGCTATACAGATAAGTTTTTTGCTAAGATACATATAGTACTACGGCAAAATACTATCAACCTTTGTTTTTCTACAGAGATTTATGCATACAATTTCACCATCTATTCGATGAGAGCACAATTTATTAACGTTTCGGGGGTAATATTTTGTACAATGTACATGTTAACCATTGCCTTAAGAAATTCGTCCAGAAAGTTTTTTCAGAAACAATTCTATTTGGCTAAATTGCGAACATTAAACAACAGTCTGTATTCTTATTATGTATTTTACTGCTGAAAAAATTTAGGTTAGAATCCTTTAAATAAATCTATTAGTTTTATATTATATTGAACTCCAATCAACATTTTTCGACTTATTTTATTACTTATACGTACTTGCTAAACAAGTGTGTAGGAAAATGGTTACTTCGAGTAGATGTTGGAATCATACCAAAAAAGAACGTTTACACATTAATAAGTTTAATCAATATCTTTAGGGAACAAAGAGTTTATAGTACTTTATCGCAGCACTCTGTTCGAAAAACTTATCTGTATAGCTCCATGTTTAAATCACTAAAGAGTTACGCATTCTAGGTATAGGGAAATGCTTATAAACATTTTCTAGAAGGGCATCTATCAGATTCTGGCAAAATATACAGGGCGTTCCGTTATCCGTGAACGTTACTACTGGCCTCTATATATACAAATACACATTCACGAAAACCGTGCTCGGTTATGTGTTTGGTTTTTGATTTGAAACTTCGTTTTTCCAAAATAAGATAGAATGGGATGCGAAGAAGGGCTTAGTTGACGACTGGCATCCTCTTTAAACCGGAAGCCCTTCAAAATTTAAAAAAGAAATGCAAAAAACGATTTCTTCACCGCTTAGGCTAATATCGCAGTGATATATCACTAACCTGGGCAAATATGCGGTAACAGCCAGAGGCGTGGCGAACGCATAAAAGTTTTCACATAAAACAGAAGATAAGAAATAAATTATAAAACGTGCTGAAACACTTGCCGTTTTAAAAGTCTTCCGTGAAATCACCAATTGGGTAACTTTTGTTAAATATTTGAATCATTAGATATGCTTCCACAGCTGTTTCAGTCAAGTGAGTACGACGTGCGGAATAAATGTTTTTTAATGCCGAAAACGACCGTTCGACATCTAGCGATGTTATATTTGCATATTTAAAATAATCTTTGAAACAACTTAATGCATCTTCACACACACCTTCACACATTTGTCTTAATATAAGAAAATCGGAGTCTTTCTCTAAAACACTTTCAAATTTTCGTATTACACACCAATTTGTTTCGCCTTCTACAGCGCATAACTGTGCGTAAACATCTATCACAATTTGAACAGAATCCACTAGCGACATCGAAACATTCTGTAATTTTTATATTCCCTCCGCTAGTCCGAAGTAATTTTTGTGAATAGTTTGTAAATCTCTTTTAACGTGACCATCTTGAAATATTTCCTGGCTTTTCTTGATAGCTGCAGCTTCTGCCGGATTGAATTTTAAAACTACCTTCTTTACTTGATCAAAATATTTGTTGCAGTGAAACGCAACCTGCAACCATGTTCCCCAACGTGTAACAATCCGATGTGGTGGTTCAGGTAAATCAGGACACAGTTTGTGAAATAGTGGGGTACGTTTCGAGGACTTTAGATACACTGCCTTTGTACTAGCAATCAAAGCATTTACTAGTGGAAAACATGTAGGAATCGTTTGTGCCGCAAGATGTAGAGTATGGATTTTACACGTTACATGTAGGAAGTTACCACTGTGTTCTTTAAGAGATCGGCCCAAAGAACGCATGTTTGCGGCACCATCACTCATAAACATTAAAAGTTGCTTAGTTGAAACTTCAAATTTGTTCAATGAGTTCAACACCACCTTTAAAATCTCATCGGCAGTACAATTTATAACTCTTTTGGAAGCATGTAAGAAGGAGGATGACGGTCGATGTAGTTCCATTGTACGTACCATTACATTAACCACAGAATGTTTTTGACGATCTGTTGTTTTGTCCACACACAACCACAGTTTTTTATTTTTCAATTCCGTTTTCATTCTTTTTTCTATATGTTCACGAGCAAATGGCACTACATTTCGTATCGATGTCCGACTAGGTAATTTACAGTCCGCATATTTATTCCAGAAGGAGACAAATGCTTCTTTGTCTAGTCAGCGAAACGATAGATTACATAAAATAAGAAAAACACATAAATCAAATGTAAATTTTTCTTGGTCTCGTATGCCACTTTTTGCAGAAGAATGCTGTTTGCTTTCGATGTGACGTTGACAATGGCTTTTGGACCAACACATTAAAGGGATTTTACAAACTAGACACATCCACTATAAAGTTTTTAACTGTGTTTTCCATTGGTCGTTTTCGCGACGTACCTAACTGCGACATTTTTAAAGCAAACATAAGCGTACAATTACGAAATAAGTTACGACAGCCTACATATACACAGAACTACTCGCATACAGCATCGTTCTAGTACTGACGCTGTGAACGCGTGAAATAAGTAATCGACGACTCCGCACCACATATCTACTACACTGACTGTTACCGCTGTTTGCCCAGACTATTTATGATTAGCCAAGCGACTACTATACTGATTCAGCAGCAAATGATTCAAACCACAAGAAAAATGTATGTTGCACTCGTAATTATAAGAAAATCAACTGCCATAAACTATTTCTAATTTAGATTACAATTATTTCATAAAATTCTGTTATTAGATTTGGCAATTTGGTGTATGCAACAATTGGAACACCTCCCAATATTACATCTTTCATCAATATTCAATTTTATATTCATTCAGAAAAGATAGTGCGTTGACTCAACAGAATCGATTTTGTTACTTTATTTTTGTCATAGCAACCGCAAATTGACCGAATTCAACAAAAAAGTCTATGCTGAATTAAAAAATTGTTGTTGTTAACATTTTTCATCTATATTAACAAAAAGAAACCATTGAAAACTTATTACACAATAGAGGTGGTTGTAACAAACAGCAATGTGTAGATAAAATTGAAATTAAACAACATATATTTCTATTTACTTTATCACAAAAAAATGTAAGTACATATTAATTAATATTGCACACAACAATCTACCGATAGTCCTATCGGCTACTGCCTCTACTACAATTACAAAATAAATTACTTAGATTTGCAACTTAGGTAGCAAATTTTAAACAACATTGCGTATAATTTTGTGATTACGTTTTCAGTCACATATCTTTCCAACTATCTACTTCATATACACGCGCTCACATACATTTCAATATGCATTTCCTGTGTGATTTCGGCGGGAAAATGTGAGAATACTGAAAATGTGTATCTATCAATACAAAATTATATTTAGATCACGCTAGGAGAGCATATTGAAATCCGGGCTATGATAATAAGCAGCAATAATAAAATACTCACGACTTGGTACCATAATTGGAGGAAAAATCATGTCATACGCTGCTGACAATTAACCTAACATGATACAACCCAGAAGAAACTCACACACATGACACATAACTCGCACACATGACGCGGTTTCAATCTGGAAACCTTCCTGAAAAGCAACCGTGGAAGTCTACACTGAATTGTATCAAATTATGTATCTACATGTTTCTTATATTGTATAGAATTATAATTTATTTTACATTCTCTTGCATTGTACATCCCATTATCATTATTTTCACTTAAGATAAACTTCAAGTCTTCAGTTTGGTTAGATTTCAAAGAACATTGATGTAACAGAACATACAGTATGACCCATTTGAAATAGAAGCGCCCCTGTAGAACCTGTATTTTACACTAAAATAAAATAATTTTTTTTGAGTACATAGTGGATCATTAGATCTACTTCCACACAAAATTTCAGAAGTACGTCTAAATTTCTAAGGCATGACTGTTTTTCGAGTTCGAAATTAACAAAATGTTATTAGTGATTTTTGTATTAAAAATCTAACTACACCAATGAATTCAGAAGGTCCTAAAATTGTGTCAACCAAAATTTCATTCAAATGTATTTATTAATAAAGAAGTTATGAGAGAATCGTTTTTCAAACTTTACATTTGCGGATTTTATAAATCCGCTTCCTACAACATTTACTGACCAAGGTAGATCAAAATCTATAAAACAAAACAGCTAAAAGTTAAGTAAACAAATGCAATTCCTTATTCAGATTTACTTCAACAATTATCAAACCTAGTTTGCAATCACTCAACTATCAATGACATTAATGAACAATTATTCAGTAACTGTCAATGTCACAGCCCTGCATTAGATTTCATTTGTTTACTATTAATTTCGACGCCATAGCCTACTTTGGATTTTACTTAAATTAGATGTGTTTTTCAATCAACAAAACAAGTTAAATGAGATAAAATAGGAACGAGAACAAAGAAGGAACGTTGTCATACGTTCCTTCTTTGTTCTCGTTAGGATATAATAGCAATAAACAACAAGAACAATTTACGCTTTTGGAATTGAGATTTGACAGTTTGGCAATTGTTATGATTACTTTGCTTAGGCAACGAGCTCTTTAGATCAGTCTGGCATCACAAGGAACAGTTTGGCGCTCTTTCCTAGCCAACTTTGCGTAACAACAAAAACACATTACCAAAACCTTTATTGCTGCATATCGACATATTTCTTAAGTTAAAGTATCGTCATATTTCTTAAGGTAAAGTACATATATGATATCGTTGGATTCGCCTTTCGATTGCCTTTCCAAAAACGTAAAAATATATAGAATATTCTATTTATGTATAATAAAAAAGTTGACGGCACTTCTGGTGACATCGAAAATACAATTGAACTGCCGATAACGGCAAAAGTTGTTCACAAAGAATAGAAACCGACCTGTTTTTATGGGGGGTCACTGTATAAGTACCTATATAAGCAAATGTCAAATATATCAGATGGTGATTTTTTCACAATTTTGACCCAATATTAGTAACAATATTGTGTGCCACTCGGGTTGTAAGTGCTTTTGTTGCAAATCATTGGCGTTAGTTGTCAAATTAGTGCGAAATATTGCACTAATTTCGCACTAATTCTTACGCAAATGTCTACCCTCCGTGAATGTAACCTAAGATAGTGGAACATTAATGTAAGAATTAGTGCAATATTTTGCACTAATGTGATAACTATTGCGCACTGCACTAATTCTTAATTCTGTACTTCACCACTATGTGTGGGATCGTTTTAATTTGACTTGTGCAAACTTTCGCACTAAGTACACCTTAATTCTTGTACTAACGCCACTCAAGAGCAACCAGTATACGCAGTTCGCTCGTAGGTGGCATCGAGCTCCATACGCCGATCAAACCATCGACCAAAACATTGATCCTTCGAGTAGAATCGATCGAAGCATTTGTTGTTCACACTACAATGTACATGATATGCAACGGAAATACACGAAAAAATCGAAGCATTGTAATTGAAATTCCATTTACGTCACCACCAGCTACTGGATCGAAGTATTGGTCCTTCGAACGGGATTGATCGAAACAATTAATCAAAGGTGACAAAGTCTGGGTTCTATGAAAACTTCATTGTGGATTATTTTATATTTCATTGGAGTCGATTATGCGGAATTTCGTCATGTCCAATATATAATAATAATAATGCATTTATTGTGCAGGTATGTATAAAGTAAAAAAGAAAATATAAATAAAAAGAGGAAATGACGTTATTTTAAGAAAAATAAATGCACAATCGTACGTACTGCTTTTTCGCATTATTAATTTTAATTCATTATACGGATTTATCATCTTAGAGTTTAATTTAAAAACTTGCAACAGTAGATACATATAGGAAAGCTAACTGTAAGTAAATTCATGCTAACTCATTCATCTTATATTCCAATCTTAAACCGCTACAATTTATAGTAGTTGTGTATTTTTAAAATAAAATTTTTCCTTGATCAAATACATCTTTTTTTTAACCCGTTATATGTACTCTCCGATGGCTAGCAACACTGGTGTACGTTATCCTAACAAAAACAACAAGTACCTAGTACATTGCTTTAACGAATCATAACATTTTTATTTGTTTTATTTTGCTTATTTTTTTTTCTTATGTACTACAATTATTATTTTAAAACGATTAAAATAGATTTTAGAAAATTTAGGCCATGATGGCGCCATCTCTGAACTAAGCGCATAAGTACAACCCTCTTTTTAAACCAATTTTTTCAGGTAACCAATGTCTGTTTAATTTTGGTTTAATTATTTGTACATAGGTAGGATGAGTTCTAGGATGTATTGATTTGTTATACACTATGTAACACTAGATTTGACATATTTCGTACTTCATATTTATTAAATAAAGAAAATGAAATATGTTTTTTGTAAATTATGTGAATTTTCTTTATTTATTGATATGATATGAACGTCTAATTCAATTTATTTTCCGTTAGATACCTAAGTTAAAATATTGATATGGTCCAATTTTGCGAAAACCCATCAAATTGACGGGTTAACTAACTTAGTGAATAGAAATAAAAATGTTTTATGAGCCCAAAATATATTTTATTCATTTATTCATTTATAAAACAATAATGTATACTTACTCAATTTGAGTTCGGGGAATTCCTTTCTTATGTGAAGTACTTTATTTTTTGTAATATTTCTTATTCTGTAGTTTTCGAAATTCTCTTTCTTACGTGAATAACTTTATTTTCTTTTGTAATAGTTCTTTTTGTATTTAATTGATCTGAATTCGGGGAATTCATTTCTTATGTTATGTGCTTATTTTTTTCGACGCATATTGATTTGATACTGAGGTGTATTTTGTACTCAAAAGTTGTATGGCTGTTTGCAACCACAGAGGTAAATGCAGCCAGAAAAAAATTTCAGTTGGCCAAAGAACTTACCAGGAACATTCCCTTTACCAGGAACATTCCCTATCCGTTATCGCCAATGCAGAATAAGTCTAATTTACGCACATCCTTCGAAATCGGATATTGTAACAGAACCACTAGTATCTGTTTGATATGTAAAAAGAGTTTGGTAAATGCATATAAAAAAGTAATTAACAATATGTTGAGAAAATTCTATTCCTTATTTAAAATGAAATAAATTATGAAATATATTAATCTGTTTTTCATTTTTGTGAGATATATTTTGTTTCAATCCATCTTGCTAAAAAAAAGCGCATTTTAATGGATCCGTTAATATGACGGGTTTCAGTAAAAATAGGTATGCAATCTAGTGTTACACAATACCTACGCCAGATAATATTATTTCTTTGAAAGGTACATTGACCCAGAAAAGTCTCCATATACCTGCCACCATTTTGATTTGAGTGCTTAAAGGAACAGTGCAATCCTATTTATTGCAGAAAATTGTTGGTGAACAGTATATTAGAATACAAATGAACAAGATAACATCAAAAGATAATGTTTTATTGTACAAGTACCATTACATAAAAAAAAGAACAAAAGTAGGTACAATTCCAATCTCAAAAAAATCTTCATACACTTAGAAAATCCGGAATTATTATTAGAATAGTAACTCCATTTACAAAGTTTAGTAACTTGTTGATCCACCCTTTGCCTTTATAACTGCTAACATGCGTCCCTTCAAACTTTCAGCTAATTTGTTCGCTACTGTGGGATCAATGTTCCATTCTTGTTGTAAGGCGATTTGTAGCTGCTCCTTGTTGCGGATCGTATGTTTTCTTATTCTTCGTTCCAGTTCATCCCATAGGTGCTCTGTAGGATACATGTCCGGCGATTGTGGAGGTGTATGAAGCTGCTTTCCCACATTAAATATCAACCATTCCTTGACCCATTGAGCGGTGTGCTTGGGATCATTATCTTGCTGGAAGATAAGTGACCAAGACCGAATTTTTGGGCACTAGCTTGTAAATTTTCTCTCAGTATATCCATATATACATATTGGTTCATTATACCGTCAATAAATTTTAAATTACCAACGCCTGCAGTACTCATACACCCCCACACCAAAATTTTTCCTCCGCCAAATTTTACAGTCGCACACAAATTTTTAGTTTTCATTTCTTCTGGCCCAAAAATGGCCATGATCGTACAATGGTGTGGCGAAAGAGAAATGAAGAACTGAAAACTAAACATTTGTGCGCGACTGTAAGATTTGGTGGAGGAAAGGTTTTAGTGTGGGGGTGTATGATTGCTGCAGGCGCTGGTAATTTAAAATTTATTGACGGTATAATGAACCAATATGTATACATGGATATACTGAGAGAAAATTTGCAAGCTAGTGCCCAAAAATTCGGTCTTGGACGGTCGTTTATCTTCCAGCAAAATAATGATCCCAACCACACTGCTCAGCGGGTCAAGGAATGGTTGATATTTAATGTGGAAAAGCAGCTTCATACACCTCCACAATCGCCGGACATGAATCCTATAGAGCACCTATGGGATGAACTGGAACGAAGAATAAGGAAACATACAATCCGCAACAAGGAGCAGCTACAAATCGCCTTACAACAAGAATGGAACTCCATTGATCCCACAGTAACGAACAAGTTATTTGAAAGTATGAAGAGACGCATATTAGCAGTTATAAAAGCAAAGGGTGGATCAACAAGTTACTAAACTTTGTAAATGGGGTTACTATTCTAATAATAATTCCGGATTTGCTAAGTGTATAGAGATTTTTTTGAGATTGGAATTGTACCTACTTTTGTTCTTCTTTTTAATATAATGTTACTTGTACAATAAAATATCTTTTTATGTTATCTTGTTCATTTGTATTCTAATATACTGTTCACCAACAATTTTCTGCAATAAATAGGATTGCACTATTTTTTTAAGCACTCAAATCAAAATGGTGACAGGTGTATGGAGACTTTTTTGAGTCAGTGTAGATGTGTACGAAAATACAATATTCATTAATATAATTTAATTAAATGCCCACTTTATACAGAATGTTTTTGATTACTAATTACTAAGTTATGTGGATAAGCAAAAAACGTTTAACTTTACTTACAATCCATTTCATATTTTCCTTCTTTTCCAAATTTGTGATACCGTTTTTATCTATGTATATATTTGTACCCGATTAGTTGAACAAAAACACAAACCATTTGAAAACTATCGCACCATCTAATGGGTTCTAACTGGCGATTCTCTTACGAATATGCCTACTGCATCCCTTGATACTCGTGCTATACTGCATCGATATGATAATATTGTATCCCCTTGCATTTCTTTTTATCTTTGTTGTACATACGCCTCCAATACTTTCACGTGTTTTTGTTAAACTGATAATAGAGATGTCCAGAGGCGTTCTCCTTTTACAAAAAAAAAAACTAAATGATTATAAAGAGAAATGATTTGCTAGTGATTAGAAATTCAACTCTAATTGAAGTGATTAAATGTTAGGAAATGGAACGCATATTTTATATTACGTAACAATGTAACTAACCAATAAAAATAAATTATTACAATTTGAACTTGTGCAGAGTTTTAGAATTTACACCGAACGGAATATTTATAAATGGAACACTATTCAACTCATTACAGTGTCAGTGATTATATGATTTTGAATCTGAAAATATTCAGTTAATGGGGCATATGAGGCGTCCTCGCCTCATATTATGGCATCAATGTCTTGGAGGCGTATGTTCAAAGATAAAAAAAGTATAGTAGATGATTTTTTTTTCTATTAAACGTTGGAGGTAGTGTTCAATCAATGTTTGTGAGCAGTGAAAAATTGAATCATTTTCTCATGGAAAGTAGAAATATTTGTCAGATACTTGCTTTGTATTGAGGTAAGTACAAGGAAAAAGTAAATAAAAAACAAGGTGATTTTTTTAAAATATAGCTTATTTTATTGTAGTTTTACATTTCAACAAAAATGTATTTGAACACAATTTTATATATTAATGTTTGTAAATTATACTTTAGTATATAATATATATACATACAATTGAAGAGATTGCACAGGCACAATAGCAACATTTTGAAAAATTAAAAAAGGTAGTAACACAATATCTACATTTAAGTTTTATAATAATTAAGTATAATTATGTATAATCTATGTATAGTTTCTATTTAATAAGTTTTTCCATTGCTTTACATCGACAACAACTGACATAAACTTTTAGTTACACTTTTAGTTATAGCCAATAAGATCATTATACAAAAAATAATAGTCAAAAAAATAGGTAACAATCACTACGAAACATAAAAAAATAAAATATTGTCGTAAATAAAATAATATAATAAACTATTCGCTTGTACAAAATAATAATGATAAAACGATTTTTTTGAGTAATGGGACTAGTTAATAAATTTATATATCTCACGCTACATCATTTTGTATAGTGTCAGGTCTCAGATGTGGACCGACAGACGGCAGCATACCAGCTTCTGTACAGGATCGACAACAAAATCTGGCGTAGTATTTATGGGAGCAGAAGTTCGCTTTGATAATCAGCTGGCAGTTAGCAAAGAATGGATTATCTTTACAGCTTGGATGTATAAAGCGTCCTGCGAGAAAATTTATGTAAACAACTTCCGTACATCAATTCTAGAAATAAAATTTACCTTGAACTAATAAGGGAATAGTGCTCGTTGCATTTGAATATTGGTTCCAAGCCGCACAACGATATTCTCCTGAATCGCTTTCCGTTGCATTTTTAATAATAAGCCTGTGACTCTCTAGTTACAAAAAATATGTCGTTATTTTTGACATTTTATACTGTATTTAAGTTATCTCATACCTGTTATCTGGATTGTAGGAGATGGAGCGAGATGGTTACCGTCTTTATACCATAGTACGGTGGGTATAGGGTATCCTTCAACGTCGCAAGGTACATTTATATCGCTACCGATGGGATAATTAGTATTTGCAAGTGTGATGTTAGCCCGAACAGGTACTGAAATTTTTAATTCGATAAGATTATTGAATTGCAGGTAATTATGGTATCATAGATAGCTAGATTGTATGTATTAGTCATTCAAAAATGCAATATATACATGCACAAAATAATAGCTATTTGACATGCGCAAAATAGGTTTTAGTTTGGATGCTTTCGATAACTTACCATGGACACTTTATAGATTTTACAATTTTATAAAAGTTATGTGACAGGTATAAAGCCTATACTGGATTATTCTGAATAGTGTCACGTATTTCAATAAGTGATAATACTCTTTCAATGTAATTCCAATATTTCGAGTTTCAAAATCGAATGTGGCGAAAAAAATAATTGAGAAAAAGTTTAGAACAGCAGATTAGGCTCCATCGTGAAAACATAATGATCCAATCCGCCAAACAATAACAGCAGCATTAACATTAATAAGCAAATGTTACATATCTGCTGATTGCGCATAGCAATTTCAAGAATTTTAAGAAAATTTGTAAATTCTTATTACTTGTTTATTTAAACCATTAATTATACGAACTATAATTAAGACACTATCTCTGAATAACCCTGTATATATCAGCAACAAGAAAATTACTGGTTCCCCTTTTCAAAAACCAGTTTTTTGAAGCGCAAACTAAGCTCATGTTCAAAATTAATGCACTACTCAAATAATTCTATATAATTTTTACAAGATTGTTTGATTAGTGAATTATTTTTTAATATCATCAAAAAAACAATTTCACTAGAGATAATTAAACATCGGTTCATCAATTAGCTCCTTTTTTAATGGAAAAAATTACAAATTCCATTCAATTACAAACTCAGAAACAACACGATATTATTGGAAATCTTAAGACTCTCTAAACAAAAAAAAAATGGAACGAAAAAATAAAACTCAATAAAGCGTGATACCTCCCCCTCAGTATCAAATTTTGGAGAACTTCTTGGGAAATATTAACCCACTCGAAAAAGCGGCTTATTCCAATTCCTGGAGATTACCAGGAGTTGGTAAATGGTTCCTTACTGATCTTTTTAGAGCATCCCAAAGGTGTTCAATCGGATTTAAGTCTTCGTGGTGGCCACTCCATGACTTGAAAATATTCAAGAGACCTCTTGTAAGTAATCTAAAACTTGTCTAGTGATGTGTGGTCTCGCATTATTCTGCACGAACATGAAATTGTTCCCTAAAAATGGCGCAAAAGACATTACATGGTCCTGAATAATGTTCTCTAGGTAGTATTCAGCATTTACTGACGTTTAGGAAATAGGGATTAACTCTGTGCAGGCATCAAAGCAAATATCTCTAAAACATTTTTGATCCACCACCAAAGGGCTCCCTTTTAGAGATTGTGTAGTCAACACATCTTTCTCCAGTCCTTCGTCATACCCTTTCACGACCATCTGGAGATTTTAAACTTACTCTAATCTCATTCATAAACAAAACCCGCTTCCAATCTTCAACTGTCCAATTTGCATGATTTTTGGCAAATCTCAAACGTTGTACTCTGTGTGTTGCGGTAAGTAATGGTGCAACTGCAGGCCTCTTACTACTCAATCTTACTTCCCTCAACTTCCTCCTTAGGCTGCGTCCACATAGGGTAGCGCAAAATAAGTGTAAGAGTTTGACAACTGAGACCAATGATTTGCTTTGTTATAACCTATATTTATCTGTTGATATTAACAATTGCTTTTGTAATGCACGGAATTGTACAGAAACGTTGCATGGTATGTTTATTAGCCGTTTCTGTAATAATCTTGATATATGTACAAATTCTAAAACAAACGCAGAAAATAATGTTAAAGTTAGACGTGTGTATAGTTTTGCGCTACACTAATTTCGCACTACCCTATGTGAACGCTACTTTACAGTTAAAACAAAAACATTTCTGACTGCTTCAAGCTGGTTGCTGAATTCTGTCATGTTATTCGCCTATTTCTGAGAGCTTGCAGCTGTAAAAAGAGTACATCTCTTGCACTTGTGACTCGTTTCCTACCTTGGCCACGTCTTCTAGAGTGCGATCCGGTTTCCCTGAATCTTTTAACCATTCGACTGACTGTAGTATGTTTCTTCTTTTAACAAAGTTGAAGCTCTTACACAATGATGTGGCCGGTTAGTGATTTTTAATTTAAACTTTATTAACTTATATTTTATACACGCAAAAAAATTAACAAACTCGTAATTAAAACTTGAATAATGCATTTACTGTAATCTAAACGACTCAAGAAAAATTGTTTAACACATCTTGATATATACTTGCGGTCATTTTCACAAAAAATTACTTTGAAGTGCCATAAAACTACTAGATTGTGTTCTGTTAAACCAAAAATGTTTAGAAAATCCAAAAATTATAGAAAATATATCAGAAAGATTGAGTGGTGCCTCAATTTTGAACCTGAGTTTGGTCAAGCTTTTTTGTATTTTTGTTTTACATGAAATTATATAAAAAAAGTCCAATAAAGCAAAAGCTTTTTTAACGAAAAATATTAGTCACAATTACCAGTGTATATCCTAGGTGCAGTTGGCACAACTGTGGTAGTAGTAGGAGGTGTAGTGCTTATTGCAGAAGAGGATTCTATTGTGTATGGAGTGGAAGGAATTTCAGGACGGGGTGTATTGCGCGATTGACGATCAATGACGTATTTCATGTATTTTTTATCTTCCAGATTCGTACTGTAGACTGGACCGATTGTTTGAACTGTTACTGACCAACTGGTAGCTTTGCCTATACCGTTATAAGCCTGGCAGGTATATACGCCCAAATTATGAAGCCTGACACCATTAATTAACAGTGTGTGATCTTTAGAGATTGTATATTCTTGTGATTTAAATGGTATGAATTCGTTGTCTTTCCACCACATTACTACTGGTGGTGGGTAGCCGTAGGCGTAACAATTAAGCATCGCAGGTGATCCGAGAGATACTACCACGTTCGATAATTCTGGATCGTCTATTACTCGAGTCTGTTGTTGTATTGGATCTAGTATGGTTAGAGGTTATTAGAATATATGTTAGACAACATGAAATAAAAGTATGTAAATATACAACATGAAACATATGTACAATAATGAATGCATGCGTTAGTAATATTAGTTCTCTAAATCCTTAAACTTTATCAACATTACGTGACTTGAAAGCGAAAGAAATCAGTTCCATTCTCATGGAATAAAAGCGTAAACGACCAAAAACTAATGCATAAAATAAAGCTGTTTCCTTTTATGTTTGACTTTAAAAGAATGTAAAAATAAGTCGATCAATATAAATATTTTCGTAGTATTTCTATTCCATAACAAAATTGAACGATATTCGGCTGTATCTACTCCTATTACATTTCGAAAAAACTGACTTAAGACCTATGTTCTTTAAAGAGATTCAGTATTTCTGAGAACAAACGCAGAAAACATAATTACATTTGTTGGTATTGCGATTAACTTTAAAACAATAATTAATTATTCTTTTGGGATAATGTAAAAGAAAAAAGTAAGATTGAATGAGAAGAATTTCGTTACATATTATTACAAGGAGGTGGTCCCAAAGCGGTTTCCTGCGCTGCAGTCGAGCGACCTATTGTGACCTCCGAGTAATTCCTTAATCCTATAGTTCTGTGGCATTTAAGAAGTTCAGAAGTCCCGGGTCTATGTTTCGCGCTCCTAACCCGCTGTATCTTATGATGGTGTATGCTTCACAGTGGCTTCCTCACCTCATCCTCTGCATACTGGCTCAGAGACCAGTCCCATTTTGTGTAGATGCTCCTTTGGTTACGGTGCCCGTCCACATTCTAACATCGGATTTGCTCATGGCCAGCAATTTCTCCGACTTTTCTTTTAAGGGTCCTACCTACGTTTCCCGGTATTTCGGAACATAACATCAGAGGCTATTCAGAGTGCAATAGAATACACGCGTTCGAAAAATATAATAGCTTTCCGGTTCTAGTGTTCTTAGGACTTTCGTAATTTTTGGAAATGCAACAGGAAACAGTTGGTATAGCTAAATATCGTTGAAATTGTATTCCAAATTGCTATCAATTTGTTTAATAAAATATGAAAAAAAAAACAAACAATTGAAGTACTACTAAAATATGACTGATTGGCATATGGGTGCATGTCCAAAAGCAGAAATTTTGGGAAATAGCAGTTAAGAATAACAACACTTGCACTATTGAAGTTCATTCCTTTCGTACAGTAAAATATTTTGCATTTACAAGGTACTTTGAGTTTTCTCAAATGTGTAGAATAAGTTTATAAGTATCATGGAAGCCTTAACTGCATTTTGATTTTCTTTTTACTTACACCCCTCTTCCCTCCCAAGTGCCAATATACAAAATACTAATTGATTTATTTTTGAATTTTTTTTGAAAGTTAAACATAAAAAGAAATCCAAAAATTAAGTGGTGCATTTTCATCTTGGAAAATTGACGTCATTTATATTATTTAATTTAAAAGGTTTTACTCAAAGATGTTCCTTTAATACTTTTTGAGATTGCGGCGATACAAATTGTAAATAATAATTGTAATTTCTAATCTCCTTCTAATTGGTAAGTAGTATACAGTGCCCTGCCTAGTCGGCATCAAATGGAAAAAAAATATTTTTAATTTTTATTAAAAAAAAAACAGTTTTATGTTTGTCCAAAATTCTATTTGGCCCCTATCGAAATTGTCAAAATCCAAAATTATCGATGTTTCTTTCTTAAACTTCCGCAAAATTCTAGTTTTTCATTTTCTAAATCTTTTCAAAATTTCACGTATCAAAATTTAATTTTGAAATTCACATTTTTTGCGACAACTTTACGTCTATCTATTTATCTATCTATGTAATTTTTAGGTCTAAAGAAGGGTTTTACCTGAAACAGATCGCATGTAAATTTAGTAAACCAATTAGGAAGTAAACTTTTCGTCAAGGTTTTTTATTTCATACCTAACTATAGATCTAAACATTATTGTTAATTATTTCTTTAGTTTTCTTTTTATTTAAGGAAAAGTAAAATGATTGCATAATAATTACATTTTTGATGCAAGGTGCTTCTCACAAGAAATATTTATGAGTGATTAATTTCTATTTAAATGTCTTTTAAAATTTCTAATCCGCTCATATTAATTACAATATAATGTATATAGAAACATAGCCTTACAAATGTTATTTCACACTTGCCTAAATGACTTTCTTCTATTCAATTTACTTGTTCAAAACAATTAGGTTGACACAGAACAAGAGATGGCCGTGGATTGTCCAAAATTAAATTAATTATTTCAAGTTTGACAGTTCGTTTTAACTATTAGACCTATATTCTTTTTCGTTCTCATTTGCTCAAAGTGAAGGACACCTTGGTTTTATTTATGTTATTTCTTAAAATTATCCACACATTTTTATCGCATACATAAGAAAAGAAATTATTATTTTTTTGTTGTGACAGTTTAAATGTTATACTTTAATTAAATATTATTTTTGACAGTTGACAAATTTCACGAAAGAGAACTGTTTTGAATATTTCAAAACATTTTCTGAATACTTATTTAAAATAACACGAAAACATTGCTAGCTAATTTTTTTCAATTTATGATTTTTTTATTAACATTTCTTAGTCTAAGTCATGCATTTAGACAAGAAATCGCATTCTAAATAACTTCTTTTAATAAAATTTTTCTCTATTTTAGCTAATAAAAGTAAAAGTAATTTTTGCAATTACTTTCAAAAAATGTCAAATTTTGTAGGCAGCGGAAGTCTTTTAAGGACTTGATTTTCAAAAAAATATATATTTTTTCCACTTGATGTCAGCTTTTTGGCGGCCACTGTGTACCTACAATGGTTATTCGATCATTGTCCAGTCCCAGCTATATCTTATTTAGTGTGATAACACTATGTAATTGGTGAACCTGCATTTTCTATTTTGCTGGCTATACAGTCTGACCCATTTGAAACGGAGGCACCCCTGTAAAACCTATATAGTGGATCAAAAAGTCTACTTCAACACAGAATTTTAGAAGTTCATCTAAATTTTCAAGGCACACTATGATTATTTTTCGAGGTCGAAAATATCTGACTGCACTGCCGGATTCAGAAGGTCCTAGAGTAGTTTCTACCAAAATTTCATTCAAACATGTTGATTAATAAAAAAGCTATGTGAATCATTTTTCAAACTTTACCCTGCATTATTTCATAAATCCGCTACTTACAACATCTTTTAGTCAAAGTAGATCAAAATTTATAAAAAAAAAACAACTAAAAGTTAACTAAACACATTATTAAATGCCACAAAATTGCAAATAACCATTTTTTAAAAATCTAACTACAATTTAAAAATGAATATAATAATACATCTACCAAATTGAAAATTTTAAAGAAATAAGTAATACCTTACTAGCTACTTAGCTTTTTCAATAATCTCGCTTTATTTTTATTTAATGCATTTTTGCATTGCAGTGTCAAAAAATATTCCAAGTGTTAATAGTAATTGTTATTTCATCCAAAAAATACATGCGATGTAAGTAAAAAACAAAGGAGGCTATGACGTTGAAATTAATAATTTATAAATGAAACCAAATGCGGGCTATCAAATGCTGCATTGGCAGTTGCTGCATAATTGTTTATTAACTTCATTGATAGTTGAGTGATTGCAAACTAGTGGTTTGCTCGCGTTAGTTTTAGAATGTGATGGGATTCTGATCGTGATCGTTTTGATTGCTCAGAACTACTCTAAATGGGTACAAACGAACAGTACAAATTGGTATTTGCATAGTATACGTAACCTAAAAGATTGAGAATGGTGGCAATTAGCAATCAAGATGACATTAAAAAATCCTTATTATTTATTAAGAAGGATGATAAAACCCTGTTCATATCATGTTCATCATCTAGCAATGAAGATATACAACTTGCATTGAAGGTTGTTCATGTTTCCAATAAGAGAAAAAAGTAACTCAAAAATTATTATGAGGAGGTAATTTGTCTATAAAGAAAAGCAAATTGATTGTTGGACCTGAATAGTAGTTTATATAAGAAAAATAACAATTATCAACAAATAAACAAAATATTCTTATTTCTATATTTGCACCCAAAATGTAAATCTAAATGAAACAGCAATCTAGTTTATATAACAATAATATCGCACTTCTTTTGTGTAAATGATTCCAGTAAATTTTGAAGAAATTGGTTCCTTTTTATCATTTCATTAAACATATTTTCCTTTAGTTTTAACTTATTTTCCTCATTTCTCTCAAAAGTGCTAGCTGTACTGTGTTCGTAAACTTGTACCATGCAAGAACTGAACTGATGAGAATGATAATACATTTTAACGTAGATAATTGTTTTCAGTTGCCATAATTGGAAATTGTTTTTATTGCAAATTTGTGTAATATTGGCAAATTCAAATATGATTTGACTATCTACATTTTGATAATTTTAAAACAATTCTGATGCAGAAAAATACTGTCCTAGCAACTGAAAAAGTATTATCTTTCATTTTCATCGCCACATAATAAAAGAAAATCCGTTTTATCAGTTGTCAATAGTATTATAGGTTATCCATTACATGAACTGTAATACAGCATCCGCTTAGCTAAAATTTGTAGTTGCATAAGTTCTGTTCAAGTTGTTCTGATGACGTAGATAGTTGAACTTAGTGCAAATAAGTGCAACGCAAACGAACACACCTATAATGACAGCTACACTGAACTGCACAAACTTACTCCACCTCCTGAGGAAGTGCAAGTTTGTGCACTTCAAAACTGTCGGAAGCTGCCCAACATATGCAAACAAACATCGGATTTCCAGTTTTTTTTTTTTTACAAATGAACGCGCAATTTAGAAACTCGAGCTACTCCATATTTCTTGCATTTGTTTACTTAATTTTTAGTTGTTTTTTCTTATAAATTTGATCTACCAACTTCTGAAGTTTTGCGTGGAAGTAGACTCTGATTCACTATATATTGAAAAAACTGGTTTTATTTTAGTGTGAAATATAGGTTCTACAGAGGTGCTTCCATTTCAAATAGGTCACACTGTATATATGAGAGTAGTAATGATAGTCACTAATTTGGAATTAGATGTCAAAATCAGGTGCTGTTGATTCAAAAAGATAAATCTGAACCAGAATATTACTAATCTAGGAACATTTTTGATGTCTACTTTGGATATTTCTAGATGATCAACGTATATATCTTCGAAATAAAAGATTAATGTAATAATGAAACTTTCAAGTCACATTCAATTAAATGTCAATAAACAATATTTACAACATAAAAAAGTAAAATTATTATAAATTAGGATTTAACACTTAGTTACTAAGACGCCAAAGTAGTACATGAAACCAAACAACATGATGCGGTTTATAAAAGTAATGTGAATGTTACCTATAACGTCTAGTCTGATTTCTTTCTGCAATGGTTTTCCAATATTATTATCAGCAGAACACAAATATATACCAGCGTCTGTTTTGTACAGTGAAATAATTTGCAAGGCGGCACCTTCCAGCAGTATTCTATACCTCGGCTCTTTACCATCGATCTAAAATAAGAGACAAAATTACATTTATTTTGCTAACAATACAAGTTTCGTTTAGAAAATGTAATGTGGTAATCGTTTTTCGTATTTAAAACTTCAATTGCAATAGGCACGCCATGTTTGGAAAAACGCCCCGAAACGATACCTTCAGATTCTTTTAGGTATTTATTATATTAAATACTTCTAAAATATTGTCTAAACGCAGATAGCGGTATATTTTTTTCTAAAAGCTCATTTAATTAATCTCGTTATTTTTCTGTATACAAGGTGCTTGTGAACTTATTTAAAAAATAAGCAAAAATAAAAATAACTGACAAATAAACGAAGGCGAATTCTATTTTTTTTTACAATACTGATTTAAAAATAGTTTAGATGATGATTGACTGTTGTAGTTAACATTTCGGCAACTAAACTTATTTTCACTTCCCAGACTACATTAATTCCTAGAATCGTTTTGTGACGGTTGTCGAAAATCCATGTAATGTGGGAAGAAGCTCTAGTAGTCTGTGAGAGTAGAAGTATGACTAGCATCCGCTTGACATTTTACGGGTTTTTAAGTTGGTAGTTCCGGCAATAAAGAACATATTCGCCAATTTCTTAGCGTAGTCTATATAATAAACATGATTTTTATTGTCGGAACTACCAACTTAATAGGGAACTTGCCAATTTTGTTTATATCAATAATATCATTTTGTTATGTCTAAAAAGAGTATTCCCCAAGTAATTATTATTATTTCTATCTTTATTGCATACAAAAAGATTACACTGTTATCTAAATTATTGATAAACAAGGTATAAAACAAAATAAGGAAAAAATTTAAAGTAAATGATGCAATTACATCACAATTATCACTTAAAAACCAATAATAACTTGGTAAAAAATGTTTAAAGTTTCGCGCGTTCCGAAAGCATTTCAAACGACCTCCAAAGCGCGCCAAGCCGGCTGAGGTCATAGAGGATTCCACAAACCAACGCGGCTAGAGCCGCGGTGGCGTAAGCGGTCACGTACCGTCGCGGTAGCGGTACCAGAAGCGATCAAATTTTCTCAAACATACGCCGTGCCGGTAGTAATTTTAGTAAGTGTTTAGTAATGCTTACTGATGTTATCCGGATTCGGATATCCGGATCTTGATGTTATTCGGATCGATTGTCCGAAATTCCGAATTCGGATTCTTTATCCGATATTTCCGATTGGAATTCATTCTCCAATAACTTTCTTAAACAAATAGTAAAGTGCCTTAAAATTTCGCAGTAAATTATGAAAACCTACAATAGATCGAGTAATTATCAAATAATATTGCGCGCACGGAAATTCAATATTACCCTGAGTTCATAGATTTTAAAAACTATTGCATTTTTTCCATATAACATAAGTTCGATATTTGCTTTTTAAGCACTTGCACATTGCAAAATAATCTTGAATTGAGCTTATCAGAATTAGAACAAGTGATAGGTACTTTAGCATCAATTATAATATAAATAGAGCAAACCGGTTAGTGGATCCGGATCCGAGAATTCGATAGAGGGTCCGAGAACCGTACAGCAGATTCGGATCTGAGAATCGGATAGCGGATCCGGATCCGAGTTTCGGATAGCGGATCCGGATTTGAGCATCGGATAGTGGATCCGGATCCTAGGAAACTTCGATTTTGTCTGCACTTCTTTTCTCATATTTTTATATTCTGAATGTGTTATATCATATTCTGTGTTCTTTTACATATTCATTAATTTTTCTCTTAAATTTTCCATACTATTAGCACTCATTATCCCAAAGTTTTCACTACAAAAAGCGTCACAAACGCTAAATTAAACAATCCCCTATCCCAATATCCTACCGCTACCGCTCAGTTATCGCTAATAGAACGTTGCACAGCCGCGAGTTGGACCGTTCCGATATGCGTGATCATGTTTATATCAGTAGGTTACTTTGATCGCTATCGTCACCGCAGCCGCGTTGGTTTGTAGAATGCTAAACTTTCACTATTTTTAATAAAATTTGCTACCGTAAATATATCAACAAAGGGTAGATTATCGGATTGACCTTTGGAATATCCTTCTTCAGTCATAGTAAGTATCTTAAGTTAACCACCGGGCAAGTTAATTATCAAAAATTTCTAATGCGAGTTATTAATCCTAGAATCAAAGAAATACCTACGAAAGCATGAGTAAACAAAGCTGTAAATGGGTCACCACGTGCTTGTCCCATAGACGGATTATATTATTTTACGTCACGACCAATAGCAAGGCGTTTAGGACTGCTTAGAATAATTTGAATTTTGCTGCATTTTCAATTTTTGATAGTGGCCGTTTGGGACAAAAAGTCGGGGCTGATAAATTCGCGGCCTAAGGTACCTAGCAATGACTTACGATCTTCTGACTCATAACGCTAGTAGTGGAAGTCAAGGCGTAAGTATTTATTTTTGCTTCGCTCATTGTCAGTAACAGTCGATCTGTCGAACAACGAACATGTCCATGCCAACTGTAGCCGAAAATTCTCGTAATTTGGAGCACCGCGCCGTAATAAAATTCCTCGTAAAAAAAGGAAATACGGCAAAAGAAATATTTGAAGAGATGTCATCGGTTCTGCAGGATTCTGGGCCTTCATGTGCAATGGTAAAAAAATGGATTTGCTTATTTAAACAAGGACGACAGAGCTGCGAAGACGACCCTCGCTCAGGACGACCGGTAACGGTAGTGACCGAAGAAAACGTCCGAAAAGTCGAAAAATTAATACTGGCCGAACGTAGAATAAAATTGTGGTAAATAGCAGAACAGTTGCAGATTAGCAAGGAATGCATCGGAGAAATTGTACACGAACATTTGCACATGACAAGAATTAGTGCGCGTTGGGTACCGCGAATGCTCACACCGTTCAACAAAGAGTGACGACTCGCGAGTTGCAAAGACTTTTTTTGTTATTGGCCAAGGGCAATTTGGATAAAATTTGTAACCGGATAGTAACCGTAGATGAAACATGGATTCGTCAGTATGCTCCGGAGTCCAAATAAGAGTCAATGCGACGGGTAAAAAAAGGCGAAAGGCCACCGAAGAAGTTCAAAGTGGAAAAGTCGGCGGCTAAGATCATGGCGGCTATTTTCTGGGATTGCGAGGGAATTTTATTAATTGATTACCTGCCTAAAGGGATTACAATGAATAGGCAATACTACGCTAATTTGTTGGCTCAGGCACGTGAGGCAGTCGTACAGAAGAGACGTGGAAAATTAGCGCGCGGTGTGCTGTTTTTGCAAGACAACGCGCCAGTTCACACCGCTCGGATTGCAAGGCGGGCCTTAAAAGACACAGGATTCTCAGCAATTGATCACCCACCCTATAGTCCAGACCTGGTCCCCAGTGACTTTTTCCTTTTTTCAAAGATTGAAAAGGGAGTTACGGGGCCGAAGATTTTCCGACGATAGTGAGATGAAGGCGGCCGTCGAAAGCCATTTTGAAGAGCAAAACAAAGAATATTTTTTCAATGGTATAAAAGCTTTGTACACACGATGTGAAAAATGTATCTCATTCGAGGGAGACTATATTGAAAAATAAAAAATATAAAACCTTATTTTTCTTTCATTAACTACCTTAGACCGCGAATTCATCAGCCCCCCCCCCGTAGATGTTTTCATATAATATGTACTTATGATTTGTAGTAACTTTTTCCTATTTAAAATGTTTGTCAAGTTCCCTATTCATCGGCGAATTTTGAAAAATGCCCACTTGGTGAATCACAGTTCAACATTTAGTTAATAATTCCCATGGTGATAAAATTTACTTCGATTATTTTTCCAAGAACAGCTACGAATATTATAAGAATATTTAAATCACATACAACAATGTTAATTGTATGTGATATATATGTGTATGTAGTATGGATATTAAAAAAATATGGTTTACTCAAGGCGAATGCTTACGCTGGAAGTACCACAACTACAACAATAGGTACGTTTATTATTCATGGTATTTGTAAATTACGTTACTTAAAAATATGAGTTAATGCTACCTCATAATTGTTTGAAAGTTTTGTTACATTTTTTAATACTATAGAAAAACAAGATTCAACAAATATTGGCACTAATGCTTCGTCAATAGCTAACACAATAATCAAATTTAGATATTTTACAACATTTACTGTTAGACAATCTTTACAGTGTTGTGTGTGAGTAATAGTAAGGCACTGTTCTGTAATATTACTCTATTTCTTAAACATACAGTGAATAAATCTAATCGTTTTAATAACTAAATTATAAACATCATAGTAATAATTATTGCTATTTTTCATTAGGAAATTATCATTTTAAAAGGTGCTTTTCTTACCAAGACGTTGCTCTTACTCCAAGTAAATACTGGTTTAGGATTGCCCCGAACTGCGCATTTCAATGTCGCATAGTCACCTTCACCTGCAGTCACGACAGGTTGGAATTCTTCTTCTATTACTTCAGGAGCGTAAGCTAAAAGAATAATTATATTAAACAATTTTTAAATTATTATTTTTAGACAATGTCACGATATTTACTGCCTCTATCAACAGGGCCTTGAGTGTACCCGGGAGCGTATCCTACTGTTGTTCTTAATTCACCCGGCGGCGCCAAAGTGGTAATAGATGGCATAACACAGATATGGCCGCAACCGTTCGAACAGCATTTGAGATCCATAAGGCAATCTGCGTCATCTCTACAATCCTCACGACATTCTTCACCGCTACCACGGAGGAATGGACAGTCACCAGCTTTATTGACTGAAAGAAATAGTGGTAAATTTAGGGTTTATTTATATACATTTTCATATAATGGACGCATCTCAGACTAACTTCTGAAGGATAGAAACTAGCGTTTTTAGAAAAAATAAGTCGATTTCCATTTTTTGTGAATCAACTTTTGCGTTGGTAGTTCAGCTACATTTCCGGTGTCACAGGAAGTGGTGTCAACTTTCTTATTTTAAACAGAACATCCTGTATATTTTTACGTTTTTGAAAAGGCAAATGAAAGATGAATCCAACGATGGTTATACTTTAGCTTAAAAAATATTACGATATTCAGCAAAAAAGGTGTTGGTAATCTGTTTTTGTTGTTAAGCAAAATTGGCTAGGAAGAACCACCGTCTCTTGTGACGCCAGGTTGATGTAAACAGCTCGTTACTAGGCAACGTAATCATAACAATTGCCAAATTGGAATTTAGATTTGAAAAAATTTCAAAAGCGAAAATTATTCTTGCTGTATTATTGGGTAAAGCATCAAGTTCCAGAATACACTTTGCATTTCTAGGCATCGATTACTGTGATCATTAGCCAACCCTACTAGTACGAGGGCGAATCAAATATTAACCGGACTTTTCTTTTTAACGCTCCCTAGGTGAAGTGAGTAACGTGACGTGTTGATATATGTTGGATGGGGATGTAAAGTGGAGGGGAGTAAGTCGGTTCGGCTCGCCAGAGCAGATTGGTTGTTAGTAGCATCATGTCTGAGCAAGAGGTGCACACGTCTGTTGAGCAACGCATTATTATTAAATTTCTGTCGATGGAGGGCGTAAAACCTGCCGAAATTTTGCGTCGACTAACTGCACAGTTCGCTGAAAAAATGCTTTCAAGGACCCAAGTCTATGACTGGCACAAAAGATTTTCTAATAGCCGGGAGTGCAAAATGAGACCCATGCACGCCGACCGCGGACAAGCACCAGTGAGACGAATATTCTTGCGATCCGTGAGATGCTGCGTACTACTGTCAACTGCTTGATGAAGTGAAACTTGCCTATCGACGAAAAAGGCGAGAGGTGCCTATTCGAAGTGCGATTCTGCTCCATGACAACGCTCGGCCACGGCGTTAACCCAAGGAAAATTGGACAAAACTCATTGGGAAGCACTGGAACATCCGCCCTACAGTCCCGATCTGTCGCCGTGTGACTACCACGTTTGGGCCAAAGAAGAACTGGCAGATCATCACTTTGACGACGACGAAGGTGTAGAAACGTTCGTGCGCAATTGGTTACAAACGCGACCACATTCATTCTTTGATGACGGAATTAAAAAACTTCCGATTCGGTGGGAAACATGGGTGAATAAAAGAGGAGGTTAAATAGAAAAATAAGGTGTATTCAAAATTTTATTTACTGTACCAATAAAAGTCCGGTTAATATTTGATTCGTCCTCGTATTTTGCAGAATCCAGAAGTGTACCAACCTCCGGCGGGGATTTTTAACGTGCGAAACATCGTATTGACACGGCGCCTACGGTTTTACTTCCTTATCTGAGAATAAGGTATACCCCGATTTTTATCTGTAATTAAAAACCAACAGTCCCGGCCGGATTTGTTACTATATCCTGCATTTTTTATATTTTCGTTCTTTGTTCTCGTTATTTTCTCTCATTTTTTACTTATTTTAAATATTTATTTTTTAACTTTATCGAACTTTAATTTACTGTAGTTAATTAATTAGGGTAAGTTTGCTTAAATTTGTCTGTTTTTCAGAGACAATTATTTTTCAGTTTGTATGTCGATTTTACAGTACCTTCGCATAGACCATAAACTTCGAGTAACCTTAATATTTGGCGAATTTGGTAAAAATTACAATGAAGCAGAACATAATGACCGCTGCCCTTATAGAGCCGAAAATATGTGAGTTATGCGCTAAGTAAGGCAGGATAAATAGGATAAGATTTATAAAGCGAACTGTTTTGACAGAAGATAACGTTTAAATTATTGAACAATTTGGGGGAGATACTTTAGGACCTCATTGTATAGTGTTTAACGTGGCAAATAGAGGGTGTTATTGAATATACGATACAGATATATAACAATATGGGACCCGTACTTTTACTGTAAATGTATTCAAAGTCTGGTCATGTACACGCGAGTAGAATCAAAACACGGCAAATGGATCTGAGCAGTTGTCTAAAAAAGAATAATAAATAAACCGAGGCAATTCGGGAATTAATTTATGTGTGCATTCCTTGCGTGTGCAGTGTGAATTCTAAATTTTTTCGCATCAACAAACACCTGCTACGTAAGATACTAACTTTTGGGCATCATCGTTGAGATAGTTAGAAGATCTATCAGAAACAGGGTAAAAAAGTGTGGGTTATTTAAAAAGTAATTACATCATTACTCATACCCGCATAATTTGTGAATATTCCTCTAAATTTTTGCGGATGAGGATAATTTTTATTATTGTGCATGCGGATGCGTACACACTGTGTATGCGACTGCAGATATCCGCTGTGCATCCGTATCCGCACTTAATCATTTTTATTTATAATTACGTGTATCAAAAATATACGATACGGATACGGATTATATGAGGCGATGATACAGATCGAATAGGGATAGTAAAAATGCGGATATATCCGTACAAGGCTCTAGTCATAACTGTGATATGAATAATTGTTTTACAAAAAAAACGGAATTAAAAAAATGAAATCGACTTGTCTGAGCGACTTCTTTGAAAACATTTAATAACGTAATTGAAGAGCAAGTGCATGAAGGGGTTATGTCATGTTTTTAAAAAAATCTAAATTTTGTTGTAATGAATAAATTTAATAAAAACTCGAAAAAAAAAAAACTCCTTACTACTCAAACAAACTACATTTGAAAATAATCAGCTATAAAAGATACCAACTAACTCTATGAAAACCTAATTTATTCAGAAATAGTTTTTTGTAACACAACTCTTTCATCCACTTGCCCCTTTATGAATTTTGTTCCATAAGTGGTTTCCACACTCTATGTTTCCTTTACCAGGGATTATTAACTTAGTTTATACAATGACGTCTAACCATAAATTATGCAAAGTATACTACATACTTTGTAATGCACTTACTTTCTTTACAAACGCCTACGAAGGTGGAAACATCAGCCTCGTCAACTTGATTACGATTTAGCTCCACCTCGCATCTTGTCGCTTCTGAACATGTTACGCCTTCACAAGGATCTACGCATTTGCATCTATTGCATAGATTTTCAACGTAACCTTTCAATCCGTACTGACATCGTAAGGTAGAACATTCGTCCTGATATTGTTTGCACATATCCAATTCTGGTTGTGGTTGCGGTTCAGGCTGTGGTTGAGGTCGTGATTCCGCTAGAGGTAAATAAAAGTAAAAGGTAATTTTTATGTTAGATAAAACGTAAAAAAGCTTGTAATATTAAAGCATATTATATATAAAAGCAATGTAGGCAATTTAAGAGGTAATACATAAACATGATATACTTTATCTACTTCCATCTATCTATCTATTACAAGGTTTTGAAGATAACACTAGTTTAAGTCAGTTTAAAGTATTTAACTAATTTAACTATATGACATTTTCTTGTTTAACGTGATAGTAATTGCTAATACTTAAAGTAGTGTTACTATTTACTTACAGCAAAACTTAAAGGAACGAGGTATAACTAAGCAAGCTTTCGATAAAGACGCCAAAAGCCTTTGTTTTTATGATAGGGTAAGGAAGCTTGAAGCCTATATATCTGCCTATTATTAGATAGACCTGAAGCTTGTACTGAAGATTGTTTTGGCTGAACTTACGATCGTAAATACCATGGATAAGTTGACTGCATGTTTGCAGACATTCATTGTGCGAGTAAAAGTTGTTCGCATTGCCACCGCAACCGCTATATATGAAAGCAATGCACTCTCCCCTTGAGTTATCGTAATACCACCGTCTTTGGTTGCCTTCACGACATGTGCCCGTATCAGCGGTTAACAAGCACACTTCTAAATCGTAGAAATCTCTAGTCATTGTTTTGTGTTAAGTGGGTGTTGTGTAATTAATACAGCATGCTAATGTTAACTTGTATTTTTATCTTACTTTAAAGGAACCAATACCGAAAGAGAAAGTGTTTAATCGACTTACTTCCCTTTATTTTTTTTTTAGATATCTATGCGTTCGAATTGACAGTATTAGATTCCTTAAAAGTTCTGTACAATATGCAAAGTTCCAATCGAGTGAAATGGATGGAAACGCTGTTCATTTGATTAGTACTTAGTAATGTGTTATTATACTATAAACGTACCCGTAACTGAAATTGCAGTGGTTTGTTCTGGTTGTTGAACCGGTTGTCTAGATCCACATGTAGCATAACATTCATCGATGGTACTAAATCTATTCGCATTGCCTTCACAACCGCCGTATAAGAATTTTTTACATGTTCCAGTAGAAATGTCGTAGTAATACTTTTCGAATGAAGCCCTGCACGGTCCGGTTTCATACGATAAAGTGCACGCATCTACATCAGAGAATAAATGTAAAATATAACACGATAGTATATACCGGGGATATTAAAAAGGACACGGCGGTTTTAGAAGATTGGAACGGAATACTATATAAGATTTTATTTCGAGATTAGTTCATTCGCTGCCAAAGTTTTGCTTTATTTAAGATATTTTGATGTAACATATTAAATTCATCATTCACTTCTACTAAACATTTAATTGAATATTTTAGTGGTTTAAAATATATCCACAATAAGTATTGTAGCTAGATGTGATATTTACCATGCCCTCTGTATTTTCCACAATATCTTTCGCAAGACTCTATACTGGTGAATCTGTTCGCGTTACCGCCGCAACCTGTATAAGTAAATGTTGCACATTTTAATGTCATAGGGTCGTAGTAGAAAGCGTGAATAGTTTCGCTGCAATTGCCAGCTTCCACTTCTTTGAGACATACACGACGAGGATCGCTTGGATCGTAGGTTGGTAGAACTGTAACCAATTTATTATAAAAGCTTTTTATCTACAGAAACTCGCTGTTTAAAAAATAATTGGAAAAAAATGTCGGGCTGAAACGCTACTATAAATGACTGCGGTAAAATAATTTGAAGTTGACACTCCAAACTGTTAACAGTAAATACATGGTGTAATGTTTAAATTGTCAATTTTCAAATTATTTTATCTGTACTGCATATATGATGTAATTAAAATACTGAGAGAGTACATATCTACAAAATCTACTGCAACTTATTTCCCAAGAATAATATATTTAATGATAGTGATTTTAAAGTATACCTTTAGTAATCTCAACAGGTCAGTGCCATACTTAGTGCGACCCTAGCTGAGTTCGGGTATTCACTCGGAGCAAATCAAGAGTACAGAGCACGTGGAAGGGATTAGGAGCAGAGCAAGAATGGATCACTCAACCCATACTCTTAAACGAATAGACGGGGTAACTCTACGACATTCCCGAACACGAAAGAGCGCGAGGAGGGTATTTGGACTAAATGGAGTTACTCCGAACAACATCAAGGTCCCCGTGGTGTAGTGGTTACCACGTCAGCCCGGCAGCGAGAGGGTCAGGTTCGATTCTTTATCGGGAAGAGATTTTTTTCAAATATTTAATTACGTCGGGAATTCCGAAGAAATTATAATTTTCATAATTCACCGACGGAAGTCAAAATATATTGACGTTATAAGTTATTTTTTAATAATTTGAAATAAACTAGTTCCCTCTGTAGCATAGTTTTAAACGAGTATAACCTTTCCTATAACATGATTGGTACGACTATGTAATCAATGATACTGGTCAACAAGGTTTTCTCCCATAAATAATGAGTAGAGTTGTTCACTAGCGCCAACGGGCAGTGGCCGAGGTTCGATACAACCCTCAGTATAACTGCGAGTCTCAACCAGATCTGTTGTGTTACCTTTATTGCATGTAATCTACCGTTTAATTTACTAGACAAGGAAGCATATGCCTTCTTTTGGAATAAATATTCGAATTGCAAATTACCAAGCTGAGCATCGTTACAAAGAATTGTACCATCTGCTCGTGAGCATGTTGAAAAAAGAATTAATCGGAGTTGAAAGATAAAAAACTGTGGTTATGTGTGGACGAAACAACAGATCGTAAAAAAACATTCTGTGGTTAATGTAATGGTACGTACAATGGAACCACATCAATCGTCACTTTCAATTCTATTGGCTTCCAGACGAGTACAACAATGTACTGCCGAAGTAATTTCAAAGTTAGTGTTAAATACATTGGAAAAGTTTGAACTTTCAACAAACCAACTGTTGATGTTTATGAGTGATGGTGCTGCAAACATGCTTTCTGTAGGCCGGTCTCTTAAAAAACATTGTGCTAACATATTACGTGTAAAATTCATGCATTCAGTCATGTGGCAGATAGTATTAGAAAATGTTATCCTGAGGTAGACGCTTTAATAGCGCATACAAAAGCAGTTTGTCAAATCCCCAAAACGTATTCGCAAATTTCACAGACTGTGCCTCCGTATGCCTGAGGCACCAGAACCTATTCTAACTCGTTGGGGAACATGGTTGCAGGCCGCGTTTTATTATCATAAATATTTTGAGAATATTAAGAACGTGGTTTTACAATTCGATCCAAAGGAAGCTGCGGCTATCAAAGAAAGCCAGTCGAAATGTCAAGATAGTCAGGTTAAAACGGATTTAAAAACTATTCAGAACAATTACTTCGGACTAGTGGAGGCAATAGAAAAATTACAAAATCCTTCGGTGTCGTTAGTGGAATCTCTGCAACATGTTCACGCACAGCTATGCGCGGTAGAAAACGAAAAAAATTTTGGTGTTCTATAAAGGTTTGAAAATGTTTTAGTGAAAAATTCTGATTTTGGCACATTAAGACAACTTTGTGAAGGTGCATCAACAGAACCGTCAAGTTGTTCCAAAGATTATTTTAATTACGCAAATATAACGTCACTAGATGTAGAACGTTCGCACTCGATTTGCCGAAACAACTGTGGAAACATACCTAGTGTTGCAGATATTTAACAGACATTATTCACTTTGTGATTTCACGGAAGACTCTTAAGACGGTAAGTGTTTGAGCACGTACTATATTTTATTTCTGACCATTTATTTTGTGTAAACTTTTATGCGCCCGCCACTGGCTGTTGGCGCAAATGGAGCAACTCTATATAAGTAAATGTATATTTAATGTTTACTTCTTTGTTAAGAATATTATCTAAAATTGGTTCTATTTACACCTTAAAATATTATTAAATAATGAAGATGATGTGTGTTGTTTTATTAATAAAAATAGTTGTTTTTATACGTGCAGTATACGATGAATATCTATGTTATATGCAATTGAGAACACAGAAGCAGTGGTTAGATAACTTGTTAGTTCGAGTATGAACATAAACACTATACTTCATATAAAAATTCTGCCAAAATCTGCTTTAACATCACACATTTGCCATTTAATATTTCTAACCTACTTCAAGTAACATGTTAGATATTCAAGTAAATATATTTTCATTAAATAGATGCTGTCAGGGATTAATAAATTAAAGCAAAAATAATTTGTATTACAATACATTTATTTTAAAGTTAACTGTTTATACGGTTTTTAATTTGACCCAGATGTACCGATTTCATACGGAAAAAAATTGATGACGTGCGTCAAAAGTGAAAATAGACGAAGTGATATGCAGGGTATACCATTTACTTTTTACAATTTTGGTGTGTAACTTCTTTGTGAGTCAGCCTGTATATATCAAAACAATTTTAAAACTTACTCCCAATAAACCTGCATAGCTCATAACAAAAATATTTTAAGAATGTTTTGCCGTTTTTGGTATGTAAACCGGTCGGGAATTCCGTCGTATATACGGATTGAAGAAGTATATGTAATATTACCAATACATACGTAATATTATTACTCACCTTCTGGTGCATAGGTTGTACTTGGAGCTTTCTTACAACGGCGTTCACATGAATCCAAATCAGCAAATTTATTTCCATGTACAATACATCCACCGTGAGCAAATAGATTGCAAGTGTTCGTCGTCTTGTTGTAGTAATAAGCCGGATAATCGGCAAGGCATGGGCCAGTTGTCAACGGCAGATTGCACACATCTGTAGGGTACAAGTCACAATTAAGAAAGCAAAAAAAGGGAATAACTCGTTAATGGTATACCTTCAGCGTGACCACACATCTGATAACATTCGTCGGATGTTCTGAAGTTATTTCTATTACCATCGCATCCTCCATACGTGAATTGTCTGCACGTGCCATCGTTGCTGTAGTACCAACGTGTTTCAGGGTTTCGACAAGGTCCAACTTCGGGAGGTAAATAGCAAGATTCTAGGTAAAAACAATAATTATATCATCGAAATAGAAGCAACGCACCAGCTTACAATTTTATTTTAAACCTTACCTATTCCTCAACTTTTTGCAATAAAAAATACAAATGAATTGCTTTATCAATCTCAAAATTTTCATATGTTGCTTACCAATTTTAAACGGTTCTGGAGCTGCTGTAGGCGAAGGCGTTGATTCTGGCGGTGGCGGTGGAGGAGCTTCAGTTTCAGCCTGGCCATCTGGGCAAAGAGCTAAACACGCACTTTCCGAAATGAAGTTGTTCTTGTTACCGCCGCATCCTCCGTAGTAGAAGTGCTTGCAGACCTTATCTTTGGTATCATAGTAATACCTACTCACGTAATCGCTACATTCTCCTGTATCAGCAGGTAATTCGCAAGTTTCTTTAACTGTAGGAATACAAAGATATTGTTTAGATTTGTACATGCAAGTAGTAAAAATTTGAGAATAAAAATATTTACAAGTTAATGTCTGTTCCCTACTACCGGTTACGTAAGTCAATCATTACCGCCCCGATTTACAACTTGTTTACCTGGTTGTCTTTGATGGCGGGATGTAATGGAATTTCATGTCTCAAGTTATGTAATAATACATTAATACAACAATATGTGACAATACATATCAGTGTTTGACAACTTTGACACTTATGGAAGTATGTGAGGAAAATTTGCTTATACAGATCAGTCCGCTCAACTAGATACACCCCCGTGTGGCGAAATCACCCGTCTGCATCCAACGAAAATCGCAAAATTCCGAGTAGTGCGTCAGTAGTTTTGAATTTGACAGTTCCTAATAATGACGTTAAAACGATACGAATATAATTGTTCAATTGTAACGTTTTATTCAAATTAGAGTCATTACAGCTTGTTGTGAAGGAGCGGTGTTAAAAAAACGTTAAAAAAGATCAAGAGAACATATTAAGTGAATTCGTCAATTTAAATTACTATTAATTTTAATTTAGTTCCAGGTACTAACTTCAACGGTGATTTAATCAAGTTTATTTATACTTTTTATTTTAGAACCGAAAACTAACCTCCAGATAACAATTTTGTTCATAACATGAGAACATTGCTACCAGCAGCCTTAATGCATGGATACATGACGCAGAGAGATATAAGGAATCAATTTGGGTTATCTATCCTCAACTGGCGAGATTTATATGAATTGATCTTTAATTTTTAATCAGTCTAATGGTAACCAAAATAATGCTAATATAGCTCATTATTGTTTCTATGCACTTTTTTTGATGTGTTCAAGTCTTCTAATGGCATTAAAAAGTTGTATCTTAGATCTACAAGGGCTGTTCTCTTTCGCTGAGCCTATCTAGCAGGCTGTGGTATTTTGAAACAAATTTTGCTCGACAAAGTTTTTAAAATACGTAATTTTAAAGTAATCCTTTCCCCAAGAAATCCTGGAATTGAATAAAGAGCGTTATCAAGCTGTGATTTTTTACAATTTCCACCATTATTAGAGTGACAACTTTCAAGCTAGTAAGCCAAAAACGACAGCTACGGAAAGTCTTGTATGAAATATGAAGAGGACCTGCACGTTAACGCCAGGAGTATTCAATCAACATTAAAAATTGGTGTGAAAGCAATTGATACCATTTTACATAAACATTTGATGGTACGTAAGCTTTGTGCTCGTTGAATCCCCCACAATTTGACTCCAATTCAAAAAGAAAACCGGGTAGCATGGTGCAGATCTACACTGGATCGCTTTGACAATAGATCATCTCATTTGATGTGCAACATTAATACAGGTGGTGAAACGTAGGAGAATACTGCTATGATCCCGAAAGAAAACAACAGTCGGCTGTTTGGGTTTTTGAGAACGAATCGGTTTCGGTGTTCGCGAAAAAAGCCGAAACAAAAAGATGGTCACCGCATTTTTTGGAATTACTGGGCTTATTTCCACTGTAGCTCTAGAGAATCGTCGTACTGTTAATGCTGAATGGTACACTACAGTTTGTTTGCCTCATGTTCTCCAAAATGTACGCGAAAAAACGAATGCCCAAAATATTCAAATAATGGATCATTCGCCCATTTCTTTTTATTTCAGCGCGTAAAGAATAAGTTAGGAGGTTTACGTTTTACATCGGCTGAAGAACCGGTTGGCATATTTAAAAATGAAATAAATAACCTAACGCGAGAAGATTGGAGAAAATGTTTTGAAGATAGGTTTTCACGGATGCAAAAATGCATAGACTGGGGGGAGGGAGGAATGGGGGGGGGGGATACTTTGGAAAATTATAAATAAATGCGTTTTGTTAATAAATTGTGTATTACTTTACTAGGGTGATAAGAGAACAGCCCCCGTATAATAAAGAAAAATTAGTTTATTAGTATAACCTAGATGTATCCAATAATATAAACGGAAATTTTTGCATCTGACTTACCATATTTTTTCGGACAGTCGAGCTCACAGTGATACTGACTGACAAAGTTGTTAACATTACCGTTGCAACCGGTGTAATAGAATGGCATGCATCTTTCCTCTGTGGAGTCATAGTACCAACGAGGAAGGACTTTTGTACAGTTACCCTGCATTTTTGGCAGGGTACAGCTAGCTAATAATTTTAATAAACAGTTAGAACAACCATGCTATTAGTTACTACACATAAACATATATATTAATATTTTTAATTAACTGAAATAAAATGAGTGGCAATTCCAACCCATGTAATTACACAAATACACATGTTAATGAAATACAACCACATACATTAAATTAAATTAGTGCTACAATTAACTAAAATATCATTAATAATCACAATGTTGGCAAACGCACACAGAATAGGTTATAAGCATATATAAATACTTACGCTTTTTCTCTCCAGCTGGGACACATCTTTGCATACATGCTGCTTCCGTTGGGAAGTTATTGTCGTTGCCTTTACATCCGCCATATATGAATTGTTCGCAAAAGCGAGTTTCTTTATTATAGAACCAGTTTATAAAGTCACCGCGGCAAGATCCTGGTTCCGCAGGTTGTTCGCAAGGATCTAAACACATATTAAAAGAAAAAAATATACAATAACTGTTTTATATACTACTTTGAACTTACTCACCACTAACTTTATCCGCGATGCACAACTTACTACATTCTTCTCGTGTTTCAAATCTATTGTTATTCCCTAGACACCCGCCATATATGAAATGTTCGCACTGATTGCGATCCTTATCGTAATACCACTGAGGATAGTACCCTTCGCATGGGCCAACAACCTTAGGTAAGTTGCATCTATCTGTTAACAATAAAATTTACTTGGAAAAGTAATTCTTCAAGAAAAATTAAATTAGAGAACCACTTTATCTTGTATTGTATACTGAATAAATGTTTACTCAATTGAACTTTCCTTAAAATGAGATTTTATTTTAATTACTCTTACAGCATGTACTAAAAATCTGGAACAACTCTTATTAGCTCATTTTGATGTTTTTTCAATCGTGTGACAATGACTTGTCCATTTACAATTGATACTGACAGACAATTTGACATATTTTTTCATAGTTTACAAAAGACATGTTTGAAATGGGTAATGTTGCTTGTCCCGGATTTTTATGCAAGTGATAGTACGTCAAATATAAAACCGTATCTCGATATGAGAACAGAAATACGGACTATCGCTTTCATAAAAATCTGGGACTAGCGATACTATTATAACATTTTTCATTTTACATGTCTTGTAAAATATGAAAATTATAGTATATTACATAACGAGAATAAAAAGTGAGTGATATCGTGCGAATGAGAATCTTGAGGCACGAGGCGCCAACCGAGTGCGTAAATCTCACGAGCAAACGATAGACACTTTCCACCGAGTTTTGTACACTATTTTTCCTACGACACTGAAAAAAGTCATTTATTGCAACAATATTTATACCAAAATCCGTTTGTAGCTCACAATTTGCCCGAAAATTTTTGACGTTTCTCTTGCTTCTGAGCGTTCGTTTCAGATAAACAAAATAGCAACATACTTGATAGAAGTAAATTATTACGTTATAACCGTGCATTATAATAACTAGAGTTTGTTAAAAAGACGGTACCGGATGGCAGTAGCGTAGCGGTAGTGGCTTTGGTAGGGGTAATTTTCAACTCGTAGTCGATCTCGACAGTACCGCGAGAGAGTTCAAAGCGACAGTAGCAGTAGTAGTAGTAGTAGTAGTGTGTTTATTTAATGCAATAACAGTTACATTAAAAGTCAGGTAATATACATATATATAAAATACATATAAAAGAGAAAAAAAAAATTTTTCAAAGGTGTATAGGGCCTTTCTGTCAAATATAGTACAAACATATAACACAAACCTAAACATAAGCTCAGGATTAGTAATTTAAAAAGGCATCCACACTATAAAAAGCATTGTCTAAAAGAAATTGTTTAATTGTGTTCAAATAATTACTTTGAGTTTTAATTTTAGCGTCACACAATATTATTTGTAATTTATTGTGTATTTTCGGACCCCAATAATCGTACTTTTGGGTGGTCGTTAAACGATACGACACTTTCAGTAAGTCTCTCCCGCGCGTAACGTATGTATGCGTTTCACCACTTTTTGTGAAGTTTGTTATATTTTTGATCATGTATGTTGCAGTCTTGAAAATAAAGATGGAAGGTTCAATAGGATGAATTTAACCCTGAATGGGAAAAATCTGGATGTTGTTAAAGTTATCAAGAACTTGGGCCTCACAATTGATTGTGATTTAAGATTTAGGCAGCATGTGGCGGGGGTTGTAGGGGCCTCATTCGGAAAACTTAAAGTGTTGTATTGTAGTAAGGATTCTCTGGCTGTGGAACTGCGTATGACCCTTTGTGAGTCTCTTATTTTATCTAGATTTAATTATTGCGATGTTATTTATGGTCCCTGTTTAGACTCGGAGGATATTCGCAGAATACAAAAATTTCAGAATGCTTGTCTGAGGTTTATCTATGGCATCAGAAGAAGGCAGCATATCTCCCATACATTAGCTTGGGCGGGTTGGCTTAATATGGGGTTGCGAAGAAAACTGCATCTTGCTTGTTTTTGTTACAATTTAATGAAGTATAAGATACCCCCCTATCTGCATCGAAGGCTGACCTTTAGAACTGACGTTCATAATATTAACGTTAGATGCAAAGGTACGCTTACACCTCCTTTATATAATACTGCTCTTTTCACGCGGTCTTTTTCCTATAACATTGCTATTCTTTACAATTCTATCCCTCCGAACTTCAAATCCTTGTCCGTTGCAGGATTTAAGCGTAAGTATAAGGAATATTTACTTGTTGGTCAGCAATGATTTTATTCTCACTAGACGTGCGTTATTTTGCTTTTTTCTTTCCCGGATGATTATTGGGGATGAGTGATCTTTCGGTGTTGCTTAGGCTCGGCATATTAGGACTATTGTATGTTTTCAGGTCTCTATATTGATTGGGGTTATACTTTATCGGATTGCGTTGTTGCAGACATGACATGATTTTTGTATTACTGTCTATTTATACCGATGAACTTATGTGCTATAATGATATATGTTCTGCACTTATGTCGATATTTTCTTTACAGTTGACGGATCAGAAGGACGAGCATCGCTAAGATGATTCTGATCCCTTTAAGCAGAATTAATGTAGTAATATTTAGCGTTTTATGTATACTCCTATATGACATTTTTTTTCTTTTCTGCTTAATAAAACATATTATTATTATTATTATTATTAAGGTAACGTAAATATTTTTTCACTAATGAAATATGTTTTACATGAATGATCTTTCAGGTTACACAACGCTCTTATAGCGCGTTTTTGAAGGAAGAAAACTCGTTCCCCAGAAGTCAATGCCATATGATGCCACACTGTGGAAGTTGGCGAAGTATGTGGTTCGCCTGGTAAGTAGAAATGCTCCTTATTCTTCGGATGCTATATATTGCTGCATTTAGTTTATTTGCTATTTCATTTATGTGCATTTTCCAACTTAATTTATTATCTATATGCAGACCTAATAGTTTTATGTCCCTTGTTTCTTCACTTTTTTTCATGATAAATTTTAGTTTTTGAGTTTTACTCTTACTTAATTTTAGTTGGTTTGAAGAAAACCATCCTTCTGCATCCTTTTGTACAGCATCAGATTTTTTCAATCTGTTATTTTTAGAAGATTCTCTCACTAAAAGTGAGGTATCATCTGCATATAAACAGACTCGATCCGCTCCAAGATTTATATCTAGGTCGTCAGAAACGTTTTTCATCATTTTTGTTGATAGGTCATAATAATCCAGAGTACTTTGTTTTAATTTTAGATATTATCCTGCGCACTTCATCTACCGTTACTGGTACGAAGAAACATGATGCATTACTTTCTATGCGAACCTTCGTTAGATATTCCTCGTATGTTTTTCTATTGGTGTTTATTTGTAGTTCATTTTGTACGAAGGTGTAATTTAACTGCTCAGCGTTCAACGTTTGTGTACATGTATACCGTTTTTCCCTCTTAGTTTCTCTGTTTATAATTTCCCATATTGTCTTTTGTTTATTGTTTGAGTTATTTATCCTATTTAAGTAATTTTCTCTAATTTCTCGATCTACTTTTAGTTTGTATTGTTCCTTATAATCGTAATATTTCTGATATACACTAGTATCTTTTGATACTATGGCTATAGTCGAAAGAGCATCTAGTTTATTTTTCATATCTTTTAATTCTGTAGATACTTTGTAATCGTTATTTATTCTTTTGTTTATATTTATTTTCTTTTGAGGGAAGCTTTGTACGTTGCACGCCAAATAAGTACGCGGAGATGGGACGCCCAAAGGGTGTAACGTTCCCTTCGAATGTAAATAAATATCTCAGGCATTTCCCTGGATTAGAGTATAGAAGCCCGCATATTTATTGCATAATATGCAATAGCGGATTGCTAAGTCGCGATAGGTTTGAATGTAGAAAACCTTGTAAAAGTAAACGCCATTTATTGAATTTAAGAAACAGTATTCCATAGTGCCAATTTTTATATGATTTTATTTTTATAAGTGTGTGCAACATCCCACAACATCTAGTATCTGATGAACACTTTCGTCTTTTTTGGGTTAAATACGATTTATTTTTTTGAATGAAAAGCATCGCCCTCTTACCGAATTACAAAATAGCGAAAAGCTGTGGAAGTTAGCATTCTATGTCGATTTGACAAAACATATGAACGAACTGAATTTGAGATTGCAAGGAGAAAACCAGCTTCTCCCTGATTTATACACTAATATCAAATCGTTCCGGCAGAAAATAATACCGTTTCAATCACAATTACGTAAAAAATGTTTCGCACATTTTAAAACATGTGAAATATTCAGCCACACTACTGAGTCTGAGTTTTCCGTCGATTTTGCAATCGAAGCTTTGAGTGCTTTGAAGATAAATTTTGATACTCGTTTCTCAGACTTTGATGTCATTGCGAAAGAAATTAAGATTTTTTTAAATCCTTTTGATACTGACATTGAAACCTTAGCCCCGGAACTTCAAATGGAAATTATTGATTTACAGTGCAGTGATATAATTAAGAACAAATATCAAAACTCATCTTTGTTGGAATTTTATAAGAGCCTTCCACTGCAACAATTTGCTAATTTGCATAAATTTGCTCGTGGGCTGTTTTCTGTTTTTGGTACTACTTACTTGTGTGAGAAAACATTCTCCAAGATGAAGTACACAAAGAATGTTTACAGATGTGAGAGATGAGCATCTTAAATCTCTTTTAATTATTGGTACAAGTAAAATTGGTCCACAACTACAAACTATTGTCAGTGGAAAATCACAATTACATAAATCTCATTAGTATCTTTTACAAGTGGACATTATAAACTGTTAGTGGGATTCATTTCAATTATTTGTTAGTTATTATACTTAAGTTAAACTTTCTGCGTATTATACTTGTCATTAAGCTATACCTAGCAAGTAAATAAAACCGAGTTATTATCATTCTGTTTTTTTATCCAACTTATCACAGCAACAATAACAACAATCAGCCATTAGCTGTCGCGGGCCGGATTGATCACACTGGCGGGCCGGATTGATCACACTGGCGGGCCGGATTTGGCCTGCGGGCCGTAGTTTGGAGACCACTGGCCTAGATAAACGATCGAGTTTCCGTTTTCTCCAAAATATTTCATTTTCTTTAAATAATCCACGAACGAATGTCCATGCGCTCAATTAAAAATTTTCTATTAATCAACGTACATCTAAATTTAAAACGGAAGTTTTCTAAAATTCTTCGCAACGATCAGTCTAACCCGTTTCATCCTAATTTGTTTTTCATTTTTGCACATAAAACTGGCACATTTACACGACATTCGTTCGTGCGGCGCAAGTTATAAATTGTATCCCGAACATTTCCAATTTCAAAAATTGTAAATTAGTTACTGAACTTGTTCGTTGTCGTCTTTTTCCAGGACTACGAAATTTCTTTTCTCCGGGGTTTGGCTCTGCGCCGATTTCTTGAACAATCCTATCTATCGTTCTCACGGACACGCCCGTTGCTTGTGAACGATTTCACGCGATTGATTGTGAAGAATTTTGTTGTCCTCTATACGCATTCTGCTACGCCACTGCAACCACTCATTAACCACGCTGCACTAAGAACGCTAGGTTTAAATTCGCCCAGAGCGCACCCCCACCGCTCGCCGAGATGTCCGCAATGGTGATACATTCGTCACAATTTTATTCCATAATATCCGGAAAAGTGTCACAAAATGACAACTATTTTTATTATGGATTATTAAAAAAATCTCGTAAGTTATAGAAAGCAACAGACTTGTAGAGAAAATAAAATCAATCATGTTTTGTTAACTTGTTAAATGTTTCTTTTATTTGAATAAAGATATTAGTACACAACATTATAAGAAAAATTCTCTTTCAAAAATTAGAAAATTTATTTCAGACTATTTGTTTCAGAATAAACAAATACTGTTGTAAAGATTATTGTTTTTATAAATCCATAATAAAATAGTGTTTCCTTTTATGACGCCTACTCGGCAATATATGTATGTCATACTTTTCATAAATTTTCTAGTTCAACACTTCTATGTCACTAGGTCAAGGTCATATTATAACCAAATTTAATACTTTTAATAGTTTCTTCTAGTAATACTAGTATGTAATTAATATAAATAAGAAAGAACTTCTGTTAAAATATTAGATAAGGAATACCTTTGCCTGATGATTCCACGCAAACATTATGACAATCTTCTTTCGACTTGAATCTATTGCCATTTCCGTCACAGCCTCCATACCAAAATCTTGAACAGCCACCATATTCCATATCATAGAACCATCTTACTGTGTAATTTCTGCAGGGTCCTCTATCTTTACTTAGTTGGCAGTGAGCTGTTAAAAGTAGAAATAATGCTTTAATGTTGAGAGTAAAATATAGATATTAGACTTACCTTGTAAGTTGTCTGGCGCATCTGTACATCCATCGAAGTCTTCTCCTTGAGCTTCCGTTTCACCATCTGGACAACAACCATATTTGGAAGATAGACAATCGCATCCAGCAAAGTTTGGTCCCGAAGCAGGAGTCTTGTCATCGGAACAGCAACCAAATTCGGAATACGCACAGCCGCAGCCTAAATTAGTCAGATTATAATGGTCGAGTTGGCAATTTTGCCAATTAATTGTACCTTCATTTCTTAGGCCATTCGCAGCAGTGATACCATCAGGACAACAACCAAATTGGAATGTATGACATAAACATCCTTCGTAATCAGGACCTCGAGCTTCGGCATGATTGTCTGGGCAACAACCATGCTGCGTGTATTGACAGCCGCAACCTTCTTTATTACTTCCTCGGGCGTGAGTAACATTATCTGGACAACACCCGAATGGCGTATAAGCACAGCCGCAGCCTTCCAATTTAGGTCCTTCGGCAGGTTTGATGTTATCTGGACAGCAGCCATATGGTGTGTTGAGACAGCATCCTTCTTTACTGAAACCATGAGCTGGCGTGATACCGTCGCCGCAGCAACCATACACATTCTTCTCGCATTCTATTTCGCAACCTTGATATTTTGGTCCTTGCGCTATTCAATGAGAGAAATGCAATTTAGTAAGTAAAAGAAAAAAATATAATAATAAGATGGAATAAGGCAGTCAGTGAACTGATTTTTAAGAGAGATAATAAATATATCTTTTAAAGTTTAGCAGCATTCTTCAAAGACATACATCTGTAAATTGGTGAATATCAGTTGGGTTTTAGGAAAGGAAGGGAAACAACCGACTGAATACTTAAAGTTAAAGAAACAGTGAACACGTGTTATGACTGTTACGGGTACCAAATTCCTTTGGTCACATTTTCCTTTGGCCAGATTTCTTATTGAAAATAAAAAGCACATAATTTAATGAGAAGAGATAAATTGATAAAGATAACATAAGATTTTCAGATATTGAGAAAATTAATTAATAAACCCGGTTGAAATGATATAATATTTAATAAATAACGTGCTAGTAAAAAAGCAAACGTCAAAGGATTTTGAAGAAGAAAGATTCTGGACCCTTTGAACCTTGAAAAATAAGAACTAAGTTTATTTATGAAACATTGCTTTTAAATAGAGAGACGAATTTTCTCAATATAATTGCACCTACAAATATCATACTCATACAAATGATTACCTTTTGCCAATTCCTCACAGTATTTAACAAAAGAGCCCTTTAGCATCTATCAAAAGGGGTGTCAACCTTGCTTCATTTGGAAACCACAATATTGAAAAATAGTTGGATTCTACTTGACGCCGGACTGATCTAAAGAGCTTGTTGCTAAGTAAAGTAATCATAACAGTTGCCAAACTGTTAAATCCCAATTCCAAAAGCGTAAATTATTCTTGTTATTTATTGTTATTATAACCTGCATTTCCGTTCTTTGTGCTCGTTACTATTTTATGTCATTTTAACTTGTTTTGTTAAATGTTGTTTCTCCTTTACTTTATCGAACTTTATTGTAATTAATTAATTGTGGTAGGTTTGTTTAGATTTGTCAGTTTTTGACAGGCAATGTGCCTAAGACTCAGTTTTTCATGTTGTTAATTTTAGAATGACCTCCGCATAAGACACGTAAGACAAACATCAAGTACCTAATTTTAATATTCGGTAAATTTGGCAACAATTACCACAAGGCGAAAATTAATGAACACTGCCCTTGTACAGCCGGAAATATTTGGACTTTGCGCTAAGTAAGCATACATAGATAGTATAAAATTTACAGGGCGAACTGCTTTAACAGAAGATAATATGATTTAAATTATTGTACAATTTGTTACGCAACCGTGGCAAATAAGGTGATAATTGTTGCCAGATTTACATAATATTGAAATTGACCCAGCAATTTTGCATGGTTCGTGCCGAAGCCATCATAAAAGCAACAGCAAAAAACAGACATATTGTCTATCAACAACTAACATATTTAAACAAACTCATCATAATTAATTAACTGCAATAATGGTCGATAAAGTAAAGAAATAACAACAATTAACAGAACAAGTTAAAATGAGAGAAAACAATAACCAGACCAAAGAAGGAACGTATGACAAATGCAGGATATAATAATAAACAAGAATGATTTACGCTTTTGGAATTGAGATTTGACAGTTTGGCAATTGTTATGATTACTTTCCTTAGCAACGAGCTCTTTAGGTCAGTCTGGCGTCACAAGAAACAATTTGGCGCTCTTTCCTAGCCTACTTTGCATAACAGCAGAAACAGATTACCAAAACTTTATTTCTGCATATCGTCATATTTCTTAAGTTAAAGTATAACATATGTTGTATCGTTGAATTCGCCTGTCGATTGCCTTTCCAAAACCGCAAAAATATACAGGGTGTTATAGTTGATGTCACTACTGGTGAAACCGGAAATGCAATTGAAATGCAGATAACGGCAAAAGTTAGCTTACAAAAAATAGAAATCGGCCTGTTTTTTCTAAAAGCGCTAACTTCTGTCACTTTAGGATCGCACTGTATTGTATTTTTCCTTTTGTAATTATTTCATCTTTTATAACGAATATTTACGCTAAAAAAAAGAGTATTAAAATATTTGTAGGTTTATTTTTTTTTTTTTTATATATTTTTTTTAAGGAATTGTTGCTGTTTTTTGTTACACAATATTACAAGTAGTTTATAAAGCCTTATTGTTCCTGTGCATCCAATATAATAAATATTTGACATAACCTAAGTATTAAAACAGGTGTGTGTAGATTGATTTTTCCATATTCAAGAAGCATAAGCGTCATCAATGACGTGCACCCCTTGTTAGCGTAAAAATTGTATAAATGTAAATGTGCTGTTGTAAAAAAAAGTGCCGTATAGATTTACCAGGACATTGTATAACGGTGCCTCACTCTGAGAAGTATACATTCTTTCTGTGATAAAGAATAACTGTTGAACATATAGATAAAAATTATAGAACTACGTATTATATGATTTTTGCGTCAACCAGTATAGGATAAAAATATTGTCGGATTGCTAATTTCATTGAGCATAAAATTGTAAACTATGTAAATTTGTAAGCTGTCAAAGCATTACAATCGTAATTTTTTTTTGATTTTTATTGTAATGAATTTAGCAAATTTACTACTTCTTTATCTCATTTCACATAATTATTAAATTATATTCTACCTGATGTTCTTTTGTCTGGACAACATCCGTAATACGATTTAGTGCAGTCTGTTGGATGTATTAAATCGCATCCTTTGTAGTTTTCACCTTCGGCACTAGATACAAGATCAGGACAACAACCGTAAATTGTTTGACTGCAATCTTCTCGTTCTGTGGTTGTTTCGGGTATTGTAATTGTAGTAGAAAATTCTTCGATCTCTTCAGTCGTGTATTCTTCCTTTTCCTTGCAACCTTCACCGCTTGGTCCTTGTGCTTCTGTAGCGTTATCTTCGCAACAACCAAATCTAGAAATTCATAATCAGTTTTAAAAATTATGGACACTAATAAATTTAATAAATTGTAGAACGTTTCTTTTATAATACTCTTACTAGTGGCACTAATTAGCGAAAGCTTGGTTAATCATTAAGTACTTTCTTATTTTTACAAAACTTCACAGTTTTTTTTTTTTTTAATAAATTACTTATACTGTTATACAACAAGGAAGTAATTTGTTTAAATACTAGGTTCGCTTTTTACCTAGATTTAAGGCATTCTGGTGGCGGAGGTGGACATCCTTCATTATTATTTCCTTTGGATGGCGTTCTGTTATCCGGGCAACATCCAAATAAGCTCTGGTTGCATTGAGGTATAGGACAGCCTTTGTAATTTTTACCAGATGCTGGTGAAACCCCATCTTCGCAACAACCAAACTTAGTCTCCTCACATGTTTTTGGTATTGGACAACCTAAGGAATACAAAGTACTATTACAACCATCTTAAAATGGGAGATTCTTAAAAATTTAATATTGAAATAACACAAACCTAAAGTGCACGTGTTATAAATAAATAATACAGTTAAAATTTCATATTGTTAATTTGGAAATCGCAATAAACGATTTCTTAAAGCTTGCAGGAATAAAGATTGCTTATAGAAATGAACACTCAATGCCGATCAATTTCAATATACACTGTGCGGCAAAATTATGGAATAAATTCATTAAATGTAAAGCAATTTATTTTTCGAAGAAATGCTCGGGCAGGTCAAGTTTATTTCTTAAAATAAACATTTTTCCATCAATTTTAAGTTTCCCCCACTTCTGGTACCATCAAAATTTTAATATCTCACATAAAATTTTCGAATAAAAGTCATTTAAAGAGCGGAAAACATAAATTTTATTAATAACAAAAAGCAAAAATTAATGCTGTTACTCAAGAAATGAAATAATTGTTTCCTTTAAACCAAATGTTTGAAGTGTCATCCACCGGCCTCTTGACAATAAGCAAATATACAGGCTGTTTATTAAACATACGGCAAAAATTCAAGGGGTTATTCCATGAACTATTCTAAGAATATTTTGTCTTTTGATGATTTTTGAAAAGCTCCTTTGTTTCGAAGATACAGGGCGAGAAAAATTTTCGACAAAACCAACATTTTATTACCAAAAATTACATTTAAAGTTTCTTAATCTACAAGAACTGTTGAAAATGACTACCTCCAGCTAGGATGCAAGAATCCAATCTTCTCCTCATTGACTGCCGAACTCTTTCAAAAACACCAGGGTCGTTTCTTATTGAGTTACACCCAGCAATTATCCGATTTTTTAAATCTTCCACATTTTCCACTGGAGTAGAATAAACTAATGACTTTAGATGGCCCCACAGGAAATAATCCAGGGGGTTTAAGTCCGGGGATCAAGCAGACCATAAGTGAGGTCCACCGCGACCAATCCAACGATCTCCGTATGTTGCTGTTAAAAACTCACGAGCAACCACACTGAAATGCGCTGGTGCATAAACCACATTACATTTCTTGTTGCCAATAGTACATCCTCCAGAAACAGAGGTAGCGTTTGTTCCAAAAAGTTTCGATACACCTCGCCGGTAAGTCTTCCTGGTAGAAATACCGGTCCAATTAGCCAGTCACCCACAATTCCTAACCAAACGTTCAACGAGAACTGATGTTGAAAACGATCTTCAAATACCTCATGTGGATTTTCTTCAGCCCACACATGGTTATTGTGAAGATTCCTTATTGCATTTCTTGAGAAATTCGCTTCATCGGTAAAAAGAATCAATGTCAGTAGTTGAGGGATTTGAACCAATGTGTGCAAAAGCCACTGACAGAATGCAATCCGTGGAGGAAAATCAGCAGGAAGAAGTGCCTGAACGCGTTGTATGTGATATGGGTACAACAAATACTCACTAAGAATTTTCCAAACAGTCCCATTACTTACATTCAAAGTATTTGCAATTTTTCGAGTAGAAGTACCTGGATCTTCCTCTATCATGTCCAGCACATTCTCTTCTAATTCTACCGTTCTTACTGTTGTTGGCCTTCATGGTCCTCCACTTCGTTTCAATGTGCCTATTTCATGGAGACGTTGATGAATACTTTGGAAGGGTTTTCTATCAGGAACATTATGGTCAGGAAATCGTTTAATGTACAACCGACTAGCTTCTAATGAATTGCCATCAGCAAGTCCATAAATGAAATGAATGTCAGTCATCTCGGCGTTCGTATAGCGATTCATGATAGACGACTTCACTAACAAAAGTTTAAGTATTAAAAGACAGAAAATACACGTCAATCAGTCTCAACAAATTTGACACATACAAAATGATCAATCACGAAACGTATTCAAATGAAATCCACGTTTTAACTGATTTACTTTTCTATGTCTGCACTTGCCTATTGTTAGTGAGTAAAACAGCCCTTCTTTGTAATCGGAATGTTGTTAAAAGATAATAACGCGTTTTTACAATTTTTTTTATATTCGGTAAGTCCAGTGTTGTACGCCATATTTTTATTTCGGCTACATTAATAGTTTCAAAAATATTAAAATTGGTTTTGTCGAAAATTTTTCTCGCCCTGTATCTTCGAAACAATGAGGCTTTTCAAAAATCATAAAAGTACAAAATATTCTTAGAATAGTTCATGGAATAACCCCTTGCATTTTTGCCGTATGTTTAATAAACACCTGTATGTGAACATTCATTTTTGTACATTGCGAATGACGTCAGGACTAATTCGACTCATTTCATACCTAATTCTATTTTTCAAATCTTCCAGATTTTGTGGTCAATCAACATACATTTTTGATTTTAAACACCCTAATAAGAAAAAAACCGAGCGTAACCAGGAAAACATTGTTTAAAAATTCACGAACATGACGCGCAAACTGCACCACCTTAATGAAACTAAATATCGTCATTTGGTAAGTCAGGATCATCTTCATTTGGAAAAATTTCTGCGAGAGCAGGTACAAGTACATCCCTCAAAAAATCTCGCTGCCTTGTGAGAGTTTCGTAAAAAAAGAAAGGACAAATGATTCTATTTTCAACTATCCCTGCCCACACATTAACTTAATGAGGGTATTGAATATGTGCTTCACTAATCCGGTGAGGATTCTCTCTACTCCAGTACCTGTAATTTTGTCGGTTTACTGTTACATTTAGGCAAAATGAGGCTTCGTCCGAAAAGAGAATTTGGCGAATGAAGCCTGGATTACGGTTGCATAAATTTTGTATTAGATCACAAAACTGCACTCGGCGATCAGGGTCATCTTCATTGAGTTCTTGCAGTAGTTGTATTTTGTAAGGATGGTATTTTTCTGTTTTTAACATACGTAAAGCCGCGTACAGACCGAAGTGCCAACGCATACCGAGGCACATGTGGTGAAAGTTCGGAAGCGTTGGAATTGGTGTGTACGACACGTACCAACGTGACCGAACGGTTTTAAAGGTTGGCGTTCGGTTGCCTTCGCTCACGCAGCGCTACATCAAAGAAAGTTTGATTTGGTCTGTACAGGATTTGTTTACTATTAGTCGTTTGCATGAGCTTGTCGATAACGCGTGCTTTCTTGCGTAGGTATTTTTATTTTTTGAAATTAATTCAATAAACTGTTCAGTCGTGCACTGTGTGTTTTGCGAACAATACATGTTTACATTATATTTATAATTGAGATATGGAATGGACGGATGAGTTAAATTTGCAGTTAATTCCACCGAAAAAAGCTACAAGTTATTCAAGAAAAAAGTAGATGTATGGAAAAGGATTGCAAATGAATGATTCATTTTGAAGTTCTTCTAATAAGTGGCTTCCACTGTACAAAGTCCTATTCCTAAACGGTGCTGTTATCCACCAACGCCTAGGTCGCCGTTTCATTTTATTCTTTTTCGACAGTAAATAATGCAAAATTATAAATCCCGCAGTCGCTATCAACACATCGTCATCGCTGCCCGACATTTTTAAAGATTTGAAATTAGTAGGACCGAACCTCTGCAACGATGTCGAACTCAAACCTAAAATTTCGGCGTGGACGACGCTTTCCAATGCTTTCAAATCCCTTCCAATTCTAGCGCCAACAGCACATGCGCTAATGTTTGGTTGGTATGTGCTGAGAAACTTCATCATCTGCTGCAATTGATCGAGATACACCATGAGGATTCTCACCCACACTTAACAAAATATCAAATTTCACATCTTCGTTCATTTTTTTAGGACGCCCTGCGCTTGAAATGTGTGACATACACAGGTTCTCTAAATTATCTCTCGATTTTATTTGCTGTGGATCGGCTGATATTTCTACCGGGACATTTCGCAATAGACAAATTCAACACTTCTTGCTGGGTCCTGATTCAATCGCCGCATCCAATTATTAAATTAAATTAAAGTGACTATGCACTGAGTATCATTTAAATGATCTATGCTTAGTTAACTTTCAAAATTTTTGTTATTAAAAATAACGAGTATTTGGCATATGGCAGTGTATAAAACTAATTATTCTCTACTTTTAATTGATACCTACTTGAGTTGCAAAAACGTACTTTTTGCTAGGCTTTTTGTCAGTAGTAAAATTCAAGATCAGGTGGATAGCATTTCGATCATTTGATTTAAAGGAAACAATCATTTCATTTCTTGAATAACAGCTTTGCTTTTTGTTATTAATAAAATTTATGTTTTCCACCCTTTAAATGACTTTTCTTTGAAAATGTTATTATGTGAGGTATTAATTAATAATTGTTTTGATAGTACCATTTAGACAATTAAATGATCTATCGAAGTAAAAAAAATCGCAGTTGTCTTTAAAAAAAATGGTCGATGACGTAATTGCTTGAAAATCTAAAATGGGGGGAAACTTAAATTGATGCAAAAATATTTATTTAAGAAAAATTATTTTTCCACGCCTAAAAAATACAGTTCTTAAAAATACACCACACACAACACAAGAACTTGGAATTCAATATATTTGTGACGCGATAACGCCTCAACGCCTCGTCAACGCATCACTTGGAACAATTACTATAATTGTTTGATAAATTCCTCTTTTACCTTTACTAGAAAATAATTTGTTTATTCTGATAAAATAATTTGTTTATTCTGATAACTTTATTATTATTGACTTAGATTACCACATTAGCTTTAGACAGAGACTTATTTGCGTAATTACTAGAGCCCGGTAACCGGAGAGCAATCGTAGCGGCGGTGTGACTGTGTTTAGGTGGGCGGAGAGGGTTGGCCGGTTATGATACGACACGACAAATCATCATCACTCAGTTCAGTTTAGCATTGGATAGCGGACAGGGCGTGTTGATTTTATTGATATAGACGTAGTTATTAATTGTAGTTTTTAGTGAACATGTCGAAGGCTAAAAAACGACCCTTTCAAGACATAGTAAATAAGTTTACTTCTGACTTTCCCGATTTGTTTTATAACGGGAGTAAGATAGTTTGTAAAGTGTGCAAAATACATTTGATGTCAAATAAGAAGTGGAATTGTACAAGACACGTAAATTCCGCACAGCATAGAAAACGAAAATTGGGCATGCCACCAAGAAGTGCATTTTTTTTTTATGTAATTCTTATGTGGATAAACTGTAATTTGCCACTAGGCTTACTCGATGAACAAGCGTTTAATGACTTTTGGGACAAATACAATCCCGAGTTGCTGTTGCTAACGGAGAAATCGGCACGTAAGCATGTTGCTTTTGTATGCGATGACGTGGAAAAGAAAATGAAACGCATATTGAAAAAATAGTTCCTTTGGTTATGTGTTGACGAGACGACAGACTGTAAAAAAAAATCAATTGTAAATATCATGGTACGCATACTAGACCCTAGTAAACCTACATTACTACTGTTACTAGCTAGCCGAAGACTACAAGAGTGTACTGCTGCAGCAATTACGAAGGTTGTACTTAGTACGTTGGAAAAATTTCAAATTTCAAAAGATGAAGTGTTGATGTTATGAGCGATGGTGCAGCGATAATGCGTTCAGTAGGTCGTTTTCTTCTTGAACATGGTTGCAAGTGTTTACATGTTACGTGTAAAGTGCATGCTTTACATCTTGTGGCAGAAACCTTTCGACAATGCAATTAATAGCAAGCACAAAAAAAGTATTTTTGAAATCTCCCAAGCGCCTACCATCATTTCACACAGAGTGTCCTGGTATTCGTCAACCACCGGAGCCAATTCTTACATGTTGGGGAACATGGTTGCAGGCAGCTTTTTATTATGCTGAACATTTCAAAATAGTAAAAGCTGTTGTTGCACAATTCAATCCTGCCGAAGCTGCAGCTATTAAGGAGAGCCAGTCGAAATGTCAAGATATTTCCGTTCAAACAGATTTAAAAAATATTCGTAGCTACTATAAAGGATTAGCTAACGCAATAGACCAATTACAAAATAGACCGTTATCATTATTGGAGTCTCGATCAACTATACATGACGCAAAATATAATCGCGTTTTAGAAAAGTTCGAAAGTGTGTTACAGAAAGATCCCGATTTTAGCACACTAAAACAAATTTGTGATGGTGTATCGAATAATCCACTGACTAAGTACAAAGAGTATTTTAATCATGCATGTATAACATCGGTAGATGTTGAACGCTCTTTTTCAAAGTATAAACTCATTTTCTCACCACGACGAACATCGCTCACCGAGACAACTGTGGAAACACATCTAATGGTGTCAACTTTTTGCCACTCTTATCCATATGATGTTAATACTGATAATGGTGCTTCTAGTTCCGTAGCCAAGGCTGCTTAAAAGGGTGAGTGTTTCACTACTTTTCACATATTATAATTATGTATTAGTTCTGTTATTTTTTTTTATTTCCTTACTATTGTTTTTGTATACTAGGCAGGAAGGTCTATGGTACGGCTCCCTGTTACCGGGCTGTAGTAATTACTGTCAAATATGTCAAACGTCATTTGAAGTTGCAATCTTTATACGATTTAGGCAAGATTTAACTGTCAGATGTAGTTGTAACCAACATAAAAACTAATTAAAAAAAAACATGGCCCTCTCGATTACGTTTTTTATGATATTGTACCATTTATCTACAGTAGACTTACTACATATTACAATAGTTAAAACAATTTTGCAACTGAGTATACGATGGAGGAGAATACGTTTATTAATACAATCCACTAATAGGAAAAGAAGGTAACATTCCATTCTACACTGTTTTCTAAAGTGCAGCACACGATTTCTACAAAAATATTTCTTACTATTAATTATAATACATATGAGAGTTAAAGTGTTCAACAAATGTGGAAAAATTGTATTACGTTTTCTCCAGTTGGTAAACTACAAGCTTGGGGTAATAGAAGCATTTGTTTATAATCAATACTGAAGGCAACATAAAACCAAAACATTTACATTACTACAAGGGTGGGTGTAAAACGTATCTCGGCGTAATTTCACCTGTTGCGTGCATAATATATGAATTAGAAAGGTAAAAACGGGCAATATGTCTAAGAAACACTATTGTGTAAAAAGAAGCGTAGTTTTCATTTGTTTGTGTATATCTTCATTAAATTATTGTTTTTTTTGTACAAAATCGACGTTATCTTGACTTCTGCGTGGCGTTAGGAATAATGTACGATATTGCTTCTAGTACCCCAAATTCTTTAGCAAAATATATAAAAAGTAGTTAACAGGCTTACAGAAGAAATTTTCTTATTACCTTTATCAAATGGTCCCTTCGCTGGTGTAATTTTGTCTGGGCAACAACCAAATTCACTTCTTTTGCAACTAGGCTTCCTAAGTCTTTTGCAAAATCGTGGTTTAGCAGTAGTAAATATTTCTATTATGGATGATGTTGCTGTCGATCGAGTAGTACCTTCGGTTGAAGACCATATGTCATATTCGGTCGTTCCTTCTGTTACTTCCTCGCTTGTTTCTGTAACCATAGTTACACCAGTAATAGTTTCTGGTGCAGTTGTGACTACTTCAGTGCTGCTGGGCGTTGTTAATTTTTCGGCGAAGCTTGTGATTCTAGTAAATATACTCGCAACGCCGCCGACCACAGTTCCTACAGTTGTGCTAATAATCGATGGTTCTTCTGTAACAACTGTTTTTTCTTCAATAACTTCTGTTGATTCTTTTGCAGTTGATTTAGTAGTTTCGCTTTCTGTAGTTATTTCAATTTCCCCTTCCGTTGCTTTTATTTCTTCAGTTACCGATGCTTGGGTTGTACCTTTTACCTCTTCAATTGTGCTTTCTTCAACTGTTGTACTTTCAATGTCAGCGACTCTTGGAGAAATGCTTTCCTCTGTAATAGCAATTTCTTCAGTTGTAACTTCAGCTTCCTTAGTTGTAACTTCAGCTTCCTTGGTTGTAACTTCAGCTTCCTTGGTTGTAGCTTCAGTTTCCTTGATTGTAACTTCAGCTTCCTCAGATGTAACTTCAGCTTCCTTGGTTGTAACTTCAGCTTCCTTGGTTGTAACTTCAGCTTTCTTAGTTGTAGCTTCAACTTCTTTGGTTGTAACTTCAACTTTCTCGGATGTAACTTCACCTTCCTTAGTTGTAACTTCAGCTTCTTTGGTTGCAGCTTCAGCTTCCTTAGTTGTAATTTCAGCTTCCTCGGTTGTAACTTCAGCTTTCTCGATTGTAACTTCATCTTCCTTCGTTGTAGCTTCAGCCTCCTCAGATGTAACTTCAGCTTCCTTGGTTGTAACTTCAGCTTCCTCGGTTGTAACTTCAGCTTCCTCGGTTGTAACTTCAGCTTCCTTGGTTGTAACGTCAGTTTCCTCGGATGTAACTTCAGCTTCCTTCGTAGTTATTACAGCTTGCTTGGTTGTAATTTCAGCTTTCTCGGATATAACTTCAGCTTCCTTGGTTGTAACTTCAGCTTCCTTTGTTGTAACTCCAGCTTCCTCGGATGTAACCTCAGCTTCCTCAGGTGTAACTCCAGCTTCTTTGGTCGTAATTTCAATTTCCATAGTTGTACTTTCAGCTTCCTCAGTTCTAACTTCAATTTCCTTTGTGGCTTTTTCTGATGTAAGTTCAGGCTGTACGCTTGTAATAATTGTTAGGACTGTAGCTTCTTCTTCAGATGTAATTTCAGGTTCACCAGTAATTTCAGTGGATAATGTTTCTTCAGCAGTGACCGCAGGCTTTTCACTACTAGCGCCAGTGGCCTCGGTAACAACTTCTTCTGTTACCTCAGGTTCCGTAGTAGTAAGTTTTTCAGATATAACAGCAGGCTTTATGCTAGTGACGTCAGTAACAAGTTCTTCTGATACAGCAGTAGGTTTGGTTGATTCTTCAGATGTAATTTCAGATACTTCATCGGTAGTTTCGGTTGGTTCGGTAACTTCTTCAGAAACGCGCGTGGGTGACTTTGTTTCTTCTGTTTCTTCAGTGGAAGCGAGTAGAGTAGCTGAAGTTCGTTGTGATTCACGTTCTGATGATAATTGAGTTACATCAGTTCTCTCAGTTTCTGGCTCTTGCGTTGTAATTCCGATCAGCTCCAATTCTGTAGCAGACTCAGTAATTTCTGTCTCTGATTCGTCGACGATAGTTTCGTCCGTATCAGTAACATCAGTTGTTTCAAATTCATCCGTACTTATTGAACTACCAAGCGTATACACGTAGGTTTGTGTGAAAATGGTTTCAGTAACTTGGGTACCTAGAGTATCGTCACCACTGCCTTCGCTTACACCAGAACCTTCATCGAATGTAAAGCCGCTTGCTCTTAATGAAACATCCGTTGTGAATTCAGTAGCATCGTCGCCGGAACCCTGGTCAATTCCAGCTAGTTGACCAGACTGCGCATCTCCAATATACGAATCGGAAACAGGAGAATCCCGTAACATAAGATCATCATCGGCAAGATAACTTTCGTATAATTTTGCAGTATCTGTGTCGGTACTTTCTCCAAGCGATTTTGAAACCTGAAATGCAACATAAATGAAAATGTAGTAATTCTGTAACCAATCGGATTGGTATCTAATATTTTTGAGTTGTTATAAATTATTAATTGCTATCTACCACTGATAGATATTTTTCGCTAGGACCTAGTTTTCGCTGTGGAATGCCTTTCGCATCTACCCATTCGCCATCTTCGCATTCGTCCGCTTCTACAATTTCATATTCATCATCTGTCTCGAGCTCGGTGGTTGCTTCAGTTGTAACAGGTATCACTTTCACCGGTATAACTTCATCTAAAATCAAATTACGATATCGTGATAATAAGCAAATTTTAAGAGTTATCAGTGGAAGCACAACTTGCCTTTATCACAGAGTTGCTTATTACATTCTTCTGAACTGGACGGCGTTAACTCGGGATCACATTCCTTCACGTGCACTGCAGTATTGCCTTTGATGCACAATACTTTCCTCGTCTTCAAGCCACCATTACAATCTTTTGTACACTAAAAGTTAAACGTCGTCTCCTAAGTATTTGCCAAATTTCAATATAGTTAAGATATTTTAAAAATCAAGAAAAGATAAAACTTTATAAACATTTCTTTTTAATTAGCTTTGGCGAAAACTCGTGTTTTCCAAATGTACGTACTGATTCAAACACGTGATAAAACGTCTACAACTACTTTGTTATACGTATTTTGAAACGCGTGAATGTAAAATATTTTAATATGTGGTACTATTACCAATACATGTTATACGGTTCTTGAATTCAACAATTGAGAGATTAGAATTTGCAAATAATGGTATTATGAAACACCGTCGAAAATCTAAAAACATTTAAAAAGCAAATGCATTGACTTTTTAAGTAGTCAAATTAATTTCACTCATGCAATCAGAAAATTTCAATGTAAAACGTTTTGTGACGGTTAAACTTGTTGCTAAGTGGTGCAAATATAACGTAGAAATTCGATGGCAAAAAGTAAATCAAAATCCACACATTCAAAGAAACATTTTTTTAAATACTCCAATTCAAATAGTAAAGTGCATTATGTGATAACAGCCTACTCTTCTCTTGAATCATTTTAGATGTCAAATAAACCTTGTTTTCATCTTTAGTATTAGTTTAATTTATTTTTCTAAAATAACATTTTCTACACAGTAACATGTTACGCCCGTCAAATTTTCAAAAGTTTATTTGTATAAATACCTACAGTTTTTGACATTTTTATTTAACTGTTAACTTAACCAAAGATGATGTTAAAATAGCTCATGGTATTTGATGGAATGACTCACAGCAAAAAAAGCAATGTGAGGACAGAAAGCACCAGCCTACGGACATGTTTCTGCCTACCCTGCGTCATCAGCGCTTCTCTACTTCACAATGCCATTTGCTTTTTGAATTGTCTCACTACCTTTCGAAACGGCAAACAATATATCTTCCAGCACCATCTAGTGCCGAGAGATACATGTCTGCCGTTTCAAAAGCAGCGACAGGGTTTTTAACCGGTAACTTCTTATTTTTCTTAAAGTTTATATTCATTTCACAATCAATAAGGAAAATGCGATCATTGAACTGAAATTGAATACATCCCCACAAAGAGCACATTATTTATTTATTTGGCATATGGTGTATCCATAGAAACATATACAAAAAAAACCTCCAAAATTTACATTACTTATTCAGGGTCATTCACGACGATGGCCCATTAAAAGTATCTCTGGAAATAATTAAACTATATTTTTGAAATTTTGGTGGGCGATGTTATAGGTAATGATGCATCCCTTAAAAATATTTTTAACTTCATGGCACTTTTGATTAAGCCGGAAACGAAATTTACTTATTTTAAATGGCACACCTGTATATAACGGATCCTTTAGATAGACCTTTCAAAGACAAGTTCAACGATGTACAATATCATAGGTGTAGGATATTACTCATGTAAACCAGTTTTAGGGTTTTCGTTAGCAACATAAAATACTCTTTATTGCTATAAATACATGTCAACAATATTATACAGAGTGTTCCAAAGACCTAGTCCAAACACTAACATATTCTACTAAAGCAAATTCAATTTATTAAATGGCAACCCCTATTTTTAAGAATGTCTACTTGAAAAAATGCGAGTAAAACAAATTTTACTTTCTATACCATAATTCGCTCGTTCCCGAGTTATGAAAAAAAAATCATGAAATCGATTATTTATTACCAGTAAACAACCAGTATCAATCTACATTTAACAAGACCACAAAATTTTCAAGAAAAGTTTAGTTTTATTTTGTGCTATAAAAGACAATAACCTTACGTATCAAATTTATGACGAAAATTTAAACAGCATTAATATTTAAATTTGCTACAAACTTCCGTAATGGAATTTATTAATGGGCTAATGTGGACAAAATGCAAGCATGTTGGTACCAAATAGATGGAACTCTAGTGCATTGTACACGTGAGGTTACAGATCAATTAACGGAAATGTTTGATGATCGATGGATGAGGAAATTTAGGACCTTGGACATGGTCAGCCAAGTCCCCTGACCTAACTCCTCTTGACTTTTTTATTTGGGGTCGCATAAAAACAATGGTGTACGACAGTCTAATTTATACACGGAAAATCTTGGAGGACTGGGTAAGGAGAGCTTTTGCCAGCCTTAGCGGAGCAGAAATTCAAAAGGTAGTAAATTCTGTGCACCGTCGGATACTGTTATGTTATGCAATTAGATGGAGATTGTTTTGAACATTTATAATATATAAGCAAAAAATTAATGCTAATATAGCTCATGGTATTGGTGGAATCAAAAAACAAAGCGAGGAAAGGACAGCGCAAACCCGCGAACATGTTTCTGCCTACCCGGCGTCGTCAGCGCGGTTCCGTATATATCTCCCCACGCCACCTAGCGTCGAGAAACAGTCATGTCGTCTCGCTTTGTTTTTTGCCGGGAATGATTCCACCAATACCATGAGCTATATTAGCATTAATTTTTTGGTTATTGTTACTAGGCAATCTTTTCATGTGTATTTATAATATATGTTTTTAATTTGTATAGTTTCTTTGAATGTTTGTGTTTACGCCTTTTATCACTTTAAATATTTTGCACCCATTTTTCAATTTATGTTATGGCATGCGCCCACTGGTGACTTTTGTCACGCGACAATCTGTCACTCTTCAGTGTGAGCCGTTGAAGGGCATGGAGATGCGCACACTAGACGACGTGACAGTAGAGCGATTTTTTTGTTACTTAGCAACTTTTACCTGACGAAACTGTCACTGTCATATGCGCACACGGGTAACTGTCACTTTGAGAGAAGTTATATTGAACTTTTGTGTTATTCTTTTCACATATTGCTAACATAATTATTCTCGTTACAGGTATGTATTCAGAATATATTTTAAATATGCATTTATTTCTGCATTACTTGCATTTTGTTTGATTCTTAGAAAAAGGTATTTTGATTAATCGAAGGTGTCAAAGCCGTAGCAATTTGTCAATGCTTTTTATGCTTATTCTATACTATCCAAAAAACTTCTTAAGATAATACTTCAATTTCTCGTGCAACGTGTAAAGTTTATTAATTAAATTTCAGTTCAAAATTCAGTTAAACTCTGCGTTTGTCAAATTTTTCAAAAAAAATGTAATATCTCAAAGGTGGTACATACTACATCTATGATATTGCATATCGTTGAACTTGTCTTTGAGAGGTTTGTCTAAAGGATTCGTAATACACAGGGTGTACCATTTGAAATAAAAAAGTTGATATCTGGTTTAATCGAGGGTGCCATGAAGTTGAAAATATTTTTAGGAAATACATCATTACATACATCTATAATATCGCCCACATTTAAAACAGATAGTTTTATTACTTTCAGAGTTACTTTTAATAGGCCATCGTCGTGAATGACCCTGTATATTATTGTGCCCGTCACTGGTTCAGTAAATAATATAATAACTTAATTGCTAGTGTATTAGCGATTAACTTCAAACTAAATTTTAAGTGTAGATCTGCAAATCCAATGAATAAAAGCACCAAATGACCAATAACAATTAGTAATTTAAGGCAATTTTTCCGAGTTTTAAGATAATGTACTCGTCACCGTGAAATCACCCCTAGTTAAATTTGATACGTAATTGGGTTAATACGTCTGCAATCAGTTTGAAGAAGTTAAAGCCAGATAATATCGCTCAGACCAAAGAATTTGGAGTAACAGAAGTATTTGTTTATATTCAAAAGTGAAGCTGACACAGCTACAACCAATCCTGCAAGTGTGGGTGTAAAACGGGATTGAAGTTTGTCGCGTCTAATCGTAAATCGTTGTTATTTCAACGCTCATCTGATGATTACCAGTCATCAATTTTTAACCTCGATATCTTGTGAATTTACACGTATTATGATGAAAAACGTGTGCAATTGTGTAAAAAGTACCAGAATATAAAACAGTAGCATAGTTTTCACTTGTTTATATTCATTAAATTCTTGTCACGTGTAATGGTTTTAAACGTCGTTAAACTAGTTAAGCTGCTGATGAAATATCTCGTAATTTTGAAACACAAGCGATACGCTACCGAAGATTATATTTGAGTACAAAATCGATATTCTGTGGGCTTCATCCCGGTATACGGCGAGTTGCATACGATGCTGCTTCTATTATTCCAAATTATTTGGTTTAGACTTAGCAATTGTTCAGTGCAAAGAGGTATAAATATTCTTTTTTGTTTTCTAGATTCGAAAAAAAAGGAACAATTGGAATACACTTAATTAAAGAAACTTAGGCTTTAATAAAGAGGCAGTGGCTTACCTTGGTCCATGGGCCTGTAAACCACTCTCCAGGGCATTCTTTTATCGCTGCAGTGCAATTTTGGACAGCGTCGTATTTCTTCGACGGGTCGCAGTTCGAATTCTCCACTTTTTTAAAGCCATCGTCTGTAGCCTTCGTGCAAACTACTTTCCTCGTTTGGACTCCACTCCCGCATTTTGCCGAACACTAAACACATACTTGTTCTATTACAATAAGAAGCTGAACCTGTGTATAGCCATAAAAAGAAATTAAATGGTTACCTCGCTCCACTGGGACGCGTACCATTCGAAATTGCAATCTCCGGTTTTAGAGACACACTTTCTGGACGTTCCCGGTTTAGCTTCATCTTGTTCGCATAATTTATCCGGAAATACTTCTCCCGAGGCTGTCATGCACTGAACCGCGCGTGTCTCTTCGCTTAAGCCACATTTATTTTCGCACTGAAATACAAAATTTAAAGCTAGTATCTTTCATAAACTAACGATGTGATTCGTTATTTATATAATTTATACGTGGCTTTTGTAAATTTTTTGAATTCACTTTAATACTTCTAACGTAGTGGACCTAAATGCTTTATATTCAAACGTTGGTGTTGTGTGTGGGGTTGTCACAAAGTAAGGGATATTGAAGGGCAATTGAAATTGTAAGTAGGAATTGGATTTTAGCTGCTACAATAATGAGATTTTAATGTATCTATGTAAAACAAAAGTTTCGTCATGACAACTACTGTCACAAGTGTCCAAACAAAGCGATTCCAATTTAGTGATTTATTCTCCAAATAAAACTAATCTCGACGTTAATTCAAACGAGTTGAACTTAAAAAAAATGGATCTGCAAACAAGAATAAGTTTAGTACAATGTTGTTATGAACGTGGTAAAAATTAGACTATTGGCTTACGAAGCCTTCGTACGAGAATAAGTTTTAGAGGAGGCCCCTGTAAAATGAAGGCGTACCGTAATTTGATTATCAAATTTAAAAGAACGGGGACTATAATTGACCTCTCGAGATTAGGAAGATCACGGAAAATCAAAACATAGCCAATACTAATCCGCTAGAAATCAGTACTGTTAATGCAATATAAAAACGACTGTAAATATACGATGGTTTGCAAAATTTTACGCAAAATCCTAAAAATGTATTTTTGTAAGCTGCAATAACTGTTTGTTTTGAAGGGAGCAGATTTTGTAATCAGGTACGATTTTTTCTTGCGAATAATAGCTCAGATTGAATTTCAACTCGAATGGTTATCCAATATTTTATAGACAGATGAGGCCCATTTTTCTGTTAATGGTGGAGTCAATCATTCAGGAAGATCTTCGTGACAAGAAAGTCGGTTTGACAGCTAATTGTATCATTGGTCCGTACTTTTTCGAGGAAATACAGAATGACGAGGTAGTAACTGTTACTGGTGAACGAGACTTGCAAATGTTAAGAGATTGCGTAATTCCACAGTTGCAAAACCAGGGCGCAATTGAAAACATAATTTTTATGCAGGATGAACCACCCCCGCACATTTACCGATCAGTTAAAGACTTTATTTTTACTTTATTAGAACAAAAATAAAATAATTTCGGAATGTTTTAACAATAATTAAAAGAAAACAAATAAAACACAATGTTTAAGTTTAACTTTGTTAGAACAAACATAAAATAATCTTCACCAAAATTAGTCCGTAGGTTTCCGCGATCGTCAATAATACTATTCTCTTGATTTTCGGGTTGGAACCGCGTCGTTGTCGTAGCTTTAGTCGACGTTTCGTCCACACTCATATGTGACATCTTTAGGGATGTCACTGCACTCTGGCTCAGTGTGACTTACAGTCAGTGTGCAGTGTAATTATAGAAGCAAGGACTATAGAAATATCAAATGTGAATCATGCTTTGTAGATGCAAGGGGTCTAAAGATACCTTACAAAAAAGAAGCGCTATATGTATCTTGTATCGATTAAAGTAGTAGTATCTACTTTCTAGGCCACAGAATAGACAAACGAACAAATTTAGTTTTATTAAACAACAATTTTGAAGTCGATAAACATTTAAAGCAATATATTGACATCCCTTACAAAATCGATATTTTCATTGCGATATACCGAAGCAACGATATATCGATATCACATTTATTTTTGCCATCTTTACTTACGTTTCATAAAGTATTTTCAATATAATTATCAAAACTGTACTTACCCCCGACCACTCCGAAGCTACCCAATCGACTCCTTCACAAGGCCTCAATAAACAGCTCCTTGATGTTTCTGGTTTCTTTTGCGGACATTCACTATCATCCAACATGGTAATTCTTCCATCCACTTTTCTATAGCAGATGATATCTCTAGCTTCTTTCCCTTTGCCGCACAAGCGATTACACTAAAATAAGCTTCACAGTAAACAAATACAGTATCTTTTACTTTATACAGGCAATATAAGGTTAATAGAAAAACAATAACGCATTTTTACAAAATACTTACCAAAATTCTAATGGAACATATTTTCCAATATGTTATATATGAAAGAGAGTCCAATTTCTAATATAAAACGACTATAGACAATTGTTCCTTCCAGTTCCTGGTAAATATACATGTTTATATAGTCTGATATTTACAGTAGCTTGTAATTCGATGCCAAAGCATAATATATTCTACGCCTTAAACGTGTCAAAAAAGTACACTGCATAAATTTCTTCCGGGTTCTACTGTTAAATGTACCTTTTTGACACTTAGACGTAAGCTATTTGGTTTCGCATAGAGTTACAGCAGCCAACTACAAATACCTACTAGGCAACATATATGGCTCATTCCATGTCAAGTGGACTAAGGGTCCCCACTCGACCCTCTCCAATTTTGATGAAATTTTTACGGGATGTACATATGGGTCTTACATGGAATTGTGCAAAATTACAGCTTCGTAAATAGTAGTGTTGGGCATAATCGATATATTTCAATCGAATGAACCGAAATAATCGTTTAAAATAATCATTCGAAATTTACTAACGATTTCGACTATTTTCCACGATTATTTGACAGAATCCGAGTGACGAGTGAATTATTTCGAAACTCGAAACCTCGAAGTTTCGAATACAGATGTCGAATCGTAATCCGTTCGTGTGCTCCTGCGCAGTCGAAACGAATAATGAATGATTTCTGAACCATAATCGAATGATCGATTATTCGGGTATAATCGATTATATCATTCATAATCGCCCAACACTAGTAAATAATATGGTTGGGCCACTAGTAAAGTTTTTTCATATCGCCACAATCCCGAATAAATCATCAAGATTGTGTCTTTACTACTAATGACCTGAAATTATTACCGTGCTGAAATCCGGTGATCTGGCTCGACTTTTTGAGTATAGTAGCTTAGTAATATAGCGGATTTACCACAATTCGTTGTCAGTGGCTCATAAATCTTATTGCGACAAATTTGCGTCATACTTTAGCGACCTGCTGAAATTTAGTGATCCGGTTCAACTTTTTGGGTGCATCAGCTTAGTTGTAAAGTAAAAACTCAACATATGGCGGATTTACCACAATTTGCTGTCAAAGTGGCTCATAAATCTTGTCATCCAAACTTGCCCGGCTATCGGACGTGGTCCCTCGACGATGGGGATACCAGTTTTTAAGACTGGTAGTGGCAGACCCATCATGGACCAACGCACGACATGTAAAGCATGTATATTTTTTACATGAGTAAGAACTAAGTTTCTTTGCTCTTAAAGGCAAAGTCCCAAAAATGAAACAAACTTTCCTGGTCAAGATGACCTCTTTTTAATGGTATCAAGAAAATTCAAATTCGAGGTGTCCCTTTTGTCAAACGGCCTCTTGAACATGAGCTGAAATTGACGAGTGAAATTTTTGAATTGAATTTGTACATAGATAACTCAGTAATTATTTGAGCAGTTAAGACGCCTAGCACAGCTGCATGACGTACTGGCGGACTACAAATGAAGAAAGAGTCAACTTCACAAAGTCATTCTGTTAAAGAAACAAACTTGATGATTTATTCGTTACTGTCGCAACATGAGAAAACTGGCCTTAACAAAAACTTGGCTACTAGCTACCAGCCCAACCATATTACTTACAAAGCTGTAATTTTGCATAGTTCCATGTAAAACCCATATGTATATCTGGTACAAAATTTCATCAAAATTGGAGAGGGTCGAGTGGGGACCATATCCAAATTTGGTCCACTTTAGATGGAATGACCCGTATCTATCTTTGATAGGAACTGAAAACCACTGTAACTTTCTTATTATTTATTTCAGAACAATTATTAAGTTTTTAAATCAAAAATTGAATTACTTTTCAACATTTTGAACAATATTATAAAAATAGTAAATTTTGCTTTTTGCAAAAATGCGTTATTCAGTTGTTTTTCTATTAAGAGCACAGTAATCAACAGTAAATACAATACTAATTTAACTTCACCAATTTCGTAGAACTAATAATAACGGAAATACGAGGGCGAATCAAATATTAACCGGACTTTTGTTTTAGAACATTTATTGGTACAGTAAATAAAATTTTGAATACACCTTATTTTTCTATATAATCTCCTCTTTTATTCACACATGTTTCCCACCGAATTGGAAGCTTTTTAATTCCGCCATCAAAGAATGAATGTGGTCGCGTCTGTAACCAATTGCGCACGAACGTTTCTACACCTTCGTCGTCGTCAAAGTGATGACCTCCCAGTTCTTCTTTGAGTGGCCCAAACATGTGGTAGTCACACGGCGGCAGATCGGGACTGTAGGGCGGATGTTCCAGCGTTTCCCAATGAATTTTGTCCAATTTTTCTTGGGTTAATGCAGCTGTGTGTGGGCGAGCGTTGTCATGGAGCAGAATCGCACTTCGAATAGGCATATCTCGCCTTTTTCGTCGATAGGCCAGTTTCACTTTATCAAGCAGTTGCCAGTAGTACGCAGCATCTCACGGATCGCAAGACTATTCGTCTCATTGGTGCTTGTCCGCGGTCGGCGTGCATGGGTCTTGCAGTGACTCTCGGCCATTAGAAATTTTTTTGTGCCAGTCGTAGACTTGGGTCCTTGAAAGCGTTTTTTCAGCGAACTGTGCAGTTATTCGACGCAAAATTTCGGCAGGTTTTACGCCCTCCCGCGACAAAAATTTAATAATAATGCGTTGTCCAACAGACGTGTGCACCTCTTGCTCAGACATGATGCTACTAACAACCAATCTGCTCTGGCGAGCCGAACCGATTTACTCCCCTCCACTTGACATCCCCATCCAACATATATAAACACGTCATGTTACTCACTTCACCTAGGGAGCGTTAAAAAGAAAAGTCCGGTTAATATTTGATTCGCCCTCGTAATTTGAATCACTCTGTATATTTAAATATAATTTTTACTAAAAATTTTTTAATGAATAATTTTTATCAATTAATATATTTTTTTAATTTCTTAATATAATTAATCCAGTGCGTCGGTCAATTATAAAGTTCATTCGATTTTTAAAAAAAATAGATCTACGTCTGTTTTTTATTTTTTTGTATACGGAAAAAGAATAGATCAATTATACTTAAAAGTACAAGATAAAAAATAAAATACGCCAAGAAATGTCAAAATTTGAAAATTGTTTATATTGCTGATGCCATCTGTGGGTAAAATATTTAACACGCTTAGATCCGTTTAACGTTTAAGGAATGCAACGGTTGAGTTGTAACATAAATTGACACTCAATATGTTTCATTCGACACATTTAAGAAACGTAACAGTTGAGTAGCAGCACAAACTTAATTTGTTTCATTTTTGATGACGCACAACTTTTGCGTACCTTGAACGTAACTAAAGTTCAGTTAGTTATATGGTATGTTATGATGTTCAATAAATAGACTAAAGCTTGATTAATGCATTATTACTAGAAAATAAGACTGTAAGAAAATTAAGTCACATACTTGAACAATGCAGCACTGGAACACTGATTAAAACTGTATCCAAACTATAGTATATTCTTATTTTTTTATTTGGACAATTTTTGGGGTTAGATGTTTACGTTTACAAATAAGAACTTTCAATTCTACAACTGATAAAATTTGTCAACGGTTGATGGTTATTTCATTAGTTTAGGCCCCGTTGTTAGTTAACAATTACAAGAATTGCTAATCACTGGTGTTCTCTAAATGTACTCAAGGATTAAGAAATGACGCATATCCGTCTACTTTCATAGAAACATTTCTGTCATGTATTTTTTTTCTCATAAACTGACGTGTTTGTACATATCTCTTTTTACAATTTACCTGATTATTGCATCATATTTCATCTTATATTTACCGGTTTCCACGGTCCAATATGCCATTCACCGCAAACAACTCCTTTATTGCATTCTTGTTGAACAGGTGGCTTCTGTAGGTTGGTGCATTGTACATCGTCGACGATACTAGCAACTCCGCCAGAGATTATCTGTTCACAATAAATCTTTCTCGTTTGTGTACCGCCATCACCACACGTTGCCGAACACTTTTCCCAATCTTTGGCGACCCACTTCGCATCACACGGTATTTCGCCACATCTCTGCGTTTCCACTGGTTTATTATTCACATCGCACAGATTAGGATCGACTGGATCTAAGGACTTTCTGCCAGCACAGGAGACATTCCTGAACTGAACACCTGAACAATTATAATTTTCGGTGTTGGCAATTAAAAATACTCTTTGTATTAAAAATTACTTACCTCCACCGCAAGATGCTGAACACGGTGTGAATTGATCAAATGTCCATGCGTACGTTTCGGTGCTGGATGGATGATGGACAGTTTTTGGAATGCTATATTCGTAATGTATGCCGACGTTCCTATCTTGATATAAAAGCTGGAAAAGATACGTTATTCTGATGTAGTGTACGTTATTTAATCATTACGCTAATAAAGTACAAAATGCAAGGGCTATTGTCTTAATGTTTAGCCTAATATAATAGGATAACGGTATTTATTCGTTTAAACAAATAATGGTGTTCCTAAAACATGGAATAAATTAATAAAATTTTTCAAATCAAACATATTTTAGAAACATTCTACAGTTCCATCCTGTTTTTGCTAAAGCGATTGACCGAGTCGATTATACACGTCTCTTATACAAATTTGAGTGCACAAGTTTTTCATTGTTGTTGTTGTTTTTATTCAAGTCGTACCTCGCCAATAGAATGTAATATACAGTGCATTTCAGATAGCACCGGCCATAGGTATTTACATAGTAAAACCTTTATGTGATGTTAATGGTCTTCCTAAGGGGAGTGTTTGATTTTTTTTTGTGTTCACACGTAGTTGGAACGATTTTCATGAGGTTTTGAGACACTTTATGTCTTGGAACAAATGTGTAAAGTCGAAATTTAAAAAAAAGTAGCAGCTTTAGCGGCAATTTTAGGAATTTTTAGATAATGAAACATAATTTTGCAGCTAGAAATCTCAGCCCGTGTTGTATTAATCAAAGCTACAGCTGATATTATTCAAGCAATTCACTACAAGTAGACATGTAATTCAGAATGGCTCTTATTTATTTAAATACAAAAATACACTCTCAGTACAAAAATGTAACAAGCAATAAATTATGAAAAAAATTGTATTATAAAGTAAGTTAACTAAGCAAGTATTCAAACTGCTGACTAAGCGCTGCTAAACAGTGTCCCAATCTTTCATAAAAGTGACGTTTCACATTCTGAAGATTTCTTACTATTGTTTCCCTAAATGCTTCCACCATTCTCTACCTTAATTCATTCATGCCGAATATTATCAGAAAACCTCCTCGCAATGTAACCCCAAATAAAAAGTCCAAATGGTTTAAATCAGGGCTTCTTGCCAGCCACTTCAGCGGCCCATGACTTATCCATCCATCTGGAAATTCATTATTCAAAAATTCTATAATTGCCCTGGTGTCATGTGGTGGTGCCCCATTATACTGGTAAATGATTCTCCCGTTTACAGGTATATTGCCAATAGTCGGAAGAATTGTGTCTTTCAGCAATTCCAAATATTTTTGGGAATTCAGTGAACCGTCGATAAAAGCAGATCAATAATGTGATTACCTAGAATGGCGGCCCACAAGTTGACCTTCTGAGGAGTTTGAGTATGGGTTTCTAGCGAAAAATATAGGTTTTTCTCGTTTTTTTTTTTCTGTATTTTCAACGTTATATTTTTGTTTCAATCCATACTAATCCAACTAGGTATGGACAAAAAATAAATCAAACACTCCCCGTAGGAAAACCATTAATATCACATAAAGGTTTTACTATGTAAATATCTATGGCCAGTTTTATCTGATGTATAAGTTATAAAGGTTATCGTTCAGATCATTGCAACCCCACCTCTGATGTTTGCCATGGAAGCAATCTTGCTCCACTTCCACTTGTAATCTTTATAAATGATCTTCGACTTCAACTGCACTAAGGCAAGCTAATTACTTGCTTAAATTGTTTTACAAGACCTTGAACAACTAGGACAAAGAAAAACCTCTATCAACTGCTGTTCAGAGACAAAACCGGTTGATTTGGGGAAAATCAAAAGCAAATTGAACTTTTGACGTTTGGGAGAAAGTTATTTTCGGTGACGAGTCTAAGGTTAACATTCGTGTAGTGGATAATTGAAAACGGGTAATTAGAAGAAGAAAGACCAAGAAAGACTTTCCATAAACACTGTCTCAGAATGATTGCTACATTTCCAAAAGGGCAAATGATATGGGGTTATATGTCTACCAGTGGTTCGGGCCAATTGAAATTGAATGAGAGTAACGTGAATGCTGCAAAGTATCAAGGAATTTTGCTGGACAGTTTGTTGCCTAGTATTGGCCCTCAAGCAGCCCGGATTTAAATGTCATTGAAAATATATAGCACGAAGTGAAAAAATATCTAAGGAACAATCTTTAGTGAACAATCGCTGATTTAAGACCCAAATTAAGACAAACCTGGGACATGTTAACTCCTGAATTTTGCAATAAGCTTATGAAAAGTAAGCCAACACATATTCAAGTGGTTATCAAATCAAAAGAAGACATAAGGAATTGTTAGATGTATTAATTTAATCCTGCGTCCCAACCTTTAGTTGTCAAAACGGGTAGTTCTTTTTTTAAATTTAATTATTTATTGCAGTTTCAAATATTTTCTTGGATCTTTACATATAAAAATTGTTTAATAAACATGTTTGTTTCAAAACCAAAAATCATGCTAATATAGCTCATGGTATTGATGGAATCATTCCTGGCAAGAGCAATGCAAACAGAGAAAAAAGAGAGTACTAGCACACGGACATGTTTCTGCCTACCCGTACTCCGGTGTGTGCCGCCACGGTCTAGGACGACATGACTGCGTTTCTTGACGCTAGGGCGCGCAGAGAAATATTTTCAATGCTGTTGTGGACATTGGTGGCATAAATTAAGAGGTAGACACAGTGCAAGCAGAGCAAAGGAGTGTGCTCGTAGCCGCGCTGATGACACCGGATAGGCAGAAACATGTCCGTGTGCTAGTACTCTCTTTCTTCTGTTTGCATTGTTCTTGCCGGGAATGATTCCACCAATACCATGAGCTATATTAGCATTATTTTTGGTTTTGTTACTAGGCATTTTTTCATGTTTATGTTTCTTTCAAAATGAGTAGATTCTGTTTCAGACCATCATGTGTTAAGGACATTATTAGAATAATGTAGAATTATTACACTGCGTATAGTTGTTAGGGCTTGTATCTTCAAACTTCACCTTTTCTACGTTTTGACTATGATGTCATCTTTGCTTCAGTTGGGACCTCAGAGATAGTTTTTAAATTGAACGCTCTGTATATGCCCTCCTTCTTGAATTCTGCATGGGCAGTCAATTTCAAAAATTATATGACATTTGCGGCTTAAAATCGATAGTTGTGAAAAGACTTTAGAGACACCAGGCACTTTCTATTGCAATTTACTAATTAGGTTCAATATTAAGACTATAGCCCTTGCAATGTATTAACAGACGTAACAATTACAATTACTAACAGTTGAAATACTTTGTCCTTTGCAACAAATATACATACTAAAACAAGTACCTAATGGAGGAAATTAGTTACATATGTTTAGGTATAAACGCAAATGGGATTGGTTCAGAATTTTAACAATAAATACAGTATGAAATTTGCTGATAAATTAAGTTCATTTATACTTACTACAATAAAAAGAGATTCTTCAATAGGACCTAAACTAGTAAGAGTATCGGGCGCAGAAAATCCCTGCGGAGATCGTTCGTAATGGAATTTTGAACCAGCTATTTCTATTGTTCTCGGGAAGTCAATTCGCCAATTTCCATTTAAGTAATAATGCCCTGTAGCATTTCTTATTGCTACAAATAAATGATTACTAACATCAATTGCTAAACTAAATTTGAATCATGAATAAGTTTACCTAAATAATTATTTGATCTATCTACTTCCCTAACTTTAATATTTACAGCTCCTGAAGGTATCAGAAGTACATCATTGTACCCTGCAATAATATAACATAAAGTAATAAAAATTTTTATTATCAATTCAAAATCAACGTACCAACTTGCAAATCTTGCATGTCCAGTAGTCCACTCATAGTATTGCAGGTGTTTCCGTCTCCTTCACATACTCTACATTGATCTTCTCGAGCATCAGAACCAAGCATCATATCACAGCCAACAGGCTATAAAGAAAAATGATATAGCATTTGCATACAAGAATCATTTGTGAAATTATTGTACCTGACATTTACCCGCTACACAGACGTCCAGAGATTCATCACTGCACTTTGTACCATCTACAACTTGCAGTTTGTGTCTATAATAAAACCGTTCACCTCTCGGCATGCAGTTTAATTCGCATGGTTGGGGTGATTTTGTGTATGGAACCCATCTACACAGAAGAAATTAATAAAATAATTCATTATTAACGTTTCCATCTTGCAAAAAAATAACTAGCTCATTATGAGGAAATTTCAATACGGATTGAAGAAAATAAAAGGGTTTATTCTGATTCTGAATACTTGAAAACATTCTGACAAATTTAAATTCTTGGACAAATATAGTACCACCTATGGGATCTTTTTGTAACTGTAAGCTTCCGTCTTATATTATTATAAGTAGTTCACAGATGGCGCTAATAGTAGCACATTTATTGAATAAATTGAATAAACACCATTGTATAATCCCAATCTTTTTTATTAAATACGCAAAACTTATGTTATCAATTGAAATCAATTTACTTACTCATACAGTGTACCTTCGAATGGAATAGTATTATATTCGGCGCATTGCAACGCTCTAAAATCCGCTAAAACTGGGCAATCCTGGAAAAACAGAATAAATATTAAAATAAAATAATTGGGCTTACATTTTACATTTTATAGTTTATACACAAAACTATATACTATATGAGTATAATCATGTTATCTTTTAATGTATAATTGAATTCAAAGCATTTGGATGAAGAATTATTTGTACATATGCTGTATACGTACGCTTTTTTGGTTCTATTATATTGACATATTCCTCTTAAATTAGCAGATAAACACATTATACTAATACATACATAAGAAATAAGCGCCAACATTTTCCGGTCTGACATTCTTCCAAGTATCGCAGTGGGTCAAAATTTTGCAAACGTTTTGGTTCAAACTTTATTAACTTTGGCAAAAGCAAAAATTGATTTTATATCAATTAGTTGTCCTATCACTCGTTTATCACGATGTCATAAGACATAAAAAATGAGTATCGCGCTCTTATCGAATTCCTTACTCGAGAAGGTCTTTCTCCTCAAAGCATAAGAGCTCGGCTGGGTGTACGGGGAAAACGGAAATCGCCGTCTTATTCTGTAGTAACAGATTGGTCAAAACTAGTGTTGCTATCCGATAAAATTTAGATCCGGGTATCCGGATCCACTGTCCGATTCTAGGATCCGGATCCGATATCCGATTTTAAGATCCAAATCCGTTAACGTTTCCAGATCCGGGTCCGTTATCCGATCCTTTGCATTCGGATTCATTGTCGAACACTTCGCTTCCAGATTTATTATCCGCCATTTCCGATCCGTATCTCCTATTTTGAAATACAGATCTTGCTACTTTGATTAACCTCACATAAAAGATACAAATTATCGGACAACTAAATAGAAGTCTACGTATTGACAGATTTAGTTTATATGTCTTTCTATTAATGAAATCCAATGTAAATTTAATAATGTCCTACACTGAGAGAAAGGAATTGGTTCATCCAACAAAACACGAAATGTTGCACATCTATATGTTCATTCAATTAAAAATATGTTCATTCAACACTTTAGCGAACCTATTGCAACTTAACAGAACACATTAACTTTGGTTCAATTATTTTTGTTAAACCAAATCAGTATTTGTGTTGGTTGCGCTCCAAAACATATTATTTTTAGATCAACCACAAAATTCGTTTCACACAACAGACGTAAATAGAGTTCCGTAAAGACATCCTTCTCTATTTAATACAACACACATTCAGATTTACACAATCAATGCTTTGTTAGAGGACTGGCAACTGTATAGCTTGATACTATATATATTTTTTGTTTCTACCAACATTGTAGTGTAGGTTGGTTGAACATTCATTTTAAAGTTGATCCAATTCAAAAGGTTCAACCAATCGTATGCTGTTGTTTTAAACCATATGGAATGTTGAGTACATTCAACAAACAACGTTGGTTGAGTCAACCAATTTTTGGTTGGCTCAACCATTTCTTCTCTCAATGTACTTCAAAATAAAATAGGAGTATCATATTCTGTACTTTTATTATTAGTAGTGATTAGCAAGATCTATTCGCGTTCATATTAATGTAGATTAGATATACGAGGTATGTATTCTCGGCCTGACAGGCTTACACAGGTTCTAGCGTGTTCAAACTCCGTTGCGTCATAGTTCCATAGTTGCACATGTGCGAGGCCTAAACTATATATATTACGGCTCGAAGAGTAGTAGTTTTTAGTATAGCCAGACAGACAACGTAACTAGTGCATGAAAATGTCTCGGGCAATGAAAATTGAGTACCGCGGGGTCATTAAATTTTTAACGAAAGAAGGGCATACGCCTAATCACATTAAACAACGTTTAGACGGCGTTTATGGTGAATTGAGCTGATAACGCATCAAAACATTTTAATTATTGAAGAAATGGTATTATCAGATCGCCGTTTTAAAATGAAGGAATTACCAGTGATGTCTAACATTTCTGAAACAAGTATTCGCCGAATTCTCCATAACCATTTAGGTACGAATAAGATGGGTACCGAATCATCTTTCTGCTCTCCAACGTGAATGCCACGTCCGGTCGAATGTGCGCGCTCGTTTTAAACATGTATGGAGACAACCCGAAACCGATATTGGAGTCTATTGTTAGAGAAGATGATACAATTGTTTTGTATTATGATCCTCTATCCAAGGAGACGTCGTTTTAAGTACGATAGTGAATTGTAAGCAGCTGTAATACAACATTTTGAGGGAAAAACTGTAGATTAGTTTTACAAGGGTATAGAATTATTAATTGACCGTTCTAATAAATGTATTGAAGTTAGGGGAGATTATATTGAAAAAAAAAATTGGTATATTTTACCAAGTTTATTTTTTTTATATCAGGCCGAGAATTTATGGCGCCTACCTCGTATATTGCTATAAAGATGTTATTTGAAATGCCATGACAGTTCCTAATGTTTTCTTCGGACAAATTTTCTATAATTTAAGATTATTTTGCATTATAGAAAGTGTTTAATAAAGAAAACATCGAATTTCTGTTATATGGAAAAAGTGCAATAGTAATATTGAATTTCCATGCGCACAATTCAAAGTTACTTTGCATTACATAAGTATTCAATAAATCTAGTAATTACTGCAGCTATATTGTTTGATAATTGCAGGTTTTTACAAATTACTATGAAGCTTTACGCTACTTACTATTTCCTTGAAAACGTTATCGAAGAACGGGGCTGGAGCCATGTTATCCAGTAATGGATTGGGATCCAAGACTTCGGATAAAGAATAAAGTCAAGAATTTCCATCAACATCTCTGCATGCGAAGTGGCGTCAGAATTAAATTTGTCCCAGCAGACTTGGGTATGCAGAATTTTATTTCGAAATAAGTTTAAACCGTACAAAATTGATATTAGCCACAGTTTACTACCTAATGATAATTCAAGCCGATTGAAGTACAGCAAATGGTTAGTGGGAAGGTTAGAAAAAGAAGTTTTTTTTTAATCATCTCCTCAGATGAATAAAAACTTACCAATTCTAGAATCTTTAAGAGAGATACGGAACACTACTGGACAATGCAGAAACGCAGACAAAATAGGACAAGAAGACCACATGTACTAATGTACTGTCGCTAGAATCAGTACCTATATTGACTAAAAACAATAATGGATGCACCTGCAGTGTCATTTAGCGTGGGGACAAAAAAAAAGAAAGTACCACGTACCACTTACTGACCAATAAATAGAGCGGGCCAAGAGCGCCACGCGCCAGGTTCGCAATCAGGCTGCCGGGCGCATATATGTATGTAAACATAGGTAATTTAAATATGTAATTATTGGGACGAGGACCAAAACCACTGTCTATTACGTCGTGAAGACGAGCAAATATACACCTGCAGTTTGGGTGTTCGTTGATAAATAGGGCGTTGTTCACAGTGGGCCACTACAAAAAAAAAGTTCATTCATCGACGGCTACGAACTAACAGCGCGCTTATTCATTTACGGATGACGCGCTCTATTCATCAACAAATGACGAGTCTGCAGATGTTACGTTTGCACCACTTCGTGGCATACTAGAAACAAGCGTCGGTGTGCTCGCTTTAGTGATTATGTCTAACGTAACTATTAAAAATAAACGGCTATTACCTACGAAAGTTAATAAATTTCTTAGTGAATTTGTGGATTTACACTACAATGGGAGTACAATTTTCTGTAAAGTTTGTAAAAAGAAACTACTGTGCTGGAGCAAACGTGATTGTGAAAGACATATAAATAGCGCACACCACAGAAATAAAAGAAATGGTGTGTCACAACAACGTCAATTTCAATTAGAATTGCTTTTAACGTTTATGGTCTACCACTTCGTATACTTGATAAAAAAGCATTTCGAAAATTCTGGGGTACATACAATACCGAGTGGATACTACCATCTCGGACAGCGTTACGGAGAGATATTCCACGAATACGTGAGGACATTGAAAATCGAATTAAAGCCGAATTAAAAGATAAACAGCTGTGGCTATGTCTTGATGAGACGACAGATTGCAAAAAAAATTCTATTTTGAATATAATAGTGCGCGTATTAGATCCTATTAAACCAAATTTTGCAATTCTATTAGCCAGCAGAAGATTAAAACAGTGTACTAGTAAAGCAATTACGGCCGTAGTTCTCGAAACGTTACAAAAATTTCAAGTGTCAACCAGTCAACTGTTGTTGTTCATGAGCGATGGTGCAGCAACAATGTGTAGTGTAGGCCGTTCCCTTAAAGAAAAGTGTGGCTGGCTACTACTTGTTTTATAGACTATCCCTAACGCTTAGTTTTTATTCATTAGTCTGAGAAGTTTCATGTTATGATTCAAAGAAATCTAAACTGACAACGCTTCGTTTTATTCAATATGACCATTATCTTGCAAGTATAAATATTTATTATTCGCTCATCACCTTATAAATTCTATAGCTCGCATGTTTTCTTATCTAAAAAGGGACATATAGCTATTCTTAGTTGCATCAACTATTCATTTTACTATTTCAGGCGTCTCGTATCGTATATTAGAATGGTTATATTCGACATATAAACAAAAGTAATCCTATTCTAATAATGAGCCCTTTTCACGAGTACAACTCAATTGGTATGCATGACAATCATTTGCCTACCATATAACAAGAGGCGCATGTAATAAGTTCTTATAGAGGTATTTTCAATGAAGAATCTTGACAAGAACAAGAAGGTCACAGCGGGATAATTTTATAATGATTATTAGACGCCCAGGGGATGATATAAGGCACTCGAATTACAAAGGAATGCTGTGAAGATATATTTGTATATATTTATTGGGTTGTACCTTTTTGATGCATCATTAGTGCGATTGTTCCTAAGGTTTTGTAGCTTGATATGATACGATTATTTGGTTGTCAAGTGGATCTGCTTAATTGTTGGGGCTATTTGATAAGTCATATAATAAATGAAATTCAAATATCTTCGTACCGAAAATAAGGTTTAAAGAATAACAAAGTTTGATGAAAATGCAACAGGCTTACATGCTTGCAAATAATAGGCCTCAGTATAATTAGCTGGCTTAAAATACGGTTCTACGTCGCAATTTTTGCACTATACGAGGGTAGTCTGAAAAGTTTCCAGCTTACACACACAAGTGCTTTTTTGATAAATTCATTTTTATTTCTCAACATAATCTCGTATACACTTTTCCCAGCGATTCTCACATTTCTTTAATCCGTCCAAATAGTAGTTGGCATCTTGTTCTGTAAAATAGGCGTTTACGAATGTGATGGCCTCCTCATTCGATGAAAGTCTCTATCCTACGAGCGAAAACTGTCTTTTTCTTCAAATGCGGTCGTTTTCCCGCAATTCCTGCCTTCAGCTTGTCAAACCAGTGAATCATCAAACATAAGAAAATATTTTGTTATTATCCTTATATTCCTCATATTTTGTAACACTAAAAGATGTCACAGAATCGTTACTGACAAACTGACAGATCTACAGCTCCACTAGATTGCGTTTGAAATTGATTTTAGAACAAGGAGGATCAATGAAATTTGTTACAAAATATCAAAACATCAAACACAATCAGGACTAATGACTAATATTGTAGTAATTTTGTGGTAATTTTTTGATCATATAAGGTTTGTGGACATCATACAGAGATGTTTTACTGGGAATTGCGTCCCTTGATATGTGAAAAGTTTGATTCTGTATTTATGTAGCTAATAAGTCTTATTGAAATATTTTTAGTGTCGTTTCTTTAAATATACATGTAAAAGATTGATTGGGATTTTTTTCTTTGAAACTTCAGTTTACGAGGTATAATCTATCCGGATTGGTGACATAAGTCTGGAGCCGAGCGACATAGTTGGTAGTAGAGTGACACATGTTGACGATTTGGGCATGAGACGCATCTCAGCCAAATTTGTTCCAAAATTGCTCTCCAATGACCAGAAACAGGCCCGACCCGTGTTTCAGCTGCTCGTAACCTGCTTGAGTGTATCGAAAACGACGAAAACTTTTTAAAAACTACGATTACTGGTGATGAGTAGTGGGTTTATGGGTATAATCTCGAAACTAAGGCTCAGTCTTCACAGTGGAAAACCCAAACTCACCCAGACCTAAAAAAGCACGACAGAGCCGCAGCAATGTCAAGACGATGCTGACTGTGTTTTTCGATTATAGAGGAATTGAGTACCACGAATATGCTCCACCGGGTCAAATAATAAATAAGGAGTGCTATTGTCAAGTTTTGCGCCGTTTGAGGGATGCAGTACGTCGCAAAAGACCGGCATTGCATGGGAGTGGCGAGTGGAAAATCCATCATGACAACACGCCTCCATTCATCTCAGCTTGTGCAGCAGTTTCTATACCATGTTCGCCAGATCTTGCACCCTGCGATTTTTTTATCTTCCCAAAAATTAAATACCACTTGAAAAGACGAAGATTTCAGGATGTTCTTGAGACACAACAGAATGCGACGAAGCAGCTGTTCGCTATTTCCGAAGATGACTTCAAAAATTGCCTCGCGCAGTGGAATCAGCGCTGGTCTAAGTGTGTGGCTTCGGAAGGGGACTACTTCGAGGGGAGATTAAATAATATACCTATAAGTGTTGTATTTTTCTTTTAGTAAACTCAATCCGGATAGATTTTGATCTACAGTGTGATGTGTGCGGTTTAAATGGAAGGTGCCAGTATCTTTGACAGATAATCTTTGAATTTCTAATGCAACTTTGGCGTTTTGTAATAAGAGGTACATTTCATGCATCACAAAGGAGTTCCACTTTTGATATGCGAAAATGACATGGAAAAATTATGCCATATGAAAATTGAAACGGTGTCAGACAATAAATATCCAAAATTTTGTGTGGGAGTTTTCCTATGAAATGTTTTCGTATTTTACGTTAAAGATGTGAAGATTTACACAGCGTGTCCACCTAGTACGTGGACGGAAAATAATTTATTTCCTGAGCAATTTAGAGAAAATGTTTTCAAATAGAAAATATTCGGAAATAAATGCTACAGAATATAAAATTATATTCAAGTATACAAGATATTTAGTTTCCGCTGCGCACGATACAAGATCGGTTTTTGAAACAGAACATCCTGTATATTATTACGATTTTAGATACCATTCTTCACTTCGTGGTAACTTTAATCAATATTCCCTATACCTCTATTTTAGTTTTTGAGATAATCCACATAGTTTGAGATTTTTCCAAAATCTCGCGGTTTCTTTAACGGCCAATATCTTCAACACTTTACACGTTAGTGTGGTAATTCAAAGTTTATTCGATTGAGTATTTCCTGGAGTCTTTGGCAAAACATCGAATGGAACATCCTTCATATTTTTACAAAACATAATAGAGAAGCTCTTCTAGAATCTTTTTCGTAAACATTTCCCAATACCTAAAATGCGTCCTTCTTTAGTAAATTAAATATGAAGCTGTGCAGATAAGCTTTTCGTTTAAAAACGTAGGATGCCGTAACGAAATACTATAAACTTTTGTTTCGCTAAACAAATTTATTAAAGTAAATGTGTAAACGTTATCTTTTTTGGTAAGTAACCATCATTTTCCTACATATGGACATTGTCTAATTGCATGTTAGCCAGCACGTATAAATAATGAGCAGTAAGAAATATAACAGAACACACTGAAAGTTGTTTCAAACATTTCGCAATTTGGCTAATTAGAAATTGTTAAGAAAAAACTTTCTGAGGACATTACATAAAGTAATACTCCCGAGATGTTAGTAAATGTTCAATAAAATACAAGAAATTGCATTCACACTTTGTATGAAGCAAAATGGTGTTCATTTGGAATAAATGTGAAATTGTATACATAAATTAAATTGTACAGTTTATTTTTAATGAATATCGTTAGAAAAACAAAAGTTTGTAGTATTTCGTCATAGCACTATGAATTTTAGCAAAAAGCTTATCCGCATAATTTCATGTTTAATTTACTAAAGAACGACATATTTTAGGTACAGGGAAATGTTTACAAAAAAAAAACCCTATTGTAGTTCCTCTATCAGACCGCGGAAAAATATACAGGATGTTCCATTTAAAAAAATTGAAATAGCACGAATCAAACATGGCAGTTGATACAAAAAACTTTTGGATGTATTCCCTGAAGCTCCAAGAAATACTCAGTCGCATAAAATTTGAATCACCATCCTAGCATGTAAGGCGTTTAAGATATCGGGCGTTAAAGATGTTGTGCGACATTTCACAAAAATCCCAAAGTATGTCAATTATCTCAAAAACTAAAATAGATAGGTGTAGGGAATGTTGATGAAAGTTGCCATGAATTGAAGAGAGGTATCAAAAATCGTAATAATATACAGGATGTGCCATTCAAAAAATTAAACTTGTATCGTGTGCAACGGAAACTGAACAGCCTGTATACTAGGGTACAATTTTATATTGTGTAGCATTTGTCTCCGAATATTTTTTATTTGAAAACCTTTTCTCTAAATTGCTTAAGAAGGGAATTATCGTCTACACACTATATACGAGGTGTGACAATTAAATAACCGGACTGGTGCTACTATCAGCAAACAGCGAGCACGCCACGGCAGGTTTGAACATGTCTGTGCTTATAGATACTTGCCCCACCCTGAGCTCGATAGGCACGGTTGTACGTCGCTCAATCTCGCTGTAGCAATCGTCCTTTCAAGTCCTTACGCTAGCCTCGCGTCGGAAAAATGCAGAGTGTTCAGATCGAACAACGAGTTAACCTCAAGTTTCTTGTGAAGCACGAGGTTCTAACTACCCTTCGTGAACGAGTGAGAAGACGAAGACACGATTGTGGAAAAGCAAATCCCGCATGCTCCACCAAGACAATGCGCCAGCCCATTCCGCCTTGTCTGTGAAGGCGTTCTTTGCGAAATACGGCATCACCGTGTTGGAACACCCACCGTAGTCGCCCGACCTGGCCCCCTGTGGCTTTTTTTTTATTTCCTAAGGTAAAATCGGAGCTTAAGGGGACAAGATTTGACAGTGTGGATGTGGTGAAAGCGAAAGCGGCGGAGGTTCTCAACAAGGACTTTCAGCACTGGTTTCGACAGTGGAAAATTCGTATGGAGCGTTGTAGGGATCGGCAAAGAGAGTACATTGGGGATAAACTTTCTAACGTAATTGGTGATCAATAAAATGTTTTGTAGCACCAGTCCGGTTATTTAATTGCCACACCTCGTATACCAGGAAAATATTCTTTTATTCTAATTGAGTTATCTTAAATGAATCCAAAATAAAACCGAAGTACAGCCGATACGAGAGGCTCACTATTTAATATCCATAAGAAAGGAAATATTATCAAACAGAAATGATGTGCCTACATAATTTTAAAACTGCCAAACCAAATGTTTGAAAGCCATTATTCTATAAGATAGCAGAGAAATTTTCAAAACACATAATTACTTTTTATACTAAGAAGGGAGCACATTATGAGCTTGATTATAACTTTCAAATGGATTATTTTTAAGGTTTAAAAATATTTCAGATTTAAAATGTGTCACTGCCGAATATATGTCATCCTACACAGTAATAATTTATGTACATATTTTTTTGGTGTATAAGTTATTATTACCATTACCACTGGCCCGGTCACGCTACCATTTTGGGGGTACACCTTAAAACACCCTCCATTTAAAAGATAAAGAACAAAAAAGCGAACGCATACATAAAACATCTTTACATCGAAGTTCAAAGAACTGTTTAACCATCTCTACCCACACGTCGACGACGATTATTCACCTGAGTATTACACGAGAAATGCCTGCTCGTGGGTCCTCTGCATCGGTAGCCCGGCGTACACTGTCTCTGTTGGGAGGAGACACCGCCTCCGCATGTCCTACTGCACTGGCTTGGAGAAGACCATTCCAGCCAAGGTCCAGCGTCTGGCTCGTCGTCTCCATCTGTCACGTAACTGCCTGGTAGATATAGGTGCGCTCCTTGTTGTCGTTTAAATCGGTCACGATGGTGTCGTATGTGCTGTAACAGAAAACAGAAGACAATGAATAATTACGCTTGGAATAGTAGCTCACATAGCCTATTTAATTAATTTGAATGTCACAATTTATTATGTGGTTCGTCCAAACAGCGAGAAAGGGCCTGGAAGAACTGCCCAAAATACAATACTAAAATGTTAAAATATATTCCTAGTAAATATAATTTCGATGGTATGCTAAATATATTTGATCTAACGTCATATAGAGATTGCTCATGGCTTAGGCTAGGTCAATGACTAAATTTATACGGAGTGAGTCCTCTCGGTGGGCTTGTGAATGGGAATTTTTCAAAACGATTGAAATAAGAATTGACACTGGCTGTATTTCAAAGATCGCTATAACGAGAAAATGGCAAATTTTAGACTAGTAACATATTTCTAACTCCTTGGTGTTCATACCTGTCACATCTGTTTAGTTGTGCACTTCTGGGGAAATAACGATTCCTATAAATGTCGACTTTTTCCATATCACCCTAATAACTCCGAAACCCTTAGTTTTAGGATAATGGAACCTTATTATATTTTGTCTCAGAACTTGATGAGAATTCCAAAAATGTAACATTTACCATGTTCCATTTGAAACTTTGGATAGCTACGAACTTATGAGACACCTGTAGGTTTCAATATAATTCTAAACCATGCCCCCAATAAGGCCTCGCCACAAGAAAAAACAGTTTTGAAGAATCTCTGTTTTCCCTATTTAAAAGATTTGCATTTTTTTCATATAAGAAGTTCTTAATTAATTTGAGGTTTCCTGATTTATTGTTATTGGCCGGTTTCGTTTATGTGTTGTGCTACACTTGACGATTCAATTCTACCATAGCGCTAATGAGCTATGTGTTCTTCGAATTTGGTAGGCACCAGATTCAAAGAATCTGCCTATTTCGTTTGTCTGATATAAGCTTTATCACCGCATGCGAATTTACAAATTTCCGGCCTTTTCTTCGTATCCGGTTTATCTTTCGGATTGCGCCACTACCGTTCATGGAAGTTGGGGCAAGCAAAAAAATGTACGGAAGTCAAAGAAAATAAGAGAAATATTAAATGGCCATATATTTAATACTTACTTACATAATTTTACATATTTTCAAACACAAATTTATTAAAAAAGAAAAAGTTAATGTAATACAAATAATTTAAATCCGATTTTCATCGAAAAATCCACCTTTTGCCTTTAGGACTGCTGCCACTATTCTCGGCATCCCATTCACTAATTTTGCTAATGTTTCATTGGGCAAGCTTGTCCATACCTCCTTGAGAATAGTCCACAAATGTCCGTTCGATTTTGGACACTTTTTCCTAACACATCGGTCTAATTCTTCCCATAACAACTCTATGGGGTTCAGATCGGGGGACTGTGGCGGCCATTCCATAATTTTTAGGGTTCTTTCATTTTCTTCTTGTTGCAGGTAATCTGTGCACAATTTAGATTTATTGGGGTCATTGTCCTGCATAAATTCAAATCCACGGCCAATTAATCGGACTCCTGACGGTATGGTATTTTCCTCCAGGATTTTCCGATATTCTTCTTTTTTCATTATGCCCTCAATTTTGAGCAAGTCCCCTGTTCCGATTAAGGAAAAACAACCCCAAACCATTACAGATCCGCCTCTATGCGTCACCGTAGGAACTATACACTCCCGTAACATTCTTTCCCCTCTTGATCTGCGTACGAAAACTCTCCGTCTATTTCCAAAAACCTCAAACTTGGATTCGTTAGTCCACAAAACGTTTTTAAAATCGTCCACTGTCCAATCTCTATGAGCTTCTGCCCACTTCAGTCGTTTTAGCCTATTTCCTCTTCGGAGTAACGGTTTTCGACAAGCCACTCGCCCATGCAACCCAGCCTCTTTCAGCCGACGTTTCACAGTACTCACAGAAACTTTGGAATCTCGCTCATTATTGAATTCTGGAGCAATTTCTGATGCTATTAGTCTTCTATTGCGCTTACTAATTATTTTTATTCGTAAATCTTCCGCAGGAGTCGTTTTTCTTGACGGTCCTGGCCGATTACGATCTTGCACGTCACCGGTTGTCTTAAATCGAACTATAGTATCATGTACTGTAGATTTTTTTATTTTTAATTTATCCGCAATCCGTCTTTCTGCGTACCCTTCCTGATGCAAGGTAATAATAGCAGGTCGTTTTGAAACAGCCAGAGGCTTTCCACGGGGCATTTTAAGCAGTCAAACCGAAATTATGTTATTTTTCACTTGCACAACCACAGATACTTTCACAATAACAATCTCTTCAGAACTACTGTGTTTACAAATGTTATAATACTTTATAAAGGGTATACGAATATTTCCAGGTAACACGAGTGAATCAGCTAACCCTCCTAGGGATCATTATAAAGCTTTATTGTCACTGTAATTATTGGGTATTTTCAACATAATTATATATTTTATGATAACGGTCTTATAATAGACAAATACTACCTGGAAATTGGCAAAAGGCTTCCAGAAAAGGTTAGTTTTAATAATTCCTCACAGAAATGTATATTATATAATTTTAATTTTTTTTCCTAAATAGTTAATATAATTTGTCAGCTTGCCCGAACTTCCATGAACGGTACTGTATATGAAAACAACGAGTATGTTTATTCACAATCACATTCACAACCAAAATAAATGTGGATAAAGCTAGTATGTGGCATTTTAATTTTTCAAAATTGAAATTAAGTATTAAAAATGTATTAGCTTTAAAATTTGAAATATTCACTCGTTAATCATATAATCGGATATAGAACTACACCCATTTCCAAAAGACCAGTGAATTCGTTTGATATGACTGTAATCAAGGCACAATATATTATAATAAAAAATAGTATAGATTAAGATTTTTAAAAGTAGTAGTAAGAAATATTAACATTGTAATGTGATACCTTGAGAAACACCGCTTATGTAAACTAATTTTACGATGGGATTTTACAAATAACTATTGGCAATCATTAAATTCCTAGACAATGGTTTCAGTTTAATGATATCATTACTCCGTAGGGTTCTATTAATAGAAACTGTGACGAATTAATGATGCACAATGTGTAAATTTCTATTAGCATCATGCATTCGCGTCTCAATTTTGTATTCAAATCACTTCTAGCAGCGAGATGAATAATAACGGCGACCATAATTTATTTTTACATTCTCTGTGCATCTATTTGTCAATACCGTTTTAGAATATTTATGAGTTTATTGATCATGTTAACGTTGTTAGAAAAGCCGCAGCAGCATTCAAACGAGTATACAAAAAAGCAATTTGATACAATTCTATAAAAGGTGCTTTCTCACCATTAAATTTCATTTACAGAATTCTAATAAGATCTTATAAAACAGTCATACAATTATCATAATAGTCTGTAGCTAGTAATAGTCCTAGATCCAGTTAATGTTAATACGACTTACTTAGTAAGGAAATGGAGCATGTTAAATTGTTTTAATTAGTTAATCAATAACTTACTACAAAATACACCTTCTATTTCTGTATACATAAATGATTATAGAATTGTTAAAGATATATAAATATTGTTAGCTTGTCCTTAATTTCATTTAATAGCGATGCATTTCAAATCTTCATATTATTAGGATTGTAATGTTATATTTGCAATTTTAGTAAATGCCATAGATATTTTTTCAAATTACGAATCTCTCTCCCGACTGCTAGGGTTTGCCGTCCAGCACCAACACGAAGTGCTATCGCTTCGTATCTGAAACATTGAAATGTGCACGTTCCATATCGAACTTGACGATTCGACTGCAGGAGATCTGAAAGATTTAAGGTTCATCGTTTTTGTTTGCGACCACGTAGATCTTTAGGAAGGCTTTGATATCACCTTAAAGCAATGGAAAAAGTTATTATAGTATTTTAGGGAGCTAGGGTTTATTTACAAGAATAAAAGCACCATGTCACCACAAAATGGAGATTAATTTTCGGAATTATAGTTATTCTTTATGTACTTTTGTTGGTTTATAACAATGTGTTTTTCAAAAGATTGTGTATTTTTTAACACATTACCCTATGTGTTCATAAATGGATGCTTTCTTCTCTAAAAAGAAAAAGCATTTATCCTACTAACCCTTTCAGTGGAGTAATAATACCAACAGAATAATATATTTGTCAAAGTAATAGCGTATTTTAAACCAGAGAAATATTGTTGATTATTGTCGTTTAATTGGGTGTGGACGGTATTTTTGAATGATTGAACTACAATTGTATTGTTGCTAGCATGTTGCTTGCATCGTTCATTGATTCTCACTTGTAACTGTACATAAAAAAACTACATAAGAAATGCCTATTAGTGCGCTTGCGCGTAATTAAAATATTATAGCATGCACTCTATTGGCGCGCTTGCGCGTAACGGAATATTTAACGACATAAGCGCCAACATGCTCCCCCCCCCACCTTAGAGGACTTTGGTCTTTCAAAACAATATTACAATAAGCAATAAATGGTAGGTACATAACGCATCGTAAGTATATATTATATGGTAAGTATATTAGAATCCATAAGTAATAACATGTATTTTATTCATCATTGTTTTTCCTTTCAGGTTCATTAAGTAACGGACAAATCTGAGACACGGCTTTCTTCGGAAGTCCACCTGCTGTGCTGATGAAGACAACTCTGACGACGCCATCGTTCCCTGGATGAAGTTCTGCTACTTTCCCTAGTCGCCAAGATGCAATGGGTAAGTTGTTTTCCTTCACAAGTACCAATGTTCCAATCTCGATGGTTCTATTTGTTGTTCATTTTGTTCGTTGTCGGAGTTATGTAAGGTATTCCTTTGACCACCGACTCCAAAATTGCTGTCGTGCTTGCTGTAAATGTTGGTGACACGAAAGTCTATTCTGATTAATGCTTCTTAAATCAACTTCGGGTATTGCGGTAATCGTTCTTCCAATTATTCCAATTAAAAAGTGTGCAGGAGTCAATGGTTGGAAATCATGTGTGTCTGAGGATATAGGGGATAATGGTCTTGAATTCAATATGCCTTCTATTGTTGCTAATAACGTAAAAAACTGTTCTAGAGTAATTGTAGTATTGAATAATATTCTTTTTAAATGAAATTTTATTGATCGTAAAGCGGCTTCCCACAAACCTCCAAAATTGGAAGCATAAGGTGGTATGAAATGCTAACTTATTTCCTCATCAATCATTTTATTTCTTAGTTTTAAATTGTCATTAATTATAAATTTGCCTAATTCACGTAATTCTTTACTAGTCTTGACATATGTTGCGCCATTGTCTGAATATATGTTGGTCGGTGTGCCGCGTCTCGCAATAAAGCGTTTAAGAGTGTCAATGAATGAATCGGTCGTCAAATCAGTAACAGGCTCCAAATGTATAGCTTTCGTTGTCATGCAAATAAAAAGATATATGTAACATTTGAATTTGGATTTTCCGCGACGTAACCTTTCACCCAATAAAAATGGCCCTGCATAATCCGTTCCCACCATGAAGAATTTCGGAAACATACACATTATGTGCATACACGCATGAATTTTCACTGCGAACGAAAAAGTGCAGGTATGTGTACTGATTCAGTATATCTATTTATTATTCGCTCGCAACATATTTTACATCAGCACTACACACTAACAAAGGCATGATCATTAACATGTTCCAATTGCACCATATGTATACTATATTGCTAATGGAAACATTGTGCATGCGATGCATCGCTCAACAAATCTTTCATGATGCGTACGTTCAAGGACTTCGTTTCATTAACGAATCTTATTACATAAATATTCAAAACACTCCATGTATGTATACATATGCAACACCCACCCGAATTCTTAGCTACAACCCGTTATAAATTTACACATTTAGGTACGTAATATAGTAACATAAACCAAGGTATTTCTTCTAAGTTACTTGATGTTTATAATTAACTATACTTTATGCGCGTAACATAATAGCGAATCTAATGAAATGAAAGACTGATCCGATTAAGTTGTGTGTAGCAATCGAGAACTATAGTTCGTACATGCAGAGCTACTATATGTATTTCTCAATTGATCGTAAATCGATTATGGAGTATACTTTAGTTAATACGGTGTGTTGCGCACTCGGTTCCTGTTGCCTGGTTGTAGCAATATACACAATCGAAAGTTTTTTAAATATAATTGTTTTCTAGGTACATTAACATAATCAAATCTTCTTACTCACATTAAGATGAATGATTGTTTCAGATGGCGTATATAACTTTAAATATTTAGGTATATAAAAAGAAGTTCGAGCATGTGTGTAGTTGAAGTGAGGCTGATTTGTTTCGCATCAGTAAATATGAAATCGTAGTGTTTCATAAGATAGAAGTATACAATATTAACCTTAAAAGTTTGGTGTGGTGCTTTTCGTAAAAAAGCATCCATATAAATTGGAAACAACCTGAATGGGATATGTTTTCGAAACATAATGCCTTATATAGCATTAATCTATACGTCAGAGCTTTGGTGACTCTTATCCACCATGTATAACTTGTTAGTGAAATATTTATTAAAATCCTTCATATGATTTAGAATTTTCTATCCATTAAAGTTTACTAAGAGAAAGTTAACACTCTAAAAGAGAAGGATGCAAAGATTGCTACTTTAAGACATTTGTAATTTTTGATTTGTTTCAAATATGTAATATATAGAATTATTTTATTTTTTTCCAAACAAATACAATATATCTGATATAAAACAATTCCAAGCATATTTATACATGATAACAGCCTTAGTATGTAGGCACATACATTGTATTATGCATTTTACAAAGGAACTGTATCAAAGTATATGGAGATGTAAGAGCAACAATTGCATTTATAATGTAATAGGTGCGAGTCTACAGAAACATTTGCTAATTATATCATTTAAAAAGAAGAAGATTTTGATTTGACTTCCTAATTATGTACGTAGTAATTCTTTTTTGGTAAACATTGGTCGTTTCTATTGCAACGATAAAGATAAATAGAATAAAATTTAAATAAATTATGTTTTGCGTGTACGCGTTCATTTCTATTCCTTTCTATGATAATTTGCTATAAAACAAAAATCATATTGAAAATGCCTTCTTTATATCGTTGTCTTTTACGTTGCTTGGTTTAATTTTCTTAGATTTTTTTGCTATTCAGTCCTCTACCACTTGAAGATTCATAGGCTCCTGTATTCACGCATACAAATTTATAATTTGCATCGCATATACTAAATAAAATACTAGGAGTTTTCATATAGTTGTAATATAAAGAGCCAGAATTGTTAGGATATTTTAAATGGATGTGCATGCATTCTATCGCACCTATACATTTAGGAGACTGCCCGTTATTCAAGAAACCATTAGCATTTGTACCACAATTTGTACATATGTGCATGTATGTATACCTTGTGTTGGTGAGTAGACAGGCTACAGCCTTTCAATTGTTTCCAGAAATATTTGACGGACCGTTGATTTGCTTCTACTGTTTTCAATAAACTCTCAAAAAAATCAACATTCATTCTTGTATATAATAAAAGGAATCGGGATCAAGATTCAAGATTTCCAGATTTAAATTTAAATGGTCTCTTTGTTGTTTCTTCTGAGTGTTGATAGGACGTACCCGTCAACGTCTTCTCTCTTTTTACATTTATTTTTAAATTTGTTGGTGATGATTAGAGTTTGTTAAAAAGGTGGTACCGGATGGCAGTAGCGTAGCGGCAGCGGGGTAACTTTCAACTCGTAATCGATCTCGACAGTACCGCGAGAGAGTTCAAAGCGACAGTACGTTGCACGCTAAATAAGTACGCGGAGATAGGACGTCCAAAGGGTGTACCGTTTCCTTCGAATGTGAATAAATATCTCAGGCATTTCCCTGGATTAGAATATAGAAGTCCATATATTTATTGCACAATGTGCAATAGCGGATTGCTAAGTCACGATAGGTTGGAATGTAGGAAACATTGTAAAAGTAAACGTCATGTATTGAATTTAAGAAACAGTATTCCATACTGGCAATTTTTATATGATTTTCTTTTTATGTTACGTGTGTGCAACATCCCACAACATCTAGTATCTAATGAACACTTTCATTTTTTTTGGACTAAGTACGTTCCCTCATGGAAGCTGCCAACATCTATGCAATTACGATACAATTTGCCACGTGTGCAAGGTACAGTAAAGGAATGTATAAAAGACGAGTTGAGAAATAAGAAAATCTGCCTATGTGTGGATGAAACAACTGATGCTCAGAAACACAGCGTCATTCATGTTGTAGCGCGTCCTTTAAAACGTGATGGTTCACCAGCTTCATTGTTGTTATCCAGTAAAAGGATTCAGAAAACTAATGCAGAAACCGTTGTCAAGATAATAAAAAATTCGTTGAGAGAATTTTGTATCACAGGAACCCAAGTCACAATGTTCGTTACTGAAGGAGCCACAACAATGCTGAGAGTTGGTAGGATGTTGAAAATATGCTTTCCGACTCTTCTTCACATAACATCCCTCATACACGCATGTCACCTCGTAGCAGAAACCATTCGAAAGAAGTATCCGATGGTGGATAAGTTAATAGCATCTACCAAAAAAGTGTTCATCAAATCTCCCAAACACATCCGTGTATTCAAACAATTGTGTCCGAAATTACCACCACCACCTCAGCCTGTAATAACGCGATGGGGAACATGGCTCCAGGCAGTATGCTACTATCAGAAATATTTTTCACAAGTGAAAAATGTCATCTTGAAATTTAATTTAAATAATTCTGCAGCAGTTCGAGATAGTCAGCAACTTTTTTCCAATTCGGACGTTCAACAACAAATAGATGAAATTTTCATGAACTATTCTGAAGTTGCATAAGCTATTGAGCAATTAGAAAACAATCACTTATCTGCACGAGACGCATTAAATTAAAAACTTGACGAATACTATAGGAGTCGATGTTGCTCAAAAATTTGGTGCAATTTTAACGAAAAATCCCGATTTACAAAAGGTTCGGTCTATAACTGAAAATCAAGAGTGCCCAGATGAGGAAAAGGAATATCTGACATTTGCAAATCTTACTTCACTGGATGTCGAACGATCATTTTCGAAGTATACTACAACGTATTCACAACACCGTCGACGGCTGAATGAATCGACAGGGGGAGCGTTGCTGATTCTACGCAGCTTACCAGGGTGGTTGCCAATTGCCACAGTGGTACCACTTTTTTAACAAACTCTAGTCATGATTATTGCAGAAACTGCTAATAAACACAGTATATAACATTTCTGTGTCATTTCATCCATTACAAAAGAAATTATTAACAGATAAATTAACGTTATGATACGACAAAGTAAACCGAGATGTCAGTTATCATTATGTCACGAAATTATTTTAGGAATTACGGCAGGCGCTAATCCTACACTAAGAGAAATGTAGTGGTAAGGCATACAACATATTTGTAGTTAACGTGTTGTGGTAGTATCCACCTCCTTTATGGTTCTCGCAACAAACATGTATGTAGATCTTGTGTGTGTGTGAGTGACATATTGTAGTGAAAAAAAACAAAATATTTGTAGTTACTTACTGTAGTTACATATACTACAATATTGTTGTTGAACATTAGTACTGTTTATATAATAGCGTAAAAATAGAAAAATAGTTATTTCTTCCTGATGTTAAAGAAATATTTGAGGAGACGTATACATACTTATACATTGTTATTGGGAAAAAATATTATTATCAATAAGCACGTATTTAATACAATTTTGTGGCTTAACAATTAGCGTATTTATATATCTTGCTATGTTTATGGATACTTTTCTCATTCACATATTTATACTTTCTTGTATTTTTAGTTTAATATATTACATATATAATTTGCCCATATATATTATTGTAAATTATTGTAAATAATTGATTTCACAAGTGAAGTCACTTACAGAACTTGTTAAATCAATTTATTATCGATTTTAAATTTTATTTTCTTAAGATTTGATTTTTAAACAATGCCGCCAATTTTCAAGAAAAAACCAACTGTTGATGTTTATGAGTGATGGTGCTGCAAACATGCTCTCTCTAGGCGGGTCTCTTAAAAAACATTGTGCTAACTTGTTACATATTACGTGTCAAATTCATGTTTTCAGTCATGTGGCAGATAGTATTAGAAAATCTTATCCTGAGATAGTGTTTGTCAAATGCCTGAGCCACCAGAACCTATTCTTACACGTTGGGGAACATGGTTACAGGCCGCGTTTTACTATCATAAATATTTTGAGAATATTAAGAGCGTGGTTTTACAATTCGATTCAAAGGAAGCTGCGGCTATCAAGGAAAGCCAGTCGAAATTTCAAGATGGTCAGGTTAAAACGGATTTAAAAACTATTCAGAACAATTACTTCGGACTAGTGGAGGCAATAGAAAAATTACAAAATCCTTCGGTGTCGTTAGTGGAATCTCTGCAAATAGTGCAACATATTCATGCACAACTATGCGCGGTAGAAGACGCAAAAAATGTTTGTGTTCTAGAAAGGTTTGAAAGTATTTTAGAGAAAGATTCTGATTTTGGTATATTAAGACAAATTTGGGAAGGTGCGTCAACGGAACCGTTAAGTTGTTCCAAAGATTATTTTAATTACGCAAATATAACGTCACTAGATGTAGAACGTTCGTTTTCTGCATATGAACTTTTTCCTCACGCCGCACTCGGTTTGCCGAAACAACTGTGGAAACATATCTAATGTTGCAGGTATTTAACAGACATTATTCACTTTGTGATTTCACGGAAGACTCTTAAGACGGTAAGTGTTTGAGCATGTATTATATTTTATTTCTGACCATTTATTTTATGTAAACTTTTATGCGCCCGTCACTGGCTGTTGGCGTAAATTGAGCAAGTCTAGTCATAATATTCTTAATGTCAATCTACAAAAGGAGAAAATTAAAGTTTACGCAACTGAATGTTAACAAGCACTAATGTTTGAAACGAGTATTTGATACCGCCACTTATTGTTAATGACAAAACACATCGAATATCACTAGTGAGAGAACAAATGTTCAACGCTAACCTAAAATTAATTTGGCCTGTGAATGGGTACCACTGAAGTTTTGTAGCTATAAATTATGCATGGAGTATATGTATTTGTTTTGAAATACGAAGCCAAGATTGAGCAGCTGATGAATCCTGTTGCTTTTAATGCGAGTATATGTATGTACATATGTTTAAAACCTGCTGCCAGGCAATTTTAAAGATGATTGATTATAGAAATAACTGCAGTTGTAAGTCGTAACGTGAATACGTCGTTCCTGTTAGAAAACGTATTCAACATTATTCTGAAATCTCGTTAAGAAATGTCAGCTCTGGCAATAGTCAGAATAAAATTGGAGTAATTGTGTGTGAAGTATAGAAGAATACAATGCAAGTTTTATTTTTTTCATTCAATCTGTCGAGTAATGAATCATAGTATTCACCTCCTATTGTATTTATCATAAATGAAATCCCAATTGGAACTTGCCATTTCTTAGCATACAAAAGTACCTTGTGCCTTGCTAGGCTCCTTAACTTTACTACTTTTGGAGTTAGAAGTTTGTAACGCGTCTTGCTGTTTCTGGAACTTTACTACTTGTGAACTTTATTAGATAGGGGTAGTGTGATGCGTGGGAGCTTGGTGTTCATTAACAAACTACCATTGGATAGCATTTCTGCCCAATAAGATAGGTTTCGGTTATACAACTAAATTTCGGAGCTAAAATATTGACGACAAGAAAAATTAAATTATTAGGCGTAGCACAGAGGACAGACACTCGATGAACGACAATTTTGTCGCTTACAATGTGCAGTACGGTTTAGAATGCGTGTGAACACACGATTGTCAATAATATTGGACCGATAAAATGGACCAAACTTGTTCAATGTTTTAGTCGAGTAGACTGTCAGACAGGAAAATAGTCTGTCGTTTGTACAGGTTTCCGCGTCTTTAATTCTGTAATTTATTTACAAAGAAAAGTTTCTCGGAACGCGAACTTAATCAAATGAATTACGGCTACGGGGTAGAGCACGGGCTAAGAAAGGCCCGGCCCGCTCGGGCCTGCGGGCGATCGCGAGCGGGCCTCATCTCTTTTCATTGCGGGCCGGGCCTAAAATTGTACGGGCCTGACGGGCCGAGAATGTCTTATTAAACACATCGAATGGATATAACGTATGCAGTAAATGCTGTTTGGTTTTTACGCTATCATTTGTATTAACTAGTTTTAATGTATGCAATGTTATATTACGTTTTCTTTTAGTTTCATACAATATAGTATACAAGAACAAACAAAATAAATCTTTCATTCTACTCATTATAATGTAGTAATCAAAAAATGTTTAGAAATAGACGGTGCAGATATAATTACTTAAACAGGCTAAACTAATTTAGACGGGCCAAACGGGCCTAAATTTCTTAACGGGCCGGGCCTTGAGCCGAGATAATGAACGCAACGGGCGCGCCTATTCCATGCTGTAACGGGCCACGGCCGGGCCGGGTCGTGAAAAATAGGCCCGTGCAGTGCTCTACTACGGGGTACTCATTACTAGAGTTGCTCACCAGCGTTAACGGGCAGTGGCGTAGGTTCGATACAACGCTTAGTATAACTGCAAGTCTTAACCAGATCTGTTGTGTATACATGTACGCTGCCGTAAATACTATTTCGTAGTTCTACGTTTGTTTTAAAAATGTTGCCTACGTCGCGAAAACGACCAATGTTGGACAAAGTTACAGAATTTATAGCAGAAATGCCTGACCTAAATTATGATGGCGTTAAAATTCAATGTGTAGTTTGCAATATCCCTTTACTGTGTTGGTCCAAAAAAGGGATTGTCTACATTACGTAAATAGTAAACGGCATTCTTCAAAAAAAAAAATTGCGCACGACACTATGACAAATTTAAATTTAATTTATGTGTTACCTTCATTGCATGTGATCTACCGTTTAATTTACTAGACAAGGAAGCATACGTCTTCTTTTGGAATAAATATTCGGACTGCAAATTACCAAGTCGGGCACCGTTACAAAGAATTGTACCATCTGCTCGTGAACATGTTGAAAAAAGAATTAAATCGGAGTTCAAAGATAAAAAACTGTGGTTATGTGTGGATGAAACAACAGATCGTAAAAAACATTCTGTGGTTAATGTAATGGTAGGTACAATGGAACCACATCGATCGTCACCTTCAATTCCGTTAGCCTCCAGACGAGTACAACAATGTACTGCCGAAGTAATTTCAAAGTTAGTGTTAAATACATTGGAAAAGTTTGAACTTTCAACAAACCAAGTGTAGATATTTATGGTTGATGGTGCCGCAAACATGCTTTCTGTAGGCCGGTCTCTTAAAAAACATTGTGCTAACTTGTTACATATTACGTGTAAAATTCATGCTTTCAGTCATGTGGCAGATAGTATTAGAAAATGTTACCCTGTGGTAGACGCTTTAATAGCACATACAAAAGCAGTGTTTGTCAAATCCCCAAAACGTATTCGCAAATTTCACAGACTGTGCCCCTGTATGCCTGAGCCACCAGAACCTAGTCTTACACGTTGGGGAACATGGTTACAGGCCGCGTTTTATTATCATAAATATTTTGAGAATATTAAGAACGTGGTTTTACAATTCGATCCAAAGGAAGCTGCGGCTATCAAGGAAAGCCAGTCGAAATTTCAAGATAGTCAGGTTAAAACGGATTTAAAAACTATTCAGAACAATTACTTCGGACTAGTGGAGGCAATAGAAAAATTACAAAATCGTTCGGTGTCGTTAGTGGAATCTCTGCAAATAGTGCAACATCTTCACGCACAGCTGTGCGCAGTAGAAGGCGCAAAAAATGTTTGTGTTCTAGAAAGGTTTGAAAGTGTTTCAGAGAAAGATTCTGATTTTGGCACATTAAGACAAATTTCTGAAGGTGCGTCAACAGAACCGTTAAGTTGTTCCAAAGATTATTTTAATTACGCAAATATAACGTCACTAGATGTAGAACGTTCGTGTTCTGCATATTAACTTTTTCCTCACGCCGCACTCGGTTCGCCGAAACAACTGTGGAAACATATCTAGTGTTGCAGGTATTTAACAGACATTATTCACTTTGTGATTTCACGGAAGACTCTTAAGACGGTAAGTGTTTGAGCATGTATTATATTTTCTTTCTGACCATTTATTTGGTGTCAACTTTTATGCGCCCGCCACTGGCTCTTTGCGCAAATTGAGCAACTCTACTCATTACTAGAGTAACCTAAACTTGCGGACATGCATAGGCGTCGGTATTACGGGTTAATATAAGAATACGAAAAATTCATAAATAAACTAAACCGCTAGAGAAGCAGGCATGTAGTGTCGACCTTGAATATAAATCATGTTAAACCGCGCTGAGAGAGATTTCGTTTTAGTACCGGTTGAGCTGTTGCAGAGATTAGTCGAACGGTCAAGGTTATGTACTTACGTGTCGCTTTTGAAAATATAGCTGGTGTTTTTTGTGTGTTGTAGTATTATACCGAGTACATAATTAGTGTATCGTTTCATATAAAACTAATATTTACATACCTAAGAAAACAATGCCTCGTAATAGATTTGCTACTAATGTACATAAGTATGTGTCACTTTTTCTCCATTTAAAATATGACGGTAGTGCAGTTTTTTGCTTAATATGCAATGTTCGTTTGGCTGCATTGGACAGAACTGATTGCCAGAGGCATGTCAATGGTATTAAGCAAATGAGAAATGCAAGAACTGAAATACCTTATACACTGTTCCTCATACATTTATTAATTATGTTTACCTCTTGTAATCTTCCATTGTCGTTGGTGAGAAAAGCAGCTTTTAAAACGTTTTGGCGACAATACGTTCCAAAGTACCCATTACCCTCACAAACACAATTACAGAATCATTTGCCGCGAATGAAAGAGATGCTAGAAAATGTGTGTAAACGTGATTTGTGTTCCAAAAAAATATGGATTACCGTGGATGAGACGACCGATATAAAGGAAAACAGTATTGTGAATGTAATAGCTCGCGTTTTATCTAGCGAGAACACAGCCTCTCGATATTTGTTAGCTTGCAAACGTGTTCAACAATGTACCGCGCAATGAACGCTTTGAAAAAATTTAAAATTGCCCAAGATCAAGTTGTGATGATTTGTGACAGATAGCGCAGCATCGATGTTAAGTGTTGGGCGATCCTTAAAACATATATTTCCTAACTTAATACATATAACCTGCGTGCTGCATGCTTTGCATTTAGTTGGTGAAGTTGTTCAACAACATTACGGAAACGTTGATCGGATGATTGGAAGTACTAAAGCAGTGTTTCGTAAATCTGCTAAACTTTTAAAAGAATTTCGTAAATTTTGTCCAGGTATTCCAGAACCTCCTGAACCAATTTTAACGCGATGGGGTACTTGGCTAACAGCAGCTTCTTACTATTTGATCCATTTTCAACAAATTCAATCAGTTATAATGCGATTTAATCGGAATGAATCCAAAGCAATTAGTGAAAGTCAAAGAGAATTTCAAATTCCTCAACTTTTAGAAGATTTAACAACAATATATACCAATTATACAGTATTACTAGATCAGAAAACTACAATGTACTGAATTGTCATTGCAGGAATCATTAGACATAGTGGAGAGTGTAAAAAATAAATTAAATCATACGCCAGGATTATGCGCTAGTCAAAAGTTGGCAGATGTTTTAAGGAAAAATCCCGATTTTAATACTTTAGAGGTCGTTTATAATATGTGTAAGAATAGTGAACTTGTAAGTGATTTTGAAAAACAGTTTCTACATGCAAATGTAACTTCCTTAGATGTGGAGAGATCGTTTTCTATGTATAAGAATATTTTTTCTTGTCGACGCACAAGGTTTAAAGAAGTAACTGTGGAAACATATGCAATGATGCAAGTTTACAGTAGTTCACATCCTGATACCTCTAATTTGTTGAATAATTAGCAATTTATGAATTTTTCGTATTCTTATATTAACCCGTAATACCGACGCCTATGCGAGTTCGCAAGTTTTGGTTACTCTACTGATTACCGTCAGCGTCGTAAGGGGAACATGACTTGCATGGACAGCACTATATCTCGGCGTCGTAATAACTCACTACGGACAGCGCTATACGCCGTCGGCGTCGTAATGGGAGCATAATCAGGTCGGGAAAAATTGATCTAGAATGAGGTCCTGACGTAGCATTTCCTTTGAACGATGTACTACACAAAAACAAGTTAAACATTTGCATCATAAAAATGCATCGATGAATAAAACAAACACACACAAAAACAAGTCAAACATGTGTATCGATGAATAAAGCAAATGTAAGCAAAAACAAGCCAAATATATGCATCGATGAATGAGACAAATATACACAAAGACAAGTCAAACACGTGCATCGATGAATATAACAAATACTCATCACTATTCATAAGAAACATGGTTTTCCAAAAATTACGTAACATAAAAATATGCAATTCAAAGGATTTTACACGGTTTTCCATAAATTTGGTTGCATAAAATAAAAAACATGGGAATGCATTTTGTTAGTAACGAATATGCCTATAGCATTAAATGGCAATCGAAGAATAAGCGAAAGAAAAACATATTTGTAAGTATTCATTACTGAATTTAGTTTAAATATGTTCGCCATATTGTTCTTCAAGAAATAACAACCTTTTTTTATGTTTTGAACGGGATTTACCATGTTGATTTTTTGAATGTCCAATATTTTGTGAGACTGGATTTTTCAGTTGACAGAGAATTATAAGATTAGCTAGAAGAAGTGGCACTTTAAGCAGATCTTCTTGGAGATTAGGCAATGTCTATCGATGTGGAGATATGAATTTATTTAATATCTTTTTAACCTTCGTTTACTGTTCTTAGCGACATTGTATCTATTATACCTTACACGACGGTATTTATTATACCTTCCAGTAATATTTATTTTTGGTAGCTGATTGACTATTGACTATTTTTATATAAATTATAACTTCCTGTACTAGTTGTAAGTAATATAGTTTTTCTTACAGTTTCTCGTTATTTTTTGTATATATATTGTTATGTACAAAGTTGTATCTACGACAACAACTTCTCTCAGTTGTCACTTCGGTACTGACTAAATGTCAGTCTGGCCACTCGTTGGTAACTAAATATCCCTTTTGCGGGGATAATTGGAAATTTCTTCGTTACCATCCCCCCTCAGCCATCCGTCTTTGGAGCGAGGACATTATATATAATATATAAGTCCAGATAATGACGAGTGTGGGGTAGCATGGACAAATCTACTCGTTCATTAATTTTTCTATTCACTTATTTCGTCCAAATTAATGTAGAAGTCGTCTGGAATAAACAACAGCATAGATTGCAAAGTACAACAAATAATATTTCATTAATTAAATCTTTATCTGAAAGGTTTCTGTAAATTAGCAGTGGATTTTCTCGTTTAAAGCATGTTGGTGACAGTTCGGACCACAGAATCATCAACATACAACTTCCTGGTTAAGTCACTGCATTCGTTTTCGTATACCAATATCATTTGATCGAAAGTCATCGAAAAGTTTCTATTTGGGTTAAATTATCAAAATTGGCTGTGAAATAAAACAATCGCCGGTCTTTCGCGATTTAAAATAAAAGAAAGATGAACGACGCCATACATTTTCATCAATCTTTATTCGGCCTTGGTTGAATCAAAGTTTGTCTTAAATCCAATCCCAAGATTTATTTATAGTATTTAAAGTCTTTATTAGAAGAGAAAAATGTTAAATCTCCACAACAAGGCAGTTTCCTGTAGTGGGTATATAAACAGAGGGTTTATATACATTGGCATCGTTCAAAAGTTGAAAGGTTAGTTAAATTCTTCAAATCTTAAAATTCGTTAATTTCATTTTACTGAGTTGGAAATTCATTCAAAAATTGCCGTAAGGGTATCTAAGGATACCCCCGAACCTACAAGAATCATTTATTCGAATTAAATTAGAAAATTTAACAAAAATCTGAGAAAAACCTCCGAGAAAGATATTTCTATATATATATATATATATATATATATATATATATATATATATATATATATATATATACACGTATATATATACAGCGTGCCCGTGTTCGCTATTGAATGTCCTTGGGAAAAGTGAATCGAGCTAAAAGTAGACTATGTTGAAAAATAAAGGTTGCTTTTTCCAAATATTTTGTGTCTCCTTTGTTAGGCTGGATACTTCTGGTACCACCCTCGTAAGTGGTCAAGATAAGTAAATCCATGCAATATTTAATATTTTAGAAAGTGAATACGTTTGGGCAAATACTCTGCGTTGTGTTAATTTTGTTTTTAGTAAATAAAAAGTTGCAATAATCTTTATTATAGTACTACGAAAAGCATTTGTAGCTATTAAATATACAAGAGACGTACGTACGTATCATTAATCGTATAAGCGAAAGCACTGCATACAATTTGAGACGGTTTAAAAAATCTGAAATGCGAGTAATAGTAAATTGAATGACTAAGAACGCCCACTACTAGATAAAACGTAATCAATTTATCCTCGCATAGACGTCAAGATAAATGATATTATTATAGCTTGACATTAATAAAGCAACATCAAACTGATTTGATTTATTAGTCGCCATTTTTTTTCTGCTACAGTGTCGTCATCATTTATTTCGCTGTCTGGAGCCAAAGTGTATGCGTACATATCGAACTATCGCGTTAATAGATTAATTCCTTTGCACTGCACTCATTAACCCAGTTTTTTAATTGGAAAAAGCATAACTTCTCCATTTGGCGTGTCCAAATTCGGTTTTTAAGTTCAACGACGTCGCGTACAGGTCAACCCATTTTAACAGTTGCTGAACCAGAATTTACTCACACAGCAATTAGCTTTACCCGGTCATCTCTTCAGCTTCTTCCTCACATTACGAGTTCACATGAAATACTAATTGCTGTGGACCGCAAAGGCCACACCGAGCATATTCAGTATGTGACTACATTGGAGTGGACGTCCAAGACAGTGGAATACAGCGAATTTTTTGCCAGCAATTATTTTTATGGACGCGCGAATTTTTCTTGCTTTACGCTTAATAATTTTATTGCACTCGTGTCGTAAACATTTTTAGATATAATCACCACAACTACGCGCATAAAAAGACAAAGCCAAAAAGTCTACATTGTAGTAAAAAATGTCAAATTAGTCGCACTTCTGTTAAATGTACAACAGTACCATGTCCTTTGTGGTCAGACGTTTATTACAAATATTTCACGACTTCGTAAAACCCTTTTATCTTAATCTTGTAAAACGTAATAGGTATTTACAGTTAGTCAGATTCCTAGTTTTATGATTTGCTTCTTTCTTTGTTTCGTACATTTGGTACCATTCCAGCTAAGTTTGTATGTGAAAAGGATTATTTATTCTCAATTGGATGATATCATTTTGAAAAGATGCAAACATATGCTGAGTTACCATTGCACTCAGCATACAAAAGTTATTGAGACGTTGTTTCCCAACAATATTTTTTTAATAGATAATTTTATATGCGCTTAAGAAAAATTAATGGATGTTTTATGTGTGTATATACCGTGCATTTTTTTATCACAGAATATACAGGGTGTTCATGGATGCGGTTACGAAGAGGAAAAACTTTTTTAATATGCATTTTACAGAAAAAAATGATTCTTTATAAAAAGTTCTGCTTTTCTCAAAACGTAATTTAGACTTAACTACAGACATACACTTATTTATAAATTCGATATTATTGCAGTTGATACCTTTATTTCTCAATTAAACAACAATCACTGTTTGAAATAAACAAGTAAATAAGTATTATTGGCTATTTTACGTTTATTTTTATAATAACTAGAGTTTGTTAAAAAGGTGGTACCGGCAGTGGCGTACCGCATAAAAGTAGGTACGAAATATACAATATTAGTGAAAAATAATATTGTTACCTTTTCCTGTCGTCTTGATGTCCACTGTGACAATTGACAACCGCCCTGGTAAGCTGCGTAGAATTGCACATCAGCAACGCTTCCATTGTCGATTCATTCAGCCGTCGACGGTATTGTGAATACGTTGCCGTATACTTCGAAAATGATCGTTCGACATCCAGTTAAGTAAGATTTGCAAATGTCAGATACTCCTTTTCCTCATCTGGGCACTCTTGATTTTCAGTTATAGACCGAACCATTTGTAAATCGGGATTTTTCGGTAAAATTGCACCAAATTTTTGAGCAACTTCGACTCCCATAGTGTTCGTCAAGTTGTCTAAAGCAGCTTGTAAATTGTTTATGCAATTTAATGTGCGTCTCGTGCACATAAGTGACTGTTTTCTAATTGCTCAATAGCTTGTGCAACTTCAGAATAGTTCATGGAAATTTCATCTATTTGTTGTTGAACGTCTGAATTGGAAAAAAGTTGCTGATTATCTCGAACTGCTGCAGAATCATTTGAATCAAGTTTCAAGATGACATTTTTCACTTGTGAAAAATATTTCTGATAGTAAGATACTGCCTGGAGCCATGTTCCCCATCGCGTCATTACAGGCTGAGGTGATGGTGGTAATTTCGGACACAGTTGTGTGAATACACGAATTTGTTTGGGAAATTTGATGAACACTTTTTTGGTAGATGCTACTAACTTATCCGCCATCGGATACTTCTTTCCCATGGTTTCTGCTACGAGGTGACATGCGTGTATGAGGCATGTTATGTGAAGAAAAGTCGGAAAGCATATTTTCAACATCCTACCAACTCTCAATATTGTTGTGGCTCCGTCAGTAACGAACATTGTGACTTGGGTTCCTGTGATACAAAGTTCTCTCAACGAATCTTTTATTATCTTGACAACGGTTTATGCATTAGTTTTCTGAATCCTTTTACTGTATAACAACAATGAAGCTGGTGGACCATCACGTTTTAAAAGACGCGCTACAACATGAATGACGCTGTGTTTCTGAGCATCAGTTGTTTCATCCACACATAGGCAGATTTTCTTATTTCTCAACTCGTCTTTTATACATTCCTTTACCGTACCTTGCATACGTGGAAAATTGTATCGTAATTGCATAGATGTTGGCAGCTTCCACGAGGGAACGTACTTAGCCCAAAGAAGGCAAAAGTGTTCATTAGATACTAGATGTTGTGGGATGTTGCACACACTTAACATAAAAATAAAATCATATAAAAATTGCCAGTATGGAATACTGTTTCTTAAATTCAATACATGACGTTTACTTTTACAATGTTTTCTACATTCAAACCTATCGCGACTTAGCAATCCGCTATTGCATATTGTGCAATAAATATGCGGACTTCTATATTCTAATCCAGGGAAATGCCGGAGATATTTATTCACACTCGAAGGGAACGTTACACCCTTTGGGCGTCCCATCTCCGCGTACTTATTTGGCGTGCAGCGTGCAATGTACTGTCGCTTTGAACTCTCTCGCGGTACTGTCGAGATCGACTACGATTTGAAAATTACCCCTAGCCACGTCGCTACCGCTACGCTACTGCCATCTGGTACCACCTTTTTAACAAACTCTAATAATAACACTTGGTTCGTAAGTTTTAAACATCGGCGCGCAATGGTACACAAGTGCGCACTGTACTGTCATTAAATTAGTTTTAGGCTGTGTCAAATACTTAAAATTTCTTCCAAAATGCTCACCAAAAGACGTATCCATCTGGTTAAATGCTCCGGTATTGAACAAGTCTCACACAGATATGCCATTCATTTATTTAATCAAAGGTTTCCCAATGTATCTGTATATGTATGTATTTGACGAAAGAACATAAGAAGTATGACGAAATGAGTTTGAGACGTTATTAGCAATGAATTCGGTGGAGGAAAATCCGAGGTTGTCTTTAAGGAAACGCTCGCGAGAGTTAAAGGTTTCTAAAAGTTTGTTATAAAGATAATAAAATCTTGCCTTGTAAACCCACAGTAAACCATATACTTGGGGATGGAGATGATGAAAAAAGGTTAGACTTAAACAGCAGTTTTAACAAATTACATATTTTTCCAGATCTACGGAATTGAGCTGTGAGGTAATTCGGTCCATGTACGATATGTTTTCCTCATGCAAAAGAAGACCGTACATCACTAAAACAAGTGGGGCAACTTACACTCTGCAAGTCACTATTCCTAAAGAACAGAATAACTTTACCATCGGTGCGGCGCACATACAAAAACAATTACTCAGAGCAAGAACTACAATCTACGATCAGACCAAGAAATTCTGCTACTGAAGGAGTTACCTACAGGCTGGGTAGAGGAGCTATTCCACTTTTTCAACAAACCAGTCAATAAGTATTTTACACAAAATAACTTTTATACAGTCAAGGACTTCATAGAAGTATAAGAAAGCCACACCCATAGATACACATACTTCGTCACGTAGATGTTGGGGAATGTAAAGGCATGAATTATTATTATTACACATTTCTCCAAACTAACGCAAATATCAACTTATTATTTATGACGTTTCACCTAAAAATAATTGTACTTATATACCGATGCGCTTTGTTTTGGTAAAGATAAGGTCAACTTCAACGAACCTTCAATAATAATTATGCTTTCGAAAACGACTTCGGTTTAGACGTAGTAAATACAAACAGTCAGTATTAAGCAGTCCTATATATCGGAACGTCTACAAAGTCGCCGTCTTCTCATCACGCCAAATTGTCTGGACTCGTTCGGCACAACGAAAGGCGAAAGTACATTGCCTTCTCATGATGATGATGGGGATGGTATGAAGCAACCGTCGGCGGCCGCCTTTACTAAATAAACGATGAACTGAAATATACGCGTATTATTGCAACTGGGCGTATCCCATTAAACCATATGCATATCATCTGGATGAGACCACTTGCACAAATTATAGAACGACATAAAAAAACCAACGAGACACAAAAGAGAAACAAAGCGGCGCAAAAGGAAACGAAACAACGGGCTTGTAAATTTATTTACAAGCATGATGATGATGTAATTTCTTTTGAAATTTTTCAACTGCATGCATTTATGAATACATAGAATTAACCTAGAGTTATTTGAATAAAAGTATCTATTACATTTTCACAATTCAAGTACGTATCATATTTAATCAACAATGACAAGATGGTGTTCAGGAGAACGTCTTCATTTGGAAGGAATTAATTCTACACGCAGAGATATGGTTTTTCTCATCAGTCTCTACTCAAGAAAATATTTTTATTACAAGACTATAAAAATGTATTATTTTAGAAAATAATTTTCTTGAAACTTTATTTGGATTAAAGAAATATTTTCTTAGGGATAGAAAATCAAGAAAATTCAAGACAGAAAAATATTTTTTCCAAGTAAATCATTTAATTTTAAGTTGAGAAAATATTCATAATTTCATTAATAATTAATCAGTTAATATTGAAATTTATTTATCCCTTTTTTATTATCATTTATTATATATTTAAAACAAACTATAATTAAATTAGTACACCTGGTAAATAGTAGTAAAAAGAAAGAAAATATTACATTAACCGATATCTTTTGAAAATGTTTATGAAACGTTGTACGGTAAAGGTTATATAATTGTATGGATAAGTATGGTATCTATCTTTCAGTTCCGTCGCTACTATCTAGGACTGCATGACTATAACTACTGGCACTAGGTGGCGCCAGGAAATATTTCAGTTGTTGTTTTTGAAAATTAGTGGCATAAACTGAGAGATATAAAAGCAATATAGCCAGGAGCAAGAAGCTTTACTACCTTTCTCTTCTCATATTGTTTTTGCCGGTAGTGATTTCATCAATACCAGGAGCTATTTATTAGCATTATTATCTTGGTTATTATTTCTATGCATTTTTTTCATGTGTACTTCTACATTAAGTTCACTTTTGTTTGAACAGCTTTTTAAAATCACAAACAATGTGAACAATTTATTACTGCATTATGTACGGATATGTCGTACTGTTTAAAACAAGGTAAGCGCAATTAATAATGTGCATATAAATAATTTGCATTTCAAGAATTCTAAGTAAAAAAGTGCTTTATTTTAAGAAAATGAAATTGTTGATTTATGAACAATACCTAAACGCTTTCTGGGATTAAGAAAACTATTTACTATCCTTAAAAAAGTATTGGTTTGAGTTATAATGGCCATTTACTTATATTAAGAATTCCTTTCTTCAAATTTTTTGCAAGATTTTCTTGAATCAAGTTAATAAATGTCTTAAACAAAGAAATGCAATTATTTAATTGCAAGTATGTACTTCTCTTAATTATACTTTAAAAAATCTATATCCTCACCGAATTTATTGCAATAGGAAGTAACACACATTATTAAAAGCCAACCTTGAAATATTAATTTGTTTATTTGAGTTACCGTTGTTTTACTGATGTAGATTCGCAAATAAATCAACAGAAAAACAGGAGAGACGTTGCTTTACGGCGGTCGGAAACACGGCGTTCATCCACAATCTACCTGAGGTAGCTATTTCTAGCTGTTCGCCATATCAGATGAAATTGTATCTATTTCGTGCCGTATTACATCTATGGTCGTAAACGTTTGCTTCTAGGAATCGCCAGAAAATTGCGAGGGAATATCGTGAAGTATAGATTATGACTTCGTCTTATTGAAACACCACATCTTTTGGATTTGAAAGTTTATTCAATTTGGACTGGCATTGAGTTTTTAAGACATGATTCACACAATATCAGCTAAAAATTGTGACACCACCAGTAACCAACGAAATCTATCTCATCATAATCCCAGTCCGATTCTAACTGTACACACGTGTTCTGTTGCATACTGTATTACACAAAAATATAACAAGCTTTCTGCTAACTCTTCGAGTCCTTAGATTTTCTATATATAAAGCATTATATGAATGTAAAATTTTCATATGGTATATTATATATACAGTGTGTCCCCGGGTGGACTGAACAAGTGAGAAATTTTTTTTATTTGTAACAACGCAAAAATGTAATTCTTTATAAAATTTTTTACTTGTCTCAAAACCACCAATTCTGAAACAAAAATCAGAATATTCTTTTTAGCAGCTAAGAAAATTACAAAAATTTAAGCAAAAAAGTTTCTGTTTCATGTTTTTGATTAAATCAGATTATCCTGTTATCTTCCATGATAACCTAATAAGTAAATCATGTTACGTGTTATTTGTAAATGTCATTACGTACTTGTGAATCTTTACTGAGACTTACTGCTACAATACTGGCTCTAGATTCTATAGAAACAAATCCAAAATTATCCTTACGAAAAAGGTCTGCACAGTTAAATCAGTTAATTAGTAAATCACAAAGAATTTTTAAAGAAAACAAAATTAAACCTTATAAACCGATTTTTGTACATGAATTAAGAAATAGTGATGATGCTTTGCGTTTAGACTTTTGCTTATGGGTAGGAGAAAATCAGTCTGTTAATCGAAATTTCTGCAAAGACATTATTTTTTCGGATGAATCGATGTTTACAACCAATGGGAAAGTTGCAATGCAAAACTGTAGATTTTGGTCGAGAGAAAATCTTAATTTCAAAATGGCAACTAGAAGTCAGTATTACAAAAAGGTTAATGTGTGGTATGGTGTTATGCATGGAAAAATCGTCGGTCCGTATTTTTTTAATGAAAATGTGAATCAACATACGTAGTTGGAGTTGCTTGAAAATTTGTTGTTGCTTGCAGTAAGAGATGAACCTAACTTTGAAAGTGTATTTTTTCAACAAGATGGATGCCCTGCTCACTCAACAGTGTTGATAAGAAATTATCTGCAAGAACATTTTGGAAACAGATGGATAGGTCGTTACGGACTCGTCAATTAGGCGGCTCGTTCCCCTGATTTAAGCCCATTGGATTTCTTTTTATGGGGATATGTTAAACAGCATGTTTATAATACTAATTTGTATAACAATATCGAGATTTTAAAACAAAAAATTACGGAAGCGGTACATTCTGTCACTGAAGATATGATCCACAATGTTTATAAAGAATTTGTACGTAGAGCTGAAAAGTGTGTAGAGGTTGGAGGATACCACGTTGAATAAAATAAAATGTTTTTCTTTAGCTCAAGTGTGTTTTTTAAATTTTCTCAGCTGCTAAAAAGAATATTCTGATTTTTGTTTCAGAATTGATGGTTTTGAGACAAGCAAAAAATTTTATAAAGAATAACATTTTTGCGTTAATCCGGGGATACACTGTATATACATATACAGCGTGTCCCAGGATTGCTGTTACAAGAGATATGCGGAACCAAAAATCTTTGAATCCCAATTTGGCATTTTGGAACTAAGCCCTGCTTGGTTTGAATCTTATCTTTAGTTTATTTTCGATTTTTTAAAATCAAATAGGCGTTGACAGTTGAATAAAAACTATTTTCGTTTCGGGTAAAGTACCTATTTCGTTCGCAATACGCTAAAATGTTACTAAGAAAAGTTGTTCAGAATGAAAACTTATGCCGTTATGCAAATTTTCTGAATGATCGGCCTACTTTAATAAACCATTTTTTAGATTAAACAAAATAATGCACATTCGACAGCACGCGTAGCTAAATAGAGTAGCTAGAAATAGTCCGACTGGGCGGCCTGCAAGGTCGCTGGATCTCCCTAAATTTTTTTATGGGGTCGCCTCAAAGACCTGGTTTACTCTCAACTCATACCCAACAGTAGATAAATACTAAAAGAAAGGACACGAAACGGTGTACACAAATACAGATAGAGGAAACTCGGAACAATTTCTGAGAATTTAGACATCGCATAGAACGGTGTGCAGAAACTAGTGGCAGCTATGTTGAATAAATAATTGATTGTAGGATAAAATTATTACGTGTTGTAAATTTAATGTGTGAGTAAATACAATTTATTTTGTTTAATCTAAAAAATGACGGTTTAGTCAAAGTAGGTAGATCCTCGTGAACAACTTTTCTTAGTAAAACTTCGGCGGAAAGGGCACTTTATCTGAAATGAAGCTGACAAATAATGGATTTTATCAAAGTAGGTCTATCATTCAGAAAATTTGTATAACGCCATAGCTTTTAATTCCGAACAACTTTTCCTAGTAACATTTTGGCATACTGTGGAGGAAAAAGGAACTTTACCTGAAACGAAAATAGGTTTTGCTCAACTGCTAAGGCATACTTGATTTCAAGAAATCGAAAGTAAACTAAAAATAAGTAAGCAGGGCTTAATTCCAGAAGGTCAAATTAAAAAAATTAAAAATATGGAATTAAGAAAATTACAAGTCCTTTTACTTTTCAAGAATCTACTTACAAAATTTAATAAAATTTACTTACAACTATGTGTGTCGACAAAATTTCTTTCCTTTTCGCTATGAATGTTTTATGTCCTTTTCGATCAATCATTCGATGCAATGTCTTCTTCGGTTCTACTATTTATGCTGCTATGGCTCAACTTTTCACTAACCCAATGGGGACCGAAACGTTGAAAAACGTTTTTTCCTAACCGTAACCAAACGTTAGGTAACGTTTACAAAAAAAACATGAAAGACAACTTTTCACTCAACGTTGTAAAATCATTTAGCATCAACGTAAAAGCAACGTTACCTTTAAACATTACTTTTACGTTGTTGTAACGTTGAATAAACATATGAATGTCCCCCGTAAAGCAACGTCCTATTCAACGTTCTGGAATCGTTTAGAATTAACGTCTAAGCAATTTTACCTTTAAATACAGCCTTTACGTTGTTTGTAAGCGTTAAATAATCACACGATATGTTCCGAGAAAAAGGTAAATTTGCATACAAACTGCGTGTAAAATAATTAAAGTAAGTGTTGATTCTAAATAATTTTAGTTCAATGCACATGTTGCTTATAATTTTTTTTGCGGGATATTCGGATGATTATTCAACTATTGCTGACAGCGTTAAAGAATGTGTGTGAAGTGCTATCTAACCCAACGTTTACTAAACATCCCCTTGGAACGTTTTTGTGCCTTTGAAGATCACGTTAACAAGTAATTAAGAATACAGTTTCATTCAACGTTAACTTGTAACGTGTACGTTACGTTACGTACACCGAGCTGCTACTTAACGTGCTACTTAACACTGCTTCAACAATTAGTTAGAAATGTTACATAATTACACAGCAACGTTGAATTCAACGTTGCTAAAACGTTCTTTAATTACGTTAATATAACCATCGCAATCAACGTTGGTTTCTAAGATAATTCAACCCGTTGGTTAGGTCTATAGGCTTTTCCATCATTTTATAAATGTTCCGTGGAAATATGGTTGTAAAATTTATTTATTTTACTATCGCAACGTTATAACAACGTTAATTCTACCAATGTGTTCCCATTGGGAACATAAATTTCTAATACGAAGTGCACAAGAAATCCTTCAAAGAATATATAAAAATAATACTAATAGGATATTTTCCTGTAATTTCTACTTTGTTAACCTTGGCGCCTAATGAGAATTGGTATTAGAGCGATCAGTTAATGTAGCTGGATCTAATTAGATCGTGCTTAATTAAGCGGAACCGGTCATGAATCCAGGCCTGATAAATATTTATTCGTTCTTCAGTTTTTTCAGTTTAATTTTAGAGCGCGTATTGATAGTCACTTTTCATCGTCTACCGAATCATCCTAGTGAGTCATGCAGTGCGAGTAGGCCGGAGTCGCCACGCTGGAGTATGTAAAACAAAAGCATAGCGGCGTGCCACTTCTCATAATTTCCAGAGTCAAATGTTATGTCACAACATGTAGACGCAGAAACATTAAGATTAAATAAACGATGCTACAGTATACCGAAAAGAACGATTACGTGTCTCCTACACATATCTAAAATTAAATAGAAGTCTTTTCTGGAAAACAAAAGGAGCTATTTTTTTTTTACTTACTGCTTATTATTTTATTAGATCATTACTGTTAAGGAAGGTTTGGAGTATGTTATAAACGATTAAATTCAATTTACCATTCTATATCTCAATATTTATTAATATAAAACTGCGAATAAATAAACTGTCAATGGAAGTGCAAAAAAATGCTATTTTGAAGAGATAATCTGGATAAGTTTTCATCACGCATTCGAACATAACTAACGCACTGCTAATATAACACCCATTTACAACTTGCTAACTACAATAGAATTTAATAGTCTGCTAAAATATCATCGTTTAGACGATAATGGCAGGTGATGAAGAGTAATAATTTTTTAATTATTTAGACTGCTCTTCTATACCTAAATATGTATTTTATAACGTCTGCATAGAGTATCCTCGCACTTATGTTTTCTTTCAATTTGTGATGAAATTAAAAATTTAGGAATATTCTACGCACTTCTTTTTGTTATGTTTTTTACAAGGTGTTAAAGAGGGCGTAGGACAAGTGCGCCACAAAATTCATTTTACCTGAAAACGGGGGCATAGGTGCGCCAATTAGTTGAGGATAGGGCAGCAATGCGCCAGTACTGACCCAGGGGGTGTCAGCTTAATACCCGATTAAATGTTTAAAATAATAAATCATACAAAAAATGTAGAACATAGAAATATATTTAAAATGTTTATATGTAGATATAGTTGTTTATCAAAAAAATTAAACTAAAGTAAACTGAAAAACTAAAGTTTTTATTTGCTACCTTAACTGGTAAATGTACACTGTTAATTTTTAAATAAGTTTTTATTTGAAATTGTTTTAAAACATCTATACATTTAAAAATATTGGGAGGCGTACTATAAAAAGATTTATTATAATCGGAATAAAACGATTAACAACAATTTGTGGTTCTTTCATTCGACGCTGAAGCGCAAGTCCATAAACTTGGCGGAAATCTTACATTTTCATCAATATAATTTTCGACTGACAAGGAAACATCCCGAACCCGTAAATTCCAAAAAAATTGAAACTTTGTGAACAAGTAGTCCTCGCCCCAAGATGTTCGAAGCCATTTCCCTTATCGGCCCAATTTCATTTTAAGAGGGTGAAACCACCCCTGAAATTTTACTTGATTTCGGTTTTTTGAAAATAATTCGATAACGGTTGGACCAAATACATCAAAGTTATATATCAAAATAAGCGTCTCTTTGAGCTCTATTGCATATGTGAAAATAGCATAGTATTTCTATTTAAAAATTTCGTGGTGCTCCCCCACTCCTTCACGAATGAACCTATTCAAATGCCATATTGTGGATGTTATACAGCCCTTCAAGCAGTTTCAAAAACGTACTTCACTTTTTGTAAAATAACTATTAGAAAATGATAAAACTTGCCTCACGATACGTCGCTTTAAGTAATTGTCAATGCCTATGCAAAACAAAGATATGTTAAAGGTAATCCGCAGATATTGTGTGAATGATGTATTATTTTCGATGTGTACACGAATTTCGGATATCTCTATTACTGACTCACAATCAATGTGATAGAATAATTTATGCAATGAGTTTATTAATTCTTTGAAATTCGATATATGAATTTGTAAATTAGTAATGATACTTATGAAGGCAGATATAGTGCGACGACAGCTATACATACATATGATAACAATGATAAAGTATGATTTATACTTATAATAAGTACAATAATCTTTAATGTGAGTAATAGTTAATATGTAATAGTTTAAAATTTTTGATTTGTTTGGACAAAAATAAGTATATAAGAAAAAGTCACTTTTGTAACTTTCTAATACTGCATCTGACTGTGAGAATTAGAGTACTGGATCAACAATGGTAGTAAATCCAGTAAATGTAGTTCGATTACTAATACTGACATTTAATGTCGCAAATGGTAATCGTCCAATAGTTTTCAACAATGAAGAAAGTGAAATGCACGACGTATTGAAGAATATATTAATTAGATCTCGGGACGATATAACCTTTGAAGTAGATAACGACGTAACGCTAGAATTCTTGCAAGAATTTAGGCCACATTCTGTAGAATTTGTTGATGATAGATATCCACCTTCACGGGAAGAAGTTTTAGAAGTTATACAATTTGAAGAAGAAGAATATGCACCAGAAGAAGGAGATATTGTTGATTTAAAATATAAGATAAAAGCTGTTACCTTCTGGAAATCTGGGAAAAAACGACGTTCATTTGAAACTGTAAAACATAGATTTAAGAGAGTAAAGTATATGGCATTTGAATAGGTTCATTCGTGAAGGCGTGGGGGAAGGCACCGCCAAATTTTTAATAGATATTTTCACATATGTAAGAGAGCTCAAAGAGACGATTATTTTGATATATAACTTTGATGTATTTGGTCCAACCGTTATCGAATTATTTAAAAAAAACCGAAAGTCAAGTAAAATTTCAGGGGTGGTTTCACCCTCTTAAAACGAAATTGGGCCGATAAGGGAAATGGCTTCGAACATCTTGGGGCGAGGACTACTTGTTCACAAAGTTTCAATTTTTTTGGAATTTACGGGTTCGGGATGTTTCCTTGTCAGTCGAAAATTATATTGATGAAAATGTAAGATTTCCGCCAAGTTTATGGACTTGTGCTTCAGCGTCGAATGAAAGAACCACAAATTGTAGTAATCGTTTCATTCCGATTACAATAAATCTTTTTATAGCACGCATCCCAATATTTTTAAATGTATAGATGTTTTAAAACAATTTCAAATAAAAACTTATTTAAAAATTAACAGTGTACATTTACCAGTTAAGGTAGCAAATAAAAACTTTAGTTTTTCAGTTTACTTTAGTTTAATTTTTTTATAAACAACTATATCTACATATAAACATTTTAAATATATTTCTATGTTCTACATTTTTTGTATGATTTATTATTTTAAACATTTAATCGGGTATTAAGCTGACACCCCCTGGGTCAGTACCGGCGCATTGCTGCCCTATCCTCAACTAATTGGCGCACCTATGCCCCCGTTTTCAGGTAAAATGAATTTTGTGGCGCACTTGTCCTACGCCCTCTTTAACACCCTGTAAAAAACATAACAAAAAGAAGTGCGTAGAATATTCCTATGGCTTCGAACATCTTGGGGTGAGGACTACTTGTCCACAAAGTTTCAATTTTTTTGGAATTTACGGGTTCGGGATGTTCCCTTGTTAGTGTCATCGTCCGATCGATATCACTTGCACTGTTATGTATATATACATAACAAAACGAAAAACATGTCTAAAACTAAACTTACGCTAATATTCTGTGATTGGCAAACATTTCTTCAACAAAATTAAAGTGCCAGTAGAGAATTAAGTGCCGTGAAGGGGCGCATACTATGAGAGTAGTCTCTTCTTAAATGAAATTTTAAAAGGGGCAGCGATGCAAACTTGTTGGGGATGGCATTGTAGACTCTCGCGACCTGGTACGAATATGAGCGCTCGAACAAAGCGGTGCGGTGTACGGGTGCCGTCAATGCTCCTTTAATTCTTAAATTAAGGGCATGCACTTCGGTGCGAAAGGAAATGTTATTAAAGAGATAAGCAGGCTACTTGTATAGAATGATTTTATGAAAGAGGCATGAGATTTGTAGAGCCCGCCTATCACGTATATTCAACCAGCACACATCTACCGGCCTCTGAGATGCGTGATCAAACTTTCTAATGCCAAATATAAATCTAAGGCACGAATTCTGAACTCTGAATATGGTACGAAGAGTTAGAAGTAATACAGGAATCGTATAGTTCACAACAAAAAGAGAAATGCGAAAGTACTAGGGAGTCGCACAAACTACGCTTAGTTTCGGCAGTCAAGCAATGTCTGGGTGGGTATATTAATTTTAAATTCATGTATGCCCGTCTAATACAATTGAATACATGTGTTTCAAACCGAAGTTGAGTATCGAGAACCACACCCAAGTTTGTAGCTTCAGATTGAACTGGCAAAGTTACACCATCGACAATAAATTTTAGTTTTTCCTGAAGCGGGAATACACCGTTTCCATTACCAAAGAGCAGAACAGTAGATTTAGGCGGGTTCAGTACAAGTGCATATCGAGCGGAGATATGAGCAATTGCATTCATATCGTCATTAATATCATGCCCAACATTTAAATAGTCAGCAACGGGGAAGGAATAATAGACCTGAATATCATCAGCACACATATGCATTCTACAAACGCGGACTTGTGTGGAATAAGGACGTGTATATAGTAAAAAGGAGAAGACCCAATATTGAGCTCTGCGGAACGCCACGGAGGACAGGCCTGTACCCAGAAGAAGATGCATCCAACGACACACATCGCACCCTATTACCCAAATAGGAACAAAACATATCAAGAGCAGACTTTTACCGCCTATTTACCCTAAAACTAAAACATGCGATATACTCAGATCCAAAGGAAAAGGTGCTAGCCTGTGACACAAAAACAAACATGTGGTCGTTTTACCCCAATAAATCTATCAACACGGATTGACTAAGAGGCTTTTCGTTACCGTTTAATTCTTGCGTTGAAGTTACATTTTTAATCAATCTGAGATTTTCTAATTTAATATTATGCCCGGTTTCGTTTATGTGTTGTACTACACTTGATGAGTCGATTCTTACATAACGATAATGCTCTATGTATTCTTTGAACTTGGTGGAAATTCCCGTCCTTTCTGAGTGTATTTCACGAACTGAAATACACATACGTATCCTGTTCCTTGAAAACTTTACTAATACCTTTCGATATTCTGTGAAAAGGAAGTTTCACAAATTTCTTATCGCGGGTGTCTGCCGGAATTAAAGTCGTTGAATTTCTCACATAATGTCGATGTTGGACATTTCTAAGGATGCGATCGACATCTATATTGGATTATAGGACTATAAGTCCTATAGGTTTATTAAAATTTATTAAAAATTAATAGGGTAAATAGACGGTAAAAGTATGTACTTAGGTATAAGAGTACGGACAGAACAAGGCATGTTAGAATTAAGGATTTTTTCTCACATCATTCGGTCGTACAGTTGACAATGGGAATCTACGAATTCTCGAAACAATTGTTCCGAAATTAATCAATCAATATGTGTGGTGCGGAATGTGCCGATACTTTAGTGATCGAAATTTGGTTCAGTAAAAAATAATGATTAAAATTATGATAGTAATCCATTGTTATTTTTTATCGTATAAAAATGCATTTAGAATGGGCTACTGCTATTAAAAGGAAACACATTGAAAAAGATGCACGATCAACGGACGGTGTAACAAATGTTTGGTGACAAACCTTTTAAATGTTCTCTATTTAGACAGAAATAAGCAGCCATACTTCACTGTAAGAAAAGTGAATTCGAAGTGAAGCTTTATTAAATCACACATTTAATCTAACAATACCTATTCAGGTTATGTTCGCTATCAAGATCTTGTTGAATATATATGTACGTATACAACATAAGTATTTATCATACAAATGTGCATGCGAATGTAAATTTTACAGTATTAATGTATGTGTATAGTAAACGCAATAAGACGGGTACAAAATGTGCATCAGCGGATTCGTGTACACAAGCCGATTGTAACCGTTGTTTGAGTAATCGCGCTTCAAACGTAAGCAGTAGACGAGCAGCAGACAGAACGGCGAGCGAGCGATATAAGGACACATGTTGTTAGCGAATCTCATTAATATTAATGACTACGTCTCTGCTAGTCGAAGATCGTATCTATCTTCTGATGTCGGCGTACTTACTCCGCATTATATTATACGTATACACTACGATCTGCGTGCATCTGAATAATTCGGAATGCGCTTGGACAGATGGATGTTGCTCTAAAAGTTCATTGATGACGAAACAATGGATTTCGACTTTTTATTTCGTCGTAGGGTTAAGTGGTTTTTGCGTTCGGTTTCATAACGAGATGAAAGAACTCATATTTAAACAGATGTTCTCTTTCAATTGCATTACTCTTTCTTTTGTTTTCCAGATGATTAATTGCATCGTAACTATGCACAATGTCTGTACAATGCCTTTGCGAAGATATATTAGATATGCCTATATATGTAATGTGTGACAAGGTTAGAAGGATAAGTCATGTAGAATTGAAGCAGCACAATATTCCATCAAGATAATGCGCCCATACACCGTATTTCCAACAATTTTTTTAGTAATATCGGACACTAAATCCTAAAGAATTATCTTTGGAATATAATAAACATGAAAAATTTACGATTACATGTTTTTGAAAAGCTATAAAACCGTAGAGATTCTTATGTGGCCCCAGCCTTTTTGGCCCTGGAACATTATGAAATGTAATAAAAACATCCTAAATATATATTTATGGATAAGGTATAAAATCAAATAACCCTATTACAATATTATTGACTTGAATAAATTAAGATTATAAACTCATCAGGGGTAACATAACCCCTGATTCATTTGTAAGCGGGAAAAATGCTTCGCGAATACAGCATTCATTTGATTCATTTATTACTGATAACTAAAGCGTGACAAACGGTTGCACCAGCAGAGACGCAAATTTTGCGGTATAGGGTTGCTAGGTCGCACGACATTTGAATATAGAAGTCATATTAAAAGTAAACGTCATGTATTGAATTTAAGAAACAATATTCCGTACTGGCAATTTTTGTATGACTTTATTTTCATGTTGAGCACGTGCAACATCCCACAACACCTAGTAGATAATGACAACTTTCGTTTTTTTTGGGATAAATATGTTCCATCATGGAAGCTACCAACAAAAAGACAATTGCGGTACAATTTATCACGTGTGCAAAGTAGACCAAACTACTGATGCTCACAGCATGATTCATATTGTGGCGCGTCCTTTAAAACGTAGTGGTCCAGCAGCTTCCTTGTTGTAGCCAGTAAAAGCATTGAAAGAACTGATGCCGAAACCGTTGTAAACATAATAAAAAATATGTTAAGAGAATTTTGTATCGTAGGAGCTCAAATCACCATGTTAGTTCCTGACGGAGCCGCAACAATGCTGAAAGCTGGTAGGATGTTAAAGGTATGCTTTCCGACTCTTCTTCATATAACATGCCTCATACACGCATGTCATCTCGTAGCAGAAACAATTCGAAGCAAGTATCCTAGGGTGAATGATTTAATATTATCTACCAAAAAAGTGTTTGTGAAATCTCCCAAACATATCCGCGTATTCAAGCAATTGTATCCGCAAATTCCGCTACCACCTCAGCCTGTATTGACGCGATGGCGAACATGGATCGAGGCAGTATCTTACTATCGCAAATATTATTCCCCAGTGAAAGATGTAATTTTCAAACTTAATTCTTCTAATTCTTAAGCGGTTCGCGAGAGTCAGCAACTTTTTTTCCGATTCGGACGTTCAAAAAGGAATAGATGACATTTCCATAAACTATTCTGTAGTGACACAAACTATTTCGAAGTTAGAAAAGACTCGTTAAATAACATCAACCATTTAGCAGCCGCTCTAGAAAACTTGACGGATCCTATAGGACTAGATGTCGTGCAAAAATTTCGTGCAGTTTTAAACAAAAATCCGGATTTAGAAAAAGTTCGATCTATATCTGGATTTCAAGACTGCACAGAAGAGATACAGGAGTATTTGAATTTCGCAAATCTTACTTCATTAGATGCTGAACGATCATTTGCAAAGTATACGAGAACGTTTTCAGACCGTCGTCGAAGCCTGACCGAATCGACAATGGAAGCATTGCTTATGTTGCAGTACTACGCGGCGTACCATGGCAGTCGCACATTACCGTAGTGGTCATCGATACGTCAATAAAAGGTAACATTCTATTGTTTTTTTATTAACACTGTGTCTACTTTTGCGCGGTACGCCCCGGACGGTTACACTAGTTTCTCGAACATTATAAGTAGTACACGCACACCGATCAACCGATAATAACCGAACGTCCACTCGATTCCTTATATGTACAGCACATGTAAGCACAGCTCCTTCCACGGCGCCTCTGCGGGTGCAACCGTTTGTCATGCTTTGCTGATAACTAGAGCGGGCCAAGAGCGCCACGCGCCAGGTTCGCAATCAGGCTGCCGGGCGCATATATGTATGTAAACATAGGTAATTTAAATATGTAATTATTAGGACGAGGACCAAAGCCACAGTCTATTACGTCGTGAAGACGCGCAAATATACACCTGCAGTTTGGGTGTTCGTTGATAAATAGGGCGTTGTTCACAGTGGGCCACTACAAAAAAAAGTTCATTCATCGACGGCTACGAACTAACAGCGCGCTTATTCATTTACGGATGACGCGCTCTATTCATCAACAAATGACGAGTCTGCAGATGTTACGTTTGCACCACTTCGTGGCATACTAGAAACAAGCGGCGGTGTGCTCGCTTTAGTGATTATGTCTAACGTAACTATTAAAAATAAACGGCCATTACCTACGAAAGTTAATAAATTTCTTAGTGAATTTGTGGATTTACACTACAATGGGAGTACAATTTTCTGTAAAGTTTGTAAAAAGAAACTACTGTGCTGGAGCAAACGTGATTGTGAAAGACATATAAATAGCGCACACCACAGAAATAAAAGAAATGGTGTGTCACAACAACGTCAATTTCAATTAGAATTGCTTTTAACGTTTATGGTATATGGTCTACCACTTCGTATACTTGATAAAAAAGCATTTCGAAAATTCTGGGGTACATACAATACCGAGTGGATACTACCATCTCGGACAGCGTTACGGAGAGATATTCCACGAATACGTGAGGACATTGAAAATCGAATTAAAGCCGAATTAAAAGATAAACAGCTGTGGCTATGTCTTGATGAGACGACAGATTGCAAAAAAATTCTATTTTGAATATAATAGTGCGCGTATTAGATCCTATTAAACCAAATTTTGCAATTCTATTAGCCAGCAGAAGATTAAAACAGTGTACTAGTAAAGCAATTACGGCCGTAGTTCTCGAAACGTTACAAAAATTTCAAGTGTCAACCAGTCAACTGTTGTTGTTCATGAGCGATGGTGCAGCAACAATGTGTAGTGTAGGCCGTTCCCTTAAAGAAAAGTGTGAAGGACTTTTACATGTTACGTGTAAAGTCCATGCTTTACATCTTGTGGCACAAACTATTCGAGAGTGTTACCCGGAGGTGGATGCATTAATAGCAAGCACAAAAAGAAGTATTTTTGAAATCTCCCAAACGCCTTCGATCATTTCACACGGAGTGTCCTGGTATTCGTCAACCACCGGACCCAATTCTTACACGTTGGGGAACATGGTTGCAGGCAGCTTTTTATTATGTTGAACATTTCAAAATAGTAAAAGCTGTTGTTGCACAATTCGCCAGTCGAAATTTCAAGATATTTCCGTTGAAACAGATTTAAAAAATATTCGTAGCTACTATAAAAGATTAGCTGACGCAATAGACCGTGTAGGCCGTTCCCTTAAAGAAAAGTGTGAAGGACTTTTACATGTTACGTGTAAAGTCCATGCTTTACATCTTGTGGCACAAACTATTCGAGAGTGTTACCCGGAGGTGGATGCATTAATAGCAAACACAAAAAAAGTGTTTCTCAAAAGTCCTAAGAGGACTAGGGCATTCCACAGGTTATGCCCTGGTATTCGAGAACCACCACAGCCCATTCTTACGCGTTGGGGAACGTGGTTAAAAGCCGCTTTTTATTATAATGAACATTTTCAAGAAGTCAAATCCGTTATTTTGCAATTCGTCCCTGCCCAAGCTAGAGCTATTAGGATGAGCCAGAAGGGATTTCTCGATATTTCTGTTGAAACACATCTAAAGAATATTAGCAACAATTACAAAGGGTTAGTAGACGCGATAGAAAATTTGCAAAATTCTGGATTGTCGTTGGTAGAATCAGTGCAAGTCGTGGACGAAGTTAGTACATTGTTACACAGTATAAACGATGCAACAAGTGGACGAGTTTTAGCTAAGTTCGATAGTGTTTTAAAAAAGAATCCGGACTGCACGAGATTAAGACAAATGTGCGATGGGGCATCTGCAGATTCTTTGACTAAGTCTAAAGATTATTTTAATTACGCCTGTCTTACTTCGGTAGACGTGGAACGGTCGTTTTCGAAATATAAGAACATTTTTTCGTCTCGGCGAACATCCTTCACCGAGGCAAATGTGGAAACTTATCTGATGGTGCAACTTTTTAAACAAGCCTATCCGCATTATTAAGAAGGATAGAATTTATTTATTATATCTTTATTTACAGTTACATTATTAAGTACAACAGAATAAAAAAAGCGTTCAGTTTCTCAGTTATTTCCTTATTACACCCCATTTACAACGCATACCGTTTTCAATCAAATAAAAATCATAATGAAAATAAAAACACCTTAGCGTGTACATTATATATATATATATATATATATATATATATATATATATATATATATATATATATATATATATATATATATCCGCTCTAATTACTAAACATTATTATTGCGTCAGCTTTTATTTTTTTACTCTTGTGTATTAATTTCGAAATATCACATATCTGCTGTGACTCACATATACGCTATTTACAATAAGCGGCCGTTGCGCCTGATTCCGATTCTGTTGGATAGCGCAATTTGGCCCGCTCTACTGATAACACTACTAAATTGTCTAGATATAAACTTTATTTAACAACCGTAAAGTACTATAATTTTTGTTAGGGCAACTACATATTTTGTTGGGTTAAATAAATGCATGATGATCCTTAGTATAAATTATTCTTATTTTTAGAATACAATGGTTTACTGTCCCAACATTTTTCTCTGTCTGAGATAAAGGCGATACAAAAAAATAACAACCCGCTTTTCACCTTACTTTGTATCCTCTCATTCGCAACACGTTAAATTCAGAATTTATCATTACTTACTGTTTTTGTTGATGCCGCTTAATTATCTCATGCCCCATGATATTTACCTGATTTTTACTTATTTATGGTAGTATTGTTTTAAAATGAGAAATCCTTTATTTGCTCTGTCGGGAAAAACTGGGAAGCTTCCTGATTGTTTTAATTGTTTTAATCTGTTACAGATTGTGGTAGTAGTACTTGGTACCAGGTTTATTATGAAAAGTAAGAGATCCTGAAAACTGCATTTTCAGAATTTTCGAAGTTATGTTTGGCATTGTATTTTGTGGTGCATTTAGAATATTCTAAGTGCATATCATGCACATTAGTGATGAAACAAAGGTATTTATCAAAAGTTCACCTTGGCAGAGGATCTAGAGGAAGCAAGACTTGTTTACAAAAAGTAATGAGTTTCATGAAGTTGTTAAAAGATTCCTAAGAAAACTTCTTTATCTAAAATAAAGTTGTTGTTATAATTATGCTTCCTAGATACGATTTTTAAGCTGAATCAAGTTTGCTGCGACTCATAGCTCCACAAAAAAAAATCGTTTGGAGCCAAATCCTAGCTTCCTGGTGGTCAGTTGATGTCGCCTCTTCTTTATATCAATTTATCCGGAAACTATTCTCTTACAGTTTGTAATGCGGTATTTGATGCGTGGCTAGTAGCCGAATCTTGCTGGAACCACCACCGGTAATTAAAATCATCAAATTCTTGGAGGGCTGGGCCAAAAAATTCATGGATCATTGCAGCGTCCCTGTCAGGATTTGTAGTAACTGTTTGTCCGTTGTTATTTTCCAAAAAGAACGGGCTTATTACGCCCCTGGAAGATATTGCTGCACAAACAGTAACTTTAGGGCTATATAATGGAGTTTGATGTTTCTTCCGGAGATTTTATTGCGACCAATAATGGCAATTCTGCTTATTGACGTAACCATGCAGATGAAAATGTGCCTCATTAGAGAAGAAAATTCTGTGAAAGTCGTCAAATCTTTCGTTTGGTTGGCAAACGTCAATCGGCAATCAGTTTCCTCTAATTCTTGCACTAACTAAGTTTTACAATGATGTAGTTTCAAGTCTTTTTTGAAGATGTGAAAAACAGTAGACCTATGTAACTGTAAAACCATGAACATGTTGCACTATTTGCACAGATTCCACTAACGACGTCGAAGGATCCTGTAACTTTTCTATTGCCTTCGCTAGTCTGGAGTAATTGTTGTGAATAATTTTTAAATCCGTTTTAACCTGACTATCTTGAAATTTCGACTCGCTTTTCTTGATAGCGGCAGCTTGTAAAACCACGTTCTTAATATTCTCATAATATTTATGATAATAATTTAACCAAGTGCCCCAACGTGTAAGAATAAGTTTTGGTGGCTCAGGTATACGGGGGCACAGTCTGTGAAATTCGCGGATACTTTTCGGGGATTTGATAAACACTGCTTTTGTATGCGCTATTAAAGCGTCTACCTCAGGATAACATTTTCTGATACCATCTGTCACAAGATTGAGAGCATGAATTTTACACGTAATGTGTAACAAGTTAACAGAATGCTTTTTAAGAGACCGGCCTACAGAAACCATATTTGCGACACCATCACTCATAAACATCAACAGTTGGTTTGTTGAAAGTTCATACTTTTCCAATGTATTTAAGACTAACTTTATAATTACTTCGGCAGTACATTGTTGTATTCGTCTGGAAGCTAATAGAATTGAAGGTGACGATTGATACGGTTCCATTTTACGTGCCATTATATTAACGAACGAATGTTTTTTACGATCTGTCGTTTCGTCCACACATAACCAGATTTTTTTTTCTTTCAACTCCGATTTAATTCTTTTTTCAACATATTCACGAGCAGATGGCACTATCCTTCGTAACGATGTCCGACTTGGTAATTTGTACTCCGAATAGTTATTCCAAAACAAGACAAACGCTTCCTTGTTTAGTAAATTAAACGGTATATTACATACAATAAAAGTAACTCATAAATTTAATAGAAATTTGTCATAGTCTCGTGTGCAAGACATACTGGGGTGATTTATACATTTTCGAAACATTCTTTACACGCGCTTCTAATAGAATATTAAAAAATAAAAAGAAATAAAGCACAATTTTTTTAAGGAGTGCTTTCTATTACGGTTTATCACCTCTCGTCTTCTTGAACGGAAATACAACGAAGCTCAGCAGGCACTGGCATAATATACCGTGCATTTTTTTTATCGCTGAATATATACACCTTCCATGCGTTGACGCGTTTTCTTTTATAATTGAACATAGGGGCGTTTAACATGGCTAGTGGGATTATTACAGAAAATAAAACACAAATATATCAAATTTGACATTTAATTTTTTCCTTTCGGGAATTTCACAATTGCCTTGCAAACTGTGTGGAACGTGAAGGTGGGCACTTCAAACATTTGTTGAGACATTAAATTCTACTTATTCTATTTTGTACTTTCATTACGATTCCCTTTGCAATATTTTCTTCCTTATACACAATCAATCACCGTCTTTTTGTGACTCGTAGACAGGATTAGATCAAAAATTAAGTCATAATTAAGTGTCAAATTTGTCATACAAATCCAATGTCAAATTTGACGTATTTGTGTTTTATTTTCTGTAATAATCCTAGCTACTCGCTATGCTAAACGCCCCTATGAACTTGCTCTTCACGTATATGGATTGGAAGGTAGGGCGTAAATTATATAATTGATTTAGTTTCTAGTATTCAACGTAATAAAAGTAACCCAGTATAACCCAAAACACTGCATAAGGAAAGCCACAATTAATTACTTAATTGGCGATTCAGAAAAAGGATAATGATTCCCATGGAGTTGAGAAAGTAATACAGTTACTGACTCTTAACTCACAACCAGTAGCAAAAATAGCGAAAATGTGACCTCGTTTCTTATTTTTGAACATTGAATTACTGTCTTACGAATAAAAACGACAAAGTTCATGATAAGCCGATCGCAGTTGATCAGTAGAGCAGGCCAAATTGCGCCATCCAACAGAATCGGAATCAGGCGCAACGGCCGCTTATTGTAAATAGCGTATATGTGAGTCACAGCAGATATGTGATATTTCGAAATTAATACACAAGAGTAAAAAAATCAAAGCTGACGCAATAATAATGTTTAGTAATTAGAGCGGATATATATATATATATATATATATATATATATATATATATATATATATATATATATGTATATGTACACGCTGAGGTGTTTTTATTTTCATTATGATTTTTTATTTGATTGAAAACGGTATGCGTTGTAAATGGGATGTAATAAGGAAATAACTGAGAAACTGAACGCTTTTTTTATTCTGTTGTACTTAATAATGTAACTGTAAATAAAGATATAATAAATAAATTCTATCCTTCTTAATAATGCGGATAGGCTTGTTTAAAAAGTTGCACCATCAGATAAGTTTCCACATTTGCCTCGGTGAAGGATGTTCGCCGAGACGAAAAAATGTTCTTATATTTCGAAAACGACCGTTCCACGTCTACCGAAGTAAGACAGGCGTAATTAAAATAATCTTTAGACTTAGTCAAGGAATCTGCAGATGCCCCATCGCACATTTGTCTTAATCTCGTGTAGTCCGGATTCTTTTTAAAACACTATCGAACTTAGCTAAAACTCGTCCACTTGTTGCATCGTTTATACTGTGTAACAATGTACTAACTTCGTCCACGAGTTGCACTGATTCTACCAACGACAATCCAGAATTTTGCAAATTTTCTATCGCGTCTACCAACCCTTTGTAATTGTTGCTAATATTCTTTAGATGTGTTTCAACAGAAATATCGAGAAATCCCTTCTGGCTCATCCTAATAGCTCTAGCTTCGGCAGGGACGAATTGCAAAATAACGGATTTGACTTCTTGAAAATGTTCATTATAATAAAAAGCGGCTTTTAACCACGTTCCCCAACGCGTAAGAATGGGCTGTGGTGGTTCTCGAATACCAGGGCATAACCTGTGGAATGCCCTAGTCCTCTTAGGACTTTTGAGAAACACTTTTTTTGTGTTTGCTATTAATGCATCCACCTCCGGGTAACACTCTCGAATAGTTTGTGTAAAGCATGGACTTTACACGTAACATGTAAAAGTCCTTCACACTTTTCTTTAAGGGAACGGCTTACACTACACATTGTTGCTGCACCATCGCTCATGAACAACAACAGTTGACTGGTTGACACTTGAAATTTTTGTAACGTTTCGAGAACTACGGCCGTAATTGCTTTACTAGTACACTGTTTTAATCTTCTGCTGGCTAATAGAATTGCAAAATTTGGTTTAATAGGATCTAATACGCGCACTATTATATTTAAAATAGAATTTTTTTGCAATCTGTCGTCTCATCAAGACATAGCCACAGCTGTTTATCTTTTAATTCGGCTTTAATTCGATTTTCAATGTCCTCACGTATTCGTGGAATATCTCTCCGTAACGCTGTCCGAGATGGTAGTATCCACTCGGTATTGTATGTACCCCAGAATTTTCGAAATGCTTTTTTATCAAGTATACGAAGTGGTAGACCACATACCATAAACGTTAAAAGCAATTCTAATTGAAATTGGCGTTGTTGTGACACACCATTTCTTTTATTTCTGTGGTGTGCGCTATTTATATGTCTTTCACAATCACGTTTGCTCCAGCACAGTAGTTTCTTTTTACAAACTTTACAGAAAATTGTACTCCCATTGTAGTGTAAATCCACAAATTTACTAAGAAATTTATTAACTTTCGTAGGTAATGGCCGTTTATTTTTAATAGTTACGTTAGACATAATCACTAAAGCGAGCACACCGACGCTTGTTTCTAGTATGCCACGAAGTGGTGCAAACGTAACATCTGCAGACTCGTCATTTGTTGATGAATAGAGCGCGTCATCCGTAAGTGAATAAGCGCGCTGTTAGTTCGTAGCCGTCGATGAATGAACTTTTTTTTTTGTAGTGGCCCACTGTGAACAACGCCCTATTTATCAACGAACACCCAAACTGCAGGTGTATATTTGCGCGTCTTCACGACGTAATAGACAGTGGTTTTGGTCCTCGTCCTAATAATTACATATTTAAATTACCTATGTTTACATACATATATGCGCCCGGCAGCCTGTTTGCGAACCTGGCGCGTGGCGCTCTTGGCCCGCTCTATTGATCAGTTAGCTGCAAACAATAAGCGTCACTCAAATTACTGACCGCATATAATTAATCAATCTCAAAATTGATTGTTATCTATATGAACAGCATATAATTAGATTATTATGAATTATATTAAATTGATTTCTTTCAACAACATACTTTAAATATAGCATGTAGCATTGATAGATATATGGCTTGACGTTTATTGCATTAATGAATTTTATCGAGGGAATGGCATTTAATCAATTTAAAATAATGGCGGCGAAACATACATTACCTCATAGCGATAAGGAACATAGTAGATACATTACCGTTAACAAGACAAAAACAAACTCACATACTACATCTACCGGCCTTGGAGCACCTTCGGCCAACATGTGTGTAGGTTTTTTCCTCGATCTACAAAATGTGTCATCAATCAGCAGTTGAACAGCCATTTCTCGTCCATCTGTTTTTTCTCTTAATTAAGACACGCGACAATCCCAGTTTTTTTGTAAACTTTCTTCTCTTAACGTGTACTAAGTTTTTATACGATGTTTTTTTTTTCAAGCGACAAGCATTTTTATTTACAGCTTACGTTCCAGTTGTTAAACTAATTATAAATTTGGATATCGAATCTTCATTCATAAAAAGCACGTGGTCTCCCACTGCCCCTCATGCATAACGTAACAATTTTGAAATACAGCTAATACAAACGATCCAAGGTGACTTTGTTAATACAAATGATGCTTTATTATTCTTATTGTACGAAAATAATTCTCAAATTAGATATGTTTGTTAGCTTGTTACTTACTAGAGCTGTTATCTGGATTCGGATAATTTTTGATGCAGATAAATTACTATGCAGATATCCGGATCATGGTGTAATCCGGATCCATTATCCGAAATTTCGGATCCGGATCCACTATCCGAAACCACGGATCCGGATCTGTTATTCGAAATCTCGGATCCGGATCCATTATCCGAAACTTCGGATCAGGATCCATTATCCGAAACTTCGGATTAGGATCCATTATTCGAAAGGTCGGATCTGGATCCGCCATCCGAAATCTTGAATTCGAATTCTTTATCCGATCGATTATTCGATGACATGGATCAGCCCCGTTTTCCGGTAACTTTTTCGAGCAAATAGTAAGTAGCGTAAAGTGGCGTAGTAAACTTTGAAAACCTGCACTAGGTCGACATTACTGCACTTAAAGTGTTAAGTGTGATAAGACCTGCTTTCTACTGAAATGAGGTTAAAAATATGTTCATGAAAATCAAACAAAAAGAAAAAAGAAAATCATATTCACTAGTTTCTCGAAAAGAATGGTTGACATTTTGTGGATTTTCTGGTTGACCAACAGTTGATTACGTTCTATAAAGCCTGTTTTATACGCCGCCATTTATTGGCTAATTAATCGAACAAATTCTTGACCAAGAAATCGGTAGAAATATTTTTACATTCTACGATAAACTGAACAGTTTTTTAGCAATCGTGAATACTCGTTTCGTTAATAGTTGAAAGGAGGAATTATTAAGCAGGAAATTTTCGTCTACATATAAAAATAGAATGGCAATCTGCCTTTGTTAAATGTTTTGGCAGTTCTGGTATATGCACAAATAGGTTGCTTCAATTTCGGTAACTTAATTCAAATTACCCATTACATCACGATCACAGCTTTTTGTCTAAATTGTGAAAGCAGAAGTAAAGGTTAATCTAGGGTTAGTTAGTATCATGAATTTTTTTGTATATTAGAACTTATTGTTCTGGATATATTAATCAAAGATCTTTATGTTTCTGTTTATGTGAATATGATCTACTCAAGAGTAACTGCAATCTTTGTTAAAATAATTGAAGACTTCTGATGAACCTTAAGACTAATGTAGGATCTTCGTCCTTTAGTTCAGTAGGTGTTAAGAATACCATGCTGAGATGTTGATATCGTCTGTGTGTGCTTTGTCGTCTTTAGATCTTCTTGGCATAAATAACGATGTTGCTGTTCAGGTTTTCCTAATTTGTATAAGTGATATATTAGGAATGTATGACCTTGTTACAGTCTTTGGCAATGCTAATACAATGCTTACAGTATATGTTTTAGGTGGCTTTTCTATGCACCACGATAAGTGGACTAATAAACGTGATATTAGCTGCTTGTTTGGCCAGTATTAATCTTTTTAATTTACCTGAATTCCTCGGTGGTTTGGGACCCACCACAGAGTAATGTTGTTTTAGGACCCAGCTGCTTTCGGTTCTGTACGAATATGTAAGTTTAGAGTTCCACATGCAACTTTTTCCCACTCTTATCCATATGATGTTAATACTGATAATGGTGCTTCTAGTTTTACTGTTCCGTAGCCAAAGCTGCTTAAAAGGGTGAGTGTTTCACTACTTTTCACATATTATAATTATGTATTAGTTCTGTTATTTTTTTTTTCTATTTTCTTAGTATTGTTTTTATATACTAGGCAGGTACGGCTATGGCACGGCTCCCTGTTACCGGGCTCTAATTATAACATTGCTTAAATATACTGGTTTTAGTATGTTCCGCAATTTATAGTGTATTTCCGTATTAGAACGTAGAATATACATAGATTTCATCATTGTTCTATGTTTCACGTTTCTCATAGCATCTAAAGCGATTCTTTATGGTAATAACTAGAGCAACGTAAACTGCGCTGAAAGCCAGTGGCGGACGCATAAAAGTTTACACAAAATAAACACGGCCGGGACAATTCGGTATAAGCGTTAGTATAACTGCGACTCGAAAGCCGATCTGTTGTGTATGCACCTACGCTGTCGTATACTATATCGTAGTTCTACGTTTGTTTTGAAAATGTTTCCTACGTCGCGAAAACGACCAAAGTTGGCCACAATAAGAGAATTTATTGCAGAAATGCCTGATTTAAAGTGTGATGGCGCTAAAATTCAATGTGTAGTGTGTAAAATAGATTTAATGTGTTGATCGAAAAGTGATTGCCTACGGCACGTAAATAGTGCAGGGCATGTTTCAAAAAAAAATTCCACACGAGATTATGACAAATTTAAATTTAATTTATGTGTTTATTGCATGTAATTTACCATTTCATTTACTAAGGAAGAAAGCATACGTCTCGTTTTGGAATGAATATTCGGACTTTAAGTTACCAAGTGAGAGAACATTACAGAGAGTTGTGCCGTCTGCTCGTGAGCATGCCGAGAAAAGAATTAAATCGGAGTTGCAAGATAAAAAACTGTGGTTATGTGTGGACGAAACAACAGATCGTAAAAAACATTCTGTGGTTAATGTAATGGTACGCACAATGGAACCACATCGACCGTCACCCTCAATTTTACTAGCTTCCAGACGAACACAACAATGCACTGCCGAAGTAATTTCAATGTTGGTGTTAAATACATTGGAAAAGTTTGAACTTTTAACAAATCAACTGTTGATGTTTATGAGTGATGGTGCCGCAAACATGCTTGCTGTAGGTCGATCTCTTAAAAAACATTGTGCTAACTTGTTGCATATTACATGTAAAATTCATACTCTCAGTCTCGTAGCAGATAGTATCAGAAAATGTTATCCCGAGGTAGATGCTCTAATAGCACATACAAAAGCTGTGTTTGTAAAGTCCCCAAAACGTATTCGGGAATTTCATAGACTATGCCCCGGTATTCCTGAACCACCACAACCTATTCTTACTCGTTGGGGAACATGGTTAGAGGCTGCATTTTATTATCTTAAATATTTTGAGAATATAAAGAACGTGATTTTAGAATTCGACCCAAAGGAAGCTGCGGCTGTCAAGGTAAGCCACTTGAAATTTCAGGATAATCAAGTTAAAACAGATTTGGAAATTATTCAGAACAATTACGTGGGATCAGCGGATGCGATAGAAAAACTACAAAATTCCTCGGTGTCGTTAGTGGAATCTTTGCAAATAGTGCAACATTTTCACGCACAGCTATGCGCGATAAAAGACGCAAGAAATGTTTGTGTTTTAGAAAGGTTTGAAAGTGTTTTAGATAAAGACTCTGATTTTGGCACATTAAGACACATTTGTGAAGGTGCGTCAACAGAATCGTTAAGTTATTTGAACGATTATTTTACTTACGCAAATATAACGTCACTAGATGTAGAACGTTCGTTTTCGGCATACAAAAACACTTTTTCTTCACGCCGCACTCACTTTGCCGAAACAACTTTGGAAACATATCTAATGTTACAAATATTAAATAGACATTATCCACTTTGTGATTTCACGGAGGACTCTTAAAACGGTAAGTGTTTGAGCACGTATCACATTTAATTTATTTTGTGTAAACTTTTATGCGTCCGCCATTGGCTTTCAGCGCAGTTGCATTGCTCTAGTAATAACATAGAGTAAATTACGTAGAATATAATGATCACCAAAATGCAATAAAGCAAGTGATATTTATTTAAAGTATATAAAGCAAGGCTAATGTAATGGCTCATTTTCTATTACTATAACATAAATATTATTAGCATTTCGTATGGGTATATCTTCATATTTTGAGAACAAACTGCTGTAACAAGTTTTCAATTGGCGATATCATAAAACTATTAACGATCAGTAAAACTTAATTTACTATTTTATGACCTATCACAAACCTGTCGATTGAGTTGCCAAATTGCTTCTAAGAATATTAACATATAACGAACATTTATCTTCAATGAAATTTGGTGTTACGATTATTTGAGGTGGCCAGCAAAGGTTTCATCATTTATGAATAGTAAAGAAGTCGTTAACAACAATGTATGTGTCTATAATAATATGAATATGAGCATTGTAACAATTTACGCTATTTAGAAATAGTAACAATAATACAGGATCCAATGATAGGTATTAGGCTTGTTCGCAGAATAGTCACACATTAGTCAGACGTGATTTGATTGGCGGAAAGAAATCCACAACTAAAACCTAACTGATATCGCGCTATTCGATTAGCTCTGACCGCTCTGATTACTTTGATGTATTTGCAAGCGCTGTGGTGAGGTTAACGCACCCTTACCATCATGACGTTCATACATATCTTGTCCACAATCAGTTTAACGCCATTTGAAAGTGATTGGAAACTTATCTACTAAATGGTTGGGGTATGTCTTTTCCCCGTAATGAGCTATGGTTTCAATGAAAAGGGCAACATACAGTTAAAATTAACGAATATTTCTTGAACGATTCGTGTTCAATGGCCGGGAAAACCACTAGATTTGAATTGCTGCAATTTCTTTTGTGAAGATATTTTAAATCCAAAGTCTAAAGTATTTATTGGAGCGTTACCGACGAAATTAGAGTGATTGACCCAGGTGTTTTGTACCGTCATGCATTTTTTAAACCGATTTCAAAAATGTGAAAGACAAAGTGGATCTCATTTATCTGCGTTAATTTTAAAATTAAAAAACATCGCGAGATCGCTAATAGTTACTTAGTTTAATTTACGAAATAAATTCAGTTGATTTTTATGATAAAATATGAAATGATCCATTAACACTTAGAGCATTATGGTAACAAGTTAGTACGTTGATTGCCAACAAATTTCGTGTAAGATGTCTAACAATGTAGTTTTGTTTGTTAGAACATGCAAAGATGTCTTTTTCTCCTTTGTTCGTCGACTTTCAAGTTTAGAAAAAGAAAGAAGTCACAGGGGCCTAAATCTGTGGGCCGATCAGTGGGCCGGGCTGTTATTATGGTCACAGAGAATTTTTTCTTCGCCAGGTGGGGCCTTTTTCTCTTTAGTTCAGCGTCGAATCGGTCCAATAGATCAGCATAGTACTGTTCCCTGATTATTCTCCCTCTCTCTAAATAATCAATTAAGGCTATGCCTTGTGAATCCCAGAAAATCGTCGCCATAACTTTTCCGACTGATGGGATCGTCTTCGCCTTTTTTGGTGCACGTTCGCCGGGAGAAACCTATTTTTCCGACTGACCTTTGGTTTCTGGCGTGTAGTGATGTATCCATGTTTCATCTACAGTCACAAAACGCCGTAGAAACTCACTCGCATTGCGCTTAGACATGTCCAAACATTGCTTTAAAGTCATCACGCGATTCCGTGTTTGATCAATCGTCAGCAGATGCGCCACCTATTTCGTTCATAGCTTTCTCATACTTAATTTTTCATCAACCTGCTATCGTGCGCATCGACAAACTCTCCTTACTTAGCGCAACAAAAACGGCTTTTTGTTCATTAGTAATCTTTGAAAACTTCGACATTTTTACATACCGCTGTAACACATTCAATAATACACGGGTAACTGAGATCGTTAGTAATGTGTAAAGCTGGCCACGAGCGGTACCGCGCAGTAGCAAATAATTTCGCTCATCTTTTAAATAAAAATTAAATAACACGTGCTCAAACACTTACCATTTTAAGAGTCCTTCGTGAAATCACAAAGTGAATAATGTCTGTTAAATATCTGCAAAATTAGATATGTTTCAACTGTTGTTTCGGCAAAACTAGTACGGCATGAGGAAAAAATGCGTTTATATGCAGAGAACGAACGTTCTACATCTAGTGACGTAATATTTGCGTAAGTAAAATAATCTTTCAAATAACTTAACGATTCTGTTGACGCACCTTCACAAATGTGTCTTAATGTGCCAAAATCAGAATTTTTCTCAAAAACACTTTCAAATTTTTCTAGAAAAGAAACATTTTTTGCGTCTTCAATCACGCATAGCTGTGCGTGAACATGTTGCACTATTTGTAGAGATTCTTCTAACGGCACCGCAGGATTTTGTAATTTTTCTATTGCATTTGCTAGCCCGAAGTAATTGTCGTGAATGATTTTTAAATCCATTTTAACCTGACTATCTTGAAATTTCGACTGGCTTTTCTGGATAGCGGCAGCTTCCTTTGTATCGAATTGTAAAACCACGTTCTTAATATTGTTAAAATATTTATGATAATAAAACGCGGCCTGCAACCATGTTCCCCAACGAGTTAGAATAGGTTCTGGTGGCTCTGGTATACGGGGGCGCAGTCTGTGAAATTCGCGAATACGTTTCGGTGATTTGACAAATACTGCTTTGGTATGCGCTATTAAAGCGTCTACCTCAGGATAACATTTTCTGATACTATCCGCCACAAGTTTGAGAGCATGAATTTTACACGTAATGTGTAACAAATTAGCAGAATGCTTTTTAAGAGACCGGCCTACAGAAAGCATGTTTGCAGCACCATCACTCACTAACATCAAGAGTTGGTTTGTTGAAAGTTCAAACTTGTCCAATGTAGTTAACACTAACTTTGAAATTACTTCGGCAGTACACTGTTGTATTCGTTTGGAGACTAATAGAATTGAAGGTGCCGATTGATGAGGTTCCAATTTGCGTGCCATTACATTAAGAACAGAATGTTTCTTCCGATCTGTTGTTTCGTCGACACATAACCACAATTTTTGATCTTTCAACTCCGATTTTATTTTTTGTTCAATATGTTCGCGCGCAGATGGCACAATTCTTCGTAACGATGTTCGACTTGGTAATTTGCACTCCGAATAGTTATTCCAAAAGCAGATAAATGGTTCCTTGTCTAGTAAATTAAACGGTATATTACATGCGATAAACGTAACGCATAAATTAAATATAAATTTTTCATTGTCTCGTGCGCAATTTCTTTTTGACACATGCTTTTCACTATTTACGTGTCGTAGACAATGTTGTCTGGACCAACACATTAACGGGATTTTACAGATTACACATTTAATTTTAGCACTTTCATATATTAAGTCTGGAATTTCTGCAATAAATTTTCGAAGTTTGTCCGACCGCGGTCGTTTTGCTGACGAAATCATAATTTTTCTAGGACAGATAAATAATTGCGCAAATGACCGGCAGCGAAAATGTCCGTACTGCTCCGCAGACGAAGTAATACTACCGTTCCTCTCGGTCCGAACTGATTCTACGCCGATGCGCGGTACCGCTCGTGGCCAGCGTTATTGATCAAACGTCAGCAGATGCGCCACCTATTTCGTTCATAGTTTTCTCATACTCAATTTTTCATCAAGGATGTTTTACACACATTTAATTAAGATTTACCATATTAGCAATCTGTCTAATCTTCATCCGGCCGTTTGCTAACACGATATCATGATCCGGTCATCCCTTGCAGTAGTGGCACGCTTATTGCCGCTACCTTTTTTTCGATCGGTAGACCCTGTTCTTCATATTTTTTTAATAAGTCACAAACACTTGACACATTACATTTTACTCGACCTGCTATCGTACGCATCGACAAACTCTCCTTACTTAGCGCAACAAAAACGGCTTTTTGTTCATTAGTAATCTTCGAAAACTTCGGCATTTTTACATACCGCTACACATTCAATAATATACGGGTAACTGAGATCGTTAGTAATGTGTCTAAGGTATGTATATTGAGGGACGGGGTTCCGTTTTATACCTGCTATACCATAAAAATTAATGTACTCAAATAATACCCGGAATTTTAAGTGTAATTGACTATTTATTAGTGTTCGGATTTCATTTCACAGTACTGTATGTAATAGTACACAAGAAATAGATTTCTTTCAAATTTGGCAGGTGAAAAATTTGTTTTTTTTATAAATATTACGATTACACCTTTTTTCTCTATGTGTTCGGTTAAAAAAAGATACAAAAATTGAAACAGTATGTTCAGAAATAAAAAGGGCATGGTATATGCATCTGTGAGCACTAAATTTTAGTTCAGACTCGAAATTTGAAACCAGAACTTCGAATTTGAATTTCAAATTCAAAATTGGAATTCAAATTCAATTTTGAATTCTCGGATTTCGAAGTTACTGAAATTCGTATATTAGAATTTAAACTTTTTGAATCCTACAGTACTTATAGATGTCCACCCGTTACCACCGCAAACACAAGGGCAACCGGCTTTGACGTAGGTAGTGCAGTAGCGTAGGTAGTGCAGTATGTAGTCGATCAGCCATATTTGGATTGAACATTCACACGTTCAGATCCATTCTTCCATTTCGAATTGGTTTATCCAAACTATATTGGTTTTATTTAAAAAAATACTGTGTAGTGATATTTCCGTACATTGTTGGTGATACCTGTAATGTTTTTCTAGTGTTGTATAAGCGATGAAACCTTGTACAAATAGTTTTATATTTTTACGTTATATTTAACAAAATTATTTTTGAACACGGAGAGATGTTTTTAAATGTGTATAATAAACGTTTTGTTTTAATACAATATATTTTAAATTATATCACCGAACATAGCCATTTGGATACTGATATGTGTAAATGTCATATTCACAGCAGTGAACGTATTGCAACAATTATAATAATTTGTTCTACAAATATATATATATATATATATATATATATATATATATATATATATATATATATATATATATATATATATATATATATATATATGTGGCTTTCCATTCCTGTAGGAATATTGCCGCTTCTTGTTGAAGCTTTTCTAATCCGAATTTTGGGGTGGATTAGTCCCTTGTGGTATTCCTCGCTTTGCGGTCCTATAACCTACTGTGTGTCCTAGCTAACTTCACTATCTCTCGCCATTCTTCCCTCTCCTTCACACTCTGATTCCAATTTCGTATTTCCATCAAATTAGTGTCGTGTTTCATCTCGTCTATCCATCTTCCGTTTGGTCTTCCGGTGGTTGGGTTCCATTTCGTAATCTTCTTAGTGATTTCATTGACTTCACTTCTCATGATGTAGCCAAACCACCTGATACGTTGAGATTTAATATATCTCACAATGTCTTCTCCCTCCAGGTCCTGTAATATTTCATAGTTCATTATGATTCTGTATTCTCCGTCTTTTATCTTCTTTGGTCCCACTATGGTTCTGATTATTCTTCGTTCGAAAATCCGCAGTTGTTCTTCTTCTTTGATTGACATGCACATCACTTCTGCTGCATACGTTGCTATAGGTCGTATTAGCGTCTTATATATTTTAATTTTAGAGCGTTTACTGAGATGTTTGTTCTTCAGCAGATTTTTGTTGCCATAAAATGCCTTGTACCCAGCTTGGATTTTTTCTCTTATTTCTTCTCTTCTATCATTTGTGCTTGTTATGGTCACTCCGAGATATTTGAATTTCTCCACTTCCTCGAAAGTATAACTTCATATTTTTAATTCTTGCTGTCTTATATCCGCTTCACGTCCACATCTCATATATTTTGTTTTTTTCTCATTCACTTCCAGGCCATAATACGCTGCCTTGCTACACAGTATATTGAATATCTCAGTCAATCTTTTTCTCGATCTAGATATTATCACGATATCATCTGCGTATCCAACAATTTGTGCTTCTTTCGTTATAATCGTTCCATTACATTCTGTTTTTTTAACAATATGTTCTAGAACCAGATTAAAAAGCATAGCTGATAATGTATCTCCCTGTCTTACACCTTTGTTTGTCTTAAATCTTTCTGACTGTCCATCTTTAGTTCTCACAAATGCCATTATATTTTGTGTTGTTAGTTCTATTAGTTTTATTAAATTTTGTGGTATATTAAACTCCCGCAGTATCTGTAATAGTCGATTTCTCTTCACGATATCAAATGCTTGTTTAAAATCCGGAAACATCATGTGTAGGTTCATGCCAAATTCGTATGATTTTTCTATTAGTTGCTTCATTATGTGTAAGGCATTTACAGTGGACTTCCTTTTTATAAATCCACACTGATAGTCTCCTATGATGTTATCAGTATATAGGCATACTCTTTTTGATATTATTGCAGATAATATTTTGTACGTGACATTAAGCAGTGTAATTCCTCTATAATTACTGCATTTTTCAATATCACCCTTCTTATGTACTGGTACAATAACCCCCACTTCCCATTGCCCTGGCATTTTCTGTGTAGTCCTTTTTTTTTTTATGAGTCTGTATATTCTCCCCTGTAATACGTCAGCTCCAACATTTCTCCACAAATATTATCTTCACCCGGTGCTTTACCTTTTTTTATATTGTTTATAATATGTTTTGTTTCTTCGTATGTTGGTTCCGCCACATTTTCGCTATTATCAGCTACATTATTTTCCTACCTTTTAATCCTCTAGTTTTAATCGGGAATTATATTTTTTGTAAAATTTTTTTGTACTATTGTATCTATTTTCTTTTTCTATTTCCTTCATATAACCATTCGCCCAATCATTTTGTTTTAGTTTAAATAATTTGCGCGCTTTCTTCACACTCTCTTTATATTTTTCTTTGTCTTCCTCCTTTTTTGTTCTCAGCCAATTGTTTCGTGTTTCTCTCTTTTCCTTGTTTATTTCTTCGCATTCTACATCAAACCATTCTTTCCTTCTTATTTCGCTTTTCTTATATCCAACTGTCTTCTCCATACTAACGTTAATAATATTTTGTATGTTTCTCCATTCTTCGTTAATATCCTCTCTTTTTTCTTTTTTATTATTTGCTTGTGTATTTCTTATTCAAACGACTCTTTGGTTTTACTTTTACTTAACTCTTCAACAGCCCATACTTTTCTCGTTGGATTCTTTTTCATGTTCCAATGAATTTTTATTTTCACTACTTCATTACTAGTGTTCTACAAATACCCTACTTAAAAATGATTGTGGGAAAAGTAATGATATATTAGGTAAAACACCACATTACAGGAAATTAAAGACCCTGGTTAAATAGCATGAAATTGAACAAAATTTCGAATAAAATTGCAATTACTGTATTATTTCAACTTCAGTTTCGTCCAAATACATATACAATTACAAATAATAATAATTAGTCGATTAAATATCAACGGCGTCCCTCGTCTGCTTTATTTTAATCGCGATGGCGATTGTTTTATCCACAGCAAATTTCGATGATTCTTCTCCAAATATAATTTAACGATGAATTTTGATGAATAAACCTATTTTTAGTAGTATGAAAGAATGAATGGACTGACGCGACTGAACGACTGAAATTATATTATTCTATGACTTAAAATTTCAATGACAACTGTCCAATAATAAAATTCGCTAACGTTCTAGATAGAAACATTACGATAGATATTTAATTTACGAAATTATGCTCGAAATGCCTTTGAATTTACACTGTTTGTTGTAGGAACGTTTTGCATTGAATTTCACGATTTACGAAATGAGAACTTTGAAAAGAAGAGAAGTTTCTTCTCTTATTCACCAAAATCGTCGTTGGTCGGAATTGAAAAAAATATTTAGTACCCGTACTCCGAAAATCGGAGGCTCGGGGAAGAAAGGAGGCTTCCGAAAAAGAGGTAATATCCGCCTGAGGGACGCATTGACTGAGTGGCCATACTGAATACTATATGTGCTCGAATGACAGCTGCGTTTGATGATGTAAATATACATCACTTCGCTACCTAATGAAATGCTTTCGTCTTCAAAATCGAGGTCAATAATCAATGTTCAGAATATACCTTATGTAAAGTAGAGTATTAATCTAATTTCAATTTCAATTCGTGAGAGTTATTTTGGTTTACACTATTTGATCTTAGAAAATGTTGGTTGATATACCAAAATGAGTACCTAAAACATACGTAAACGTTCCAGCTGCATTTAAATAATTCCAATACACTTAAAAAAAAGAAAATTACGATGTGTTACAGTTTTAGTAGCGAAGCTGTGGTAATGCGAGCAACAACAGGAGCCCTATGTACTCGTACTTTATCTTTAGATAAACAAAGTTGAAAGATAAGTGGACATTTTATGGAAATTATAACCTAAAGATTGATTAATTGTCAGTTTGTTGGAGGCTAGGTTGTGAACTCGACTACCTTATTACAGGCTAGTATGCTGTTGTTAAATAAAAGAAATTTAGTGGATAGTAAATTCTAACTGTAAGAATATAAAATAGTATCAATGTAAACTGTGTTCGTAGTAGGCCGTGATTAATATTAAACAAAAGCTATTGGTAACAAATGAGTGAACAGACGCCAAGACAAGCGAGGCTTCTTAGATCGAGTTGCCTTTGAGAAAATACGTATTTCGCTGAGTGATGTAATTTCAAAGTAGTTTCAACAGTTGTAATGTACAACAATTATTTCAAGTCCAAGGTTAATTCAAATTCGGTCATTTGAAAGAACGCAGGTGCGCGTAAACGTCAAAGTTTTAGGTTACTTGGTTTATTAATTCATCGTGCCTAAGCCTAAAATAAACTTATTAAGATAGAAATACGAACACTGACCAGCTTTTACACTTACTTTAAGTAAGCAATTCAACATTCATGTATAATAAATCTTTATACTAACGTCTAATCTGTCTGTTGTTTTTTTTATTTAAACAAACCATGGAATTCTAGCAATTTTTGCCAAATATTTTATTTGTTCAATCTATCAGAAAATCGTATCTTTTTCGACGTTAAAAAAATAATTAGATACCCACATTTGCTCTTAGATGTATTTATGTACATACACATGCGAATCATTGCTTCATTGAAGTATTAGGCTGGTGTAAATCGCGAACACGAAACTATTACGGGAGAAAAAAGAGATTCCGCTCGCGTAATATTAACCAGACGTGTGAGATATTTTAGAGCTGTTTATGAAACCGCCTACGAGACATATGAGGAGCCACGCGGTATACGCGGTTGTACAGTCCAAAGCAAATTCGCTTGCGAAATCAGGTTTTCGTCTACACATTTTTTTGCGATTTCGCGTGTATAAAGATGTAATTTTACTGCCTTGCTATTTCAGGTATGCGCAAACAGACCACTCTGACCTGCTTGGTACTTACGTATCTCGTGATATTCCCCTCATTCTTGTATTTACGATTGAGACAATGGTTTATGTCTCTGCCGGATAATTCTGTATTAACAGAGCGTGTAAGAAAAGCTGTTTAATGTGCGTAATACCTACGGGTTAATGATCTGAGTACTGTAGATCAAAATGAATTCTGTTTAATTGATTTAGGCCAAGTAAAGTATATCGACTGAAGATGCTATGATAAAAAGGAATACAAAATGAGATCGCGAATCTCGCCGACCTTTCATTCACTCCAGGTGTGTGTGCGTGTGAAATATAAACTGATCTATGTAATTATTAGTACAAATTTTAATACTGCTTTAAGGAAGACGTTGTGTGATATTTATTTATAAACCTGAATTCTCGGTGTTGTTCTTAAAGTAGAAAAGGTTAGGCATTTTTTGGTGACATAACCAGGTGATACCTGGTGTACTGCAATTTAGAATTACATCATTTCACCATAGTTACTCGCTAAAATGTTTTCGGTTTGTTTGGATTAAGTGCAAGTGGTCATGTTGTCATAAAGATTATGGTAATGTAATGCCAGAGCACAAAAACAATATTTTTGCAATGATAATTGATGAGTTTTATGCTACAATTATAGTAACGCTTATAGAATTAGAGAATGTTAGTACTGGTTACTACATCAATTTTCTATACCGTCACAAATTTAATTACTGTTTTAGGATGTAACTGGAGCGAAGAAAACATTTCAGGATACCATACAGGGGTATCAGAATACCTCCAGTACGATTTTTACCAGTAATATAATAAATAATAATACTTTGCCCGCCTCCTATAATGGACCCCTCTGAGTCATGTACAATATTATGAGAATGTGCAGGGGAGACCGGGGCTAATTGTCACAAGATTTCCTTTTTTGCGTTTTCTGGAAACCCCCTTTGTTAGAAATAATATTAATATTACAGGTTATACTCTTACATGCGTTATGAATTATATTTACTAAAAAGTTTTGCAAAGCACCCTATAGATTGTGCATAACAAATTTCTTTTTGTTAGTGCAAGGTGTGACGACATACCCCGCATTGGGGCAAATTGTCATACCAAGCGATGTAACTTGTCACTAATTAAACTAATGTCGTAATTGACATAACCATCAGCATTTTATAGTTTTAGTTTGAATTTTAGTTATAAAACAAGACAAACACATTACTTATTTACAAATGGTAAGGTTGCAAGGTCGCGCACCCTCCCTTATATGTCGTTAAAAAATTTATATAACTCAACGTAGTACAAAAAGTTGGAATTAAATATTTGGGACATAATGAAATCGGGGCCCTGGTTGCCATGGCAAGGGTACGATGCCTGACGAAACAACCAATCACAGTCTAACCGGTGCACATACGTTTGGGATGTGGAATTTCTGCGTCCAGATGGCGTCTAGTCTACTTTTAGCTGTGAGAGGGAGTGTTGTCGTTTAGTATAGATTTTTTCCGCATTTTTACGTATATAAAAAAAAAAACAAATGAAAGAATTCTATAGAGATGTGAAAAGGGAAAGACAAGGACCACAAATAATATGCTTTTTTGTAAGGATAAGTATGGACAATTAATCTGTGGGGTCAAAGAGGGCTTACGCAGATGGACAGAGTATTTCGAAGAAGTATTTAGGGAGGAAGAAAACGGCATAGTGGAGCAAGAGACCGGAGAAACCATAATGGAGATGGACGATACACCAGACAGAGAGGAAATAAGGAACATTATAAAAACTCTTAAGAACAACAAAGCACTAGGAGAGAATAGAGTCACAGCGGAAATGGTAGCAAAGAGGGGAGATCCGCTAGAAGATATATTATGTAAGGTTATACAACAAGCATGGAAGGAAGAAATAATGGCTAAAAGATGGAGAGAAGCTGTAATTTTCCCGATCCATAAAAAAGGGGATGTATCAGAGTGCGGAAATTATAGGGGCATAGCGTTATTAGATGTAACTTATAAGTTACTGGCAATAGCTATAAAAAAAAAGATTGGAGGGAATAACTAAACAGAGATTGGTAGAATACCAATGCGGTTTCCGGAACAATAGGTCGGTAATGGATCAAGTCTTTACCCTTAAACAAATTATGGATAACAGTATCGATCAAAAGCTGCCACTCCATATGGTCTTTATAAATTTCAGACAGGCCTATGATACTGTAAAACGAAATAGAGTATATGAGGCAATGGAAAAACTGGAGGTAACAAATAAACTGATAAGGCTAGTGCGAATGACTTTACAAGAAACAGACTATAAAGTACAAGTGAATGGGCATATTGACGTCAGAAGAGGACTAAGGCAAGGAGATCCCTTGTCAACGACATTGTTGAATATAGTACTAGAAAAAGCAATTCTAGACAGCCAAATACCAACTAAAAGAACAATATATAGTCAGCAAGTACAAGTCACGGCCTATGCAGATGGCATAGTGATTCTTGCCAGAAATAAAGAAAATATAATAAGGGCAATAAGAAAGATTGAGCTATCAGCACAGGATAAAGGATTAAGAATAAATGAGAAGAAAACTAAATATATGGTTCTAGAAGGAGTACAAGGAAGAACGCAAGGGACAACATTAGAAGTAACTTCAGAAGATGGAACACATTATGGTTTCAGAAAAGTAGAAGAATTAGTTATTTAGGCGTAACAATAACGAATAAAGGTGAAGAAGGCACAGAGATACAAGAACGATTTGCAAAGGGAACAAAATGTATGGCGTCACTGAATAAAGTCTTAAGATATAAAAACACTTCAAGGAAAATTAAAATTAGAATCTATAAAACGATTATAAGGCCAATCGTTACATATATGGAAGTGAATTATGGAAGTTGAACCAGAAAGAAAAATCAATGTTGGAAGTTTGGGAAAGGAAAGTACTAAGAAGAATATATGGAGGCAAAAAGGACGAAGAATTATGGTTGAGAAGAACTAATAAGGATCTGATAGAATTATATAGGGAACCGTCAATAAAAGGTGTGGTCAGAGCGCAAAGAATAAGATGGCTGGGACATGTTCGAAGGCTGCCGGAAGAGAGAGTTACAAAGCAAGTGCTGATGGGAGGAGTCACTGGAAGGAGGCGGAGAGGACGACCACGCACAGGATGGTTAGAAGCTGTGGAAAAGGACCTGCGAAGTTTAGAAGAAGTTACGGACTGGAGACAGATGGCGAGGGATAAGAAGAGATGGAGAAATTTATGCAACAAAGCTATGGGCCTACTTGGCCTGGAACGCTGATTCTATATACTATTATTAACCTTAAAAATGAACAGTAATAGTGTAATTTTAAAAAGTGATTTTAATGGATTTCTTCTGGAAGAAAAAATTAAAATAAAAGTTATGTAGGCCATTGCCTTAATTAAAATTAGAACAAAGAACGGAAAAAAGAACCGAAATAGAACGTTCACCCGACGTTTTTCAATACACAGGTATGAGTTCTGATTAACGGGCAATTAGCGATTTAAATGGATTCTAACGGAAAGCTCACGTTTCACTGAGTTGAAAATGGGCCTTCTTTTTTTCAGGATATTAGTGTAAGGTACCTAAAAATCAATTTCAATGTGCTGTTTCTAGGTTATGTTTGGAGATTTATTAATCATATCTTAACGAAATTTATGTTGGTAAATTCAAATTTGAAGGATACGGAATAATTTATTGTACTTACTATAACACCAGAACAATTGAGAATTTCAAACAACATCTAACGTGGAAACTAATATAGTTTTGAAATCGTGTTATATTTTTCTAAAGATCTGGCTACTTATAGAAAAATTAATAGGTAAATGGACGAAATGAATACAAAAAGACAATAATTTTCTAGTAAACTTTACTATTTACTATTACATGTAGATATATTAAATTAAAGTTACAATAATCTATTGAAGCAGTTTGGTTTTGAATACAATTAAACAATTATTACTTCAAAGATTATACAAAAAGTATACTAAAGTGGTAGTCAATTGTGAAATACAATCTAATGCTAAGGGAATTTTGTTAAATGCATTCAAGTAAATCCATTTGCCAGTATAAAGCACATATACACTTTAATATGAAATATATATTTGCCTACATTGCTTGTAACGTCAAGGCACTAATTCGTGATTAGGTTATGCAAGGCCATGAGCACTAAACAACAAATAAAAATATTTCTAAAATAGTAAATAGTTCATAAATTAAAAATACTCTTGTAAATAAAGTAGCCAGAACAATGGAAAAATGTAACACGATTTCAAAACCATAGGAGTCTCCACGTTATCCTTAATGGCAGAATTTATGAGCACTTTTGGGGATCTAACCGAATTAAGGATGAGAGGCGTTCACGCACACGTTAAAAATAAATATCCTGTGCACATGATATTCATTGCTATACCCACCAGTGCAAGTGCTCGTATTTTTTAATAATCTGTCAGTAATTCCTTCTTTTCTTTCAAAGATCATTGTAAGCTAAAGGTAAAATTTTATCATAATTTTTTACAATCGCGTGCCCCTCATCCAAAAGTCCGCCGCTGTGTAGTAGTTATATTTTATTATCGCTTTCATATTGTTTTTTTACTGTTTACATTTTAAGTTCTCTTTTATAACCTTTGCTTCGCTGAATTTTCGTAGTTTTTGCTTAGAAAGTGTAGGTAACGGTTTATATCAGTTATTAGTTATTAGTTCAGAAGAAAAGTTTAATATTCACAGTGTTTAAAAATCCGGTCTTAAAATACATTACCTGGAAGTGGGCAACTTTTTCCAACAGCCTATACACATGCTATATATTTTGTCTCTCAACATAGCTGTCAAAATAGATCCTTCGATATGATTAGGTGATGAACGGTAACCGATTACGAATAAATACTACGTCTTTAAAATAGCACGTGTAAAAAATAGAATAACTAAAAATCTAAATTAAACAGTGTAAGAAGTAACATAAATATAGGTATGTAATAAATGGAAAGTATTGATTTTATTATCTAAAATGTGGTACCTAAAATGTGGTAAGTAATAGAGTAAACAGTGTATTTGCTGTAATATATGTTTAATTGTTAATGATAACTAATGAAGAATAGTGATTTCGACTAATTCTAAGTAGCAACGAAAATGACTAAAGAATTTAATAAAATGCAATTTTATGGGAAAATACTTAAAACCGGAAAGTATAAACAAACTTCTACATTATTTTAATTACACATTCCTAATTAATATAATTTTAAGAAATATGAATGCAGACTTTTTCTAAAAATAAAATAATGTTCTAGAGAATGCTTAATTTTTAACTTACTAATACAGTAATACTCATCTGTTGGTATCTTGACACCCCGAAAATCAAAAACAACTATATATTAAATTAACAAAGTAGGTGCGCTATGTATTGATATGTTAATAACAATACAACATTCAAGATCCTATGTCCGAGCGATTCCTGTTCTGGCCCATTTCAATTCTTCGGTGGCTTATATAGCCTCGAGTTTCCCCTCTTCATGTCCTTGGAGTTTTATTAGTTATATATATTTCCATTTAACGATAATACGATAGATAGATAGATATTGTTGATATTGACCTTGGTACTGTGAAATTAGCCACTTACGTAATTTATATGTGTGGTGGCCTGCGTGTATGTGTATGTTGGTCTGCATGTGGCTGTGTTGGTCTGCGTGTGGCTGTGTTAGCCTGTAGGTGTATGTAGTGGCCTGCCTGTGTGTGTCTGCGGGTGTGTATGCTATGGGTGATATTGTATCAATCAATTTTGAACTACTTTGAATTTCCCAAAGTGAATATTCTTTTCTAATGGAAATGCTGTTTACGGTTACAGGTAAACCGCTCATTACATTTCAAGGATCTGGAGACTGGTGCCCATACTTCAGCTCATGTTGCCGCTGAGAATACATCTAGCTTTCCACCCATCTCCATCTCACTTTCGCAAACTCGTCGAATTGCCAGAATGCGATATTTTCGGGGTCATTGACCTCTTCAGAAAAACCGCCCAAAAAGCCGTTTTTGGGCATTTCCGCGCATTTTTTTTTAAACGAATCATCTGGGCTTCTTATATCGTTTCCATTCAAAAAAATCAAAATTCGGTCGGTTTGGATATTCCGAAAATTTTCCTAATTTTGTTGCGATGGATCAAGTGATCATGGCATATCTGACACTTCATGCGGTCTCTTCCAACATCAATGTCAGGTGTATTTCTTACGAGTTTTGATTTGATTTTCACTATTTTCTCTCGTCATGCTTTTGTTTAACGTGTTTTGAGGGTTTGATTATCTCCAGAGTGCGGCAGCGTGGAAATTACCACCAGTTAAGTGAATTCGGGAGAGATCGAATTGTTGGCTTGCACGAAGGTGGTTTTTCGTTCAGGGAAAATACAAATCGCTTTAAGCGGAACCAGTCAACTACTATGCTCTATCAGTCATGGACTAGGAAGGGCCAGGAAAGTCGCCGAAGAGGAATCGGGGGCCGAAGAAGAGCTAATGAGGTGCAGGACCGCCACCTTCGTCTACGATTCTTCCGATCCTTCCGAAACCGATTTTCCAGCACCAGGTCAATTGCTGATCTATGGTTAGGTAATGAAGGTTGTCCCGTGACCCTTCGAACCGTTTATCGCCGAATCAGGGCTTTCGGCTTGCAATCCGATCGACTACATCTTGTGTTACTACTTACGGCTCAACACCGACAACAACGTTTGGAGTGGTGTAGGTTGCGAATGCACTGGAACGTGGAGTGGTATAGGGCAGTGTTCAATGGTGAATCTCGGTTTTGTATAAGGATGCATGATGGCCGCATAGGGGTCAGACGAAGACGTGGGGAACGTCGCGATATTCAATTTTCCGTTGAAAAACGTGTGCGCCAAGCTGTGGGAGTTATAGTATAGCGTGCTATAGCATGTAGAAATAGGTCTCAGCTGGTGTTCATCCGAGGCACCATGAACGCCCAGCGTTACGTTGTTGAGGTAGTGGAACCCCATATTCCCCCATATCTTCAACAGCTCTAAGACCCACCCCAGCAGGATAATGCCCGTCCCCACGTAACGAGAATTTCTTTAAACCGGTTTGAAGAGGGCAATGTGAATATTTTGCCATGGCCACCCAGATCTTCTGACCTCTCGCCAATCGAACACGTGTGGAACATTATGGGAAGGAAACTGAGGAACTGAGCGAATCCTCCGCACACACTGGAAGCTCACCGGTATGAATTGCTTGGGACACCATATATCAAGGACATCGACCACCTACTGGAATCAATGCCATGAGAGTGATGTAGTGTGAAACAAACTCTTTGATATTATAATAATTTACCTTTGAATAGTTATACGTTTCTATCAAGTTCGGTCAAAAAATTCGCCCCTTTTATTGGTGTTGCAATTTTCATGTAATGTAGTATATTTTTAGAGAAAGAAGATTTAATTGAAATAATATGAAAAACAGGATATTGTCTATTATTATGTATTATTATTATTATGTATTATGTATTTGTTAAGGGTAGGCAAAACAGAAATAACCTCTGATTTTAGGATATTAGAACGATTGATACAGTATGCCCCATATATTTGCAAGTTCTGAAATTCAATATTAATCTAAATATTAAATTTTCCCGAAAGTGGCTAATATATACAAGTACGTTTTATAATCGTAACATATTTGGTGGCTGCGCTGGTTAGGAGACATTTATATAAAATCCGAATCATATGATGTGACGAAACCAAGAAACAAGTATTATGCGTGAAAAATTTAAAATGATATAGCAATATTTATTTTGTGCAGCTTAGTTTAATTAACGCTCAGCGCATTACCGTTTCAATTTTATTTTATTGAGAGCATAACAGTACATTATTGTATTGCTACAACACAAATTAATTACATGCGAATACTGATTAAAGATATTCTACATGTTTTGCCTCTAAGTAGCGATTATAAATTATACCTGTTTACAATGTTACAACTCCTACAACCATGAACGTTTATTGTTCGTAGCATGTAAACAAAAGTCTATAAAGTTCAAAGACTATAAATCATCGAGTGACTGTACAATATTTCAAAAATCCGCTTTTGTTGTTTACCGTTATTCATACTAGCCATTAGCTGTTTCTTCTATGTTTAAATTTAGTCACACGCTGTTCAGCTATACCTACACCTATACAGAACGTGGCTCTGGACCGATTGTTTACATATCGGGCAGTTTTCGCAGGACACTGACCCATTTCTTACCGTTTTAGAACTGTTACGTTCGTTGCGTGGGTTCCGGTATAATCTCATAACGTGTCAGATTTTTTTTGTGGTTAACTTCAAACGTTGTACTCATTTTAAACGTAAATATGTATATGTTATAGATAATTTCCAATGAGGCTCAATGCCTATGAAATAGTATCTTTCAGTTTCGTGTTTTGAAGTGGTACTCTTAATTATTGTTATGGTAATTTATGTTTCCGGATACCGAAACTAACGACTCTATAATTTTAATTTATAATCTCTTGCTTTATTTTTTTCAATTATATCGAACATTATTCACAGTACTAGCGCATAGTAGCCTACAGGTTTATTGAATAAAAGCTTTGCAATTTTTCGCGTATCAACAGAACTATTAAACCGTTAATTATGAGTATTCACATACATTCACAAAGACAAAGATCAAAGTCTTTACTCGCCATGATTGACGCATTGAAGCATATCGTAATAAAATAAAGATTCTGTTCAGGAGTAATTAAAAGGCATCTATTAGTCAACGCCGATGTGGGAGTGACTTTATAAATGAGAAAATGTATAAACCTAGTTAGTGTAATGGTAGCATGCCGACAGGTTATTTACCTGAGATCTGTGTGCATTTGCATTCATAATTCTCCTGAATAACAAAATTATAGATATTTACGCATAGATTTAATTGCTTATAAAACGAAAAGAACTCAGGACAAATTAAATTTTCGACGAAAATCAGATAGAGAATGCTAAATCCTAGTGAAATACTAGATATTAAACAAAATTGATAGATTCTACTGTATTTGCATAGCCAGATGCCTCCCACGTACAAACGAGAAGCAACTATTGAATAAATGTTGATACAGCCTGCCTAATGTAGAACTTTTACCAGTTATACCGATTTTTATATAATTATCTTTTTTAGAACTACGACTGTTGCCAAGTCTTTTAGCGGGTTTTATTCCGAGGATAATACATACGTTTGTTGTGTATCTATTGTTGCCTAATGTTTACTTCCGGTGTTTCCTCTTTCATTTGTATCTACTTTTGAGTGAATTAGTTTAGCGAAATCTACTACAACCTTTAATAGCCTATCTAATCGACAGTATGGTAATAATTAGAGCGGGCCAAGAGTGCCACGCGCCAGGTTCGCAATCAGGCTGCCGGGCGCATATATGTATGTAAACATAGGTAATTTAAATATGTAATTATTAGGACGAGGACCAAAACCACTGTCTATTACGTCGTGAAGACGCGCAAATATACACCTGCAGTTTGGGTGTTCGTTGATAAATAGGGCGTTGTTCACAGTGGGCCACTACAAAAAAAAAGTTCATTCATTGACGGCTACGAACTAACAGCGCGCTTATTCATTTACGGATGACGCGCTCTATTCATCAACAAATGACGAGTCTGCAGATGTTACGTTTGCACCACTTCGTGGTATACTAGAAACAAGCGTCGGTGTGCTCGCTTTAGTGATTATGTCTAACGTAACTATTAAAAATAAACGGCCATTACCTACGAAAGTTAATAAATTTCTTAGTGAATTTGTGGATTTACACTACAATGGGAGTACAATTTTCTGTAAAGTTTGTAAAAAGAAACTACTGTGCTGGAGCAAACGTGATTGTGAAAGACATATAAATAGCGCACACCACAGAAATAAAAGAAATGGTGTCACAACAACGTCAATTTCAATTAGAATTGCTTTTAACGTTTATGGTATGTGGTCTACTACTTCGTATACTTGATAAAAAAGCATTTCCAAAATTCTGGGGTACATACAATACCGAGTGGATACTACCATCTCGGACAGCGTTACGGAGAGATATTCCACGAATACGTGAGGACATTGAAAATCGAATTAAAGCCGAATTAAAAGATAAACAGCTGTGGCTATGTCTTGATGAGACGACAGATTGCAAAAAAAATTCTATTTTGAATATAATAGTGCGCGTATTAGATCCTATTAAACCAAATTTTGCAATTCTATTAGCCAGCAGAAGATTAAAACAGTGTACTAGTAAAGCAATTACGGCCGTAGTTCTCGAAACGTTACAAAAATTTCAAGTGTCAACCAGTCAACTGTTGTTGTTCATGAGCGATGGTGCAGCAACAATGTGTAGTGTAGGCCGTTCCCTTAAAGAAAAGTGTGAAGGACTTTTACATGTTACGTGTAAAGTCCATGCTTTACATCTTGTGGCACAAACTATTCGAGAGTGTTACCCGGAGGTGGATGCATTAATAGCAAACACAAAAAAAGTGTTTCTCAAAAGTCCTAAGAGGACTAGGGCATTCCACAGGTTATGCCCTGGTATTCGAGAACCACCACAGCCCATTCTTACGCGTTGGGGAACGTGGTTAAAAGCCGCTTTTTATTATAATGAACATTTTCAAGAAGTCAAATCCGTTATTTTGCAATTCGTCCCTGCCGAAGCTAGAGCTATTAGGATGAGCCAGAAGGGATTTCTCGATATTTCTGTTGAAACACATCTAAAGAATATTAGCAACAATTACAAAGGGTTAGTAGACGCGATAGAAAATTTGCAAAATTCTGGATTGTCGTTGGTAGAATCAGTGCAAGTCGTGGACGAAGTTAGTACATTGTTACACAGTATAAACGATGCAACAAGTGGACGAGTTTTAGCTAAGTTCGATAGTGTTTTAAAAAAGAATCCGGACTACACGAGATTAAGACAAATGTGCGATGGGGCATCTGCAGATTCCTTGACTAAGTCTAAAGATTATTTTAATTACGCCTGTCTTACTTCGGTAGACGTGGAACGGTCGTTTTCGAAATATAAGAACATTTTTTCGTCTCGGCGAACATCCTTCACCGAGGCAAATGTGGAAACTTATCTGATGGTGCAACTTTTTAAACAAGCCTATCCGCATTATTAAGAAGGATAGAATTTATTTATTATATCTTTATTTACAGTTACATTATTAAGTACAACAGAATAAAAAAAGCGTTCAGTTTCTCAGTTATTTCCTTATTACATCCCATTTACAACGCATACCGTTTTCAATCAAATAAAAAATCATAATGAAAATAAAAACACCTCAGCGTGTACACATATATATATATATATATGCTCTAATTACTAAACATTATTATTGCGTCAGCTTTTATTTTTTTACTCTTGTGTATTAATTTCGAAATATCACATATCTGCTGTGACTCACATATACGCTATTTACAATAAGCGGCCGTTGCGCCTGATTCCGATTCTGTTGGATGGCGCAATTTGGGCCGCTCTAGTAATAATAATACTGTGCTAATTGAAAATGCAACAAGCTGGGCACCCGGGAGGTAAACCTAATTCGAGTACGTTGAATTCAATGGTGCAAACCGTTTTTAAAAGTTAGCTCGCGTTTCCGAGCAATTGCAATTAAAAAAATTTAAGCTCAAAGAACCTTCTGGAACATTCTGAAATTTTCTGGAAAATCTGATCAATGGCCGAAGAGCTTTCTGGAACCTTCGAGAACCTTCCATGAACCGTTCATGGGCCATTCATGAACCTTCTAGAAACCTCCATCTCCGCTACTGCCACTTGGTCAAATGGATATATAAACGGCGCTGTTAACCGATGAGAGCTCAGTCTGTTTTCAGAAGTCAAAGTGTTAACATCTAAATATTAAAGCTACATGTCCTTGTGGAATACCCGTTTTGCCGGCGACCAATATAACGAACGGAACTGGCCTTTACGTGAGGAATTTAGATTGCGACAAAACAACATTAACACTGAGATTTCACTTGTGCCGATCGAAAAGATTTTGTTACCACCACTCCACATCAAACTAGGAATTGTTACAAATTTCATAAAAGCATTGAACCCCGAAGGAAATGCATTCAGCGAATTGCATCGTATTTTTCCACGGTTAAATGGGATGAAAATAAAAGAAGGTAGATGTCTGAATCTGAATGTTGATCTATTGAAATTTTATTTTGTATTATATTTATTAAAATTGGCGATTACTAATTGAAGACATGTTCACTGCTTTTCGTCGTTTAAATGTTGGAATGTAATTAAAAATGAATTTTTTGCATTCCCATGTAGAAAAAATCGCCGAACAATCATCAAATGGGTCCGATGAGCATGGCAAGCGTTTTGATTAAGTGACGGCGAGGCTCGAACATTGGTACAGGGGCAAAAAGCTACATGCTCTTTTAGGTGACATTTGCTGGAATTTATAAGAAGAAGATGACGATACAGAAAAATCAGGGCAATCAGAGAATGAAAAATGAAAAAATCTTCAATTCGAGCACAATGTAATAAATTACTATCATATAAAAATTGTGACATTAGAGGTTTTCAGGATGAACATTGTAAGAGAGGGTGCCAAAGCGAAAGCCATTTTGCTAGAGAAAAGTGCGCATGGCAAGGGGATTGCCTATTCATTTTAGAAGGGAAAACATACGGAGTATCATTCACCTGTAGCTGTGGTGAAAAAGTCATTCGCACAAACACATGCTTGCAATTATACGATACAGTTTCTTTTTGTATTTCACTCACTTAAATATAGATATTGGGTGTTGTAAACAACCGAAAAGATATATCTAATTTCGCAACAAGTACATTGTACAAGATTTATCAATGAGGGAAATGTTTCTGCTGGGACTTGACAAAATTATTTATATATGTAATTTTATTTTAGATGAAAAAAATATCTAATACAGGATGGGCTACAATTTGATGTGAAAGAATTTGTTATTCATCCGGATTATTTTTGTTGACTTACAAGGAAAGGTACCCAACCCGCACCTTTAATTTAATTTAATGAAAACCTTAGACCCCGTTTAGGCTGAGAAACAGTTTTGGAGGGTGAAATGGGATTTTGAAAATCGGTGGGGTTATCGAAATACATTAAACTTGATGATATGGGGCTTGGCCACCACCCCCCACCACTACGTACAAAAGGGTGTGTATACGATTTTGTGGTGATAATATTCACTTGGGCATACCATTCGAAACGGACCTATACCTTTTTGTCTTAACACTTTCATTGATACCATAAAATAGCCATAAATTTGAAGACGCAGTGTACACTTGCCTATATTTCTACTGCAAATAAGACAGTTACCAAGAATATAATTTTGACAATCATTCAATTGATCAGTAATAAAGATCAATTACATTTTTTAAATTATAGAATCTCTATCACGCGATCAATTATGCCATCATGTGACTGATCGAGCCATGTATTACACATAGTGGGGTGATGATTGATCCGAATCAGTGATACTCAAAATAATAGAACCGTATTGTGTTAAAATAATCTGTATTGATATTACTTATAGTCATATGTTTAGATTAATTAATTTGCATAATCGTATAAATAAGCAATATTCGTTTGTTTGCGGGAGTAGTAAAAAAATTACATGCTATACATAAACCCGTTGAATATTATACAATTACTAATTGTAACATATGGTTATTGGGAAGGAAAGCAAGAGTATAAACTTATAGGACATCATACATAACATAAACTAACACGACATTATAGAAAACATAGTAGATCAATGCATAAAGGACACTTCTTTTCAATTTGAGACAACATTGGATGAACATCGACTAGTGCGCCAGATATAGTGGAAAAGGTGAAGAACTATTACGGGAAGATATTAAAGAAATGATACAAGAAGAATTGGAAGAAACCTATACCAACGATGCAGAATGTGGTTTTATTAGTTTAGAAATAAGCGAAAAGCAGTTGAATATTGGCAAAGTGGAAAGAAACGAAGGTTGGCATTAGAAAGTGTATAAAATCGCTTCAAAAAAGTGAAATCCCAGCGACAATTATATAGATGGGTAGAGTCATTACAAAAAGGTGATGCAAGAGGGAATAAATTATTGACAATTTCGGAGTATGTATTTAATAAGGTTGCAGCTACTTTAGATATGATTTTAATTGTTCTAGAGGCAAACGAAGAGGTGCAGTTAATCACATTAAAGCTTCTCATAAATGAATACTACATTTCTAAAGGGCTCACAGAATGGTTTCAAGAAAAATAACCGATTTTGTAAGTTGTTCGTATGGAATTAATGATAATAAATTGAAAACCACAGCATTTACTTTTGTAGAATACGTAAAACCAAAATTGAATGAGTATGGAGTGCAAAAAACATTTAACACCGACGAAAGCGGCGCTAATTTAGAATTACATTCAGGTTGTACGTTAGTGATAGTGGGTGCAAAAAAAAAATGTTAATGTGTTGTGCAGCTAGTTTCTGCTATAACACAATTATACTATTCTTCCACTGGTATCAGCAGAAGGTCGGCAAATTTCTCCGCTATTTATAGTTTTTTTTATTAGTGCAATTGAATTTTATGGCTGTGAAACATCTTAAATCAAAAGAAAAAGTTTCGTAGATTCACAGAATTAAATATATTAACTTATTACTAGAGCCCGGTAATAGGGAGCCGTGTCATAACTGTACCTGCCTAGTATACAAAAACAATAGTAAGAAAATAGAAAAAAAATAACAGAACTAATACATAATTATAATATGTGAAAAGTAGTGAAACACTCACCCTTTTAAGCAGCCTTGGCTACGGAACAGTAAAACTAGAAGCACCATTATCAGTATTAACATCATATGGATAAGAGTGGCAAAAAGTTGACACCATTAGATGTGTTTCCACAGTTGTCTCGGTGAGCGATGTTCGCCGTGGTGAGAAAATGAGTTTATATTTTGAAAAAGAGCATTCAACATCTACCGATGTTATACATGCATGATTAAAATACTCTTTGTACTTAGTCAGTGAATTATTCGATACACCATCACAAATTTCTTTTAGTGTGCTAAAATCGGGATCTTTCTGTAGCACACTCTCGAACTTTTCTAAAACGCGATTATATTTTGCGTCAGGTATAGTCAGTAGCTGTGTATGCACTCTGTCTATAATTTGCAGAGACTCCAATAATGATAACGATCTATTTTGTAATTGGGCTATTGCGTCAGCTAATCCTTTATAGTAGCTACGAATATTTTTTAAATCTGTTTCAACGGAAATATCTTGAAATTTCGACTGGCGAATTGTGCAACAACAGCTTTTACTATTTTGAAATGTTCAGCATAATAAAAAGCTGCCTGCAACCATGTTCCCCAACGTGTAAGAATTGGGTCCGGTGGTTGACGAATACCAGGACACTCCGTGTGAAATGATCGAAGGCGTTTGGGAGATTTCAAAAATACTTCTTTTTGTGCTTGCTATTAATGCATCTACCTCGGGAGAGCATTGTCGAATGGCTTCTGCCACAAGATGTAAAGCATGCACTTTACACGTAACATGTAAACACTTGCAACCATGTTCAAGAAGAGAACGGCCTACCCAACGCATTATCGCTGCGTCATCGCTCATAAACATCAACACTTTATCTTTTCAAATTTGAAAATTTTCCAACGTACTAAGTACAATCTTCGTAATTGCTGCAGCAGTATGCTCATGTAGTCTTTGGCTAGCTAGTAACAGTGGTAATGTAGGTTTACTAGGGTCTAGTATGCGTACCATAATATTTACAATTGAATTTTTTTACAGTCTGTTGTCTTGTAAACACATAACCAAAGAAACTGTTTTTTCAATATGCGTTTCATTTTCTTTTCCACGTCATCGGGTACAAATGCAACATGCTTACGTGCCGTTTTCTCCGTTGGCAACCGCAACTCGGGATTGTATTTGTACCAAAAGTCCTTAAACGGTTGTTTATCAAGTAAGCCTAGTGGCAAATTACAGTTTATCCAACATAAGAATTACATAAAAAATGCACTTCTCGGTGGCACGCCCAATTTTCGTTTTTTATACTGCGTGGAATTTACGTGTCTTGTACAGTTCCACTTCTTATTTGACATCAAATGTATTTTGCACACTTTACAAACTATCTTACTCCCGTTGTAAAACAAATCGGGGGAGTCAGAAATAAACTTATTTACTATGTCTTGAAATGGTCGTTTTTTAACCTTCGACATGTTCACTAAAAACTACAATTAATAACTACGTCTATATCAATAAAATCAACACGCCCTATACCCTATCCAATGTTAAACTGAACTGAGTGATGATGATTTGTCGTGTCGTATCATAATCGACCAGCCCTCCCCGCCCACTTAAACACAGTCACACCGCCGCTGCGATTGCTCTTCAGTTACCGGGCTCTACTTATTACATATTGGTAAAATCACAAAAAGAGATTACACAGTAGTAAACTTAGTAAAAGATTATTTAGTTAAAACTAGTAGTGGAATAATTTCTTCAGAAGTACCCAAATTAATTTGGAATAGACACCATTTAATAAAATAGTATTATAAATTGAGCATTTGAAAACTTGTTCTTCCCAGAAATGATAAATACCTATACGGCAAAGATATTTTGGTGGACACAGGATGTTTAGTTTTGGTGGACACAGGATGTTTAGTTTTGTTGGTACACTGCTAGATTTCTCGATATAATACTGAATAAATTTAATGAAGATATCCAGATGGTTTTAGAGACACTCAACTTTCTAAAAAGAAAAACTGTATAGTCCTGTTACAAAATTAATCAGTCAACCTTTGCTAGTAATTTTATAGCAATTTTTGACGACGCTCCGAATTCAATAATTTTATTTTATTTTATAAAATTCCTACTTTCTAAAATGAAATGTGAATAAAAATGCTATTGCATTTTGTTATAGATTTATTGAATAAGTAACTGAATATGATATCTTTGCATCTAAACTTTTATAAGCAGGGAGAACTAAAACATTCCGCGTATTTATTAAAAAATGTTTCCAATACATAGTACTTTAATCTGAATAACTTCTGCTTAAAATATTCTTCAAAGTAGGTAAGTAAGTTTAAGTAGATTGATCCTAGATAATTGCCACAGTCATAATAATGTAAATGATTTCTGTCGATAATGTAATCTTGTAAAACATTATTTATACTTACATGACTTCTAGCATCCGTCAGGTATGTGAAATATACTAAGGCTAACAGCAAAGGCGACCTGCAACAAGAAAAACAAGAGTTAAAACTTTCATTTATACAGGATCTATGAGGATGGTATGAGAAGTACCCGTGTTTGGCAACACATGGCCCTTTGTGTCAAAATCTGCACTGTGGAGTACTATTCTTTAGTCGACGTCTGTCGAAACTTCGGAGAGATTCATCAAGTAGTGTTGTTTTGAGAGCTGTTGAAAGTGAGCATGTTTATGTATTTGTAGAATCATGGAAAAAGAACAATACCGCTCAATGATTCCACTTCTTTTTGAATGGGAAAACATGTGTAGGAATCAAAGAGAAGTTGGATGCAGTTTATAAGGACCATGCATCTTCGATGACTAGCATCAGATACTGGTTTAATGAATTTAGGCGTGGCCGAACATCTGTCTTTGATGAGGAGAAGCCAGTCATCCCATTGAGGCGACTACGGAAGATATGATCAATGAAATTCATGATATCGTGTTTAGCAGAGATTGTTAATATGGTAAACATCTCAATTGAATGGGCGCAAAGCATCCTTCACAAAAAATTGAGCATGAGAAGGCTACCGGCGAGATGGGTACCGCGTCCGCTGACGATGATCAAAAACGTATCGCGGAATAACTTCAAAGCAATGTTTGGACATGTTTAAGGGCAGTACGAGTGAGTTTCTGCGGCATTATGTGACAATAGATGAGACATGAATACATCATTACACGCCAGAAACCAAAAGTCAATCGGCAAAATGGCATTTTCCGGCAAACGAGCAGCAAAGGAGACGATTCCATCTGCCGGAAGTTATGGCGACGATTTTTTGGGATTCGCATCTTAATTGATTGTCTTGAGAAGGAAAGAACAATCACAGGACAGTACTATGGTGATTTATTGGATCGATTCGACGCTGAACTAATGAGAAAAAGCCCCACCTAGCGAAGACAAAATTCTCTACCATCATGATAACGTTTCGGCCCACTCATCGGCAATTGCGACAGCAAAACTAGTCCAGCAACGGTATGAATTTGTGACTCATCCACCTTATTCGCCAGATTTGGCCCCCTGTAACTTCTTTCTGTCTCCAAACTTGAAAGAATGGTTTGGCAGAAAACGGTTTAGGTCAAATTAAGAGGTCAAAATTGAAACATCGCTGGGCTAAGTGTCTAGAAATAAATTTACTAAATGCGAAATAATTGTGTTGTCTTCCTTAACACAAGTATTTGTCATACTATCCTCGTATTTCATAATTATTCTCTCTCCAACTCTATTCGACACCTCTGATTTACCTTGTCCATACTCATTCTTCAAAAATAATTAACTGTAGTTCAACATTCAGCGTTGTAATTGCAAAAGTATCCATAAAATAGATAAATATTTCAAGAAACGATGCTTTTATTGAGAATCTGAATGAACTCTACTTTAAACTAATTTGATGAAAGAGTTAGCCAAGTGTACGATTAATTAACTTATGCGCATTATTCGAAATGTCCCTGCGATTATAAATTTGAACAACCTGAAGTGAAAACTTATTATTCGTATTTTAAAATCATTCTAATCATTTTGTAACATACGTTCTTGGGATTGTCTTTCATTAATTGTGTACAATACAGTATCCATTACTCGCATTGGAGAAGTATACAAGAGATGACATCACAAACATCTTCTGTTTATGATTGTTTTAATTTTTAAATTACCCGCCAAAGTTGTTTTATTGTATTTCTGAAAAAAATGTGCATATACCTATTACCGACATGTAAAAATATAGCAACTTAGAATGCATTAAAAGTTACAGTCCACAAACAATGTGATGTTTTTTTAAAATTAATTATTTAGAGAAAGTTTTAAAGTTATTCATTTTCTTTCGTCAACAATTTTGTTAAAATAAATACTATATATTTATTAATGTGTTATGAATTGCTTGAACCTGGTATCCCTATGATTATAGACCTAGAAGATTTGCTGGGGTGGGTAAACTGCAGCTGGTATTCCTATGAGTATAGATCTGGAAAATTTGCTGAGGTGGGTAAACTGTAGCTGGTATCACATTTCAAATTGTGCGTTCCGAAGGTCGATTGTGTACACCAAAATATTCACGTAATACATTTTTTCGCGAACATCCATTTTTATAATAAGCCCTAACTTCTTAGCACGTTGCTGGATTGTGTATCGCTCCATGACTACTTTTGTACACGTTTCTAGAATGTAAACATCACTTGACAGATGTAATTGTCAGTGACGTTTCAAAATTATTAGAAGCTCCTATGTAGAAATCCTTCACGAATCACCCTTTACTTATATACATAGTTATCTGTAAACTGTCTGTATAAAATTAACCACCAATAGACATTGACGAAAAAAATTGATTGTACATGATGTAGATATCAGCTAGCACCCCAGCCATAAACTCTTAATAAATCTCCGATGAATTCGTTTGATAAGCGTATATAATGAAGTCTTTTATTACATACTTCTATTACCAAAGCCATTCACAAGGGGGCGGACGACTTACTCCCATAGACGTGCGGTGTTCACTCCATCGTTAATTAAATCGAGGACTGAGGATAGTATAAAGTAATAATTGAATACGCCTGCTCGGTAACCAAGTTGGCTAGTTGGAAATATGGTATCTTGTCTGCAATACCCGAGATCTTCATGTCTGAGAGAATATTAGTGTTTATGATTTTTCTGTAGTTCGCAGTTCTACTCTTTATAGACGAAAAAATATTTTACGCCGTCTTTCACGAACGTGCTAACGTAATAATTGGAGAATCAATTATGAGATATCTATAATTATATCGTAACTAGTTTAAACAACCTGCTGGATTTTTTAAATCGGTACACACGTGTTACGTTCAATACACATTGTTACATGGTGTTGAAACGTTGTAAAGCAAGATGTTACGCATTGACTTTTATTGATTGATTACTTCCTCGTATTATGGAAGAGTAGTTTCGGTAGGCAAGATACTTTCCTCTAAATCCTGAAAGAGCTCATTTTTTCGTTTAGATAGACACATGACTTAAAATACTATTTTATGAAAAACGTAATAAAAGACGTACATATTTTTCTTTTAAGTGGAGACTGCCCAACGGGGTATATAAGCTTTTTAAAGCTTATCATAACCTCAGGAGGTTTTAGTGTGTAAATTGTGTGTGCAGTGTTCCATGGCTTTGTTACGATCCCCCCTCGCTGTAAAGAGTGAAGCTTAGTTAATTGTACCCCAACTGCAAATGGTGACTCGGGAATGTATCGGACCCACCAAGAAAAATGATCCTAGCGGCACTCGAACACACAGCGCCTAACTCTGCCCAGTCAGGCGCAAGCCCTTTTACCACTGGATCACCGAGCCTTTAAATTATAATAATAGTGATATTTATTTTCCGTAAGTCAACTGTACAAAAGTCTACATAGTTACAATGTAAAGCAGGGGCACGAAAACAAGTCAAGGCAAAATGAATATACAAGGCTCGTCCGGAAACTAGTACCCGTTCGCGCCGTGTGGAGCGGCAGTTGCGCGACGAGCCGCCGTGTGTTTCCTCGTGACGCAGTCATCTGTCAGCTGTCAGCGTACGAGATTTGGTTGAGTTATCTACAATAATATCGCGTCAGTGTGAGTTTGAAATGTTTAAGACACTCGACAATACCGCCAGTTGTGAAGTGCGGTCTATAATAAGATTCCTGAACGCCAGAAATGTGAAACCATGTGACATTCACCGTCAAATTCAAGAAGTGTACGGCAACGATGCGATGGACGCATCATCGGTTCGGCGATGGTGTCGCAATTTCAATGCGGGGACAGACAATGTTCACGATGAAGAGCGTCCAGGGCGTCCATCCGTCATTACTGATGCGTTGCTGCGTGCAGTCGACGATTTCATACAGCAGGATCGGCGTGTCACACTTAATGACATCAGTGCACGTTTTCCACAGATTTCGTGCACCATAACGCATGAAATCGTCAAAGATCATCTGCATTACAAAAAATTTTGTGCAAGGTGGGTGCCGCGCATGCTTTCAGAGGAACACAAAAACAAGCGTATGGGTGCGGCCTTGAATGTTTTGGAGCGTTACGCAAATGAAGGTGATGCATTCTTGTCACACGTTGTTATGGGCGATGAAACATGGGTTGCTTACTCAACCACCGAAAGCAAACGCCAGCCCATGGAATGGCATTACTCTCATTCACCGACCAGACCCAAAAAGTTCACGACAGCAGAGTCGACTCGCAAACTCATGGCAACCGTTTTCTGGGACAGACATGGTCTCTTGCTTTTGGACTTCATGCCTCAAGGGGCCACCATTAATGCGGAAGCATATTGTGTCACGCTACAGAAGTTGCGGCGGGCAATTCAAAATCGGCGGCGAGTCCTGTTGTCGTCGGGCATTGTGTTGCTGCACGACAATGCCCGTCTCCATGTTGCTGCAACAACACGTCAATTGCTCCAGCAGTTTCACTGGGAAGTCTTCAATCATCCACCCAACCGCCCAGATCAAGCACCGTCGAATTACCACCTTTTTACAAAATTGAAAGATTTTCTAGGTGGAAAACATTTCCGCAGCGATGACGCCCTCAATGCAGCGGTCACTACATTTCTCACCACTCCGGATGAGCCTCGTATTATAAATTTTTGTAATATTCTTGTAGATCATATAGCTCAACATTACAAAGAAAATCATACAGCCTACATTTCATTGTGTTGTAAGTTTCAAAACTTCTTACTTCACGTGGTAGTCTATTAAACAACTTGATACATGAATAATAAGCCCCTTGCTGACACAAGGAAAGTTTATGCCGTGGTGAAATAAATGTTTGTCCATGCCTGGTTCCGTACGTCTCTGTGGTTAAATGGCCTTGTGTTTCTAGCTAAAACGATTGGGTCAATAGAATAGAATTGCACGAATACTTTACAAAAATGCATAGATGTTCTCCTTCCAATACTAGTTAGCTTAGCCAGCACACTTGCCTTTCAATTCGAGCAACGCGGATAAAGAAATAAAATCGTAGGCGTCATGTCAACACGATGTTTGGCACGGTAAAAATCCCTATCGAAGGTTGGAATACCGTTGGATTTGGCATAATTCCGGTAGAGTAGGCTAATGATCATAGTAATCAATGCCTAGAAGTGCGAGGTGTATTCTGCAACTCGACGCGTTGACCAACAATATAACAACAACAACTAATACGTACTGTGTTTATTTATTTTCATTTTTCTTTAATTTTCTATAATTTTCATTTTATATCATTTTATAGAAAGCATCGAACTACCAGTTTATTGTTTGGTTTCATTTCTAAAAATATTTGTAGGTGTCCAGATCATTTACATAACTAACTTTAGTTATATATTCCGTAATTGTAAATACGAGTATAATTTCAGTTCCCATACGATTTCAGTTTAGTTATTTCATCCTTCATTCGGTCAGTCGGCTTTTCTGCGTCAAAGAACTAAAGAAGGAGAGAAGACAAAAGCGAGAAGGAAGGAGGCGCTCACGCATAGAATTCGTAGCGCGAGGTTTACAACTAACGATTACTGTTTGTGGAGCCCTACGCTTTTTCAGTATAATTATAACTGACAGGCATTCTAATTAAATATGTAAGAACGCCGACAGCTTTAATTTCTTTTTATGTTATTACTCATTTTCTCCATATAGTCTCTGATTGGTGTTGCCTGATGAAGTGTAGACGACTGACGCTGCATCTGGAGAAAAAATGTTGAGGGATGCGGCGATTAGAAATACTTAGGTAAATTTCAGAGAAACACTCTAAAGGAGAACTGATATTCACAAATTATGAGCTTTTTGAGCTTCTTCATTTCGCCGTTTTGACGTATATAAGGCCATTGCTGTTCATCATTTCCTAAAGTTGCTTTCTTTATTCCATTTATTTGTGTAAATTTGCAGTAAAAAATATTATAAACTGTACCAAGTTGTAATAAAATACAAATACGATCTAAGATTTGTTTTCCCTACACTTTTTAACATTTCCAATTTTCATATAACGTAGGTACACTAAAGTATCAAATTACAGTATTGTGTTTAAGGCATCAACATTATCATTCAATATAGGATAGGATACTTTTGTGGTGGGGAGTAAAATCGGGAATCTTATTCTATCAAAGAGAGCTTTTAAAGATGAATTGTGTTATAAAAGAGTTATTCCACTTAAAAGTACCTAAATTAAGTCAAATTGTAAGCAAAGTGTAAGGTGAGTTATAAGTAGAGTAGGCCACGCGCGCCAACAGGCAGCTGCGTCGTATCTATACGGTTACATACAAGCCTCAGTGTAGTTTCGACCTTCCATTAGCGCGGTACGTGTTGTTTAGAAATGTTGCGTACGACGCGCAAACGACCCAAGGCGGACCAAGTTAGAGAATTTTTAGCCCAAATTCCTGACGCTAAAATTGAATGTGTAAAGAAAACATTTTTGAAAGATTTCTTAATGTTTAATTAGAAAAAGTGTAGAAGTTTTTTAAGCCAAGAACTGAAATTAAAGTGAACAGAGGTAATAGAGATTACATAAAATTAGATTAGATTAGCATTCGAAATGGTCCTTGACCTACTCCACTGCGACCTTTCCAGATCTATTGTGGTTCGTCTATCATTAGATCAATTACGTTAACTTTACCTTTTTCACCAGACCTAGCCTTTGTCAGTGCGTTGGGTCAGCAGTTGACGAGTCTACTCGGTTCGCCTGCCTTGACATTCCCTTGATACCCAGCCTCTTGAACGCATTAATGCAGTCTCACACCCACAGCCACGACTTCGCCTATGTGGAGTTCAGTGTTCCTATCACTGCTTGACTGTCTAGATAGCAGTAGATCGATAATTAACTTCTTGCTTGTCTAATCCTTCAATTCACCCCAGCTATTTCGGCTTGAAATACTGTAGCGCTTTGAATGAGGCTAAGTGATTTAGTTATTTTTGGTCTAATCCCGTAAATTCTGGTTCCAACTCCAGTTTCCGTCTTTGAGCCGTCTGTGTATCAGATAGATTCCGCTTCAATAGGAGGGCCATTTTTCAATTCTTCTCTATCTGGTACTACCGTTTTATAGCTCTCATCGAAGTTGTATTTCAGACTGATGGTGTCACTGGGCCTGCTTGTTATCGGCCTTGCCTTGAGTTCCTTTAACAGTTTCTGGTAATCTGCACCATGCGGTCTAATTATGGGAGGCTGACCATTCATTAGTCTGTAACTTGTTAGCCTAGACTCTCCTTGAATGTACATGTAGTGGTTCTAGGTTAAGGCTGCACATAGACATGCTGGTCTCTGTATGCTACTTGTTGTCTTCACCTGCAATGTCTTCGTCCGCCATACCACCGAGCCATATGTTATCATTGGTCTGATCACCCTCATATATAACCACAGCATCACCTTTGGGCTTAATCCCCACGTTTTTTCGCACAACCTTCTATATCTGTCTAAGGTAATAATAGATTTGTTGATAGTTTTGATGTGAGAGTTGCACGTAAGTCTTTGACCGAACCATACCCCGAGGTATTTCGTTTCTTTTTAAATTATTAAATAATCAAACAAACGCCGGTGATCTAATTGAAAAACTTAGTTTTCACGTGCCCCGTCAATCTTTTCGCTCATTTACTACTTTTTATTTGGATTCAGCCAAGTCTAATTTACTATTATGCTCGCCTGTTTATTTTATATGCTCTACATACAATAACATTCGCTATAAGTGCGATATTTTTAATTGTTCAGCAATAAAGGCTATTGTTATTATTATTGTAAGTGGAATCTCCACTACTCCGAGCATAATTGACTTTAAGCCTATAGAATTATGTGTTTCAGGAATTACACAAGCGTCGAATTAAGAAATAAAGCAGGACAGCGAAATTGGTATTAGTTACATACAAACAGAAATTAACAACAGAAGGTTAAAACAATACCTTCTGTAAAGATTTATGTATATAAAATTTGTTTAGAAATTTTTGTAAAATAACGGACCTTTTTTTCAGAGTATTCTTTTATCTATTAAGCAACATAACAACAGATTACGTCTCACAATTTCTCAGTAATTTACATTTACTAATACGAAATGTTATTATTCGAAATTTGCGGAAGTAGCTTTAGTCAAAAACTATTGCATTTGGTCTGTAATAAAAAGTGAAATTTTACTGCCTTCACAGTGCCAAGCTTCATGTAATCTAGGTAATCATTTCTAAAGGCTTCTCTCAATGCTTTCTCAGATCCTATATTAAACAAACGCATTTATATCCTTCTCAATTGACTGAATTGAATAAAAATTTATCCTCATTATGCCACATTCATCATCCTACGTAAATATCGTTTTAAAACTTTTATCATCTACTGCACATAGGCACGGATTATTTGATTTGAATATCTCCTTTTTTGAGCGAGAGTGTGGCCCGTACTTTAACGAGAATTGAGATTGTTGCTGGACGATAAATTATCCGTTATAAACCATGGCATTTTTCTTAGATAATCGAATAGGTCGTTAAAGACGGCGTGTTGAGGGTTTAATTATTTTCGATTAACTACGATTTTTCGGGATGCCTTCCGCTTCTAATCGTGGACGATGTGAGCGCGTGTGTGTGTGGTTTTAGTTTTGTTAGGCTTGTTTTAATTTATTTTTTCTAGCGTCGGAGCTAACGGTTTTTGTTGTTTCCTATCAGCCAGCCGTGTAGCTGAGCCGCATGGTGCGCTTGCACTCGAAGACTAGAAGTGAAGGAATATGAATGACCTACTTACGAGATAATGTTGCTCTACGTGAGCATGATATTCAAAATAAACGAGATCAAGAACATTTATTTGCATAATTACTTATATTGAAAGCTAATTCGCAGATATTAAGCATTATTGTAACATATTTATACGCAATAATTGTTACACGCATAGAAATGGTTTCTTGCACCAAGAAAATAGGTTTTCTTGCAAAAATCTCTATTCAAGAAAATATTTTTATTTCAAGACAATAAAAATGTATAATATAAGAACGTAGTTTTCTCGAAATTTTGTTTGGATTAAATAAATATTTTCTTAGGGTTAGAAAATCCAAGACAGAAAAATATTTTTTCCAAGTAAATCATTTAGTTTTAAGTTAAGAAAATATTCGTATTAAAGGTAGAAACGAAAAAATGGTGTAGATCTCACAAAATTCTATTGAGAAATTAGGGGACTCGTTTCGGGTTCATAAAACACATCAGACCAGCTACAAGGATATCCAATAAAAGAAAAATGACAATAGTGGAAAAAAAAACAAAAGTTAATAATTAAAATTAGGAGCAAGTGAATGAACTAATGAAAATATATATTATATTATATATGTTAGAAAAACAATTTCGATGTGAGTAACCGGTGTGGCAGCCGACGTTCTGCGCATGGTTAATTTTTAGATTATATTAAGTATTTTTAGTTTGTAGGTTAAGTTAGGTTTGTCTTTTTTTTTTCCTTTTTTATTACTTTGTTTAGCATATTACTAGGCATCAATAGCACAAATTACTTCCGAGAAAGAAAGGTTGGACTGGAAAGCAGGAACAGGTCTAGTGCCTAATTACTGAATCCCACCATGTGATTGTGTTAGCTATTCAGTTTTTGGCTTTCCTTTAAATACAAATTTATAGTTTAGTTTTATTCTGTTATATCTGACACAATTAAGACATTATTATTATTATTATTAAAAAGTATTTTTCTATAGGTTAAAATATAATTAAGTTATTTCTTTAATAATGTAATTAAACAGGGTTTATTTTTATGTGGTTTAACAATTAATGAGTTAATATTTAAATTTATTTATCCCTTTTTTTACTATTTTTTATTATATATTTAAAAAGAACTATAGTTAAATTAGTACACGTGGTAAATAGTAATAAAAATAAAAAGATATTACATTAACCATCTTTTGAAAATGTTTATGAAACATCGTACGTTAAAGGTTATATCATTGCATGGGTAAGTATGCCATCTATATTCCGATTTCTATATTCGCTACTCTCTAGGACGGCATGATTATAACTACTGGCACTACGAGGTGCCAGGAAATATTTCAGTTGCTGTTTTTGAAGATTAGTGGCATAAACAGCGATGTAAGTGCAATGTGGTCAAGAGCAAGAAACTTGCTATTGCTTTTTCTCTTCTCATATTGTTTTTGCTGGTAGATCAATACCAGGTGCTATTTATTAGCATTATCTATTTTGGTTATTGTTTCTAGGCACTTTTCTCAGTGTACTTCTATATTAAGTTCACTTTTGTCTGAATATCGTTCGTAGATAACCTTTACTTTAGCCTTTTTAAAATCACAATCAATGTGAATAATTTACTGCACTATCTACGGATCTGTCGTACTATTTTAAACAAGGTAAGCACAATTAATAGTGTGCATATAAATAATATGCATTTCAAGAATTCTAAGTAAAAAGTGCTTTATTTTAAGAAATTAAACTATTGATTTATGAACAATATTGAAATATTTTTCTCAGGGTATTTTGGGAAAATTGTTAAATTTTCTAACTTAAATTAAATTTTTCAATTCTTAGCGAGTTCAGGAGTATCCCTGGATACCCTTTCGGCAATTTTATAACGAATTTCCAAATTAATAAAACGAAATTAACGAATTTTAAAATTATAAATATAACTAACCTTGAAATTTGAACGATGCCAATGTTATATAAACTTTTGGTTTATATAACCTTTACAGGAAGCTGCCTGTTCTGGAAATTTAACCCTTTTTCTCTTCAAATAAATGCTTTGATTTCACAATCGAGCACTTTTTAAATGTGGATCGGAGTTAAGAAACACTTTGATTCAACGAAGGCTGAATAAAGATGATGAAAAATTATGGCGTCGCTCATCTTTCTTTTATTTTAAATCGTGAAAGACTGGCGATTGTTTTATTCCGCAACCAATTTTGATAATTTAACCCAAATAGAAACTTTTACGATGAATTTCGATGAAATGAAATTTTTTCTGCAAATAGCATACGAGAATGAATGCAATGACGCAACTAGGAGGTTGTATTTCGAGGATTCTATGATAAAATATGTTACTGACAAACTTTAAACGTAAAAATTCTCCAACAATTTACTTAAACCTTTCAGATAAAGACGATTTCTTCATGAATTTGAACGAATTACGTGAATAGGAAAATTAACTGATGAGTAGATTTGTCCATGATACCCTACACTCGTCGTTATCTGGACTTATATTTTTAATATAACGTCCTCGCTCCACAGCCAGTTTGCTGGAGGGTAGATGGTGACTGAGAAATTTCCATTTTTCCTCGCAAGAGGGATATTTAGTTACCAACGATTGGCTAACCTAACATTTAGTCGTTTAGAAGTGACAGCCGAGGCTGTTGTTGTCGTACATACAACGTCGAACATAATAACGCTTATAATAATAATAATAACGCTTTCTGGAATTAAAAAAAATATTTACTATCCTTAAGAAAATATTGTTTTGTGTTATACTGGTCATTTACTTATACTAAGAATCGCTTCCTTCAAATTTTCTGCAAGATTTTCTTGAATCAAGTTAACAAATGTCTTAAACAAAGTAATACAATCATTTCATGAAAAGTGTATACTTCTCTTAAGGGGAGGAAGAAACGCTAAGAAAATATTTCTTTTGATTTAAAACAGTTATTGTATTGCGGATGATTGAAATGGTATTGTCTTGAATTAAGGTGGACAGCTTTGATACAAGTAAACGTTTCTCTGCGTGTACGTAAACTTCAAAGGATGGAAAAAGAATGTTGCATGGGTGAAATACAAGGATTTTTCTTCGTTAATGTACACGTGAAATGTAGATACTACAATCCTATTACGCAGTTTTAGGTTTTTTAAAATTCACGTTTGGTTAGAAAGATTTTGATAGTGAAGGTATATGTCAAGTGACAACGAAATTCGCACTATTATTAAGAAATTGCAAACGTCAGTTCGGTTTTTGATATCTGAGGGATCTTAGGCGTCTTCCCTTTACCGTAATAACCGAATGTTTATTGATTCAAAATCACCATATATTCACGTTGACGCTGTAATGAACTGAATTATGTTCCACTTACAAATATTCAGTTACGGTGTAAAACACCGGACAAGTTCAAATAATAATCATTTACATACTTTGTTGATTAGTTACGTTGTGATTACGTAATATAAAATATGTTTTCCTTTTCCTAACATCTAATCACTTTAATTTCAGTTGAATTGGTTCACTTTCTAATCATATGTAAATCATTTCAATTTATAATCACTTGTGATCAGTTGCACCGACAGGAATTAAAATTTAATTTAGAATTAAGTTAAAGGGACAGAGGGAATGTGATAACTGCAGTCAATTAAGTAGTAGTAAGATTGTCACATTCTGCCCGACATTTTGACTTAATCGGAGATTAAATTTTAATTTATGTCGGTGTAACTGACCGTTAGTTGTTTTGTAAAAGGAGGATGCCTCTGATGAGCAAGTGTCAATGTCAAGTGCTCGTCTCAATAACAATATTACTAAAGCGAATCTATGCGTATTTCTAAGAACATCTTTTATTCGAGATTTTCAACTAAACATTAAGAAAAGCTTCTTACTTCAATGGCTTCTGACTGAGGTATTACAAGCGTAAAAAGCAAATTCAAGAAATCCAGCGTTTTATTTCCAAGATGGAAATTTTATATACATATAATTTAGAAATTTTTTATATACAATTCCCTCTCATTGTGCGTTAGTGTGTGAATATGTGTTTTGAATCTTCTGGTTTCCCATTCCAACTGCCGATGTTCCAAATTTCTTCGTAATTGTGAATCCAGATGCCAAAATAGATGAAGCAGTTTTAGTAAAACATTGTACATATATCTTGATTTTCATGTTGACATTGATTTTGATGTGTGAATACAAATGAGGGGGTCAGTGGAAAAGTGGTGACTTTTTTATCAAAATCAGTCCAAGTACAAATTTGTATAGTTAATATTTTGTTTAAAATAAAATTGGTACAACTGCTATTTATGTTTGGTAGCGACATTTTGTGTATAGAATGTTTATGTCTGCACAAAACCTGTATTACCAACAGTGAATAGGTAGTGCATGTGCACTTGTACCGCCTTTACAATTTTTAACTTGCCGTTTAGATTCTTACATAGATCAACGGGTGCGTGTCTTTACTTGTAGATAAATTCGTTTGCCTGCATTGAATTTAATTTGTTTGTTGAATCCTAAGATAAATGGATGAAGAAGGTATGTATTTAGGTTTCGGACATAAGTAAATAAAAGTATCGCGAGTTTTATTAAAATATAACCTCACTTTTAGAATTCTTAGATTTTGACAATTCCGATGTGGACAAAACCTATATCCTTGATACAGATCCTGATGATGAAGATACATCATGTTTCTAATATGTACAGCAAATAAAGGATGTAGAATGCAAGAGACCGAAAAAGGGAAGGAAAAGACCTAGAAATCCAGATGAACATAAAAGAACAGCTAAGAAGAAGTTACGGAATTCTGGAAAGACGTATACAGGACATAGAGGTATAGCTAAACCGGATAAGGAATTTAAGTATTTTATCCACAAATGTAGCTACTCATGTAACAATATTACGGAGGCTGAAGCACGTCTACTTTTTTCCAGTTTTTGGAATCTTGCTGACTGGGATCGGCAAACAGCGTACATTGCTTCATGCATTTAAGTAGAAAAATCTTTACGTACACGCAGGGATGTAGTAACACATAAATCAAAATCTATTTCAATTAATTTTAAAAATCAATGGGTTTGCAAAGATTTCTATTTGAGAACGTTAAATATTAGCAACGGAAGGTACTTTCGTGTAGCTAATAGGAAATCAGAATTTGGTTTTGTTGCATTAGATAAAAGAGGCAAACATTCAAATAAAAAAAAAAATCCTGAAACTGACTTGAACTTCGTTAAAGAACATATTAACATGTTCCCACGATATAAAAGCCAATACACCCGAAAAGATAATCCGAATAAACGCTATTTGCCATCGCACTTAACATTACGAAAAATGTATAAATGCTATACGGTGTTATGTACTGAAAAACAACGTCAACCAGTTAAGGAATGGTGTTACCGCCAAATATTTAATTACGAATTTATCCTGTAATTTCATTAACCATTAACAGATACTTGCAATAAATGTGATAAATTGAAAGTTCAGTTGGAAGCATGTGAATCTGTCGACACAAAGAAAAAACTCCACGCAGAAAAAGAGGTACATTTGCGTAAGGCGGAAAAAGCTGTTACTGCAAAAAGAGACGCTAAAGGTTTAAAATTTGTTTTGATCTGCAGAAAACATTAAGTACACTTTGCTTGACAACAAACAAAATATATTACCTACGAACTCTCTGGGCTTACAATTTTGGAATACATAACTTGGGTAACAACAAAGCTAACATGTATACGTGGCATGAAAGTATCGCTTCTAGAGGGACATCAGAAGTAGCATCATGTGTGCTAAAGTTTATTGAACAGTTACCTAAGGATATCACTAAAATTGTAGCCTTTAGCGATTCTTGTGGGGGGCAAAATAAAAATCATAAAATACTACAATTTTGGATGTACATTGTAATGAACATTAACATAGAGGCAGTAGAGACCATAAGTATTTAGAGCCAGAGCACACATAGATGGAATGCGACGAAGATTTTGCTATTATAGAAAAGCATAAACGTCATATTCCGTATGTTTTTATTCCACAAGAATGGACAACTGCAATAAGTAAGAACTGCGGAAATTTTACTATTCGTGAAATAAAACAGGATTACAGTGGACATGCTTTCAGATGGAGACCAATTAGATGGATAAGGCTCGAAAAGGCTTGTTCATTTCAAATGAAATTTAAAAATACTCTGTCTGATGACTTTGAGTTTGATACATCTAATTGGAAGTCCACAATGTACCATTGCTTTTTATAAAGAACTGCCCCATGCTGATGCACCTCCTAAGAAAACATCTAAAGGAAAAAACAAAAACATAGCTGCTGCACCATCTACTGCTGCTGAAGATTCAGACCAAGATGAAACTGAACGAGTACTATTAGTATCGGACTATTAAGACGACGTATAAAATCTGCATATTACATTGTATAATGGAATTTTCTTTAATTTGTTAATAATATGTTCCTGCTTAAAAGTTAATTTATTACAATAAACCATTTCTAGTATCACTTACACCATTTTTGAATTTTTCCTTATCTATATCAAAATGGTATATTTAAGAAAATATTTTTCCTGACAGTCACTATATAATGCTAAGTGTGTTTACTTATACTAGTAGTTCATATCAGTAATAAAGACGTGCAAAAACGTTTTCACTCATTATTTAAAGGTATTCAGTAATTTTGTATTCGTCATAAACTTCTTCACTTAATTATATAATATTCGAGTATACAAGATGTTCAGTTTCCGATGTGAACGACACAAGTTTTTTTTTTTTTTTATGGAACACTATATATTATTACATTTCTGAATACTTGTCTTCAATTCGTATCAACTTTCTTCAACATACCTTATATCTATTTAGCCCAGTTTTGAGATAATTTAATATTATTTTCGAAATGCGGTTTTTCGGAATTTTTGACAGTATATCGAAAAAAAATGATATCAACCGGATTCCATAAGATGGCTATCGAAATTGTTGCCATGTTTAATTCATGACGTTTTTTTTATGGAACATCCTGCATGTTTTTTCAGAATCTGATAAAGAAACTCTTCTAGAAACCTTTTTATAAACACTTCTCTAAAATGTGTTCTTCATTAGTAAATTAAATATGAAACTATTATTATAGAAAGGATATGTAACCTTCATATATTTTCGATAATAATAGTTTTATATTCAATTTACTCCGAAGGACGCATTTTAGGTATAGGGAAATATTTGAGGATTATCATATTTCAATACAGTAGAACCTCGGTTATCCGAAACAATATGGACCCAAGTGGTTTCGGATAATCGAAATTTCGGTTAAAACGGAGTTTTTGGATAAATAATAACACACTTGTAATTGGTTAAAGAAATTTAATTAAACACTATTATTTTAGGAATATGTGTGATTTACATGTAATATGGTAAATGTATATACATAATGAATCATTGGCGAGTTAAAAACGACGTTATTTTCTGTTGTACCCGGTTGGCACTGACTCTATTTTTTGCAGCAACCAACGTCTGATAAGTAAAACATCAGTTGCTGTTGCATTTCCCTGTTGTTCTATATACATTAAGGCTTTCTGTAAAGCTTCCAGTCCATTGCTTCTAGCTGATCGTCTTCAACATACAAATCTATTTTGTCAACAATTTTTATAAGGTCATCTGTTAATTCTTCGTTCAAATCATCACTATTAAGCCATCCCTCGACATCTTCAGGAGTAACATTCTGGCATCCTGATAATTGTGTTATAATTTCATGTAAACTTTCATTAGTATTTTTAGCGTCTGTGTCGGGTGCTTTCTCTTGTTCAATTATTTTTGACCAAGATTTTTGCAGAGTAGAACTTCTTACTTGAATCCATGCTTTTGCTACCCAATACATCACATCCTTCAGATTGATTTTCTTTAAACAGTTAACTAGATTACCGCCACTACCAACTTGTTCCAAAAGAAATTTCAATAATAAGCGTCTGTAATTTCGTTTTAAATTTTCCATCACACCTTGGTCCATCGGCTGAACTAAAGAAGCCACGTTAGGGGGCAGAAACTTGACTATTATATTTCCACTTTTGAGCTGATCTTCACTTGAGTGGGAAGGTGCATTGTCTAATAACAGAATAGCTTTTCTAGGGAACCATCCTTTTCTCAGAAATCGTTCTACTCTAGGAACAAAATCTTTAAAAAAACACTTTTTAAATATGATGAAGTGTTGGAACGAATGTGTTTAAAGGCTCTAGGGTTTGCTGATTTGCCGACATACGATAAGGGAAGTTTATGTGTATCGAAGGAATTACTGCATGCAAAAATAGTCATACGTTCCTTGCTACGTTTGTATCCAGGAGCAGCAGATTCTTGTCTTGAAGCCAAAGTTTTCGATGGTAGCATTTTATAATTTAAGCCTGTTTCGTCGTAGTTGTAAATTTGATGCTGTACATAACCGTTTTCTTCCATCATTTTGTTGAAATTTCTTTTAAACTATGTTACAAACGATTCGTCGGCGGATAACTTTTCACCACAAACTTTTAGCTGACATACCGTGCCGTTTCTTCCATCTATGCAGCCAACCTTCACTTGCTGTAAAAGTGTCAGGTGCTTCCGTAATCGGCAAATCTTCGCTTAAACTTATTGCCTTTTGTTGTAAAATTGGACCAGAAACTGGCATTCCACGTTCTCGCTGTTGTGTGAACCATAGATATAAGGCATCATCCACTTTTGGATATTCCGCCGTTTTCATAGTTTTTCGCGAAGGTGCAGGTGATGTCAGAACGCTGGACCACTTTTCAATTTTATTACGATTTCTTTTCCAGTCTTCAACAGTACTTATGCCTACACCCATATCACTTACTACTTGTTTTAACATTTCACCTTTGTCTAAACGTTTAATTGCTTTAAGTTTCTGTTCAATCATAATAACAACGCGTTTACGCTTAATACGGGGACATTCTATGTTGAGATACTTTCGTCAACTGCAATTCAACTGGTTGAATAACATCATGTGAATAGGCGATCTATATCAGGGGAAATACCTTATTGTACAATACATGTAAACGATCTAATGTCGGGAAACTCCCGTATTAATTTAAAAAATATTTTGGTTTTCTAAGAGAATAATAAGCGGAGATTTTTTTTATTGCTTCGGTTGAAACGGAGAATTTGTTGTTTAGTATTGTTACGGTTAAAACGGAGTTCAGTTAATCGCGATCCGGATAACCGAGGTTCTACTGTACTTTCAAACATTTGTATGGTTTCTTAGTTAATCTACACTTTTCTTCATTGTTATACATGCTTATCCCCATTGTTACATGATCTTCTACTGTCATTTTCATTAATTTCACCTTTACTTAGTTTCCAAACCCCTAATTATGATTAACAGAGATATTTTATTTTTCCTCTTAATTTGTCATCATTGACATCGTAATTTCTATTTTAATTTCAATCAACACTTAATTCATTTGTCACTTAAATATATTCAACGTTTTCAATTTCTTGTCTGCAAGCTTCGTTTTCACTGATTCCATATTATCGTTGAATTAATTATATTTACATAAAATTCATTTGCTACCTACTAGGCTCAAGTACTTAAAAGAAAAAAAAGTAGTAGGTAGTACAAGAGTTTACTACAGATAACAGTCAATAGAAAATATCACCATTGTAACTTGGAATTTACTTTGCTAGAGCGAGAAGGAATAACAAAACAATAATTTCAAAGACATAATTCGAGAAAAAGCGCCCCAGTCAAAAATATTTATAGGTATGTGGGTGGTGTCTGTATATTTTACACACCCACACCTTATCGAATGACGATGCCATAGTTTACGATGATTTTTATAATTTGTAGTACTTTACTTCTACGCGTTTTTGTGTATTTTATGAATGTGTTTACACAGAAGATTCCAAAATATTTTGACTGTTTTGTCTAATAAATACTGTATAACAATACCATTGGATTATTGTGCAAGTATTTTCTTCAAGCACCTGACATTTTTATTTTTGAGCTAGTTTCTCAAAAACGTATGATTTTCATTATTCAACGAGTTTTGATGGATTCACTTCTCAAATAATAAATCAACGTAAATAATACCGCCTATTCGAATTGAATAAATGCAAAATTTGTATAAGGACACCATACTAAGTAACAGTCGCAGCTCGTGGGGGTGGTCACATGGCAAAAAAGTAAATGTACGAGGACGATCAGCAGTAAACATCTCTCTGCGGGTAGAGAATGACACATTAACATGCTGCAATCTGCTCTGGCCGCATTTTTTGATACTTTAAATTTGGGCTAGAGTGCGCTTTTTAGCAGCATGGAGTTAAATTTGTTTTTGCTATACTTGTTGATAAATTTTAGTCAATTATAATCTTACTTGGGGGTAGTATTCCGTTACAGAACTGATTTAATAATAATAATAATATTTATTTATGCCCAATAGTAAAACACCAAAATAGACACATATACATAGAAATTATCTAAAGTGTAGCAAAAGTACAAAATGAAATAAATTAAACTTCTTAGAGATACACATAAAACTATAACGATGAATACATACATACATACGTTGCATAATATACACGTAACACTAAACAAGTTGACCCAGAAAAATGTCTTTATATAACATATCAGCGCAACGACAAATGCGGTTTATTGACGCTAGGTGCATTACATTAGTTCTCACAGGTTTCAAGTAAAATGAAGATACATTTCGCGATTCTCTAGCGGGAACATGAAATGGTACCCCACACAGTAACTTTGGGCAATCAATTTTATTATTAATGAGCCTGTAGAGAAACACCGCACTAGTGCGTTCATAACGCTCATGGAGTGATGAAACATCGTGCGACAGAAGAAGCTGGCCATGATCGTAATTCCTTTGCGGACAGTTACCAGTCTCCTTGAATGTTAAAAATTTTAAAAAGCGGCGTTGCACTCGCTCAAGTCGAAGTTGGTGTAATCGCTGCATATTCCAACTTACTTCGAATCAACCCGTAGTAAAGAGTCTTTAGAGCACCGCAATCAGTAAATGTGCGTGTGTTACGAAGAACGAACCCAAGAATTCTGCAAGCACTGTTGCACACCGACATCACCTGCTGGTCAAAGCAAAGTCGATCATCAAATAACACTCCAAGGTCTTTCACAGTGTCCGATGAAGGTGGCTTCAGACCGTGTATATTATAATCAAAAACGATTTTGGACACCTAACTACGCAGCATTTCTCCACATTAAGATGCAGTTTGTTATCAATACACCAATTACTTATAGTTATCAGATTCTCCTGTGGAAGTCTGGCATCATAAAGTGAATCAATTCGGTGAAATATCTTTAAGTCGTTTGCAAACGCTAAAAAGCGGCACGTTAGTGATTGTAAGAGGTCATCTATAAATATTAAACACAGCAAGGGTCCCAAGTTAGAACCCTGCGGCACTCCAGATGTTGTTAGATAACGCCTTGAAGAAAAACCATTGTACACTACACAATTGACTCTGCCAGTGAGATAGGATGTCATCAATTTCAGCAACGAAGTGCAAAAGCCGATAGTGCCCAACTTCCGTAGCAATAACGAGAAATCAATTTGGTTCATCTTACCAATTTAACTTAATTAGATTAATTTGACCTTTATTAATTCTATTTAAAAAAACCGTTCGAGAAGGAAATCTCGCGGCATCCAAATAGTTCTATTACCTACAAGGATATTTTGCTTTTATTTTTTCCGATTTTTGAATGTAAGCAATACGTTGGTGTTCCTTTTTGCCTGCAAGGTGTTATAAAAATCTAAAATAAAATTACAAGACTAATACATATTTCTATTAATTTTAATGCAATTTAATTACAAACTGCACTTCTTTTAAAGATATTAACTTATCCATAATACTTGCACCATCTCGACAAGATTAAATTTAGCATTAGAAAGAAAAATAGAGCCAATTTCTGTGTACGAGTAAAACATTTCGACAAGAAATTCGCTGCAACCTTGTGTAGGGCCAAATTTCGGTTTATTATTACCTCCACGCAACAGGACTACATGAGCTCGAGGAGCGATAATCCATAAGTTTCAATTTTGGCAGCCGTAAAACCGGATCCGGGTCAGGGTGAGGCCTATCGATCGCATACGGCATGAATCATACCTATGCCACCCGGCTACGTAAAGTCCTACTTATGCAACGGTTTATTTTTCAATTTATTTATACGCTTTGATATACTAATATTTAGATATAATTACGGGTGGATTTGTTTTAATTTGTAAAAAATCGCTTGTAATATGTTTAGGTTTGAGTAAGTTCCAAATATTTTGCGAGTAAATTATTCACATAGGCACTTTATTTTTTAAACTATTTACTTCGGGAAGCTTTCGTTTATTTACCATTAGTTACGTTGACGTACACACCAACACAGCAATAAAAGCCCTCAATTTGTTTAGGAATAGCAAATAGAGCTGAAATATACACATAAACAGAAGTTTTCGCAAAAACATAGAAATCGGCAATTGCTTTACAAAACAGAGGCTATTCAACCTTAAAATGTGATCATCTTAGGGCATTCAACTTGAATGCTTAAAAGACGTGTCAAAATTGTAAGAAGGAATGTCCATATAAGGATATACCACGCTTATGAGTAACATGCTTGTGTTAGTATATAAAAAAAAAAACAATAAAACCGTTTTAAGCTATTTCAACAATCATAAAACAGATAAATGTCAAATTCCAGAATAACATTCCGCACAAGTGTTTTTTCATTTCATCAATTACATGCTACAGTGAAGAAAACGTACATCTGTTGCTGAAACTGAGCTCCTGGTGGCGAGGTAAAATTGAACGTTACCTACGGCAACCTTATTCTCCACATTGGGAAGTGAAATGGGTTAAGTACAGGTAAAGATATGTTTTAACATGTAACATAAAGGTATACTTAACCTGACTTCAGCTTTTCGAAAGAATGTCTTTCGTTATCAATTTTCATATAATTCCCGGTCTTTGCATACACATGTATTTCTTAATGCAAAAAACGGAACTGAAAGATATAAATCTCAAGATAATTAAACATTCAATAACAATAATAGTACAACTGACTGCTGTTTAAAGGTTTCTCCTAAGCAACTAATGTAAGTTAGTATATAAGCAGTAAGATACACGATAGTGTTCAACGAAATATATAAAAAATGCCTAAAGTAAAAATACGCGAAATTTTAAAGGTGGGAAGAAGGGGTGATTCACTTGTGGACAATTGGTTTGCGTTAAAGACTTTCGAAATATAACAAAACCTTCTTAGCAGTAGACATTAGAGCCAACTAAGGAAATGTGAAATTAATATCGTAATAGCTCTAATGTAAACCTGATGCGACAAATAATTCAATTTAAGTTTCTATCATCTGAAATGCACTTTTTTAAAAATACATTACAGCCTGCAATATGTCATAGGATTTCGCGATCTAACGTCTAACTATTTGACGTCAGCGAATACCGGCAACCTTTCAATGTGGACACTTAAGACCGGAGTTGACGACGTTTTACCGAATGATATTTTATTTGCGAAATTATTGTAAAGACAAAATAGAATTCATTCACTACCTGTTTGTAGGAGGATGTTACATTAAAAATTAACATTTACGATGTGAAGAGAATGAAGCGAAAACGAGTAATAGTGCTGTACCCCCGGGATTATCGTTGACTGGAGATAATATTACTTTTATAAAGCGTCAGGGACAGGGGAAGGGGGATCCAAGGCTATATAGCCGAAATAGAAGTCTGAGTCAATGACATTCCACATGGCCCTAATTGTTGTATTTTTTTTTAACATATTAGTATATTGTTACCCAAAATCGCATTCAGATCATAATTTAGAGCTTTGGTAAATTTGTGGAAGGCCACATGCAGGGAACTAAATCTCATGTTAATTTCGGTTGAAACGGTCATTTCAATTATGAAAAATTCAACAGTAAATTTGAAATTAGTCGGTAAAAGTTCCAGGATTAGCTATGATTTTAAGTACTTTATTAAAAAGCTTAGTTAATTACGCAACACTTTGGTTAAAGACGTTTTGTCATATTGTGAATAATAAGTGGAAAAGGCGTTGCCAAATCATGTGCTATAACTTCTGCAGTCTATACCCCGAATTAAAGAAAGACGTCGCAATTTGTGCCACCCGTTAATGTTCACGCCATCTGCCAGATGGCGTTATTCCTAACTGTACGAGTTTTTCGCAATTATCTCTAAAAATTCAAATGTAACAATATGATTTCCTTAGGTTGTGTTTGAAGAGTTTTGACAGACTAAAGTATAAATAAATATAAAAAATTTCGTTTTCTAATGCAGAGACGTATGATATGCAATGTATTTTCAATGTTTTGAAAACGCGTGTATTGTTGAACGTGAATATGGCCTTAGGTATCCAGAAAGAAAGCATTTCAGCCGAGAAATATTCTAACGTTTGGCGACACGATTACGTGAAACAGGGTGTATTCAACCTCGTGGAAATCATATTAGGGCACGTGTAGCTAGAACTGAAGCTAATGTGATAAATGTCCTTGCATATGTTGAAGTTCATCCTCATACAGGCACTAGAGAAATGTCTTCCGTTGTAGGTAAAAGTAAGTAATCAATTCATGAGACCCTAATAGACAATACGTCACACCCATACCATAGACTCAATAATTGTAATTGGTTAAAAGATATCTACTATAAAGATGCTGCCTTCCTACACTGCGTGTAGTGGACTGATGAAGCTACTTTTGCTAATGATGGGCCGGTAAATTGGCATAATATGCATTACTGGTCCAGAGAAAATCTTCATTGGATAAGAGAGGTGGATCATCAACATAGGTGGAGTATAAATGTTTAGTGTAGCATTTTAGATGATAAAGTTATTGGACCATTTATTTTTGAATGCAACTTAAACAGCGGAACATATTTAAACATTTTACGTAACGAATTACCATTACTTTTAGAAGATGGTTCGTTGGAAACTCGAAAAACACGGTGGTTTCAGCATGACGGCTGTCCAGCTCATTATTTACGAATCGCCCGTGACTACCTTCATAATATGTTTCCATATCAGTGGATGATCTGACTGGGTTTGACTTTTATTTATGGAGAAGGATAAAAGATCTGGTTTACCAAACACGTCCTACAATGAAAGCTAATTCAAGCGATTCATAATGATATCGCCAGCCTACCAAGAGTAGAAATCGAAGCAGCCATTATTAGCACTCCTCGTAGCCTAAATCTGCGTATAAATAATTACGGCAAACAGTTTACACATTTAAAATAAATTTAAGTTATTGTTTATCTTCGTTTCAAGTAACACTATACTATGTACTATTGGTACTGTCTTGGTTTTGCATTGTTGTCATTTATTTGTTTATTTTGTAACTGCTACATTTCCTTTGTTTCATGGCCATCTGTATTAAGTAGGTATTTGTAACAAAAAAGGGAAATTATTACTGATAATGGGCTGTTTTCGTTATTATCTGGAAAAAAGAAAAATATATCATTTCGCGGTTTTCACCGTTACCTTAGTTTGTTAAAACTCTTCAAACACAACACAAGGAAAGCATGTTGTTGCATTTGAATTTTTAGAGATAATTTAGAAAAACTCGTACAGTAGGGAATAACGCCATCTGATACGTTTCTTGAACATTAACGGGTAGCAAAATTACGATGTCTAAAACAATGTTAAATTCCCTTTCAAACAAGTCCACATTTCTTAAATTTGGGTAAAAACTACAGAAGTTATAACAGGTTTTGCTTTACATGATTCGGCAACGCCTACTACACTTATTATTACTCACAAAATGACAAAACGTCTTTGACCTAAGTGGTAAGTACGTGACTAAGCTTTTTAATGGAGGATTTAAAATTATAGTTAATCCTGGAATTTTAACCGGCTAATTTAAAATTTACGGTTGACTCTAGCAAGTGCGCCCCCTAATGGCCAAACTTCGAATTTGAAAATATTTTCATTGGATTTCCCTTTGCCACTTTAGTAATGAAAAATTTTTTCCCATCACTATAGCTATTGTAGTTTCCAAGATATTGCTGGTCCGCACTCTTAGTGGGACACGCTGTATAACTCATCATTTTTTAATTTTCTTTTAAGTAAAAAAAATGTAAATAAAGTTAAACCCATAAATAAGGGAAGATGAAGACCATGCCATAAAAACGGTGAAGTAAAAGAATAGAAAATTATAGGAAGTGTAGCGTAATACAAGAACCCTAACAATACTGAAAACAATGAAATGGAAATGTAAGAAAAAGCAAAGAAAGGTGTTAAAGAAACATGTATAAATAAAATTAATGCTCAACATAGAAGGTTAGAAGAAATACGTGATCAAGCAAGTAAGAAATGTATACGTAGAATACATATCCTTCAAAAATCCATATGGTATCGGATCAAAATGTACTACTATAACAAGCTTTTATAGAAAATTTTAAAATGGTTAGATATAGAAAAGGATAAGAATCGAACGTGTGATTATTCCAATTTCTTCTGAAAACTCAATAGTTTCTTCCCTACGGTAGTCGCGCGGCTATTACTAACACACCGTGTGGAGGATTACTGTCCTCCATAACATATTAGATAGCTCTACGTATTTGGTAAATTTATTTTAAAACATTTTAACAAAATAAAATTTATTTTAAATTAACGAATAATTTATTTTGGAATGAATTAGAAACAAAAAACTATAATAAATACAAACGTACATTAGCTCACATGAGTCTTTCATAAATACCTTCTTGTTGTTCTGTTACATTGCCTAGTACATAAGAAATATCTACCCTTACTTGCACGAGGGGTGTCGCCAGTAGTACTAATAGAGTCTTCTGCATCTAGAGTGCCAAACAGTAACGTAATACGGGAACGAAGTTCTGTAGGTATCTGTGTAGGCATTGTGGATCGTATCAAGATTTGGGGTTTGATCATATTCCACGCAATATCGGTTAGGAATTTACGTCTTGTTACTTTACTCCATTGAAAGACCAAATACACATAGCATTGATCGCAGCAATATTCATAAGGTTGTAGAAAATAACCAACGACCATCTTTTGCAGTTTCTAGCAACATCATAATTGGAACATAATTGGAACATAATTGATCACGAAGGTCAACACCTATTTTTGTTTTGTTATAGAAGGTGAGCATTTCCGGTTTCATATCATCCCCGCTCTCTTGATCAATTTTGTCGTCGTTGTGCAATGCTGACAAAAGCAATACTGACTTATTTCTTTTAAGACAATAGGATAACAAGGTGCATTCTTTTGTAAAACCACATATGGATGACTTTATAGATCGCAATTTTTTTGGCAGGACTTCTTTGGGAATTTGTGGTTTGTTTGCCCTCATTGTACCGACATGGGCAATCTTTTTCCTTTTGCTAAGAAAACTGTTGTAAACCAGTTTTCACCTGTTACGTTTCTGACACTACCTTCTATCGGTTGTACCAAACACATAACTTCGTAGGCAGTTTTTTTTTATAATATGGGCCTTCACGTTGTAGTCCACAATAAATTTCTAAATTTGATGTGAACGCTGTTTTAGAATCAACCAGAGCAAAGACTTTGATCCCATATTTTTCAGGCTTAGATGGTATATATTGCCTGAAGGGGCATTTCCCACGGAAAGCTAGTAACTGTTCATCAGCTGTCAAATATTCACTAGGCGTGTAGGATTTCTGGAAACCTTGAATAAACATTTCCAAGACTTCCCTAATTGGTACCAATTTATCCAATAATTTTCGTTCCAATCGATCGTGAATATTGTCAAATCGTATACATCTCAAGAGAAACCTAAACCGCTGCAAACTCATTAACAAGTAACATGCTTCTATGCCCGAGCCTTTTTGAGGTAAAGAAGGCCTAAAAACGCAGTTATTTCAACATCATCACTTGACTTAGCGTCTCTTTCTCTCGTAAAATTTGGTTTTAGATGGTCTATGTAAATATTTGTACAAGTTACTATTGTCCTTATAATTATTTTATCAAGAAATAATGACAAAAACTCCAATTCCGTTTTAGCTTGTTTCGCTTCTCCTTCTGCACCAGGTAAGTGTGTAATTATATTGTGGTTTTTAGTGCAAACATTAGCTGAAGGTTTTACTTTACTCCACTTTATACCGTCTTTACCATAAAAATTGTTTTCTTCACTTGTTCTACCTTCTGCGTCACTATTATTGGAAATATCAGATAAATCATCAACTTCTGACGCGCTGTCATGATTGGATTGATTGATTTCAACAATTTTACCATTTCATCAATTTTACCATCGTCACTTCCTTCTTCATCTTTCAAATCCTCTGCTTCAAGTTCCTCTAGCCATGCTAACCATTGAGCCGGATCTCTATTACTTCGAGACATATTTTTAGCAAAACTATAAAATATATTTTAATTATATAAGAAAAATATGTATGAGATAGTACTTACATTGCAATAACACTAATAATATTACAAAACAACGAATATTTTCAAGTAAAGCAATCGAAACTGTCATACATACGGTCGCGTGGATGACTATCGTCCTCCACTCCACATGGGGTCGCAGTTTTGTTTACGTTTCTTAAAATATGATCAGATAAGTATAATTGCATAGAGAAATAAATCACAGAAAGGTATTAAAAGCCATGTGTGCGTCTCTTTTTAACTTCCATATGATTTTTCAAATGAATTGTAGATGGAGGACAATAGTCAGCCACGCGACTACCGTAAGGTTAAGGATGCATCATTAGAGCCAAACCGTATTTCACCGGCATATTAGTAAATTCATTGCATATAATATGTACTTGTGCCATACACACTGTACACTATAACTCCTAATACCCCCCAACTTGATGGTAATGATACTAATGATTTTGTCCATGCTCTAAAATTCTATTAGAAAATATTAATCAACTTTCGAAATAACTTGCCTTCGAAAGGTGTTACAAAGCTTTATCATACTCAAAACATTGTCGTTATTAATAAATCAACACGTAAAATGACGTAATGTTCATGCTTAACGTGGAAAAGACTAGTGCATTATGTATTCTACGACCTATTTGATTTATTAAAACGTCGGTACATAGAAATTAAAGTCAATTATTCAAATTGATTTCCAACACGTCTAATCCACGTTTATTTACGCATTGTCTCTAAAGACACTTATACATGTAATTGTAAACTATTAAGTGACATAATGAAAAGAACGTCTTGAATAAGATTTTTTGTTTATTCAAAAAAGCGCGAGCTTGTTGGATACACAAATATAACAAAACTACTATTTATATACCGCAAAGGTGCGAATTTATTCAAACACACGCCTAATTTTGACAACCGAAACCGAACGAACAGCATCTTGCTTACATAAGTATGAGGACCATCAATCGCTTTTACCAAAAAAGACAAACAGACACGTGCTTCGCGTCTTTAATGTAAATAATTTTACGACGTAAATATTTTTTACATGCAAATCAAACGGTGGTTTCATTGCCGAATTGCATAGTATGTAATATTATGTCATCGGCAAAATAGTAAGTACATACATTTCCAGACTCTGATTTGTGTTACGAGGATTACCACTGAAATTCAAAAGCAGCGCATACGGTTACGATTCTCATATTGCAAAATGATAAAAAGATAAATCCTTAAACACGAAACAAAATATTATTGTTTGTGGTACCAAATCAACTCGATGATAACCTCAAATTAGCTTTGCACTGACCCTGTCGTCAAAAATCTTATTAATATCCACGTAATTCTGTATACAGAGAACGCATATTTTTTTAAAATGCTTCGTAAACAAATGGTCATATTTTATAAAAATTTTACAAAATGTTACGTTACCAATGGATAAAAACATTTAGTGATAGTGTCAGTCGAAATTAACATTATTTTCAAGTACATGACTTTATTTTTGTGGGTCAACGGCATGCAAGTCTTTGTACAATGACTTCTATTTGCAAATATTTTCCCGAGTTAGTCACCAGTTAAGTATATAACCTTCCGGCAATCTGTTCCATATCTGTCTTAACGTAACTTATAAACAATTACTAATTTTAAACTCTTTCATCTAAATATATATTTTTCATTGAACATGTGTGTTTAGTACTAATATAAGAGTTACCAGTTGCAGAATAAAAATACCTGCAAAAAAGTTCAACAGATGCCTTTAATAACTAGTGTATACTTAATCAAAAAAGGGTTTTTAATTATCAGATTCAATTAATTTATTGTATGTATTTCAAACAGTTAACGAAGATATTAATAAAATAATTTAAAGTTTGAAGATAAAAGGTTTTTCTCAATGATTTATAATTATATTCCTACTTCCAAATACACATAGCAATAAACTATTTTCAATGTTCGCCTTTGCTTCTTAAATTTTAGTATCAGAAACCTACATATGGTAAAGATAGCTTTAAAAATCCTATTTATTGTTAGTTATAATTAAGCTTGTTTTCAACTATTGCAAAAGCACAATACTCAGTAATGCCACGGAACGTTCCATTTTATAATGGACGTTTTCGACGGTTACATCGAAAACAAAATGGTCTTCCGTCTATTGTTCTCGAATTTTGATTTCGATAGGGTGGATGTGGTGCGTTTGAGGGCGAGTTTGTTGCTTGTTCCCGGACAGGAGGGAGGGCTGCTTGTTGCATGTTCCATGCGTGCGAGGAATTTTATTTGGGATTTGGACCGATCGAGATAAGGACTGAATATCATTTTTGAGTTCTACTCGTATCTTATTTATCATTTCGGTGAACGTATCTTGTAATGATTGCTCAGGGACATTCATCTGTGGTGGTGTACTTTCTCGTGGGGTGTTATATGTAGGAGATGGGCCATCGCTGATTCGCCGTCGCCGTTTCGCCGTAGGCCCAGTTCGCCGTAGGGCTAGTTCCCCGTAGGGCCAGTTCGCCGTAGGCCCAGTTCGCCGTAGGGCCAGTTCGCCGTGGGCCCAGTTCGCCGTAGGGCCAGTTCGACGTCAAACGATCCGCCGTTGCGAGACAAAATTGTAGTTTATTAGTCAAATCAAATGTATACGATACAGTTCAAGGGCGAAGTTCTTCTACGTATTAGATATTATTCACGATATAACTCTACTCTCTAAGCTCGAGTTCGTTTATTTCTAATGATAATGATCAACTGGCGAAGAAATGGAATAACATAAAATAATATACACCGAAAAGTAGTAAAATTCCTTACAGGCATTTTTTTATCATAAGACTAAACAGTCAATAATTTATATCCTTCAGGCTGTTTTGATTTCTGCTTATTCAGTTCGTGCCGCCTAACGGCTTGTTTTCCTTGTTGATTACTTGTCACCGATGCCGCCCTTTATATTGGCTGCCTATGTGCAACGCACACTTCGCGCATCCATATGGCACGGCCCTGGATCGACCCTTAATGAAGCCATGCTGATTAATGGAAAGCTGACCGATAATGTCTAATAATAATAAACGGGCTTAAGCATAACCTCAAATACGTATTTCCGCAAAATTCCAAATAAGGGATGTGAGTCTATAATTTTCAATTTCATTTTTATTTCCAGATTAAAAAATAGCGATTATCTTGGAGTCTTTCTAGCAATCGGCGAACTTCTTTTGACGTAATATTACATTAAAAGTATGTAAAAGTGGAATTTGTAGAACGTATCGGTGTGAAGTGACGATTTTAATGAGATTATCACGCATACTGTTTTCTGTAAAATGTTGAATCGTAAAATAGACGTCAAAGAAGTTGTGTACTGTTAATATATGTTTTGACGTACATTAACAGTGTTAAGAAAAGCCGATGAAAAGTGTGTAGAAAAAGCACTGGCAATGTGTTCAGGGGAGTCAATATGTAGCTCACCGTCTAAACAAAACACACAACACAGGCCACATAACATTAAAAATTTACATGTCTAGTGCGAAAGGTAGCTAAAATAAATATGTAAATCACGGTAATACTAACGAAATAAATTTACAGTACATCTAAGTTTAAACTATACTGAACAGTCTGATCCAAATTAATAGGACACCACTGTTATCTCCGTTGTTCTTTAAGTAGCTACGAACTTGCTATGCTGTGGGTTTTAATATAATTTTAAAACATGCACACAATAAGACCTCATAAAAAGAAGAAAAACCGTATTGAAGAATCTCCATTCGCAAAAGCACAATTTTCCAAACCCGCGAAGATGGCTCAGTCTGTATACTTATTACTACAAAGCAAATTATATTTATACATTGTCACACATAAGGTTCGCATCATTTGGGAATATTTTTTGAATCAATTAGTGATGGGTTGCCACGAAACAACCTGCTATTTTGTAGCAGCTATTCAATATTAAAAGAAATTGTTACATTCTGCAGCAGTTTGGTGATGTACCAGACAACCAGGCATTCGTGAGGTACGCAGTATGTTTAATCACGTTGAGAAACATAAATGTAGATTTATAGCAGTATAGCGGCAAAAAGCTGTAAAGTATAACGCGTTCCCAAATATTTTGCTTCGAAAACTATTTGTTTGCATATAGTAGACCGAACACACGCCGTAGTTACAAGCGTTAAAAAACAGCGTTTGATAGGCCAATCTGCCGACGCACAGACACCGGTGTTTCGAGCTTCTTTGGTTCTCATCAGTGTACGGTAATGAAAGTCAGTCTACCCAACATTGCCCGGGTGGACTTACTTTACTACCGTTATCCCAACAGATGCCAAGAGGAAATTCAAGAGATATCTCTTGACGCAACAAAAAATTCGGTCTGAATGCTCTCATTTGGCACAACACAAGAGGGCGTTCACTGTGTAAATGGTCAAAACTCAATAAGTAATTACAAATAAATTAGTTAATTAATAAATTACTTGTACTTCTAAAGTATTTTTACCTTTATGTGAGTTTGTATAGGTTGTTTACGTTGTTTGTAGATATCATGTAATTTACTATTTAATTTATTTATTTGTAGATACTATATCTGTAGAGCAGGTTATCTTTATGTAATGATCTTCCATGATGTAAAGGATATTTGTGGCAACATTTTAAAATAAACAGATAAGAATTTATCACCCCAACTGTGAATTCCCCACATCCCACACGGTAACGCAATATCCTGTAAAGACAAGCATTTTTTTACTAAATATACGTAGTAGATTACGCTATATGTGTTTGGGTGATGTAAACTTTACTAAATTGTGTTTTATTTACTATTTTTTACAATTTACATATATATATATATATATATATATATATACGTGGTATATATGCATCACCGATCGGCGGTCGATGTTAATATTCGCTTCGCACAGTCGCTGCGCTGTTTCTTACGTATATACTAACAACGATGGTGGCGCGCCCGATAGTGCCAACTCTAGTTATAAGTACTAAAATTTCTATTATTTGTTACTATAGTTTCTTAACAATATATTGAAATTGTCAATATATTGTCATTGAAATTATTACTAATTTTTAATTCTGAAAATAATACAACGTAAGCTTGATGATTTGAATGATTTTTTTGCATCCTTTGAAGTAGTATCGAACGGATTTGACCAAATTCTTGTCGGACAAAACGGACTTGTCGAGCCAAACAGATTTGATGGGCTGACAACCGCCGAAGTTGGCGTGCTGAACTGGCAAACGTGACGAGCCAGGCCGGCCTCAAAATGCCCACCTCTAATCTATAGATTTAAACAATCGTTCTTAGAAATATTCTCAAACTAACGTTTGCTAAAAACAGATCTAAATTTATAAGATGAATAAATAAAGTGTTTTGCATAAACCCATCATTAAGCATTCCTATAAAAAATTAATGAACAATTTGCAGTTAATTTCACTTTATAGACGAAATTGGCTGATAGCATAAACTACTTTAATGAGCATTCGTTCATAGTAAAAAATATGGTCACCCACGCATAAATTTTCTATCCGATATGGTACCATTAGCAATTAATTAACTGGCTATTTTTAACCGTAACAACCACTATAAAAAACTACCAATCGTTCGAGTTTATTTACATACCGAATTCACTGTCCATCTCACTTTACTAAAAAGACGCTCAAAATTTAAATAAATACAGAGGATGAGCGCGGATAATGTTTGTACTTGACTATCCGTGCCTGTAAAAATATACAAAGTCAGAATTAATCCAATTATGTAATCCTAAAATTCGTAAACCGAGAAGATCGGCGAAAAAAAAAGATTGCAGCTTATCGCCTAACGAGATTGCCAAAATATGTAAACATATCATTAATTATGCCTTGCGCGTTCTCGTGAAAAATTGCCAGAATGATGTAAGAGCGCTGTTTATAATTTTTATTGTAATGTGCTGCCAAATTGACCTATTATCACGTTCTCTGTTTTATTTTATTACGCTTTAAGAGGCGTGAGAAAGAAAAGAAGCAAAATTAACACGTTTCTGCTGTTGTATATTAATGTTTGGTGGAATATTAAACAAAATTTTTGAAGAAAAAAAAGAGCCAAAATCGTTTCAGCAGCAATACATGTTCGTTAAATTTAGAAAATCCAGGAAATCTGCTCGTAAATAAAGGAAATAGTTGAATTTAAATATTTACCGTTGGAGAAATTCAAAACTTGGAGTATCAAGGAAGTAATTAGTACGTGTGTTATTTGCTCGGAAAGACATCTTAAAATGAATCCCAATTTTATAACTGCAACTGCGGCTGTGTAGCTCATATTTGCCCAATAATAGCTTTCTGTATTCCCTTCGGTTATCCGGTAATATGTGTCTGTACAGAAAAAGTCACGGGTAGACGTGAAAGGCAGATGAGTTTGACTAATTATTCACCATACGTAATTACAGGGTAAATGACAGGAATCATTAAAAATGCATGTTTACGTAAGATGAACCTATGCAGATATGTGTAAGATGTTATTATCCCTTTTCGGCAAATAAAGGTTGAGATAAACTTAAATGCTTTAGAGTAAAGTTAAGTAAACCTGATGAGTAGAGTAACCTAAACTTGCGAACTCGCATAGGCGTCGGCATTACGGGTTAATATAAGAATACGAAAAATTCATAAATAAACTAAACCGGTAGGGAAGCAGGCATGTAGTGCCGACCTTGAATATAAATCATGTTAAACCGCGCTGAGAGAGATTTCGTTTTAGTACCGGTTGAGTTGTTGCAGAGATTAGTCGAACGGTCAAGGTTATGTACTTACGTGTCGCTTTTGAAAATATAGCTGGTGTTTTTTGTGTGTTGTAGTATTATACCGAGTACATAATTAGTGTATCGTTTCATATAAAACTAATATTTACATACCTAAGAAAACAATGCCTCGTAATAGATTTGCTACTAATGTACATAAGTATGTGTCACTTTTTCCCCATTTAAAATATAACGGTAGTGCAGTTTTTGCTTAATATGCAATGTTCGTTTGGCTGCATTGGACAGAACTGATTGCCAGAGGCATGCCAATGGTATTAAGCATATGAGAAATGCAAGAACTGAAATACCCTATACACTATTCCTCATACATTTATTAATTATGTTTACCTCTTGTAATCTTCCGTTGTCGTTGGTGAGAAAAGCAGCTTTTAAAACGTTTTGACGACAATACGTTTCAAAGTACCCATTACCCTCACAAACACAATTACAGAATCATTTGCCGCGAATGAAGGAGATGCTAGAAAATGTGTGTAAACGTGATTTGTGTTCCAAAAAAATATGGATTACCGTGGATGAGACTACCGAGAAGGTGCAATCAATAATGCACTGCTACTCTGAAACGCTTCAAACACCTATTTTATTTTTGATATGAAATCATGTGTGCAGCAAACATGAACCGCACAGCGAGTTTAATTAATGACGATCAATAAATATACGTCGTCGAATATTTACGCTAGCCGGTCGGAAGTGCATGCAATCTACATGCATGTGTTTTTATCTATATTTAGAGCACCGGTTACGACCAAACCTTAAATAACGGACGTTATGGATTAAGGTAAACCGAATCGGCAATTCCAACTAAAATAGACGGCTGATTTCTTTCATTAGTAGGTCTTCCAGATTTCCTGGAAACGATTTATTTCCTTTATTAGATACTTTGAACTTTGACATTCCCTCAGCGGCATGGTTAAATCGTTAAAATTCCGGCGGTATATCCTTCTTACCGAAAAGAAAGAAAGTATGTGGCGTCCGAAGATTCTTTGATGTGGTCTGCTTTCATAACGAGAAGTATTTAGTTCTTTTTATAATTATTTTTGGTAGATAAAACCGTCATAATGATATGAATTAACTTATGATGCACATGGGACTATGTAAGACCTCATTGTAGGGTTTCCTTGAAGATATAATTCATTTGCTTTGGAAGTTTATGGCGTAATAAAATTTTCTGAACCTGACATTTTAATCTAAAAAACACTTTAGTTGATTTAAAACTACAAAAACTTACGACTTTTGGTTTTTTATACATTTTTTAATACGTGAAGCATATATAATAACTTAAATTCTTAATTTTTCAAAGAGCATAAATAATTCATATTTATGTAAATTTGGAATATTGTTTATCTAGCATAGAGATAAATACATTGAAGTTAAATACAACTCATTATAGGTATTTAAAACAGCCTTTTAAAAGCGCAATTGTATTAATGGAAAGAGAAAATACGATCGTTTTTAAGTATGCACATAAATAGAAGCACAAAAGAGATTTTTTCACTTCCTTCCTACACAAATTTACTCAATACTTGGAAGCTAGCTGCTAATTACTGTGAGATATACATACAAAGTTTGGGGGGCGTTGAAATACGTTTTGTTTGAATTACTCATATTATAGTTGTTATATCTACTTGATTTTATTGCACTAAATATAGTCAACACAATATAACAGCTACACGATGTGTGTGGTGTAAACTTAATAATAAGCCAAAATCGCAAATAGGTAATAGATCTTTATTTGATGATAGGTTATTTAACGACGCGGGCAAGTAATTGTAAATTTTCATAATTTGAAATACTACACTCTTGGTCAACATTGTCTTTCTTGTTTGACAAACTACCAAAGTCGAATCTTGAAATCCTCTTGTCGAATAACAGTGATTTATTTTACGATTTTTAAACAGTTCATAGTTTTTTCTCACAAAAGAAGCGCATTCATATATAAAAAGTCCAGGTAGGGTTAGTATCCGATTGCTTTTAAAGATTATCTTTACAGATTCTCTTTTCTTCAGATGAAAAATACTTTGAACACAAGATTTTTGGAGAACAAAGATCCTATTTGTTTCAAGAGAGTTGCCCCAGAAGAGTATTTCAAAACAGTGTCTTGAATGTACGTATGCGTGGTAAGCAGCGAGCGCAGCACGCACATGCACACATTGGGATGTAATTCGCAAAGCGTAATTGAAGGACGATATCCTGAATGCTAAGTAATTTATGTGATTTCCAGTTAAGCTGTGAATCTACCTTCATTCCTAGGAAAGTGAGCTCATCCACACTGGTAAGCGTATTATTATTATATATAATTTCCATCGGATATTACTGTTTTCTCGATATTTAGTTGCATGCTGTTCTCTGCAAACCAATTCTCAAAGAGATTTAATGTTTTGGCAACTCCATTTTCGACACTTTGTTGTTTTACCTGCCTCACTATCACAGAGGTATCATTACACAAGTCATTAGTGTAAAGAATGAACAGCAGGGGATCAAGTATCGAGCCTTGCGGAATACCTCTCTCCACCTTTTGCTAGTCTGAGTAAATGGTTCCACCACTACTATTCAGGGAAGATACCCTTTGTTCGCGGTCCGACAATTAGGATTCTACGACATTCCTCTTATTCCTAATAAGTTAAGCTTCTTATAGAGTTTTAGGATTTATTATTATTGGAGTGTCCTTTGGTTTAAACGCGACATACACAGAACAATTTCAATTCATTATTAGAATATTTTAGCACTTTGCATAGCCTCATATGGTTAAACTAAAATATCTTCTACATAAAATCAACTAATTGAAGATAATAAAAAGGAAAACAAAAATTTAGATGTCCTTAACACTTTTGGGGAAGTTGATACTTTATTAAATTTTGAGTATATCATAACCGATTCCCAAAAACAAATGTACATATACCTAAATCTAACCAGTCTTGAACATCTATAGTACTTCTCTTCCATAGGTAAACACTTCGTAGCAATTTTCTCAAGTCAAATCGTCGAGATTGCCTTATTTTTACATGTACATACATCGAATATACGATATGCAAGCAGTATTTTATGACATTTGGTGGGCGATAATGTAGAGGATGTAAGCTTATATTTAAGACGTGTTTTCCTATATTTATTATTATTCAAGTTTTTACAAACGACTGCACTATTGAGATTTGACATTACTATTTTCTTAAAATTTGACATTTGTTATTGTTGAAGCAGTGACAGGACAAGAATCAGTTGAGTAGTTTGTTTACACTGAGCGTTTAAAGAAAGCGAATTTGTGAAAAAATGGAAATTTCGCGCCTAACACAACAACAATGCCTCGAATTCTTTCGTTCAACATTTTGTAATTAAGCATCAACATAAAAGACTGTTTACAACTGGTTTGCAATATTTCGTAGTCGTCATGCTTCCGTCAGTGATGAATTTCGTGAAGGTCGGCCAAAATCGGTGCTGTGCGCAGTATGATTGAAGAGGATCGATATGTGACTTACCATGAGGCAGAGGCATCTTTACATTTTGCATGAACATTTAGGTGTGTAAAAGATCTGTTCCCGATGGATTCCACAAATATTGACTCAAGCACAAGAAAGGGATCATGTCAATTGGTGTAAGGAAATGCTCAAAAAACGACAGAGGAACTTCAAATATACAGTAAGTACAAGTATACAACATCGTAACAGGTCATAAAACTTAGGTATATTCGTACGAGCCGGAAACTAAGTGTTACGTTCTAAAATATGAATAAATAATTTTTTAACAATTTTCGGAGAGGATTATCTTGATAACAATGTCTCTTCGAGTTGATTTCTGTCCTTGGTAATGAAGCGCCACGTCAGTCAACAATTTCTCGCTGGTGCTGCGAATTCCCACGTGGACGCACCAGTCTCAGCGACAATCCCAATACAGGACTATCAAAGATAGCAGTCACTCAAAAAAACATTGCTGTAGTGCGCCAACTGATCAAGGAAGATCAACATGTGACATATTGCAAGATTGAGACATTCTTGGGCAATGCAAAGACTTTAATCCAAAAAATTCTGCATGATGAATTTTAATTGAAGAACAAAAGGCGGTTCGCATTAATTGGTGTCGAAAAACTTTGAACCGGTCGAACAACGAAAGCTTTATAGTATTGTAAATGGTAACGAATCATGGATTTATTGTTGTGAACCCGAAACCAAATGTCAATCCGCTGTGTGCTCCGAAAAACCAACACACAACGACGAATCGTCCTTCACCACAATGGTACGAGTTCACACAGAGCTCAAAAGACGTTCGAGATTTCAGAACAGCAAAACATTTAGTATTATGAGTTATTAGATCATCCTCCGTACAATCCTGACCTAAGTTCCAACGATTATTTTACGTTCCATAGAACCAAGAATGGGCTGCGTGATCAATGGCTCCAGTCGCCGAAAGAAACAGTCGATGCCTTTAAAATGGCAATTTTGATTGTTCCAATTGATGACTCCTTTATTAGTTGCTTTGAAAAACAGTAAAACGCTTTAAGTCGATCTACTGTTTGCTGTTACAACTACATGTAAAACTAAAAGCAGCGCAGTTTTTGTCGGAACTCATCAAACAAAATTCGCTAGAGTTTAAAAAAGAAGTGAATTCATCACATATTTATTTTGTCAATTCTACCACATTCCATTTTATGCTAAAAAATTAACAGTTCAATAAAACCGTTCAACCTCAAAAATTCCAATCCGCTGGATCGTACGTGGATAACTAACATCTAATACTGCGAAAGATCAAGGGTATCAACCTAGCAGATTAAAAGAATGTAAATATATATATATATATATAAAATATTTTTGCACTGAAACAATAATCCTGTTCCTATTAAAATCATGCGACGTTTAATTTGTTATTCTAATCTGTTTAGGCATTAAGTCATCAATGATGTCAGAAAGGAGTGAAAAAAAAGAACGCCATACCGTAATCTGAATTTTATTAAGGCCGTTAAGTTATAGTAATCAGCAATAAATATTTATGACCAAAAAATGAAAGTCGAAGTGAATTACTACTGGGATTAAAAGTGCATAAAGTTGTATGATGTCGATATACATCTAGGTAGTATGTACCTACATAAATATTACTGGATTAAGTCAGTGACTTTTATTTATGTATTTATGTAATATGTATATACGCAAGGAAAGAATTCAGAGAAATATCAATAATGAAATCTAAATGCCTTTGACATTTCACTTTTTTAAAGCGGCTTACAGCATTGTAATGGCTTACTTGGAATAAAGTAATAAAACCTTTCATATCTTGTGCAGCATTTGTATATGTACGAGGTGTGGCAATTAAATAACCGGACTTACAAAGTTTATCCCCGTCAATGTACTCTCCTTGCCGATCCATACAACGCTCCATACGAATTTTCCACTGTCGAAAGCAGTGCTGGAAGTCCGTTTCTGTTAGCTTGTTGAGAACCTCCGTCGCTTTCGCTTTCACCACTTCCACACTGTCAAATCTTGTCCCCTTAAGCTCCGATTTTACCTTAGGAAATAAAAAAAGTCACAGGGGGCCAGGTTGGGCGAGTACGGTGGGTGGTCCAACACTTCGCAAAGAACGCCTTCACAGACAAAGCGGAATGGGCTGGCGCATTGTCTTGGTGGAGCATCCAGGATTTGCTCTTCCACAAATCGAGTCTTCGTCTTCTCACTCGTTCACGAAGGGTAGTTAGAACCCCAGTTTTTCCCAGTTTCACAAGAAACTTGAGGTTAACTCGTAGCTCGATCTGAACACTCTGAATTTCTTCGACGCGACGCTAGCGTAAGGACTTGAACAGACGATTGCTACAGCGAGACTGAGCAACGTAGAACCGTGCCCATCGAGCTCAGGGTGGGGGAAGCATCTTCAAGCACTGACATGTTCAAACCTGTCGTGGTGCGCTCGTTGTTTGCCGATAGTAGCACCAGTCTGGTTATTTAATTGCCACACCTCGTATACAGCTTGATACTCATGTTTTATAGTTCTGTAATATACAAAGGTGGTTTGACAAGTCTATGCAAAAATGAAAAGTAGGTACTTAATGTTTTGGGCTAAACCATTTTTTCAACGTAGTTACATATCTCTACGGCTTATAGACTGCGTCCAACGCTGCTTTACATTATTGATCTTTTCCGAATAATGAGATTGGTCCAATTCCGCAAAACAGGATTTCGATTTCGCAATTATTCTACATCTTCATTTGAATAATCTCTCTTTCGTGCCAGCCACTTTTTCATAGTGGGGAACAGGTAGTCCGAAGAAGCCAAATCTGAAGAGCAGGTATTATGTGGGACGAGTTGGAACCACAATTCCATCAATTTCGCGATTACAACTCCAAAAGGATGAGCTGGTGCGTTGTCGTGATAGAAAAGAACTTCTCTGTGGACCAATCGTGGACGTTTTTCTTGCAACTTGGTTTGCAAGCAATCGTTTACAACGATACGTAATATGCACCTGTAACAGTTTGACAATCCCAAAAACAGTCGCCACAGCCTTCCCGTTTGAAGAAACGGTCTTCGCCTTTTTTGGTGCAGACTCTCCGCTGGCAACCCGATTTGGATTCTTCTTTGATCTCAGGCGTGTAGTACTATATCCATGTTCCATCCACAGTGACGAAAGGGTATCTAAAATCTTGTGGATTCCATTGAAACAGCTGTAAACACGTTACATGGTGTTTTTGGTCAACTATGAGTGATCGCGGCACCCATCTTGTGGGTAGCTTTCTCGGGTTCAAATCTTGGTGCAAAATACTAGTAACCGTTCACTCGAGATGCGCCGCACTACTAGCAATTTCATCACCCATCACCAGATCAATGATTTTTAGAGTAGTGGCGTCGACAGGGCATTCAGAACGTTCAGTGTCACTTGTGCTCATATGACTACCCCGAAAATTTTTAAACCACTTATAAACCGTTCTAACCGAAGGTTCAGGTTCACCATAATAATTTATCAACGCTAACAAACGCTAGTAACCAATATGGCCGACATTTGGTGCGAGTTCCTTAAATATATTCTACTAAGTGACAGCAACCTCGATACACACCAGTGCACTGTGGGCCAGAAATGGAAAAACGCGGACAAAATACCACTTGCATGAATGTCTAAAAATAACTCGAAAGTTGCATTAACCTTGAAAGAAATGTTTGTTTACCAACGATTAAGGGCTGGTTGAACGATCAACTTGTTTTGATGTGATTAGTCAACTGTTGTTGCTTCATCGTTACAGTGCTTCTTACAAATTCATATTTAATGATTTGGGTGCATTGTGTTTCAGTGCTTAAAACATTACAAAAACAATTTTTTTTTTAAATTGTTCTAATGGCCAATAAAGCTGAAGGTAACTACTTTCTAATGATACATTATTTATAAAATTTCTTTTGTTTTAATAATCAATGATTGAATTTCATAATAGAATGTTTTTGTAATTAAACAAACATGCATCAATACATTCGAAAAGAATTATACTTATGTTCCCAACAAGTGCCCTAAAAAAGAAAATACTGCGGAAAGTTGCGGTTGCATTCACAGTAATTTTTTTTCAGTGAAGTGCAGCTATACGCGCCAGGAATTCTCACACTTGTGGCCGTCTCAACCGAGCAGAGGTTTTGTCGAGAAAAATAATAATTTAAAACAGATGATTATATTAGCATTTGCTGATGAGCCAAGGGTTGACAAACTCGTTACAAAAAATTTGTCAAGATTTTCCAGCGAATTGTCGAAAAGATGGAATAATGGTTTTAGAAAGTTGGACACGTTTAAAAAAAAAATAAGAAATGGTTAACGCAAACAACCGTGTTGCATTCTCAATTAGAAGTCGAAGATTGTGCTGTTGCAAGTACAAGTCGTGCACCCGTTGGACATCCTTCAAAGTCATTTGAGGACGTATCAGAAAAATCTAAAAGACGCAAAACCAAGGAACTGCGAGAGACATTTTCAACGGCAGAGCTAACTTATGCGGCACTTATAAATAAGCTTGACAAATTAGTTGACTAAACAATTGATCCAGCGATGTATAGATTTGGGTTGTCAACATTACATGCTTGGATCAGGTTTTTCGAATGCTTATTACATATTTCTTAGAGGCTTACTTTCAAAATATAGCAAGTACGAGGTGAGAATAAAATCCGAATGGATGCACGTAAAGAATTAATTCAAAATCGCTTTCGGTAAGAAATGGGATTACTCATAGACCAAGTTAAACCAGGCGGGAGTGGCACAACTAACGATGGGAATACAGCACGACGATTCCTTCGCGAGCCAGAGAAGTCTGCAAATATTACGAGATTTAATGTTGCAATTACTTAACGGTTTTCCATCATTTTAGCAGCGATTTCGTCGGGGTACAAAATCAATAAATACAAATTTGAAGAATACACCAAAAATTCTGCTCGGTTATTTGTTCAAGAATATAACTGGTTTTACATGCTCGCTTCCGTGCATAAGATTTTAATTCATGGAGCACACGTTATTGATTCTTTTTTACTACCAATAGGCTAAATATCTGAAGAAGCTCAAGAATGTCGAAATAAGGATTTGAGGATGTATCGACGAGCACATACCCGAAAGGTAAATCGTGTGAGCACAAATGAAGATCTACTGCATCGCTTACCTGTGTCTTCAGATCCATATATTACCGGCCTTCGCGATTTGCCAAAAAAAAATATATCTGTACTTCCCACAGAAGTTCTAGAATTGCTAGAAGCCCCTTCTATAGAAACAAATCTCCCCCCAACCGGTTTGCATTTGCCTCTAGGAAATAGTCGTTTAAACTCGGAAATCGATGATTCCGACGAAGAAATGTACAATTTTTAATATTATTTGATAAAATTTAGACTTAATTACCTTTGCTTTGTTTTTCTATTTTTAATTAAAAAGCAAATAAGCCATACTTACTTGAAAAATAATTTTCTCCAGGTTTTCTAATTTCTGGCCCACTGCGCAGTGGTATTATCTCTCTAACTTTGCACGGACATTTCAAGCCACACTTGTATGACCATATTAATGGGAAATAAAGTATATATTTCAAAATTACAGATGACTACCTTCCTTTTTCGGAAAAAAAACGTTTGAAACTTTTACAATTGAAACAAATTTTATAAATTTATTAATGAGAGCAGTTATATGTTTTACACAATATGTAACACCACAATTTTTCTCCTTGACCTAAAATTCTGATATCTTTCGATTATTCTGAGAATGTTAACACGAAATCAATAATAAAGCATACATAAAAATCACGTCCACGAATACTGTGTGAGAGTGTCTATAGTACTATAATTTAATGTATTTTTATAACTAAAATAAATATCTCACATAAAAAATAATTCGCAAAAACGAAAACAAGTGATATAAAGTAAAGCAATAACTAGTCTGGGCAAACAGCGGTAACAGTCAGTGTAGTAGATATGTGGCGCGTTCACACCGTCAGTACTAAATCGATGCTGTATGTGAGTAGTTCTGTGTATATGTAGGCTGTCGTAACTTATTTCGTAATTGTACGCTTATGTTTGCTTTAAAAACGTCGCAGTTAGGTACGTCGCGAAAACGGCAGACACAGTTAAAAACTTTATAGTGGACATGCCGGACTTAATATTTGATGGCGCTAAAATTCAATGTCTAGTTTGCAAAATCCCTTTAATGTGTTGGTCCAGAAGTCATTGTCAACGTCACATCGAAAGCAAACAGCATTCTTCTGGAAAAAGTGGCATACGAGACCAAGAAAAATTTACATTTGATTTATGTGTTACTCTTATTTTATGTAATCTATCGTTTCGTTTACTGGACAAAGAAGCATTTGTCTCCTTCTGGAATAAATATGCGGACTGTAAATTACCTAATCGGATATCGATACGAGTAGTGCCATTTGCTCGTGAACATATAGAAAAAAGAATGAAAATCGAATTGAAAGATAAGAAACTGTGGTTGTGTGTGGACGAAACAACAGATCGTCAAAAACATTCTTTGGTTAATGTAATGGTACGTACAATGGAACCACATCGACCGTCATCCTCCTTCTTACTTACTTCCAAAAAAATTATAAATTGTACCGCCGATGAGATTTTAAAGATGGTGTTGAACTCATTGAACAAATTTGAAGTTTCAACTAAGCAACTTCTAATGTTTATGAGTGATGGTGCCGCAAACATGCGTTCTTTGGGCCGATCTCTTAAAGAACACAGTGGTAACTTATTACATGTAACGTGTAAAATCCATACTCTAAATCTTGCGGCACAAACGATTCCTACATGTTTTCCACTAGTAAATGCATTGATTGTTAGCACAAAGGCGGTGTTTCTAAAGTTCCCGAAACGTACCCGACTATTTCACAAACTGTGTCCTGATTTACCTGAACCACCGCAGCCGATTGTTACACGTTGGGGAAAATTATATTTTGAACAAGTAAAGAACGTAGGTTTAAAATTCAATCCGACAGAAGCTGCAGCAATCAAGAAAAGCCAGGAAATATTTCAAAATAGTCAGGTTAAAAGAGATTTACAAACTATTCACAACAATTGCTTCGGACTAGCGGAAGGAATAGAAAAATTACAAAATATCGCTAGTGGATTCTGTTCAAATTGTGAATGATGTTCACGCACAGTTATGCGCTGTAGAAGGCGAAACAAATTGGTGTGTAATACGAAAATTTGAAAGTGTTTTAGAGAAAGATTATATCAAGACAAATTTGCGAAGGTGCGTGTGAAGATGCATTAAGTTATTTCAAAGATTATTTAAAATATGCAAATATAACATCGCTAGATGTCGAACGGTCGTTTTCGGCATTAAAAAACATTTATTCCGCGCGTCGTACTCACTTGACTGAAACAGCTGTGGAAACATATCTAATGATTCAAATATTTAACAGATGTTACCCAGTTTGAGATTTCACGCAAGACTTTTAAAACAGTAAGTGTTTCAGCACGTTTTATAATTTATTTCTTACCTTCAGTTTTATGTGTAAACTTTTATGCGCTCGACACGCCTATGGCTGTTACCGCATATCTGCCCAGGTTAGTAATAACAGGGAAAACAGTCCGACTATCAATTCTTATGCATGCTTTCTTTAGATCATATTATAGCTATACATAAGACATGGATTTAGAATACGATTTAGAAACAACAAAAAATAGTCAATAGTGTGTAAAGTATGTTACTCGTATATTTCTGTACTAATTCAGGATCCAGTACTCAAAAAAAAAACTAGATAATAGAACCTAGATAATACAAGTGAGTCAATAAGTTTTATCACCAGGTAAATCAACGTTTTTAGTAAAGTGCGGGGGTGGCATGAAAAGTACTCGTGTTTCGAGAGATTCATCGAGTATAGGAGAGCTATTGAAAGTGAGCAAGTTTATGTATTTGCGGAATCATGGAAAAAGAACAATACTGGTCAGTGATTCGATTTCTTTTTTGGATGGGAAAACGTATGCAGAAATCAAAGAGAAATTGGATGCAGTTTGTAAGGGCCATGCGCCTTCGATGACTACGAACATGATTTCATCAGCCGAAAAAGATGTGGCGACGATTTTTTGGGATTCCCAAGGCATAATCTGATCTAATTGATTGTTTGGAGAAGCGAAGGACAATGACGGGCCAGTGCTATGCTGACTTATTGGATCGATTCGGCGCTAAACTAAAGAGAATAAGGCCCCACTTAGCGAAGAACAAAAAATCTCTACCAACATGATAACGCCCCGGCCTACTCATCGGCAATTGCTACAGCAAAACTAGTCCAGTTACGGTACAAATTGGTTCCCCAACCACCATATTCGCCAGATTTTGCCCCCTGTGACTAGAATTACAAGGAGATTATGTCGCGAAGTAAATTTACTAAATGCAAAACAATTGCGTTGTCTTCCTTAACACAGGTATTTTTCGTGTCATCCTCGTATATTGTTATACCCCTTAGCAAAAAATCTGGCTGTCCCTTGATTATGAAAGGTGTAATAAATTATATTAAAAGGTATTTCTCATTTATTATCTATTTATTTGAGTGGGGAGATTATGTAGTTCGGTAAGAGTCTTTTAATAGTATAGTTTCATACTTTAGTAATGGTCAGGCAAATCTATCAATGTATAGCCAGTTATAATTATATGATTAGCCTTGTAACGCGAGATTCATAATAAAGGTTTACGGGTGGGGTAGAGCCGGACAAAAGTTAATAAATATAGGATGTTGTACAGATGGACGAAAGCACGTGATTACCTAAGAGTGCACAGTCCGTACTTATTCGGCGTAGTACAGATTAATTTAATAATAAATTTTGTTTCAGCTAGTAGCAGCATTATAAAAATAAAGAGAAGCTACTCATGCATAAAATGTGAGATTGTATGCAAAAAGCTTCCAACGGAAGACTGGACACGGAGTATTTGAAATGCAAAGAACGATGGCACAAAAACTGCAGTAGTTATTGCTGATTCATGTTGTGCAAACGCTGTTAAACCTTACACATTATTTAAAATAGAAAATGCAGAACTCTTCCTACAAATATATTTAAAATGTGCTCTAGTATTAGTTTTGGTTTACTTACAGTCAAAATTAAAGCTTCATAGATGAAATCATATTGCAAAAAGCTGTAGGCATAATACAGGGTGGTATGCCAATCAACTGAAATTTGAAATCCAAAATGTCCATCAGATAAACGTGAGTGATCAAACTGTAAGAAAGAGATTACATGAAGATGGCATCCATGCCCGACGTCGCGTTAAGGTTCCGCACGGAAATCAGAATGGGTTGAAGAACACGTCAACTGACAAGAAAAAAAACTGGACTCATGTGTTTTTCATTGGTGAATCCAGGATCGATTTGAGGCCAGATTCTAGGAGACTGAAGGTGCGAGGAGAAGACCTGGATACGAAAACCGTTTGGCAACTGTTCAGAAAGTGGATCGGTACCAAGGGGGACTGTGATGGTTTAGGCTGGAATTGAGATCGACCGTAGAACTGACTTAACTTTTGTCGAAGGCTTTTTAACAACCAATGCATATACACAAATTCTATAATCACTTATTCTTTCACAGCCGGAACAAGCCGGGGGATCAGTTCCTATTTATGCATGGCAATGATCGACTATATGTTGCGAGAACCGTTAGAAATTTTTCGGAAGAAAACAATATCGCGGTATTATTTACTTCGACTTGAATTCCATAGAACACGTGTGGGATATGCTACAAGGACGTGTCTTGAATCATGGCAAGGTGTTTCAAAGAATGAAGGAGCACTGAAATTGTTTACCAGTGAGAGAGACCAGTGGCAACCAATTGAACAAAATGCAATAAATAATTTAATTAAAAGTATGCCCAATAGGATTGTGGACGGCCACCGTAACTGGTCACTATCCACCTAAGAAGCATCTACACAAAATGTGACTAGTTTCTGAACCGGTGTGTAGAGGATACGGTGAGGAAGAGGAAACTCCTCTACAGCTTATAAGTTATTGTGGGGCATACAACAGCATAAGACATAGCGGCTTACTTTTTAAAATTCTCTGCCAGTATGGCTAAATGATTTTCAATGGTTACAAAGATAACTCCACGTTAGTTCTTCAAGAGTTGAAGATTTAACGTATTTAATTTCTCGAATATGTCCACCAAGTAGCTCAATTTCATCACAAATAAATCATCTCGACTTCCGGTCGGTTTTCCTTTTCTAGGAAAATTGCGATTTCATCTTTTAACTCATAAACACGTTGCACAAATCTCCCACGCGATAACCATCTTGTCTCGCAATAGAATAGTAACGATGAAGGTACTGCACCCATGTCTTTACAAAGTTTAGAAAAGATTCTTGATTTTAGAGGTCTCAGAGTTTCTGCAATCTCAATTGTAGCTGGCAGTGAAAATTATTGCATAAGAGGGGAGGTGGGGAGGGGGTCGCCAGTACTAAATGGTTCAGAACGACTGCCGTAGACCATTTTGATGTGTGTGTTTGTAAGCAGTAAAGAGGAGTTCTGTATTCTATATTTTAACATTCCGAACCTTACAAGTGTTGTATATTGGTAATTAAATTTAAAATAACCTCAAAATAAATACAATAAAATTTCGTTGGATGTACACAATGTTGTTATGTGTGTACTACAAGCACGTACTCTTATACGACACGCAGCCTAAGAGTACGCGATTTCAGTGCTTAAAAAACTTTATTGCGCAATTATTACAGCAAGAATCCTAGAAGATCGTTTAAGAAACTACACTCAATTAAGCACAGAGTGCATTTAGGAAAAGAAGAAGCGTGCAGGAGCACATATTTACTTTAAAGCAAATTATTGACAGAACAGTGCAAAGAAAACAAAAAGCGTACTTCGCTTACATAGATTTGGAAAAGGCATTTGATAGAACACAACAATCAAAAGTATGGGAATGTCTGAGAAGTAGAAATGTGAATACGAAACTTATTCGAATTATTCGGAGGCTCTATGTTTTCATTTTTCAACAAAAGGAGGATTGAAACAAGGAGGTGTCATAAGCCCGTTACTATTTATATTGTACATGGATGAGGTAATAATTAAATGTAATGAGAGAATAAGTAAAAAATTATTTCTTGGATATCGGAACCTACAAAGAGTGGAAATTTCTAAATGTGCGTGATATTGTTATCATGGCTGGAAACAGGAAACACCTAATGAATAATGTAGAGATCTGGCATGAGGTATTGCAGGAATATGAAATGAGAATAAATAAAAAGAAAAGGAAAGTAATGTCCATTCCAGATGAGTACCAAGAAGTGAACATCCAAATCGAGGAAGAAAAAATAGAACCGGTGAAGCAATATCAATATTTGGAAGTCACTTTAGAACATAAACAAAATCATGAAATAGAAGTTAATGAAGGAATTAGCAAGGCGTCTAAAATGTACTATGCACTAACTCGAGCATTCATTAGTGAAAGAGAAGTGTCAAAGAAAACCAAAATGAACGTCTATAAAGTAATTTTCATGCCTATATTGATATATGGTTGTGAAACCTGGGTACTCACTAACAGAGAAAAAGGTAACATCCAAGCACTTGAGATGAAATACTTACGCAGTGTTAAAGGAATTACACGACGTGATAGAATTAAAAATAAAGAAGTAAGAGAGGATCTGGGGGTAGAATCAATCTTAGATTTCATAGAAACTAGACAGTTGATCTGGTGAGGGCATCTACAAAGAGTGAACAATCAGAGGCCAGTGAAGCAAGTATGGGAGGCTAAAGCACAAGGCTGTAGACGAAGAGGAAGACCCAAGAAGACCTGGGATGAAGTAATTGGAGAGATAAGAAAAGAGGGAAAACATGGATAGACGCAAAAATATTATCGAGAAATAAGAAAAGGGGGAAAACATGGATGGACGCAAAAATATTATCGAGAAATAAGAAAGAATTGTGCAGATTTGTGTACATGTTTTAATTATTGTGCCCCGTACACCGAAAAGTAAAAAATTAAATTAAGGCGTCGAGTATTAGTGTAATTAGCGAATAAGTTCGGTGCGTACTCTTGTTTAGTCTTGCCCTAATGTTGTTTTCTTATACTAGAGTGGGAAAATTGAATGTTAACAAGACTGTGAGAAGGAAAGTTTTCAAATATATGTATATTTTTTTACAGCGCAATGGTCCCTACTGAAATATGATTTGAACTTGTTGATCCTTGACGCAGTCAAAAGCAGTTAGGAAATTTATGCATATAGTATCCCGAAGATCATATCTAAATGGCGCTATATAAATGCTAAGATAATAGATTGCATATCCAAAGGATTAAAGTATCCCTTATCTGTAATTTAAAAAGGAGTATTTTATGTAGTATCTTAAAATAATTTCTTCAGTACAATTACCAATAAGTGGTTTCTTTTCCCATGTTTTTCTTTAACGTTCTTTTAAGTGTTAATTAAAAACGTTATTTATGTTCCTGTAATAATAGTCTAAAGACGCCTAGAGCAACATGCACAGTATTCCAATCATTCGTTTCATTCATTAATACACTTATACTTATAATACTCATACACTACACACAAACACGAAAATTCAGATAGCGCAGTAGTAGGAAGGATATCCATTCATGAAATCTTCCACGTTTGCCCTACGGCCTCATCCGTTTTAAGCAATTATTATTACAGAATGCGCGGAACAGCTCGACAAATCCCACATAACGATACGTTAACCTTTAACAAACATACTACTATGTAAATGGTTTAAAAGAAAGCGTCGGTGACCCTCTCGAATAATGAACTCTCTTCGTAACCGTGCGTTATGTAAATCGCATTACTCGAAAACGTTAATTACGTAACCCAAAATCATTAGCACCTGCTCAGATTCGCTTTTAACGTTAGGTTAGAGCTATCAGGGGAGCAGAACGATCGAACGGTATGGGCTAGTTTCCACAGCAGCGTTTTCCCCTCTGTATCGCGTTACTTTCACCTTTTATAATGCGATACCGCGGTTGTTCAGGTATTCAACAGGTAAACGTATAGAATAGGTACGGGCGATATACGTTTTGAGTTATGTTCGCCTGATAGTTTGACGGTAGAACACCGCAGGTGAAACGTTTTCATTTTTTTTACCTTTCCTTTCCTTAACGCGTCCATAAAATAGGTATGTACACCTCGTTTCAGCTCATTTAATGGAGGAGCTGTCTAAGTACCGGCATTAGACGCGTTGGTATCTACTAATTGGAAAATCGCGCTTATAAATAATATCGGAGCTAATTAGATCGTTAGTTATTCATGGTTGTTTAAGAAAGGTAGTAAATTGAAGTTAATTTTCCGTATCTACAAGGGAAGTGATTATAATAACGAAGAATTTTGAATCGTTTTACACAGGTTTATAGTTGTCTGCTAGTAGGTAATAGTCCTCTTTCAATACAATTTTAATGAATATAACTGTTGATAGACAGAAATTGTTTTCTAACTCTTAAAGCATATACAGCTTTGGCCGTTTGTGTTAGGCACCCCTGAGAAATTCTAAGAAAGAAACAAAATTTTCAGGTGTACGGATTACAGCTATATTTAGGAACACAAATACAATCACGCCTGAATAGATATTGGGGTAATTATGGGATCTTTGGTGAGGGAAACTATTGCCGAAAACACACCAGTTGTCGGTTGCTGAAAGAAGTCAAATAGTGTTGTTGAAATCACTTGGTTTATCTCAAATGACAGTAGCAAAAAATTAGTGTTCACGTTGTGCTGTGCAAAATACGTTAAAACGTTTTCATTGAGACTGGTTCGTACGAATCATCAAAAGATTTATCTGAGTGAGTTATGGGTGCATCATAAAATTGCAATTTCAACGAGAACTGTAAGAAGACGCCTTAAAGAAACGAATTTAAGTAGCCGGTCGTCAGAACCCCTTACTGACACAAGACCACAAGGAAAAGCGTCTTCAAGTTCTATTGAAGAGTGGTCAAAGAGTATATGGTCCTGCGACGTACAGCGCAGGAAAGGAGAAGCATTTCACAGCGATTGGGTCGTATCTGCAGTCACGCACGGCGGTGAAAGTGTTATAATCTGTGGGTGGGACACCGATTTCCACTTTCAAGCAACCAACGAAACTTTACGTTGGTTTCACAAAAATAAGATACGACTTTTAGAGTGTGGCCCATTTTAAAGCGCAACATCTCCAAATACAAATGCTATTTATATTATTATTTATTATTATAAGTGTTAAAAAAAATGTGGAAGAATGGGAAGCTATAACTACTGATACCATCCAAAAGCTTATTTTGACAATGCTCAATCGCAAAATATTAAAGGTCTTTTTAGGAACGAATCACTTTTAAAAGTGATTGGCTCCTACCTAGTGGTAAAAAAAACCTTATGGTGTAGTGGTTAGCACGCCTATCTGGAGAACAAAACTCGTTAAGTTCGAATCCTGCCGGATTTTATTTTCATTAATTAAAAAAAGCACAAACCTGGTATTGTTAAAATAATGATAGCAAGGGCTGTACGGTAATATGGCAAACAGATGAGACTATGAGACTATTTACATAAATAACAAACCTAATCAATAAAGAGAAGGGACCTTTACACTTTTCATGTCTTTTCGATTTATTACGGTAAGAGGTCATTTGATTTATGGTTGTGCTATAACAGAAACGTCGATCCTCTCGTACATTCCGCATGCATCTTTAGTTTTTAAGGGTAGACGGAAAGAACACAAATTTGACGAACAGAAAGGACATAACCGTTGTCTCACTCGATTTTTATTAGGGTGGGATGACCACATGTCTCGGTTCGTGGTGACAGATCTTTGTCCGCTTTTTATCCTTATTTTAACTTGCTTTCTAGTCTAAACGGCAAAAGTAGGTACTTGTACATATTTTTCTTGAAAAGTAGGGGTAGAGCGAGTTCGTTAGATTTAATCTCTCACATCAATCGGTATGCGACTGAGGATGATGACCCACGTGTCTTCGAAACGGCCTTTCCGAGTTAATTAATAATTTGTGTGGTGCGGAGTGTGCTGATAATATTTGTTTGCTAGTGTTGTAATTTAAATTCTGGCATTTTAATGATTTATATTATAAACTGTTATAAAAAAAAGTCAAGTAAAATTAACTCGAGGAATGTAATGAAAGTCACCAATTATTTTTGAGAACTTACTTTGCGATAATAACTTTTCAAGAAACACACCAACACATTTAACACGTCATTTATACCGAAACCAAGTCACCAAAATTTACGTCATCTACATCAAAACATGATATCATCAAGAAGGTCAAACATTTAAATATGGAAGTCTTTGGATTGATTTCTCTATGGGGATGGATAAACAAACAGACAACAAAAGTATTTCAGAAGAAGAAAATAATCTTAAAAATTAATATAGAAGCAAGTTTAAAGAGCATTTGATTTATGAAACAGTGTTAAAGTAATTTGGAAACATTTGGGAAATAAGAAAAGCACGAAATTGAAGACAAGAATATTCAAATAAGGACGGAAGAGGTATTACAGCATATAAGGAGGGATTGAAGAGAATATTAGAGAATTTAAGGGTATACCAAAAGGATTTCATAATACACACACATACACACACAAAGGGGATTAATTGTAGGTAAATTCATCAACATTTTTGTACAAACTCTTAAAAATAAAACAGACATATAATTTTTCTAAATTCATTTCAAACATCGCAAATTTCTAGTGACTTTCATTATTTCGGTAATATAAATCAGTAAAATACCAACATTTAAATAACGTTGCAAGCTTATTTAAATTCTGTAAATAACGTATGGTCCTAAAGTTTTCGGAAAATGTTCAAATGCTTTGTAATTGTACCAAATGGCGTTTAATCAAGTTGTCGCTGGAAGCGAAATGTCACAATTACATTGTTTTAATAATGACAGGTTAGTTTCTGCGATCTGGTTCAGCAAAATGTCCCATAAGCTACATATTCGTAAAGGAATTTACAATCTAGTGGGCAAATGCCCAAGCGTGATATAGTGGCCATTTATCGAGAACAAACTATTTCTGTATTAACAATTTATCAGAATTTGGATCCAGGTGAGGGAACAAAGATTGATTGAAGCCGTTAAAGACAATGTTGGAGTTTCACAGCGAAAATTAGCTCGAAAATTTCGTGTTTCAATTTCCCGAAACAACGTGGTGTTTCGAAAACGAAGAAAAGCACCAAAATATAAACACACTAGACAATGTCAAAGTTCAAAGGTAAATCTAAATTTAAGCACAAAATTTTAATGGCGTGCCATTTTCTCAAAAAGTTCGAAAAATCGAGCAGGATCGATTTCTTGTCCAGAGGATGATGAGAGAACTCAGAGGAGAACGGAGGACCATTGGATATAATGTCCCACTATCAATAATTTGAATATGAACTATTTTTTGTTATATTTACTGTCGTAACAATTAGTTTAAAAAGTAAAACAGTTTTGAACAAGTTGAAAAAGTATCTAAAAATTTTCCGAAAACTTTGAGACCATAGGTTATAATGTCGAAATATTATAAAAGTTGAAAATTTAAATTATAGTAGAGATATGTATGCATGTACTTCACATTGAAATTTTTAATGTAGTTTTCGTTAGAGAACTCAGGTGATGGGAGTTCTTGTAAAATGTATTGTAATATGTATTCCTCTTTGTATATAGACACTTGTTAGCCACGCCCAAATCTCTTTTGACTGTAAATAAATGATAGTTCAAGGGAGACAGGATCGGTATCAAAGAAGATTTATTTGTGCGCCTGTTCCTGAAAATATTAAAGCTGTAGAAGGTCGAAGGGTTTACTATTAACCTTCTCTATGACCAGGATTGTATTGATCTAAATCCTACAAAAAGCACTTCCACATAAAAATGATACGTTAGATTAGTGTAATTGTAATAGAATATTAAATTTTCAAGACAATTTTATCAGAAAGAGCTTACGCCAAAAAATCTTAAAGATAAAAGGGGTAAAACAATGGAAAGATGATGGAAAAGATAATATTGAGGATTGCATGATTTATCTTTTCCATCATCCGTTGTCTTAATATGTATGTACATACAGCTAGTATTTCTGTTCTACTAAAAAGGTTTGAACTTTAAAATATTTAGGTAGTGGATTTGGTGGTAGAACATTGTAGTTAGAAAATATGTACCGCTGATTTTAAACAAATCCAGTTTATTTCAATAAAAAGCTTGCATTTACAAAATGTTTTTAGAAGAAGACGTAGTATGTCCTAACACGTTTGCTGCAGATCGATTATTGATATTGTATTTACGGTGCCAGTGAGTTACTTTCTTGGAAAAAGAGTTATATGTTAAAAGAAAAGTCGCTCTATGCACTATTTTGTTCAACAAAAAAAATATTATTACTAAACAATATAATGCACCTATATAGGTGTAACTGGCCATATTAATGAAAATTCGTTTCCGATACCAATTACTTTTATCAACAGAAACCTATTCGTAATACATCTATTACAGCAGGAACATTTGCCCGTGGGGCACTTGCGCAGTGCATTTTTGGCAAATGCCCTTGTTGGAAGAGACCTAATACTTTATCGCAAAACTTGTCAGTATAACATAATCCAACAACTATGCCAACTACTATTGAATTAATTCCCCATGATAACAAATTATATCTAATTTCAAACAGTGTTTGCCACCTATAGATGTAGTTGGCCAATCTGTGGAAACCATATGCAAGGTGCGGCAGAATGACCTTCCCGATTTGGAAAGCTAATAAAATTCAAACCAAGCAAGATACAGAAAAGATAAATGTATTCTTGAAAAGTGCATATAATGCCGTTTTAGATTAACGTGTTTTAAAAATGACATCACTCAAGTGGCGACCTCCATTCTCAATACACTGATTGAGCCCCTACCTATAATTTTCCAGGACCCTGCGGGTCATTTCGGGCTGAATAGCAGCAACTTCTTGGGTTATCGCATCTCCAAAAGCTTCCAAGGTTTGGGGACGATGTTGATATACGCGAGATTTGAGGTAGCTCAAGAGAAAAAATCACAGGGACTCAAATCTGGTGAACGAGGGGGCGACCCGATGTTACCACGCAAGGAGATAACATGCTCAGGAAACATTCGTTGCTGAATTCCTAGTGAAAGCGCGGTGCACTCTCGACCAAGCCATGATTTAAACTGGAAATGGCATGAGCACAGCCGTATTTTGACGAGCTCACCGCTGCTGTACCCCACACCCGTCCGCGGCTACGCCCTTCCCAAATAGGGGAGATCATTCTGCCGCACTTTGTAATACACCCATAGGTGTCATCGGCAGCAAACATATTAATCAATAACGCAAGATTCCGAAATTGTCTTAAGAAAATTAAAGAAACTAAGAAATAAAATGTTATAACTTTAATTATATATGAGGGCTATTCTCTTTCCGCTGAGTCTAGTAAAGTAATACACAATTGATTAACAAAACACATTTATTTAAAACTTTTCAAAGCATTCCTCTCTGCAGTCAATGCATTTTTGCATTTCTTTCAATCTTCCCACGTTAGGTTATTTATTTCATTTTTAAATGCGTCAACCGCTTCTTCGGCTAATCTTAAACGTAAACCCCGTAACTTACACGTGGAAAGCACCGTGCCACATAACATGCCGATTCTTTTCAATCATATTTCGTATAAGACCAATATTCTTTTCGATAACTGCCGTTTTTGGGTTAGGAGCTTGAAAGCTGTCATTTAAGAAAAGTCGACCACATTGAAATTCATTGTACCACCGCTTTACGGTAGCTAAGCAACACGACTTGTCACCAAACACTCGATTGACTTCTTCAAAACATTCTTTATGGCTTAAGCTACGTTTAAAATTGTAAAAAATCGCAGCTCGATAATGCTCTTTGTTCAATTCCATGATTTCTTGGGGATTACGTTAAAATGATGTAATCTTCAAGTATATTTGACAACTTTCACTATAAATGAAGTTGTGAACAACTATGTTAAAATGTCAAGCAAAATTTGTTTCAAAATATTCACACCCTGCTAGGTAGGCTCAGAGAAAAGAGAACAGCTCTCGTATATTTGTATATTTAAATTGATGTGCTTTCCACTCACCGTTCTTTTCAAGATAATTTTAGAAATATCTAGTCACGTAGCCATTCAAATTAATCTCTATAATATAAGTGAGTACTGCTGTTATGTAATGATGTGTGTAAAGATGGAACTAATAGCAGCTAATAACACAACAATAAAAACACTCTCAGAAGGCAAATACAATATTTAGCACATTCATTAGCGAAACATGAAAGCATACCGTCTTCCGTACATGGGTAAATACACTTTTTAAACAATAATACCTAATAACTAATTCGGGTACAAACATTTTAGTTTCATTTTGTTAAAAGGACGGATTTCATCATTGTTGGCCATACCTTATGAGTGAAACACAAATTCACATGTAAAGCAGTAAGTTGAATGGACCTGCTATCCCGTATATACGTACTGCTACGTCTACCCTACATGAGTCGTAAAATTACTCTAATCATAAAATGACGAGCAGAGTTTCTGTGGTTAATGGTTCAACAAGGTTAAAAGCCAACTTGCTCACAGTGTTTAGTGCGTAAAGTTTTCCATGGCTTTGTTACTATCACCCCCACTCCATATAATAATACATAATGATAAAGGGTATGGCGCTATTAATGATTTCTCAACAGGAAGGTAGCGGCTCGTTCTGGACCTGATACTCTATTGCACAACGTTTGGCTTGAAAACATAAAGAAGAACTAAAAATAAATACTACAGGGTTGGCACAAATTATAATGCCATGCACTTCTTATGAACTAATGTGTATTAGTGTAATTCAACAAAACGTGAAAGTTCTTTCGCCGCTTTTTTTTTTAATTTTTGTTACTTGTACATAAATGAGCTGAAAGAAGTTCCAGATGCCGTGTAATGGTTTTTCTAGAAAGAATTTAATATGAAGTTGTTCAGAAGCAGTTTTTTTCTATATCTCCATTTTCTAACAGTATTTTATCATTTGCTTCATATAAGGAGATTTTTTCCTATAATTTTGGGTTAGTTTTCTATCATTTCCATGGGTCCTGATTTCATGCATACAATGAATGCTTTTTATCTTTGAACACCGCCTTTATCGCGTTGAAGCGTTTTTTTTTAAACTGAATTAAACCCGCCACAAACTTGCTTTTTTTTCTTCTGCTGATGTGTCGTCACCATCTAGATGATGAACAAAAGAGAAAGAAAACGAAGGACTTTAAGGATTATGATAACATAAAAATAAACAAATATGGCAGTAAATTTCATAGTATGTTATTAGTAATGCTTCTATAATGATAGCAAAGACTATGGGGTAGTGTAGCAAATAATACTAAAGTATCGGCATACTCCGCACCGCACAAGTTATCATTTAATTAATCCGGAATAGCTATTTTGAGAATTCAAAATCAAATTCTAACATGCCTATTCTATCTATATATCTTAAAACTAAAACATGCGAAATAAACGGAAGGTCGGCTTTGCTCGCGTATCTGTAGCTTACAATCTGCCCCTTGAATCTGGTGCCTATTGCTCGTTTCGTTTGCCCAAGGTAGGCTTCATCACAACCAATACATGCAATTTTATAAATTCCCCGCCTTTAATTCATGTCCGATTTATCTTTTGGGTTGCCAAGAAGGTTTTTGTCCCCTAAATCTTTACTAATGCCTTTCGATATTCCGCGGAAGGGAACTTGATTAAAGAAAATCTTGCAGAAAATTTGAAGAAAGCGATTCTTAGTGTAAGTTCGATCAGTCAGGAGGCTAAGTTCTTAGGTGTAACCTTGGACACTAAACTGAACTGGAACTCACATTTACAAAAAAAACCCGTAGGACAGTTGGGAAAACATGGGGACTTAAACCACATATGACGTACTGGTTGTACACTACGGTGGTAAGACCCATGATAACTTACGGCTGCCTGGTTTGGTGGCCTAAGATCACACAGAAGCATGCGATAACTAGTCTCTCGAAAATTCAGAGACTGGCATGTCTATGTATAACAGGAGCTATTAAAAGCACTCCAACAGCTGCTATGGAAATCATGCTAAACCTACCTCCTCTTGAGATTTATATCAAGGGAGAAGCCAGAATGGGTGCATACAGACTGAAAAATACTAGCAACTGGAGATCCCACAGTGGATCTGGGCACACCAGAATAGAAGCAGTAGTAACAAACCCTATCTATGATATGGGTAGTGATACAACAATCTCCAGGATCTCCTATGACAAACCTTTCAAAGTTTCCTTGAATAGGGAAGAATGGAGGGATGGAGAGGGGAGAAAACCGAAAACAGTCTGGTACACAGATGGGCCCAAAACGGGTACTGCATCTGGCGTTGCTGTATATGAGGATAACCAAGGATACAAAGTATGTGTATCACTTGGGCGATACACCACGGTATTTCAAACAGAAATATATGCTATACAAACCTGCGCGTGGGAGAGTCTGCGACCGCAGGGTGAGACGATTTGCATTCTCTCTGACAGTCAGGCAGCCTTAAAGGCGCTAGCATCTTATCGTATAACCTCCAAACTAGTATGGGAGTGCCTGCAAACCCTAATGGCTCTGTCTAAACACAACAAGGTCACACTGGTGTGGGTACCAGGGCACAGGGGCATAGCGGGCAATGAAATTGCAGGCCAGCTAGCGAGGGAAGGTTCAAAAATGAATTATATAGGCCCAGAACCGGGTCTAGGTATTACCAAGAGTGCAGTGCGTGGTGCAATTAATGAGTGGATCATAACACAACACCAATTAAATTGGAAACATGCAGCTGGACAAAAGCACAGCAAACGGATGATGGGAAGACCGTCGCAACATCTGACTGCTGACCTGCTTGAATTAAGCAAGATACAGCTTAGGGCAGTAACATGTCTATTAACAGGACATGGCTGTTTGAGAGGCCACTTGCATAAGATGGGGATCTACAAAGATGAGCCCTTATGTAGACTTTGCAATGAGGAGGAGGAAACAGCCCCTCATATTATTTTAGAATGTGCAGTGTTAGCTCAACGCAGATTCGCTATGTGAAGCACAATTGAACTACCAATGGAGAAAGATTTACTACATAGGCTCTTAAACCTGATTGCGGGAACTAACCAGTTCAAGTAAAACAAAACCGAAGCAGGAATAACACAATAAGCTACTAAGCTTCAGTGTTAGGAATGTAAAGACTAGCCCTGCTTTGGTAGGAAAATCAATCAAATCAATCAATAGTGTAAGTTTCTTAAGGATGGTAAATAGTTTTCTAAATTCCAGAAAGTGTTTAGGTATTGTTCATAAATCAATAGTTTCATTTTCTTAGAATAAGGCATTTTGACATAGAATTCTTGAAATGCATATTATTTATATGCATATTATTAATTGCGCTTACCTTGTTTAAAACAGTAGGACATATTCGTACATAATGCAGTAAATTATTCACATTGCTTGTGATTTTAAAAGGCTAAAGTAGTAGAGGTTATCTACAAAATAATGTTCAAACAAAAGTGAAATTAATGTAGAAGCACACATGAAAAAAGTGCATAGAAACAATAACCAAGATAGATTACGCTAATAAATAGCTCCTGATATTGATCTACCAGCAAAAACAATATGAGAAGAGAAAAAGCATTAAAGCTTCTTGCTCTTGGCCACATTACTCTTGCATATCTCAGTTTATCCCATTAGTCTTCAAAAACAGCAACTGAAATATTTCCTAGCGCCACATAATGCCAGTAGTTATAGTCATGCCGTCATAGAGGGTAGCGAATGTGGAAACCGGAGTACAGGTGGCATACAGTGATACAACTTTTAACGTACGACGTTTTACAAACATTTTCAAAAGATACCAGTTAATGTAATATTTTTTTCTTTTTATTACTATTTTCCACGTGTACTAATTTAAAAATAGTTTTTTTTAGATATATAATAAATAATAATAATAATAAAGGGATAAATAAGCTTAAATATTAACTCAATATTTAAACTACATAAAAATAATCCCTATTTAATTGCATTATTAAAGAAATAATTTACTTATACTAACCTATAGAAAAAAACTTTTTCATTAGCTCATTCACTTCCTCCTAATTTTAATTATTAACTTTAGGTTCCTTTTTTAATTATTGTAATTTTTCTTTTATTGGATATCCTTGTAGTTAGCTTGATGATGTGTTTTTTTGAACACGAAACTGGTCGCCTAATTTCTCAATAGAACTTTGTGAGATCTGAACCAATTTTTCATTCCTACCTTTAATATGAATATTTTCTTAACATATAGCTAAACGATTTACTTGGAAGAAACATTTTTCTGTCTTGGATCTTCTTGATTTTCTAACCCTAAGGAAATATATATTTAATCGAAACAAAATTTCAAAAAGTTTCAAAAAATGTATAATATAAGAAAATAAATACATTTTCTTATATTATACATATTATTTATAATATAAGAAAATAAATACATTTTCTTATATTATACATTTTTATTGTTTTGAAATAAAAATATTTTCTTGAATAGAGACAGATTTTTGCAAGAAAATCTATTTTATTAATGCAAGAAACCATTTCTCTGCGTGTGAGATAACTTCTACAGAATATCGAAACACATTACTAAAGTTTTTAGGGAACAAGATATGAACGTGTATTTAAGTTCGCGAAATACTCTGAAAAACCTTCTTGGCAATCCGAAAGATAAACCGGACATGAAAGAAAGATCGGGAATTTATAAAATTGCATGTAGTGACTGTGATAAAGCCTAGATTGAAGAAACGAAACGAGCGATAGACACCGGATTCAAGGGGCGCATCGCAAGCTACAGATACGGGAAAATTGAATTGTCAAGTGCAGCACAACACATACACGAAACCGGACGTAATATCAAATTAAATAACCTAAAATTAATTAAGAACGTAATTTTCCTGCGGAAAATAGACGCTTGCGAAACTGTTTATATAAAAATGAATGCTTGAATGCTGAATAAGGACCAAGGACCACCGGCCTACTCAAGCCTTATTGATTTATTAGGGTAAAGCGGACACATGTTTTACGTTTCGTGCTACTAAGACAAGAGACCGTTTCGTTTATTTTACGTATATTTCGCATGTTTTAGTTGTAGGGCGTATAGACGGAAAAAGTATGTACTTGTAAATATCTTCCTGAGAGTAGGGATAGAACAGGTATGTCATTCTGTTGAACGGTTGACAATAGGAATCCGTGAATTCTCGAAACAGCTGTTCCAAATTAATCAAATAATAACTTGTGTGGTGCGGAGTGTGCCGATACTTGTAAGTGCTAGTGTAATCCTTCCCTTTCAAATACATTTGTTGTAAAATGTACAATAAAAATTTGTTTATTTATTGTTATTGTAACCTGTACTTGAATCCTACGTTCAATTAAACAAAAACGCATTGGCATACCGGTTCTGTTTCATACAATATCTTAAATAAAATCCAGGCCTAAATAGAAATTATTTAGTTGCGTAGAGACGAAAATAAAAATTTCAAACGCCCTATTTCACTTAATTCAGTAACAATCTCCTTGCGTGTAGTTTATGTCGTAAATTTTAATTCATTCTTGCCCTCCTTACTTACTTATCCATTTACGTTGTGCACTCGTTAACCTTCATTCATTACGAAATTGACGTAATGTCGTCCCAGTAAAACAAACGCAGATTATCTTTAAGTGCGCACCGTAAAATAAACTTTCCGAAAGTACTTTTCGTGTCCGCGTACGGTAATAATGTAGTTTTCTAAATTGAAGCAAATAATAAAGCCGACAGAAATTGCTCGTTTAAATTCAGAACTGCATCGTAAATAAAACGTTAACATTCAAAAACGATCCCGATGCCGTATAATGAAGTTAGTTAATGCATACGATCAGCCTTTAATATTTTAGTTTGCATCGGATGCATGTAAGTAAGATATAGGAAGGTACAATTAACGAAGGTTTAAATTGTACCATATTTCATTGAAGCCCTAATTATCAAATATTCATATTGGATACACGCACTTATATGGTTGTACGACTTATGTGAGTATTTTTTTATATAAAAATACCTATGTTTTAGTGTGGTCCTAAAGTGTCCCCCCGTGCTAGCTTTTAAACGACAGAAGCTAGCGTTTTCAGAAAAGATAGGTCGATTTCTATTTTCTATGTAGTAATTTCTGCCGTTGTCGGCGGTTCAATTGTATTTCCGGTGTCACCGGAAGTGACGTCAACTTTCTTATTTTAAATAGAACACCCTATATATTTTTACGTTTTTGGAAAGGTAATCGAAAGGCGAATCCAAGATCACATATGTTATACTTTAACTTAAGAAATATGACGATATGCAGCAATAAAGGTTTTGGTAATCTGCTTTTGTTTTTAAGCAAAGTTGGCTAGAAAAGGGCGCCAAATTGTTTCTTGTGACGCCAGACTGATCTAAAAACGTAAATTATTTTTGTTATTTATTGTTATTATGACCTGCATTTGTCATACGTTCCTTCTTTATCCTTGTTGTTATTTTCTCTTATTTTAACTTGTTCTGTTAACTGTTGTTATTTCTTTACTTTATCGAACTTTATTGCAATTAATTAATTGGTAAGTTTGTTTAAATATGTTAGTTTTTGATAGACAATATGTTTGTTTTTGGGCTTTTTGTGTTGTTACTTACTTATGATGGCTTCAACACGAACCATGCAAAATTGCTGGACCAATTTTAATATTATTTAAATCTGGCAACAATTAACACCTTATTCGCCATGGTTGCGCAACAAATTGTACAATAATGTAAATCATATTATCTTCTGTTAAAGCAGTTCGCCCTGTTAATTTTATACTATCTATGCTTACTTAGCGCAAAGTTCAAATATTTCCGGCTGTGGAAAGGCAGTGTTGATTATGTTCCACTTTGTGGTAGTTGCTGCCAAATTTACTGAATATTAAAATTAGGTATTTGATGGTTATCTTACGTGGTCCATGCGGAGGCCATTGTAAAATCAACATAAAGAACTGAAACTTAAGCACGTTGCCTGTCAAAAACTAACAAATTTAAACAAACCTACCACAATTAATTAATTACAATAAAATAACGAGCATAAAGAACGACAAATTACAAATACAGGTTATAATAACAATAGCAAGAATAATTCAGGCGTTGGGAATTGAGATTTGACGATTTGGCAATTGTTATGATTACTTTGCTTAGCAACGAGTTCTTTAAATCAGTCTGGCGTCACAAGAAACAATTTAGCGCTCTTTCCTAGCCAACTTTGCGTAACAACAAAAACAGACTACCAATACCTTTATTGCTGCATATCGTCATATTTCATAAGTTAACGTATATCATATGTAGTATCGTTGGATTCGTCTTTCGATCACCTTTTCAAAAACGTAAAAATATATAGGGTGTTCTATTTAAAAAAAGAAAGTTGACGTCACTTCCGGTGACACCGGAAAGGTAATTGAACTGCCGATCACGGCAAAAATTGGTTCACAAAAAATAGTAATCTACCTATTTTTTCTAAAAACGCTGCTGTATGGGGGGAGGGGGTACTTTAGGACCGCACTGTATATTATTTATTTTCTTTTTGTTAACTTTACAGGTATATAATTATTGTTTTTTTTTAATTAATCACAAACGAATACTTATAAAATAGTTGTTCAATTGTTGTATTATTTTTATGATATTAATATAAATCTGCATTAATGGAATGTCTAGAGGAGCAAATAAACGTGAATAAGTGTTCTTTATCAGAGATGACGATCTCAATTAACAATTTTGAAGCGTATTTCTTTTGTCTCTTGAAATATCAATAGATATCAATTGAAAATAAAAATGTTGTTCCTTATGTTTTCAATCTCATCTTTTTATTATTTTTGTTTATTTTGGACTGTATTTCGTTGTAAATTTCTTTTCTAAAACTACAAAGACATTTGCGACGGTTTTTCCAGAGTGGATTCGCCAAAATAACTTTGAATATAAGATCTAAATGTTCAATTGTTGACGGACCAAAGCATCGCATCTCAAATTATAGAAATTATACACCCAAAATCATTTAATGTTACATACTTAAACATATGCTATATTTATTGAACTTTGGCAAATCTGGACGAAATAGTGCATGAGATTTAATATGAAACTCGTTCTAACTTTCCACAAGAAGATAACTATTTTAGAGAATATGTTAAGATTAATCAAAGAAATACATCCTTTGTATGTTTTCACAACTTTTTATTAATACTCTATGCACCTTTTAACATAGCTCCTCATGGTATTGGGAATCGCTCACAGCAAAAGCAATGAGAGGAGAAAAAAACATTAGCCGACATGTTTCTGCCTACGCGGCATCATCAGCATTGCTCCGAATGCTTTTCTATACCTCACACCGCTGTTTGCCTCTCAGCTTATATCACTACCCTCCTATATAGCAAATAATATATTTCCGGTGCCATCCAGTGCTTTTGCCGTGAGTGATTCCATCAATACCATGGGGAGCTATGTTAGCATTATTTTGGTCACTGTTTCTAGGAATTTTTTGGTGGTAAGCCTGACGAATTTGCATGTGCAACTCACGTGCAGGCCATCTCGAATTCAGCAGTCCAACTGCTCGAGAGTTGGTTTGGGAGCTGTACCCGCTTTTTGTCGCTGCTTTCTAGACGGCAGGCGTGTATCACTTGGTACTAGATGGCGCCGGAGATATAGTGTTTGCTATGTCGGAGGGTAGTGATATAAGCCGAGAAGCAAATAGCGGTGTGATGACACTGGGTAGACAGAAGCATCTCCGCTGGCTAGTGTTTTCTCTCCTTACATTGTTTTTGACGTGAGTGATTACAAAAGTACCATGAGGAGCTATACCAGCATTATTTTGGTTATTCTTGCTAGGCATTTTTTAATGTGTTCCTTTGTACATTTCGCGTTACGGCACCATCCGGAGATTAAAACTAAAACTAAAATTCTTAACAGAAAGCATAAATACCAAGTACAATGTCACAACGTGGTAATTAGAGGCAAAAAAACGGTATACATAATTTATTTTTTAAGGAAAAAGCTCTAAACAATCGAAGGATTTACTAAGGGAGAGTTTATTACATCTATTTAGCCATTTAGAATACTACTTGGATTCAATTATAAAACTTTGTTTATAAAATATCCTAGAACATTCATTTTATAGCTGAAATCGCGAAAATCTAGTAGTGATATAACCGGCATATTCGTCCTCTATTATAGATTATAAAACTAAATTTAGGAGGCGTATCCAATAATTCAGTTTTATTCCATGTTATTATTCTATTTATTTTTAATATACTCCGGAAAATTAAGTAGAAAAGACAATTTCGAGGATATATATATATAATTTCCACAAAAACCTTTCAAAGTGTACATCTATTAAATGTACGTTGTTATTAAAGCAAACGATGGTGCTACTAGTTTGTAAATCGACAAATTTATACGAGCCGTCAGTGTGTCATTTTATATATTAAGTGTAACACTTAAGCTGACAATTTGTAACCGATTTGAAAGTGTTCCTGCATTACAAATGTTTATGATTAACATAAGTTATCGATTGAAATGAAGTTAATGCTCGACTCATTGTCAGCAATGATTTTAAATTAGTTTAGACTGTACGAATCTTTGCGAAAAGGGTTAAGATTCTGTCAAAATTCAATTTACCGAATCATCTCTCCTGTCAATAAATATGCTCCAGTTTGTAACAGCTTTCATATATAATCGGTACATCTTTAGTAGATTTCTATTCTTAAATCATTCTTAATTTTGTTAGACATCTATTGTAATGTTTTAAAAATTGTAAATTGTTAAGTAGATTAAATTTTCGAAAATTAAGTAAATAATTATGTAAACTGAGAACTCGGAAGTGTTATTAAACACTTTTTCCGCAATTTAAATGAATTTTAAGATCAACAAATGAGATTTTACGATGATGTCAATATAAACATGTTTATATTACTTTTACTGGAAAACTGCCTATCCTTAACAGCCAACCTTCACTTCTATCTTGAGTTTATTTTACAATTCGAAATATTAACACTTGAAACTGGGAGCGCAGCCAAAATACAAGTTAACTCGATGAAAGCTTGATCAAAAGAAAGTGAGAAAATCAATTGGTGTCCCTCTTCTACTTTATTTTAATCGCGATGGCGATTGTTTTATCCACAGGAAATTTTGATAATTCCTTTCCAAATATGAATTGATGAAATTTTGATGAATAAAGTAATTTTTAAATGTAACATAATTGGATGGATGTAGTGAGGCGACTGGACGACTGAAATATGCTGTTCTATGACCTAAAATTTCAATGACAACTGTCCAATAGTAAATTTCACTAACGTAAACGTTAAGTACTTGATGACAGATATTTAATTTACGAAATTATGCACGAAATACCTCTGAATTTACGCTGTTGTTTGTTGTAGGAACGTTTTTCATTAGATTTCACGATTTACGAAATGAGGAAATTGGAAAGAAGGGGAGTTTCTTCTCCGTTTCACCAAAATCGTCGTTGGCTAGAGTTAAAAAAATATTTGGTACCCCCACTCCGAAGATCCTAGGATCGGGGGGAAAAAGAACTAATATTTGCCAGAGGGAATTTCACATTGACCGAGTGGCCATACTGAATACACTATACATGCTTGAATGACAGCTGCGCCCGACGATGTCAATATACACCACTTCACTCTTTGCGTATGTTCATCTTAGGGTAGCGTGTAAGTTAAGTTATTTTACCACACGTAAGATCTTCTTCTTTTCGCTTCTGTGATTGTTAAAATATTAAATAAAAGTTACCATTTTGTAATGTGTTTTAACGTTTAGCATACGTAATATACCCTTGTCCCATTACCTATCGCGAACTAATTTATATTTCCTTTTAAATTTATAACGATTACATTAATTTTATATACTGACGACGAGCTACTATTAATGTTATTAATTATAACGCTATTATTCTTCCCAACTCTTACAGGAGTACGTCCTGCCGTAACGATAATAATGTAATTAATTTTACCCATACAAATCTTTAGATTTTTTAATTAAATTTTAATTATATTTGGAACGTGAGTTAATTAAATTTAATATAATGAAGAACATGAATTCCTCATGCATTATTGAATAATTGTAGCTCAACAGAAAAAAGCTTTTCGATACAATAAAAACGCAACTTAATTACGTTTAACCTTAAATCTAGAAAGCCGTTTTTCTCGTTTTAAATTGATTATACACTTTACGTACATATTTTCTTAGTCCAGTTCGTATAATGACTGCGTTAAAATTAATATTTCAAATTATATTTCTTGACAAATAGGTAACAATCGAGAGAGTATAACGAATATTATTCTACGCTTTATATCCTATTTGCAATAACTGTTAAATGTGGCCTCGGAAATTATGCAACGTTTAAGAATGCTTGTTCAACACGAAATTAATATAATTATGTTTTGGCGCTAATTGGCATAATGATTTCTGAGAAGAATAAAAAAGCCATTTTGGTAAATTAAATTATTCCAATAAGAAAAAAAAGGGCTATACAAGCATGTATCCAAGGCTTGTGCAATTAAGACCATGAAAGCGTCCTTCAATGCATGCATTTCCTGCTAAATTAATTATAATAGAAACAGGTGGTTCTATTTGCAATGCGTTAGCAGTAACATGTTTCCAATTAATGAAATGGTATACGACAAATTAAGGCGAGAAGATAGTACAGTTCAACAGCAAATTAAGTTACAAATCGAGTGTCATAATTAGTTACAATTATTGGAATTATTATAAGCATAATTCTTAAACCCAATTAATACCCTACCTACTTACTTACAAGGGAACACCGGCAACCCGCACTTCTCGATTTCGATGAAACTGCACAAACTGAAAGAGTACCTTGGTATAAGAACTCCATTTTTTTCTTACCCAGCGTATCTCGCCGATTTGGGGGTACAGCCCCCTCCAAAGATTTTTATGTTTTTTTTTATTTGTGTAAATATCTCGGAAATTATAACAGATATCTTTTTCTTTTTAGAATATAATTTGAAGTAAATTACATAGTCCCAAGGATGACGCGAATTATTTTCGATGGTTCGTCCTCTAGTACTTCGAAATTATACTGTAAGTTTTCCTTGTTCATTTGCCAGTATCCGAGCGTTCATTTTTTCATCTTTTTCTTGGCTTTCTTCATTGCTTCATTGCTGTCTAGTACCACTGAAAACAGGAGCGGGCTCAACACGCATCCTTGTTTGACTCCTTATCGTGTAGAAAATTCATTGGACGTTAACCAAAAAATAAATGCTAATATAGCTCATGGTATTGGTGGAATCATTCCTGGCAAAAACAATGTAGCAGAGAAAATAGCGCTACCACATGGACATGTTTCTGCCTACTCGGCGTCATCAGCATGGTTCTGGGCACTATCTTCTGCCGCTATCATTGCGTTTGCCTCTCAGTTTATGTTGCTAATCTCCAAAGCAGCACTGAATATGTCTCTCGGCGACACCTATCGCCAAGAAACACAGTCACGCCGCCCCGGAGGGTAGCAAGACAAACCGGAGTGTAGATGTCCACCACCTATCGGGCAGCTCCTGGGCTGCCAAACGCAAGGGGGCGTTGTGGCTAGGCACAGCGACATCTGTACGTGCAAATCCTCAGGCTTGCCGGGAATGATTCCACCATTACCATGAGCTATATTAGCATTTATTTTTTGGTTATTGTTATTAGGCATTCTTTCCACGTGTATTTCATTGGACGTTGTTTGTTCTTACTATATTCGTGTTATTCCTGCACATATCTCTTACTATTTCTATTGTATTTCTATCCACTCCTCTTTTTTTGTAATGTCCCCTTTTTTGTAATGTCTTCTTCTTCTGATTCTATCAAACGCCTTCTCCAGGTCCATGAAACATATGTGTATTTCTTTGTTTCTGTTAATTAACTTCTCACTCGCTTGTCTGACTGTGAATATGAGGCCTTGCGCGCTTCTGTTCTTTCTGAATCCGCATTGTGTGTCTTCTAAAGTTGGTTCTATTTTGGCTCTTATTCTTTTTTCCATTACTCTGGCAAATACTTTTCGTGAAACACTTGATAGAGTTATGCCCCTGTAATTATTACAGTTTCTTTTGTCACCCCTCTTATATATTGGAAGGATAATGTCTATTTTCCAATCCTTTGGTACTTTTGCTCTCTTTAGTATTATCTTGGCAAATTAAATTATTCCAATAAGAAAAAGGGGTTATACAAGCATATATCCAAGGCTTGTTCAATTAAGACCATGAAAGCGTCCTTCAATGCATGCATTTCCTGCTAAATTAATTATAATAGAAACAGGTTCTATTTGCAATGCGTTAACAGTAACATGTATCCAATTAATGAAGTGGTATACGACAAATTAAGGCGAGAAAATAGTACAGTTCAACAGCAAATTAAGTTACAACTCGAATGTCATAATTAGTTAAATACAATTATTGGAATTATTATAGGCACAGTTCTTAAATCCAATTAATACTTTAATGTCATGTAAATGACAATATTAGTTAATATAGAAAAGCGAATCAATAACAGAAATGGTGCGGAATACAAAGGTAATAAGATTACTAAGAAAATAATGAAACACTTACTCGAAGAAAAGAATAAGATGATTTTTTATTGTGCTTATAAACGAGGCGTTAATCAAAGCTAGGGATCATTGTATTTAATATACTTTTGTTTAACTGCGGTCCCTTTAATGCTGAAAGTATAGATACGTTATTGAAAACGTTGACCACAAAATGGCCCTGTCAAATATCCTGATTAAAATTATTTTCTTATATTAAACATTTTTATAGTCTTGTAACAAAAATATTTTCTTGAATAGAGACTGATTTTTGCAAGAAAATCAATTTTCTTGATGTAAGAAACCATTTCTCTGCATATGCACTTCTATGAACAGCACCGGTCATGGCGCTAAACATCGTGATTCTAATAGCCGTATTTTTAAGATTATAAGCAGGCATCTGAAGAGCAGAAAGCTTTACTACGTTATTCAGTTGTTTATTTCGCATTTTGTAATAATCTCCTTAGTAGGTACTTGTTTCGAGAAGGTATATTACAAATACCATACTTCCAGCATTTACTTAACACGGTATGATCTACAGCTCCACACAATGCCTTGAGTATTTCGAATAACTACGCCGCTATGTACTACCAACATACATACACGTAATAAATCGCCTTGTCATCTCGCCGTGCAGTTCAGTAGTAGCTCAAGAAAGATAATTAATTTCCTCCTGCAAATAATTTCGCTGTCAGTCGCGGAAAATTTCAGTAGTATGTATAACAAACAAACGCGTAACAAGTTCCCCCGCTCGCGCGTTACGCTAGAGGCGCTTGCGGTAGGCAACGATTCCGGGCGAATTTCAAAACGGAAAACCTCGTCGACCGGAACGGCTTCATCGTTTACGAATACCTCGAACGCGAAGCTGAGTCGCCGTTGCGCTGTATATTACGGCGTTTTTGTCGCTGATTTGCTAAAAGACGGGCGCTTACTTGATGAACCGGAATGGTATTCCATGCTTTCCGCATCCTTTTGACAACTTATCTCTGCAATAGTGGCAATAGAAACTCTTTAGCTCCTGGACGGAATTGATTATTCTTTGTGTGCATTGTTCATAATTACCGAGTTAAGAACTACAATAAAATGCACGTATTAAAGCAAAGAGCTTGTTTGACTGTATATTTACACACACACTAGAAGTGTTTTCTTTTGAAACGCTTAATTGAACGTAATAAATACATTAAAAGGAAGTAAATACGCTTTCTTGGCAAAAAGTAAATTATTGAAGTTGTATATATGTCAAATAAGAACACAGTTGGGTAAACCGTGAATCGGGTTTTGGAAAAGTCCTACAGGAATCTTATAAAATCAATAGGAGGGTAATCTGAAAAGTTTCAAACCGCGACACGAGGATGGCGTTACTCATGAAAAATATTCTGGGAATATAATTGCGCATACGTTCAAAGATACTTTTGAAAATTTCTGCTATGTTGGACGCTTAGTTGTCGTTTAACGCCGAGATGAACACTGTTTACGAGGATTCGACACCATTTGCCAAAGTCAAATTTTGGGCAGCTGAATTTAAACGTGATCGTATCAGCTTGGTTGACAATGAACGTTTAGGACGGCCAAAAACTGCAACCACTACCGACAACATCGGAAAAGATCACCAAATGGTGCTAGACGACCCCCGAATTAAAGTTACAGAGATAGCAGAGGCTGTGGACATCTTGAAAAAATGCGTTTGCCTTGATATATAGAAGCCGAAGTTTTGGGCATGAAAAAGCTAACAGCGCGTTGGGTGTCACGCTTGCTCACTCAGAACCAAAAACGCATTCGAATGAAGATTTTCAAAGCTCTCTTGAAGCAGTTCAAGGGAAATAAGTCAAAGTTTTGACATCGATTAATAACTGTAGATGAAACTTGGATACACTAGTACACTCCTGGCACAGTCGAAGCAGTCGACTGCGAAGGGGGAATCGGCTCCCTAAGTGTTCCAACGGCCAGGAAGGTGATGGCGACTGTTTTTTGGGATAGTCACTGAGTTGTGTTAAAGTACTATCTTGAAAAAGGAGAAACAATAATGCGAGCATACAACACATCCCTACTTAACAAGTTGAAGGCGGAAATTGCGAAAAAACAGTCGCATCTGTAGAAAAAGAAAGTTCCACCAAGACAACGCACCGTCTCACATTTCAGCGGTTACCAAGGTAAAAAACAAGGAGACTATGTTGAGAAATAAAACCGAATTTGACAAACCAAATACTTGTTTCTGTGTTAGGCTGGAAACTTTCCAGATTACCCTCGTGCATGTTCCCAAAACATTTTTTCGCATCATCTTCAACTTCATATGTCGGCAGCTAAATGGGCAGCTATTTGATTTCGTCGTTTTTTTGATTAATGCGGGAGAATATTCTGATGAAGTGTATTCTTTCGGTAGAATTTTTGAAGCGGTTGTTGTAACTGAAACAGTATATTATTGTGGTTTTTATATACATGTCAGAAGGTGTCTTGTTATCTAAGTTCAATATTGCACTTTTTTGTAGCATATAGTTGCAAATTTTCGAGGCGAAGCAATGTTGGTCCTTTCTTTGTAATTCACCTAGTTAATTTTTGTATCTTTCCTACTCATTATGGTAAGAATCTTTTAATTGTTAACAAAAATTTCCTAATTTGATTATTTTACTTTCATAAAATGTATTAAGTGTATTTAGTGATTGTGAATAAATTTCTATACTAAGGTACATTTAACTTTACCCCTGCAATGGGGCACCGCATGTGCATATTTCATAGTATATCAAAGAAGCATGGCCCATAATTTGAAATACATTATGAAATTTTAGCCCAATTGGTTCATATTTTTTTTTGCACCAATTTTGGGACCACACTCTGCATATGGATATAATTGTATAATTCTACAAAACTCGATTGACTTTGAACTTCAAAATTTAGAAAATTGGAAACTACGAAGAAATTTTAAGAAAACACATCAATTTGAAGCAGCAGTTGGGTACCGTGTTTGCTCATTAAGTACCAAAACCGCATTCGAATGGACATTTCCAAAGTCCTGTTGAGCATTTTAAACGAAATAAGGAGTTTTGGCGTCAATTAGTAGCTGCAGATAAAATTTGGATACACCAGTACACTCCTGAAGCCAAGGCACAATTGAAACAATGGACTGCGAAGGGTGAATCGACTCCGAAAAAGGTAAAGGCTGTTCCATCGGCCGGGAAAGTGATGGCGACTGTTTTTTGGGAAAGTCATGGACTTGTGCTAATCGACTACCTTGAAAAAGGAAAAACAATAACGAGGGCATACATTATTATTTGACAAGCTGAAGACAGAAATTGCGGAAAAACAGCCGCATTTGAAGAATTCATTGGCCGCCTTTGCAAAAATTCACGAATTAGTAGACCACCCACATTCTTCACCACATCTGGCCCTCAGCGACTTTCTTCTTTTTCCGAGGATTAGAGTTTCGTTTGGAAGACAGAGATTTTCATCGAACGAGAAGGCCATCACATTCGTAAACGCCTATTTTGCAGAACAAGATGCTAACTACCATTTGGTTGGATTCAAGAGATGGGATTATCGCTAGGAAAAGTGTGTAGTCTTACAAGGAGACTATGTTGAGAAATAAAATTAAATTTGATTAAAAAAATACTTGTTTCTGTGTTAGGCTGGAAACATTTCAGACTACTCTCGTAAGTCTGCAGTACAATTAACAAAAATACTATTGAGAAAACTTGGCATGATTACTACAGCCTGTTAGTTACTGATAAAAAATTGAGGAAAAGGGACTTAACAACTAATAACAAAAGTTTCTTATTTTAAAAAATAGGTTATAGATGTTTCTATTCATGTAAATTTACTAGAACATTTTCAATATAATTATCTCGTGAATATGTTGGTTTATATTGTGAAAGAAGATAAAACAATTCAACACAATTGCTGTTTATAAAGAGAAAATATAATTCTATGGGCGGATGTTTAAATTGACATAGAATTTCGTTTTATGTTCCTTCTACTGCTTTACCATTATTTTTAGTCGATAGTTTGTCTATACTTATACAACTGTTGCTTTTTAGTAGTAGACTTGTAGTAACATGAATTATTATTATGATTAAACTCAAATCGTAATCATCTGTCGATAATATCAAATTATTGATATCAGTTACTGAAAATCGATAACTTTCCTTGGAATTTCCGACGTAATTAATTACTGAAAAAATGTCCTGGTGAGGAATCGAAGTATTAAAGAGTGAGCTATCCTTGAATAGTCCTCGTGGTGTAATGGTTAATACGCCTACCCGGTAAGCAAGAGATGTGAGGTCCGATTCCTCACCGGGTCATTTTTTCAGTAATTACCTCGGAAATTCCAAGGAAAGGTAATTCAGTGACGGCAGCCAAAATATATTAATTAATATCAGTTGTGTTCTCTTTAATGACATTAAAATGTCAGTAAAGAGCTGAGCTGAGTGAAGTAAGTCTACTTTCACACACGCGACATTTTGTCGTGGTCGTGCAGCGATCGTGTCGTGAAGAAAAGTGTACTTGTATTCACACGGCACGGTTTTCTGTCGTGTGGTGTCGTGAAAAAAGTTTGCTTGTTGTCTAGAATGACGCCGCATAATTATAAATAAATTAATCTTGTTTGGCAAGTACGTATACTTCGATTGATGAAAGAAAACGACGAATATTGCTAGTAATTGCATAGCATCATCGTAGAAGATTAAGGAAAAACAAGAAAATACTGGATTCATCCACTTGAAAAAAGACATTTAGTGGGCGAATTTACGACCTGCAAGAAGACAATACCAATCTATCTATGTAGATAGCCATGTTCTATTCGACAGCCTATATTATTCACAGAAATATACCTACTAAATTTTAATGTTTTTGATTTTGGCGTATCAACGCACGGCAAGTGTGTAAACTTGAATAGAGTTGCTTATACCACTGCTGTCGGCTCCTACATCGTGCCGTGGCAGTGTTCTTGCCGCGGTGCCACAACAGTCGTGTCGTGTCGTGAATTAAAATCGTGTCGTGTGAAAACTTGCATTTAATACAATGTGTAACCACTATTCACGACATCGTTGTTGTACACGACCATGACAAAGTGTCGTGCGTGTGAAAGCAGGGTAACTCAGTCAAACTTACTTTTAAAAGGAACAGGAAGCACTACTCGTGTCAAATTAAATCAAATATATATAACCTACAATATTGTCGCGAATAAGCGCGTTGCTTTTACTTTTAGAAAAGACGCTAACTGGACTTCCGCTGCTTTGCGTTCATCGTCTATGTTTTCTGTATTGTAATCATTTTTCGATCGGTGACCGGTATCGTCGAGCTGACTGAGCGTCTGGACAATTGCTGTGTAAGATTATGATCTCTCGGTCAATTCGAAGACATCGAACTTTGATACTGCCGATCAAGCACCGGAAGGATAGTTAGTAGAAGGGATTGGATAGATTATAAATATAGGTTAATTTGTAAGGAGAGGGGATTGGGGCAGAGTCTCTGAAAAGAGATGTGCAGTGACTTCTTGTTTTGTAAATAAAGAGCGTAAAGTGGAGTGCCTGTTTTTTTTGGAATATACGTACCTCTTCAGTACCTCTTTCTAACAGGTAGGTGAATTTTTGTGTGTAGAATTTGTGGGAGTATCTACCCCGAGCTACCCCTATCACGGTGGTCCGTGACAATATAAGTCTACTTTAGTTATCATTTATCATTTTATATTCAATAGTTTATGCTCTCACCTTGTGTTATGGTTATGGTATTTAACTTATAGGTATATTGTTCACCCATATCATAAATAAAGAAAAAATGTGCCCAACACAGGTTGATATAGATATATTTTTGGTAGGTTTGTTCTAATATTTCGAATATATCAAAAGTAATGGAAATGTATCAATGTAGGATAATTTATTTTATTATTTTAGAGAACAGTACAGACGATGACTTTTACGATATACCTTCAAATAGCGAGAGTGATACAGACGTAAGCACTTCATCACTAGGGGAAAGGAGACATAAAAGTAGAGTTTTAATGAAGTGTAATGTGTGTAGTGTACAATTTTGACGATCAACAGTTTCAAAAACATTCCAGAATAAATAGATGTTGCACGTATAAATAAGTTAACAAAAATTATACCTAAACATAACGTTGGAAGAGCTAAGCTGTCAATAGAGAAAGTTTTGATAGTGGATAACTGTGTAGTATCTAGCAAATCGAGAAAGTTTCTGCCAAATTTCAGATAGGTTTGATATTACTAGAACAGCTGCACATACAATAATTACAGCAAAAACCTTAACAAGTAAGTTTTATTCTGCATTTTATGGATTCACTGGAAAATTTCCAGCATATTTGAAAAGATTTCCTTCTTTTTAGATTGTGAATATCTTTATAATTTGTTCCTATAGTTTCTATAAGTAATACTGTTGCATCATGTTCTCAAATATTTATGTGCGTGTTTTCTTTAATTGTAGTAATGTCATTATCATTCGAACTTGTACTTTCACAAAATTCCGAGTATAGCCGGTAAATGGGTAAAACTAACCTCTCAATTTAAAATATACACAAAACTGATAAATTTACTGTGCATGCGCAGAAAACACACTCAAATAAACTCATCAAAATTGCCCCTTCATCGGTGCGGGGGGAGCAAGAGTCTCACAAAAACTCTGAGGTGGGGTCGTTACTACCGCCAAAACAAGGCTCAACAGCTTTGACATATTTATATTTAGGCCATGCAAACGTGTTTACACGCTTTTTTAAATCAATTTTTCCAAATTATATTGGTTTTATTTTAAAAAATACTGTGTAGTGATATTTTCGTACTTTGTTGGTGACACCTGCAATGTTTTTGTACTGTTATAAAAACGAGATAATCTAACCTAAGATGGTGTCGGTTGTTTTGTTTGTGAGTTATACTTTGTAAATAAAAGAAGATATTATTTATTCTTCAACAGCTACAATACAAGGACCGGTGAAACTATAGGTGTAAGTTTAAAATATCCTAGGCTTAAAAACGATGCTATTCCAACTCACACATTTGACAAAAAACGTGAAAATATTATTGTTCAAATAGTTTTATATTCTTACGTTATATTTAACAAAACTATTTTTGAACACTTAGAGAACGTTCTGTTTTAATACAACATATTTTATATTATATCACCGAATGTAGCCATTTTGGATACTGATATATGTAAATGTCATATTTACAGCAGTGAACGTATTGCAATAATTATAATAACTTGTTCTACAAATATCCTACTTAAAAATAATTGTGGGAAAAGTAATGATAGATTAGGTAAAACACCACATAGTAGGAAATTTAAGACCCTGGTTAAATAGCATGTCTGTAAATTTTCTCGTGAAATTGAACACAATGTCGAACAAAATTGCAATTACTGTATCATTTCGACCTTAGTTTCGTCCAAATACATGTACAACTACAAGTAATAATAATTAGTCGATTAAATATCCACCATAAATACATCTTTCATGAAAACGGTGCTGGATTACGTGTTTGCTTTTTGCTTTGAAAATTCGTTTTTTCCAAAATAAAATCGAATGGGATGCGAAGAAGTGCTCAGTTGACGACTGGCATCCTCTTTAAACCGGAAGCCCTTCAAAACATAAAAAAAAACAAAAAGAAAACGATTCTTTTACCGCTTAGGCTAATATCGTGCATGGCGATACATCGCCTAAACAGCGTGACGTCATCGCAGAGCTGTGAGGCTTTCTAGTTACGGTGGTAACGGGTGAGTGCGTAAAAAGAACATGGTTATTAGTGCGTGTTGTTGAGTTTCTCTGAATCGCTCAAAGTTTGTAAGCTCCGTAAAACAACTAGGTTTCTTCATGTGACAAATATAGCAAAAATAGCTTTCCTTTTTATAGCAGAAGTTTCTTTTCTTAATACCGTCCTAACATTTCTTTTATTTTAATTGAACATACAAAAAATTTAACAAATAGAATGTTATAAGCCTTGTTTTCAGTTTCAGAAGAAGAATGATGCTTTTTGGTATTTCTTTGCTTTTCTCTATAATATTGTTAAAAATCGGATCTTATCATATTTCGGTAAGGGCAATGGCATTTTTTTAACTTTGCGGTAATTATGTATGGGGTGAAACATTATATTCACAATATCTTTACGTTCCAATTTCCAAAAATATTTGTGTAGATATTCCTATAGCAACTTACAATTTTTATGTAAATTCCTGAACTCCAGATGGAAATTCTTATTTCCAATTTAGAAAATAGCGGCAATAATGTAGAGAATAGATAACTGTATCGAATGTGTGCGCTACTTTTGTTCTTTCTATAATTTGAATTTCATTTTATTTTAAACAATACAGAAAGAAATATAATAACATTCGATTGTAAAACGATAGAACAGAAAGCAATTTAATAATAACGGGCTTAGAACCTGGTCGCGTTAGTGGTTTCCTGATCATCTAAACTCAAAAATCGAACGTGAAATGGCCGAGCATGCCATCCAGACTGTTGGAGATGGCTGTAAACGCAAATTGGAAATTTCTTGCGCGAAAGGACTTCGTGCTCTTCGATTGCAGACCGTGAGCAAAAAGCTAGCGCGCAGTGGTTAGGTTTCTTGCGACCGATAAAGCTATTACGACTAATATTCGGTGTAAACTAATGGAAACGTGATGGCATAACTACAATATGATCATAAAAGATCGTAATCGAGAGGGCCATTTTTTTTTAAATTGATTGCAACTACATCCGACACTTAAATCCAAGTTTGAATCTTCAAATTACGTTTGACATTTATTGATAAGTTTGATAACTCAAATTACATTTGATTAGTCTGATTCGGTAACCCGGTTGGGAATGAAGGCCCAACCAGCCTTCGAAACAGCTGTTCCGAATTAATTAATATTTTGTATTGTGAGGAGTGTGCCGATACTCTGTGTTGTTTGCCATACTACCCCACAGTGCTATCATTATTTAAAGATAAATGTTGTTATTCAAGAAACTAAATGATTGTTCCCTTTAAATCAAATTTTCGAAATATCATCCACCAGCCTTTTGACAGTAAACAAATCTGTGGACACATTTGTACATTGCGAATGACATCAGGAGTAATTCTGTCAATTGTCAGGTTGCACTTTTGATCGCAATCAATAGAACTACAATTCACTTTTAACCCACTTTATTTGAGTTCAAAACAACGTTTTTACAATACAGAAAAGTACAACTTAATTATTCTATTTCTGCCACTGCGGCAGTGCTGCCAACGTACATATCCACCACATCACCAAATAAAGAATGTTATTACCACAAATTCGACTAATTTCATATCTAGCAATTCTATTTTTGAAAGCTTCTAGATTTCGTGGTCTATCGACATAGATTTCCGATTTTAAATACTCCTGTAAGAAAAAATCAAGGGGCGTAAGATCTGGAGACCTGGGGTGCCACTCTATTGGTTCTCGGCTAAGGATCCATATTCCAGGAAAGCAGTTTAAAAACTCACGAACAGGACGCGAAAAGTGCGGAGGCGCACCGCTCCATCTTGCTGAAACCAAATATCGCCATTTAAATCATTTGGAGAAATTTCTGCAAGAGCAGGTACAAGTAGGTACATTTTTTGAGGTATGAAAAAAAATCCAGATATCGCTGCCCTGTGAGAGTTTCGTTAAAGAACAAAGCACCAATGATTCTATTCTCAACTATCCTTGCCCATACACAGACTTTACGAGGGTCCAGTGAGGATTCTCTCTACTCCAGTACCTGCAATTTTATTGATTATTCAATTCCATTTAGGTAAAATGTTTCACCCGAAAAGAGAATTTGGCGAATGAAGCTGGATAAATCCTACAAAACTACATTTGGCGATCAGGGTTGTCGGATGTACGGATGGTTTTTTTCTGTTTTTAGTACACGTAATACTGATTGCTGAGAAACTCCATTGTCTGTTAAAATTCATGGAAATACGCCATGAGGGTTCTCACCCACACTTAACAAAATATCAAGTTTTGCATCTTCATCCATTTTCCTAGGACGCCCTGCATTTGAAATGTGTTTGACATGTCCAGTTTCTCTAAATATTCTCTCGATTTTACACTCTGTAGATTGGTTGATATTTCCTTTGGATATTTCGCATTGAACAAATTGGCCATTTCTTGCTGGGCTTTTATCGCCGCATCCAAGAAGAATTAAAACTTATATGCGCTGACTTTCACTTAAATAACCCATACTTTCAAAAATATTTTTTTATTAAGAATAACGGGTATTTGACGACAGTTTGACAGTTAGATTGACACCTACTTGATCTGTGAAAACTTATCTTCACTTTCTGTTATGATTTTTTAACAATCATTTTATTTCTTAAATAACAAGCATTTATCATTGCTTTTTGTTAATAAAATGTATGCTTTCCACTCTTTAAATGACTTTTATTCGACAATTTTGTTATGTGAGGCATCAAAATTTTGACGGTGCCATTTAGACAATTAAATGATCTATCAATACAAAAAAATGGGAGTTGTCATTTAAAAAAATTATGGATGAAATTTGAAACCCAGTAGGGGAAACTTAAAATTTCCGCAGAAATGTTTATTTTTGAAAAATAAAAATGACTTGCCGGAGCATTCCTTGGAAAAACAAATTGCTTTAAATTTAATGAATTTATTCCATAATCTTGCCGCGCACAGTATTGACAGCACTGATAGAATCGATGAATTAGCGATATCTGTGAAACAGTTTGGAAGTATACTGTTTTGGTTTTATGAATCGCAGTCTGTGTTTATATCTCGAGTTCACATTTTTATATTTTGTGTTTTATCAGTATATTATAGCGATAGTACATCTCAGAAGTGTTCGAAAAGTAAGTTGGCATAATACATAATATATTAGTAGAATGATTTCTTTTTTTTTATGTTATCCTTTTATTATTTTATGATGAAAAATGAGTAAATTTCCTTTGTTTGCATGTCTGAATATTTTTTTTATTTTTATTTTAATTTAGGATGCCAAAAAATAGAGAATTAACCCCGGGTGAACGCACACAGATATTTAAACGAAGGCAAGCAGGACAATCTTTAAGAAATATTGCTAAAGATTATAATATTTCTCATGAAGGTGTTAATAAAATAGTTAAAAATATTTTGACCAGAGGATCCAGCGAAAATCGACCGCGGACAGTTAGAAAACGAAAGACGACGAGGAGAGATGATCAACAAATTATTCAGGAAATTCGAAAAAATCTATTTGTTAGTGCTAGAGAGCTTAAGGATATTTTAAATTTGCCTCTAGGAACAACACAAATAAGATCTAAGATTTAAGAAGCTAACATGCACGGTCGTGTCTCTCGGAAAAAACCGTACATTTCAAATGTAAACGCATAGAAACGGTTGCGGTTTGCAAAAGAATATGTTGGTAAACCAAAACATTTTTGACAGTCAGTGCTTTGGTCCGACGAGAGTAAGTTCGAGTTAACATCATGCAAGAGAAGAAGGATGGAATGGAGATAACCAGGAGAAGCTTTTAAACGCAATTTAATACAGCCTACTGTAAAACACGGAGGAGGTTCTAGAATGGTATGGGGTTGTTTTAGTAGTGCTGGGCTAGGATATTTGAAAGTAATCGAAGGAATTCTTAACGCTCAAGCATACATTGACATCTTAGAAAAAGAAATGTTAGACTCTGTTGATAAATTGGGTCTAATGGGGTCCCTTATATTTCAACATGGCAACGACCCCAAGCATACAGCGAAAGTTGTGATCAAATTTTTAGCGGACAATTCTGTTAGCGTTATGAAAGGGCCTCCCCAGAGCCCCGACCTCAATCCCGTAGAGCATCTGTGGGATGAGCTCGATAGAAGAATTTCAGCAGTAGATAGGAAATCCAAGAACGAATTTATTCAGGCGATCCGGAGGGAGTGGTTGGCTATTCCTCGAAAAACTATAGAAAATTTAATTGCAAGTATTCCAAATAGGGTACGAGCTGTTATTAAAGCAAATGGATACCAATACTAGTTTTTTCATTATCTTTTTCTTTAAAATTAAATTTGTTAGTTGTCAACATAATTTCCGAACTCCGTTTTATTGTTATTATTTTACCGTAATATAAATAATAAATTCTTTCCGTTATATATGCTACAAAAATTACGTATTCTCCTTAGTATTAAACTTGCATTTTCGCTGTATTATTTAATTAGTCCATAATTTTGAAACTACATAAAATTGGTCGCTGTCAACATAATTTCCGTCGCGACTGTATATGAACCCTGAGAGTAATTTTGCAGTGCAATAAAATAATTTATGTGTATAGTAGATGTCAATAATGCAAGAAAATGTTTTGAATTCTGAATGAAGTTAATTTTCTCTAACTTATTGGCTTCCTTTTTTCTATTTATCAATCTTAGGTATGCTCCATAAAACATGTTTAAGAAGAAAAATTATGAACGTTTATACATACCAGATCAAAGACATTTTTCACAAGAAATACTATATTAACCACTAGCGATAGTTCCTCTGAAACTTGAAACGCGGAACTTTATGTTAACACTACATTATTTCCTCACTAGCAAAATGATCGGATTAAAATTCAATAGACCGCTTCCACGTGTGACCAATGAAAAAATTCAGTAATTTACATGCCGTACACAAATCTCCCGAACTATCCAATAAAATTTCGTGAACGCACTATACTGACATCATTGATATCTTTAAGCAGACTATACGCTATTCGATATGATAATATGCGTTATAATATCTTCTTTCGGAGCGAGCTGAGAGGCTCACACTCTCGAACGCATGAATATGCGCTAACAATTCTTTAATATGTTAAACAAATATATAGTCCAGCATAAGTAATGTGTATTTGGTTAAATTTAATCGTGACACAATCAAAAAATTTCACCATGTATCGTATGTACGTTTCCATATACATACATATATTACATGCAAATATATATAAGATATAATGTATACGCATATGGTTTCACACTACATACATACATATATATACAACCATTCACAAAATGTGTTAAAATGCCAATTTAATAAGCTAGTTCCTCGATACTGCTTCCAGGAAGACTGGTTGGCATTGAAAAAAATTGCATAAACAGTGGAAAATTGAGTAAACAAATCTCAGTAAATTGGCTGGTCTTTTTTTACGAGCAAGAATGTTAATTATACCGTCGGAAATTAAATACCCGCAAGTGTTTACTCTCTATACGCAAATATTAGACAGTTTCTAACATCTCCTTTTTTTTTGTACGTCTGGCGAATTTGAATGGACTCAGTGATGGCCTCGGGTGAAGGCTAGCGAATGACGGATTAGGATTGTCGCCCGGTAGTAGAAAAATAAAAAGCGGAATTTTTGGAGGCGCCTACTACGCTAAATAATCGTTTTAAAATTTTAGTCCAAACATTAATTCTTTATTGTAAAAAAATTACGTCAGAAGGTAAATATTCCGTAGCGACCGGGAAGTAAATAAGATTCGCTATTCTAGATGGTTCTAATTTAATTATTTATTAATTATCATACACTTTATTTAGTTTTATAATTTGTAGAATTTTCTATCAGGTATAAATTGATTTTTAACCACATTCAACCTATTCGCGATCAATTATCACTACGCTATTGTAAAGCTTACTTAATATTTATATTTAGAGTAATTTTCCGAAATTTAATGTTTTAATTGAGTGAATTGGAATATCTTCGTTTATCTTTTTCTTTCTGGTATCGGAGTATTAAGGCCCGGTTACACGGTCGCCGATTCAAATTTGCCATAGCGAACTTCAGATAGAAGACTGCGTAAACAGTCAAACAGACAAACTGAAAGTATCAAAACGGTCTATGCAGGGCCGGATTAACCCACTTTGGGGCCCTAGACATTTTCTTCTTACCGGGCCCCCTCTCTTTCCCACAAGAAATAGAGCACACAAAAAATTTAAAACAATAAATAAAGCAAAAGTAAATACATAATGTGAAAAACTAAAATAAATCTTAAATTTTTGTTAATAAAAAATATATAATATACAACAATAAATTTTAATTTTTCTAGAAATGTTTGAACAGTTTGTTTATAAATTTTAAAAAATTTAAATTTATTGTATTAAATGTCTAACGAAAGTTGTTATACAATAACAATATTACCTTAAAATATTAATTGTTTCATTTAACTTTTTTGGTTAATATTTAAATAATATAAGATTTTACCCATGAAAGGTAAATTGAATAATGAAAAGGATAATTTAAATTAAAACCAAGATAGTTTAAAAAAGTAAGTATATAAATATGAATAAACTTTATTTAAAAATTCTGTTTTCTAGTCTTCAATTCAGCAATATTATCAATTATTTCATCATAATTAATATTATCCAAAGCATTTTGTTCGATGTATAAAACAGCTAAAGAATTTAATTTTGATTGACTCAACGAATTTCGTAAATAATTTTTTACACGCTTTAATACTAAGAATGACCTTTCACCGGATGCATTTGATATAGGCAAAGATAAATATTTTTGCAATAATATTTCTATATTTGGAAATGTTGATACTATTTTTGTGCTCTTTATAAATTGCAGCATATCAGATGGCAACGTTAAATTTTGGCTTTTGCAAATTAATTTAAATTGCAACAATTCCTCGTCCAATTCTTCAGTATCAATGTCGCCACTGTACCATTTTTTTAACAATGCGATATTAATTGATACGCCCTCGTCGTCGCCGTCAGTTACGTTTGTATGAAGAATTTTAATAATTTGATCAATATCTTTGTAACTTTTGCTTCTAACTTTTAATTCAAGAGATATTTTATCACAAATTACGTAGAAACAATTTCGCTTAAACATTTCTTGGCATTTCTTGACATAAACTTACATGTTCCTCATCATTATAAGCTTCATCAAAGAAACGTTTTCTTTTTTGAGACCTTTTTTTAAAATCTGAATAAACTTTAATTTCTGACATGCTTAATGCCTCTGCTTCCATTTCTAGAAATGAACTTCTTAAACTATTAACGTAATATAAATTATCAAAAATATTTATTACAAACGAGAGTGGCAAAGTAGGATTTTGCAAGGATTTACTGCTTGCATTTATTCTGGAAAGAATTTTATCCCAAATCACTGTTAACAAAATGAATTCTAAAGTATTTATTTTGTTTGCTATTTCTCGTGGTTCTTCTTTAACAGAACATTTATGAGATTCGTCTAAAGATATTTCAAGAAGAGCACTTTTTATTTGGTTGAACCCAGCGCGAATTGCCGTAACTACATCAGCTCTACGAGACCATCCCGTAGTACATAACTTTTTTACTGTATCATGTCAAACTTGTCCCAGGTACCATGCCCAACCAAAATTTACCAGGTAATGGATCAGATACCCAGCATTTTGACTATATTGTCTCATTGCTTATTATCATAGGACATAGGATGAATATTAAATTTTGTGTAGCACCAATTGAAGTACCTTATGACTAGTTGATGGGTGATCCATCAAGAGAAAGCATTTCATCATCATCAGACTCATCATCCAGACTTGGAGCGACCAGAACTTTCTCTGACATTTAATGCTTTTTCTCTGTTGGAACCTGTAACACTGGGAGACATAAGCGGATGGATTGCGAAGCATAGTCTTCTGGACCTTAACGACTTATGTGCATAGGTGCATTTGTTCGATGGCGCTGTAGTTCATCTACATTGTTTATTGTTAAGTTGGTGTTCTTTTGAAGTTCTTTTTCTATGGGTAGAAAAGAAGAAGTAATGTTTACATTAGTTAATATTATTCTTATCGCTATAAAAAGAATTATAAATTATCGGAAGAATTAGTTTCAATAAGAAGAAACATACTATCTTATTTACAAATCTTTTCAAAACAGACAGTTTGACCGGGTCCTTCTAAAATCCGGGCCCTAGACATTTGTCTCATTTGTCTATGCGATAATTCGGCACTGGGTCTATGGGATTCGTAGTCCACAGGGTCGTCATTGTTACGGAACCTTGACAATTTAGTTCAATTCTTGATACCATGGACGCAAAACAACAAACTATATATTTTTGCAAAAAAAAACAACATAAACTTAAAAAGAGAGCATTATACATGAGAAATAGAGACAAGTAAATCAACGTTTTTAGTATTTCTTTAAAAATTACGAGGATGGTATGAGAAGTACCCGTACCTGGGTGTCAAACGGCGCCTTATGTCAAAATCTGCATCATTACTATTCTTTAGTCGACGTCTGTCAAAATTTTGGGGAGATTCATCGAGTAGTGTTGTTATGAGAATTGTTGGAAATGAGCAAGTTTATGTATCTGTGGGATCATGGAAGACGAACAATACCGGTCAGTGATTCGATTTATTTTTTTGAATGAGAAAACGTGTGCAGAAGTCAAAGGTATGTTGGATACAGTTTATAAGGACCATGCACCTTCGATGATTACCGTCAGATACTGGTTTAATGAATTTAAGCGTGGCCGAACATCCGTCTTTGATAAAATTCATGATATCGTGTTAGCAGACCGTCGGCGCCGGGTGAAGATTAGAGAAATTGCTAATATGTTAAACATCCCAATTGAACGTGCAAAACATCCTTCACGAGAAACTGAGTATGAGAAGGCAATCAGCGATATGAGGGCCGCGTCTGCTGACGATTGGTCAAAAACAGAATCGCGTGATAACTTCAAAGCAATGTTTAGATATGTTTAAGCGCAGCACGAGTGAGTTTCTGCGGCGTTATGTGACTGCAGATGAGAAACGGATACATCATTATACACCAAAAACCAAAGGTTGATCGGTAAAATGAATTTTTTCCGGTGGACGTGCATCAATTTTCCAGGCTGATCTAAAGAGAAAAAGGCCCCATCTAGCGAAGAAAAAAATTCTTTACCATTATGATAACGCCCTGGCCCACTCATCGGCAATTGCGACAGCAAAACTAGCCCACTTGCGGTACGAATTGGTGCCCCATCCACCATATTCGCCAAATTTTGCTTCCTGTGACTTCTTTCTTTTTATAAACTTGAAAAGATGGCTTAGCGGAAAGCGGTTCACGTCAAATGAAGACCTCTATTCGGCAGAGCTCGACAAATTCAATCACTTGGATAGCTTAAAAAATTTGTACATCCCTGGAGTAAATGTATAGAGCCACAAGGAGATTATGTCGAGAAATAAATTTACTTAAAGCTTGTATGATACTGCCCATCATTTTCCATTAGGTTAGTTTGTTAGTTCCATAAAGAAGCAGCTGCTAGAGTTTGTTGTCTTATACTATGGTGTCAAGAATTGAACTAAATTATCAAGTTTCCAAGTTTCAGGTTCAGTTCAAATGATGACTAACCCTTGGGCGATGAATACTACAGACTGTTTTGACACTTTCAGCTCCTGAACTCGTCAATCTTCACTTAAAAGGACCAGTTCCGTGGTTTCCCGTGGGTAGTTTTATTTACCGGATTCTCATCGTGTGTTTTCGAAAACATGGGACGTAAGCCTGGTGTACCTCTTGCATCGCATGTGAAGAAATATATTTGGTGTTTCCCTGGTTTGGAATTTACAGGTTCGCACATTCGTTTCAAATTTTGCGGTATAGGGTTGCTAGGTCGCACGACATTTCAATGTAGAAGTCATATTAAAAGTAAACGTAATGTATTGAATTTAAGAAACAATATTCCGTACTGGCAATTTTTGTATGACTTTATTTTCATGTTGAGGATAAATATGTTCCATCCAAGCTACCAACAAAAAGACAATTGCGGTACAATTTACAACATGTGTAAAGTAGAGTAAAAGACGAGTTGAGAAATCCAAAAATCTGGCTCACTGCGGACGAAACGACTGATGCCCAGAAACACAGCGTGATTCATATTGTGGCGCATCCTTTAAAACGTAATGGTCCAGCAGCTTCCTTGTTGTTAGCCAGTAAAGGGATTGAATGAACCGATGCCGAAACCGTTGTAAACATCATAAAAAATATGTTAAGAGAATTTTGTATCGTAGGAGCCCAGATCACCATGTTAGTTTCTGACGGAGCCGCAGCAATGCTGAAAGCTGGTAGGATGTTAAAAGTATGCTTTCCGACTCTTCTTCATATAACGTGCCTCATACATGCATGTCGTTTCGTAGCAGAAACAATTCGAAGCAAGTATCCTAGGGTGAATGATTTAATATCATCTACCAAAAAAGTGTTTGTGAAATCTCCCAAACACATCCGCGTATTCAAGCAATTGCATCCGCAAATTCCGCTACCACCTCAGCCTGTATTGACACGATGGGGAACACGGATCGAGGCAGTATCTTACTATCGCAAATATTATTCCCAAGTGAAAGATGTCATTTTCAAACTTAATTCTTCTAATTCTCAAGCGGTTTGCGAGAGTCAGCAACTGTTTTCCGATTCGGACGTTCAAAAAGAACTTGATGTCATTTCCATAAACTATTCTGTAGTGACACAAACTATTTCGCAGTTAGAAAATACTCACTTATCTATACAAGGCTCGTTAAATAACATCAATTTAGTAGCCGCTCTAGAAACCTTGAGGAATCCTATAGGACTAGATGTCGCGCAAAAATTTCGTGTTGTTTTAAATAAAAATCCGGATTTAGAAAAGGTTCGATCTACATACATATATCTGGAATTCAAGACTGCACAGAAGAGATACAGGAGTATTTGAATTTCGCAAATCTTACTTCATTAGATGCTGAACGATCATTTACAAAGTATACGAGAACGTTTTCAAACCGTCGTCGAAGCCTTATCGAATCGACAATGGAAGCATTGCTTATGTTGCAGTACTACGCGGCGTACCATGGCAGTCGCACATTACCGCAGTGGTCATCGATACGTCAATAAAAGGTAACAGTCTATTATTTTTTTATTAATACTGTGTCTACTTTTGCGCGGTACGCCCCAGACGGTTCCACTAGTTTCTTGAACATTATAGATAGTACACGCACACCGATCAACCGATAATAACCGAACGTCCACTCGATTCCTTGTATGTACATAGTAAACACGCTTTACTAACTAGGCAAAAAAGAACGAAAGTAAAATTAAATTAAAGCAATTGTGCACAATACCTAAAAATGACAAACTTGACGTAACAAAATGAAAACATAGTAGTTTAACAAATAACACAACTTATTAATTAATTCGGAACAGCCGTTTCAAGGACTAATTCTACCATGCTTGTTTATCCCTACTCTCGAGAAGTACATACTTTTGCCGCTTAACACTAAAAACGCGAAATATTCGAAAAAATAGACGAAAGGGTCCCTCGTTATTGCAGAACCAAACACCGTACATGTGGCCATCCCACCCTCATAAAAATAGAGCAAGGCAACGGTACGTTCATTCTATTATTCAGTTTTAACTAATTAAAGTTTTTCATTTTGAACATTGCATACATACATAGAATTATGTCAATTAAGCGCAACTCGATCCCACTGTTATTTACGTAGACATCTCAATATCTCCATACTACATTATTTACTTTACACGTATGTATGGCTCGCCTTTAGCTACAAGATAATCAACTGGATTAAATCTATAATTTCTACACAACACGATTTGCCATAAAATAAAATCATTTTGTCGTTCTCAAATTCAGCTCTAATCTCGAATGCACGTTATATGCATAGATGGCTTATTTTAGATAAGCCGATAAAAACCGTCTTCATTCTGGTTATAAACGTAAAAGATATGGTCGTTTCGACGGTATGAAGTTAGTCAATCGAAGTCACGACACGCTAATACCGTCAACCCGCAGGAAATTAATAATAAAAGCTCAGCCAATGCCGCGTGTTCTACAGAGAAACGTCATGTTCATCTCCGATAAAAATGCGAATTCTCATCTTCGTTAAATACCACAATTATCTCGGCTTTGATGCTTGTTTGAACGCCTAGTCCACCTGACCCAGCGTATAATTCAAAACAATAAAATTTGCATAGGTTGGCGGCGCTGCGGTTACGTTACATCAAATCCACGACAAACATTCTGCTTGTTCTCGTTTCACGTTAGAAGATTGCTCTTTGAAGTCTACGGTGTGCGTTCCTTAAAATTAATTATACTCTTCTTGGAAGGAGGGAACTCTGCTCTAGAATTCGATTATATGCGAGAAGTCACACCCTACGGATAATCTCCTGTATATGCATTGTATTAATAAATAATTGTTAAGCAGGTACCTCCAGAATCGGCATAAGGTATTTAGTCATCCTTTATAAAGTCTATTCTTGTATATTTTAATAGCTCTATTAATTAAAATATGCATAAAAATGCATGGAAACTGTTATTCTAAAATTATAGTCAAATGAGGATTTATGAGTTGGTAACTGTAATATAGACCAAGATGTCAAATAACAAGTTTTAGTGAGTACGAGGGCAGTAGCAGAAAAGCTTCTAGCCTAACACAGAAACAAGTATTCTTTGTCAAATTCAGTTGTCTTCTCAACATGGTCTCCTTGTAAGTCCATACACTTTTCCCAGCGATGCTCCCATCTCTTTAATCCGTCTAAATAGTAATTGGCATTTTGCTCTGCTAAATAGGCGTTCATAAATATGACGGCCCCCTCATTCGTTGAAAATATTTATCCTCCGAGCAAAACTTTGAGCCTAGGAAACAGAAAAAGGTCGCTGGGGGTCAGATCTGATGAATAAGGTAGGTGAGGAACCCCAATTCGTGAATTTTTGCTATGGCGACCACTGAAGTGTGAGACGGTGCGTTGTCTTGCCGCAGCAAGTTAAATCAAGTTGTTTGAACGGGGTACACGTGTTCAAATCTTTCTAGTCTCTCCTAGAGATATTCTATTGGAGTGAGGTAGGAACTGCAAGCTGGTCAATTCATACACACGATCCTGACCTCACCTAAATATTCGTTGACGATCCGTGCGTCTGTCACAGTGCGAACGCGCGTTATCGTTTATAAAAATGAAATTAGGCCTTATAAATGGAGCAAAAGGAACCACGTGCTCTTCCAAAATGGTGTTTATGTACCTTGCAGCTGTCATAGAACCTCCATCAACCACCACCAATTCTGTACAAGTTTCTTTACTTATGCCAGCCCAAACTATAACGGAGCCTCCCCGGTAGCTAATTCTTTCCACAATATTGCATTGAGCAAATCCCTCTCCCTGTCTTCTCCAAGTTCTTTCCCTGTCATCTGGTGATCTTATCCAAAATCGAGATTCATCAGAGAATAATACGTTGATTCCGCGTGATTTCAGTTTTCGTGATCTTGTGCAAAAGCTAGTCGAGCTTTACGATGTTCCACAGATAGCTGTGGACACGAGGCTGATCTTCTAGACATTAAATTAGTTGCGGTTAGTCGTCAACAAACTGTCCATTTGCCTACATGCACATTTCTTAGTTCGCTCAGTCGATTTGCCACCTTAACCGAAGTCAGATACCTATCCCTCAAAACTGAAGAAACCACAAATCGTTCGTCTCGTTCGGATGTTGCACTTCTATGGCCTTATCTTGATCTGCTAGTATAGCTGCCGGTTTCATTAAGACGCTGAACGGCTCTTTGGACTGCTGAACGAGTAACGCTTCATACTGAATATCTTATCGACTACCGATTACAAATTTCTTAGCAAAAACATCATTCACCGATTGTTGGTAAAATGCAAAACAAAACGTTAGCAAACTGATACCTTTTAATAATACGAGTGTCATCATTTGGTAATTTTTTCCGATGTTATCGCTAGTGGTTGTGATTTTTTGCCGTCCCGAACGTTCATCGTCAACTAAACTGGTAAGGTCACGTTTAAATTTAGCGGCCCAAAATTTCACTGTGACAAATGATGGTGTAGAGTTCCCGTAAATAGTTTTCATCTCGGCTTTAATGTGTGTAGGCGTATTGTTTTTCCAATGCAAGAATATAATGATGGTTCGATATTCGATTTTTTCAATTTTTACAGAAATACTAAAATCGACCGACACAAACAACTGTTAAACAACAACTGAGCGTCTTACCTGGCTAAAATTTTCTAAAATATCTTTCAACGCATGCGCAATTATATTATCAGAATATTTTTAACAAGTAACCCCATCTTCTTGTAAAGGCTTGACATTTTTCAGACTACCCCCGTAGTATTAGTTCCAAGTTGAAATTTAGTTGTATTCTTTTTGCCAATTATTTGTCCTCATATTGAACATAAGTAAGACAGCATTAACCGATTTTTCGAACGTGAGACAACCCAAAAACATATATATTTACCTATATTTACAAATTTATACTTTTGTGCTAGTACAAAATTTCGACTTACTTATTCTCAATTCAAAAGCCCAAAGCTCAGTAACCGGGTGAAGAAGGAGGAAATGATCTCGCACAGTTTTTAGTTCAAGCTCACTTATTAGTGGTAAAAATAGTAAACAATTTTACTAAGATAGTGCGATGAATCAAAAATCTTGGTTAATCCCATTTAAAGTTATTATTATTATCTTTTCAGCGCCTGGGTAAGACGTTCTTTCAACAAAGATAGCTCTGCTTTCACATTTTCCATTCCTGTCGCCCCTCCCACATTAACAATTTTGTTGCTAATCTGGTAAGATAATTACCTGAACTCCAACAAGTATTTTATTTAATTCTCTTTCTTTAAGATTCTTCCACATACCGAAAAATATTATGTAACTCCAAGACCTTTATTGCTCGTTTCTATAATAAGGTATAAATTGTTACAAATTAGAAACACCACAATACTTTAAGTAGATACGTTGTCATTAATCTTAAATGAAATTTACTGACCAACAGAGTTGCGTGTACTATATCGTTGAAGAAGCCGGTCCTGAATATTATAGGCTTAGAGTGGCAATGGCTCATATGAAGTGTATAAGGTGGTATTTATGTTGTTCACCTTAATGGAATGGGATCATTTTACTAGACGTGATAGACTTTTGTTTTTGTTTAGAGCGCTTCTAGCTATAAGGGGTTATTATTTCGCTGCTGAAATCGTTTTACGAAGCTAATTTTGTCACTTATTTTTATTTTTTTCTGTTTATGGAATGAATATTCTTACTAATACTGATGTCTGATATTTTCATCTAATTTTAACTAGAATTTAATCTCACAGTTTTCGTGTTGTACTAAATACTGATAAGAGAACCTTGTATGCCAATGTGATGGATACAAATTCAATCAAAATCTTTTTTAATTCAATTATAGTAACAAAGAAAAGATCTAAATTGTGATTTTTAAATAATCGCAAAAACACGCGTGACGCCATAATATTTACTTACGCATTTCTGATGGACAACACCCTCAAAGTAAACCTGTGTAAAGAAATCGACGTAACGCGAATCCGAAACGCTTCAACCTATTACGACATCTGAAATGCGACGCCAGTTAAGATAATATTAGAGTTTGGATAACTATCTCGTAATATAATAAAAGCTAATTGGCGGTGTTGTTCCCGCGTTACAGGAAGTCTTCGCCAGCGGGAAGGACGAAAGTTCAAGCGGGATAGGGGAAAAATTGATAAAATGCAAATAAACGTCTACAGGGAAACCGAAAACACTTTAATCTATCGCGACCACCGAACCACGACCCCGGTTAGGATAGTATTCACTACTCTCCCTCAAGGAAATGAGGGTGTGACGTGTGACTTACGTAGAGTGAGAAGTAAAAGATGTATTTGTTTCCCTACCAAACTCTGAGTTTGGATTACCATCTCGTTTTCTTTTATAAATTCCATCAACATGAATACATCTATGCTTGGTAGACTGTCGCTTTGCACTGCAATAAATTCCATCTCGTACATTTTCAACACCATGCCCAAATCTTCAGTCGATATATGACAAACACGTTCTTTCGAGATGCCCGCAGTCTCTGCTCTTTCTCTAATCTTAATTCGAGGGTCGTTTAGCAGTTTTTGGCCGTTCATGGTCAACCAAATTGGTAGATTCAGTTGCCCAAAATGTCACAAACAGCGTCCATCTCGGCTTTAATTTGCGTCGTCGTATTGCTTTTCAAGTGCAAGAATTTAATAACAGTTCGATATTCGATTCTTTCCATTTTTATAGAAACACTAACATCGACTGACACAAACGACTGTTAAACTACAACTGAACGTCCAACAAGATTGAAATGTGTTTCACGAATAACGCCATCTACATGTCAAGGCTTGAAAGTTTTCGGACTACCCTCGTATACAACTTTTTTATAATAGTCGTATTAAATGTAGTTATATTAAGCAATTTTGCTGGATAGCTTTCTGTTAAAATAATGTAGTTATCTTCCAAAGTATCTTAACCCTTGAAGTGCATTCATTTACTTCGTATAGTTCGCTTTACCGTTCTTTTTATGACGGTAGCACCAAGCTACTCCAAACAATGTCAGAATAGTAGGTACTGCTTAAATTTATTATTTATGTTTATAATTATACCGCGTTAGGAAGTTCCGTAGTAAAGTGAACCGCTAAAATATATGGACGGCGTTACAACGTTTGCCCGCTATGAAAGTATAAGGTGGGGAGCGCACGAAGCGAATCAAGAACGCTCCAGCACAAGCGATAAATTATTCGTTATATGTATGGGACTCGCGCCTATAAATGAATCCTTACGTGCCTTAGTATATCAATAATCAAATATTCAATTATTTTATCTACTATAATTTTAGAAGTAAAGCAGAAAGTAAATCACTAATGGTACTGTATTAGGTTTGTTTCTGCAACGATTTCAAATCAGTTGAAATCGTTAGGGACATGCGCATTACAAAAATAGTGTTCTTGCAGTTAAAACGTCAAACTCTGACTATTAGCTTGAGGTAATTTGACGTTCGTGGTGATCTCCAAATTAATTTCTAACCGTTTGCCAATAGTTGCTCCAGTTTGAAGATAATCTTCCAGTGATCTATCAAGCGCATGGGCATTGTTATATTGGGAAGTGAAAAGTTATATTACAGGATTTTTTGTATATGTTTTGCACTTCACACGTGTTTTATTCATGTCTGTGGTTTTGTTACGAATTAACAGTTCCTTTAAGGTTGTAATTCTGTCTAAACATTTCGCGTTTATTTCTATTTTCACTTAACTTTTGAATGTAAGATCTGTTGTTTTCATCTGCATATTTGAATACCTATATTTTCTCTCCCAATTCTATTAAATATGCTTGTAACCTATAAAATATTCATTGAAAACGATGAATGTGTTGGTTATATAATGGTTGTCTAAGCATCATTTGCCATGATTTTTAAATTACCACCCTTTCACATCACTAACTGTAACAGAAATGTGTTCGTCGACACGTCGTTTTGATTGTGACGGAACAGTCACGACAACTGCTTTATAACGTCATGTTAGAGTAATATAACCTGCTCTCATTATATTCTAATCAATCAATCGTCTCTGCTGATGGAAGAAACAAGAATGGAGTTAGACTAACTAAACTGACAGTAAAAGTATTTATCCTTCAGCTATTTTCGAATTTCTTTAGTTGTAAGAACTTATTCCAAAACATTATATACTTACATACAAATTAGTAGTTTGGGCAAACAGCGGTAACAGTCAGTGTAGTAGATATGTGGTGCGGAGTCGGCGATTATTTATTTCACGCGTTCACAACGTCAGTACTAAATCGACGCTGTATGCGAGTAGTTCTGTGTATATGTATTGCTTTAAAAATTTTGCAGTTATGTACGTCGCGAAAACGACCAATGGCAGACACAGTTAAAAACTTTATAGTGGTCACGCCGGACTTAATTTTTGATGGCACTAAAACTCAATGTCTAGTTTGTAAAACCCCTTTAATGTGTTGGTCCAGAAGCCATTGTCAACGTCACATCGAAAGCAAACAGTATTCTTCTGCAAAAAGTGGCATACGAGACAGACCAAGAAAAATTTACATTTGATTTATGTGTTACTCTTATTTTGTGTAATCTATCGTTTCGTTTACTAGACAAAGAAGCATTTGTCTCCTTCTGGAATAAATATGCGAACTGTAAATTACATAGTCTGACATCGATATGAAATATAGTGCCATTTGCTCGCGAACATATAGAAAAAAGAATGAAAACGGAATTGAAAGATAAAAAACTGCGGTTGTGTGTGGACGAAACAACAGATCGTCAAAAACATTCTGTGGTTAATGTAATGGTACGTACAATGGAGCCACATCGACCGTCATCCTCCTTCCTATTTGCTTCCAAAAGAGTTATAAATTGTACTGCCGATGAAATTTTAAAGGTGGTGTTGAACTCATTGAATAAATTTGAAGTTTCAGCTAAGCAACTTTTAGTGTCCTGCGTTCTTTGGGCCGGTCTCTTAAAGAACACAGTGGTAACTTCTTACATGTAACGTGTAAAATTCATACTCTAAATCTTGCGGCACAAACGATTCCTACATGTTTTCCACTAGTAAATGCATTGATGGCTAGCACAAAGGCAGTGTTTCTAAAGTCCCCGAAACGTACCCGACTATTTCACAAACTGTGTCCTGATTTACCTGAACCACCACAGCCGATTGTTCACGTTGGGGAATATGGTTGCAGGCTGCGTTTTACTACAACAAATATTTTGATTAAGTAAAGAAGGTAGTTTTAAAATTCAATCCGACAGAAGCTGCAGCAATCAAGAAAAGCCAGGAAATATTTCAAGATAGTCAGGTTAAAAGATATTTACAAACTATTCACAACAATTACTTCGGACTAGCGGAGGGAATAGAAAAATTACAAAATGTTTCGATGTCGCTAGTGGATTCTGTTCAAATTGTAAATGATGTTCACGCACAGTTGTGCGCTGTAGAAGGCGAAACAAATTGGTGTGTAATACGAAAATTTGAAAGTGTTTTAGAGAAAGACTCCGACTTTCTTATATTAAGACAAATTTGTGAAGGTGCGTGTGAAGATGCATTAAGTTGTTTTAAAGATTATTTTAAATATGCAAATATAAATAACATCGCTAGATGTCGAACGGTCGTTTTCGGCATTAAAAAACATTTATTCCGCACGTCGTACTCACTTGACTGAAACAGCTGTGGAAACATATCTAATGATTCAAATATTTAACAGATGTTACCCAGTTTGTGATTTCACGGAAGACTTTTAAAACGGTAAGTGTATCAGCACGTTTTCTAATTTATTTCTTACCTTCTATTTTATGTGTAAACTTTTATGCGCTCGCCACGCCTCTGGCTGTTACCGCATATTTGCCCAGTTTGCAAATTAGTACTAGTACTAGTAATGTTCTTACATATTAGCTTTTGTACAATAATAATACAATAATAACATTGTGTATAAATGACAATGTCTATGTTGTTCAACTAAAAAACAATAAAGTTTATTATTAATCAAATAAATGTTCACTCTAAAAGCTGTTTCTTCATGTTTATTGACAAACAGTGATCAATCCATATGACTAGAATCAGAAATAGCAACTCCAACATCCTAATTAAAAACGAAAATAGCTAAAGCACGACACTACCACTTAATTATAAGGCTTTTATACATACATGGTTAAGTACATACACGAACAAGTTTAAATAAGTGGATAAATGAGGCAAGTCTCTCGCGAACGGCGTTATTAATTACAGCTGGCGTACTACAGACTTTATAAATCAAGTCGTTAGCGTTAGCGGTAAGTAATTTGTGTCATTTCCGCGTACATGCGGTAAAACCACCTGTATATTATTATACATTGGTATGTATACGCCTTGTAGAGCTGCCTATCTCTAGGTTATGTTAATATATTAAATGACGTTGAGCGTGTTTGAATGTCAGTTTACCTTTGCAAATATTCGAGTTTCCTTGTTATGGAAAGGTATGTACATAATTGTCCTATTACCTTAATTTATGATAAGGTCAGATTTAAACCGTATACGAGAAATCTTATTTGTATCTGTATGTAGAGTATACATATACAATATCCAACACTTACGATTTCCTTTTCAAAATTTCAGCTCTTACAGAGTGTTCTTATTTTCAAATTTTTGGGTATATTTACTGGCTGCCTTTATATATTGTTATTACCCTAACAATTAGATTCTTTCATATTAACTTTTGATACTCCTATATCTTTTAATCTTTTTAATCATAGTAAGAGGATATATCTTTATATTTGTTAATATATAATTAAATATTTATTTTTAATATATCTACTTATTTATTTGTATATATTGTAGTGGGAGTTATTGGGTTTAAGTGCGTGCACTTACACCTCAGTTCACCAATTTTAATGTTCTAATTTCAATATTCTCAAAATATCAAAATTTAATTTAAGATTTGCAGAATTTGAATTATTTTTAGTTATTATTCGAATTCTGGTATTTTGATAATTTATATTATTAATTCTTTATTTCTTAAAAAAAAGGACTCCATTAATATAACGTGGGCGATAATCAAAGTCCCGAATTATTGTCAATATTTACATCTTGAAAATATTTTTTGTAAAAATCACACGAAGCTCATATACAACACAGATTATTTGGAATCTAGTCATCAAAGCTCACAACGTCATCTACAACATTGAAAATAATCATCGTTACCGTCAAACACAACAGTATCAAGTCATTCAGTTGGATTGGCAATGCTTGACAACGAGTAAACAAATGGACAGATAAAAAACAGTTTTTCTGACAAGAGACATTTTTCGATGACCCAGAAATTCAGTTTAAAATAATATTTAAAAGTATTAGAAACTATTAAAAGTAAACAAAACATCTTGAAGAAAAAAAACCATGAAAATTTAACCAAAGAAACCAAGAAAACGACTGGGGCGGATTCTCATTGTGTGTTTTCGAAAACATGGGACGTAAGGCTGGTGTACCTCTTACATCGCATGTGAAGAAATATACTTGGCGTTTTCCTTTAGAATTTACAGGTTCGCACATTCGTTGCAAATTTTGCGGTATAGGGTTGCTAGGTCGCACGACATTTCAATGTAGAAGTCATATTAAAAGTAAACGTCATGTATTGAATTTAAGTAACAATATCCCGTACTGACAATTTTTGTATGACTTTTTTTTCATGTTGAGTACGTGCAACATCCCACAACACCTACTAGATAATGAAAACTTTCGTCTTTTTTGGGCTAAATAAATAACAAAAAGACAATTGCGGTACAATTTACCACATGTGCAAAGTACAGTAAGACACTGTATAAAAGACGAATTGAGAAATCAAAAAATCTGGCACACTGTGGACGAAACTACTGATGCTCAGAAACACAGCGTGATTCATACTGTGGCGCGTCCTTTAAAACGTAATGGTCCTGCAGCTTCCTTGTTGCTAGCCAGTAAAAGCCAGTTAGCCAGTAAAAGGAACTGATGCTGAAACCGTTGTAAACGTAATAAAAAATATGTTAAGAGAATTTTGTATCGTAGCCCAAATCACCAGGTTAGTTTCTGACGGAGCCGCAACAATGCTGAAAGCTGGTAGGATGTTAAAAGTATGCTTTCCGACTCTTTTTCACATAACATGCCTCATACATGCATGTCATCTCGGAGCAGAAACAATTCGAAGCAAGTATTCTAGGGTAAATGATTTAATATCATCTACCAAAAAAGTGTTTGTGAAATCTCCCAAACCTATCCGCGCATTCAAGCAATTGTATCCGCAAATTCCGCTACCAGCTCAGCCTGTATTGACGCGATGGGGAACATGGATCGAGGCAGTATCTTACTATCACAAATATTATTCCCAAGTGAAAGGAGTAATTTTCAAACTTAATTCTTCTAATCCTCAAGCGGTCCGCGCGAGTCAGAAACTTATTTCCGATTCGGACGTTCAAAAAGAAATAGATGACATTTCCATAAACTATTCTGTAGTGACACAAACTATTTCGCAGTTAGAAAATACTCACACGACTCGTTAAATAACATCAACAATTTAGCAGCCGCTCTAGAAAGCTTGACGGGTCCTATAGGACTAGATGTCGCGCAAAAATTTCGTGCAGTTTTAAATCAAAATCCGGATTTAGAAAAGGTTCGATCTATATCTAGAATGCAAGACTGCACAGAAGAGATACAGGAGTATTTGAGTTTCGCAAATCTTACTTCATTAGATGCTGAATGATCATTTGCAAAGTATACGAGAACGTTTTCAGACCGTCGTCGAGGTAAGACCGGATCGACAATGGAAGGATTGCTTATGTTGCAGTACTACGCGGCGTACCATTGCAGTCGCACATTAGTGGTCATCGATACGTCAATAAAAGGTAACAATCTATTATTTTTTTATTAATACTGTGTCTACTTTTGCGCGGTACGCCCCGGACGGTTCCACTAGTTTCTCGAACATTATAAATAGTACACGCATACCGATCAACCGATAATAACCGAACGTCCACTCGATTCTTTGTATGTAGATTGTAACCACAGCTCCTTTCACGGCACCTCTGCGGGTGTAACCGTTTGTCACGCTTTAGTTATTACTGCACCTGTACATGTATGTAGATGTCAGATAGGTCAAGGGTACGTGAGTAAAAAAAGGTTTAGAAGCGCTGTTATTGAAGATAAAAATTGTAAATGCAAAGCTTTACAAAAAATTTATTTTAATTGGACCTCATTTAATTGTTTGTTAAACTAAAATGAAGCCATTTTATCTCATTTAAATTGTTAACTTTGTTTATTATAATAAGCAAGTTCCGCATAGTGTCTCGCGAATTTCGAAGAGCTTACACTCTGTAGATAACATGAACGATAAAAAATAAAATAAATAGGAAGTTGTGAGCTGACGAGTGATGTATGCGCAAATATATTTATTATTAATGTAACTGTTAAAGAAATATATACATAAATATCATTTAAAGTGTTTGATATTACAGTTCCCATAATTTGCCACGGATCATAGCATATGTATAACACAACTCTACCAATTGAAAATCGAAAAAAAGAACATTGACACACTTTACAATGTACAAGAAAGTCCTTGAATTACTTAACATTTCCGTTACAATATTAATTCACACTGTACATGTACATACACATTACTACTTGCCATTCATTCTCATTGCGATGCAGATAAAAATAAACACACTCTTATGTATTAATTTGTGCCACGATGATTATGTAATTTTACGGCAAATATATTCTATAATACAAACATGGCGAGTAATTAACCCGTTAAAATATACACGAAATTCGTAATATACAATGTAAACTAAGACGTGCACGTTCAAAAGCGTATAAATAGAATAATTTGTTTGTTTTAGTGATTTTCATAGCTAGACAAGGCCGATAGTTTTTTCTTCGCGCTTCTAGGAAGAATACTGATGCGATGGTCAAATGACAGAAGTATGTTAGATTATTAATAGTAGGGGAGTTACGACCATCTATCGCCAAAGAAAAATGAAACCAGCACCAGTAACACTTGTGTATCGGTTGAAAGCTGGAAGGGATACCTTACATGCTATGGAAAAATATAGTATTGCTCATAAAGCAAAATAGGTCATCGTTTATGTTTGCAGTCTAAATGTATTAACATCTCAACGAATAGAAGATTCTTAGTTTGTGATAATTTGGGAAACTATGTAAAGAATTACATTGACACCATTTATATTCTCACGGTAAACGTTATACTATTTTATGAATATACGAGGGTGTATCAAATATAAACGAGACTGATTTTCTTAAAAATTCCGGAGGGTCTCTGGACCTGGAAGGGGTTGATGCGCAGGTAGCCTGTATCGTTAGGGAGAGAGGAGAACCGACCGCAACTCTCTTGGGTTCCTTTAGTACAAAAAGAAACCATGAGCGAGAAAGAAGTGCATGTCTCCGTAGAGCAGCGGATTATCATCAAGTTTTTGGCCAAGGTGGAGGTGAACCCAATCGGAATTTTGCGGCGATTACAGAGAGAAGCAAGAACCCGTGTGTTTGCATGGCACAACAAATTTTCTGGAAGCCGTGGAAAGTTCGAGAACGAGAGCCATGATTGCCGCCTAGGGACAAGTGTGACCGAGACCAGTTTTTTTTTTTTGATCAGCAAGGTGCTTTTCACGTTGATTTTCTTCACGGTCGACGTACAATTAATGCGCAATATTATCGTGGATGCCGCGAAATTATCATTTCGAAGGAAAAGGAAGAAGCAATCGGCCAGAAGTGTCACTCTTCTGCACGACAACGCCACGCCTCATGTGGCTAACGCCACGATACAAAAAGTGGCTGGAACATTCACCCTACAGTCCAGACTTGTCACCTTGTGACTTCCATCTTTTTGGACCCCTCAAAGAAGCGCTTGGAGGCCAGCGTTTCGACGACAACGAAGCGGTGGAAGCGTTTGTGCTCCAATGGCTACATGAACGTCCGAAGAGTTTTTACGATGATGGAATAAAAAAGCTCCCAATCCGATGGGAAAAATGTATTTCTAGGGCGGGAGAGTATGTAGAAAAATAATATATATTTGTAAGCTTAGTTAAATAGTTAGAATTAAAAAAAAAACGGGTCCCGTTTATATTTGATACACTCTCGTATAAAGTAACGATGCATACAGTACGTACCAGAAGTTTGGATGAACAAGCTCGATCACGTAAACTTCTACTTTAAGCTGCCTATCTCTAGCCTCTACCTTCAACTCCCTAAACCCTAAAAACCCCAACTGTAAAACTTTAAGCTGAAGGATACCTCTTGTAATGGCTCATTTTAAAACATTTTTACGCTACACGCAGACAAACGATTACTTGTATCAAAGGAGGTAGGTTTAGCATGGTTTCCATAGCAGCTGTTGGAGTGCTTTTAATGGCTCCTGTTATATATAGGAATGCCAGTCTGAATTTTCGAGAGACTAGTTATCGCATGCTTCTGTGTGATCTTAGGCCACCAAACCAGCGACGCTTAGTAGAGGTTCTTGGTTTATAAACAATATAGTTAACATTTGGCATACATATTAATGGAATTTTTACCATACGCATAATCTCGAAATGTGAGCATTGTCAAATCAATAGTTTTCGAATGGCAGGAAATTCAAACCATTCAAATAGTTCAGTATACGAGGTGCATTCAAGTTATAACACTTCCGATTTTTTTTCTCACTAACTAATCACACGAAAACTATGAAACTTGTGTCACTTCTCGACGTAATCTCCCTGCAGCCGTACACATTTTTCACAACGCCATGATTCCATGACCGCTGCGAACGCTTCGTTAGGAGTCTGTTTTGACCACTGGAAAATCGCTTCGTTTCAGAATTGAGAAATGGCATCCATGTCTCATCCATTGTCGCAATCGATGAAAAGAAAGTCCCATTCATGCCGTCATCATGCGTCAACATTGCCTGGTAACATGCCACGCGCGCACCCTTGTGGGCGTCTGTCGCCATTCGTGGCACCCACCTGAAGGACACTTTTCGCATTTTCAGGTCGTCATGCAGGATTATGTGCGCAGATCCCACGGAAATGCCAACTTTGGAGGCGATCTGTTCCACACTCATTCGGCGATCCCACAAAACAACTTTCTCCACTCGCTCGATCATGTCGTCAGACCGGCTTGTGTGAGGCCGAGATTGTCTTGGTTTGTTGTCACACGACGTTCTGCCTTCTTTGAACTGTCGCACCCACGAATACACATTAGACATATCCATGACACCATCATCACATGTCTCACTCGACTGGCGATGAATTTCTATCGGTGTCACGCCACGCAAATGGAGAAAACGAATGATCACACGCTGATCTTGTAATGAAAACGTCGCAATTTGAAGTATCGAAAACAGTTCTCACTCTCGCCGCTGCCGCTAAAGGTTCTGTGTGCCGTACAGTGTTGCCATCTCTGTCACGCATTGACAAAAAGTGCCCGCTTATTTTAAAATAAACCGTATGTTTATATCTGTTTCCAGTTCTGAGAAAAAAAATCGGAGGTGTCATAACTTGAATGCACCTCGTAAATAGAAAGATTATAAAAAAGTTACGTGGAGTGCTGAAAGATTGTAAAAATCTAAAGAATTATAAATATTTAGTAGAAATAAAGTGAAATGATCAATAACACAAACTGTATGTATCTAAAGATAAATTACGTTAAAGCAATAATTTAGAAGCGCCTTTTACATCCAATAAATATCGTACGCCATTTGAATACGTCAAAACACCAGCACGAGATTTAAATTCAATACCGCATAAAGCTCAAAAGTAAATCTTCCTTCTGACAAAACTTATTATCCCAATAATCATTTTTTATAGTTCTATGAATACGTCTATATCTAAGGTTAATACGTGCGCGTACATCTTCTATAAATCAATATCGTATTTCTTCGTGTTCTCAACGTCCACCATCTGCTTTATCAATTCGACTTTCACGATTCGAAGGCTTGGGAAGCGTGGGTGACACTTAATCGAAGACTTTTACTGTCCGCTCGATGCTGTATGCACACCGCATACGCACGTACGGAGACGAGATGCCATAATTTTCGAGATATCTCGGGTAGTGTGTTACCGCTGTCAATGGCTTTTATAGTAACCTAGTCCGTGAGAATGCGCAACCAAACCATATAAGGTATGTGCACGAATAAGAAGAAGAAGGGAAAAAAGAAAAACGAAGATATGAAAGAGGAAGAAAGCGACGAAGAGAACGAAGTCAGAAGAAGAAAGAAATGTTTTGTTGTTGTTGTTGTTCTTGATCGTACGATGCTGTCTCCGAGAAGGCGACTTCACATTGTGTACTGTACGCGTTTTTCATCTCGAACTGGTTTTTGTGTTGTCGGTGTGCGTAGGAAGGTCGTCTTTCCGTCTTGGGGCTGTATCGAAATCGAAGAGACGAAGAACGAACTCTCCTCTTCTTAATGAATCGAATGGTTCCCTATAACTTGCTTAATGGTTCTTTCTGATAGCGTACTGGTTAATGGATGTCGGTATCGCAACGCTCGCCATCGTAAGCGTCAATAACGTGGTAACGTGAAAGGAAAACACGATCCTACTTTTCATGCTTTAAGTGCAAGTAATTAAATTACAATTCAATTTTCTTATACATGACTAATAATGCTGCTCCTTTTTTCTGTTTGCTTCGAATAAGGATTTCTTGGCCAAGAGAAACGTTCTTAAGTATCCTATTAAATTAAAATCGTGATCATTCCAAGTTCGATTTCGAAGCAACTGTTTTAAAGTTTGCCTTGATAATAGAAATACCACGTCGCACTTGGTTAACTTAAGTAGATTCCAAATAAACAAAATCACACGGTCACTAACTGTAATTAATTAATCTACATTTGAAAGAGCATTTACAAATGTTAATCTTAATATCTTTTTCAATTCCTTTAAAAAGCGTTAATATTGCCTTTAAATGTAATAAGTAAACTGGGCAAATATGCGGTAACAGCCAGAGGCGTGGCGAGCGCATAAAACTTTACACATAAAATAGAAGGTAAGAAATAAATTATAAAACGTGCTGAAACACTTACCGTTTTAAAAGTCTTCCGTGAAATCACAAACTGGGTAACATCTGTTAAATATTTGAATCATTAGATATGTTTCCACAGCTGTTTCAGTCAAGTGAGTACAACGTGCGGAATAAATGTTTTTTAATGCCGAAAACGACCGTTCGACATCTAGCGATGTTATATTTGCATATTTAAAATAATACTTGAAACAACTTAATGCATCTTCACACGCATCTTCACAAATTTGTCTTAATATAAGAAAATCGGAGTCTCTCTAAAACACTTTCGAATTTTCGTATTACACACCAATTTGTTTCGCCTTCTACAGCGCATAACTGTGCGTGAACATCATTCACAATTTGAACAGAATCCACTAGCGACATCGAAACATTTTGTAATTTTTCTATTCCCTCCGCTAGTCCGAAGTAATTGTTGTGAATAGTTTGTAAATCTCTTTTAACCTGACTATCTTGAAATATTTCCTGACTTTTCTTGATTGCTGCGGCTTCTGTCGGACTGAATTTTAAAACCACCTTCTTTACTTGATCAAAATATTTGTTGTAGTAAAACGTAGCCTGCAACCATGTTCCCCAACGTGTAACAATCGGCTGTGGTGGTTCAGGTAAATCAGGACACAGTTTCTGAAATAGTCGGGTACGTTTCGGGGACTTCAGAAACACTGCCTTTGTACTAGCAATCAATGCATTTACTAGTGGAAAACATGTAGGAATCGTTTGTGCCGCAACATTTAGAGTATGGATTTTACACGTTACATGTAAGAAGTTACCACTGTGTTCTTTAAGAGATCGGCCCAAAGAACGCCTATTTGCAGGACCATTACTCATAAACATTAAAAGATGCTTAGTTGAAAATTTGTTCAAGGAGTTCAACACCACCTTTAAAATCTCATCGGCAGTACAATTTATAGCTCTTTTGGAAGCAAGTAAGAAGGATGACGGTCGATGTGGTTCCATTGTACGTATCATTACATTAACCACAGAATGTTTTTGATGATCTGCTGTTTCGTCCACACACAACCACAGTTTTTTATCTTTCAATTCCGTTTTCATTCTTTTTTTTATGTTCACGAGTAAATGGCACTACATTTCGTATCGATGTCCGACTAGGTAATTTACAGTCCGCATATTTATTCCAGAAGGAGACAAATGCTTCTTTGTCTAGTAAACGAAACGATAGATTACATAAAATAAAAGTAACACATAAATCAGATGTAAATTTTTCTTGGTCTGTCTCGTATGCCACTTTTTGCAGAAAAATGCTGTTTGCTTTCGATGTGACGTTGATAATGGCTTCTGAACCAACACATTAAAGGGATTTTACAAACTAGACCACTATAAAGTTTTTAACTGTGTCTGCCATTGGTCGTTTTCGCGACGTAAGTGCGACATTTTTAAAGCAAACAAGCGTACAATTACGAAATAAGTTACGACAGCCTACATATACACAGAACTACTCGCATACAGCATCGATTTAGTACTGACGCTGTGAATGTGTGAAATAAATAATCGACTCCGCACCACATATCTACTACACTGACTGTTACCGCTGCTTGCCCAGACTATATATATGTCTTTATAATTATGTATACATCAAAAATCAATTATACATCAACAACCTCAATCGCTGAAGTAGCTCATGCTGATTCATCGGTATACATATGTACGTCTCGTCGTGGGCCGTTCAACCTTGCCCCTAGCCTGGCGCGAAGCGCTCTGTGCCGGGCCTAGTTGTAATATTAGAAAATGTGCAAATTCTGTACTGTGAAAGAAACTCACTTAGAAAATAACGGTAACTATGAATATTTTGCAATAAAGCGTTTGCATTCGTCTATTAAAAATCTGTAGCTTTGCATCTGAATTCAGAATCGGTTCATTGCTTAATAGAAAATCATTCGCTTTTAACAGCGGCATTGTATATTAAGACAGTTATTTTAAAGTCTACTATGCCAAGTTAAGTTAAAGAAACATCTCAATCTTTTAATTAGAATTGATTATTACAATATACCGGTATCTAAAGTTATTAGTAAACTTGTGCTAACTAAAGTTAATTAAATTAGAGAATCCGCAGGAATATTGTCTGGATTGACATTGTAAAAACAAAGAAACAATCGAGTAATTTCGAAATATCTGTAAAAATATTTCATAAATCGTAGAGTAAAAGATGCAAATATGGAATATGTTCATAATATGGAATACCAAGGTTTCCCAATACTATATGTCGTTACAGCTGTCAAACGAGTTGTGAACTTTTAGCCCAGACCTGCTATTACAGTGACTCATGAACAAATTTAACATTTCCATCGTTTAACGGAAGCGATATTTTAAACTGTGTTTTCAAAACTTTAGCAGGTAAGTATATATGAGTGATTATTTGTTTTCGTAGCTTATTATTAAAGCAACGCAAACTGCGCTGAAAGCCAGTGGGGGACGCATAAAAGTTTACACAAAATAAACACGGCCGGGACAATTCGGTATAAGCGTCAGTATAACTGCGACTCGAAAGCCGGATCTGTTGTGTATGCATCTACGCTGTCGTATACTATATCGTAGTTCTACGTTTGTTTTGATAATGTTTCCTACGTCGCGAAAACGACCAAAGTTTGACACAATAAGAATTTATTGCAGAAATGCCTGATTTAAAGTGTGATGGCGCTAAAATTCAATGTGTAGTGTGTAAAATAGATTTAATGTGTTGGTCTAAAAGTGATTGTATACGGCAAGTAAATAGTGCAGGGCATGTTTCATAAAAAAATTCCACACGAGATTATGACAAATTTAAATTTAATTTATGTGTTTATTGCATGTAATTTACCATTTCATTTACTAAGGAAGAAAGCATACGTCTCGTTTTGGAATGAATATTCGGACTTTAAGTTACCAAGTGAGAGAACATTACAGAGAGTTGTGTCGTCTGCTCGTGAGCAAGCTGAGAAAAGAATTAAATCGGAGTTGCAAGATAAAAAACTGTGGTTATGTGTGGACGAAACAACAGATCGTAAAAAACATTGTGTGGTTAATGTAATGGTACGCACAATGGAACCACATCGACCGTCACCCTCAATTTTACTAGCTTCCAGACGAATACAACAATGCACTGCCGAAGTAATTTCAATGTTGGTGTTAAATACATTGGAAAAGTTTGAACTTTCAACAAATCAACTGTTGATGTTTATGAGTGATGGTGCCGCAAACATGCTTGCTGTAGGCCGATCTCTTAAAAAACATTGTGCTAACGTGTTGCATATTACATGTAAAATTCATACTCTCAGTCTCGTAGCAGATAGTATCAAAAAATGTTATCCCGAGGTAGACGGTCTAATAGCACATACAAACCCTGTGTTTGTAAAATCCCCAAAACGTATTCGGGAATTTCATAGACTATGCCCCGGTATTCCCGAACCACCACAACCTATTCTTACTCGTTGGGGAACATGGTTAGAGGCTGAATTTATTATCTTAAGTATTTTGAGAATATAAAGAACGTGATTTTAGAATTCGACCCAAAGGAAGCTGCGGCTGTCAAGGTAAGCCGCTTGAAATTTCAGGATAGTCAAGTTAAAACAGATTTAGAAATTATTCAGAACAATTACGTGGGACTAGCGGATGCGATAGAAAAACTACAAAATTCTTCGGTGTCGTTAGTGGAATCTTTGCAAATAGTGCAACATGTTCACGCGCAGCTATGCGCGATAGAAGACGCAAAAAATGTTTGTGTTTTAGAAAGGTTTGAAAGTGTTTTAGATAAAGACTCTGATTTTGGCACATTAAGACAAATTTGTGAAGGTGCGTCAACAGAACCGTTAAGTTATTTGAAAGATTATTTTACTTACGCATATAACGTCACTAGGTGTAGAACGTTCGCTTTCGGCATACAAAAACACTTTTTCTTCACGCCGCACTCACTTTGCCGAAACAACTTTGGAAACATATCTAATGTTATAAATATTAAATAGACATTATCCACCTTGTGATTTCACGGAGGACTCTTAAAACGGTAAGTGTTTGAGCACGTATCACATTTAATTATTGCACTCATATCTGTAGGTTTTATCTATAAATATAAATAAATATTATGCAGCAAATTTTCAGTGTATTCCATATTTGCACCCCAGTTCCTCAAGCAATAATTTTGGCATTTTTTTCAAGAAATTTTTTTTCGAGAATGAGTAGGACCATAAGAAATCTAAGTAAAGATTATGGTCCGCAACTGTTTCGAGTATATTCTAGTGAAATTGAACTTTAAATAACTCGATTTACGACGAAGATGTACACATAAAACAAAATGGTATTTCATATTTGCATCTTCTGCTCTACATCTTGCATAATATTTTTACATTTTGTTAGATGCAGCGAAAAAATTCAAATAAAATTAAATTTTAAACAAAAACTATAAATATTCTACAAACTCTATCACTCTAAAATTAAAAATAAAATACTAGCAAGCATTGGAAGTGTCAAGTTGATTGATTATATTAATATGTTTAAATAACTAATGATTGATGAATGATTTTATTACACACTTAAATTAATTTTTTTTAGATAGATTTTGATATCAACAATTTCTATTTCACTCTCGTTTTAGAACTTACATATTTTAATAGTTTTTTAACGATTTTGGCATCTACTTTATTGTGTGCATGAAGGTAATGTTCATATAAGTCATGGCCAACCATAATGCCCGCATTCAAGGCCATTTATTTTCAGCGTGTTGCATTGAATTTGGCAAATCAACACAGCAATATTTGCGAAAACGTTGAAATTAAATGAATGGATCGAGTACGTGGATATCGAGCGTTACGTCGTTAAAACTTCTAAATACGTTACCATTAAGTGTTTTCCAAAGGCGAAGATATTGTATAGTCTTACAAATATACAAATGTGTCTTATTTGATTACAACTTTTGGAAATGTTTATGCAAAAGTTTCATAAATGAAATTGCAAAAACTGCTAGTTGCCTAAAATACAAAGTGTCCCAAACTTTTGGAATTGTAGAATTGTGCCTACTGTGTAAACGATAGAAGGTCACAATTTTACCATAAGTAAAATGTTTTTGGATGTACAGAATGATCGGTAAATAGCGTGCCAAGAACCTACTTTTAAAAAGAACAGCCTGTGTTTTATTACATTTTCCATTTCTCCATCTTTTCCTATCAGATTTCCAAATATTTATAATTTTGTTTTCAATCACCTAAATGTGGATATACCGGGTGATTCATTTATCTTGAGACGACTGAATAACTCAGAAACTATTTATTTAATCGAAAAAAATGTAGACAAAAATGTTATCATATGAAGGGAGAAAGTACATTGTAAGTTCCTCGTTTAATCTTAGAAGTGCCATCAATGTCTTTTGAGTGTTAAGTTCGTTTTTTCAAGTGGAAACCTATATTTTTTTAATAAGTGTGTTATTGTCCACGAAAAAACAAATAACTTTTATCTGAAACTTTTTTTTATTCAACAACTATTTACGGATATAAACATAATATTTTAATTAAAACAAACAGAAGAAAACAAGTAGGCTTCGCTTTAAAATAACTCACGATAATTTAATAAATGTTCAAAATGTTGTTCATTTACTTAGTTGCACTTTTGTACACGATTAATAAATGATACACGTGTTTTTCGTAGGATTTCTAGATTGATACGTCTGCACACGTCACATACTCTTAATATCATATTATCTGGTGTTGTTGGTGCTTCCTGATATACTCTGTCTTTAATGTAACCCCACAAAAAAATCAAGACTTGTTAAGTCTGGAGACCTAGCAGGACAATTTATAATAAATAATGAGCTCGACGAATAGTAAATAATGAGCTGAGACGTCCATCATGTTGAATTCGCATAGATAGTCTCATCTCTAAACTCAAATCTTCCAGTAGTGGTGGTAGTTCTTGGTCCAGAAAGTTCTTGTATTTTTCCCCATTTAATCCATTAATGAAAAAAGGGCCAATTAATTAGTCGCCTATAATTCCACGCCATACATTGACTGTCCAAGGTTGTTAATCATTAATTTCACGTAACCAGTGTGGATTTAAAGTAACTAATAAACACAGGAAACTGACAAATGCAGGGAAAGATGTGTGCAACAATAGAAGCCTCCTCGACTTATATCTCATTTGTTCCTTTACTGAAGTCATTTTAAAGCGAAGCCTACTTGTTTTCTTCTGTCTGTTTTAATTAAAATATTATGTTTATATCCGTAAATAGTTGTTGAATAGAAAAAAGTTTCAGATAAAAGTTATTTGTTTTTTCGTGGACATTAATATACTTATTAAAAAAATATCGGTTTCTATTTGAAAAAGCTAACTTACTCGAAAGACATTGATGCCACTTCTAAAATTAAACGTGGACCTTACAACATGATAATTTTTTTAAAATATTTTTTTCGATTAAATAAATGGTTTCTGAATTATTTAGTCGTCTCAAGATAAATGAATCCCCGGTATATATTTCTTTCAAAAAATGCGGAATGCAGACACATTTTAGCGTAAATTTTTGCGGGATTACATTACATGTTTGGCTCTATCTAGGCGTGGTATTAAAACGTCTTCAAAATATACAGGGTGTTCAGCACTGAACACCAAATATTTCCAAAGTCAAACACCAATATATATCCATATACACCAATATATATCATGATGCATATGTCTAATATTCAAAGTAAAAAAGATACTTACACTTAAACGCAATTCCCGTATTTGGACATTGCATCCAAGTGGTTTTTGGTGACAGTATTGTTTAATTACCATGACTACCATAGACAAAACATACTGACATTCCGGAATGCAACAGCTAGTGTGCTAAGAAAAATGTAGAATAGCTTTTACAAACAATTTCCCAAATGTATCGAGGTGGAAGGAAGGAATTTCGAACGTTCACTGTAGATTGATAAGTATGTTCATAGCAATCAATTATTGCAATAAAAATTACATTAAGCATTATTAAGTTTGTTCATAATGTATTTCAACTGTCTTAAAAGTTATTGTTTTGTTCTTGACTATTTGTTTTGAGTTTAAGTTTATACTGATATTAGTAAGGTAAGATAATCGTGTCGTCCCAGTATAGCCGTAACAGCTGGAGCAGCCAACGGAGTTCGGCGCGCGTCTGTCTGATGCGATACGTAAACATCTACCGGGTGGCAAAGCAGTTCAAATTCGTACACATTCATTATCACTAGCGCGGCATGTGCGTGTGAATTAAATCAGGCGAGCGGAATACTAGTTATTCAAGAAAATTTTTAATGAAAAATGTCCAATGTGCGCAAGGCTAAACAACGTCCCTTTGCTGATAAAGTAAAAAACTTTATCTGTGAGTTTCCAGATTTGTTGTACGACGGTGCTAAAATAGTTTGTAAAGTGTGCGAGAAAACTTTGATGTGCTGGCAAAAGAACGACTGTAGGAAGCATGTAAATAGTGCAAAACACAGAAATAGAGAAAACGGCGCGTCATGCTAATAACATGTAATTTATCACTTAACATACTGGATAAGAAATCGTTTAAGAACTTTTGGAACAAATACAACCCGGAGTTGAAGTTGCCAACTACGGCAACAGCACGTAAGCATGTTTTATTTGTACGCAGAAAGGTGGAAAATAAAATTACATCTACATTAAAATAATCAGTTGCTTTGATTGTGTATTGACGAGACAACAGATTGTAAAAAAAATTCTATTATACATGTTATAGTTCGTGTACTGGATCAACATAAACCGGCATTTCCACTGTTACTAGCTAGCAAAAGATTACAAGGGTGTACTAGTGCAGCAATTACGACTGTGATACTTACTACGTTAAAAAACTTTCAAGTCTCAACACGTCAAGTGTTGATGTTTATGAGCGATGGTGCAGCGACAATGCGTGCGATAGGCCATTCTCTTCTTGAACACGGTTGCGACTGCTTACTTGTAACTTGTAAAGAGCATGCTTTACATCTCGTGGCACAAACTATTAGACAATGTTATCCCGAGGTAGATACATTAACATCAAGTACAAAAAAAGTGTTTCTCAAATCTCCAAAAAGTCTTCGAACACGCACACTGTCCCGGTATTCGTGAACCACCACAGCCGATTTTTACACGTTGGGGAACCTGGTTGCAGGCAGCTTTCTATTATGCTGAACATTTCAAAAAAGGAAAAGCTGTTATTCTACAATTCAACCCTGCCGAAGCTGCAGCTATTAAGGAGAGCCAGTCAAAATTTCAATATATTTCTGTTGAAAAAATTACAAAATAAAGCGTTGTCGTTAGTGAAGTCACTGCAAATAGTGGACGAAGTACATACTCTGCTACGCACTATAGATGACGCAAAAAATATTCGCGTTTTAAAAAAGTTGGAGAGTGTGTTACAGAAAGATTCCAATTTTATCACATCACAACTAATTTGTAATGGTACTTTGATTAATCCATTAATTGAGTTCAAAGATTATTTTAATCATACATGTATTGCATCGGTAGATGCCGAACGATCTTTCTCCAAATATAAACACATTTTTTCACCACTGCGAACACGGTTCCACGAAACAACTATTGAAACATATCTAATGCTATCAATTTTTTACGATTCTTATCCACTGGGTTATAATATTGATGATGGTGCTTCTATTTCTCATGTTCAGTAATTCCAATGCAATCCGCCAGCCTACTTGATTACGCTGCTTAATAGGGTGAGTGTTTCACAGCCTTACAGGTATTATAATTCTTGATTAGTTTTTTTATTATTATTCGCTTTATTACTTCTTTTTCGGTATTATAAATATTGAAGAACCCGCACGCCTATGGCGTGGCGAACGATTATCTTATTCTACTGATATATTAACGTTTATCTCACTTATTGTTAGCTCATCCGAACTTTTGTTAAAAATATTATTTCCTGTGCTCCTCGTTAAGGCAAACCAAAGTTATCGCAAATTCTTTCCTGTGTGACATAACCTCACACCGTCACTTTATTTGAAAAAATACATAATCAAATGTTAAGTTTATGCAGCATCACGTAGGCCATATTAACTCACTATTTCATTTACATTTTTCGAGAAATTATTGTTTTTCTACTTTCTCACTTTAGTGGCGCCCTCCAGCTACCAATTCCAGATATTAAAACTTTTTTTAATGAAATGCTCTTGGTCACCTATCGTTGATTTTTTCTTAAATCGCTGGAACTTCCCATTACTAAGATACAGCCGCTGTCCATCCTTAAAGGGACACCCGGTATTGTGATAACACCATCATGCTTTTTAAACTTCTACATACCTCAATAAATCTAAGATGTAAAGTAACATTGGTAGTATATAATCGATGTTTAAAAGTGAACAAGGTTCTTAGGAGTAGGTTTTAGCAATATTACATTTATACAGAGTTAAAACTCACAGAACCGGTTATTCAGTTTTAGTACTTTTCGTTTTAATCATTTTATTACCTCAAGTTTTTTTGCGTAAATGTTATTGGCCTCCTGCAATGGTAACAAGTTGTAATATCACAGATTTTATGAGTGTCGCTATCTTTAATAAACTTCTGTGAATTGAAATGAAAGACTACCGAAATGTCAAAGTGTCCAATAAAAAAAAAGACATAACCAACATCTACGGCAATAAAACAGCATTTGTAGGCAAATTTATTTCAAGAAATAATATCACTCGTACCTAGAAAATATAAACAATACGCATTTGTTTCGCATACACGGATTGTGATATGAATGTAGGTCCATTAGCAGATGACTTCAGCTATGATCGTGAACTTAAAATTTAGAGTATGACTCAATAATCCTTGTTGGGAAAATTTTTTTCGGCCGACGCCTTCTGCTCCTTTCTGACATTAATAAAATTCGAAACGAAGGCTGTCCCCATTTATTTTTGTCACATAATCTTATTTATGCCAATTGCAGAAGAGACACGATGAAAAAAAGTGGAATCTCAAATCTAGCGGTTGTTAACGACGGAAATGTGGGCTTCTATTTTAGTCATTGCCTTTAATAGAGCCTTGCATGATAAATTTGAATTACAAACACTTGTGGAATTTCGCGTTTTATTAGGCGTTCATATGAAGTACAAATTAAATGAAAACGTTGGATTTGCGAAGTGACCGATGATTGTATCAAATTTGGATACGCCTGCCCAAATTTTTGAATAAATATAAACGCCTTCAGATATTCAAATTACATCAATCAATTTCGTAAAAGGAAGAAAAGATATAAAAGCTACAATGAACTTGCGTCCTGTACGTCGGAATTTTAGTCAAAATATTTGCAAATGGAATATTGTAGCTACATAAAATGTCAACCCAAGTAAAAAGGAGTAACGAAAATGAATGCTTTACGAATGCCTCATTCTATTAATATTCTAAATATATATAGTATTTGCTATAGAATATACATATTTTCAGCGTTTTTTTTTTGAAGTCCTATTTTTAGACATCTCAGTCAGAACATATACATTTGTTTATAATAATCGTAATAGCTTTTCCCCTCTTTGCTTAGCACGTGTTTGTTATTTCGCTAATGGAATGTCCATATGTTATGCAATAAATTTGATTGTAACGACTTGTGGACTAATATCGGTTATATGTAAACAGTTACTTCTGGTACTGAGGTAATTACTGATTTTAGGCAGTAGGACATCAAAAACCACGAGCGATTGACTTTGGTATGTTGGGGATTTCCTTCAATACAGTAAAAGACACACACACCTTCGCAATTGATGAATATTTATTAAACAAATTTTCATTCTTAAGTGATTGTAAGTTGCATATTATAAGGTAAAGTTGGGCAAATCTTTTTATAAAACGAAAATGTCTATGTAATTAGCAAGATCGGATAATTACTACAATAAGATTCAACGACAACAAAACAAAGAATAGGGTGCAGAGCATTTTTTACAAGTTACCTAATATGAAAGACCCTTTAGTACAGTGAATAAAAATTAAATCAAAGTAATGTTTTTTTTTTCAACGTAACTGTATTAACAAAGAATATAATGAAAATTCCGATTTTTAAATGACCGCCAAAACACCTGTAACGTCATAATATTTCAATGTTTGAATTTTAATCTGTTTCACTCATTATTTAATAACACGTTAAAACTGTCGGGATTGCGACTAAATCCCGACAGTTTTAGCCACGTGTTAGTTCCTAACGATCGCCATACTCCTTCGTGTTTTATTATTTAATAATCCATTGAGACTCAAGTGTGAGATGATAGTAAAGGAAGGAAAAAAAGCGATAGTCCAATTTCTCACAAAATTCTATTTACGATATCAGGCGACCGGTTTCATGTTTTTACCAACACATCTTCAGGCCAGAATTATATATACGAGTGTAAGTCAAATATTATCTGCACACCCTGGAACACCCTCCCTACAGCATTGATCTCGCTCCCTCAGACTTTCATCTCTTTGGACCGCTCAAGGAAGCTTTGAGAGGTCGTCGATTTGCCTCAGACACAGACGTTCGGGATGCGGTGCAAATTTTGTGTGAAAGTAGACCTTTTGATCTACTATGTATTAAAAAAATGTTTCATTTTAGTGTAGAATATAGGTTCTACAACGGTGCTTCTATTTCAAATGGGTCACACTGTACATATATAGACATTAGCTAACATGTTAAGTAAGCTAATATCTATTAAGCCCTTTTCAATTTAGCAAATAGGTTTGAGCGATGACATAAAAATCGTGCCAACTATTTTCTAAAGGTATAGGAAATTTTACGAAGATAAGTCAAATATTATCTACACTTTCGCCATAACAAGCTTTGAAGGTTATCGTAGTGCCAGCCGCTTGCGCATGCGTTGAACCGGTGCCTCTGTGGTCATGTGTGCGGAATTTAATTATGATCGCGTCATTTGTCTGCTAGCTACAACAGCATAAGTATGTCAGCTCCGCTATTAGTTTACACCAAAGAGGAACAACGAGCAGTGATCCGATTTTTGTGGTCAGAGGGTGTGAAAGGTGCTGAAATTCACCGAAGATTTTTGTTACAATACGGGGACAGTGCTTTATTTCGTAAAAGCGTTTTTTTGTGGATCGAAATGTTTCAAAGTGGCCGCACGAGCGTAACACAAAAAGAAGGAGTTAGACGGCCGTCAACCTCGACCACCGACTACAACATTCAGCAAGCTCGAAAGATGGTTACAGCAAATAGGCGAGTTACTATAGGTGAGGTTGCATCTCCTTTAAACATCAGTTAGGGTTCTACCTATCAAATTATCCACGATGAACTCAAATTTCGTAGTGTGTGCGCGATGAGTACCACGAATGCTTACCTCAGAAAACAAAACCAAACGTTTGGACATCTGCCAACGCTTACTGGATCGCTTCAACGCGGAAGGCGATGAACTTTTAAGCAGAATAGTGACCGTTGATGAAACGTGGGTTCATCACTACGAGCCCGAATCGAAACGCCAGAGTGTGGAATGGAAACACCCAGGATCCCCAAGCACGAAAAAAAATCCAAGACCTCGCCATCGGCCGGGAAGGTGATGCTAACCGTGTTTTGGGACGAAAAAGGCCCTACACTGGACGACTACTTGGACAGGGGGACTACGATAAATAGTGCGAGGTGCAGTGATTTGTATACAGCCGTGATCTCGCTCCCTCGGACTTTCATCTCTTTGGACCGCTCAGGGAAGTTTTGAGAGGTCGTCGATTTGCCTCAGACACAGACGTTCGAGATGTGGTACAAAAGTGGCTTCACGAGCAACTGAAAACCTTCTACCAGGAAGGCATACGGAAACTTGTGGATCGCTGGACCAAGTGCATTGCTAAAGGTGGAGACTACATCGAAAAATAATGTATCTGTTGTACACCTATCTTTGTTTAATACAGTTGTAGAACTAAAAGTGTAAGTAATTTTTGACTTACCCTCGTAAGAAGTTGGAGGCAGTGTCAAATATTAAAATTAAAATTTACACAGTTTTAAATTTTAATTTTAATATTTGACACTACCTGGATATTTTTCTTTATATACTACACCTCACAATGGTGCTTCTAAGAAAAACTATTTTGTACCGTACTTACTAGGTTAGGCTTCTGTGCCTCCATCACAATGCAATACTTTTTCTCATTATATCACTCGTTTCGTCAGTGGTCACCAAAATATGTATATTAGTTGTAAACTTTATTTTGTACAGAATCATTACTTTATCGTAGGTTTTCGCGATATGCCTGCGTAAGGTAGTTTCACTTGGAATAGAATGACTAGCATACGCTTCAAAAACGCTTTTTAATACTGGATTTTCCATCTTTGCTAAAAGTATGACGGCAGAGACAAATGCTTCACAAGGTTGGGTATTGGAATTATAAGAAGCTTCTGGATTTAATTTACACGCAGAGAAACGTTTACTTGTATCAAAGCTTGATTCAAGACAATTATTGTCTCAATTATCCGCAACTGTTTTAAATTAAAAGAAACATTTTCTTAGCGTTTCATTCTCCGCTTAAGAGAAGTACATACTTATAATGAAATAATTGTATTTCTTTGTTTAAGACATATGTTAACTTGATTGAAGAAAATCTTGCAGAAAACTTGAAGAAGGCGACTCTTAGTACAAATAAATGGCCATTATAACACAAAACAATCTTTTCTTAAGGATAGTAAATAGTTTTCTTAATTCCAGAAAGTGTTTAGGTATTGTATATAAATCAATAGTTTCATTTTCTTAAAATAAAACATTTCTTACTTAAAATTCTTGAAATGCATATTATTTATATGCACGTTGTTATTTGCGCTTACCTTGTTTAAAACAGTACGACATATCCGTACATAATGCAGTAAATTATTCATATTGCTTCTGACTTGAAAAAAGCTAAAACAGAGGCTATCTACAGAATAATGTTCAAACAAAAGTGAACTTAATGTAGAAGTACACATGAAAAAAGTGCCTAGAAACAATAGCCAAGGTCATGCTAATAAATAGCTCCTGGTATTGATGGAATTACTATCGGCAAAAGCAATACGAGAAGAAAAAAGGATTAAAGCTACTTGCTCCTGGCCACATTGCTTTTACATCTATCAGTTTATGCCACTAATCTTCAAAGGCAGCAACTGAAATATTTCCTGGCGCCACCTAGTGCCAGTAGTTATAGTAATGCTGCCTTAGATAGTAGCGACGGAACAGGAATACAGATACCATACTTACCCATACGATGATATAACCTTTAACGTACAACGTTTCATAAACATTATCAAAAGATACCGGTTAATGTAAATATTTTTTTTCTTTTTATTATGATTTAAAAAAAAACTTTTTCATTAGCTCATCCGCTTGCTCCTAATTTTAATTATTAACTTTGGGTTTTTTTCCATTATTGTATTTTTTCTTTTATTGGATGTTGTAGCTGATGGTGTGCTTTTTTAACACGAAACTGGTTGCCTAATTTCTCAATAGAACTTTGTGATGTATGGACCATTTTTTAATTCCTACCTAAATAATTTACTTGAAAACACACCAGTGTACGATATATGCGATTTTCATTGTAACCAAAATTGGAATTGTCAAATTTTGTGTGAATGGTGGTATGATTTACCCAACTAATTCGCTGTTTACATTTTGTAGTTTGATTTAATTACATGCAAAAGTTATTAGTCGTTGTTTTTCTTTTGTCACAAAATATGTGGATATTTTTTATAAACTCACCCAAAATAATTTCTTACTACCACATTTCACTGAAACACTTCACTAAAACCCATAAATAATACTTCACTAACAGGTGACGCATGTTTCGATAGCTAAGCTGCAGTAAAACTGAACTAAGTTTAGTTTTACTGTTGAAGATGATAGCTTAGCTATCGAAACGTAAGTCCTTTGAAGTGTTTCAGTGTTCCAGTGCCATAGTGTTCGAGCACATGATTTACCACATTTCAAATAAGATGGTATATTTCAGCCAACGACGACAATAGAATTTACCTTAACTTACCTACGCTGCTTTCTTTTGCGAGAAAAATTTAGATTTTTGGGAAATCTAATGCAAGTTTCCCCAGTAGTTCACATAATCAGTTGTATTAAAATAATTTATAAAATGAATTAACTTTCTTAAACAAAATTATTCGAGAAAGTAAGAAATAAATATTAGTAAAGCCAAAGTATTTCAGTAATGCTCCAACAAACTGATTTCCAATTAGTTCTCTGTAATTTAAAAGTCATTGCACACTGTTTCCAGCTTTCGAAAGCGATTTTCTATTCTCTGCTTTAGTACCAATATGTTATTCTATTCTTTTACCTCTTCCATTCACCTATGCTCTTTTCGAGATTCCCTCAAAGCGAACGCACGGCCAGACCGCCTCGAGATACTATTATTTACGCGACCGGTAATATTTATTATTCTCTCTCTATCTTGGAAGTTCGTGACTAGTACATTTTCTTTCGTTTACCTGTTGTACCGCAACGTCGAGTGCAACGCATCCGCCGTGATTTTTCTCTGTTCGATTCACACGATGAAATGAAAATTATGGAATTACGACTTACGTACAAGTCCCGTACAAATGTGGCACACCCACAAGAATTACGTTTCAACATAGTTTGTTGTACTACACTTAATACAGTTAAATGATTCCTCATTTGCATCTCAGCAGTGCATTCTTAGATACCAGCTATATATTTACAATTAAGGAAATTATCACGAGAGCCCAAAACAGTGGAGAATCAACTTTAAAGAAGTAGATAATACCTACTAGCTACATTGTTTTTTTTTAATCTCGCTTTACTTTTATCAAGTGCATATTTTTTTTGGAGTACCTTACAAAAATTTTTCAATTATTAATAGCAATTGCTATTTCATCCAAAATACATGTAATTTAAATTAAATCCAAAGTAGGCTAGGACGTCGGTATTAATAATTTACAAATTAAGTCAAATGTCGGCTGTGACATTGACACCGTTGTTAACATTACCTTCATTAATAGTTGAGTAATTGCAAACACGATTTGATAATTGTTGAAGTAAATATAAATATTGAATTACATTTATTTACTTAAGTTTTAGTTGTTTTTTTTTATAAAATTTGATCGAAGCGGATTTATAAAATAATGTATTGTAAAGTTTTAAAAATGATTCTCTCATAACTTTTTTATTAATAAATATTTTAGGACCTTTTAATATCAATGGTGTGGTCAGATTTTTAATAAAAAATCGCTAATAAAATTTTGCTGTATAAATAATTATAGTATGCCTTGAAAATTTAGATCAACTGAAATTTTGTGTGAAAGTAGACCTTTTGATCTACTATGTATTAAAAAAAATGTTTCATTTTAGTGTAGAATATAGGTTCTATGACGGTGCTTCTATTTCAAATGGGTCACACTGTACATATATAGACATTAGCTAACATGTTAAGTAAGCTAATATCTATTAAGACCTTTTCAATTTAGCAAATAGATTTGAGCGATGACGTAAAAATCGTGCCAACTATTTTCTAAAGGTATAGGAAATTTTACGAGGATAAGTCAAATATTATCGACACTTTCGCCATAACAAGCTTTGAAGGTTATCGTAGTGCCGGCCGCTTGCGCATGCGTTGAGCTGGTGCCTCTGTGGTCATGTGTGCGGAATTTAATCATGATCGCGTCATTTGTCTGCTAGTTACAACAGCATAAGCATGTCAGCTCCGCTATTAGTTTACACCAACGAACAACGAGCAGTGATCCGATTTTTGTGGTCAGAGGGTGTGAAAGGTGCTGAAATTCACCGGAAACTTTTGTCACAATACGGGGGCAGTGCTTTATCTCGTAAAAGCGTTTTTTTGTGGATCGAAATGTTTTAAAGTGGCCGCACGAGCGTAACACAAAAAGAAGGAGCTAGACTGCCGTCAACCTCAACCACCGACGACGACATTCAGCAAGCTCGAGAGATGGTTACAGCAAATAGGCGAGTTACCATAGGCGAGGTTGCATCTTCTTTAAACATCAGTCACGGTTCTGCCTATCAAATTATCCACGATGAACTAAAATTTCGTAAAGTGGATGGTAACGAAGAAATTTCCAATTTTCCCCGCAAGAGGGATATTTAGATACCAACGAGTGGCCAGCCTGACATTTAGTCAGTACCGAAGTGACAACTGAGAGAAGTTGTCGTAGATACAACGTTGAACATAACAATATGCACACGTCTTGCCTTTTACTCAACCTATTTATTTCCATGTCTTTTATTTATATTTATGATATATGTATACACTGACAATGTCCATGTTCTAGTTAGAACAATGACAATAAACACTATTATTGTTATTATTTTAATGACAAGAGTATAAATGTCAACGCAAAGTCCTTTTGGCTCAACTTTAGTCATGTTTTGTTTTATACATTTTCAGCTGTCTAATACCAAAAATGTTTACATGTTTTATTTTTCATTTTTAAAATTGCTATAAGTTAAAAAATATTGGTCACATTAAAAAATGATAAAGGAACATTCATTTCAGTTTTTGCTACTTAACTTCATCCCATAGTCCGTGTCCGCAGATTTCGTAACACCCTGTATATACCTATACTTTCCTTTAGATTAAATATTATACAAAAAGTGTATAGATTAGTGAAACAAAAAGTACTTTCACAATAAATTCAATAATACCATTAAATGTGTAGTCATACAGAAAATAGGCAAACGTAAGAGCCAAGCAAAGTTTTCCAATAACTTATTTCTTGTGGTCTATTCTGTTTAATGCATATCTTCCTAACAGTGTTATTGACTTTTAACGCAAATTCCATGAAATATGAATCGTACCATTCTGGGATGCACAATGTCACGATTGACTTTCTCAGAATTGCTGTTAGGAGTGGTTTTTCTTAATAACGGGTTGGTTAACCAGATTTAATTATTGAACAGGAATTCGCATTACCTTTAAGCATACTTTACCGAGTTTAACATCGCAGTCTAAATCCACAAACCGTAAAATGTTTAAATTACGATTTCTAAGTAAACGAATTCCAAATAAACAATGAACAAATACAAAGTTTGATACTCTATGGAGCCAAACGAGGTTAATAAATTCTTTCTATTCGTATGCATCCCTGATTGTTTTAATAGACTTAATATTTGATTGATATACAAAGTAAATTTAAAACGGTTTATTAATCACAAAAAGTGAATTGAATTTAATGGTTTCGACCTAAATTTACGTCGTGAATGCTCATTACTATGCCAGGTCAAAGTTTACATGTTAGATTTCAATAAAAGTCATATAAGTTCTAATGTTTGAGGATAGCGTATAGATTAATGTAATTATTAGTAAACATGGTAATTAATAATTTTATTACATTAACACAGACTTGATAAAGGAAAGTGTAATAAGACTATTATATTAAATGCACTACATACAATCTGTGAAGTACGTACTTATTGTTAGTTACCGAACTACACATAACACATGCAAAAACTACATATTCTTTTAAAACAGACCGCTATAGTATACATTAAGTATAATTTAAAGCTCCAGATATACCTAAATATTTTCAATACAGGCTAACATTTATACAGGGTTTGATTTTTGATAGATTGATTTTCCTACCAAAGCAGGGCTGGTCTTTACATCCCTAACATTGAAGCTTAGTAGCTTATTGTATTATTCCTGCTCCGGTTTTGTTTTACTTGAACAGGTTAGTTCCCGCAATCAGGTTTAAGAGCCTATATAGTAAATCTTTCTCCATTGGTAGTCCAATTGTGCGAATCTGCGTTGAGCTAACGCTGCACATTCGAAAATAATATGAGGGGCTGTTTCCTCCTACTCATTGCAAAGTCTACATAAGGGCTCATCTTTGTAGATCCCCATCTTATGCAAGCGGCCTCTCAAACAGCTATGTCCTGTTAATAGACATGTTGCTGCCCTAAGCTGTATCCTGCTTAATTCAAGCAGGTCACCAGTCAGATGTTGCGACGGTCTTCCCATCATCCGTTTGCTGTGATTTTGTCCAGCTGCATGTTTCCAATTTAATTGGTGTTGTGTTATGATCCACTCATTAATTGCACCACGCACTGCACCCTTGGTAATACCTAGACCCGGTTCAGGGCCTATATAATTCATTTTTGAACCTTCCCTCGCTAGCTGGTCTGCAATTTCATTGCCCGCTATGCCCCTGTGCCCTGGCACCCACACCAGTGTGACTTCGTTGTGTTTAGACAGAGCCATTAGGGTTTGCAGGCACTCCCATATTAGTTTGGAGGTTATACGATAAGATGCTAGTGCCTTTAAGGCTGCCTGACTGTCAGAGAGAATGCAAATCGTCTCACCGTGCGGTCGCCGACGCAGACTTTCCCACGCGCAGGTTTGTATAGCATACATTTCTGTTTGAAATACCGTGGTGTATCGCCCAAATGATACACATACTTTGTATCCCTGGGTTTCCTCATATACACCAACGCCAGAGTAGTGCCCGTTTTGGACCCATCTGTGTACCAGACTAGGGTTTTCGGTTTTCTCCCCTCTTCATCCCTCCATTCTTCCCAATTCAAGAAAACTTTCAAAGGTTTGTCATAGGAGATCCTGGAGATTGTTGTATCACTACCCATATCATAGATAAGGTTTGTTACTACTGCTTCTATTCTGGTGTGCCCAGATCCACTGTGGGATCTCCAGTTGCTGTGTTATACAGGATGCTCTACGAGCTCTATGATAAACTTTGGCAGATGATAGCTGGGTTATTTATAAACATTTTTGTTTAGAATTTACAAGCAATTTAAAAAATATATTTCCATATTTCACACTAAATGTTAAATGAATAATCAAAATGACACAAACTACGGGGCTACGGGCCTCCAAAAATTGACATTTACGCCAAGGTAGTTGGTTAGGTTTGTCAATAGATGACGCCCCGCCGCAGTATGGGGCGAACAGGCCAATATCGGCTCAAAATTCAATTTTGGCAAGTATGTAGTAACAGTAAAATAATAAGTGATTATGAATCCTTGAAACCTATATTTTTTGAATCTACGACAATATTTTATGTAGTTCTTTCCGTTAATTTGTTATGGGGCCTCAAAGTTGAACATTTATAAGCAACAGATCTATTGCACCATTTTACGCGCAACTTGGAACTCCTAGTAGAATATGTTATGCGTTGAATCTAGATATTGTTTCTATTTTATTAGTTTGGAAGAATAGATATGTGCTACGTAAAGGGCTACTTTTAGTTCTTTATAGTTAAAAATTGCTTCAAATTAAATTGGGAAGCGAAAGGATTTAATTGATAAGAAATATAAACTTTCATTAGACATTTGGTAATTAGCGCTTTTTGCCGCTGGTTTGAAATTGCGATTTTTATATTCGTTAGAGTGTCTACTTTAAAAATAAGCAATAAAAACTTGCGCCTACTTGCGCCTTTTTCAAACACTAGACTTTTAACAGAGCGCCGCGTAATAAAGGTTATAGATTATGAACATTGATGTACCTACGTGGGAGTAAGTTCGCGCAGCATTAGAGATAGAGGAAAATTTGTATTTGGTCTAATTGGTCTTACTTAATTGGCGTTTGCTATACTTTGCTAAATACGTTATTCATATTGGAATACGTTTATAGTACATAGGTGTCTAGTAAATTTTGTTTGTACCTAATTAATTATCTATTTATTAATAATGGGTGATAAGGTTTACCCATAATAATAACATGTGCCGTCAACCTCAATAATAACGTTTATCTTCGAAAAATATTATTTATCTGTGGTGTGATTAGTTTATCATTTGTATTTGTGAATATTTTCCAAATAATGCGGTTGTCGTTTTAAAACATATATTACATATTATATAAAAGGATTCAAATTCACTTTACATCGTATTACCACTAGTAAGTGCACCGCAAATTACTATAGTAACAAAATTGTCTGTGCAATATAATTTCAAAGTGAAATAAAATGGTTGTTATATCAATCAAAGTAAACGACTTGTGTATGGCTTTTATCGCACAAGGAAAACATATCTCAACTGCCGAAAAATTTTTAAAAGACAATTACAATTTAACCGAAACACAATTTACTTGTGTCAAGTCTAATATACAAAAAACTTTATTGCCCAAATTTAAAGCAAAATGGACTGCGGCATCAAGAAAGAAAGATCGATTTATGGTCAATAACCAAGACTGGCTAAATACGGAGTATGTCATTGATTTTGACAATACGGAGGAGTCCACACCAGAAATTTCTACACTGTCTGGAAGACAAAGAGGTAGACCATGCAAAGACTATGAAGAATCCTCCGAATCTACAAAGAAAAATGATCCGGCATTCTGGAATAGATCTAATTACCTTCTCATACATACAAGCACTGAGGTCAATTGGTGAAATTACACATGCAAAAATTATTGAGAAAGTAAGGTATTTGTCCCCTGAATTACAAGATGGTCTATTGAAGTGGTTTGACAATGAAGGTCAAGGTGTATTAAGTTTATCAAAAGATGAAGGCTTAGCTATGTACATAGACTTAAACATACCCAAGGACAAATATCAGTTATTAAAGACAGTTGTAGATGAGAAAGGATGCAAAATACTCCCATCTTTCAAAAGGATAGCAGAAGCTAAAGCGGAATGTTATCCTGATGGGATAACTGTAACAGATATAAAAGCAAGTGTTACACTTCAAGATCTTCTAAATCATACAGTAAGAAGGATCCTCAAAATTGACTATGTTGATATATCAGATATCCAACAAATGATATTATTCGTCAAATGGGGGTGCGATGAATCATCAGGACAGGCTGAGTATAAACAAGTTTTATCTGGTGAAAGTGAATTTATTTCAGATGCAAACCTTTTTATTGCTTCTTTAGTTCCTCTAAAGTTAGTTAATTCTGAAACCAGTCAAGTAATATGGGAAAACCCGACACCCTCTTCCAACAGATTTTGTCGTCCAATATCAATTGAGTTTGTTAAAGAAACTCCAGCAAAAACAAGTGAAGTTATATTAGGCATAGAAAATGAAGTTTCTGCGCTTCAATCTACCCAGGTGGCTATTTCTGAACAAACAACTGTTTCGGTAAAACACGCACTAATTTTAACGTGTACACTTCTTCCTTAATTAGTTGGTAGTAGCAGTAATAACATACTTTTATATCAGATTTACATACAATACATACAGCACAATAGCGGCCCTACAAACGTTAACAATCATACACAATGCTCGCGAAACATATACAGAAATATTCAAATTGTAAAGTAAACAGTAATAGGAATACACAAGTGCAATAATAAGCAAACCAGTCTCAACCAGATCTGTTGTGTATACATGTACGCTGCCGTAAATACTATTTCGTAGTTCTACGTTTGTTTTAAAAATGTTGCCTACGTCGCGAAAACGATCAATGTTGAACAAAGTTACAGAATTTATAGCAGAAATGCCTGACCTAAATTATGATGGCGTTGAAATTCAATGTGTAGTATGCAATATCCCTTTAATGTATTAGTCCAAAAGGGATTGTCTACCTCACGTAAATAGTAAACAGCATTCTTCAAAAAAAAATTGCACACGACACTATGACAAATTTAAATTTAATTTATGTGTTACCTTTATTGCATGTAACCTACCGTTTAATTTACTAGACAAGGAAGCATATGGCTTCTTTTGGAATAAATATTCGGACTGCAAATTACCAAGTCGGGCATCGTTACAAAGAATTGTGCCATCTGCTCGTGAACATGTTGAAAAAAGGATTAAATCGGAGTTGAAAGATAAAAAACCGAGGTTATGTGTGGACGAACCAACAGATCGTAAAAAACATTCTGTGGTTAATTCTATTAGCTTCCAGACGAGTACAACAATGTACTGTCGAAGTAATTCCAAAGTTAGTGTTAAATACATTGGAAAAGTTTGAACTTTCAACAAACCAACCGTTGATGTTTATGAGTGACGGTGCCGCAAACATGCTTTCTGTAGGTCGGTCTCTTAAAAAACATTGTGCTAACCTTTTACATATTACGTGTAAAATTCATGCTTTCAGTCACGTGGCAGATAGTATTAGAAAATGTTGTCCTGAGGTAAACGCTTTAATAGCGCATACAAAAGCAGTGTTTGTCAAATCCCCAGAACGTGGTTTTACAATTCGATCCAAACGAAGATGCGGCTATCAAGGAAAGCCAGTCGAAATTTCTAGATAGCCAGGTTAAAATGGATTTAAAAACTGTTTAGAACAATGACTTCGGACTAGTGGAGACAATAGAAAAATTACAAAATCCTTCGGTGTCATTAGTGGAATCTCTGCAAATAGTGCAACATGTTCACGCACAGCTATGCGCGGTAGAAAACGCAAAAAATGTTTGTGTTCTAGAAAGGTTTGAAAGTCTTTTAGAGAAAGATTCTGATTTTGGCACATTAAGACAAATTTGTGAAGGTGCGTCAACAGAACCGTTAAGTTGTTCCAAAGATTATTTTAATTATGCAAATATAACGTCACTAGATGTAGAACGTTCGTTTTCTGCTTATAAACACACTTTTCCCTCACGCCGCACTCGGTTTGCCGAAACAACTGTGGAAACATATCTAATGTTGCAGATATTTAACAGACATTATTCAGTTTGTGATTTCACGGAAGACTCTTAAAACGGTAAGTGTTTGAGCACGTTTTATATTTTATTTCTGACCATTTATTTTACGTAAACTTTTATGCGCCCGCCACTGGCTGTTGGCGCAAATTGAGCAACTCTAGTAATCAGCTTTCAAAATATGAGGACTACAAACATTTTTTAAGTTACTTACTATGTAATAATAATAATAATTCATGCCTTCACATCCCCCAACAGCTTTCGCCAATTATAGGGGGCATGGGCACGCCATAGGTTATTGTTACGCTTGCTCACATAGAGCGTCTTAAGATGTTCACTATCAGCATTCGCCAAATTTGAAGTAAGGAAAACTACGGAAAACTTTACTCTGAGAGTTACTGGCCCGGGGTTCGAACCCGGTACCCCGAAATTAAAAGGTTGTACCTAGTCTTTTACATAGGCCATCAATATGGAAAACCCCATTTAACATATCCATGAATAAAAATCTAAAAGTGACATTTCTTTGCTCGGCAATTGAAAAATCCCCAATTTTTTGATTTATCTTTATTTAAGGAAGAAGAATCCTTTAAAGCCAACCTTATGCTAACTACTGATCATAACAGGTAATAAAGTTCATTATAATTGCCGATTGTCAGAAGGAATTTATTGAGTCTTATAAGGTGAGAATTTTGCATTTTGTTCAAAAACATTGTGACTAAAGGGTGTCTCAATAGTATGCAACCTTTCTCTTCTCTTCAGTAACAAAACCACGGAAAATTTAATTCATAATTATTACAGTTTACTTGCTGGTCTCAACCATACAAAAAAGTTACGTGAAAGGATGTTCTTTATTAATATAAGTCGTAACCTTTTGAAGAATAATGGAGTCTAGACACCTACATACTCGAATGTGAAAAGTGTTATATCCGATGCAGTTGCGATTCTGCCCCGAAGGTTAGACATTGAGAAAGAAGTTCTATGCCGTTGTAATGCATATTTATTTATTTACCGAACCAAACAGGAAATCGCATCACAATAAAACATTTATAGAAACTTTCTGTATACGTGTTCCGTACAGTATCGCACCGATAAATCAGAAATTCTCATTGTTATAGTCGCAGAGAGTTAAATTCATTCCGTACACCGCAAAAAAGAATGATCGACCATCGAATGCAAACGACGTCCATTGTTATTGCATAATGGAAAATATTTCAAAGTATCATCGGCGGAGAGAGAGAATCTTCGTCCTCCTACAGTGCACGTCGAACGTTCGCAATGCCTCTAGGATCTCCTCTTCTTTCTTGCTTTTATCTTACATTTATACATTCCGTTAACACATTTCGTTTGCCATCCGTGGCACGACCAGGCCCAAAGAACAGTATTTTCAATTCTGTAGCGATCTTTCGAATTGAATGCATTGATGCATGACGTTTGTTTAATAATTAAAGCTGATGGACCTTTCCGTCAAATATATATAGTAAAAGATCCTCCTATTGAAGAATGTGTGGTTTACCATGTTTGATTGTACAGCAACTTGCTCTTAAAATAACTCTTACAGTAACTAGTATGAAAAATTATCCGTAAATAATACAGTTTAAAGTAGGTAATTGCAGTTTTCTTCAAACCAATTCTGGATTGATTGATTGATTGATTTTTTACCAAAGCAGGGCTGGTCTTTACATCCCTAACACTAAAGCTTAGTAGCTTATTGTATTATTCCTGCTTCGGTTTTGTTTTACTCGAACAAGTTAGTTCCCGCAATCAGGTTTAAGAGCCTATGTAGTAAATCTTCCTCCATTGGTAGTTCAATTGTGCTTTGCACAGCGAATCTGCGCTGAGCTAACGCTGCACATTCGAAAATAATATGAGGGGCTGTTTCCTCCTCCTCATTGCAAAGTCTACATAAGGGCTCATCTTTGTAGATCCCCATCTTATGCAAGTGGCCTTTCAAACAGCCATGTCCTGTTAATAGACATGTTACTGCCCTAAGCTGTATCTCGCTTAATTCAAGCAGGTCAGCAGTCAGATGTTGCGACGGTCTTCCCAACATCCGTTTGCTGTGCTTTTTGTCCAGCTGCATGTTTCCAATTTAATTGGTGTTGTGTTATAATCCACTCATTAATTGAACCACGCACTGCACTCTTGGTAATACCTAGACCCGGTTCAGGGCCTATATAATTCATTTTTGAACCTTCCCTCGCTAGCTGGTCTGCAATTTTATTACCCGCTATGCCCCTGTGCCCTGGCACCCACACCAAAGTGACCTTGTTGTGTTTAGACAGAGCCATTAGGGTTTGCAGGCACTCCCATACTAGTTTGGAGGTTATACGATAGGATGCTAGTGCCTTCAAGGCTGCCTAACTGTCAGAGAGAATGCAAATCGTCTCACCCTGCGGTCGCCGACGCACACTCTCCCACGCACAGGTTTGTATAGCATAAATTTCTGTTTGAAATACCGTGGTGTATCGCCCAAGTGATACACATACTTTGTATCCCTGGTTTTCCTCATATACACCAACGCCAGAAGTAGTGCCCGTTTTGGACCCATCTGTGTACCAGACTAGGGTCTTCGGTTTTCTCCCCTCTCCGACCCTCCATCCCTCCCAATTCAAGAGAACCTTGAAAGGTTTGTCATAGGAGATCCTGGAGATTGTTGTATCACTACCCATATCATAGATAGGGTTAGTTACTACTGTTTCTATTCTGGTGTGCCCAGATCCACTCTGGGATCTCCAGTTGCTAGTATTTTTCAGTCTGTATGCACCCATTCTGGCTTCTCCCTTGATATAAATCTCAAGAGGAGGTAGGTTTAGCAAGGTTTCCATAGCAGCTGTTGGAGTGCTTTTAATAGCTCCTGTTATACATAGACATGCCAGTCTCTGAATTTTCGAGAGACTAGTTATCGCATGCTTCTGTGTAATCTTAGGCCACCAAACCAGGCAGCCATAAGTTATCATGGGTCTTGCCACCGTAGTGTACAACCAGTACGTCATATGTGGTTTGAGTCCCCATGTTTTCCCAACTGATCTACGGGTTGTCATTAACACCCTCTTACACTTGTCGGTCATTTTTTGTAAATGCGAGTTCCAGTTCAGTTTAGAGTCCAAGGTTACACGGTCCAAGGTTATTCGTAAATGCTTTCGAAGACTGCGAAAAAATTTGTTAACTGAAATACCATGGTTTCGCATGTTTTAATATACAGTGCGCGTCAAAAGTATGAAATAATGAAATTTTCGACAAATTCTTACTGTTTTTAAATTAAAATTCGTGCCTGAGGATGAGCATTGCTCGAAACTGGTAGCACTATTTTAGAATATTAAACGAATTTTTGTGAGTAATTTACCAATTTTATTGACCCTACTATTATGATGAACACATAATCGAACAATTGAGCAACAATGAAATTTTCTTCTTTGTTGTCAGAATGATCGAAAAACTGTTTATCAAATTGATTTTTTACATTAGAACCAATTTGCGATTATTTTTAATTTTCCAACTTTGTCCGTTTTCGGGCAATGACGTCATCGATATTTTTTTTAAATGTCTATCACTATTTTTTTGCACTTTTGGATAGATTATGGAATTCCAATTTCAGCAATATATAACAACAAACGGTATCCAAATGGGTTGGGAGGTACACAGAAAAAATGTTTTAAAGACAATTGCAACATTGTAAGAATGAATTTGTATTACAATCTCACGTAACTGGAGGAAGCTGTGCAGTCGTCAAGGAGTAATTTTCATTAAATTGTAGTAATTTTATTGTAATGAAATGTGCTTTAAAAATTGCGGAAAATCCTAAAAAGTAATCTAATTCAACTTACCTAACAAAAATGTTGCTTTTCCGAATTACACCAATTCAAACAAGTAGGAGAGCCAAACAAGAGCCAAACTGAATTATTCCATCTTCCCTGTATTTCTACTTTTTATAAACATGCGTGAAATAGAAAGAAAAAATCGGAAATAGAATTGCAATCTTAATTCCTGTTTAATTATATGGTAAATGCATAAATACATTGCGACAGTTATTACGGAAACTGTGTCCGTGTGAGAAATTGTATTTTGGCGCCGTACAGTATAAGCATTTCCGCGATAACTCTTCGCAATATAAAAACAATTACAAAGCAGTATGAACTGACTCGACCATTTTTGTAGAGGGTGGGGATTCAAAAAGTAAATTTGATTTTGAGAAAAAGAGGGCAGACAATTTCGCTAACAGGGAATATGTAAAATTGATGAAATTACTTAAGTTGGTATTTATAGTATGCAGGATAGAAAGTTAAACGCTCAAACATGTCCAAACATTGCTTTTGAAGTTAGGACGCGATTCCGTTTTTGATCAATTGTCAGTAGACGCGGCACCCATCTCGCCGAAAGCTTTCTCATAGTCAATTTTTCGTGGAAGATGTTTTGCACACGTTCATATTGGCAATCTCAGCAATCTTCGCCCGGCGGTGTGCTAACATGATTTCATGACTTTGATCGACCATATCCCCCATAGTCACTTCAATGAGTCGACTTGGCCGCTCCTCAACAAAAGACGGATGTTCGGCCACGCTTAAATTCATTAAACCAGTATTTGATAGTGGTCATCGAAGGTGCATGGTTCTTATAAACTGCATTCAACTTTCCTTTGATTTCTACGCAGGCTTTTCCATCCAGAAAGAAATCAAATCACTAACCGGCATTGTTCTTTTTCCATAATTTCACAAATACATAAATTTGCCCACTTTCAACAGCTCTCAAAACAACACTACTCGATGAATCTCTCCGAAATGTTGATAGACGTCGACTAAAGAATATTACTCACAGTTAGTAATACAGATTTTGACACAAAGCGCCATTTGCTTCCAAGCACGGGTACTTCTCATACCATCCTCGTATAAGAAGATGCGAACCTTATTCGCAGTGTATTACTATACAAATGGCGAAAGTTTGAACCATCGAAGGAAGTATAGAAACCGGTCTTACATCACAAAGATGTACTTTTTTGATTAACATTTTTACTTTTTCATAAACTTATGGCCTAGTGTCTAATCGGCAAGATTCAATCTAAGATCGCGACATTATATTCTGACTGCCCAATGTATAACATGCCCTTCGGACCGATACTTTTTGAGATATTAATGTTTCAGGATCGGAAAAAAGGTCTAGTTGCAAATTGATTCTTCACCGAATAAACACATTTCTATTGCATCAACGATACTAAACTGAGTAAACAATGTTCTTAAAAAAATCTAAATATTTTACAGGAAATGTTCAAAATGAAGACCACTTTGTTCTTAGCAGAACGCCAATCGTGCTCGAAAACTAGAACAAACATCACGCAAAGTATTGGTCCGAAGGGCATAATATTATACATTGCTGCAATTGGAATTCCATAGTCTATCTAAAAATGCAAAAAAAATGGGATTAGCCATTTAAAAAAAATATCGATGATGTCATTGCCCGAAAACGGACAGAGTTCGAAAATTAAAAATAATCGCAAAATGGTTCTAATGTAAAAAATCAATTTGACGTGTCAAACAGTTTTTCGATTATTCTGACAACAAAGAAGAAAATTGCATTATTCCATACTTTTGGCGCGTACTGTATAACTAGATCTCACAATTAAAACAAATATGTTATTTTGCTAAATTAGTGGTGATCCATTCAAGTCGCTCATAAAACCTCATTGTTTTGTTTGCATTTTGCATTATTTTATTGTAAGTGGATACGTGAAAATAACAATGGCTTTAAATTTGAAAAAAAGGTTAGGAACAATATTGCTTTGCAGTTGTAGAACTATTACAAATTGCAAAAAACAAGGCCTCATACTGCACGGCACACTTCCATGCCTCTCGTGATCGCCAAATCTTTCACCAACTGAACCAGTATGAAATATGATCGGGCGATGTCTTTTACAGAATCCTGATCCAGCATCTATAACGAAAGAATTGACAGCAACTTCACCCAGCCTAGGAGGAGATGCCTCAGGGCATAAATTGCGTGCTAAAGTGCAGTGCCGGACCGTGCAAAATAATACATTAAGAAGAGGGATGGTTAAACGCACTAGTCAGTAGTAAGGTTCAATAAATTTGTGTTTTTCTTAATTGCGTTTCAGTTTACTTTTTATACAATTTTAAGCTATTTCGAATAGTTACAACAACTTTTTGTAACAAATTTTTAGGTGTCGATAACGAACCTTATATATGGAATGATTTGCAAATGATTACATTTTCGAATTCTACCTTAAAATTTTGAATTAAGTTTGTATAAAGTTTTCGGTGCCTACATCCAATAAATCTTGAGTTATTTCGAGTTTTAAAAGCATCTGTTTCTCAGAAACGCTCCAATCAACCTATTCTTCTTTCTTATAATAAGATTTCTTTCGCTCTCGTGCAGATATCTTCATACATTCCGTCCGAATTGCTCAATAGAGACTTTGTACGTTTTCCAATGTCATTATAATAACAAATTATATACAAAAATAAGGCTTTTAACTTTCTGCTACCACGAAGATTGAAAAACGAGTCACCCTACCGAAATAATCAACCACTTCATTTCGATGATAGTAGAGATGGATTTATATTATCGGTTTTGATATTAAAATTTGAATGAACACTTCTAAATAATCATTGCATGAAACTTTTGTACTGAAAAAAAAGTCATACAACTTCCCTGTTCTTTCAGTCCCTTAGGTTGATGGTTCAAGGTATTCCTCTTTTCTTTTCCCTAACTTTCCGGCAACTCTCGTCACTAAATTATTTTCTTGTATTCTGATGTTCATATTTCTTCCGCAGTTATTGCCGCAGAACTCGTTGTTAGATTGAAGAATCAATAGTTTCCTGGCGTGAATATTTTTATCTAATATTTCTTTTTTCTTAGAATTGAGTTGTTTTCAACATAATACAGTTTGGTGGTCTGATGCATCCTTGATCTGTTCTTCCATTCTACGATACTCTAAGGTTTCTAGTTCTAGTTTAATTGGTAAATTAATAAATTTTCACTGCTTCTCTTTTTCTAACCAAATTTGGCGATCTATGAAACAAAACTTTTAAGTTCGTACTGTTATCGATAGCTGCAGTTACCAGTAGACAAACGCGTATACATATAAGTAAGGCGAGGTAATCGTCTCTGCGATCGATAGGCGTTCCACCGGAGTAGCGGGCTGTGTGCAAAAATCGAAAATCGAATTTAAAATATGTAATGTGAACAAGGTTAAAAAACGACCCTTTGCTGGCACAGTAAATAAGTTTACCTGTGACTTTCCGGATTTGTTCTACGACGGTGCTAAAATAGTTTGTAAAGTGTGCAAGGAACATTTGAAGTGCTGGGACAAGGCGGATTGTAACAAACAAGTAAATACCGAAGAACACAGAAATAGAAAAAAAGGCGTGCCACCGAGACCTGCTTCTTTTTTCGATTTACTTTTTATGATGATAACCTGTAATTTGTCGCTTCCCTTACTCGAAAACGAGTCGTCTCAGAACTTTTGGTATAAGTACAACCCCGAGTTGAAGTTGTCAACTACGAAAACGGCACGTAAGCATGTTTTATTTGTACGAGGGAAGTAAAAAACAGATAGAAAAAGAAATTCTATTCTAAATGTTGTAATACATGTACTGGACCCTCATAAACCGACATTTCCACAGTTACTAGCTAGTAAAAGACTGGAAAAGTGTACTGGTGCAGCAATTGTGAGGGCGATAGTACGTTAGACAACTTTCAAGTCTCACCACGTCAAGTGTTGATGAAAATGCGTTCGGTAGGCCATTCTTTTTTTGACCACGGTTGCAAGTATTTACGTGTTACGTGTAAAGTGCATGCTTTACATCTTGTGGCAGAAACTATTCGACAATGTTCGCCCGAGGTAGATCCATTAATAGCAAGTATAAAAAAGTATTTCTTAAATCTCCAAAACGTCTTCAATCATTTCACACACAGTGTCCTGGTATTCGTGAACCACCACAGCCGATTCTTACACGTTGGGGAACATGGCTGCAGGCAGCTCTTTATTATGCTGAACATTTCAAACAAGTAAAAGCTGTTATTCCACAATTCAATCCTGCCGAAGCTGCAGCTATTAAGGAGAGCCAGACAAAATGTCGAAATGTTTCCGTTGAAACAGAGTTACAAACTATTCATAACAACTATAAAGGATTACATGATGCAATAGAAGAACTACAAAATAGAGCGTTGTCGTTTGTGGAGTCACTGCAAATAGTGGACGAAGTACATACACTGCTACGCACTATACGTGACGCAAAATATAATCGCGTTTTCGAAAAGTTCGAGAATGTGTTGAAGAAAGATTCCGATTTCATCACATTAGAACAAATTTCAGATGGCGCATCAACTAATCCATTAACTGAATTCAAAAAGTGTTTTAATCACGCATGTATTACATCCGTAGATATCAAACGATCTTTTTCAAAATATAAACACATTTTTTCACCACGGCAAACATCGTTCAACGAGACAACTATGGAAACATATCTAATGCTGTTAACCTTTTACGACTTTTATCTAGTGGGTGATAATGCTGATAATGGTGCTTCTACTTTCAATGTTCGGTAATTTCTATGCAACAGGAACTATACCTTGTCTACTTTTTTCTAGGTCTTCAATTGAGTTTATATTAACACACCTAAAGTATATATTAATAAGCATTAATTAAACAGCGAGTAAATTTCCAAACATGACTTTATTTCAATCGAATTTATGTAGGAAGTGCATTACTTAATAGACATACACATATAAATTCAATTTATAATAATGATTAACAATATATTACGTCAATATTTGCAGCGTAAATAATGGTAAAGCAGTGTACACATATTGGGTGGTTATAGGAACGCATATGGATACCGGTACTTCTCTCGAATCCAACTCTCGACCCGACCGACTGTCTATTAATAACGCAAACGATCCATACCTCTATACCTTTGCTGCAGCAAATGTCACGGGTTTAAGTAATGGTCGCGAAGAAAGATTTAATAAACGTGTGATTTCAGTCGTTCTTCGAATGTCTCTATTATATTTCCGTAATAAATAACCCGTACAGGCTAACTTTTAGTGCGTTGTACAGATTCCACGGAATCCTTCCCAGAAATTTTTGAATTTAACCTCTGCTTCGTAACGATTGGTCGAAACTGTATCTGAATGTCCAACGTTTATTCTCAATATTGTTACTTTATGTCCATTACCTTTCAATTTGGGATGAAATGTTGCAATTTTTTTTAAGAACCGTTAGTACCGCGTTAGTAAGTTCCGTAGTAAAGTAAATCGCTAAAATATATGGTTAGTGTTGCAACGTTTGCCCGCTATGAAAGTAGAAGGTGGGGAGTCGGGCGCAGCGACTCTAACAGTAAGAATCCAATCGCCGTCAGGAGAAGATCGCGCTAGACTCTAGCCATGCGTTATATCCGTAGTTTATTTCCTTAATTGATGATCCTTGCCTCTCATCTTTTCTCCATGGTTATTTCTGATTTGCTTTGTTTGTCTCGAAATTATGCTGTAGAATAGTTTTCTTTTAATTATGTTCTTATAAACTAAGAAGTCGTTAAATGGTACCACGCTAGAGGCAGTACTGCAAATGATTTATTGGAACATTTTTTATAATAATACGATCAACTGAATTTTTATACATGCAAATACGATTCATTTTATCATAAAATTCCATTAATTAGATTTAGAAAACATGTAAGAATTTGTTATGCGCTTATTATCATTTGAAGATTTAATATATTGAATATTTGGAAATGAAAAAATGTAGTCTAGTTAGTTTATAATGAGAGGTTCTATTTCGTTTTAGAATTCGCCATTTTCCTTTTAAATTAATGACGATTTCTTTACTTGATATACAACAATAGTATTTATTTTGAAATAATCAACGATTAAAGTGCATCAATAGGACAAAAATCAAATAAGATGTATTACGTATTTCCTAAAATCTGTGCCGAGCTGTTACCTCGACTAGGTATGCTAGGCGACTGAGTTGCCAGTGCGTGCGCTTGTTTAGGGGCACTGAGGAGCGGAGGGGACGTTCCTAATACAAGCGGAAACATTATTATATATATATGGGGCTCGCGTCTATAAATGAATCCTTACCTACCCTAGTATATACGTATATATAATAGTTTTTAAAATCAGTACTAAATTGTAATAATTTTAAATTCGAATTTGTAACGGAAAACGTAGTGTTCGAGATTATTAAATCAATCAAAACGCAAGCTGCCGGAGCTGATGATCTCACAATTACTTTTATTCACTTATGCTGTCCATCTGTACTACCTTATTTAACTCATATTATCAATAAATTTACTAAGTTCCCCACTTGCTGGAAGCGCTCTCTAATAAAACCAGTACCTAAAAAGTCTACTACAACAGAATACGCTGATCTCCACCCTATTAGTATTCCTCCCATCTTATCTAAAGTTCTCGAAAAAGTAATCGAGTCCCAATTACCTAATGTCCAGTTTGGATTTAGAAAACATTTCAGATATTGCACAGCTTTACTAAATGTTGCAGACAATATCATTAGTAGAACTGACGAAGTAAAATTAACTATTACGAGGGCTGCCTTTTATACTTCGGACATAGAAAACAAAAAAAGAAATTAATCATCGCGAATGGCTTTATTGTTTTTCAAAATAGTTTCCGTCAAGATCTATACAATTTTGTATGCGCTTGAACCAATTTTCGAAGCACTTTTGCCACTCTGACGGAGGTACCTCCAAAACATGCATCAACCGCTTCTTCAGGCGTTGAAAAACGTTGACCTCTTAATTTATTTTTGATGTGCGGGAATAAGAAGAAGTCATTGGGTGCCAATCAGGGCTGTATGGCGAATGACTCATCAATTCAACTTTTTCGGTCCTCAAAAACTCTCTTGTTTGAACCGATGCGTGAGAACTCGCGTTGTTCTGGTAGAGAACGATGCATCTTCGGCGGTTGGTTTCCCTCATTTTTCGGAAGATTTCTGGCAAACAAATGGTTATGTACCATTCAGAATTGACCGTCCGACGTTGCACTAATGGTACAGTTGCCACATGTCCAGTTTGTCCGAAAAAACAGGCGACCATTTGTTTTGAAGTGGTTCGTGGAAGAACAACTTTTGTTGGATTCGGCTCATCTCTGAAGACCCATACTTTCGACTGCAGTTTAGTCTCGCTGTAACGATGTCATAGACGTGTTTGGAAACACTGCAATCGTATTTCTTGAGCATTTCTTTCGACCAATCGACACGAGCCCTTTTTTGTGCGGGTGTCAAATTATGTGGTATCCAACGCGAACAAATTTTGTTGGTGGCCAAATGTCCATGCAATATTGAATGTATGCTGGTCCCACTAATGCCCAATGATACCTATCTCACGATAAATCACATGACGATGCTGCAATATGAGTTCACGCAGAGCATCGATGTTTTCTGGAACACATGCACATGCCAATGTTGTCGGATTTCGCTTAACACGTCTTATAGCTGCTGTAGGGCTTTGGGAACCTTATTTTACGATCATCCCTCGTATATCGACCTGTACAGAAGTGAGCAATTCGTAATGCTCCACGTTTTCTGTGAGGGTAGCAGCTCGACTAGTCGAGCTGCTATAATATGTGGCTATTAATTTCGACATTTTCAGTGATTAGAGTATCTTTAATTAAATACTCTCATTCATACTAGCATGAATTTTTTATTATTTCTTTGGTTACAGTAACATTTCTTTTATTTCTTATAAAAAAAATTGATTTCAGTAACGACACTTCGGATTACGAAATGTTATTTGGAACCAATTAATTCCACAAACCGAGGTACCACAGCATTTGTAACACATTATTGTTTATATTCAAACCTAATCTTTTTAACCCAGCCTTAATAAATTCTCTTTCATAATAGTAGATACATATTTGGCAATGATATTAATGTTTTGATAATTACGAAACATAAATAAGTATTAGTATTGAGAATGGTTGAACAATATAAAAAAATGAGCACTAGTGACACTGCTTCCGCAGAGCAAAATAGGTAACAGTAGAGTAGATACACATATTTTAATATGGTTCCAATAAAATCGCTGCAAGAGGGGTACGATTAAAATTGATATGGAGAGACGGATCATACTAGAAGTTTGAAAAACGCTGTAATATGGGAATAAAGGATAATTTCGTAATTTCCGTTTGCTTTAAGCTAGCGCATTCATCAATAGAATAAAGGAAATCGATGTATCATGAAGAATTTATATTACCTGAATTCTTAATATACTTGAACAGACTCTGCTTTGAATAGACAAGTGAAATATTACGCTTTTGCCTCAAGTAGAAGTAGAACTCTAAAAGCTTTATGAGCCAGCCATCGATGCCGCATTAAAATTACATAAGTCGCTATAAGCGCAGCATTTCACATCGACTTTTCATCACTTCCTTCTCTTTGATGTTCGAAATAATCCAGTACGAACTTAGCATAAATAAAAGCTCATGCACATACATATGTAGATACCTTTAAATTATTGTTACATGTCAATCGTAATGTTTTCGATATTCATTCAAGCCAGGCTCGTTTCCCTTCGTGATGAAGCACAATTTAAACTCCCTTCTGCCTCGAGTTCTTCGCGTACAGCTACAGTACCAATACCTTACCGTCCTCTTTGCAGAGCACTCGAAGATACAACACTTTTTCCAGCGGGCGACTTTCTCTCTCTGTTCCGATCAGATTAGCGAGCCGCGGCAATGTGTATTCCTGGCGGCGGTGACGGGACCTCGACCTTTTTCGTGAACTTGGGGTCTCCGTGCGCCCTGAGGCATACCTGCTCCATGTTTGCGTCTTATATGTGTGGGTATATCGCACGTAAGGTACTTTTTGATGTGTTCGACGCGGAATCAATGAGCTCTCGACGACTCAAGAGTGAATTTTGAATTGTGTCTGTACTGGACGAGTTAACAATCTAGTAGAACCTGTTTCATTTTTCGTATTGACAAAGTTAAAAATTTGTACATGTGAGAACAGAGTTCTCGTGGACTTTATTTCTTCACACTGTACAAGGAAGCTTTTTATAAGTGAACATGGTGAAGATATGTGTTCAGGAGGTACAATATAACACGATAAACGAGTGTGCTATAATTTTCCACTAATATTTAGCACAAATCTAAAATATGGTGCATTCACGTTTATAAAACAGCTGATGGAACAAATACATACTGACTGCTCGCGAGCTGAAGATTGATATTCAGAGAAAGAAGTAAGTATGATAGGCAACTTAATATATTGAAAAGAGATATACGAGTACGTACGTTCGAAGAAATGTGGAGTATACATTTGTTTTACGCCAACGAATGCAAAGTATAGATTCTCGGTTTTTTTCATTATTTCACACAAAAACCTAATCTCATCCCCTTTCGGCGACCATACTATATGCTTAAACGCAAGTTGTGGTTTGATGTTCTATTAAAAAAAGAAAGAGAGCGAGAACATATAGAGTTTGCCTTCTATTTGATTTACTTCTTTCCCTAAACACCAATTCACAGCTCACGTGTAAGCAATCGGTACATCAATATCACCTTCTAGTTCTTTCGCACAATGGCAATAGGCAATTTGCTTGTCCGAGAATGACAATAACTTGCAGAAAATGATACTAATACACAGCTGTCTTGGGGTAGATATTAGGGAACACCGGCAACACAAAGATTTCGTTGAAACTCTAGAGATTGAAAGAGTACCTTGGTACGAAAACAACACATTTTTTCTAGCGACTGAATCGCCCAATTTCGGCATACAGCCCCCTCCAAAAATTTGCACGATCTTTAAATTTTTATGAACATCTCGGAAACTATTATAACAGACATAAATTTTTTCTAAAACATAATTTGAAGTGCGAAGATGGTATGAGAAACACCTGTGTTTGGAGACAAATGGCACTTTGTGTCAAAATCTGCATTATCGACTGTGAGTACTATTTTTTAGTCGACGTCTGTCAATTTTTGGAGAGATTCATCGAGTAGTATTGTTTTGAGAGCTGTTGAAAGTCAGCAAGTTTATGTATTTGTGGAATCATGGAAAAGGAACAATACCGATCAGTGATTTGAATTCCTTTTTTTGGTTGGGAAAACGTGTGCAGAAATCAAAGAGAAGTTGGATGCAGTTTATAAGGACCATGTACCTTCGATGACTACCATTAAATACTGGTATAATGAACTTAAGAGTGGCTGAAAATCCGTCCCATCGAGATGATTACGGGCGATATAATCAATATAATATAAAAGTTCATAATATCGTGTTAGCAGACCGCCAGGTAAAGATTATAGAGATTGCTAATATGATAAACATATCTCAATTGAACGTGCGCAAAACATTCTTTACGAAAAATTGAGTATGAGAAAGCTATCGGCGAGATGGGTGCCGCAACTGATGATGATTGATCAAAAATAGAATCGCGTGATAACTTCAAAGCAATGTTTCATCACTACATGCCAGAAATCAAAGGTCATTGGTAATTACGGTACGAATTGGTACCCCATTTACCATATTCGCCAGATTTAGCCCCCTGTGACTTATTTCTTTCTCTAAACTTAAAAACGGCGGAAAGCGGTTCACGCAAATGAAGTGGTCATTGCTGCAACAGAGGCCTATTTTGCAAAGTTTGACAAATCCTATTATTTGGATGGCTTGAACAAGTTGGAACATCTCTGGACTAAGTGTGTAGAGCTACAAGGAGATTATGTCGAGAACTAAATGTATTAAATGCAAAACAATGGCACTATCTTCCTTAAACTGATATTTATCGTACCATCCTCGTATGTTACATAGTCTCAAGGATGATGCAAATTGCTTTCGGAAAAAAATGTATATAGGGAGGAGCGGGTACCACGTAATATATTTTTCCAGAAATAATTTGCTCATGGTACTTCAGAAAGTGTACGCAGTGAATGTCCGCTAATTCATAATTTGTAAAACAAGGCATATTACGCATAATATTTGCTTCGTAAGTAATTTACTAAGACTAAACGCAATTCGGAGTATTATCATCGTTTTTAATAAAAAAAAGCTGCGCCCCGTATTATAACGTGTTAGAATTCGAAATCCTATGATTTATGCTTTGTAAGTCTTCATTTCGTTCTTTACCCTGTGCGCCACTTAAGACTACATATAGTAATGCTACTTTTACTTATACCTGCAAAATAACTTTCCGGATATAGGTTTATCAAAATATTTTATTCAGTATTGTCTCAGGTATCTCAACAGTAAATTTGGCTAATTAATCCTGAGCATCCTGTATATTATCTATTTACATATGATAATTAACCAAAAAAGCATTACACAAGACATTATACACATGAGAAAAGCGGTATACATACAAGCAGAGAATACTACAATTATCTCTTGTTTTCGTTAAAGTAAAATGATCAACCTCCTCTTCTTAGGTCTGGGCTAAGGCCCTTAAGCTCTTTCGTCTCTGGTAAACCTGCAGATCTTGGATCACACGCGCCAGGAACGTGTTTGAGGAGTTTCCTGCTCCTTTCCATGTGCTCTTCTAGGATTCGCGGACATGCTCTTGAAAGCTAAGAACTTGAATGTGTTCCCATAGTTGTACATTATGTATAAACTAAGGGGCGTTCGCAATGATTATTAGTGTTGTACTTTGAAGAGCCTCCAGCCTTTTGAAGTGACCGGTTGCGGCCCTCACCCATGTCAGCGATGCGTAAGTCAAGATATGTAGGTCTATGACAGATCTTGTAAATTAATGACAAAGTTGTTATATCGAGTAGGGTGTTTCTACCCAGCGCGTTCCTAGCTTTTAAGAGCCTCTCTCTAACAGGCTCCACGAACAACCACCATGTCGTACGTCGATCGAAAATCACGCCGACATTTTGCAGACGAATTCCATTGAATCCTCTCGCCTCCAATCTCTACTTCTTCCGGAGTAGGTCTTCTTCTTTAATGGCCATACTTTTTTAGAGTTAACTCTTACTTTACATCTCCCCAGCCAGCTCACCAGCTCGTCTAGCGCTCCATGGAGACGCCTGGTCATCAAACCGTCGTCCCTGCTCGCCATGTAGATTGCCGTGTCATCTGTATACACCAACAATTGTACCCGTGGACTACGAGAAACATCCGAAGTATACAGAATAACGAAATGGCTCAGGTGCCGGCAGGGAACCGTGCGGTACACCGGGCCGTTTGATGAGGGCTATTAAATTGGCGCCCACTCCAAGCCTCCTCATTTTTTGTAGCAAACCGTGGTGCCAAACAGTGTCAAATGCCCTCGTGATATCCAAGAATACTCATCCGCCGGTCTCTCTGCGTTCGAAAGCGTTAGGAATAAATTCCGATAAACGGAGCAACTAGAAATCTGTGGAGAGGCCAGCACGAAAACCAAATTGCTCGTCCGGATACGGATCTATTTCACCCAACACATCTCTTAGGCGACTTGAGATGATTGCTTTCAAGAGTTTGGATGGTGATGAAAGAAGAGTAATGAGGAAACAGGGGATCTTTACCCGGTTTAGGAATTGTAGCATGCTTCGAGATATTCGGAAAGTAATTCAATCTCAAAGCTGCGTTAAACAGTAGCAGGAGGAAGGGCAGCACCGTAGAGGGAAGGGTCTTAAGCGCCCTGGTGGGTATGTTATCGTAGCCGGGCGCCTTGTTATTCTTAGGGCGTTTTATGTGAGATTTCAGTTCCTTGATAGTGGCCTCAGGTAAAGATTCATCTTGATCTTGGTGCACAGAAGCACCATCATCCTCGTAGTCGTCCAGGTCGTTCACCCGATCCCCACTTTGTCCACGGTTTGAGCATATCACCTCTATCGGGTCCGCATGAACTGTGGTCCTTTCTGCATCTATGTATACCACCCTAGGGTAGGGGTCGAACGGGTTGTGCCCTGTACCGTCTCAGGGTTCTCGTCATTCACGAGAACAAGTTGTCCTTTGTTGTCAGGGACACAATCCTTTCGTGCCATTGCCTTCGAAAGCAAATCAGTTTCTCCTTTACCTGCCAGGAGAGGACATTGACAATTGTTCGGTCATTTAGTGCCCTCCTTCTTGATTTAATAAGTGCCTTACTTTTAGGAGAGAGCCAAAGTTTCTTCGGACGTAGAAACGGTCTATAGAAGACGAGATAATATTGATTAAAGTAAAAGTAAATATTAGTATTTTAGCTACCAAAATATTGGTCTAATTCATACAAAATATCAATTGATGTGAACCAAAAACCCTTTTATTAAATAATAAATAGTATTTTCTGTATATAAAAATTTGTTTTTATAAACATTTATCTAATACACTTCCTTATTCAAGGAGAAGCTATGTATGTGCATTGAAACCAACTCACGCACGTAGTTGAATTCCGAAACGGTCTAACGCAATGCACTCACGCCATCTGGAAGGTATTCTCCGCACCCGTCCGACAATTCTTTGGCGTAAATAAAATGTTTACGATCCATTGTGCGTACGGTTATGATCGGATATTGAACATTATCGGCTAAAGAAGAAAAGAAGAGGATTGTCTTCTTAAATAGCCTAATTTACATTTTTATTTTATGGTTTCGATGTGACACCTTGCACAGGAAACAATCGAATTATGTCGGGACTCAAGCATTACGCAATCGTATTTATGTTGGGTGCTGATAATTTTGACATTTTGTTTGTATATACAATGGTGAATTATCGAGCAATAAATTCTTTTTAGCAGATTCAAGCGGGTATTTCTGTTGTAGTTCTAATAACTTGTGTCTATAATAAATTTGGAATAGCAATTAATTATACGGTTTTACAGTATACGAAGGATGTGATCGCTTGCTCTTGCAACTTCAACATTCTCTTTATTAGTAAACATTCGCCGTTAAGTAGTGTTACAAATGCAATAACTATATTGGCAATTTTGTAATTTTTGTCATTAAAAAGAAGAGTAGTGGATGTAAGTATTTAAATTCTTTAACGATGTCAATGACAATGAAATTATGTGGAAAATATTGTGATTTGAAATAGATTAAGCAAAATTTGTACGTATAAAATTTTGCTGAAAGCAAACAAACAAAAAGCAAACTGAATCGTACTGTAGATATTAAAGTTCTAGTTACATATAAAGTGAATTAGTCATGTGAACCTAAATGAATTACAGGGGCAACAATAACTGAGTCAATGAATTACACAAAGTAAGTGGTGGCAATTAAGTAACTAAATCTATGTAAATGTTTCTTAGATTGTCTGTATCTTTCTTATAATTGATGACTTCTTCAAACTTTAATTAATATAGCATATTTCTAAAAAGCTACGTTTAAAGGTATTCTTTTCAATGTCCAGAATTTTTACATTGTCAAAATCAAAAGTCTCATTACTAAGCCTAATACAGAGCGCTTTGCGCCTGGTTAGCAGTAAAGTTGCTCGACTGACGACGCGACGTATGTATGCAGACCAATGAAATTGAATGAAATATTGATTTATTGCAATAGTTTCTACTCAACTTTTGGCAGCGTTACACGTAATTATAAAGGAAAACATATGTATGTATGTCCAACGCATGCAAGGAAAATAAACAACGGTTGGCTTATAAAGACACTTAATTTAAGAGTGAATCTCCGAATTTGAATTATAGGTTTGTTTCTGTAACGATTTTAAATCAGTTGAAATCGTTAGGGACATGCGCATTACAAAAATAGTGTTCGCAGTTAAAACGTCAAACTCTGATTATTAATTTGACGTAATTTGGCGTTCGTGAAAATCTCCAAATTAATTTCTTACCGTTTACTAATAGTTGCTCCAGTTTGAATATTATCGTCCGGTGATCTATCAGACGCATGCGGATATTGTGAAATGAAAAGTTGTATTACAGGTCTTTTGTATACGTCCATACTTTACACGTGTTTTATTCATTTCTGTGGTTTTGTTACGAATTAACAGTTCCTTTAATGTCATAACTAGAGCAACGCAAACTGCGCTGAAAGCCAGTGGTTGATGCATAAAAGTTTACACAAAATAAACATGGCCGGGACAATTCGGTATAAGCGTCAGTATAACTGCGACTCGAAAGCCGGATCTGTTGTGTATGCATCTACGCTGTCGTATGCTATATCGTAGTTCTACGTTTGTTTTGAAAATGTTTCCTACGTCGCGAAAACGACCAAAGTTGGACACAATAAGAGAATTTATTGCAGAAATGCCTGATTTAAAGTGTGATGGCGCTAAAATTCAATGTGAAGTGTGTAAAATAGATTTAATGTGTTGGTCGAAAAGAGATTGTCTACGGCACGTAAATAGTGCAGGGCACGTTTCAAAAAAAAATTCCACACGAGATTATGACAAATTTAAATTTAATTTATGTGTTTATTGCATGTAATTTACCATTTCATTTACTAAGGAAGAAAGCATAAGTCTCGTTTTGGAATGAATATTCGGACTTTAAGTTACCAAGTGAGAGAACATTACAGAGAGTTGTGCCGTCTGCTCGTGAGCATGTCGAGAAAAGAATTAAATCGGAGTTGCAAGATAAAAAACTGTGGTTATGTGTGGACGAAACAACAGATCGTAAAAAACATTGTGTGGTTAATGTAATGGTACGCACAATGGAACCACATCGACCGTCACCCTCAATTTTACTAGCTTCCAGACGAATACAATAATGCACTGCCGAAGTAATTTCAATATTGGTGTTAAATACATTGGAAAAGTTTGAACTTTCAACAAATCAACTGTGATGTTTATGAGTGATGGTGCCGCAAACATGTTTGCTGTAGGTCGATCTCTTAAAAAACATTGTGCTAACTTGTTGCATATTACATGTAAAATTCATACTCTCAATCGCGTAGCAGATCGTATCAGAAAATGTTATCCCGAGGTAGACGCTCTAATTGCACATACAAAAGCTGTGTTTGTAAAATCCCCAAAACGTATTCGGGAATTTCATAGACTATGCCCCGGTATTCCTGAACCACCACAACCTATTCTTACTCGTTGGGGAACATGGTTAGATGCTACATTTTAACATCTTAAATATTTTGAGAATATAAGGAACGTGATTTTAGAATTTGACCCAAAGGAAGCTGCGCTTGAAATTTCAGGATAGTCAAGTTAAAACAGATTTGGAAATTATTCAGAACAATTTACGTGGGACTAGCGGATGCGATAGAAAGACTACAAAATTCTTCGGGGTCGTTAGTGGAATCTTTGCAAATAGTGCAACATGTTCACGCACAGCTATGCGCGATAAAAGACGCAAGAAATGTTTGTGTTTTAGAAAGGTTTGAAAGTGTTTTAGATAAAAACTCTGATTTTGGCACATTAGGACAAATTTGTGAAGGTGCGTCAACAGAACCGTTAAGTTATTTGAAAGATTATTTTACTTACGCAAATATAACGTCACTAGATGTAGAACGTTCGTTTTCGGCATTTTCTTCACGCCGCACTCACTTTGCCGAAACAACTTTGGGAACATATCTAATGTTACAAATATTAAATAGACATTATCCACTTTGTGATTTCACGGAGGACTCTTAAAACGGTAAGTGTTTGAGCACGTATCACATTTAATTTATTTTGTGTAAACTTTTATGCGTCCGCCACTGACTTTCAGCGCAGTTGCGCTGCTCTAGTCATGACAGATTTGTAATTCTGTCTAAACATTTCGCGTTTATTTTTGTTCTTGCTTACCTCTTGTAGTATTTGAATGTAAGATAAATCTGTTGTTTTCATCTACATATTTCAATATATTTTCTCTCTCAAGTCTATTAAATATACTTGTAACCTATAAACCACCTAATAAAAGTAAACAAAGACAACATGGAAATAATAGAAAACAGGTTGTAAATATGGCGCAAGCGTTCGTGCAGTTAAATTGTTAAACGAGTTACAAATCAGTTTTAGTTCGCGCTTGCGCAAATTAATCCAAATTAACCTCTGCTCAAACTAAAATCTTATGATGAAGTTAAAGTATTGTGTAAAGTTCACACAGCGAATATCCTTCATCAAGACAAATGTGGAAACAAAACTGATGATCCAAATTTTTCACCAATCCTATCCACGCTGTTAAGAAATTACGTTTATTTATTACATTGTATTATTTACTGAAGTTAAACTCAGGTATTACAGTTTACTACATACCTATAGTATTAACTACAACAGATTTTTGAAGAAACTATTTTGTTTACTTTTTATGGTTATTACATTACAAACATAACAAATGCCGTTTTCAAACAAAAAACATGGCAATAAGAACACTTCAACGCGTGCATATATTGGCTTTATACATCAAACATTTTTGTTGCGTCAGTTTTTATTTTTTACCATTGGGTATATATTGATATATACCCTACACCAATATATTGATTTTTAAATTTCACTTCAATCGGGCATGAGCTACACTCTTTATTTATAATACGTGGCCCATGCAACTGACCCGATCCTGTCGGGAAGACAGATTATGCCAGGTTTACTCATTACTAACCTGGGCAAATATGCGGTAACAGCCAGAGGCGTAGTGAGCGCATAAACGTTTACACATAAAATAGAAGGTAAGAAATAAATTATAAAACGTGCTGAAACACTTACCGTTTTAAAAGTCTTCCCTAAAATCACAAACTGGGTAACATCTGTTAAATATTTGGATCATTAGATATGTTTCCACAGCTGTTTCGGTCAAGTGAGTACGACGTGTGGAATTAATGTTTTTTAATGTCGCAAACGACCATTCGACATCTAGCGATGTTATATTTACATATTTAAAATAATCTTTGGAACAAGTTAATGCATCTTCACACGCACCTTCACAAATTTGTCTAAATATAAGAAAATCGGAGTCGTTCTGTAAAACACATTCAAATGTTCATATTACACACCAATTTGTTTCGCCTTCTACAGCGCATAACTGTGCGTGAACATCATTCACAATTTGAACAGAATCCACTAGCGACATCGAAACATTTTGTAATTTTTCTATTCTCTCCGCTAGTCCGAAGTAGTTGTTGTGAATAGTTTGTAAATTTCTTTTAGCCTGACTATCTTGAAATATTTCCTGGCTTTTCTTGATTGCTGTAGCTTCTGTCGGATTGAATTTTAAAACTACCTTCTTTACTTGATCAAAATATTTGTTGTAGTAAAACGCAGCCTGCAACCATGTTCCCCAACGTGTAACAATCGGCTGTGGTGGCTCAGGTAAATCAGGACACAGTTTGTGAAAGAGTCGGGTACGTTTCGGGGACTTTAGAAACACTGTTTTTGTACTAGCAATCAATGCATTTACTAGTGGAAAACATGTAGGAATCGTTTGTGCCGCAAGATTTAGAGCATGGATTTTACACGTTACATGTAAGAAGTTACCACTGTGTTCTTTAAGATATCGGCCCAAAGAACGCATGTTTACGGCACCATCACTCATAAACATTAAAAGTTGCTTAGTTGAAACTTCAAATTTGTTCAATGAGTTCAACACCACCTTTAAAATCTCATCGGCAGTACAATTTATAACTCTTTTGGAGGCAAGTAAGAAGGAGGATGACGGTCGATGTGTTCCATTGTACGTACCATTACATTAACCACAGAATGTTTTTGACGATCTGTTGTTTCGTTCACACACAACCACAGTTTTTTATCTTTCAATTCCGTTTTCATTCTTTTTTCTATATGTTCACGAGCAAATGGCACTACATTTCGTATCGATGTCCGACTAGGTAATTTACAGTTCGCATATTTATTCCAGAAGGAGACAAATGCTTCTTTGTCTAGTAAACGAAACGATAGATTACATAAAATAAGAGTAACACATAAATCAAATGTAAATTTTTCTTGGCCTCGTATGCCACTTTTTGCAGAGGAATGCTGTTTGCTTTCGATGTGACGTTGATAATGGCTTCTGGACCAACACATTAAAGGGATTGTACAAACTAGATATTGAATTTCAGCGCCATCAAAAATTAAGTTCGGCATGTCCACTATAAAGTTTTTAACTGTGTCTGCCATGAATTTATTGCAGAAATGCCTGATTTAAAGTGTGATGGCGCTCAAATTCAATGTGTGGTGTGTAAAATAGATTTAATGTGTTGGTTGAAAAGTGATTGTCTACGGCACGTAAATAGTGCAGAGCATGTTTCAAAAAAAAAGTCCACACGACATTATGACAAATTTAAATTTAATTTATGTGTTACCTTTATTGCATGTAATTTACTATTTCATTTACTAAGGAAGAAAGCATAAGTCTCGTTTTGGAATGAATATTCGGACTTTAAGTCACCAAGTGAGAGAACATTACAGAGAGTTGTGCCGTCTGCTCGTGAGCATGTCGAGAAAAGAATTAAATCGGAGTTGCAAGATAAAAAACTGTGGTTATGTGTGGACGAAACAACAGATCGTAAAAAACATTCTGTGGTTAATGGAACCACATCGACCGTCAACAATGCACTGCCGAAGTAATTTCAATGTTGGTATTAAATACATTGGAAAAGTTTGAACTTTCAACAAATCAACTGTTGATGTTTATGAGTGATGGTGCCGCAAACATGCTTGCTGTAGGTCGATCTCTTAAAAAACATTGTGCTAACTTGTTGCATATTACATGTAAAATTCATACCCTCAGTCTCGTAGCAGATAGTACCAGAAAATGTTATCCCGAGGTAGACGCTCTAATAGCACATACAAAAGCTGTGTTTGTAAAATCCACAAAACGTATTCGGGAATTTCATAGACTATGCCGCGGTATTCCTGAACCACCACAACCTATTCTTACTCGTTGGGGAACATGGTTAGAGGCTGCATTTTATGATCTTAAATATTTTGAGAATATAAAGAACGTGATTTTAGAATTCGACGCTAAGGAAGCTGCGGCTGTCAAGGTAAGCCGCTTGATATTTCAGGATAGTCAAGTTAAAACAGATTTGGAAATTATTCAGAACAATTACGTGGGGCTAGCGGATGCGATAGAAAGACTACAAAATTCTTCGAGGTCGTTAGTGGAATCTTTGCAAATAGTGCAACATGTTCACCCACAGCTATGCGCGATAAAAGACGCAAGAAATGTTTGTGTTTTAAAAAGGTTTGAAAGTGTTTTAGATAAAAACTCTGATTTTGGCTCATTAGGACAAATTTGTGAAGGTGCGTCAACAGAACCGTTAAGTTATTTGAAAGATTATTTTACTTACGCAAATATAACGTCACTAGATGTAGAACGTTCGTTTTCGGCATTTTCTTCACGCCGCACTCACTTTGCCGAAACAACTTTGGGAACATATCTAATGTTACAAATATTAAATAGACATTATCCACTTTGTGATTTCACGGAGGACTCTTAGAACGGTAAGTGTTTGAGCACGTATCACATTTAATTTATTTTGTGTAAACTTTTATGCGTCCGCCACTGGCTTTCAGCGCAGTTTGCGTTGCTCTAGTTATAAAATTAACTCAAATATATACAGAGTTCGTCAGAGTATTCTGAAAGAGAGATACCTTTTTAAAAATACATGAAGTTGATATTCAGTGAAGATGTGCCTCTTTTTTCAAGGACGGTTTTGCAGATTGTTGAAAGATATTGGTTTCCTTTTCGAAAAGGTTTGGCAAGAAAGTAATATTCATGGATCGTGATAATAAGAAACCGCCGTGAGTGTTTACGTAATGAGGGAAGAAACATTATATTTATAGATGAATGAATAAATGTTCGTCACATTAAACCAAAAGTTTGGACAGAGGACGTCTCGACATGCATTGTTGAACGATTTAAGTACTCGTCCAACAGCTAAAAAGGTTGAGGACAACGATATGCTCTTATTCATGCAGGTAATGAGAATAGATTCGCCGCATGTGCAGAATACAATTTCCTTTGCAAAAAATACTATAGATGCTCACGATGAAATGTGTGCAGAATTATGTGATAACGTTCTTAAATCAGTTATTACCTAAGTTATCTGCCCATTCGACGATAGCCATTGGCAATACATGATATCACAGCCGTAAGGTGGATAAAATACTCATTAAGGCCACCAAAAATCTTGACATTGCACTGTGGTTAAACGAAAAAAAGCATTTTGGTTTTGAATAAGAACTGTTGAAACGTGATTTGTTACAAATTGTATTTGCTGAAAAATGTAAATATGACAAAAATGTACTCGATGAAGCAAGTACTGATAAGTGATATACGAGGGCACGGTATATATTTTGAGATGCCACAAAAGTAGAGAAGTTAGAGCTTACAACACTGCATTTCTAAATACCACCATCCTTAAGTAGTAAACTCTGGCTGTTAGTTGAGTCGCTGCTGTCATAGAGTAAACGTGGTAGGTACGATTTGTCATCGAAACATGGACTTGTCAAGAGAACATGTACACGCAATGATTTACTACGATTTTAAGGGCGGTTTAAGTGAACAACAAAGTCTTGAACGATTGCAACTCGCATTTGGTGATGAAAGTCCTTTACGTGCAACTGTGTTTCGCTGGTATAGCGAATTTAAAAGAGGACGGATATCGCTTGGTAATGAGGAACGTACCGGTAGGCCCTGTTCTTCAGTTACCGCTGGAAACATTGAGAGTGTGAGACGTATGATCGACGAAGATCCAAGATGCACCTATCAAGTGACTGAGGCAACTCTTGGTGTTGGATCCGCAACAGTAAATTCAAATTTACATGATCATCTTCGGATGAAAAAAATTGTTACTCGTTGAGTGCCACACACGCTTACCGATTTCCAAAAAGCAGAGCGAGTAAGAATCGCTCTGGAAACATTGGAAATGTTAAATAATGGTGGACATCGCATTCTATCAAAGATAGTAACAGGTGATGAAACTTACATCCCATTTTACGATATTCCTACCCGCCAGGAGAGCCGCGTGTGGATCCACGAAGATGCGCTAACACCAACAATGGCCAAAAGGCAAAGGGCTGTCAAGAAAGTTATGTACGCAGTTTTCTTCCGTAGTACCAGATTAGTAAAAGCCATGAAGCTGGAAAATCAACGTACAGTCACAGCAAACTGGTACACCACAAAATGTTTACCTGCAGTTCTTGAGTCAGCCAACATTCGCGGGTTAATGTTGCATCACGACAATGCATCGTCACACAGTGCACAGCAGACAGTTGAATTTTTACGTGAAAATAAGGTAAAAGTCATTGAACATCCACCCTATTCGCCTGATTTGGCCATGTGTGATTTCTGGTTGTTCTTCAACCTAAAGAAACATTTACGTGGTCGACGTTTCACGACGGAGGATGAGATAGATGAAGCAATTCATCTATCAAATGGTATAGACATGTTCAGCGTATGTCAGAAGATCGTCTCCCAAAACAAATACTGAATTGGGTGCCCTATGGAAGGCGTAAAAGGGGCACACCGCGAAGAGAACTAAGCGATGAAATGTGCCACGACAGATTGGAATAGAGACTGGGAATCAGCGTAGAACGTTATAAACCGTTATGTATATATAAAATGAAAATTAAAAAAAATTGTTAGAAATATAACCATACACTATTAGCGATTATTTATCACACAGTAATAGTGTATAATGTTATGCTGTCTTGTTTGTGAGGTCTATTTGGATATTCAACACAAAATAAGGCAGCAACTTCACATAACGAAGACCCTTCTAAATATCAAATATAAAACTGAATTTTTTCTTCTGTTGTACATTGTAATTTCAATAGAATTGCAAATATGAACAAGTTTTCCGTATTTAAACTGACAGAAGTAACAATTTATTTTTAAATAACTATGGTCTTCATAACAAGTTAATTGTAATTAATGTAAAGCATGTACAGCCTTGTATGCTCACGGTATAAGCCGTAAGTACGTGTTTTTCGAATAATAAACAGAATAAAATTAGACAACCTCCTTTGGTTTGGGCATTAGACACAATGTAACTCCTCTAGTTAAAAGTAATATGAAAATAATTTATTATATACTTGTTTTGATGCTTATAACCTATAAGTACGTGCGTTTTGTATAATCGACAGAATACAACTGTATTTGAACTCATTTAGAAATAAAAGACCTTCAATATGGCTTATTTTCTTTCTATATATATGGTGCTTGTGCATTTAAACTTCTAATTTATATTGAAATCGTTAGACCATAATCATAAATAGCAATGAGCTGAACAAAAATGAAAAATCCACCTGGCTGACATTTAAGAATATTTGTGAGAACTTTTTAGGCAATCACAAATCCGAAGATTACAAGAACATTGTCAAAGACCTTTTGACTTCGTATGAAACATTGGGGTGCAATATGAGTCTAAAAATTCATTTTTTAGACTCACATTTAGATTTTTTCCCGGACAATCTTGGATCCGTCAGTGACGAACATGGGGAAAGATTTCACCAAGATATTTTGGACATCGAAAAGTGCTACCAAGGCAAGTGGAGCCTCTCTATGCTGACAGACTATTGCTGGACACGGATGAGAGACGTTCCTGACGCTAAATATAGCAGAAAATCATACATTTGTACATTTTAGAAACATTTTCAGTTGTTTTATAAATAAACACATTATACACGTTGTTCTACTATTTATTGCGCTGTCACTTAGAAGCCCTGCCTGATAGAATATTTCTGAAAAAATATTTGAATAAAAAATGCTGCAAGGTTCACATATACTAATTTGCGGGACAAGAAAAAGATTAAATTTTGTTAACCAGTGTTATTTATTACCAATAAATAACCAGAATTTACAAGGTTGGCTTCGTTTTGCTTAAGCTAACGACAAATAAACACTGCAATAATGACACTTCGTTTGTATTTATGTCAGAAACTATTAATCACGGCAGAGTACAGCCAATAAAGATACATTAAATTCATTTTATGTAGATAGTGAATATAATAAAATAATCAGTAGAACTTGTGAGGTGTTTAATGATCGGTATCCTAATTTAGTAAAATTGACAACGAACAAATTTAAAAGTATAGAAGCAGGATTTTAGAAATATAGTAAAATAAATGTTTCAGTCATAAAAAAAGGCCGGTTACTTCGAGCTTTGAGAACATCGTAAATGTTCTAGCATACTTCACCGCACATCCTGAAGCTTCAATTTCTAGTGGGGAGGCAGGTCTTGGGCTTTCATATTCATATCACGAAACCAAAAAATGCATGATTTCAAATTCACTCGAACCCAGACGCTGATGTAGCCAGATGAAGAGAATTTTGTGAAGTTAGTCAAAATACAAGAAGATCCAGCCTTTTTTCTAAAGTAATATGGACCGATTAAGCAAAATTTTCGAGAGAAGAGATATATAATTCTAAAGATAAGCATTATTGGGCCACCACTAATCCACATTTAACAAGATTATAAAATTTCCAAGAAAAGTTTAGTTTTGATGTATTTTGTGTCAATAACCTTATGTATCTTTATGACGAAAAATTAAATAGCATTAAATATTTAAATTTATTACAAACCACCGTAATGGAATTTATTAATGGTCTAAATGTGGACGAAATGCAAGCATGTTGGTACTAATTAGATGGAGCTCCAGCGCATTGTACACGTGAGGTTACAGATCAATTGATGAAAATGTTTGATGATCGATGGATGCATAAATTAGGACCTTGGACCTGGTCGGCCAGGTCCTTTGACCTAGCTCCCATTGATTTCTTTCTTTGGGGTCGCATAAAAACAATAGTATACGACAGTCCCGTTTATTCTCGAGAAATCTTGGAAGAGAGGGTAAGGAGAGCTTTTGCCAGCCTTAGCGGAGCTGAAATCCAAAAGGCAGTAAATTCCGTGCACCGTCGGATAATGTTATGTCTGCAATTAGATGGAGATTGTTTTGACATTTACAACATATTTTTTTAGCTACGTTTATGACTTTTATTATTTTAAATATTTTGTATCCGTTTTTCAACTAAATATTTAGTTTTAATTCAATATTGTTTTTACTTTAACAACAGAACCTAAATGAAATCTTTGTTGGGTGTGCCATCTGCAAATTTCCTTTATTTAATTTAAACACTAACATGTTAACGTAATGTCGCAGTGTTCATTTGTCATTAGTTTAAGCAAAACAAAGCCTACCATATTAATGTTGGTTGTTTATTGGTAATACAGTAAAACCTGTGTTAACGGCCACCTGTCTAAAGCGGCAACGACGACGGCCCCGAATCGACTATAAGGAAATTCCCATATACGAAAACTCGTTATTTAACCCTTATAAAACGACCCCGGCCAAATAAACCCAAATTTTGACGGCCTATCTTCACAGAAATTTACTTGTCGATATCGGCCGGACTATTTATGATGTATCCTTATTGATGGAATATGTACCTAATATTATTTAGTATTTGTGCGATGAATGCGATCTCAGTCCCGAACACGCCTCGACAGCAAATTGCCAGCGCAATACGTGCACGTTTATGTTTGATCAAACAGAGATCTCCTTCATTTCTACAAGTTTACATATAATGTGGTCTTTCAGTTACTTGCGGTTAGTTTAAAATTCTCTCTGAATTCGAAAGTTTCTTTCGATTACTTGATTAGTTTAAAGTTGTCTCCGTATTCGAAAGGTTCTTAATTAAGTATGTCGCTAAAAAGAAAACGCTAAAAGACAAAATAAATATAATCGCGGAAAGTGAAAAGTATGCGTTAAGTTCGCGAAAGTTGGCCGAAAAATATGGGGTTGGAAAAACACAAATTAACGATATTATGAAAAATAAAGGTGAATTAAAAAAATGGCTGAGGAAGGTGTTAACTTGGAGCAAAAACGAAAATTTCCGCAGACGGAAGGATTGGCAGTGGATCAAGTCGTCTACAATTAGTTTTCCAAAGCCAGAAATAAAGCAATTCCAATATCTGGGCCGCTACTTAAACGAAAAGCACTGGAGACAGCAAGCAGTTTAAAGATGAAAAATTTCGCAGCATCTAATGGATGGTGGGAAAGTTTCTGCCGGCGACACAGTATAACTTTTAAATCAACTTGTGGTGAGTCCGCAGAGGTTAATTTGGATGATATAGAGGACTGGAAAACCATGTTACCGTTGATTTTAAGAAATTATTCTCCTCGAGATGTCTTTAATGTCGACGAAACAGGTCTTTATTACCGCGCCATGCCAAATAAGACATTCGCATTAAAAACTGAGAACTGTGCAGGAAAGAAGGCAACAAAACAGCGTTTGACTATTTTACTGCGTGCAAATATGGAAGGTGAGAAAGAAGATCCATTAATAATTGGAAAAAGTAAAAATCCTCGCTGCTTTAAGGGTAATCATGTTGACAAATTACCCTTAGAATGGGTTTCTAACAAAAAGGCATGGATGACAACGGAAATTATGACAAGATGGCTGCATAAATTTGACAATAAAATGAAAAAACAAAATAGGAAAGTGCTTCTTTTTTTGGATAACGCCACGTCACATTCTAAAGTTCCATTAAAAAATGTTAAACTAGTCTTCCTGCCGCCAAACACCACTTCGCATTGTCAGCCCGTGGATCAAGGAATAATTCAGAATTTCAAATTGATTTATCGAATTTTTTGGATTAAAAGACTTCTAACGTTTATTGACAGTGAATGTGATTTTGAAAATTCTGAAAAAAACATAAATTTAGCCAATGCACTTATATGGATTACAGCTGCTTGGAAAAAGGTATCTCCTGCTACAGTTAAGAAATGTTTTTCCAAGGCCGGATTCTCTGATGTTATCCAAGAAGATACAATGTTTGATGAAGAAGACGAAATACCCCTTGCCCAACTCTTTCCTACAGTTCGTAACGAAATTGTGGATTTAGATGAATATGCTTCTGTTGATAGTCATGTGCCTACAGAGAGCCTTAACTTCAGTATTACAGAAATTGTTGAAGAATTGTGCAATAATGATGAAGAACATAACTCTGATAATAGTGATGTGGACGAATGTGAAACTCCAAAATCTACGTTATCTAGTATGAGCGAAGTGTGTGCAAAATTAAGAGACACAGAATTATTTATTGCGCAATAACAATGGTAAAATTTTTATGGATGTTTCTGGAATTTTACTTACATGTGCTGTGGTTTTTAAATCGAAGCTCAAAAATTTAAAGCAAACAAAGATTGAACCATACTTTAAAAAAGCTTAATAAATTATGTTTTTTCGTATGAATATGTTGTAATAATATGTATAAATATATAATACATATATTAAAATAGTTTCATTTTTTCGTATACATATGTGTATTTATATGATATTTACTTTAATTAATAAAATAAAGAAAAAAAACTTAAAAACCAATTATGTATTTTATTTGTAAGACGAAAAACCTGACAATTACGGCCACCTTTATATAACGGTCAATACTGTTTCTTTCTTTGGTGGCCGTTATTGACAGGTTTTACTGTAATTAATTTCATGATTTTTTAAAAAATAACTCGGAAACGAGCGAATTTAGGTATAGGAAGTAAAATATATTTTATCCGCATTTCTTGAAGTAGAATACGTAGGACATTCTCAAAAATAGGTGTTGCCATTTAAAAAAATTGAACTTTCTTTAGTTGAATATGTTAGTGTTTGGACTAGGTTTTTGGAACACTCTGTATAATATTTTTGATATATATTTATAACAATAAAGAGAATTTTATGTTGCCACTAGAATTAACGAAACTGTATAACATACCGAACAGAAGATATTGATGTTTCAGTTAAACTCTGTGTTTCAAATTTTTCACAAAAAATTTTATATCTCAAAGGTGGTATGTCCTACATCTATGATATTGTATATCGTTGAACTTGTCTTTGTAAGGTCTGTCTAAAGAGATACTTTTAATCGGCCATCGTCGTCAATGGCCCTGCATACATCAAAATATTTATACAATAAAGACTATTTGATCCTGAAGAGCATTTGCTTAAAATATTTTTGAATAAAGTGAAGAGGTAAACTGCAATAGAACCAATTCCAGATAATTGTCAGACCCGGTATGTAAGTCTGTTATTTTCGCGTTTTCGTTACTAAGATGTAAATTCTCGATCACCTCATCATTACATTAGCATTTCGCTAAGCGTAACTTATAAAGTTTAGCACAGAAAAAGAACAGATAACGATCGCTACCTTCGCCGATGCCCAAAAGACCAACAAAAGAAGCATCGAAAATGATAAAGAAAGCAGCAAGAACGTTCGAAGCTGTCTACATACGCATACGGAGGGGAGCGGTATATAAGCACGAAACGAGTTCAAAGAGAAGCGACTAGCTCGAGGTGTTTTCCAGAAAGTGAGATGACGGCCTGAGATTTCGGGAGGTCCGCATCGCAGCGGAATCATGCGATTGTTCTTCTCGCACTAAAGAGTAAGGGCGGCCGAGACGCGATAATGACTAACGAAGATGGTCATCGGCACCCTCGGGCTACAAACCTTCTTCTTTTTTCGCATTCGACCGTGCTTATACGGATGGGAACGTAAGATAATATACCTACCGCGATCCGAACAAATTGAAATTATAGATAGTTACGTGAATGGGAATTGCACGAAAAAATATTACGGAAGTGCTTGCATTCTAAGATGTTATAAATTAGATGCTTTCTAGTTAGAGAACCGGTTTTTTCCCGGCGATAATCTGTTTCTTTGTATTGTCATTTAAATTCTTTGTATGCGGTTAGGCTAGAAGATTAAGTGAATAAGATTATAGCATCAAATGCTAAAGATTTGAATAGCATTAAATTTAATACAATGGTCTTATTAGATCAAATTCGTTGCACTTAAACAAAAAAAAAAATAGAAATGATTGTACATACCACATCTCAGATCTAAGCTTACTTTTATTTAATACCCAGGTCCGGACTGAGGTAAAGAGCTTATATGCTCATATTTCCATAAGAATATTGTATACTTAATATAACGCTGTCACTTACAATCTGAAACAAAAAGAAATTACAGTTAAAAACAATACTGAGAGCTTATACACATCTATTAACTAGTGCTAGGATATTTCTTGGCAGTTCACGATAGTAAGTAATAACGTTCATCACACCGGAACGATGGACTTATGTAGTTGCAATGCACCGATACATGTTAATAGTACGAAAGTGGTATAAGTACCGGTGCTTGGAGAGAGATGGCGCTTTGTGTCAAAATCTGCATTACCGACCGTGAGTACTATTCTTCAGTCGACGTCTGTCAACATTCCGGAGAGATTCATCGGGTAGTGTTGTTTTGAGAGCTGTTGAAAGTGAGCGCGTGTATATATTTGTGTCATCATGAAAAAAAAAACACCAGTCAATGATTCGATTTTTTTTATGGGAAAACGTGTTTAGAAATCGAAGAGAAGTTGTATGCAGTTTACGAGGACCATGCACCTTCGACGACTAGTATCAGATACTGGTTTAATGGAATTAAGGGAGGCCGAAAATCTGTCCTTGATGGGGAGCGGCCAGGTCGTCCCATTGAGGTGACTACGGACGATATTGCCACGGAAAGTTCCACTGGTAAAAGATGTAGTATTATCTAGATCAGGGATGGCGAACCTTTTTCATTGTCTGTGCCACAAATTTATAAATAATTTTTATGAAATTACTAACATGCCACACTAAAATTGTCTAACATAAATAACGATTCTTGTATTTTTCTCTTTTTTGCTTTTTTATTTTATATTTTTGTTTTCTTTTCACTCTCGAGAAAAAAATTATTATAATTCAATAACCAAAGAAAGAAAAATTTTTATTAATAATTATGGTTTACATACAAAAAACGAACAGATCATACCACAAAATAGTATTATATAGTAGGTTGATTCAGTATTATAAATTTAAATCATAAATTGTTTTTAAAGTATGGATTATTGAATTCTAATTAATTTCGTTATCATTAATAAAAAAATCATATTTTTTGTGCGTGTCATCAAAATTTTCTTTCGTGCCATAGGTTCGCCATTTCTGATTTAGACCATCAGCCGATGCGCCGAAAGTCAGATCGATGCTAAGACAGCAGGCGATGTGTCTTCTGGCGTAAGGATCGATAAGCTAGTTAGTTGTAAGTAAGATAAGATAGAAACCAATTGTGTGTAAGTAAGTAAAAGAAAGTTAGGTGAACAGTGTCTGGGACTATCTTTGTAAGAGCTACCCTCCAAACCCTCTCGCAAAGTAATTATCAATATATTTATACAATCTAGATAAGTATAGCGAGACATTTACGTGACAATATAATCAATGAAGTTCATGATATCGTATTAGCAGACCGCCGGGTGAAGATTAGAGACATTACTAGTATGGTAAACATCTCAATTGAACGTGTGCAAAACATCCTTCACCAAAACTTGAGTACGAGAAAGCTATCGGCAAGGGCCCGCGTCTGCTGACAATTGATCCAAAACGGAATAGCGCTATAACTTCAAAGCAATGTTTGGATATGTTTAAGCGCAATACGAGTGAGTTTCTGCGGCATTATGTGACTGTAGATGAGACATGTATTCATCATTACATGCCAGAAACCAAAGATCAGACGGCAAAAAGGGTTTTTCCCGGCGAACGTGCGTTAAAGAAGGCGAAAACGATTCCATCAGTCGGAAAAGTTATGGCGACGCTTTCTGGGATTCGCAAGACATAATCTTGTCAATCCCAGAAAGCATCGAATGTTGGACCGATTCGATGCTAAACTAAAAAGGAAAAGGCCTCATCTAGCGAAGAGAAAATATCTCTGCCATCATGATAGTGCTCCCGCCCACTCATCGGCAATTGCGACAGCAAGGCTAGTCCAGTTACAATACGAATCAGTGCTCCGTCCACCACATTCGCCAGATTTGACCCACTGTGACTTCTTTCTTTTTCCAAATTTGAAAAAATGGGTGAACGGAAAGCGATTCACGTCAAAAGAGGGGGTCGCTGCCGAAACAGAGGGCTATTTTGCAGAGTTCGACACATCCTGTTATTTGGATTGCTTAAAAAAGCTGGAACATCGCTGGGGTAAGCGTATAGAGTTAGAAGCAGGTTATGTCAAGAAATAAATTTGCTAAATGCAAAACAATTGCGTTGTCGTCTTTAACACAGGTACTTATCATACCATCCTTGTAGGCAGTAGCACTTGCAGAGGTACATGCTATTAGATAACCATCCAGAACTTGGATTTTCTTTTAGGGTGTACGGACGTACTGCATAAAGTCGATTTCGCCTAGCGCGTCATTTAAACTATTTCTTAGATTGTTTATCTACTTTTCTTCTTTTTCGTTCGTTTTTCGCTTTTTACTTCTATACAACGGAAATAAATGTTGATTGTCATTTAACAAGAATATAGTCCTAGGTAGCCAACTATGAACGTATTTTTCAATTTCAAATGAGACCACTTGCAACAACAGCGATTGCTTGTGCTAAAAGTGTACGAGGCCGTGTTGCAACGAAGAACACAAGGAGCCATACCCAAAAAGTTATGGTAGCTCTTATGATCAAATAAATAAAACACGCTATAGATGTACCTATAATAATAATAATAATAGTATATTTATTTCTCATTACAGATCAAACATATAAATGCTAGGATAACTGAGATGACAAATCAAGTCAAATTGCAAAAGTCTCGATACACAGTACTACTAAAGTTAAATGAAAACAGTCGAAAGTGTGTGTATCGTTTCATGAGATCATCATACAGATGAACTTCTAGTTTTAACCCAAATAACTCTGGTGATAAATGAAAGGGTCGTGTAGGTCTTTCGCTATTGACAATACGCTGCAGAGGAAAGTGGAGGTCAAAATAATATAAGAGAACACTACTAAAAGCTCCATACGCCACGTACATACGCCAAAGTAATGGGTTTACTTCGCACCAAAGCGTTGCTGCTGTTCCACTTATTAAGTTGCAAAGAACAAAAGCACTTAACCAATTCAATATTCATGTAAGATTTAATATTATACATCAAGTAAGAATATACTACTATTGTTTTGATAGGAAGAACCAATAGATATCCTTTCCGAAATTAACAGTAAATAAATATAAATCTTAATCAACGAGTTAAATGCTGATGTCTGCGTGCATTTGCATGTACAGATATAATTGCTGGAATAAATCATTCAATGCAAGTTAGTGAGAATTGAATGCGGTTCCAACAGACTGCCAGGCGCTGGCTACTCGTTACACCACAATTAATGTACTATCGTGAGAGTATGTAGTGACTCAATATATCGCAAAACATCGCAAAAATATCACACGATATACATGGCAAGTATATACAAATACATACTTTGGAAATGAAAAAAAAATAAATTGATTTTTTTAAATGAAACACGCCATTTTCTGCCCTTTAAGCGCCCTTTACTGCATTACATAATTATTATAAGTAAAACAAAATGCAGTTTTTTACGTAAAAAAGGGTAGTTTCGTAATGTTAACTCTGAAAATGGCTGTAAGTAAGTAGCCAAATAAGTTACAGAAAGGTGTTGAAACTATAACCAGACGAAGGTAAAATGCATTCTGTTAAAACAATTTTAATTTATGATTTTAAAATCTAGAAAAATTGAAAATTATCAGGCATCTGACTTACTTTTAACAATTTTGAGAGCAGACAACCACAAATTTTACTTTTTAAAAACGTTGAAGAGAACCTTGCTACCTAATATGTTGCAGTGAATTAATGAATTTCTTCAAGTTTCTCTCAGGGAAATCGAAATACGAAAATAAATCAATGGAATTTTAGAAAAATGTACAATTGGTATTAACATTAAAGCCAAAATAAACAATATCAATACATGATTATATCACCTTCTAAAAATGATTTTGAAACAATCGCCTAAAGTAAACCACACTTAAAGCTAAATGTTATATTTATCAAATTTTATTTGGCCAAAAACGATAATAGCTTCTACTAACAATAGTCCCCTAATCGAATGGCCACCTAAACCCCCCGATATCACACCATTAGACTTTTATTATAGGGAACTATCGAAAATAAAGTGTATAATACTAGACCAATAAATATTCCACAACTATGTGGCAGAATAACTCAAGCTTGCCAAGACATACACAACTTATGTTTAAAGGATTAGTTGACGCAATAGACCAATTACAAAATAGATCGTTATCATTATTGGAGTGTCTGCAAATTATGGACGGTGTGCATACTCAGCTACTGACTATATATGACGCAAAATATAATCGCGTTTTAGAAAAGTTCGAGAATGTGCTACAGAAAGATCCAGATTTTAGCACACTAAAACAAATTTGTGATGGTGTATCGAATAATCCACTGACTAAGTACAAAGAGTAATTTAATCATGCATGTATAACATCGGTAGATGTTGAACGCTCTTTTTCAAAATATAAACTCATTTTCTCACCACGGCGAACATCGCTCACCGAGACAACTGTGGAAACACATCTAATGGGTCAACTTTTTGCCACTCTTATCCATATGATGTTAATACTGATAATTAACGCTGGATACTGATAATTAACGCTGGCCACGAGCGGTACCGCGCATCGGCGTAGAATCAGTTCGGACCGAGAGGAACGGTAGTATTACTAATGGCACGCAAATTGGAACCTCATCAATCGGCACCTTCAATTCTATTAGTCTCCAAACGAATACAACAGTGTACTGCCGAAGTAATTTCAAAGTTAGTGTTAAATACATTGGACAAGTTTGAACTTTCAACAAACCAACTCTTGATGTTAGTGAGTGATGGTGCTGCGAACATGCTTTCTGTAGGTCAGTCTCTTAAAAAGCATTCTGCTAATTTGTTACACATTACGTGTAAAATTCATGCTCTCAATCTTGTGGCGGATAGTATCAGAAAATGTTATCCTGAGGTAGACGCTTTAATAGCGCACACCAAAGCAGTATTTGTCAAATCACCGAAACGTATTTGCGAATTTCACAGACTGTGCCCCCGTATACCAGAGCCACCAGAACCTATTCTAACTCGTTGGGGAGCATGGTTGCAGGCCGCGTTTTATTATCATAAATATTTTGACAATATTAACAACGTGGTTTTACAATTCGATACAAAGGAAGCTGCCGCTATCCAGAAAAGCCAGTCGAAATTTCAAGATAGTCAGGTTAAAATTAGAAAAATTACAAAATCCTGCGGTGCCGTTAGAAGAATCTCTACAAATGTGCAACATGTTCACGCACAGCTATGCGCGATTGAAGACGCAAAAAATGTTTCTGTTCTAGAAAAATTTGAAAGTGTTTTTGAGAAAAATTCTGATTTTGGCACATTAAGACATATTTGTGAAGGTGCGTCAACAGAATCGTTAAGTTATTTGAAAGATTATTTTACTTACGCAAATATTACGTCACTAGATGTAGAACGTTCGTTCTCTGCATATAAACGCATTTTTTCCTCATGCCGTACTAGTTTTGCCGAAACAACAGTTGAAACATATCTAATGTTGCAGATATTTAACAGACATTATTCACTTTGTGATTTCACGGAGGTCTCTTAAAATGGTAAGTGTTTGAGCACGTTTTATTTAATTTTTATTTAAAAGATGAGCGAAATTATTTGCGGCAGCAAACATCTCTATTAGCAGAATAACTCTAGTGGAACGCGAGGCCTGGTCGACTCTACGCTACTGCGCGGTACCGCTCGTGGCCAGCTTTACTGATAATGGTGCTTCTAGTTTTACTGTTCCGTAGCCAAGGCTGCTTAAAAGGGAGAGCGTTTCACTACTTTTCATATATTATAATTATGTATTAGTTCTGTTATTTTTTTTCCTATTTTCTTACTATTGTTTTTGTATACTAGGCAAGTACGGCTATGACACGGCTCCCTATTACCGGGGTCTATACATAAGTAGAGAAGAACCGAGAAAGGTTGTGGGAAACAACAGAAAACGAATAGAAAAGTGCATATGCGCCAATGGTGGTTTAGTTGGAAATACTCTTATTTAAATAATTAAGCATCGTTTTTGTTATTGTATCGAATTAAAAGAGTAAAATAAACAATCATGGCAAATCTGTGGGATTATTATTCGAATTTTCTGAACTTAAAAATTCTCAGAGATTTTCAAAATTTGTTGTTTTTAATGAAATTTCGGATTTAGCTTATCTGATAGATTCTGAACAACTTTTATTAACAAGATTTGTTGGTAAAAAACTTCCAAATACGATTTCTTCAATTTTGTTGTTTATTTTAAATCGTAGAAGGCTAGCATTTTACCACGAAGGAAAAGTAAGATACTCTAAAAGTACAATTTAGTGAGGGGTGTAATCAGATAAAAAGGAAATTTCTAAAATTGATAATATATAAAAAAAGATACTGCAGTGGTGCCGTCTAAAGTGAGACACAATGTATACAGTGAATTTCAGATAACACTGACCTGAGTAATGGTAAAAACGTTAATGGTTTTCCTACGGAGAGAGTTTTATATATTCTTTGTCCATACGTAGTTGGAACGATTTTTATGAGGTTTTAAGATATTTTATGCATTGAAACAAAAAAATAACGTAGTAAATAAAGAAAAAAGGTAGCCGCTAAGAGCTGCAATGGGTTGAGCAGGCTATGTCTAAAACATGTGCATGACAGCACCAAGATTCTGTCACTATTATTATAATTGAACTGTCAAGTACCATAATTTGTATGTATCGTGTTACTTGAAATGTCTGTTTATACAGTAAAAGAAACGGTAAAATTCGTCACAGCTTAGATTCAAAGTATGTCCAGTAGAGAAATTAGGGATAATTTTGCAGCTGAAAACTCCAACCGACCAATACAGAGCAAAACTACAATATTGTTGTGCAAACATTTCACTACAACGGGCAGCGCAAATCCACAACACCACAGACGAAAGAAGAAGATAGGTATGATAGTTACGGATAAATTAGAAGAAAGTGCGTGTATCGCTATTGAAGAAGACTGTTCTTTTACATTAACTGAATTGTCAGTGTCAAGCATCCAGATCCATAAAAGAAGAAAAATTAAAATTCAGAACCACCAAGAATTATTTGAAAGAAATTATTTACCAAGGATGGAATTCTGCGAATATTGGGCAGACAGACTCAATGAAAATCTAAATTTACTAAATTTAATTCTTTTTTCCGACGAAAAAACTATTTTCTTACATGGAAAGGTGTATAAGCTAAACATGATACGGGCACGAGAAAACCCATATTTTTCTCTAGAAACCTATACTGAAACTCCTCAGAAGGTCAACGTGTGGGTCGGCATCCTAGGTAATCATAATGTTGGTCCGTTCTTTATCGATGGTTCACTGAAAGCCCAAAAGTATTTCGAATTGTTGAGAGACACAATTCTTCCAGCTATTGCAATATATTCTTGTAAACGGGAGGATCATTTATCACTACGATGGAGCACCACCACATAGCACCAGGGAAGTTACAGAATTTTTGAATAATGAATTTCCGGATAGATGGATAGAGCGTTATGGACCGCTGAAGTGGCAAGAACCCCCAATTTAAGCCCGTTGGACGTTTTTGTTTGGGGTTACATTGGAACGAGAGTTTTTGGCAATATTCAACATGGACTCTCTAACATCAACGAATTAATGCAAAGAAACGTAACTTTCAAGAAAGATTAGGACACTGTTTAGCTGCATTTGGTAAACAGTTCGAATACTTGCTTAGTTAACTTACTTCATGATATTTATTGTTTGTTACCTTTTTGTATTGAGTGTATTTTCTGTTGTTTTAGTTTATGTAGGTAATTAATTTTTGATAAAATTTTGTTCATAGTTGTTTGTTTCCTTTACGTATTAAGAGTGTATTTTCTTATTTAAATAAACAACAACCACTCTGAATTACATGTCTGTAGTGAATTGCTTGAATAACACTAGATGTATATTTGATTGATACAACACTGGCTGATGTTTTCAGCTGCAAAATTATGTCTCATTATCTCTGCTAGAAATTCCTGAAATTACCGCTAAAGCTACTCTTTTTTTCTTTAACTTCTACTTGATTATTTTGTTCCAATGCATAAAATGTCTCAAAACCACATGAACAATCGCTTCAACTACGTGTGAACAAAAAATTACACAACCTACAGGTATACCGAAAAATCATTTTTATGGACATTAACTATTCAAAATCGCTAATTAGGTAACACATTTCGATTCTTCCCGCGGGCCGGATGAAAAACAGTGGCGGGCCGCTGGTTGATCATGAATGGTGTATAGTAATTATCAATAGTGCTTTTTAACCTAAGAGAATGATTAAATAGAACATTTATGTATATATTACATATCTAATTGTTGTAGTCTACACGACATTATCAACATTTTTTATTCGGGATATTTGCAAATAAAAAAATCCCTTTTTCGGATGTTTACAAGTTTCTTGTATTTCATAAGCCTGATATAATGAAATAACCTGGCGTTATACTGGATGTTCTAAAGAAATTACATACTTTATAAAACGCTCTTTATTTATATAATACACTCACAGTCAAAAATATTGCATATTTTATTTTCGGCCATTATTTTCTCTTTAAAACTTTTGTGATTTTTGTTCCTAAATCTTGTACACTGGAGTGTTTTATGTTATTGATTACCAAATAAATTACATATGTAGGATTTATAGCAAATTCGTGGAGGAATTCTTGTTTTTGGCTAAAACGTTTAATTGAAGAAGGGAACATTAATTACCCATAAACTTAATAACAACGCAACACAATAACACTTTAATACTTAGTACTTTCTCCTCTTACTCTAACAATATCTTGCATTCTCCTACGCATGCTGCGCAAGAGATGTTTGATGATTTCTTGCGGAATTCGATTCCATTCTTCCTGTGCAGCAATTCTTAATTCTGCAATTGAGTTAGGAGCATACTTTTTTTTAGAATGTCCCATAGATGTTCTATGGGACTTGCGTCACGACTATTTCCTGGCCACTGAAACGCCGCACCACCGACATCCTCAAGGTACTGGATCACTGTCCTTGCGGTATGGGCTCAGGCATCATCATGCATTAGCATAAAATTATCACAGCCAACAGAGCCGGCATAAGGTAAAACATGTTCTTTAGGGATGTTGTGTATGTACCAATCAGCATTTATTCTTAAATTTACCTCAATGAGTTCTGTGCGAATCTCCCAACTAATGCCGCCCCATAACATAATGGAACCGCCACCAAAGCTAAGATTTTATGCAAGATTACATTTTGCGAAACGTTCTCCTGACCTTCTGTATACATTACTACATCCATCAGGCTTCCATAATTGTATTCTTGTTTCGTCTGTAAAAAGAAATTTTCCCCATTGATGTCCATTCCAGTTAGCATGGGCTCTTGCAAATTCTAGACGTCGAATTTTGTGACGTCGGAGAAGTCGAGGAACTCTGGCAGGACGTTTTCGATTTGAGCCGACTTCCTTAAGTCTCCTTATTACTGTTTTTACAGATACATTGACTTGTCTTGTATTCAATAATTCATTTCTACGCTGCGGTGCTGTAAGTGCGCGATTTCGGCGTTGTACATCTTTTACGATCTTGACCACGCCGCCTTTTGTGTTCTCCAGTCTCATTGTGTTGTCTTACTATACGAGAGACAGTCAACTGATGGATATTTAATCTCCGCGCAATATCTTATTGTCTGTACCCTTCATTGGCTAAACAAACAATTTTAACACAATTTATGACACTTAAATGAGGCATCTCGCTGACCGAAACTACACACTTATACACTAAAGCTCTGGAAATGTCATTTTGACAACATCGACTGAAGATGGACTCCAAGACACATTACGCTAATTTATAACGTTTTATCGTTATCTCTTATTCACTTATAAAAGGCTATATTAAAACATTCTTTTTTCTGTAATAAATTGCATAATACGTAGAACACTCCAGTGTAAAAGGTTTAGCAATAGAAATCACAACAGTTAAAAAAAAAATAGTAAAGACTTAAAATAAGATATGCAATATTTTTGTCTGTGAGTGTATAATTAATATAAATTTAGTATCTATAAGTAAAAAGTACTGCATAATATTTTTTATAGAAACCCAACAATTTGTTTTGTTGGTAAAAAATTTAATAAATCACAATTGTGAGTCGATACACAGTTCCTTGATAGTACATAAGCCCGATTTAATATAGTACATTGCGACACACGTAAATCAGCATCCAGAATAACATCATATTCGCATTATTCTCCTCGGCTGGATCTTTTCTGCGACATCTTATATGTATGCACCTGCGTATGCATAGTAGGTATATGCATACACGCGCACTTATTCACATTATCGCCGCTCTTTAGTTTATAGCTACGTGACGAGAATCGACACTTTATCGATACTTTCTTGGAGACGCTTCGTCTTCTTTCCGGTTATTTTCGCTTGAATATTCGTGATCGTGAGATCTAAAAATAGGATAGGATGTATGTCTGTATAGAGGTTTTATCGCAAATTATGGTGTTCTGGCGGTTTATGGTACATGCACGGTCGCCGCCGTGTCTAATAATAGGAACCTTTATTAATTAAAATACGTTTCCATTCGATCCTTTTATTAATTCTAACTTCTGGGATGCGCGGAGGAGTAAAAATAACCAGGAAGTTTAGGAGAAAACGTTTATAATAACATGTATATGTATATATTGTGAAAATGAAACTTTAAATTCGTTTAACGTAAACTTTAATATGAACTTACGCAAAGTATAGTAGATATTATTAGAAATACAGAATACCACACAAAAAATACATTTTTCGCTTGGTCCATGCTTTTTAAATCATTTTTGTTCTAAATATACAGCGTGCCCATTCAGTGCATGGGCGGAAGATAATTCCTTTTCTGAGGAGTTTAAAGCAAATGTTTTCAAACAAAAAATATTTGCACCCAATTATATAGGGTGCTGAATTTCCGCTACACACAGTATAAGATTGGTTTTTTAAATAGCACACCTGTATATTATTGCGTTTTAGATGCCTCTACACTGAGAGACTTACGTTACTATACTGACAGCTATCGAAGTAAGTACGAGGGTAGTTTGTCATTAATCTAGCCTTCGATAGATGGCGTTACGTGAGAACGAATTGCTCTCGGTTTTGACATCTGCCATCCGTCACATGACGTCTGTCAAAATTTCAAGTAAAAACACTATTAGTTTGGTTTTAACAGTCGTCGAAATCATGCAACTTTTGTGTTTTTTGAAAATGGAAAAGGCGAATATCGTGTTAATTGACTAAGTACTTTCATTTGAAAGGGAAAAACAGTGCAGAAATCAAAGCCGAACTGGGTGCTGTTTGTGGCTAGTCTGCACCGCCGTTAGCAACAGTGAAATTTTGGAAAGCTGAATATGTTCGTGGTCATAAGAGTGTATCGAACGTCCAGGTGCCCCAAAAACCGTCATTACACCAGAAACCATCAACAAAGTCCATGATATGATCATGGCAGACCGTCGAACCAAAGTGCGTGAGATAGCAGAGGCTCTAAGCATGTCAACTGAGCGTGTACATAACATCATACACGAACATTTGAATATGAAAAAGTTATCCGCGCGATGGGTGCCGCGTTTGCTCACTGTCGACCAAAAAACGCAGACGTGTGACGGATGCGAATAAGCTTTTGGCAATCATAAAACTCCATCCGAAGGATTTTTTTCGCCGATACGTCACTGTTGATGAAACGTGGGTCTATTACTACACGCTGGAGACGAACGAACAGACAAAGCAGTAGAGAAAAAGCGGTGAAGGCCCACCGAAGAAGGCCAAAACCACCCGATCGGCCGGAAAGATGATGGCGACTGTTTTTTGGGATGCGAAAGGCATTATTCACATTGATTAGTTGGAAAAGTAAAACAATAACTTGCGTGTATTACGCAGATTTATTGGACCATTTCGACGCCGATTTGACGAAAAAACGCCTTGGTTTGACTCGCAAAAAAGTTCTCTTCCATCAGTACAACGCACTCGCTCACAAGGCGGCCGTTGTACAAGCAAAATTGCATCAATTGTGCTACGAATTGATCGACCACCCGCCGTATTTGCCAGACCTAGTCCACTGCGACTGTTTCCTGTTCCCAAACCTACAAAAATGGCTCGGAGGACGCCGTTTTGCAACGAACGATGAGGTCATGACCGAAACTTCACACTATTTTGAGGAGCTCGAGCAAAATTACTTTTCGGAAGGGATAAAGCCGTTGGAAAACCGTCTTATCAAGTGTATTGAGGTAAAAGGAGACGAGGGATGTTGAAAAATGAATGAGAAAAAGAACAAAAATCGTGCGTTTTCTTACTTAGGCTAGATTAATGTCAAACTACCCTAGTAGAAAATACCCTATTATTGCAGTTTTTTGAAGTGGCTGTCTGTACTCTATATTTATAGTGAAAATACTCCAATAGCTATAGTAACAAAGGTACTACAAAATTGTAGTAGAAAATCTGAAGAAAACGGTTCTTAGTATAACTAAATGGCTATTATAACTATTATTTACTTAGAATTAGAATAGAATAGAATACTTGGAATGCATATTATTTATATGTACATGATTAATCGCACTTACCTTGTTTAAAACAGTACGACATATCCGTACATAATGCAGAAAATTATTCTCATGCTCTTAACAGAATATTGTTCAAACAGAAGTGAACTTAATGGTAATGCTGATATATAAAAGTTCACGGTATTGATGGAATCACTCCCGACAAACACAATATGAGAAGAAAAAAGCACTAACGCTTTTTCTTCATGCCTTCGTTTCTATTCGCGTCTCAATTTATCTCCTAACTTCCAAAAACAACACTGAAATATTTCCCAGCGTCACTTAGTGACAAGAGATATAGTTATGCCGTCCTAGAGAGTAGCGAATATAGGAGCCGGAATATAGATATAGATATAGCCATACTTATCCTTACAATGATGTAACCTTTAACGTACGTTTCATAAACATTTTCAAAAGATACCCGTTAATGTATTACTTTTTCTTTTTATTACTACTTACCACGTGTACTAATTAAACTATAGCTTTTTAATATATAATAAATAATAATAATAATCAAAAGGGATAAATAAACTTAGATATTAACTTATTAATTATTAAACTAGATAATTTAATTACATTATTAAAGAAATAACTTGCTCCTAATTTTAATTTTTTCTTGAAAGGTTATTTGTATTAAATAAATATTTTCTTAGGGTTGGAAAACCAAGACAAAAAAATGTTTCTTCCAAGTAAATCATTTAGTTTTAAGTTAAGAAAATATTCATATTAAAAGTTCTAGTGAAAAATTAGGCGGCCGATTTCGTGTTCAAAAAACACATCGGGCCAGCTACAACGATAACCAATAAAAGAAAACTTACAATAACGGAAAAAAAACCTAAAGTTAATAATTAAAATTAGGAGCAAGAGAAAGAACTAATGAAATAGTTTTTTTTTAATGTTATGGTATACTTAAATTATTTCTTTAATAATGTTTGGCTGTTTTTAAAGTAAGTACCGTTTTGAAATTCTGCTACCGTGAGCGCTGCGACGGCTTTCTACGCTTGCGCACTGTGTACCTACAAGCCACAGACGCCATTACAGAAAGATTCGACCGTGTTTACGTTTGTTTGTCACTATTTAAAATGTCTCCGCCGATCGAGAATCCCGCCGACTGTGAAATACGCGCTGTGATTCGTTTTCTTAGTGTTAAAGGCATTAATTCGGCCGACATTCATCGTCAGATCTGTGACGTGCATGGAAAAAACATGATGGGTGATGGAATGGTACGGAAATGGGTGAGAGCTTTTAAAGATGGCCGCACGAATGTCCATGAGGAGGAACGAAGTGGGCGACCTTCTGTCATTACTAAAGATTTGGTTCAGAAAGTTGACGAAAAAGTGAAAGAGAAAAGACGCTTTACGATTTCATCGTTATCTGATAAGTTTCGATGATGAGGTCAAAACGACTGTTGTGCAGTGGTTGTTAAATCAGGCGGCAGACTTCTATGACGATGGGATTGTAAAGCTGATTGTACGATACGATAAATGCCTCGATATTGGTGGAAATTATATAGAAAAGTAGAATAAGGTACAGGCTTTCATGTAAAAATAAAATTGTTAAGAAAAGTTTACTTGCTTTTGTTTTATTTGAAAACGGTACATACTTTAAAAACACGCCTCGTAAATATGAATTATCTTTATGTAGTTCAATAATTAATGAGTTAATATTTAAGTTTATTTATCCCATTTTTTATTATTATTTCTTATGTATTTAAAAAAGCTGTAGTTAAATTAGTACACGTGGTAAATAATAGACGCAGAAAGTGGTTTGCTAAAATTCATCCCCTAGTGCTTGGTATAATTGCCAAATGTGCTGAGCTTAAATTACAAGATACCAACGTAAGAATCTTTTGGGTTAAAAGTCATGTGGGGATCTCCCCTAACGAGGTAGTAGACCTTTTAGCTAAGTCGTCAGCAGCTAACGACGAAGTAGCAGATCTTAGTATCCACGAATCGGAAGTTTTATGTAACCTCAAAAATTCTTTCTAGAAGAAAAATGGGAAAGCAGGTGGCAAGCCTCATATGAATGTCATACCACGCAGTATGCCATAATCCACCCCTCGAACTTTCATACACGTTGGCATAGTAACTCTAGAGTGTCACGATACGAATATTCTGTTGTTGCTAGATTGAAATTCAGACATGGTTGCTTCCCTTCGCATTTACACAAATTAAGGATTTTGGATTCTCCAGCTTGCACATGTGGATATGAGGTGGGTGATTTAAATCACCTTATTTTAGCATGCCGCGTCTATGAGCACCTAAGACGAAATTTATTTGAGAATTCAGTAGCACATAAAGTAGCCTTACCCACTTCTATAATACTACTACTAAGGTCTAACAACATTGAAATTTACAGAGTTCTTATTAAGTTCCTCGTTGACTGTCGAATTACAATTTAATAGGTGAAGTTTTTATAATTTGATACATCGCGATTATAATGTGGCTGATGGGCTTTGATCCCTTAATGCAAAAAAAAAAAAATAGTAGTAAAAAGAAAAAAAAAAATTACATTAACCGGTATCTTTCGAAAATGTTTATGAAACGTTGTACGTTAAAGGTTATATCATTGTATGGGTAAGTATGGTATCTGTATTTTAGTTCCGTCGCTACTAACCAGGACGGCATGATTATAACTACTAGCACTCGGTGACGCTAATAAATATTTCAGTTGCTGTTTTTGAAGATTAGTGAGCAGCAATGTGGCCAGGAGCAAGAGGCTTTAATGCTTTTCTCTTCTCATATTGTTTTTGCCAGTAGTGATTCCATCAGTATCAGGAGCTATTTATTAACATTATATTGGTTATTACTTCCAGGCACTTTTTTCATGTGTACTTCTATATTAAGTTCACTTTTGTTTGAACATACTTTAGTCTTTTTAAAATCACAAGCAATGTGATTAATTTACTGCATTATGTATGGATATGTCGTACTGTTTTAAACAAGCTAAGCGCAATTAATAATGTGCATATAAATAATATGCATTTCAAGAATTCTAAGCAAAAAGTGCTTTTTTTAAGAAAATTAAGAACCTAAACGCTTTCTTGAATTAAGAAAACTATTTATTATCCTTATATTAAGAATCGCTGTCTACAAATTTTCTGCAAGATTTTCTTGAATCAAGTTTACAAATGTCTTAAACAAAGAAATACAATTATTTTATTACAAGTATATACTTCTCTTAAGCGGAGAAAGAAAGGCTAAGAAAATATTTCTTTTGTTTTAAAACAGTTACTGTATTGCGGATAATTGAAACAGTAATTGTCTTGAATTAAGACGGACAGCTTTGATATACAAGTAAACGTTTCTTTCTGTGTGGAGAACAAAGTAGTATCGTGGAAACCAAAATTTTTGGTAACTGAACTGTAGGAGTTGGCCTTTTAAAACTTGGAAAATCTGTTTTTGAGGCTAGTAAAATGGTTTGAAAAATTATAAGAAATTATAATTATAATTGTGTGCTATAATTTAAGTTATTACTGCTTCTAACATGTAAAAATAATCTCGTTCTGTAATTCTCTTCCCATTTTTTTTTCAGATTTAATGCGACCGATATAAATGACCGCGCGCTCGTACATATCTTAAAAATGCAAATTTCTTAATCAGATTTGAGTCGTTCTCTACGGCAATAAGCGTGTAATAATAATCTCCGGAGACGGTTGCATCCCGTGATACATCAACGTGCACAAGTGCTTTCCATTCCACACAGTTCCATTACGCTAATAATACGTAATAGTCTTTATATGTATGTGCGCGACGGGATTATACTCATCTGTCTATTTGGTCGACTCTGTGATTTTCGATTGGTAATACGTATCTGGTTTTTAGCGTTCGCTTTTACCACTACCACTCGACTTCATTCGAGGCCTTCTGTATACGTAGCTACGAAACAAGCTTGAGCTAATACGTGAGTAATTTCGATATAATTACGTATAATTTGGAAACATGATACTTTCATGAAATTTAGCTTATTTCATTCAATAAACAATCCTGCGGTCATTAAGCAAATTACGTTATTAAGTAGAAGATCAACGATGATATGCCTTGGGATGCGGTCTTTTTCGCAACCACATATTTACATATTATTAACTTCAATTTTCACTATTTGAATTGTTAAATATAAATCCCGACCTTTAAGGTATTACCAAATGCACATTGCACTGATGTACAAGCAAAAACATTATTTTTTATGGTGTAAAGATAAAGATGCGTCAAAACCATCCATACTAAGTGTTTCGCTGCATATTGTCATATTTCTCAAGTTAAAGTATGAGGTATCGTTGAATTTAAAATAAGAAAATTGAGATTACTTCCGGTGACACCAGAAATGAAACTGAACTATCGATAACTCCAAAAATAGTTCATCAGAAATAGAAATCGACCTATTTTTTCTAAAAACGCTAGCTTCTGTCGTAAGTTAGCATGGAGGGGGGATACTTCAGGACCTATTGTCTAAAATTTGCGCTGATGTCGAGCACGTACAGCAGTCGACTGATCGTCATTTATAAGTAGAGTTTTTGCAAATTAATTAATTTTTGGGCGTCAAATTGAAATCATTTTAAACAGGGAAATTGTTCAAAAAATAGGAATGTTTGTAAATTAGTTAAATAATTAGATGAACTGTGCGATTCGAGAGTGTTCTTACACACTCTTTCTGCAATTTTAAACGAATTTTTAACATCAATGAATGAGATTTTAACCTTGATTTTACGAACATGTCCTATAAACTATCATGTTCCTATGACATTCACAGGAAACCTGCCTATTCTAACCCCCAACCTCCTCTTTTACCTTGAATTTATTCTATGGTTTGAATATTAGGCACTTTAAACTGGAACAGGAATGGAGCCAAAATGCGAGTTACCTCGATGAAAGCTTGCACATCAATCGTCACCTCCAATTCTGTTAGCTTCCAGACGAGTATAGCAATGTACTGCCGAAGTAATTTCAAAGTTAGTGTTAAATACATTAGAAAAGTTTGAACTTTCAACAAACCAACTGTTGATGTTTATGAGTGATGGTGCCGCAAATATGCTTTCTGTAGACTGGTCTCTTAAAAAACATTGTGCTAACTTGTTACATATTACGCGTAAAATAAAATTCATGCTTTCAGTCATGTGGCAGATAGTATTAGAAAATGTTAACCTGAGGTAGACGCTCTAATGGCGCATACAAAAGCAGTGTTTGTCAAATCCCCAAAACGTATTCGCAAATTTCACAGACTGTGCCCCCGTATGCCTGAGCCACCAGAACCTATTCTTACACGTTGGGGAACATGGTTACAGGCCGCGTTTTATTATCATAAATATTTTGAGAATATTAAGAACGTAGTTTTACAATTCGATCCGAAGGAAGCTGCGGCTGTCAAGGAAAGCCAGTCAAAATTTCAAGATAGTCAGGTTAAAACGGATTTAAAAACTATTCAGAACAATTATTTCGGACTAGTGGAGGCAATAGAAAAATTACAAAATCCTTCGGTGTCGTTAGTGGAATCTCTGCAAATAGTGCAACATGTTCACCCACAGCTATGTGCGGTAGAAGACGCAAAAAATGTTTGTGTTATAGAAAGGTTTGAAAGTGTTTTAGAGAAAGATTCTGGCACATTAAGACAAATTTCTGAAGGTGCGTCAACAGAACCGTTAAATTGTTCCAAAGATTATATTAATTACGCAAATATAACGTCGCTAGATGTAGAACGTTCGTTTTCTGCATATAAACACACTTTTTCCTCACGCCGCACTCGGTTTGCCGAAACAACTGTGGAAACATATCTAATGTTGCAGATATTTAACAGACATTATTCACTTTGTGATTTCACGGAAGACTTAAGACGGTAGGTAAGTGTTTGATCACGTATTATATTTTATTTCTGACCATTTATTTTGTGTAAACTTTTATGCGCCCGCCACTGGCTGTTGGCGCAAATTGAGCAACTCTAGTTATAATATAGCAAAGCTTATCGATAGTTTACTTCCCCATATTGACATATTTAAATTATCTGTTGAGTCTATTAAGTCGCAGTTAAAGTCGAGGCTCTTAGATGTGCAGTAGCATCCATTACCTTCTGACGTGATTACCAGTTTTGTTTATCTTGATACTGATTTTGTCTTGCTATCCTAACTTAGTACTTCCACACACCTACGTATATATTTATTAGTGTTCGTTTTCTTTTTGGTTCTTTTTTCTTTTACTTTTCTTTCACTAGACTATAGGAATAACGAATAAAATTCAAATATAATTTGAATTTTAATCCAAAAATATTTGTTTTATATTTTTTTCTAGGTGCTTCCCAAGGATGAATAAAGAATATGAATATGAATGATTCTGAACATTGCACACATATATCTAACTACTGAATAGACTATTTAAAATTCAATCATTATAAACGACAATTTGTGGATGGTTTATAGATCTTTTAAATCATTAACACTACGTGCTAACACAACAGCCTTCTTCCTTTTTAATTAAAACATTGTAAAATGTCAAATTGATAATTTATTCTTATTTCGTTATATGAATAGTTATTACATCTTTCGAACAACATCGAAGAGATATCTTCTTCTCCGTCTACATCTCCTTCAAAATGTAAATTAATTCTTCGCCGCCCGCTTGTTCCATGATAATTCAGGCACAGCGGGTAAATAACACGTTGTAATATATTCGGTTGGACAGTCCGACGAACTCGAGGACCACTTGAAAAAAAAGAAAAAAAAAAATTCCTCGCGATGCATGTGTGATGTCTGCGTTTCATCTTAAGACCGTGGATAATACGCCAAAACGCTAAGAAGATTCGGCTATGCATACGTTTATCTTAGGTCTTTAAGACAGACCGCTAGACGAGAAGAGGATACAGTGACTTAAATATAAAAATAAGAATGCTTTTGTTATTTTGCTTGATATAGGAGTTTGCTAGATATAATAGTTAGGTTCGAAATATTTATATGGGTGTAGATATTCCTATAATAATTTTCACATCATTTGTATTATCTAATCACGTTTTAAAATCATACAACCACCAATTTAACACTTAGAAAATCCCCGACATAAACAGCTTCTAATTATCTTTTTTTTTTAATTCAATCATTAAAATGTTTGAATACCACCAGCATGGAAACAGTGTAGGTGGAGATTTTGAAATTTATATAGGTCAAGCCCGGCCCGGTCCGACGCGTTTGCCAACCCGGCCCTCTCGTCGGACCGACGACTTTGCCAGTTTTCGACCTGACAAACCAGTTTTGTCCGACATAGTCAAATCTGTTCAACCTTAATTCAATGAGTTCATTCTCCAAGAAAGTAAATTATATTAAATTATAAAAGGTTTTTCTTTCTTTATTGCTACAGTGCATTAGTTTAACAAATTGCACTTTTTCCGATGAAATTATCGATAGTGATGGTTTTCAAAGCGGTAGTATCAGTACTGGTATAATCTTCTTCTGTAGCAACAAATGCGGCAAATATGTTGACTTAACAATAAAAGATAAATAAAACAGCGAAAATGAAAATCTGCTGCTCCATTATAATAATAATATATATTTATTGGTAGTACTAAAACAAATACACTAATACGTCACAATATATAGATAAAGAAATAAAAAAGCAAATATAAAATTGTATGTAACAGTAGACAAGAACATTTTAGGACAGACACAGCATTTATATTGGTATTGTACTATTGAGGAACTCATCGCAGCTATAAAAACTATTATTAGTCAGGTACTTCTTGATCATATTTTTATATCTCTCTCTTGGGAGACCTTTAAATTCCACGGGCAACTTGTTGAATAATTAAGGAGCCCTAAAATCCACATAGTGTTGTGTCATGGCAAGGCGATGGTATGGCACTTGTAGCGCCACTCGCTTGTGTAGAATACCTGTGATGTTGACCATTGGTTTGGAATTAATCAACATTATCGTACACATATTCTAAAACAGTAAGTATGTATATGCCAGGCAATGTCAGTATATTCTGTTTCGTAAAGTATTATTTATAGTTGTATCTCTGCTTCAGATGACACAGAGCTCGAATAGCCTTTCTTTGTAAACAGAAGATCTTCCCAAAACCCGGAGAATGAGCCCAGAAGATGATGCCATACGATATGATAGAATGGAAGCCGCTAAAATAAGATATCATTGCTGCTTCGTGCGTTGGCACCCTCTTGAGTCTTTTTATAGTGTAAACTACGGACGTCAAACGTTTACATACAGCAGCAGTATGTTTTTCCCAGGTAAGATTACTATCGATACGTAACCCTAAAAATTTTACTTCCGATGTGGCATAATCTCTTCTGGTACTAAACGCAACACCTTCTGTCTTACTATTGTTTTGTTTTAGACTATATCTGGCAAACCAATCTTGAGCACTTTGCATTGCCTTTGCTGATTTTTTGCATAATTCTTTCATATCCTTGCTTAACTAAGATAGAGATACCGTCGGCATAAAGACAGATTTCTTCATCAATATTAAAAGGAAAGTCGTTGACGTATATTAAGAAGAGTGAGGCACCCAGTACAGAGCCTTGTGGTACTCCATATTTAATGCTTGTAAGATCCGATTTGCAATCTTGCCAAACCACCTCCTCCAGATAAATAGGATTCGAGCAGCTGTAGTTGCAAACCTCGTATACCAGAAATACTCTGTCAAATGCTTTGCTCAAATCTAACAAATTCAATTGAACTGACTGACGTTTGTCAAACGCTTTCTGTATTTGAGATATCAACGGTCCATGGCTGTTTGATACGATTTCGCATTAAAAACATTGACCCACCGTGTATGTGATTATGGCGGCAGTAGGCCGATGCAACAGTATAGTCATGCACAACAACCTTTCCCAACTGGCCTGTGATAATCCAGCGTTCAGTAAGCCCAACTGTGTCAAATGTGGATTCGCTCAATACAATTTGTAAAGCATCCTGCTTAGGCACCAAACATTGCGCATTTAAGTTAACTAAACTTGTGTTGTTATGATTTTCATTTTCATTTATTTTAGATACCTTTAGCTCGTTTTTGGAATATTCCGTGCCAAATTTATTATATGTGAAATATTTGTCCTTCTAAATAAACACACGAATTTTTTTTTTCTTTTTAGTATTTTTCGGTACGAAGTTATGTATATGTAGTATATTCTCGGTTTCCGGGTTGGAACCGCGTCGTTGTTGCAGCTTTTGCCGACGTCGTTTGTTATTGACGATCGCGGAAGCCTACGTACCAGATTACGAGGGTGAGTCAATATGTCTGTGACTTTTTGAAAAACGTTTTCTTCTCAACATAATCTCCTTTTAGCTCAATACATTTCGTCCAACGTTTCTCCAATTTTTTGATCCCTTCCAAATAATAAGATTTATCGAGCTTCTCAAAATAGGCATTTGTTTGAGCGATGATTTCATCGTTGTAGCCAAGTCTTTTTCCGTCGAGCCTTTTTTCCTGGAAGTAGGAAATAGTCACTGGTGGCTAAATCCGGAAAATATAGCGGGTGGGGGAGCAATTGGTACCCCAATTCATGAAGTTTCGCCATGGCAACTGCGCACCCGTGCATTGTCTTGCACTTTGTTCTTGGCCAAATGCGGTCGTTTTTTCTTTAAATCGTCATTGAACTTGTCCAATAAGTTGTCGTAATATTTGCCGTTAATTATTTTTAACTTCTGAAGGTAATCGATGTGGATTATGCCGCGTGCATCCCAAAAAATTGTCGTAATGACCCTGTTGGCCGAGAGATCCACCTTGGCCTCCTTCGGCGCCGATTCGCCCAGAGAAATCCACTGTTTCGACTGCTGTTTGGTCTTCGGTGTGGTGTGGTGTATCCATGTTTCGTCAACGGTTATGAAACGGCGCAAAAACTCGTCGGGATTACGGTTAAACAACGTCAAACGCTCCTTCGAAGTTGTCACACGATCGCGTTTCTGATGAATTGTGAGCAAATGCGGCACCCATCTTGCGGATAGCTTTTTCATATGCTTCATTCAAAATCGAAACCACTGAACCATGTGATATGTCTATGGCTTCTACAATCTCGCGCACTTCTAATCTCCGATCGGCCAAGACCATATCGTGGATTTTTTTGATTGTTTCGCGTGTAGTGACGTCCAGAACGATCGGCGTCATTAGTGCTTGTACAACCACAACGAAATTCAGCAAACCACTTCTTTACCGTTGATTCTGATGGTGCAGAGTCGCCATGGTATTTATCAAGTTTAGCCTTGGTTTGAGTGATGGTTTTCATCCGTGAAAAAAATTCTTTCAGCTCACTTCACTTTTTTCCATTTTCGCCAAAATGCACAATGTTGTCTGCTTTCAATAGCTGTCAAATTTTAACTAAATGACGTAGTTTTCTCAAACTTTGACAGTAGTGTATTGACAGGTGGTGGTTGACGGGAGCAACATTGCTCTTGAGTTTGCAACGCGAGAAAAATCAAGACATGTTGACCAACCCTCGTACATATGTGTATGCAGTTAACATCAGTCCTGTTGGTATCCGATAAAATTGAGATACGTACAGTACCGTTGATGGAAGTTCGGGCAAGCTGACAAATGATATTAACTGTTTAGGAAAAAAATTATATAATATACATTTCTGTGAGGAATTATTAAAACTAACCTTTTCTGGAAGCCTTTAACCAATTTCCAGGTAGTATTTGTCTATTATAAGACCGTTATCATAAAATATATAATTATGTTGGAAATCCCCAATAATTACAGTGACAATAAAGCTTTATAATAATCCCTAGGAGGGTTAGCTGATTCACTCCTGTTACCTGGAAATATTCGTATACCCTTTATAAAGTATTATAACATTTGTAAACGCAGTAGTTCTGAAGAGATTGTTATTGTGAAAGTATCTGTGGTTGTGCAAGTGAAAAATAAAGTAATTTCGGTTTGACTGCTTAAAATGCCCTGTGGAAAGCCTCTAGCTGTTTCAAAACGATCTGCTATTATTACCTTGCATCAGGAAGGATACGCAAAAAGACGGATTGCGGATAAATTAAAAATGAAAAAATCTACAGTACATGATACTATAGCTCGATTTAAGGCAACCGGTGACGTGCAAGATCATAATCGGCCAGGACCGTCAAGAAAAACGACTCCTGTGGAAGATTTACGAATAAAAATAATTAGTAAGCGCAATAGAAGACTAACAGCATCAGAAATTGCTGCAGAATTCAATAATGAGCGAGATTCCAAAGTTTCTGTGAGGACTGTGAAACGTCGGCTGAAAGAGACTGGGTTGCATGGGCGAGTGGCTTGTCGAAAACCGTTACTCCGAAGAGGAAATACGCTGAAACGACTGAAATGGGCACAAGCTCATAGAGATTGAACAATGGACGATTTTAAAAACGTTTTGTAGACTGACGAATCCAAGTTTGAGGTTTTTGAAAATGGACGGAGAGTTTTCGTACGCAGATCAAGAGGGGAAAGAATGTTACGGGAGTGTATAGTTCCTACGGTGAAGCATGGAGGCGGATCTGTAATGGTTTGGGGTTGTTTTTTCTTAATCTGAACATGGGGCTTGCTCAAAATTGAGGGCATAATGAAAAAAGAAGAATATCGGAATATCCTGGAGGAAAATGCTATACCGTCAGGAGTCCGATTAATTGGTCGCGGATTTGAATTTATGCAGGACAATGACCCCAAACATAAATCTAAATTGTGCACAGATTACCTGCAGCAAGAAGAAAATGAAAGAACCCTAAACATTATGGAATGGCCGCCACAGTTCCCCGATCTGAACCCGATAGAGTTGTTATGGGAAGAATTAGACCGATGTGTTAGGAAAAAGTGTCCAAAATCGAAGGAACATTTGTGGACTATTCTCCAAGAGGTATGGACAAGCTTGCCCAATGAAACATTAGCAAAAGTAGTGAATCGGATGTCGAGAATAGTGGCAGCAATCCTGGAGGCAAAAGGTGGATGAAAATCGGATTTAAATTATTTGTATTACATTAACTTTTTCTTTTTAATAAATTTGTATTTGAAAATATGTAAAATCATGTAAGTAAGTATTAAATACATGGCCATTTAATATGTCTCTTATTTTCTTTGTCTTCCGTACATTTTTTTGCTTGCCCAAACTTCCATGAACGATAGTGTATATCTAGATCAAAAACTGTCCGGATATTCGGTTTCTAGGATCCGGAACCACTATCCGATTCTCGGATCCGGATCCGCTATCCGGTTCTGGAATCCGGATCCGGTATTATTTTGCAATATAGAGGTGCTTAAGTGTTTAATAAAGAAAACATCGAATTTACGTGATATGCAGTGGTTTTTAAAATTCATGCATAATATTGAATTCCCATGCGCACAATTCAAAGTTACTTTGTATTACTTAGGTGTTCAATAAATCTGGGGATTATTACAGCTATATTGTTTAATAATTACTCCACCTATTGCAGGTTTTCACAATTTGAATTCCGGAGCTTTGTACCTAGATAATGTGTGCCCGTGCGTTCCGGTAATATAATACAGCCGACCGTGTTTTAGGACTAAACAGTTGATGATTTTTTTTCTTATAAATGCAACTAATTGTGCAGATTTAGCTTTTTCAAATTAACATCACTAAATATCTCTATTCTCTGTCTAATTTCTTTATTAGTTTCTTGATAAAATGGAAAGAATGAAGTATTCTTTTTCTCTCAAAGTAAGCGCGTTCGATCAAGTGTCAAGTGTATTAGGTTTATATCACTGTAATAATTTATCTATACAATATATTCCAAATTGCTTTTATCGTATATTTACATATTGGACAGTGCAATTAACACAGCAACTACAATGAAACTCGTTCGTGTAGTTTATACAATATCCATTATTAACACAAAAAGAATGTGAAATTACTGATATCTACCGTCCATTCTATGCCAAACCAATTAAAGCCGTATAATAGACGTATTGTAGACGATCCGCATTCTATCGTAGCACAAAAGGAAGATTGTGTTGGTTAAAGTTGTGCCGTTGTTGTAGTTGATGATGCTTCGAATTTTTAACTCTCCGGATCGACTCTCCGTTTATCAAATTGCATGACTGATGTTGGTATGTACAACATATTAATGTACGCTGCAATTACAAACCGCCAAACGATATCGAAAAACGAAAACGCATTAGATGCGAGCAGGTAATTTTCTATTCGTTCGACCTCAGGATCAACGCAATAAGAACTATACAAACAATAAGGCCGAACGTGAACCAAAAGAAGCAACACGTTTTGCAATACGTTGTAACAAAACATACGCAAACATGTGTCTGTGGGCGTTGCAGATTGGGACGCATCATATTATCAATAATAAAAACAATAGTCATAATAATGCAGTTGTTAGATTTATTAAACAATGGATTTTGCATTCGAATGTTTCCAAGAACTGACAGAAATGTAGAGATAAGATTGTATTTAACATGTCGTGGTAGTATCCATCCCATTTCTCTCACAATAAACGTATACGCAGATTTTACTACAATTAACGTAACACAAACTAATTTTTTATAGTTGATAATAGAGTAACATACTTACATAATAGAGTAAAAACAAGAAAACAGCAATTTTTTCCTGATGTTAAAGGAATATTTGAGAAAATGTGTACATACTTGGGGAAAAATATTATTATTGAAACGTACTTTCTGTATAACTGGAACAAGAGATTTGGTAAAAACTAAGAGGACTATGCGTAAAGGGAGTTACAAAAAAATTCTCGAGAAGAACGGTATTTCTTTGGTACTGCGGTTGATAAAAATCTTTGTTTTTACGAGGGGAAATTTTTATATTATCTACATATCCAAGAAGAAAAAGATTTAGAAAACAAAAAAATATATTTTTCAACATATGTTCTACTAACAGTCGCACACTTAATCGAACGTTTTCCCAATAAACCTATATCCTTAAAAAAAAATCATTCGGTAGGTCTTTAAAAAAGTCTTCCAGTGCCGCTTTCAAGCATTCATCAATCGTCTGTAGAAAAACGCCGGCCTTTCAAGTGTTTTTTTTTTTAATTTAGGAATGAGATAATAGTCGCTCGGTGCCAAGTCCGGATTGTAAGGTGAAGGTCCCATCTCTATAAAACCGTTAGTTACTTTTTGGACTTAGTGAACTTTATGGACTCTGGCATTGTCATAGAGCAGCGTAATCTTTCACTCACAATTTTGAGGTCTTTTTTGTTGAATGGCCGTTCTCAATTCTTTAATCGTGTCCTTGTAGACTTTCCCTGTTATTGTAGTGCCTTTCCCCGTATATTCAATTAACAATATCCCGTTTGTATCTCAAAACACCGTAGCTATTAGTTTTCCTGATGAAGACTGCGTTCTTACTTTTTTTGACGGCCGAGATCCTTTATGAACAGTTATGGCCGAGATCTCTTATGGATTCTTGTTTTGTTGGTGGGTCCCACAATCTTTGAAAAGAGATCTCTGTCGTCAGTCAATGTCGCCAATTTTTCCTCTCAAATTTGTTGCCGACACAATTTTTGTTCAGAAGTAAGCAATTTCGGAATCCAATGTGTTGACATCTTATTCATTACTAAATTTTCACGCAACATTTTTAAAACTGTAGCTTCTGATATCCCTACTTCAGCAGCAATTATTGAAACCTTCATTCTTCGGTCTGCTAAGACAAGCACCTCAATTTTCTTGATGTTTTCATTGGTTCTTGCTTCAACAGGTCTTCCACATCTTGAGTCACATCTTGAATTGATTCCCTGCCCCACCCAAATTGTTTACATCAAAACTTTACCGTAAAATATGACGGCGCATCTTTTCCATAGACATTAATAATTCTGACATAAATATTCATCTTTCCCCCTTCGTTAAGAAGTTAATAGCACTTCCGTGTTCTTGCTAGATTTCACTCATTTTTTGTTGACTAAACCTTTATAAAAACACCACAAACTTTTGAATATGAACAAAGCTTCAGCGTGTATTAAAATGTCACAGGTATTTGACAGCAAAACGTCATTTATTTTTTTCATGGTGAGGTCGAAATATAAAAATCTCCCCTCGTATGGACGAGTATAAGCCGACGCATGCTGTAGTTACTTGCAAGAACTATGTAAATGCAAGAGCAGATGCAAACATTATACCATTGTTCTTTCAGTGGCCAGGTTTTAATCCATTGGAGCTTTTATGGGACGAAGTGGATAGAAAAATAAGAAAAGACCGTCCAACTTAATAAGAGGATCTCCGACGAATTTTGCAAAGCAAATTGAATAAAATCGGCAGCAACACACATTGAAATCTAATAAATAGAATGCCGCGTGCAGTTCAAGCGGTCTTAAACGGATATTTCGATTAAAAAAATTGTAAAACTTAAAATAAGAATTCACTTATTTTTTGAGTATCCTTTTTATTTGTACATAGAGGTAGAAACAATAAATTTTCATCTTGCTTTATTTTTTTCCTCTATTATTATGTTTTCCAAATATTACTGATTGCCAAAACTTCCACAAACCATAATGTATGTCCAGTTATGTCCATATGCAATTGCGACTAGTTCATTATGGTTTAACATCATGTTCAATCAAATAATTTTATTTGGATAAACGCAGTTTCGTATGTGTTTCTTATGAGGTATTTTCAATAACAACAACAAAAGCATATTGCTTGGTTATATCGGGAGACGTTTTGTTACATTCAATGTACTCCAAGCCTAAAAACGCCTGGATTTGATTGCTATAGCCTTAACGCGCGAGATTTATTAGTCATTGTTGACCACATCACATCACAACCACCGTAGAGGCTAGAGTAAAACATCTCCAGTCGTGTTGTTGTCGTTTTTATGTATTGTATCGAGAGCGCGCAATGTCCAAATAACCACCTGCGATTCTCCTCGAGACGTCGAGAAGTGGATGAAATGGGATGCATGTTCGGTCGTAAAGTGTCTGGTGCGCAGTAAATCAAATACCGGCCCGCAATAAAATAGCGAAGTTTTATTGCTACACGGCTCAGTTTAGAATTTCTCATTTCGATTGTTGGCTCTCTGCTCCGTTTGCTTGACTGTTTTCCATCATTTCCTGCGTGGCAAGACGTCGTTCAATATACTTTTTTTCCGGCAAAAAGAAAACGTAATAGTGTACACATACACGGAGAGAGAAACATTTCTTGTATGTTTTAGAATGGGGAAGTGTGTCACGAAGTTGTGCGAATGCGAGGTCTCATAAAACGCCTTATTAGAGGATTTTTGCAGACGTAAAATGACTCCGATGTCTACGCATCTTAGTAATGATAGCTTAGGAAACATGAAACAAATGATATTAAATTATATATTGGCGTACTTGTCACTATACCGGATGATTCATTAAGGGTGACGATCGGCCATATCTCGATAACTGTTGTAGAAATTATAGAGAAAAATTATACCAGTAAATGTAGTCATGAAAACATCTTTAAAAGTATTTTCGAGATTCTGAAGTTGCCACAAGATGGCGGAATACCTTTTTATAATTTTTTGGTAATTTTCTATATTAAGGAGGGCGAAAAATAAATGTAAAAGAAGCCATTGATAATTATCTACAAGTTTGGTTAATAACACTTTGAGATTGCGCCCATTATAAAGTGGTGGGGGAAGCATACGTCTTGTCACATAAAAGTCCCTGTAACCTTAGTGAATGTCAAACGATTTTCAAAAGCTTGGGCTCGTTTTAAAGAGAATATCAAATAGGTTAAGAAGGCAAATAATAGTGTATGCTTTGTTGCTTTAAATGGAAATTAGGTGGCGTTGTGTGTCAGTTTATCCTGTTCACGCTATACTCTCGAGAAATTAAGATGGACTCATATAATTATACTCAGTCCGGAAATGCAGTGAATTCTCGAATTGATATCTGTTGTCGTTCCAAAGATACGAGGGTAGTCTGAAAAGTTTCAGGCGTTAACATGAAAGATGGCCTTACTCGTCAAAAATATTCTGGTAATACAATTGCCGATGTAAGTGTTTCTGTAAAAATATAAAAAAATCAAATATCGAGCTATCATTATATTCTTGCATTTGAAAGGCAATACGCCTACGCAAATTAAAGCAGAGATGGACAATGGGATTTACGGGGACTCTGCATCATCATTTGCCACAGTGAGATTTTGGGCAGTTGAATTTAAAGGTGGCTGTACCAGCTTGGTTGACAATGAACGTTCAGGACGGCTAAAAACTGCAGTCACTATCGATAACATCGAAAAGGTTCACAACAATTAGTTGCGCAAAAATTGTACAATAATTTAAATTTTAATCTGTTAAAGTAGTTCATTCTGTAGATTTTATCCTATTTATCCTTAGCGCAAAGTTCAAATATTTCCAACTATACAAGGACAGTGCTTATTATGCTCCACCTCATGGCAATTGTTGCCAAATTCACCGAATATTAAAATTAGGTGCTTAAAGTAGCATTTATCGGCATTTAAATAGTCTCTATTAGGTGGAATTGATTGATTTCCAATCCTATTCAGGATCTACCAAGGCCACCTTACAAAATCTGTTGTGTTAAAGCTTCTGGAAACTAAACGCGCTGAGGAAGTTGCGTTTCGAGTTCTTGAAATATTTCTGCTTTTTTGAGCTCCTAGCATTCTACAATCGGACAATGGTCGTGAATTTTGCAGTAAAGTAATAAAAAGTGTAAGAGATACGTGGCAGTAGCTAAAAAATTGTGCACGGGAAGCCGAGGCATAGCCAAAGCCAAGGGAATGTGGAGGGAGCCAATCAGGATCCGGAAAACATGCTTACCGCGTGGATAATAATAACAACAAAAATTTATTTCCAACGACTTACAAAAGCGTAGGAAATGGTCCAAAGACACACACAATACAAACACAAATACAACAATAATAACTCAAAAAAAAATACATTAAGTAAGCCTACAATTACAAAGGCAATAATAAAAGGTAATTGGGCGGAACGTTTACACGTTAAAGCATCAACAGAATTAGATATAATTAAAATCAAGTAACATTACTTGTCAAAAACTCTTGTATCGAATAAAAGCCGTTGTTACGCAACATATGTTGGACTTGCTGTTTAAATTTAGATAAATTGAACTTCTTCCAGTGTGAAGGAAGCTTGTTGTAGATCTTAATAGCTAGAATTTTGGGCGACTGCTGATACATAGTCAACCTGGATTTTGGAGTGAGGAGATCCTCCCCGAATCTAGTTTGATAGCCGTGAAAATCTCGATGTGATCTATAGTTATGCCTATTTATATGAACATACATCGCTAATTCTTGAATGAATATACAAGGTAATGTCAGGATATCATAGCTAACAAAAGAATTCCTACAGAATCTGTAGGTCTAATCCCAGCAATACAACGGATAATCTTCTTTTGGCTTATAAAAATATTATTTTCCAGTGTTGAGTTTCCCCAAAAGCTAATACCATAGGTCAGTCTACTTGCTATATACGCGTGATAAATGCTTAGCAGCTGTTGAGTTGTTAGAATATTCTTCAGGCTTCGAAAGAGGTAGCAAAGAGAATTAATCTTTGACAGAAGGTTTTCGCAGTGAACTTTCCAGTTAAGTATCTCGTCAAGCCATACCCCTAAAACTTTATATTGACTTGCCCTTGCTAATTGTTCATCGTTTAGCTTTAAGTCTAAGTAAAATTCGTCAGTTGGATGTAACTAATAAGGGTGAAATCTAATATACGCGCTTTTAGAGTTGCTGACAACGAGTTGGTTATCTATAAACCAGTTATAAATCCTATCCAACATAGAGTTGCATTTAATTGATAGGTTATGGTCGTTCTTATCAGATGCCACCAAGGCAATATCATCAGTGTAAAGAGTGATAAAGTTATCTGTTATGTTAAGAGGAAGATCATCGATAAAAAGTAGAAAAAGAACAGGAACACCGATATTAGTGGTAAGTTTGCTAGAGGTACTGTGGTTTGTAACTCTACTACTGCTACAGTTGGAAATGCTAACATATTGTTTTCTATTTTTCAAAAATGATTCTATCCACTCCATAGCGAGACCTCTAATACCGTAGACAGCTAATTTACGCATCAAAATGCTGTGATTAACACAATCAAAAGCCTTGCTTAAGTCCAAATAAATTGCTACAGGGTAGGTACCATTTTCAATAGAAGTGATACTGCTCTTATATAAAGCGTGAAGCGCTGTTGAAGTTGAGTATCCCTTTCTAAAGCCATGTTGGTTAACATTTAAAATATTATATCGATTTAAGAAATCCTCCAGCCTATTTAGAAAGCAGTATTCAAAAATTTTAGAAAACCAAGAAGTGAGAGCAACAGGACGATAATTTTCCATTAAAGATTTATCGCCTTTTTTTATATATAGGTACTAGTTTGGTAGTTTTTAAAGTACTAGGAAATTGGCCTTGTTAAAAGGATAGATTGATTAGATGGGACAATACACGATTGCTGTGTATACCGACTTCAAAACGCTAGCAGGTATTTCATCCGCCCCCGCTGAGTGTGTGTTTTTCAATTTCATACATAAGATATTTGAGAGTTCAACGCGCGAAACAGGCTTTAAAAAGATCGTTCTGTCTATCTGAATCTTATTATTATCTTTTATTAAGTTTAGAGGCGCGTTTATGAAATGTTCATTGAAATGATTCGTTACCGATGTTGGGTTGGAAACGATATCGTGGTTAAATCTTAATTCCATATTGTTTTCTTTTTTATGATGCAATATAATAGCACAAACAAATAGAGTAAAGGCCCGCAGTTTATTTAGTTTATGAAAAATTGTGCTTATCATTTTGGCATCCAAAGAACACCCTAGTGGTGTAGTTCCAAAAGTTCGTTTAACAAGCTCTTCTTTGTCAAAAGAAATAATAGCTTCATTACAAGATGACGAAGATGGACAAACTTTTGCAAAACATGGAAAAAAAAGCTGAAGAACTAAACATGGAAGGAAGCGATGAAGAAAATCTCGAAACAGAAAATAACGCTAATGGAAAAGACTGTGAAGACAAAGAACACAAAAAATGTATGATTTCACTTTGCACTGATTGTTTAAGGCCGGTTTAAAATAATCCACAATGTAATTGTACCACAGAAACACGTCGACAATAAATGAACAAAATGACGCTAAAGAAGATTTATCTCAACAGGCGAAAAAGGTGAAAATTACTTCAGATAAAAAAAAAACCTCAACAACTATTGGTTCGACAGTTTGTATAAGTTCCTCACGTAGACCGTGGAAAGGAGATCCTGGATCTACACCCGCTGTTGTACCAGATGTTACTGATGATAAGTATTATAAAAGATTTTTTTTTATCTTATTTCACTTATCCTCTCATCTATTTCCTTTATACTTTTTTTGGTACAATCACGTTCTTTTATAGAATAACTAGGTATTCTGTAGCATAACTAGTTAAAATATCAAAGAAAACTATTATATAATTTATATCGTAAATCGGTATTTTATGAAATAACTACTTATTTCAAGGAATACCGGAATTATACATTTTAACGGTATCATATACACTCGAACTTCACACAAAGGCGTCATGGCGTACCAGGGAGGCGCCATAAATTCTCGCCTGATTTAGAAAAAGTAAACTTGGTAAAATATAACAATTTTTACTTTTCAATACAATCTCCCTTAACTTCAATACATTTACTACAACGATCAATTAATTCTATACCCTTGTAAAAATAATCTAAAATTTTTCCCTCGAAATGTTGTATTACAGCTTTCTGGGACGAGGTTCATCTGGTCGCCGCCATTCCATTGATTCCTTTTTGGATAGAAGATCATAATACAGAACCATTATTTCATCTCTTGTGACAATGGACTCCAAAATCGGTTTCGGGTCGTCTCCACATATGTTTAAGAACGAGCACGCTCAATCGACCCGATGTTCATGCTGGAGAGCAGGGCGAATACCTCTTCCAGAAATGTTAGACATCATTGCTGATTCGAAAATCCGGTCAGCTATGTCCATGCTCTGAAGTAGAGCACTGCACGGGCTAGGAAAAGCCCGGCCCGCTCGGCACGGCCTCGTCTCTTTTCATTGCGGGCCAGGCCTAAAATTGTACGGGCTTGACGGGCCGAGAATGTTTTATTAACTACATCGAATGGATATAACGTATGCAGTAAATGCTGTTTAGTTTGTACGCAATCGTTTTGTATTAACAATTTTAATGTATGCAATGTTATGTTACGTTTTCTTTTGGTTTCATACAATATAGTATACAAGAACAAACAAAATAAATATTTCATTCTACTCATCATAATGTAGTAATTAAAAATGATTAGAACTAGACGGTGCAGATGTAATCACTTAAACAGGCAAAAATAATTTAGACCTAAATTTCCTAACGGGCCGGGCCGGACGGGCCTTGTGCCGAGGTAATGAACGCAACGGGCGAACCGGGCGGGCCTACTCCGTGCTGTAACGGGCCACGGGCGAGCCGGGCCGTGAAAAATAGGCCCGTGCAGTGCTCGCTCTACTCGGAGGATACGCCTCGTTGTCCGACCGTGTTTCATACCGCTCGTAAGACGTCTAGATAGCGGTTAGCGATGCACAACTTTCCCTATATCGCCCCGTTCGTCATCTATTCTATCTTTACGGGCGCGTAACGCTCCAGACAAAGATGGTTTTATCAGCTTATATTTTTATAATTACTGAAATTGCAGCAATACAGATTTTATAATAAATCGCCTATGTATAATTCTATTGATGCTTGCAAAGGAAAATTTTGACTAGTTTCAATGGAAGCTCGAAAAGCGAAAGCTTAAAAATACGAATTCTAGGTATTAGGCAAATATTAAGATTCAAGTGGAATAATTGAAGTGGTTTTCAAACTGAAAGAGCAGAGAATTCCGAGTAAAATGTATTACCATTTCATTATAATGGTAAACATTTTAATGACTAGACTGACAGGCAATATTGTGCAAGTTTTTTCGATTTTCAGCGCAAAAATGCACATTCTACAAGTGCGCAACGTCAAAGGCATATTTTAACCGAAGTCATTAAGTCATCGACGTACCATCACGTACCGTAATTAGCCCTTTAAAGCGATCGGAGTAACACCGAGGTGCATGCCGCGAATTCTTACTCGCGCACCAGAGGTCGTCCGCGGTTGGTAACGTACCCGTCGTCCGTCGTTTCGTCTTTTATTAAACGTTGTTTAGATTTCGCGTTGTGGGATGTTTTTGCGAATGGAGTAAATTATCATTTACGTCGGTTTCTAAATTACCTCTACGCGGGAACGTTCATTATACGCCTTGATTAGTTTTATATTTCAAACCGCGATAGCAAAAGGTGCATCGTGAAACGTTTAAATAGTTATGGTTAGTGCAAGTATTTCTGCGCAAAAACTGAGATGAAAGTCGTCTTAGCGTTGAAGAATGCGAACGTACAGGGTGTACGAAGAAGTTTTGGACAATATATATCGTTAAAATAAGACAGTATTTGAATTTTAAAATTTTAATATCTCTTATTAACTAATTAATAAGAATACATATCCACAATGCAATATTCAGCGAGTGATTTGCTGATAAGTAATATCGAGACAAAATAATAATGCGATCTAAAACTAGTCTGGAAACAAATTGAAGAAGAGAACATGTAGAAGAATAAATTTTAGTTTAACGACTATCTAAATCAATCAATCATTATCAGCGGTAACGTTATTCTTTTCAAGAATTCAGATCTAGTGGAGGCACCTATACTACCGATCAAAATTATTTGCCCACCCAAAGAAATACCCATAACTAGAGAAAGTGCTAACTGAAAAAGAAATTATAGTTTTACATTTAATAAAATACTCTTAAAACAAAGGAATTCATAGTCCTTATTCAATTATAAAACTTATTTGACACAAAAAAAAAGTTTTCATTTCGTCGAAATGTCCACCTCGACCATTAATAATGGCGGCACACACTTGCGGCATTCTCTCCATCAATTTCGTCGGAGTAGCGAGTTCTATTTTAAGCCAGGCTTCTTGTAATTGTTTTCACAATTCCTTGGAAGTTGGAGGATTTATTTTCGCCTGCCTATTGAGTTCCTCTCACAAAAGCTGTATGGGATTAGCATTTGAGTTTTGAGGAGGCCATCTCATTATATTGATATTGCTCTCACGTTCCACCGACTCTAAATATTCGCGGTGCAGTTTATGTGCATTTCAGATCATTATTATGTTTAAATATGAAATAGTCACCGATTATTCTCATTCCAGATGGTATAGCATTTCTTTCCAAAATTTCCTGGTAGCGCTCTTTTCTTCAAATTCTATTTTAACCAAGTCTCCTACAGATGCGGCGCCAAAACAACCCAAAACTATTAACGATCCGCCCTCATGTTTGACTATAGGTGCTACACATGATTCTGCTGGTAGTTCTGCTTTTGAGCTTCAAACGAACGTTCTCCTCTTGGAACCAAAGAGTTCATTGAACTGTTCAACTGTTCAATGTTAATGCTCTCTAGCCTACTGCAGCCGTTTTATTTTATTTTGCTTGCAAGAGTGGTTGACGCAACGCTATTCGGCCAAACAAACCACCCTCTCTTAACCTCCGTTTCACAGTGGTTAGACCAACTCGTTTTTCACGCTCAATATTTATTTCAGACGTTATTTCTGGTGCAGTTTTTCGTCTCTTCCGTTTACTCGCCATAATTATTCGACGATCTTCCACTGGTGTTGTCACTTTCTATCATCCTGTTCGTTTTCTATTTAATAATGTGCCAGCCTTTTGATATTTTTTAACATTATAGTCAACCGTTCGGCGACTTAATTTAAATCATTGTGCGGATTTTTAAAAGCAACTCTTTTGTTTTCGGCATTTTAATACTAATTTTAGATAATTTTATCAACGATATTCATTCTTTAAAAGAAGAATAACTACTAAATCTAAATTCATAATTCTAGTTCGGGTAAATAGGGAATTGTCAAATTTACGCGCACTACATTAATATTTATTAGTGAAGGATAATTGTACTACATTTCGGCTCTTTTTATTGCCCTATCTGTACCCTAATTATCGGATTAAGGAGATTCAATCGATAACTAAGTATAAGAGGAGTCTTTTGCGGAATTATTTAATGTGTTATCTTTCTTTTAGTTATAGGTAAATAACTATACCCCCTAAATAACAATAAATAAATAATTTTCTAAAATCCAAGCAAAAATGTACGTGGACAAATCATTATGGACGGTAGTGTATACAGGATACGTGCCCGGTCTAATACATAAATGAAATTATTTTTGATTGCTGATGAGTACCTCCTTTCTGATTTTTTTTATATTTATTATGTATGAATAGAAATGTACCGAGAACCAACAACCTAAAGTTGCTGAGCAAATTTCATTTCAAAAGTGCTTTACAATTGGACATAGCGAAAGTGTGGCTCCTAACGACGCGACGTACAGAATAGAACGGATCACTAAAATGAACCGAATCACTAATCCGGCTCAACTCTACCGCTTTGACTGCTTAAATTAAGGGTCACTTTGTAGTTGGGCCAATATTTCTTTCGTATTATAATTCCCCATATACGTTGGGCCAAGATAATACCAGGAGTGGATTATAGACCCCCGGCGACGTTTAGTAGCAGATACTAATTGCATTTTTATTACATAAAACATAATTGGTCGTATTACAATAATAAATGAGGAGGCCCACATTTTCAGTGATCTTGCATGGAGCGGTCATGAGTAAGCGATATCAGTGGCGTCGCCACTGCAAGTGTATTTTATTTACTGTTTAGGATTTTATTAATTTTATCTTAGTTCTATTTGAAATAACAATTATTTGTGTCATCTATTCTATATTCTGGGGAAATGCAGCAAATTTCAATAGGATCTTCGTATTACAAAAAGCTTGCATAAGAGCCATCTTCCAACTAAAACCTTGGGACTCATGCAAATCGGTATTTAGTGAAAGTAATATACTTATCTTACCGTCTATGTATGTATTAACATCACTTCCCACAGGAACTAAAGCAAATGCCATCAGTACAGTTTAAAATAACTTAAAAAAAAATACCTCTCCAATCATACATTTTATATCAAGGTTTTTTAAACGCACCGTGTATAGTATAATTTTCTTTTATATATATATACATGTATGTGTTTGCTTGTACTATTTGTTTCATGTTTATTGCTTATTTTTTATATTTACAATTTTTTATATTAAGATGACGTATTCTATGCTATTGCATTATGGAATAAACGGATTTACTGTTATTATTATTGTATATACGTATTCTTTTTTTATTCTTTATTGTGATATGAACTTATTCAAACATCGTTTATTCACTTCATTGCAGTTTATTTGCACATAGCAAAATTAATATTTTACGCTTTTATTGCTTTAGTGTATGTTCTACTAATTGTATTTATAGTTTAGTTTTTTGTTGTGACGTTTTTCATTCACATTATTACTACTTGTGATTTTACAACATATAATGGCTCAAGCGACAGCTTCCCGTCAGAATAAAATTGGATATTGGACCATTCAGACTGATGTGTAGAGCAACGCAACTGCGCTGAAAGCCAGAAATGCCGGACGCATAAAAGTTTACACAAAATAAATTAAATGTGATACGTGCTCAAACACTTACCGTTTTAAGAGTCCTCCGTGAAATCATAAAGTGGATAATGTCTATTTAATATTTGTAACATTAGATATGTTTCCAAAGTTGTTTCGGCAAAGTGAGTGCGGCGTGAAGAAAAAATGTTTTTGTATGCTGAAAAAGAACGTTCTACATCTAGTTACGTTATATTTGCGTAAGTAAAATAATCATTCAAATAACTTAACGGTTCTGTTGACGCACCTTCACAAATTTGTCTTAACGTGTCAAAATCAGAGTCTTTATCTAAAACACTTTCAAACCTTTCTAAAACACCAACACTTCTTGCGTCTTCTATCGCGCATAGATGTGCGTGAACATGTTGCACTATTTGCAAAGATTCCACTAACGACACCGAAGAATTTTGTAGTTTTCCTATCGCATCCGCTAGTCCCACGTAATTGTTCTGAATAATTTCCAAATCTGTTTTAACTTGACTATCGTGAAATTTCAAGCGGCTTACCCTGACAGCCGTAGCTTCCTTTGGGTCGAATTCTAAAATCACGTTCTTTATATTCTCAAAATATTCAAAATAATAAAATGCAACCTCTAACCATGTTCCCCAACGAGTAAGAATAATATGTGGTTGTTCAGGAATACTGGAGCATAGTCTATGAAATTCCCGAATACGTTTTGGGGATTTTACAAACACAGCTTTTGTATGTGCTATTAGAGCGTCTTCTTCGGGATAACATTTTCTGATACTATCTGCTACGAGACTGAGAGTATGAATTTTACATGTAATACGCAACAAGTTAGCACAATGTTTTTTAAGAGATCGACCTACAGCAAGCATGTTTGCGGCACCATCAGTCATAAACATCAACAGTTGATTTGTTGAAAGTTCAAACTTTTCCAATGTATTTAACACCACCATGGCAGTGCATTGTTGTATTCGTCTGGAAGCTAGTAAAATTGAGGGTGACGGTCGATGTGGTTCCATTGTGCGTACCATGACATTAACCACAGAATGTTTTTTACGATCTGTTGTTTCGTCCACACATAACCACAGTTTTTTATCTTGCAACTCCGATTTAATTCTTTTCTCGACATGCTCACGAGCAGACGGCACAACTCTCTGTAATGTTCTCTCACTTGGTAACTTAAAGTCCGAATATTCATTCCAAAACGAGACGTATGCTTTCTTCCTTAGTAAATGAAATGGTAAATTACATGCAATAAACACATAAATTAAATTTAAATTTGTTATAATCTCGTGTGGAATTTTTTTTGAAACATGCCCTGCACTATTTACGTGCCGTAGACAATCACTTTTCGACCAACACATTAAATCTATTTTACACACTACACATTGAATTTTAGCGCCATCACACTTTAAATCAGGCATTTCTGCAATAAATTCTCTTATTGTGTCCAACTTTGGTCGTTTTCGCGACGTAGGAAACATTTTCAAAACAAACGTAGAACTACGATATGGTATACGACAGCGTAGATGCATACACAACAGATCGGCTTTCGAGTCGCAGTTATACTGACGCTTATACCGAATTGTCCCGGCCGTGTTTATTTTGTGTATACTTTTATGCGTCAGCCACTGGTTTTCAGCGCAGTTTGCGTTGATCTACTGATGTGTGTGAACAAATAGTGCACTGGATTATTAAATCAAGTGACAGGTTCAAACACAGAGAGGCCAATCCAAATTAAATCCAGAAGTTTCTTATAATTTTAATACCCAGCCTTGTGAAGCATTTATATCCGCCAACATATCTTTAGCAAAGGTAGGATATCCAAATGAAACTACCTTGCGTAGGCATGTCGCGAAAACCTACGATAAAATATTATTTTCTATAAAAAATAAAGTTATACAGATTTGGGTAAGCATTGACAAAACGAGTAATATAATGAGAAAAAGTATTGTCTTGTGATGGAGGTACAGAAGTTTTACGAAGTAAGTGTGGTAAAAAATAGTTTTTTACATAATATATGCTGAGGAACCGATGAACACCGAGAAACCTCAGTCGGGAGCTGCATGTACAGCAACTAACTGAGTTGTGAACTGGTTCACAAAATCGTAGCGAGCCGATCTGAATCTTTGAACCCGATCATTTGAGAACTGCTTATCTATAGTACTGAGGACTAGCAGACAGGACTAAAGACGTGGCAATTAGTTGTCTCCACAGCAAAAAATGCTTATGTCAGTTGATTATAGATACTTTTGCTTTTTAATATAATTAATGTACTTTCTGGGATTAATTTTTGATTAGTTGAATGCATTCAACGATGAGCATTCAGAGTCCGAATCAGATCACGATTTATGGCCTTTTTTTCTGTTTCAATTTGTTCTTTTCCTTCGCTTGTGTCAATTAGATGCATAATCAAGATATTATTAAATGTGAGATTACCTAACGGCAGTATTATGTAAAATGTTCCTTTATGCAATGCTCACTCATGAATTTTTACTTTAGGTGCAATAGTTTTTGTATACTTGGCTAGGACTACATTTCATCGAAGATATTCTTATCTAACATTCCTCCAAACCTAAGAGTCTAAAAAAAATCAAGAATATTCAACAATTCGAAGCAGCACAATGAAATATGAAAGGATGCATATCAGGTAGATCAAACTAGATTACTGAAAATTACAGTAGGTTAGAATAGCGAGAGGAAGGGATGTATATTGTATCATCTGTGCCACCTCGAGATACAAGTATTGGTATTGTAGAGATAGCAGATATACAGATGTTGATAGATTTTTAATAAAGTAAAGCAGATGCGTTACCGTAAAAACGTACACGAAAGGAAACAAATATTTTGGGTGCCTGAAACAATGCATTAAGCTAATACAGTTGTCAGATCGTAACCGTGGTTCTGTGTTCCTTCCGTCCCCATGTTCGTCAGTGCATAAGTTCAACTGCGATTGGTATACAAGTCAATCGCGATTAGTTGATGATAATGAGTGCATCGCTATGCTTTATTCCAGTTCGAGATCCAAGAAAATATTTATTCTTATAGTTCACATAATAGCAAAAATCTGACTTTAATTTATAAAGGAATTAACTTTAGAATATCTACGACTTATAAAGTGAAAGTGATATATTATAGGATCATAAAATAAAAAACCCTAAAAGTAGAAACACAGAGTGAGAAAGTAAACAACCGCTTGTTACTACGAAGGTATATCAAATATAAACGGGACTGATTTTTTTTTTTAATTTCGGAGGGCTTCTAGACCTGGAAGGGGTTGATGCGCAGGTAGCCTGTACCGTTAGGGAGAGGGGAGAACCGACCGCAACTCTCTCGGGTTTCTTTAGTATCAAAAGAAACCATGAGCGAGAGAGAGGTGTATGTCTCCGTGGAGCAGCGGATTACGATCAGGTTTTTGGCCAAGGAGGGGGTGAGCCCTACCGAAATTTTGCGGCGATTACAGACACAGTTCGGGGACAACACCCTGTCAATAACCCGTGTGTTTGCATGACACAAAAAAAATTTCTGGAGGGCGTGAAAAGGTCGAGAACGAGAGCCATGATCGCAGCCCAAGGAAAAGTGTGACCGAGGCCAGTTGTTTTTAATCAGCAAGGTGCTTTTCACGTTGATTTTCTTCACGGTCGACGTACAATTAATGCGCAATATTATTGTGAAGTACTGGATGTCGCGAAATTATCATTTCGAAGGAAAAGAAAGAAGCAATCGGCCAGAAGTGTCATTCTTCTGCATGACAACGCCAGGCCTCATGTGGCTAACGCCACGATGCAAAAAGTAGGATGGAAAACGCTGGAACATCCACCCTACAGTCCAGACTTGTCATCTTGTGACTTCCATCTTTTTGAACCCCTCAATGAAGCGCTTGGAGGCCAGCCTTTCGACGACAACGAAGCGGTGGAAGCATTTGTGCTCCAATGGCTACATGAACGTCCGAAGAGTTTTTACGATGATGGAATAAAAAAGCTCCCAATCCGATGGGAAAAATGTATTTCTAGGGCGGGAGAGTATGTAGAAAAATAATATATACTTGTAAGCTTAGTTAAATAAAGTTAGAATCCCGTTTATATTTGATACACACCCGTACTTTAATCTTACTCTAAATTAGAAAAACCAAATATTTCAAATAAAAGATGGATCCTAAAAGTAAAAAAATGAAGTTTAAATCGAACTGCATCGTTCACCCAATAAAAACAATAACTGGAACTATTATTATAAACAACCAATAAATAACAAAGAAAACGTTTATTTCACACACAAAACTAGAATTTCCAGGGAATGATTTATATCAATAAATTAAATCAAACGCTCAAAAATTCTCTCGATTTTTATTGACAGTATCCTAATTGATGGTAAGATTCCTGTCGTACATTTGAAAGCATGCCGGGTGTTACACCGTCTGCGGCGGTGATAATTTTTTGACGAAGTTCGTCTAAGTTACGAGCTCGTTAAAATCGAACCACACATCAACGTAATCCGAAGATGACAGAACTGAATCGCCATAAGCAAGTGTGCTAATACATCTTCCTCTACTCCCTACGGTGAAGTTACGCATAACGTAAAATACGTGGCAATCAGACAACCACCGAAAGTTTGGATTCTCTTTTACGGTATAACGTCAGATAATGTAACAATCCATATAAATAAACATGTGAGGTCTATACGCCATAAGGACTGATATTTCGATCGGTGAGTGACATAAGCTTTAAATGTATATTGAATATCCATGGCAAGTGATAATAGAATATGCCAGAGACTTTAAATATTCAAAAAGGTATCTTTCACAAACTGAAGGATCGAACTGGTTAGAAGCAACTATAAAATAAGCAAAAGTGATTCGGATACTACGATCTAAATTGTAGATGGATACATATATAAATAGAAGAAGAATCATGAAAGTTGCATATCCTGAAATATTAGTAAAGAGATTTCTTAGGAATAAAAAGTTTGATGAGGAGCATAAAATACATACATTTCATTTTTAAGTTGGTATGTGGTTACACATATCTAGTTTTACTCAACCTAAAAAACGTACTTTATTTGTTTTCTTAAATTTTACATCTTTTTCATTATATCACCATAATTCTTTGCAGAAAATTTGAATAACACATAAAATGTTTCTTTTTATAAAAATTACTCACAGTTTGGCTATTACATACGACGCTACACACTTACACTAATTATTAGAATCATATATTTTTAGCTAATAGGCTTATTTTATCTAGGTTTATTAGAGCATAAATAACCTTTTAGAATCGCACAAATTTTAGATGTGTAAGTTTTAAAAGCGTAGATAAGTGACTTTATTTTACTAGTACTTCTATTTTTCTTAGCATTCTTTCGAACAAATGAAATTCGATACTATGCAGTTTTTGAACATTCTTCTAAATTTAGGTAACTATTTATATTGGTAATTATTTTTAGATTACATTTTACACAATTTAAGATACTTAAATTGTTTGAATCAACCTTTCTTTCGATTTTAGTTGTTGCCATCTAGACTTACATGTTTAAACGACGTAGCTCCCTCAAAGACATTGTTGTATGCTCAGGTTCCTTTTATGTTTATCTTATAATTTACCGCTATATTATTATTAGATTACATAAAATCATTATTATTATGTATCTGAAAAAATTGCATTCTACTTTAAATTGTGCTGTCCTTCTCAATAATTTGCATTGCACTGTACATACATCGTGCCGCGGCATAACGGAAATTGGTTCCAAGGGTGCAATTGGAAACAGTTGCACTTCACCAAGCGTAGTTATTATCGCGGTTGGTGGTACTATTACAGTGAAAATGACTTTAATTGCGCCATAAAAGCTATCGATGAAACAATAACTGCTTTTCAAGTTTCATTGAATTCTGTGGAACTAAATCCAATCTTGTATTCGAGTTGTCGCGGATTAGGGCTCTCACTAACAATGGATTAAAAATGAAGATTAAGTAGGGTGAAGAGGGCAAATGTAATCACGGGTTAATTTCTCAATACTAAACAGAATACTTAGTGTATATTATGTATTTGCACTCAAAAAAATAGTTATGAAAAGTATAATATCTTTTAATACAATTTATTATACCTTTCATTATGTAGGGTAGCCAGATTTTTTAATAAGAGATACAACAATATATATTGAGAAGCACGTACCAGATATTAAAAGGTAACATGGTTGTAATACAGCTTATTAACATGGTGATAAAGGTTATTGACTCACTTTTACTATCTGGGTTATATTATCTATTTCTTTGAGTATAAGGTTAGCTATGTTATATATTTTTAATCTGCAATGTAAGTTGACATGCGAGTTGCCAATTATTATTTAATAAATTACGTTGAGTTAGCAGCAGTACAACAATGTCACTGTACTCAAAATTTTAACACTAACATAATTACAGCTAAATTCGCCGTAATTTTAATTTTCATTAAACAATCGCGTTCCTATTTATCTGTTATCTCTTCAAAGTGTTAAGCTGTTGTTCCTATAAGTATAATATTCCTTCAATTCTATTAATTCTTCCCTCCAGATACAGTCATAACTAGAGTTGGCCACGCGCGCCAACAAGCAGCTGCGTCGTATCTACACGGTTACATACAAGCCTTAGTGTAGCTTCGACCTTCCATTAGCGCGGTACGTGTTGTTTAGAAATGTTGCATACGTCGCGCAAACGACCCAAGGCGGACCAAGTTAGAGAATTTTTAGTCGAAATTCCTGACTTAACGTATGATGGCGCTAAAATTGAATGTGTAGTATGTAATGTCCCGTTGATGAGTTGGTCCAAAAGGGACTGTCTACGACACGTAAACAGTGACCGGCATGCTTCAAAAAAAACTTGCACACGAGACTATGACAAATTTATATTTCATTTATGTGTTACTTTTACTGTATGTAATATACCGTTTAATTTACTAGACAAGGAAGCGTTTGTCTTGTTTTGGAATAACTATTCGGAGTACAAATTACCAAGTCGGACATCGTTACGAAGGATAGTGCCATCTGCTCGTGAATATATTGAAAATTGAATTAAATCGGAGTTGAAAGAAAAAAAAATGTGGTTATGTGTGGACGAAACGACAGATCGTAAAAAACATTCGGTCGTTAATATAATGGCAGGTAAAATGCAACCGCATCAATCGTCACCTTCAATTTTATTAGCTTCCAGACGAATACAACAATGTACTGCCGAAATATTGTAAAGTTAGTGTTAAATACACTGGAACAGTATGAACTTTCAATAAGCCAACTGTTGATGTTTATGAGTGATGGTGCCGCAAACATGCTTTCTGTAGGCCGGGCTCTTAAAAAGCATTCTGTTAACTTGTTACACATTACGTGTAAAAAAATTCATGCTCTCAATCTTGTGGCAGATGGTATTAGAAAATGTTATCCTGAGGTAGACGCTTTAATAGCACATACAAAAGCAGTGTTTGTCAAATCCTCGAAACGTATTCGCGAATTTCACAGACTGTGCTCCCGTATACCTGAGCCATCAGAACCTATTCTTACACGTTGGGGAACTTGGTTAAATGCTGCATTTTATTATCATAAATATTATGAGAATATTAAGAACCTGGTTTTACAATTCGATCCAAAGGAAGCTGCTGCTATCAAGAAAAGCCAGTCGAAATTTCAAGATAGTCGGGTTAAAACGGATTTAAAAATTATTTACAATTACTTCGGACTAGCAGAGGCAATAGAAAAGATACAAGATCCTTCGGTGTCGTTAGTGGAATCTATGCAAATAGTGCAACATGTACACGCACAGCTATGCGCAATAGAAGACGCAAAAAATGTTTGTGTTCTACAAAAATATAAAAGTGTTTTAGAGAAAGATTCTGATTTTGGCACATTAAGACACATTTGTGAAGGTGCGTCAACAGAACCGTTAAGTTGTTTCAAAGAATATTTTAGTTACGCAAATATAAGGTCACTAGATGTAGAACGTTCGTTCTCTGCATACAAACACATTTTTTCCTCGTGCCGCACTCGGTCTGTCGAAACAACTGTTGAAACATATCTAATGTTGCAGATATTTATACCATGATATACCATGAGATTGCAGAAAAATTCCAAGTTACATACTATTCGCCGATATCGAACTACCGGGACATTAGAAGACCGTAATCGCACAAGTCGGTCAAGAATGACAACGCGTGCGGAAGATCGACGCTTTACAGTACTAAGCAAACGAAACCGGCAATTGACGGCACCCGAAATCACAGCGGAAATGAACAGGGGATGCGAACGACCGATATCTGTAACCACTACTAAACACCGTATAAAAGAAGCCTGTCTTTACGGTCGCATTGTGGTAAGGATACCGTTATTGCTGCATCGTGGAAACCGCCAAAAACGACTAAATTGGGTCGAAAATTATAGTAATTGGACAGAAGAAAATTGGAGAAATGTTCTCTGGACTGATGAATCCAAGTTCGAAATGTTTGGTCAGAAGCGCAGTTTTCGTGAGACGAACGAAAGACGAAAGGATGTTGCGTCATTCCCACAGTAAAACACGGTGGTGGTTCAATTATGGTTTGAGGTTTTAACAGTGGGGGACCGGAGATAGTAGTAAAAATCGACGGTATTACGCGCAAAGAGAATTATAGACGAATACTAGAAGAGAACAATTTGTTATCCAGATTGCGGTTAATTGGGGAGAACTTCGTGTTTGCGCATGATAAGGACCTCAAATATACAGCACGAATATGTAAAGATTATCTAACGTCTCAAGCAGAAGAGAACGTTTTGCTAATCATATCCAGGCCCCCGCAGCGTCCGGATTTGAACCACATCGAATTACTGTGGGATGAGCTCGACAGACGAATACGAAAAGTCTGTCCAACTTCGAAAGAGCACCTGTGGCGATTTCTCCAAGCTGAGTGGACATTTCCGGTGAAACCCTAAGCACATTAACAGAACGCATGCCACGAGTTTGTCCGGGGAGTATTACAAGCCAAAGGAGGCTATTTCGATGAGCAAAAGGTATAGTCTAATATTTTAATGAGAATGTTTTGTTTTATGTTTTTATGTTGTTTCTTCTTCTTATTTTTTGTTTTTGTTTCTAGCAAGACATTACTAGTTATTCTATCTTCAATGGCCGGTTAGTGTATGTCTACACACAACAGCGGATCCGATCCTGTCGCACCGCGCCAATTCTGGTCATAACATTTCTGATTACTTTAATTTATAGTAGATTATAATTCAAATGCAAATGTTTTCTTTATGTCAGACACATTTTTTTTCAGTTCATACACTGACAATATTATGTCTGATAGAAAGAAACATTTGTATTTGAAACAATGCCTACTACAAATTAAAATCACATTCGAATTACTATAAAAATGATATTTGGAGGGGAGAAATCCAGTTAATAGATTTAAGAAAATATGTTAAAGCTGTTACAACAGCTCAAAGCTAGACATTTCAAGATATAGTAGATAAATAGGAACGGGATTGGGTTAGAATTGAAAATGTTTATACCGGACTTTTCTTTTTAACGCTCCCTAGGTGAAGTGAGTAACGTGACGTGTTGATATATGTTGGATGGGGATGTAAAGTGGAGAGGGGTAAATCGGTTCGGCTCGCCAGAGCAGATTCCAAGCAGAACCCAAGAAAAATTGGACAAAATTCATTGGGAAACACTGGAACATCCGCCCTACAGTCCCGATCTGTCGCCGTGTGACTACCACATGTTTGGGCCACTCAAAGAAGAACTGGGAGGTCATCACTTTGACGGCGACGAAGGTGTAGAAACGTTCGTGCCCAATTGGTTACAGACGCGACCACATTCATTCTTTGATGACGGAATTAAAAAACTTCCGATTTGGTGGGAAACATATGTGAATAAAAGAGGAGATTATACAGAAAAATAAGGTGTATTCAAAATTTTATTTACTGTACCAATAAATGTTCTAAAACAAAAGTCCGGTTAATATTTGATTCGCCCTCGTATGTCTACTTACCGCGAATCAGAACAATAAGTCGAAAATGCAAAATACCTCAGAAAACGACTAGCTTTAGGTATAGGAAATGCTTCATACTAAAATTAATGGACTTAATGACAAAATGTCATCAGCAAGTTGAAAATTAAAAAACGTACAGGGCGTCCCAATTGAGATAATGACGAAAACGTTTCTCGATATATAAAATATTAGTACGTTGTTAGAGATGGCCAATATATTATTTTATTCTTAATGAAAATTTTTAAGCTATATAGGATAGTTAATATCCAAAGTGGAAAACAGAATATCAAATATTATGCAAACTGGAATCATTTCTGCATAGCACTAACAAACATTTTTCATAAATATTTCGAAAACAGTTGACTACAGGTGTAATTCTATATAAAGTGAGGTACTAATTGTATATCTACGATTTTATCGAGAGTTTTTCGTATTACCGATAATAATAAAAAAGGTGTTATCAAAGAATCTCGCAATATTGTCCCACTCTGTAAATATAATAGTAAAGGTGCGGGTGGTAACACATTATAAGGTTAGACAACATATACGAAAGGTTAGCCGCTCCCTCTCAATTTACCCGTTCGTGTGTGGTCCACCATTTCTTCCGGTACGATGAGAAATCACCCGAGATCACCAAAGTTAATCGACACATTCTCCCTCATTCTCTCAACGCCATTCTTTCCCCGACCTATATCATTAACGCGTCGACTTGCTCTCCTCCTTACCAACCGAACTCTTGCACGTATTGTGTGGGAAGTTGTTTTAGATGAAGAGTTTTCTTTTCTGCGTAGTACAAAAAAGAAACGTCTTTTTTGATGGAGTGTATGTAACAGGACGAGAGACGCTTACTTCTTTTTTTTGGGTAAATACAGTAAAAAATCTTGTCGCGTAATCGTCATGTAGTGCATGGGTAAAATATTTAATGTAAAATAGTGCAAAATCAAGTACACTTCTTAGGTGTAAAATATAAGCTAAGCGATACACTAGATGGAAGTAAATTCAAGTACATTTTTAGTACACTTTGAAGTGTTACATGATGTCACGGCATATACCTATATAGCCGAACACAATAAAGTTGTTATTTTTAGTAAATTTAGTGTAAAGTGTACACTATGTTTGTATATGAATGTATCTAGATTTTAGATGTAGAGATAACTGTACAAATTTATCATGGTTACTTTAATTTGAAATGGTTTCTTTGTCGGTCGACTTACATTAAATCTAAAATAATTGTAACAGCCATTTCGAAGACACGTGGGTCTTCATCTTCAGGCGCGTACCGATTGATGTGAGAGAACATACGAGGTTTGTCTAAAATGTATCCGACTTTTAATTTCCCCACCCACAATAGTGATGCTAGGTCGGCGTCACTGTGCGCAGCGGAAGGAGATAGCTTAATATGCATGCTTGAATTGTTTCTCCGCGTTCGAGTGTGTTAGTCGTTGCCTAGAGGCCGCCGAGTGAGGTATTGTTATAAGTGTTCGTCGGATTTTTGATTTCTCTCAAGATGACTGAACACTAAACACCATGATAACTGGGGATGAGTCATGGGTGTACGGGTAACACCCGGAAACAAAAGCACAGCCGTCGCAATGCAAGCGTCCTAGGTCCCCAAGGCCGAAAAAAGCGCGACAGGTGCGAAGCAAAATCAAGGTGATGCTAACTGTGTTCTTTGATATCCGTGGAATTGTGCATCACGAATACGCACCGGAAGGACAAACAGTGACAAAAGAATATTATCAAGAAGTTCTGCGCCGGCCCCGTGATGCTGTTCGGCGCAAAAGACCACATCTCTGGACAGCGCAAAACTGGCAGTTGCATCATGACAATGCTCTTGCTCATTTATCGCACCTAATCCAGACTTTCTTGGCGAAACACGGAATTCCAGTCGTCGCCCAACCTTCCTGCTCTCCAGATATGGATCCTTGCGATTTCTGGTTGTTTCCGAAATTGAAGACGCCCTTGAAAGGGTCCCGTTTAGAAAGTAGAAAAGAGATAATGCAGAACGCGACGAGAGAGATAAACACCATTCCAAAAGAAGCCTTCCAGAAATGTTATCGGCGGTGGAAGGATCGGTGGGCTAAGTGTGTGGAGGCGTAAGGGGCCTACTTTGAAGGGGATTAGAGTCCCAATCCCGTCACATAAGTAATATATTTGTCCCGGCTAAAGATCGAGTACTTTTTAGACAGCCCTAGTATAATAAATTTCACACTATTTACAACGGCTACTCTTCTATAAAGCACGATCGCATGCTTAGGAAAGTCTAACGTAGTCTTTATGTTAGAAATTCCACTACCTTAATCCTAACAGTAACTTTGTGAAGGAAATTTGTGAAACTTCCCTTCCACAGAGTATTGAAAGGTATCAGTAAAGTTTTTAAGGGACAAGAGATGAACGCATGTTTCAGTTTGCGAAATACCCTCAGAAACCTTCTTGGCAGTCCAAAAGATAAACCAGAAAAGAGAAAGGTCTGGAATTTACCAAATTGCATGTGGTAATTGTGATAAAGCCTACATTGGTCAAACAAAACGAGCGATAGGTATTAGATTCAATGAACACATCAGGTGTTACAGGTACGGGGAGATAGAAGTGCCAAGTGCAGCACAACACATAAACGATACCGGGCATAATATTAAATTAGAAAACCTGAAATTGATTACAAACGTGATTTCACCGCTTGAACTGGAGGTCTATGAGACTATTTACATAAATAAGAATGCAAACCTAATCAATAAAGAGAAGGGACCTTTACACTTTTCCTGTCTTTTCGATTTACTACGATGAGGCGGTCATTTGATTTATGGTATGTGCTACAATAACAAGATACGTCGATCCTTCCGTAGATTCCGCATGTGTTTAGTCTTTAGTTTAGGGGTATAGGCGGAAAGAACCCAAATTTGACGGATAGAAAGAACATAACCGTTAGTCTCACTCGATTTTTATTTTTATTAGGGTGGAATGGTCACATGTCTTGCGTTTCGGGGTGACGAGGCCTTTTCCGCATTTTTCTCCTTATTTTAGCTTGTTTTTAGTCTTAAGCGGCGAAAGTAGGTACTTGCATTTATTTTTCTTGAAGAGTAGGGATAGAGTGGGTTTATTAGATTTAATATATGTTCTCACACATCAATTGATACGCGGCTGAAGATGAAGACCCACATGTCTTCGAAACGGCTGTTCCGAGCTAATTAATATTTATAATCCGCGGCCCACGTGACTGATCCTGTTTCTGATTCTGTTGCGAAGACCGATTGTGCCCGGCTTAATTATAATAACAGCGGATTTTTTCGCTCATTTCTACTTATGCCACCATAGTACTTCTCTTCACCTTCAAAATCCATTTTCGTTTGTCTCTATCCAACTTTTATTTCTCGAGGTATACCAATTTCAATCTATGTATAGTACTTCGTGAGCATTAGGCATCATAGCCTAATGTCCTGCTTTAAACATTTTTAGACAAACTTTTTTAACATTCCTTGATAATCCCGCAAAATGATTTGGGTTGCTGACAACAAATCTGCAGTCAAAATGTCTAAATTCAAGATAGCGAAGCCAATATCCCGGCGATGCCACCTATAATCTCGTATAAATCACGTTCGCGGTGCTTTATCAGCGTGAGTCCCCTTGCTTCTCACGTTCAGAGTGTCCACTGATTCGTCAACTACGTCGTCGTTGTACTACTAACTACGCTTCTGACTTCTTCGTTTGTAAAATGCGTCCTAGTTGTTTCGCTTAAGGCACCAACAGTAATCTGCCAGCATATTGACATTCCACCTTCCTTGGTGCCTCTTCCCAATTTCCTTGATGTCCTGGTGCAACCTCCGCCTTGTTTATCACCAACATTCCCTAAGTTTTTTGGAAAATAATCCAGATGACTGACTGACCAAATTTCTGTAATTATTCAGCATTTCTTGTACAATATATTTGAACGGTGAATGTTTGTTATTTCCTAGAAATCCATCAGCAACGCTTTTGAATCCTGGCCAAGCATCTTTCTCAACGAAAGTCATTGTTCTTTCAAAATCGCATGACCAATATTATAAATTCAACCTTACACACCTTAGGTAAAGAAAATCATACAGCGACAATTGAAACTGAATTTTAAAACTGAAGACTAGTACTATACGATGCTGTTTTCGGAAATATAAAAAAAGATGCGTTCTCTCACAATAAATTCATAATTTTGGCAAAATGGCAATTTTTTTACATTTTAACCTAAAGTTACTCCAAAATCTGACGTGTTACACAATTTCAGCGAATTAGTTTTCAGCGCCAAAAATCTATAAGATTCACCTCCTGTCATTTCTGTAACTGACCCTCGTAGGACTGTGTAATTCATTAGGTCAAAACTTCAAATAAATAAATAATTAGTCAAAAGAAGGCGCATTTCAATTGAATCAAATGTAAATTGCAACAAGCCCTAATTGAAAAGAAGCTCTCGTGTTCAAACGAAAAAACAAAATCGAATCTATAATCGGGTCAAAAAGTAAGTTCGATAAAGCAACTACGATCTGGTCTTCATTCATGTTCAGAGCAACTAATCACCACTGACAGATACGACAGATTCCTGTAATTAATGGCAACATCAACAACGACAACAGCAAAAAGAGTATCGCGTCTGCTCGGACTGTATCGATGTTGAAAAGCGGTCTTGACCGCCTTCAATGATATCGATTGCACAATAGTCTTGAAATTGAAATAACGATGCCCTAACTAGGAAAGTCATGCCGCACGCACGCTTGCACACACGTACAATACGATGCATATTTACCTACCGTCCAATGTTGCAATGTTGTGAGTACGCGTTCGATGTTCCGATGCATCAGATATGATAGAAAAGAGGATGAATCTCGAAGACGCACATTTTCGACGGTAATCATGATTAGGTCGGTGAATTAGCGCCTCGAAGGCGGACAGGCTTATAATGTTAAAAATATGATACCGACTGATTAATGATTCTATGATTTTCTTCTGTTCGAGGACGTGACTTCATCGGATGCTGGATAATACAAATTAATAATCATTTTTTGTTACAATTAAATTTATAAGCACAGCAAAATAATGTTTAATGAATATATTGTCTTCCATCGGCGAGTACTGAAAAATCGGTTTTTCTTGGTTTTACCGACGTAATAAAATTTAATCAATGAAATGAAAGGAAAAAGACCTAGAACTAAACTTAAATGTATGGAATGACATTCTAGAAAGAAATTGTATGAAAATGAATACACCCAAAACAAAGATTATGGTCATAAGAGAACAAGTACAAACTCAAATTAGGATCAATGACGAAATAATAGTACAGGTCAAAAATTTGAATATTTAGGAACAACTCTAGAAGAAAAAGGGAGATATGGAATTGAACTAAGCAAGAGAATAGATAACAGAATTCCACGTATTGAAAAGAAATTACTAAACGCACGAAAATGAATGTTTACAAAGCCGTTTACAGGCCTATCCTTACTTCCAGGTGCGAGTCATGAGTATTAACGCAAAAAGAAAAAAGTAAGATTCGTGTAGCAGTGATGAAGTATTTACGAAGAGTACAAGGTGTCATTAGACTCGACGGAGTTAGAAACCAACATATTAGAGAAGAATGGGAAGCAATAGAAAATTTTATAGAGCAAAGGCAACTTGGATGGCGGGGCACTTGCAAAAATTCGACACTAATAGACTTGTCAAAAGAGTTTGGGAAGTTAGAATGACCGGGAAAAAAAGAGAGGACGACCAAAGTCATGGGATAATGCAATTGGGAACGTTCTACAGAAGACAGGGAAAACATGGTTAGAAGCTAAGAAACTGGCAAAAAACAGAAAGGAATGGAATAAATTTATTAAAATGTAGTATGTGGAAAAACACCCTTACACCCTAAAGGGTAGAAGGTGGTAGGATTCGAACCTACGACTCCCATTTGGCGGACGGGAGCGCTACCAACTACACCACAGAGTCTCTGTAAGAATGAATCCTTTCAATATTTAGATCATCTACGTCTGCAAATATATTGCAATATCTCGCCAGATATATCCTTATGTGCCAAGTATACACTAAGTGTGTACTTATCGTATATTTAGTGTGTATACAAATTACTTGATTGATTCGAAACAATTGTTTCAGGAATACATGGATTCCCATTGTCAACTGTACGACCGAATGATGTGAGCTCCTTTCACGGCGCCTCTGCGGGCGCAACCGTTTGTCACGCTTTAGTTATTACATTACATATAAAACAAATGCCGTTTTCTAACAGAAAAAAAAAACTAATAATAGCAATAAAAATACTACAACGTGTGCATATATTCGCTTTATTTACCAAACATTTTTATTGCGCCAGCTTTTATTTTTTACACTAGGGTATTGATTTCAAAATATCACGTCTGTCGGCTGTGAGTCACACATACACTATTTATAATCCACGGCCCATGCGACTGATCCGATTCTGTTGCGAAGACCGATTGTGCCCGGTTTACTCATGAATTTGTTCATACATAGTTTAATTTACAGAATTAAAAGTACATCACCAATACGTCTAAAAACTCAAAAATTTAGCGTTGTCAGCAGTAAATAGGCTTGATTACTCATCCTCCACAAAATCTAAAATCTAAACTACCTTCCTGTATCCTCGAGCTACGATAAGGGATGAGCCGTTCGATCTAAATCTCTTTGATGTAGTAACCGGCGCGCAAACGGCTTACTTGATATGTGTGCCTATATTTATCGACATGCTTCGGTGCTTCTGCATTTTTCTTAATTAAAATTTATGTTTAAGGTGTATTCTCACGACTCCACGATCGGCGCGGCTTGAACCGTCATAAGCATAAGAAAGTGGCATCGTCGCGACCAGCCGGCCCTATTCGGTTAACGTCTCGGAAATAATCGCGCGCGAAGACCTGGAATGTCATCACGATCCGCAATATTCGCGAATAAAGCACCAACTCCGCTCACAGGTGCTTAACTCTCTCGCGACTTGCAGACAGATACCTATTTTACGATGGTAAGATAATGCTTTCGACGGAGCTAGATCAGTACGATTGGAATTTAGAAGCTAGGTAGTTGAAAAGATGTAGGTACTTATTATAATAATTAGTAATGGAAAACTATAATAATTAATAATGAAAAATTAACGGAGTTTATCTTCTTTAGGTCTCTTGGCGGAGAAGCATTAGTGTCAATGAAGGTAAAATTAAAAATTTTGAAAGATTACTAGCCACCGTTATCTTTATTATAAAAAAATCTTTTTCAATGGATAAAATCTAAAAATAGTACAAAGTGAAATCGCTGATACAATCATGAATATACAGTCTGTCCCAAACTTTTGGAATGAGAAAATTCCTATTGTGTAAATAGTAGAGGACTAAAACGTACTGATAACTAGAGTTGGCCACGCGCGCCAACAGGCAGCCGCGTCGTATCTATACGGTTACATACAAGCTTCAGTGTAGCTTCGACCTTCCATTAGAGCGGTACGTGTTGTTTAGAAATGTTGCGCACGTCGCGCAAACGACCCAAGGCGGACCAAGTTAGAGAATTTTTAGCCGAAATTCCTGATTTAACGTATGATGGCGCTAAAATTGAATGTGTAGTTTGTAATGTCCCGTTGATGAGTTGGTCCAAAAGGGGCTGTCTATGGCACGTAAACAGTGAACGGCATGCTTAAAAAAAACGAGACTATGACAAATTTATATTTAATTTATGTGTTACTTTTATTGTATGTAATATACCGTTTAATTTACTAGACAAGGAAGCGTTTGTCTTGTTTTGGAATAACTATTCGGAGTACAAATTACCAAGTCGGACATCGTTACGAAGGATAGTGCCATCTGCTCGTGAATATGCTGAAAAAAGAATTAAATCGGAGTTGAAAGAAAAAAAATGTGGTTATATGTGGAAACGACAGATCGTAAAAAACATTCGGTCGTTAATATAATGGCACGTAAAGTGGAACCGCATCAATCGTCACCTTCAATTCTATTAGCTTCCAGGCGAATACAACAATGTACTGCCGAAGTAATTGTAAAGTTAGTATTAAATACATCGGAAAAGTATGAACTTTCAACAAACCAACTGTTGATGTTTATGAGTGATGGTGCCGCAAACATGGTTTCTGTAGACCGGTCTCTTAAAAAGCATTCTGTTAACTTGTTACACATTACGTGTAAAATTCATGCTCTCAATCTTGTGGCAGATGGTATCAAAAAATGTTATCCTGAGGTAGACGTTTTAATAGCGCATACAAAAGCACAGCTATGCGCGATAGAAGACGCAAAAAATGTTTGTGTTCTAGAAAAATATGAAAGTGTTTTAGAGAAAGATTCTGATTTTGGCACATTAAGGCACATTTGTGAATGTGCCTCAACAGAACCGTTAAGTTGTTTCAAAGAATATTTTAGTTACGCAAATATAACGACACTAGATGTAGAACGTTCGTTCTCTGCATATAAACACATTTTTTCCTCCTGCCGCACTCGGTCTGTCGAAACTGTTGAAACATATATAATGTTGCAGATATTTAACAGACATTATTCACTTTGCGATTTCACGGAGGGCTCTTAAAATGGCAAGTGTTTGAGCATGCATTATTTTATTTTTATTCAACAACTATGTGAAAGTATTTACGACAGCAAACATCTACACACAATAGCTCTAGTGGAACCTGAGGCCTAATCGAAACAACGCCGCTGCCCGTTGGCGCGCGTGGCCAACTCTACTGATAACTGATAACAGTGATAACATAATAGACGTCATAAAAATATGTTGTATATACAGGACGACAAATAAGTGGCGGACCAGTTTGAAAAGCTGCTTTATAAATCGGTTCTTAGAACCGATTTGAAAATCGGTTTTAGGAACCGATTTAGAAAACGATTTAAAATTTAATATAAAAACCAGATTTTTAAATTGTTTTTTTTTACTAGAATTTATAAAATGCATGCACATATGCGCTATACAAATGACAATAACAATGGTAAACAATGCATGCACGCCGTCTCATAACCGTCGATGAAACCTGGGTCGTCCACCACTATACTCCCGAATACAAAGAACAGTACAAACAATGGACACACAAAGGTTCTCCGTCACCAAAGAAGGCAAAAACGGTTTTGTCAGTAGGAAAGGTTATGGCAACTGTTTTTTGGGATTCTCATGGAATTATCTTGGTCGATTACTTAGAAAAGGGGAAAACAATAAATGGCGAGTATTATGCCACTTTGTTGTAACAACTTAGTGACAAAATCAAAGAGAAACGACCTCATTTGGTAAAGAAGAAAGTGCTTTTCCATCAGGATAATGCACCTGCCCATAAGTCTGCGATTGCAATGGCCAAAATTCATGAATTGGGATTTGAATTAGTGCCTCATTCGACCTATTCCCCAGATTTGGCTCCCAGCGATTATCATCCCAAACCTAAAAAAGAGGTAAGAGATTTTCGTCTAATTCCGAGGTAATCGCTGCTGTAAATTGCTATTTCGAGGACTTGGATTCATCGACCTACAAGGAACGTATTGCTAATTTGGAATATCGTTGGAACAAGTGTGTTGAGCGAGCAGGAGACTATATTGAAAAACAGAATGTTTTTGTCGAAAAACAATTGCGTTTTCTTTGTTAGACCACGTAGTTTGCGAACGATCCTCGTATATTCACCGTTTCGTTTGCCTTATTTCTTATAAACCTGTGTATATTGTATTTGTATACATTTAAAACATTGCGTGTATACGTATTTAACACAAGAACTAATTTAAATTCACTTAACATACATAAATATAGCAAAATCACCTGCACACAATGTAAGAACGTATGTAAAATTCCATTAATTCAAATAATCGTAATTTCGGCACGCTATTATATTGCAAATTTCGAGATAAAACGCACGCTAGACAGAGGGCCGCTGCGGTCGAGCATCAAACAGACAATCACCGCCGAGAGAGCAAGCACAACGCACGTATACGTGTTTGTGCAAAGTAATGGTTACTGCCAATATACCGCTCAAAAAGCTGCAAAATCCGTGTTTTCGGCAATTTTTAGAAAAGTACTGCCAAAAGAGTATTCCGGATGAAAGTTTGCTCAGAAAATGGTAAGTAACCGATATTTATTCTGAAACGATCAATAGCATTAGGGAAATTGTTAAAAACGAGTATATATATTTTACCGTTGATGAAACGACAGATTCCTGTGGCCGCTATATAGCAAATTTATTAATTGGTCATCTAAATAATAAACAGCCTGGTAGATCGTATTTAATTGCTTGTAAACAATTAGACAAAACGAACCATCTCACAATATTAAGATTTGTTAATGAAAGTTTAAAGAATCTTTTTCTTCCCGATGTTGTTTCCACAGGAAAAATTTTAGTCATGTTGTCCGATGTAGCGGCATATATGATTAAAGCGGGTCAACAGCTTAAACTTTTGTACCCTAATTTAATACATGTTACTTGTTTGGCTCATGGATTAAATAGGGTGGCTGAGGAAATTCGGCAGCAATTTCCAGCAGTAAATACATTAGTCAGTAACGTTAAGAAAATTTTCTTATAGTCACCATTGAGAGTTCAGATTTATAGAGAAAAGCTGCCGGATACTCCTTTACCACCTGAACCCGTCATTACCCGATGGGGTACTTGGTTAAATGCCGCAATATTTTATGCAAACCATTATCTAGAGATCAAAAACATTATTTCAGAATTCTCTACTCTACTCTAAATTTTGAAAAACTCTTCTTTGCCTAATGAATTGATATTTATTAAAGCCAATTATGAATTTGTTTCTTTGACAATAACAAAACTTGAAAAAGAATCGCTGCCACTAACTGAATCAGTTAAATTAATCAATGATTTAGAAAACAGTGTTTCAAATATTCCGGCTAGAATATGAAACTCAATAAGTCAAAAGCTTAAATAAATAATTAATAAAAATGTAGGATACAAAAGTTTAGCAAAAATCAGTTTGATTTTAACTGGTGAATTAAAAATGGATGAAACAGAAACAAGTATAGAATTAAGTCCTGAGATTATGAATGCATTAAAGTACGCACCAATAAGTTCCGTTGATGTTGAAAGAAGTTTTTCGATATATAAATGCATTTTTCATTAGAAAATTTAGAAAAGCATTTAATTGTAAATTGTTTTAATAATAAAAATATGTAGTGTCTAAGTATGAATTTTAGCAAATTTTAAGTACGTATATGTCTATATAATTGTGATTTTAAAATGTAAGTGGGAGTAATGTAAGAACAATAAACGTTTGTAAAATGCTTCGTTGTGATTATTCTTGTTTTATAACATTTAACAAGAAGTTAATCGGTATCAGAAGCATATGTGCATAAAACTGCATATTTAGCAAAAATTGTGCATATTTCGAAGAATTTTTCTGCATATATATGCGCATATTTTGTCAATTTCCGCTCTCTAGTTATAACTAGAGGGGGCCAAGAGCGCCACGCGCCAGGTTCGCAATCAGGCTGCCGGGCGCATATATGTATGTAAACATAGGTAATTTAAATATGTAATTATTAGGACGAGGACCAAAACCACTGTCTATTACGTCGTGAAGACGCGCAAATATACACCTGCAGTTTGGGTGTTCGTTGATAAATAGGGCGTTGTTCACAGTGGGCCACTACAAAAAAAAAGTTCATTCATCGACGGCTACGAACTAACAGCGCGCTTATTCATTTACGGATGACGCGCTCTATTCACCAACAAATGAGTCTGCAGATGTTACGTTTGCACCACTTCGTGGCATACTAGAAACAAGCGTCGGTGTGCTCGCTTTAGTGATTATGTCTAACGTAACTATTAAAAATAAACGGCCATTACCTACGAAAGTTAATAAATTTCTTAGTGAATTTGTGGATTTACACTACAATGGGAGTACAATTTTCTGTAAAGTTTGTAAAAAGAAACTACTGTGATGGAGCAAACGTGATTGTGAAAGACATTTAAATAGCGCACACCACAGAAATAAAAGAAATGGTGTGTCACAACAACGTCAATTTCAATTAAAATTGCTTTTAACGTTTATGGTATGTGGTCTACCACTTCGTATACTTGATAAAAAAGCATTTCGAAAATTCTGGGGTACATACAATACCGAGTGGATACCACCATCTCCGACAGCGTTACGGAGAGATATTCCACGAATACGTGAGGACATTGAAAATCGAATTAAAGCCGAATTAAAAGATAAACAGCTGTGGCTATGTCTTGATGAGACGACAGATTGCAAAAAAAATTCTATTTTGAATATAATAGTGCGCGTATTAGATCCTATTAAACCAAATTTTGCAATTCTATTAGCCAGCAGAAGATTAAAACAGTGTACTAGTAAAGCAGTTACGGCCGTAGTTCTCGAAACGTTACAAAAATTTCAAGTGTCAACCAGTCAACTGTTGTTGTTCATGAGCGATGGTGCAGCAACAATGTGTAGTGTAGGCCGTTCCCTTAAAGAAAAGTGTGAAGGATTTTTACATGTTACGTGTAAAGTCCATGCTTTACATCTTGTGGCACAAACTATTCGAGAGTGTTACCCGGAGGTGGATGCATTAATAGCAAACACAAAAAAAGTGTTTCTCAAAAGTCCTAAGAGGACTAGGGCATTCCACAGGTTATGCCCTGGTATTCGAGAACCACCACAGCCCATTCTTACGCGTTGGGGAACGTGGTTAAAAGCCGCTTTTTATTATAATGAACATTTTCAAGAAGTCAAATCCGTTATTTTGCAATTCGTCCCTGCCGAAGCTAGAGCTATTAGGATGAGCCAGAAGGGATTTCTCGATATTTCTGTTGAAACACATCTAAAGAATATTAGCAACAATTACAAAGGGTTAGTAGACGCGATAGAAAATTTGCAAAATTCTGGATTGTCGTTGGTAGAATCAGTGCAAGTCGTGGACGAAGTTAGTACATTGTTACACAGTATAAACGATGCAACAAGTGGACGAGTTTTAGCTAAGTTCGATAGTGTTTTAAAAAAGAATCCAGACTACACGAGATTAAGACAAATGTGCGATGGGGCATCTGCAGATTCCTTGACTAAGTCTAAAGATTATTTTAATTACGCCTGTCTTACTTCGGTAGACGTGGAACGATCGTTTTCGAAATATAAGAACATTTTTTCGTCTCGGCGAACATCCTTCACCGAGGCAAATGTGGAAACTTATCTGATGGTGCAACTTTTTAAACAAGCCTATCCGCATTATTAAGAAGGATAGAATTTATTTATTATATCTTTATTTACAGTTACATTATTAAGTACAACAGAATAAAAAAAGCGTTCAGTTTCTCAGTTATTTCCTTATTACATCCCATTTACAACGCATACCGTTTTCAATCAAATAAAAAATCATAATGAAAATAAAAACACCTCAGCGTGTACATATATATATATATATATATATATATATATATATATATATATATATATATATATATATAATCTAATCACGAAATAAAAACTATATATACAATCTAATTACTAAACATTATTATTGCGTCAGCTTTTATTTTTTTACTCTTGTGTATTAATTTCGAAATATCACATATCTGCTGTGACTCACATATACGCTATTTACAATAAGCGGCCGTTGCGCCTGATTCCGATTCTGTTGGATGGCGCAATTTGGCCCGCTCTAGTTATAACATAGGTGGAATAAGTGTCTTCAAGTGTACGGTGATTATGTTGAAAAATAATGTTGTTTAATATGTTAGAGACAGTAAGCCCTCGTACATTCAATAAAGCATTTAATTATACATTGGAAAGGGAAAGTGAATGGATACACTTTATACAGACGAAAGAGTATCTTTTCTTTCGCTACCATAAGCTAGGTTTCCATTAATAAAGCATCAACCAAGCCATACGTGCGGCGAACTGGTCTCCGTCGAAGACCACACCATCAACCCGAGAGACCAGTTCCCCATCCACCGCGCGAAGAATGAAAAAATAGCATCTCCATTTCGGGTCAGTATTCTTTATTAGTAAATTGACGGGATGATTTTTTAATAACTTGCGCGAGATTCATTGTCAGGCGTACATATAAAAACCGCCTTGGCAAGAGGTACCTTTTATTAACGACTCGTCTTTTACGGACATGTTTATGCGTTCGACGTTGTACATACGCAAGCAAATTGTTTTCAATGTTTTGTTGCCTCCTTTGTGGAAGAGGTTATATAAATGTATACAATGTTAAAAGGGTTTGTATACTTGACGTACCGGTGGCCATGTTTTTCCTTGCTTTAAGTAAATAAATTGCTCGAACGATTTGTGGTAATTGTTCGTTTCTTGTTAGCAATTAACCAGTCATAACGTTGTGCTTTATGCTAATATATTCCATTGTATGTGTATTTTGGTTCAAAAATAAGGTCGCTCATTAAAATCCGTGTTTGATTATTTTTAATGTAATTGCTTTAACATAAACGATTACCATAATAATAAAAGCACCTAATAAAAGCATCTCGAGAACAATATTTGCTTGAATACTGCTTTTTGTTTTAACTGTGTACTGATCACGAAGTACGGTTGTATATTTGTTTCGAAAAATGTCAACAAGAACAATTGTTTTCTCAGACTTCTGTCTTGTACATTTTTCGAATTCATTGAATTATTACGAACGTGGAAAAACGCAGTACCATAAAATAGAAACTACTAATTGAGTAGTGAAGAAAATGGTTGCTTGTTTCTTTCGTTGTACTGGACATGTCGCATGCATTGCTTTGAATGATCAAAACAGCATACTTGCATTTATCCCTGCCGGCCAGCCTCGCCGCGTGCAACTATCATAGCTCTGATCTGCCTATCTGATGCACTCGTTGTTTATCTATGCGCTCGCAAGGTTCTAACAAGTGATCATGGAGGAGAGGGAAGTGGGGGTTTGTTCGTCGTTGAAATGGGCAAACCTTGCTCTAGCCGGCAAATTTGCAAACGAAATCGATGATAATAGAAGTACTGTGAAACGTATTTTGAAACGCAACAAATACAAAAGTTGCAAAGTTCAAAATTGCCAGGAGATTTTTCCCCAATTTATTTTGTATGATTATCCAATTTATTTTTCTTTAGTTTAATTTTATAAGAATCGTTATTTATTTTCCTAGTTAAAATTACTTTTCCGTTCTCCTACATCGCATAGCAGCAACAAAATATAAGAAACTGTAATTTCTAACATAATCTGAGAATACAGAACAATTATGCAGTAATTCTGGATTAACACATTTTGTCGGAAGGCGTTGAATTATAATATTACGTGATTGAGCGGACTTGCGTGTTTATAATATGCGTGCGTACCGCTGCTCGCTTTATGATATACTACGACTGGATAGGATCTCTCGGTGAGACTCGAATGCGCTGTTGCCGTTCATAGAGGCAATACCCCGTTTGTATCTGGACCAACGTGTACACCAGAAGACATCGATGAAATCAGGAAAAACAATCGACAACATCGCATCATCCTTCATCATGACAGCACGTCAAACAATTGATTATTTGAAGGAAAAATATCGAATTAATGTCTCATTGGTCATGTTCACCTGATTTATCGCTTCACGACTTCTTTTTGTTCCCGTATGTCAAACAAAAAATGGACAGCGATTTTTATCACCTCTAAAGCTGTTGAAATCCCCAAAAACTATGTTTTGGAGATACCACCTTCAGAGTGGAAAAAAATTTTTGAGAATTGGTTCAAACGCATGCAAAAGTATATAAATCTTACTGGCGAATATTTTGAAAAACAATAAAACGATTTGTATCAAAATTGTTTTTCTTTGTTTTTGTAAAAAGTTTACGAAAAAAATATCCCTCGTATTAACACTTGACCTCTCCCGTCGAGTTATATTGACCCGGTTCAATTTTCTATATCAATTATTTTAATTTCTGTACATTATAGTTACTATATTTTCACAAATCTCTTTTCTTTGTATTCCGATTAGGTGGCATAAAAATTGAAAAAAGAGCACCTCAATTTTTAAATTTATATAAATCCAAATGTTGTATAGGATCCGGCAGAATGAAGTATCCATTTTTAAAGTCAATACATTTCATAATATAATGAGATATAAATTCAAATCAAGTCGCCATGCTTTCGCGAAAAATGGAAATTTAAGACAGTTCTCGAGAAATGTTAGTTTAGCTGTGAATATGGAGGGAGCGTTGGTTGGTCAAATATTCAAAATTCGGGGACTTCAACTGGCCAGCACCGTCACTGGATCTCTCAGCTTGCAATTTCCTTTTATGGGGCTATTTAAAGTCTAAGGTATTTTCTAATCGACCGCAAATTCTGGAACAACTAAAACATAATATTAGACAGAGGTTAACGCAATACCAATTGAAATGTTGAGCCGGGTGATGCAAAACGTTCGTGCTAGGCTTCAAGAGTGCCAGCAGCGAGGAGGAGGCCATCTGACTGATGTAATATTCAAAAAATAAAATTTCCGTGTTTCCTCTGAGATCTTTCGTTTGATTTTTGAATAAAAATTTGGTAATTAATAAAAACAAATCAATTTAAAATGCAGGATCCTGTATTTGTTATTTTTTGAATCACCTTTTTTAATAATATACCTTTTATTCTTAACGCCTATGACTTCACATGATAGGTGACGACTGTTCTAGGATCTGCAAAACGTCTTTAAGCCGAAAACGATCAAAAGCTTTTGTTAGATCTACAAAGCAGACGTACGCTGGTAGGCTGTACCTACTGCAGCGATTTTTCTACAATCTGTTGTATTATGAAAATTACATTTACCGTGGACCGATTTTTCCTAATGGCCTGTTGATCTTCGTTCATCAAGGTGAATTCAAATATCTGTGTTACCGGTATGCATGAAATGATCACAAAATATTAAAATATTTTTTGTGGAAATGGGAAAACAGGTTTTAAATAAAATGCGAATATAACTGACTAACGTTACTCTTATGCATTAAAATCATTGACAACTACCGTTTTAGAGAGATTAGTTAATGCTTTATAATTTTATAGTTATTTAAGTAAGCTCCACGTTTCGCAAATTACATACAATCTTTACATTTTTGTTATTTTGCTTGAGTTCAAAACTTGTGACTAACACCTATAACAAATGTAGAAGAATTGACGTGGATAAAAATAAAGTGGAGATGTAGGTACCTTTGCTAGTAAACGTTAATTTATAGCTTATCACATGTAGTCACCATTTATAGTACTTTTCTTAACACTTAAAACACCATCATGAGCAATTACTTACAATTTCACAAGAAGAACCATCTACGGAATATCTTGTTAGGTTTTTAAATACTCAAATTATCTTACAAGTTACAAGCACGGGTACGTTATTAGAACTTTTTTTCTTGTCTGATAAATCATCACGTATTCGACACGCATAAATATCCAAGAATAATCCCTATGTGGTTCTAAGAGGAATTGAGAAAGCCTGTGGATCGCCTTTTCTATGCGTTATTTACCAATATACATAAGTACATAACCTCCGCGTTCCTCAAGCAAGTCAGCTTCTTCGCCGGCATTAAAATGATGAATACGTGTGAGGGAATCTAGGCAAGCCCGGTTGAAACTCAATTTTTTCACGTTTTCATACTCAAATACCTCTTTTCATGGTGGAATATAATGCGGTTGTATAGTGAGTTCCGACGTATAAATGTTTGTTAGACAGCCGCGGCTGAGAAAATAAAGAACATATTTCAAACACGTATTTACATACTTCATTTAGATGTACAAGTACAACGCGTAGTCGTATTGGTGGTTTTTGTACAGGGTGTTAATCTATTTAGGATCTTAAAGATAATTGACAATTTTCTGTTCTTTTTATGATATTGAATTGTATAAATCCCAACTACAAGCTTTGTTATTTATTTATTTTTCCTTTTTCAGATATGTAATATATAATAGTGTACAGAGTCATTCACGACTATGGTCTCTAAAACTAATTAAAATATCGTTTGGCAGTTTTGGTACAGAACATTACGGATAAGGATATATTTTTCAAGAATATTCCGATTAAATGTTAAACTGTTTCATTTACACTGAATTATACCTACTTGGATAGTAGAATTTACCAACAAAATCTCAAATTTGGTGCTAAAATGTTTCCTCTACAGTGCATTTCAGATTCCATCGCGGTGTAAAGTATTATTGTTCCAACGTAAACATTTTTCATCACAATGTAGTGGTTCTTTATCTCTACCAGCGCTGTTCTCTTTTAGAAGAAATTCGAGTATTTGTTGAGTCACATTTTGGTCACAATTAATCTGCACTGAAATATTTTTCTCAGGGGATTTTTGGAAAAATTTTCTAAATTAGTTTAAATTTTTAAATTCTTTGTGGGATCGGGAGTATTCCTGAGTACTCGTTGGGCAATTTTCTAGTGAATTTTCAAATTAATAAATCGAAATTAACGCATGTTAGAATTAAAAATATAACTAACCTTGAATTCGAATGAAGCCGATGTCATATAAACGCTATGTTTATAATACCTTCTACAGGAATCTGCCTGCTGTAACCATCAACCCTTTTTTTCTTTGAATAAATACTTTAAACTCACTATCGGACACTTTAAATCGGTATCGTAGTCAAGTAAACACAAATTGATTCGACGAAAGCTGGATCGAGATTGATGAAAATTTTGGCGTCGCTTATCTTTCTTTTATTTGTAATCGCGAAAGACGGCGATTGTTTCCACAGCAAATTTTAATAATTTAACCCAAATATAAAATTTTTATGATGCATTTCGATTAAATGAAGTTATTTATGGAAATAGTATACGAGAATGAATGCAGTGACGCGACCAGGTGGTTCAATTTAGAGGACTCTATGACTTAAATTCTGACTGACAACATAACCATGACGAAATTCACTAACGATTTACATAATAACATTCGAACAAAGATTTAATTTAAGAAATGATGTTTGAAATACCTTCCAATTTACCCGATTGTTTGTTTTACCTGACTTTTACATTAATTTTGACGATTTACAAGATTAGGAAAATAAACAGAAGAGTGGATTTTTCCGTGTTACCCTACGATCGCCGTTGTCTGGACTTAACTTTATTATTTAACATCAACGCCCCAAGGCCACTTGGCTGGAGGGAAATGGTAACTGTCGAACTGAGCTTTCTCTCCTCTAGAAGGACTTTTCATTAGCAACGGGTGGCTATCCTGAACACCCTAATCATTCGAGATTGACAGCCAATATTGTTGTTGCTGTGAATATTGAACATTACAGTACCTAATTAAGGGAGCCCTAGGAGGAGGATACCGGCAACTGAGAGAGAAATGATGTTTTAATACGTAACTGCATTCGTAAGTTTTCGTTCGGTGTTGTTTTAACTCTGTTTAGATGAATTTCTAACTACGAAATAATGTTAATAGACTACTAGTGCTGTAGGTTTCCGAAAAAATTGAGATCCGAATCCAAAACTATCCGGATCTCCACTATCCGATTCTCGGATCTGGATCCGTTATCCGATTCCCGGATCCGGATACACCATCGGTTATTATTTTGCAATATAGAAAGTGTTTAATAAAGAAAACATCGAATTTGCCTTATATGGAGAAAAAGTGCAATGGTTTTTAATGTTTGTACATTCAGAATAATACTGGGTTTCCATGCGCACAGTTCAAAGTTACTTAGCATTACATAGGTGTTCAATAAATCTGGTGATTATTACAGCTATATTATTTGATAAATTTTCGACCTATTGCAAGTATTTGCTCGGAAAAGTCGAATTCAAGATTTCGAATAGCGGATCCAGATTCGAGTTGTCGGATAACGGATCCAGATTCCAGGTTTCGGATAATGGATTCGGAACGGTGGTTTCGGATAACGGACCTGGATCTGAGGTTTTGGATAGCGAATCAGGATCTGAGATTTCAAAATTATACGTATCCGGATAACATCTCTACAGATTACTAACTACATGAAATGTAAAGTAATCAGCGTTATAGATACAAAATTATATCCTTAGCGATGTTAAAATCACTTTAACTCCTTAGAAATAAACTAAAATGAATCTTTTCTTCGTTTGTGATACCAAAAAAGCAACTACTTTCTAGTTAGTTGTTTTTTATCGCAAGGTGTTACTTTAATATAAAATAGATAACGATTTGACTAAACTGCGGGGTGTATTTACATTATTACGGGGAAATTTAACACAGTCCCCTTTTACTCAGAGAAATTTCTATCTGTGTAGGTATTTCTTATGTTTTTTGATTTGAACATTTACCATATTAAGTATTAAAACCCTCTGTAACAACTGAGAGCATTTTAACACATTAAATCGATTGCTTCAGAATATTGTTAGACAAAAATTGAAGCCAATTAAATGTTATGATTTACAATATACTCAACTGCCAAAAAATGTTAATACAATTATAATTCTCGTCGACACTTGTGAAAGAATCATATGTACAACATTCTAAGATTAAGTTTGTCATATGGAGATTGTGGAAATTCCCATAGGTTTATGAGTTTATTTTAAATACATTTGTGTACATTTAAATCATTTTGTAGCATTCCACATAAAGAAATCGTAATGTCTATTTTAACTGGATTGTGTAATATAGATGATGTATGTAATTTTATACAGGGAGCAGCAGTTTCGATCCAAATTCAACTAAAAGTTCAACGTAAACCTTTCATATTTGTAAGAGTAAGCTCAACAACACTTACTATTCATGATACCTAGTAACCATTACCACTCACTGTCTTGTTTTACATGTCATACGTTTAAGACACTGGACATAAGGAGTTTTCCTTATCATATAAGGAAAGATCCTACTCTTTTATACATCGCCATTGTTATAGCTGCTTTCGTATGCACGCGTTCAATTTATATGTAAATACTTTTCGGGCGAAGATAACCATGACTTTAATTAAGGACATATATCGTACGAGATCGATCCACCAAGTTTCCAATAAGAAAAAAAATAGTACGTACTCTAATATTACGTCGCTTGGGTTTTAAGATCGAATGACCAGATATTATACGTTGGAAATGCAATAACCTGAGTTCATTATTATTTAAAGCACTCGAAAAAGTTAAGTAATACTTTTACGACGTTGCCTTGTACAACGTCTACAAGTACTTCTTGTACTTACCATAAGTGTAGTCTGCTGAAGCCTAGATGAAAAAGAATAATTTAAGCACGATGTTCTGTCGAGAAGAATGCTTCGTATGGGTGCACATAGCTATAAGCGTAAGGTATAATGAATGTATTGTATTTATGAATGTTTTGTGGATATTTGCCGTTTACTTGAAATAATCGAGAAGTAAACATGTTCGTTGTTCTTAAACAGTAAATATGTGTATGTTACGAACAAAGGCTGATTTTCGACAGCGCTCAAAAAGAAAACAATACAAGATATCAACATGAATATGTATACATATTTACTTTTGGATTATTTACATACAATCCGGAGTTTTGAATGTTAAGTAAAAAATCGTGAAAATCTGTTGGTGTATCTTATACTTTAGATTATAAAATAATATTTTAAATTCAAAAAGGATTTTGAAAAAATGTCTGAGAATGAAAGATTAAATAATTTCATATTATGTAACTGGGAATAAAAACAGAAATACAAAATGTTTCTGATTGTTTTAACATCAAGAAGGTTTAGTAGAAACAATTTTACAGTAAAGCCCTGCAACACCACAACATCGATTGTTACTTCTCTTTTCAGATTATTTTAGTCACGAGGTAGGCGCCATAAATTCTCGGCCTAGCAGGCTTATACAGGTTCAGGCGTGTTCAAACTCCGTTGCGTCATAGTTGCATATGTGAAAGTTGTAGTCATTAAATTTTTAACAAAAGAAGAGCATACGCTTAATCACATTAAACAACGTTTAGACGGCGTTTATGGTGGTTTATCTCCTTCATATTCCACTGTAAAAAGTGGGCAAAATGTTTCCGCTTGGGGCAAGAATCCCTTGATGATGATGGACAATTGAATTGATAACGCCTCAAAACATTTCAATTATTGAAGAAATGGTATTAGCAGATCGCCGTTTGAAAGTGAAGGAATTAGCAGTGATGTCTAATATTTCTGAAACAAGTATTCGCCGAATTCTCCATTTGGATATGAATAAGATTAGTGCAAGATGGGTACTGCATCCTCTTTCTGCTCTCCAACATGAACGTTGGGTCGAACGTGCGCGCTCGTTTTTAAACATGTGTGGAAACGATCCGAAACCCATTTTGGAGTCCATTGCCACAGGAGATGAAACAATGGTTCTGTATTATGATCTTCTATCCAAAAAGCAATCGTTGGACGTCGTTTTAAGGACGATAGTGAGTTGCAAGTAGCTGTAATACAACAGTTTGAGGGGTATAGAATTATTAATTGATCGTTGTAATAAATGTATTGAAGGTAGGGGAGATTATATTGAAAAATAAAAATTTCTATATTTTACCAAGTTTATTTTTTCTATATCAGACCGAGAATTTATGGCGCCTACCTCGAATATCGCAAGATATAAGAGACAAATTCCAGGATACATCGAGAACTACAGCAATTTTCAAGCAAGAGATCTTAGCAGCAGCAGGGAACAATTGTGGTGTAACTAAAATAGTTAATAAAAATGTGAAAAGAACAAACTGGTGGGGGAAAAGGACAAAGTTGGCAACACAAGAAAGGAAATAAGAATGGAAAAAGTATTCGGAAACTAAAAGCCCAGAAGACTACCAAAAATACAAAAACCAAATTAAAAAGATAGTAAAAAAGGAAAAGAGAAAACAATGGACTGAGTTTGGGGACAAAATGACGCATACCAGCAAAAAATTATTTTTCGGCATGTTAAGACAGATTAATCAGAAAAAGACCCCAACAAATAAAAAATATGAAAGACAAAGACGGCAATATCACAGGAAGCGAAGGCAAAATCATGGGGAGATGGAGGGAGTACGTTATGGAGTTGCTGGATGAAAGAGATGTAGACGATGAAACACAATCAGACACATAATATACGAACATAGACATGGAAATACTCTATGAAGAAGAAATAAGCATGGAAGAATTGAGAGAGGCAATCGAGAAAACCAAACAAAGAAAAGCGCCCGGACAAGACATAGTAACTACGGATATTCTGAAAGCACTACCAGATACTTCACTCGAAGAACTAAGACAAATAGTGAATCATCATATTTTAAAAAGGAGGCAGAAAAAATTGCTAAAACTAGGAATAACCCTTCTGAGTAGTGCAACCAACATTTATGCCAGAATGAAAGGAAAAGAAAGAAAGAATATTGAGGCAAATTACAGCAGATACGTTCGGGGAAACGATACCAAATAGTGAGGTAAATGATGCTATATTCACACTGAGAGAAATAGGAGAAAGGGCTTTGTTGATAGCACTACGAAAAAGAGAGCTACCACAAATACTAATTAAAGCAATACAGAGCCTATATAAAAACACAAAATTGTTAATATTTAGGATCAATACTTACGAAAAATGGGAAAATGGATCAGGAAATAAAGGAAAGAATCACAATTCGGGGAAGAGTTTTCAAAAGAATCGCAACGGCTTTTTTCGAAAAAAGAGGAAATGCCAAAGGAAAGAACGGTACAGAAAGTTGTTACACCCATGCTTATATTTAGAGCAGAAACGGGGTCATTAACTAAACAGAAAAGAAAGAAAATGACGACTATAGAAATGAGATATTTAAGAAAAATTGAAGGTACAACCAAAATAGATAAGATCAGAAATGTAACATACAGACAGCAACTAAAAGTAAAACTAATACAAGAAAAAATAAAGGAATGTCAGTTAAGATGGTACGGGCGTATAAGAATGGCAGATAATAAACTAGTTAGACCAACACATGAGGTAAAAACTATCAAAAAGAGGACAAGAGGAAGACCGAGACGAACCTAGATCGAAGATGAGAGAGGTTCACTGGCGAAGAGAGACATCTCTCCTCCTGGGAACAGGTAAGACAGGCTACACAAAATAGGGAAGAGTGGAGAGAAATATGGAAGAAAACGGTGGCAATGGAAAAGAAATTCCACAACTGCTTTACACCCGCAATTGTAGCAAGGCTGATGGATTATGATGATGGATTGTATCGCCTTTAGCAAATACGAATTTTGAACAATAGCATAAAGTAAACCCATTCCTATAACCAAATTTTATATTCATTATACTATTAATTTTCAAATTTTAAATAATTGGCCGAAAATGATAATATCTTCTACTCATAGTCCTTTCAGAATAAATAAATCGAAAGAAATCCTTTCCAAGCTATTGTGTGTGAGGATACCGGGAAATCTGCTTCAAATTGATGTGTTTTCTTAAAATTTCTTCCCAGTTTTCAATTTTTTAAATTTTGAAGTTCAAAGTTAATCAAGTTTTGTAGAATTATACAATTATATGCACGATTTTAGGAAGCTACTATACGTCTTATTGAAAATATGAACACGCGAGTCCCATTGTAGGGTTAAATTTCCAAACGTATGTGAGTATAGAAATTCATTCATGATCACTAATTTTATGGAAGCAAAATGATCAAATCAGAGAATTTTTGTTAACAATTAAAAGATTCTTACCATAATGTGTACGAGAGAAATACAAAAATAAACTAGGTAAATTACGAGAGAAGGACCATCAACATTGCTTCGCCTCGCAACCTTGCGACTGAATGCAACAAAAAGGTACGGTATTGAACTCAGATAACAAGACATTTTCTCAAATGTTCATAAACACCAACAGACGTTTACGAATGTGATTGGCCTCCTCATTCGATGAAAATGTCTGTCCTCCGAGCGAAACTTTCAGAAACAGAAAAAAGTCGCTAGGAGCCAGATCTAGTGAATAGGGTGAGTCAATTCGAATCCTAATTCGTGAATTTTCGCCATGACGACTGAAGTGTGAGACGCGTTATCTTAGCGGAACAAAACTTTTTTTCCTTCAAACACAACTCCATAACTATCCCAAAAAACAGTCGTCATCACTTTCCCGTCCGATGGAACAGTCTTCCTCTTTTTCAGAGTCGATTCACTCTTCGTAGTCCACCCTTTCGACTGTGCCTTGGCTTCAGGAGTGTGTTGGTGTATCCAAGTTTCATCTACAGCTATTAATAGAAGCCAAATTGTTTTTCGCTTAAACTGTTTCAACAGGATTTTGGAAATGTTCGTTCAAATGCGTTTTTGGTCCTAAGTGAGCAAATGTCGAGATGCCCACAGCCTCTGCTATCTTGTTAACTTCAATTTAACGGTTACCTAGCACCATGTGGTGAATTTTTCCGCTGTTATCGGCAGTGGTTGCAGTTTTTTGCCGTCCCGAATAATCATCGTTAGCCAAGCTGGTACAACCACGTTTAAATTCAGCTGTGCAAAATTTCACTATGGAAAATGATGGTGCAGAGCCCCCGTAAACAGCGCCCAATTCAATGATGGCTCGATATTCGATTTTTTCCATTTTTACAGAAAGACCAACATCGATCGATATAAATGACTGTTAAACAACAATTGAGCATCCAACATGGCTGAAATTTTCAAAAGTATATTCCAACGCATATGCAATTATATTACCAGATTTTTTTTAGCGAGTAACGCCACCTTCATGCTGAGGCTTAAAATCTTTCAGGCTACCTTCATATACAATTTAGAAGTAAGAGCAGTTTAGAACACCCGAAAATGAACATAACGAGAAATAAGTATACGTTTATTCTTAAATAAAAGGCATGCATCTAGGAAAGTCAAGTTTTACTAGTAGTAGTTAGTAACGGGATTTCTTAAATGTACTACATATACAAGGCGTACTAGCAACCAAATGCGTTGAGCCTTAAAACGCATTCGTGACTTTAAGAGTAGTTTCGATAGAAACATATTCAGGGAGGACCTAAATGTAATTTATACCGTTAGACCATATATGGGCAACCCACGGCAAATATTCAAGCAAATTCAGCTCAGAAGAAAAAAAATCTATCAAGATGTCTGGTTTAAAAAAGCGGAAAGTGGACACAGAATGTCGTTAATTCCAAAACAAATGGACTGAAGAATACTTTTTTATCATGCACAGTGGTAAACCTATGTGTTTGCTGTGCAATGAAACAATTTCTGTTTTAAAAGAATACAATATGAAGCGGCATTACTCCAGCAAGCAGTTCGCTCAATATAAATTACTTACAGGCCAGTTAAGAAAGGATAAAATTAAAAAACCCATTACCGATTTAGAGAAACAGCAAGAAATGTTCCATTCACAAAGATCAAATCTAGACAGTGTTGTTAAAGCAAGTTTTATAGTTAGTTCCAAAATAGCGAAAACATCGAAGTCATGTTCTGAGGGAGAGTTTGTTAAAGAGTGCCTAGTAGATGTTGCAGAACTTTTGTGTTCAGAAAAGAAAAAAGAGTTTGAGAAAGTGAGCTTATCGCGACGTACTGTTGTTCGACGTATAGATATGATGGCTAGTGATATCAAAAAAACATTGACTGATAGACTGGCTGGTTTTCAAGCATTTTCGATTGCTTTGGATGAGAGTACAGATTTATTTGACACAGCCCAGTTAGCTATTTTTATACGAGGTGTTGATGAAGAATTTGTAGTGACAGAGGAATTACTGGCTTTACGGCCGCTACAAGGGACCACTACTGGAAAAGATATTTTTGCCGAGGTGCAAAGTACTTTTAAGCAATATGGTTTGCAGTGGTGTAAATTAGTTGGAGTGTGCACAGATGGTACGCCTTCAATGGTCGGTCCACGAAAAGGTTTTATCGGAATTCTGAAGGAAAGAGCAACCGCTATGAATGTGCAAGAACGTGATTTAATAATTCTGTATTGCATTATTCACCAACAAAACTTGTGCTCTAAGTCCATTCGACTCAAGAACGTTATGGATGTGGTAGTAAATACCATCAATTTTATTAGATCCCGCGGTCTTAACCATCGCCAGTTTAAAGCATTTTTGGATGAACTCTCTTCAGAACACGATGATGTGACATACTATTGCGAAGTAAGGTGGCTAAGCAAAGGCAAACTGCTAAAAAGATTTTATAACCTTAGAAAAGAAATAGCTGATTTTATGGAAATGAAAGAGAAAACATTGCCGCAAATTTATGATCCAACATGGCTTTGTGACTTGGCATTTCTGGTAGACATCACAGGACACTTAAACGCCCTGAACTTGAAGCTTCAAAAACAAGGGCAATTGGTAAATCAGCTGTACAGTCATCTTAAAGCTTTTCAAAACAAAATTCGCTTGTGGGAAACACAAATGAGAAGTAAAAACTGTTTTCATTTTGTAACATTATTCAGTTACGAAAACATTTATTATGGTCGCTATGCTGAAGAACTGAAACTACTGTTAGAGCAATTCACTGATCGGTTTTCCGATTTTAGGAATATGGATAGCACTTTCAATATTTTTGCAAATCCGTGTAAGTGTAATGTGGAAGATGCTCCGCTTCACCTACAAATGGAGTTAATCGAGCTTCAAGAAGACTCATATTTGAAGTCTAAATTTGATGATGTGGAACTAAGCGAATTTTACAGAATATACCTTTCCGAAGAAAAGTATCCACAGCTGAGAGTTTTCGCAAGAAAAATAATTTGCACATTCGGAAGCACGTATAAATGTGAGCAGTTTTTTTCAATCATGAAAATTAATAAAAATAAGCATCGTACTCGGCTTACAGATGTTAATTTAGAAAACACTTTGCGCCTATGTACTACCACCCCGATATTAATCATCTTGTTTCTCAGCTTCAAACTCAAGTCTCTCATTGATTTTCATTTGATTTTTCTATCTTTTTTTGTTAATTTGCTTTTTATGTTTGATTATGCTATTATAATTCGAATAAATAAAAAAATGTGCGAATTTTTATCGCCTTTTTATTCACTACTACCTACTTATTTCTTACCTACGGCCCGCGACCTGATTAAACCCGAAATTACGCCCTCAGCTAAGCAAAGGTTGCCCATACCTGCGTTAGACAGTACAGCCGTGTCGCTAATTTTCTTTTCTTTTTCTCGTGAGCTTTTTATTTTAGAAAGTAATAGAACTTGAAGGTATTATGGAAATTCTGAACTAAACTTTCAATAGCAGCCTTCACTATTTTCTGAGGATAAAATATTGTATAATTAAATGTTGTCACTTTGTTTAAATCTATGTCCCGTTGTCCAGGTGTAAAGTTATCTTGCTAGCAGTTGCTACTAAATTGGTCGAAACATAATAACATGTGTGACAATAATAAGCCATTTATAACTTTATAAGTGTTGTAATTAACACTAACATACGTTGCAGACTTTTTTTGATTATAACTATAATAAATTTTCCAAGCTATTAATTACAATTAAAGTTCTATCACGGTATATGTCTATGGATATTAAGAATTTACATGAATATGCAAATGCTTCAATAAATACCGCAATAATTCACCTTCATTATACACAATATCAAATTACCTAGCATTTGGAGAATGGAATTTCATTGACCTGTGCGATAACTGATTAATCTAGCCGCAAAAATACACTACTAACGCACACAGCTACTAATTTATTTCACAAATACAAATGTTAGTAGCCGAAACGCTTCGCTGTGTGTACGTTAATTTCTAAAATTGTACCTTTTTTATTTACGAAATGATATTTCAACGTTACGTTAGATAATTTACACTTCTAGTATATCGCCAGCCCGCGATATCCTCAATAAATATTTAATTTCGTTTACGGACTCCGGTTTTTTCAAAACGGAAATGCTCTACTCACAGTTTTACAAATTTATTTTGGTATAGAGTTATACGTACGTATGACTAAACTGTTTTCCTGATTATTTGTGTTAAGAGAGTAAACTACTTGGTATAATAAGCGATAAATGCGATCGCGCCATCTATTTATGATTTCATAATTTTTTACAACGATGGAAACATGAAAGAGAATGTTTTATAAGTAAGTAGGAAACAAATTTATTGCGGACAGGATGGAAAACGGCGGTTAGTCATACTCTATAATATTTAAGAAAAACGAAGAATAAAGCAAGCACATTTTAAAATAAACGCCGCTTTGAACTGTTTCTAGTTTATAGTAGGTAAGATCTTATAATCCGGGAAGTAATGATAATATAAATTGAATTTTATATTGTTCTTACGAAAGGTTCTCTAAATATATAAGTATTTTGCATACTATTTCTAGGTATTGCACGAGATTATAATTAATAACTGAATATTTTACTTACAATTAGTATAATTAAAATAATACCTCTGAAAGATAATTCAAACAACACTATTAAAAATACTGTTCTACTTAAAAACAACGGTTACCGTTTTCTATTTTAACAACTTAGTCACTGTTTTTTTACATTACAGTTTCCTTTAAAACTTGCACGTAGAAGATACCAAAATAGGTAGATCCACAGCAACAAATGGATTTCTTGAAATGAAGTTACGTATACAGTTTGTCAACGAATTTGGTTCACTTTACGTTTTATGTAAAAACAGTATCTTTTATAAGTTTTTTCTCCTGATTTTAGTTCTATAAAAATGCATGAGTACAATTTCTGTTATGTATAAATTTGAAAAACAACGAATTTCAGAAATTTGTTTGATTTATTTGTAGTGTTATTACTTGTATCAAAGCTGTCCGGTTTAATTCAAGACAATTACTGTTTCAATTATTCGCAATGCAATAACTGTTTTAAATCAAAAGAAATATTTTCTTAGCGTTTCTTTCTCTGTTTAAGAGAAGTATACACTTGTAATGAAATAATTGTATTTCTTTGTTTAAGACATTTGTTAACTTGATTCAAGAAAATCTTGCAGAAAATTTGAAGAAGGCGATTATAACACAAAACAATATTTTCTTAAAGATAGTAAATAGTTTTCTTAATTCCAAAAAGCGTTTAGGTATTGTTCATAAATCAATAGTTTCATTTTCTTAAAATAAAGCATTTTTTACCTAGAATTCTTGAAATGCATATTATTTATATGCACATTATTAATTGCGCTTACCTTTATTATTCACATTGCCTGTGATTTGAAAAGACTAATGTAGAGGTTATCTACAGAATAATGTTCAAACAAAAGTGAACTTAATGTAGAAGTACACATGAAGAAAGTGCATAGAAACAATAACCAAGATAGATAATGCTAATAAATAGCTCCTAGTATTGATGGAATCCGGCAAAAGCAATATGAGAAGAGAAAAGCATTGAAGCTTCTTTTTCTTGGCCATATTGCTCTTTATGCCACTAATCTTCAAAAACAGTAACCGAAATATTTCCTGCGCCACGTAGTGTCAGTAGTTATGGTCATGCTGTCCTATAGAGTAGTGAATATAGAAACCGGAATATAGATGACATACCCATGCAGTGATATAACCTTCAATGTACGACGTTCCATAAACGTTTTCAAAAGATACCGGTTAATGTATTTTTTTTTTATTACTATTTACCACGTGTACTAATTTAACTATAGTTTTTTTATATATAATAAATAATAAAAAAAGAGATAAATAAACTTGAATATTAACTCATTAATTATTAAACTACATAAAAATAATCCCTATTTAATTACTTTAATTATTTTAATTATTAAAGAAATAATTTAATCGTACTCTAACCTATAAAAAAACTTGCTCCTAATTTTAATTATTAACTCTAGTTTTATTATGTAATTTTCCTTTTATTGGATATCCTTGTAGCTGCCCTAATGATGTGTTTTTTGGACACGAAACTGGTTGCATAATTTCTCAATAGAACGTGAGATCTGGACCATTTTTTTCATTCCTACCTGCAATATAAATATTTTCTTAACTTAAAACTAAATGATTTACTTGGAAGAAACATTTTTCTGTCTTGGATTTTCTTGATTTTCTAACCTTAAGAAAATATTTATTTAATACAAATAAAATTTCAAATTATTTTCTTACATTATAAATTTTTATAGTCTTAAATAAAAATATTTTCTTGAATAGAGACTTATTTTTGCAAGATCTATTTTCTTGATGCAAGGAACCATTTCTCTGTGTATACTCACATTAGAGCAAGAAATTTATTTAGTTAAGTATTGTGTAATTGGAAATATTTCTTACCAAGCGGCTTGAAAAACTTGCCCAAACTAAAATTTCAGTAAATAGGTTAAGAAAGCTAGTGAAGAAGTTGGACAACACTGGTTCCATTGTTAAGACGAAGAAAATTAGACAACATTGCAAGGAGGACGACTCGAGTTCTAGCTAGGGCATGTAAAATCCTAAATTATCTTTAAGAAAAAGAGCTATACACTTGGGTGTAAGCAAAAATCTCCTACAAAAAAAATTATAACCAAAATAAACATTATGTTTAAACCTCGAGATAGTATTTAGACTAGAATTTACTTTGTAGTTTGGTGAGAATGTTATTGAAAATCGAATTTTGTTTTCAGATTAAGTTAATTTTACTAGTAGTGTCTATTTTTAAATCCGTAGATTCTGGATGGACCAAGGCCCAAATTTTAAAATTAATTCGAAAAATTAACGATTTAAAACATGTATGGTATGGAACCTTCAGAAATAAAATTATTGGTCAAATGAAAATACAAAATCTTGTTTGACTCCATAAAATTTATTTATATATACACTGGAACTAGTTTCGGCAATATGCCATCATCAGCAGTAGCGGTGTGTTATGACGTAACGGAAGGGCGCGGACAATGATTCGATTTCCTCGTGTATTTCCGTTGCATAGTACGATGTACACAATATGCAAGAAGAATGCACAAGGGTATCGAATCGCTGTCCGCGCATTCCCGTTTACGTCATCACCCACCGCTACTGGTCATCAGCCAGGATCTAAGTTAATATTATTCATCAATATATTAATATTTAGGAGAGAAATATGCAGTACTTACATACAATCGATTATTCTAAAAATTCATAAAAGTCATGTTGTAAAAGGTTAAAGTTGAAATGAAAAAAATTGTTTAAAATGGAAAAAGAAAATTTTATGGAAAGGTGAAATTTGAAATGGAAATATTTAAAGGTAAAATTTGATTACTGGTGAAAAATTAAAGAGTTACAATTAAAGATATAAAAATCAAACAGGGAAAAAGTCAATTGAAGTTGTGGTCTAAGTTGAAAATGCAAAAACGAATGGGAAAGGAAAGGTATGCCAAAATTTTATTATTATAGGATCAAATCACAGCACGCATACTTAGTGCCAGTCGAGGAGGAACACAAAGAGGGAGAAGTATTCTTAAACTAATGTCAAGTTTTCAGCAGAAGGAACAATCTTATAACAAGAATGATATAAAGTTACTAGGAAAATAACCTTAATAATATTATTAAATGCAACTCTATATACAAACGCCAAAAAAATGTTAATATAAGTGAAAAGTGATTTATTAAAAGTTTCTAGTTGATGACTTAATAATACGAGGGACGTTCAGTAATTAACGAGACAAACTGCATTAGCGGGAAAACTACTGATTATTGGATAAAACTTTCTGTGGGTCAAGTTCGCAACCTTGGGGACAAATTAAGTCAGCTGCTAGTCAGGAATTCCTCAGCACTGGAATTAGGAAGCTCACAAAGCGATGGGAGAAGTACCTAAATGTTGGAGGAGACTACATTGAAAAGTAGTGTAAATTCCATTGTGATTGAATAAATTGTTTTTTCCACACCCATTTGTCTCGTTAATTACTGAACATCCCTCGTATATAATGTTTTGTTTTTCAATTTCAAACATTTCTAATAAATTTAATTTTTGACCTTTTTCATATTTATGAAGAAGTTTTATATTTTGATCATGAATCAATTTGAGACCCTGTTTCGAGTTTGTGTTTATAAACGTTGGAAGAAATTGTTTTATGTTCTCGTAATCTTTGTTGTAATTGTCTACCAGTTTGGTGACAGAGTTACAAACCGAACAGCTAATTAAGTAAACTCCACCTTCTTTCAACACATTTGCCTTATTTTTACAATTGTCTAAAATTTGCAAAATCTTAGTGTTTGTTTTATATGAAGGAGTAATATTGTACGTATCTAGAAAGGATGTTTTTGGATTTTAGGGAAGTTTTATTAAAGGGAAGGGGTCTGTAAGATATGTCAGGTTTCTTTTCTTTATAATAATGTAAAAATGAGCATTTTGCCTAGAATTTGTGCGGGGACATTGTTTGGTGAGGCTAGGTTGTATATATACTCAGTGACATAGAAATTGCAACAGCTAGAAGGGGTTGGAATTTCCGGATGAAATTTGGTAGGAATGTTCACCTATGTAATAGTAATAAATGGTCAAAATTTGAACCCTCTCAGTGAAGCAATAAAGTTGTTATTGAGGTTTTTACCTCTCTCTCAGCACTGATATTAAATGTTTTTTTGCGGTGTTTTTTATAACTTTCTCGACTTGTGTTGTTGTTCTCATTGAACTGCGGTTCAGTTAAGTGTTAGCTATGCCTAGAGTAAGAAAACGAGCAGTGTATCCACAACTAAGCGAATTCGACACAGGTCGAATTATTGGTTTGCGCGAAGCTGGTTTTTCATTTGGGGAAATTGCTAACCGTGTAAATCGAAATCGGTCTACTGTAATGCGAGTGTGTCGTGCATGGTTTGAAGATGGCCAGGAACGTCGCAGAAGAGGAACCGGGACTTCAAGAAGAACGAATGAGTGTCAAGATCGTCGCTTAAAACAACTGGCATTTAGAGACCGATTTTCCTCTACTCGGGCAATTGATGACCAATGGTTTGGTGAAAAAGGTCGCCATGTAACCCTTAGAACAGTTTATCGCCGAATCCGAAGTTTTGGGTTAACATCATATCGTCCGCAACTTGTGCTTCCTTTGACTGCGGAACATTATCAGCAACGGCTACAATGGTGCAATGAAAGATCTCATTGGAATCTTGAATGGCGTCGTGTTGTGTTTAGTGACGAATCAAGATTTTGTTTAGGCATGCACGACGGTCGTCAGAGAATCAGAAGAAGACGGGGTGAACGACGGAATCTTCGATTTACCGTTGAGAGGCACGTACACCGCACTGTGGGTGTTCTGGTTTGGGGTGCGATTACTTATGGCAGCAGGTCTCCCTTGGTGTTCATTCGAGGCAATATGACAGCACAACGGTACATTGCGGAGGTGGTTGGAACACATCTTCTGCCATACTTACAAGGGCTCGAAGATCCATTATTCCAGCAAGATTCCAGCACGTCCTCATCTAGCAAGGTTTTCCTTGAACTTCTTTGAACAGGCCCAGATTAATCTTTTGCCCTGGCCTCAAAGATTTCCAGATCTTTCTCCCATTGAACATGTACGGGACATAATAGGTAGAAGGTTGCGAAACTTGCAGCGTCCTCCTTTGACTTTGGAGGCTTTGGGACATGAGGTGCAATTTGCATGGGAGGCAATACCCCAAGACGAGATAAATCACCTTATTCAATCAATGCCACGGCGTGTAAATGAATGTGTAAATCAGAGAGGCGGCCCCACACATTATTAACAATTATTATAAAATTTTGTTTAACTAATAAAAATTTTCCTCCCAAATTTTGATCATTTATTACTTTTACATAGGTGAATATTCCTACCAAATTTCATCCGGAAATTCCAACCCTTTCTAGCTGTTGCAATTTCTATGTCACTGAGTATATAATTTAATTCATTGATTTTTTAATGATAGTTAATGGAGTATATCGAAAAAGCTTTTGATAAACCACTTTTCACTTATATTAACATTCCTTAGTCCACCCTTTTTTGATTATGTACATACATAAAGTTGCACACACGTCTCTGCATTTAGTAACATTATTAAGACTATTTTCCTAGTTGCTTTAGCTTTTTCATGTTACAAGATTTTCCTCTGTTGAGAACTTGACGTGGGTTTAAGAATACTTGCCTCTTTTTCTGTTCCTCCTCGACTAGCACTAGGTTGAGAAGCTACATACATAGGTTTCATTCAATGTAAAAAATTACCTTCATATTATGGAAATATTTCCGTATCTTTTCCATTAAATAAGTTAAACAAAACTTTATTTTTAGCTTTTCCCCTATAGTGTACGTATTGTTCGTTCTTTTTGCTTTGAAAACTATGCCATAATATCGCATATAGTTCATTTTATTTATTACCCAGCCCTTATTCCTCAACGATTACGAGATTCCAATGATAAATACACTAGCTGGAACACGGTCTATAGATGTTACTACATTACGCTAAAAAGCGGATAGTCGTCGTTTAGATTTAAGATATTCCCTGTGTAAACTAACTAAACCCTGAACTTCAAAAGAGGCTTTAGTTTTCCTTCAAAACAATATTAAGTTTTTAAATAAAACCTATTTATAATAAAAAATGTCGTTATTTATAAAAAAACAATGAATAACCTATATTAAGCTGGCATTTAAGAAATTTCAAAAACAATGTAAGCAATCCGCTTTAGTGAATGAAAAGTCCTAACAATTCAGTTCAACAACTTCACAAAGCTTGGTGAATTTCAGCCAAAAACCTATTCAAACAAACGACGCTAATTCGAAACTCTAACAGTGTAAATTCTTTAATAAAACCTTATGTTAATAGGTAGTCCGATTTATTTACATTACATTTTTTCTCCTAGAGCAAACACGGCCGGGGTCCGAAAATAGACGCCATCGTAATACGAAACTCAACCAAATGTTGATATAATAATATGCAATATTAGAAAACGGGCATAATTGGTTGAAAAAATAGCCTCCGGATAAATAAACAATATAACCTATTTTTGCCCTGGAATATGCGGCGTGCAGATACGTTATAGTATGGTCGACGAGCTTGGTTGTTTTGTAATTCGATATTATATCGGTTCTCGTTTTGTTGCTCCATTTAAAGTATCAATTTCTGTGTTATACATCATGAAGGTCTTCAAGGAAATAAGGGAGCGTGCATACGAGTAAATATTTATATTTTCTCTCAACTTCATAAATACAGGGGTGAGAATTTACAAAATTTACAGAAATTCTTGTACTCTATTCTAAATAAGATTAACAATTCGTAGTCCATGAACAGAAATAGAATTAAATATAATTTGCGTACAGAGCAACACATGTTCCAGTGGTATCTATTAATAGATTTAATTAAATAGCTCCCACATCCTACATAGTTTTGATTTGTGCGTTACGATATCTATAATGTAAACTATTTATTAATAACCAGACATGTTATCCTTAGCATACGATTAGACACGAAGAATCTTCTATTTCCTGACCAGATTTCAATGGCCCAAATATCATGCGTATGTGGCCTTTTTTAGATGATAGTGAGACCAAGTACGATTATTAATTAGATAAGTTGGTTTATTTTTAACACCATACATATTCATTAACAAATTTGGACTTTATTATTAATATAAAATTATCTAATTAGTTATCATAATTATTATTGGTTATCAATAAATATGTTTTATACATGCTTTTCAAAATGATCTTGCTATATTACTAATTGTTAGAGTAAGTTACCGATTACATTGTTTCAGATCTACAGTTTTGACACATGTTTGTTGCAATGTAAAGTTTAGTATTAATTCTTAATCATTAAAACTTTATCTTATGATATTCTAGTGTAATAATAACATTTGCATTAATTACTGTCTAAATTTAAAAAAAAACACACATTTTTTTACTAAATAGCGAACACAAATTGCTTAAAAAATGTTCCTAACAGAATCTAAATAAGTAAATTAGAATGTGTACCGAAATTAATGATTATTAGATTCAAAATAAAAATACAGGATATCAGTTACTATGGTTAATACTTTAATTTTTCAACTACAGCGGACACATAACATACTTAAAAGAAAAAAAATTGCTCATTGAATTGGAAATATAGAAGTTTCCTTCTGTAACATACCAAGTCTAGTTCTTAAAGAGATGATTTATTAAATATTATGAAAAAATAATAATGTTTTGCCATAATTTAAATATAACTAGACTTTCTAAATGAAAACATAAACAAATATCCTTCTTTTTATTCTGACCAATCCAGACTGAAGATACAGAATAGAAGTTCTTAAATGAAGTGGCCGATTTTTTTATTAAATTAACTAAATTAATTACAAATTGCTCAATGATTCGGCGACACATAGATAGAAATGGTAACGTCTAAATGAAAATATAAAAGAACGTTGAATGCGAACAAAAACAGTATTTTTTACATAAGGATTTTTTACTTAAAAAATTATGTAATACCAAATGTATTGTTATAGTAAAGATGAGTACCGTCGATGGGGGCTACTTCGGACATGTTGTGCAACTTCGGACAAGAGGTCAAGAATTATTAAAAAATTTATAGTTTATTTCAAATTATAAGAATATAACTTTGAACGGCTTAAATGCTGTTATTGCACCACCTGCGGTAATAACTACCTGGATACGCAAACAAACTGCTGAGGACCGTAATAACAAAATTTAGGTGAATTGAATAGAAATGGAATTATGATTTGCGATATGCGTAACTACCTGTTTGTACATTTAAATCAAATTTAATATGTAAATTCTTTTTAATTACTTGTAATATCGAATTGCTTACTATGTAAATTTATACTGTTTGTAAAATATATACACATAAACATATAATTATCTTATAGGGCCGTAATTTATAGTCAATACGGCCCCTAGATTCAATATGCATTGCCAGGTTATTATCGTCACAGAAGGTGCAATAAAAGTATTAAAGGCCTTGTAAGTCTACAGTTATATTCTTATAATTTGAAATAAACTATACCTCTCCTAAGTTTTTGATTTATTTCCATACTTGTGTGTATTACGTTTTGGCCGCATTAACAAAGTTTATTGTGGTGGGTGGTAGAAGCGGTTTTGGTAAGCTTTTTCGAATTAATCAAGTTTATTTTAAAAAACTAAAATTTTGCAATTCCCATATATCGAAAAAGTAATCTTTGCATCACCTCCCCTGTGAATAAAATAAAAAAACGACCGTCAGCTATCGTTAATTGAGCGTTTGCTCTGTACATAACCTTAATTTTGTTGTAAACACATACAAGATTTTGAATATACAGGGTATTTAGTGAAAATTCTGCCTTTGTAGGGGCATCTTCGGACGATGGTGCGGACGTTCAAAAAGTAGTTGGGTAGTCGCAATTACTGCAGCTATGTTACGGAAACACTCGATGTTGCATTAAAAGATTTTAAAAACCGTAAACGAACAATAAGGGAAGTGGCATTTCAAAGTCTACGTTGCATGATAAGATGCGTAATAGACACCCCCTATCTCGCGGTGCCCCATCTGTTTTATCTAAAGAAGATGAGTTAAAACTTGAAGAAAATCTTAAATTATCAGGAGAATAGAGTTTTCCATTAACTGTAATAGACGTTTGAAAAATAGTACAAAACTACCTCAACCGTAAAGGGGTGGTCATAAACGCATTTAAGGACAATCTACATTCTGAAGTTGTTTTAACTTTTTAAAAACTCAATGAACAAGCAAACTGTTTATGAAGTAATAATATCAATATACTTCTTGTTTGGTTCCATTACTGATCAATCAGTAACAATTTCCTACTTTCTATAACATTTATCTGTTTAATGTATTTCTATTTATTAACATTTTGACATTCGTATTGCCACGAAGTTTTCTCCCAACACCAGACCAGTGCGTTCTCCTGATATATCACTCTGACCGATTACCTTTAGAATTATCTTAAGAAACAAGCTGTTGCTACGATTCTCGACGAAGTGGGAAATTCAATTTTACAACAAACTGAGATGATTCGGCTATCAAGAACAAGTGCAAAATGATGCCGGTAACACAGAAGGAGAATTGTTACTTGTTGAAGAACGAAATGGTAAACATATACAACATTTAAACTGAATAAATTGAATAAACCCCATTGATTTATTAACACAAAATGGTAATATCTTTTTTCATTGCCTATTCTTTGATTTATTGAGAAGATACAGCAATTTCGCACTGCAGCTTTCATTTAAAGAAGCTTATATATATTTAATAATTCTGAAATATAATGGAACATTGTAGTACTTGATGTATCTGTTCTATCCTTTGGATATTGTTCTTATATGTTGCAGTGCGTACAGTAGAGGTATTATAGGTTTATAAAGTTATCTAATCTGAATTTAAATAATGCAAAATTGAACAGGTAACATACATAATTAGGCCGGGCACAGAGAGCTTCGCGCTAGGTTAGAAGTGAGGTTGCCGCGCCCACGATGCGACGTATATATGCAGATGAATCGTCACGGGTTACCTCAGCGAATAAAATTGTTGATATTGCAACAATTTCTCATCAACCCTTCGCAGTGTACGTCGTAATTATAAAGATAAATATATGTATGTAAGTATGTCTAACGTACGCATGGAAAATAAACGACTGTTGGCTAATAAAGTCACTGAATTTATCGGTGAATTTCCGGATTTGAACTATAATGGAAGTAAAGTAAGTGTAGTAAGTGTATAGTTTGTGTATAATTTGCAAAATATCTTTAATGTGTTGAAACAAAGGTGAATGTAAAAGACACATAAATAGTGTACAGCACAAAAATGAGAAAAATGGCCTTAAAACCTTAAGTTGGATTTATTTTTGATATTTACTGTTTGTGGTCTACCGCTTCGCTTATTCGATAAAGAACCGTTTCGACAGTTTTGAGTGGAACTTACCATCACGGACAACGTTACGGAAAAAGCTACCAAGTATTCGTAAAGATATCGAAAATAGGATCAAAATTAAAAGATAAAGAGCTGTGGCTATGTCTTGATGAGACGACAGATTGTAAAAAAAAATCTATTTCGAATATTATAGTACGAATACTAGATCCTGTTAAATTTGCAATCTTATTAGTTAGCAGTAGACTAAAAAAAGTGTACTGGCGGAAGCAATTACGGGTGCAGTGCTTGATGCGTTACAACAATGTCAAGTGTCAAACAGTCAACTATGTGCGACAATGTGTAGTGTAGGCCGTTCTCTTAAAGAAAAGTATGAGGAACTTCTACATGTTACGTGTGAAGTTCGTGCTTTACATCTTGTGGCATAAACTATTCGAGAATATTACCCGGACGTGGATGCATTAATAGCAAATACAAAAAAGGGTTTCTCAAATATCCCAAACGGATTCGAGCATTTCACAGGCTTTGTGCCGGTATTTGCGAACCACCACAATCGATTGTTACGCGTTGGGAAGCATGGTTGTAAGCGACTTATTATTATTCTACATTAACACTTCCAAGAAGTAAAATCTGTGACTTTACAGTTCGACCCTGATGAAGAAGCTACAGCTATTAAGGAGAGCCAAAAGGATTTCTAGATACTTCTTAGCAACAATTACAAACGATTGTCGTTAGTAGAATCAGTGCAAATCGTGGACGAAGTTAATACATTACTACACGGTATAAACGACGTAAAAAAGGTCGCGTTATAGCAAAGTTCGACAATGTTTAAAGAAAAAGTTCCGATTATACGAGATTAAGACAAATATGTCGTGGTGCATCTGCAGATTCATTAACTAACTCCAAGCATTATTTCAATTATACCTACGTTACTTCCGTATATGTTGAAGGGTTTTTCTCGAAATATAAGAATATTTTTTCATCACAGTGAACAACCTTCACCGAGACAAATGTGGAAACGTGCCTGATGGTGTAAGTTTTTCAACAATCCTATCCACAGTGTTAAGAAGTTACGTTTATTTATTATATTATTAGTTATTATTACGGTATTAAGTACAACAGATTTACATATACAACAAATGCCGTTTTCAAACAAAAAAAAAAACTAATAATGGCAATAAACACACTTAAAAACAATAAAAACAAATAAAAACAACGTGTGCATATGTTGGTTTCATTTACTAAACATTTTATTGCGTTAGCTTTTATTTTTTACATTGGGGTATTGATTTTGGCTGTAAGTCACACATACACTACAATCCGCAGCCCATGCGACTGACCCGATTCTGTTGCGGAGACCGATTGTGCCCGGCTTATACATAATATATCAAACATAATTTCCACTAAAGATTGTGGATCTTTTATTCATTTAAATTTACATACAGGGAAAATCCGGAGGAATGAGAAATATTTTGTAGGTAGATACAGGTTGTCAAAATAAGGAAAATAAACCTATAAGTTAAGTCCAATAAATACATGTAAATTTTTTTTAATAAACACTTATTTCGTAGGTGTTGAAGAGGGAAATTAGTGGAAAGAAATGTCAGTAAGTGTAGACAATTCCAGAGCAAAAACACCAAATTCATCACCAAATTCAATGCACTTGTTTGTTCTTTTATTGACGTTATGGATTGCAAATAATGCCAGAATTATTCCTTATTACTGCACCCGCATTCACGATGCGGTCAAGTAAAACTTCTCTTATGTCTACACTTATGGCACATACCAATAACATCATCCACTCCCAAAGAAAATAGTAGATTGGGTTTAAGTCCTGAGACCTCGTCCGCCCAATTTATTGGACCTCCTTTACCGATCTATCGCCCAGGAAAATGATTGAAAAAATGTTGTACAGATACACGTCCACACCAAACTAAACATTTATGGTAAATCGGTGCTGAAAATTCTGTACAAACGTGGCGTGGGGGTTTTCACCTGAGCATCGATGCTCATTGTGACAATAATTTATATCATCAGGATTGAATTGAGCTTCGTCACTGAATAAAATATATTTATTTACTCTTGGGTTTCGAAGAATCCATTCACAAAAATAAACTCTTGGGATGTGATCGCGATCTTGAAGGTGTTGAACTGGTTGAACATGAAAAGGCTTTAAACCATCTTTCTTAGGCGTATTACAACTTTCTGTGATACTCGGAGTTGATTTACAATCTTACTCGCATTTTCATTCGGGTTTTCCTCAGCAATGTTGAGAATACTCTTCTCATTTCGCAAATCAAGTCATCTCTCCTTAATCAAATGAGTGAATGTCAGATTAACTGGCAACTAATTATGTCGAATCCATCTATTAATAATAATGTATCAAAAACAGAAACGCTTGATTTTTATGGACGGAGATTTGTTACAAAAAAATTATACTATTTCAGGAACGGTTGACAATTGGACTATAATATATGTGTTTATTTTCCTTATTTTGATCCCCATACCTACCAACAAAATACTTATCATTCCTCTGGATTCACCCTATTATAGTTTGCAAAAAAAAAATCAATAATTTGGATATTTTATTAAACACTACAATTTTAGCAAAATTACACCCCGAAAGGTAACATGTACCGTGATACAAAATTGTTAAATCTAATTTATTGATGATTATAGAGTACTTCTTTCGTGAGAAGACGTGAAAATGAAAGCTAGGCTGCTAGTATTATGTCTTAATACTATAATTCATAATTTTCTAATGAATGCTAAAGAAAATTACATAAATTAATGCAGTATTATATTTAAATATCTCTTTTTATACAGGAAGAACCTGCGACGCAACGATCTTCGTAACATTCCTATACATTGTCGGGCGAATGAGTTTTACATAAAAGGAAGAAACACTATGTCACGTTAAAGTTAACAACGGCACAGACTCATCTCTATGTATCGTTCGCTATTAGCACGGTTTATGTACAGCGTTGCGTAAACAATCGCCATCGTGCAGCGCCTTCCTCCGTCTCCTCTACCACCTTTTCTGCAAAAACCTCTAAAAAGACAACAACAACGATGGCAAAAGAGAGGAGGAAGAAGAAGCACCATACAATGTATGACGGGTTCTGGTCGCCGAGGGTTCGATGGTTTCGTGAGTGAGTGCGACATGTAAAACATTCCCAACAACACGTGGGTGGTAACCGGCGAGAAAAACAAAGGAAAGGAGGAGAAGAAGAACAAACGAACTGCTTCCAAGATGTGCGAATCGGAACGGTGGTGGAGGCGACCAGCTGGGCTCACATATGTTTTCCGCATTTTTACAACTCGCCACACTCTCACGAATATTACGGTCCCATTTGTCAGCGCTCTCTTGCGGTCACCGTACGTATACTGTTTCAACCCTGTTTTGTTCGCGCGGAATAAATAAAGAGAGCTCAGTTTAGCTAATGTGACAAAAAAAAAGAGAGCGGAAATAGTGATCAGAAGCGTGAAATTAAATCTACGTTGCATTAACTTGTTTATACCAAGGTTTCAAATTTGTTTTTTGTTTTCATTATATGTATATGTATATGTAATCGGTCATTTACTTGTATGCCTTTCCTATTCTTGTTTTTTTGGGCTTGATAATATAAATCTTTTTGTTGCTTCTGTGTATATTATATATTGTACTCTTTGAGCAACCTAAAGCTTTACTTGCTTCTTAGGCAGCGGCACTTGCATTCATAGATTTATTAAAAGAACTGAACACACTGGCAATCATATGTTTATCCTTACGACTACGTTTTTCTGCCTTACTCCATTTTCTGTCTGCAGGCTCCATTAATGCAGTGAAAACTATAACGAAATATATAGATTATCACATTTATAAGAACTATTTGAAAGTGATAGAAATGATCTAAACAGAACGACTTGTACAATTACAAACAATTCAACTGAAAACATATAAAAGTACGATGATTATGACTCTCGACAGTTGACAGTATAGATATTTGTTGACATAAATATAAGTACGATATTGCGATATCGCAATCGGAAATAAAGTTAGCGTTATTGATGAGCTTCTAAGGATAGAAGGAGATACACTGTTGCTATTAAACGGTCTATAGATGAAACGGTCTATAGATGCAATTAAATATTTTTCATTTTACTATATTACAAATCTGGTGTCTGTTTATCAATAAATTGTTTTTTCAATGGCTGCGTTCACATAAGGTAGTGCGAAATTAGCGTAAGATTTCGACAACTGAGACCAACGATTAGCTTTGTCATAACGTAACCTAAATTTATTTGTTAATATTAATCATTTCTTTTGTAATGCACGAAATTATACAGAAATGTTAAATGGAATATTTATTAGCAGTTTCTGCAATAATCATGACATACAAATTCTAAAACAAATGTAGAAAGTATTGATGTTTGATGCAGCACCGAGGCAGCGTCAAAATTTGATGTGCCTGTATAGTCCTATCCTATGTAAACGCCATTTAACACTGGTCAAGAAATTATTTCGCAAACATAATGTGAGATGTTTTGAAGAGTTTTGAAAAAGCATTTGTAAACATTTATGTTGATATTAGTTTCTTGTTGGCTCATGTTTGGTGTGAGATGTACTTTAAAGAAGTACTTTGCTACAAGCATTTGTGAGGTGTCTTTTTACGCCAAAATACTTATAAGAATAATAACGATTCATCGATCACCCGCATAGTTTTCTCTTTCGCATCTTTGATATTCGATGTGACCATGTAACACGCCGAAAGTAGGATGTGGATGTAGATGGCATTGCAGCGACTGGCTTTACCTGCATACTGCGTTTGCATCTCCCATGATGTTAACCTTGAGGACCTCAACTTTGTTCCGATTGATGGAAATGTCTTTTTGCTTCATCAAACGAGGAATTTCGCTAAAACATATTTCCAAAGTCACAGTTGATGGCAGCGCCTTCAATACGCACGTTATCGTAGTGTTCCTGTGTTTGATTTTTTAAGAATATAAAATTTTGACTTTTCTGCAGAAACTATGCGCTGCTGTTCACAATCTTCCACTAAATTTTCTAATAACGTGCGAAAATCAACTCTTCCGGAAGGTTGTTCATAGAACTTAACTTGTAATAAAGTTCCGTGCTCTCAGGCACCAGCCAATGTGAAATGATTTCTTACACCGTCAGTCAATGTAACGAATTGATACGTCGTGGCTTTTCTTCTTGTAAATGCTTATATCGTTGTGCTTATCGGCGACAGGTACCCTATGTTATTGGCTTTACAGAACAAGGCAATTGCTATGATTACTTTGTTTAGTAACGAACTCTTCAGATCAGTTTGGCGCACAAGAAACAATTTGGCGCTCTTTCCTAGCCAACTTTACGTAACAGTAAAAACAGATTACCAAAACTTTTATTGCTGCATATTGTCATATTTCTTAAGTTAAAGTATAACATACGTGTATCTTTGGATTCGCCTTTCCAGAAATGTAAAAATATCACTTCCGGTGACACTGGAAATACAATTGAATTGCCGGACACTAGCTTCTGTCATTCAAAAGTTAGCATGGGGGAGGGCGGGGGGAGGGGGCACTGTAAATCCGCACTATATTCATTCACGGTACGCAAAAAATAAAAATGCGTGTCATTGTTTATTATCGCTTTCATGGTATAACAAAATTATTTCCAAAATATTCTGTTACAGGGAAAAACGTCTGGAACTTCCTTTTGTTTTCTCGGAAGATTGTCGATCGGACCAGTGTTCACGGCATTCTACGAAACTAAATTAAATATTCTGACAAGAAACATAAATAATCCCATATAATACACACATATGTATAAGGTGACCTACATCCTCGGCCCGACACTTTCACAAATCATACTATTTATGACATAAATTGCTTCATTACGTGTAAAACGCGTCCCAGCGACTAAAGTTATACCACATTACATTCCACATCCCGAAGTCTCTTACGACTAATTTATTTAGAAGCGGGTATTGTTTAACGACTTTAACGATAATGTCGCATTGTTCGGCGATGCCCAGAAAAGGTACTCCACGACTCTCCGAACACCATCAAGTTCTCGTGGCATTCATGAACGAAAGCTAAAAGATGCTCGACACTTAATCAATGAGAAACACAACAACAACCAACGAAAGATTCCTGACTGTCGATTTCAATACGTCAGACGTTGGATTTACGTGAGATAGTAATTAAGATACTCCGAGTGCATCGAACGAATGCCTAGAATAGTATGTAGTCGTTCCGGAGAGGAGATAGTTTATTGAATTTAACACGAGTTTTATTATTATTATCATTCTACTGTTTGTGTATTTAACTTGGTAATGCTGGGGTTTTTTGACGTTGGTATTATTAATACACAATTCACTTATACCGTATACTACACTTGTAATGGTTCGTCTTGGAAGTAACAGCTTCTAAAACTATTGTAAGAAAATCACAAATAGTACGCGTAAACGTTTATTATGTGGTCTGAACAACTGACCACACATTGATATATTTACCGAACTATTGACAAACTGTGAAAACTATACTACTAAAGGACTTATCAGTAGAGCAACGCAAACTGCGCTGAAAGCCAGTGGCTGACGCATAAAAGTTTACACAAAATAAACACGGCCGTGACAATTCGGTATAAGCGTCAGTATAACTGCGACTCGAAAGCCGATCTGTTGTGCATGCATCTACGCCGTCGTATACTATATCGTAGTTCTACGTTTGTTTTGAAAATGTTTCCTACGTAACGAAAACGACCAAAGTTGGACACAATAAGAGAATTTATTGCAGAAATGCCTGATTTAAAGTGTGATGGCGCTAAAATTCAGTGTGTAGTGTGTAAAATAGATTTAGTGTGTTGGTCGAAAAATGATTGTCTACGGCACGTAAGTAGTGCAAGGCATGTTTCAAAAAAAATTCCACACGAGATTATGACAAATTTAAATTTAATTTATGTGTTTATTGCATGTAATTTACCATTTCATTTACTAAGGAAGAAAGCATACGTCTCGTTTTGGAATGAATATTCGGACTTTAAGTTATCAAGTGAGAGAACATTACAGAGAGTTGTGCCGTCTGCTCGTGAGCATGTCGAGAAAAGAATTAAATCGGGGTTGCAAGATAAAAAACTGTGGTTATGTGTGCACGAAACAACAAGATCGTAAAAAACATTCTGTGGTTAATGTAATGGTACGCACAATGGAACCACATCGACCGTCACCCTCAATTTTACTAGCTTCCAGACGAATACAACAATGCACTGCCGAAGTAATTTCAGTGTTGGTGTTAAATACATTGGAAAAGTATGAACTTTCAACAAATCAACTGTTGACGTTTATGAGTGATGGTGCCGCAAACATGCTTGCTGTAGGTCGATCTCTTAAAAAACATTGTGCTAACTTGTTGCATATTACATGTAAAATTCATACTCTCAGTCTCGTAGCAGATAGTATCAGAAAATGTTATCCGGAGGTAGACGCTCTAATAGCACATACAAAAGCTATGTTTGTAAAATCCCCAAAACGTATTCGGGAATTTCATAGACTATGCCCCGGTATTCCTGAACCACCACAACCTATTCTTACTCGTTGGGGAACATGGTTAGAGGCTGCATTTTATTATCTTAAATATTTTGAGAATATAAAGAACGTGATTTTAGAATTCGACCCAAAGGAAGCTGCGGCTGTCAAGGTAAGTCGCTTGAAATTTCAGGATAGTCAAGTTAAAACAGATTTGGAAATTATTCTGAACAATTACGTGGGACTAGCGGATGCGATAGAAAAACTACAAAATTCTTCGGTGTCGTTAGTGGAATCTTTGCAAATAGTGCAACATATTCACGCATAGCTATGCGCGATAGAAGACGCAAGAAATGTTTGTGTTTTAGAAAGGTTTGAAAGTGTTTTAGATAAAGACTCTGATTTTGGCACATTAAGACAAATTTGTGAAGGTGCGTCAACAGAACCGTTAAGTTATTTGGAAGATTATTTTACTTACACAAATATAACGTCACTAGATGTAGAGTTCGTTTTCGGCATACAAAAACACTTTTTCTTCACGCCGCACTCACTTTGCCGAAACAACTTTGGAAACATATCTAATGTTACAAATATTAAATAGACATTATCCACTTTATGATTTCACGGAGGACTCTTAAAACGGTAAGTGTTTGAGCACGTATCACATTTAATTTATTTTGTGTAAACTTTTATGCGTCCGCCACTGGCTTACAGCGCAGTTGCGTTGCTCTACTAATAAGTGTTCCAATCCTCAATTTTCGTACGCGGTGTATTTCCTCAAAAGTCATTAAACGATTTAATTTTCCTAGCACGTTGCTCTCGTTTTCAGAATTTTATCACATTAATTTTCAAGAATCTCCTTAGAAGCATCAAAATAATATTAAAATAAATCGCCCTTTCCAAATGGAGCGTTTGTGATGGATCTTTGCCGGAAAATAAGTTATTATAACAATCTACGAATTCCCCCATAATTAAAAACTGTTAAAGTTCACTTAGAATTATGTATACTACATCTGCGTATGCGGCGATAGGAGCGAACTTGTTGAAATAAGCGGATGGGATACAGCACCGTATAATCAAGCAGATCCTTTATTAATACTCTAGTCGGTTGTAATAACAAGCCGCACAAATATACATCAAAACGCTTTCCTTTTGAACTTCTACATGGCCCATAAACATAACCGAGTGCAACCAACACGAACGTATGCAGTTTATTTCGCTTAATTACAGCTTGTAGAACACCATTTTATTACTATAATCCATTTACCGTGATAACTTTCACGACTATCTTCGGTCTTAATAAATGCGTAATATTCATTTGTTTAATGATCGGATGGACATCTTTGATCACACGTATTTGCATATGTTTTACGACAGGAAAAACGATTTATGATACGAAATTTATTATTTCCATTCTGGTTTATCATAATCAAGCGATCACATCAGATATGGACGTTAGCTAATCTTTGTTGCTTCAGGTGTCAAAAACGATTTGGTTCAAGACAAGAACCCAACGCAAATTACAGAACATATACACGTTCATACTCTGCTTAATGACCTTGCCACAGTGCGGAGCTGGAATTAGAAGAAAGTAAAACTCCAAAATGTTGTTGATATATTTTATCAGCTCGTTGATACGAGGGTGTATCAAATACAAACGAGACTCGTTTTTTTTTAAATTCTAATTTTATTTAACTAAGCTCACAAATACGTATTATTTTTCTACATACTCTCCCATCCTAGAAATACATTTTTCCCATCGGATTGGGAGCTTTTCTATTCCATCACCGTAAACACTCTTCGGACGTTCGTGTAGCTATTGGAGCATAAACGCTTCCACCGCTTCGTTGTCGTCGAAATGTTGGCCTCCAAGCGCTGCTTTGAGGGGTCCAAAAAGATGGAAGTCACAAGATGACAAGTCTGGACTATAGGGTGTATGTTCCAGCATTTTCCATCCTAATGCATCCACTTTTTGTCATGCAGAAGAATGATACTTCTGGCCAATTGCTTCTTCCTTTTCCTTCGAAATGACAATTTCGCGGCATCCAGTACTTCACAATATTATTGCGCATTAATTGTGCGTCGATCGTGGAGAAAATCAACGCGAAAAGTACCTTGCCGATCAAAAAAAAACTGGCGTCGGTCACACTTGTCCTTGGGCGGCGATCATAGCTCTCGTTCTCGACCTTTTCACGCCCTCCAGAAAATGTTTTGTGCCATGTAAACACACGGGTTCTTAAGAGGCTGTTGTCCCCGAACTGTGTCTGTAATCGCCGCAAAATTTCGGTTGGGTTCACCCCCCTCGTTGGCCAAACACTTGATGATAATCCGCTGCTTCACTGGGACATGCACTTCTTTCTCGGTCATGGTTTCTTTTGATGCTAAAGGGACCCGAGAGAGTTGCGGTCGGTTCTCCCCTCTCCCTAACGGTACAGGCTACCTGCGCATCAACCCCTTACAGGTCTAGAAGCCCTCCGGAATTTTTAAGAAAATCAGTCCCATTTATATTTGGTACACCCTCGTACTTTTGTTTTCGCAAGTTGATCGACATAATAAATAGTGCCATAAGTGTAAGGTAAAACTTAAACACTTGCCAGCACGTACCACTATTTGGAAAGCAGTTAATTAACTGCTTCAAAGGTGTTAGATAAAAACATCCCCACAATCCATCCAACTCTGTATTACCAGTCCGGGAACTCACAGAAGTTCAGAAGAGAAAAAGGTCACAGTTTTGCCAACGAATGATTGGAAATTTAAAAAACGGCGCCCGGAAACATATTCGTTGCTGTTTTTCGAGATTAGTTACGTAAACTGACAGATAAATAATGGTGGAGGTAGAGAAGCAGTGAAAGCAATGCTGATGACGCCGGGTAGGCAGAAATGTGTCCGCTGGCTAGTGCTTTCTTTCCACACATTGCTTTGCTGTTTCTGTTTCCATCAATACCGTGAACTGTGTTGGCATTATTTCGCTAAATTCTTTAATGAAATTGTATGGAGGGATGAGTTCATTTTTTCCATTGTCGGCGTTTTCAATAAAAAAATAAGCACTCCTGGAAACGAAAAAATGAAAGATAGGAAGGAATAATATGAATAAAAAAGTCTGGAAGGAAGTCCATACACGCATAATGTGGCATTTTCCAAAATAATATGGTGGGCTACTTTTTTATAATTTCAAATTAACAGCGGAAACATGTTTGAAAATAATTGTTCCACAAGTAGATGACTTCTTATTTGGCAGCAAAATAGAGCACCACCACATAATGCCTTAGTGGTTCGAGAGCATTTAAACAATCAATTTTCCGTTCGGATTGGCAACGCCGGGACTATTCAATAGCTTTTTTAAAAGAAAAAGTGAATTTCGATTCCAACGCAGGCATTATCACTATCAGACAGAAAATTCTGGATGAAATTGATAATTTAAACGAAATATATGATAATTGCATTTCTAACGCTATACAAAAAAAATTAAGAAGACGATGTCAGTTCTGCATTGACAACAGTAGAGGTCACTTTGAGCGGTTCCTAGTGACTGTTTTTTGTAATTTTTTAAGTAGAATCTTTCTACTAATATAGTGCTAATATCAAGCTGCGCTGATCATAGTGCTTTTCACATCGTATGTATTAGGTGAATTACTATCCCATTGTATTTAACTGGCAGAATGACACGGATGTTATATGCAACTTCGAGGAAGAGAAGAGTTACATAAATGTTATGGTAAGCTGTGGAATTACAGAATAGATGAATGAACTACTAAATTCAGCACAATATTAAATTCATCAACAGGATGAAAAACATTATATTATGATCAATTTAACTAGATATTAGCACAATATTAACAGTACAGAAAAGTTTTACTTCTATAATTAGTCAAAAACAGCAACTTTACCCAATACTAAGACATTTATTTTGAAAGACCTAATGTTATTTATAAGTTTTAGAACAAGTACAAGCTCTTGTTTTTTATTTCTATTCAGGCATTTTTTTATAAATCGTTATAAAAAATCACTCTTGTGATCCTATCCGGGAACATATTGCAGGAAAATTTGAAGAACTCAGAAATGAGATAAGAAAAATGTGTATGTGTGTATGTATATGACATTCAGAGACGAGAGTTTTGGAAGTATAATTGAAGAAACAACAAAAATGTGTAGATGTATAAAGTATGGAGACTTCTGTGGGTTAAGATGCTTTAGTGTGGAAAGTATTTAACTTCATGTTTAGGTGTGGAAGTTAATATTTTAAAGGCAAATAAGACGATATTCAGACTTGCTTAGATATCTTTTAGATTATTATTAGAGTTTGTTAAAAAAGGTAGTACCGGCAGTGTCGTATACTTCGAAAATGATCGTTCGACATCCAATGAAGTAAGATTCGCAAATGTCAGATATTCCTTTTCCTCATCTGGGTACTCTTGATTTTCAGTTATAGACCGAACCATTTGTAAATCGGGATTTTTCGTTAAAATTGCACCAAATTTTTGAGCAACATCGACTCCTGTAGTGTTCGTCGAGTTTTCTAGAGCGGCTTGTAAATTGTTTATGCAATTTAATGCGTCTCGTGCAGACAAGTGACTGTTTTCTAATTGCTCAATAGCTTGTGCAACTTCAGAATAGTTCATGGAAATTTCATCTATTTGTTATTAAACGTTCGAATTGGAAAAAAGTTGCTGACTATCTCGAACTGCTGCAGAATCATTTGAATCAAGTTTTAAGATGAAATTTTTCACTTGTGAAAAATATTTCTGATAGTAAGATACTACCTGGAGCCATGTTCCCCATCGCGTTATTACAGGCTGAGGTGGTGGTGGTAATTTCAGACACAATTGTTTCGAATGGTTTCTGCTACGAGGTGACATGCGTGTATGAGGCATGTTATGTGAAGAAGAGTCGGAAAGCATATTTTCAACAACCTACCAACTCTCAGCATTGTTGCGGCTCCGTCAGTAACAAACATTGTGACTTGGGCTCCTGTGATACAAAATTCTCTCAACGAATCTTTTATTATCTTGACAACGGTTTCTGCATTAGTTTTTTGAATCCTTTTACTGGATAACAGCAATGAAGCTGGTGGACCATCACGTTTTAAAGGACGCGCTACAGCATGAATGACGCTGTGTTTCTGAGCATCAGTTGTTTCAACCACACATAAGCATATTTTCTTATTTCTCAACTCGTCTTTTATACATTCCTTTACTATACCTTGCACACGTGGCAAATTGTATCGCAATTGCATAGATGTTGGCAGCTTCCAAGAGGGAACGTACTTAGCCCAAAAAAGACGAAAGTGTTCATTAGATACTAGATGTTGTGGGATGTTGCACACACTTAACATAAAAGTGTCATATAATCATATAAAAATTGCCAGTATGGATTACCGTTTCTTAAATTCAATACATGACGTTTACTTTTACAATGTTTTCTACATTCAAATTTATCGCGACTTAACAATCCGCTATTGCATATTGTGCAATAAATATGCGGACTTCTATATTCTAATCCAGGGAAATGCCTGAGATATTTATTTACATTCGAAGAGAACGTTACATCCCATCTCCGCGTACTTATTTGGCGTGCAGCGTGCAACGTACTGTCGCTTTGAACTCTCTCGCGGTACTGTCGAGGTCGACTACGAGTTGAAAATTACCTCTACCTACGCCGCTACTGCTACGCTACTGCCATCCGGTACCACCTTTTTAACAAACTCGTATTATTATTACAAAGTGCGTATTATTATTATATGCTACGAAAAATAACAATTTAATTGTAATAACGGAGTGCTTAGAAAGATATTATTTTGTTATTAAATTACGATATCTTACGACCTTCAAAATGTGTAATTTTGTTTGTTCATCTTTTCGCCTTCTGTATTGAATAAATCAAAATGCATCATGAATTATCCAATTCGCTAAAAACCCACAGTGGACGATCTGCATAGTACAGCTGCGCATCTACTACACACTGTTTGTTTACGTTAAAATGATTTAATTCGCAGATATGCCTTATTATCATAATCGCAATGTAAACTCAGAACGAGATTCTTCACGTTGCATTCCCCTTTTCTGTTTCAGAAACCGTTCGTCGTTTGTTTATTTCGCAAACAAAAGTGACCGCCACCAATGCGACGAACACGTGCAGAAATCTATGGGAGCATTGGACGAGAAACTAAACAGACACCTGTTACGGCCACGAACGATGACTAACAATTTCGCGACCATGTTCCTAGGAGAATCCAATGCCTGTTTGGTATTCTTTATTTGCGCTTTATATTATTTATCAAAACTTGAGAACATTTTAAGTGTGCGTAGTATAAGCAATGTTTTACTTAAAATTCGTAGTCTAATTATCTCGGACGTGAAGAAAGTTCTTTACATTTCATAGAATGTTATTGTTATGAATAAGATATGAGTAGCTTCAATGTTATGTACACGACAGGGAAGATGGTACCGAAGTGAGATTCGGGGTATGAGAAATATAATACAATTTAGGGGATTTTTTATGTTATCTAGCTAGCTATGAAAACAACGAGTTAGAGAACAAATAAAATGTTATTTTTCAACGTAAGAACCATTAACACTAACACACTTATTCCAACATTTTTCTAATAACACTGGGCCTTTGAAAAGAAAATCTTTCGGTAATTCTGCAAAATACGACTTCACAGCGTTTTCTAAGTTATCGTTCGATAAAAAGCGAAGCCATCTCAAGTGTTTTTTGAGCTTTGGGAATAGATAATAATCACAAGGGGCGAGGTCGAGACTGTCAGAGAGTCTTCTCCGCGTCCTTGAAAACTGAGGCCATCACTTTCCCCGCACAAAAATGCGTCTTCGCCTTCTTGGGTGGTGGAGAGCCCTTATAAATCCGTTGCATGGACTCTTGTTTAGTGGGAAGGTCCCAGTGATGCACCCAGGTCTCGTCCCCGGTTATAATTCTATAGAAGAAGTCTTCATCTTGGCATGAAGCAGTCAAATTCTCCGCGCAAATTTGTCGTTTACATAGTCTTTATTCGGGACTGTGCAGTCTGGGAATCCGTACTGACGCTTTGGTCATTTCCGAATCTTCGTGTAGGGTTTTAAAAAATCTCGCTTCTGATATTCCCATTTCTCTAGCAATAAATAAAACTTCTACTCGGCGGTGAGTCGACATCAAATCTTCAACTTTGTTGATGGTTTCTTCAGTTCGTGCTTCCAGGAGTCTTCCACACTTTGGGTTATCATTAGGTCGGACACAGAGAGCTTCGCGCCAGGTTAGAAGTGAAGTTGCCGCGCCCACGACGCGACGTATGTATGCAGATGAATCGGCACGGGCTACTTCAGCGAATGAAATTATTGATTTATTGTATCAGTTTCTCATCAACCCTTCGCAACGTTAGTCGTAATTATAGAGAAATATATGTAGGTAAGTATGTCTAACGTGCGCAAGGAAAATAAACGACGGTTGGCTAATAAAGTCACTAAATTTATCAGTGAATTTCCGAATTTTAACTATAATGGAACTAAAGTATTATATAAAGTTTGCAAAATACCTTTAGTCTGCTGAAACAAAGGCGACTATAAAAGACATATAAATAGCGTACAGCACAAAAAATCAGAAAAATGGCATGCCATCTCAAACCCAATTCAAGTTGGATTTACGTTTGATGTTTATTGTTTATGGTCTAGCGCTTCGCTTACTCGATAAAGAACCGTTTCGACAGTTTTGGTGTACATACAATCAATATGAGCGATGGAGCAGCGACATGTGTAGCGTAGGCCGTTCTCTTAAAGAAAAGTATGAGGGACTTTTACATGCTATGTGTAACGTTCATGCTTTACATCTTGTGGCATAAACTATTCAAGAATGCTACGGATTCGAGCATTTCACATGCTTTATTCCACTATTCGCGAACCGCCACAGCCGATTCTCACGCGTTTGGGGAACGTGGTTGCCAGCGGTTTTGTTTTATTATTCTGAACATTTCCAAGAAGTAAAATCTGTGATTTTACAATTCGACCTTGACGAAGCAACAGTTATTAAGGAGAGCCAGAAAAGATTTCTAGATACTTTGTTATCCCTTAATTCTGTCGAATCTACTTTTGAAATATTTCAAACAGCGTTATTTCTTTTCGCACCAATATCATCATTGTAACGAACTTCGATATTTCCTACTGTTTGTTATGACACACCACTAGTCACGCCCCTAAATGGTCGAATCTGCGTCTCTTTACGCTAAATTTGATTTTCATTGCTATGTTTATTTTTCAATAAAACACTTAATACTTGATATTTCAAAATTCTACCCGGCTAAATATCTTCGTAATGAACCATTCTTGCATATTGTAGCAAATTTGAATTACCCTCATTACTCGCTACAATTTTCGTTAATTATAATACCTCAGTCCGTCTTGGAATTTTTTTGTTTTTCCTAGTTTTTAAACAATACTTAGTTCAGTAACAGCACTCTTCTTGCTTTACAATATGGTCATATTGTCGCGAATAAACGCTTTGCTTTCACTTTTAGAAAAGACGCTAACTGGACTTCCGCTGCTTTGCGTTCATTGTCTGTTTTCTGCATTGTAATCATTTTTCGATCGGTGACCGGTGTCGTCGAGCTGACTGAGCGTCTGGACAATTGCCGTGTAAGATTATGATCTCTCGGTCAATTCGAAGACATCGAACTTTGATACTGCCGATTAAGCACCGGAAGGATAGTTAGTAGTAGGGATTGGATAGGTGATAAATATAGGTGAATTAGTAAGGATAAGGGATTGGGGGGCAGAGTCTCTGAAAAGAGCTCTGGAGTAACTTCTCGTTTTCTTTGGTAAATAAAGGGTGAAAAGTGAAGTGCCTGTTTTCTTTTGGGAATACACGTAACTCTCCAGTTCCTCTTCCTAACAGGTAGGTGAATTTCTGTGCGAGTATCTACCCCGAGCTACCCCTATCACGGTAGTCCGTGGCATGTGGTGGAGGCGCCGGGTATCGATCCCGGTACCTCTCGCACGCCAAGCGAGTAATGGGCTACCCCTGTCACGGACCACCGTGATAGGGGTAGCTCGGGGTAGAAACTCGTACCAATACTACGCACAGAAAGTCACCTACCTGTTAGGAAGAGGAACTCGAGAGGTATGTGTATTCCCAAAAGAAAACAGGCACTTCACTTTTCACCCTTTATTTACCAAAAAAATAAGAAGTTACTGCAGAGCTCTTTTCAGAGACTCTGCCCCCCAATCCTTTATCCTTACTCATTCACCTATATTTATCACCTATCCAATCCCTACTACTAACTATCCTTCCGGTGCTTAATCGGCAGTGTCAAAGTTCGATGTCTTCGAATTGACCGAGAGATCATAATCTTACACGGCAATTGTCCAGACGCTCAGTCAGCTCGACGACACCGGTCACCGATCGAAAAATGATTACAATACAGAAAACATAGACGATGAACGCAAAGCAGCGGAAGTCCAGTTAGCGTCTTTTCTAAAAGTGAAAGCAAAGCGTTTATTCGCGACAATATTTAAATTGAATTTTATCCGTAGCTAATCGCAGTAATTAGCAATTAATCCGTTTCTATAAGTACATCTCGCTTACGTCTTAGCTAATACATCTATTACTGCATTGTTATTGGTGTACGGAATATCTTGAATTCTGATTGGAACTTGCACGCGTCTTGCAGAAAACATATATGAGGCAACCTTCCTGCTAAAGAGGATCGTTCATTCGATAGCCGTCGAACTGTTGGCCGTTTATGTGTAGCCGTACGTGACTATGTAGCTGAAAAACCCCTGTTACCTTGGCGTACTACACATTTGTTGTTTGACATATCCCTTCTAGGTGATATCCAGTACCCAAGTCCTATTTCCTAGCGATTAGTTGGTTTGCGAAGATTTCTCGTTTAGTCGATCGCCCAGGAAACGCACTGAGGTGCGGATTTGGATTGTTCCTTTTTCTCTTCTACCCTACGGATCCCGGCCAAGCGTATGCACAGCAGTCGACAAAACCTTATGCCCATCGGAACGCGTCTGATCCTCCCACACATCTACAGCGTGTCACCACCAGTACCTCCATGTGAGTTAATCTTTAGTTATTTATTTAACATTACGAACTATAACTAATATCTTCTGTTGTATATTTCAGTCGTTTTGTATTACTAGTTGTGGTCATTTCGCGTGCGTACTTAATTATAGTTCGTAACCTCTAAATATTCTCGATCGAGGAATTCGTTTTATATTTAGGTTAAGAGAATTTGAATTGCGCTTCACGCAACTACTACTAAATAATTTGGAGATTTCTTAGTAAGGTCACTTATTCATTCTTGTGCAATATTCCTATTACTTAAATAACTTGGCGCATTTACTCATTGTGATTCGCTAATAATTAGAGATATTTGAGATATATATATATTTTTGTGTAACATTCGCCGGTCTATAGATTCACATTTTACTTTGTCAACCTTAAATTTGCTGAATATTTTAATCTACTTTTGCTGAATTATTTTGAATATTCCTACGATTCCTTTCTTCCCTCTCCTTGGAAACTCTGAATGGTTGTCTCCGAGCATTTTGCCATCGAGCGAGACGACGAATAAACACATTCAGTGGCGTTCTAGAGAATATCAAATTATTCCCCCAGGAGTTCGAATACCGGGTCGTCGTCATCGTGAAGAAACGTGCGAGTGCCACCTAAGACTTCAGCAATAGTCAAATAAAGATATATCTACGTCGTTTTATTACATCCTTGGTTTATCTTCCTTATCGTACAGTCAGGGAGTAAAATTTGGAGCACCTTATTTTCTTTATTCTTCCTTGAAATATATTTAATATTTTGAATTCATTTGTACCACCTATGCTTGTTAATTGGCTTTATTTTTCTATATCTTAACCAATAAAGGTATTTTATTGTAAACTTACAGTTTTCAATTTTATTTACTTTGTCTCATGCTTTCCATTCAACAATTAAAACACTTAGTGAACTAGAATCAGTACAAATCGTGGACGAAGTTAATACACGGTATAAACACAAAAACGGTGGCGTTACAGCATAGTTCGATAGTGTTTAAAAAAATTCAGATTATATGAGATTAAGACAAATGTGTGGTGATGCATCTGCAGATTCATTAACTAACTCTAAGAATTATTTTGATTATGCCCGTGTTACTTCTGTAGATGTTGAACGATCTTTCTCAAAATATACGAACATTTTTTCATAACAGCGATCAATCTTCACCGAGACACCGAGACAAATGTGAAAACATACCTGAAGGTGCAAGTTTTTCAACAATCTTATCCACACTGTTAAGAAGTTACTTTTATTTATTATATTATTATTTATTGTTACAGTATTAAGTACAATAGGTTTTTGAAGAAACTACTTTGTTTACTTTTTTACGGTTATTACATTACATATACAACAAATGCCGATTTCAAACAAAAAAAAACTCATAATGGTAATGAAAACACTCCAACGTGTTTTCCATTTACCATTATTCACTTGGTAGCTTTCAGTTGGGATTGTGTTTATTCCAGAAATGTCGAAATGGTTCTTTATCCAGCAGGTGAAGCAGTAAATTACATGGAAGCATGAAGGTAAATCGAACATAAAATAAATTGTTGGTGGCACACATGTGTTTTACAAACGTATTTGTCTTGGCTTTTCATAGGTGTATTACAAACATTACAAAATATTTCAGCACCACTATAAGATAAACCCGGAAAGTCGCCGGTAAACTCATTCACTTTCCCAGAACATGGTCGTTCCCTACCCTTCCGTATGTTTGACGTACTTAATTATATACTTATTACATGTAGAACAACGCAACACAAAAGCTAAACTAAACTAACACTGCACACTCATGCATCACTGATCGGCGATCGCCATTAATATTCGCTTCGCCCATTCGGTTGCTTGTAGGTACGTACGTATTTATTACAACGGATCCAGTCATGTTGGGCCGAGGAGAATGCCAACTCTAGTAATTATGAATATGAAAAAAAAATCTTAGCAAATCAATTACACCCTTGATCGTGTGGGGCGTAAATGTCTGTAAACGCTTATCTTTATAAAACCATCTGAAAACGAGCCCTTCAAATAGGTGACATGCTAGACTGTCAAATTGTTATAGGAATTAAGGATTAATTCAAAGAGCACTGTTTCCGTTTAAAAACAAACTTTAAGTGTAAGCTCGTTTTAAATGAAACACGTGTAGATGGATATAACAGTTTCAAAATAATAATATGTTGAGTCTTGGAAGTTAAACATATTGATATTCTTCAACAAGAATACATTTTTATGTGTGTAACAAAAATTATCTCTCGCAGATTATGTAAAAGTAGAGGTTTATAAAATGCAAAACAAAATTAAGCCAAATGTTGTGAGAACACATAAAGAGTATTGAAGTTTGGCAAGAATGAAACAATAGCAGCAACATTATAAAATGTTTCCGTTGACCCATTTGTTTCCTTTTTAGAGATTTTTGATATGGAAGTTACTACGTGCGTATTATATTGCAACACGTAAGGTATTGATAAATAGAAGATAAATATCTGTTTGAATAGAAACACTTTCATTAGAAACGATTTAAATCTATATACAGGGATTGTGTTATTAGTTATCATTATGTTATGTTGAAATAGATAGGCTGGTCGTAATATTCACAGTACAAATGCTAAACTATATGTAATTTTGTTAAATAGTCCAATCATATCCCGATATACGTGAATGAGTATTTAGTCTAATTACATAATTCAAACACTTTAATAATGCAAGGTGTGCCTAATTCGATGGTTTATTAAATACTGTGCAGATGCAATAAACGTTACAGAATATTATCTAACAAGGTGTATTATTGAATGTTTTCATTCTAGCAAGACACATCTTATAAATATTAACGGCTTTCACTTTGGGCAATAGATGGTAATATTGTTTGAACAAAATAACATATTATATAAGTCTTCTCAAATCTTTTGTCAAGCAATAGCAGTGTCACCGTTACTAACTGATTAGTAGAGTAACCAAAACTTGCGGACTCGCATAGGCGTCGGTATTACGGGTTAATATAAGAATACGAAAAATTCATAAATAAACTTACTTGCTAATTATTCAACATATATTAATGTGTATTATATGTGTTAAGTTAGGAAATATATGTTTTAAGGAACACCCAACACTTAACATCGTTGCTGCACTATCTTTCACAATCATCACAACTTGATTTTGGGCAATTTTAAATTTTTTCAAAGCGTTCATTATCACTTTTTGAATATTTTTCGCGGTACATTGTTGAACACGTTTGCAAGCTAACAAATATCGAGATGTTGTGTTCTCGCTAGATAAAACGCGAGCTATTACATTCACAATACTGTTTTTCTTTATATCGGTCGTCTCATCCACGGTAATCCATATTTTTTGGAACACAAATCACGTTTACACACATTTTCTAGCATCTCTTTCATTCGCGGCAAATGATTCTGTAATTGTGTTTGTAAGGGTAATGGGTACTTTGAAACGTATTGTCGCCAAAACGTTCTAAAAGCTGCTTTTCTCACCAACGACAACGGAAGATTACAAGAGGTAAACATAATTCATAAATGTATGAGGAATAGTGTATAAGGTATTTCAGTTCTTGCATTTCTCATATGCTTAATACCATTGACATGCCTCTGACAATCAGTTCTGTCCAATGCAGCCAAACGAACATTGCATATTAAGCAAAAAACTGCACTACCGTCATATTTTAAATGGGGAAAAAGTGAAACATACTTATGTACATTAGTAGCAAATCTATTACGGGGCATTGTTTTCTTAGGTATGTAAATATTAGTTCTATATAAAACGATACATTAATTATGTACTTGGTATAATACTACAACACACAAAAAACACCAGCTATATTTTCAAAAGCGACACGTAAGTACATAACCTTGACCGTTCGACTAATCTCTGCAACAGCTCAACCGGTACTAAAACGAAATCTCTCTCAGCGCGGTTTAACATGATTTATATTCAAGGTCGACACTACATGCTTGCTTCTCTACCGGTTTAGTTTATTTATGAATTTTTCGTATTCTTATATTAACCCGTAATACCGACACCTATGCGGGTCCGCAAGTTTAGGTTACTCTACTGATTAGATAACGCCAAGCTATCCCAGATCTCTTTCCTTGACTAACAATAAGTAAGGCTTAATAGGTGTTAATTGTTCTTCATTTATTGCGTAAAAGGATAAGTGGCACTAAGTCAGTTAAAAATAAAAACAGCCATCTGGGATAATTATGTATGTTCCGGTAACAATGTATATATATTACTGTCACACAATAAATATGTGAAAAGTATGAAAAACAATATGCAGACAACTTACAAGATGACATTGAAGAGTTCATTCATGTGACACCTTCGTCATCATCAGAAAATCATATTGATTACTCGAGTGACTAAAACATAAGACTCTCTGTGTATGTAATTGCTGTTCCTTTCTTAAATAAATGTTATTTTCGTACTATTATATAGGTACTGGTTTGATTCGGGCTATGTTTGTTGTAGAAATGGATAGAACTTTTATTAAAGGATTATACTTTTTATAAAAATTGTAATAAATAGAGCTGGATCCGGATAATTTACTATTCGGATATCCGGATCTTGTTGTAATCCGGATACATTATCCGAAGCTTCCGATCCAGATTTTTTTTTTTTGCACTCGGGATCTAAGCCCATATGCCTGTAACTTAGAATTATGCATGGACAAAAACTATTGCTCTTTTTCTCCATATAACATAAATTCGATGTTTTCTTTATTAAACTGGAATATTTTATTAAATCCGGATCCGAGAATCGGATAGTGGATCCGGATAGCTGATCCGGATGGTTTTGGATACCGGGATCTCAGTTTTTTCGGATGCCTACAGCACAAGTAATAAATTTTATAATACCTAAACTTCTAAATAAACTTCCAAAAAATGTAAATTATATTAGTATTTTGTAATAATAAATAAAATTGTGTGCTTTTTATTAATTATCAAATAAATAATTGTATCGTCGTGTATATTTTAATATTATTTTATGGAGTATTCTAATGGCAAAATTTTAACCTAGATATATTTTTGTTTTAATTATTACCCATTCTTTACCTTTAACTTTTAAAACGCCGATAAAGGTTATGTTTTGATCATATGAAATGTCAAATAATGAACCGGAAATGGTAACATATAAGGTTTTTCATTTTATTTTAACCACTACTTATTTCCGTTACTACTGCAGATGCAAAAAAGTATTTCAAATAAACGTTGTAGTGTTTTACCTTTACCGATTAAAAATTTGATAATGATCAGAATTGCATATAGAGGGCGCTGCCAACTAAGCATAATTTGTGCTTTTTTAATGGAAACACCTGTATATTTGTATAGTTTTGGATAGCTTTTCATCTCTTAATTCCAAATACATTATATTACATATATCAAATTATTTTAAGGAATTAGCGACTCATTTTACTAAAACACGTTAAAAATATAATTAGTGGGAAATAGATACAAAAACAAACATTTGACAAAAATTGATCCATTACTTAATTTAAATTTAAAGCAACTGCTCAAGGTAGCCGTCTTCTTAAGTTTTGTGTAGCATTAGAAATGCAATTCTTAATTCCTTCGTTTAAATTATCAATTCCATACTGAGCTTTCTTTCTCCTAGTCCTAATGCTTGCATTGGAATCAAAATTCACTTTTACTTCTAACAAATTCCATAAGAAACAATCTAATAGTGATAAACCGGGACTGTTGGGTACTGCCAATCCAAACGGGAAATTATTTGTTATGCTTTCGAGCCGTTAAAACATTATGCGTTGGTGCTCCACCTTGCTGCCAAATCATATTGTCTAGTTGATTTCTTAAGAAGTTTTGCAGTAAGTCATCTACTTGTGGAACAATTGTTTCCAAATATGTTTTCGCCGTTAATTTGAAATTATAAAAAATTAGCGCAACTACTTCATTTTGGAAAATTCCACACCACACATGTATTGACTTCCTCCAGACTCTTTTATTCGTATTGCATTTTTCTTTATATCATTTTTTCGTTGTTACGAGTGCCTATTTTGTCTATTAAATACAGCAGAAGTGAAAAGAGTGAATTCATCTATTCATACAATGTCATTACAAAAATTAGGATTATTATTTAAATTCAATCAATTGTTGGCGAAACTGTAATCTTTTCCTCTTCTTGATTTCTGTGAGTTCTTGGACCGGTAATATTTTATATGGTTTGTAGTCACATTTCTTTAAAAAGTTCGATGGAATGTGGAGATGCTTGCAGCAGTTAATAAACTGTTTTCAGAGTGCAGAAGAGACCGTTCGCGTCAACGTAATATCATTATCCATTTATCCGGCCTGCATTCAACGGCAGCCAGCATATGAAATAAGGCAAAACGGTTGACTACATGGAATTTTTTGTTTACAGATGAAATTTTGAATAATATTTCGGAGTATACGAACCGCAAAATTAGGCAATAACCGGGAAAACGTAAAATAAGGATTCTCCCACCCTTCAAATCATGGATAGAACCGAGAGGACTAACTTCTGTAGATACATTGAAAAAAAATAGAAATTCCAGCAGAATTTCTTTGCAATAGACGGAAACCTATGAGATACACTATGTAGTTTTCCGAAAGACATGACTATACTTTTGTATACCGTCGAACCAAAAAAAGTCCTGATTCTCTTATCTACAATGCACCATAATGAATCCAGTGATCTGCAAAGTGGAAAACCAGAAATAATTGGGTACTATAACAGGAGCAGACAGCTTGGATGAAAAATGTGCTAAATTCTCATCAATCACTCCTGAATGCCCATGAACGATATTTGACAGGTCACTGGATATAAGCGCTGTCAATTCATATATTCTCTATAGCGCTTACAAAGACAATGAACATTTCCAGGTTAGAATTCTTGAAGTGATTAGCATTTCAGTAGTTGCTCCCCTTTTACAAAGGCGTATACAAAATCCTCATACTAGCCGAAAATTGAAGCTATCTATAACCGAAATTATAAGGAAAAAAGAGTCAAGATGCCAGCAATGAGAACAGAACGAAGAAAAAAGAAAGAACTGCTTCAATTGCCCACATCAAATAAAAAAGACGAACGGCATGAGTATGATAATATTATAATAGTAATATTAATATGTAACTTTCCTTTATACAAAACTTTTTTTTCAAAAAACAAGGCTTTAATTCTTTTATAAAAATTGTAGAAATACATGACGTAAAAAATAAATGACTTCGTTTTGAGTTTTTTTATTTTTACTTTCCTCTAAATAAAATAGTGTTCAAGATTGCTACAGCGTAATAATAATGTTATGAAAACCTTTGAGAGATGATCTATTTTCATAGTTTTCATAAAAATTAAGAAACAATCCTGTTTCTATATTTTTTATTAATACAACCGTTTGTTAAACGTACGGTTAGAAAATGCGTTATAAATGTAGAACGTTAGTAATTAAGGGTTAATTTTTAATTTACAGATTGACAGCTAGCAACAAACTATAATTGTTTTATTCTGTATCATTTTCAGAGCTTTCTAACTCAGAATATTTCCTAATTGAATTTAGTAAATAAACCACTAATCACTTAAAGTGGTTTTATATAATATAATACATTTGGAATCAGGAGATGAAGGGATATCCAAAAATATACAGGATGTTTCATTAAAGGAAACAGAACTGTGTTTTGTTGGCCACACCCTCTATATGCAATCCTGATAGTTATCAAATTTTTATTCGACAAAGGTTATAACTTCGGCAAAGGCTATAACTTTTATTTGAAATATTTTTTGCATTTGCAATAGTAACAAAAACAAGTAGTGGTCAATATAAAATGAGAAACCCTGTACATATGATTGGACGAGGTAACTTAGATTACCTTGAAAAGCCTGACACCAAAATATCCAGAAACAATTTTGGTACATTCAAAATAAAAAGTATGTATCTACTATTTTAGTAACACCTCGAAAATCGCTCCAAATGTTGATGAGTTGCCCTAAATAACGACATATACATTGAAGAGATTTAGGAACTTAACGTAATTTCAACCATAAATAATTGGCAACTTGATTTGTATCTTAGACATCACTTGTAGAAACAGGTTGGCACATACCCAACCCAAATTGCCCAAGTACCATGTAGAAACTATTAGCTGCTGCTTTTTCTATGTTCAGCTTGTTTATTTATACAAATATACAATTATTTTGTAACGACGTTCAAAAGGAAAAGGTGTGGATTTTCATTGTTATGTAAACAACTGTTATGTATCAACAACATACCATCAAAAGCAATTTATCTCCGCTAAGTGCATTGAAGAAAAAAGAGATTAAATACCTACTTGACTCGTACAAAATATTCCGTCTTTCCGCGCTTGTGAAACACATTTATTTAAATCATTATTTCAACATTACAGTTCCCATTCCAATTATCTTGATTCATACCCCAGGTAAGACAACACACATCTATATGCTAATGTAAACATTTAATATGCACAGAATGAAATCATTGAAATAACTAAGACAAAATTTATGCAACGAATATAGAAAACAAAGGAACATGATTGTACTGCATTTTGTTCTCTATAGACAAATAATGAAATGATTTATGATAGATATAAATCTTTAATGACGAACTACCAAGGACTTCAAACTCAGACATGTGTAAGAATTTTCAAAAAAATTAAGCGAGGTTACAGAATGAAAAAAACAATTAACCTAAATTATCCTATGATACCCAATTTATGTACAAGAAATTAAAGATCAGGAGTGAAGAGCAAATGAGAATCAACAGTAAAATTGACGAGCAGGATTATATGAGGCAATAGAGGTCATTTCTCTTTCTAATAGGAGCACAAATATAGTAGAAACATTCAACCTCGGAATTACTGATGCGATTTAACCCTTTGGATCATAGCTATTATATCTTATAAGTTGCGATGTTTTGGATTTAGGGATGATTTAATCAATCGGGGTTCTCCAGCGCTCTAGTCAGGGACCGTTAATATTTAATATTTTTATTAACGACATTCCCAATGTTATTTTGTTCAAAAAGTTGCCATTCACAGATGATTTCAAAACTTTCGAGTTTCCTCCACCTATGAATGTGTTTTACTTTAGAACGATTTAAACTATTTACACAGGGTGAGTTTTTTCCGATGCTTAGTATGGAGATCTCGGAAAATAACACATACAGAGAGACAATCAAATGGGTAAAGAATTGAAGTTTTGCGAGCTCAATTGAATGATCCTTTTATTTTCTGGAAAAGATGCACGGCTAACTAGATATCCCGAAAAGACTGTTTCCTTTTGTTATTTCGTTCGGTGATTATAGCTCTGTTATTGGCCTTAGAAAAATAGTCTAAAGGAGAAACTTGCAAGCAATAATATGCTTAATAAGATAATCTAACCGAACTTTTTGTTTAAGCTACAATTTTTAAGGTATGATAAACATTTTTATTTAAACAAACCAAAGTTAGCCGTGACTTCGTGAAAAAAAGCACTTTTCTCAACGATTCCACGGTACAACATTTGATATAGTTATTTTTACAAATAAATAAACTACGCCCATTTTCCCCTTTTAATTTCCGAACCGTTCACGTAGTAAGCTATGGACGCAATCGATAGATCCCAATAACAACTATTGACAGGTGTAAATAACCTTAGTTTCCAATCAATATTGATTGAGGATTCGTAAATTAGCAACAACTTTTCTAATCAAGAAAAGCATGGTATGATTAAGTGTTATAGTTTGTGCCATAAAAATGCTGTAAAAGCTACACAACAGCATTTCGAGCGATATTTCGAACGTCGGTAGTTAGAGAAGACTCTCTAACTACCTTTACGAGATTATATGATAATTTGGGAGAGCATAGTTCTTTCTGTAATCTAAATAAGACTGTAAGAGGTATTACTGAACAGGCAGAGGTAAACTTATTGGCACGTGTAACACAAAATCCATTGATTTCAACTCGACAGATTTCAATACAAGCAGGCACGGCTCAACGTCCTGTTATACGAGTATTGAACAAGCCTAGGTTTCATCCCTAGAAATTGCCAATTGCACAAACACTACACCCTGATGATTACAATAAGCGGATTGAATGTTGTAATTGGTCTACTAACATGTATGAAGCTCGCCCACACTTTAAATTTAAAGTTTTGTGGACGGATGAAGCACGAATTACAATCTGCGGCATAACGAACATTTATAGAAGCAAGAAAAACCTCATCATTTTGAACAGAGGAGACTCCAAGTTAAGTTTGGATTTAATGTTTGGTGCGACATTCACTGGTTCAACAATTCTCGATCCATACATTTTTAATGGTACATTAACTGGTGATCGTTATCTTCACTTTCTGCAGAATGATTTTGATATTAATTAAAAAAAAAGGTAGTGCAATGGACTATTCAAATTATAGAGGAATCACACTGCTAGGTACAGTATTTAAATTATATGAAGGAATTTTACAGAAAAAATTGGGGAAGACAATAGAACACCAATTGGCGGATGCCCAAAGTGGATTCCGACCTGGACATAATATACAAGACCACACCTTCACTGTGCAACAAGTAATTGAGAAAAAACCGTTTAAAAATCTAGAAATATTTGTCTGTTTCATTGACAAGAAGGCTTTTGATGGTATCAGTAGGAAGAAGATATGGGAAAGCGTAAGAAACAAAATTGTAGAGGGCGAGCTCATAGAAGTCATACAATGCATCGATAGAGAAACATGGAGCCAAGTACGAACAGGAAATAAACTCACGAGAAATTTAGAACGATCGAAGGATTCCGACTGGGAAGTGTTCTTAGCCTATTCTTGTTCCTGAGCACAATAGATGATGGAATAAAAGAGTGCCAAAATAGAATGGAAAAATTTGTGGTAGGATATAAAAACTTACAACCCATTCACCTGGAGAATTGCGCTTTTGCAGATGATATCGTGCTATTTGCTAACTCGGATAAGAAACCGGAAAAGAATATAAGGATTTGTAATGAAGTACTTTTGAAACAGACCCTGATATTGAATATAGAGAAAACAAAGGTTATGACAATAAGCAATAACGCATTGGAAACAGCGATAACGATAAATGAAAACGAAATTGAACAAGTAGATAACTACAAATACTTGGGAAGCAACATCAACAACAGGGGAAATATATATATTCTTAAATCATAAAGATATAACCACAAAGACCAAGATATCAGTATATAAAACAATGTACTTGCCGTTACTGTTGTATGGAGGACAACAAAAAAAGATTACAGGCGACAGAGATGAAATTTCTTTGGAGAATACTAGGGGTAAGAACAATTGACAGAAAGGACAGAAGGATTAGAAAAGGGTTAAAAGTTGTGTCGGTCGGAGAACAATTGGAGCAGAAGAAATTGTGGTTTGGACATCTACGAAGAATGAAGGAAGACCAACAGGTGAAAAATATGCGGAAAGCAAGACAGATGGGAAAAAAAAAGAAGACGTAGACCAAAGAGAACTTGGAGAAGTGGAAGCAATTCTCAAAGAAAGGGAAAGTAATTGGAAGTCAGCTGGAGAAATGACTGGAGATAGGAAGAAATTGAAAAAAATTGTGTCTACAGCTTAGGGTATTAAGAGGACAGGGTTATGTACGTATGTAAATCTATAATTTGCTTGGAATTTCCGCCGAAATTAATTACTGAAAATAATATCCACGGCGAGGAATCGAACCTTACATCTCCCGCTTGCCGGGTAGGCCTGCTCACCACTACACTACGAGGACTATGTAAGGATCGTTCATTCTTTAATGCCTAAATGTTACTTTATCCGCAAATATATCGTAATATCTCGAGACAATTTTTAATTTTTACATGCCAAGTACACTAATTTTAATTAATATTTACCCATGGAACCCAAAATATTTAATTAGGTAACTACTATTTGTTTATATGTTGTATTTATATTATCCTTTATTTCGAGTTTGTAACTGTATATTGTAGTGATATTTTTGTGTAAATAATAATTAAATTGTAATTAAATGAATCAAATTAATCTAAATAATCTTAGGGTTAACTTTTTTGTTAATAGTGGGGAATCTCACTTAATGACATACTTGCAAATTAGCAATTGAATAGAGAAATGAAACGATTTTATTATTTTTAAGTGAGGCAGTAATTTTCATTAGTAATTTTGATATAAATAAATTTAGATAGCTTATATTTCTTCCGAACAATAGAAGTACATACAAAAACCTAAAGCAATCCCTAAGCGATGGCTAATTTAAAATTAAATTATTAAATTGAAATTTAAAATTTTGAAATTTGGATTTTAGAATTAAATGATGAGATTCTTCTTTTGAATTTTTATTTGGCCAAATATTTTTAATTTTTGGTACCTGTGCACTATTGTAGCTCTTCGGTGTCCTTTTCTTGAAATCAAAATCAGTCTTCGTAAGTAACCAGGTAGCTTGGTCCTCGGGCCCTCCGTAGGTTGATATTTTCAAATTACAATGTCGAAAGGGCTTATAAATTGTTGTACTGTACAGTCCCTGGCCAAATTACTTGAAACACTCAATATTTTGTAGTTTCTTCATAATAAAATATAAACTATACATGTATTATATTTTTTATTTATAAAATATATTGTAAAAATATGTAACATATCTAAATATTAAATAAGTAATTAATATTTAGTCCATAACCCATGATTTTTAATAACACCCTTAATTATTCGGGGCATACTTTCAATGGAAGATATGATTGTCTCTTTTATATCTTCATCGTCCTCCCATACATCTTTTATATTCTTCATTAATATTTCCTTTGTAGGGTTTTCTCTTTCATATACTTTACTTTTTAGTCGATTCCATACGTTCTCGATGGGATTGAGGTCTGGTGAATTTCCGGGCCAATGTAAAAGAGGTATGTGATTGTCTTCAAAGAATTCTTTACCTTTTTTGCCACATGGCAAGGAGCATTATCTTGCATAAATATACGCTCTGTCGGTATGCGACGTCCTGGTTTAAAATACGGTAATAACGTGTTTTTTAACACATTTATGTACTACTTTTGACGTATTGTGCCTTCTACAAAATACAAAGAGCCGGGTCCGTCTCCATTAATCACTCCCAAAATCATTACCTGCGGAGGGTGTTTTACGGTTCGAAGAACCGTGGACTCTGTGAGACGTTCGCCAGGTCGTCTACGAACGAATTGTGCTCGCTGCACTAACACACCGAGCGAGCACTCGTCACTAAAGAAAACCTATTAAATAATGCAAACATTGATTCAGTAAAAATCATGTTAAGTTATTCACCTTTTTCCAATTCTCGTCTGTGAAATGTCGATATTCTCTTGCAAAGTTGAGACGAGCAGATTTAATTTTTTCTGTTAAACGCGGCTTTTTTACAGGCCCATTAGGCGATTTTCGCGCAATTGGCGCCTGACAGTTCTGCTCGAAATCTCTATTCCTCTCTCTTGTCAATTTTTTTAAATCACTTTAATTGTAGCAAATCTATTGCTCAAAGCTTGATGAACAATTTCACAGTTAGATCTCTTCGAAGTTTTTCTTTTCCGACCGCACTTTGCCCGTCTTTGTGCCGATGCGCTAGCTCCTTCGTTTAAGTTTCTAGCTAAACGCGATATAGAAGAAGGAGATACTTTTTGTAATTTTGCAATTTCTCATTGTGAATGTTTGTTTGGTTGTAGAAAAGCTTGTATAGCGGCTTTTTGTTCACTTGTTAAATCTTTCACGGGCATTTTCTACAAAAAACACCAAATATTCCAATTTTTTTCAAATTCCAAATAATTAATTATTAAGAGAGAGATAGAATAACAATTTTACCTTTGCAATAACGATATATCAACACAAAACACTTAACGATACTCCACAACTTAGCTTCTATACGGTTATGACGAAATATTTAAAAAAATATCGATGCATTCTCTAAACTGTGAACTCGTTAAATGTAAGTTGATAACTGAAATATTTATATATACGTACATTACACTTCTAAATATCATTTCTCTGGTATTTTTATTTATTGATACAATAATCTAGTCCCTCTATAAACGATCGGATTCAAAGCAAAAGGATATCACTATAATAGGATGGGAATTTCCAGATAAAAGGGTTGATTTATGACATGTTTCAAGTAATATGGCCAGGGACTGTAGTTTATTCTCAGTAAAGTTTCATGTTTATTTAAATTTTTAAAGAAATTATCGAAGAATTTGGTATGTCAAAACTTTGCATATTATCTCCCTGATTTGCTTTTGTTCAAAGCCCCAGTTGATTATTCTTGAAATAAATAAAACTTGACTCTTGAAAGACCATTCCAAATTCCATTCGCTTCCTTCGTTACGGTGGTTTAATTTTCTAGGTACGGTAGTGCAATAAAATGTCGTTACCATGTAAACGATGTATTAAAATCCATTAATGGTACGTGTTTAGCAATTTATAATACATTTTGAGTAATTTGTTTAAAAAGGAACATAATTTAAATTTTAATTAGTAAAATTAGTGTATTACTGAGCACATAGTTCACTGGTCTCTTTTTTTACGAAAATATCATCAAGTCTTAATGTGTAAGACAAAGATAAAATAACAAAGTACAAAACAACACTGCTTCGCCTCGTTAAAATAATGAACTAAAATAATTCGAATTGATACCTCAACACACTTTCAACAAGGTTGATTAGCATAACTTTGATAATAATTTGCTTATTATCAAATTATGCTTTTAGTAAAATATACCAGCTAATTCCTGGATACCAATTTCCAGAAACGTTTCAATTAATTGTTTACTCCCTAGCCCGTATTACGTTAAATTTTGATTATTTTTTCTTCAATCACTTGATTTACATTTAGCTTATCATTGTTTGTCATTATTCATTATTTGTCAAAAAATCAACAAAGATTAACTGGAAGGTTTCAAAAAACTGACAAAACAATCTTAACGAACTTTAGCATCGTTAATAAAAATCACATTGAAAGTAAATTTTGCGAAGTTTAGTGTATAAGTATTATATTATAAGTTTGTTTGTGCATAAATGTAAATACATAATTACATTGTATTAAGTGAAGTTTGCCAACGTGTTTTACTTAAGAACATTCCTCGCTACTCCTTCGATACCAAACGAATTAAAACTAGTGTTGGAGTAGTCATTTTACAGTCCATCAAACTAAAAAGTTCTAGCTCCTACGCACAGTCAATAATCTTGTGATTTAATAAATACCATCTTATCTTAAAGTAATAATGATTAGATTTATAATTCCTTGTCATATCTCCCACAGGAACTTGAAAAAACAATCTTATTGCTCATTAAATCCTGCATAATTTTCTGGTTTAAAAAGCAATCATCCAATTTCCAAGTCATTTCAGTCAAACCAACTCCGTATGTACATATCTTACCATTACTAGTAGTCTACCTATAATAACAACTCGGTTTGGTACATACATACCACATTAACATAGAAATAAAACAGATACTTTTTTGCTTTTATTGATATCGTTATGATTACTGTTGTAACGTCGGATTTGCAGAAGTTTCACGTAGACGATCCAGTTAGCTATTATATAAACGTCTGCCCTGTCTGCTCTCACAAAAGGAGCAAAACAAAATTTCCGACTGGTGATTCGCAGATATACCGTTTCTAAATGCGAACTGATTCGCTTCGTTCGGACGGAATTTCACGAAATGGTTCACGGCGCGGTTCAAAAAACGATCGCGAAGATAAAAGAAAGAAGAGGACTATATACGAGATACACTTAAAAAGAAACAAAATAAAAATCTGCTCGTGCTCTTGAAATGTAATATTGGATGAAGGTCTATAATTGGGTGTTTGAAGGAGACATAAGAATGGAAACTAGTACTATGAGAAATTGTTTGATCAATCAGAAAAAAAGTGAAGTGAACCATTTTTTGATTCAATAAGCCCAAGGCGTTATGCGTACCAATCTGACTTAAACTGCAGAATTGTAGCTAACGTTATTTAGCATGCAGAGACAGATTGAAGGCATTCAGCTTGTCAAATATATCGCACAAATATGCTAGTTTCAGCAAAAAGTCGGGCTCGGCAAATTATCTGGAGTTTTCATGACCTCCTTGTAGACAAGTGTGAATTTCTTGACGTATATGCACGGGATAAGACGTTGCCACATGAAAGCCGTCATGAACTGCAGTAGGATAGCAGGGCATTGTGTTCAGCTTCCATGTCCATGCATAGCCTTTTGAAATATCTAGCTTTCAATGGTCTAGTTTTTATATTTACTACGTCTACGACACGTTCTAATACGAAATTCAATTGAGAGCTCATCGACTGTGATGCAAGTGCTTCCCTATGGATGATCCAATGGGTCCACATAACATGCGGCACTTTGCTGCGCATAAGCGTCTGCAATCTTCCATAGCGACCAGGCATTCATAGAGCTCCATCAGTACATATACCAATCCACTTTTCCCAATCTAAATCATTTTCGGTTTTAAACTTGTTAAGCACTTTCTTCGACTAATAGTGTTGTTGGCCAAAGGTACCTTTGAAATTAATTTTCCCGTAGATTCTTCCAGCATAATATTAACCATGTCAAGAGCAGCCAATGGAATAAGTTCTTCTACGATGGTGTGAGGTTTTTTGCACTTTGTCACTCTGTATGCGACCTTAAAAGATGCTAGCAGTGCGTTGCTTGGTACTGAAGCTTGTTTAGTAAACACACTTTTTTTGCTTTTGTAAATCTTGCAACGATTTGCTACTAAAGAATTCCCGAAATTTTTCAACCATGTTAGAGTGATTGGTCTCGAGATGTCGCTTTAGCTTACTTGCGAGCATACACTCGGTCGCTAAAACTTTTAAACGAAGCACACACTGCAGTCTCTCTTAATTGTTTACTTCTACTGAAGTAAACTCAAAATTTAAGCAGTTATTATCGTATTTACGATATTTCTTTTCTACCTCACTACCTGTCGATGCTTGACCACTTGAACTGTCGACTTGCTTATTTAGTAAAAATCTCCCCATTTTCCTACGACTTTACGAAAACACAAAGCGACACTCTGAAACAAAGCGGGCGGTCCTCTGGTAGCGGGCGTCTTAAAACCGTTGTCTTTTCTTCTCAGACGTTTACTCTTCAATTGTTATTTAGGAACTCAACTGGTTCGCCGAAGTGGTGCCATATTTATACTAGCCGCCCCACCTACTTAGAACTTTTACGAAACTTGGACAGTATGCTATATAAATCTACTAGAAAGTTCTATACTTTTCTGGAATATTCTATCTGGAATATATTTCTAAAAAGTTCTACAAGCTACAGGAACGATCTAGTCTAGATGTTCTAGTAAGTTCCATTAGCTTCGAAGCCATTTCGAAATGTTCATTCTAGAATGTTCCAGACCGCTATGTCTGCCCGCGTTCGGAGGAGTGCCTCGCGGCGCACACTTAGCAAACCCCCGGCATATAGCAATCTTTTTAAAATGTCTTAAACATGCGTATCTTCCTTTTCTCAAAAAAAAATTAATTCCTTGTAATGTGCTCAATTACAAATCGCCTTCAAGCATGATTTCTACAATTTACTAAAGATTCCAATGAAATGAACAAGGAAAATGGTTAATACTATAATTGAACGTATTTGTACGGTTGCTTTAGAAAATACCTATAAATATCTCACAGTCTAAAATGTCAACAGAAAAATATGAGATTCCCAAATTATTCCACCAAGAAATTGAATACTTTGTAGCTATTAGTTACCGTATAGTTTTGCAAATTTAATGTAAATTTTTACCGATGGTATTAATTGTAGGTTATGCAGCTTTACCAGCATAAAATCATTGCCCTTTGTAATACGATTGGTGTACCAATGGGAAGGTAATAACAATTTATATCTTTTTTTTATAAATACAAAATATTTAAGCAAAGATATACTTTATCCAAAGCTGGATTCGAGTTATTGGAATTTTTTTACTAAGCCTCGTATATCAAGTCCAATAGACGACGGTCGTGTCTGCGAACTCGGCCAACAATCGAGACAATCAACACCGCCTAGCGAATTCTAACAATAGAAGCCGGCGACCGAAGCGACCAGAAGAAGAAGAAGCAGGATAAGAAGTTCTGCATCAAGAGGTGAAAGAGGAGAAGGAGGAAAACAAAGATTTGTCTACACGATGTTAGACCGTCGATATTTGAAGGCAAAAACCTTCTTCTGCTTCTTACGCCCAGTCAGGGATGACCAAAGAATTTTAATGAGCAGACTACGATGGCACCATCGACAAAAAGAAAATAAGCGAAAAAAAGACGGAAAATACAAAAGTAAACAAAAGTCGGTGTTCCCGGTCTCGGAGACGTTGAACATGAAGAGCTCACTAATTTTGCCGCTTTATTTAATCGTAAAATAATTAACGCGATTTTGTGTGTGATTTTGCACGTGTTTTCGATTCGCGTTTGTATACGTTAGTGGAAAGTTGGCCTTGTGGCAAATTTAAGCCGACTGTGAAGACCGAAATGAATGATTCGATTGGTATGCGTATCTAATTTGGTTTGCATTACGATATACCTAAAACTACTGTTTATAATGAGATGAAAAGTAGCTCCACAATGGATTATCACTAGAGTTTGTTAAAAAGGTGGTACTGGCAGTGGCGCACCGCATAAAAGTAGGTACGTAATATACAATATTAATGAAAAATAATATTGTTACCTTTTCCTGTCGTCTTGATGTCCACTGTGGCAATTGGCAACTGCCCTGGTAAGCTGCGTAGAATTGCAACATCAGCAACGCTTCCATTGTCAATTCATTCCGCCGTCGACGGTGTTGTGAATATGTTGTCGTATACTTCGAAAATGATCGTTCAACATCCAGTGATGTAAGATTTGCAAATGTCAGATATTCCTTTTTCTCATCTGGGCACTCTTGATTTTCAGTTTTAGACCGAACCTTTTGTAAATCGGGATTTTTCGTTAACATTGCACCAAATTTTTGAGCAACATCGACTCCTATAGTGTTCGTCAAGTTTTCTAGAGCGGCTTGTGAATCGTTTATGCAATTTAATGCGTCTCGTGCAGATAAGTGACTGTTATCTAATTGCTTAATAGCTTGTGCAACTTCAGAATAGTTCATGGAAGTTTCATCTATTTGTTGTTGAACGTCCGAATTGGAAAAAAAGTTGCTGATTATCTCGAACTGCTGCAGAATCATTTGAATCAAGTTTCAAGATGACATTTTTCACTTGTGAAAAATATTTCTGATAGTAAGATACTGCCTGGAACCATGTTCCCCATTGCGTTATTACAGGCTGAGGTGGTGGTGGTAATTTCGGACACAATTGTTTGAATACACGGATGTGTTTGGGAGATTTGATGAACACTTTTTGGTAGATGCTATTAACTTATCCACCATCGGATACTTCTTTCGAATGGTTTCTGCTACGAGGTGACAAGCGTGTATGAGGCATGTTATGTGAAGAAGAGTTAGAAAGCATATTTTCAACATCCTACCAACTCTCAGCAGTGTTGCGGCTCCGTCAGTAACGAACATTGTGACTTAGGTTCCTATGATACAAAATTCTCTCAACGAATCTTTTATTATCTTGACAACGGTTTCTGTATTAATTTTCTGAATCCTTTTACTGGATAACAACAATGAAGCTGGTGGACCATTACGTTTTAAAGGACGCGCTACAACATGAATGACGCTGTGTTTCTGAGCATCAGTTGTTTCATCCTTATTTATTTATATTCTCAACTCGTCTTTTATACATTCCTTTACTGTACCTTGCACACGTGGCAAATTATATCGTAATTGCAGAGATGTTGGCAGCTTCCATGAGGGAACGTACTTAGCCCATAAAAGACGAAAGTGTTCATGAGATACTAGATGTTGTGGGATGTTGCACACACTTAATATAAAAATAAAATCATATAAAAATTGCCAGTATGGAATACTGTTTCTTAAATTCAATACATGACGTTTACTTTTACAATGTTTTCTACATTCAAACCTATCGCAACTTAGCAATCCGCTATTGCATATTGTGCAATGAATATGCGGACTTTTATATTCTAATCCAGGGAAATGCCTGAGATATTTATTCACATTCGAAGGGAACGTTACACCCTTTGGCCGTCCCATCTCCGCGTACTTATTTGGCGTGCACCGTGCCACGTACTGTCGCTTTGAACTCTCTCGCGGTACTGTCGAGATCGACTACAAGTTGAAAATTACCCCTACCCACACCGCTACCACTACGCTACTGCCATCCGGTACCACCTTTTTAATAAACTCAAATTATCACTGTAGATTCTCTCCAGTATTTAAGCTTTAATACATGGCACGTATGATTTGCTGAAATTATGAAACAATAAAAAAAGTATGCTAAATTAAAGAAAGTTAAAGAACTTGAAGTATATTAGAAGCAGCAACACATATTATACGATGTATGCCGAGGCAAAGCCAACAGGACGTCAATTTTACACACACAGATAAAGTTATCCCCATAGCACTACGGGAAATTTCATCAGCGGCGGGAGATTCTAAACAGAGTTAGAAAAATCATACACAAAATAATCATTTAGTGAAAATAAACGCAAGGAAATGAAAACTGCTGTTCTTGCATACTATAGTACCTTTCATACATACGTATATAATATATCTAAGTGGTTGAGGGAGGAAGTAGACATCACCAGGCGAAGATTGATATTCCGATGGGTTACAATTAGAAATTACAAAGTTTAATCCTGTTTTGCCACTCTTATGGTACTGGATATAAATATTTTTTATTGACTTGACTTTTGAATCTAAACAAACGTTTCTATTGCATCAAGCCCTCTCGTATTAATACTGCCACGAAGATCTCAAAAAATACGAAATAGTGGAAATCATAGTTCAATGTGCCGGATTAGAGCATCCTTGATATGTATGGGATGTACTGTAGACTAAGATGATGCTGACGAAAGATATCACACGATATTGAAGGTAGCAATACACTATAATTGAAGTGAAAATGAAAAAGTTATTGAAAATACAAATGAAGAAATAAAATTGCGACGCCATAAATTGACATTGAAAAAATAAACTTGGTTAAAATACAATAATTTTTATTTTTCAATATAATCTCCCCTAACTTCAATGCATTTATTACGACGATTAATTAATAATTCTATATCTTTGTAAAATAATCTAAAGTTTTTCCCACAAAATGTTGTATTACAGCGGCTTGCAATCTCATTATCGTCACTCGGACCCGCACGATGTTTGGTCTTTGGAATCTCCGTTAACATAGGGAGGCAGTAACTGGAGCATACATACAAGAAAGATATTTTTTTGTATTTTTTTATTAATAGTAAGGGGAACTGATTTAATATTTTTTTATATATATATACGTACTGTGTTTCATTTCGAGAAGTACTGAGCTATCGAACAAATAAGCAAGTACTTTATACATATAAGCAAAAGCAATTGGTCCTCCCTCTTCGCAAGAAAGATACACCCAAGCACATTGTTCTTGAAACCAGGAGAATGTAACAGGGAGACACTTGCTGTAACTACGTAATTGTAAGACTTTATTACCTTTTAAATTTAATTTTTTATTGCGGGTATTTACAGAACCAGAGGGACACCTGTAGAAATGTCAAATATTTTTTTAGTTTTATTACGCTTTTATATATTTTTCATTAAAAGTTATGCAAATGTACTTGTTGTGTTATGTAAAAGTAATCAATGTAAATGTAAATTATAATAAAATACAAGTTTAAAATAAAGTTATGTTAATCGCGAAAATCGATGACGTCATAATTTATAAGTAATAATATTTCTACTAATTTAAACGATTCGTTCCATTAAAAAACAACTTAATCTGTGCTAAACACAGATTAAGTTTTAGTTGTTTTACAGCATTCTAAAATTGGTCCTAAAACCATCTTTAGAATGCTGTGAAACAACTATTTCATGGCAGAAATATATCCTATTTTCTTTTTGAGAAGTTTATTTTAAACAGAAACGAATGGCATTAGAATGAGACAGAACGTATTGATGTTAATTTATTATATATGTAATTTACAGAAAACAGGGTAACAGGTTGCGACATTTCTTAAAGAACATTAATTGTAAGGAATACGATAAAAGAAAAAGCTTTTATAAAACAAGTGATGTCGGTCGAAAAATTAGTAGCATGGTAGATAAGGTGTTCAGAGGCTTGTTGATATTAAAAAATACATGTTAGAAACTTTACATGACACTACAATAATATATTAGTAAAAGCAATATTGCTACAATAATTTCAATTTAATATACATTTATATTTTATTCCTTGACAATATTTTGTCGTGGAAATCGGATATTCCAGGTTTTTTCCGTTGGTATACGGGGGCCAAGTACATATTACATTGTTCTTTCTCTAAACTACCATTTTAAAACATTGTATTCCGTTATTTATACTGCCAGTGTAAAATTCGTCCCTAAATTGGAATTTTATATCTTTTTGTATCCTATATATTTTAAAAGATATTGAAATATGGCTTAATTTGTGATAGAAGAGATAAAAATAAAGTATGATCTTAAAATTATTGTATTGTATAAAATCAACTACACTTTGAAGTCTAAATCAAAACAAATGCTACAAATATACTTCATGTAGCAGGGGAAGGTTTCCTGACACCACCTTTTAGTTTTCCGTATACTACTACGATACTCATACCATGAAGTTTCAAAGAGAAGCATTACGAAATAGTCTGATCTTTGAGATAATTTAGAGCGCAGACTATAATGTAAAAGCAGGTTTCGTTGTGTTTTGATATATAAAATTGTAAAAGTACTGCGATTTATGAGAATAGTCGCCCAAATCGCACCTACATGTTCCTAAATAGCACCAGTCTATAAACGTATGGGGGAAATTCAAGAGAGAAGTTTTAAAGATATATAAAACACAGTAATTTAGCGTTTTCTTAGGAAAACTACGAAATACAAAAATATTCATATGAACATCAGTACTTATTGACGTAGGTCACAAATGAAATAAAAACGCGTGGTTTTCTCCATGTTCATCAAATTTTACCAACTTTGGAATAGTTCTTCATTTCGCAAAATTTTTCTTTTTTAATATTGGATTCTCTTTTCATCTTGAGATTGTTTTCGTAGGGGATTCTGTTAAAACTTCAGCTTTTTGGTCTTCTTTAGAAATTCCCCTTTGATAGATTTTATTTCATTTTAACCCAATCGAAAATGTGTGGAATGTCTTGAAAAACATCGTAAGTACACGAAACTTAACTACAAAGGAAGAATTACAACAACGTATGGGAGACGTGTGGCGTAATAGCGACGAAATTTAAAAAAAAAAAAAAAACAACAATAAAAAGCTGCACTGGCAGTATGCCAAAAGGGATCGAGGAAATAATAAAACACAGAGCAGGAACAAGCAAATATTAGTAAATATATGTTCACTTGCATATTACATATAATTAAATAATAATTTTGCCAACATTACCAACTACTAATATTTTTAAGTGGCCCTAATTCGATGGCCAGGGACTGTACATCGCTTGTGAATTGATTAAAATACTTGTCGGCAATGAAAATTGGAACATTTGTATTTTATTTTCCTGCATTCAAAAGGTAGAAATAACAGAAAGCAAATCATGTATTTTAGAATATAACACTGAAATGACACAATAAGATAGAAAGAACATTTATGCTGTTCACGAATAGTTGTATCCAATTCAGTTCGTACAATCGGTTACGCACTATTTCGTACATACGTATATATCTGATCTCCCATTAAGCACCTTATTAAACGTTCTAATCTCCCAAAACGATTGCACAATATCAAATGTTGTTAAATCATGCTCTCTAACACTAAAATGTAATGCTAACAAAGCAATTCGTTGCGCTCTTTTGTGGACGACACGAAAAATATAAGAGGAACACGAAGGTGACTCGGCAAAGGAGAAAAAGTCGTACGTAGGTGGAATTAGATGTGCAGTACTGCGGGTGAAAGCGTTTTTACGAAGCCGTAACGAGCAACATTGTTAACGTTATCGGCAATTTGTGACATGTGTAATTTCGAGATTACACACAAAGTCGGTAATGCCTAAGTAGGCATAAACGCTGGTATACGAGACCGTCGACCATTTTCCAGATTAAAATCTCCGCGTGATTTTGTGTGTGCATATCTGCGTATGTAACATACATATGTTTGTGAGCGCGACTTTAAACTAGCCATGAAGGCGAATAAACGAAGAACTGAAGAACGCAGATGACCACAGTCGTTCGCGTTATCGTTATACTTTCGACGCTCTTGCACTGCTCTCCTCTTGTTAGAGTCGAAGAAGCACAAAGAGAACACGTTTTCATAAAAAAAGATGCTACAATCAATCTCAACTACATACTAACCGCTTAGATATGCATAAGATTTATCATTGAAGGGGTCTCCTCTTAATAAATTTATTGTTATACATACGGCAACATTATTATTTAACGTATTGCAACGTTATCAATTAAAAAGTTAGGCAATCAGGTAGGTTTTTTAAAACGGGATTCTTGTTGAACTGCTAATATACGGTTCGTAGGGAGCATACAGGAATAAAAGGCATTCGAACTGTTAAGCTATACTATTTCAATAGTCACCAAGAAAAACTTTTCTCTGAGAAAATGAAGAAGCAATAATCCTAATCAGTGACGAAAGGCAACAGGATGGTCAATAAACAAAACGGCTAGTAGTACGTCACAGAAAACTTTCAGTAACCAACAGACGATCGTATAGTATGCTATAGTTCCATTTAGCATCAAAAGAGAGCTTTCGTACGGAAAAAATTCAACTCATGGAAAGATTTTCTGCACCGTTTATTTTCGACTAACACCCTCACACCCTATTGGAGTTTATGTAGGTATTTAGCAATTTTACCTGCAACTAGCAAGGAAACTCAGGTAAGTGCATCTCACCGATTTAAATGAAACTTTGTGGGTTTATAGACCGATCTAGTGTAAGAACAACAGCTAAGATAGTTATCGTATCTTAGCTGCCCAATCGTCCACTGGCGGGGTGTAGCTCCCCAAGCTCAACACTGACTCAATAACTCAGAAACTATAAGAGATATCAAAAAACAGTTAAGACAAGGTTTAAACTATTTTACATGTTTTTAATGACGGCGTAAATATTTTCCCTGTAGCAGATATTTGTTTAGGGAAACAACCCCCACCCCTTATTTTTTTGCAAATTTCAGAATTTTTATATACTACAAAAATATAGAAGCTACGTAGAGTTTACATATATATTAAAATGTTTTATCTCAGGGCAATTATTCAAAAATTGGAACTTTTGTTAATTAATTAATTAGAAAAAGGATAATATTTTAAATGAACTGTTGGATTCAGGAATATTCTAACACACTCTTCCGGCAATTTTAAACGAATTTTGATATCAATAAATGGAAACTAACGAAAGTTAAAATTGAAAAAAGCTAGTTTGATTTTTCGAAGATGTCATATAAACTCTATGTTCCTTATGACATTCGCAGGAAATCTGGCTTTACACTTTAAACTGAGAGCGCAGCCAAATTGAACCATTTTAATATATATTGTATATATATATTGAAATATCTTTCTCAGGGGTTTTACTCTAATTTTGTTAAATTTTCTAATTTAACTCTAATAAATGATTTTTCTAGGTTCGGGGGTATCCCTAGATACCCTTGCGGCAATTTTGAATGAATTTGCAACTTAGTAAAATCAAATTAACGAATTTTAAGATTTTTAAAAATCAACTAACCTTTAAACTTTCGAACGACGCCAATGTATATAAACACTCTGTTTATATACCCACCACAGGAACTGCCTGCTCTGGATATTCAACCCTATTTACTTCTCTAATAATAATGACTTTGAATACACAACGAACACTTATCTTTGGATTGGATTGAAGACAAACTTTGATTCAACCAAGGCCGAATAAAGATTGATGAAAATTTAGGGCGTCGTTCCTCTTTCTTTTATTTTAAATCGCGAAAGACCGGCGATTGTTTTCTTTCACCGCCAATTTTGATAATTTACCCAAATAGAAACTAACTTTTCGATGACTTTCTATCAAATGATATTAGTATACGAGAACGAATACAGTGACTTAACCAGGAGGTTGTTTGTTGATGATTCTGAGGTACGAACTGTCACCAACAAGCTTTAAAATAGAAATCCACTGCTAATTTATAGAAACCTTTCAGATAAAGATTTAATTGATGAAATATTATCTGTTGTGCTTTGCAATTTATGTTGTTGCTTATTCCAGACGATTTTTACATTAATTTGGAAGAAATAAGTGAATAGAAAAACTAATAAACGAGTAGATTTGTCCATGATACCCCACAATCGTCATTATCTGGACTTATAATTAAATTCTACCGTCCTCGCCCCAAGGACGGTTGGCTGAGGGGGGATGGTAACGAAGAAATTTCCAATTATCCCCGCAAGAGGGATATTTGGTTGCCAACGAGTGGCCAGCCTGACATTTGGTCAGTACCGAAGTGACAACCGAGAGAAGTTGTTGTTGTCGTAAATACAACGTTGAACATAGCATAACAATATATATCACATCTGTCACGAAATATTCTTGTTTATATAAAAAAATTCATAACTGTTGTGCTATATTTACAGTAATCAAGAAATCACGCAGATGGTCGTTAAATGATTTTATTAATAAAATGTGAATTTACAGTTTATTGACAACTATTTAAAAAGTAAATTAAGAAATACATTACGATGCGTATTGCGTAGCAAGAATGATAGAAATGATAGTGTAGAAATGTTGAAAACGAAGGAATTGCTTACACCATGCAACGAATAACCGCAGGCTTGCCGCAAATACCTCATTGTTGTGTATTTTGTGCATCCTTCCGGAAACAGAATCTTACAGGATCCTTAAAATGTGGTAGCCGCTCGGTGATGTATCCACTTTTATACCATGCGTATGTAAATTGATTGAAAAACCTTGGCGATGACAACTGATTGCGAGTAGAGTTGCTCAATGTGCGCCAACAGCCAGTGGCGGGCGCATAAAAGTTTACACAAAATAAATGGTCAGAAATAAAATATACGTGCTCAAACACTTACCGTCTTAAGAGTCTTCCGTGAAATCACAAAGTGAATAATGTCTGTTAAATATCTGCAACATTAGATATGTTTCCATAGTTGTTTCGGCAAACCGAGTGCGGCGTCAGGAAAAAGTGAGTTTATATGCAGAAAACGAACGTTCTACATCTAGTGACGTTATATTTGCGTAATTAAAACTATCTTTGGAACAACTTAACGGTTCTGTTAACGCACCTTCACAAATTTGTATTAATGTGCCAAAATCAGAATCTTTCTCTAAAACACATTCAAACCTTTCTAGAACATAAATATTTTTTGCGTCTTCTACTGCGCATAGTTGTGCGTGAACATGTTGCACTATTTGCAGAGATTCCACTAACGACACCGAAGGATTTTGTAATTTTCCTATTGCCTCCACTAGTCCGAAGTAATTGTTCTGAATAATTTTTAAATCCGTTTTAACCTGACTATCCTGAAATTTCGACTGGCTTTCTTTGATAGCCGCAGCTTCCTTTGGATCGAATTGTAAAGCGACGTTCTTAATATTGTCAAAATATTTATGATAATAAAACGCGGCCTGTAACCATGTTCCCCAACGTGTAAGAATAGGTTCTGGTGGCTCAGGCATACGAGGGTATAGTCTGTGAAATTTGCGAATACGTTTTGGGGATTTGACAAACACTGCTTTTGTATGCGCTATTAAAGCGTCTACCTCAAGGTAACATTTTCTAATACTATCTGCCACATGACTGAAAGCATGAATTTTACACGTAATATGTAACAAGTTAGCACAACGTTTTTTAAGAGACCGGCCTACAGAAAACATGTTTGCGGCACCATCACTCATAAGCATCAACAGTTGATTTGTTGAAAGTACAAACTTTTCCAATGTATTTAACACTAACTTTTAAATTACTTCGGCAGTACATTGTTGTATTCGTCTGGAAGCTAATAGAATTGAAGGTGACGATTGATGTGGTTCCATTGTACGTACTATTACATTAACCTCGTCCTTTCGTCCACACATAACAACAGTTTTTTATCTTAAAAATTCCGATTTAATTCTTTTTTCAACATGTTCACGAGCAGATGGCACAATTCTTTGTAACGATGCCCGACTTGGCAATTTACAGTCCGAATATTTATTCCAAAAGAAGATATATGCTTCCTTGTCTAGTAAATTAAACGGTAGATTACATGCAATAAAGGTAACACATAAATTGAATTTAAATGTCATAGTGTCGTGTGCAATTTTTTTTTTGAAGAATGCTGTTTACTATTTACGTGACGTAGACAATCCCTTTTGGGTCAACACATTAAAGGGATATTACAAACTACACATTGAATGTTAACGCCATCATAATTTAGGTCAGGCATTTCTGCTATAAATTCTGTAACTTTGTCCAACATTGGTCGTTTTCGCGACGTAGGCAACATTTTTAAAACAAACGTAGAACTACGAAATAGTATTTACGGCAGTGTACATGTATACACAACAGATCTGGTTGAGACTCGCAGTTACAGTAAGGGTTGTATCGAACCTCCGCCACTGCCCGTTGGCACTGGTGAGCAACTCTAATTATGAGTTAAAGATTGTAACTGAATAATACTGTTTCTTTGGTGTAGAATTATCTCGCAATCCATAAGTAGTACTTCATCTGAAAATGTTCTCACAAAATTTGTCCATTTTCTAAGACCGCAAACGTCTAAAGGTTGTACCGTTATTTTCTTTGGAATTGTAAAAATATTTACTTTTTTGTTTACTAAATTCTGCACATCACTCGGACATCTCCAGGAATCCAATATCCAAATAACTTCAGCTCCAGTATTTAAGTATTTGGTAAGTACACATCTGTAAAGCAATCTTTAAAATGCTGAGAAGTTAGTTTTCCGGACATTGAAGCAGATCAAAATTTGTAAATTTAAAGTATTAAAAGATAAACCAAAATCATGGCTGGTTTTACTATATACTGAAATAAAAATGTGTCTCCAGTGACAAATACACATTTATCTTAAAATTTTGAAAAAGTATCTTGTGTAAGAATACTAACAATTGATATTATTAATGGAGACTATTACTTTACTTTTCTAAATAACAAACCAGAATAATTTCCCTTTTTAGCATTTTGAAAGATAATAAATATATAGATTAAAATTACACTAACCTAATAATTAATGTGTTGTTTGCGATCTAGGTTTAATATTTCTATATAATCTTCCGGAAACTTCTTCAGTTACAATCTTCAACTCATAATCAATTGTCATCGCCAACGTTCTTCAATCTATTTAAATACGCATGGTACAAAAGTGGGTAGATCGCCGAACGGCTACCACATTTTAAAGATCCTCTAAGATTCTGCTTCCTGAAGAATGCACAAAATACACAACAATGAGGTATTTGCGGCAAGCCTGCGTTTATTCGTTGTGCATGGTGTAAGCAATTCCTTCGTTTTCAAGATTTCTACACGGATTACCTATCATCCTTACTATGTATACCCAATACGCACCGTAATGTATTTCCTAACTCACATTTTAAACATTTGTCAGTAAACTCTATACATTTTACTAATAAAAGCGTGTTTTCTTTGTTACTGTAAATGTAGCACAGCAGATATGATTTTTTTTACACAAATAAGAATAATTCGTGGCAGATGTCATAAAAACATGTAAATTCTACCTAGCTTCTGTATTTTTGTAGTATATAAAAAATCTGAAATTTGCAAAAAAATAAGGGGGTGGACGGTTGTTTCCCTAAACAAATATTTGATATAGGGAAAATATTTACGCCATCGTTAAGAGCATATAAAACAATTTAAATCTCGTCTTAATTTTTTTTTATATCTTCATTATTTTATAGTTTCTGAGTTATTGAGTTAAACAGCGAAGGGTAGTGTAGTTGAGCTTAGGGTGCTTCGCATACCGTCAGTGGGCGATTGGGTAGCTAAGGTAGTTACCGTTGTTCTTACACTAGATCGGTCTATAAACCCACAAAGTTTGATTTAAATCGGTGAGATGCACCTACCTGTCTTTCCTTGTAAGTGAAAGAAAACCATCCTGTTTTAATTTGTAACAAACGAAATATCAAACAGAATTTGAAAATTCTTAGTTCGAGGCATTACCCGAATGTTATAACACCAAAACTGGTCGACAGTTTTCAAAAACCAGTTTCTTTATAAAATTGCGAAATTCGAAAACCGATTTTTATGCACTACACTTAATACGTAATCAATCAATACGTTCAATACCGATATTCAACCCTTACGGAAATAATTAATGGTAGTTTTATACTTTTGTTCGATAATTTTAAAGTTAATAGTAATAGAATATTTAGAACAATAATTTATAGGATATTTTCTAAAACATTCCTGCCTAGTTCTGGTGCATCACCTGTTAAATCATTTACAAGCTGCTTGGTTGGCAAGTTGAATTGAATGGTAATTATTTTGTTGCAGAAGTCGCATCGTTAAAAATGTTTGTGAATATATCCTTGATGTACTTCCCTTTCCTCCTGAAACATCCTCTATATGTAACTCTGTTTTTAATTGTATGTTGTTTGTTTTTATTTGCAAGAATTTAATATTCGACTTCGAAACCTGATTTTTGGAAATAGAGAAATTCGAAAACCGGTTTTCTCAAAAGTCGGTTTTTGTATAAACCCTAACCGCAAATTCCTATATCTACAAACTAATTGTAAATACAGATATATTGGAAAGGAATTTAGAAATGAAAACGTAAAATAAAAATATGCCCGGAATGAACTTTACGTTAAAAAATAAGAATTATTTGTGGTCCTTCCTTTCAATTACATGAAATTACAACATATCTGTTTGTTATTAATTTTCAAAAACAAAAAGTTAAATCTTCATAGAATTCTTTAAAACATTCCGGCGCTGCCGCCAAAATTGTATGTGGCTTTGAAAACACCTGTGTATATTTTTGCATTTTATAGAAAATTTTTGAAGAAAATAACATCAAATTTAAATTAAGAAACTAGCAATATATTTTTTAGTAATTGCTCTAGTTTAAAATAATTCATGACTTCATTAATTCCAACTGGAATTGGAATTGTAAGGTAATATATATAGCATATCGCTACTTTATGGTAATACAGATTTATGCTCCAGAGGCACGTGTTTCATAGAAATTAATTCAGTTCAAAATTTCCGAAGGAAAAGAAAAAAATGTGCAACGTTTAGCAGCATATCTAGAAACCTTAATTACTTTTAATTGTAAAGTATATTCATTACATAGGTCGCAACTATATTTTTACTGTTGTACGTGTTTCTAATTTATTGTAAGCAGCAAAGAAATTCATAACTAAATACTCTCTGAAATAAGCAAAAAGGGTATACTTACGCTACATTTGTAATTAAGGAGCTACTTTACTCCAATGTGAACTCGCATTTACTAACACGCAAACATATGTACGTATGTAAGTATGAGCATTCCTCGATTCGTAATACAGATTGGCTATTTTGTAATTGGATATCGTGCTCCAATTAAACCCGCTATCAACTTAAAGGATTAGGTTTAAATTAAAAACGATAAAGGCAATTGCAACTGCGTATCTTTGGAATAAATCGCGAACGTACTTTGTTTCTCTTGCGGTATTAAGATCGAGGTCCCGTTCCTGAAATTGTACAGCGGTTAACGGTGACCAAAAAGAACAACTAAAAAGCATTGGAGTTCGAGAAAAGAAGATCGCTGAGTACGATTTGGAATGTTTTTTTGTCTTTTCCTAAGCATATCATGAATATTTCTCATTTTACTTCAAAAAGCTTGAGTTTCTTAATAAGTTCTTATAAGAACCTCATATTTAATCCTAACTAAAGAAAAAGCATAAAGGAAGAAGTTTATAAATTTCCAAAAGAAACAATGTTATCTTATGGCTTGTAGCTTCTGGAATATTGCCTCCAGACAAATTGGAAATGAAATTAATGCTGCAATGACAAAAGACGTGTACAACAGATTTTGATACCAAGTAGACAATGCCAATGGACGAAACAGAATTTAAAACCACAATTAAAACAAAACTTAACATGAAATGCAAAACAGTATTTTTTCAGATGAGAACAACGTTCAATTCAGATAGTTCCGACTGATTAAATTTTACTGGAATGAGATTTTCAGGGCCCGAACTTTTTAGCACGACAATGAGACAATTTATGCAGTTAAAACTGTAAAAGAGTGGCTGTAACAAAAGGGAGTTGGGGTGCTTTAATGGACGGCGCCTTCACCATATGTTACATATAAGTTTTATGGAAATAGGAAGGCAGTATACTATGAATGTTTTGGCATTCAAAAATGCAACAAAATCATGGGCACCCGATTCTAGTTTCGACTTTACAAGACTGAACTAATTGTAAGAGCCCACAGGATAGGATTTACGAAATTAGTAAATTTAGTAGTTGCATCATTAACACTAGAACCGCCGCACCGATTATCAATTTGACCGTCTTTCAATTTTAATGATTTTGGGACTTTTCCTAAATTTAGTTTGACAATGATCTCACAAAATTTTAAATATTTTATAGAACTCTAAGCGGTGTTCTGGGAAATTTTACCTTAAACGGCCGCCCCGGTCAAATTAACCGGCACATTAAAAAAATGTTTTGACAAACTTTATTTGTCAATCCTTTTTCTTGGTTGTAACATTTGAAAGAACTAAACGTTTAGACATGTACCGCATGTAAATAGATACATAATTTCAAACATTTATTACATATAAAACAAGGCATATAACTGCATCAACCGATCAGAGCTTGTTCCTACTTGTTAGTACTTGTTCGTACTTGTTTCGACATGTTCAACTTTGCCCTCGACAAGGAACCTTTTTCTGCTCGTGCTCTTTTTAGTGTCGCACATGCGCAGACAGATTCTAAATGCGTTAGTACGGACAGTGAAAACGACAATTCCCAACGGCAAGTAATTTCTGCGAGTCAGCCTACTGCAGGCAGAAAAACCCAACCCAATATAGTCAGGGACAATCCAGGGTCAACAGGCTATGTAAAACAAAAAGTAATTGCAGAAAATGTGAGTAGTTTCTGGAGATTATTTATCGATGACTCGATGCTGAGACACATAAAACAATGCACCGAGGCTGAAGCTAGAAGAACAGTCAAGATTGGCAATTATCTTTAGGAGATCTAGAATCCTTTATTGCCATTCTATACGCACGTGGTGCTCAGGGTTCCAGTCACTTAGAATTTAGATTCCTTGTGGTCTAAAAAGTGGGGAATATCGTTTTTTAATCAAACAAGAAAGATTGGAACATGACAAGTTTGCTTTAGTTTCTGAAATATGGCAAAAATTTTCTTACAATTGCAAAATTTGTTACGTGCCCGGAGAAAACATAACAATAGACGAACAACTTTTTCCTACAAAAGCAAGATGTCGATTTACGCAACATATGTCCGATAAACCGGATAAGTTCGGCATTAAATTTTGACTTGCCGTTGACACTGAAGCTAAATATGTGTTGAATGCCTTCCCATATTTAGGAAAAGGTGATTCGAAACCAATAGAATAACCACTGGGTGAATACGTCGTTCTAAAATTATTAGAACCTTACACCAAGAAAGGAAGAAATGTCGCAACGGACAATTTTGTTACCAGTTTGGAACTTGCAAAGAAATTAGCAAAACTAAACACCACAATTGTTGGAACTGTGAACAGGTCGGGAAAAGAAATTCCCGAAGTAATCAAAAAAAGCAAAGGTTCTTTATATGAAACTATTTTATTCACAAGTAAAGAAAATGTTTGCACTTTGACAGTGTATCAAGCCAAAATAAACAAAAATGTTCTCCTTCTAAGTACGCAACGTTCAGTTTTATACTATAGTAGCACAAAGTATGACGTCGACGTAGTAGATCAAATGGCCCGAAAATACAGTGTAAAGGCACCCTCAAGAAGATGGCCAGACCATGTTTTTTATAATATGTATATTGGATCTTGCTGCAATCAATGCGTTTGCTGTATACAAAGACGTCACTGGCAAAAAATAAAACGTGGCGACTTCATTCTGCAATTAGCAGAAGAACTCTCGCAAAAATCCAATAACAACCAAGAAGACCCTCAGGAGGGAACATCGAATGAAAAATGCCACAAGAACCTACAGGCTGGATCAAAGACAGCTAAGCGATCTCGCAAAAGACGTACATGTCAAGAAAAAAAATGTGAAAATAAGACTTACGCTAGATGTAAGAACTGTAACAAGAACATATGTGGAAAATGTGGATTTAAAGTAACTTATTGCAAAAATTGTAAGGATATTTAAAATACCAAAGTTAAGTTAGAAGTTATTTTTATATTTTGTCAACACATATACACTTTTATGCAAACAAATTTAATCACCGGTCAATTTGACCGGGGCGGCGGTTCGAGGTATGAGGGATTCTCGGCGGTTCTAGTGTTAAATATTAATTTCTTAAATAACTCATATAGTCTCTTAGTTTTTAAAATTAAATGAACGTATTTTGTGGATAAAATTTTGGATTTTGTAAAAATTCTTGTAAAGTAAGTATACTTATCTTCGTACCGCGTGACTCATAGTCTTAGTTTTTATGTATAAATAGAAACTAATTCAGTTTTACATCGGAAAATAAAATTTCGATTATTTTTACTAAGTTTACTGGGTAGGAAGTTATTGCAAATTCCGTGGCCACATCCAAACTTTAAGTGTATATATTATGTTGTCGATAAAATCAAGCGTACCCTGGTAGAAATAAGTGGTTGAAAGAAGCACGCTAAACTTTCAACTTGTTTATTAACAAATATTGGATAATTAGAAGCTGACTATACATTGTACTTATAATAAGAACGTTTACCACGTGTCTGCCTTTTACTTGCTACATTATAACATAAACTATAGTCAAAAAATGTGCTTTCCAATTATTAATTTTGCTGAATTAAACTTTCAAATTTGGTTGAGACATTATTTGATGCAGTGCAAAAGGTAAAACAAATATAATAGTAGTAAATAGCTCGGTGGTTTAGTGGTAAGAAGACGAACGCGTGTTTAGGCGGTGTGCATTCGAGTTCCGTCAGAGTCAGGTGGCATCCTGAGGCACCATTGGTATGTTGGAGAATAATTAACTGCACTTCACCATTTACAAAGGCGGTTATCGTAACAAAGTCGTGCAACACTTCACACGTACCACACTTTCCTGAGGGTATGACAAACTTTAAGCTTATGTACCCCGTTGAACCGTCACCACATACCTATAAAAAATCGTAAAACCTACATGTATTAAGTATTATAAAACCTGTATAAAGCCTCCTAATATACTGCGGTAGTGCAGTGCTAAGGCAAGAAGTTGTAACTCTTGTGGCACATATCAGGAAGAACGACTTCTTGTTATAGCACGACAATATGATATATAGTTGTACGTATTGTATTAGAAAACAAAAATGTCGTGTAAATATTCTTCATAAACAATCATTAGTTGGATGTTTTGCTGATATTTACCGAACGTACTTCCGTATTTACTCCACACACCCTTAAATTATACGCCATTATTCTTTATCTGTCTTCCTTTTGATATAATTTATGTTTTAACCGCCTAAGTTTTCCTTGCTTCTTGTATGATTCCATTATGTGATTGTAGATAGGGGCGTTTGCTGTAGGATTAGTAGGTAAAGGTTAGAGTATTCAACAGGATACACCTTAAGATCATATAAGTATATGTACATATATAATAAAATAATTAAGATAGGAACATAGTACACTCCAGAACCGCCATTCTCAGTGTATAAAAAATATTTTTTCCATTCTCTAAATTAAATTAGGCGATTATACATAGATTTTATAGTGTAGAAGAATCAAAATTTGTAAATAAAAATGCTTTAACAAATGCATATATTATAAGGTAACGTAATTAATAGTAGACGCGTATCTGTCAACAGGACTGACTGTTCATTATCCGCGGATGACTTTAATAAGTATTTCCAAGGCATTGCCGAAAGTATTACCGCTAATTTGCCCAGCTGGGATTACATTAGTCCAGACTTAACAGATTTAAATTGCGAGAACATCTTTAGTCTAGGAGAAGTGCCTTACAATGAAGTTCGCGAAGTCATTAATTCACTAAAGTCCTCTAATACAAAAGACATTTACGGCTTAAGTGTTAACATTTTGAAAATGGTTCAAAATGAGGTAGTAATTCCCATCACAAAATGAATTAATCTCAGTTTCTAAACTGGTAGCTTCCCATCTGAATTGAAACTTGCCGTTGTTATTCTTTTGCCTAAAAAAGATAATGTAAACGAACTCTCAAATTATAAACCAATTTCTATTCTACCTACTCTGTCCAAGATTTTTGAAAAATTAATTAAAAATAAAATTGTTTCTTTTTTCGAAAAAAATATTGCTTTTTTGTGGCAGCCAGTTTGGTTTTAGAGTGGGAAAGAGTGCTGTATCCGCTGTTCTTGATTTTGTAGATTTTGCGGTTTCTTGTTTTGAAATGGGCGAGTATTGCGCGGCTATCTTCTGCGATGTAAGTAAAGCTTTCGACTGTGTCGACCACAGCATCTTACTAAAAAAAACTAGTTTTATCATTTTGACGACTTAACAATAACATATATTAAATCGTATTTAGCAAATAGGCAACAAGTAGTTCGAATAAATGGCATTACCTCAGAGAGAGTTACGGTTCAGTGCGGGATGCCGCAAGGCTTTATATTGGGTCCTTTGTTGTTTCTAGTATACATGAATGATTTGTCATAGACAATGTCGGTTGATAAATGCATTCTTTTCGCTGATGATACTACGTTATTAGTTAAATCAAGGGATAGCAAGAGTGTTGTGGAGAGGAGCAGCTTGGTGTATAATGCTGGCTTTCAAACAAGCTGATTCTGAACGACAATAAAACCAAAACGGTAGTATTTCCTAAAAGAGACACTGGCTCGTTAAGCAACCCAGATTCAATCAAATATCTGGGGCTTTTCTTAAAACCAAAACTGGGCTAGGAGGCGCATACCGAATACGTATCTAGTAAACTTGTAAAAACAATATTTCTTTTAAGAAGTTCGTCATTTTTCGGTATCTGAAAATGTCTTAAAAGCAGCTTATTTTCCTCTTTTTCGCACTCTTATGTCCTATGGGGTTTTGCTATGGGGACATAGTTAATCAAGTTTGAGAATTTTTGGAACGCAAAGGAAAGCCATCCCAAGTAATCTGCCCTTTCGCTCCGACTGTTGTGAAGCGTTCATAAAATTAAAGATTTTAACTTTCCCATGTCAATATATTTTTGAATGTCTTATGCATGTTAAAAAAAATATAAGTAGTTATCCTACAAATGCCACATTCCATTACTATAATACTAGAAATAAAAATAATTTAAGCATTAAACATAATTGTCTTAGTACCACACAGAAGATGTCTTATCATTAGGGCATAAAATTTTGCAATACTCTTCCATAAGACATCAAAGGCTTAAGTACGAACATTCTATAAAAAAGATCTTGTTAGACCAAGCTTTTTATACAAAGGACGACTACTTTCGGTACTTTGGCTAGGGGCGCCTCCGCACTTTGTGTCCTAGTTAAATAATTTTCTTATATATGTATACTTTTTTATACTTATTTTATTATTTTAGACTTGATTTTGTTATTATTTGATTTTCTTCTTTTGACTTGTGTAAATACACTTCGTATGGAAACACCAATAAAGTATTATTATTATTATTATTATTATAAAGAAACAATTTTTTTAATTTATTCATTAATTTTAATAGTTCCAAAATTGTTTTCGAATTATACAGAATTTAAAATGTCTTCTTTCAGAGCTGTTGCAAGCACTTCCACTATTAAGAATATATATTTTAATTGTAGTATTAATAAATACTTAATAATCCTAGATCAGTAATAAGGAATATTTGTACATTATTGGTACCCGGTGAATTTCAGCACCTTTCACACTTTCTGATCACAAAAATCGGATCACTGCTCGTTGTTCCTCTTTGGTGCAAACTAATAGCGCAGCTGACATACTTATGCTGTTGTAGCTAGCAGACAAATGACGCGATCAACTCAACGCATGCGCAAGCGGCCGCCACTACGATAACCTTCAAAGCTTGTTATGGCGAAAGTGTAGATAATATTTGACTTACCCTCGTAATAAATGTAAAGAAGTTAGGGGAGATTATATCGAAAAATAAAAATTGTTATATTTTACCAAGTTTTATTTCTTCTATATCAAGCCGAGAATTTATATCGCCTACCTCGTATATATAAATAGCGGATTACAAAACCTGACTCTACTCCTTTACCCTTCTTAACTGTCGCTTCAAAAACTTTGTTTGTATCTACCCCATTTATAATGAAGTCTCACACAAGTGTTACCAAACTAAAAATTTTTATTGCTCTAACAGTATTTTTTAAATTTGTGTCATGGAAACTACGATTGATGTTACAATTACGAAAAATCCGCGATATGACAGCTGCGTATAATCAATTAATTAACACCGAGAATCGTGTATTTGCGAACTTTCGTATGCACACGTTAATGAATGAATTTTTTTCTGTTGGTCTTTACGAATTACAAATCAACGGGATGTAGTAATTATTTTGCAGTGTACGATAGCTGAAATGAAAATGCCAAGGTTTCGACGTGTGAGGGTTTCTATACTACCGAGCGACCAGAACCAAACCAAAAATAGCCTCCATCGCTAAGCATTGTGTATGTTTTTTTTTCTATCCAATATAGATGTTAATTAATCGATTACAATATCTATGCATAGTCAAAATATCGAGGTTACACAGACCATAAAAATTGAATGAACAATAAATTTCTCTTTAATGTTTTTTTATTGTAATATGTGTCTACAGGTACACTGAGATGGATACGTAACTATAAATAAACGATGTAATCAGAATGATAATCTGTTACAGTGCCAAGAATTACTTTAAGTATTTAATGTAGTCATAAATGCATAAAACAATAATTTATCTGCGTACAACGTTTGACATGACTACTTTAAAGTTGAATATTATATGCAGATTTGTGTTCATCAGAATTTGTAGCTGTAACAATACGACCACCTACATACATGCATAGATTGGAATTTTCTTAGAATACTATATTAGAAAAGCAACTGAAAAAATTAGCTTGTTGAAAGCAGCAATAATATATATGTTCCACCGGAAACTGCAACTACCAACTTCTCGGAAATGAATTAGAGAAGTGTACCAGTGTATCCAAGCTTCGTCTACAGTTATTAATCGACGCCAAAATTTCGGCTTGTTTTGCTTAAACTGATCGGGTACTCAAAATCTATGGCACTGGAACACTGAAACAGGTCACTAAAACCCTTACCGCAATACTTAACTCGTACTGGACGCGCGTTGCAATAGCCACACTATCATCATCAACAATAAAACTGAATTAACAAAACTAACAAGGGAACACGGCAACCCGGACTCCCCAAAAAAATTGAAATTTTGTGGATTTGTAGAGGGGTCCAAGTTAAGAACATCCCACTTATTTTTATCGGTGGAATCCTCCGTAGGTGGGGTGGAGGGCGCTCTTAAGAAAAAAAACTACCCGTTTATATTTGTGCAAATATCCTCGAAAACTATTGGAGATATTGAAAAAAAAGTTGACAAGTTTTTAATGGTTCGAAGAGGACTATATAATAGCATAACCCTTATTTCAAAAAGTATTAATTTTAATAGAAAAATTACCCCCACCCCAATCCTTTTGAAAACTTTAAAATTCTTAAATATCGGAAAAGAGGGCTGTTTCCATACTGAATTCAACCGTATACACTCAATCCAAAGAAAAAGTATTTTGTCATATGAAAGTTGTACCAATGGACTTACTATACTATACTATAATTGAATAAATACATATGTAATAACACTTTTGAAATAAAAAGTATTTCATAATAATTTATCTAAACGTCTAGACGTCTGATAATAAACTTGATCTGATCTGCTAGTATGAGTAGTTATTATTTGCTGAATTATACAATAACAACAAAGAGATTTTATCGCGAAAGTGTTTATATGAAAAGTATTTGTTATTTTCGTATGCGTAATTTAATAAATATTAGAATGGATTGTCAAACACAAGTAACCGTATTATTTACATACTTACTGTCTAGTATTAGAATCATTTTATTAAACATCAATAACATCCTATATATATAGAATTGTTTTGAAGTGATATATTTAGATAGATAAATGAAAAAATTCTGTCACGTAGTTGTCTGATAAGTTATATATATATATATATATATATATATATATAATATATAATATATTTAAATGTTTATAATTAATATTAAAGTAATCACTTCGAGAACTCACAGTCAGAGAAACGCGACGAAAAGAATGGCACGAGTTAACATTGCCAATATTCTGTACATGTTTACAAATAACTTTTAAAATTGAAAGTATTGCAAAGAACTCCTACGACACCAGACGAAATAGAGTTGCACGACGCAGATATTATTGTTAGAGCTTCTGAAGAAGGTATGTTTAGTTTCGAAAATGAAATGAGTTTGGAATTTGAATCGCCTTCAGAACCACATGAACCACAGTTTGTTGATCACTATCTCAAGAAGAAGCTAATGAAAATTGGGAAGAATGTGTACCTGAAGAAGGAGGTAGCGTTGTAGATGCTAACTGTAAAATTGAAGCTGTAGAATTTTGGAGAAGTGGGAAGAAAGCAAGACGAACACTCGAAAGTGTTTAAACAGAAGTTTAAAAAGGTAAAATCACTTCAGCAGTTGTATAGATGGGAAAATAGCGTTAATGAGGGCGGAACCAAACAGTGAAAAAGCAAGATATATCGCGGAAGAAGTACTTACACAATTTCAAGACGCGCTAACACCGAGGAAATAATATAGTGCATGATATGAATATTCGACGTTGGGCTTTAGAGGCAAAAGACAAAAGTTGGATATACAAGTTTTTAAAGCTGGACATTGGTGAATCTGGCATTTTAAACAGGTGCATGGTTATTGTATCCCGTAAAATAACTAAATTTGTTACACATTCTGCTGTATCTGATACAACTGAATTACGCGACGTAAGCGATAGATTTATAAATCAAGTAAAACCTTATATTAGTTCTCTTGGAACTCTTGTTACCACGAGGTGAAAAGCACGTGGAAGTCACTGTACAGTCTCTGCATTCTATTACTCATAGTTATACCATAATGCCTACTATTTCCGCAAATGGAAGATTATTGTCTCCACTTTTCCTAGTTTTTGAAAGAGGTAAAGCGGTACTTTAGGTCCTCGCGTACAGGAAACACTCCTTTCGCCCAATAAATGTATACATATCTGCATCTACATCTGGGAAATAACATCCGCGCATTTCAAAACATGGTATACAGATGTTTTCTCGCCAAATGCTGGTCCCAATAATTTACTACTACTAGATTCATGGAGTGGGACACTGTCCAGCGGAACTATCTACACTGACACCAAAAGACAAAAATGTGAATATTTTGACCATTCCAAAGAAGACGGACGGCATTAGTTCAACCCTTAGATGTTTATGGTTTTTTGATTATGGAAAAATTTTGTAAGAACTTTTTCTGACCAAGTTATTTTGATGGGCCACGATATAAAGTTGCATCATAGAAATACAGTTATTAAGTTACAGTTTTAACCCATTAATCAGTTTTCGCTCTTCGAGATTTTTTAGTTGTTTTAAATATTCTTGGTACAAAAGTGGATACGTTGCGGAGCGACCAAGTGCCTTTGAAAATCCAGTAAATTTCTGCTTTGCCAAAACTAAATAATCCACACCACTGTGCACTATTTGTGGAAAGCCGGCTCTTGTACGTTGTTCTTGGTGTAAGCAATATCTGTGTTTTAGACATTTCTTTTAGATTACCATTATTGTAACCACTATATTGATAACATTTGTATAAGTATGTTATGCATGTAATGTACTATACAAGTACGCATGATAAAATTGGCGATACCTGTATATATATATATATATGTATATATATAATATATGTTATATTATTTAATAAATGTACTAATTCTTTTGTATACCACTGTAACAATAAATGTAAAGCATTTTTATCTTGTAAGGTTCACACATTATAATTTAGTTAATGCTGCAACTTTGAAAGCAAAATAAAATATGAATGTATACATGTATGTATGTTGTGAAATTTATATGTTTGCAAATACAAATTGCAATGTAAACTTTGTCAATCTGCAAAACAACTAGTTACTCTGTTATATTTAGTTCCGGCTATATTTCAGTTCCGGAGGTATTTATAATAATATTCAATTTTATAGATGATTATTTTTCTCTCTCTAACCCAAATTTCCCAACTCCCAAATCGGTATGTTTGTTTACATCATAAAAAATGTTTGTAATATTGTTAATATTAAAGTAAACACAACCGGATAAAGTTAGTATGGTTAGATAACTAACTCTGAATATACTACTGCAAAACTGTTATTACATATTCAATTATATAAATAGTACGTCCTCTGGTACACATTTCACATGACAAAATATTTGTTTCTGGAATGAAAGGTAAAACTCAATGATAAGAATGTTAAGGTTGAATTCAGTATGAAACAGCCCCTCTTTTCCGATATTTAAAAATTTTGGACTTTTCAAAAGGGTTGGGGTTGGGGTAATTTTTCTATTAAAATTAATACTATTTGAAATAAGGGTTATGCTATTATTTTGTCCTCTTCAAACAATTAAAAACTTGTCTTAACTTTTTTTCAATATCTCCAATAGTTTTCGAGATATTTGCACAAATATAAACGGGTAGTTTTTCTTAAGAGCGCCCTCCACCCCACCTACGGAGGATTCCCCCGATAAAAATAAGTGGGATGTTCTTACCTTGGACCCCTCTACAAATCCATAAAATTTCTATTTTTTTGGGGAGTCCGGGTTGCCGGTGTTCCCTTGTAAGTGAAAAACTAACCTTATATAGCAAATAAATTAGGGAATAAGTAAATTTTAAAATAAGCAAAGTAATCCTTAATTGTATCTTAATTAATCTATATACCCTTCTAATTTAAGTGTTTCTTTATGAGGCGCTTCATTGTACAAGATTAAGCCTAAAATGCAAATCTAAAGATAAATAATCCCTAAAATAAAATGTAAATGGTTAGGATGACGTAAGTTTATTAAAATCCTTGTTTTTCAATGAAGCGGTCATTGCACGTGGTTATAATTACATCTGCAATCACTAAACATGCTGCAACAAAGAATGAAGGCTGGAATTTGGTGGTCCTAAATCTGAATTCATTAACTGATTTTTTTTTTTGTAAATTTCCCTGCCTTCATAACAATTTAATTGAAACAATGCTCTTTTTTAATTAATTTTATATTATCAACATTATGGTTATTTTCAACCATATGTAGGGCAACGCTAGATTTATCAAACCTTCTGAATTTGCGATGAGCCGAATGTTCTTGTACCTAATTTTGATTGATCTTTTTATCTGCTCAATATACACTTGATCACAATCTTTACATGAAATTTTGTAAATTCATGTTATCCATGTTATCTGCTGGGTCTTTGGAACTTCCTAAAAGGTTTTTGAGGTTATTGCTTGAAGAAAAAGACCTTTCGTGTAACTTGGACAAAAGAGTAATTTAATATATTTTTTATTATCAGGGCCGTCAATGCATTCTAGTGTGCTGTGCTTATATTTCTAATTCCTAATCTATTCTTATGTTTCCTAATAGTATTATAGACGACATCTTCAGGGGATCTGTTAAAGTCAGCAATATTGATGATTTCTTTTAGTTCATTTTGATATCTATCTTCAGTTAAAGGAAAATTGAGTAGCCGATGCACCAAAAAGTTAATAGCCGAAAGTTTGTGTTCATATGAGTGATTAGAATCCTGTAAGATAAATCTATTATTACTAGTAGATTTTCTATGTACGTCTATTTCTAACTTATTTTTTATTTCTTATTACCAACATGTCGAGGAAAGGAATCTGTTGTCTTATTTCTTCTTCGTGGGTAAATTTGATAGTAAAGAAAATTTTGGGTTAAGTTGTTCCATGAAATCCGTTATTGAACATTTACTGGTGTCAAAAAATGTAAAAAATGTCATCGACGTTAATTGGAAAAACTTTCGTTTCATACAAAGTCTTGTCAAAGAAATTAAGCTAGTAACTTCCTCTCTATCCATTTGGTTATCTAACAAAAGCGTTTCTAGATATTCCAAAGTTAAATCAACCGCACACTAGGGAACACATACAATGAAGCGACTCATCAAGAAACACTTAAAGTAGAAGGGTATATACATAATTAAAATATAATTAAGGATTACTCTGCTTATTTTAAATTTACTTATTGCGTAATTTATTTGCTATGTAAGATTAGTTTTTCACTTACTTTGTTAATTCAGTTTTACTGCTGATGATGATAGCTTGACTTTCGAAACACGAGTTATGTATTGTGGTAAGCGTTTTAGTGAACTGTTTTCATTACTTTAACGGGGCTTTGGAAATGTTCGAATGTTCGAATCATACCGAAATCTTCAATCAATATATGACAAACACATTCTTTCGAGATGTTTACAGTCGCTTCTATATCTTACCTTAATTTAACGGTCGTCTAGCCTGAGTATTAAGTTTTATATTGCCGAAATCGATAAATCTACGAGAGAAAAAATCTAATTCCTCTAACGTTTCTCTATCATAATTCATAACATCTCAGCATTTAACTATTTTTTTTGCCATGTTTTTTTTGTAACCGTCGAAATACATCGTACACTGCGCCAATAAATTAGAGGAACAGATAGAAAAATATTTTTATTTTTTTGGATTGTTTTATAGTATTGTAACTTTTCTTGTGTATGTGATAAAGTAAAATGTCAAATTTAACTTTAATTTCTATGTTTCAGGAATTTTATGGAAAATAAACAAATTTTGACCTACAAAGACCAATCTGCATAATTTAGTCAAATACGCGCGTCTTCCTTCATAGTGAAACGATAATGAATAGAAACGTCAATCTTGCTTCCATTAAGATTATTTCTTATGAGGAGAGATAAAAAGTGGGGCACTTAAGCAAAGTTGAAGTTGTAAAAGTCGTACTTTAATTGAAAGGAAAAACATACCGCGACTCGCGAGAAATTGTCTGTTGTGTGCAGACCCGGACAAGGCCAAAAATGCAAAACAACTCCTGCACAGGATGGGTTTTTGTTCACTTGTGCTTTTCGGAGGCGTGCATCTACAGTTAAGGACCTGCAGATTAAGCTTAAAAAGACACAGGGAGTTTAAGTTTGTACGAAGACCAGGAAAAAAATTGCGAAAAACATACTTTAAAATCCAGAATACCACACCGAAAAAACCCCAGTTAACTATCATAAAAGACATCGTTTGGATGCCCCAAAAACATAATAATGAGTGAGGTTTCGATTAACGGAACTGTGATAGTCATCTTAGGTGTTCAAGTTAAAAATATCGTCAGAATCTAGTACAGGTATTCGTCAAATTCGGAGGAGGCTCTGTTATGATGTGGAAAAGATACTCCAGCGGATGCTGTTTACGGGGATTGTGTACCATCATTTGTCCACAGTGGAAGCTTTGGGAAACTGAATTTGAACGTGGTCATACCAACTTGGTTGACGATGAAAAGTTCGGGACCCGGCTAAAAACTGCAACTACTACCGATAACACCGGAAATTTACGACCGTCGAATTAAGGCTAGAGAGATGTAGCAGCTGTTGGGGCATCTCGAAAGAACGTGTTTGTCGTAAATTGAAAATTTGGGGGATGAAAAAACTAACCGCCCATTGGGTGCCGCGCTTGCTCACTCAAGATCAAAAACGCATTCGAATGAACATTTACAAAGTCTTGCTGAAACACTTCAAGCAAAATAAGTTGGTGTTTTGGCATCGTTTAACAACCGTAGATGAAACTTAGATACATCGATATACTCTGAAGCCATGACATAGTCGAAACAGTGGACCACGAAGGGGCGAATCGGCCCCGAAAAAGACGAAGACAAATCCATCAGTCGAGAAAGTGATGGCGACTTGACAAGCTGAAGGCAGAAATTGTGGAAAAATGGCTGAAATTTGAAGAAGAAGGAAGTTTTGTTCCAGACAACGCACCTTCTCACACTTCAGTGATCACCATAGGAAAAATTCACAAAATGGGGTTAGAATTGATAGATTACTACTACTAGTATTCACCAGATCCATCCCCGTTTCGTTCGGAGAACAGAGATTTTCATCATTACAGAACAAGATCCAACTACTATTTGGACGAATTAAAGAGATAGGAGCATCGCTGGAAAATGTATAGATGTATAGATTTACAAGCAGGCTATGTTAAGAAAGGGAAAAATGAATTTGACAAAAAATACTTGTTTCTGTGTTAGGCTGAAAACTTTTCAAACTACCCCCGTATATTAATTTTCTTTTAGGTAAGCGAAAACCCGGAAAAAACCTTGTTTGATGTATGATAACTAGAGCAACGCAACTGCGCTAAAGCCAGTGGCGGAGCATAAAAGGTTTACACAAAATAAATTAAATGTGATACGTGCTCAACCCCCTTACCGTTTTAAAAAGTCTTCTGTGAAATCACAAAGTGGATAATGTCTATTTAATATTTGTACATTAGATATGTTTCCAAAGTTGTTTCGGCAAAGGAAATGCGGCGTGAAGAAAAAGTGTTTTGTATGCCCAAAACGAACGTTTGTACATCTAGTGACATATTTGCGTAAGTAAAATAATCTTTCAAATAACTTAACGGTTCTGTTGACGCACCTTCACAAATTTGTCTTAATGTGCCAAAATCAGAGTCTTTATCTAAAAACCTTTCAAACCTTTCTAAAACACAAAACATTTCTTGCGTTTTCTATCGCGCATAGCTGTGCGTGAACATGTTGCACTATTTGCAAAGATTCCACAAACGACACCGAAGAATTTTGTAGTTTTTCTATAGCATCCGCTAGTCCCATGTAATTGTTCTGAATAATTTCTAAATCTGTTTTAACTTGACTATCCTGAAATTTCAAGCGGCTTACCTTGACAGCCGCAACTTCCTTTGGGTCGAATTCTAAAATCACGTCCTTTATATTCTCAAAATATTTAAGATAATAAAATGCAGCCTCTAACCATGTTCCCCAACGAGTAAGAATAGGTTGTGGTGGTTCAGGAATACCGGGGCATAGTTTATGAAATTCCCGAATACGTTTTGGGATTTTACAACACAGCTTTTGTATGTGCTATTAGAGCGTCTACCTCGGGATAACATTTTCTGATACTATCTGCTACGAGACTGAGAGTATGAATTTTACATGTAATATGCAACAAGTTAGCACAATGTTTTTTAAGAGATCGACCTACAGCAAGCATGTTTGCGGCACCATCACTCATAAACATCAACAGTTGATTTGTTGAAAGTTCAAACTTTTCCAATATATTTAATACCAACATTGAAATTGTGGAATTTTTTTTTGAAACATGCCCTGCACTATTTACGTGCCGTAGACGATCACTTTTCGACCAACACATTAAATCTATTTACACACTACACATTGAATTTTAGCGCCATCATACTTTGTGTCCAACTTTGGTCGTTTTCGCGACGTAAGAAACATTTTCAAAACAAACGTAGAACTACGATTATAGTATACTACAGCGTAGAATGCATACACAACAGATCGGCTTTCAAGTCGCAGTTATACTGACGCTTATACCGAATTGTCCGGCCGTGTCTATTTGGTGTAAACTTTTATGCGTCCGTCACTGGCTTTCAGCGCAGTTTGCGCTGCTCTAATGATAACTGACTGTTATGTCTTATGTCTCGCAATACATTTTAGAAAAACATGAAAAATAAAACAGCCTGTACAGATAGCGACGGTTATAATAGAATTACCAACTGACGTGCATCCATAAATCCAATTCCGTCAATAGACTCGATTTAATTACAATGCATATATGACCTTGATATAAATTATAAACATTACAATGCGGAGCTATTAAAAACGTCGTGGGCGACTACCGAAGCGATTCATGCCTCGACTTCGATTCGGGTTTCAGTGGCAAAGCGAATACCTAGGCGCAAGGATCACCGGCAAGCTAATATAAATACAAAGCGGAATAGAAACGCGAGAGATATCACTGGTGTAGTACTATTTTGTAGTTCAATGTCGCCGTCGCGGCATGTGAACGACCGTGCGCTTTACACGAAATTAATGATCACGACAAAAAGCGTAAAACTACGAGCCGGAACGAAAGCTGGAAACTGGAAAAATCTACGCCTACTTACGAAACACCTTCATTTCTTTGGATCGACCATTTAATTTACTACATTTTTTCTGTATAGGCACCCGCAGTGTAACTAGCGCGATATCTAAAAAGAGATGACATCTACACCGCAGCACACATAATTAAACGACTGCATAAAAAGTGCATTTTACCGAAAATATATTTAAAAAGTAACAGGATAAATTTGTGATACAGTAGGCTACGTATAAAATATGAAAGTTTCGTTTCAATCGTTAATTTTAGTAGCACCAAGTAAATGTATTAAAGCATTAATCTTGTGTTATATACAGATGTTTCCAACCTTTTGCATGAAAAAATGTTATAAAAAATCTAACAATTGTAGAACAATTTGCTACAATTTTGTTTGAGAATATACGACTGGCTACAATTTGCGTAAATCCCTACTACTCGATTGTGATTAACGGATTGTATTTCTATTAAATACATTGTTGTTGTAAACATTTAGTCAATAATCTGTTACAAAGGTTGCTACAATAGTGTACAAGTTTTTAGTTACACACGTAAAAAAAGCAACAACATTGTTCTAAAGATTATATTGCATAATACAATATGTATGCAGTGTTCTTGTAATTGTAATGGTTGAAAGAACAAGTAAAACGCAATAACAATAACTATTCTTATGTTATCGTATCGTCAACAGGTTCTCAATTTACATACATGTTGCATTGGTCAACCACGAGAATGTTACCAAAATTACCAACACCTGTGCTGTTTCGCAGGTATGTCATTCAACAAATTTGGAGCAAAAGATAAACTACAGAAGACTTTATTCCGAAAGAATTGTGAACCATTGAAAATGGTTTGACTATATAAAACCAGATGATTTATTAGAAAAAATTAAGTTTTCGGTGCGGCATCTTTTGGTGAATAACCAATAATATCTGGGTTTAATCCTAAGGCAGGAAACATTTAGTCATGTATGTAGGTAAGCTTCGATAATAAAATCGTCTGTGCAAATAAGTGATGATTTATTTATAAACTCACTTATTGTCTATTATTTATTTTGAAAAAATTGAGCAGTTTTTATGTCAAAAATTACCGCAATATTGTCTTGCACGTCTCAACACAAAGATTGTTGGAAACAATGATATATTTATGCGAAACAATACAATAGAAATTTGACCATAACTTTGAAGTATTATCTATGACAATAACATGTAATAATTCACAAAAATCTGCGATCAGGTTACATAATTGTGTTAATGACTGCTACAATATTGTAGTACATTCAAATATTTTTTCTCCGCGTGGAATTGTAAAATTGCGCCTATTGTGTAAATAGTGCAAAGCTAAAATTTTCTAATAACATAGTAGACGTCATGGAGTATCCTTCAAAAAGATTTCCATCTATACAGACTGATCGATAAAAGCGAACCATGTACCTATCTTGTTATTTTAAATGGAATGGCCTGTATGTTATTGCGCTTCTGGTTTCTCCGTCTAGAAACATACCAATATAACCTGAGCTTCATATGTCTATTTCTAGTCCTCAATCGCTTACATGTAGATATATCTATTTCCTTCGAAATATCCGAAATGCAAACATTTCAGCGTACACGAGATTAAATTACATTTTGGGGACTATCTAGACATGGTATTAAAATGCCTTCGATACATACTGGGTGTTCAGTACGTATTGAACAGCAAAGTTTGTCAAATCCAAACACCAAAAACCAAATTTTTTTAATAGCACCATATATTTTTTGTGTATCCACTGTGTAGAAAATTTATATCTTTAACGTTTTTGTATAATGATGCATATGTCTATTATTGAAAATAAAAGATATATTTATAGTTCTACGCGCATCCTGCCTTTGTATCCAAGTGATTTCTGGTGTTAGTATTGTTTAGCTACCATGACAATGAAAAAACAAAAGATGCAGTCAAAGATGAGGTTTGGAAATTACATCCAAATGGTTTCTAGTGTTAATATTGTTCGGCTATCATGGCAACAGTAAACAAAATAGACACCAACGATCTTAGGCTATTGATTCAAAATTTCGAACCTAAGTAACGAAGAGGTAAGTAATAGGCATAATTTATGTATTAGAAGAAAGTAAAAATTATCTGCAGGATGTACAAACTGCGTTACTCTGCCCGGCGCTGTCCATAACCGAGAACATTTGTAAAAATTAAAACCAAGATTTGATGCTACTGGAAACATTAATTTCACGGACGTAGAAATATTTAAAACAGAATTACAGTACTAATTTGCGTTCTTTAGCGAAGAGGAAAAAAGGGGGAAACAGAAATTTAAACAAAAGTTCACACGAGCTAACAAAAAGTGAGGAAAACATTAATATATAGGCATAAATTCAAAATCAAAACAAACAGTCAAAAAGAAAACAATAACCCGTTAAACAATTGATATACATTATGAACAAACTTAATGATCTTTATTGTAAGCTTACATTAGTTAATAATTCATAGCTATCGACTTTCTTATCAATCCATAGTGAACGTTCGAAATTCAATCCTTCCACTTCCATACTTTTGCGCAATTGTTTGTAAAAGCTGTTCTGCAATTTTTCTTAGTACACTAGCTATTGCACTTGGGAAAATGCTTACGTTAACCCTAACTTCACATGTATTAACACTTTTTCCTGTAATTCATTGTGTAAGTAGCCACTAAGGCTTAACACCTCGAATCAACATTTAATAAAAAGTAAGAGTTTGTATTTAGTTAGCGTTTGGTTTACGGTTATCATGGTAACCAAACAATACTAACACCAGAAACCGCTCGGATGCAATGTAGAAATGTAAGAGTTGCGTATAAGTGTCTCTTTTTACTTTCAGTATAGTATATGTATTATTATACAAAAATGTTGGAGATATAAATTTTCTATACGATGGAATCAAGAAAAAAATGTATGGTGTTGATTTGGCAAAGTTATGTGTCAAATGCTGAACATCTTCTTTGTTTTGAAAACGTTTTAATACACATCTAGGTAGAGAGCCAAGTATATAATTTGATCTCATAAAAATTTTAAAATCTCGAAAACTGCTGGAAATAGACCCTGTGAAACCCATATTACGTTGGTTCTTTCTAAATGGAGAATCTGAAAATATAATCAAATACATCTATTTAAAATAACAAAGTACGTTGTTGTTTTGCTACTCTATTGCATTCTCTGAAATGTTGACCTTCTAGCATTTACACAAATACGCATAATTCTACAATTTTAAAAAATTGGGACACCTGTATATACTAAAATAATACTCTTGTGGTAGCAGATAAAATGTATGCGCATACACTCGAAGTAGATGAGAATATTCTCTTGTAAACATCCAAAACAGGAAGCATTTCGTGTGGATGTCAATTTTGAAAATTGAAAATAAGTTGAGAAACAGAGCCATCAAAGGATGAAGAACATCATACATAATCCCGCGATTATCGCTAAGAAGCAGGACGATTCAATCCGATCGTTTCAAAGCTCGAATCTTCACAAAATCATAAAAAAAAGCATAAAACACCTGAAAAACGTCGGTACGTTGCTAACAAGGCTCCTAATGCTAAAGTTTTCTCCAAGGTAGATCTACAAAGTTATTTCTGGCTCATCCCATTCTCCGAATCAAGCCCCAAATCTGAGGCTCTTCTATCGATAGCACAGCTTATCAATTCCCCGTTGTGTACCTTTTGCCCTGTCAACATGTTTAAGTACCCTACCCTTTTTGCCATATAATAATATAGCAATCGGCAAGGCACAATGAAAGGGAATGGTGCATACGGATACTAAAGTGAGTGATTTCACGCTCAAATTGTAGAGCGAAATAAACATTTTTTTTTTCTAAAAACATATTCAATGTCTGTAAAAATGTACTGAAGTATTTTTGTCCCAGAGGATTTTGGGAAAATTGTGAAATTTTTCTAATTTAAAACAAAATTTTTCAATTTTTAGTGGGTTCGGGAGTATTCCTGGATATCTTTGGCAATTTTCTAACGAATTTTTCAAATTAATAAATCGAAATTAACGAATTTTAAAATTATAAATTAAACTAACCTTGAAATTCGAACGATGGGCCTCTTTTTATAATAACCTCTACAAGAAACTGCCTGTTCTAGACTTTAACCCTTTTTCTCTTCAAATAAATACTTGGACTTCACTATTCGAACACTTTAATTGGGATCGGAGTTAAGATACACTTTAATACAACGAAGGCTGAATAAAGATTGATGAAATTAATGGCGTCGCCCATCTTTCTTTTATTTTAAATCGCGAAAGACGGCGATTGTTTTATTCCACAGCAAATTTTGATAAAGCAGCTCAAATATAAACTTTTATAACATTATTTTGATGATATGTGTTATTTCTGAAAATAGCATAGAGAAATGAATCCCAGTGACGCAACGAGGGTGGTTGTATTTCGAGGATTTATGATATAAACTTTTACTGACAAGCTTTAAACATGAAAATTCTCCAACGATTTACTTAACCCCTTCAGAAAAAAAGATTTAATTGATTAAATAATGTTTAAAATATCTTTTAATCTACGCTGTTGCTTGTTTTAGATTAATTTTTCATTAATTTTGACAAATTTAAAACGATTGGAGAAATCGACCAGAAGATGAAGTTTAATTTTTAATTCCCTTTAACGATCGTCGTTATTGGGCCTGTATCATAAATATAATGTCCTCGCTCCACAGCCAGTTGGCTGGGGGGAAATGGTAACGAGGAAATTTCCATTCTTACCGCAAGAGGGATATTTAATTACCAACGAGTGGCCAACCTGAACCTCCTACTCGTTCAGGGAAAAAGTTGAAAGCGGATGCTGTAATTGTCGTAAAAAATTTAACATTACAGTACATAAAATCAGAGACTACGAAAACTATTGGGGCCAAAGTAGAAAAATGTTTAAACCATATTGTTTTTATAAAGGGCAACGTCTTTCAATTTGAAGATATTGCCAAACAACAGATAATTTTAAATCCAAATAGTTGTAATATTTTAAATAGTAAGGTAATTGTAACGTTTGGACAGTTATTTCTGCGATGATATATTGAAGAAGAATAAAAATAAGAAAATTCTGAAAAGGAAGTTCTTAAGTCCACCGGTCCAGACGATATCCCTAGTACCTTTATCAAGAGGGCTGCTGGAATTATCGCGCGGCCCTATCAAACTTTATTCAATGTCTCCATTTCGACTGGGTAAGTTTCCCGGAAATATTAAATCCGCCGTTGTTGTTCCTATATTTAAGGAAAGGGGGGTTCCCATGGGCATTGAGAATTATAGACCATCTCGTATTAAGCGTATTCTCCAAAATTTTTGAAAAAAGATTTTTTTAAAAAAATGTATATCATTTTTGAATATAAACAATATATTGACCAATAGACAATTGGGCTTCCGCGAAGGTCGGTCCACTGAAACCGCGTGGGAAAGAACTAATACAGTCGTTGAAAAAATCGATAGTAATGAATACGTTCTGGCGGGTTCTGTTCGATCTAACCAGAACATTTATGTGATTTAATAGAAAACCTTTGTCTCTGCGAAGCTGCATAGGATGGATATTATAGGCAATCTTAATGATTGGATTATTTTCTTTTAAGCGACAGGAGTATGTTTGTTAAGGTTAATAATATTTTCTCTAATAACTTCAACCTAAATTATGGCACTCCTCAGGGTAATATACTAGCGCCGTTAATTTTGTTACTGTTTGTCAATGATCTTCCCGAACATATTTCGTTTGGTCGTCTTTTTACATACACAGACGACACTTCATCGTAATTTCCGAGAAAGACCAGATTACGCTAACGCAAAAGACAATTACCAGCTTGAATGATTTCTCTGAATAATGTAAGGCGAATAATTTAATCATCAATTTTTCTAAAACTGTATGTATACAGTCCCTGGTCACATTACTTGAAAGATGTCATAAATCAACCCTTTTACCTGGAAATTCCCATCTTATTATAGTGATATTCTTTTGCTTTGAATTCGATCGTTTATAGGGGGACTAGATTATTGTATCAATAAATAAAAATACCAGAGAAATGATATTTAGAAGAGTAAAGTACGTATATATAAATATTTCAGTTATCAACTTACATTTAGCGAGTTTAGAGAGATATTTTTTAAAATATTTCGTCATAACCATATAGAAGCTAAGTTGTGGAGTATCGTTAAGTGTTTTGTGTTGATATATCGTTATTGCAAAGGTAAAATTGTTATTCTATCTCTCTCTTAATAATTAATCATTTGGAATTTGAAAAAAATTGAAATATTTGGGGTTTTTTTGTAGAAAATGCCCGGGAAAGTTTTAACGAGTGAACAAAAAGCCGCTATACAAGCTCTTCTACAATCAAACAAACATTCACAACGAGAAATTGCAAAATTACAGAAAGTGTCTCCTTCTTCCGTATCGCGTTTAGCTAGAAACTTAAACGATGGAGCTAGCATATCGACACAAAGACGGGCAAAGTACGGTCCTAAAAGAAAAATTTCGAAGAGATCTGACCGTGAAATTGTTCATCAGGCTTTGAGCAATAGATTTGCTACAATTAAAATGATTCAAAAAAATTTACAAGAGCGAGGAATAGAGATTTCAAGCAGAACTGTCAGGCGCCGATTGCGTGAAAACCGCCTAATGGGCCGAAGACCTGTAAAAAAGCCCCGTTTAACAGAAAAAATTAAATCTGCTCGTCTCAACTTTGCAAGAGAATATCGACATTTCACAGACGAGAATTGGAAAAAGGTGAATAACTTAACATGATTTTTACTGAATTCATGTTTGCATTATTTAATAGGTTTTCTTTAGTGACGAGTGCTCGCTCTGTGTGTTAGTGCAGCGAGCACAATTTGTTCGTAGACGACCTGGCGAACGTCTCACAGAGTCCACGGTTCTTCGAACTGTAAAATACCTTCCGCAGGTAATGATTTGGGGAGTGATTAGTGGAGACGGACCCGGCCCTTTGTATTTTGTAGGAGATACAATGCGTCAAGAGCAGTACATAAATGTGTTAAAAAACACGTTATTACCGTATTTTAAGCCAGGACGTCGCATACCGACAGGGCGTATATTTATGCAAGATAAGCCTCCTTGCTATGTGGCAAAAAAGGTTAAGAAATTCTTTGAAGACAATCACATACCTCTTTTACGGTGGCCTAGAAATTCACCGGACCTCAATCCCATCGAGAACGTATGGAATCGACTAAAAAGTAAGGTATATGAAAGAGAAAACCCTACAAAGGAAATATTAATGAAGAATATAAAGGATGTATGGGAGAACGATGAAGATATAAAAGAGACAATCATATCTTGCATTGAAAGTATGCCCCGAAGAATTAAGGGTGTTATTAAAAATCATGGGTTATGGACTAAATATTGATTACTTATTTAATATTTACATATGTTACATATTTTTGCAATATATTTTATAAATAAAAAATATAATACATGTATAGTTTATATTTTATTATGAAGAAATTACAAAATATTGAGTGTTTCAAGTAATTTAGCCAAGGACTGTACATTTTAAAAGTAGGAGAGGATTGCCCCTAGTTTTTAACCTTTCGCACAATAGCCATACGATCTCGATGAAATCCGTTGTTGATTGCCTGGACGTAAAAATTGATAGCAACTTACAGTGGGATGACCATATTAATATGGTATGCAATAAACTAAATAAATCCTTTTATGTTATTAATTCACTTAAAAATAATGTAGATACCAATACACTATTGAATGTTTACTATGCGTTCGTATACTCGGCAATTGCATATAATATCGTTATCTGGGGACAAGCTACCGATTGGAATCGTGTATTTATTTGTGAAAAAAGAATACTGCGTTTAATCTTCTCTCTTCATTACAACTGCTCCTGCCGCGAAACCTTTAAAACATATAAAATTCTCACTGTCTGCTCAATTTGCCTATTAAAGTTATTAACCTATATACATGCTCGCAAACATAATATAATAACATAAATAACAAAACATACTTAACTGCGATTATCATAATTATGATATCTCCTTAAGCAGACATAATCGTGAAGCCTTTGAGAAATCTCCTGTATGTGCCGGTAGTCGAATATATAATTTACTCCCACTCGAACTTAAGAGTATTGTTCCAAATAAAGAATTTAAAATGAATATAAACGAATTTTTAAATTCTCTTAAATGGACTGGTAAATGTCAGAATATTATGTACTCTGTCTCCCTTATCACTTCCCTATGACATTATTCTGTGGATATTTCAGACACTACTGGCGTCTGCTGGTTCAGTGTTAAATGTATATTTATATTGTTTATGTACGTAATCTTTTGACCTGTTCCTATCTATTGTATGTAGTGCTCGAAATGAATAAAATATTATTATTATGGCAATAATATTTTTGAAAAGAATCATGGCATTACGCTAGATACTACCGAAACTTTTCCCTTTATAGTTCAATAGTAAATTCAAGTGACATCATCTTTTAATGTTTACACAAACGTCTATTACAGACAATTTTTAGTGTTCAAGTATGAGAGACTGCTAATAAGTTGGAATTAAGACTAAATTCTTACTAGTGTAAAGCAAATGAATCTTAAAGTAGACCTGTCTTACAAAAATAATAGTTTCATGGGAAATGGTTGCAAAATGTTGTTCAAGTAAGAGCAAAAAATTGAGAGAAATTAGATAATGAAGACAACTTTTAAATAGTTAAATATACAGATGTCTAAATTTATCAGCTCATGTCTGTTAATTTTATTACTTAAGAGATCTCTCATATCTATCGATTAAATTAGAAAATTTATTTGGGTTGAGGTAGTAAAAATTTAAAAAAACTTGAATGTTTCGCTTTTAAGTGGAATACATTGCATAATCATATATTTTGGAAGGTTTTAGGAGGAAAACTTTCTGATACAATGGCAATCTAATATAAAAGAAAGCACTAATGATTGAATTGGAGTTTTTATTAATTTCTAAAATGCATTGTCAAATCTTGCATTTATAAAGTTTTATTTTGAATAAACAAATTGATTGTACCTGGCTGATCAGTGCCAGCATTGTATTTTTTGTTCTTTCGGATGCGACAGATTAACTACAAAACAAATATCCGTATAAATGTTGTATGTGCTCCCACGAGTCGTATGTAGTTCTTCAGCTCAATAAGTTAAGATGGCCATTGTGTTTCTATAACGTCATTCGTCAAATTTCTTCAGCAAAGTAATATGAACGCCAACTCCAGCGCTATCTATTATGCTTTAAAAAAATCACTTTAAAATAGCCCCTTAACAGCTTAGTTCAATGGTAAGAGGGCCCGCATCTAAGAGAAATAGAAGGTGTACTTTCAAGATCTGGCCAATAATTATGGTATATTTCTAAGCGGTTTGATAAAATCTGGAGGCATCATATTGAAAAGGATTAACTGCGCATCCCCTTCGTGAGGAGGGTGTAAAATGACAAAGCCATGAAATACTTTACACCCATTATATACACATATTAGGTTAGCACGGTTATAACAAGCTTGATAGCTTATAAAACCCTGCTGGGTCGTTTGCAACACATACAAAAATAGCTTGAGAGTATTATATCATCATAATCGTATAAAATACGTTATTTAATAAAAAAAAATAAACGGTATACTGATACTTCCAAAATGTCATAAAAATAAACGACAAACCAAATTGTTTTGGGAATTAATGTATTTTCATCGTCAACCGTACAATCGAATGAAGTTAGAAAAAGATTTTAATTTAGCATGGCTTGTTCTACCCCTACTCTAAATGAAACTTAGAAGTACCTACTTTTACCGCCCATACACTAAAACTAAAACATGCGAAATACTCGGAACTAGAGGGAAAAGTGCTGGCTTGTAACACAAAACAAACGTGTGTTTATTTTATCCCAATAAATCCATCAATACGGAGTGGCTAAGAGGACCTTCCTCTCGGTTTAACAAATTCACATTCTTTAATTGCGAAAACGTCTAATTCTCGCGGCCACGCCGCGTCCTTAATCAATTTGAGGTTTTCCAATCTAATATCATGCCTGATTTCGTTTGTGTATTGTGCTATACTTGGCGATTCGATTCTCCCGTAGCGGTAATGCGCGACGTGTTCTTTGAACCTGATATCTATAGCCCGCCTCGTTTGCCCGATGTAGGTTTTATCACAATCTCCACATGCAATTTTATAAATTCCCAACCTTTCCTTCATATCCGGTTTATCTTCCGAAAGATTTTTCTCACATACTTGGGTAGTACGGTTGACCATGAATTCTCGAGTCAATCAAAGACTTTGCATGGTGCGGACTGTGCGAATACTTTTGTGTTTGCCATACTACTCCATAGTTCTTGCTGTCATTATTGTAACGTGTTGTGCACAACAAATTAAAATATGAATTTTTCTATCAGTAGTCTTATTCCGTGCTTCGCCAGGCAACAACAACGAGAGGGTGAGATATCTTACACCATATAAATCACAGTAAGTTCGTTATACAACTAAAAATCTCATTACGCAGATGCTTCGCCAGGTTCCAACACACATATCCCAAGACTCAAATGTTGCAGGTCCAATAATAAGAAGTTTGGAAGGTGAACAATGAAATCTAGTAAGTATATTCCAGCTTTATTTTAATTCAGTTAATCTAGTAATTTACAAAAGTAAAACCAAAAGTATAACCACAACTGCAACCTATCGCATAGAAAGGAAGCGAAGATTCGAAATTCTTTTGCTCGATATGTAGTTAGTAAAAAAGCCAATAATTTTTCCAAATCTGCATGTAGAAATAGCGTCTATAATGAATATGGAAAATAACGTTTTTCTAATCATAAAAATTACTACCATTTCTATACTTGAAATTGATATAGGGATATATTGGTATAGATTAAATTTTTTACGCTGTCATTTTTAATTACTACTATAATTGCACCGTTTTAATCTATTTGAGAGATTAATTGAATTGTGTCAGCTTTTTTAAAGCAAACCGCGTTAAATTAGCGCTAATTAATTTTCGAGTCGCGCCTAATTACTTCACATGAGAAAGAGAACCTTTTCCTACTGGACGATTCCAATCTGATCTAGTCCAGCGACAATATTTAATGAGCGGTTTACAAAAAATACACTCACTTCTCGGAGGATAATCTTTCAACTTATTGTAATTAAACGGAATAAATCGTGAACGGTCTGCGTCTCCATATACTTACCTATACAAGCGATGCCCTCCTTAAATGGAGGCGAGCATTGTTCGGTCTTTTCTCTCTTAATTACCATCGAACAAAGCAACGCGCCCAATTGTGCAACGACGTGTAAAGTTACAAACGGTATAACCATTGATAGGCCATCTATGATAACAACTGAACCAACTGTAGTCGTGTGCTACCCATCCGATTCATTATGGTGACGATTAAAACGAGATGAATACTGATTCAAATGCATTAATTCCTTTAATTTTCATACGGGGTGTATTTCAAAAATACAGGGCTAATACAATGTTATGTACTTTTTTTAATTGCTATGGACATGTAGTTAAAAATAGCGAATTTATTGCAACAGTTACACATTTCTTTCGCTTCCGCTTTGGCAGGAAATGCTTCCTATTATACCACCTATATATATGACCACTATTATAAATATAAAGGTTATAATTTTGTGATAATTTTTAATAAAAAAGGATTGCAAGTTCAACTATAAAGGTTTATAACAGCGGATAGTTTCTAATACATACAACGATGCACTTAAATCAAATACATGACTGTTCTGGATTATCTACCACCATGCCTCTCCATTCATCTTTTAATGTTAGAGTCAAATAGAATAACCGGACAAATATTTCCGGCTTAAAACAAGAACTCATCAAATATTTTACAATTTACATGAAGATATCTAATAGTAGGATCTGATTCTAATTTTCTGCATTTTTCTTTTAAGAAAGTACTTCGCTTACAACCTCATTTAGATAGTGAATAAAAGAACAATTTAAGCACAAAACTTTCTTCCATCTCGAAGTTTTTACCGCTAAATTTGATATACAAAACATCAGCATATACAGAATACCAAAAAAACCTAAGAAACTACTGTAAACGGTTCCGTACGGTACGCTCTTCTTTTTGCATGGTTTCCGGTCTAGGAGATAATGTAAAAAGGCAACGCTCAAATTCAGTTCACTTGTATGTTTGTGTGTCCGACTAAATTATACGATCGTACGCTCTAAATAATCCTAATTGGAGAGACCGTCTAATTCGTAGCCGAAATAAATGGATGGTAATTTATATAAACCGAATTCACATGGCGTCTAAACGATGTAAATTATTATGTGCACGGAGCAGTGACTAATAGCTAATAGCTTTATTATCCGCAGAGATGCATCTATTACCTTTAAAATTTAGAGATATAGTTTATAACTATTGACCAATTAGTTACTGATTTTTCATCAGAGGCTATAAGGCAATTAAAGTAGAATATTTGATTTGTTGCAGTCAACCAGTATAACTATAGACATGCATCCATTACATGCATATGTTAAATTAAGATTAAGCAGTTCATAAGCGTTAGAACGGTTGTATCTAATTGGTGTATGTTACTTCTTAATTAAAGGCTTATATCTGGCAATATTCCTGTTATTATTTAATATTTGTTATATAAACGCTGTTACAACTACTTTAACGGATAGAATAACGAAAATATATGTAGTTCAGAGTTGCAATGTCTCTTAGGAAACAAACCGATCGATCAGCACTCGTCTTACTGAGCACGAGCGTTGTACGCAGTTGTTGCGTGTAGCCGGGTCCGCGCTGGTTGAGCTCAGACTGGAAACTGGCCAACAATTCCAATTTAATTCCACCCACATCTTGTCTCACAAGCCTTACTATTATAGTAGAAAAATCCGTGAATCAATAGAGATCTTCAAACATCCCAACAATTGAAGTCGTGAAGATGGCTACCCCTTACAACACACGTGAAAATCCCAACTGATAAAACCTCTTAACAACCGCCACGCTTCATTGATCCATAACTTTTCCGCTCCATTGACCCGAAACAGGCCCTATATAAATCCCTCCGGAATGAATAAGTCCCCAGTCAGTGTGCAGCAACAGACTTGAAGATGCCCCATAAGATTGGGGACGAAACGTCCGCAGAAGCTACGACAACGACGCGGTTCTAACTCGGAAACCAAGAATAGAGTGTTATTGACGATTATAATATGATTATTTGAAGGAAAATGAAAAAAGAATTTCGTTTTTACTTTTTTTTACAATGTACTGTCTATTTCCTAACCGTTATTCATGCCGTTTTTATGCTTAGTAAATTATATATGGCATTGAATCCATAATACTACATTTGACTTTCAATTCACCAGGCACCGCAGTTAACAATAGATTGATACAGCTAGTCATTAGAACTTGTCAATTTAAAAGTTAAATAGATTTGTGTCAACGATTATTTCTAAACGGTATATTAAATGTTGGTTCGATTTGTCATGAACCTGTCTAGCATAAAATCAAGTCATCGCTATACAAATTACCCTGATGCTTGTTTAACGATGATAACATTACACTTACAATTAACAACAAATGCTACTTCTGCAACTTGTTATCTTTCTCGCTCGCAGCAGTGCATACACACTCATATAAAAGTATATTACTTAGGTTCACTGCCACAAACAAGAGCGCTTTCAAGTGCTGAAAGAAAAAATAAATTATTCCGATGATATTTAAACAAAACCGGAGCAAGCCTTGATGAAATCCATTCATCATCCGCTTCTTTAAAGCAATTTGCTTACGGAAAATGAACGATGACGAATTAGAGTCATCAGCGAACATTCACGGTTATTGCGATGCTTTGTTGAGTCTATTTGCTTTGTTTGACGGTTTATAGAATACGGGTGCGCGAAGAGGATATTCCAGGAAATGTACAATGTAAATTTTGTACCAAATGCTAACATACTTTAAAAAAAGTATATTTGAATTTCAACTAAATATTTAATGCATGTACGCGTATACCTTTGTAGTATGTCCATTGCATACCATGTAGTTGTGTATGTATTTGTAAAGGATTTTGTATTTAACTAGGATAGATGAATATAAATTCAATTCAATACCAATAATAATAATAATAATAATAATAATAATAGTTTATTGTCCAACAGTTTTACAACCAATAATAGAACAAAAATAAAAATATATATAAATGCATACATATAGTTTATAACAATTGATTCATATTATTATTAAAAAATATCCGAATAATGAAAATCCGCTGACCGACACATTGTAGCGAGTGGTGAGGCATGCAAGATATTCGTTCTAGGGAGTGGCAAAGAAAAGGAAGAGAAAAGGCGAGAGGAGAATCGAGGAACACGAAAATTAAGAGAGGAAAGGAGGTAAAGACTCAATAGAACCATGGACTAGTTTCCACGCAAAGCGGGCTCTCTGACATTCCCGTCTCGACAATAGTAATGGGAAACCATATCTACCAAGTAGTCTGGAATAGCCCATTCCTCGCTCCGGATATACACCATCCTCTCTACAGGTAAGGTACTTCAGAAATCGCCGTTGAACTTTTTCCAAAGAAAGCTGAAGGTAAACATAGTGAGAAGACCACACTTGTGATGCATATTCCAACTTATTGATGACGAAACTATAGAAGAGGGTCTTTAATAATTGAACATCGCGAAATGACTTAGATAAACGTATAATAAAGCCTAAGGTCTTAGAAGCTGATAAGCAGAAGTTATATATGAGGAGAAACTCATCGAAGAGTCGAACAAAACTCCAATATCTCTGATCAACTCAACTTTCTTCAAAAATCTATTATTTAGACATGTAACAACATTTGCTGAAGTTCAATTGCAGTTTAAATTCGTCGCACCAAGCAATAATATGGTTAATATTATTCTGCAGATATATATCATCCCAGTTAGAGATACATTTATAGATTTTAATGTCATCAGCATATGCAAGTACCGGGCAAGTAAAATCTTCAAGTAAGTCATTTATATAGAGTACGAATAGCAGGGGCCCCAGATTAGACCCCTGAGGAACGCCAGATTTCGGAAAGAAATAGTTGGATGTATATCCATTGTAATGGACGTAGTTGCACCTGGCAATTAAATAAGAGTAAATCAGTTTTAAGAACGATGTACTTAATCCAAACACTGATAATTTGCTAAGTAAAATACCATGATCAATAGAATCAAAGGCACTACTAAAATCTGTATAAACCACGTCAACTTGACCTTGCCTATCCAAATCTTGACAAATAAACTGAGACATAGTTACAAGGTTAGTAACAGTTGATCTCCCACGAATAAAATCATGTTGATAAGGAGAAATAAACGATTTAACGTTCTCATACAAGGTGAAAAACAGGATATTCTCAAATACTTTAGCAAAGTTAGATAAAATAGTTGTCTATAGTTGTCGACCGCCGTTTCAATGCCTTTTTTGTGTACAGGGCAGATTCTTGCACGCTGCCACCTAGCAGGAAACACCGACGTCTTAATTGATAAATTAATGATTGAAGCTAGCGACTTAGCAAAAGCTATGCCAGCTTCACGTAACATAAAGGATGGAATTAAATCATCACCAGAAACGTTATTATTTGCAAAAGAAGTCATAATTCTGACCAACTCCCCTTCCGCTACAGGAGACAACGTAAAAAGAATGCAATTACGATGTAAAGTAGCTGCAGAAGGAGACGAACTAACTACATAAATAGAGGCAAACCTATCAGGGAAAGCATTGACAATGTTTTGAGGTGTATCATATGTAACACCGTCGTAGGATAATACATTTGGAATTCTAGATGTGTCTTGTCAGACTTGAATATACTTAAATATTTGTTTTGGGTTGGATTTTATAAATGTCTCAACGGAATTTAGATGTAGGTTATAAGCTGAATCTATCTGTGTTTTACAGAGTCTACGAAGTATTTTAAATTCGTCTTGATAGTATGTAATTCTAGTGGAAATCCATCTGCGGCGGTAATAATACTTCAGCTTCAAATTAGCAATGATTTCATGTGTAAACCATGGTGCCTAGCATATAAGGCGATGTAAAATTAATCCAACGCATCATCGATATCCCCTAGGCTTTCCAGAAAAGACCATCAACATTATGAAGAGTATTATATAATTCCGGAAGGTTAGCTTTCTTAAAATTATATCTAAGGTTAACGTTCGACGGAAAAGTAGAAAGAGAGGAAGATGTGAGAAAACTTAATTCAATAGAAAGAGAGGGATGGTATTGATCAATTGACACAAATGGTAAGTCGTCTCTCTCAACCTCTACGCTGCATTCAGCATTCGAGAGAACCAGATGAAGAGGTCTTCCTGAACAATTAACTACTGAGTTATGTTGTTTAAGATTTAGTAAGTTGCAGAAACAATAAAAGCCCGGCTTTCCGGGCAATTTGCGGGGTTACTTTGAAACAGAGGTAGATTAAAATCACCAAGCATAATAACCGGTTTATCCGATAGAAATATCACATAACAACTCAAAATCAGTTTGAGAAATGTCAGGAGATATGTAGAGCGCTGCGATGCAAAAATTAACAGAACCTAAAAGACATCTACAGGCAACAAAATCAACAACAGGGACAACAGAAGTAATAGGAGTTGTGACAAGAACTATGTAATTGATTCTACTTGAGAAAGCTATAAATACACTACCCCCGAAGCTCGGTTGATTAGAGAAAACTGTCTGTCACATCTAACAGTATTGTACCTAGGTGGAAGCTATTCTGAACTGGAAACAGAATCATCTAGCCAGCCTTCTGTGACTACAATGACGTCATACGAGGACTCACTAGTAAAAAGGGATTGTGTTTTAGTTCGTAGATAGTATATATTTATATTGCGAGGAAAACTGTTGGATTCTTTCAGTTTAAAGCCGATACCACAGAAGATATTATTATATTTAAGATATTATTATATTTAATTCTGAGATTGGTCTCTACATTTGTCAGGCCATTAGCTAGCTCAGATTTAGCATCTTTATAAATTTCAATTTGCATAGGTGTGGTGGATCTCGGAAAATAGAGATAGTGGATAGTTTTGAATTCAACTTCAGTTTGGAAATATTGCGAAGTATGGTATAAACTGAGGCTTCAGACGAAAAGCCAACTTTAATAGGACAATAACGATCAGACTTGGTAACATCAAACTTTCCCAAGCGAGACACCTTTATATTTGAATCATCGATTTGAACAGTAGAACACATATCATGGACAAATGCGATATCTTTATTTTTTTGATTATTGTTGGTGCGACAGTCAGATTCCTTGCACCCGAAAATAACAATGTTTGTTTTGCTTTTGTCACGATCATTGATCTCCTGGATGACACTCTCGATATCAAGAAGGGATGCTGACTTCGACGGTATAGATTCTACCAAGGATTCCTTTAGGGTTTTAATTTCGTCCTGAAGGGAAGCTATAACTGATTTTAAACTATTCAAGTCATTGCCGTACTGAATGCAATTCCTGCACGTCCACGAAAAAACGGTGTTCAGATGTATCTTACGAGCTTCCGCACTAGAAACTTTAACGCAATCAATTCTATAAGGCTTTTGTCAAATGCAACAACTAATAAGCTTATGGGATTCATCAACAACCCCACAACAAGAACATGCAAGCATAATAGCAATGTATGTATAGTAACACGGGAAAAAAACCGGGAAACGCGCTTCACGCTAGCAGTGCCCTTTGCAGCGACTTGAAAATACACAACACAAGGTAAAGTTAGGCAACGGAAGGGATCTTGAACAGAGTACAGAGGTAAAATATAAAAATAATGGTTTGGGCGCTTACAACTGTTGCTAGGTGTACAAGTACAAGCGCAAGAAATCGCAGTAGAGTCAATAGTAGAAAAACAATATACAGAAAAACGATAAATACCGAAAAGCAAGTGACTCACCAGAACGAAAGTTAGAAATCTTATGACGATAACGTGATATTCTTCATCAACGACTTCAATGACTATGGCCTGATGATGACATTATGCCGAAATCCATAGCTAATTTAAGCAATTTCATGAATTTTACATTTTGTATTTCTCTAAAATAGTATATTAGCAAACGAGTTTCATAAGATGGCATTTTGTCGCACCCGAAATTTGAAAAACAAGTCGAAGGCGAGTTCTTCAAATGGACAAGACAGGCGTTGTTTAAATTCAAAAATTTGTCATTGCAATTATATTTTATTTGTATTTAGAAGTACATATAAAAAATGGACAATATAAAACGTAATAATATAAATTGTACTCCAGCTGAGCTTGGTAATTCATTGCTTAGTAAATCACGTTATATACTTTCTGCATACAGAATAGTGATAAAACATTATCTGGAAACATTCCATTGGCATATTTTCAAATATCAAGCAAACCAAAGAAGTTTTCAGCGTTATGGTCGATGTACTCCATGTTTAATATTTACATGAATGTAGACATATCAAAATACTCTAAAACATAAGTATTTTTGAAACGTTCGTCAGTAGGTTACGAACCAAAAATATTGCATGGTTCTTGTCAAAGCCATATCAAAATAACACAAAACGCCTAAAAATCGAAAATTAATTCGAACAAAGTTCGTGAAGGAAAGAGATATCAATAAATGATAAAATAAAGGAAAATATGTAATATCGGGAACAAAGAACGAAAATATGAAAAATCCAGAATATACCAAGAATAAATAAGAATAATTTACGCCTTTAGAATTGAGATTTGACTGTTTGACACTTGTTATGATTACGATTTTGGATCAACCTGGCGTCACAGGACACAATTTGGCCCTTTTTTCTAGTCAACTTTACTGCGCAAGGAAATCAGATAGGCGCCTGATTCAAATATTCGAATACGCCATTTAATGAAACATAAACTATTGTTTTAACTTTGACATTTTAATATCAAGAGTTTTGTTGTTCTGCGAATTCTTATTTTGCTCAAGAGAATATTTATTTCGTTAAAAGGATATTTTTCAGTTTAACATTATAAAAATCGTTGAAGTTTGTTTCCACTTTCATAGTAGAGATTAACTTTAGATGCACTGCTTATAATTCTAACTGTAAGTCGTATTCGATTGAGTATACCTGGCTACATTGAAACAAAGAATTCACTCATACGAGAGTGTCTGCGATCAAATCATCTGTAAACTTCGAACAGCCAGAATCCGACGATGAATCCTCAGATCACCAACACCGTAGGTGAGCCGATATACCGACAATGATAGAACTCGCCGGGAAGTATCCGCGCGATCTACTTATTAATTGGAAACGTAGCCGGGCGGTCGGCGACCGAGTTCCTTACCCCGGAGGTATTTCGCGTGTTTGTACCGATCATTGCTCGGATATAGAGGCAACGCGACCGGCGGACGAGGTAGCGGCTAGCGACCCACCGGCATGAAATCGAATCTGGTCGGCCGCAGACGCTCAAGGACTAATATTATTCAACATTTAATGCGCGAATACCTCCTTACAATCGATGCTTTTGCTTTGTGCTCCTTCACTAACTGCTACTTTACGCGTTATCGACAATATGATGATGATGGTAATGTGATGTATGTAGGTAAATGATGCTGCTGGCTATATATTGCAATATATTTAAACACCGCAGTTAGATGCTGGTTCCTTTGTTGGATGTTATATATTATTAAGTAATTTGATTCATTCGGAATCTGTGTGGAGCTTCATCAGACAATTCAGCATCTACAAATGCGAGCGACCGTATTAGACTGATCGTACTATAGCAGGGGCGACTGGTACACTGTAGCTACAAAGCTGCAAAACACATTAAAATATTTCTAACCAAAGAATATTTATTGATATATTTATTACATTGTTGAAGTTTACTTTGCAAATAATACAGTGAGGTCCGTAAGTATCCCCCCTCTCATGCTAACTTTTGAACGACAGAAGCTAGCGTTTCCAGAAAAATTAGGTCGATTTATATTTTTTGTGAACTATCCTTTGCCTTATCGGCAGTTCAATTACATTTCCGGTGTTGCCGGAAATGACGTCAAATTTCTTATTTTAAATAGAACACTCTCTATATTTTTACACTTTTGGAAATGTAATCAAAAGGCGAATCCAAGGATACCCATATGTTGGTTTGGTAATCTGTTTTTGTTGTTGCGCAAAGTTGGCTAGGAAAGAGCGTCAAATTGTTTCTTGTGACGCCAGACTGATCTAAAGAGCTCGTTGCTAAGCAAAGTAGTCATAACAACTGCCGTCGAATTTCAATTCCAAAAGCGTAAACTTTTTTTTCTCTAGATTGTTCAAGAAAGGAATTATCGCCCGCTCACGCACTATATGGATACGCTGTGTATCCTCGTCGGATAATTTCACTTCTAAAACATTTCGGGCATCCCGCCTGCAATGGTTTCGAAAAAATGCGAAAGAAGAAACGAGCAAAAAGAATTCCTCCCGCATTCCATCGACGGCCCATGCGCACAGCCAAAACCTGAAAGTGGTCTCATCACTTGAATGCCACCGTGAAATCCAACCCCCAATCCGACTTATTGTTGGAAATTACGCCGAACCTATAATTAAATTCATAAACGCATAGCTCAGCGTCAGGCCGTGAAAGCTTTTCGTCTTTATTTTTTTCGACAAGCTTTAAAGCCAGCATGCGCGTACCGAGACGCATGAAGGAGATGCAGTAGGACCTGTTCCTTTGTGAATTCTTCTTCGCTCTTTAATTTTAGTGCGCCCGAAAGACAAGCGCTTAATTATTAGTATTTTAAACGAGCTGAAATTCTCGGAACGATTTTAGTTGGCCGAGAAGGAGAGTTATTTCACTTTCTTGCGTGAGAGGTAACGCTGTCATTATTAGTGTTTTAATTACGCAATTAAAAATTGGTACAATTACATACAATGTACGAGCTACGGTCCGCGTATTCTAAGCCTAACATAGAAAGAGGGCGTGTAGAAGAAGAATCTCTTAATTATTTTTATTTATTATCTTTTAACTAACGCCTCAATACCACAATAAAATTACGATGGTTGTTTGTCCCCAAAATGCTCTAAAACTGCTTCATGGATCTCTTCATCGCTGTTAAATTTTCTTCGATTGCAATGTTGAAAATAAAAAGTAATCATTTGGGGCAAAGTTGGGGTTGTATGGTGGGTGACCGAGTTGCTTGAATCTGCACTGAAGCACAGTGGCCTTTGAAAATGCAGCTGTGTGTACAGGAGCATTATCGTACCAGAACCAGACACCTCGTCCCAGCTTTGCTCTGTGTTCCTCAACGATGGCTTGTCTTAACTAGCGTAGCAAGTCAGTATAATATGTTGCGTTTACTGTAGTGATACATTCTTTAAAGTCGATTAACGAGATGTCCTCGCTATCTCAAAATTGTAGCTATTAGGTATTTTGTGCATTTTGTCACCTAGGCCTTTTTAAGGATGGGTTCGCCTTTTCGATGCCACTCCATCGTTTCTCTTTTAGGCAAAGGATCGTGGTAGAAAATTATTGTTTCGTCTCCACTCACTATTTGATTAATAGTGGTGTTGTCGGCTTCGTACAGCTCAAGAAACTTTCAGTTATAATAATAATAATAATAATAATTTATTTCAGCCTTGACCTGTAGAGGCATTGACATTGTTGTAAATATAATAAGTATAAAATTGTAAAAATATATAAGTAAATAAATAAATAAAATCATGTATATATAAAAAAAGGTAATAAAACATATAAACAAACGAATCGATGTAAAAGACAAACCGAACAAAAAAAAACGTACAAATACATATATAGAAAAGCATAATATATAAAATATTGTTGCATGCATTTGTAATACTATTTTGAAGTATTCGTCGACAGAGTAAAATTCATGTTGGAGCAGTATCATCTTAATATTGATAGTGCAGACGTTGTGCAGTGCAGACGTGTGTGAATAGCTGTCTCATAAATCTGGAATTTCTTATATTTCTAAATTTGTGTTAAAATAAACCTCGCATTTAAAATGCCGGACTTGAGATCGGGTATTGAGAAGATTAAGGACCCCATTTCTTTTTTGAGGAGTGAGGAATTTGCCGTTCTTATTCAAAATATAGTGCAAAAAGAAGTTAACCATTTGAATTTAATAATAAATGAGCTAAAAACAGACATTGTTAACCTGAAACAATCAAATATTGAATTAATACGATTACTAACTACAAAACCAACTATACAAAACTCAAAATTTAACAAACAAATTCAGTCTGAAGATGAAAAATTGTTAAATGAAAAAAGAGTGCAACAACCTTTATTCTCCGAAAAAGTAAAATCGGCACGTCCGGTAAAAACGTCTAAAGACGTGACTGCCAAAGAAATTGCGATAGATATCGAATCACAAACAGAAAAAGACAAATGGACTACTATTAATAGAAAACGTACTAAGAGAAGTGTTAATTCAATTTATGGTACCACGGAAAATACCTCCATTAGGGGGATAACCACCTATACGCATTTTCATGTCTGTAAATTGGAGCCTACTGTGACGGAAGAAGATTTAACTAAATATCTTGAAGAAAATAATATCTTTAATACTAAATGCAGCAAAATGGTATCCAAGCGTCCAGATGAGTACTCATCATTCAAAATATCTGTGCCTTTGACACAGAAGGACAATATTACAAATCCTCAAATGTGGCCTCTGAATGTTTGTGTAAATCCTTTTTTGTTCCGCTTGATGAAAAAGGACGAAATAAAATAAAACACATAACAATTTTGCACCAGAATATACAATGCGTTAGCAATAAAATAGCCCATTTCGAAGTAATTCTAAAATCAATTGAAGCAGATATCGTATTACTTTCGGAACACTGGCAAAGTGAACAACAACTATTGACACTGTCCATACAGGGTTACAAATTGGTATCTTTCTTTTGTCGGGACCAATTCTTACATGGCGGAGTTGCAATTTATGTGAAAGAAACCATGTCAGCATTATCACGAGACGACATCACAGCTTACAGCATAGTGCAAGAAACAGAATGTTGTGCAATTCAGTGTTTTTCTGCGGTTATAGTGATAGCAGTATACAGACCCCCTACTTCCAATTTTAATTGCTTTATTAACACCATGACATCCATTCTTGATAAGTTGAGCGGCGAGGACAAGATCATTGTTATAGCTGGAGATTTTAATATTCATTTTGACAATACTAACATGTTCAATGTTCAATTTTGTGATTTGCTTGCTTCTTATAACTTACACATAACTGTTGAATCTCCAACTAGAGTATGCGAATCTAAAGCGTCTTGTATTGACAATATTGTTGTTAGCATTCCTTCTGAATCTTATGAATCCTCATGTATTGATTTATATTTATCGGATCATTTTGCTCAACTTATTAGCTTTCAATTGGAACAAATTCCAAGTGCTTGTAAAAACTATGCAATGAAACGTAATGTAAATTCCGATGGTCTTGATCAATTTCTACGATACTTAGAGCATGAATCGTGGCAGTCAGTATACGAAACAACCTCAGTTGAAGACTGTTTTAATAAATTTTATGAAACCTTCATTTATTATGTTGATTTGTGTTTTCCATTTCAAAAGTACTATACCCACAGAAATAGTAACAATTTGCTCTCACCGATAATTTTAGAATTAAGAGAAAAATTAGCTTTTTTAAAAGATATGTCGCAAAAATATTCAATCTTCAGAAACGAGTTCACTGCTTTTCAACAATATTACACAAACTTTATTCAAGAATCGAAATTCTTATACAACCAAAAGTTTATTTTAAGTTCAAAAAATAAAATGAAAGCAATGTGGCAGCTTATATATAAGACTACAGATGCTTCCAAAAATCGTAAAAATAAAATATTACCTAACAATTTTACCAGTAATGCGGCCCTGTGTTCTGCTTTCAACTCATACTTTTCTGCCGTTGCATCAACTACTTTAGCTGATAAATTTAATGACAACTGCCGCATATCTAATATTGATAAGTATTTGCGTAGTCATGAAAACAGTTTCTTTGTAACTCCTGTGAATAACAATGAAATTATGGAATGTGTTAAAAATTTAGACTCATCTACAACGCCTGATGAAAATAATTTAAGTTCCTTTATTTTGAAATATTGTGTGGAATATATTGTTAGTCCTTTATCGTACGCAATTAACTTGTCATTTGAGCATGGAATCTTTCCCTCTAAATTAAAAGTATCAACAATACATCCTTTACATAAGAAAGGTGATATTAACTCTCTTGACAACTACAGGCCAATTAGTATTTTACCTATTTTTTCTAAAATATTTGAACGGTTGATGAACAAAAGGTTAATGCACTACTTAATAAATCAAAATATATTACAGGATACACAGCACGGTTTTATTTCAGGTAAAAGTACAGATACTGCTCTTTTTAGTTTTCTAACACACGTTTATAGGGCGTTGGATAATCGAAAATTCATTTTGGGGTTGTTCGTTGATTTATCCAGGGCTTTCGACTGTGTTAATCATAACTATCTTTTGTATAAATTGGATAAGATGGGTATTCGTGGAACAGTCAAGCAATGGTTCATGAGTTACTTGAGCAACAGGCAACAGAGAGTTCGTTGCGACAATGTATTTTCTAATGTGGCTGTCACAAATATTGGAGTACCTCAAGGCTCAATACTTGGACCAACTCTCTTTTTGGTATTTGTAAATGACATAGTACATGCAGTTGATCACATCGATTGTCACCTTGTCAATTACGCAGATGATGTTAGCGTGGTTGTACAGGACGATACTTTAGAAAAACTCTTTCAGTGCACTCAATTAATCTACGACAAGTTATGCAATTGGTTTTCAGATAACAGACTTGTCATTAATCAAGCAAAGACAAAGTATGTGTTATTTGCTAATCCCAGATCCGTTGCTTTGGATTTATCACTCTTTTCCAACAAGTTATCGCTTAGTAATAGCGCTGCCGTATTGGGTTTGGAAATCGACAGTAATCTTAAATGGGAAGATCATGTTAATTGTTTATGTGGTAAATTGGGCAGGGTTTGTTTTGCATTGAGGTCCCTGCGCAAGTCATGTAATCTGGACACCATGAAAACCTTTTATCATGCTAATTTTATATCTGCTGTACGTTATGGTGTAATTCACTGGGGTTGTTCTCCATACGCATACCGTGTTTTTCTCATGCAAAAACGAGCTCTTCGTATAATGTTCAATTTAGGACCGTTGGAATCTTGTAAAAGTATTTTTAGTAAAAATAACTTCCTAACATTTTATGGAATATATATATTTGAAGTCTTATGCTTTGTGTATAAATATTGTAATTCATTCAGTAAAAATAATGTTTCTCACAATTTTAATACGAGACAAGAACATTATCTTTTTGCGTCTAAGCATTCAACAGCAATTTTTCAGAAAAGTCTCGAATACAGGGGTTGCCTTCTATACAATAAACTGCCTATAAGCATAAGATCCATTAATTCATTTCATTTGTTTAAAAAACATACTAAAGAATACTTACTACAGCGCAATTGTTACAGTCTAGACGACTATGTTAACTAGTTTGTATGTTGTGTTTTCTTGGTTGACCTGTTTCTTCGTGTTGTGTATTATGTATGTGCATTGTATGGAACATTATAGAAATAAATGTGCTTATTATTATTATTATTATTATTATTTCGCTTAAATTTATTTTCATTAAGTAACTTAAATCTATTGGGTAGATGATTATATATTTTAACGGCCAGATAGTTGGTGGAGACTTGCGACGTTTATAATCGATGGTATGGGATCATATAGTTGTTTCTACTGCGTGTGTTGTGTTCGTAAAGCTCGCTATGCGTTACGTACTTGGATTTGTTGTTGTGTACGTACATCAAACACGATAAAATGTAACAAGACGCCAAAGTAAGTACACCATTCGCTCTAAAAAGTGATCTACATGATGTTCTGTAGTCTACATTGCTTAAAATTCTAACTGCTTCTTTTTGTTTTAGAAATATCCTAATCGCCTCTGGTGAATGTCCCCATATCAAGACACCATACGTAGCTTTACTATGAAATAAAGCAAAATATGCCTCTCTTGCCGCCTCATATGCTGCTACCGCCATCATCCTCCTCACGGCATAGATCGCTGTGGCCAACTTCTTAGAGGCGACTTCAATATGCGTCTTATAGTCCAGTTTGTTAGAAATGTGTATACCAAGGAAGCAAACACTTTTTTTCTCAGGTAAGTCTTTCGTAGATAGTAACAGCGTCTGTGTTTTTGTTTTGTTCAAACAAAAGGCGTTACTTTTAAACCATTCATCTGCTTTTATTAACGCTAATTCGGATTTTTTCTGCAGATCTCCGTGCATATTTCTTCTGGTTAATAGCGTGGTATCATCTGCGTATAAACACATTTCATCACATTGTACATTATGTGGTAAGTCATTGGCATATATCAAGAACAGTATTGAGCCCAAAACTGATCCTTGAGGAACTCCATTATGAACTGGACGTACCTTCGACTCCATATTTTGCCACACAACTACTTACCTCCTTTGCGTCAAATACGACTCTATTAGCTTGAGTGCAGGTCCTCTAATTCCATAGTAATTTAATTTGGCCAGCAAGATGTGTACCTTAACGCAATCGAAAGCTTTTGAAAGATCGCAACAGGTTAGTATAACATCATCTTTTTCGTCAAAAGCAGTTGTTATCGTTTGTAATATTTCAGTAGCCGCTGTAATCGTGGATCTTCCCAAACGGTACCCATGTTGTTCCTTGCAATAGATGTCGTTCTTTGCAAAGAAACTTACTATTCGATGTTTAATAGCATATTCGAATATTTTGGAGAAAATGGGTACTAGTGCGATGGGCCGATAGTTATTTAAATCTCTTTCGTCTCCTTTTTTGTAAACAGGCACTATCTTTGTCAATTTCAATTCTTTTGGAAAGACACCTCTTAACATACATTCGTTAAAACAGCGAGCTAGAGCTTCTGCGATGTCACATTTTAATAGTTTTACAATGTCGGATGATAGCCCGTAAACGTCGAGCAACGTACTTTTCTTAAGACGTGTGATGATTCCAATTTCCTGGGCGGTTACCGGATATAGAGAAATGGAGCACTGTACGCGATTTGGATCTTGTTCCAGCAAAAGAAGAGGATTTTGACTGGGACCAGGTATTTTGGCTGTCAGTTCATCGCCAATCAAACTGAAGAAATCATTAAAATCATTTGCAGTTAAGCCATGGTCTTGTGTTTGGTAAGTTTTAGTTTCTAGGTTGGTCTCTAGCTTGATTATGTCCCAAATGGTTTTGTTTTTGTTATTCGATGACTGTATAAGATTAGCTACTGCTGTTTTTTTAGTATTTTGAATTTATTTTCTATAATCCTTTTTTAAATTTTTATAAATCTGTTCAGCTTCTTGACTTTTTGTAGCTTTGTATATAGTGTACACGGCGTCAAGTTTCTCTTTCATATCATTTATAATACTGTTAGCAGGAAAGATATATTTTGTTTTAGCTTTCTGCAAAATTTCTTTTTTAGGAAACATAACATCTAGAAGCTGTATAAAGAAATTGTGAAATTTAGTGTACGTCTCTTTGTTACCAACGAAGATTAAATCCCACCTTGTCTGATGTAATTTCGACGACAGAGTTTTATAATTGCTTATGTTCAAACATCGCGACTTTGTTGCTGTCACACTTTTACTATTTTCAGATGATCCAGTACCGATAGAAATTAGCTGCGCAAAATGATCTACTATGTGAAGATTTTGTACCCCTCTGGTATTTATACAAGTAGAGACGTTGGTAAAAATATTGTCTATGCAAGTACTAGATTGGGATGTCTCCCGAGACGGCTCGCTAAACAAAGCGTACAAACCGAAAGATGAACAACACTCCAGCAACAACTGTAGATCGTGTGACTTTTCTATAAAATCTACATTAAAATCTCCTGCTAATATTATATATTCGACATGTTGTTGCTTCTGAACCGCGCTAAGCATTCTGGGACCCATCTTACGCTAATTTTGCCATACCCAAATGCTCGTGCAGGATCTTCAAAACACTAGTTTTTGAAAACCCTGTTTGTTCCCCTATCTCCTTAGCCTTCCTTTCTCAGTACAGTTACGGGCCCTCCTTCGCATAGAACACCTTCAAAAGATCCTCTGTCCTGACTAAACAATTTGGACCAACGTTTAACTATGGCATACGATGTTGCAGAGTCTTTATAAACCGTGTCCAATCGCTCTTTGATTTCGAACGGTGTCTTTCCGTTCAAGAGAGGAAATTTTATCACGATGTTCAATTTTCGGGATTTTGAAAATTTACCATGCACCGTTCAACTTCCCACTGATCAATGGCTATAAACTGCCAAATTATTATTTGAATGTTAACTAAAGACAGATCCGTCAAACGGCAGCATTTATTTTTGATTCCCTAAGGCTTAGAATACGTGGTCCGCACCTCGTAGATACATATACATCTTCATTTGTTTCAAAATTATTTTTTTCATTAACGAAGATATTTTCCACTACTGACGCATTTTCTTTCTCATTTCAGTAATCAAAAGAATTTATAAATAAAAATAAATTTATATAAACATGTTTGCTAATTGCCGATTACACAACAAGATTTAATTAATCAGAAAATCGCTGGTAATTTAATGATTAGCTTTGCAAGGAATACGTTTCGTAATGCTAACACATTAAAGTTGTGAAAGGTTTCTTTATTGCTAAAGAACATTTGGCATGATAATTGAAAATATTGAAATTTCTACATGAAAAGAATTATCTAAAATGCATAAGCACATAAATATTTGTTGTTAGTAAACTATAAATACTTAATAAAAAAAATTTGAATCAATATAAATTCATTCTACAAATTAATATCTGGAAAAACGGCCCAAAGACGAAAACTGGATTCGGAGCCGGAATTGTTGTTATAGTCTCCATTTTAGTTCACAATCCAACAGCAAGGCAAGGAAACTGTCGTTTAAGAATGCCAAAGCACCTTTCGACAACATTCCTGCTTGTGCAATTAGAAAAGTTATGTCAATCAGTTGTTTGAACAATTGTAAAACGTAGCTCTTATTCTACTGGACTTACAAAAAGTACATTTGTGCTGCTCGAACTGTTCGATCAAAAGTTTGAATGATTAACACACCCACTGTTGCTTTTGAAAAATCTTATTTTAAATTCTTTGTTATCGTATATCTCAAAAAGATTTATTGTCCTTCGAAGCGGGATATCTCCTTGGTTTTCTCTTAATTTCATCGTCGGAAGAATCAGAAGATGAATGCCTACTATTTCCGCAAATGGAAGATTATTGTCTCCACTTTTCCTAGTTTTGAAGGAGGTAAGCGGTACTTTAGGTCCTCGCGTACAGGAAACGCTCTTTCGCCCAATAAATGTATATATACATATCTGCATCTACATCTGGAAAATTAACATCCGCGCATTTTAAAACATGGTATACAGATGTTTTCTTGCTAAATGCTGGTCCCAATAATTTACTACTGCTAGATTCATGGACTGGACACTGTCCAGCGGAACTATCTACACTGACACCAAAAGACAAAAATGTGAATATTTTGACCATTCCAAAGAAGACGACCGCATTAATTTAACCCTTAGATGTTTATGGTTTTAGATTATGGAAAAATTTTGTAAGAACTTTTTCTGACCAAGTTATTTTGATGGGCCACGATATAAACTTGCATCATAGAAATACAATTATTAAGTTACAGTCTTTAATCCATAATCAGTTTTCGTCTCCGAGATTTTTTAGTGTTTTTAAGTATTCTTGGTACAAAAGTGGATACGTTGCGGAGCGACCAAGTGCCTTTGAAAATCCAGTAAATTTCTGCTTTGCCAAAACTGCATAATCCACACCACTGCACTATTTGTGGAAAGCCGGCTCTTGTACGTTGTTCTTGGTGTAAGCAATATCTGTGTTTTAAACATTTCTTTTTAGATTACCATTATTGTAACCACTATATTGAATAACATTTGTATAAGTATGTTATGCATGTAATGTACTATATAAGTACGTATGATAAAATTGGCGATACCTGTATATATATATGTATATATATAATATATGTTATATTATTTAATAAATGTACTAATTCTTTTGTATACCACTGTACAATAAATGTAAGGCATTTTTATCTTGTAAGGTTCACACATTATAATTTAGTTAATGCTGCAACTTTGAAAGAAAATAAAATATGAATGTATATATGTATGTATGTGTGAAATTTATATGTTTGCAAATACAAATTGCAATGTAAACTTTGTCATTCTGCAAAACAACTAGTTACTCTGTTATATTTAGTTCCGGCTATATTTCAGTTCCGGAGGTATTTATCATAATATTCAATTTATAGATGATTATTTTTCTCTCCTCTAACCCAAATTTCCCAACTCCCAAATCGGTATGTTTGTTTACATCATAAAAAATGTTTGTAATATTGTTAATATTAAAGTAACACAACCGGATAAAGTTAGTATGGTTAGATAACTAACTCTGAACATCCTACTGCAAAACTGTTATTACATATTCAATTATAATAAATAGTACGTCCTCTGGTACACATTTCACATGACAAAATATTTTTTTCTGGAATGAAAGGTAAAACTCAATGATAACAATGTATAAGGTTGAATTCAATATGAAACAGCCCCTCTTTTCCGATATTTAAAAATTTTGGACTTTTCAAAAGGGCTGGGGTGGGGGTAATTTTTCTATTAAAATTAATACTATTTACATAAAGGTTATGCCATTATTTAGTCCTCTTCAAACAATTAAAAACTTGTCTTAACTTTTTTTCAATATCTCCAATACTTTTCGAGATATTTGCACAAATATAAACAGGTAGTTTTTCTTAAGAGCGCCCTCCACCCGACCTACAGAGGATTCCGCCGATAAAAATAAGTGGGATGTTCTTACCTTGGACCCCTCTACAAATCCACAAAATTTTTTTGGGGAGTCCGGGTTGCCGGTGTTCCCTTGTAAGTAACGTTATTCTTTTTTTAATACATACCTTCAACGAGTATGGTGCTTTTCTTTAAAATGTCATGAATTATCCACGTATTTCACAGACTGTGCCTCCGTATGCCTGAGCCACCAGAACCTATTCTTACACGTTGGGGAACATGGCTACAGGCCGCGTTTTACTATCATAAATATTTTGAGAATATTAAGAACGTGGTTATACAATTCGATCCAAAAGAAGCTGTGGCTATCAAGGAAAGCCAGTCGAAATTTCAAGATAGTAAGGTTAAAACGGATTTAAAAACTATTAAGAACAATTACTTCGGACTAGTGGAGACAATAGAAAAATTACAGAATCCTTCGGTGTCGTTAGTGGAATCTCTGCAAACAGTATAACATGTTCACGCACAACTATGCGCGGTAGAAGACGCAAAAAATGTTTGTGTTCTAGAAAGGTTTGAAAGTGTTTTAGAGAAAGATTCTGATTTTGGCACATTATGCAAGAGTTTATTGCATGAAAATGAAAAATAAAGTTATACAGGCCGTATTATTTGGAGGTTAGAACGTGTAATGTATTAATTACACAGTGCTTTCTTATAAGCGTATATACTAAAGCGGCAATATATCATAATACAACCTCCTACTTCTGCATATTTTGATTAAATCAAGCTATTTTTGTGATTGTCAGTTATGTGTGTACATATAGTGCGGGACTAAAGTGTCGCCGATACCACATGTTATATTTTAACTTAAGAAGTATGACGATATGCAGCAATAAAGGTTTTGGTAATCTGCTTTCGTTGTTACGCAAAGTTGGCTAGAAAAGAGCGCCAAATTGTTTCTTGTGGGCACCAGACAGATCTAAAGAGCTCGTTGCTAAGCAAAGTAATCATATCAATTAACAAAACTGTCAAATCGTAATTGCAAAAGTGTAGATTATCCTTGTTGTTTATTGTTATTATATCCTGCATTTGTCATACTTTCGTTCGTTGTTCTCGTTATTATTTTCTCTCATTTTAAAAAAAGAAAGTTGACGTCATTTCCGGTGAAACCGGAAGCACCATTGAAATACTGATAATGGCAAAAGTTAGTTTACAAAAAATATAAATCGACCTATATTTCCTAAAAACGCTAGCTTCTGTCGTTAAAAAGTTAGCATGGGGGGAACACTTTAGGCTCTCACTGTATAAATACAACAATGTTATTCTCTACATATGTACATACATATATGGTAAACATAAACTTCGTAGTTCAGTGACGGAAGAAGATTTGCTAAGACCATATTTTTTCATTAAATTGCTCAAAAAAACAAACAATTGATTAAACGAAATTTTTAATTAATTGTCATTAATCATAGCGTGCAATAAAAGAACTTTAATATAGCTATGCAGCGAGCTAATCATATTAATGGAGAATGCAATTTTCTTTTTGCCAGAAACAACAAATATCAAACGGTTGAAAGTTTCTATAAAAATCTTTAAAAAATAAGTTAATGTGTAGATATATTCACAATAACTACCAACTAAAAAAACAGAATACGTTTACTAAGGACTACGAATGCTTATATACATATGTACAATGTGACAGTAACATACATAATTTATAAGATAAACCATCAATTCTAGTTTTTAAAAATATACTAGTTTTAGAGTTATGACATGATTTTGAAATTGCAAAGAAATAAAATTTGTAATGGTATGTGAGTTACTTATCTCTTTATTATTTTCAGAAAAGTATATCAAGAATAGAAGAAACACGAAACTGGAGTTTGGTCCGTAATTTTCCTTTTTGTTTTCTCGTTTAAACATTGTTGCATAGTATACTTGCAAACTTACAATAAAAAATAAAGTTTCACAATATGTTATTTTCATTTATCGAGTTGTAGTATAGAGTATTGTTAGGTCTAATATAGAAAGATGTAAGTAAATAAATTGTAAATATGGCAAACCAATTTGTTGAATTTTGGAAGATGCGTATGGTGCTGAAAATAGTTTTCGAGTTCCATAATATTTTGGAGCCGGCATTTGATTTGATTTTGTTAAAATGTCGACCAAATCGCACAGCTAGAGCCTAAACCGGTTTCAGATTTATTTGTTGCGGAAACGTTGCACCAGGGTTACGTACGAGGGTGAAGCTAAAACATGATATTTCTTTCGACCGCAATGTTAATTAAATGCATATAAACGTCGAACTGGCAGCTAAACGGATGAAAGTTAGGGTTTTTCATTTTTTTTTTACTTCTACTTATTTTCATTACTATTACAGATACAAAAAATATTTCAAACAAAAGTTGTAATGTTTTACCTCTATCGAATACAAATTTCATAACTATCAAAATTGCATATAGAGAGCGCGACCAACAAAATATAGTTTTGCTCCTTTTAATGGAACACCGTGTATATTTTTATATTTTTGAATAGCTCTTCATTGCCTGATTCCAAATATATAATGTTAGGTATATAAGACTTGGTTTCTAACTCAAAAAATTCCTAATTGTATTCAGTAAAATAACTTACTAATTACTTAAAATAGTCTTGTATATGCAATATAAATTTGGAATCAGAAAATGAGAGGCTATCCAAAAATATAAAGATATATAGGGTATTCCATTAAAAAAAGGATAATTCTGTTTTGTTGACCGCGCCCTGTATACACAGTTCTGATAGTTATTAATTTTTATTCGGTAGAGATAAAACGCTACAACTTTCATTTGAAATATTTTTTTGAATCTGCAATAGCAACAGAAATACATAAGTAGTGGTCAAAATAAAATGAAAAACCCTGTACATAAGTCCAAAGCAAATTTTTATTTTGGTAGTAGTTTTCAAATTTTTACGTCGGAAAAATACAAGGTAAAAGTGTTATACTCTATCTAAATTTACTTTTCTGTCGGACATTTCATGTTGCAACGAAAATTAAGGCACGGATTACTAGCAATTAAATTGCTGGTTATCCGTGCCAGAATTTCTTTTTTCACTGCAATGTCACATAATTACATAAAAATTCGCTTTTTCGATTATGTGCTATTAAATTGTATTAAAAATACATTACTGAACATGACCAGCCCAGAATCTCTTGAACTGTGAGGATAACTTACGAATATAAAGCTATCTGCACGAAATATGATGATGCAACCGAATGTTAGTGTATTCTAATGAGCATCTTAAAAACCTACTTTTCAATGGGAATAATCTAGAGAGAATAAGCATAGCAATGTGATCACAATCTTTAGTTCATTATGTTCTATCAACTCCAAGCGACTAATTAATAGGTCCTGCATAGATTGTCAAAACTGGTACGTTTAATTAATTTTGCACCTTTCACATTTGAAAGCTTTTCAAGGATAATTAGAACTACGTACTCGTACATTAGGTTAACGCGTAGGAACAGTAAAGTAGTACCATACGCCAATACGTTTTCAACGGATGCTTTCTCAATTCAGAAAGTGGCTACCTATGCAAACACAAGAAATCGATTTAAATGGCACTTGAAAACACTAAATGATTCACGAATCCAAATGACTGTATGTATGTCTTTATGGTCGATTAATAACTGCGAATAAGTATTGTAAACAAAACGTTACGACACACAGAGTACATACAACGGATTGTGCCAATCGCCTTTTACTGCTTTTCGCATTTTTCACTTGCTAATTTTACGACTTCATCCAGCTAAGGAACGCTTATTACCAAACGCTAAGTGCCGCCGTACAATTGGTCTCTTACATGCATCAGCAGAAAGGAAAGATATTTCGTTGACATACTTTTCCAATTATTCGGCTTAATAATGGTCTATTTTTAACAAGTCGCTGTAAAAGTTCAAGAAACCGAACGAGATAGTATTTCGTAACGTTTTATGAGCTTGCACTAAATTAAGTAAATTCTAAAAAGTGGTAACATTCTTACCATATGAGTTATAGGTTCAATGAGTGTGGGAAATATGAGAAATCGTACAATATTTGTTATTGAAGTGTAGGAGCAATAGCACTTGCTACATGATAATTGAACAAATTGCATTATTTTATTAGTATACGTAGAAGTGTACTAAGATTATGAATACTGCAACTCATATATCGCGTCTGGTTAAATAATTTTTTATGTTTGCTTTTTGATACGGTTTAATCGTTCATTTTCTAAGAAGCGCAAACTCCTTCCTCCAGAATCCGTCGACTAATAAACATTTGTTGCGGTTCATTTAACGACAACGTCTCGGCAACACTCCGCAAAAAGATCCTCTTCTTTATTGAACAAAACACTATCGCCATAAATTTATATTACTTCCTTCGCTGTATAGCCATCCAGTCGTATCTCATACGGGGTACACCGAGAGTAACACTTTGTTATATTCCAGCTTGGATTATTACGCCACTTCTAATCACTGCTAGATTAGATTATTTGTGCACCGTTTGTTCTTCACACAGAAAAAAATGAAAATAAAAATAAATTCCAAGAAAGGATGGAAAGCTCTCGGCCTGGTAATGAAAGACTGTGTTTTTAGTTTAAAAATGCATTTATTTGTCTATGTAATCTCCCTTTAGTTCAATCGTTTGCGTTCACTTTGTCCAACGTTTCTCTAATAAATGGATTCCATGTCTGAAGTGCAGTTCTGGAAGGTCTGCAAAAAATCTACCACTGCTATCACCTCTTCATTTGATCCAAAACGCTTTCTAGCCACAATTTTCTTTAGATTTGGGAATAACTGAAAGTCCGATGGAGCCAAATTTGGCAAATAGGATGGAAACTCCAACAATTCGTACTTAAAATCCCTTAATTTTCCTATTGTCAAAGCACTTTTATGGGCTGATGGCATTGCTTTATGGATGGTGATTCTTTTCTTTTGCAATCCAGGCCTGTTCTCACGAATCTTTTCATCTACCTTATCAAGAAGATGTGTGCAGTATTCGCCAGTTCGTCTATCCAGAATAATGTTGTCCCTACCTTCATATTAGCAAAAGTGAAGTTAGAACACTGTTATTCTGACCAGTCGAGTTATTATTTACCTTTTTCAAGGTGATCAATTAAAAGAATCCTTTTCCCCTGGAAAACACTAGCCATGACTTTTCCGGTAATTGACTACACCTTTATTGGTGCAAAGCCACCGGCTTCCACCCAGTGTTTTGACTGCTGTTTTGTTTCAGGCGTGAAGTGGAGGATCCACGTTTCATCCATAGTAACAAATTGGCGCATAAAATTGGATGCATCATTTTTGAAACGGTCCCAACATTGCCGAAAAACTCGTTTTCTCGTTTATTTTTGATTGCCATTTAACCAATGCAGCACCCAACTTAATTCTTCGTGTAAAATATACCGTATCCTTTCTTCTGAGATGTGCAGATTCTGCAACTTTAGCTATCTCATACACTTTCAAGCGTCGACCATCCAGTATGGTTTAAGAGTCTTGAAAATGTGCGTAGAAAAGCTTTATGCTAATACAAAAGCAGTTGATCCATGCAAAAATTGCGTCAAAAATTTAGAGAATTAAATTAATTAATTAATTAATGTACCTGGAAGAAAAACCAACAAAGAAAGACTTACATTTCTGGCATGCTGTAAAGTTGAAGGCTTACACAAGTTAAAGTTACTTGTGATTGGCAAATCTAAAAACTCTCGAGCCTTTAAAAACTATAGTCTTCCGGTTGAGTATAAGTCCACGCAAAATGCTTGGATGACATCACAATTATTAAAGAATGGTTTCATCTTCCATTTGTGAAACAAGTAAAACAATTTTTAAGAAGTCAGAATTTACCTGAATATGCTGTCCTGCTTATTGATAATACACGCTACCGAACGTGAACTTATCAGCGATGATAAAAATTTCTTTGTTGTTTTTCTTCCTCCAAACACTACGTCTTTGATACAGTCGCTTGATCAAAATGCCATTCGTTTAACAAAATTATCTTACAAGAAAAGTCTTTTAACACATGTAAATTTTAACGAAGACGATCTGATTGCTTGTTTAAAGCGCATCGATTTAAAAATCGCTGTTTGTATGTTACACAATGTTTGGGAAAAAAGAATAAGATTTTATTGGATGATCTTGAGAAAGACCGAGAATTTGATAAATTAGATCTTATACCATTAAGCGCATTGCCTAAAAAATACGTGAAGAAAAAATTACATTATTCAGGTTAATTCATTACTGCAAAAAATGAAATCAATGATTGGATAAATAATGATTCCCAGCAAGTTCTGACAGATGATATGGAAGGGAATAATAACGAAGAAGAAGAAGTCTTAGAAAGTTGTTAATCAAAGACAAAAGTGCTTTTAAAGAGTGTAAAAATATGGTGTGAATTGGCAGAAGAAAGTAGTGTTGATATTGCTGATACGTTATTTTTATATAGACTTAAAGAAGTAATTTTTGAAAAAATGCAAAATCATTTAAAACAGAAAAAAATTACTGACTTTTTTATTTAATTTTCTTATTATACAGTTTACATAATATGTTGATGGCAAGCTGACAAATTATATTAACTGTTTAGGAAAAAATTTTAAAATTATATAATACACATTCCTGTGAGGAATTATTAAAACTAACCTTTTCTGGAAGCCTTTTACCAATTTCCAGATAGTATTTGTCTATTATAAGACCGTTATCATAAAATATATAATTATGTTGGAAATCCCCAATAATTACAGTGACAATAAAGCTTTATAATAATCCCTAGGAGGGTTAGCTGATTCACTCGTGTTACCTGGAAATATTCATATATCCTTTATAAAGTATTATATATAACATTTGTAAACGTAGTTCTGAAGAGATTGTTATTGTGAAAGTATCTGTGGTTGTGCAAGTGAAAAATAAAATAATTTCGGTTTGACTGCTTAAAATGCCCCGTGGAAAGCCTCTAGCTGTTTCAAAACGATCTGCTATTATTACCTTGCATCAGGAAGGGTACGCAGAAAGACGGATTGTGGATAAATTAAAAATAAAAAAATCTACAGTACATGATACTAGTTCGATTTAAGACAACCGGTGACGTGCAAGATCGTAATCGGCCATAACCGTCAAGAAAAACGACTCCTGCGGAAGATTTACGAATAAAAATAATTAGTAAGCGCAATAGAAGACTAACAGCATCAGAAATTGCTGCAGAATTCAATAATGAGCGAGATTCCAAAGTTTCTGTGAGTACTGTCAAACGTCGGGTGAAAGAGGCTGGGTTGCATGGGCGAGTGGCTTGTCGAAAACCGCTACTCCGAAGAGGAAATAGGCTGAAACGACTGAAATGGGCACAAGCTCATAGAGATTGGACAATGGACGATTTTAAAAACGTTTTGTGGACTGACGAATCCAAGTTTGAGGTTTTTGGAAATAGACGGAGAGTTTTCGTACGCAGATCAAGAGGGGATAGAATGTTACGGGAATGTATAGTTGCTACGGTGAAGCATGGAGGCGGATCTGTAATGGTTTGGGGTTGTTTTTCCTTAATCGGAACAGGGTACTTGTTCAGAATTGAGGGCATAATGAAAAAAGAAGAATATCGGAAAATCCTAGAGGAAAATACCATATCGTCAGGAGTCCGATTAATTGGTCGTGGATTTGAATTTATGCAGGACAATGACCCCAAACATAAATCTAAATTGTGCACAGATTACCTGCAGCAAGAAGAAAATGAAAGACCCCTAAAAATTATGGAATGGCTGCCACAGTCCCCCGATCTGAACCCGATAGAGTTGCTATGGGAAGAATTAAACCAATGTGTTAGGAAAAAGAGTCCAAAATCAAAGCAACATTTGTGGACCATTCTCCAGGAGGTCTGGATAAGCTTGCCCAATGAAACATTAGCAAAATTAGTGAATCGGATGCCGAGAATAGTGGCAGCAGTCCGAAAGGCAAAAGGTGGATTTTTCGATGAAAATTGGATTTAAATTATTTGTATTACATTAACTTCTTCTTTTTAATAAATTTGTGTTTGAAAATATGTAAAATCATGTAAGTATTCTTTGACTTCCGTACATTTTTTTGCTTGCCCGAACTTCCATGAACGGTAGTGTACATATGTATGTAATGTTTTACATACGTTTATGTTTCGTATATTGACAATATATCTTTATATATTATTTACAGTTGTAATACGTTTAAAACAGCTTATGTATGTGTACGTATTTAAGTTTATTAATTAAAATAAAGTTCTTTGCACGGTTCAATAATCCGAATATTCCGGTAATCGGATTCGGTCTTGTTTTAATTGATTCGGATTAGAGAGTCCTCACTGTATACCCCGTACGCAACCATCACACGCATTTAATCTTGGAAGTGGTTGTGTGCCATTGTACTCTTCGCGATAATGGATCGGCCGCGACCATCACGGTTGACAGAGTCTCGATTGTATTAGGTCGGAGCGCTTATCTTGTAAACCGGAGATCGTTTCCTTGTTTGACGCGCGAACTTCGCTTCTTATTAGGAATTATTGTCATTACCGATCGTAATTTCTTTCGATAATAGTCGTTATTGATTTGTTACGTGAAGCGAAAGAAACGTCCAAGCACAATTGATCGATCGTAATTGAAGTTTAGCAAAATGTTTCGTTTTCGAAGCGAGCGTCTCAACGCTGTAATTTGCGGCGTTCGGAACTACTTATAACCTGAACGATGATAGCGTATCTAATATATGGCACAAATTCCTTACGATTTTTATTATGTTTTTATAGATATGCATATAAACGTACACAATAGCATTATACCATAGCAATTGTGTATACAGGATATCCCCCGGACAGGTGTCAAAAGGAATAAACCTTTTTCTTATTAATCTATTTGAAAAAATATATTTTTAAAAATTTTTGCTGGTTCTAAAACATAAAAAACACGAAACTTTTGAAATAAATTATTAATAAATTTTTAATGCCAGAAAGTCCTAAATATTGTGCTAATACCTAGTTGTATTGATCGTAGTGCTTTTCACAACGTGTTAGGTGAACTATACAGTATTTAATGATAAAAGTAATATTTATTATAACACTATTATAGGAGTTGTGTGTTATGAAAGATAATACTAGAATTATAGAATAATTTAAAAACTAATAAATTGAAACCAAACACCATTTTAACCCTTTATTGGGCAAATTATTTTTTTGGTTCTTATTGCACTTGACAATTAGTGCAAAAAAACTTCTTTTGCTAAATTTTGTTTCTCGTTTCGTAATTTGGAGGTGGCTCCTATACAAGCCGTTAAGCGTTCTGGTCCACTCAACTTTTGACGTGGCTGTTGGGGCTTTCATCCTAGCCACAATTTTTAAGGAAGCACGTGAAGGAAATTAACTATTTACTCCGGTAAGTATAAAATATAGGTATAACCTTACTGAACAGAATATAAAATATAGCCACATTATGTCAAAAAAGGAACAAATTATTAATTATTTCATAGAATGGTACAAGACTCCATACCAACAGGACTCCGTACCAACATATTTCAAGCAGAGATTTCTGCTTTAAACATGTGTGCCATAAAGAACCTTGAGAAGTCAGACAGTTCTTAAGGCTACTAAGGCCTATACATACGAATCTGCTCTGATACACGAATCTGTACATAATTTACGGCAATTAGGATGCAATTACTTTGCGATGGGTCCCAAGTCACCAAGTGATCTAAGGAAATGAAAAGGCAGATAAGCTGGTCAAAGAAGCGGCGAACATGCCTTTCATTGGTCCTAACCACTTCTGTGGTCTCCAAACGATCCACATAAAACAAGCAATCAAAATATGGGAGGACAATTAAAAGGCCTTGTACTGGGAAAATGTTCCAGGACAAAAGCAGGCGAAAGTACTCATATCAGGTTCGCCAAAGGCAGCAAAAATAGCGCTATCGTTCAGCAAAGGGATCTTAGATTACTGGTAGGATTTCTGATGGGCCTTGTAACCCTAAAATATCACTTATTTAAACTAGGAAAAGCTGAAGATCTGGAGACGGCAGAACACATCCTATATAAATGTGTTGCCATTAGTTGCACACGACACCTACATTTCAGTAGGCTATTTCTTGCACTTACTGAACTGAAGGAAGCAGATTCTAGAATAATATTAAGGTTTATTAAAAGCCTCCAACTATTCTAACACACACAAGGGCATTGCATTTTGTTGCAATAAATCTATTAAGGTCGTAGTGACTTAAGACATATGTGCCATGGCCCGACTAAAATAATAGTAATAATAGTAATGGAATGGTACGAAGCTAAATATAGCGCTTCTTTGCATTCAGCACAAATTATCTTCAACCACTTGACATTGATTTTCATAGAACAAATGGTACTTTCCCTCGTCAGGTAAATGTGTACCAATATCGACTTTAGTACTGTTTTCGGTGGTAGCTCAGAAGGATAGTTGTTTTGTGTATAGTCAAATTCGGGGCTAAAGGGATATAGTTTTTATATTTTTGTGGTGTACCACTTACTTTTAACCATTTCATGTCGACATTGAAGGCATCAGTATTGTTAACGCCATCTTCGTCACTCTCTGTATCATCTACATCAGACTCCCCAACTTTCAAAATACGTCGATTGCTTATTAGGTCCATCTCTTGTAAATCATGGTCAAATTCTGCTTCAGGGGGAACCTTTTTATATAGATAATCATTCCAATCGTCATTATCATCCGCATCATCATCATCAGATTCTTTTTCTTGGAGGAACGTAATCCTGGCCTAAAGTAGAGTCGTTGCCATCAAAGTCCGAAGAAATTTCGGTGGATATAATTGCTGAGACCTTGTTTCTAAGAGGTTTCTTTCTTGAAGAATCTCCAGAACACCCTGGAGTTAAGTTGGTACAGATTGGTAGTAAAAAATTCTCGTCTGCATCACTGTTCAGCGCAGCAGCAGTCCCCAACATCATACAAGTCATTAGGAGACAACTTTAAAATTTGATAACCTCAAATTCCAGCTAAATATTGCAAAAAGGGTGTTGTATCTTCCATTTTCACGTAGACAACAATAAATGACATCTACGACTTGCGCAGTACATTAACCCATAGTACTCCAATAGTTAGTGGCAGACACTGTAGCTACATATTTGAAAATTTGGCGGTAATACATGGTTAGTGTCGATGCCAGAGGCGGTTCCGTAGGGTACCGTACACCAGGATAAATACTAATATAAGGACCAGAATCATGTGAGAATACATGCATTTATAACCTGTACGGCAAGTGGCTTCTATAGCAGCCATTAACTTATAAACGGTTAATTATTAATTTTCAACCTAAATATTTTCTTCTCAAAATTTCGTAGATAGGTGTCTTCAACAAGTATCGCCGCTTTAAATTTTCTTATTTTGATAGATGCATCTATTTCTTAAAATGTTGAATTAAAGAAATAGAGTTAAAGTTTCCGATGGTGAATTTTGTTTTGCGCATAAAATGTTGTTTACTTGCTTGTGGACTGGCCTTTTTTAAACAAAAATGGCTCTTACCCTCATGTGTTAATAAACAAAAAACAGCAGAATTTTAATTACCCAATTTTCGAATGGTTTTATAATTTTAGAAAATATTGAATATTAACACTCTAAACTGACACAATCCTATGAAAGGTTTCTCACAGAGTACCAAAATGTGTACGTTACGGTTATAAAAATACAAAAGAAATATTTAAAATTTAAGTAGCACATTTTACTTACAGCAAAATCGTTTTTGAAAAAAAATCTTTGAAGCCATTCTTACTCTCTTATTATTAACTCATTTTTATAAACTTCCTGCATAACCTAACGTTAAAACCTCATTTGCTTATTTCTAAGTCGAGAAGAATATCACACATGATGTCGTCAACACCAAACCGCTACTTGGTAGATAATTATATATAAATAATAAAACAAATACATTATTGGCAACTGAACATATTCACACACACTTTGTGTATCCTTTTCAAACAGGAAATTGCATTATTAACTGTACGTGCGTATGTGCTTAATTTAAACAATCATTGTTTGCGTTAAGCAAGACAATACAGAGGAATGATAGTTTCGATTGACATCTCGGGCCATTAATGAACGTACTTTTGCTTTTTTACTTCGCGTAAAATAAACACATTAATTGTTCCTCGGTATTTGCCAAAGAGAGACGTAATCTTGCAAGGGAATAAAATATCATTTATTCATACATTTACACGCGAAACATTAAACTAATGAGCATATGTTAAGTGTTCGTTTAATAACTACGTACATATGTATCCACTACAATGGTGAGCGTTCACTTTATATCGGAGCTGTCGATTTTTCTGTGAGTTATGTAATAAAATTATGATGCGACAATCAGCTAGTCTTAATTTATGTTAGAAGATACATGGGCATTTATAAACGACAATTACAATATGTACACAAAACAATTTTACGTATTATAATTAGAGTTTGTTAAAAACGTGGTACCGGATGGCAGTAGCGTCGCGGTAGCGGCGGGTAGGGGTAATTTTCAACTCGTTGTCGATCTCGACAGTACCCCGAGAAAGTTCAAAGCGACAGTACGTTGCACGCTGCACGCCAAATAAGCACGCGGAGATGAAACGCTCAAAGGGTGTAACGTTCCCTTCGAATGTGAATAAATATCTCAGGTATTTCCCTGGATTAGAATATAGAAGTCCGCATATTTATTGTACAATATGCAATAGCGGATTACTAAGTCGCGATAGGTTTGAATGTAGGAAACATTGTAAAAGTAAACGTCATGTATTGAATTCAAGAAACAGTATTCCATACTGGCAATTTTTATATGATTTTATTTTTATGTTAAGTGTGTGCAACATCCCACAACATCTAGTATCTAATGAACACTTCGTCTTTTTTGGGCTAAGTACGTTCCCTTATGGAAGCTGCCAACATCTATGCAATTACGATACAATTTGCCACGTGTGCAAGGTACAATAAAGGAATGTATAAAAGACGAGTTGAGAAATAAGAAAATCTGCCTATGTATGGATGAAACAACTGATGCTAAAAAACACAGCGTCATTTGTAGCGCGTCCTTTAAAACGTGATGATCCACCAACTTCATTGTTGTTATCCAGTAAAAGGATTTAGAAAACTAATGCAGAAACCGTTGTCAAGGTAATAAAAGATTCGTTGAGAGAATTTTGTATTACACGAACTCAAGTCACAATGTTCGTTACTGACGGAGCCACAACAATGCTTTCCGACTCTTCTTCACATAATATGCCTCATACACGCGTGTCACCTCGTATCAGAAACCATTCGAAAGAAGTATCCGATGGTGGATAAGTTAATAGCATCTACCAAGAAAGTGTTCATCAAATCTCCCAAACACATCCGTGTATTCAAACAATTGTGTCCAAAATTACCACCACCACCTCAGCCTGTAATAAAGCGATGAGGAACATGGCTCCAGTATCTTACTATCAGAAATATTTTTCACAAGTGAAAAATGTCATCTTGAAACTTGATTCAAATGATTTTGCAGCAGTTCGAGATAGTCAGCAACTTTTTTCCAATTCGGACGTTCAACAACAAATAGATGAAATTTCCATGAACTATTCTGAAGTTGCACAAACTATTGAGCAATTAGGAAACAGTCACATATCTGCACGAGGCGCATTAAATTGCATAAACAATTTATAAGCCGCTCTAGAAAACTTGACGAACACTATAGGAGCAATTTTAGTGGACATTATAATTAATGTCCACTAAAATTGCTTAAATTAACATGGTTGTCAGATTCAGTTTCCTGTATATTTCTTGCTTTCGCTGGTGCCTCACCATAAATTACTAAGGTTCATATAAATTTTGATCATATTGTGATTTTAAGTTGTATTGTTTATTCAATCATATGTTATCTTACATGGTTGAAAAGATAATAAAAAATTCTATTCAGTAACCTAAAAATCCAATACGGCGTCCATTTAGCTTAAGGAAGTTGATAGGAGTACCTCAAAAGCCACCATTTTGGATTTTTGTTCAACATCAATTTTCAATTGGTCTTATTGAAAACAGTGACTTTTACATGAAACTTTTCTTGGTACCTCTTATACTTACGAAGATATTTGACATACAAGAAAACAATTTTTAGTTTTTTTGAAATAACTTCTGATGGGCTCGACGTTTTTAACTTTTTCAAACAAATTTTAAATCAGCATATAAATCTACACAACATTGCCCATTTAACCAAGTCGCCATCTTCAATGATAGGAAGGTTACCAATGCAATCGCACTCAATCTGGGACACCCGGTCATATCATAGATTCTGATTTTGTTATCGTTATCATATTTTAAGTTGATGATGATTTTAAGATGAAATTGATACAGAGAAGATTTCATTTGTTTACTGACTTATACCAGCTGTTAGCAATCAACTTGCTATAGGTACTCAATCACATCACCCCAGTAATACAACCAACACTATTTTTTATCAGTTTTGAGTAAGACAATTTGTCATAAACACGGAAAGGCATGAATGCAGAAGCAAAGATGAAAATTTTAGAAAAATATAACAAATTATTCCAAACTTGGGTCAAAAAAATATAACCGCTTATTTGCAAACTTCGCAGCCATTACACATGGCAATTTAGCATCGTGCAAAAGAAACCACCAGTGAAGTTAGCAGTGGGGGAATCGTTGCATCTATTCACGGCATATGCACAGCTAAGACTAGTCTCATCAACCGAGCACAGGCGCATATTCCTTGTATTTAAAAAATATCCGCCATATCATCCTAAACAAGAACCATACAGCATACAGTAAACATAGACGTAGTGTCCCCCGTCGGCATTAACAAATACCTGGTGTAGTAGAGCGATATAGCCTGTTTGGTTAATTTTTCTTGAAAACGCCAAGATAACGTATTATTTACTATTTGGTTAAAGTAATTAACTAGGTAATTTATACGCATGCGCAGATAGGTTGCAATTTGTTTTAAAATCAAATAAAACAACATCCGTCAAATCTGTAATCTCGTGTCTCGCCTGTTTCGCGTTTTACTTGTCTTTATTATTATTTGCATACGTGGGAATTTAATACCATCATTTTAGTTTCCAATGTATTCCTTCACATTTTTATATAAGAAACACTTAATTTATCTTTTTTTAACTGAATTAATTCACAAATTGTACAAATGGACGTTCAATTTGGAAGTTTCACAAAATAAGTTCTACTGACAGTGTAAATGAAAATTACTTTTTGGAGTACACTAAAAATTTTCCCCACGATAAATTAGAAAGCTTATAGAAGTACTGTCAATATCTTTTCCATTAAAAAGTACATGACACTAATGAGGAATGACCGATTATTGAATTTAGGAATATTGTCGAGAAAAGGAATTATCAAGCGAAATGTCTAATGATCACGCATTTAAAGAAACGGTTTTGGTAAGATGAAAGAAAACCGAATTGAACTTCATTATATAACGAACCATCATCGTTCTTCAGACTTTAAAGACTGCTAATCTAGAAAAAGATATAACCGCCTCTCAATCACTATAACCGCCATAGAACCGCGAACATCTTTTATATTCTGAATTAGTAAACACGTGGTGTTTGTTTGTTTCTTGACAACCGATAGGGTTCAGAGTAAAAATTTTTGATACGCGTGGCGACATCCCGTGGTCGGAGTTGGAGCTATGTTATAAAGCCAATAACATAGTATACCTGTAGCCGATAAGCACAACGATATAAGCATTTATGATAAAAAAAGCTACGACTTATCAATTCATGTCATCGACTAGCGATCTATAAAGAGAATATATTGTACGTCCAGAGAGAGAGCACAGTAACGCGTTTCAATTATATACACTTCAACTATAAGCACTTTAATCTTTAGTCCTCCAACGTAAATTACACGCTTCGCCACTGGAAGCTACCCTTCAAAATTGGATGCGTGTATTACAGGTCTTTACTCCTTAGTTTTATGTATGTGTCAGAACTCACGTGTGAGAATAAACGAATAAACTTCAAAAGTATAAATCGACATAGCTACCTATATTTTATGGAGTACCCCAAGAATCGGTAATGGGGTCCTTGTTATTTAACTCATATACATACTAACGACATATACAATTTCGTCTCTGACGCGCTGATCTACATGTATGCAGATGATATAACCGTCTTATTCAGCAAAGAGAATCTACCCGAAACAGCAAGTCACCAACGAAACTACCAATGAAAACTTACTTTCTACTGTTCCATACTCGTCAGCGTGTTCAAAAAACTGACTGTAACATAGTTGATAACAAATTGATCAAGCAGTTAAATAGTACAAAGAAGTAACCATACAAGACAATATGCTGTGGGAAGGCCATTACACTAAACTTAGCAACAACCTTCATACTTCAGCGTTTCTCTTTAAAACTTTTGAATATGGTCTAAGTGCTGGTACATTGTTAAGCGTATATCACGTAGAAATACAATCCAGGTTAGCACACGGAAATCTTACTTTGGGTTTCATTTCTTCGGCGAAAATAGTTTTCTTAGCACAGAGACGAATTGTTGGAATTCCAAGAAATCTAAATTCAACCAATTGCTGTAAACCGATAATTGTGGTATTAGGAATCCTAACGGTTCTATCTTTATACATTTTACAAGCAACTCACCACATGCACAAAGACAAAAATCTTCTAACTAACAGCAGCATTCATCATTTCATCAAAATTATATTCACCACGCCTGTGACTTGTGTATATCTAGACGCGATTTGTATCTGTCTGATAGAAGCCTGATAAAGCCTGTTAGAGCACAGCATCATTCAAGCAGTATGTAAAAAACTTTCTAATTAAAAAATTCTACTGCAGGGTCGACGATTTTTTAGAGGACGCAATTTGCTGATCCGTTACTTGCAGTTTAGATTGTGTTCTTTCCTTTTTTCTTTCCAAATTGTTGTACTTGTTTTTAATTTAATGGAGATGATTGACTTTACTTTCAGCTTTTATTTTCACTATTGCATCATGTACTTTCCTTTAACCAATTCTGTTATCCATATTGATACTTGGAATTAATAAAGATTATGACTATAATCATGCATTTTAAAGAACCTACAGTTTGTGGGTTATAGGATGGCGAATGCTTCAGATGCGCGGTGGAAATACAAGACATTATTTTATAGTCGTTTTTTATTATGCTAACACAATTTAAAAAATAAGTCGAGCTACGCCACTACATGTTGCATTGGAACTTGAATTTTCCCGAACGATGTCCGGCAGTACCTTCGGACAGCGCCGGAACTCGCCATCCTACAACGTGAGAACCGCACATATTATTTAGTTTTATTTACATTGTTGTATGGTGGTGTATTAGAAGGGAAAAGATCACTTGTTGTTCTCACTACTGGTTATTGTTATTACTCGAGCATTGTTATCAAAACTATTACGTACCAAAGTAACTACAATAAGCGCGGTCCACTGTATTTCTAAATATGTGTAATCAAAGATGATAATTTTAAGAAGTCTCTATTGGCAAACTAAGTCTCAAAGACAACTGTTATTCTTAATTCAGGAGCAATACAAATACGTGCTATACAATTCTGTTTCTACATTTCATTAAAACTGTAAGATATTAAATTGAATTAGAGAATATTTTAAATATTGTTGGTCAAGATGTTGCTGCCACCAAGAAACATAAAGTTTTACAATTGTTCAAACGGTTAGATAATCTATCACTAATTTAAAAAAACGTATAATAAACCTGCTACCTGAGGTTTTTGTGGAGATTTTGAAACAGCTTATATATGTAAGAAACATAGTATGTTGTGAAGAAACTGCCCGTTGTTTAAAAACCTTCAATATTTTTCTGAATAAATTTTTATCGCATTTTAACAATCCATCACTAAATATTGATTACCACCTTTGCAACAAAAAATAAGGTGGAAAGCTATTGGTCATAGACATAACTGGATAAACACATCGAGTATTTATTATGAAGCAAGCATCCGTTGATAACAAAGCGTGCGCTGGCTTATGAATGGAATAAATCAGAGTCACGTTGTTGAACGATTAAAATTCCTCCAATAAGTGACTGCACTCGAGTAATTATTTGTATTCGAGTGCTGTTCGCGTTAAAACAAGGCACTCTGATATTAACGAGTCGGAGGCAGTAATTACGAAAAAATCATATTGTAATTGCTGTTATCGCCGTCGTCGTATTCATTCTTACGCCAACTTGACAGATGTTTATCCGGTATTACGGTTTCTCCATTCTTTCCGATAACCGGCCTTGACGGAATCTATTCTTTTCGCCTTGGAATCTGTGGTTTTTATTGTTATTAGATTTCTATGAGAATGAGTGGTTTGATGTTTTCTATAAAGCATAACTTTTTTCTGTATTTTATAGAGACGAGTTCACTGACTCTAAACGTTCTTCTATTAAATTTATCAGCTCTTTCTGTATAATTAATTAAAACAGTTGCCACTGAACCAACTTGAACTATCTATACAAGTAACTCCAGATTTATCATTTTAATTTAAATGCAAGGAATGTTTAAATATTATTCAAAAAAATTGTTTCAATTTGTTCTGATATGTAAATATTCGAAAAATTATTTGAACGAGTTGTATCAACTGCCCGTAAACAGCTCATGGTGCTGCTATAGGGATGTACCAATAAACTTGGAGATACACAAAGACAGCCATTTTGGGCACCTTAATCATTAATAGATGTTGCTACTGAAATAATTATTTAATTTATAAGTGCTAAGAAAGACAATGCATTTTTGGTGCTTTTAGTAACTTATATAGGTGGAGCCTTTTTCTATTTAGTTGAACGTCGAATCCGCCCAATAAATCAACATTAGATTAGATTAGATTCAGTATCGAGGAGGTTCTTGAACTACTCCGCTGCGACCTTTTCAGATCTGTTATGGTTCCTCTATCATTAGATCAACTACACTGGCTTTGCCTTTTCACCAGACCTAGCAGCCTTGTGAGTGATCCCTCTAGGTTTCGGGTTTTGGATATTCCGATCCCATCTCTAAGAGCCGTATTCCTGCTAGTGCTGTACAATCGCACAGCACGTGGACGGCAGTCTTTTCTTCCGCCTGGCAGAATCCAGACGCTGTTTCCTCTGTCAGGCCTACGTTGCTCATGTCTTGTTAGCAGGCCTACTATTATTCTGACAGACTTTCTGTTCCTGCTTAGTTGGTCTGCTGTAAATTTAGGCCTGTGTCCAATCAGGAATTGCTTGGGTTTCTGTCAGCACTTGACGAGCCTACTCGAGCTAATTCGTCTGCCTTAACATTCCCTCGATGACCCTCGTGTCCTGGTACGCAGACCAGAGTCACCTTAAATCGGCTGCCCAGCTTATTGAGGGCATTCATACACCCCAACACTAGTTTCGACTTCACCTGTGTGGAGTCCAGCGCTTTTATCACTACTTGACTGTCTGAATATATAGCACTAGATCGATAGTTACTTTCTTGCTTGTCTAGTTCTTCAATACGCCCCAGCACTGCTGCTATTCCGGCTTGAAATACTGTGGCGCTTTGAATTAGACTTAGCGACTTAGTTATTTTTGGTCTGATTCCGCAAATTCCGGCTCTGACTTCAGTTTCCGTCTTTGAGTCGTCTACGTACCAGATAGATTCGGCTTTGATAGGCGGGCCTTTTTTTTCCATTCTTCTCTATCTGGTATTACCGTTTTATAATTCTTATCGAAGCTGTATTTGGAATTAATGGCGTCCAAATACAGTAAAATAAATCAACATAATACTGTCCTCCAATTGTCCTCCTCTTCCCCAAATAAGCAATTAAGATTATGCCTTGCTAATCCCAAAAACCCATCGCCATAACTTTTCTGACTGATGGAATCATCTTCGCCTTCTTTGGTGCACGTTCACCGGGAAAAAAACCCATTTTGCTGACTGACCTTTGGTTTCTGGCATATAGTGATGTATCCATGTCTCATTTATAGTCGCATACAACCGCAGACTCTCGCTCGTATTGCTCTTAAACATGTCCAAACATTGCTTTGAAGTTATCACGCGACCCCGTTTTTGATCAATCGTCAGCAGAGTTTCTCAAGCTCAATTTTTCGTGAAGGATATTTTGCACCCCTTCAATTGAAATGTTTATCATATTAGCAATCTTTCCAATCTTCACCCGGCAGTCTGCGAACACTATATTATGAACTTGATCACATTGATCACATCTGCATTAAATTCCCTTTATTTTCTGCACATGTTTTCTAATCAAAAAAAAAAAGAAATCAAATCACTGATCGCTGTCTCCCTTCATAGCCAACTTGTTCACAAGCACATTTAGAGTATGTTTAAAAAAGTACACCGTCAATTTTCCTGAAGACGCGGTTCCTGATACTAAGAAAAGTCCTATTCCTGAGTTTTTCGTGACACTTATGTAAAAATTCAAACCATTAAATTTACAGTAGAGGAGAAAGTAAACAACCAACTTAGAAAGCTTAGTAATTAGAAACAATAAAAAAATGGAAATAGGCATCTCTAGAAAAGAAATCAGCAGTAATTATTTGTATGACTATTATGAGACATTCTAACCACTGTGTACAACACAAAATGGCCGCGATTAGTTTCCTAATTAATAGATTAGTAAAGTTGTTCTTGAATAAAAGTAGGTACAATAAATAACTTAAATTTATAAGAAATGTAGCTATTTATCATGGTTACTCTTCTATAGATGTCGATCATATAATTAAGAAAGTCCAATATAGGCATTATATGAGAAATTCCATTACTTAGTTCCGGCAGAAACCAGTGATAAAAGATTTATGAAACTTCGCTTACACCGGACATCGAAAGGTACATGTAAAGTTTTTAGGGAACAAAATATGAACGTGTGTTTCATTTTACAAAATACATTCAGAAACCTTCTAGGTAATCTGAAAATAAGTCAGATACGAAAAAAAGGCTGAAAAGAAAGGAAAATTCATACGGTGACTGTGATAAAGTCTATATTGGACTAACGAGGCGGGCTATAGGCACCAGGTTCAAAGAACGCATGGCGCATTACCGCTATGGGGCAATAGAATCCTCAGGTGTAGCACAACACATAAACGAAACCGGGCATAATATTAAATTTGAAAATCTGAAATTAATTAAGAATGTAACTTCACCACGAGAGTTAGATGCTTACGAAACCAATTATATAAAAAAGAATGTAAATTTGTTAAACCGAGAAGAAGGTCCTCTTAGCTACTCCATGTTGATAGATTTATTAGGGTAAAACGGACATATGTTTATGTTTTGTGTTACAGGCCAGCATTTTTTCCTTTAGTTCCGAATATTTCGCATACAGTTTTGGTGTATATATTGTGTAGACAGTGAAAGTAGGTACTTGTAAATATCTTTTAGAGTAGGGATAGAACAAGGCATGTTAAAATTAAAGATTTTTTTTTCTGATCATTCAGCCTTACGGTTGACGATAAGAATCCATGAATTCTCGAAACAATTCTTCCAAATTAATCAAAGATTTTGTGTAGTGGGGAGTGTCTCGATACTTTAGTCTTTGCCTTTAGTTCAAGTAATGCTTATTTCCGACCAGTCGGTATCTATATTACGTAGTAACAAAATAATAAAAGCAGAAACAATTACAAATGATATTAGTTGTCACAAAGAAATTACCAGTTTTCGGGTCATTCGTACACGCACCAAGAAAATAGATTTTTTATTCAAGAAAATATTTCTATTTCAAGACTATACAAATGTATCATACAAGAAAATAATTTTCTTGAAATTTTATTTGTATTAAATAAATATTTTCTTAAAGTCAGAAAATCAAGAAAATCCGAGACAGAAAAATGTTTCCTCAAAATAAATCATTTAGTTTTAAGTTAAGAAAATATTCATATTAAAGGTAGGAATGCAAAGATGATCCAGATCTCACAAAGTTCCATTGAGAAATCGGGTGACCGGTTTCAGGCCAGCTACAAGGATATCCTATAAAAGTAAAATTACAATAATGGAAAAAGGACCTAAAGTTAACAATTAAAATCAGCAGTTAATAATTAATATTAGGAGCAAGTGAATGAACTAATGAAAAAGTTTTTGTTTATATGTTACAGTGTAATTAAATTATTTCTTTAATAATTATTTTTACGTAGTTTAATAATTAATGAGTTAATATTTAAGTTTATTTGTCCCTTTTATTATTATTTACTAATATATATTTAAGAAACTATAGTTAAATTAGTGCACGTAGTAAATAATAATAAAAAGGAAAAAAAAAATACTACATTAACCGACACCTTCTGAAAATGTTTATGAAACGTTGTACGTTAAAGATTATATCATTGTATGGGTATATGACATCCATTGTATTGAGCTATCTAAGACACCATGACTGTAACTCTTGGCAGTAGGTGACGCCAGGAAATATTTCAGTGCTGGTTTTTGAAGATTAGAGCATAAACTGAGAGATAAACAATAATGTGGGTAGGAGCAAAAAGTGTTAGTGCTTTTCTCTTCTCACATTGTTTTTGCCGGGAGCGATTCCATCAATACCATGAGCCATTTATTAGCATTATCTTGGTTATTGTCTCTATGCACTTTTTTCACGTGTACTTCTACATTAAGCTCACCTTTGTCTGAACATTATTCTGAAACAGTTCACTAAAACCCTTACCACAACACTTAATTCGTACTGGACGCACGTTTCGATAGCCAAGCTATCATCATCAGCAGCAAGACTGAACTAACAAGCTAAGTGAAAAACTAACCTTATAAGGAAAAAAATTATGCAATATGTAAATTTAAAATCGTAAAATTTAATGAGCCGCTTCATTGCACAGGACTATAAATAGCCTAAAGGTAAATGAGCCGAATGACGTGAGTTATCCTAGAATACAATGAAGCGGTTCATTGCACATGGTTAAAATTACAACTATAACATTATTCTGTAGATAACCTCTACCTTAGCCTTTTTAAAATCATAAACAATGAGAATAGTGTCGCACTGTTTTAAACAAGGTAATTAGTGCAATTAATAATGTGGATATAAATAATATATACTTTTTTAATTCTTAAGCAAATAAATGCTTTATTTTAAGAAAATGAAACTATTGATTTATGAACAATACCTAAACACTTTCTGGAATTAAGAAAACTATTTACTATACTTAAGAAAATATTGTTTAATAACGGCCATTCACTTATACTTATAAGACTTATAAGAGTAGCTTTCTTCAAGATTTTCTTGCATCAAGTTAACAAATGTCTTAAACAAAGAAGAACAATTATTTCATTACAAGTATATATTTCTCTCTTAAGCCGAGAAAAAAACGCTAAGAAAATATTTCTTTTGATTGAAGTTATTGTGTTGTGGATAATTGCAACAGTAATTGACTTGAATTGAGGCAAACTGTCTTGATACAAATAAACGTTTCTCTGCGTGTATCGTTATTGACTTACATAAGTCAAGAAACTCACACCTGTAACACTAAATCTTCTATTGAATTACATAAGCTTTAAGGCACCTCTTTATTAACGTTGCGAATGTGTTTAATGTGTTAATATCAAAATATATGTATGCCTTTCATACTACCGGCACATGTGTATTTTTCTAATAATAGAAGAAGAATGTTTCTAATTTCGTTAGTAGTACTTCACGTCTATCAAGGTTAATAAGTAAATAAAATGTAAATATGTTCAAATGAATCGGATTGTATAGAAATATTGATGGCGTGTGTGTACAAATATAGTACCAAATATTTACTATAGGAGTAATAAATTATAAAATTTGTAAACGTTTTCATTTTGTGTATTATCCTACATATCGTTGCCTTAGTGAGAAAAGCGCATAACTCCATTAAAAGGAAATTTAGAGGAGACCAAAAAAACTGTTTAGTTCTAATATGATCAGTCTAGAGTTGCTCACTAACGCCAACGGACAGTAGCGGAGGTTCAATACAACCTTCAGTATAACTGCGAGTCTCAATCAGATCTGTTGTGTATACATGTACGCTGCCGTAAACACTATTTCGTAGTTCTACGTTTGTTTTAAAAATGTTGCCTACGTCGCGAAAACGACCAACGTTGGACAAAGTTACAGAATTTATAGCAGAAATGTCTGACCTAAATTATGATGGCGTTAAAATTCAATGTATAGTTTGTAATATATATATTAATGTGTTGGTCCAAAATGGATTGTCTACGTCACGTAAATAGTAAACAGCATTCTTCAAAAAAAAATTGCACACGACACTATAGCAAATTTAAATTTAATTTATGTGTTACCTTTATTGCATGTAATCTACCGTTTAATTTACTAGACAAGAAAGCATATGTCTTCTTTTGGAATAAATATTCGTACTGCAAATTACCAAGTAGGGCATCGTTACAAAGAATTGTGCCATCTGCTCGTGAACATGTTGAAAAAAGAATTAAATCGGAGTTGAACGATAAAAAACTGTGGTTATGTGTGGACGAAACAACAGATCGTAAAAAAACATTCACATCAATCGTCACCTTCAATTCTATTAGCTTCCAGCCGAGTGCAACAATGTACTGCCAAAGTAATTTCAAAGTTAGTGTTAAATACATTTGAAAAGTTTGAACTTTCAAAAAACCAACTGTTGATGTTTATGAGTGATGGTACCGCAAACATGCTTTCTGTAGGCCGGTCTCTTAAAAAACATTGTGCTAACTTGTTACATATTACGTGTAAAATTCATGCTTTCAGTCATGTAGCAGATAGCATTAGAAAATATTATCCTGAAGTAGACGCTTTAATAGCGCATACAAAAGCAGTGTTTGTCAAACTCACAAATTTCACAGATTGTGCCCCCGTATGCCTGAGCCACCAGGACCTATTGTTACATGCAGGGGAACATGGTTACAGGCCGCGTTTTATTATCATAAATATTTTAAGAATATTAAGAACGTGGTTTTACAATTCGATCCAAAGGAAGCTGCGGCTATCAAGGAAAGCCAGTCGAAATTTCAAGATAGGTTAAAACGGATTTAAAAACTATTCAGAACAATCACTACAGACTAATGGAGGCAATAGGAAAATTACAAAATCCTTCAGTGTCGTTAGTGGAATCTCTGCAAATAGTGCAACATGTTCACGCACGGCTATGCGCGGTAGAAGACGCAAAAAATGTTTGTGTTCTAGAAAGGTTTGAAAGTGTTTTAGAGAAAGATTCTGATTTTAGCACATTAAGACAAATTTGTGAAGGTGCGTGAACAGAACCGTTAAGTTGTTCCAAAGATTATTTTAATTACGCAAATATAACGTCACTAGATGTAGAACGTTCGTTTTCTGTATATAAACACACTTTTTCCTCACGCCGCACTCGGTTTGCCGAAACAACTGTGGAAACATATCTAATGTTGCAGATATTTAACAGACATTGTTCACTTTGTGATTTCACGGAAAACTCTTAAGACGATAAGTGTTTGAGCACGTATTATATTTTATTTCTGACCATTTATTTATTTTGTGTAAACTTTTATGCGCCCGCCACTGGCTGTTGGCGCAAATTGAGCAACTCTAATGATCACAATGTATACTCTTGCTTCTCTTTTAGAGGCTATTGTAGAATAATTTTAATGATTTTTAGGAAAAATTAAATCCGAAAACCTTTTTCTCAATTATTATTAGATGGCCGTTACGTGCGAGGTACGTGCTTTTCTTGCTAATGCAACGATATATATATAAATGTATTAGACGTGGCCGGTTTATAATTTTTTTCTAGTTTCGATTATGTACGTTATCAGTGGCACAATTGTAATGTACGTAGGTGTTTATCTTCCGTTTCCTGACGCCAGATCTTCAGCACTTAGAAGTTGCGCACATTAAACGGCGCTCACAGTAAAATTAATGATTCATAAATCTAGTTCTTTATCAAAGTTGGACGTTTTTATCGTTGGTAATTCAATATAATTGTATGAATAAAAATTTTATTATAAAATCGTTATCTCCTGTCCTTTTATATCTTCTACCGAAACGTCAACACATTATTTAATATAATTTTATGTTCTAGAGAATAACATAGAAAAAGATCAACATTTACAAATAACTTCCTCGCTCTCTTACACTTCTACTTTGTTGCATACTATGTAGCTGTAGTTGCTTTGATCAATGTGAAGTGCAACATAATCTATTGTATTTCGTACGTATTTGAAAATATAAATTTTTAATTTCAATTTCTCTACAGTACTAAAAATCGCTAACAGTTTATGTATTTTAATAAAACAACCACAATTCACTTTGTATCAACATATCCAAAGAGATTCATCAACCTCAATTTTAATGTTTGGTGGGGACTATAATATTTATTATATTCTGTCATAGTTTTAAATAATAATTGCTTTCATATTGTAATTAGTGTTTTCTAACTTTGTTAAAAAGAAAAGAAAAATACTGTGTCACAATAGAATGCTTAGATTTGATGTTCTTTAGCATTAAGTAGGTGTACGAACACTTTTGTGACACTGCATGTCACAAAAGTGTTCGTGTGGTTAATGTAATGCTACGCACAATGGAACCACATCGACCGTCACCCTCAATTTTACTAGCTTCCAGACGAATACAACAATGCACTGCCGAAGTAATATCAATGTTGATGTTAAATACATTGGAAAAGTTTGAACTTTCAACAAATCAACTGTTGATGTTTATGAGTGATGGTGCCGCAAACATGCTTGCTGTAGGTCGATCTCTTAAAAAACATTGTGCTAACCTGTTGCATATTACATGTAAAATTCATACTCTCAGTCTCGTAGCAGATAGTATCAGAAAATGTTATCCCGAGCTAGACGCTCTAATAGCACATACAAAAGCTGTGTTTGTAAAATCCCCAAAACGTATTCGGGAATTTTATAGATTATGCCCCGGTATTCCTGAACCACCACAACCTATTCTTACTCGTTGGGGAACATGGTTAGAGGCTGCATTTTATTATCTTAAATATTTTGAGAATATAAAGAACGTGATTTTAGAATTCGACCCAAGGGAAGCTGCGGCTGTCAAGGTAAGCCGCTTGAAATTTCAGGATAGTCAAGTTAAAACAGATTTAGAAATTATTCAGAACAATTACGTGGGACTAGCGGATGCGATAAAAAAACTACAAAATTCTTCGGTGACGTTAGTGGAATCTTTGCAAATAGTACAACATGTTCACGCACAGCTATGCGCGATAGAAGACGCAAGAAATGTTTGTGTTTTAGAAAAGTTTGAAAGTTTTTAGATAAAGACTCTGATTTTGGCACATTAAGACAAATTTGTGAAGGTGCGTCAACAGAACCGTTAAGTTATTTGAAAGATTATTTTACTTACGCAAATATAACGTCACTAGATGTAGAACGTTCGTTTTCGGCATATAAAAACACTTTTTCTTCACGCCGCACTCACTTTACCGAAACAACTTTGGAAATATATCTAATGTTACAAATATTAAATAGACATTATCCACTTTGTGATTTCACAGAGGACTCTTAAAACGGTAAGTGTTTGGGCACATATCACATTTAATTTATTTTGTGTAAACTTTTATGCGTCCGCCACTGGCTTTCAGCGCAGTTGCGTTGCTCTAGTTATTATTATTATTATTTCTTATTATATATTAGATTCAAAACTAATAGGGGAAAGTGATCCCTAACACAACAAAAAACAACATAAAAATGCAAAGGTTTATTAAAATATTGTAATGTTACGAAATTTACAAAAAAAATATGAAACTGCAGTATTGTTTTGCATGCTTTAAAATGTTTTTTTTTTGGGCTATAAGTAGCTTCCGAAACATCTCTAAGCAGTTGCTAGCAGTAGTCGGCAAGCATATTCACTGTAGTTTTCCCTTGGTACCGTTTCTCCATTTCTAATATGTCCTGATGAAACCTTTCACCGTGTTCATCACTGACATCTCCTAAGTTCGCATGGAAAAAGTCCAAATGGGAATGAAGAAAATGAATTTTAAGAGATATGTTACATCCCATCAATTTTTATGCGTCTAACAAGTCTTCTATTAAATCCTTATAGTTTTCAGCCCGATAATTCCCTAAGAAATTGTCGCAGACCAATTTAAAGGTACTCCATGCTATTTTCTCCACCGGTGCCAAAGTTTCTTCAAAAGCAGCATCTCTAAATAAATTACAATACAATTACAATAGGTACATATATAATTATATATGTACACAATCTTATGAACAAATTAAAGCATTGAAATGCAAAGGAGATTTACCGGTATGATTTATTGCTAACTAAATAGCATGGTACTCAAGACAGGTAGGTGATAGAGCAAAACCTATACTATGTTCGTGTTTCCCTTATAAAAAAAGACAAAAATCACCTAATAATATATTGGAGAAAATTCCATTGTTGGACAGTGTAATTGAACGTTGTTTTGGACAACTTAAGCAACGGTTCTCCATTGTACAATACAAGGTACGGCTGAGTTTGCAAAAGATTCCAGCTTTAATCGTGTGTTGTGCAGTATTGCATAATGTTGCAAAGATGTTAAACGATATAGATTTTCCAATTGGAATGGAATTGATGAATAATGATGACCCTAATATTGCTGACGAAAATATTGCTCATAAAACCTTAAAACTCTGGGAACGGCGCAATTAAATTAATTTTTCAAAGAAATTTATAAGGTAAATTAAAAAACACATTATTCAAGTTTTAAACAAATATTCTACATTGCAAATAAACTATACGAAAGAAATTAGAATTTTTGAAAGACGGCTTATAACCAGTTGCTACTTATAAATTCATTAAATCTGAGAACTCATTCTTATAAGTGTTCTCCGAAGTTCTTTCTTGCAATAGTTTTTTTTAGTCTCAGTACTTTCAGTTGTTCTAACAGAACAAGCCTTTGTACTTATTTTTTTGTTTCTTCTATTTCCGGTAATTCCGTTTTATATTTGGTTTGAATTGCTTTTTTACAGGTTTGTTAATTTCAATTAAAGCCATGGAACACGAATCCTGAGATGATTCACCGATTCCTATTTCTAATCCACCTTCATTAAAACAAATTTAATGTAACTCGGTAAATATTACTTGGGCTTGTATATTTATAGAATGAAAAATAAATAATTTAAATTATCTGGTATTTTTGAACAAGAGGAATTAGCCTCCTCCTCCATTAATTCATATAACTTTTTTTCCCATTTCCTAACTTGGTTTATTCCCAGTTTTATTTATATCCCTTTTGGGCTTCAATTTAGTGTTCATGTTATTTATATTTTTGCTTATTTGCTTTTCAGTTGTTTTCCCTGTGTCTAATTCTCACGCTCTTGCTAATTATGATAAAACTTTCCCTTTTTTTTCTTTGTAGATACAATTTGCAGTTTCTTTATTATGTTCTAATAATTTTACAAACTTTTCTTGTTCTCCGGCTGTACCACTTGCCGCACTTTCGTCATTTGAACTCATTCTTTACTTATAGATTTTTTGATATTTATTTTAGAAAACGCGTTCCTTTTGGATAAAATACTTCCTTCATTTACTGTTTGTATTGTACTCGCTATGTAACGACTGCACGCTTTGTAATGTTTCGACGGGTGATTCCCCGAACTGCGTAAAGTATATGCTCCGTAACAAAGTAAAAGATAATTCATACAAATCGAAGTGTATACTTTTGCTTCGAGCATTTGCTTCGAAGCCTTTGCTTTTACTTCTCTTAGAGTGTCTACTTCGTCTTTATTCAAAAGACCCACTGTTTTTTTGTCGCAGAAGAACGGTATCGACGCTACAGTAAAAGTTAAAAAATGGTTCATAGAGAACTTTAGCTCTTGTGAACATAACAGGAAAATTGGGCCACGGTAAAGAAGTGACAACTTTTGACATGAAGGATAACACCAAAATGGTAGACGCATAAACAATCACAGCTACACAACGATGAACAATAACCTTATACTGCTTAAAAAACATACAGAATACAGCGACTAAATGAGGAACAATTCTAGCAGCTTATAAAAGAAATCTGGTTCAATAGTCGTTTTACGACATCCAGAAAAATTATCAAGATAACTTTTAGAAATTCCTGTAAAGGAGGTACCTGATCTTTTATATCCACTTAGTTTTGATGTTATTTATACCCTCAATTTTAGCTATTTTCTTTTATCTAAGCATTCATTGTGTCATTTTATTTATACACCACATATTACATCTAAATCATTTAGCAACAATTTGTCACCACTGTATCTACCTACGGAAAGTTGAATGATTTGATCTGAAACAGTTCACTAAGGGCCGGTTGTACCAACTCTAGTTAACTCTCGGTTCAAGTGATCTGCAGATCATAGATGCCGTTAGTTCAATGAGGCATGCGTTGTACAAGCAGAAATGAAACCTTAGTCTGATCCCTTCTCTATAGGGGTTGGTAACATGGAAATGTTGTATTTGCTAGATAAGTAATGGTATTCAATAGTAAAAGATGCGCGCGAACCATGTTTATAATTGACCTAATTTGTGTTTTTGGTATCTCAACATGTGATGTGCCGATTTTTTTTAGTATGGGCAGACAAAAAGGAATTGGGAGCTACAAAAAAAAAATTTTTAGAGGAGCACAATTAATAATAAAATTACAGCTCTTGAAAAAACAAAATAAAATTAGAAATTCTCCCAAAAGAAAGTAATCTACAAATGATGATGGAAGAGGAGCAGCAAATAAAAATGAAAATTATACGGAGGAAAAAAAACGCCTAAAATAATACTGTTTTGTTTTATTTTAAAAAATGATTTGAAAATTGTATACATTTTATGTGTATTCTTCGAAACATAATATTGTGCACATTGTTGAATCTTCAAAATCCATTCATATTTATTAATTGTTGAAAATATTTATTAATTAGCACATGTCGTACAATGCCATTATTATTATTACAACTTGGATATTAATCGAAAAGAATGGAAGCCGTAAAGTGCAGGATTACCAAGAATCCTCTTCGATTTCTATAATTTGCCTCAAAATCACCTCACTTGTGAAAAAAGAGATGCTTATATTTCAAGTGAAATGTCAACATACGGTTTATAGGTTATATTTTATGTCGAAACTTACTTGAACTAGGCTTGAACGACCGATCTTGGGCGTTCAGTTGACTGGGATATTGACTCTCAGATCAAGCTTGAACTTGGTTCGTACAACGGCGTTCTCTTGTTGAACCGAAATTCACGTTGACCAACCGGTGAACTTGGCTGGTACAACTGGCCCTAAAACCCTTACCACAATACTTGATGGTAAGGGTTTTAGTGAACTGTTTCAGTGTTCCAGTGCCACAGATTTAGAGTACCCGATTGATTTGATCTGAGTTTATTTGAAAATGTATTTTTAAGAATAGGTGATAGTAATGAATTTGATCTGGAGATCTAAGTGGAAACCGATTGTATCGTGATCTAACCGTTGAACAGACTAATACAATTCTGGACTTATTTAGACCAAACTCACATTAAGACATTTGACGAAGACTCTGGCAAAATATTAAAATGCTTTATACGTGGGGAATTGTAAACAAATAATTTTTCGAAATTAGTTAATTAATTATACGATTTTGGGGTTCGGGAGTGTTCTAAACACTCTTTCGGCAATTTAAAATTAAACTAGAAATCAATTACTGAAGTATAACGGGTATTAAAACTGGAAAATGAAAGCTAACATGGAATTATGACGATTTCAAATAAACACTAAGTTTACATATCTACTGGAAACCTGCCTATTCTTCAACCACCAAACTTGAGTTCTACCTCGAATTTATGAAGCGATTTAAAAGCTATGCACTTAGAAACTGGGAACACAGCCAAACATGTGTTACCTGAATGAAAATTTTAACTCAAAGTCAGAAATTACTTAGCGTCCCTCTAATCCCTTATTTTAATCATGATAGAGATTGTTTCGAACACAGCAATCTTTTTTTTCGAAACATAATTTCACGATAAATTTCTACCGAATATTCTGATTTTTAAAAGCAGTATAATGCAAACCATGTAGTGACGCAACTAGAAGACTCAAACTAGGATACCCTATGATATAAAACACCACTAACAACCATATAATAATAACATTTACTGACGTACAAGATGATTACTTGACGAATGATACTTAATATTCGAAATTATGCGAGAAATACCTCCGAATTTATGGTGTCCCTTGTTGTAGGGAAATATTCTATTGAAGAAGACAAGATTCTCAATACTGTTCCAAAATATATTATGCAAGACGCCTTGCTTTGATTCCACGATACACCCCCAGAGCATTCTTGTAACAAAAACAATATCCTTCAAAGGATATTATTTCCATAGTTTTGGAGATTACCAAGAAGGCTTACTTAATTTTTTCTGTGGAAGAATAGTAGATAGGGTTTTCAATTATCGCTCAGCCAATGGAAGTTCTATGTTACTATAGGATTATATGAAGAAAGACATAAACGTAAAGAGCCATATTATTTTTAACACGTTATTCCGGTTTGCCATTTATTGCTTGCCTTATGAAATTCTTAAATCAGTCTTTATTTTCTAAAGCAAATTTGGATAGTATCTTTATCTCACATTTCAGGCAATTGAAAACATTGCCCTATTGAACATTTCCACAAAGATCTCACCTTGAAAGTGTTTATCGTCTAAAACCCATTTTGGTAGTATTTTTATGTCGTATATCAGCCAGGTAAAACTATTGTCGATAAAGATTTCACGTTGATTACATAATACTCTCCCGGGAAACTAATCTAGATAAAGTATTATACAATCAGAGTGGACCACCTGTCTTTACCTCCACAATTTGATAAGTTAAGTGAATAAGTAAATAGGCTAAACTGAGGTTCTAAAGTGCCCCCCCCCCATCCCCCTGTTAGAAGCTAACGTTTTCAGAAAAAATAGGTTGATTTATTTTTTTTCTGAACTAACTTTTCGCGTTATCAGCACTTCAATTGCATTTCTGGTGTCACCGAAAGTGACGTCAACTTTCTTATTTAGAAAAAAAACACTCTGCATACTTTTACGTTTTTGGAAAGGTAATCGAAAGGAATGCAACGATATCACATATGTTACACTTTAACTTAAGAAACATGTTGGCTAGGAAAGAGCGCCAAATTGTTTCTTGTGACTCCAGACTGATCTAAAGAGCTCGTTGCTAAGCAAAGTAATCATAACAATTGCCAAACTGTCAAACCTCAATTCCAAAAGCGTAAATTATTATTGTTGTTGTTTATTGTTATTGTATCCTGCATTTGTCGTACGTTCTTTTTTTTGTTCTCGTTATCATTTTCTCTAATTTTAACTTGTTTTGTTAATTGCTGTTGGTTCTTTAATTTATAGAACTTCATTGCAATTAATTAGTTATGGTAAGTCTATTTAAATGTATTAGTTTTTGAACAATATGTCTATGTTCTAAGTTCTTTTTTTGTGTTGTTACCTTTATGATAGCATCGGCAAGAACCATGCAACATTGCTAGGTCAATTTTAATATTATGTCAATCTGGCAACAACTATTACTTTATGTGCCATGGTTGCACAACAAATTGTACAATAATTTAAATTATATTATCTTTATATTATCTGTTAAAGCCCTGTAAATTTTATACTAATAAACAAATATTTCCGCCTGTACAAGAGCATTGTTCATTATGTTCCACTTTGTGGCACTTGTTGCCAAATCCATCGAATATTAAAATTAGGTACTTGATGTTTACCATGCGGAGGCCATTAAAAATCAACAACAAAAACAACTGAGACTTAAGCACATTGCCTATCAAAAACTAACAAATTTAAACAAACCTGCCACAATTAATTAATTGTGGTTATATTGTGGTAACATAAAGTTCGATAAAGTAAAGGAGAAACAAGAATTAACAAAACAAATTAAAATGACAAAATAATAACGAGCACAAAGAGCAAAAGTATGACAAATGCAGGTTATAATAACAATAAGTAACAAGAATAATTTACGCTTCTGGAATTGATATTTGAAAGTTTAGCAATTGTTATGATCACTTTGCTTAGCAGCGAGCTCTTTTGATCAATCTAGCGTCACAAGTAACAATTTGGCCCTCTTTCGTAGGCAACTTTGCGTAACAAAAAAAAACAAATCACCAAAACTTTTATTGCTGCATACCGTCATATTTTAGTTACCTTTCCAAAAACGTAAAATTATATAGGGTGTTCTATTTAAAATAAGAAAGTTGACGTCACTTCTGGTCACACCGGAAATACAATTGGACTGCCAATAACGGCAAAAGTTAGTTCACAAAAAATAGAAATCCACCAATTTTTTTCTAAAATCGCTATTCAAAACTTTGTATAGTGGGGGACACGTTAGAACCGTACTGTATACTTCTTTATAATATAAATTTTTTATGGGCAAACATCTCGTTGAGCAATGTCATGTGTTTGTTTCTGTAAACATTTCCAGCTAATTACAGTTTGTTGCAAAGTTTAAAATATTTCGTTACACAATAACATTTATTTGCAAGATAAATACATTAAAATATATATTTTTTTTCAAATTAACGGATATAAAACCAATGTACGGTTTACCAAATCGTATTTTATAACAAACAACCATTTTATTTCCCTTTTCCCATCAGGTTCTCGATTTACATAACAATAGAATTTCTTGTTCGTTGCCGACCTCTGGCCCGGAATCTCTAAACGAAACGTTAGTAAACTATAAAACGTCTTACGAAAGCGCCACTTAAAAGGTTAATCCCGTCTAGATCTCGGGAATTTGAAGCTCAATATCGTTACCGTACAATGACACTCGGTCCTCTTGTGTCACGAATACTGTTTGTGCGAGACACATACGCTCAAATGGAGATACATAAACAAAAATATGTCGAATTGAATAAACGCTCCAACGGCGTCACTTCTTTAATTGTTGATAGTATGCATACCAATTTAGGGCGATGATAAATCATATTTAAATTGAGTTGCCGTTTTTAAGAAACGACATCTGTCGAACGACTTGCAATTGTGAAGTGTGGATTGACGATCTTTAATTGTTTTTTTTTTGTTTAAAATCGTGTTTCTGTTCAATTCATTTAATACTGACAATAACCAGGTTTTCCGAAATTAAATTACTAAAAGGAATTTTTTTTCTGAGAAACCAGGCAAAATGAATTATCATCAAAATTAACATTTTTATAAACATATATGAAAATTACATTACCTTAATCTTTTCAAAATATTTATACTTTACGTTTCAAAACATTTCGATTTGTTTTATTCATCTATTATTTTGCACATTTTACATAATTGTCATCTCGAGGCTGATTCACGGAATTGGTACATTGAAACTACGTAAATATGTATTATAATTTATAGTGAATTTCGTTAGAGAATGGTACATTACGTCATTGAAACATAACTGTTCAAAAAGCAATTAAACCAACAAATATTAGCACTAACCTCAACGCCGCATATAATTGCAATGGCGATGAAGAAATACGCACGCTTATGATGTTCGCGTATCTGTTGTTTAGCCACAGAAACTCTGAAACAAAACTCTCTCCGCGAAAAGTATGACGTAAATATACCTTCCTCTAAGGAAATGCGCTATAATTCTGAAATTTTGGAATTAAGTCGTTACCACCAATATACAAGGCCTCACAGCTCTTCGATGGCATCACGCTGTTTAGGCGATGTATCGCTATGCACGATATTAACCTAAGCAGTAAAAGAATCGTTTTTTTTTGCTTTTTTTAAGTTTTGAAGGGCTTCTGGTTTAAAGAGGATGCCAGTCGTCAACTGAGCCTTTCTTCACACCCCATTCGATTTTATTTTGGAAAAACGAACTTTCAAAGCAAAAATCAAACGCGTAACCCAGCACCGTTTTCGTGAACGATGTATTTGTGTTGGATATTTAATCGACTAATTATTATTATTTGTAATTGTACATGTATTTGGACGAAATTAAGGTTGAAATGATACAGTAATTGCAATTTTGTTCAAAATGTTGTTCAATTTCGCGAGACATTTACATATTTAACCAGGGTCTTAAATTTCCTATTATATGGTGTTTTACCTAATCTATTTTTCCTGTTATGTGGTGCTTTACCTAATCTATCATTACTTTTCCCACAATCATTTTTAAGCAAGGTATTTGTAGAACAAGTTATTAGTTATTATAATTGTTGCAATACGTTCACTGCTGTGAATATGACATTTACGTAATATATATCAATATCCAAAATGGCTACGTTCGGTGATATAATTTAAAATATATTGTATTAAAACAGAACGATTATTACATACATTTAAAAACATCTCTTCGAGTTCAAAAATAATTTTGTTAAATATAACGTAAGAATATAAAATTATTTGAACAATAACATCTTCACATTTTTTGTCAAATACAACGGACAATTAGGGAATTGACTTGGAATAGCATTTTTTTAAGCCTAAGATTTTTTTAAACTTACAGTTAGTTTCCCGGACCCTTGAATCTGTAGCTGTTGAAAGATAAATAATATTTTCTTTTATTTACAAAGTGTAACTCACCGACACCATCTTAGGTTAGGTTATCTCGTTTTTAACACTAGAAAAACACGGCAGGTATCACCAATAAAGTACGGAAATATCACTACACAGTATTTTTTTAAAATAAAACCAATATAATTTGGAACTAATTCAAAACGCGATCCTACCATATGAAAATAACTGACACCATCTTAAGTTAGGTACCTCGTTTTTATCGCTTATACGACACAAAAACATTGCAGGTATCACCAACAAAGTACGGAAATATTACAAAATATTTTTTTAAATAAAACCAATATAATTTAGATAAACCAATTCAAAACGCAGAGATGTCTGTAAAAGCGTTTATTAGCCTAAATCAAAATACGTCACAGCCTGCTGACGTCAAAGCTGTTCGGCCTTGTTTTCTCGGAAGTAACGATTAAGCATAGTTACATAGAATCTATTTAAGTAAGATATTTTCATTAATAATGCACTTCTTGTTATACCGGAAGACAGTAACAACTTTGTTATTTTAAATTAAAATGCGGGTTTACTTTCTTCCCTTTCGGATTCTATTTTCAATTTCAAGGCGACATTCATTAAACCATTTTTCCCGAATTTTTAGTTTTTGCGGTTTTTTGATAATTTGACTAAATTTTTTTTTGAATATGTTAAAATTAGTAGTATTTTGTAATTTTCAAAAATTCTTTGACGTTCCAATTTTGGAACACTAGGAAGAACGGTTTAATTTGTAAATTCTAGTGAGACATAGTAAAGGCGTTTATTATTTGGTAGATTTAGTTTTTAGTACTTTGCAACTAATTAAGTGCATGGAATGCTTTGAAACAAACTTCGTGTATTTCTCGCATGCGTTTATTGAGTTTTCCTTGCAAAGGATGCGCCGATTTTGTTTGCAAGCATTTACAATCCAATGATCCATATGATCATACCTGACCGTCTCCATGGTCGGACGATTAGCATACTTGCCTTTGGATCCGAACGGCACGGGTTCACATCCCAGCCGGGACGGTTGGTTTTTAATTACGAATAAAAATCGGAGTATGCCTTCTTTTCAGGTAAGGAACTAAAAGCTTGGTTCCAGGTCAATACGATCTTTGATACGTTAAAAATCCCTACCAAGGGTTGGAACACCTCTGGATTCGGCAAAATTCTAGTACGGTCAGCTAATAATCATAGTAATCGATGCCTAAAAGTGCGAGGTGTATTCCGTAACCCGACGCTTCGCCTAATAATACAACAACAACTACAACGATCATACCCTATTCCTTCTGGAATTTTGCTATCAATTGAGTTTCGAACATTTGAGTCTACCACCTCCAGTAACACGTGAACCGTATTTTTTCAAATACGTTTAGACTACATGTCTTTTAAATTGTAAATAATCGATTTGTGAACTTTGCCAAGCATTATGGACAGAGGTGTCTGTACAAAATATAAATAGTGCCCTCCACCACTTTTTAGATCTTATGGCCATTCTGACTACATCGAATAAAAGTGGAACTATTAAATTTGTCGTTTGGTACTAAATTATTACTGATCAGCACAAATCTATTTTTTCCCACAACATTCTCCATCTAGGAAGATCCAAATACTCAGATAACAAAACTGCAATATAACATTGGACTTCATTTACATCTACATATGTATATCGAAATGATGGTCCTGTAGACCAAGCATATGCAACAAACACATTTCAAGAGCTCCCTAACTTCATAACCAATAATAATTCAAAACAGGCCACTGCATCAGAACGTACCGATGCGATGTAGTTGTCTAGAAGACACAAAATTTAAAAAAGTATATTGAAGATTTTATCGAATTTCTTCGTGTTGCCGTACTTTACCTCGCGATTCGTTGCAGTTCTACAGCCCATAGTGCTACATTACCTTGCTTTTCATCACTTCCTTCACCTAAATTGGTTGCTTCTTCTTCTGAATATAGTATTGTCCCAGCCTCAGCCTCAATCGAAATTTTCCAAAACTTGTGATCCTGCACTATTTCTAACAATTCGGCTGTGGTGAAAAACTTAAAGAAATATTTCACTGAGTTAATCGTCACTTGTATGCAATTTATTCATTTTTCAAAGTTATCAGTGATCAACGCATTATACATTACACATTACAGGACAAAAAAATGTAAGTCTCAACCAGAATATCATTTACGAACCAAACAATACTAACACCAGAAACCATTTCGATACGATACTCAAATGTAGAACTCGTGTTGAACTGAAGTTGTGTTAGATATATGCATCTTTACACAAAAACGTTAGAGATATAAGTTTCCAATACGATGGAGACAGAAAAAATATACGCTGCTATTTAAAAAAAATTACGTTTTTGGTATTTGAATTTGGTACAGTTTGGTGTTCAATACTGAACAGCCTGTATATTTAGACGGCGTTCTAATGTAATATCTAGATAGAGCCACGCATGTAATTTAATTTTGTAAAAATTTGCGCTAAAATGTATTTGCATTTCGGATTTTTGGAAGGAAATAATAAATTTAGGCGATTGGGGACAAAATTAGGCGACAAAATTGGGGACGAAATCTGTTGGAAATAGACATATTAAACCTGTATTGTGTTGGTTTATTTCCAGAAGGAGAATCTGTAAATCTAATAATATACAGGGAGTTCATCTTGTACATTCGTCAAGTTAATATGCAACCACTGGTAAAAATGTCTATATACTGAACGCACAGTGACAATAATCAAATATTCCAATAATAGAGCACTGGCAAAAAATATGTTAAACATTACCGTGGCTATCGGTCACCGTTTTAGAGTAATTTTCATTTTCTCTAAAAAAGTGTACAGAATACGAGGGACACGCTATATATTTTGAGATGCCACAAAAGTAGAGAAGTTAGAGCTGGCAACACTGCATTTCTAAATACCACCATCCTTAAGTAGTAAACTCTGACTGTCAGTTGAGTCGCTGCTGTCATAGAGTAGACGTGGTAGCTACGATTTGTCATCGAAACATGAACTTGTCAAGAGAACATGTACGCGCAATGATTTACTACGATTTTAAGGTCGGTTTAAGTGAACCACAAAGTCTTGAACGATTGCAACTCGCATTTGGTGATGAAAGTCCTTCACGTGCAACTGTGTTTCGCTGGTATAGCGAATTTAAAAGAGGACGGATATCGCTTGGTAATGAGGAACGTACCGGTAGGCCCTGTTCTTCAGTTACCGCTGGAAACATTGAGAGTGTGAGACGTATGATCGACGAAGATCCAAGATGCACCTATCAAGTGATTGAGGCAACTCTTGGTGTTGCATCCGCAACAGTAAATTCAAATTTACATGATCATCTTCGGATGAAAAAAATTGTTACTCGTTGGGTGCCACACACGCTTACCGATTTCCAAAAAGCAGAGCGAGTAAGAATCGCTCTGGAAACATTGGAAATGTTAAATAATGGTGGACATCGCATTCTATCAAAGATAGTAACAGGTGATGAAACTTACATCCCATTTTACGATATTCCTACCCGCCAGGAGAGCCGCGTGTGGATCCACGAAGATGCGCCAACACCAACAATGGCCAAAAGGCAAAGGGCTGTCAAGAAAGTTATGTACGCAGTTTTCTTCCGTAGTACCGGATTAGTAAAAGCCATGAAGCTGGAAAATCAACGTACAGTCACAGCAAACTGGTACACCACAAAATGTTTACCTGCAGTTCTTGAGTCAGCCAACATTCGCGGGTTAATGTTGCATCACGACAATGCATCGTCACACAGTGCACAGCAGACAGTTGAATTTTTACGTGAAAATAAGGTAAAAGTCATTGAACATCCACCCTATTCGCCTGATTTGGCCATGTGTGATTTCTGGTTGTTCTTCAACCTAAAGAAACATTTACGTGGTCGACGTTTCACGACGGAGGATGAGATAGATGAAGCAATTCATCTATTTTGTGAGAGCATTCCAAGAGATGATTGGCTTCGCGCTTTTACGTTGTGGAAACTTCGGTTACAAAAGTGCATTGATGCAGGAGGAGATTATTTTGAACATAAATAAAATCATTTTCGTAAAAAGACGTAGTTTTCTTGTATCTCAAAATATATAGCGTGACCCTCGTATTACGTTGAGTAAAGAAATGTAATAGTTACACTGTAGTGGAAGAAACTTTGTGTGTCAGTTACGAAAAGACCAGCTCGTGTACTCATTAGTGAACCACAAAAAGTAGATGAAATTATGCAGGGTATTCAAAACATAAATCTAATTTGACATATATTCCAAGTAGAAAATAATTTCTTTTCAAATGGAACATCCTGTATACTTTTACATCACGTGATGTGATTTATTTGCAAAGAGTAAATATATAAATTGAAAACAAAATTGGTATACTATTGACCCAGTTTTGGATTAATTTATTTTAAGATCAATAATTAATACTTTCATCTGTTTGGTGTTTCTAATATAGATTCTTTTGATTTACTACTTGTACTTATACTTTAAAATAATTTTTTACAATAATCTTCACCTGCTTAACAACTTAATTTGAGTAGAATATTTAAGGATACGTTGCAAAATGTTATAGTATTTCAAGGTTGTCCACCAAAAAACGTAATACATAGCAACGATTGTAATGAATACGGTCGCTTTCTTAATCACATTCAAAAAACGGAAGTTCTCTGCATTAAAGGAAGATAGATGTGCAATTTTCCTTGAAAAAAGAGCGGAATAAATCAGTCTGTGATGACCTCTTTATGCAACAATTTGCTACGCTCATAAATGTTCGTGTTTTTTGTCCTGAATATAAAATGGGACGACATATTTATGATAAGACGGCGGAAGTTAGTCAGTATGTAACACCCTTCTCTATGCGTTATCCACAGTGTGACTTCGAGAAAATAGATATGTATCTTTCTGCCATCGAATTGATTTCTTAGAACTTTGTTTTACTAATAAAAGCAATGTCTTAAATTAATTTGTGGGAACATATAAAATATAAGATAAAATACCCAGTTCACATGTGAAATATGGTTAAAATTTTTAATTGACCTACATTTGTTTCGATACATTAGTGAAATGTAAGGCATTTTTTTTAATATATACGGTTTGACACCAAAATAATCTAGGGGTCTTGGAAATTTGGAATAAATTGTGTTCCTTTACGTAGAACACTGTACACAGGTTGCTCAAAGTTATCGGGCCACTATTACTAACTCAGTTATTATTAGTCTGGGCAAACGGCGATAACAGTCAGTGTAGTAGATGTGTGGTGCGGAGTCGGCTATTATTTATTTCACGCATTCACACCGTCAGTACTAAATCGATGCTGTATGCGAGTAATTCTGTGTATATGTAGGCTGTCGTAACTTATTTCGTAATTGTACGCTTATGTTTGCTTCAAAAATGTCGTAGTTAGGTACGTCTAAAGGCAGACACAGTTAAAAACTTTATAGTGAACATGCCGGACTTAATTTTTGATGGCGCTAAAATTCAATGTCTAGTTTGTAAAATCCTTTTACTGTGTTGGTCCAGAAGCCATTGCCAACGTCACATCGAAAGCAAACAGCATTCTTCTCCAAAAAGTGGCATACGAGACCAAGAAAAATTTACATTTGATTTATGTGTTACTCTTATTTTATGTAATCTATCATTTCGTTTACTAGACAAAGAAGCATTTGTCTCCTTCTGGAATAAATATGCGGACTGTAAATTACCTAGAAATATAGTGCCATTTGCTCGTGAACATATAGAAAAAGAATGAAAACGGAATTGAAAGATAAAAAACTGTGGTTGTGTTTGGACAAAACAACAGATCGTCAAAAACATTCTGTAGTTAATGTAATGGTACGTACAATGGAACCACATCGACCATCATCCTCCTTATTTGTTTCCAAAAGAGTTATAAATTGTACTGCCGATGAGATTTTAAAGGTGGTGTTGAACTCACTGAACAAATTTGAAGTTTCAACTAAGCAGCTCTTAATGTTTATGAGTGATGGTGCCGCAAACATGCATTCTTTGGGCCGATCTCTTCAAGAACACAGTGGTAACTTCTTATATGTAACATGTAAAATCCATATTCTAAATCTTGCGGCACAAACGATTCCTACATGTTTTCCACTGGTAAATGCATTGATTGCTAGTACAAAGGCAGTGTTTCTAAAGTCCCCGAAACGTACCCGACTATTTCACAAACTGTGTTCTGATTTACCCGAACCACCACAGCCGATTGTTATACGTTGGGGAACATGGTTGCAGGCTGCGTTTTACTACAACAAATATTTTGATCAAGTAAAGAAGGTAGTTTTAAAATTCAATCCGGCAGAAGCTGCAGCAATCAAGAAAAGCCAGGAAATATTTCAAGATAGTCAGGTTAAAAGAGATTTACAAACTATTCACAACAATTACTTCGGACTAGCGGAGGGAATCGAAAAATTACAAAATGTTTCGATGTCGCTAGTGGATTCTGTTCAAATTGTGAATAATGTTCACGCACAGTTATGCGCTGTAGAAGGCGAAACAAATTGGTGTGTAATACGAAAATTTAAAAGTGTTTTAGAGAAAGACTCCGATTTTCTTATATTAAGCCAAATTTGTGAAGGTGCGTGTGAAGATGCATTAAGTTGTTTCAAAGATTATTTTAATTATGCAAATATAACATCGCTAGATGTCGGACGGTCGTTTTCGGCATTAAAAAACATTTATTCCGCACGTCGTACTCACTTGACTGAAACAGCTGTGGAAACATATCTAATGATTCAAATATTTAACAGATGTTTCCCAGTTTGTGATTTCACGGAAGACTTTTAAAACGGTAAGTGTTTCAGCACGTTTTATAATTTATTTCTTACCTTCTATTTTATGTGTAAACTTTTATGCACTCGCCACGCCTCTGGCTGTTACCGCATATTTGCCCAGGTTAGTTATTATTGCAACTATGATGTTGGTTAAATTACCAAGGATGTAGTGTTTTTTCCTCTGATCACAATGGTGTTGAGAGAAAAACAATTGCATAACTATGTGATTACAAGGTAATCAAAAGAAAATGCCATTGTAATTCACCGTTTGGTTAAATAACTGGCTTTTTTATTAAACACCTGTATATTTTTTCACAAATCGATAAAGAGCGACATTTTAAATAAATTTCTTTTATAATGCAAAGGCCCCAAAAAGAGACAGAGGAGATTTGATGAATTCTAAAATGAAAGATTTAAAATACGAGTCAAAGCTAGCTAGTGTTGCTTTTTTTGGCCCTTTACAAATCTTGTTCACCAATGCGATCAATTAAAGGGTATATTAGTGAGCATAATGTGTTGATTATGCGTTTTATAGTTATTATTAGAGCGGGCCAAGAGAGCCCCGCGCCAAGTTAAAAATGAGTTTGCCGGGCCCATGACGCCACATATCCTTCAATTTATTGATTTATTGCAACAATCTCTCGTCAACCCTTCGCAGCGTTAGTCGTACTTTATTATAGATCAATATAATTTATATATGTAACTATGTCTACCGTACGCAAGGAAAATAATCGGCCGTTAGCTAGCAAAGTGACTAAAATATCAGTGAATTTCCGGATTTAAACTACAATGGAACCAAAATATTGTGTAGAGTTTGTAAAATACCGTTAATGTGCTGGAACAAACGCGACTGTCAAAGACATATTAATAGTGAACAGCACAAAAATAAGAAAAATGGCGTGCCACCTCAAACCCAATTTCAGTTGGATTTACTTTTAATGTTTATTGTATGTGGTCTACCGCTTCGCGTACTCGATAAAGAAGTGTTTCGACAGTTTTGACGTACATACAATCCCGGGTGGAACTTACCATCATGGACAGCGTTACGGGGAGATCTACCACGTATACGTAAGGATATTGAAAATAGGATCAAAGCAAAATTAAAAGATAAACAGCTGTGGCTATGTCTTGATGAGATTGCAAAAAAAATCTATTTTGAATATTATATTATTAGTACGAGTACTGATCCTGTTAAACCGAAATTTGCAATTTTATTAGCTAGCAAAAGACTAGGAGTGTACTGGTGAAGCAACTACGGCCGTAGTGCTAGATACGTTACAACAATTCCAAGTGTCAACTAGTCAACTGTTGATGTTCATGAGCGATGGTGCAGCGACAATGTGTAGCGTAGGCCGTTCCCTTAAAGAAAAGTGTGAGCGACTTTTACATGTTACGTATAAAGTCCATGCTTTACACCTTGTGGCACAAACTATTCGAAAATATTACCCTGAGGTGGATGCATTAATAGCAAATACAAAAAAAGTGTTTCTCAAAAGTCCTAAACGGATTAGAGCACTCCACAGGTTTTGTCCTGATATTCGCACAATAAATTAACGAACAGATTTGCATATGTATGTGTATGCGTGTATTCGCCCAACGAAATATTAGAGATTTACTACTATATTTTAGATCTGGTTGCAGGTGACTACGCTAGCCGTTACAAAAGGTATAATTAAGCTCCGTAAATGGCAGTTTGAATAAAATTAAAATAAAGAATTGAAAAGATTTATAATTTACAACATCATGGTAAACATAAATCTCAAAATCTAAAGGGATAATACTCAAGATCGTTAAGATCTAAACGGCACTAAATATTATGTGGACAGCACTTAAACAATTTAGAAATCCGCACGACCATCAGCATAGGAATCTAAAAAAAAAACACTAGCAACTAATTAGAGGAAAAAATTGTTTGTATATAACATTGTAAAAAAGCTGTGTATTCAGTTTTTTCTTGATCTATAGTCTAATATATCTTGCGGCGCTAACGCACATTAAAGTAATTTATTGCAGTTAAATAATTTTAACCTTGTAATAAGTAGTTTGCAAATTAAATGCGAAAAAACAGTAATGTACGAGGTATGACCTCTTAGTTCTAAAAACTATCAAGATTATAAAATTGCATATGTATAAACGTTTGTTTGAAAACGGTATGTGTTATAAATATGATGTAATAAATAATAACTGTAAAAAGTAACCAAAGTAGTTATTCATGTTGTACTTAATAACGTAATAATAATTGTTGAAAAAGTTGCACCCTCAGGTTTTCACATTTGCCTCTGTGAAGGATGTTCGTCGCGATGAAAAAATGTACTTATATTTCGAGAAAGACCGTTCCACATCTACCGAAGTAAGACAGGCATAATTAAAATAATCTTTAGAGTCAGTTAAGGAATCTGCAGATGCCCCACCACACATTTGTCTTAATCTCGTGTAATCGGAATTCTGGCTCCCCTTAATAGCTGTAGCTTCGGCAAAGTCGAATTGCAAAATCACAGATTTGACTTCTTGGAAATGTTGAGAATAATAAAAAGCGGCTTGCAACCACGTTCCCCAACGCGTAAGAATAGGCTGTGATGGTTCGCGAATACCAGGACAAAACCTGTGGAATACTCCAATCCGTTTAGTACTTTTGAGAAACACTTTTTTTTTGTATTTGCTATTAATGCATCCACCTCCGGGTAACATTCTCGAAGAGTTTGTGCCACAAGATGTAAAGCATGAACTTTACACGTAACATGTAAAAGTCGCTCACGCTTTTCTTTAAGAGAACGGCCTACACCACGCATTGTCGCTGCACTATCGCTCATGAACATCAACAGTTGACTAGTTGACACTTGGAATTGTTGTAACGTATCGAGCACTACGGCCGTAATTGCTTCACCAGTACACTCTTTTAGTCTTTTGCTAGCTAATAAAATTGCAAATTTCGGTTTAACTGGATCTAGTGTTCGTAATATTCAAAATTGATTTTTTTTTTTGAATCTGTCGTCTCATCAAGACGTAGCCACAGCTGTTTATCTTTTAATTCTGCTTACGTATACGTGGTAAATCTCTCCGTAACGCTGTCCGTGATGGTAAGTTCCACTCGGGACTGTATGTACGCCAAAACTGTCGAAACGCTTCTTTATCGAGTACGCGAAACGGTAGACCACATACAATAAACATTAAAAGTAAATCCAACTGAAATTGGGTTTGAGGTGGCACGCCAATTTTCTTATTTTTGTGCTGTACGCTATTAATATGTCTTTTACAGTCGCGTTTGTTCCAGCACATTAACGGTATTTTACAAACTCTGCACAATATTTTGGTTCCATTGTAGTTTAAATCCGGAAATTCGCTGATAAATTTAATCACTTTACTAGCTAATGGCAGATTATTCTCCTTGCGTACGTTAGACATAGTTACATATATAAATTATATTCATCTATAATAAGTACGACTAACGCTGCGAAGGGTTGACGAGAGACTGTTGCAATAAATCAATAAATTAAAGGCCGTGCCGGCTCATCTGTATACATACATATGTGGCGTCATAGGCCCGGCAAACTCATTTCTAACCTGGCGCGGGGCTCTCTTGGCCCGCTCTAGTAATAATAGAAATTCTATTCAGTGGCGGTTCGTGACTGTATGACGAGGAGGGCGCAAAAATACGCGTACTGCACTAGTGGGTATAGCAGTGAATGTAATATGCACAAGGATATTTATTTTCGATGTGCGCCTGAACGCTTCCCATCTTTAATTCGTTTAAATCCCCAAAAGTGCTCATAAATTCTTCCATTAAGATATATCTAAATACAATTACAAGTGTGACCGAGGCCAGTTTTTTTTGATCGGCAAGGCGCTTTTCGCGTTGATTTTCTCCACGATCAACGCACAATTAATACGCGATATTACTGTGAGGTACTAGGTGCCGCGAAATTGTCATTTCGAAGGGAAAGGAAGAAGCAATCGGCCAAAAGTGTCATTCTTCTGCATGACAACGCCAGGCCTCATGTGGCTAACGCCACGATGCAAAACGCGGATGAATTAGGATGAGAAACGCTGGAACATCCACCCTATAGTCCAGACTTGTCACCTTGTGACTTCCATCTTTTTGGATCACTCAAAGAAGCGCTTGGCGGCCAGCGTTTCGACAACGAAGCGGTGGAAGCGTTTATGCTCCAATGGCTACACGAACGCCCGAAGAGTTTTTACGATGATGGAATAAAAAGTTCCCAATCCGATGGGAAAATGTATTTCTGGGCGGGAGAGTAGGTATGTAGAAAAATAATATATATTTGTAGAATTTTTAAAAAACGAGTCCCGTTTATATTTGATACACCCTCGTATGTATGGTACTAAACAGATAACAAACATTTTATACAGGGTGTTCGCGAAATTTAATTTAGACAAGACAAATTTTAATTTGTATAAAAAAGCAATCTCTATTTTTGATTGTGTGTACCTATTCTACTCTAAAAAATACAAGTAAAACACATTTCACCTCCTATAGATATCTAAATCCACTCGTTTCCGATTTATTCTGAAACGGCTCATTAAATCAATCTTTAGCAAATCAAATATATTTTCGACAACCATGTGTGAAAAAAGCCTCTGCTAAGTACATTTATAATATATTCTATCTGTCTAATAGTAAAATATTTCTCTGGATTTTGTAGTATTGAAATAAGTAAATCTACCATAACTTTATTATTAGTCTGGGCAAACAGCGGTAACAGTCAGTGTAGTAGATATGTGGTGCGGAGTTGGCGATTATTTATTTCACGCGTTCACACCGTCAGTACTAAATCGATGCTGTATGCGAGTAGTTCTGTGTATATGTGGGCTGTCGTAACTTATTTCATAATTGTACGCTTATGTTTGCTTTAAAAATGTCGCGGTTAGGTACGTCACGAAAACGACCAATGGCAGACACAGCTAAAAACTTTATAGTAGACATGCCGGACATAATTTTTGATGGCGCTAAAATTCAATGTCTAGTTTGTAAAATCCCTTTAATGTGTTGGTCCAAAAGCTATTGTCAACGTCACATCGAAAGCAAACAGCATTCTTCTGCAAAAAGTGGCATACGAGACCAAGAAAAATTTACATTTGATTTATGTGTTACTCTTATTTTATGCAATCTATCGTTTCGTTTACTAGACAAAGAAGCGTTTGTCTCCTTCTGGAATAAATACGCGGACTGTAAATTACCTAGTCGGACATCGATACGAAATGTAGTGCCATTTGCTCGTGAACATATAGAAAAAAGAATGAAAACGGAATTGAAAGATAAAAACTGTGGTTGTGTGTGGACGAAACAACAGATCGTCAAAAACATTCTGTGGTTAATGTAATGGTACGTACAATGGAACCACATCGACTCTTTTGGAAGCAAGTAAGGAGAATTCCTTCTTACTTGCTTCCAAAAGAGTGTTAAATTGTACTGCCGATGAGATTTTAAAGGTGGTGTTGTACTCATTGAACAAATTTGAAGTTTCAACTATGCAACTTTTAATGTTTATGAGTGATGGTGCCGCAAACATGCGTTCTTTGGGCCGATTTCTTAAAGAACACAGTGGTAACTTCTTACATGTAACGTGGAAAATCCATACTCTAAATCTTGCGGCACAAACGATTCCTACATGTTTTCCACTAGTAAATGCATTGATTACTAGTACAAAGGCAGTGTTTCTAAAGTCCCCAAAACGTACCCGACTATTTCACAAACTGTATCCTAATTTACCTGAACCACCACAGCCGATTGTTACACGTTGTAGTGGATTCTGTTCAAATTGTGAATGATGTTTGCGCACAGTTATGCGCTGTAGAAGGCGAAACAAATTGGTGTGTAATACGAAAATTTGAAAGTGTTTTAGAGAAAGACTCCGATTTTCTTATATTAAGACAAATTTGTGAAGGTGCGTGTGAAGATGCATTAAGTTGTTTCAAAGATTATTTTAAATATGCAAATATAACATCGCTAGATGTCGAACGGTCGTTTTTGGCATTAAAAAACATTTATTCCGCACGTCGTACTCACTTGACTGAAACAGCTGTGGAAACATATCTAATGATTCTAATATTTAACAGATGTCACCCAGTTTGGAAGACTTTTAAAACGGTAAGTGTTTCAGCACTTTTTATAATTCATTTCTTCCCTTCTATTTTATGTGTAAACTTTTATGTGCCACGCCTCTGGCTGTTATCGCATATTTGCCAAGGTTATTTATTATTCTTTTTAAAATCATATTTTATTAAAACTTTTACGACACAAATCTATCTTTTTAAATTTAAAAAACATATACAGTGTTCCCACTTAAAGAAATACTGAACTTTTTGTTAAATTGCATTTTAATCAATATCTAAAATACCACTACTTTGCTAATTTAACCTAGATCGGTAATAACAAAGTTACTAATAAAGCCTTCATAATTTACCACACCCGGTATATAATAAATTATTCTGGTTCTTTGAATTATAAATATGGAAAAATAATTCCGGTGAAACACGTTTACGTAGTGTCATAAATAATGCACGGAACATTTGGCTACAATAGCAGTTAAAGAAATTGTCTATTTATCTGATGTATGAAACATTCAACAAAAGTAAATGAGGTACCTGCTGAATAACATTAAAAAAAAAAACAGAATTCCAGATCTGTTTCCAAAAATAGGTCATTTAAGCAAATGCATCCACAAGAAGAGTAATTCGTACTAAAAAAGTATAGTACTAAAAAATACATTCGTAGATAATTTCGGAGTGGAATAAAAAAATTAGTGGGGTTATTGAATTTTGAATAGATTTTAGATAACGATGTAATAGATGACCGTCTTTCATACAATCAAAATATCGAAGCATCGTACGCTCCTCAAAATCCACTCGTACTGAATAGGTTACACAATGATCAAATAACTCACATTGACAGCTGTTGCAACGTAACAAATTATAATAATTTTACATCTCCTAATCAAAGAAACCGTATGTAACTACATATAAGTTTATTATAGACAGCCGGAACGTTTGCAATGTCCATAAAAGAGATAACAGTCGTATACGTAATACGTGTAATTTAATTTAATAAATGAATCTGTTGATGTTAACAGTTATCTAAATTTGGCGTATACTAAATATTTATGTAATAGAAACACCATTTTTGTCAAGGCTTTCCTAAAAAAAAAGAAACAATCAACATACGGCACGATTTAAAATTATATCTTGGCGTCAAGAAATAATTTTAAATCATTAGCTTGTGAATTGTCAGACGATCACTAAGCCAAAATATAAACAATAGAAACACAAGCCTAATTTTATTTAAAAAAGAAAGAAAGTAGAAACCTACACCAAATTAATTCTTTTGAATATTGTTAATTCACTTCCTGTTGATCCTTAACTATACGCCTGGTGTACCTACAATAACTTTGTATATTTTGGTATTTCTATAACACTTTGACAGTTTAACATGTTACCTATTTGAAGGGCTCGTTTTATAAAGGCAAGAATTCATGCACATTTGCATCCCCATTAGACCAAATATGTCACTGATTTGCTAAGATTCTTTCATTTTTATAATTACCAGTATTTAATAAACCAAATCAATAAAACGTTATTTGGGATTATTCTACACCTTCTGCAAATAAAGTGAAATGTCGAAGTGAACATCAGAAAATACAGGGTGTCCCAACCTTCTGGAATTGCAGAATTGCGCCTGTACTATAAGCAGTAGGAAGTTAAAATTTTCTGATAACTTAATAGACATCTGGGAGTATTTTCTAAAAATATTTCTGCACATACAGGGTGATCGATAATTAACGAACCACGCATCTACTTTGTTATTTTAAATAGAACAGCCTGTATACTATTACGGTGTTAGTTTCTCCACCAAAAATTAGGCCGTACAATATGGGTTCCATATGTTTATTTTTAATAGATTTTGAGAAATTTACAATTCTGTCCTCAATAACTTAAATGTAGGAATATCCATTTCCTTCAATAAATTCGAAATGAAAACACATTTTTGAGTAATTTTTTACTGTATTAAACTACACACTCAGCTCTATCTAAACGTAGTATCAGAACCCCTTTGAAATATACAGGCTGCTCAGAATTGAAGACCAACCTTGGCTAAATTCAAACACCGGAAACGCAATTTTTTTAAATAGTACAATATATTTTTTTTGTGTTCACCCTATAGGAAATTCATATCTCTATTATTTTTGTACAATAATGCATATGTCTAATATTAAAATTAAAAGAGATATTCATAGTCAAAGCTGAATCTTGCATTTGAATATTGATATTCAAATGTTTATAGTGTCAGCGATGTTTGGTTGCCATGGGAACAGTAAACAAGAACTTGGCTTTGACATGTCTAAACTGTTCTTTCAAAATTTCGAGCTTGTTTCGCTACTTATGAAATGAATTTCGCAAAAGAAGAGTTAATAGATATGATTTATGTATTAGGAGAAAGTGAAAGAAATAGTATATTAGCTAGCAGGATGTACAAGCTGCGTTATCCTGAACGACGATGTCCGCAACCAAAAACAATTCTCAAACGAAGATTTGAAGCTTCTGGGAGCATTAATACATGAAGCATCTATTTCAAAGTAAAAGGGCAATCAATGACGATAACCGCCTGAATGTCCTGCTAACTGTGGAAGAAGATCCCCACATATCTGTTCGACAAATATGCACATCCCTCATGTTGTTATTTTAAAGTTTAGATCTTTTGTTTTGATTGAAAATTTATGTTTACGTACTTTTTACGTTTACTTTATTTATTGTTAGACTGTATAGCCCTTATTAAAATACTGTTTTATTAAAACATAGTTTCTAATCCTTTCTTTGGCTAAAAACATGTATTAATACTATAATTCTTTTTTTCTTCCTATATTAGTAGATGCTTCCAGTAGTAACAAATCCTTGATTTAATTTTACAAATATTTTCGTATGTGGACATCGTCGTTCAATCTAATGTCTAATACAAAAATCATCAATTACCTAACTTTCCTTTTGCGAAATTCATTTTTCAAGTAGTTAAATTGATTTGACATTTTGAAATGACAATTTAAACACGTCAATTTCAACGTTTTGTTCACTGCTACCATGGCAACCAAACAACGCTGACACTACAAACACTTGGATATCAATATTCAAATTGCAAGATTTACTTTTGACTATAAATATCTCTTTTAATATTAATATTAGACATATACATTCTTATACAAAAATGTTAGAGGTATGAATTTCCTATACGATGAATACAAAAAAGGTATATGGTGCTATCTAAAAAAATGACGTTTCCGGTGCTTGAATTTAGCGAAGTTTGGTCTTCAATTCTGAGCACTCTGTATATTTCCAAGGGGTTCTGATACCACGTTTAAATAGAACCAGATGTTTAACTTAACATAGTAAAAATTTACGCTAAAATGTATTTGCATTCAGAATTTATTAAAGGAAATACGTATCTCTGCTTTTAGGCTATTGAGGACAAAATTTAAAATTTCTCAAAATCTATTAAAAATAGACACATGAAACTCATATTGCATTGATTTATTTTTAGATGGGGAAAATAAAACCGTAATAATATATAGGATGTTCTGTTTAAGATAACAAAGTAGATGCGTGGTTCGTTAATCATCGATCAGCCTGTATATCCGAAAATATTTTTAGAATATACTCTGAAGTGTCGAATATGCAAACAGAAAGTTTTAACTTCCTAGTATTTATAGTATAGGAGCAATCTTACAATTCCAGAAGGTTGGGATACCCTGTATATACCGTCGTTGCCAAGTGTCACAAAAGTTGAATTAATCTACACAAATTCAACTCAGAAGAGATGTTATTTTTGCTAGGTTCTTATGTGTCGATTGGCAAATAATGACTTATTCATATATCCTAATTTTTTTTCTTTTTATGTCCATTAGAAATGTTAAGTTATGTTGTTCAATAAAGTGGCAAGTTACCCTATATCAACTCATCTATTTTGCAAAAGCGTCCTTAAAGATCCAGTCTAAACACTCTAGCATCAGAAATTGAAAACACAGACAAATTTCCTGAAACTATCGTTGAAGATCAAAATCACCCCCCGCGCTTCACTGTGAGACAAATTGGGCAGGAATAAGGGTTAAGCAAAATATGTACAATGTAGACCTTTTTGAGAGTTTAAAATATTTTGTGAAATGAAGGGAAATTATGTTTCTTCCAAACTTAGCGAAAACATTTCGTTTTATAAAATAATGATATGGAAAATTGATTTTGAATACTTGAAAAATTTTGCCAAAATTATCTTTATAGATTTAGAAAATGTGAATGGATTTATTGAAATTATATGAACGTATCACAGATGCAATTACCTACTGTAGACAATTATCGCGTATATTATGTAGGTTTATTACCTCATATAACAGAAACTGTTAAGTCGTTAAACTTAAAATTAACAGAAAACGGAAATGAGTTCAAGGAGAACCTAATTGTTAATTAATAAAAATCTGAATTATAGGACATGTAAGTTTAAAAAAATGTTTGCAAAACCACACACAAATTTAGGAATTCTTACAATACTGTGCTAAAATGATTGGATACTAGGATAACACAAGATCAAATAGTTATGCAACAATATCTAATATATCCAAATCTTGAACCCTTTTTGCAACAACAAAAGTAAAGTATTTCATTTATTAAAAAATGTATGACATTTGCCACTAGTCGGTCTATATTACCAATACCAAACAATTAATAAATAATTTTAAATGCAGTACCTAATGTCCCTTCTACAATTTCAAACATTTTATATATATGTTAACCAGTCACATTTTAAAATTCCAGGAAAGCGTGCGAGACACGTTTTCTACATCTTAAAGCGTCAATTACCCACTCTACAAGTAAAAAGTACTCTTTTCGGCGTCTAAAACATTTCCTATAGTATAGTACAGAATAGAAGATTAACCCCGTCAAAGAAATTCACATAATCGACTGGCGAAGACGTAAACCAACGAGACCTATACTAATTTCAAAACCAACAATTAGCACTAATTCGAAAATTAAACATTAAACGTAACACCGACAGGTATTTGTTCATACTGTTGTTACATCACACTACTTGCGTTTGAGAGTTCGAAGGAAGAACATTGCAATTTCAAGCAGTACAAAACTCAGTTATTTCATTTCAAAGAATAGAATTTGATCTGCTTAGGTTTTTTGTTCTTATTACATGATTTTTATAAAAGATATAAGAAAAACCCTAGAAAAATCATTTCACTTTTAAATTTAGAAACAATTTAAAAACTATTATAACAATCATCTTTTAGAATTTTGAAATTACTTAAATTATAAAACAAAATGAATTAAATTACTCACAGTAAATGTCGCCTGCTGAAAAACTCCATTCTCTACCGTTTTATGAATGAAATAGCACGGAAACCAATCAGCAATATTATTCTCGAAAGAGTCCGTAACTAATAGAAGAAATATGTAAAATGCCGCACGCGTGTTGTCCTTCTGAACCGTATATCCCGGCACTGGTATAGACGATCCTCACTGTGCACCACACTTACGAAGAATAAGCGCTTCCCTAGAAGCCGGCGAAGCTTATACGCCTTCTAGTATCGAGTTTATATAGATTCGAAATTCTGCTATGAGCTGGCCCTCTACTAGGCAGGGATACGAAGTTCTCAGATCAGACATTCAAGGGTTGACTGCCTCAATCATCGAGATATAACTGTGTCCGAGATGTGCCTAAGCCTAAACAATGCTTCAGTGTTTACGCGGACGTATATTTTTGTTTTTACCTGTTGTCGTTTCTTCGCTTAAGCGAAATTACTTACAAGACCAAATTCACACGGTTTTATTGCTTTAAATTTGTTCTCCTAATGACAGCAGACATGCCAAAACTAATAGTTAAATTTTACTAAAATTTAATACACACTTAAAAGATTGTTTTACATTTTAACATTATGCGTAAATAAATATAAAATTGAATTGATTATTCATATAATGTACATTTCTCAAAATAATTAAAGGAACGTTTGTTTTCAACTCAATAACGTTTCTGGTTGTAATGAAATAGAAATCTTACAAAGTTTATCTTAGAAAATCACAGTTTGTCCGAATAAATGTGAAAAAACAAAACTTTTTCTTTTTTTAGATAACAATAACAATTCAAAGGAACTACAAGAAATAAAGTAAATGACAATTATAGTATGCTGCTTGTATTTGAAGAGCTGTGGGTCACTAATAACGTGCGTGTCTTCCATTAGCACGAATTATTGCTTGACATCTCCAAGACATTCTTCGTACGAGCGTACGAATATCTTCTTGAGGTAAAGGACACCGGGGCAGACCAAGGTAGCTAACGTAAGTGGTGAGATATGGCGATGGAATGAAGAAAAACATTCAAAAATTATTAAATTAATATTTATTTATATACTTCGAAGCTATATAATTGCACAAAAATTACAAAAAAAAAATTAATTTTACACAAAAAATTATTGAAAAACAAATTCGTTTATCCCATTCAGAAGTACCCCATTCTGATTGTAATGTTCAATATTTACAACAACATCAGCTGTCAATCTAGAACGATTAGGGTATTCAGAATAGCCACCCGATTGTGATGAAAGTCCCTCTAGCGGGTAAAAAGGTAATTTTCCAAGTCACCATTTCCCCCCAGGCCGACTGGCCTGGGGGCGGGGTTATTACAAATAATATATAAGTCCAGGTAACGACGATCTTAGGGTAACGTAGATAAAACTCCATCTTCTGGGCAATTTCTACATTTGTAAATCGTCAAAATTAATGTAGAATGCATCTAAAACAGACAACAGGGTATATTCAAAGGTACTTTAAACATCATTCCGTAAATTAAACCTTTGTCCTAGTGTTATTAAGTAAATCGTTAGTAAAATTTCACATTTAAACCTTGTTAGTCGGAATTTATGTCATAGAGTCATCTGGTAGCGTTACCGCATGCATTCTCTTATGTTATTTCTATACATAACTTCCTTTCATCGAAATGCATCCTAAAATTTATATTTGGATTTAAATCATCACAATTAGTTGTGGAAGTAAACAGTCGCTATCGCGATTAAATAATGCAGGATAGGGACGCCAAAAAATTCATCAATTCTGGTTAAACTTTCGATAAGTTAACTAGTGTTGCGATTACGGTCTCAAATTAAAGTGTTCGATAGTGAAATTAAAGTATGATTTTGAAGAAGAAAAGGTTCGAGGTTAGAGAAGGCAGATTCCTGTAAATGTCATAATAAACAGAGTGTTTATATGACAGCTTTATTCGAATTCAAGGTTTGGATTTTTAATTCTAACATTCGTTAATTTCCCTAATGTAATTCAAAATTCACTATAAAATTGCCAAAAGAGCATCCAGGAATACTCCCGATCCCACAAAGAATTTAGAAATTTAAATTAAATTGCAAGAATTCAAATTTTTCACAAATATACACTGAGAAACACATTTCAGTATATTGCAGATTTAGAATTTTAATTTTATTGCGTACATAATTCGCATATGAACACGAAGTCATTATCGTCACTGTCAAAACCAGCACACGACATATGTGCCCATTTTTTACAATTGACACAAAAACACCAGCCCAGTGCGAGTAGAATTCATTACAATAAAGGCAACTTGTGTCTTCTACATCTTCTGAGCTGTCCTCGCCTTGCATTTTTTTTAGACTTCGTTTTGTTCCCTTTTAATCTTTCCTTATTTTTTGCGTTTGTCCTCTTATTTACATCGCTTAATACCTTTCTTTTAATCCTTTCTAGTTTCGCTTTTTTGGTCTTTTCAATTTTCTGCACGGCTTCTAATTCGATTTTATAAGGAGATATTGTTAAAATTGCCGCTTTACCTAATTTTCTAGTAACACTTTTCTGCCCTGGTTCAACTTCAGGTAAAGGAATCACATCTGTCGGAGAGACATATGTGAACGAAGTTTTAAGTTTTTCTGTTACTCTTGCGGGACTGCCAGACATCCAAAACCAACAAGGTCGTGATTGAAGATCAGACGTGTTTTGAGCGCTTCCGTTTATGTTTGTGACATTATGAAGATTCTGAGAACCGTTGATACCCGGAGTAATAGGGGGATTTTCGTCAACAGTTTCAGAGGTCTCTAAAATGTATTGAAAATTGGCCTCTCTTGTTATAACATTTTTCTCAGGGGTTCGAGGATGTTCTAGCGTGCTGAGGATGTCCTTATCGGGTGGAACAGCTGATGTAGTTTCTAACTCAATATCAGTAGCCATAGATGGTGAAAAATCTGCATATGTGAAGATATTTGGGTTCATATGCCAGATACCGGTTTTTTCAAACCCATTAATTGCACTTCTCATACTGGCAGAGCTGAGAAAAGCTTGTGCAAATAACTTTGAGATTTCGAACAAAGTGGCCACATTTCCTAGGTTTGCTCTTAACCATTTTCTTGTTTCGTGATCATAATAGAGACTTAACGGCTTCATGAATGTGACATCGAGGGGCTGCAGTCGATGCGAACAATGCGGGGGAAAAAATAACATGATCACGCCATTATTTCGTGCTAAATCAATCACTTGCACATTTTTGGTATGAGAGGGATGCCTGTCTAAAAGTAGCAAAACTGGGTTATCCTTTTTTGCTGGTATCCTTGAAAATTCAATGAATTTTGAAAACTATATTTTAAAAACTTCGGCAGCCATCCAGCCAGATTCATGGGAGGACCGGGGTACTATCTCATTCCGTCTCACCCCGTTCTGGGCCAGTATATACTACCGTAAAAATTAGTGTTACATTCATTTCAGTATTTACGTTCTGCATAATATCCCATAAATATTCTAAAAGACTTAACGACGAATGTGCTGGATAAACATCATTATGACAAACGATAAAGATAACACAACTTACCTCGAAAATATATATATTACAACAATCTCAAAAATTGCACGATGCACTTGTAACCGGTAGAAGACGCTGAATAACGTCAACACGTGGCGATCACACGGACACGTAGCCGCTGACAAATCGTTGAGCACAATTTGTTTGATTCCCGCAGCCCTCTGCGTTCGACAACAGCGCCATCCCGTTCTGCCTCGGTGACCCCTGCATTCTCCTATTCTTCGATTAGAATATTTGTTAGCTGCTGGAGAATCTGGGCTGGGTCCAAGCACCTCCAACTACGTTAGTCCAAAAAATTACCAAGTCGTTTAATTGGGCTCATATCGAGACTGAAGGAAGTTTTTGGTGATGGCCGCAGTATAAGGATCAGCGTTATCTTGCATTAACACCAAATTTGAGCCTATACTATGAGCGGCTGGTACAACATAATCCAACTTATCGTTGAGTGGTTAGTTTCCCTGGAACAACCATGAGATTTGTTCCTTCATCAAGACTAACCACCACCAAGTTTTCAATTTCAGTGTACACGCTATACTCGACCACCACAACAAGTTAAACGAAATCGTGACCCGTCTGTGAGGAGTATTATTAACACCTTATATGGCTCGAAGTTAAAACAGGTTTTCGCGCGGGTCTTCTTGGTCTCAGGTTTGCTCCTTTGAATCCATTCCTAATTGTATGGTCCGAAATTCATGAGGCGTTCTGAGCCCGATTTGAAGATCTTGAAGACTTGAAGAAAAGCTGTGCTCTGCTTATTATGGTGTGAGGAATTTGCGCTACACTGTTAGCATCAATGCCTTGCGTCAGTTTTATTTCTCTTTTGTAGAGTCTAGGTTGCGATACGCAATTACTTTCTTACATTTGAACAGTTAAAGATAATGCCCCTATGGTCGCTATATCTGCTCGAGGTCCTACTATTTTATAAATGCAACGAGAATCAATTTACAAAAAACAAAGATGTCGCAATCCTTGTTAGAGATGTGCGACTTATTTCAACGCATTGCCTCCACACCTGAAGAATCCTTTGACCTATCATAACTACAAAAAAAACATTAAAAATATACGTCCTAAGTAATTGTTGTTATAGTGCCAACGAATTTCCAGCTGCACCAGATTGTTAGTGCATCAGGGATGCATTTGATGTTGTTGGTTTTATTTTACTTTGTTATAGTAGGCGTAAGTATAAAGGAATGTAGGTTAAAAGACATGTCAAATGACAATGTCTATGTTATTCAACTACAAACAATAAAGTTATTATATCTTTTGCTGCTACGGATATCCGAGAACGCAAGAAGGGCAAGACTAAAAATCGATCCTGTAATCGACTTCTTGTTTCCTCTTAGAACTTTGTCCAATACATAGGCCAACACTAAAATTTCTCGAAACTTCTCGAATACTGGTGCCATTCTCAATAGCAGCTACATCTAACTCATTCAGATGCCCTATTTCGATATAACTGCTGTCCAGCTTGACACATGATGAACTGCACCGACTACCCCCACGAGACGCACTCTTTGGAAATTTAGAGAAATTGATAATAGGGAATTTGACAACAATTTTAAATGGGAAAAAGTTGCTACAAATCATAAGTATATATTGTATGAAAACATGTATCAGCAAAGAAACTAGTTTTTTGTCCCAAACGGCCACTATAAAGAATTGAAAATGCAGCAAAATTCAAATTATTCGAAGGGGCCCAAAACGCGCTGCTATTGGTCGTGATGTAGAATAATATAATCCATCTATGTGACAAGCAGGTGGTAACCCATTTACAGCTTTGTTTAGTCATGTTTTCGTCGGTATTTCTTTGATGCTAGGATTAATAACTCTTATTAGAAATTTTTGATAATTAGCTTGACTTGTGGTTAACTTAACATACTTACTATGACTGAAAAAGGATATTCTAAAGGTCAATCCGACAATCTACCCTTTGTTGATATGATTATGGTAGCAATTTTATTAAAAATAGTGAAAGTTTCTCTCTTGGAGAAGCTCGTGGCGTAAAAAACAAATAAGTAAGTACAAAAGTTGTAAAAATCTGTTTTAAATAATTTAAAAAAAGATGATCAAAACATATGTCTTATGAATATAAGTGTGCACGCAAACTAAACTTTATTATGTGGAATATTTAAATTATACCATGTAATATTCAATACTTCCATTACTTTCCATCAAAATAATCTTCGCAGACATGAAGAGCATTGGATTTTGGTGAAATATCATGTATGTATATCTCTTCGACATGCTTTAAGCCATTTTGTTCGGCGATTGCCATCAAGTGACAATCTAATAAATATTTTATTGAGCGTTTTTACCGTCGTACTTTTGCAAAGTGGCACCAGGCAGTACTTAAGTATTTTTTACTATTTTCTCCTATAATAAAAGCTTAAAATTTACAATAAATCACAAAACAACAGTTAACCTCGGTACTGATCGGCACAAACGGGCACGTCAAAAAGTTAGTGAGGCATAACGCTACCTCCGATATATGACAAGGCCTAAGCGCTTTGACGTCAGCAGGCTGTGACGTATTTTGCAGTAGCTCGTCGATCACCCATATTTGTATATTGGACATTCACACGTTCAGATCGATTCTTCCGTTTTTAATAGATTTATCTAAATTATATTGGTTTTATGTAAAAAAATACTGTGTAGTGATATTTCCGTACTTTGTTGGTGATACCTGTAATGTTTTTCTATTGTTGTATAAGCGATAAAGCCTTTTTTGAAACGATAAAAACGGGATAACCTATGTAAAAACTGTGGCGTCGACTGTTTTGTATATTTTGTTTGTGAGTTACACTTTGTAAAAGAAGATATTATTTACTTCTCAACAGCTACAGATTCAAGGACCGGTGAAACTATAACTGTAAGTTTAAAAATCCTAGTCTTAAAAGAGATGCTATTCCAACTCAATTCCCTAACTATCCGTTGTATTTAATAAAAAACGTGAAGATTTCATTGTTCAAATAGTTTTATATTCTTACGTTATATTTAACAAAATTATTTTTGAATACGAAGAGATGTTTTTAAATATGTATCATAAACGTTCTGTTTTAATACAATATATTTTAAATTATATCACCCAACATAGTCATTTGAATACTGATATGTGTGAATGTCATATTCACAGTAGTGAACGTATTGCAACAATTATAATAACATGTTCTACAAATACCCTACTTAAAAATCATTGTGAGAAAAGTGACGATAGATTAGGTAAAACACCACATAATAGGCGATTAAAGACCCTGGTTAAATAGCATGTCTGTAAACTTTCTTGTGAAATTGAACAAAATTTCGAATAAAATTGCAATTACTGTAGCATTTCAACCTCAGTTTCGCCCAAATACATGTACAATTACAAATAATAATAATTAGTTGATTAAATATCAACCACAAATACATCTTTCACAAAAACTGTGCTCGGTTACGTGTTTGGTTATTGCTTTGAAACATCGTTTTTTCCAAAATAAATTCGAAAGGGATGTAAAGAAGGGCTCAGTTGACGACTGGTATCCTCTTTAATCGGAAAGCCCTTCAAAGCTTAAAAAAGAAATGCAAAAAAACGATTCCTTTACTGCTTAGGCTAATATCGTGCATGGCGATACATCGCCTATCAAGTGTAACGTCATCGAAGAGCGCTGAGGCCTCCTAGTTTCGGAGGTAACGGGCAAAATCATACGCTATGACGTCATTTTTACCAAGTTGTTATTGTTTTTTAAGAGCTAATACTTGGGAAATACTCTTTTTAGGCATAACAAAATGATATTGATACAAGAAAAATTGGCAAGTTCCCTATTCCGGCCGTGCTTCAAATAGTTCTATGAGTAAAATTTGTAATAACTTTGATGATTTCATAATATCATTGTTTATATCACGGTACCGGCAAACACAGTCATTAAAATAATCAAAATATATGAGAATGCAAAGAAAGGAGAGAAAAAATTAAGTCCGGCATGTCCACTATGAAGTTTTTAACTGTGTCTGCCATTGGTCGCTTTCGCGACGTACCTAACTGCGACATTTTTAAAGCAAACATAAGCGTACAATTACGAAATAAGTTACGACAGCCTACATATACACAGAACTACTCGCATACAGCATCGATTTAGTACTGACGCTGTGAACGCGTGAAATAAATAATCGCCGACTCCGCACCACATATCTACTACACTGACTGTTACCGCTGTTTGCCCAGACTACTCATTATGATAACAGTTAACACCATATAGTGTTAAGAAGAGCGTTGTAATTTGTACATTGTTATTTTGTTAAATTCACTATAACTGTATTGCGAATTTCGCGCATTATAAAAGAGAAAATATTTTATTAGTTCAAACAGGTACAAACCCAAAAATTATTACATTAGAACACTACTTTCGGTTAAAATTCACTGATTAAGCGTGGTTTAATGAATTTGCGTAATATATTTGCTGCTCGTTATACAAAACGGTAAGGTATAAAATGATCAAAACCGTTCTATCTTGCGATTATCTTGTTTAGACAATTTCGTGCGAATTTAGTTTTCCCAAATAGAAAGGATAAGTGTAAAAATCAAATAATCTTGAACGTTCCAAATTTGACATTTTAAAGAGCGATTAACATAACCACCTTCATAGCATAACCCACATTTCGAATGTAACGTCTTTAGCATCAACGGACATCCGAACACAGACATACATATTAGTAATTCTGCGTGCTTCGTCTGATACGAATATATCTAATAATAGTCAAGGTGTTTGCAATAATTGGATATACAGAAATGTATCATAAGTATTTACATAATATTGTATGCATACATTCACATAATATTTAACGTATATCATTTCTGCTGTCATCGTTAATAATGAAATGTCATTGAAATTAAAAGAACATTTTCAAACGAGTATGGTATAATAGAAGAATGTTAAAACCTACGCACAATAATTACTAATCTAGACAATAAATATATCTCTTCAGGCCTTTTATACACCTTAATTGTTTTAAAGATTTTAATTTGTGACCCGAAAAGTTTTTTACAATTTTTTTTTTGAGAGAACTCATTTAAAAGATGATACATACCGATATTGATCAGCTAGACATTTTGACTTCATTAGCCTTTTATTTTTTATTAAACTGACCAAAAAAATTAAACTTTTGTAGTACCTACTAACTTACACGTAGAGAAATGGTTTCTTGCATCAAGAAAATAGATTTTCTTGCAAGAATAGGTCTCTATTCAAGAAAATACAATGTATAATATAAGAAAATAATTTCCATGAAATTTTATTTGGATTAAATAAATATTTTTTTAGGGCTAGAAAATCCAAGACAGAGATATGTTTCTTCCAACTAAATCATTTAGTTTCAAGTTAAGTAAATATTCATATTAAAGGTAGGAATGAAAAAAAAGGTCCAGATCTCAAAAAGTTCTATTAAGAAATTAGGCGACCAGTTTCGTATTCAAAAAACATCATCAGGCCAGCTACAAGGATATCAAATAAAAGAAAAATTACAATAATGGAAAAAAACCTAAAGTTAATCATTAAAATTAGGAGCAAGTGAAAGAACTAATGAAAAAGTTTTTTTATAGGTTACAAATAATTAAATTATTGAATAATCCCTAATTAATGATGGTGTTACTGATTTCTTGAGACTAGGGTATACTACGACGATTTTTCTGGGTTGGTTCTTCCCACCAACCACAGATATCTCCTTATTTGTTATTAACATTTAAGAAAGATTATTATATATCGTATAAAAAAAAATACAATTTGTCACATCTAGTTTTGTTATAATAGATTAGTTTCTAACTTGTTGTGTACGTGTCCCTTTTACAATTTTATTTATGCTTTTGTACTTCGATTTAAATGAATGTTACACAGTCAAAATTTTATTGTCTCATGAATAGAGCAGCGCAAACTGCGCTGAAAGCCAGTGGCTGACGCATAAAAGTTTACACAAAATAAACACGGTCGGGACAATTCGGTATAAGCGTCAGTATAACTGCGACTCGAAAGCCGATCTGTTGTGTATGCATCTACGCTGTCGTATACTATATCGTAGTTCTACGTTTGTTTTGAAAATGTTTCCTACGTCGCGAAAAGTGATTGTCTACGGCACGTAAATAGTACAGGGCATGTTTAAAAAAAAAATTCCACACGAGATTATGACAAATTTAAATTTAATTTATGTGTTTATTATTCATTTACTAAGGAAGAAAGCATACGCCTCGTTTTGGAATGAATATTCGGACTTTAAGTTACCAAGTGAGAGAACATTACAGAGAGTTGTGCCGTCTGCTCATGAGCATGTCGAGAAAAGAATTAAATCGGAGTTGCAAGATAAAAAACTGTGGTTATGTGTGGACGAAACAACAGATCGTAAAAAACATTCTGTGGTTAATGTAATGGTACGCACAATGGAACCAGATTGACCGTCACCCTCAATTTTACTAGCTTCCAGACGAATACAACAATGCACTGCCGAAGTAATTTCAATGTTGGTGTTAAATACATTGGAAAAGTTTGAACTTTCAACAAATCAACCGTTAATGTTTATGAGTGATGGTGCCGCAAACATGCTTGCTGTAGGTCGATCTCTTAAAAAACATTGTGCTAACTTGTTGCATATTACATATAAAATTCATACTCTCAGTCTCGTAGCAGATAGTATCAGAAAATGTTATCCCGAGGTAGACGCTCTAATAGCACATACAAAAGCTGTGTTTGTAAAATCCCCAAAACGTATTCGGGAATTTCATAGACTATGCCCCGGTATTCCTGAACCACCACAACCTATTCTTACTCGTTGGGGAACATGGTTAGAGGCTGCATTTTATTATCTTAAATATTTTGAGAATATAAAGAACGTGATTTTAGAATTCGACCCAAAGGAAACTGCGGCTGTCAAGGTAAGCCGCTTGAAATTTCAGGATAGTCAAGTTAAAACAGATTTGGAAATTATTCAGAACAATTACGTGGGACTAGCGGATGCGATAGAAAAACTACAAAATTCTTCGGTGTCGTTAGTGGAATCTTTGCAAATAGTGCAACATGTCCACGGACAGCTATGCGCGATAGAAGACGCAAGAAATGTTTGTGTTTTAGAAAGGTTTGAAAGTGTTTTAGATAAAGACTCTGATTTTGGCACATTAAGACAAATTTGGAGCCCGTTTTACAAGTCTCACATAATGATGATCGAGAGGATTCAACGGAAATTTCTTAAATACCTATCTTGTAGAGCACAAGGAGTTTACCCGCCGCAAAATGTTTGGTATGGAGTCTCTGGAAATGCGACGCAAAATTTATAGCCTAAGATTCTTATATAACGTTGTACATAATAAGATTGAGTCTCCTTATGTAATATCCCAACTCAGCTTCCTTGTACCTAGAATATCATCTCGTCAGCTCCTTACATTTTACATGCTAACTGTAGCAACAAACACCAGTTTACACTCCCCATTAATGGTTATGCAGCGAAATTTTAATTTAATATCTAAGTTTTCTGATTTAAATCACAGCTCATTAACTGAAATACTGAGGGTAGCTAAATCGTATTTGTAGTTGGTTCCTCAGCTAATCTGTTCTTGTCTGAGCCTCTACTTTTGCTACTTTTGTTACTTTGGTTACTTTTTTGGTTATATGTAGTAAATGTAATTAGTTATTTTTTTCCAGGATGTATGTGTAATTAGATATCTATATGTCTGCAAAAAATGTTGTCCTTTGTTTAGATTTAAGTATCTGTTAGACAATAAAGATGATTATTATTAGTATTATTATATTACCAATGATCACGTGCACTAATTGCACCACATAATTAGCAAAATCTATATAGTAATATTTTTGGTGATGGAAGGGACAGGAGGAGGAAAAGTCTTTTTATACATGTCGATACCCAATAATTTAGTTACTTTACTAAAATCTAATTACGTTCTATAGTGCAGATGTTTTTATGTTGCAACCTATACGCATATTAAAAAAAATATTCATCAATTCTTTGATTTCCTTTTCGCTGTTTCATATTGTTTGATAGCTTGTATTATGTTTATTCTATTACGATTTCTTTTGTTTGGGTACCCACTTAGCGGGTCTGAGGATGTGTTGGCAAGATCACGAAACCGGTCGCCTGATATCTTTATTAGAATTTTGTGAGAAATTGGAGTATTGTTTTTTATTCCTACCTTAATTAAATTATTTCTTTAATAATTAGAGTTGCTCAATTTGCGCCAACAGCCAGTGGCGGGCGGATAAAAGTTTACACAAAATAAATGGTCAGAAATAAAATATAATACGTGCTCAAACACTTACCGCCCTAAGAGTCTTCCGTGAAATCACAAAGTGAATAATGTCTGTTAAATATTTGCAACATTAAATATGTTTCCACAATTGTTTCGGCAAACTACATCCAGTGACGTTATATTTGCGTAATTAAAATAATCTTTGGAACAACTTAACGGTTCTGTTGACGCACCTTCACAAATTTGCCTTAATGTGCCAAAATCAGAATCTTTCTCTAAAACACTTTCAAACCTTTCTAGAACACAAACATTTTTTGCGTCTTCTACCGCGCATAGTTGTGCGTGAACATGTTGTACTGTTTGCAGAGATTCCACTAACGACACCGAAGGATTCTGTAATTTTTCTATTGTCTCCACTAGTCCGAAGTAATTGTTCTGAATAGTTTTTAAATCCGTTTTAACCTTACTATCTTGAAATTTCGTCTGGCTTTCCTTGATAGCCACAGCTTCTTTTGGATCGAATTGTATAACCACGTTCTTAATATTCTCAAAATATTTATGATAATAAAACGCGGCCTGTAGCCATGTTCCCCGACGTGTAAGAATAGGTTCTGGTGGCTCAGGCATACGGAGGCACAGTCTGTGAAATACGTGGATAATTCATGACATTTTAAAGAAAAGCACCATACTCGTTGAAGGTATGTATTAAAAAAAGAATAACGTTACTTACAAGGGAACACCGGCAACCCGGAAATTTTGTGGATTTGTAGAGGGGTCCAAGGTAAGAACATCCCACTTATTTTTATCGGCGGAATCCTCCGTAGGTGGGGTGGAGGGCGCTCTTAAGAAAAACTACCCGTTTATATTTGTGCAAATATCTCGAAAACTATTCGAGATATTGAAAAAAAGTTAAGACAAGTTTTTAATTGTTTGAAGAGGACTAAATAATAGCATAACCCTTATTTCAAACAGTATTAATTTTAATAGAAAAATTACCCCCACCCCAACCCTTTTGAAAAGTCAAAAATTTTTAAATATCGGAAAAGAGGGTCTGTTTCATACTGAATTCAACCTTATACATTGTTATCATTGAGTTTTACCTTTCATTCCAGAAAAAAATATTTTGTCATGTGAAATGTGTACCAGAGGACGTACTATTTATTATAATTGAATATGTAATAACAGTTTTGCAGTAGGATGTTCAGAGTTAGTTATCTAACCATACTAACTTTATCCGGTTATGTTACTTTAATATCAACAATATTACAAACATTTTTTATGATGTAAACAAACATACCGATTTGGGAGTTGGGAAATTTGAGTTAGAGGAGAGAAAAATAATCATCTATAAATTGAATATTATTATAAATACCTCCGGAACTGAAATATAGCCGGAACTAAATATAACAGAGTAACTAGTTGTTTTGCAGAATGACAAAGTTTACATTGCAATTTGTATTTGCAAACATATAAATTTCACACATACATACATATATACATTCATATTTTATTTTCTTTCAAAGTTGCAGCGTTAACTAAATTATAATGTGTGAACCTTACAAGATAAAAATGCCTTACATTTATTGTACAGTGGTATACAAAAGAATTAGTACATTTATTAAATAATATAACATATATCATATATATACATATATATATACAGGTATCGCCAATTTTATCATACGTACTTATATAGTACATTACATGCATAACATACTTATACAAATGTTATTCAATATAGTCGTTACAATAATGGTAATCTAAAAAGAAATGTTTAAAACACAGATATTGCTTACACCAAGAACAACGTACAAGAGCCGGCTTTCCACAAATAGTGCACAGTGGTGTGGATTGTGCAGTTTTGGCAAAGCAGAAATTTACTGGATTTTCAAAGGCACTTGGTCGCTCCGCAACGTATCCACTTTTGTACCAAGAATACTTAAAAACACTAAAAAATCTCGGAGACGAAAACTGATTATGGGTTAAAGACTGTAACTTAATAATTGTATTTCTATGATGCAAGCTTATATCGTGGCCCATCAAAATAACTTGGTCAGAAAAAGTTCTTACAAAATTTTTCCATAATCTAAAACCATAAACATCTAAGGGTTGAATTAATGCGGTCGTCTTCTTTGGAATGGTCAAAATATTCATATTTTTGTATTTTGGTGTCAGTGTAGATAGTTCCGCTGGACAGTGTCCACTCCATGAACCTAGTAGTAGTAAATTATTGCGACCAGCATTTGGCAAGAAAACATCTGTATACCATGTTTTGAAATGCGCGGATGTTAATTTTCCAGATGTAGATGCAGATATGTATACATTTATTGGGCGAAAGAGTGTTTCCTGTACGCGAGGACCTAAAGTACCGCTTACCTCTTTCAAAACTAGGAAAAGTGGAGACAATAATCTTCCATTTGCGGAAATAGTAGGCATTATGGTATAACTATGAATAATAGAATGCAAAGACTGTACAGTGACTTCAACGTGCTTTTCACCTCGTGGAAACAATGTACGACCAGAGTGTATTTCCGTATTAAAACCACTCTCATCTGCATTAAAAATATAGTCTCTTCCAAGAGAACTAATATAAGGTTTTACTTGATTTATAAATCTATCGCTGACGTCGCGTAATTCAGTTGTATCAGATACAGCAGAATGTGTGACAAATTTAGTTATTTTACGGGATACAATACCATGCACCTGTTTAAAATGCCAGATCCACCAATGTCCAGCTTTAAAACTTGTACATCCAACTTTGTCTTTTGCCTCTAAAGCACAACGTCGAATATTCATATCATGCACTATATTTCCTCGTGTTAACGCGTCTTGAAATTGTGTAAGTACTTCTTCCGCGATATATCTTGCTTTTTCACTGTTGGTTCCGCCCTCATTAACGCTATTTTCCCATCTATACAACTGCTGAAGTGATTTTACCTTTTTAAACTTCTGTTTAACACTTTCGAGTGTTCGTCTTGCTTTCTTCCCACTTCTCCAAAATTCTACAGCTTCAATTTTACAGTTAGCATCTACAACGCTACCTCCTTCTTCAGGTACACATTCTTCCCAATTTTCATTAGCTTCTTCTTGAGATAATGATTCAACAAACTGTGGTTCATGTGGTTCTGAAGGCGATTCAAATTCCAAACTCATTTCATTTTCGAAACTAAACATACCTTCTTCAGAAGCTCTAACAATAATATCTTTTAAGGCGTCGTGCAACTCTATTTCGTCTGGTGTCGTAGGAGTTCTTGCAATACTTTCAATTTTAAAAGTTATTTGTAACATGTACAGAATATTGGAAATGTTAACTCGTGCCATTCTTTTCGTCGCGTTTTCTCTGATTGTGAGTTCTCGAAGTGATTACTTTAATATTAATTATAAACATTTAAGTATGGTCGTATGCATATATATATGAACTTATCAGCAACTACGTGACAGAATTTTTCATTATCTATCTAAATATATCACTTCAAAACAATTCTATATATACAGGATGTTATTGATATTTAATAAAATGATTTTAATACTAGACAGTAAGTATGTAAATAATACGGTTACTTGTGTTTGACAATCCATTCTAATATTTATTAAATTACGCATACGAAAATAACAAATACTTTTCATATAAACACTTTCGCGATAAAATCTCTTTGTTGTTGTTATTGTATAATTCAGCAAATAATAACTACTCATACTAGCAGATCAGATCAAGTTTATTATCAGACGTCTAGACATTTAGATAAATTATTATGAAATACTTTTTATTTCAAAAGTGTTATTACATATGTATTTATTCAATTATAGTATAGTATAGTAAGTCCATTGGTACAACTTTCATATGACAAAATACTTTTTCTTTGGATTGAAAGGTAAAACTCAATGATAACAATGTATACGGTTGAATTCAGTATGGAACAGCCCCTCTTTTCCGATATTTAAAAATTTTTAAGTTTTCAAAAGGATTGGGGTGGGGGTAATTTTTCTATTAAAATTAATACTTTTTGAAATAAGGGTTATGCTATTATATAGTCCCCTTCAAACAATTAAAAACTTGTCTTAACTTTTTTTCAATATCTCCAATAGTTTTCGAGATATTTGCACAAATATAAACGGGTAGTTTTTTCTTAAGAGCGCCCTCCTACGGAGGATTCCGCCGATAAAAATAAGTGGGATGTTCTTACCTTGGACCCCTCTACAAATCCACAAATTTTTTTTGGGGAGTCCGGGTTGCCGGTGTTCCCTTGTTAGTACAATCCAGTAAAAACAACTTAACAGTGAGCGTTTTTGGTGTCGATTAATGTGCAAAAGATGTTAGTTTTAATTTGGGAATACTGTTCTTAAAACGTGCTTTTTGTGCGTCTTTTTTACAGTTCTAGAATATATTACTGTATACGTTTTCCAATAAATGCAATCGGAGTCAATAATGAAAATCATGTGTATCCCTGTGAAGTGCGGAAACCCCGTAAGTACGTTATAACCATGTAATGTAAAATTAATATATTTTATACACAATAAAAGTAGTTCCAATTTTGGATTTCATAGGATTACTGGTTTCATAAATTAATTACGGGTAGTTCTAATTAATCGACAAGTGTGAATTTTCAAGTAGTAATTGTCCCATCTATCAAATGAACTTAAGGCAAGCTATTATTTGACAGATATAAAACTGGGAGGCCCTGGAAATAGCGCCGGAATAGACAAACTAAATGTCAGTATTTTTAATTATCAAAATGTCAAAGACATGAAACTTTAACTGTAAATATTATTGCTAATAAACGTTGCCGGTAAGAAATTTTTATTGTTTCGGGTCACACTCAACGCCATGAACGTGTTTCAGCAGAAAAAGGTGAAAAAAACCGAACTACACGAATTGTTTATCAAGGCTAAATATGCACACTGAAGTAATTATCATTATTATTGATAAAATCGCAGAATAAAATAATTCTAAACAACATAATAAAAATAAAATAAATGCCTGCTCTAGATGTCAAACTGACAATTGACCTGTCATTGATAATGAGTAAAAATTCCTATATACGATACAATGCATTTCTACGCACAATACAAAGAGATAGATTAATGCATTTACTCTATAGTATGAACAGAAAAAGAAGATACAGACTATATGTAGTACATAAAATCTTAGCCAGTCACACCCTAATAGTCATTTAAGGACAAGGTGCAGCACTAGCAGATGAATAAGTCATTCAATTTATAAAAAAGCAACGATCCATCCTAGGAATATCCATTTACATATGTACATTTTCAACAACTCATGTTGGCGGCCATTTTAATTGGCGTCCACCAATAACGTGAATGTGTAAATGATAGATTGATTGACAACCATGCTTTCCATTATTTATCACTAACCTAAATCCGTTCGGTGCTTTTTCTTTTCCCAATTTCTTCGATACAATTAGTAATTTTCCTAAAGAATCACTGTCGGATTTCGTAGCCATCTCCAACATAGGAATTCTCTTCTTCGGTATAACTAGAAAATGGATCGGAGCTTGTGGATGGATGTCGTTAAAAGCCATGCATATATTGTCCTCGTAAATTATATCAGCTGGAACTGTCTTAGCGATAATTTTATCAAAGATGGTGGGTTTATCAAATTGTCGCTGAGCTTGTTGGGCCTTTCTTACTTCGAAGCTCATCGTAACAATAATCTCCAATTATTGTAATACGGATACAATTTTTTACGGTCTGTCACTAGTGATATCTTATTTTGTCACTATCTTGTCATTATAAAAATTTAAAGCAAGATGGCAATCGAAATCGTTGCCATGTTTGATTCATGCTATTTCAATTTTTTTTAAAGGAACACCCTGTATATTTTTCTACGATGGTTTTTTAGGGACGTAGTCGACGCAACAGCTAGCTGAAAAAACAAGTGGCCCCAAGAATCTTGCAGAAACCAGTTTTAAACTCAAAGAATTACTATATTAATAGATTCTTGAGAATGAAGTGAAATTGTAAACATTAAACACAAAGTAATATAAACCGTTAAGCGTGGACGGACGCTTGTCAGTCTGATAGAGAAATTGCTCTAGAATTTTTTCATAAACATTTCCCTATACCTAAAATGCATCCTTCTTTAGTAAATTAAATATGAAGCTATGCAAATAAGTTTTTTGGTAAAATGCATAGAGTGCTGCGACAAAATACCATACACTTCTGTTTTTCTGAAGATATTCATTAAAAATAAACTGTAAATTTAAATTAATGCATATAATTTTAACATCTAGTCAGAGTGAACACCATTTTCCTTCATGCAAATTGTAATCTGATCTCTTCTATTTTATTGAACATTAAGCATCTCGGGAATATTATTTTGTGTGATGTCCACACTATGCCATTGTCTTAAGAAATTCATTCAGGAGTTCTTTTATACACATTTCTATTCAGTTAAATTGATAAATTTTTTAAGCAACCTTCTGTATGTTATTATTAGAGTAACCTAAACTTGCGGACTCGCATAGGCGTCGGTATTACGGGTTAATATAAGAATACGAAAAATTCATAAATATACTAAACCGGTAGAGAAGCAGGCATGTAGTGTCGACCTTGAATATAAATCATGTTAAACCGCGCTGAGAGAGATTTCGTTTTAGTACCGGTTGAGCTGTTGCAGAGATTAGTCGAACGGTCAAGGTTATGTACTTACGCGTCGCTTTTGAAAATATAGCTGGTGTTTTTTGTGTGTTGTAGTATTATACCAACTACATAATTAGTGTATCGTTTCATATAGAACTAATATTTACATACCTAAGAAAACAATGCCTCGTAATAGATTTGCTACTAATGTACATAAGTATGTGTCACTTTTTCCCCATTTAAAATATGACGGTAATGCAGTTTTTTGCTTAATATGCAATGTTCGTTTGGCTGCATTGGACAGAACTGATTGCCAGAGGCATGTCAATGGTATTAGGCATATGAGAAATGCGAGAACTGAAATACCTTATACACTATTCCTCATACATTTATTAATTATGTTTACCTCTTGTAATCTTCCGTTGTCGTTTTGGCGACAATACGTTCCAAAGTACCCGTTACCCTCACAAACACAATTACAGAATCATTTGCCGCGAATGAAAGAGATGCTAGAAAATGTGTGTAAACGTGATTTGTGTTCCAAAAAATATGGATTACCGTGGATGAGACGACCGATATAAAGAAAAACAGTATTGTGAATGTAATAGCTCGCGTTTTATCTAGCGAGAACACAGCATCTCGATATTTGTTAGCTTTGCAAACGTGTTCAACAATGTACCGCGGAAAATATTCAAAAAGTGATAATGAACGCTTTGAAAAAGTTTAAAATTGTCCAAGATCAAGTTGTGATGATTGTGACAGATAGTGCAGCAACGATGTTAAGTGTTGGGCGATCCTTAAAACATATTTCCTAACTTAATATATATAACCTGCGTGCTGCATGCTTTGCATTTAGTTGGTGAAGTTGTTCGACAACATTACGGAAACGTTGATCGGATGATTGGAAGTACTAAAGCAGTGTTTCGTAAATCTCCTAAACGTTTAAAAGAATTTCGTAAATTTTGTCCAGGTATTCCAGAACCTCCTGAACCAATTTTAACGCGATGAGGTACTTGGCTAACAGCAGCTTCTTACTATTTGATCCATTTTCAACAAATTCAATCAGTTATAATGCGATTTAATCGGAATGAATCCAAAGCAATTAGAGAAAGTCAAAGAGAATTTCAAATTCCTCAACTTTTAGAAGATTTAACAACAATATGTACCAATTATACAGTATTACTAGATGCCATCAGAAAACTACAATGTACTGAATTGTCATTGCAGGAATCATTAGACATAGTGGAGTGTAAAAAATAAATTACACACATTAAATGATACGCCAGGATTATGCGCTAGTCAAAAGTTGGCAGATGTTTTAAGGAAAAATCCCGATTTTAATACTTTAGAGGCCGTTTATAATAACTGTAAGAATAGTGAGCTTTTAAGTGATTTTGAAAAACAGTTTCTACATGCAAATGTAACTTCCTTAGATGTGGAGAGATCGTTTTCTATGTATAAGAATATTTTTTCTTGTCGACGCAGAAGGTTTAAAGAAGTAACTGTGGAAACATATGCAATGATGCAAGTTTACAGTAGTTCACATCCTGATGCCTCTAATTTGTTGAATAATTAGCAAGTAAGTTTATTTATGAATTTTTCGTATTCTTATATTAACCCGTAATACCGACGCCTATGCGAGTCCGCAAGTTTTGGTTACTCTAGTTATTATTATACTGTTTACTGCTGAAAAAGCTTAGTGTGCGAATAAATCTACGAGCCCTAACAACTATATATTGGAATAAAATTAAATACATATATAATTCAAGTATTTGACAATTTACTTTTTTTCTAATATTTTTTAAAATTTAATACTACGCAGTTAATTAATTAACAACCATCGGGGCCAATCAGCAACCTAAAAAACAAAAATACTTATTCCATCATCTCTAATTAACAATAAAAATGTTCATTTTGTGTGGTAACTAAATATTGGGATATAGCAGGAATTTTTATTTTTAAACGGTAGTAACATCGCCCTTATATTTTATGACAGCTCGAATTAGGTTGGGCATTGAGTTAACTAAAGATCTGCACTTTTCAGGAGCAAATCCATTCCAAATTTGCTCTATTTTGGCTCTAAGTCTTGGTAATGTCCGTTGTGGGTTGTTCCTCAATGTTTGTTTCATTTTATGCCACACTGTTGGAAGGCCAAGAAAGAACAATTACGTTGTGGTCACCACACCACTTTATTGTGGTTTTGGCCGTGACAGGCTGCCCCATCCTGCTGAAAAATTTAATTTTCGCCAATATTTAACCTCGCGATACTTGATACCAGACTGTTTTGCAGTATTTGTTAATATTTCGCAGCATTCACGGTACCATCAATAAATTCAAAGCATCCTAATCCTGAAATTGTTATGCAGCGCCAAATCATTACATTAGGAAATTTTACAGTACGTTTTAGACAATCTTTATGGAAAGCATGTTTAGTGCGAAGCACGCGTTTGCGGTAATCACCAACATACGAGGTGTGACAATGAAATAACGAGAATTTGTTTATTAAAACTTTATTATAAAAACTGAACATAATCATTCATTAATTCCTCCACAGTAACCCCCCTGGAGTGCCACGCACTTATTCCATCTCTCTTCCCTCTTCTGGAAACACTTCTGAAAGTCGCCCGAAATTAGACCTTGCAAAAACCGCCGTCGTCTCCGTCTGGATATTTTCCATGGAGTCGAACCGTTGTCCTTTCATGGGACTTTTCATTTTTGAGAACAGCCAGAAGTCCAGTGGTGCCAGATCTGGACTGTACAGGGGGTGAGGCAGCGTTGGAATTAATTTTTTTTCGCTAAAAACTGTCTAACAAGAAGCGACGAATGGGCGGGCTCGTTGTCGTGATGAAGGATCCATCCAAATTTCTTCAGTTCAGACCTTACCTGCGCAACCCTGGCACACACCCGCTTCAAAACTTCAACAGAGAAGGCCGAATTAACAGTTTGGCCTTGCGGAACGAATTCTTTGTGCACAATGTCATTGATGTCGAAGAAACAAATGAGAATTTTCTTTATTTGTGACCGCAACATTCTTGCTTTTTGAGGACGCTCTCCTCCAATCTCAACCCACTGTTTACTTTGCCGACGAGTCTCGAGGTCATACTGGAAGACCCAGCTTTCATCTCCTGTAAAATTTGATCACAATTCTCTGTTCGAGTTTTTTTATCGCACATTTTTTCGACATACAACGCTTCAACACCATCCTTTCAAGCCTACTACTTCACACACAAAACACTCGACCGAGTTGAAACTTATTACGCATTTAGTAAAAATGTGGAAGTTTATGCCTACGTCGTTGAATAGCCGCCAGTGTTATCAGTTCGAGCGTTCGAAACAATTTTTCGTTACTTAATTGCCATACCTCGTATTCGCCGAATTTCGATTCGTTGCTAAAAATTACTCTTACCAATCTTCTATCGACCAAAATAGTTTAGATTTTGCCCATGTAAGCTTAGCTTTCTTTTGTTTTTCCGTCAACAGTGGCTTTTCCTTTGCCTACTAGAAAACTTTTTTTTTAATACTCTTTTAAATTCTTACTTGTAATTCAACCTCATAAAACTTTAATCCACATTTATGAATCCACTGGTGACAGCATTCCCTTGACAGATTTAGTTTAGTTTCGTGATTCTATTCGGCCGTAATTTGCCTTAGAGTATTTCTTCGGCCTTTTTTTTGTCTAATTTTACTTATGTATATTCTTCCTATCAGAAACTAATTTTGAACGACCCGGACTTTTGCGTTTTTTATCGAAGTTATTTGCAGTCTCTCCATAATGCTTAATTATATTCCACATTGTAGTTTTAGGAATATTAAGTTCATCCGCCACTTCACGTATTGTTTTATTGTGGCAATAATTTTTAAGTACTTATTCGCGAATTTTTGAATTTGTAGAGATACCACGCACCATTTTGTTCAATAAACGCACCGATTCACTCAATACAATAAGAAAGCAACTACCGATTAATCTGACGTTTTGTTCTGAGTTGTTTTCGCAGCTCACTTGTCTTATTTTGTTTCACTTTTGACAGTTATTTGATACTGTCTCAATATTTAGTTGTCACGCATTTTCGTTACTTTTACATATTATAAGGTTTATTATTCAGCAACAATAAGTATGTTTTGTGATTAATTGACATTTAAACCATTGCGTGTTCACCATTATTATAATTAATAAAAAATAATTCAAAAAAATAAACTGTCAAATACCCGAACTACACATGTACGTGTTTTATTTTGTCTCAATATATACGTAGTTGCTAGGGCTCATATTTCTTTTAGGTTGAACTCTAATCAATATTTATATACATATTTTCGCTATTTATTATTTATGCGTACTGGTTAACTTAGTAGAAAGTATATGTAGGAAGATGATAGTTACTTCGGGTAGATGATAGAATTATACAAAAAAAAATAACGTTTACTCATTTGTTCTAATGAATATCTTCAGCGAAACAAAGGTTCCCAAAGCCTTACAGCAGCAATAAGACGTGTTAGGCGAAATCCGACAACATTGGCGTGTGCAGCAGCTCTCCCACTCCCGTACCACTCCCGTCTCGCTACGCCGCTCAGTATTGGCTAAACAACCGTCCGAGATGGAACTCCCGGTCGCTGCTACCGCCAGGTGCGAAATTCGCGCTGTGATACGTTTTTTAAACGCGAAAGGGGTTTCGCCTATAGACATTCATCGAAGTTTATGGAGAAAAGCGTATAGCTGTTCAACACGTCCGCAAATGGTGTAGGGAATTCACTGGAGGTCGGACGGAAATTTATGATAAAGAGCGGAGCGGAAGACCATCAGCTTCAGAGGAAATCGTTGAAAAGGTCAGGAGCATACTGCTTGGAGATCGGAGGGTCACGATTCGTCAACTCGCTTTTCCGATTCCTGAGATTTCCAACACCACAATTGAAAAGATTCTTGAAAGGACTGGCGGCAGAATTTTACGATATGGGGATACAGAAGTTGGAGCACCGTCTGGAAAAATGCTTGGATAGAAATGGCGATTAAGTCGAAAAATAGCTGAATGTTTTTCCTTTAAAAGTATGTGTAATGTTAAGGAAATAAAGAATGCTGTCTATTTTTAAAAAATATGGAAACCTTATTTTACGATCATCCCTCGTACATATTTCGTCACGGCACTCTACGTTCTTAACGACAAACTTTTCCTTCGTAAAAATCAGAAATGTCAATTAACTCAAAAACTAAGAAAGATGGGCATAGAGAATATTGAAGAAAGTTGAGATGGATTGAAGAGGTGCATCCAAAAGCGTAATATATACCGGGTGTTCCATTTAAAAAACCAAACTTTTATCGTGAGAAGCGGAAACTGAACACCTGTGTACTTGAATATAATTTTGTGTAATGCAGCATTTGTCGCTGAACAGTTTTTGTTTGAAAACTTTTTCTGTAAATTGCCCAGGAACACTAGCTGGACACGCTATGTAGAGTAAGGTAGCTGTGACAAATAAGGCCCGGCTAGGAGAAAATAATTTTTATTTTTCTATAAACATCATATATAAATAATTTTTACATACGAGGTGTGGCAATTAAATAACCGGACTGGTGCTACTATCGGAAAACAGCGAGCACGCTCCGACAGGGTTGAGCATGTCTGTTCTTGTAAATGCTTCGCCCACCCTGAGCTCGATGGGCACGGTTGTACGTTGCTCAGTCTCGCTGTAGCAATCGTCCGTTCAAGTCCTTACGCTAGCGTCGTGTCGGAAAAATGCAGAGTGTTCAGATCGAACAACGAGTTAACCTCAAGTTTCTTGTGAAACACGAGGTTCTAACTACCCTTCATGAACGAGTGAGAAGACGAAGACCCGATTTGTGGAAGAGCAAATCCTGGATGCTCCACCAAGACAATGCGCCAGCCCATTCCGCCTTGTCTGTGAAGGCATTTTTTGCGAAATCCGGCATCACCGTGTTGGACTCGCCCAACCTGGCCCTCTGTGACTTTTTTTTATTTTCTAAAGTAAAATCGGAGCTTAAGGGGACAAAATTTGACAGTGTGGAAGCGGTGAAAGCGAAAGCGACGGAGGTTCTCAACAAGCTGACAGAAACGGACTTCTAGCACTGCTTTCGACAGTGGAAATTCGTATGGAGCGTTGTAGGGATCGGCAAGGAGAGTACATTGAAGGGGATAAACTTTGTAATGTAATTGGTGATCAATAAAATGTTTTGTAGCACCAGTCCGGTTATTTAATTGCCACACCTCGTATAGGAACATAAAATATATTCATTGCTGCTACATATAAAAAAATTACATGGAAAAACGTAACATAATGAATAAAAAAAGGTTTTTTTGAAAACAGTACAAATGGGCCTTATTTCTACCACTGGATAAAATAAGGCCAGGCTACTTGGACCATACTGAGCACACAACACATTGCCTCATATCTTTTTCGAGATTTCGTTGTATGACGGGCAGTACCACGACTCACTAATGGTGCCCTTTGAAGACGAAGCCTTCTTACTAACAACACCTTTGATTTCAATACCGTTTAGATTAGCTGTCAATCTATCAGATTTTTTACTACATTTCTCGCTTCCATCTTGGAAGAGACTCTTTTTTACAATTTGCGCTTCGTAGTTTAGAGCCTTTCTTCGTGGTGCCCTGGTATTCTTTTCCTGGACCAAATCAGGGGTTTTCAATAAGTTTTGAAGAGAAGTATTTGCTACAACATCCATATGCTTGCCACATAAACGTCTCTGCAATTCAGCTAGCGACATATTGTCGTCGCTGGAATATTCCGTGGATTCTTCTGGTTCTGACCTCGACGGAATTTCTAAACGTTCAGTAGGCTCACTTGGTGAAAATGCTTCGAAAGGAATTGCTGTTTCGTCATATGGATACAAGCCCGTGGCACGAAAATCGTTCACAATGTTTTCGTTGGCCATACATCTGGACCACACTTTAATGTAGATCAAATTAAATCTCGATTTGGTTATTTTTCTATCTGGATGATTTCCCCAGAATTTTAAAACTTCCTGGTCCCAATGTGCCTCAAAAGACCTATAAACCGACTTATCCAATGGCTGTAGTGTTACTCGGAAGGCATAATAGAGTTATATCATGCTTATCGGCCTCTTCCACAATGGTGTAGTCAAGATGCGAAGCAGCTCCGTCAAAAACTTGAAGAATTGGACCTGCTATTTTAAATCTTGACAAATCCGGAATAAATTGGACAAAAAAATGAGTTGTCATGCTACCTTTCGGGGACATTTTTACCAATGCTCCAACGGGTAAATTGTTTTCGAACTCTGGTTTTAAACGTTTACCTTTGAAAAGTAACATTGGCGGTACTGCGTTTCCACTCGCTGAAACACATCCCACAACAGTCACGTTCTCCGCGTATTCTTGGGCAACGAGATGTAGGCGCTTTATACCTTTTAGAGCTAAAACTGATTGCTGGTGACGTAAGGTCATCCTGCATCCGTTCTCGTCCATATTGTATATTCGTTCAGGTTTGTTTCTTATGTCAAGAATATCTAAGATATCTCCCAACTTTTTAAAATAGTCCGCAACAATAAATTTGTTCAACTTCTGTGCCCGCGCCGGATTCATATTTTGTGCTTTGCGGTTCGCCAGTTCTGGATGCCTCTTCATAAATAACCTAAACCAACCACGTCCAGCAAGTTCACGATCAGAATTAAGGTTATGTATTATTTTATTGTTACAAACTTAAAGACCTGATGCCGCATTATCTGAGGGGTAACGGGATATCCAACTTGGGCTAACCTTATAATTCTAGCCACCAGATCTGGTTTTTGTTGAGAACTGAGAATTGCTCCCCTACCTAATTTCCTCTCAATTTTACCACTTCCTAAGTGTACGTCTAGGTACTCCATATCTAGTTGCAGCTTGCTGTTGCGATAACCCGCGTTGTATTGCTTTCCATGCATTACTCAAAGATTCTTCATCCCACTGGGCGCGAATATTGCGGCAAACCTTCTCCATTATAAACCTGAACCAAAAAATACGCTTGTTTAAATGCCGTCAGAAATAAGGCCCACACGTCAAAAAATAAGGCCTGCCTAGCAACAAGCACGCGCCTTATTTTTGCCGTCCACAAAGTTTGGTTATGTTCCACTAACTCATATACTATCTCGAAACTAAATCTCATTTATTAGCAAATAGTACAAAAACATTGAACTTACTATTTATAGAGTAGCTCTGATCCGTCGAATATTTGGAAACACTAAAAAAAACAAAATGTTTACGCGGGAAATTTATAGCACATGTTGTAACGACACGAAACATAAATTTTAAAATTATTAGTGGCGCTACAAAACATTATTTTCAAGATCGCCATCTTTGATGTGAAAGAGCATTCAAAAACGAACTAACGTATATATAGCACTAGTTTCTTCTATTAGCAATGGTGCCAAAACAAATTAAGGGCCTTATTACCTGTCGGGTCTTATTTGTCGCAGCTACCTTACTTTTTATTTTCTTCGATATTTCCTTCTAGCTTAGATATGATCTATTCCAGGAGTGGTATAACTTTACAGTTTACTCTGTTCTTCTTTTTAATTATGTTTACTGTTCCCTGACTGTCGGTCTGTATTTGAATGTGCTTACCTCTTGCAATATTCTTTCTTTAATCTCTATGTTAACATTATCCTCCTTCTTTCCGAATACCATTATTTTTGTTTCTTTTATTTATTGTCGTTTATTGTATGTTAACGAATATCTCGTTCCACAAGATTGCATTTTATTGTAGTTCTTTCTGGCTTTTGGAAAATATAACAGCATCGTCCGTAAAAGTGCGTTAGACCAACATTGTTTCTTGTAGCTTACAATGTCCTAAATGTAAACATTTGCCGTTTATAGCTATGCTGTTTTAAAACCATCGTTCATTGATAGTATAAATAACGTAGGACTTAACAGTCGTCCTTGTCTCGGACTTTCTTTTATTTCAAACTATCTCGATCTTGTATTAATGGTTCTTATGTAAATAATAAATAACGATAGCAAGGACTGTGAGGTAGTATAGCAAACACTAAAGTATCGGCACACTCCTCACCACACAAGCTATTTGATTAATTTGGAAAAATTGTTTCGGGAATTTGTGGATTCCCATTGTCACCGTACGACCGAATGATGTGACAAAAGGATTCTAATTCTAACATGACTTGCTCCATTCCTACTCTAAAAGATATTTACAAGTACTTGTCTTTACCGCCTATATACCCTAAAACATGCGAAATATCCGAAACTAAAAGGAAAAGTTCTAGCCTGTAGCACAAAACAAACATGTGTCCATTCTACATCAATAAATCCACCAGAGCTGAGTAGCTAAGTGGACCCGTTTTCCAATTTAACAGATTTGCATTCTGTTTCGTACAAATGGTTTTGTAAACGTTTAATTCCCGCGGCGAAGTTACGTTCTTAATTAATTTGAGGTTTTCTAGTTTAATATTATGTCCTGCTTCATTTATGTGATCTACTGCATTTGACGATTACAAACTTTACTGTAATTAATTTTCTCAGAGTGATTATCATGGCAAACTTTATTGGAATTTAGAATTTTTCGAAACGAACTGAGTGGTGTAAAACCTAGTAAATAATAAATCCAAAAGGTTAACTTTCAATATTTATAAAATATCGTTTTTAAAGACCTTGTACAGTTAATTATACTCTTGAAAACTATGACAATGCAAAGCAAAAACAATTATCATTTTTTTTCGAAAAATATTCTTATACGAGGCTACGTGTATATTTGAGGAAAAAAACAGGTCATATACACATGCAGATAACATGTTAGAGTTTATTCTACAATTACCAATTACCACTTTACCTCAAGGTAATGACAATCGCAACTCATGCAACAGGTACATCTTCACTGATGTCTAAATTAACACGAGATTTTTCGTCCGTACAAAAAGTTATTCCATCTTCCCCATTCTTAGTGGCAGTGATGCAGCATATTCATATTGTTACAATTATGCATCGAAATAACTGGCTGTCGTACTGTCGCGAATAGGAATCCCAGAAGCTGTTGCTGCCAGCGCACATCAAAATGCTAAAGTTCAGTAATATCCAATGTATTTTTTGAATTTTCTAATTGACACTCCCGACTTACATGCTAAATTGAAACGTTTTGAAAAAGTTAATTGACAGAAATTAAATTCCTATACACATTTCCCATGATCTTCAATTTAGCTGATTAGCTTTTTAAATTTCGCGCATGATTTAAGTTGGTGGTTTCGGCAGTAAATGACATATACCGTTATCAACGATATACACAAAACCTGCGCGCTTTGACGTCAGCAGGCTGAAGTATTTTGAAGTAGGTCGTCGATCAGCCATTAACGCGTTTACACGTTCAGACCGTCTCTGCGTTTTGAAATGATTTACCCGAATTATATTGGTTTTATTTAAAAAAAATACCGTGTAGTGATATTTCCGTACTTTGTTGGTGATACCGGTAATGTTTTTCTATTGTTGTATAAGCGATAAAGCCTTTTTTGAAACGATAAAAACGGGATAACCTATGTAAAAACTGTGGCGTTATTTATTTTTTAACAGCTACAGATTCAAGGACCGGTGAAACTATAACTGTAAGTTTAAAATATCCTAGGCTTAGAAAAATGCTGTTCCAACTCAATTCCCTAATTATCCGTTGTATTTGACAAAAAACGTGAAGATGTTATTGTTCAAATAGCTTTATATTCTTACGTTATATTTAAAGAAATTATTTTTGAACACGAAGAGATGTTTTTAAATGTGTAATAAACGTTCTGTTTTAATACAATATATTTTAAATTAGATATAATTTAAAATATATTATCGAGTAAGGGTTGATGCAGCGTTGCCAGGGGTACCAACATAAAAGCACTTTAACAAGACCAAAAAAAAAGTACTGAAAATCCCTAAATTGTACTAATTCCACCTGCTGCTTTCACATCCATTTATATCATGTATTTACCTAAACGACAACTTTTGACCTCTTCAAATAACCAATTAACCTATTTTTTTAGGATTTCATTACGCCAAATTAATAATACATTTAATTTATACCTTTTTCCATCATTTTTTCTTTATTTTCTGTTCAAAACGATATTAAAATAATTTTTTTCAGTACATAAATACATATTAAGCTAGCTACGAGAAAAGGCGCAAATGTAAACATTTTTCACAAATTTTAATAAGCAAATTTACATTGTACAAAAAAGGAACATAATAGGTACACAATTTCTTTTACACCCCCAACTTTTAGTTGAACGCTTGAATGAAAAAAGTACTTGTTTTCTAAAAGTAGCACTTTGGTACTGCAGGACTAAAAAAGTACCACAAATAGTGCTTCAGCGCTGCTTTTGGCAACGCTGGGTTGATGTTTTATTGTCGCGTCAACGCATGAAATACTTTAAGGAGGAGGGGATAGAATACCCTTATACGTACCGGAATTTTGATGCCAATAAGAAATTTTCGGTGTAATTTTGAAACACGCCATTTCAGAATTGTTGAAAATTTCAGTGAAATTTTGATAATGATCTAAATTTTCGCATAATTTCATATAAATAATAAAGCTTTATAAGGAAATTACCAATCTCAAGGAACATTACTTACACTTATACCGGAAATTTTTACTTTACCCGTAATATAAGGACTTAAATTTGTTCCCATTTCTTACAGTGTGCACATCATACGTAAATAAGACCACCTGCTAAATGCAGGGTGGGACAGAATGGAGTCTCTAGTTTTAAAAATGCACTCAAGGGGCGCTAGATCAGGTAGAGGGGTGGGGCAGGTACCGTCAGGTCGGGGGAACAACACCATTTTCGGTAGTCACCATGCGGTGGTCGGGTGAGCAATGTGGAGACTTTCTTTAAAAACGGGGAAAGTGTGGTGGCGACGCAGAGGGTCTTTCGCAGGCGGTTCGGTGTAACTCGTCACGACAGTGTTCCTGACTCTAAAACCATTCGGCAATGGATCAGTTATGTAAGGACGACGGAATCTGCACTTCCTAGAAAACCAGCCGGGCGACCTAAAAGTTTAAGAATTCCCGAAAACATCGCGGCAGTTAGAGCGTCTATCGAACAGTCTCCAACGCGTTCTGCGCGAAAACATGCCGCTGCCCTTGGAATATCGTCGAGAACAGTGAGGCGAATTTTACACACAGACCTTAAGTTACATCCCTACAAAATAATGATTGCTCAGAGATTGAACCCTCAAGACTACGTGAAACGTAGAGATGCTTGCAATGCAATCCTAACAGCTGTACCTCCTGGCGCTATTGTGTGGACTAGCGGCGAAGCGCACTTTCACCTTTGCGGCACTGTAAACAAGCAAAATTTTCGTTACTGGTCAAGTGAAAATCCTAGTCATTTGCACCAAAAACCTCTCAACAGCCCTAAAGTGACAGTTTGGTGCGCAGTGTCATCAAGGCATCATTGGGCCTTATTCTTTTAAAGAAGGAGGCTCAACTGTTACCGTGACTTCAGCGCGTTATTGTGAGATCCTGGAGACGTTTTTACGCCCCAAAATAGAAGAGTATGACGGAGAAGCCTACTGGTTTGAACAGGATGGAGCAACGGCCCATACTGCCCGTCGTTCACGTGAAGTTTTATAGGAGATGTTGCCCGGTAGCCTAATCTCCTTACGAGGGAATATCTCATGGCCACCCCGCTCGCCGGATTTGAGCTCCTGCGACTTTCTTCTATGGGGTTACCTCAAGGCTGAGGTTTACAAATTTCGACCTCTGACCCTGGAAGCCCTGAAGGTGGTAATTGAGGACGTAATCACCGGAATTACACAAGATATGCTGGCAAGAGTGACCGACAACTTTATCGAACGACTTAATATGTGTATCGCCCGTCAAGGAAGCCATATGAATGATACCATTTATAAAACTTAAACAAAAAAATGGCATGATATGTGCTTTCCGAAAAATAAAAACCTTTTTCTTTTATTTTGAAGCGTTTTGTCACAATTCATCCATCAAATGGGGGACTCCATTCTGCCCCACCCTGTATAAACTAACACAAACGAACAGTGGCATCTTTGGAAGTGACCACTGAAAATGTTTCGTGCAATATATGGATATACAGCACTTAACCAATATTTCAAATTAGGGCACCATCGTTTCACAATCAACTTAGTTATCACTTATCACGAAGTTCGCCAACCTCATGGAGGAATAAACGAATTATGTCATGGTCTTCTAAGCATAACATCGAGCTTATGTGTAAAAATCAAACAAATAAACATTCCGTTTTGATCGTATTTAGTTTCTTTTTTTAACAGGAATGTGTTTAATATAGAAGCCTTGAAAGATTAGTTTCATATTCGGTCACCATTTATAAATAGATCGATTTGGTCTCCAGTAAAAGATGAAATTTTATGGTGTATTTATTTAACATTTTTATAAAGTGAACGTATGCGACTATAGGTGCCGGTTGATGTTTATAAATTGTGAATATTTTATAAGCGATCTGTTGTGACTGTACTAATAAAATTGCGGATATTGTACAATCAAGTCAAGCGGTAAAAATAATCGTAGTAGTATAAACATAGGCATTCCTTCCTCGTTGCGTACACTACATAAACAGTTCTAAAAACGGTTACCTGTCATAAAACTTTATGAGTACACTTCAAAAATTTGCGAATACTTAAAAACGCTTTATTTTCTATTCATTAATTGAAGGTATTAATTAAAATAATCGACTTGCTCGATCAAGATTTAAAAAGAAATCGAGATATGTAATTTAAATGAGAGGTAATAAACGCTTCTTTATGTTTGCCCGGCTAATCTATTTCTAGAGCAGAGTAAATAAAAAAGGATATAGCAAAATGCCAAAAAGTAAAAAAAGAAAATCATCCATACCGTGGACTACTTCCTTTCTAAATTTCCTGTTGGTGTAACTAACCTTTCATTCTATAAGCTAAAACTTCATAAAATCGTTTGGATTTGAAAAACAAAGTCGACTACCAAATGACTAGAAAACGTGGTCATGGTCAGGGTCAACTTGCCATTTCATTTCTCCTTTCATATAAAACAACTTTCACTTGACACGTTCTTTTTTTCTAAAATGCATCACTTTCGAGATATATGTATACAGCGTGTCCATCTAGTGCGTAGACGGAAGATCTTGAGCAATTTAGAAAAAAAGTTTTAAATAAAAAACATTTGGAGGCAAATGGTGCACAACATAAAATTATATTTAAGTATACAGGGTGTTCAGTTTCCGCTGCGCATGATACAAGTTTGTTTCTTTCATGACAACTTTCAAAATAGTGTTCACTTCGAATAGATGTGAAGTTGTATGCATAGATTAAATTTTGCAGTTTATTTTTAATGAATGTCTTTAGGAAAACAAAATTTATAGTATTTCGTCACAGCGCTCTATGAATTTTACCAAAAAACTTCATCGCATAGCTTCATGAATTATCCGCAATACATGCATACATACATAATTCAGCCCTCTTGGTACCTGACGGTGTCGAGGTGCTTATGAATTTTCTCCATTCTTTCCTGTTTTCTCCCATTTTCCTAGATGAGTCCTAGTTCTCCCCTTTCTTTCGGGGTCTCCCTTCCCTGTTCCCTCCCAAACTCTTTTAACCTGTCTGTCCTCCATTCTCCGTAGGTGCCCAAACCCCATCAGTTTTTTCTCTTCTAACGCTTCCCTCGCTGACTTTACCTCAAGTTCTTTTCTTATATCTACATTTCCTCTTTTTTCTATCTTTCTCACTCCTTGTATCGACGCAGAAATCTCATCTCTACCGCTTGTAATCTTTCCCGTTGCCCTTTATTTGTTACCCAGTTTTCCCCTCCACATAATAATTACCATCATCTTTGTTTTATCTATGTTTATGGTTAGGTCTTAGTTCTTGAGGGCTTGTACCCAGATGTTAAGGTTTTTCTTTAGGTTATTTTAAAACAGTTATTGTATTGCGGATTCTCTATCCGCAATACAATAACCGTTTTAAAACAAAAGAAATATTTTCTTAGCGTTTCTTTCGCCGCTTAAGGGAAGTGTATACTTATTTACTTGTAACTAAATAACTGTATTTCTTTGTTTAAGACATTTGTTAACTTGATTCGAGAAAATCTTGCAGAAAAATTAAAAAAAGCGATTCTTAGTATAAATGGCCATTATAATACAAAACAATATTTCCTTAATGATAGCAGGGACGTAGATAAGGGGGAGCCCCCCCCCCCTCCCTCCCTCCCCGGCAAAGTAGTTTTACACTAGATAGAAATAGCATTTTCACAAAAAAAAGAAAAAAGATCCTTATTATTGGGCTATTGAGATACTATATTTTAGATTTTGTTTGGAAGTGCTGCATGCACCGGTTTCTGCATTGTTCTAACACTTGTCATAAATACAACTTCAACATCCGCAAATATATTAACTTCCTGTCGTTACCAGGGCCGGTTTTACCATAGTTAGGTTGCGAGGATGGTGTATAGTTAAAAAAAACGTTCACTGGTTTCGCTAGTCTTTTATAGAATATTATTAAATGCCAACATTCACATATTGGCTGAAAACGTAACAATTTGCATTCCAGCCAGTCCAGGACGCGACGATAAACTTCAAATAAGTTTTGTCGCCTTTACAGTCTCTTTGCAGTATTACCTTGCCGCCTCATTTGTCACAAATGCTCCGGCTTGTAAAAGAAATCATCCTAATATCGTCCTTAGTTAACTGAAACAGTTCACTAACTCCCTTACCACAACACTTAATTCGTACTGGACGCACGTTTCGATAGCCAAGCTATCATCATCAGCAGCAAGTCTAGTGAAATTGCAGCAACCCGAAACTGCCTTGGCGAAAGCGTGACAAATTTCATGAGACAATCTTCACTGAGAGAGTCTGTTGAAGAAAACCGCCCAAGAGATTGGCACATCACACTCATCCCTCGTCTCACTCTGTGAGACCAGATGGACAGAGAAACACAAGGCGGTAGAAAGATTTTTTGATATGTTTTCAGTGATACAAGAAGCCTTGGATGCTCTTCAAAACAGCTCGCACAGAGATGTAGCCACCCAAACTTACCAACTGTGGCAATTGAAAATAGCCAATTCATAGTGGCACTCGTCATTCTCCACAAAGTGATGTGTTACACAAGCCAACTCAGTAAAGTCTTGCAGACCATCAATGCAAGTTTGTCGGAATCTCTCAATCACGTGCGCATTTTAAAGAAGACTTTGGGAAGCATACGGAACGAGACGGAGTTCTTACACCTCTTCCAACAGGCGCGAGAACTAAGCAACTCTGATATTGAGATGCCAAGAACAACTGGAAAGCAAACACAGAGAATCAATGCTCCTGCAGACACCCCGCAAACCTAATATTTAGGAAATGTGTATTATCAATTCCTTGATCACGTCACTGGCGAGTTAAATGCTCGATTTTCGAATCGCCACAACGTGATTGCTGATCTCGAATACATTATCCCTGGTAGGGCGAAATTGGGTGAAGATTTAAAAAGAAAAATACAGGCAATTTCACAATATTATTTTCAAGATGACGGAGAACAAACATATAGCGAATATGAGATGTGGCACCATTGTTGGATAGATGAAACTGAGAAACCAACTTCGGTCTTGGAAGCCTACGATTCCTGCAGCAATTTTTTTTATGCCAAGGATCGGGACACTGCTGCAAATATTAGCCATCATTCCGGCCTCTACAGCAAGTCCAGAAGGATTCTTCTCCACGTTGAGTAGGTTGAAGTCCTACCTTCGGAATAGGACAGGGCAAGAGAAGCTGTCTAGTCTAGCTCTCCTTTCTATTCACAGAGATGTGAAAGTAAACCGTGCAGACATCGTCACCCTAATGGCTGCGAAGAGAAGAAGACTGAACATAATTCTGTAATGTAAAACTGATATACATTTTAAATATAGGCTTACTTTAATATCTTTATAAACGATTTTTGTTTTCCCTTGACAAGATACCGATATTTTGGTAATATCAACTGCTGTCAAAAATTTGAGATGAAGGTAGGGCTAGGGGGGAGAGTGCTAGCAACTCATGAGCTGTGACAAAAAATGCCCCCCCCCCCCTATAATAGCTATATCTACGTACCTGAAGGATAGTAAATAATTTTCTTAATTCCAGAAAGCATTTAATTTTCTTAAAAATAACCCTTTTTTTACTACTTAGAATACTTGAAATGCATATTATTTATATCTACATTACTAATTGCGCTTACCTTGTTTAAAACAGTACGACATATCCGTACATAATGCAGTAAATTATTCACATTGCTGGTGATTTTAAAAAGGTTAAAATACAGGTTATCTACAGAATAATGTTCAAACAAAAGTGAACTTAACGTAGAAGTACACATGACAAAAGTGCCTAGAAACAATAACCAAGACAATGCTAATAAATAGCTCCTGATGTTGATGGAATCACTAGCGGCAAAAACCATATGAGAAGAGAAAAGCATTAAAGCTACTTACTCCTGGCCACATTGATCTTATATCTCTCAGTTTATGCCACTAATTTTCAAAAACAGCAACTGAAATATTTCCTGGCGCCACCTAGTGCCAGTAGTTTTAGTCATGCCGTCCTAGATAATAGCGACAGAACTGGAATACAGATACCATACTTACCCATACAATGATACAACCTTTAGCGTACAACGTTTCATAAACATTTTCAAAATATATCGGTGAATGTATTTTTTCTTTTTATTGCTATTTATCACGTGTACTAATTTAACTATAGTTTTTTAAAAATATATAATAATAACAATAATAAAAGGGATAAATAAGTTTAAATATTAAGTTATTAATTATTAAACTACATAAAAATAATCCCTATTTAAATACATTATTAAAGAAATAACACAAAACGCAATATTGTTAAAATATCGTTACAGTATAATGTGTTATGAGACACCAACGGTATTTATTTGTTGCCAACAACTGTAACCGAAAGTGCTAAAATACCTTTTTTATCAATTAACCATAAGCGATTATTTATTATACGATCAAACATATATATATATATATATATATATATATATATATATAAAGTCGAAGCCAGAATGTATTGAAAAAACGGAAGCCAAAGAGGAAGCTTCTATCAGCCAGTGTTTCCCACTCCCACGCGTGCCCCGTGCTTCACAATCTCCGTTGCTGTTGTATACACATATTTTCCTATTTTACAGGTCACACATTAAACACGATCTGAATCCTTTATATATTTTATCAATGAATTCGTTTAGGAAGTGTACAGACAGATCATGAACTAAATTTTAACTACTACTTACATTCTGCAATATGTTAAAACGCGAATATAACTTAACGTGATAAAAGATGTTTCTTATGATAATTCGGTAATAACGATTTCTATCAATGAAACTATGTACTACACGGTGATCAATTTATTTAAATACATTACAACCAATCAACTAATCAAGCTATCCGCGGCTTCGTCTTGCTCTAACCAGACTACGCCGATTGCCCGTATGTTCTCCATCACACAGAAAAAAATCCCGTGAAAATAATTGCAACAACGTTGTAGGAACGACTTTGTATTGAAAATTCACATAATTGTAGAAAACTGGGTAATCGTTAAAGAGTAATTTTCATTAGAATATTGGAGCAATTTCATTGTAGTAAAATATGCTTTGAAACTAGCGAAAATTCACAAAAGATAGTCTAATTCCTAATACTTAACTAAAAGAATATATTGTTTTGATGTTTAATAAACTTTAAATTTATCCCACAAAAATTAAGAGTTTTGCTATTCAATTTATTGATAAATTATTTTTCTTGAGTTTCGTTGTTAAATGTTTGACTATAGCTTCTACTATTTGAATGCTGTCTTATAAACATAGTCCCTCAGGTTCTAGCGAAGAGATTGCAGTCGAAATGCACACCAGATTAACTCGAATATGCATTAATGCTCTAAAGAATTAAAATATGCATTTATTGATACAAATGTCCAAATTACCAATTATGCATTTGCATATGAAGATATGCAAATGCAAAATTATCCTAAGCCTTCACGCAGAGAAACGTTTACTTGTATCAAATCTGTCCGCCTTAATTCGAGACAATTACTGTTTCAATTATACCCAATACAATAACCATTTTAAATCAAAAAAAAAAAATTTCTTAGCGCTTCTTTCTCCGCTTAAGAGAAGTATGTACTTGTAATGAAATAATTGTATTTCTTTGCTTAAGACATTTGTTAACTTGATTCAAGAAAATCTAGCAGAAAATTTGAAGAAAACGATTCTTAGTATAAGTAAATAACCATTATAACACAAAACACTATTTTCTTAAGGATAGTAAATAGTTTTCCTAATTCCAGAATGCGTTTAGGTATTGTTCATACATCAAGTTTCATTTTCTTAAAAATAAAGCATTTTTTACTTAGAATTCTTGAAATGCATATTATTTACATGCACATTATTAATTGCGCTTACCTTGTTTAAAACAGTACGACATATGCGTATGTAATGCAGCAAATTATTCACTTGCTTGTGATTTTAGAAAGCCCAAAAGTATAGGTTAACTACAGAATAAGGTTCAAACAAAAGTAAACTTAATGTAAAAGTACACATGAAAAAAAAAATAGAAACAGTAACCTAGATAGGTAACGCTAATAAATAGCTCCTAATATTGATAGAATCACTACCGGCAAAAACAATATGAGAAGAATAAAAGCATTAAAGCTTATTGCTCTTGGCCATATTGCTCTTACATCTCTCAGTTTATGCTACTAATCTCCAAAAACAACTGAAATATTTCCTGGCGCCACGTACTGCCAGTAGTTATAGTCATGCCGTCCTAGAGAAAATATACATACCAAAAGTTAGCCCAGAAAAAACAAAAATCGACCTATTTTTCCCGAAAACGCTAGTAGGGGGGAGGGGGGATACTTTAGAGTAGCGAATATAGAAACCGAAATATAGATGACATACTTACCCATGTAATGATATAATCTTTAACCTACGACGTTCCATAAACATTTTCAAAAGATACCTAATGTAATATTTTTTATTTTTATTGTATTAATTTAACTATAGTTTTTCTAAATATATAATAAAAAATAATAAAGGGATAAATAAACTATATTAACTCATTAATTACACTGGACAACAAATGTAGCTAAAATAAAACCGACTAAAACTTGCTATTTTTGGTGTGCTAAAACCGAAAATAAACATATATTTCTTTAATATTAGTTCAAGTTTTAGAGATACGTGATGTCATGTGTCTCTATATATTAACACTGTAACCGCAAGTCCGCCTTGTACTGAACAGCCCCTGTGTACAAACAAATGACAAACGCCACTATCGCGAATATTATGGAATTGAATAGAAAATTCTCGAATATTCTCTAAAAATCTAGAAGCCGTATTTGGGTATATAAGCAGCTACAAAGGGGAGGGGTTAGTTAGTCGAAGTTAGTGAGTCTAATCGAATAGTTGACATTGTAAGATGTCTCGAAAGTGTGTAAACAATCCAGATCACTTCTGTTATGTTTGTGGTGAGATGACTTTTGCGTCTCAGAAGCGGTCTACTACTTCATTGATAAAACAGGCATATCGGCTTTATTTCGGTTGCAAAATAGGGGATCAAGACAAAGATTGGGCGCCACATATCTGCTGTAATACATGCGCTTCAAATCTGAGAAACTGGTTAAATCATAAAAAACGATCTATGCGGTTTGCTGTCCCAATAGTCTGGAGAGAGCCTACAAATCATGTTAATGATTGCTATTTCTGCATGATACCTTGTGTTGGGCAAGGCACAGGTATATCCAAGAAGAAAAAATCGGTTATCAGCTATCCAAATATACCATCTGCCATGAGACCTGTGCCCCATAGTGACGAACTTCCTATTCCAGAACCCCCAGGAACATTCACTTACGAATCAGATAATAGCGATACAGCGATTTGTCATGAAGAAGATATGCCATCAATATCAAGAGATCCTGATTTCACACCAAGCACGTCAAACTGCCAACTGCACAAAATAACCCAGTCAGAATTAAACGATCTCGTGAGAGATCTAAAACTTCCAAAAAGTAAGGCAGAGTTACTAGGATCATGACTGCGGCAGTGGAACCTATTAGAAGACGATGTTTCGGTATGTTTTTCGTAATCGTCATAAAGGCCTAGTACCATTTTTTGACATGGAAAATAACTTGGTTTTCTGCAATAACATTAGGCGGCTTTAAATATAAACTACAAGCCAGAGGAATGGAGATTGTTCATAGACAGTTCAACATTAAGTTTAAAGGCAGTATTATTGCATATTGGAAATATTCTACCGTCTATTCCTGTTGGATATGCCGTTCGCATGAGAGAATCATACGACAATATGAAGTACCTATTGACAAGCATAAAATACGATGAGCACCAATGGCAGATCTGTGGCGACTTAAAAGTTGTTGCACTTTTACTTGGGTTGCAGCTAGGTTATACCAAGTTTTGCTGTTTTTTGTGTGAATGGGACAGTCGGGCAAAAGCACTTCATTACAAAAGACAAGACTGGCCTGTACGACAATCATGAAAATATGCTGTCATCGTATCAAAAAATGGGTTGCAATATGTCTCTAAAGATCCATTTCCTACACTCACACCTGGACTTTTTTCCTGGAAACTGCGGAACTGTAAGTGATGAGCACGGCGAACGCTTCCATCAGGATATATCAACAATGGAGAAAAGGTACCAGGGAAATTGGAATGCTTCCATGCTTACCGACTACTGTTGGACTCTTGTTAGAGATGCTCCAGAAACAATTCACAAAAGAATAGCAAAAAGACCGCGCAATTAGCGACTCTAAAAGTGTAAAAGTATCTATTTTTTAATATTTCGTTAAAAATAAAATAAAAAAACTTGTTCTTGACAACTGCAACTAAGTTTTTAATTTCATTGTCATTTGTGTATTCAGCGCCCCAAAATTAGCAGAAAAATGCACTTTTCAAACAAGATACAACAAATAAACCAACATTTGTTGTCCAGTGTTATTAAACTACATAAAAATAATCCCTATTTAATTACATTATTAAAGAAATAATTTAGTTAAGGTAGAAATAAAAAACAATGGTCCAATTTCTCACAAAATTCTATTGAAGATATCAGGCGACCGGTTTCGTGTTTTCACCAACACAGCCTCATGCCAGCTAAGAGGGTATCCAAACAAAAGGAAATGTAATAGAATAAACATAATACAAGCTGTCAAACAATATGAAACAATGAAAAGGAAATCAAAGAATTGATGTTCTCTTTTTTTAAAAATATGAGTATAAGTTGCAATATAAAAACATCTGCACTGTAGAATGTAATTTGATTTTAGGTATCGAAATGTATAACAAGACTCTTCCTCTTCCTGTCCCTTCCATCACAAAAAATCTTACTGCAAATCAGTTGGGGCAATTAGTGCACGTGGTCATTCGTAATGAAAGGGAGAAGAAAAATTATCAAATTCTACTTGCAATTATAAAAGGTGTTTCAATAAGAGCGCAAGATTTGAAGGTTCAATAAAACATGGTTTTCTATAGCAAAGTATTGAAATATTTATTGAGTTATAACGTAGACATTTGGGAATTATGATTGGAACAACACATCTAGTAAATGGCCGTCACGGCTTTGCTGGCACATGCGTACTCTTTTGGCGAAATTTTCAATAACGGTGTTGCATACATGTGGCAGTATTTCGTCGATACAGCGTCTAATTTCGGCCTTCAATGCTTAGGTGGTCACGGGTTTGTCGGCATAAACCTGTGACTTCAGATAACCCCACAGCCAAAAGCCCAAAGATATTAAATCACAAGAGCGTGGCGGCCAATTCTGGTCACCAAACCGGGAGATGACACGACCAGGAAAAGTCTCGTGCAAGGCCGCCAATGTTTCACATGCGATATGGCCAGTGGCACCATCCTGCTGAAACCACATGTTGTCGAGAGCAATATCGTGCAATTGAGGCACCAAAAACTGGGTTAACATAGCACGATAACGTTCGCCATTCACCGTTACTGCAGTGTGAAGATATACATTCCGGGGAGGCTACTTTTTTTTCTACTCCTCATGAGATGTAACCACGTAAAAGTCCGAAGAATACAGTTCGTAGAGAAGATACTGCAACAATTCAGTCAATTATTCATAACTTTTACATTTTTGTTCTATTTCTACCCTATTAATCACCTCTATTTGTTTAAATTACCGACGTCGCTGGCACATTTGTTCGCGCAGCTAACGATGACGACATATATATGTACTTTTCATTTTGGGTGAGTACTACGTTTATTATTTATTAAGAATTTAGTTGGTTTTAAATTATTTTATTGGGTTAATGTTTATGCTGTAAGAAATAAGTTACTTACTTTATAAAATAAAAGCAATTAGACCAAATTGAAAAAAAAAACCCTTCCGCATTAGCTGCATACAATGCTTTATAGATATGCGTAACATATAAATTAACCTTAAAAGATTAAAGAGAGAGAAAACGCAGCGTTAAGCAGACGAAATGATAAATCATTTTAATAGATAATTTTTTCCTGAAATGGACTGCATTCCAACTAACGTGATTTATTTAAACGATCTTCGGACGAGATTTAGTGGCCCATTTTATTACTCGATAAATACAAGGCCAACTTTTATACTTGCGCGCACAGAGAACCCCCATGTAACGTAAAAATTACGTTATATGACCACGTCAGCTATAAATAATAACTGGCATAAATTGGAGACTTACTTTATTATACTGCAAGTACGGATGAATACAATTGCTGCGATACATACTTTTGCAGGAGCGTTGCAGAGGCCCGCATTTTAGAGTACTACTATCGCCTATTGTACCAGGGTATAACTAAAATATGTGCAGTTTAATGCAAATAGGTATACAAAAATTTAATTTACACTTCCTCAATTGAACGTGAATTTTGATAAAAAAATCCGATTAAATTGTAAACGCTGTGGACACGTTGTGTATTATCCCATTATGAAATGGTGGACATTGACCAGGGGGTAGGGACCCTTGGAATCCAATGAGAAAACATGTTTGGCCCTCTCGTAGACATACCGCAACCAACCTACGAGGTAAGCGCCATAAAATTTCTGCCTGACAGGCTTATACAGGTTCGAGCATGTTCAAACTCCGTTGCGTCACACTATATACACATCGAGAAAATGTGAAATTAGCTATATCTATATATGTACGGCGAAAGAGCGAGGAGGGCATTGAGTGGAGATCGATCAATTCGATGCGGGTCGCGTATTAGTACGCTTTTAACAACGTTGGTATGTAAACCTACTGTGTGCAGGAACGCACGTAATAATTTGAAGTCATGGCCGCCTGGAAATGAGAGTTTCGCATACTTATTTTGCTGTTGCTACGAAGCTTAGACGAAACTAATAATAAAGACGCAAATAAAAACAGATTCTGATGAAATAAAAGAAAATAAATACTCTAGAAAAACATGTACAAAATAAATAAAAATTCTAAGGTGCAATATCAAGATGTTCATATGAAGGGTTCGAAAATGCCCCGCTCCTTGGATGAACAATAACCAAGTCGGTCGTAAAACTCCTGTCTCGCTCGAGAATTTCAGGGGTTATTGTCTCAGAAATGGCGAATCGGTACAGGTTTTCTTTTTTTATATTACCCCATAGAAAGAAATCGCAGGGGGTGAAATCGGGTGATTTCGGTGGCCATTTTATCGTACCCCTCCTGGCAATAACACGACCAGGATAGGTGTTTCGTAAAAACGCCATATGCTCTTGTATTATGCGCATGACAACCATCTTGTTGGAACCAAATTCCATCCAAATAGGCTTTAATAACACGGACTGCAGGAATAACTTGAGTTCTCAGTAAATCCAAATACGAGGGATGTTTTCAAAGTTTTAGGAATTTAGCTCTACTTTAACTGCGTAAAACTTATTGGCCACACTATATGTACGTCAGAGACAAGTCTTGATACGTTTACGCAACTATCCCGTGCAATATTATTCAGTTTGCTTTTGTTGTTTGACTGATACAGACGTATTTCTTGAACGCTGTTTTTGCAAGCATGGAAGACGCGGCTGGATCTCAAAGAACAATCATTTTCTTTTTGATTAAAAAGGGTGTGAAACCTTCAGAAATCGTTCAACGTCGGCAAGGGGTATTTGGGGAGTCTGCAGAATCTAAAAGCACTGTCTATTTCTGGGTTAATCGTTTCAAAGCTGGCAGAACATCACTAGAAGACGATTCGCGCAGTGGACGTCCGAGTATCTTTGTAAATGAAAGAAACGTCGTTGCCGTGGAGAATCTACTCAAACATGATCGGCGAATAACCATTCGTGAAATTAGTGTTAGTGTAGAAATAAGTACACGACAGGTTTATGAAATTTTACACGAACGTTTGGATGTAAATAAAATTTCAGTTCGCTGGGTACCAATGCTGTTGGGACCCGAACAAAAACTCAACAGGTCCGGCACATGCCGCCAACTTCAAAAGCTTTTAGCCCGTTACGACGACCAATTTTAGCAACGGATAATAACTACTGATGAAATGCCTTACTTCAATCCTGAGACCAAAAATCAATCCAAAGAATGGCGCACACCCGAAGAAGGACCTCCGCTTAAAGCACGTGCAGTTCCGTCGGTCGGAAAGATAATGCTGACTGTATTCTAGGATTGCGAGGGGATAATTTTTATGGATTATCTACCGAAAGGTACTACAATTAACGCAGAATATTACTCAAATCTTTTATCTGGCCCGTTACGGCAAAAAACGGCCTGGAAAGTTGCATAAATGTCCGTTATTGTAACAAGACACTGCAAGACCTCATACTGCATGAAGAACGAAGGAAATTTTAAACGATCTGCGCTGAGAATTGCTTCCACGTCTACCTTACTCACCAGATCTGGGCTCCTAGTGATTTTCATCTGTTCCCAAACATGAAGAAACCACTACGGGGTGTTCGATTTGAAAGCTTAAATGACGCTAAACTTGTTATAAATAGGTGGATTGCAGACACACCGAAAAATTTTTTTGAAGACGGTTTAAAAAAATTAGTTACGCGTTGGGATAAGTGTATTCAATTGAATGGAGATTATATTGAAAAACTATTTTGTAATTTTGATGAAAATTTACAAAATAAAAAAATTACAACCAAAATCCTAGAAGTTTGGAAACATCCTTCGTACTTCTCTCCATTCAAGCCGTCAATAACAAATGGCCCTATAATATTATCGCCCAAGATACCCGCCTAAACGTTAAGTTTTTCGGGGTACTGAATTCTAACATTACGAGTACAAATGTAAATTTTCCCGAGACTAATAACGCATGACTTATGATGACGGATTATGATGGCCATGACGTGGAAAAGAGGACTTGTCCGAAAACAGAATATTTTTAACAAAATTTTCGTCTCGGTTAGCTCGCTCCAACACGGACTCACAAAACTCCAGTCTAGCAAAATTGTCCTCGGGAATATTCTTCTGGCAAGTTTGAACTTTGAAACATTTGTATTTATTGAGTTTCAAAATATTTCTGACAGCCTTTTTTCAACACCGGTTTCGTCTGATATTTGACGACTAAGGTTCATTTATTTCAACGTACGAACAAACCCTCACTTCTCTCTCCTTCCGCTCAGGATTCGAGGAATTTGAGGCTGTTCGTCCATTTGGTGGCATTTTCTGCAAAACCCGACAACACAGCCAAATTTCTTAAACGCATCGACGATATTTGAAATTATCTGGGCGCTTGGAATAGGACGATCGACGTACTCTACTGAGAAGAGATCGATCGTCTGCTTTCGGCTACGTCCAGAGAAATACCACTGAATAACCTGAAGTTTCTTTGCAGTTGTATAAATGGCCATGTTGTATTTGTTATTCACGTAATTTTTGCTAAGATCGTCCACACATAATACAGTCTACCCCGTAACTAAACCACGTCGATAACAGTGAGCCGTCGACTGCCGCTAACCCCTTCGTTTGCGGTGAATCATCCATTCGCACTGTTGTATGTACGCTTTTTCGTATAGCTAAACATTTTCTTTCCTTATGTGAAATATAATGGCTCGAAAGGTGGTAGTTTTTAGTAGCCAGCCAGACAACATGATTAGTGCATGAAAATGTCTCGGGTAGCGAAAATTGAGTACCGCGCAGTCATTAAATCTTTAACAAAAGAAGTGCATACGCCTAATCATATTAAACAATGTTTAGCTGGCGTTTATGGTAGTTGATTTCCTATATATTCCACTGTTAAAATCCCTTGAAGATGATGAGCACTCCGGTCAGCCAATGATAACGCCTCAAATCATTTCAATTATTGAAGAAATGGTATTAGCAAATCGCCGTTTCAAAATTAAGGAATTAGCAGTGATGTGTAACATTTCTAAAACAGTTATTCCAACGTGAACGTCGCGTCGGGTCGAATGTGCGCGCTCGTTTTTAAACATGTGCGGAGACGACCCGAAATTGATTTTGAAGGTGAAACAATGGTTTTGTATTATGATCCTCTATCCAAAAACGAATCGATGGAAGGACGATAGTGAGTTGCAAGCAGCTGTAATACAACATTTTACGGGAAAAACTTTAGATTATTTTTACAAGGGACACGACCGCATTTGAAGAAAAAGAAAGTTTTGTTCCATAAAAATAAACCGTCTCACACTTCAGTGGTCGCCATGGCAAAAGTTCAGGAATTGGGGTTCGAGTTGGTAGACCATCCACCCTATTCGCGAGATCTGATCCAAGCGACTTTTTCTGCTTCCTAGGTTCAAAGATTCGCTCGGAGGACAGACATTTTCAACGAATGAGGACACCATCACATTCGTAAACGTGTATTCTGCAAAATAAGATAAGCCAACTACTATTTGAACGGGTTAAAGAAATGGGAGCATCGCCGGGAAAAGACTTACAAAGAGACTATGTTGCGAAATAAAACTGAATTTCACAAAAAAAATACTTGCTTCTGCGTTGGGCCTGAAACTATTCAAACTGCCCTAGTAAATAGAGGAAAAAAGGAAGATAATGTCATTTAGAATTATTAGAGTCATTAGTGCTATAATGGAATTGTAAGTGATAAGTTAAGCGAAATAAAAGTACCGAAGTAGAGGGTGGGGCAGAATGGAGTCCCTAGTTTTAAAAATTCTGGTGCAGGTACCGTTAAGTCGGGGGAACAACGCCATTTTCGGTAGTCACCATGCGGTGGTCGGGTGAGCAACGGGGCTTTGCCGTGGAGACTTTCTTTAAAAACGGGGAAAGTGTGGTGGCGACACAGAAGGCCTTTCGCAGGCGGTTCGGTTTAACTCATCACGACAGTGTTCCTGACTCTAAAACCATTCGGAAATGGATCAGTTATGTAAGGACGACGGGATCTGCACTTCCTAAAAAACCAGCCGGGCGACCTAAAAGTGTAAGAACTCCCGAAATCATCGCGGCAGTTAGAGCGTCTATCGAACAGTCTCCAACGCGTTCTGCGCGAAAACATGCCGCTGCCCTTGGAATATCGTCGAGAACAGTGAGGCGAATTTTACACACAGACCTTAAGTTACATCCCTACAAAATAATGATTGCTCAGAGATTGAACCCGCAAGACTACGTGAAACGTTAAGATGCTTGCAATGCAATCCTAACAGCTGTACCTCCCCCGTATTTGAGCCCCTGCGACTTTTTTCTGTGAGGTTACCTCAAAGCTGAGGTTTACAAATTTCGACCTGGGATCCTGGAAGCCCTGAAGGTGGTAATTGTGAACGTAATCACAAAAATTCCAAGAGATATGCTGCCAAGAGTGACCGAAAACTTTATCGAACGACTTAATATGTGTATCGCCCGTCAAGGAAGCCACATGAATATCATTTTTAAAACTTAAACAAAAAAATGGCATGATATGTGCTTTCCGAAAATAAAATCCTTTTTCTTTTATCTTGAAGCGTTTTGTCACAATTCACCCGTCAAATGGTGGACTCCGCTTTGCCCCACCCTGTACATACAAATAATTATGTTGTCACTTTATTACAATTAAGGCGAGTACACCCCCAGTCACATACACTCACGCGACAATATTTTCAGACAGTCGCAAAATCTAAGAATCAGATGTGAATGATGACGATGACTAAACGATAAGTGAACTAATTGAAAGTCAACACGATAAATTACGAGATATCCCACACGAGATAACAGAAATAAATTTGTATGGAAGGCGGAGTTTAACAGAGATTGCGGACCACATCACTTGGATAGCAATGCAGAGCTACCCATGGAAGTATTTTCCTATCTATTTCCACAGATATTTGAAGATATTGTATATCAAACCAACTTTTATGTTACGCAGAGTAGAACAAAAAATTTTTTCGTTCCAACCAACGTTGACGAAATAAAAGAATTTTTTGCAAGTTACCGACTATTAGTTTAGTAAGATCAAGTTGAAAAATATTTACATTTCCAATTTGATGTTCAAAATTCGTGTTCACTGGTTTTTGGGTAGCTTATATATGAACAACACCCTGCAACCTAAACACCCCACAAGTTAGGCCTGGCGCGCACGAGCGGTTTTCTACCACGCGATGATTTTGCCGTGACGACAAAATAATCGCACGAATTGACTGGGCGCACTAACGGCAAAATAACCGCTAGCTCCTTACGTCGTAATCAACATAAGTCTACAAAACATGAAGTCCAAAAAGGTGCAATTTTTGATTTATTTTATACCTATTTAACATTTTTGTAATTTACAGGATTTATATGCAGTGTGTTGTCAATAGCTTCTCTTTCACATAACAACGAAAACACACGCAATAGGTTATTAACAAATATATTAAACAAAACATATAGACGACACAATGTTGGACACTTATTATGATTTTTGTACTCTACCACTCCCTATTATTTCCCGCGCTTCTTCCCCACTTCGTTTATTGCAGGGTCGCCAACATTCGGCCATCCTAACAATTTTCGACCTCGAAAATCCCTGTAATATAATCGTCAAGATACTTCGGTTTATTCTTACTCCTTCTTTTACTATCTTCTTCTTTTTTCTTGCTTCTGTACTTTTCATCGCCATCGTCCTGCCCTTCTATTGGTTCACCATTTTCAGCTTCTGCTTCCTCACCATTTTCTTCTTCTGAAGTTCCATCAGGATCATCAGAATCTTCTATGTCATATCCCGTTTCGACCTTTTTCAAGGCATCGACAGCAGCTACCATCTTTATAGAATTTTTGTGTTCTTTGGATTTCTGGTAAATCTTCAATTCTGTACCGGTCGTATGGTAAGACTTCCGCAATAACGTAAGGTCCTCGGTATTTTGGTAACAATTTTCGCAATTCTCCTGCTAGCTTGACGTCTTGCCTTACTAGCACAATATAGCCTACTTGGAATCGGTCTATCTTGCTTCTCTTCTTATTGTAACCCTCCTGCTGTCGATTCTGGATCTCTTGAATTCTCTTTAAAGCTGTCTGGCGTCGATCATCAATATTGTCGTCTATTTCTTCCCGCGTCTGTATTACGTCTTCTAATGGATTCCCGTGTAGATCTCTAGGCCGGTAGCCAAAGAGTAGCTGGAAAGGCGTTTCTTTCGTAATACTGAGTTGTTTATGGCCCATTGGATACAGGAAATTTGTTCATCCCAATCTCTGTTCTCCGGATCTTTACTCATAGATGCTATAGCTAGTATTAGCATTCTGTTTACTCGCTCACATTGCCCATTTGCCCTTGGTGTGCTAGTGGAATTGCGTATATGTATTATAGCGTTTTCCTTACAATATTTTTCAAACGGTTTACCAGTGAAAGAGGTTCCTCTGTCGGTAATAACTCTTATTGGCGAGCCAAAGATCTCGCTAATATTCTTCAAAAAGTTAGTTGTTGGTTCGGACTTGGTACTTCTTACAGCTTTCAGCATAGTATGCTTTGTGAACCCGTATATGGATACCAGAAGGTAAGTATTCCCTTTTCGACTTTTTACAAAGGGACCTAAATGGTCCATATGAATAGTATGGTATGGTATGGTATGGTATCCTTTCACATACCTTCGTAAACGAGGAAACCAATAAACTCTCAAGATTGTTGCAACAGTTTTATCCAAGGCCATATGAGCCATATCGTCATGACATTTCTTCACGATCCTCCACCTAACTTTATTAGGCACAACCCACAGTAATTTCCCATTCAACTTGCGATAGAATCTCCCATCTTTAACTTCATATTCTTCTTCAATGCGCTTTATCTGCCATAGCTGCTGCCCACTACGCTCCTATACTCGTAACTACTCAATTCAGCTTCTACAATAGCTTTCGCGCCAATAACCTCACTACATGCCACCTTCGCCAATTTGCACTGTTTCAGTCGAAAAGCTTTTCAATCCCACTTCTGAAATGTTGTCTTTAGGTGCTCTTTCACATAAGAACGAAAACACACGTAATACGTTATTAACAAATATATTAAACAAAACATATAGTCGACACAATGTTGGACACTTATTATGATTTTTGTACTCTACCACTTCCTATTATTTTCCGCGCTTCTTCCCTATTTCGTTTATTGCGCGGTCGTCAACAAGTGCTAGAAAAATGTTATTTTACCCGTTTATAATTGGCGGCAAGACAACAAACTCCCGATAATGGATTATTTCAAAGATAAAATTGATTTAACATTGTAATTAACATACAATTAAAGCAGTACAAGTAATTGAAGCTTCTACATGGTTTAAACCAAAAAGTTATTTATTACTCCTTATGTTTTGGGAATGTAGGGGAAATTTGTAAAAAATGTTTGGGCAGACGAAAAGGAAAAGGTCCTATCTTATGGTGATCGATTTTTTTTAATTTTCAGTTAATTTCTCATAATTTAAATATGATACCGACAAACAGATTTTGCAAATGCAAAGAAGATATTGAAGGAAAGTGTCAATCACAAAATCAACTTATAGGTATGCTGCCATGAGTTCAGCAATATATACCATCGCTTTCATAAAAATCTGGGACAAGGGATACTATTATGACATTACCCATTTTAAATATGTCTTTTGTAAACTATGAAAAAAATATGTCAAATTTTCTGTCAGTGTCAATCGTAAATTGACAAGTCATTGTCACACGATTGGAAAAACGTCAAAGTGTACCATTACTTTCATAAAAAAATACTTACGAGCTCATTTTGACGTTTTTTTAATCGTGTGACAATGACTTGTCCATTTACGATTGAGACTGATAGACAATTTGACATATTTTTTCATAGTTTACAAAAGACATGATTAAAATGGGTAATGTCGTTTGTCCCAGGTTTTTATGCAAGTGATAGTACATCAACGAAAATGTTATTAGCACACATTGTATGAAAATATTTTTTTTTATAATTCCTTCACTATTACACTTCATTACTACACACCGAACTGAATATAGTTCTATAATCTTTAAAGTAGGGGTAGACTAAAATGTTTTTGGCATATTTTAAACTTGTCCTAGTTTCTGGTTGATAATTCTGGATATCCTGCTGCTGTAACCTATTTCAAAAATCGGGAAATATCCGTTACTGGATTTGGAAATGAGTAGAGTGAGAACAGTGTCACGCTCCTTCACATTGCATCCTACCATACAACACCTTTTAAGTTTGTTAATTGGTGCTTGTTTGGCACGCCATTAAACACACCTGTAAGAAAAATCTAAACTAAAAATGTAATTTATAATTGTTTGGATACTACTACATTATTATGAACGAAGACTACAAATAATCTAAAAGTATAACGATAAGATTTTACTTACCAATCAAAAAAACTCCGTGTCCGGAAAAATATAAAACACCATATAGACTTCATTGTAGACAACACCATCAACATATAAAATTGCCTCCTAAAGCATTCCTCAAGTACAAATCAATACAAATATAATCCCTAACCCTGTTGGTATTACAGTTCCGTAGTGGCAAATGGTAGTAAACACGGCTAAAATAGCGCCAGCAACTTTAGGCCGGAGTATTACATACACACGTGATCGGTGATATCCAATAAGAGCTCGGCTAAAATTCTCTCATTTGGCATTTCCAGCCCTGGTTAGAACAATATTGTCAATATAATTTTGATAGTTTTGAAATTGTTTAATGCTTTGTGGTAATGGTGAAAAACCACCTAACCGTTTAAACTATGGAAAATAACCTAAAATTGAATGCTGATGCTCTTTAATTCTTTGTTAGTATATTCTATAAGCAAAACTAAACAAAAAAACTAAATTGAATAATTTGCCATGCAGGTTAACGTGCGTTATCGTAGCAACCACTCTTTCTTGAAGCACTTTGTTACTCAGTTTTTGGAGTGGTAAATTCAAAAAATTAGTATTGCCAAAGAAGAAACTCATTTTTATAATTCCCAAGAGTGTCAATAAATCAGACTACACAAACAAGAAAACATGTTCATCGTCCTTTGATTTGCCAAAGAAAATCCATAAATTTAAATTCGTTACAGATGTCTACAACAGCTGTTTCTTGTTGCAATACTAGCTGAGTTTTCGAGTATTCGTTCGGAGCAGATCAAGAGTACAGAGCATGTGGAGGGGATTAGGAGTAGAGCAAGAGTGGATCACTCAACCCATACTCTTAAACGAACGGATGGAGTAACTCTATGACATTCCCGAACGCGAAAGAGCGCGAGTAGGGTATTTGGAGTAAATGGAGTTACTCCGAACGAATACCCGAACTCGCTTACATACTTATTACTAGAGTCCGGTAACAGGGAGCCGTGGCATAGCCGTACCTGCCTAGTATACAAAAACGATAGTAAGAAAATAGAAAAAAAAATAACAGAACTAATACATAATTATAATATGTGAAAAGCAGTGAAACACTCACCCCTTTAAGCAGCCTTGGCCACGGAACAGTAAAACTAAAAGCACTATTATCAATATTAACATCTTATGGATAAGAGTGTTCCACAGTTGTCTCGGTGAGCGATGTTCGCCGTGGTGAGAAAATGAGTTTATATTTTGAAAAAGAGCGTTCAACATCTACCGATGTTATACATGCATAATTAAAATACTCTTTGTACTTAGTCAATGGATTATTCGATACACCATCACAAATTTGTTTTAGTGTGCTAAAGTCGGGATCTTTCTGTGCACACTCTCGAACTTTTCTAAAACGCGGTTATATTTTGCGTCATGTATAGCCAGTAGCTGTATATACACTCCGTCCATAATTTGCAGAGACTCCAATAATGATAACGATCTATTTTGTAATTGGTCTATTGCGTCAGCTAATCCTTTATACTAGCTACGAATATTTTTTAAATCTGTTTCATCGGAAATATCTTGACATTTCGACTGGCTCTCCGTAATAGCTGCAGCTTCGGCATGATTGAATTGTGCAACAACAGCTTTTACTATTTTGAAATGTTCAGCATAATAAAAAGCTGCCTGCAACCATGTTCCCCAACGTGTAAGAATTGGCTCCGGTGGTTGACGAATACCAGGACACTCTGTGTGAAATGATCGTAGGCGTTTGGGAGATTTCAAAAATACTTTTTTTGTGCTAATGCATCTACCTCGGGAGAGCATTGTTGAATGGTTTCTGCCACAAGATGTAAAGCATGTACTTTACACGTAACATGTAAACACTTGTAACCATGTTCAAGAAGAGAACGGCCTACCGAACGCATTATCGCTGCGCCATCGCCCATAAACATCGACACTTTATCTTTTGAAATTTGAAATTTTTCCGACGTACTAAGTACAACCTTCGTAATTGCTGCAGCAGTACACTCTTGTAGTCTTCGGCTAGCTAGTAACAGTGGTAATGTAGGTTTACTAGGATCTAGTATGCGTACCATATTTACAATTGAATTTTTTTTACAGTCTGTTGTTTCGTCAACACATAACCAGAAACTGTTTTTTCAGTATGCGTTTCATTTTCTTTTCCACGTCATCGCGTACAAATGCAACATGCTTACGTGCCGTTTTCTCCGTTGGCAACCGCAACTCGGGATTGTATTTGTCCCAAAAGTCCTTAAACGGTTGTTTATCGAGTAAGCCTAGTGGCAAATTACAGTTTATCAACATAAGAATTACATAAAAAAAATGCACTTCTCAGTGGCATGCCCAATTTTCGTTTTCTATGCCGTGCGGAATTTACGTGTCTTGTATAGTTCCACTTCTTATTTGACATCAAATGTATTTTGCACACTTTACAAACTATCTTACTCCCGTTTTAAAACAAATCGGGAAAGTCAGAAATAAACTTATTTACTATGTCTTGAAAGGGTCGTTTTTTAGCCTTCGACATGTTCACTAAAAACTACAATTAATAACTACGTCTGTATCAATAAAATCAAAACGCACTACACTAAATAATAACTACGTCTATATCAATAAAATCAACACGCCCTGTCCGCTATCCAATGCTAAACTGAACTGAGTGATGATGATTTTTCGTGTCGTATCATAATCAACCAGCCCTCCCCGCCCACCTAAATACAGTCACACCGACGCTGCGATTGATCTCCAATTACCGGGCTCTACTTATTATATTAGACATTTTAAGATACTACCGTAAAGAATTAAAAACACTTACGTTTTAAAATTGATAACACAAAATATGCAAAAAAAAACAATATATTAAAAACATAAAGCAAAATATACAAAATTTAACGAACAATATCTTTCAATAAACAAATAAATAAAAATCTATCTAACTATTTTATTAATACCTAAATACTAGAGACTGCTAATATTATTTCTATAAACACAGGAACTTATTCGGAATATTCTACAAACAGAATAAAACTTAGGTACCATTGCCAGTTTCTTCCGGCATACACGTCATCCATGCGTCCATTGTAAATAATTTTCTCCTTTTCGCTCCCACATTTAATGCTTTTCCTAAACAAAAAAATATGTATGAAAATTATAAATTCTGTCGCCAAAGAAACATGTAAATAATATGAAAGTTAGGGACCTTGAAAACGATGACACTACGCCTATTAGAGTCGTGTCGCAACAATGATTTTCCAAATAACATTTGAATCTAGCGCTCCCGCTATACACATTTAACTTAGTCCGTCACTGGAATTACCGTAATACTCGTTTAGTAGCGATGTATCGCATCCCTTTCGTGGCCCCAGATTCTAGTATTAATGTTTTAGTAAACAATTTGTTATGGTGCAATGAATTGGAGCGCATAATTATTAAGCAACATTTACCATGCAAATTACAAATGCTTTTTTTAATAAAAAATTGAGTAACTGATTAATCAGGTCAAATTAAAATAAGGACAGTACGTGGATGGAAGGTAAATCCTCCGTATACCTGTTACTGACGACCAAAGTACTCCTCAAAAACATTCTGGTAATATAATTGTGCATGTATTGAAAGATACTCAATTGTTGTTTAATCGAATATCGAACCGTCATTAAATTCTGGCATTTGAAAGGCAATACGTCTACGCAAATTAAAACCAAGATGGACCCTGCTTACGGGGACTCTACACCATCATTTGCCAAAGTGAAATTTTGGGCAGCTGAAATTAAACGTGGCCGTACCAGCTTGGTTGACGATGAACGTTTGAAATGGCCAAAAACTACAACCATTACCGATAATATCGAAAACGTTCATCAAATGGTGCTAGATGACGACTGTCGAATTAACGTTAGGGCCGGAATACACAGGCAGCAACGAGCTGCCACAGTTGGCAGATTCAAGCTGTCGCAGTTCAGCGGGCCACTGTCTCAAATGCAATCGTGCACATGGACTGCGAGGAGTCCTTCAGCAGAAATGTTTCGCCTCATAATAATGTCTCTACGTTTAGTTTTATTTTTCAAAATATTTACATACTATTTCATCAAACATGCGAAAATAATTGGAAAATTTTCTTTGGTTTTCGCGGAGCTGACTCCCTCAGTTCCAGAATGAGGTGGATCCAAAATCTACGAGTTTTCCTTCGCCTTTTTTTGCGAAGTAATAGAACCAGTAAGAGCGGAGAAAAGAATAAAAGACGCAATAGAAAACACTTCAGAAGGTAACCAATACGGTTTCAGAAAAGGAAGAAGCACACAGGACCCTATATTCATATTAAGCAATAGAAAAGAGTATAAATAAGAACAAAGACCTACACTGCTGTTTCATTAACTTAGAAAAAGCCTTTGGCAGAATAAAACGCAAAGATGTTTGGCAAGGTTTAAGAACAAAAGAAGTAAATAAGGAACTGACGAAAATAATCAAATGTATGTAAAAACACCAAAAATATTGTTATAGCTCGAAATTCAGAGTCACGGGAATTTACAAATAAAGAAGGACTAAAATAGAAATGTATATTGAGCCCAATACTGCAGTAGTGATGGATGAAGTAGTAAAGAAAGCTAAGCAAAAATGAAAACTTTGCAGATAGGAAACTGGAAAATTCAGAGAATAAAGGTATCAGAAATGTTGTTTGCTGATGATATCGTATTACTGGCAGAGTCGGAACAGAACTTACAATACAACTTGAATATCATCAATGAAGAAATGGTAAAAAAATGAAAATAAATATTAACAAAACGAAGTCCATGATAATAGCAGTTGAAAATAAAATACACGTTAAAATAGAAAATACTAGCGTAGAGCAAGTGAACCAATTTAAATATTTGGGAATAATCATCGAGTACTGGAAAGTTAGACAAAGAAATAAATGAAAGAGCGAGTGTGGCGGAAAGAATATTGAATAGTAGAAACTTCTTTCGGAAAGAAAGAAAATCCGAAAGATATTAAAGTAGAAGTTGCAAAAAAGTGATAACACCCATACTTATATGTAGATGTAAGCCATGGACCTTGACGAATAAAAATATCAGCAGTCTAAATGCAACGGAAATGAGGTTCCTTAGAAAGATCGAAGGCAAAACTAGAAACAATAGGGTTAGAAATGAAGTATTTAAAAGAGAGCTTAAAATAGAACCAGTAGAGCAGAAGATAGAGGAAAGAAAACTAGAATGACTAGGTCACATTCACAGAATGGAAGAAAATCAACTTCCGAGACAACCACATGAAGCGAGACCTACAAGCAAAAGAAAAGGAGGAAGACCGAGAAACAGATGGCAGACCAAGGTGAGAAAAGCAGCAGCCGAAAGAAACATAGAGTGGGCAATGGTCCACAACTAAGGTCCAGAAAGAATTGCAAGATAAAAGTAAACTCAACTCCACAGTCCTACACTTAGCGGCAAACGGACAAAGGATTAAGTAAGTAAGTAATGCCCAATATATTAAAAATTATAAAATTTTGTTTCACTTTTATCCCGAGAGCTCATATATTAACCCATAATGGTATTCAAATAGCACGACGGGCGTGTCATATTTTTACATTTTTTGCTAGGTAAAAATGAAACACGAAACCATTAACGCTTAAAATATGATATTCTTGATACTTAAATAAGATTCAGCCGCAATTTTTACCTACAATAGAGTTCTTACACATCCAGGTAAACTAATTTTTGAGCCCTTAAAAACAAAAGTTTTATAAAGTGTCTCATTTTTACACCACTTGACCCTACCTAAAACACGTCCTTCTTTAGTGAATTAAATATGAAACTATGAAAGCAAGTTCTTCTTTAAATACATAAAGCGCTGTGACGAATGACATTCATTAAAAATAACCCGTAAACATTATTTTTGTCTGCATAACTTTGTATTTAACTAACCAAAGAAGAGCGCATTTTATGGTACAGGATAATGTTCACAAAAAAAAATTTAAATAACACGAATCACACTTGGCAATGATTTCGGTGGTCATCTTATAGACTTTAGTTGATATAAAAAATGTTCAATGTATTGGTGAAAACTGTAAGAAATACTAAATCGAATACTATTTGTATCATTACCCTGACATGTGAGGCGTTTAAGATATCGGGCGTTAAAGAAACAACGGCAATTCGCAAAAATCTCAAATAATCCCAAAAACTAAGCCAGATAGGTACATGGAAAGTTAAAGCAAGAGAACCATCTAAAAGCGGGTTAACATGCAGGCCGTTTCACTTAAAAAACCAAACTTGTATCGTGTACAGCAGAAACTAAACACTTTATATACATACTTGACTCCAGATAGCATTTATTTGAAAACTTTTTCTATAAATTGGGAAATCAGGAAAGGAATTTACTTCCGTCCACGCACTAGGTGGACATGCGGTATAGAGTGTTTGTATTGACCCCTGAATGTATACAATAGCTAAGTGATGGGAAATACCGCTCCACTCACGGAACGTTCCTTTCGCGACATAAAAATACGGCGACAAAATACCGTTACTTTGGAACGACTAAGGGCACATACACACTAAGCGGTTACCCGTCATGCGGCCAGCAACCGCGGCATCCGGTTGAGAAACCGTTATCAATTGCGGCCAGAACGAACCATTTCAAAAATGGACTTAGAAGAATCGGTAGCTATTTATTACATCTACACTCATTGTATAAAGAACAAAAGGAGAAAGAAAAAAGTACTGGGTACATCCTTTTTTGCAAACGCGAGAAGAAACCAAGCAATTTGAAGTATTTTTCCAAGAGCTTAAGAAATATGTAGATAGGTTTTCTGGATAGAATGAATTGTTTTAAATTTCTGGTCTATTCTGTATTTCAATAACAAATTTTTCAATATCGAACTCCATTGACATTGTTTCTTCGCACGTCCTAAAACGACGACGGCTACCCGCAAATTGATCGCATAGTGCGAATAGCAACCGTGCGACTGGCCGTTAGAGGGGCCGCAGCTCTCCAAACGACCAGACCAGTTGACGGGCAGCCGCATCCCAGTGTGTAGAGATATGTTTAGCAATGCATTTTATTGCATGCGGTCAACCTGACGGCTGGCCGCATCACGGGTAACCGCTTAGTGCGTTTGTGCCCTAAGGATATAATATAACCTATATGAAATGGAGTTATCGCTTATTACCTGGTCGATCTCTTTACGTATGTACATGAGACATACTGTAATTTCAGATCTATAATGGGCATTTTTAAAAACTGATCAAATTTTATCAGATTGAAGAAGCAGATTAAGTTCAGCTAAGTAAAGGTAAAACGATTATTGTTTTTAAATTGCAACAAAGAAATTTTTCCTTTTTTTTCGTTGTAGCTGGAGTTGGCGAAAGTAGTCTAAAAGGATTACGCTACATATAGTATTTACTATTTGAACAATATGCACGCATACCATGTTTATCAATCGGTTGTATGAGAACGCGACGGATGATGGTTATCGTTTCAGCGAAATTAATGTTTCCCAGGAACGTCGCGAATGTAAATCGCGACGTTTCCGAGGATAGTCGACTTAGCTTCGCTCCTATCGAGCTGTCGCGCTACAGCGCATCGTTCCAAAGTAACGATTGAAATGTTTATCGCTTCAGCGACGTTACCGTTCCACAGGAACGTCACGAATGTAAACCGTTACCGTTCGCGTGTCGCGCGACAGCCCGTCGTTCCAAAGTAACGAGTTATTTTGGTATTCTGGAGTGCGACACGTCGCAACAACAAAATACCGCTCCAAAATACGTTACTAAAATACCGACCCACCACTAATAGCTTTCTTCTTAACTAAACTTTTCACATGTCAGGGTAAAGACTGAATGAATTTGAGTAGCATGTAGCACAAGTGTAAAGCATAGAAAATGAAAAGTGTAAAGCATAGAAAATGAAAAATAACATACTCGAGTTTGTCTACCTGCCACTCGCTTTCTCTTCTTCTTCCTTAAGTCAGCCGATAATTCTTCCTCCCCTGGCAATAGGTAGCAACATTGAAGATACTCCAAACCACTTTTTCTTGCTAGAAATAAAATAGAGAATGTATATAGGGTGTACGCGTAAATCCGTTCATCCGATTTTAGATTGAAGATACATACAGAAAGTTACTACATTAGGTAACTTACTATACAACCGAAATGTTTTGTGTAAGTTGCAGTATAAGTACTTTGCTATCGTATGAGTTTAATTACGAATAATCACGAATAAAAGTTATAGATTTTTGAAACGGCATTAATCGATCGACCCCACAATGCGACATGCGATTTCCTGACCCCCACCCGCATCGAAATTTTTCGTGCAAAAAGTAAGCGCTTCGATCGGCTCTGATGAAACCCGAGTTACATATAAACAAAATAATAGCGGAAGTGGTAGTCGCCCACTTTTAGTGTTTACTATAACCTGTCAACATGCCGGTAACAGTATGTAGAGATTAAATCTTCTACATTGGTCCCTAGTTATTTGGCAGCTTGTAAGTTAAACAATTGTTGAATAATAACCAGACGAAGCAGGTGCATCTCGTTCTCATATCTGACAAACCGCCTAGGAAAACAATTTTTTCGGTGCCTAGCGCAATGTCATTACTTTCCAAATCTTGGAAATCTTTTAAAGAAATCGATCCGTCTGATACCTTCATGTAAAAGCGAGTACTTATGTCATACCTATTGTAAGTCATTTATTATAAGTAATTATATTTATATGTATCACGATGGAATATTATATGTATACGTTTTACGTTTAGAAGTTCTATATGCTTTTTTCATTAATAAAATAATAACTGTAAAAGAGAAAAAATTGGTGCCATGTATTGAGTCGATTTGATATGCGCGCTCTCCTTCAAATCTATGCTCAAGGCTCTATTCTAATTTTCTATGGGAAAGGGTAGTGGGGATGACTAGATTTTAGTCTGCGCTAGATGCATCGTAAATAAGCATTCGGGCACTGCCCTAGTACCAGTAAATCTAAGCACTATTACCTGTCCTCACACGAGAAGAACGTCTAACAGCGGTTTCTGGAACATACAAACATATATCTCAAATAGAACAATAAGCAATAATTATATGATCAAAATAATTTGGGCTACGTTTAACATAGTTTTATCTCCAGTCTATTAGTTACCTGCCATAAATTTATTTCTGTTCTACCTTTACAAGGTCTTCCCTAATTCAATTCAGTTCATAAACAAAAGTATTCAAATTTATATTATGTATTTATTGCGAAAATACAGTTTTAATCGTTATACCATGTGGAGATAGACGACTCGATCGGGTACGTACAATATTTATATGGGCACCCGAAAGACCAAACATCAAAATTAGTAGTAATATTATAATTCTCAGGTTCGATAAGCAAGTAACTCCATTCATTCGAAGTAACTTTACAAACAAAAATTAACAATGCCTTTTAGGGATTAGTAAAAACATTTAATCATTAGTTCGATAATCCTTTTTTTGCTAATTCTCTCACATCTACATGAAAAAACTGCTGCGTGAGACGGTTTCGCAGTGCAGCATTCTACCATAGTGTTCGAGTTGTTTTCGACCGGCCGGTATATTGAAGCGTACGATATGTGAAATTAAATTTTGTTGTGCTTTTGAACTGGCTCTCAGACATCATGATGGCAACGAAAAATCAGAATATCGTGGTATGTTTAAGGGATTAATCGTTTTTTCTGCTAATTTAGAACTGGCACTTCGAGAGCATTTAATTAACATTTAATGAATTAAAAATTCCCATTTATTGTGTAATTTAATGGCAGAATTTATGAATACTTTTGGGTATTTAAACGAATTAAGGATGGGAGGCGTTCAGAAAGACTGAACATATTCACTGCTATACCCACCAGTGCAGTGCGCGTATTATTTAATAATCTATCAGCAATTGCTACTTTTTTTCAAAGATCATTGTAAGCTTTTACAAAAATGTTATCATAATTTCTTACAATATTATTAAATCCCATTCCATTTACAAACGTTACGAACACAAATTTACGTATGTTTGTAATCGGAAAATGTATCTATTTAAATAAACACTTCTTGTAAAAAACAGTATCCAAATCAATAAATGTTTATCTATACTCTAATTTAAGATCAGTAAATCTAAGCATTCTTACCTGCCTGGGTATTACTCCTTAATCCAGAAACAGAAGGTTTATTGGTGGTTTCTGGAACATACGTACGTCAAATAGGACAATAAGCAATAATTATATGATCAAAAGAATTTGGGCTACGTTTGACTTGCAGTCCCTGGCCATCTAATTAGGCCCACTGATAAATATGATTTTAGGGTAAAATAAATGGTGATGTCGGCAATATTATTATTTAATTACATACATATAACATGCAAGTAAGTATAATTTGAAGATATATTTACTAATATTTGCTCGTTTCTCTGTGTTTTATTATATCCTCAATCCTTTTTGGCATACTGTCAAAGCAACTTTTTATTTTATTTTTTTTAATTTCGTCGCTATTATGCCATGCATCTTAAATATGTTGTTGTAATTCTTCCTTTATAGATGAGTTTCGTGTACTTACGATGTTTTTCAAGACATTCCACACATTTTCAATTGTATTTCAGAGTTTTAACTTTATTTGTGCGCGTCTATTTTGGCGGTCAATTATTATTATAATGGGAAAGAAGAAGGGTATAACCACAGAGAAAGAAGCACGAGTTTCTGCTGTTCTAGAGATGGGAGAGTTCTTTCAACGTGAAATTGCATAAAAGAGGGTGTATCGCGTCAAACTGTTCTGAGAAACGCGAAAACAACTGTAAGAGATGATCGTCGCGTCGGATAGTAAAAGTGGCTACAGAACATCCACTAAAGGTGTTCATAAAATTCTATCAGCCCGAACAGTCCGTCTTCATGAAGCAGGCTTGAAATGCAGACGTCCGGAAAAGAAGTCAAGACTAACATCTAAAATGAAAGTGACACGATTTTAATGGGATCATCTGTATTTTTTGGTCAAATTCATCCTCATAGTTCGCTTGATGGTTCTCCACATTTTTAACTTTTTCCTAGATTATTATAGCGACGAGTCACGGCTAGAAGTGCTAACGGAGAAAAGCCAATTTGTTCGTCGACGTCCTTCAGAGCGTTATAAAGAAGCATGTAGGATCAAATCTATTTAATACCCCTCTTCATCACTGATGTTTTGGTCGTGTATTACGACAAAAGGACTGGGACCAGGATATTTCGTTAACGGAACAATGGAACAAAAACAATATAGAAGTTTTACAAAACTATTTAATACCTTGGTTCATTGGATCCGACTCAAAGACCATATACTTTCATGTAAGACAACGCACCGTGTCATAAGTAGAGCCCGGTAACTGGAGAGCAATCGCAGCGGCGGTGTGACTGTGTTTAGGTGGACGGGGAGGGCTGGTCAATTATGATACGACACGACAAATCATCATTACTCAGTTCAGTTTAGCATTGGATGGCGGATAGGGCGTGTTGATTTTATTGACATAGACGTAGTTATTAATTGTAGTTATTATTTAGTGTAGTGCGTTTTGATTTTATTGATACAGACGTAGTAATTAATTGTAGTTTTTAGTGAACATGTCGAAGGCTAAAAAACGACCCTTTCAAGACATAATAAATAAGTTTATTTCTGACTTTCCCGATTTGTTTTACAGCGGGAGTAAGATAGTTTGTAAAGTGTGCGAAATACATTTGGTGTCAAATAAGAAGTGGAACCGTAGAAGACACGTAAATTCTGCACAGCATAGAAAACGAAAATTGGGCATACCACCGAGAAGTGCATTTTTTTTACGTAATTCTTATGTTGATAAACTGTAATTTGCCACTAGGCTTACTCAATAAGCAACCGTTTAAGGACTTTTGGGACAAATACAATCCCGAGTTGCGGTTGCCAACAGAGAAAACGACACGTAAGCATGTTGCATTTGTACGCGATGACGTGGAAAAGAAAATGAAACGCATACTGAAAAAACAGTTTCTTTGGTTATGTGTTGACGAGACAACAGACTGTAAAAAAAAATTCAATTGTAAATATTATGGTACGCATACTAGACCCTAGTAAACCTACATTACCACTGTTACTAGCTAGCCGAAGACTACAAGAGTGCACTGCTGCAGCAATTACGAAGGTTGTACTCAATACGTTGGAAAAATTTCAAAAGATAAACTGTTGATGTTTATGAGCGATGGCGCAGCGATAATGCGTTCGGTAGGCCGTTCTCTTCTTGAACATGGTTGCAAGTATTTACATGTTACGTGTAAAGTACATGCTTTACATCTTGTGGCAGAAACCATTCGATAATGCTCTCCCGAGGTAGATGCATTAATAGCAAGCACAAAAAAAGTATTTTTGAAATTTCCCAAACGCCTACGATCATTTTACACAGAATGTCCTGGTATTCGTCAACCACCGGACCCAATTCTTACACGTTGGGGAACATGGTTGCAGGCAGCTTTTTATTATGCTGAACATTTCAAAATAGTAAACGCTGTTGTTGCACAATTCAATCCCGCCGAAGCTATTAAGGAGTCACTTCGAAATTTCAAGATATTTCCGTTGAAACAGATTTAAAAAATATTCGTAGCTACTATAAAGGATTAGCTGACGCAATAGCCCAATTACAAAATAGATCGTTATCATTATTGGAGTCTCTGTAAATTATGGACGGAGTGCACACACAGTTACTGACTATACATGACGCAAAATATAACCGCGTTTTAGAAAAGTTGTGATGGTGTATCGAATAATCGACTGACTAAGTACAAAGAGTATTTTAATCATGCATGTATAACATCGGTAGATGTTGAACGCTCTTTTTCAAAATATAAACTCATTTTCTCACCACGGCGAACATCGCTCACCGAGACAACTGTGGAAACACATCTAATGGTGTCAACTTTTTCCCACTCTTATCCATATGATGTTAATACTGATAATGGTGCTTCTAGTTTTACTGTTCCGTAGCCAAGGCTGCTTAAAAGGACGAGTGTTTCACTACTCTTCACATATTATAGTTATGTATTAGTTCTGTTATTTTTTTTCTATTTTCTTACTATTGTTTTTGTATACTAGGCAAGTACGGCTATGGCACGGCTCCCTGTTACCGGGCTCTAGTCATAAGGCAAAAAGTGTAATGCGATACCTTGAATCTAAAAATCTGCGTGTACTACCTTGGCCAAGCAATTCGCTAAACATAAATCCAATTGAAAATGTGTGGAATGTCTTGAAAAAAAAAATAGAATAAAAGAATTAGGTAGGCCATAACCTCAACCAAAGTTGCAGCAAATAACGGAAAAAGAACTGAAAATAGAACGTCCACATGACGTTTTTCCATGGAAATTAAAAAAAAAATAACAATATGCGGATGTGAAGTTTCGAATTTAATATATTGTTTTCCGTGAGTGTTATTCTATAATACTGCGTTTGGATCATCAGATTTTAGTTGGGCTAGAACTGATGTGAAGGGTATACATCATTTAACCACTAAAATAAAGAAACATGGAGAATCCCGTGATCACATTAATGTCTGTATGACATTTGTTTTACCCGGTACAACAAATATTTTAATAGAGCTCAGTTCTGCTTATCGATAACATATTTTCAATCACAGAAAAAAATCGTTATACCATATGGAGATAAACAACTCGATCAGGTACGTACAATATTTATATGGGCAGTTACTCCATCGCACCCGAAAGACCAAAAAACATTAGCAGTAATATTACAATTCTCAGGATTGATAAGCAAATAGCTCTCTTCATTCAAAATAACTTTACGAACAAAAATTAACAATGCCTTTTAGAGATTAGTAAAAACATCCAATCATTAATTCGAATAATCCTTGTTTTGCTAACTCTCTCACATCTACATAAGAAAACTGCTGCGTGAGACAGTTTCACAGTGCAGCATTCCACCATAGTGTTCGGGTTGTTTTCGACCAGCCGGTATATTGAAGCGTTCAATACGTGGTATTAAATTTCGTTGTGCTTTTGAACTGGCTCTCGGAGACCATGATGGCAGTGAAAAATCAGAATATCGTGGTATGTTTAGGGAATTAATCGTTTTTTCTGCTAATTTGGAACTGACACTTCGAGAACGTTTAATTAAAATTTAATGAATTAAAAATTCCCATTTATTGTGTAACGAAACTACATATGGTGTCAGATGGTAATCATATTTAGATTTATCTTTAATGGCAAAGTGTTTATAAATACTTTTGGGTATTTAAACGAATTAAGGATGGGCGGCGTTCAGACACACGTTAAAAATAAATATCCTTCTGCACATTATATTCACTGCTGTGCCCACCAATGCAGTGCGCGCTTTTTAAATAATCTGTCAGCAATTCCTACCTTTTTTCAAAGATCATTTTCTTTACAATATTATTAAATCCCAATTCATTTACAAACTTTACGGACACAAATTTACGTATATGTCTGGAGAATAAAGCACTGTAATCGGAAAATGTATCTATTTAAATAAACCGTCAACCCTAAACGCAATTTGAAAAACACTTTTGTAAAAAAAGTATCCAAATCAATAAATGTTTGTGTATACTCTAATTTAGGATCAGTAAATCTAAGCACTCTTACCTGTTTGGGTGGTATCCCCTAAGCCAGAAACAAAGGGACTCTTGGTGGTTTCTGGAACATACATATATACGTCAAATATAACAATAAGCAATAATTATATGATCAAAAGAATTTGGGCTACGTTTGACTTAGTTTTATTTACATTTCATTAGTTACCTACTACGTATTAATTTTTGTGAAATATGCATTATACGAGGGTGGTTAGAAAAATCCGCGCAAAATCAGAGAGACGGCACCATTAGTGCGCATTGAGGTTAATTTCAATTGGTAGCATTTCATGAAGGAACTCGTACCAAATTTCAGTCATATTGGTTTATCACTCTATCTTTAGCGTTCGTGTGAATCGTGCAAGTCGAACGACTTCCAAAATGTGGATGAGAGTTTCGTGTGTTGATGAAATATTACTACACGAAAGGGAAATCGTCTCAGGAAACTAAGGAGAAGCTTGATAAATATTATGGTGAATGTGAACGGTTTATAAGTGATTTTCAGAGTGGACACATGACCATAAGTGACACTAAACATTCTGGATACTCTACTCGGAAAATCATTGACCACTTTAGACGAAACATGGATACAGCACTATACACATGAGACCAAAGAACAGACCAAAAAATGGGTTGCCAGCGGAGTCTGCGCTAAAAAGAAGCCAAAACCGTTCCTTTAGCTGAGAAGGTTTTCGCGACAATTTTTTGGGATTGTCAAGGAATAACCTTCGTCGACCATTCGGAAAAGGGCAAAACTATTACATGTGCATATTATGCACCGTTATTGGACCGCTTGAAAACCGAATTGCAAAAAAAAACGTCTTCGATTGGCTCACAAAACGTCCTTTTCCATAACGACAACGCACCAGCTCATTTCTCTGGAGTTGTGGTTGCAAAATTGACGGAAGGGTTCAGCAAACTGGAGCAACGTTGGACAAAGTGTAAAAGCCTAAAAGGAGACTATGCCGAAAAATAAAAATGGTTTATCCCGAAAAATGAAGTACTTTTCACTTTTGCACAGACTTTTCAAACCACCCTAGTATATTGGCACTGTACAGATTGCTAAAGAAAGTAATTGATGCTGTTTTTGTTCTTTAAAAAAGTAAATAAAGTTCAGAACTGTTACTTCGTATTATGTACTGTTTAAGCTAAATATGTAAATTGCTTGAATTTAAATGTACGTCATCGTATTAAATTTAATAAAAACAGGTTATGAACCCAGCCATTGATTGAATACTAACTACAGTTTACAGTATAGTTTCTCTTTTATCTGTTAAAATTGGTTTAAAATGATGTAAGAATATTGTGACTTTGCCACAGCTTTGATTAAAAAATTTTAACAATTGTAAGCTTTGCATAAAAGCACTATTAGATAAAAAAAGAGTAAAAGAGGCGTTAATAAAAAAATAAGATTTTGAAACCAATTGTGAAAAGGAAATATTTGTGAAGAAAGTGGTGCATATGAAATCACCGATCACTGTGCATTTGTAACAAACAAAAGAAACAGGGGAATGATGAAACTACATTTAAGGAAAACAATATTTTCAATGAGTCAATTCGTGATTGATAAGGTTCGACAAACGCGTGCTACGGTAGAGCTACAAGGGGAAATAAGAATTCTGGAAATAGGACAATCAGACAACAAAGGTATGGAAGCGCCAATCAGACTGAAACACAATGTCGTTTGTTGAAATGATATGTGAATATATTGCAAATTAAAATAAATATATATTATATTCTAGTGCAATTAATCATTACAAGATGAAAACGGCGGGAAATGTTTACAGGAAGAAAACAACGATAAGGTCCTTTAAGCGAATTCAGACTTATTCAACACAAATGGGTGACTTAATCTACTCTGATACAAACGGTGCATTGACTAACATCAAATGATGGGAAATATGTAGGTATTTCCAAGTGTTAGTAGACGATTTTTCACACTTTGTCGTTATAAAGTTACTGAAATCGAAGAATGAAATTGAATAAAATATAAAACCTCATTAGGACAATCAGATTGGAGAATGGACGTGAATTTACATCCAATTCAAATCATGATGCAGTAAAAAAGGTATACAATTGGAATATACAATTCCCTATAATACAATGTGAAACGAAGAAGCAGAAAGAATTAGCATTAATGCTTAAAGTGAGAACAAAATTTGCAAATACAGAACTACCAAAGACGCTATGGGGAGAAGCAATACTGTTCGGCATATAAATTAAACAAAAGTCCTACCAATGCACACAAAGATAGAAATTTAACAGCAGCAACATTGTAATTTGGAAGATAAGATCTAACAAAGCTAGGATAGTATTTGGTTCAAAGGTGTAGCTGGCAAATTTGTCAAAACCTACCAAATCGGGTCCAAGAGTAAAACCTGCGGTTATGGTTGGATACTGTAGCGGGGGCTATCGTACTTGGGATCCTTCCATTGACGAAGTAATTGGAGCAGCTGATATAAAAATTGATGAAAATATTATGAACTATGATTATTTTTATCTGTAAAACAAACACAAGTAAATGAATATGAGAACAGAGAAGAAATCAAAATAAAAAATATTGAACAGAGATAAGCTCAAGGTATTAACGAAAACGAAAAAAAGCTAATGAGGCAGGCAAAAACTTATCCAAACTAAAAGAAAAAGAAAAGAGTACAGGATACGGATGAACAGTTACAAGACCCAACTATCTATAAATGAATATTACAATTGTACATCACATTGTTTAGTGACCATTGACCACTAATGAAATGGATCCTGATTCCTAATAGAAGCAGTTAAGCATCAAGTATAGAGAAAATCCGTCGAAAAAATATTTTCAGTAATTTTTCATTAAATATGTACATAAATAGGCAATGCAAATAACACCAATTGTAGTATATATTCAACATTAAAATTATTTCGAGAGCATAGTATAATAAGATATATGTAGTAAGATACAACAACCGGAGCATATCTTGGCGAACGGTGGGAGTGCACTCCGAATGAATTTAAACCTAGCGTTCTCGGTTAGTGCAACTTAGCGTGTTAACATATGGTTACAGTGGCGTAGTAAAATGAGTGCAATGAGCAACAAAGTTCTTCGCAGTCAATCGCGTGAAATTGTGTTTAATGTGTACACGTACTCAGATAATGCACTCTACCACAACGTGTAAACTAATAAAACGCCTACCAGTTAATAAAAAAGTGGATATTATAAAACAGTTGACAGAAAAACAAATTCCTTTTCATAATTCCACTCATATAGTATATTATAATATAGTGTTATACATACTCAGTGACATAGAAATTGCAACAGCTAGAAGGGGTTGGAATTTCCGGATGAAATTTGGTAGGAATATTCACCTATGTAAAAGTAATAAATTATCAAAATTTGGGAGGAAAATCTTTATTAGTTAAATAAAATTTTATAATAATTGTTAATAATGTGTGGGGCCACCTCTCTGATTTACACATTCATTTACACGCCGTGGCATTGATTGAATAAGGTGGTTTATCTCGTCTTGGGGTATTGCCTCCCATGTAAGTTGCACTTCATGTCTCAAAGCCTCCAAAGTCAAAGGAGGACGCTGCAAGTTTCGCAACCTTCTACCCAGTATGTCCCATACATGTTCGATGGGAGAAAGATCTGAAGATCTTGGAGGCCCGGGCAAAAGATTAATCTGGGCATGTTCAAAGAAGTTCAAGGAAAACCTTGCTACATGAGGACGTGCATTACCTTGCTGGAATAATGGATCACGAAGCCCTTGTAAGTATGGCAGAAGATGTGTTCCAACCACCTCCGCAATGTACCGTTGTGCTGTCATATTGCCTCGAATGAACACCAAGGGAGACCTGCTGCCATAAGTAATCGCACCCCAAACCAGAACACCCACAGTACGGTATACGACCCTCTCAACGGTAAATCGAAGATGCCGGTCGTTCACCCAGTCTTCTTCTGACTCTCTGACGACCGTCGTGCATGCCTAAACAAAATCTTGATTCGTCACTAAACACAACACGACGCCATTCAAGATTCCAATAAGATCTTTGATTGCACCATTGTAACCGTTGCTGATAATGTTCCGCAGTCAAAGGAAGCACAAGTTGCGGACAATATGATGTTAACCCAAAACTTCGGATTCGGCGATAAACTGTTCTAAGGGTTACATGGCGACCTTCTTCACCAAACCATTGGTCATCAATTGCCCGAGTAGAGGAAAATCGGTCTCTAAATGCCAGTTGTCTTAAGCGACGATCTTGACGCTCATGCGTTCTTCTTGAAGCCCCGGTTCCTCTTCTACGACGTTCTTGGCCATCTTCAATCCATGCACGACACACTCGCATTACAGTGGACCGATTTCGATTTACGCAGTTAGCAATTTCCCCAAATGAAAAACCAGCTTCGCGCAAACCAATAATTCGACCTGTGTCGAATTCGCTTAATTGTCGATACACTGCTCGTCTTCTTACTCTAGGCATGGCTAACACTTAACTGAACCGCAGTTCAATGAGAACAACAACATAAATCGAAAAAGTTATAAAAAACACCGAAAAAAAAACATTCAATATCAGTGCTGAGAGAGAGGTAAAAACCTCAATAACAACTTTATTGCTTCACTGAGAGGATTCAAATTTTGATCATTTATTACTATTACGTAGGTGTATATTCCTACCAAATTTCATCCGGAAATTCCAACCCCTTCTAGCTGTTGCAATTTCTATGTCACTGAGTATATAACTATATTATAATATTATACTATATGAACTGAGGGTTTCGAAGATAGCAATAAACAATATGAAGGGCTAAAAACAGAACTGGAAAAAAAACAAACTGGGAACTAAAACAAATAAACGAGGAAATAAAAAACAGAGATCGAATGGAAGAAAGAAAAACAGCTACTTGAAAAGAAAATTGACAGTTTAGAGGAGAAAATAGAGAAAATTGATAGCGATCAAAAGAGGAACAACTTGATAAAGAATGCAAAGATCAACGGAAGAGATGTAAAAGAAAAGGTAGAAAAATTCAATTCCGAAAAATTGAAAATAGATATACCCATTAAGGAAGCTTATGAAATAAATAAGGAAGTAACAGTGGTAGAAATGCACAACTGGAACCAGAGAAAGGCTATATTGGAGAAGAAACATCAACTACATGGAACCAACATGTATACAGAAAACGATCTACCTCCACAAGAGAGGGATATACAAAAAGAACTAAGGGACATAGCAAGACTAAACAAAGAACAAGGTAAAAGAGTGAAAGTAGGATATAAAAAGATAACAGTGGATAATGTTACACATCTGTGGAATGAAATAAATAAAGACGGCCCACAGAATATCACACCACGACCGACAATGAATGAAGAAGGAAAGACGACAAAGCAAATACAGAGAATACGGTCTAATATCAGAACCTACCGGCAAACAAAAAAAACTAATCCAGCCAAGTGCAGGTAACCAGAAGACGACAAAGGCAACGATTACGGTAACGAATAGGACAAGCCCAGATAACAAACCACATAAGAGAAACAAGAGATGTATAGTTTGAATTTGTGCTTTTTCAGTATCGCTTGTGCAGTTTGTTAGGATATGCCGACGTCATTTGCAATTACCCGAGTGGAAGTCCTTGGATTTTCTTCCACGAAAAAGAACAAGAAAAAGAACATCTAATTCTACACACTCCTGAAATTGTCGATTTTTACGTTTGGGCTTTTTGAAAGCTCCATTGTTTCTTAAATTTTGTTCAATCTTTCCGAATTTACGACGATCTGGAATGAATCTTTTCTGTTCGGAAAACGATCACTGCAGAGTCGCACAGCATCAACACTATTTTTATTGCATTCAAAGAACACCTGCAACATGTCGGCCAGTTGATTGTCATCCACGATAATATTGATGAATTAAAACAACAGAACGAATCAAAACATTGAACTAATGTCACACCGACACACAAATGTCACAATGACTGTATTGGTTATTAATTGATGCATCTGAGGCGTCCACCTTTTACCCTATTAACTGAATATTTATTGATTCAAAATCACCATATAATCACTTTGATAGCGTGCCATTTACAAATATTCAGTTTCGGTGCAATTGCTAAGATACTGGACAAATTCAAATCGTAATCGTTTATTTTGTTGGTTAGTCAAGTTATGGTTACGTAAATTAAAATGTATGTTCCTTTTTCTGCCATCTATTCATTTCATTTTCAGTAAAGCTGGTTCACTTTCTAATCACTTGATAATCATTTCAGTTTGTAATCACTTAAGTTATTTTGTAAAAGGAGAACGTATCTCCTCATTGTTATCCACGGCACACTTGAAATTTCTTTTGAAAACCCAACTTGTACATATAAAATAATAAAATAAATTCAGAAAAGAATTCTTTATCTGAAAAATTAAAAAACATATACGTTAGCATAGCTTGGGGCGTTACCCGGTATAATACATTGAATTAAAAAAGTTGGCGGTAAATATTAATTGAAGAAATAAATGAAATAGAACTATTCTTTTGGTTTCCTGAGAGTAAGAGTATAGTGTTATTGACGACCGCGGAAGCCAACGTACCAAGTGAAATAGAATTTTCTCGTCGCTACTAATAATCAAGAGTATATTCCAAAACCAATCGCCAGCGCACCTTCCTTAATCCTAGCTGCGCACATGCATCTTCACTGCTCGCCAAAATATGTACCGGTTGCTGTATTTGAATACATTCTATCAACATTTTTATAGTGATTGTCACTGATATACGAAACGTTATTAGAATTGCATATTTGAAGTTTTTGAGACCATCGAAGCTTGCATCTTAAGTGAAGTGTGTATTTTATTCTAATATTACTCTGAGAATTATAACTATCAATATCTGGAAAAGTATGAATCGAAGAAGCCTGAAAATGTTGGAGATTTACATATATTAACGACCCCCCAGTAACAGGAAATATCATATCGGTGTATACTTTGACCTCTGTACTTTTCATAATTTCTACCTTTGTTCATTTTTTTCTATAGAATGGTTTTTTCTGGTAGTTTCGAGGCTTATTCAAACAAATAAATTAACCTAGATTAAACGAGGACACAAAGACAAAAAAATACGTTTCCCGTTTCCCCAAGAATTTTAAATTTAGATAATAATTTTTCTTGCCTTGTACAAATCTAAAATAAAAAATCAACAGAAAATACCTTAACAAAACCAAGAAAAGTTCATACTTTAAATAACGCAACTTTTAATCGGTAAAAGTTTATGGCAGACTCGTCTAATGACTTTTTTACAGTTTGTAACAATGATTCTATGTGCCTTGTGAATTTTTTCCACCAAGAACACAACAAAAAATGTATCTTATTATCCCTGTTTCCTATAACCCCAACTTTCCCTAATAGAGAAACAGCGAGTGTTACCAACATATTCAACATGAATCAAACTTACAATCCCAATATTACTAACCACAATAATGCGCATACCTCGAAACAGTATTTTATGTAATTTTTATAGTAGAAAAACACAGCAAAGCATTGTAAACAGTTTAATGGATTAAAGTCAGTTAAAAATTGTGCATTTTTTAATGTGAATTTTTTGAAGAAAATTGTTCAGATTATTGTATCGTTAAAAACGGACCTTAGTAACGATTACATTGGAAGTTAATCGCAACTTGCTATTTTAAAAAGAAAGTTCTGAAAGGAAGAAAAAATAGCATTTAAACACCGATTGACATTCACACGAATGAAAACTATCACCAACCACCGTCACAATGAAATGTTCAAATCAACCATACATCAACAAAAATGTGTAAGTATAAATTTATTAAGTCAGCGCCAGAGGCGTAAAAATAAATTAGAATAGATAATGCACAATAAATACAACAGAACCGTTAGCACAAAATTTATAAATCTGTGGGCGACTAGCTACAAACATGTAACTCCCGATTATATTCATGTACCTCTACATCATTTATATTGCAACTTTGGCTGGACGTTTGTAATTTATCTTTTTTTTTTACTAGCAGCAGATACCTGACTTTGTAATGGAAAAAACATTAATTTCAATGTCAACAACGTTTCTGTATTATTATGATAATAGTACCAGGATTCTCAGGTGGATTGTCCAAAATCTTATTTTGCTTCTTTTCTTGTTCTACTTGATTATTAGGCAATTCAGCGTCGCTATCCTCCTGATCTGTGGTGATATTCACCTCCATGGAAGCTTCGCTTATACTGCTTCTGAAATTAAGGAGAAATATTAGATCAAAATCATTTTCTAACATTATGTTTTGATACACATACTTATCTTCTGTTTGCATGGTTGGAGAAGTTCTGGTGTCTTTACTGGTTTCTACACACAAAAAAATCTACATTCAAATTGAAAGTGTGCATTTGTTTAAAATCGTATTCTTAAAGTAAACGCCTGTGTTTCTTTAAAATTCATATAATATGCTTTGCAACAAATTTAGCTAAACTAAGCATTAACATACAGTGTGTACATTTGAAAACTTCCCAGGCGGCCTACATCCGAAACTGATAAAATTATTAAAAAATGCAAAGACAGGTCAATTTTTGTTTCGAGGGGGAACCATTTTGATTAACATATCATGATTAGCGTTTGTTAAAAAGATGGTACCGGATGGCATTAGCGTAGCGGTAGCGGCGTGGGTAGGGGTAATTTTCAACTTGTAGTCGATCTCGACAGTACCGCGACAGAGTTCAAAGCGACAGTACATTGCACGCTGCTCGCCAAATAAGTACTCGGAGATGGGACGCCCAAAGGGTGCAACGTTCTCTTCGAATATGAATAAATATCTCAAGCATTTCCCTGGATTAGAATATAGAAGTCTGCATATTTATTACACAATATGCAATAGCGGATTGCTGAGTCGCGATAGGTTTGAATGTAGAAAACATTATAAAAGTAAACGTCATGTATTGAATTTAAGAAACAGTATTCCATACTGGCAATTTTTATATGATTTTATTTTTATGTTAAGTGTGTGCAACATCCCACAACATCTAGTATCTAATGAACACTTTCGTCTTTGTTGGGCTAAGTACGTTCCCTCATGGAAGCTGCCAACATCTGTGCAATTACGATACAATTTTCCACGTGTGCAAGGTACAGTAAAGGAATGTATAAAAGACGAGTTGAGAAATAAGAAAATCTGTCCATGTGTGGATGAAACAACTGATGCTCAGAAACACAGCGTCATTCATGTTGTAGTGCGTCCTTTAAAACGTGATGGTCCACCAGCTTCATTGTTGTTATCCAATAAAAGGATTCAGAAAACTAATGCAGAAACCGTTGTCAAGATAATAAAAAAGTTTCGTTGAAAGAATTTTGTATCACAGGAACCCAAGTCACAATGTTCGTTACTGACGGAGCCGCAACAATGCTGAGAGTTGGTAGGATGTTGAAAATATGCTTTTCGACTCTTCTTCACATAACATGCCTCATACACGCATGTCACCTCGAAGCAGAAACCATTAGAAAGAAGTATCCGATGGTGGATAAGTTAATAGCATCAACCAAAAAAGTGTTCATCAAATCTCCCAAACATATCCGTGTATTCAAACAATTGTGTCCGAAATTACCACCACCATCTCAGCCTGTAATAACGCGATGGGGAACGTGGTTCCAGGCAGTCTCTTACTATCAGAAATATTTTTCACAAGTGAAAAATTTCATTTTGAAACTTGATTCAAATGATTCTGCAGCAGTTAGAGATAGTCAGCAACTTTTTTTCCAATTCGGACGTTCAACAACAAATAGAAGATTCCAATGAACTATTCTAAAGTTGCACAAGCTATTGAGCAATTACAAAACAGTCACTTATCTGCACGAGACGCATTAAATTACATAAACAATTTACAAGCCGCTCTAGAAAACTTGACGAACACTATAGGAGTCGATGTTGCTCAAAAATTGGGTGCAATTTTAACGAAAAATCCCGATTTACAAAAAGTTCGGTCTATAACTGAAAATCAAGAGTGCCCAAATGAGAACAGGAATATCTGGCATTTGCAAATCTTACTTCACTGGATGTCGAACGATCATTTTCGAAGTATACGACAACGTATTCACAACACCGTCGACGGCTGAATGAATCGACAAGGGGAGCGTTGCTGATGTTGCAATTCTACGCAGCTTACCAGGGCGGTTGCCAATTGCCACAGTGGACATCAAAACGACAGGAAAAGGTAACAATATTATTTTTCACTAATATTGTATATTACATACCTACTTTTAAGCAGTGCGCCACTGCCGGTGGCTCTAATCATGATACTAAACTTACTCCCTTAAGCGCCCAACATAAAAATCTTAAATGGGATAATGGGATTTGTGGCACATCGTTGGAAAGATATTTTCATTACGAATTCAGTAGTAAATCTCACTTCAACATTTGGCCAAGTTCTGGTGATTACAGAAAAAATATCATGCTAAGCAAGAATTGTAAAATTATAAAATTATTAGACCAAGTGGATTAGAATTGTTCCCCTTTGATGAAGTTATACCCATAAGGTTAATTAGAATAAGCATAAGTATTTAGATTATAACGGCTGCTGAATTTTATCAAAAACAACCTGATGAAAACGTAAGTCACAGATGCGTATTGGATCTCGTTAAAAAAATTCTAGAAACTGGTTCTGTACTTAACAAGAAACGCATCGGGAATAAAGTGGTTGATAAAGGTAGAAGTTTTAGGTAATTTCGGCGTAAATCCTCCTGCATCCATTAGGAAAATAGCTTCCGTGCACAAAATTCTGAAATTACACAAACTCCATCCTTATAAGAGAGTTTTGTCAAACGATGACAGAGAAAATTAATAATAATGAAATAAGATTATTCCATATTTGTTTCAGTGATGAATCAACACTCTATCTAAGTGGTTTTGTAAACCGCCATAACTGAAAATGCTGAAAATGAAAGTCCTCATTTATTCAAAGATCACACGCAAAAACCTAAAAAATTAACGTTTGGGCTGGTACACTTGGAAATGAGGTAATCGGTCCTGTTTTCATTGATCAAAATCTTACCGGCGAACCATACCTCGAACTATTACAAAATACAATTAATCCCTTAATAATACAAAGTTTGGAAGACCAGCAAGATCAAATGGTGATTTTATTAATTAATGAAAATGAGCTTTTCTTCCAGTAAGATGGCGCGCCCCCGCATTATGTCGCGCCGGTTAGAAATTGGTTGGATAATAATTTTCCAAATCATTGGATAGGGCAGCGAGAATCAATGTAATGGCCTGTCCGCTCTCCAGATTTGACCCCACTTGATTTCTACTTGTGGGGTCACCTGAATACAGTTGTGTACCAAACACAACCGCAGAATATTGGTGAACTTAGAATTACTGAAGAATGCAGGCGTATATCACCAAAAACATTTGAAAGGGTCAGAAGAGAATTTGAAAATATCCTATGTTATTGTCTTCAAAAAAATGGTGCTCTATTTGAACATTTAATTAACTAATTTGAATACTTTCTTGAATAAAAGTTTATATTTTACAATTCTTGCTTAGCATGATATTTTTTCTGTTATAATCCCCAGAACTTGACCAAATATCAAAGTAAGATATACTACTGAATTCGTAATGAAAGTATCTTTCTAACGAAGTGTCACAAATGGTATCATCCCATTTAAGATTTTTATGTTGGGGGGTGGGACGGCTTAAGGGGGTAAGTTTAGTACCATGATATATTAATCAAAATGGTTCCCCCTCGAAACGAAAATTGACCTGTCTTTGAATTTTTCAATAATTTTATTAGCTTCGGGTGTAGGCCATCTGGAAAGTTTTCAAATGGGCACACTGTATTTATAACAAACATGGTTCTGTATTTATGTTACGCCGAATAAGCGAAATTGCTTATTACGTGAAATACGTAAAATTTCGTGACATCGGCGGCGGCTTTGCTTAGTACACGTAATCAGCAATATTGCCGCCGTGGAGTAGTAGGCAATAACCGAATTCGCGAAATCGGCAAAAACAAACATGCAAGCAATTCGGGTTATGTTGATCTTGTAAATTGTTGCAGTGTAAAAGTGAGCTTACAAAATACTAAGTTACTAGTAATAGTGACCTTAAATAAGTCACAGCAGCGCTAAAAAATACAGCTTTTGTGGATATGTTACTATGCTTCAAAAGATTATTATTGTTACAGTTCGCGCTAGAGATTACAACGGATATCTGGCGTTCAGAAACCAGACATTTAGTTAGTTGCTTTATACTCAGATACATTTTTATTTCTAGTTTTGCGGTGGTCATATGACACCTTTTGTCTAAAAGTGTTTGTTTTGCTGGAATATGAAAAGAGAACTGGAAATAGGTGCAGGCAATAATAAATCTTTATGGAACGAGGAATATGAAGAACACGATAAGAATTTTAAAATCAAAAGAAAACACGGATCATATCGACAAAAACATACATTATTGCATTAAAAGTTCTTTTAAATCTGTCAATACCGCGGGGGTAACAAAAGTAGCTAGAATTAAAAACAATCGAATTATGACAACTAAAACACATGCTGCTTCCGTAATTCGAGATCTGCATATTGCATGTGGTCACAAAGGCGGGAAAAAAAAGTTACAAAAAAGTGGGCAAACGTTATGCAAATATTCCAATGAGGCCTATAAAACAATTTATAGAAGAATGCACGGAGAACACAAAGCAAGTGTCGACTGCAGGTCTAGTTGTACGTCCAATAACAGTTAACGACTTGAATTAAACTGGTTGCTAAGGAATTGTTTAAAATATTTTTGGACTTCGGTACTCCACATGTTCTTCAGTCAGCTAACGGACGTGAATTTACGCCAGATATTATTTGCGAATTAACAAGTTTGTGGCTGGAACTAGTGCTAATCAACGGTAGACCTAGACATCCGCAGAGCCAAGGCTCGGTAAAACGAAGCAATGAAACATTATGATTCTTTAATCGTTTGGTTCTGCGATAATAATGCATCGTCTTGGACTACAGGACTGGGATTAGTAAAGTGGGGAATTAATGCAACTTACCACGAAGCTATCCAAATGGAACCGTTAAGACTTTGTTTGACCAAAAGACAAAAATTGCATGAAGCTCCTATGTTCTACGGGAATTTTTAGAACATATTTCAAGCAGAATTTTGAAACGTAGCATTTATTCAATTAAACATACGTACATCGCAATTCATCAACTTCGTTTGCACTGCACAAGTGCCGGACGGTTTTATAAGCGTGTTGAAACGAACCTAATCTATCAATTTCAAATTAACATGCCAAAAATTAAGCGTTCGCGGATTAAATAGACGATTATTCAAGTTTCCGCAAGCTTAGCCTTAAATATACATAAACTTAGATTTAATATATCACGTAAATTAACAAATTGAACTAAACTTTTAAGTATCGAATACATTCATATTAGAGAAACACATTTCACATGAAATATCATTGGTTTCCGCATTTTTATTTCAAAATTAACAAAATTGTGCATTAAAGGAACTATTCAGCTTTATCCATTACTTAATATTTTGCAAAAAAAAACATGTATATTAAAAAACTTAATTGTCTTTTTTTATAATTTGCTGATAAGAAAGAAAAAGTCCGCGATCCCGCCTATTCATGGTTCTGGCGGCATAGCATTCGGTCTTCAGGACAAGGTTGAAGTCTTTGCTGACTCGTTGGAAGAACAGAGCAGCCCGGTCTATGATAACATAGACAATGACCATGTCGATTGTGTTGAGGATGGTTTACGTTGGCTAAGGGATCCTGATCAACCAATGCCGGTGGAAGATGTGCCGTTAAGGCCGGTTTCACCGCGGGAAGTAAAGGCAATTATTTCAATGGTACATACTGGTAAGGCTCCTAGTATGGACGGTATTACCAACAAAGCCTTGAAGGTCCTCCCTACTACAGGCATCGCATTATTTTCGTATTTGGCTGATGTCGTGCTGTGTCTGCGGTACTATCCGTCGCAGTGGAAGATTGCAGATGTGGTACTTCTTCCGAAGTCTGGACAGGCGAGGACGTGGCCTCAGAATTATCGGCCCATTAGCCTACTTCCCGTGCTAGACAAGCTAGCTGAACGGTTAATTTTCAGTAGGTTGCAAGCTGAAGTTGGAGATCTGTCGATCATTCCGCATGAACAGTTTGGCTTTTGTAGCGAACATAGTACCACCCTGCAGATCCTTAGGGTAGTGGAATACCTTAAACAAGGATTCTGCCTGCGTCAATACACAGGAGCAGTATTTTTGGACATTGCGAGAGCCTTCGACAAAGTCTGGCACGAGGATCTTCTCTTTAAGATGCAAATTATATATCGTCGTTCTTTTCAGATCGGAAATTTCGAGTGCGGATGGATGGGCAACGCTCTTCAGTAAGAAGACTCGCAGCTGGGGTACCACAGGGGTCTCTGCTATCGCCGATTCTCTTTTCAATCTTTATGAATGACATCCCGACAGACGTTTCGGTAGATTCCGCCTCACATGCCGATGACGTCTGCATTTTCACGAGATCGGCGAGCGCGCGTATAGTGAACACTAGATTGGAAGACTTCCTGCAGGCCCTGGAAGAGTGGTACTCCAGATGGAGGATCTCCAACAATGCGGCCAAGAGCTCGGCCGTGTTATTCACCAGATCCAGCCGCCGTAAGAAAAAAGATGGTGATCCGGCAGAGATTTTCATCCTGGGTGAAGCAATACCATGGAGCAGACAAGTGAAGTACCTCTGGGTCATCCTGGATAGTAAGTTAATTTGGGACAAACATATTGATCACGTCGTTAATAAAGCTCGACAAGCGATGGGGGTTTAAATCCGATTATGAATCGTCGAAGCAAGCTCTCCCCTATTAGTAAAATCGGCCTCTACCTTTCGATGATTCGCCCCACTTTAACTTACGCGGCAGCAGACTGGGCAACCGCTGCTAAACGCCACATTGCCAAACTTCAAGTCATCCAGAACCGGGTGCTTCGAACAGCTGTGGACGCTCCCTGGTACGCAAGGAACGCGACGCTCCACAACGACCTGGGGATTCTCTATATCATGGATTACATCCGAGAGGCAGCACCCAAGACCGTTATTCCCGCTATTCGACACAGGAACATCCTGATTAGCAGCGCTCTAAACTACGGCAGAAATATTGTCTGGCCTTATAAAAGGCCACTGATGATCTTAAATAATTAATCCATCAACATCAGCGTAGGTATTTAAAAATAACCTATGCCCACCATTGTTGTGGTCTCAAAATAACTTAAAAGAGAAGAAAAAAACAAATAGCGATGACTGAGATAAGGACCAAATCCAGGTGCTTTTATATCAATGGCCATTGACCATTGATATAAAAATTGGGTCTCTCTTCTTTTTCCAATTTCTGCAAATTCATGTTTTTAGGAATATTTGATAAACAATCTAGATTAGAATAAAATAGAATAGGGAATATAGAAATAAAAAGGATTATTCCTTAATTTAAACAGTTACATAAATTGATATCTTTTTCTGACTAATACTACCTTTTGCTCTTCTGTATGTTGTATTCCCTTATATTGTGTCGATATCACATACTTTAAAGTATGTATCTTTTTGGACACGCGACAGAATAAATAATTATGGTAAATAAAAGCAAACGTTTATTGAAACCTAAAAAATACATAGCATTTGTAGATGCGAAGAGTTAACAGTACTACCGTATTTGATACCTCCTAAAGGACGAGTGGTTATGACTAAGGTAAGATAATCGTGTCGTCCCAGCATAGTCGTAACAGCTGGAGCAGTCAACGGAACTCAGCGCGCGCCTGTCTGATGCGATGCGTAAACATCTGCCGGGTGGCAAAGCAGTTCAAATTCATACACATTCATCATCACTAGCGCGGCGTGTGCGTGTGAATCAAATCAGGCGAGCGGAATACTAGTTATTCAAGAAAATTTTTAGTTCAAAATGTCCACGGTCCTAAAATAGTTTGTAAAGTGTGCGAGAAAACTTTGATGTGCTGGCAAAAGAACGACTGTAGGAAGCATTTAAATAGTGCAAAACACAGAAATAGAAAAAACGGCGCGTCAAATAGAAATGACCTTCTTTTCGATATACTTGTCATGATGATAACATGTAATTTGTCACTTAACATACTGGATAAAAAATCGTTTAAGAACTTTTGGAACAAACAGAGTTGAAGTTGCCAACTACGGTAACAGCTCGTAAGCATGTTTTATTTGTACGCAGAGGTAGAAAATAAAATAATATCTACATTAAAAAATCAGTTGCTTTTGTTGTGTGTTGACGAGACAACAGATTGTAAAAAAGATTCTTCGTGTATTGGATCAACATAAACCGACATTTCCACTGTTACTAGGTAGCAAAAGATTACAAGGGTGTACTAGTGCAGCAATTACGACTGTGATACTTACTACGTTAAAAAACTTTCAAGTCTCAACACGTCAAGTGTTGATGTTTATGAGCGATGGTGCAGCGACAATGCGTGCGGTAGGCCGTTCTCTTCTTGAACACGGTTGCGGCTGTTTACATGTAACTTGTAAAGTGCATGCTTTACATCTTGTGGCACAAACTATTAGACAATGTTATCCCGAGGTAGATGCATTAATATCAAGTACAAGAAAAGTGTTTCTCAAATCTCCAAAACGTCTTCGAACATTTCACGCACAGTGTCCCGGTATTCGTGAACCACTACAGCCGATTCTTACACGTTGGGGAACCTGGTTGGAGACAGCTTTTTATTATGCTGAACATTTCAAAAAAGTAAAAGCTGTTATTCTACAATTCAATCCTGCCGAAGCTGCAGCTATTAAGGAGAGCCAATCAAAATTTCAAAATACTTCTGTTGAAACAGATTTACAAAGTATTCATAGCTACTATAAATGCTTACATGATGCACTGGAACAATGACAAAATAAAGCATTGTTGTTAGTGAAGTCACTGCAAATAGTGGACGAAATACATACTCTGCTACGCACTATAGATGACGCAAAAAATATTCGCGTTTTAAAAAAGTTGGAGAGTGTGTTAGAGAAAGATTCCAATTTTATCACATTATAACAAATTTGTAATGGTACTTCGACTAATCCATCAATTGAGTTCAAAGATTATTTTAATCATACATGTATTACATCGGTAGATGTCGAACGATCTTTCTCCAAATATAAACACATTTTTTCAGCACTGCGAACACGTTTCCACGAGACAACTATTGATATATATCTAATGCTATCAATTTTTTACGATTCTTATCCACTGGGCTATAATATTGATGATGGTGCTTCTACTTCTCGTGTTCAGTAACTGCAATGCAATCCGCCAGCCTACTTGATTATGCTGCTTAAGAGGGTGACTGTTTCACAGCCTTACAGATATAATTCTTGATTAGTTTTTTTCATTATTATTCGCTTTATTACTTCTTTTTCGGTATTATAAATATTGAAGAAACCGGATGCCTATGCCGCGACGAACGATTATCTTACTCTAGTTATGACATTAAGAACTCACTGAAAATTTTCAACTTTGGAAATATTCTAAGCTATTCTAAATCCAAATCAAGGTAACAATATCACTTTGTATGTTTTAAAAGAGTACATTATAAAGCTTAGTTTACATTAACGTCTTTGCTGTGGGTTGCAGCAGTGATTACCTTCACCAGATACAGAAAATGAAAATGCTTAAAATGTAATAAAAAGACTCGACATTTACTACTTTTATAGATGAAAATGTTAATGAAATTTATTTCATATTACAGATAGCTGGAGATGTTAAAGAGGTAATTCGCAGCCAGCGCGACAGGGCTTGGCCTACTTTCACACGAACTATTTTTTGTCGTTGTCGTGCAGCGATCGCGTCGTGAAGAAAAATGTAGTTGTATTCACAGCACGGTTTTCTGCGACGGTCATGCTGTGAAAAAAGGTTGCTTGTATTTAGTACGGTTGTCTAGAATGACGCCGCATAGTTATAAATAAATTAATCTTGCTTGGCAATATTTGACGCAAATCTACGGTCAAATCAAAGGAATCGTGTCAATTTAATCTCAAGTAATAAGGGCTATTAAAGAACCACGAATTCAAATTCTTAAAATAAAAAATATTTTATTTAATTTGAGAACGTTATAGTCTTCAACATTTTAAATACACCATATGATTGTATGAAATATACGCTTATACCAAAACAATATCTTGATAATTTTAAATTGAGAAAACTGCTTTATTTGATCTGAAAATAACTGCGTATGTTAATAGCAGTGCCGTATGCAGAACATGTAACGCGGTGATTATTTCAAGATCGAGGAATCAGTGAATCTCTCCTCAAATGATTCTACATATATTTACTATATTTATTCCTTATTTCGTTAGTAGGTTTTTTAAGGTATTTATTTTCCATATTAAACACTTAACAACGACGACGCAATATTTCGAAAGTCGAAATATAGAATTGAGAGACGCGTTCAATATATTAAACGACACAATCAATAAATTAAAAAGTATTCCGGGTGATATTGGAAATAAACTGATATAAAAAATTGATGCAGTGTTCTGCAGAAACCCAGATTTAAATACACTAAACTAATTGTCTGCAGGAGAAATACAAAATTCAAATACAGTGGTAGAACCAATTAATTCTGTAAACCGAGGTTACAGAATTAATTGGTACTAAAAATATTTCATAACTGGAATCAAATGTTATAAGAAATAAAGGAAATAGAGGTAATCCGTTCCCATAACCAAAAAAAAAAAAATAATCCCAAATTCATTTTATGCATTTTAAATACAATTGAACATATAGAAAATAATGTTCATAGAAAAATCTATAAAAACTCTTGACTGAAATAAAAAAAGATATAACTTCACTTACATACACTACTTTTAATAAGGACTCTTTCTGGCGTATGGAAGACAGTCATCGTGACGTGGCTTTTTCATATATATTACAAAATTAGCGACTCGACAGATAAGAAATTGTTTGACCGTAGAACCTTCGGCTTTGCTCTTTGAAAAATATTTTACACAAAGATAAAAGGATTTTTGGATAAAGTAAGAATAATATTAACTATGAATTCAAATCGGGTGCGAAGCAGTGGAATAGTGGAAAGTTGACCACACAAACCATCGCTTTGCATCGCATATAACTACCTCTTTCTAGCATGTACACGAGTTGCGCGGAAATTCTGCTCAATCTGTAAACGTTTTAAGCCGCGTTTCGTATCCGGGAGTACCTTTCGGTTTTGGAAACAAATTCATCCAAATTTGCTTCCGTAACTCGAAGAGTCAGTAACAAGATACTACCGTAAACCGAGGTACCGCTGTATATGTATATAATATAACTCTCTTATATCACATTTTAATTTTGCTCCGCTTACAAATTGTGAAGTTGAAAGAACGTTTTCAACACTGAAAGAAGCCGAAGTGGAATATTTTGCATGCAATGCGAACACTGGCCGAATCATGGAATGATGTCGCTCCACAAATTATAGAAAATTGTTTTAGGAATGCGTGATTCAATTATCAACAAGAGCGAGTTAAAGAAGCTTTGGATTTGCAGGTATGTAAGTGTAGTACATTTAATTGAGCTGCCTCTTTTAGATTTACGTACAGATTTATTTATATATTGTAATAAGTTGTTCTAGCTAAACGCGACACAGAAGAAGGAGATGCTTTCTGTAATTTTGCAATTTCTCGTTGTGAATGTATGTTTGATTGTAGAAGAGCTTGTATAGCGGCTTTTTGTTCACTTGTTAGATCTTTCCCGGGCATTTCCTACAAAAAAACCCTAAATATTCCAATTTTTTTTCAAATTCCAAATAATTAATTATTAAGAGAGAGATAAAATCACAATTTTACCTTTGCAATAACGATATATCAACACAAAACACTTAACGATACTCCACAACTTAGCTTCTATACGGTTATGACGAAATATTTTAAAAAATATCGATGCATTCTCTAAACTGTGAACTCGCTAAATGTAAGTTGATAACTGAAATATTTATATATACGTACTTTACTCTTCTAAATATCATTTCTCTGGTATTTTTATTTATTGATACAATAATCGAGTCCCCCTATAAACGATCGGATTCAAAGCAAAAAAATATCACTATAATAGGATGGGAATTTCCAGGTAAAAGGGTTGATTTATCACATGTTTCAAGTAATATGGCCAGGGACTGTAGTTATGTAAAACGTATTTAATAATAAACACTTGAAACATTCTTATTATGTATGCACATATGTACATAGTTGCTATTATTCTTTATAACGAACTAATTCGCACCAATGAAAATTCATTTATACGAACACTTCGATATAACGAACATTATCCCTTCCCTCGTGCCTGTTCGCTATAATGAGGGTTTACTGTATTTAAATTGATGCAGTTATGTTCAAATCAAACAAACTTTTTTGTGTGTAGCTGCCTTTCTATAAAAGTACTTAAAAATACAACTGCTAGTAAATTAAGTAAGATACATACCGCCAATTTCATTTGGAAACATATTAGGGTCCAGAGCATCAACTGCTTCAAATAGTTTATCCAGTATGGAATTCCTATCCGGCGCTAAAACAAATTATTTATTAACCATTTTTGCCAGATATAGAATCGTGTTATTTTAATACAATAGATTCTAATTTATTCTAATTCATATATCGATATTTCAGAGCAAGGGAATTTCTCCCTTATAAAAATGATTCTCTGCAGCTATTATTTCACACTACACAAGTTAGCCCCGGCAGGGGATATGTCGCTGCTGTAATCGTAATCAGGAATTTCAAAAATAGGAAAGCTCCCGGCTTGGATAAATAACAACAAACCCACCGTCAAATTGCTTCCTGAAGTGTATCTAGAACATCTGACACAAATTATTAACGCTGGTTTCCAGCTACTACATTTCCCACATCTGGAAAGTTTCCGTTATGATTTCCTAACCAGGAACGGGAAAACTGGGTTATCCACGGACTTTCGGTGTTTTACGACAATTTACTTAAAGCCGTCGTTTCCAAACTGCCATACGATCACTTTAAAAGATCGATAAAACGCGCACTTTTGGAAATGAAATACAGCAACGAATTGGTAAATCGCTACGAACGCTTGTGGTTTTTTATTTTATTTTTATTTCATCTTTCTGAATTATTTTGTTTACATGCCTTTTTTTCTCCCTCGTTTCTTTTATTACTGTGCTCAGTCTTATACAAATATGTGTTGGTTTTTATTTATTTACATACAATGCGGTAACCACTTAATTTTTATGTTATTTTAGAGTTTTAGTAAAACACTCGAATAGGTCAATTTTTAATCTAAAAGATACGTCTTCTAAACGAAATTTGAAATATACAGGATGATTTATGCAAGTGCAGTACAGGATAGATGTTTTAACCTATTCAGAACGGCTGATGTACAGTTGCGGAATTAAAAAACGCATGCACTTGGAATTTTTCTGTGTAAATGCAGATTTTTTAAAAAGTTTACCTCGTTTGAAACGTGATATTTATCGCAATACAAAAGTCACATTGATATGCCGCAATATAAGTTTTGCCCAAACTGGTCAATATAAAATACAACATTTAAGAAAGTTAAAACTGACAGACTGATTTACAAAATTGAAATATTGCAAAATTATTTTTAAAATGACAAATTTGTATTTAACCTAAAAGTTACACGTTATATTCGTTTATTTTAAACACTTTTAGCAAAAAATATATCAAAGATTATTTTTAAATATAAACATTTTTATTGAAAACTATATTACATTGATGGGGCATTATTATTATACTTCAATAATTAAGTACTACACAACACTTGTCGATTTACGATTGACACTGACAGACAATTTGACATTAAATTATTTAATTGTGATACCTTACAAGACATGTTTAAAATAGATAATGCCATAAAAATCTGGGACAACTCTTATGAGTAGAGCTTGTTAAAAAGGTGGTACCGGCAGTGGCGCACCGCATAAAAGTAGGTACGTAATATACAATATTAGTGAAAAATAATATTGTTACCTTTTCCTGTCGTCTTGATGTCCACTGTGGCAATTGGCAACCGCCCTGGTAAACTGCGTAGAATTGCAATATCAGTAACACTTCCATTGCAATTTGCAAATGTCAGATATTCCTTTTCCTCATCTGGGCACTCTTGATTTTCAGTTATAGACCGAACCTTTTATAAATCGGGATTTTTCGTTAAAATTGCACCAAATTTTTGAGCAACATCGACTCCTATAGTGTTCGTCAAGTTTTCTAGAGCGGCTTGTAAATTGTTTATGCAATTTAATGCGTCTCGTGCAGATAAGTGACTGTTTTCTAATTGCTCAATAGCTTGTGCAACTTCAGAATTGTTCATGGAAATTTCATCTGTTTGTTGTTGAACGTCCAAATTAGAAAAAAGTTGCTGACTATCTCGAAGTGCTGCAGAATCATTTGAATCAAGTTTCAAGATGAAATTTTTCACTTGTGAAAAATATTTCTGATAGTAAGATACTGCCTGGAGCCATGTTCCCCATCGCGTTATTACAGGCTGAGGTGGTGGTGGTAATTTCGGACACAATTGTTTCAATGCACGGATGTGTTTGGGAGATTTGATGAACACTTTTTTGGTTGATGCTATTAACTTATCCACCATCGGATACTTCTTTCGAATGGTTTCTGCTACGAGGTGACATGCGTGTATGAGGGATGTTATGTGAAGAAGAGTCGGAAAGCATATTTTCAACATCCTACCAACTCTCAGCATTGTTGCGGCTCCGTCAGTAACGAACATTGTGACTTGGGTTTCTGTGATACAAAATTCTCTCAACGAATCTTTTATTATCTTGACTACGGTTTCTGCATTACTTTTCTGAATCCTTTTACTGGATAACAACAATGAAGCTGGTGGACCATCACGTTTTAAAGGACGCGCTACAACATGAATGACGCTGTGTTTCTGAGCATCAGTTGTTTCATCCACACATAGGCAGATTTTCTTATTTCTCAACTCGTCTTTTATGCATTCCTTTACTGTATCTTGCACACGTGGCAAATTGTATCGTAATTGCATAGATGTTGGCAGCTTCCATGAGGGAACGTACTTAGCCCAAAAAAGACGAAAGTGTTCATTAGATACTAGATGTTGTGGGATCTTGCACACACTTAACATAAAAATTAAATCATACAAAAATTGCCAGTATGGAATACTGTTTCTTAAACTCAATACATGGCGTTTACTTTTTACAATGTTTTCTACATTCAAACCTTTCGCGACTTAGCAATCCGCTATTGCATATTGTACAATAAATATGCGGACATTTATATTCTAATCCAAGGAAATGCCTGAGATATTTATTCACATTCGAAGGGAACGTTACACCCTTTGGGCGTCCCATCTCCGCGTACTTATTTGGCGAGCAGCGTGCAATGTACTGTCGCTTTGAACTCTCTCGCGGTACTGTAGAGATCGACGAGTTGAAAATTACCCCTACTCACGCCGCTACCGCTACGCTACTGCCATCCAGTACCACCTTTTTAACAAACTCTACTTATGAGCTAATTTTGACATTTATCAAGTTTTGTGACCTGGTTGTGACAATGACTTTAAAAATGACAATATTTTGTATTTAACCTAACAGTTATACGTTACATGCGTTTATTTTTAAAAATATTTACTTTTAGCAAAAAATATAAGGTTTGTTTCTGCAGCCGATTTGTGATAGTTTGATCAGGGGTTAGTTTGAATTAATCTACGCATGCGCCAACTAAAACTGATTTGTAACTGATTTAACAATTTAACTGCACTTGTTTACATTTATCAGGTGGTGTATAAATTACAAGCATATTTAATAGACTTGAGAGGGAAAATATACTCAAATATGCAAATGAAAACAACAGATTTATCTTACATTGAAATACTACAAGAGGTAAGCGAAAACAGAAATAAACGCAAAATGTTTAAACAAAATTATAACCTGAAAGGAACTGTTAATACGTAACGAAACCACAGACATGAATAAAACACGCGTGAAGTGTGAACATATACAAAGAACCTATAATACAACTTTTCACTCCATAATATAACAATGCGCATACGTCACCAAAGTGGTGCGTAATTAACTAAGCTTTTTAATAAAGCGTTTAAAATCGTAGTTAATCCTGGAATTTTTACCGACTAATTTAAAATTTACTGTTGACCCTAGCAATCGCGCCCTCTAGCGCCCATGTTTGGAACTTAAAAACATTTTCATTAAGTTTCTCCTTGCCACTTTAGTTATGAAATCATTTTTCCCATCACTATAGCTATTGTAGTTTCCAAAATATCGTCGATCCCCACTCTTAGTGGGACATGCCGTATATATATTATTGTTAAACTATGTCAATAAACCGCATTAATAATAGTAAAATATATTTTCTACTTTCAAGATATCTTGACGATATAAAATAACTGAAATAGCAACATTATTCCTTGTTTCTAATTGTTAGATATTTTTATGTTTTGACGATACAGTCTTGATGACAATACACATAAAAATTGTCAATGGCGAAGCATCAATGGATTTTGACACTAAGGTTACTTACACACGAGCGACAAAACCGCCGGCCGGCGATTTCGCCAATCGAAAAAAATGCCGAGAAAAGCGACACATGAGGAAATTGTTTTGCGTTTGCAAAGAATTATAAACTTTAACAGCTTTCCTCGGCATTTTTTTCAACCAGCGGTTTTGTTTCTAATGAGTCATTAGAGACAAAACCGCGTCATTGGTAATGACTAGAGTAATCAAAACTTGCGGACTCGCATAGGCGTCGGTATTACGGGTTAATATAAGAATACGAAAAATTCATAAATAAACTTACTTGCTAATTATTCAACAAATTAGAGGCATCAGGATGTGAACTACTGTAAACTTGCATCATCGCATATGTTTCCACAGTTACTTCTTTAAACCTTGTGCGTCGACAAGAAAAAATATTCTTATACATAGAAAACGATCTCTCCACATCTAAGGAAGTTACATTTGCATGTAGAAACTGTTTTTCAAAATCACTTAAAAGTTCACTATTCTTACACTTATTATAAACGGCCTCTAAAGTATTAAAATCGGGATTTTTCTTTAAAACATCTGCCAACTTTTGACTAGCGCATAATCCTGGCGTATCATTTAATGTGTGTAATTTATTTTTTACACTCTCCACTATGTCTAATGATTCCTGCAATGACAATTCAGTACATTGTAGTTTTCTGATGGCATCTAGTAATACCGTATAATTGGTATACATTGTTGTTAAATCTTCTAAAGGTTGAGGAATTTCAAATTCTCTTTGACTTTCTCTAATTGCTTTGGATTCATTCCGATTAAATCGCATTATAACTGATTGAATTTGTTGAAAATGGATCAAATAGTAAGAAGCTGCTGTTAGCCAAGTACCCCATCGCGTTAAAATTGGTTCAGGAGGTTCTGGAATACGTGGACAAAATTTACGAAATTCTTTTAAACGTTTAGGAGATTTACGAAACACTTCAAATCGTTCATTATCACTTTTTGAATATTTTCCGCGGTACATTGTTGAACACGTTTGCAAGCTAACAAATATCGAGATGCTGTGTTCTCGCTAGATAAAACGCGAGCTATTACATTCACAATACTGTTTTTCTTTATATTGGTCGCCTCATCCACGGTAATCCATATTTTTTTGGAACACAAATCACGTTTACACACATTTTCTAGCATCTCTTTCATTCGCGGCAAATGATTCTGTAATTGTGTTTGTGAGGGTAATGGGTACTTTGGAACGTATTGTCGCAAAAACGTTTTAAAAGCTGCTTTTCTCACCAACAACAACGGAAGATTACAAGAGGTAAACATAATTAATAAATGTATGAGGAATAGTGTATAAGGTATTTCAGTTCTTGCATTTCTCATATGCTTAATACCATTGACATGCCTCTGGCAATCAGTTCTGTCCAATGCAGCCAAACGAACATTGCATATTAAGCAAAAAACTGCACTACCGTCATATTTTAAATGGGGAAAAAGTGACACATACTTATGTACATTAGTAGCAAATCTATTACGAGGCTTTGTTTTCTTAGGTATGTAAATATTAGTTCTATATGAAACGATACACTAATTATGTACTTGGTATAATACTACAACACACAAAAAACACCAGCTATATTTTCTTGACCGTTCGACTAATCTCTGCAACAGCTCAACCGGTACTAAAACGAAATCTCCCTCAGCGCGGTTTAACATGATCTATATTCAAGGTCGACACTACATGCCTGCTTCTCTATCGGTTTAGTTTATTTATGAATTTTTCGTATTCTTATATTAACCCGTAATACCGACGCCTATGCGAGTCCGCAAGTTTAAGTTACTCTAGTAATGACGCTTCGCCACTAATCATTGCACACTGCTATCTTTTTATGCAACAATTGATATGAATACATAAATTATTAAATAAAGGTGATGAGCCAAGTATTATTTTTAATAAGGTTATGTATATACATTTGACAATTAATATGTTTTTTTATTCAATATTTCCAAGATGGGTCTACACATACTCATGTCACGTGGTACGCGCAAATGACCCGCTTATGACCCATTGCGCATACGAGCGGAGCATGCAGTAAAAAGGGATAGAAAAGAGACGCCATTTTGATGTCCATCCTGGCAAGTTCTTTGTCCTTATTACTACCGTGTACGTTAAGAAGTGTGAGCATTAGGGTATATTAAGGTGTTTTAAATATTAAAAGGACCTTGTAGCCTATTATTTATTTTGAAGTATTTTATTTGAAATATGTATATGTATATCTATACAAATATTGCAATAATACGTTTATGTAAGCGTACTTTAGCAGTATATCTTAGGTGCCTAAATTGTAGTTAGTGGTGGTAAATACTATTTTGGTTTATTTTATTTAGAATAGGCTTATATGCCACGAAACGGAGAAATGTATTAGATATATTGTGAACTTCAATAAGAAGCAACTTCCATCGCCAGATTTAGTAACATTAATTGTTATAAATGTTTCTCAAAAGTTTTTGTTGAATATTAATAGAACGATGTTCATCAATCATCATGAACACTCCTTCAATCTATTGAAAATGGCAATAAATGCATATTGCAAAATAAGATTATACAATTTATCAAAAAATTAAGTAAATTGATTTTCTTTTATCATCAGTAAAACTGGAAGCATACAACGACCTTGCAGTAGTGCTCCAGCAGCCCCCAAGAGAGATGATCTTATGTCAAACAAGAGGCTACTTTATGCTCCTTTCTATATGTTACAGTACTGCAGGTCCTATAGTAAATAACGATTTTAAATTAGAGAGGAGGTGAAGAAAACGCAGAAAAAAATTTAAATGATAATGTTTCAAAAAATTTAATGATTGTTTTGATGGCAGTATAAATGTATTAAATATAAGTATCAGCTTAATTGAAAAAATACATAAATGTGAATACATTACGCGTGTTTCATTGTTTTTTAATTACTCATATATTATTTTTTATAGAAGTATTATCGCTCACTTTTTTCGCAAAGTTACATATTCTACTATTTTGTAATGTTAATAAAATTTTAATATGTAGACAAACTAAAATTCCGTCAGTATATTGGGTCACCTAATTCGCAGGATGTACATCAAAATGGCCGCCCCCATGTTTACGCTTGTCGGACGTCTCTCTTGAGCGGTATATATATTCTAAGTATGTGGGTGCCATCCGATTTTAATCGAATTTCACTATAGAAAAAAATTACTGTTGTCAGATCTATATTCTATATCTTATACGGTTCTCGTTTTTTCCTTCAGATCTCGTTCAATAACTAAAATATTCAATTTGGTGCCAACTACCTATGAACATACTATATTTTGTTACCTACATTTTCTTTGCTTTTTACGTATTATTGTAGAACTAACGCTTTTCAATGTAATACGTTACCAAAACAAACATGCAACAAATAAGAAAACTGTTCTAAAGTAAAAGAATATGTACTTGTAAATGATTTCTTTCATAGATTAAAAAAAAAAAAAAAAAAAAAACAGAAAATCGTTAAAACAGCTGGTTTGCATATCAGAAATAATTGCAAAGCTACAGAATTAGCTTACAGCAATTTTATGGGATCTTGAATATAACGATAGGATTGTCATATTAGAGCCTTTGTGTTCCACAGATAATAGATTTAAGGTCCATTGAAAAAGTAATTAAACGATATTAACTAATTTTTAGAATCAACATCAATCAACGTAAAAATCACTTTATTAATCAGCATTTAATTATCTTTGTTTATCTATACAGCGTGTCCACCTAGTGCATGGATGGACGATAATTTCCGTCCTGAGAAATTTAGAGAAAATGTTTTCAAATAAAAAATATTTGGAGACAAATGCATAACATGACATTATACGCAAGTATACAGGCTGTTCAGTTTCCGTTGCGCAGGATACAAGTTTAGTTTTTTAAATAGAACAGCCTGTATATTCATGTCAACTTTCATCAACTTCTATCTTAGTTTTTGAGACAGACATACTTTGGGATTATTATTACCATTTGCATACGTATGGGTTGTACAACGAGTACATTGACTTTAATAAATAAATGAACACAATATTGTATTAATTCTATACAACTTAAAAGAAGGGGCAAAGTCCTGGCACTCTGCTCTACCATCTAACCTTGTGTAAATTAAATATTATGTGTAGCAAATGAAAAAAACAATAAAATAACAAAACATTTACAAAAACTAATTATATAAATGTATAATAAAAATCTGCGATGTGTCGATCACAGCGTACCCTAGCGCATTTCCTGTACACATTATTGTCTAAACACCAATTGAAAGCATCTCTGTTAAAATATGCCGACATTTAATTCCGAAAAACCCGGCGAACCCCGTTGTATGATTTATAAAGGTGGTATGTGAAACTTCTTTCGAAAAGCGACAATGTGTATTGCGGAGGATGAAGGAGGCAATTAAATCGCGTGTTACGATTATGTCTATGTTTCTTTAACACCCGATATCATAAACGCCTTACACGCTAGGGTGATGATTCAAATTTTGTTCGATTGAGTATTTCTTGACGTTTCAGGCAATACATCGAAAAGTTTTTTTATATCAATTGGTGTTTACAAGATGGCCATCAAGATCGTTGCCATGTTCGATTCATGCTATTTCAATTGTTTTAATGGAACGCCCTTAAGCTGCGCGGATAGCTTTTTTGCTAAAATTCGAAGAGTGCTGTCACAAAATACTATAAACTTTTGTTCTTCTAAAGATATTCATCAAAAGTAAACTGCAAAATTTAATCTACGCGTACAATTTCACATCTATTCAAAGTGAACACCATTTTGCTTCATACAAACTGTAATGCGATTTCTTGCATTTTATTGAACGTCTACTAACATCTCGGGAGTATTATTTTGTCCATGTTTAGCATCGCCTTAAGAAATTCATCCAGGAAGTATTTTCGTAAATATTTCTAATTAGTTAAATTACAACTTTCAGTATGTTCTTACTATATTTCTTGCTACTGAAAAAACTTAGTGTGCGGTGCTGAATAAATCTATTCCTTTTATGTTGAACTCTAATTAACATTTGTCTGCTTATTTTCGCTATTTATTATTTATAGATGCTGGTTTACTTACTATACAATGTATGCAAAAAAAAAGGATAGTTACTTTGAGTAGATGATGCAATTGCACCAAAAAAGATAACGTTTACACATTTGCTTAAATAAATATCTTTAGCGAAACAAAAGCTTATAGTATTTCGTCACAGCACCCTACATTTTTGAACTAAAAACTAATCTGCATAGTTTTATATTTAATTTACTAAAGAAGGATGCATTTTAAGCATAGAGAAATGTTTACAAAAAAAGTTCTAGAAGAGCTTCTCTATTATATTTTGTAAAAAATATATAGGGCGATCTTGTAGAATCTGGCTGATATAAAAAAATCTTCAATGTCTTGCCAAAAACTTCAAGAAATACTCAATTGAATAAAATTTGAATCACCACCCTAGCGTAAGGCATTTAAGTTATTGGGCGTTAAAGAAACAGAAACATTTCGCAAAAATCTCAAATTATGTCAATTTTTTAAAAAACTAAGATAGGTAGGTATAGGAAATTGAAGAGGGGTATCTAAAATCGTAATAATATACAGGGTATTCCATTCAAAAAACCAAACCTGTATGGTGCACAGTGGAAACTGAACCTCTATACTTGAAAATAGTTTTATGTTGTGAAGCATTTGTCTCTAAATATTTTTTATTTGAAAACTTTTCACTAAATTGCTCCGGGAAGGAATTATCTTCTGCCCACGCACTAGGTGGACATGCTGTATTTACTAACACCTGTAATTTGGTAATAAATTTTGAGGTTTTCCTTTATTTCGTTACAAAAGTATATTCCAGTTCAAAATTTTCCAAAATGTTTGTGCGCACAAAGCTTCTGTTTGAAAGATGTTTGGCAACATTTTTAAGAAAAATCTAGGTGTATACAAAAGATTATAAGAAAAGAACACATTTAATAGGTCTGTTGGTAACCATAGTTAATAGTACTGAGAAATGATGAATAAGATAGAAAATATAGGCAAAATTCATGAAACAGATGTTCGACAAATGTAAAGTTTGTGTGTAACAAACGCATTTTCTATTCTATGGATTCTATACAAGGTACAATCTATTGTGTATTCAGGTACCCATTCTGCAGGTTTACCATTTCTATAAGGTTTATATTATAATAATGATCACATACCATCCTCCAATATAGCATTAATTCTCCTAAACAATAATTTTCTTTTTGTGGTTTGAAAACTCCCTCCTTCTGGTGTATTTTCTTTTGAATTCATATTACATAAATTTTCTAAGGACATATGTACTTTTATTTAATTTGTTAAGTACCACTAGATATATTTACCTTTATTAGAAATGTTAAGTGTATAGTAATCACCACCTTCTACATTAAGGGAATGGGAACTTAAAAATTGCCTGCACTTGGAATAGGATGAATCCTAAAAATGCAGTTACTTTATTAGTTAAATTCATAAGGTTAAATTATATAAGCCGAGTTCAGGTATTCATTTAAAGCAGATCAAGAGTACAGAGCGCCTGGACTGGATCAGGAATAGAGCAAGAGTGGATCACTCAAGCCATACTTCTAAACGAATGGATGGAATAACTCCACAACATTTCCAAACATTAAAGAACGCAAGTAAAGCACTTGGGGTAAATGAAGTCACTCCGAATGAATACCCAAACTTGCCTATAATAGTCAGGAATAAGTTATTTGGCAAATATGATTGTTATAATGTCTTGATATAGCAAATACATAAAGCTTACTTCGGGAACACCACCAAAACAAGATATCGCAAAGCCAGTACCGGTGAAATTATTTTTCAATCCTTGGGAAACGCTTGTGAATGTTGAAGATTTCGATTCTGGAAAATCGACAATATGGTCATTTATTTTTTCATTAAACCAGTATTCTACATTAATTGTAAACATACCAGTTTCCATGTTTCTTAAATAATATACATATACATATATATATACATATATCTAATATGTATATTAAACTGGATGCAAATAGGTTTATTTACCTATAAATAAAATTGCAGTTTTATATTTTATAATATAAAGTTGCTGTTTACCATAAAAAGTGTCATATATGTAAAATAACATGTAATGTAGTAATAACTAATAAACCACCATATCATACACGACTATACAAAACACTACAAAAGCAAATGCAAAATCAGCAGTATTTTTGAACTTAACCGAAAAGTAACCATCTACGATCACAATATAAAGTGGTTCAACTGGTTCAAGTTGGAGTTAAACTCATTCCAAAATTAATTGTTTTGAGAAAGATAGAGCCGAAGGGTATCTTTTATGTTTGTCTATATGTACCTGAAGACCATAATTCTATGCTTCTTCTAATTTGTTTTTAACAAGGAAAGAAAACGTTGTACCGTGCATGTATCAGTGATTTATCCTGTAACTGTTCCATCATTCGATATATTTGTGCTGGAAATGTTTGGCGGGAAAAACACAATAACAATCCCTACGTGTTTCAGGAGGGTAAATTAGGATAATCGTAGAATCATAGTTAGAAAGGTTATAAACTAGAAACACGATCATTAACGTGACACGTAGCGATATGGGTAGTGGTGTATATACTGTGTAAGTTGAAATTTTGCAATTTTACTCTTCTGCTTTTCGCGAACTTAAACACGTGAAGAATGCCTGTTATTGAAAATATTTTAACGCAAAATAGAACCTGTGGTGGGCGAATAAAATATCCAAGAGACAATTTGAAAGACGATAATTGTGAATCAATTTGTTCCAAGAGAGCAAATAACCATACATTGTTGAAGACTTCTGCTTCTGATAAAGACACATATGAAGTTGAAATATATACTTCATTTAGTAAAACGAGATCTGGTCAAAAGATAGGTGCAGATCGAGAAAATATTACTAGTGGCACTAGTAACAATGAAGGTGAATTTGTGACTCCGCGTAAAACAAAATCTACATCTAAAATTGATGCAAGTAATGTAACGCCTCCAAAACAAAAAAAGAAAGATAGTTTAAAGTCACTATTTACACCATCAACTCTTTTAAAAAACCTCAATATTAGCTCTCCCAAAGCAGAATTGAATACAATAGAAAAGTTTGAACCTAAGAAATTATTTGAGCAGAAGAATATTTATCAGGATGCAAGGAGAGCTTTACATAGCAAAGTACCTGTTTACTTACCAGGTCGCGAAGAGCAGTTACTAGAATTAAAATCATTTGTTCTTGGACATTTAAATGGTAAAACATCTGGCACAATATATATCAGTGGGCCACCGGGTACTGGAAAAACAGCTTCATTATCTATAATTTTGAATGATCCTGAGGTTTGTTTATGGAAATTATTGTTTATCGTAATCTAACCATGTTTCTTGTAGGTACATCCAAAGTTTCAAAAGGTATATGTTAATTGTACGAGCATAAAGTCGTCAACGTCAATATATTCAAGGATTACAAGAGATTTGAAAATAAAATGTAGTGGTAAAGCTGAAAAGGATTATATACACGCAATAGAAAACTATTTAACAAAAAATACTAAAATGATGTAGGTATTATTTTTTAAGTTTTATGTAAAAAGTATTTGTATTTTCTTCACATCTTGCGATAATTAAAAAATCAATCTAAAAGAAATCTACATAATGTAACCAAAATTCAAAATAAGGATTGATATGCAAAGAAATATCACTGACATTCTAAATAATTAATATTGAACATACACAGGACCTATCAGACGTATTTGTGAAAATAATTAATCTCCTTAGGACGTAAAATAATAATACATTAATATAGCAATAGGTGTCAATACATAACAGAAATTGATAACTTTTACAATTATGGAAGCATATAAGCAAATGTCAAATGTTTTTGCAAAATGGTAATTTTTTTGACATTTTGGGCCGATAGTAGGAAAAATATAATATGATACTCGAACCGTGCTTTTGCGGTCGTCGATGTTGTGTACAGACTGAGGCAAAGCAGAACATCTTCCAATTCAGAAGCGTCTACAAGTGAATGATCGTGCATTTGAAGATCTTTTAAATAACTTTCTATTTAGCACTTTATTCCTTATTACTGCTTATATTTATTGCATTTTATGTACAGGTAACCCCTGTATAACACGGTAGTAACGTTCCTAAAAAATAGGGGTGTTATGCTAATCAGTGTTATACGAAACAAAGAACTAGTGCAAAAAAGGGAGTTAGTTTCCAAAAATTAAAAAACATATATACTATGTTTTATGTTTGTATAATTAAGAAAAATATATTTATTAAAACAATTTTAAAGAAAAGTATTACATTAATATGTATTAAGTAACGTTTTCTTCGTCATCATTACTAAGCACCGTTAACCGAGGACGTTTTCTTTGTGACAAAATATCCCCATTCTCTGAACTTTCTTTAGCACTATCTTGATTTCTATGCTCTACTTTTCGCACAAAATTCGTTATTTTAGATTGCTTGCTTCTAGCTGAGAGATCTTTATAAATTTCTAATATGGTGCTAAGCACTTGTGGAGTTCTGTCTTAAACTTTGATTCTTTCAGTTAAAGGATCTTCATATAGGAAATGCGACTTCAACTGTTCGGCTAAGTCCAGGCCTTTTTTACGCTTTTTAGAGTAAAATGTCTAATTTCTTCGTTTTCATTTGTGCTATCGTCCCCTGAGTTATCTTGGAATCTCCCAGATCTAATCTGCTTCATCAGTAATTCTTCAATATCTTCGACAGTCATATCGTCAAAACCTTCCCCTCCTGGAGACTTCGCAAGTTCTGCTATTGCATCCATTCTGTTTTCCGTCTGCTCGATTAGATTTGCATTTTGAATTAACCCCGGCCATACATTTTTCCAACAAGCATGTAATGTCGTAGGTTTTATTTCTTTAATGGATGAATTTATAAGATTAATACAGTCCAAAATTATAAAAACTTTCCATGCCTTCATGATTTCCATAGATTCGTTGTCGACCTTATTCAAAACCCATTGTAATGACTTCTTGATGTAATTAGTCTTAAATGTAGCTATAATTCCTTGATCTAACAGTTGAAGTAAAGAAGTTGTATTTGATGGTAAAAAAGTGATTTCGACATTTGAGTGATTTAAATCTTTCAGATGGCCGGGTGCATTATCCACTATTAGTAGAACTTTAAAATCGAGATTTTTCTGCTTGAAGTAGTTTTCCACACTTGGTATAAAAAAGTTTAAAAACCACATTTTAAATAAATCAGTTGTTACCCAAGCTTTTTTATTTGCTGTCCAATATACCGGTAAATCACTCTTATTCAAGTTTTTCATTGCACGAGGATTGAGAGATTTATAAACCAGCATAGGTTTTACTACGTGATCCTCTGAAGCATTACTGCATATAAGTAATGTTACACGGTCTTTTGATACCTTAAAACCTGGTGCAACTTTTTCATTTTTTGAAATAAATGTTCTCTTGGATATTTTTTTCCACCAATGGCCGGTCTCGTCGGCATTAAAAACTTGATGCGGTGAATATCCACCCTGTTCAATAATTTCTTGCAATTTCCTTGGATAAGTCCTTGCCGTTTCTATATCAGCCGATGCGCTCTCTCCTTGTATTTTTAGGTTTTGTAGTGAAAAACGTTTTCTAAGACGGTCAAACCACCCTTTGCTAGCAATAAAGCCAGTGTTAGTTGCAGATTTTCCATTTTCCCTTGAGTAGTTGTAGATTTTTAAAGCTTTATGTTTAATAATATTGGTGTCCAGTGCAATTTGTTTTTTTTTAACATTCTTCAATCCGGATGTTAAGAGCCTTTTTTTCATCTTGTCAATTATAGATGCTGCGGCACGAGAAGTCATATTTGCGGAAATAGAGGCACCAGCAGCAACGGAAGCTCTAATTTTAGCTTCATTTGTTTGTATAGTCCGGATTGTTGCTACATTTAAATTTAAGGTTTTTGCGACATATGATACCTTTTCCCTCTTTTCGAACCGATCCAAAATTTGTAATTTTTGTTCTAGCCAGATGAAATGTCTTTTAAAAGGTATTCTTTTATTTCTACAAGACATAGTTCAGGGCTATAAATTAATTCACAAAAATGAAAAACATAATTACCATATCTAAAAAAGGTTGAATAATACGCACCCGAAAATTTGTAATCAAGTAAAATGAAAAACAAAATTTTGAAATCAATTTAATACTCGATAAACAAAAATTCAATAAACTACAATATTCTGCAAGCAAATACGACGTACAAGCTGAAATGACAAATTTCTACTGAGATATATTGTGCACTTAACAGCTCTTACTCCGTGAGATGGGCTTTCCCTAGTTTTGAATTTTGCCCTTAAAAACGTTAGCGTTATATGGGGAATTACCTAATTCTCAAACCGTGTTAGAGTGAAACCGTGTTCTAGGATGCCGTGTAATATGGGGGTTTTCCCCAATCCTCGAACCGTGTTATACGGGGGTTACCTGTATTTATATTTACAGTTTATTAGTATTTTTAAATATCTTTATAATCTTTGGTTTTGTCGGATGAACCAAGCTTCTGTTGCGCAAAGTATTATGAAATAAAGTTAAGTATATTTTCAGTTTCTAGATTATTTATTTGACGCAGGCTATATAATTATTGTTTAATGTTGGGCAATTAATTAATTTACTATAATCATCAAACTCAATAATTGTATCAATGACTTATTTATTTCTGTCATGGTGCACTGATAAAGTATTTTAGATTAGCAGTATGTCAGTAATTAAAAAAAAAAATTCAAGACTAAAATAATATACATGGTGCTCCATTAAAAAAGTGTTTTTAACAAAAGTGTCATACTTGCATATTACGCGCATTTCATTAGCAATTCGGCACTATACAAACGTATGTGTATTGGGTCCTTTTATGACTAATAATCCTAGTACCAAAAATCGCATCTGCCTAATATAGACATCCGGAGAAATAACGGTCTCTATAAATGTCGAATTTTTAAAAAAAGAACTCTAATAACACTGAAATCCTTGTTACTGTTTGTCTTAGAATTCAACAAATATTCCAAAAAATTGAATAAAATACAGGATATTTCACGAAACTTGTTAGAAATTTTAATAATATGAATGGTTACCAACTTTCTTATTTCAAATACAATGGTAGACTCCTTATTAGCCTACTCGATAGTACACATCGTATATAAATAATTTGTATAAGGGTACCTTACCCCCAAAGTCAACTGTTTTCGAGATATTTACGATCATATATAAATTTTTGCATTTGCACCGGTCTTGTTGAAATGAAAATTTGAGAATGTGATGAAGATTAAGGTATTTACTTTTGTGGAACAAAATGGAAGATCATGCGTACCACATCTTATCGTTACTAAATTTTATACAGGATATTCAAACAGATATTTTCAAATGAAAAAAAACTTTCTTTCAAATGGATCATGGTATTTTTAACTACACCATTGGATTGGAAAGAAAATTTCACATTGATTCATATTAGGGTTTAATATAATTATTTTTAATAGTTTTCAAGATATTGATGATTCTTTCTTTAATGGGTTAATGTTTTACAAGAGTGTGCCATTAAATTAAGTAACATTATGAAATATCTAACATCAATAACTGCTAAGTAGTTGTCAAACAGCGCGACCTTTCAAGTAAAGATTACAGAATGAATGCTGTGCCACTCATTGCATGGCACACTATTGTAAAACATTAACCCATTAGTAACGAACTTATGGTACATACTGTACGTTTCGATATAATTTTAAACCACGCCTTCAATCAGATCTCATAACAAGAAGAAGTTGTTTTGAAAGATCTCCATTCACAATGGCATAATCTTTCCAGCCCACAGAAATAACTCACTCTGTATGCCATTTTTTATCAATCCCACTATAGACCTGTACATACCTGTACATATTAGAAAATTGTATGGATTCATGCAGAATATTCATAGGCATATTTTTTCTAGCGTAAACTTACAACAATAAAAATTGAAAAATATTCGCAATGCTTCATCATACGACATTTTCGTGAGATCTGTATTGTTTTCTAATGTGCGAATCCGCTATACGTATTTTATTAGCTTTAACATACTATTTTTCTACGTTATGTAAATGAAAATTTACCACAACATATAAGGTATCTGTAAATACACTATAATAGAAGTAAGCTATAACTTAAGTACTTAGTAACAGATTATCTTTGATTTCAGATTATTAGTCCTAGACGAGATCGATCAACTGGAGAGTAAGAAACAATCTGTCCTATACACTATATTCGAATGGCCGTCCAGACCCAAGTCTCAAGTTTTATTAATAGGGATAGCAAACGCTTTAGATTTGACCGATCGAATATTACCGCGATTACAAACACGTTGCGAGTTGAAACCGAAACTAATGCACTTCGCCCCATACACTAAACAGCAAATTGTGACGATATTTACCGAACGACTGAAAGAAGCAGGAGTTTCTCACGTTTTTACTCCGGTAGCTCTTCAAATGCTTGCCGCCAAAGTTGCGGCTGTGTCTGGTGATGTTCGCCGGGCCTTGGATATTGGAAGACGAGTTATCGAATTAGTCGAACAAAATAGAACACAAAACATATTACCCAACTTGGGAATTGATATAGAAGGTGTAGAGCAATTGGAAGAGAAGGCGGTGGAATTAACTCAAGTTGTAAATCTATTAAATAATATATACGGTACCACAAATAAATTAAATAATGAGGAAGAAGACTCGCTACCATTGCAGCAAAAGATTATCCTATGCACCCTTCTACTAATACTAAAGCATGCCAAAAATAAAGATATTACAGTTGGCAAATTGCACGACGTGTACAAGAAAGTGTGTACAAAACAAAATATTTTAGCGGTTGACCAAGCTGAATTAGCTGGGTTATGTTCTTTGATTGAAACTAGAGGAATTATTAGAGTGTCAGGAAAGAAGGAACCGAGATTGCGTAAAGTGCACTTACAATGGGACCAAGAAGAAGTAACTTCTGTACTTAAGGATAAGAAATTACTTTCTGTGATATTACAAGATGATTTCCATTTAGGAAGAATTTAATCATTTTATATTAATTTGAACTGTTTAATTTAATTATTATCGGCTTCAAAGATTTTTATTTAACTATGCAAGGTAATTGTGTATTTGTCGTATTTCTACGTTTAAAATGTTAATGTTCTGTTTGTGTTACATTCTTAATTTTGTATTCCTATTTATTATTTTATTAAATACATACAATTAAAAAAATAATTCTTTACATATACACGTATACAAGACGTAACAACTACATGTTGGAAGGCAGTGTAATAATTCTATATTATTTTATTAATGTTTGAAAGGGAATCTACTGTGAAAGAGACATGTTAAGAATTGTAATTAAGAAACACTTGCATGTAAGGATAAAAAAAAATGTAACCAATAAATAATTCAATTTAAAAAGGAGAAGTTTTAACAACTGAATGTTGGGACGCAAATCTAATTATAACTAATAATTAAAGCGTAACAAACGGTTGCACCCGCAGAGGCGCCGTAAAAGGAGCTGTGTACATACAAGAAATCGAGTGGACGTTCGGTTATTATCGATTGATCGGTGTACGTGTACTATTTATAATGTTCGAGAAACTAGTGGAATCGTCCGGGGCGTACTGCGCAAAAGTAGACAGTATTAATAACAAAATAATAGATTGTTACCTTTTACTGACGTATCGATGACTGCGGTAATGTCTGACTGCCATGGTACGCCGCGTAGTACTGCAACATACGCAGTGCTTCCATTATCGATTCGGTCAGGGCGCGACGACGGTCTGAAAACGTTCTCGTTTACTTTGCAAATGATCGTTCAGCATCTAATGAAGTAAGGCCGAGGTGGTAGCGGAATTTGCGGATACAATTGCTTGAATACGCGGATATGTTTGGAAGATTTCACAAACACCTTTTTGGTAGATGATAAATTATTTACCCTAGGGTACTTGCTTCGAATTATTTCTGCTACGAGATGACATGTGTGTAGAGGCATGTTATGTGAAGAAGAGTCGGAAAGCATACTTTTAACATCCTACCAGCTTTCAGCATTGTTGCGGCTCCGTCAGAAACTAACATGGTGGTTTGGGCTCCTATAATACAAAATTCTCTTAATATATTTTTTATTATGTTTACAGCGGTTTCGGCATCAGTTCTTTCAATCCTTTTACTGGCTAACAACAAGGAAGCTGCTGGACCATTACGTTTTAAAGGACGCGCCACAATACGAATCACGCTGTGTTCCTGAGCATCAGTAGTTTCGTCCACAGTGAGCTACACTTTTTGATTTCTCAACTCGTCTTTTATACAGTACTTTGCACAAGTGGTAAATTGTACCGCAATTGTTTTTTTGTTGGTAGCTTCCATGATGGAACATATTTATCCCAAAAAAGACGAAAGTTTTCATTATCTACTAGGTGTTGTGGGATGTGGCACGTGCTCAACATGAAAATAAAGTCATACAAAAATTGCCAGTACGGAATATTGTTTCTTAAATTCAATACATGACGTTTACTTTTAATATGACTTCTACATTCAAATATTGTACGACTTAGCAACCCTATACTGCAAAATTTGCAACGAATGTGCGAACCTGTAAATTCCAAACCAGGGAAACGCCAAATATATTTCTTCACATGCGATGCAAGAGGTACACCAGGCTTACGTCCCATGTTTTCGAAAACACACAATGAAAATCCGATAAATAACCGAACGACCAAACTCCTCAATGTCTATCGCATTACTGAACTCTGCATCCGCACACGTACATACACCCCCCGTACAGACGTCTCTGCGGGTGCAACCGTTTGGCACGCTTTACTAATAACTCTACTAATCCGTGTTGTCTCCTTTTGACTTGATAGCCGTTCGAATACGTGGTGGCATATATTTAACAAGCTTGTTACAAAATTCAGGAGCTCCGACCTACATGAGAACAGGGATATTCTATTAAATCATAATAATATTAACCACTATTTTAAAAGTAGAGTTTTTTTATGTTTTTGACCTTGGCATCTAGGTCATTAGCCACAATATTAATTAACCGCACCAGAGAAAAAAGTAGTCTCGGTGGTAACGGTTAAGCCTATTTTACACACTGCGATTGATTGGTCAATTAATTGAACAAATTGATCTTCGATTTTATCGCACCGTGTAAAATAGCAAAAATCAGAACGTCTTGAACAATTTATCGTACGATTAATTGAACTGAATAGAACATGCTCTATTTTTACCACGATTTTCCGACGATTTCTCACTAACTTTGCTCTTTTAATACCAACCTAGTAACAGAAAAATACTTATGAATTTCGTAAAAACAGCAGCAACTTTGTAAAGACAGCAAAGTTAGTGAGAAATCGTCGAAAAATTATGGCAAAAATAGATGTTCTATTCAACTGAATTAATCCTACGATAAATCGTTCAAGAAATTGGACCGATTTTTTTTTGTTTTACACCGTACGATAAAATCGAAGATCAACTTGTTCAAATAAGGGTCCAATAAATCGCGGCGTGTAAAACAGGCTTTAGGATTAGCGTGAAATTATTTGCAATATTCTGCCGTAATTCTTAAAATAATTTTGTGACGATGATAACATCTCTGTTGACTTTGTCGTGTCATAACCTTAATTTATCTGTTAATGATTTCTTTTGTAATGGATGGAATTACACAGAAATGTTATATACTGTGTTTATTAAAATTTTCTGCAATAATCATGAACAAATTTAAAAATAAATGTAAAAAGAGTATAGACGTTGGCGAGTACGTTCAATCAACACAAGAGGGTTTTTTAAATTTTATTCAAGAAATCTCATGATGATTCTTATATGCAAGAATGAATGTTGATTTATTTGTAAATTTATTGATAGTAGAAGCAAATTAACGATCTGTCAAATATTTCGAGAAACATTTAATGAGCTGTGGGCGAGAATTCACATAAGAGACAGGTGAGGCATAGGTATTTTAAACAACTAATGAGAGTTAAGTGCGGAGATGAAATGATTTTAATTGCATGGCGCAAAATTTAAAAATTATCAAATATGTTGGAGCAATGACAAGAGTTTTTGTTGAGAGAATACATTTTGAAACATTTTAGGATTATCACCAAACACTACCAATGTTTTAAATAGATCTCATGTTAAATTAGTTCCAAAGTTGTATTTTATATTTAGTTTATTTCTATTTACAGCATACTATGTACAACATTATTTGAGATACTGGTGTTTCTTCCCAGAAAGTAAAGTGTTTCTGCGTGCCATTGCCGTTGGTTGAACTGGAATCATGCTTCTTCTATAAAACTAAATAGAACGATTTAAATTAGCAAAATTCGAATCAAATTACCTGATGCACAATTAATGAAAAGTTCAAAATTAATCAAGAGAATATCATAACCTCAAAAGTATGTATACAAATTGACACGAACCGCCACCTGCACTGTGATTGGTCGGTTGTATTTATACAACGCCGTGGTAGCGCCATAATTTAACCTGTGTATGGTATTTCTGACAACCAATTATTAGTGATGGGAAATACCGCTCCACTCATAGAACGTGGACGCGACAACAAAATACCGTTCCAAAATACCGTACTAAAATACCGACCCACCTCTACCAATTATTAATTGTGCCTTTGTATATTGCAATGATAGTGTTTGGAACTTCAGATTCTTGCTTTTAACATTTTTGTAAAGTTTCTTGCTTGTTTACTGCGAAAAATGGAGGGAAATAGTAGAAACAATATCTTGAAATTTAATTTTAAAGCTCTTTCATTCGCAGAAAAGGTAAAAAAAACAGGTAGAAGACAGCCGGTGTTAAAATTTGTACAATAAAACAAGGTCGGCAACCGTACTTATATGGTATTTTTTAAATTAAATTTACTATAAATTTCAATAAACTTGTGATCCTTTGTCTTGCTGAAATATTTTTAGAAAACACAATCAAGAACGTCTTAATTCTCTTGCAGTTGTGGCAATTAACCATAATTTAATTGACATCACAAGATAAGTAAGGAAAATGTTAGAAAACATTTCATCAGTCATAAAGAGGGAAACTTTGAGTTTGTGTTTTTATTACATCACTGATCATTTTATTGTTGTTTTTTCTTTTTTGTGGGTTTATTGCTGTATGTTTAAATATTTTACATTTTCTGTTAACGTTCCCGTTAGAACATCGGTGAGAAAAAATTTCTGTATTTACTATTTGTGTGCTAAACCAAGGTGCTAAATGTTGAGAGTCCTGAGACTCTTGCTTAGTTTAGTTATTTACCATTGCGTTATCGCTATTATCCTTAATAGGTGCCAATCCATTGGTGAGATGGCGCACCAAATTACCGTCCCTATTGCAGTTATTTTATATATATCTTTTTCTTTGCACATGAACTTAATTGATTTTCTGGACAGTTTTCTACCAATAACTAAACAAGTATGTTCTCTAAATAGATTCATTCGAAATGGAAAAGATATCTACTATATTATAGTAAATTGTTGTGTCAATTTCACAATTGGAAGCTTTTCCAATCTGACTTATAGCCTCTACCTACAGATGGCGCAGCCTCAATATTTATTTCATTTTAAATAACCAAAAGATTTTTAATTATATTATGTATGTGAAAATAGACGATTCGATCACTACGTACAATATTCACATGAGCATTTGTTTTGTATTTAATCCGTCGTACGCGAAAAACAAAAAAGATTAGCAATAAGAAACTGTAATTCCAGCAGATTCAATCAACAATAACTGTATCCTCCCTTGTCGATTTTTTTCAAGTCAGCTCCGAAATATAGTCGTTCCCCCAACCTTCTTTACAATTTCTTGTTTTCAAGTTAATAAGATCCAAATTATTCCTATTTACAATGTTTGTTTTGTGTAATATGTAATAGAATTATTTTGCGGGTTCGTCAATGTGTCGTCTTTTGACCAGTAGAAACGATATATACGAAAAACCCAGAAGATTCTGAGAAACTTCAAAAATTAGATTCTCCGCAATATAATAATTGTTTTAAATAAAATAAAATATATTTTTTTAGCGTTTCTTTCTCCGCTTAAGAGAAGTATACACTAGTAATGAAATAATTGTATTTCTTTGTTTAAGGCATCTGTTAACTTGATTCAAGAAAATCTTGCAGAAAATTTGAAGAAAGCGATTCTTAGTATAAGTAAATGGCCAAAACAATATTTTCTTAAGGATAATAAATAGTTTTCTTAACTCCAGAAAGCGTTTAGGTGTTGTTCATAAATCAATAGTTTCATTTTCTTAAAATAAAGCATATCTTACTTAGAATTCTTGAAATTCATATTATTTATATGGGCATTATTAACTGGGCTTACCTTGTTTAAAACAGTATGACACATCCATTCATAATGCAGTGAATTGCTTGTGATTTTAAAAAGGCTAAAGTAGATGTTATCTACAGAATAATATTCAAACAAAAGTTGACTTAATGTAGAAGTATACATGAAAAAAGTCCCTGGAAACAATAACCAAGATAATTTGCTAATAATTAGCTCCTGGTATTGATGGAATCACTACCGGCAAAACAATATCAGAAGAGAAAGAGGATTAAAGCTTCTTGCTCTTGGCCACATTGCTCTTACATCTCTCAGTATGTGCCTCTAATCTTCAAACACAACAACTGAAATATTTCCGCGTAGTGCCAGCACTTATAGTTATGTCGTCCTAGAGACAGTATGTATACTCTTTGCTAGAGAGTAGCGAATATAGAAATCGGAATATAAATGACATACTTACTTATGCAATAATATAATCTATAACGACCGACGTTTCATAAACATTTTCAAAAGATACCGGCTAATGTAATACTTTTTTTCTTTTTATTACTATTTACCACGTGTACTAATTTAACTATGGTTTTTTGAAATATATAATAAATAATAATAAAAGAAAGGGATAAATAAGCTTAAATTTTAACTCATTAATTATTAAACTACATAAAAATAATCCCTATTTAATTAAATTATTAAATAAATAAGTTAATAAATGTAGCCAACAAAAAAAACTCTTTCATTAGCTCATTCACTTGCTCCTAATTTAAATTGTTAACTTTAGATTTTTTTCCATTATTGTAGTTTTTCTTTTATTGAATATCCTTGTAACTGGCCTGATGATGTGTTTTTTGAACGCGAAACTGGTGACCTAATTTGAACTTTGTGCGATTTGGACCAATTTTTTCATTCCCACCATATTAATATTTTCTTAACTTAAAACTAAACGATTTACTTGAAAGAAATATTTTTCTGTCTTGGATTTTCTAATTCTAAGAAAATATTTATTTAATTCAAATAAAATTTCAAGAAAATTATTTTCTTATATTAGTGTGACCCTGAATTAACGCATGGATAGGTAAGGCAGACAGGAAATTACTAAGTTGAATTTTCATCTTTTTGGGGTTCAGTCATGCTTACACACTATGTACTAGCATAATTTATTACTCTAAACATTGTTTTTTAATAACCCTATTATCGTATCTCCTATAGAACATACATTTTACCAATTGAAAAAATTCCTTTTTTGTAAATTTCCAAGATACACTTTATTTTATTTTTTCGGCAATAAAATTATGGCATAAATTACTTACTATTCAAGTGTGGCTGAACCCCAAAAGATGAAATTTCAACTCATTAATTTTTTGTCTGCCTTACCTATCCATGCGTTAATCCGGGGACACGCTGTATATTTCTGTCTTGAAATAAACATATTTACCTGCGTTTCTCTGCATTTCTCTGCGTGCAGGTAGATGCGAATTTTTTTACTAAACTTGGCAGAAACGTATAACTACGTATAACAGAATCTAATTTTATCTTTATTAATAATGTGTTGGGTCCCCTATTAGTTTCACACTCTCTCCCTCTTCATGGCATTGATTCCAGTAGATGGTTGATATCCTCTTGGGGTATGGTATCCCAAGGAACCTGTAATTCGTGCCGGAGAGCTACCAGTGTTTGCGGAAGTTTCTCAGTTTTCTTCCCATAATGTTCCACACGTATTCGATTGGCGAGAGATCGGGAGATCTGGGTGGCCATGGCAAGATATTGACATGGCCCTCTCCGAACCGATTCAGAGAAGTTCTCGCTACATGGGAATGGGTATTATCTTGCCGGAAAAGAGAGTCTTCGAGCTGCTGAAGATATGGCAGAACAAGGGGTTCCACCACTTCATCAACGTAACGCTGGGCGTGCATGGTGCCTCGGAGACGGACACCAGCTGAGACCTACTATATGCTATAATAAGCCGTAACACAAGATGTAGTCGATAGGATTGTAAGCCGAAAGCCCTGATTTGGGCGACCTTCATTATCTAACCATAGATCAGCAATTGACTTAGTACTGGAAAATCGGTCTCTTAGTGCCATTAAGCAAAGTGGCGATCCTGCACTTCGTTAGTTCTAAAGAAAAAAACAGTACTTGCGAGCAAAATGAAGGAGGAAGTACGAAGAATATGAAGAGGAAAGATCAAATGTAAAAAAAATAATTAAGGAAGAAAAGCTAAATAGTTGGAAGGCGTTTGGAAATATAATTAAAACAGCATATAATGAAAAGCAGAAACTACATCTTTTTTGGAGTGACAGGTAGTATGAGAAAAAAGAAAGACTATAAAAAATATCAAGAACAAAGAAGGAAATTGTGGAAGAAGAGAGGCTTATGGAAAGGTGGCACCAATACTACAAAGAAGTCTTGGAAGGAAAAGATGTAGAAATTCAAGAACAAAACACACAGATAGAGGACCCAGATTTGATCAAGAAGAATCAGAAGAAAGTACAACGAGGGAAGAAATTAAATCAGAAACAAAAAAGTTAAAAGTAGGAAAAGTGACAGGCCATGAAAAAATATCGGCGGAAATTATGACAAAATAAAGTAAAAACACCAGAGGAATGGAGTGTGGACATAAGAACGCACTTTCCTGATGGAAAAAAAAGAAATGCTGAAAGAAGTAAAAATAGAAATACATAAAAAAGTGGTGATCTCAACGTTGACAAACGCTTCGAAAACTTGGACATTAACAGAGAAGTACAAAAAAAAACAAGAAGCCATCACGATGAGATTCTTAAGAAAGATAGAAAATAAAACGAGGGACAGGGAAAACTTAAAGGTGAAATCAGTAGGTAATAAAATAGAAGGAATACTAAGATGGTTTGGATACGCAAAACGGATGAACAAGACAAGATTAATAAAAACGGTTTTCGAAGCAAGAAGTACTAGAACGAGAAGAAGAGGCAGACCGAGGAAAGGGTGGCGAGAAGAAGTTAAAAAGTCTCTGGACAGAAGAGCACTGAAATGGAAAGAGATGGGAAATGTGATACAAGATACAAAGACATGGAGACAGGTATGGAAGGCACACACGAGAAACAGCTCAACGCTACTCAATGTCTTGCATCCATGAGGGTAAATAGGCTTTACGCATTAAGTAATATTTGATTTGAAAAGAATAAGTTCCATTTATTCCGGCAATAACGGACACCTTATACTTGAAACGAAGCCAATGATCTTAGTCGTAATAGTATTATTGTTTTTTGTGTGCATGATATAACATATTCTTTTCCCATCAAATTATATTGGAAAAATACCATATGCCCGATTTCTATCTACTACTTGGCCTACATTTCAAGCCTGTGTAGAACTATAAACGAAACGTTTTTAAATCAGAGGTTATTGTGTTCCAGAGATTCACTATTGCATTCCCAACAAGATGCGCTTGGTTACACAGACAACCCTCCACGCACCAACGGTTCTCGACAGCTACGGTCCCCAAAACCCTGTTAATTATACCATTAGATCGACAGCGGAGCTGTTAATTTGATACGGTCAGCAAGCTAGATAAAACGCATGATTGAAATTGGCGTTCTTTTATAAAAAAAATATCTGTCATAAAAAAGAATCTGTGTTGTTCTGCTTTCAATTGGAAGTAAACTGTGAGAGATATATTTAGGTATGTAAGAAAGAAAGCATCAGGAAAATATTTAGCATTTTTTGAGTTGAATTATTATTTTGAGGTTACAAACAGGGAATAGAAAACATCGCGAGTGAAAAATAATTGATTCATTTCGTTTTTTTATTATTCGTATGCGAAATATTGTGAACGACGAAAAATATCACTCGTGAGCAAAAATAATAAGTAAGTAAGTAATAAAACAGCTTTACGGCATGGCTACTGAAATTAATTGGTTATAAGTAGAGTTGGCCACGCGCGCCAACGGGCAGCGGCGTTGTTTCGATTAGGCCTCGGGTTCTACTAGAGCTATTGTGTATAGATGTTTGCTGTCGTAAATACTTTCGCGTAGTTGTTAAATAAAAATAAAATAATGCGTGCTCAAACACTTACCATTTTAAGAGTCCTCCGTGAAATCGCAAAGTGAATAATGTCTGTTAAATATTTGCAACATTAGATATGTTTCAACAGTTGTTTCGACAGACCGAGTGCGGCGCGAGGAAAAAATGTGTGTATATCCAAAGAACGAACGTTCTACATCTAGTGACGAATGTGTCTTAATGTGCCAAAATCAGAATCTTTCTCTAAAACACTTTCAAATTTTTCTACAACACAAACATCTTTTGCGTCTTCTATCGCGCATAGCTGTGCGTGAACATGTTGCACTATTTGCACAGATTCCACTAACGTCACCGAAGGATCTTGTAACTTTTCTATTGCCTCCGCTAGTCCGAAGTAATTGTTGTGAATAATTTTTAAATCCGTTTTAACCTGACTATCTTGAAATTTCGACTGGCTTTTCTTGATAGCGGCAGCTTCCTTTGGATCGAATTGTAAAACCACGTTCTTAATATTCTCATAATATTTATGATAATAAAACTCAGCATTTAACCAAGTTCCCCAACGTGTAAGAATAGGTTCTGGTGGCTCAGGTATACGGGGGCACAGTCTGTAAAATTCGCGAATACGTTTCGGGGATTTGACAAACACTGCTTTTGTATGCGCTATTAAAGCGGCTACCTCAGGATAACATTTTCTGATACCATCTGCCACAAGATTGAGAGCATGAATTTTACACGTAATGTGTAACAAGTTAACAGAATGCTTTTTAAGAGACCGGTCTACAGAACCATGTTTGCGGCACCATCACTCATAAACATCAACAGTTGGTTTGTTGAAAGTTGAAACTTTTCCAATGTATTTAACACTAACTTTACAATTACTTCGTTGTGTTCGTCCGACTTGGTAATTTGTACTCTGAATAGTTATTCCAAAACAAGACAAATGCTTCCTCGTTTAGTAAATTAAACGGTATATTACATACAATAAAAGTAACACATAAATTAAATATAAATTTGTCATTGTCTCGTGTGCAAGTTTTTTTTGAAGCATGCCGTTACATACTACACATTCAATTTTAGCGCCATCATACATTAAGTCGGGAATTTCGGCTAAAAATTCTCTAACTTGGTCCGCCTTGGGTCGTTTGTGCGACGTACGCAACATTTCTAAACAACACGTACCGCGCTAATGGAAGGTCGAAGCTACACTGAGGCTTGTATGTAACCGTATAGATACGGAGCTGCCTGTTGGCGCGCGTGGCCAACTCTACTAATGACAAATATTTTAGTAAATTTGACAACTGACATTACAAAAACGTGCCGATCGGTAATATTTCATTTTATCCAACATAATTTTAGTAATTTTTTTCGTCATGTGTAATTTTACCTTAGGTATTTGCCAATAGCAAATAAAATCGAAAATATATCTTAACGTGAATGAAGTATACTTATATTTACTTTTATATACTCCACTGACAACAGTTCCAAAGGATCCTCTTTTTAAAAATCTGCTTCAATAAGTCCATTTTCGAAAATGTCGAATTTTTCTGGTGTCTTAACAATCAACAATTTTTCTTTTAAGAAATCGTTGAATGTTATCTGGATATTAGTTTGACGCATATTATTTTCTTTGAATGGCACTAAATTTTGTGGTGATCTTAGACAAGACAACTTCTTTGGTAAACGGGTTAATCTGCAGTTAAATAATATTTGTTCTTAATAAAAATGCATATTCGAGGCAATAAAACTCATTAGTCATTATCAGAGTTGGCCACTCGCGCCAACAGGCAGCTGCGTCGTATCTATACGGTTACATACAAGCCTCAGTGCAGCTTCGACCTTCCATTAGCGCGGTACGTGTTTAAAAATGTTGCGTACGTCGCGCAAACGACCCAAGGCGGACCAAGTTAGAGAATTTTTAGCCGAAATTCCTGACTTAACGTATGATGGCGCTAAAACTGAATGTGTAGCATGTAATGTCCCGTTGATGAGTTGGTCCAAAAGGGACTGTCTACGGCACGTAAACAGTGAACGGCATGCTTCAAAAAAAACTTGCACACGAGACTATGACAAATTTATATTTAATTTATGTGTTACTTTCATTGTATGTAATACACCGTTTAATTTACTAGACAAGGAAGCGTTTGTCTTGTTTTGGAATAACTATTCGGAGTACAAATTACCAAGTCGGACATCGTTACGAAGGATAGTGCCATCTGCTCGTGAATATGTTGAAAAAGGAATTAAATCGGAGTTACAAAAAATGTGGTTGTGTGTGGACGAAACGACAGATCGTAAAAAGCATTCGATCGTTAATATAATGGCACGTAAAATGGAACCGCATCAATCATCACCTTCAATTCTATTAGCTTCCAGACGAATACAACAATGTACTGCCGAAGTAATTGTAAAGTTAGTGTTAAATACATTGGAAAAGTTTGAACTTTCAACAAACCAACTGTTGATGTTTATGAGTGATGGTGCCGCAAACATGGTTTCTGTAGGCCGGTCTCTTAAAAAGCATTCTGTTAACTTGTACATTACGTGTAAAATTCATGCTCTCAATCTTGTGGCAGATGATATCAGAAAATATTATCCTGAGGTAGACGCTTTAATAGCGCATACAAAAGCAGTGTTTGTCAAATCCCCGAAACGTATTCGCGAATTTCACAGACTGTGCCCCCGTATACCTAAGCCATCAGAACCTATTCTTACACGTTGGGGAACTTGGTTAAATGCTGCGTTTTATTATCATAAATATTATGAGAATATTAAGAACGTGGTTTTACAATTCGATCCAAAGGAAGCTGCCGTTATCAAGAAAAGCCAGTCGAAATTTCAAGATAGTCAGGTTAAAACGGATTTAAAAATTATTCACAACAATTACTTCGGACTAGCGGAGGCAATAGAAAAGATACAACATCCTTCGGTGTCGTTAGTGAAATCTGTGCAAATAGTGCAACATGTTCACGCACAGCTATGCGCGATAGAAGACGCAAAAAATGTTTGTGTTGTAGAAAAATTTGAAAGTGTTTTAGAGAAAGATTCTGATTTTGGCACATTAAGACACATTTGTGAAGGTGCGTCAACAGAACCGTTAAGTTGTTTCAAAGAATATTTTAATTACGCAAATATAACGTCACTAGATGTAGAACGTTCGTTCTCTGCATATAAACACATTTTTTCCTCGCGCCGCACTCGGTCTGTCGAAACAATTGTTGAAACATATCTAATGTTGCAGATATTTAACAGACATTATTCACTTTGAAATTTCACGGAGGACTCCGGCGGAAATGGTAAGTGTTTGAGCACGCATCATTTTATTTTTATTTAACAACTACGCGAAAGTATTTACGACAGCAAACGTCTACACACAATAGCTCTAGTGGAACCCGATGCCTAATCGAAACAACGTCGCTGCCCGTTGGCGCGCGTGGCCCACTCTAGTGATAACTGATGCCATCATTGCCTGCGTCCAGCGGATAAAAAACGTACGTTTTGTATTAACTATGGAATCTACTATGTAGAAATGAACGCTTTTTCCAAGTAACGTTATTTTTGACAAAAGAGTATTTCATCAAAATGTTAAAATCGGTCTAGTAGATCTTTGTTTTTGATATCTTGCTACAAAGGTGTACACTTCAGACAGCCATTTTCTATACTCATAAAATTAAACTAGTTTGAATTTAAGCGAACGAGCTTGCGCGCATAATTAGCACGATTGTTGGTATACATGCGTCATTATATTTATTACCATCTTGAATAGCAAGCATTGTGTAGGTAGATACATAGGATTCTAATAATCGTTCTAAAGTGAAACATCAACAAGCGACAACAGTACACACGTAGCATCATTTCCATTAATAGAACTAACGTTTTTAAAACATTTCCTTATCACTCGCTCGCTCGCTCGCCAACTTGATCTTACCTTTAGGATGTACTTTGTTTTATTTATTCCATTCAATATAATTGTTCTATATACCTACAACCAACGACTTGCTGCGGTTGAGGAGTTTATATTTAATGTAAAGTTTTATACTTATACATTTTTATTAATATCATATTTTACATTAATTGTGATCTATATGCATACTTAATGTATATACCTACATACATATGTAAATATGCAAGTGGTAGAAACAAAACTCGCCCAAGCGTGTAAACAAATTCGCGTGCCTTCAGTTATCACGCGTACAAATGTGCACGGACAAAATCTAATCGAACAGAATTTATTTCCCCCATGATGCTTCCGACCATGGCGATGCGTGAAAATGCGCGTGTGTGTATGTGTGAGCGCGTATTACGATTGTGATGTGTTGTTATATGCGTGTACACCGTACATACATGTTAGGAAACCGGCGACCGTGTCCGAGTGGCAGCTGTTCCTGACGTCACCTCGGCGACGACAGCTGGTTCTAGGTAACCCCAAGAATAACCTCTCCGCTGCCACCGGCATTCGTATACGGGGAATTACACGTCTGATCTGGTCGCAGGTGAGCGATCAAAAATCCATACACACACACATACTCGCGTTCCTATTCGATATATCTCTTTCGATAGCGTTTGTTGTAGATTTGCTTGATGTGTTTAATTTGTGGACATCGAGGAAGAATGGGGTGAACACGTAGGGGAGAATTAAATACAGTATCGTAGGTACCTAACACGAATGGTTGGTCTGGAACTTTCTCTTTTAATACCATAATAGAGCATACATATGCAATATTTTGATTTACATTTTATTTTCCTAATCAGAATTAGGAACATCTTAAGCTATGAACTTGCAAATACTCATGCCACCGATTAATTAGAGGAACATAGCGCTACTAAAAATAAAAGTTAAAGATGTACATTAAAAAGACAGGCTGATATAGACTAATTAAAAATGTAAGAGCCTACAAAGAGGCAAAGGAAGCATTCGTAAAATACAATAATGACTTAACAGAATAAAACCTATCAGGAACAATTGGGATAAATTGCATGTCAGAAATTGGAAAAGAATGTAGGAAGGTAATACCAGAGAACCGTAAAAATGGAAATATATGACATGGCCTACCTACTGTGTGATATGAAGGAAATAAAAAAAAATACAAAAAAGCCAAACCTACAAGGAAAGGGCACCGGCTAAAAGCACTGCTGTGGGCATGAAGTCGAAAAAGTAATAGATATAAGTGACAAGAAAGTGCGGTTGAAAAACTTGAATAAAAAAAAGGAAAGGAGGAAGAAGGGAAAGAAACATATCGGTAGACCAAGATAATTGGATTGGAGAAGACAGTGTAGTAACGAGATCAACTAGAAGATAGAGCAATAAAAGTTCGTGCAAGTAAAAGAAGCACGTTTTAAACAAATGCAAATTTTATGGCCTATTAGACGTATCTCTGAAAGTAATTAAATATCTTTTTTAAACTACCGGCTACGTAGATTAGATTAGATTCATTCTCGAGGTGGTCCTTGACCTATCCCACTTCAACCTTTTCAGATCTATTGTGATTCCTCTATCATTAGATCATTTACGTTAGCTTTTCCTTTTTCACCAGACCTAGCAGCCTTGTGAGTGATCCTTCTGCGTAGGTTTCTGCTTTTGGATACTCCGATCCCACTTCTAAGAGCCGCATTCCTGCTAGTGCTGTGCAGTCGCGCAGCACATGGACGGCAATGTCTTCTTCTACCTGGCAGAATATACACGCTGGTTCCTCTGTCAGGCCTTAGTTACTCATATGTTTCTTGAGCACACAGTGCCCTGTTAGCAGGCCTACTATTGTTCTAACAGACTTTCTGTCCTTGCTTAGTTGGTCTGCTGTAAATTTAGGCCTGTGTCCAATCAGAAATTACTTGGCTTGTCTCTGACCTGGGATGCTCTTCTACCAGTCTTGAGATTTCTCATTTTTCCATTGTTTAGTAGTTGCTTTAACTACCGTATATGCTATGCCCACCGAATGTTTTGGGTTTCTGTCAGCATTTGAGGAGCCTGCTCGGGCTAATTCGTCTGCCTTAACATTCCCTCGATGCCCTTCGTGTCCTGGCACCCAAACCAGGGTCACCTTATATCGGTCGCCCAGCCTATTGAGGGCATTCGACATTACCTGTGTGGAGTTCAGTGCTTTTATCACTGCTTGACTGTCTGAATAGATAGGAATAGATTGATAGTTACTTTCTTGCTTGTCTAGTTCTTCAGCACACCCCAGCACTGTTGCTATTTCGGCTTGAAATGCTGCGGCGCTTCGAATTAGACTTAACGACTTAGTTACTTTTGGGCTAATCCCGCAAATTCCGGCTCCGGCTTTGAACCGTCTGTGTACCAAATACATTCGGCTTTGATAGGCGGTACTTTTTTCCATTTTCTCTATCTGGTATTATCGTTTTATAATTCTTATCGAAGCTGTATTTGGGACTCATGGCGTCACTGGGCCCGTACCGGCTACGTAAGTCAATCATTATTACTACCCTTATTGGAGTGGCGTAAGTGTGATTTACGAGTTATTTACCTTGGTTGCCGTAAACAGCGGGATGTAATGGAATTTTACGTCCATAGAGATGTTAAGTAATAATACATCAATATAGCAATAGGTGTCAATATATAACAGAAGTTGACAACTTTGATAATTACAGGTATAGGTACATAAGCAAATTTCAAATATTTTCGTAAAATGCAGATTATTTGGACATTGTGGACCGGTAATAGGAAAATATATGTCACAAGGGACGTAAGCTATTTTAAAGAGCGATATTATGAATAGTGATCTGTTTTCTAAGAGTATGTAAACCAAAACTTCAAAAAGATACGGTACGTAATCGTCAATTGCACTATCTTCTTGGTTTTCGGGCTGAAACCACGTCGTTGTGGTTATCTCTACTGATATTTCCTCCACACCCCTATGGGATATCTGCAGGGCTTCTGTTGCTGTTGCTGCTGCTGGTATTACCACTGCTGCTACTGCACAGCTCTGTGTAAACGCGGTTCCAGCCTGAAAACCAAGAAGATAGCTCTAAAAGATATTTTAATCATTTTCTGAGAAGACGAATATTAATTAACAACAAATAATAATAATAATAGAATTTATTGGCGAAATGGGTTAAAAATAATTCACAATTCAACAAAATTGGAATTCTTTGTTGCCACCTGAATAGAACATATCATTTCTTGTGGTGCAGATTCCAAATCCGGCTACAGAATTGCTCCAGCACTTCAGGATTTCGAGATATCCTAACCTAAAAGTGCAAAAAAGATGGTTTTCGGTTCTTGGCTCATTTCTACTTATGGTATCATCTAATACTACTCTTCTCCTTCAAAATCCATTTTCGTTTGTTTCGATCGGACTTTAGTTTTTCGAGATAATCTAATGTTCTGTTTTAAACATTTTTAGACAAACTTTTTAGTATTTCCTGATAATCTCGCAAAACCGCTTTAAAATGTTTAGTTGTGGGTTTTCAGGGTCGGTGATCACAAATATGCAGTCAGAATATTTCTTTGGAACCATTAGGGCACCAAATAAAGTTTATAGGAGTTAAAAATAAGGCTTTTAATGTCGAGATTTTAAGTAGACGCGTGTTTGATCTCGTAATTTTATCCCTGCAGCGGAACACAAGGTCACTATCAAGTGTTTACCTCTGATCCCTGTAGAGTAAATTTTGACCAAATGTATTCCGAGAAAATTGATATACCTCGAGAGAAAGAGTTAGATCGAAACAAACGAAAATGGATTCCGAAAGGAAAGAGTAGTACTGAATGATATCATAAGCAGGAATAAGCAAGAAAATTCGCTGTTCTTATAATATCACCGAAAACCGTTTTTTTTTTGCACCTTGAGGTTAGGGAATCTCAAAATCATGAGCTCGAAATCATGCTAGAGCAATTCTGCGGCCGAATTTGGAATCAGCATAAAAAATTGTGCAAGAAGTGATATGTCTGATTCATGTGGCAAAACTTTATTGAATCGTAATAACAAATACAACCACAGAATCTTAAAAGATAACAGGCGTGTAAGTACCTTGATGCATTGAGATCCAGGGAGATATTCTTTTAATAATAAGCCAAGACTATGAGGTAGTGTGTCAAACATTAAGGATATCGGCACACTCCATACCACACAAAATGTTTAATAAATTTTGGACATAATAATAGTAATAATAATAAAATAGCGCTACAGGTCTATGTGACTCAAGGCTTCCACCGCACGTCTTCACAGTCTCCTGTCTGTTACGACTTCCTTCCAGTTTCTTATTCCTAGCAGTCCCAGGTCCTCTGTTACGGATTCCATCCATTTCTTCCTAGGCCGTCCCTTTCTTCTTCCACCAACTCCTCCTTCTATTACTCTTCTAGTAACTCTTCCTTCCCTCAAACGCCAGACATATCCAAACCACCTCAGCCTTTACTTCCTAATCACCATCGTGATCTTTGGCTTCCTGTATAAATCCATTAGCTCCTTGTTAGTCTGTCGTCTCCATTTTCCATTTTCATTTACCCCCCCATAAATTTTCCTCAAAACTTTCCGTTCCCATACTTCCAGTTTTTGCTTTACACACCCATCAGAAATTCTGGACATAGTTTTCATCTTATGTAGTATTGAGTAACAGAAAAAAAGGAGACGAATGTATGGTATATGCGCTGTAAGTTCCAATAGTAATTTTTGAGAAAAGCATTGGATGATTTCGTTTTGAATTTTCGGGCTTAAATATCTGACTGATCCCGAAGGCATCTCTATAATTTGTTCATAGCAATCTATCACATCTCTATAAAAAATTTTAAGTGTTTGTTATTGAACGAAGACGTGTTATTTTAATATAACTACATATCGAAAATCTTGGAACTTATATATAAAGAAACTACCGCTTCGGGGCCCCTAAGATCGCGGGGCCCCGGGGCTTTGCCCCGAACTGCCCGGTGATAGTTACGCCAATGAGCACACATGCTTATGATGATTCAGTTCGGTCATCTTCGAATTATGTTGGGGTGCGATACGCTTTCAACGAGCTCGTAACTTGGGCGAACTGCATCAAAAGATTATCACTGCCGCAAATCGTATAACACCCAAGATGCTTTAAAATGTACGACAGGTATGTACTATCAACTAAGATATCGTTAACAAAAAACGGTGGAATTTTTGAGCATATTGTTCTTGTTGGGCGAACTATACATAGTCGCGACTAACTTGTATGCTAATCTCAGTTGAACTTACGCGATTTAATCCACACACTACAATCATCATGTAATAATGTCAATTAGATGGTTATATTCAAGTGATTTCAGATTCACGTTGTAGTGAGGCACGCTATTATATTCCAAACAACGCATTTCCATCTGCAACTGGTACCTTTACAATGACTTCGGTCAAAATAAAAATTGCGAACCCTACGTTATTCTTCAAGCGACAATAACAAAACAAATCGCACAGAAAGAAAAGAACAATTCTCAATTGAAAGTGAAATTTATGGCACAGGTAACATTATACGCTGATGCATACGAATATTCGCCAAAGAGAGGTGCGGTATCGAGGCACGAGACCGCTTGCAGGGTGGACGCGTGGCTTTGCACCCTTTACCTTCAATCCCGCTTCATATCGCAACAAAAGATTTTTGAGCAGCTGCATCGTATCCACCAGCGTATCGTGCTAGCGTATTGTGTATGCGTACATACATATCTAACAAGGGGAATTCGAAATAGAATTAGATTCATTCAATTCAGAAAAGATCTAGGTGCTTACGTATCGAAAGAAGAAATATTATTTCGATGGAATATGGTAAATAAATGGATTCAGGAGATATTAAAGAGAGGAAAATATGGCTTAATGAAAGATTTAGATTAATTGTTGATATAACATTTTTATGTGCATATTAGGTTTTAGATAATCTATTAAAATAGAGTGTAAGAACAATAAGACTAAAGTAGCCTTCTCATAGAGTAGCGCAAAATTAGCGTAACGCAAAACTATACACACTCCAAACTTCAATATTATTTTGTTCTTGTATTACCCAGTCTTGATTACTGCAGAAAGTACTAATAAACATGCCGTATAATGTTTCTATACAATTCCGTGCATTACAAGAGCAATTGTTAATATCAACAGATAAAATTGAGTTAGCTTACGACAAAGCAAGTCATTGGTCTCAGTTGTTAAATTCTTACACTAATTTCGTGCGAACTCAGCCTAGGTTGCGTTCGTACATCGGTTTCTGCAGTAATCAAGACATATAAATTCAAAAACAAACCCAGAAAATAATGTTAAAATTTGACGTCTGTATAATTTCGCGTTACACTAATTTCGCGCTACTCTGTGTGAACGCTATTTTAGTACTTGTGTGGAATGGAAGACAAAATGGTACCTTTAGTAAAAGTACTAATTTATAGAAACATTATAATCTTTATTGATAACAAAATGTATTAGATGAAACTAAATGCGTCCTCTTACATAATAATTGCTCTAACATAGCAAAAGTTAACAACAGATATGGTTCAGAAAGTATTAAATAAAGTACAATTCTTGGTCCATACTGCCCGCACGTAAAGGTATAATGGCATCACAAAGAAGGCAAAACAGACCGCAATGAAATAAATCAAAATAACAAAATATATCTAAACTAAACACATTTCACATTTCATCTTCAACGCCAGCGCATGAACAATGTGTCCAATATTTAATGCATTGTGTCCAACCTTCTGTCGATTCAGAATATGAAATGATCACAATACAAACAATTGGCATAATCTTCCTCTCCGGAAGAATCATGCTGTTGTTTGGACTTTTTTCATCATTTTAAGTTTTTTTCTTTTTTTGGCAGGATTGCTAAAATTAGGCTTATTTTTGGCTCTTTTTGTATTATTTTGCATGATTTCTAATTCTTTTAGTTAGAATAGCAGTTTTACCTCTCTTACGTGCGTTGTTGTGTTTTGTGAGACAAGAAAATTGTTTTCATTCAAAGAATTTATTTCACTGGATACGGATTATAGGATCATCTAGATCTGCGTTGTCTGAGGGAACCGATTTTGAAGCACATGGCTGAGGTTCTTCTATAATATCTTCTCCGTTTTCTTGATCATATTGTATCTGTTTGTTGTATCTGATGTTATAAAATCAGCTACTGTAAATATGTTAGGATCTGGTGGCCATATTCCTGTCGTACGGAAAGCATTGTGTTATGCAGTAATAATGCTTGCCAATTTCTCAAAAGCTTTGCCAACCAGCTCCGCAATTTGGAATTGTGTAATTGCTCGTCCGGGATTTGTTCTTAGCCACTGGTTTGCAACATCTGAGTAGTAAGTCGATAACGGTTTCATAAAACCTACATCAAGAGGTTGTAGCCGGTGTGTACAATGTGGTAGAAGTGAAATAATATGCATACCATGCTCTCGAGCTAAGTTAATAAGATCTAAATTTTTGATATGACTTGCATGGTCATCTAACAGCAGTAACACTGGAGTATCTATAGAAGCTCTAGAACACGTAGTAAATCTTTGCTGACCATCTAAAGAAGTAAACAATTGAGCAAAAGCACTTAAACATTTTTAAGAAGGTAAAATGGACCACTCGAAGACGAAGCGGTCGAAGTGGTCTTTTTTGCCCGGTCCATTTTGTGTCAGCTAAAGCGAGGTTATAGTGAGGTTATGTCAGTGCTAAATAAAACAAAAACTTAAACTTTTGGAAGTTCGCATTTTACTGTTTAAGTAGATTAAATTCCTTATTCTTGATATTATGTGCAGATCAAGTGTAGCATGAAAAAATCGATTTTTACTTCAAAATTTATTAAAAACATTACCTTGCTAAGAAAGTATGTCACCACAGCTTCACATGTAAGTAAAATTCGAGAAACATCCATAAAAATTTCACTATTGTTATTGCACAATAAATAATTCTGTATGTCTCTTAATTTTACACACACTTCGCTCATACTAGATAAAGTAGATTTTGGAGTTTCACATTCGACCACATCACTATTATCAGAGTTATGTTCTTCATCATTATTGCACAATTCTTCAACAATTTCTGTAATACTGAAGTTAGGGCTCTCTGCAAGCACATGACTATCAACAGAAGCATATTCATCTAAATCCACATTTCGTTACGTACTGTAGGAAAGAGTTGGACAAGGGGTATTTCGTCTTCTTCATCAAATATTGTATCTTCTTGGATAACATCAGAGAATCCGGGCTTGGAAAAACATTTCTTAACTGTAGCAGGAGATACCTTTTTCAAAGCAGCTGTAATCCATATAAATGCATTGGCTAAATTTATGTTTTTTTCAGAATTTTCAAAATCACATTCGCTGTCAATACACGTTAGAAGGCTTTTAATCAAAATATTTCCGTAAATCAATTTGAAATTCTGAATTATTCCTTGATCCAAGGGCTGACAATGCGAAGTGGTGTTTAGCGGCAGGAAGACTAGTTTAACTTTTTTTAATGGAACTTTAGAATGTGACGTGGCGTTATCCAAGAAAAGAAGCACTTTTCTATTTTGTTTTTTCATTTTATTGTAAAATTTTTGTCATAATTTCTATATCTCTATATCGTCCAAATTAACCTCTGCGGACTCACCACAAATTGAACTAAAAGTTATACTGTGTCGCCGGCAGAGACTTTCCAACCATCCATTAGATGCTGCGAAATTTTCCATCTTTAAACTGCTTGCTGTCTCCAGTGCTTTGGAGTTGCTTCATTTCTGGCTTTGCAAAACCAATTGTAGACGACTTGATCCACTGCCAATCCTTCCGACTGCGGCAATTTTCGTTTTTGCTCCAAGTTAACACCTTCCTCAACCATCTTTTTTAATTCACCTTTATTTTTCATAATATCGTTAATTTGTGTTTTTCCAACCCCATATTTTTTGGCCAACTTTGGCGAACTTAACGCATACTTTTCACATTCCGCGATTATATTCATTTTCTTTTTAGTGACATACTTAATTAAGAACCTTTCAAACACGGAAACAACTTTAAACTAATCAAGTAGCCGAAAGAACCTTTCGAATACGGAGAGAATTTGAAACTAACCGCAAGTAACTGAGAGGCCACATTATATGTAAACTTGTAGAAATGAAGGCGATTTCTGTTTGATCAAACATAAACGTGCATGTATTGCGCCGGCAATTTGCTGTCGAGGCGTGATCGGGACTGAGATTGCATTCATCGCACAAATACGAAATAATATTGGGTACATATTTCCATCAATAAAAATACATCCTAAATTGTCCGGTCGATATCGGCAGGTAAATTTCTATGAAGATAGGCCGGTAAAATTTGGGTTTATTTGGCCGAGGTCGTTTTATAAGGGTGGCCATAAATAACGGGTTTTCGTATATGGGGAATTTCCTTATAGTCGATTCGGGGAACTTTGAAATTGTCCGTTACCTCAGATGGCCGCTTTAGACATGTGGCCGTTAACGCAGGTTTTACTGTGTATCGAATATGAATCTATGCGGATAAGTTTTTTGCTAAAATGCGTCGGCTTCGACGAAATACTATAACTTTTGTTTTTCTAAAGATGTTCATTAAAAATAAACTGCAAAATTTAATTTTGCAATTATTTCATACGCGAAAGCGCACGTCTTCAGTACATACTGTCTGTAGTTTGTTTTTATTTATTTATTGAATAACTGTACAAGCACAGTTTTGATTTTGTACTTACTCATTTCTATTAAATTACAAAAACTGCGTTATCTAACAAAAATAGTCAATTGGGTTTTGTTCTAAAATATATGTTTATTACTATTTAATACTTTTATAAAATACTAAATTTCGTATTGTGAATATCCCTTTACGCCCCTCTATTTCATACAATCCTAAGATACCTGTCTGCACTTGCCAATAATCTTATTTTTAAACTCACAATGGTACACTTGCTTTTAATCCAGTAGCAGAAAGGGAGCCAAGATCCTTACTTCTTTCTATAACGTGATTTATGTCTTACTCCGGCGTGCACGCGTCACTCCCGGATCTCCTTTCATTGTACGTATAGTCGGTTCTCTTGATTCCCTCCAACCTCTCTTTCTTCTTCTTTCACCGACCATTGAGCGCTTAACATCCGTGTCCGCAAGAATTACAGTTGCGGAAGGAACAGGTCTTACACAGATATCCTTCGAGCTGTATACAACGAACGTTATAAGGAGGGTGAGAAGGTCGCCTTAACGTCGAGAGAAAATCCCCGGCGCGTTGGGGAGTTCTCTCCTTTCGGCTTTCTGCACCATTCGCAACGACCGACAACGTCTTGTTATATTCGCTATTCAAATGCGCCGACACCTGTTGATGGATTTCCGTCTGAGTGGGTCGATAAGTGTGTCGAGCGTGAGTTTAACGATTTAACTTTACAAATAAGTGCTAATATTAGCTGTTATCGCGTTGTTTAACGACGGAATCCGGTATTCAAATCGGTGGTGTTATTAGTGTAAGTAATTTTAAATTGTTCTACATATTTACCTAAGGAAAGAGTGAGATAGAGGATAATAGTTTACATACAACAATAAAGTATACCTGTAAAATACGATGAAATGTAAAAGAACAATTAATTCTTTTCTTTATTTAATTCTAAAAAAGTTAGTCCAATTAGACATGAAACGATAAGGAGGAATAGCGGAAACGTTTAAATTTATAAGCAGTAAAATACATACGCAATTTACATATTCCTACTTATTCTAACATTTGATGTAAGAGATTTTGCAATATTCACGCAGAGAAATGATCAAATAGATTTTCTTGCAAAAATCAGTTTCTATTCAAGAAAATATTTTGATTTCAAGACTGTAAAAATGTATAATATAAGAACATAATTTTCTTGAAATTTTATTTGGATTAAATAAATATTTTCTTAGAGATAGAAAATCCAAGACAGAAAAATGTTTCTTCCATGTAAATAATTTAGTTTTAAGTTAAGTAAATATTCATATTGAAGGTAGGAATGAAAAAATGGTGCAGATCTCACAAAGTTCTATTGAGAAATTAGGCGACCAGTTTCGTGTTCAAAAAACACATCATCAGGCCAGCAACAAGGATATCCAATAAAGGAAAAATTACAATAATGGAAAAAAAACCTAAAGTTAATAATTAAAATTAGGAGCAAGTGAATGAGTTAATGAAAAAGTGTTTTTTTATAGGTTACAATATAATTAAATTATTTCTTTAATAATGTAATTAAATAGGAATGATTTTTGTGTAGTTTAATAATTAATTAGTTAATATTTAAGTTTATTTATCCCTTTTTCATTATTATTATTTATTATATATTTAAAAAAGTTTTCAACTAGCAATGATCGCACCTCGGATATCGTAACCAATGAGGTTTGGTTACGATATCGTCACTGCGCACAGCTCTCGACGAAAGGACTGTAACCTGGGATGAATCAAAGAAGCTGGCCAAGAATAAAACAGAATGGACAAAATTTGTGTACACTATATAAATGAAATCAAATGTAGTATATACCTTACACCAAATGGTAGAAAGGTTGATAATATATATATATATACTCGACTAACGTATCTTGTGACATCCCGTAAAAATTTTGACGTTGCAACATCCACCTTAAAGGAGGCAAATAGAGACAATGTAAAAATATGAAATTTTGGAATTGAGGGGGTAGTGTCATTGAAAAAAGAAGATTGAACTATACACGAAAAAGAAAAAAAAAGTCGCCCTATATCTTTGACATCCGATGTATATTCGGTATACACTTTTGTTTAACATTTTTGTGACATCCGTGAAAAATATGCTGACCTTGTAACATCTTGCCAATGTTGCCTGTTTTACGAATTACACGTAACACTTCTAAAGGAAAAAAGTACACTAATGAAATTTCGCTAATGAAATAAAGATCTGTTTATTTGAATAAAAGAAGTATTGTTAGAAAAGTAAGAATTTAAAGTGCTATTAGAATAAATGTCTAAATACATATTTTCTAAAAAAGTAAAATTTTTTACTTACAAGCATACCTACTTAAATCTATATACCTACTGAGCTATTTCTTATTGGTTAACTATGGATATTTTTAATATTTATTTCGGCTTCCGTCAGTGAGTTATGAAATCTATAATTTTCCTTGGAATTTCCGACGTAATTAATTAATGAAATTAAAATTACTTAGGCGTGTTAACTAGGGATGGGTCGTTATTTAACTATCTGTTGTTTTATAACCGTTATGGATCCGATAACGGTTGCAACTGTTATATCGCTGGGAAAATAACAGGTGTAGCATGGTTGCTTTCGGACTGTTGTGAACATATCATCGACCGCCGTTGCGGCGTACTCAACTGCGTGGCGCTACAACTGTCTGATTGAAGCCGTTGTTTATTACAGATAATAGTTACAACTCCTCTAGAAAAATAACCTATCAGATCACGTAGCTACATAAATATCCTCTCGAACGGTTATTACGGCAGTAGTCGACATCGAGTCGGACGTTTATTATGGACATATTTTCTAAATAATTGTATGTATTGGAATTATCAAATGTAAAATAAAAGACCGATGTTATAAAAAAGATTTACTTATAAAAACTAAAAATAAAACCGTTATGTTTATTATATATTATTTAAGCACATAGATGTTCTCGCATTTCGAAGATTAACTAAGATTAAATATAAGAAAAATAACAGTAGGATCAGTTAAAATGGTGGAAAATAAACGCTGCTGTAACAACGATTGCAGTGAATCTGATAGTACAACAGTGAACAGGTTATCACTTAATTTATTTTAATCTATTAACCAGTTTATAATTTATCTGCAAAAAACGCAATAAAATATTTATATTACAAAAATCTTCTGAATTTAAATTTTAACGTGCTGCAAGATCAGCAGTTGCATATGTGCTATGCGGAATCACGATGCGTTATCGTGTAGAATTGTAGACTTAAATAACGCTAAACTTGTTATTTTGCAACCGTTATTTCCAAATAACGATAACGGTTAAAACTGTTATTTTAAAATAACGATTTTTCCCATCACTAGTGTTAACCACTACACTACGAAGACTATGCAAGTATCGTTCACCCTTTAATACATAGTTATTATTTTATCTGTAAACTAGAAGGACTTTTGTTAGTTTTATTTTAACTTTAATCTTTTACCACTCTCATACTTTCAGATCATCATCATTACCTTCTCCATTATAATCTTCATTCAACCTCTCTACGTTTGCTAATCTCCTATTTAGTTTGCTACTTTCGCTAAAGGATATATCAATTTGTGTTTCATCAAAGTCAGGAATTTCAAGATCAATGTGTTCTAAACTTTTACCTCGATATTCGCCCAATGATTTCTTTTCCATGAGAAGCAGACGTTTAGACAGCAATTTTCTTCAACATTTTATAAGACTTGTACTTGGATTGGAAAAAAAGTAAGGATTTGATCAAGTCACAAAAATCCTAGATTTCAACAAAATGTCGATATGCTTCTACCTGTCTTTGGTAAAGGTTACGGATACCACTCTATCTTCTTTTCATGGTAAGTAGTTTAATATTTTTAACTAACATTTTCTCTGTTGCTGTCAATGATTGATAAATATTTTAAACTCCCGGTTCATCTTCTTTTTTTAAATAGTCTTCTATTGTAATTCTTTGCACTTCTTTTAGCGTTTCCAAAAATTAGTATAAACTTTTAAATAAAGTTACTGCAAATCAAATATTAGTTTATATATCTTGAGAGTAAATTCTAATATCCGTGAAGTGAAATGAACATGGCAAGACTTCATAGAACAGACTTATTGCAAAAAAAAAGATTTCAATTTATTTCAATCAGCCTCTGTTAAGTTCGAACCTTCAGCAGTATCCCATATTGGTTGTTGTACTTCCGGCTGTTCTAGCCTCACCTTGTCTTTATGACAAACCATAGCTACCATACACTTTCCTCTTGTTGGCATGTTGTAGTACTCGATTTACAATAATCAAATACTAAACTTATAGTTAGTTTTAATAAAACAAATTAGCTATTGCTACACCAAAAGTATTTTTATAGTACTATATTCATTAAGAAATTCTAAAACTTTTGGTATTAATTTTAATGTCAATTTGTTTTGTCTCACTAATACAACGAAACTCTATGAATATTTAATTTTTATTTGTATGCAAAAAATGATAATAAAGTTAAAGGGGTATTGACAACCATCATTGCTAACCCTATATAAAGCAAAAAAATGTTCAGCACACTTAATTCCTTCTTCTTCCGGCGATGTTGGGTGAAAATTAATTACAATTAACTATTAAATTTTTCCAATTATTAATTACTATATACGGTTGATGATTAAGCTACTATTTATTAGTGCCCTTGCAAAGTACAATTACAGGTTGTCGGTTCATTAAATTATATTCAGTAAAAATAAATTATCTGTTAATACAAAATAATTGATAAAATTCAATTATTAATCGCAATTAATGTTTAGCCAGCTATTGTTAATTAATTAAATTGTTAATTTAGTATAAATTATAAAATTTATTTTATACAGTTCCATTTATAACCTTAAATGTTGACAACTACTATTTATACTTCTACCAAGTACTAACATTTAAATCATTTAATTCTTACCAACGACATACATAAGTATAGTGTAATTACAAAGATTCTGGACTCCAACATGTGTATAAGTTATTATTACTCTTTTCCGTTGCCCAACGCATTATTTGAATTAAATAATAAACATAAATAAGGAATCAGGCATGCAGCTAGGACATTCTACATTTCGGAGCTTGTTAACGTGTAAACTATAAAAATTCGTTTACTTAAATATGAGATAAAAACACCATAAAGCTACTAGCACTGTTGCCAATTCTTGTATGTCAGAAATAATGGTAAACAAAAACCAATATACTTTGTGAGGGCCTGGATGTCACATAATGCACCGAGAATATTTGACAACTGTATATAAAATATACAGCACCACATTTTATGCGCGCCTCTATACAATACACAGCGGAAGCAAATATACAAAACCATTTTTGAATGACTGTATTTTAACATCCTCCTAGAATTTTTTCCACGCCTCCCTACGGCCCTTAGACGACGATTTAACATAGAAGACGTTATAAAATCCGATTTTGGAAGTCACAACGTCGACGGATGTCAAAGAGATACGAACAATTTTGCGCAGTGATGTCACAAAGTTGGGTATTTATATATATATATATAGACATATAAACAGTCATTGATGAGCCCGTTGAATATATAATTCGGTCGCTGTGGAGCCCAAAATTACGTTGTTGAGCCCGGGGTCGGGCTCAACAACGTATCGAGGCGTATCTCAGCTTTAAATGGCTGGAAATAGTCAGTAGACCCTAAAACTTCAAATTTCGCGGGGGGCTCCATAACGTACTATCCCTATAATTAAATAGACAAAATAGTTCCGGGAAGGACCATGTAGGGGGCGCCCTGATCAAATTTTATATACGGTATATACAAATAGATCAACATGACGTTGTTGAGCCCGAAATTTGGCAACAACTGCGTTGGGTTCCATAACATACCATTGATATATAACTGTATGTTGGTAGCGGATTTATATATCGCGGTGGACTTTCTACTCTATAAGTATCATTAACCTGAATGTTATTGTTCTCGATATTTTACTATCTGTATTAATATAACTAATCGTTAGCTTACCTCCTAATAAAATTATAACACAGTTTTCTGGTAAATTCAGCAAATGATTGTTTCATATAGACGCTGTAACCATAAATTAAATACTTGTTAGGCCGAAATAATTGATTTCTATTACCCTGGTAAGTGGAATCAGATACTGTAAACTGTTTATTTTGTCAGTTTCTTTGACCGTACAAATTTCAACAATTTAACTTCCTCAGTGATTTATATTTGAATAGTTGTGTGTTATATCAAAGTTATACCTTTTTCTGCAAGGTCTATAAGATTTGTGTTGTTTCAATTTAGATAACCTACACACCAACATATTTTTTTCCATAAGCTCTTAGTTTTATACATGTCATCTCTCTATATCGAATATAAGTGGGAACGGTAGAAAATAAATAAAACAACATGATAACTAAAGAATTACATGTGGAAGGAATGAATAATTTTTTTAAACGAGTGACGATGTGTTAGAACAAAATTATTATTGACGGTACCAAATGGGTATGTAATGTGAAAGTGGATGGAGTTTGATATTTGAAAGAATTAATATTCATGTTTCTGGTGATTTGAATTGTAGGGTGAGAAATGAAAAGGCAGATGAATGGTTGGTCAACAGAAGGAGGAAAAGATAAATAGTAACTGTATAAAATTAATGGAATATTACCCTCTGAACAACCTAGAGATAAACACCTATTTCCATCATAAAGAAATCTATACGATTACTCGACAAACATCAATTACAGAAGAAGCATAGTAAGTCACAGTTTAATAAAAAAAAAAGGCAAGTGTGCGACGTGAAGATTAAGAGAGGACCAGAGACATTTCCCGATCATTACATACTCATGGCAAAAATTAAAAAGCGTAAAGATAAAGAGGAATCTAAAGGAGCGAGTGAAAGTGATGAACATATAGATTGGGGAAGGAGAAAAGAGTATATAGATTCATAGAAGTACCGGAGACCAACGTAGAAATGCTAGAAAAGGAAAATATAAGTATAGAGAATCTTCTGAAAGCTGCCAGAGAAACATGTGAGTTCCTAAAAACAAATTCTATAAAGCAACAAACATTATAGTTAAAGAAGTTAACAAACAAACAAAAATAAACAAAATAAGATGGAAGCAATACTTGAGTGAAAGAATAATATCAAAATATGAAAGGAAATATAGAAGGAATAAAAAACGAAATTGAAAAATATGGTTAGAAAAATCAAGGAAGCAATTTGATACGAAAGTAAAGAAAGGATAGTAGAAAATGGCCTAAAAACACTGGAAAGCGTAAACAAGCCGGAATATGTATACGAAGAGTAGGATAAGATAAATTATTACGAATGATGCGCAAACGCATGATGAAACAATGCAGAGCGGAAAACAATGCCAACAAAAATAACTACACTGCAAAAAAACAGACCAGAGTATGGGAGGTTGTCAGGAAGTAAGGATAACAACATGAAGGAGGGGGAAGTAAAGAAGGCGGTTAACTTAGCAAAAATGGGAAAATATCAAGCTATAATAGAGTGACAGCAGAAAGTTATTTGCAGCATCTAAATTAACATGGAAAGGGAGCCAAAAGAACATATTGAGCATATTTTGCCTTTATCAATCTGTGTCAAGGTGTCTGCATGTGCTTGTTCAGATGATATCATGATTATAACAGGAAGTCAAAATTTTAATACATATGATAAGGTACCACATGAAATGAGAGTTAATACCCGAAAGATAAACGTAACGTTAACCACTGAAAAAGGAAAATTCAAAAAATAGTTGGGAATACTGTGAAAACTTATCATGCGATGGAATAGAACGTTGATAAGCAAATAAAAATTTCCGCGACAACTAAAATGATACTGTTTGATACTATTTGTAGGGCAATACTAACTTATAGTAGCCACAGGGATACCAATAAAAACCATGAAGAGTAAACTAGAATCTTTGGAAACAACTCTTTGGAATTACAAGAAAAGGCAAAACGAAATACGGATGTAGAAGGACTAGATATAAATTTAACATTAAGCTAAATTGTTATGGCGTATAACTTAATACCATACCATACATCAAACATATACCATATATTGAGGTGATAAAAATGAAATGTGTCGCTTGCTCTTTTTGTATAGGTTATGTAACGTCTTCCTCTGGAGAAAGGCGTGAAAAAAATTTCAGCTTTTTAATGAATGCAGTTTTTTAATATTTATTTTCTGTGTTTTTTCCCTAAAAAATATGGACTACAAATGTAACATTAGTCAATTGCTCGTATTGACTTGTTTGTGTAAGAATGGAATATCAAAGTGGTTAGCGATGAATGCAATATATTCTATAATCATTAATTATAGATTGGTGGGATCATCTCTTACAAATAGACAAACAGAAAAAAAATATGGGAGGCCAATGAAAACAAAAACAGGAAAATCCAGAAAAACATGGGAGAATGTTACAACTATTACAAAACTATTCGGAATCGAGGAGTAACAGTGACGGAGACTAAATGTGCGACACGAAGGGACTAATCATTCGTTTTGCACTGTGCAAAATTGTTTAACACATGAATTCAAGGAAAAACAGCAGCCAAGAAAAATAACAGCTATTAGACATTTTCCAAAAAGCAAGGTAGTCTGTTAATAGGTACTGTATCACATTAGCTGGCGCAAAATTATTCAAAGGCATTATGTGAAAATGTGCGGCGGGAAATTTGGGAAAAATCGACTTCATAAATTACAACTATCAAATCTGGCTTTGTTTCAATCCATACATTTCCCATGTACTTTCTTCAAATGATTTCTAATTGAAATTTTTAAAGTACTCCCGGTTTTTCCTCTTTTTAAGGTAACAAACTGTAACAGTAATTCACTATCTTAGTTCATTCCGTATAGAAGCAAGGCATTGGCCTTGCTTCTTTCTGGTTTTCCTGTATTTCTTTCTGGTTTTCCTTATTTCACCTTTCTATATCACATAACAACAATGATACATATAAATATTCAATAATAAACGCATTGCAAGTAAATCACATTTACAGCGCAAGTCAGTTGCGCATTCCACTTGCGGGCGCTGCATAAGATAGATCGTAGCTTAAAAGAAAAAAAGAAACACAGATTGGAGGTTTGGCAACGTTGCGGGGCTCCATAACGTACCTAAGATATAAACAAATATACAGTCGGGTTCCAAATAATACCGTTGTTATATCTGGGTTCCATAAGGACATGTTCATACCTAACTTTTTAATTTATAGGAATTTTTTACCCCTCTCTTGGTGCGCTGGCTTATATCAAATAGAATTAAAGGGGGAGCTGAGGTATACTCTTCTATCTCATCGTTTAAGGCCGGGATCATCAGCGACCCGACAGTATATCGGGCTCATTAACGTACTGTTTACAAGTATATATATATATATATATATATATATATATATATATATATACACACGTTGTAAATAGCAACAACAAGAAAACAATATTACATTAACAGGTATCTTTTGAAAATGTTTAATGAAACGTTGTACGTTAAAGATTATATCATTGTTTGAGTAAGTATAGTATCTGTATTCCAGTTCCGTCGCTACTATCTAGGACGGCATGGCTATAACTGCTGGCACCAGTTGGCGCCAGGAAATAGTTCAATTGCTGTTTTCGAAGATGAGTGGCAAAAACTGAGAGATGTAAGAGCAATGAAGCCAGGAACAAGAAGCTTTAATGCTTTTTTCTTCTCATATTGTTTCTGGCGGTAGTGATTCCATCAATACCAGGAGCTCTTACTAGCATTTTCTTAGTCATTGTTTCTAGGCACTTTTTTCATGTGTACTTCTACGTTAAGTTCACTTCTGTTTGAACACTATTCTGTTCAATATCATATTAAAGGTAGGAATGAAAAAATGGTTCAGATCTCACAAAGTTCTACTGACAAATTAGGCGACCGGGTTCGTGTGAAAACATACCTAAAAAAAAAACCTAAAGTTAGTAGATAACCTCTACTTTAGCCTTTTTAAAATCACAAGCAATGAGAAAAATTTACTGCATTATGTACAAATATGTCGTACAGTTTTAAACAAGGCAAGCGCAATTAATAATGTGCATATTGATAAACTATTGATGTTTTCTGGAATTAAGAAAACTATTTACTATTCTTACATTTTCTTGAGTAGATTGATTTTTGCATGAAAATCTATTTCTTGATGCAAGAAACCATTTCTCTGCGGGTAGTAGGTACACTGAGAAAAAATTCTTGTTGAATTTAACGCAATTGTGTTTGTTCTAACACAACTGCGCGTTAATTATTGTGACAACCGCTGTGTGCGTTAGATTCAACTTTTTTTTGTTGCAAACTCATTGTGTTAATAGTTAACACAATGTAATGTTAAAAATATACCATAAAAAAAATGCAATTTTAACATTAATATTTTGTGGTATTAACTGCAACTTTATTGCGGATTTAACAAACATTTAATGTAAATCCTATACTTACGCTTGCATTTCTTACAATAGAGTGATGTACCTTTCACCACAACAATCGTTCTAAATGTCCATCAGAGATGTATGTATCATAATGAAGAGTTGTAAAAATTGCAGTGTGTACAGTTAAAAATACAATAGCGCAGCGGTGATAAACTGCAAAATTGACAGCAACGTAATGTTAGAATTACATCAATACTGTTAAAAGTTACTAGCTTGCGCACAGTACTACAATAAAGTACTGTAACAATTACAATGTACTACAGTGAAAAATACTATCAATAATTATCGAAACATCCTTACTATAATGTATTTGCTATCCATCAAAAGCAAAAAGTATTATAATTACTAAGGTTCGACAAACGAGTGCAACGTCAGAGGCGTATCGCGTAAAAGTAGGTACACTACCGTTCAAGGAAGTTCGGGCAAGCAAAAAAATGTACGGAAGTCAAAAAAAATAACAGAAATATTAAATGGCCATGTATTTAATACTTACTTACATGATTTTACATATTTTCAAACACAAATTTATTAAAAAGAAAAAGTTAATGTAATACAAATAATTTAAATCCGATTTTCATCGAAAAATCCACCTTTTGCCTTTAGGACTGCTGCCACTATTCTCGGCATCCGATTCACTAATTTTGCTAATGTTTCATTGGACAAGCTTGTCCATACCTCCCGGAGAATGGTCCACAATTGTTCCTTCGATTTTGGACACTTTTTCCTAACACATCAAGTTGGAATTATAATTGATTTATTGTGATTATTACGGCATAATTAATTGTGGATTAATCAAAATACAAGTCGAAGTGATTAGCTGTAAATGAGTTATTATCATGCTTACAAAAAGTTTAATCTTAAGTTACAATTCAATAAAAAAATAAAATAAGAAAAAATATATAAAAAATAGTTGTTATTATAATACATTTTGCATATTACTAATACACAAAAATTTACTTGTAAAACAAGTACAAAACTATTCTCTATCCAAATTAGGAGATTGTCACCTTTTTCATATAACATAGAAGCGTAAGCTAAACACAATAGTTATGGCATCAAAGCAACTGAAATATACATATGCTAATCGCACACATGCACTACCTTCAGTAGTAATATTGTTGTGATCGGAAGATTCCGTTGGAGAAGTCAGATCACTCCCGCTGGTTACAGACAAAGTAGTCTTGCTGCTAGTGGAAAAATTATCATCATTAAATATATCCACCCCGCTTATTTCTTTAAATAATTGGTATTTTTTCAGAAATTTTATTCGATATCCAATCTGCGGTATTAGTTCTTTAATAAGTGCTTCTGTTAATTCTCGAAAACTGCATTCATCGATGGCGTTATCTGCGATCAAACAAATTTAAATATCAAATCAAAATACAATTATTAAAGTTTACAATTTTAGCCATAATGGTGACTGATTTCCCATTTGATTTCAATTCATTCGATATTGCCTATCACCACTTATCCTTCGACCATTGACGTCATCGAAATTTCTTTTTAAATAGAACATGAAGATCTTTATATAATATTGATGTTTGAATTTATATTAAAATTTGAAAAATCCACGGGAAAACTTACATCTGATATCTTCATCTTAAATATATAATTGTAATCTTAAGTAATTTTGAAAGTACCTAATCGACTTTAATTCTCCTCAATTTATCAATCGCCTGCTTTTTGTAAAAAATATCGATGACATCATATGTTATAAAATTATAATACAAATTAAAAAAAATGTATAAAATTATAATACAAATTTATGGAAGATAACCAAAACAATACAGTAATATACTAACAAGTTAAAAATTATAATAGAAATTCCGATACTGTAGGTTATGTATCTCCCTATAGCTATTAACTTAACTTAAAAAATTACAAAAAATTCAACTTTGGAATAATAATCATATGTAATTAAGTACATGAAGCCAGGTTTAAAATTAATCAAAAGCAGGCAATAATGGAAATGTTCTTTTATATTACTTACAATGAAACAATTGCACAAAGCCGATCGTTATCGGTAACATTTTATATAGGTACTACTCCAACCACTACAGTACAATTAATTTACCACGATATTCTTATTGTCATATATGCATACATACCTCGGAATGCTGGAATCAACACTTCCAGACACCACTCCTTTAATAAATCTTCTACAAATGCGTCCATTGTATATCAACTGCACGATGAAAACTGAGCATAGTAAAAAAAAAACAAAGAAAGATCTATAAATTTAGAGGGAAAATATCCAGTTGGTTCAAACAGCCACAAGCACTAAAGCTGTTGTTGTTCGAACACTATCTTCAGTAAAAGTTACTTGTTACGCATGTTAGATGTACATCCTCCACTAGTAAATGCAAATGATATATCACGTGATCTTTAATGTACAACACAGTAATGGGATTTATACAATCGGTGTTGTAAAAATTACCACAATTAAGTAGCACCATTTTTTTTTGTAATTTTAACTGTTTAATAAGCGGGAGGTACAATCATGCTGCGGTAGTTACCACATCAATTGGTGTAACATGTACACCAACAATATTACAACATCTATATTGTAATTTTAACAAGAACATTTTTCTCAGTGTATGTTCTCCCAATAGAGAGACTTTGCTTCCTTAAACGTAATACGGTTAAATCAAGTACTTAAATATCTTGGTACTGGACTACTGATTCATTATCACCACTAGAAGGATAAAATCTTTTCCATCCTTAACACAGCTAACCAGAAAATCGATTCTATGTATTAACCCTGATTTTGGTTTTAGTTTTATCCTAGCAGGTAAAACTAAAAACTACTGAAGATAGTAGTTGAGCGAAACTGGCATCCAGTTTTAGTGAAGCGTTGTGGTAAGTGTGATAATGAAGTGTTTCAGTTGTTATAGGGCATTGTTTTGTAGAATGCGTCCTGCAAACAGCAGTGATGTAAAGTGCAACAGCTTATAAAAGACTTTGTGTTCAAGTTTGGATAACAAATTGAGCTATCTTTTTCTACTTTTAATTGCCTTGTCTTATTAACCTTATCATTTCTTTCGATTCCTTAATGACATGGAGCCCACCAGGCACTAACATAATTCTCACGATCTATTTGCCTAAATGTTCTTCTAATTTAAAATAGTGATAGGTTACCTCGAAGCAACCTGCTATTTTGTAACTGCTAACCACCGTTAGCAGTTTATAACTAGTTTGTTAAGGGAAACACTAATCTGTACCTATATAAACCATTTCGATTCGATAACATAGCCATTAACCAACGTACCTGGTTGTTTAACACTTTTGCTTTGGTGATCAATTTATAAATCAGGTGATGATTTTAATGTTGGAAAGTGGCCACTGAAACAAAATTATTAGCTAAATAATTTGACTATTTCTGATTTTCAAAACTAAACAAATCAAGATTGACAAATACTTAAATTTTAGTTACCTACTTGTAGGTACGTACTTAGAGAAAGCTACATGCACTTGCGAGCAAAACGTCAACAGATCAGTGCAATTTCCATATGGTTTTAGCTGCGAAACCAATTTACATTGGGCAATGGCCACGGAGGCCAATAACATCGATCACATCTAGCGATTTAACACATACAGAGAAATGGTTCCTTGCAAAAATCAGTCTCTATTCAAGAAAATATCTTTATTTCAAGACTATAAAAATGTGTAATATAATATTAAGAAAATAAATCATTTAGTTTTAAGTTAGGAAAATGTTCATATTAAAGGAATGAGAAAATGGTCTAGATCTCACAAAGTTATACTGACAAATTAGGCGACCGGTTTCCTGTTGAAAAAGTTACAATAATGGAAAAAAAAACCTAAAGTTAGTAATTAAAATTAGGAGTAGGGGAGACCGGGGCAAGATGAAGAGCGGGGCAAGATGACGAATGTCTTAATTTGTCAGTTTTCCCCTAGGTGGCAGCATCAACGGGTCACTACTGGCTCTCCTATTGGCCGTTCGTTAAACAATAGTATAGAGACGCTGAAATCGCCATTTATGTGTTAGTTGTGAAGCTTTGATTGTTTACCGCTGCCACATTATAACTTTTATGCGTGTGTAAATAAGCTCTGCTAAAGACACAGGTGAGATATTTCGTTTCTCTTTAATATTTATGAGTAACTTATTTTATATACTACCTATTACCATGAATAAATGTCAATTAATCGCCTTTCTTCATGGCGATGAAAACGAATGTTTTTAAACAGGCAGTCCGGGGCAAGATGAAGGGGGCAAGACGACGAGCTCGTCATCTTGCCCCGTGTTTCGGAATTTATTAAACTAACTATGATTGTGATGCTGGAGCTGTTGTGTTGGCTTTATTAAGTATTAGTTAACTATAAACAATATACCAATACACTAAATAAATAAATGTTTTATTTATTTAGTTTAAAGGCATATTTTTTATAGTTAATTAAGATTTAATTATAATTGTTTATTAATGAAATATAATTATATTTCAGATATGGTTAGACACTATGAGAAGAAATCCTCAAGAGGAGAATGGAGCAAAGAATCTATGGCCTCTGCTGTAGAAAATGTTAAAGAAGGACGTATGAGCTGCTTGGCTGCTGCAAATGCGTTTAATGTACCTGAAGCTACACTTCGTCGCCGCTTGAAAAAAAATGAAAATGTAAGGATAAATACCTAATATATTTCTTAATAGGCATTAAGAAAATATTAATTTGAACCTAGTAATTAGTTGACCTAATCTCTTGTTTTAAATCCTGTTATTAGATCTGTATTCAAATCTGTAAAATCTGAGTCCTGAAACTTTGTTCACTAGAATGCTAATATTTATTTCAGGAGATGCCGGTTCATGGAGGGAGATTTAGAGAAGTCTTCAGTGCTGCACAGCAAGAAGATTTACAATCCTACATCACAGCAATGGACAAAATGTTATTTGGCTTAACAAAGAAACAGTGTAGAAGACTGGTTTTTGACTTTGCTGAGGAATGTGGTATTTCGCATCCGTTCAACAAGGATACAAAGATGGCGGGAGAAGATTGGCTGGCTAATTTTATGAAGAATCATAAATTTAGTGTACGCAAACCAGAAGCAACATCGATTGCCAGAGCAATGGGTTTCAATAAACCTAGTGTAGACAGATTTTTCAACATTTTAAGGGAGCAACGGGAAAAATATAAATTCCGTGCTTCTTCAATCTACAATGCAGATGAGTCAGGTCTGTCCACCGTGCCTAATAAGCTACCCATGGTTGTCAGTCCTACAGGGTGCAGAAGAGTTTCTAAAATTGTTTCAGCAGAGAGAGGACGGAATGTAACAATAATTTGTTGCATTAGCGCTACTGGCTTTTACCTGCCACCTTTTCTGATTTTTGCTAGAAAACGAATGCTTCCTGAACTTGTAGAAAGAGCCCCACCAGGAACTGCAGGCCGCTGTAGCGATAACGGCTGGAGCAATGAGGGCACCTTTTTCTCTTTTTTGAAGCACTTTTATCTTCACGTGAAACCAAGCAAAGAATCTCCTGCTCTGTTGGTTGTTGACAATCACAAAAGTCACATAACTTTGGAGGCTATCTTATATTGCAGAGAGAAAAACATCATCATGGTTGGATTGCCGCCCCACACAACACATCGTCTCCAGCCCCTTGATGTGTCATTTTTCGGCCCACTAAAAACCTACTATAGCCAAGCATGTGACAACTTTATGGTCACTCATCCTGGACAACCTATCACAGACAAAAATATTGGTGAGCTTTTGACCACCGCTTACTTCAAAGCAGCTACTGTTGGAAATGCCGTTAATGGGTTTAAAAAATGTGGGATCGAGCCTCATAATCCTCTTGTGTTTAGCGAACATGACTTTGCTGCTGCAAAAACTACTGACCATGATGTTGTTAGCGATGAAACTGAGAATAATAACGCTAATCCTCAGACCCTGGTAGTAGAAAACCAACATATAAACCCTCCAGAAGAACCAGAAGTTATGGCAAATGCTGGTTATGATGCACCAAAGAAGCCTGTTAGTGTTTTTGATTTCAAACCATTGCCTAAAGCAAAACAATGTGAGAAAAAAAGGAAAAGCAAAAACTGAGCTCAAGTATTCTTACAAGCTCACCCATCAAAGAAATGTTAGAACAAAGGGAAACGCAGAAGGAAGAACAGGAACGTTTAAAAAAGCAGAGAAAAGAAGCTCGCGAAGCTAAAAAGGGAGTAAAAATACTCAAACTAAGTTCCTGTAGGACTAAATCTATAAAATCCAGGCCAAACAGTCCAGTTGCATCAACTTCAAAGGATGGTGTTATAAGATGTCCTGCTTGTGAAGAGGAATATTGTGACCCTCCAACAGAAGAATGGATCCAGTGCTGTAAATGCCAAGAGTGGTGGCATGAGGAATGCTCGAATTATGAAAATGGCATTTTTATTTGTGACTATTGTTAGCTGCATAACTAAACACTTCAACATTACGTTACAATGTACTACGCTTAGTTTGATACTTTGTAAGATGTAAAAACACAGTTATCATTTGTTAAACCATGTAAATTCAAAAGATAAAATATGTTCAACCTTTTTCAGTGTTGTCATTTTGCCCCAAGGCCAAAGTCATCTTGCCCCAAGGCCAAAGTCATCTTGCCCCGGTACTGGGGCAAGATGATAATTTGTTAAGGTTATGAAAAAATGAAATTATCCTTTATTTTCTTTATTTAAAAAATTAAATGGTAATATATTTAGTATCACAAAGGACTACTCTGACAGTTCATGTAAAATTAATTTGACTATCCTTAAAAATACATTAATAAACAACAAAAATTTTTAACATAGTCATCTTGCCCCGGTCTCCCCTAAGTGAATGAATTAATGAAAAAGTTGTTTTTAGAGGTTGCAGTATAATTAAATTATTTCTTTAATAATGTAATTAATTAGGGATTATTTTTATGTAGTTTAATAATTATTGAGTTAATATTTAAGTTTATTTATCCCCTTTTTTATTATTATTTATTATATATTTAAAAAACTATAGTTACATTAGTACACGAGGTAAATAGTGATAAAAAGAAAAATAATATTACATTAACCGTTATCTTTTGAAATTGTTTATGAAATGTTGTTCGTTAAAGGTTATATCATTGTATGGATAAGTAAGGCATCTATATTTCTGTGTCTGTCGCTGGACGGCATGACTATATCTCTTGGCACTAGGGGTCACTGGGAAATATTTCCGCGAATTCATCAACACCATGAGCTATATATCAGCATTATCTTGATTATTGTTTCTAAGCACTTTTTTCATGTGTCCTTCTATATTAAGTTCGCCTTTGTTTGAACATTATTCCGTTATAATGCATGAGAATAATTTACTGCACTAAGTACTATGTTGAGTTGTTTTAAACAAGGTAAGTGCAATTAATAATGTGGATATAAAATACAATTATGTCATTATGTCATTACAAATCGCTAAGAAAATATTTTATTTGATTTAAAAAAGTTATTGTATTGTGAGTAATTGAAACAGTAATTGTCTTGAATTGAGGCGTACAAGTAAACGTTTCTCTGCGTGTAACACTGTTGTTGTTTGTTCAACAACAATATGGATATGACAAAGCAGGTGCGCAATGCCATACAAAGAAGCTTAGATCTTTAGAACACGTTGTATATAAGTAACCACCGCGCCATTCCGTCTTGTTTTCGAACTTCAAGGTTTATAGGAATACCCTTCCTTCAGTTGAAACTAAATTTCGTCCTAGGTACAATATGATTTCTTCTTTTTTTTTCAGAAGTAACCTACACACTTCCCTCAAGCACATTATTCTGTAAAAAGTGCTATTTACCTATCTAAATTAACTAACGGAAAATTGACTATTATAATACACAGACATTAGGGTGAGAAACCAATTAATTAATGAAAAAACGAACCGTTAGATTCGGTAAGGTTTCCTTTAACAAGAAAAAACAAATCGAGGGTGTTTCGAAATGCGTCCAACTGCTGCGGAATCCCCATTGATAGCTAACACCCGGCGTCTGCGTCCGTTACCCAAATCTATTATCTTCGGTTCTTCGCCAAAATAAACCGTATAAAATTCGTTACGCTACCGTTCGAGTTGAGCGCTTTTCTAGCGCTGATTTGCCACGTGCCAATGAGCCGACAATCGTGCCGTCCGACCAATGACGGCGCGAGTAAGCGCCCCACCTCGCGCAAGCTCCCTATCGTCGCCAGGCGTGGTTAGAAACACCATTGGAGCTTATATTGGGGTTAACCGGTTCAAGATCTTGAAACGGCCCAACAATGTGAGCTCAGTTCGCCGGTGGCCTTTGAGGTATTGGTATGTCTCGAGTCTTATACCACCATGAAATGGAATTCGCTTATAGACCATATCACTATCCTACGCAGCCTTCCGTTTTACAGCGCCTCGGCTTTGAACCGCCCATATTCTCGGCCTCTGCCATTCTGCAACAGCATCTCCAATATTTACACTACACCGAACCGTTGGAATTAACAGCATGTCCTTTGGATTTGTCGATCAAATCCCAGATCCCGATAACACCTCCCTGTACACCATCGCCGAGCCAAAAAAGACAAATCTTGAGGAGTACAACGCCTGAAGTGCCGTCGAAAAAGTTAAAAAGTCCATTAACACCGGCGACAAAAAAAACGAAGGCCACGAGAAAATTAAATTTCGACGAAGATAATAGTTCACCGGTTTCGGGCACCATCATCAGACAGTTGGGGCCCGATGAGACTTTAGTTGTTAGAAAAGGAGATATCGATCCAGCTTTTAATGTCGTTGAAGTTACAGAAGAAGCGAAAGCCGAATTAGCTAAGATTGAAAATAACATTGGGGATTACGTATGCCGCTTATGCCGGGAACTGTACGAAGATGCCTTTGGTTTAGCGCAACATCGCTGTTCGAGAATTGTCCACGTCGAATATAAATGTCCAGAATGCGATAAAGTCTTCAATTGCCCAGCCAACCTCGCATCCCATCGAAGATGGCATAAACCCAGGCCTAGTAAAGAAGTTAAGAACGAAGAGGTTTCCGATACCGATAGTTCGGAACAATTTCCGTGCGAACAATGCGGCAAGAAATTCAGAAGGGTTGCCTATCTTCGGAAGCATCAAGCGACACACCAAGGCGACTGACAACGGCTGATTCCAGTTCGACCAATACCTAGAATGGCCCCGAGATTGTGGCGACCGCCACCTCTGCCCCAGTTATCAATTAGCCACAATGGACCTCCAGCATCCTTAGAAAGGTACGTTCCCAATGTCACTTGGGTACCTCCTTTTTGAATGTTTACGATTCTAGTCATTTTATAGTCATTCTATTTTACTAGTCTTATTCTAGTCATTTATAGTTTGTAGAGCAAAATTTTATAATTAGGTACCTACTTAATGAGTCTAGTCATTTAATATTAATTTAGTCACTTTTCTAAAACCAATCTTCATTATGATTATACTGTGTAAGTCACTGACAGTCAATGATTTCATTGTTAGAAATATTCAACGATTTTTTAATCCAGTCAAGTTATAACAAACAAGAAACGCTCTTTACTATCAAAACGTTCTAGTCATTTAATTAATTTGGAAATAATGATGCAACGATGATTAATTAAAATTAATGGTGTATATATGTTGTAATTATGTATATCGGGTATGTAGATAAGTATTTTTATTTTTAAGTCTATAAATTATTTTCATCTAGTCATTTTGCTAGTCTAATACAAGTTAGCGGATTAGATATTACATCGGCATTTTTCTAATAGTTAATCTCTAACGCTGTAGACATCTTTTAACGTTTTGATGTCGTGATATACACTTATAAAACATACAAAAAACCTTGATCGTCTTTAAAAAAATAATTTAATTAACCATAATTCTGGAAAATTTAGAAAATTACATAGATATATTATGGTGACAATTTTTCATGTTAATCCGTTAATAACATTTGCTTGAAAATTCTCTGAATTGGAGTTATATACGAATTAAGTTAAGGATGTAGCCTGGCTTTGAAACAAAAATTAGCAATCATTTTTGATGCGATTAGATACAACGTGTCTACAGATAGAGTTCGGAAGAGGACATTTTTTTATTTGTAGGTTGATGTAAGAGAAAAAATAATTGTTTATAAAAACGTCTCCTTGTCCTAAAACTACAATTTCAAATATTAGATTTAGAACTAAAACCACATTCTCAAGGCCACTTTCGATCTTCTATCTCATGGGGTACTCGACATTTTTATATGACGTTTCGGTTCTTACTAGCCATCATCAACTTTCTTATTTCTTAGGGGCGCCATATTAGATTTTGACACCATCAGAAAGAGTCTTTTTTTCTGATTTCAGTCATATATAACGTATCCCCGGATTAACGCATGGATAGGTAAGGCAGACAGAAAATGAATGAATTGAAATTTCATCTTTTGGGGTTCAGCCATGTAAGTAATTTATACCATAATTTTATTGCTGAAAAATCAAGTATATCTTGTAAATTTACGAAAAGGGAATTTTTTCAATTTCTATAGGAGATACGATAATAGAGATATTAAAAAAGCAATGCTCAGAGTAATAAGTTTTGCTAGTACTTAGTGTAAGCATGGCTGAACCCCAAAAAGTTGAAAATTCAATTCAATAATTTCCTGTCTGCCTTACATATCCATGGGTTATCCAGGGACACACTGTATAACGTGTTGGCAAAAGTTTTTGATATTGTGTTTAATTGACGAAGAATAATTAAACAAGGTAGCTATGAAATTTCAAACTGTCAAACATTTGAATTATCGTTCAGTAATAATAGAAAAATGTCGTACACTAACGAAGGGAAACGAGATATGTTAAGTATTTTTATACCGAAATACAAGAATAAGTACAAGGTATTTACAATTGTATCCAGAACGACAGCAGCTACGTCCTGCCATTTTTCTAGATCTTGATAGAAACTTGGCTGAGAATGGATTTTTTACCAAGCCGGAAAATGTTTATGTCAGGGAAACCGTCAGGATATTTTAGAAATGATAAATTAAAGATGTGTTATTTGTAACAATAAATGATAATAACCATAACAGTAATAATAACAGAAAACAAAACAATGTACCAACAATTACAGTAAATCTATATATACTCTTGGTTTCCGGGTTGGAACCGCGTCGTTGTTGTAGTTTTTGTCGACGTTTCGTCCACACTCTTATGGGACATCTTGAGGGCTATTATTGCACACTGACTGTCAGTGTGCGGTAACAGCCCTGAAGATGTCCCATCTACCTTATTTAATCTTAAAATGTATTCTTCGCCAAATAAAGCATAATACCAAAAACTTTTATCAACATGTTATGCATAATTGAAATCAGAAAAAGAGCTCTTTCTGACGGAGTTAGAATCCAACATGGCGCCGACAAGAAATAGAAAAGTTGATGATGGCTAGAAAGAACCGAAACGTCATATGAAAATTTGATGTAAACCATTAGGTAGGAGATCGAATGTGGCCTTGAGTATGTGTTTTTAATTTTTCTCTGCAAGGCTAAAAAAAGATATTAAAGGTAAAAGAACCAAATGAGCTTTTTTGGTTTTTTCAAAAAATATCGAACGTCATTTGTCACAGGTCCATTTTCTCTTCGGGTTTATAACAAACAACATTTTGCAACATTGCCAAATTTAAACCTACCCTCTACTTCCAATAGTAAGCGAGATCCTCATGGTGAGGTTCGAAAATGAATCAGCCTGTATAAATAAATCATAAGGAACAATTAGGAATTTTATTTTTATCTTTTATATTGCCTACATTGGTTAATAGTTTTCCCATATGATGCCGACTTTATGTGTAAGACTATAGATGCTATTTTGTTTCTAATACTCTAATAAGCAATTGGTGCTAGTACCTTTTATTTTCTGTAATTCATTACAGATTAGATTAGATATTTAATAAAAGTTACATATCTTAAAAAACATTTTTTATTAGAAATGTTCAATTAGATTTTTATTTTGAATTACGGTATTTGGGAACACATAATTTATTATGTACGTATATAATAAGAATTTTACGAATTGAATGGAAGTAGCTCCTCAAACATCACTTTATTAATATTACATATATTAATTAACTTTACGTAAACGTTCTTACAGCACCTTCACTGTACTGTACATATTCTAACATTTGAATACGTTTTCTAGTTCATTGTGAATCACAGTGTTGTAAATATTGTATTAAAGGTATTAAGTAGAGTATAAAGATGAACAATTTTAATGTATGTATATTATCTATAAATATACCGCACGTCCAAAGCTATCTGCACATCATTACCGATTTTGTTATAATTGAAGTTAATACGAAGTCGATCAAACTCGATTGCACCTGGATTAAAACATGTACTATACAAACAGAAAAACGTTTATATCTTATTTTGTATGTATTTACCAAAATTATTTTTGTTTTTAATTAAACATATGCACAGAAAGAAAAATAAATTCATATTCATATTTTTGTAACACCCTCCCTCCTGATCATTGTTTTTTTTTCCAAAATTATCTGAATTATCTTCATTTTCTGAAGTGTATGTAGTACGTATGTATGGTATGTAATGGTGATATATAGAGAGCGGAATTATATGCATCGGAAATCGACAAAATATGCGCATATATATGCAGAAAAATTCTTCGAAATATGCGCAATTTTTGCTAAATATGCAGTTTTATGCACATATGCTTCTGATACCGATTAACTTCTTGTTAAATGTTATAAAACAAGAATAATCACCACGAAGCATTTTACAAACATTTATTGTTCTTACATTAATCCCACTTACATTTTAAAATCACAATTATATAAACACATACGTACTTAAAATTTTCTAAAATACATACTTAGACACTACATATTTTTATTATTAAAACAATTTGCAATTAAATGCTTTTCTAAATTTTCTAATGAAAAATTATGTCGCCTATCTGTGAAAATGCATTTATATATCGAAAAACTTCTTTCAAAATCAATGGAAGTTATTGGTGCGTACTTTAATGTATACTTGTTTCTGTTTCATCCATTTTTAATTCACCAGTTAAAATCAAATTGATTTTTGCTAAACTTTTGTATCCTACATTTTTATTAATTATTTCTTTAAACTTTTGACTTATTGAGTTTCCTATTCTACCCAGAATATTTGAAACACTATTTTCTAAATCATTGATTAATTTAACTGATTCAGTTAGTGGCAGCGATCCTTTTTCACGTTTTGTTATTGTCAAAGAAACAAACTCATAATTGGCTTTAATAAATATCAATTCTTTAGGCAAAGAGTTTTTCAAAATTTCTTGACATTTTGCAATAGAATTGCAGTTGTTAGTAGAGAATTCTAAAATAATGTTTTTGATCTCTAGATAATGGTTTGCATAAAATATTGCAGCATTTAACTGAGTACCCCATCGGGTAATGACGGGTTCAGGTGGTAAAGGAGTATCCGGCGCCTTTTCTCTATAAATCTGAACTCTCTATGGTGTTTTAAGAAAATACTCTTAACGTTACTGACTAATGTATTTACTGCTGGAAATTGCTGCCGAATTTCCTCAGCCACCCTATTTAATCCATGAGCCAAACAAGTAACATGTATTAAATTAGGGTACAAAAGTTTAAGCTGTTGACCCGTTTTAATCAATCATATGCTGCATGAGACAACATGACTAAAATTTTTCCTGTGGGAACAACACCGGGATGAAACTTTCATTAACAAATCTTAATATTGTGAGATCGTTTGTCTTTTCTAATTGTTTACAAGCAATTAAATACGATCTACCAGGCTATTTATTATTTAGATGGCCAATTAATAAATTTGCTATATAGGGGCCACAGGAATCTGTCGTTTCATCAACGGTAAAATATATATGTATATTCGTTTTTAACAATTTCCCTGCTATTGATCGTTTCAGAATAAATATCGGTTACGTAACATTTTGTGAGCAAGCTTTCATCCGGAATACTCTTTTGACAGTACTTTTCTAAAAATTGCCGAAAACACGGATTTTGCAGCTTTTTGAGCAGTATATTGGCAGTAACCATCGCTTTGCACAAATCTGCGTTAAATATTTGTCGCTTACTTTGTTTTGAGGTTCCGGCAAAAGATTGTATCAAAGGCATTTGGCTAAGTTTTGAAGTGTGCAAAAATATGCAATAATCGCGGAAATATGAAAAAATTACTAAAATATGCGAAATATGCAATAATTAATCTACGTCAATCAATTCGAAAAATTGTTATTCGCATATATACTGAAGCATTTGCTTGTCATATAAAAAATATGGGATATGCAAATTGCATAAATTCCGCTCTCTAGTTATATATTGGCTGTCCCGACCTTCTGGAATTGTAAAATTGTACCTAATGTGTAAATGATAGGACGTTAACATTTTTAGATAATGCACCATAGGATATCTTTCAAAAATATTTTTGTATATACAGGCTGGTCTATAAGTATCGAACCAGGCACTCACTTTGCCATTTTAAATTGAATACCTTCTATATATTATTACGCATTTAGTGTCTCCATCTAGAAATAAATCAACATAATATAGATTTCATGTGTTTATATCTAACAGATTTTGAGATATTTATGATTTTCGCCTCAATCGGATAAATTTAGATACATCTATTTTGTTCCAAAAAATTCGAAATGCAAATACATTTAGTGTAAATGTTGACAGTATTAAATTAGAATCAACTCTTGGTTATAATTTGACAAATGTTTTCGGTTGTGAACCTTGTCGGTCAGGATAGCCCATCTTTTACATTTTGCAGGATAAGGTACATAATTTCTTTCATTTTTTCCTAATATATTACACCTATTACCTACCTCTTCTTTACTTAGGCCGCCTGTGTGCAGCGCTCACTTCGCGCATCCATACGGCACGGCGCTGGATATAGAAAAAAATATATGGCGCTATTAAAAAAAAAAATATGCTTCTGCTGTTTGAACTTGGCAAAGTTTGGTGTTTAATATTGAACGCCCTGTATATTTCGAAAGAGTTTTAATACCATGTCTAAATAGAGGCAAGTATTCAATTTAATCTCATAAAAAAATTACGCCAGAATTGTTTAAGGAAATAGATACCTGAATTTTGGCGTTTGAGAACAAAATTATAAATAGAGCGGGCCAAGAGAGCCCCGCGCCAGATTAGAAATGAGTTTGCCGGGCCCATGACGCCACATATGTATGTATACAGATGAGTTGGCACGGCCTTCAATTTATTGATTTACTGCAACAGTCTCTCGTCAATCCTTCGCAGCATTAGTCGTACTTATTATAGATGAATATAATTTATATATGTAACTATGTCTAATGTACGCAAGGAAAATAATCGGCCGTTAGCTAGTAAAGTGACTAAATTTATCAGTGAATTTCCGGATTTAAACTACAATGGAACCAAAATATTGTGTAGGGTTTGTAAAATACCGTTAATGTGCTGGAACAAACGTGACTGTAAAAGACATATTAATAGTGTAGAGCACAAAAATAAGAAAAATGGCGTGCCACCTCTAACCCAATTTCAGTTGGATTTACTTTTAATGCTTATTGTATGTGGTTTACCGCTTCGCGTACTCGATAAAGAAGCGTTTCGACAGTTTTGGCGTACAATCCCGAGTGGAACTTACTATCACGGACAGCGTTACGGAGAAACCACGTATACATAAGGATATCGAAAATAGGATCAAAGCAGAATTAAAAGATAAACAGCTGTGGCTATGTCTTGATGAGACGACAGATTGCAAAAGGATTCTATTTTGAATATTATAGTACGAGTACTAGATCCTGTTAAACCGAAATTTGCAATTTTATTAGCTAGCAAAAGACTAAAAGAGTGTACTGATAAAGCAATTACGGCCGTAGTATTCGATACGTTACAATAATTCCAAGTGTCAACTAGTCAACTGTTGATGTTCAGGAGCGATGATGCAGCGACAATGTGTAACGTAGGCCGTTCTCTTAAGGAAAAGTGTGAGCGACTTTTACATGTTACGTGTAAAGTCCATGCTTTATATCTTTTGGTACAAACTATTCGAGAATGTTACCCGGAGGTGGATGCATTAATAGCAAATTCAAAAAAAGTGTTTCTCAAAAGTCCTAAACGGATTGGAGCATTCCACAGGTTTTGTCCTGGTATTGGCGAACCACCACAGCCTATTCTTACGCGTTGGGGAACGTGGTTGCAAGCCGCTTTTTATTATTCTCAACATTTCCAAGAAGTCAAATCTGTGATTTTGCAATTCGACCCTGCCGAAGCTAAGAGAGTCAGAAAGAATTTCTAGATCCTTCTGTTGAAACAGATTTAAAAAGTATTAGCAACAATTATAAAGGGTTAGCAGACGCAATAGAAAAATTGCAAAATACTGGATTGTCGTTGGTAGAGCCAGTGCAAATCGTGGACGAAGTTAATACATTGCTACATGGTATAAACGACGCAATAAGTGGTCGCGTTTTAGCTATGTTCAGTGTTTTAAAAAAGAATTCCGATTACACGAGAACATACCTGATGGTGCAACTTTTTCAACAAGCCTATTCGCTTTATTAAGAAGCTCCGTTTATTCTGTAGATTATTATTTACTGTTACGTTATTAAGTACAATAGATTTTTGAATAATTACTTTGGCTACTTTTTATAGTTATTATCTTATTACATCACATTTACAACACATACCGTTTTCAAACAAAAAAAAATAATGACAATAAAAGCACCTCAGCGTGTGTATGTATTCGCTCTATTTATCAAACATTATTATTGCATCGGCTTCAATTTTTTACTCTGCTGTATTGATTTCAAAATATCACATGTCTGCTGTGAGTGACATATACTCTATTTATAATAAGCGGCCCATGCGTCTGACTCTGATTCTGTTGCGGGGACCGATTCGGCCCGCTCTAATTATAAATAGGTAAATCTGTTAGAAATGGACATATGTTACCAGTATTATACTGGTTTATTTCTAGATGGAGAAACCAAAAACGTAATAATATACAAGGTATCCCGTTTAAAATAACAAGCCTGGTCCGCTATTTATCGATCACCCTGCATATACGGAGATATGTTTGAAAGATACTCTATGTGTCTATTTCCTACTTCTTACTATTTACACAATAGGCACAATCTTGCAATTCCTGAAGCTTGCGACATCCTGTGTGTAAATTTACCCTTTCCTAGATCGAAAACAAACACTAACGGCACACTCCGTACCACACAAAATGTCACGAATTTCCGAATTCGTTAAACATTTTGTATGTTTGCGAAATATAAAACCAGCTACACTTTTTGTGTTGGGTACTGTATAACTCAGTTATGAACAAGCCCTAGGGAAATTGTATTAACCGCTTCAACAACAAATTATAATTTCTAACTTATTTTCTAAAAAGCGTCGAAGTAACTAATTTTCTCTTTAGATCTAATTCTTTTGATATCAAATTCGGTATTTGTTAATTGATTGTGAACAAGAACTTCTTAATACATAACCAACGAAATATTAAAAACGCTCTAACATTCACTGCATGATTCATATTGAAATAAAGTATTTATTATTTATTTAATATTTCATATCAGTAAATGTTATTATACACATAAACAAGGCAATAAAAAGATAGACTAAATTTAATCACCAGAATAGACGTTCAAAACATTGTCTTCCTGCTTAATCCAAGGAGAAAATACATGTGAGTGCCCAATTTTAATCAACTTTTTATTTCCAACCATATTGAAATTAGCAATTATGGGCAAATAATTTTGGGCGTGCTCTCTGTAATGTTTGTAAATATAAAGAAATACATTTATATTATACATATGTAAATTAGGAAGAAGTAAAATAAAAGAACTATTATAAAAATGTTTAATATGTTAAGTGACGTTTGTTTTTGTTCTTTCAACTAGTTTTAATCAGTATAGTATGATTGGAAACTAATTCGGATTATGTGTGAATAGAAAAACTCTATTAAATAGAGCTGAATAGATCCAGTATAAAAATTGGCTTTTGAATAACCGGGTTACAAACTTATTAAAGATAATTATTTTTCGTTTCCAAAAAGAAAAAAATAACAAAAATGTGATATTTAATTCTAGTTTTCTCTAATCAAAAATACATTTAGTTCTTCCTGTATATTAACTTAGATATTTATTTATTACTTACAAAAATAAAGTTGTAAACATTACATTTGAGTTCCTTTTAGTTTAAGGTGTGAATTTGAAATTTTTTCTACAACAAAACGGAAAATACATTTAACAAATGATATCGTGGTGCGGGCTTGGGAAGAAGTTTGCAATAAGCTCAAAGCGGCAACTTGACCGCACTTTAAAAAATGTCTATAATAAAATTTCACCAAAGTACAAATTTAAAATTTTAAGGGATTGGTTGCCAGTATAATGTATATTTTTAGTCTTTCTTTTACTTCAATTATATTTAAAATTGATTTTTTATACACGAATGTTTAATGATTAAAACATGACTTATAGTTTGTTTGTCACCTTTACGAAGTGTAAAAGTACTATATGTAATAATGAATACAGAATTTTAAATAATCTGTAGCAAATCGTAGATTTAAACTGAAAATATATCAAAAAATACTTATTAGATATGTATTACTAGCTAGTAAAAGAATGTGATATTAATGTTAATAGTGATTTATCGAAATCAACCTAGTCATAGATATGTACAAAATAAACAAAAGAATACGAGTGTTTTTCTAGTCAAATTGTAGATAGCCACGAAATTACGCATGGGCACTTTAACGAAGTGTTATCTTGACGATCTCGTTGTGGTTATGTTAGGATAAGATTGTATAGATTTTTAGAAGTTGAGATTAGGAATCTTTGGAATACAATCGCTCTGATCTGTGCAAGCGTTATGAGTAAGGTTCAAGAAACGAGTGCAACGTCAGAGGCGTATCGCGCAAAAGTAGGCACGTGAGATACAGTATTAATAAAAAATAATATATTCTTACCTTTTATTGATGTCTTGATGTCCACTGCGACAAAATGCTACTCAATAAAAGGTAAGAATATATTACTTTTTAATAATACTGTATCTCATGTACCTATTTTTGGGCGACATGCCTCTGACGTTGCACTTGTTTGTCGAACCTTAGTTATGAGATGTTGGATCTAAATGGTGAATATTTGTAACTATATGTATAATTCAAAGAATTTCACGTTCTAACTATGTAAATAATTGTAAAAAGGTAATTTATTTCTTTAGAATTTAAGAGCAAAAATTTCGAATTGATAATTTCTTTTATATGTGTATAATTATTGTAACTAGGTTTTCTTAAATAAATAAATTCTGCCCTTGTCTTATAGTTTTCTTACATACTTTTCATACATATTTTTCCGGAATAATTTTTGGTTAGATGTATTTTACAAAATATCAAAATTCGTATCGTCAGATCAAAACAATTTTTGATCACAACTTATAAAGGAAAATCATATAAAAATTTACTATAAAAGCAAGTTTTAACATTTTGAAAATTATAAAACAAATACTACATTAACTTGGACCCTTTTGGACATCAAGATGGGACGAAATTTGAAATAGAAGTTGTAGGGTTCCCAGATGGGAAGGACCCCCAAAAATCTACCTTTAGCACCTTCCTTAGGTAGCGCGTCGTCATGTTGGTTCTGAAGCCGGAAGGCATCTTGTTTGGTATCTCACTGTAAGGTTTTGAGGCGTCAAATAAACAAAAACGAAGTAAAGGGAAACTATGTTTATTACAAAAAATGAAACAAACTACGAGGGCGCTTTGAAATGTTCGCGAAATGAAGCACAGATGGCAGCATCAGTTCGATTAAAACATACGCAATGGATGGCGTCAATTGTTTTGTGCACAAATGTCAAATATGATATTGTTCTGTCAAGTAGTATCACTTTTGTGCCGTTGTGAATAAAGCTAGTTGTGTGAGTTTTGCAAAATGGATAAAACTGAAACGCGCGCTGTTATCAAATATTTTGTGAAAAAAGGTTGGAAGGCCACAGAAATTCATAAAGATATGCAGGATACTTTAGGAGATTTTGCTTCATGATTTACGACTGTGCATAAGTGGGTGACGGAATTTAAACATGGTCGTGAGAGCCTAGAAGATGACTCGCGCAATGGACGACTAAAAACTGCCACGACGCCTGAAATCGTCGAAAAAGTCCACGATATGGTTATGAAGGATCGTCGATTAAAGGTCTCCGAAAATGCTAAGGGTGTACGCATCTCAGATGAAATAACATTTCATATCCTATTCTCCTATTCTGTCGGTCACTCTAATCACTATAGACCGAGGTGGCTCTAGTTTTGATCTTATACATTGCAATGTTTCCTAATAAACGAATGTTTAATTTAGATAGATTATGAGAAATATTAGTACAATTTACGGCTTATGTATTATTATACGGACGCCACTGGCCAGTTACCCCAGACACCTAACAACCCGAATGAACACAGGTATCAAAAACACAGACACACTTCACACCCGGGGCCGATCGGGTGGCTCACAAAAAAACAACACAGATAGGCCCCATAGGGTAAAAGGTAAAACCCACAAAGGATAGAAATTACGGCTTATGTAATTACGTTAACAATATAAGTTGTCGTGCACGCAGAGAAACGCCTACTTGTATCAAAGCTGTCTGCCTTAATTCAAGACAATTACTGTTTCAATTATCCGCAATACAGTAATTGTTTTAAATCAAAAAAAATATTTTCTTAGCGTTTCTTTCTCTGTGTTTCTTTGTTTAAGACATTCGTTAACTTGACTCAAGAAAATCTTGTGGAAAATTTGAAGAAAGCGATTCTTAGTATAAGTAAATGGCCATTATAACTAAGGTTCGACAAACGCGTACTACGGCAGATCCCCCCAAGGGGGATTTAGGTCGATGCGAAACCAATGGGAAGTTTAGTCATTCGATAGGCGTGGAAGTGAATGGTAGTTCGATAATTATAGGTTTGCGTCTTTCAAAACATGGATCGTCGTAAGTGAGATTTACCTTTAGCATCGTATGTGAATAAATATATTAGCCGTTTCCCTGGGTTGGAATATACAGGTACTATCATTCAGTGCAAAATTTGCAATATACGGTTGATAAGTCGTGATACATTTCACTGTGGAAGTCATATTAAAAGTAAACGTCACGTACAGAATTTAAGCAACAATATTCCGTACTGGGAATTTCTGTATGATTTTATTTTTATGCTAAGTGTGTGTAACATCCCGCAACACCTAGCAGACAACGAACACTTTCGTCTTTTTTGGAATAAATATGTTCCCTCGTGGAAACTACCAACCAATAGACAATTGCGATACAATTTACCACATTTGCTGGGTACGGTAAAAAACTATAGTAGACGAGTTGAAAAATAAGAAAATTTGCGTAAGCGTGGATGAAACAACTGACGCACAGAAACACAGCGCGATTCATGTTGTAGCGAGTCCTTTAAAACGCAATGAACCAGCAGCTTCCTTGTTATTAACCAGTAGAAGGATTGAAAAAAGTGATGCTGAAACCGTTGTGAAGATAATAAAAGATTCATTAAGAGAATTTTGTACCACAGAAGCCCAGGTCACAATGTTAGTTACTGATGGAGCTGCAATAATGGTGAAAGTTGGTAGGATGTTGAAAATATGCTTTCCGACTCTTCTTCACATAACATGTCTCACACACGTGTATCATCTCGTTGCAGAAACCATTCGAAAGAAGTATCCGATTGTGAATAATTTAATAGCATCTACCAAAAAAGTGTTTGTGAAATCTTCCAAGCATATCCGCGTTTTCAAACGATTGTGTCCGAAACTTCCACTATCACCTCAGCCTGTAAGAACTCGATGGGGAATATGGCTCCAGGCAGTATTTTATTATCATAAATGTTTCGCAAATGTGAAGGATGTGATTTTAAAATTTAATTCAAATGAATCTACAGCGATTCGAGAGAGTCTCCAATTCGGACGTTCAATTACAAATAGATGCAATTTTTATAAACCATTCTGCAGTTGTAGAAGCTATATCGCGTCACTTATCTTTACGAAACTCATTAAATACTCATTAATTACCTTAGATAATTTACAAGCCGCTCTAGAAAGCTTGACGGATCCTTTAGGACTAGATGTCGCTCAAAAATTTCGTGCAGTTTTAAATAAAAATCCCGATTTACAAAAGGTTCGGTCTATTACTGAAAATAAAGAGTGCACAGAAGAGATAAAGGAATATCTGAATTACGCAAATCCTACTTCGCTAGATGTAGAACGATCGTTTTCGAAATACACGAAAACGTTTTCAGACCAACGTCGAAGGCTAAGTGAATCGACAATGGAAGCGTTGCTTATGTTGCAGTTTTACGCAGCTTACCGGAGCAGTAGTATTTTGTCGCATCAAGGCGTCAATAAAAGGTAAGAATATATTCTTTTTTAATAATACTGCATCTCACGTACCTACTTTTGCGCGATACGTCTCTGACGTTGCACTCGTTTGTCGAACCTTGATTATAACAGAAAACACATATTTTCTTAAGGATACTAAATAGTTTTCTTAATTCCAGAACGCGTTCAGGTATTGTTCATAAATTAATAGTTTAATTTTCTTCAAATAAAGCATTTTTACTTAGAATTCTTCAAACGGATGTCATTTATATCCACATTATTAATTGCGTTTACCCCTTGTTTAAAAAAGTACGATATATCCTTACATAATGCAGTAAATTATTCTCATCAAAAGTGAACTTAATGTAGAAGTACACATGAAAAAAGTCCCTAGAGACAATAACCAAGATAATATGCTAATAAATAGCTCCTGGTATTGATGGAATCACTACCGGAAAAAAACAATATGAGAAGAGAAAATGCATTAAAGCTGCTTGCTCTTTGCTACATTGCTCTTACATCTCTCAGATTGTGCCACTAATCTTCAAAAACAGCAACTGAAATATTTCCTGGCACCCGTAGTATCAGTAGTTATAGTCATGCCGTCCTAGAGAGCAGCGAATATAAAAGCCGAAATATAGGTGGCATACTTACCCATGCAAGGATATTGTTGCGAATAAGCGCTTTGCTTTTACTTTTAGAAAAGACGCTTATTGGACTTCCGCTGCTTTGCGTTGATCGTCTATATTTTTTGTATTGTAATCATTCTTCGATCGGTGACCGGTGTCATCCAGCTGACTGAGCGTCTGGACAATTGCTTTGTAAGATTATGATCTCTCGGTCAATTCGAAGACATCGAACTTTGATGCTGCTGATCAAGCACCGGAAGGACAGTTAGTAGAAGGGATTACATAGTTTATAAATATAAGTAATTTGTAATGATAGAGGACTCTTGGAGAGTCGTTTTGCCCATAATAGGTAATCTACTGCGGGCATAGAGCTGAATTGATTATTGATTCGTTAGTGTACTTTCCGTTTTAGAAATAAAAAGTGTGAAGTGGAGTTGCTTGTTATTTGGAGTTTACGTATCTCTTCAGTACCCCCTTCTAACAGGTAGGTGAATTTCTGTGTGTCAAATTTTTGCGAGTGTCTACCCCGAGTTACCCCTATCACGGTGGGCCGTGACAATATAACTTATATCTAACGTAGGACGTTTCATAAACATTTTCAAATGATACCGGTTAATGTAATATTTTTTTTATTACTGTTTACCACGTGTACTAATTTAACTATAGTTTTTTAAAAATATATAATAAATAATATTAAAAAAAGGATAAATAAATTTAAATATTAACTCATTAATTATTAAACTACATAAAAATAATCCATATTTAATTACATTATTAAAGAAATAATTTAATTATGCTGTAACATATAACAAAAACTTGTTCATTAGCTCATTCACTTGCTCCTAATTTTAATTATTAACTTTAGATGATTGTAATTTTTCTTTTATTGGATATCCTTGTAGCTGGCTTGATGATGTGTTTTTTTGAACACGAAATTGGTCGCCTAATTTCTCAATAGAACATTGTGAGATCTAGACCATTTCTTCATTCCTATCTTTAATATGAATATTTTCTTAACTTAAAACTAAATGAATTTGTACTAGTACATACTTCCGGGTTGATGGGCCGTGGTTTTTGAGGTGTCGAAGTCGACGTTTCGCCAAACACTGCGGCTGGCATCTTCAGGACGATGATTAGAAAAAGACCAGGAAATATGTACTGCTAGTACAAATTCAGACACCGGCCGTGAAAGCCTACAGTTATTTTTAAAACTAAATGATTTACTTGGAAGAAACATCTTTCTGTCTGCGATTTTCTAACTCTAAGAACCGTTTTACACTTACAAGAATTATTATAAAAATTCTTATGAAAATCATTCACAGAAATCTCATAAAATATTTCACAATAAATTTCCAAATAATAATTTTGTGATTATTTTTGCCGTTTGCAACGACTAGAAAATGCAACGAAATTTTCAGGATAGTTATTGTCATACGCAGGCGCATTTTGTAAAATTGTTCAGTAACACTGGTAATGTATTGGTAGTATTGATACGCAACAGGTATTGATGAACCTCCAATATTTATTGTGAAGGTTGCGGGAATTGTAATTGTGCGAATTATTATTAAAATGCGTACAAATCGGTTATTACTGCTGGCAGCAGGCATTCTTACCTGTTATATGATATATTTAATGGCGAAGAAAAAAAATATGAAAGGAAACGATCGTACTGGTCAAGAAAGTGGTTGTTAAACAAGCAAGGGAAAGGAACCCTGCATGGCTTTGCTAAACAATGAATTAAAGCAAGAAGATACCAATGCTTACAGAGATTTTCTAAGAATGACTAACATTTACTTCCAATTAATATTGAGTTTAATTGAAGGTGACATTAAATGAAATGGGAAGACACTTTCATGCATGAATGTATTAATTCGCGCGGTGTTTGTGCGCACTTTCTCGCGCCGATTCTTGTAAAATTTTGTTGAAAATATAGAACATTCTCTATATTTTTATTGTGAAAATTTTCATAATAAATTTCAGAATAAGAATACTGTTTGCCACGTCAAAGATTTTTAAAAGAATTTATTTAAAAATTTTCAGAATAATTTTGACTAAAATTTTCATAATAATTCTTGTAAGTGTCAAACGACTCTAAGAAAATATTTATTTAATCCAAATAAAATTTCAAGAAAATCATTTTCTTATATTGTACATTTTTATTATCGTAAAATAAAAATATTTTCTTGAATTTGGACTGGTTTTTGCAAGAAAATCTATTTTCTTGATGCAAAAAACCATTTCTCTGGGTGTGGGCCAGAGTATTTTATTTTTGCAAATCCAAATTCTAAAGCTTTTCTAAAATTTTCAGGTGACAATTCACAAATTTTGAGGAGCAAGTACACTGAAATTTGAGAAAAAAAGCTAGCGTTTGTACACAATTAATGACTTGGTTTTGTCTTAAAACTAAATCCTATACGAAAAGGGTGTAAGATACATAACTCCTTTCCTGAACAATTTAGAGAAAAAGTTTTCAAATAAAACTTATTGGTTAAAATTTTCCAGAAGAGTTTCTCTATCAGATTCCCGAAAAATTTAGGATGCTCCATTTAAAGAAATTCAAATAGCATGAATCAAATAATAATGATAATAAAAATTTGTTCCAAAAGCCCACATACGTGATCTTAATGGAAGAATGTCAAATAGTAGACAAACCAATAAAAAGGTGGACAAATAAAATAGATATTTGTAGATAAAATTAAAATGTGTGAAAAGTGAAATTAGCAAGAAATATGCAAACGCAAAGCGGATAAAGGAACTATACGAGCTATAATTACTACCGGGGAATTTATGAAACCCAGAAAGAAGTATTTAAATTGATATCGAAAAGAACAAGAGACGGGCCTTTCAACCAGCCAGAAAAAAGCTCCTTAGGGAAGCATTTCGTCTTCAACAAAAAGCCAACCCCGAAAGCTACCAACAATAATGGCTAGCCTGTTAAAATGAAAGTTAGTACGTGCTCTAGTCAGGGCACAATTTTTAATTTCATCTAGTGTGGAAAACAGACAGATTACCAAACCATTCTGTACTTTATGTAAACACAAATGAAAAACGAGAACGATGCTGTACGGAATTTGTCTAACGCGCCAAATGTTAAATCTATGCATTGAAAGCGTGATTGCAAATTTTCCTTTGATACGTCAAAGGAAAACCTGCATTCATGGTTACCAAAGGCATGTGAGACCCTAATCTAATATTTATCTTTTTATTAAATGACATAAGTTGAAAAATGCAATGTCTTATATATTTGAAACCTAACTCTATATGCAACTAAAATCGGTTGTTTTCATCGCTCTCACTTTGATTATCTGATGTGCCGATTACTGTCATATCACAAAATCGTTGTCCGGAAACTGGAAAAAAATTACAAGCATGCGACACAAAAGATAACTAAAACACATCACATTTACATATGACTATCTCTAAATACTGATTGCATTAGATGTTAACGATGCTTCCATTAAAATGATTCCGCACACTCGCTAACGGTAAACAAACAAATTTGAAGAGGACGTTTTTAGCTTTCTCGCCGACAAAGTCAAGGTCGAAAGCATTGTTCCTATACATACGCACTGGTAACCACAATCTATTGCGAAAATTTGTCAAACACGGAACGAAGAAGAGGTGAGACTTTGCAAGCACACAAATCAATTACATGCATGTAATAATGATTTTGCATTTGAGTTTTTATTAAGATAAAAGTTTCATCCAATTTGAATAACATTTTTATTCAAAAATTAGGTCCGTTGTTTACTATTAAATTAACTGCAGTATATCATGTTCACCTCATGTGTGTGTAGATGATAATTACTTTCCTGAGCAATCAATATACAGAAAAAGTTTTCAAATAAAAATTATTCCAAGACAGGTAATGCATAATATTTTAATTGAGATAATTTGAGATATTTGCGATATGCCGATGTTTCTGTTGCCCGATATCATCAATAACAAAAAATTCGCATCCTATCTTGGTGTTGCAATCTCGTAGTTACAAGAGTTATAGAGAGAACACATAAAGTACAATGGAGAGTTAATTAGAAGTAACAGAGTGTCTACAGTTAATTCTAGGAATATAGGAATTGATTTTCTCCAGAAACACGGCATCATCTTAATCATCTTAATCATCATGATATTTCATCATCATGATATTATGTCCCAACTTATACAATAAGCAACAATTTTTCTATTATTTTGAGATATTTATGTTTGTCTACAATTGCTTAAACGTAGAGATATTGATTTCCTTCAAGAAAACCGAAATGCAAATTCATTTTAGTAAGGGCTTAGTAAGACCGATTACGACCGACAGCGGCGATTGGAATTTTGCAAAACTATGACTGATTACTGCAAATCAACATTTTTAATAAGCATTTGCTTTAGTGATGAGTGCACCTTTTACTTAAGTGGACATGTAAACGAACACAATGTACGATACTGGAGCGATGAAAATCCTCACATTATAAGAGAAGGACATACACAGAAGCCACATATTTGCACTAGAATGCTAGGTGATTCAATAGTTGGGCTCATGTTCATTAACGAAAGGCTAAATGGTGACGCTTATTTGAATAAGTTGGAGAACATCATCGATCTTCTTATAACTAAAGAAGTTGAAACCCAGCGTGATGAAGAAGGTAATCGAATGTTAACTTTACCTCCAACAGGATGGTGATTCACCGCATTATGCTGCAAATGTTTGTAATTACTTAGCGAAAAATTTCCAAATCACTGGCTTGGTAGACGTGGAATATTGGAATGACCAACGCGATTACCGGACAATTTAGACTTCTTCCTTTGGGGCCATTTAAAATCAGTAGTTTGTAAGCCTCAACCAATAGATTTAAACGATTTGCGTCGAAGAATTACCAATTGGTGTAGAAACATTCCGCAAGGAACTTTTCAGAAAGCGAGGCAAGAATTTGAAACTCGGCTTTACTGCTATATGGAGGCCAATGGTACTTATTGTGAATAGTTCGTGGGACTATTCTTTTTTCAGTTTTGTTTGTTTATTCCAATTATAATATTCTTTAAAATATTATTATTGCCAATGCCTATTTACATGTTTAATTACTTATTGTCAGTACACTTAATGTAGACCAAACTATTAATTTTTCAATTTTTAAATACCTTTTTTTCTTAAAAAAGATACACTGGCGCTTCCATTTGAGGTGACACACGATGGATCATCCTATTTAAAACATCGTGGGAGCGCAGATGTAAATGTCATAAGTGTGATTCATTGGTCAAAGCATGTCTTCCTTACAATAAAAGTAGATGTGCTTCTGGAAATGTTTATTTTCGTTTTAGTTTCTGAAATATTTCAGGTGGATTGTTTTCAAAAAATCACACTGTATATGCATAAACTTTAAATTCCCTATATCGTGAACATATGGCACTATTTAAAAAAATAATGTATACGTTTGCATTTGACAAAATTTGGTATTCAATGCAGTACATCTTGTTTAGAACAAAGTATGGAATTTAATCTCATAAAAACTTACGCAAAAATACATTTGCAGTTCTAATATCAGTGACGGCAATAGATATCTCCACATTTAAGCAATTGAGGACGAAATTATAAATATCTCGAAATCGATTAGAAATAGTTATATGAAACCCATATGATATTGACCTAGATGGAGAAACCAAAAACGTACAGGACGTACGCGAAAATATTTCCTAAAGAAAATGTCTATACAGAGAGAGAAAATCCTTGAATCAAACAAATATATATCTTTCACGTAATTTATTTAATTCAACAAAGGCCTATTTGAGCGAAAGCATTTTTAAAGAACAACAGATTGAATTTGGTTCAATGTACAAACGTTTTTGATATAAGTTTGTTGAGTCAAATAAATATGTTAACCGTGCGCTTCGCGCGTCGCCGGCAATTTCCATTGCGTGAACGCAGTGCAATCGTAGTCCTAATTTAGGTTATGTGAGATGGTGATCGGTAAGCAGTGAGATGTAAATGAAGAAAACAATAGGTAAATAGGATAATGGATTTAATAACGTCTACATATTCATATTAGAAACAAGAATTTGATTAATTAATTGAGTAAAATACCATCTTGTTTTTAAGCGGACGCTTACTATAACAATGCTTTGATTTTTCCGTTTTTATATGCTTGTAACTAATTGTTAGTATGTTTCCTCCTTTTTTGATATAACAGATATTTCAGCAAAGTCAAGTGATAAGACATCTTTTTTTATAAAAATGTTCTTTATATATTTTTGCAAACAAAGGTAGTATAAGTGTCACTTTAATCTGTATGTGTCTGTACAGACAGCATACAAGATATTTTGCGGTTCTCATCTTCATTGAAATAATTTTGTACGTATACAATTACAAAATTACGTATACATAGACAACTATTATTTTTATAGCTACCTATATAAAAGTGCATGCCTTTTAACAATGTTTTTGTCAACGTATTTTTACAGCTACATATATATTATAACTAAAACATGACAAACGGTTGCACCTGCAGAGACGCCTGTAGGGGGGAGTGTATGTACGTATGTGGATGCAGAGTTCAGTAATGCGGTAGACATTGAGGAGTTTGCTCGTTCGGTTATTTATCGGATTCTCACTGTGTGTTTTCGAAAACATGGGACGTACGCCTGGTGTACCTCTTGCATCGCATGTGAAGAAATATATTTGGCGTTTCCATGGTTTGGAATTTACAGGTTCGCACATTCGTTGCAAATTTTGCGGTATAGGGTCGCTAGGTCGCACGACATTTGAATGTAGAAGTCATATTAAAAGTAAACGCCATGTATTGAATTTAAGAAACAATATTCCGTACTGGCAATTTTTGTATGACTTTATTTTCATGTTGAGCACGTGCAACATCCCACAACACCTAGTAGATAATGAAAACTTTCGTCTTTTTGGGATAAATATGTTCCATCATGGAAGCTACCAACAAAAAGACAATTGCGGTACAATTTACCACATGTGTAAAGTACAGTAAAAGATTGTATAAAAGACGAGTTGAGAAATCAAAAAATCTTTCTCACTGTGAACGAAACTACTGATGCTCAGAAACACAGCGTGACTCATATTGTGGCGCGTCCTTTAAAACGTAATGGCCTAACAGCTTCCTTGTTGTTAGCCAGTAAAAGGATTGAAAGAACTGGTGCCGAAGCCGTTGTAAATATAATAAAAAATATGTTAAGAGAATTTTGTATCCTAGGAGTCCAAATCACCATGTTAGTTTCTGACGGAGGCGCAACAATGCTGAAAGCTGGCAGGATGTTAAAAGTATGCTTTCCGACTCTTCTTCATATAACTTGAAATTAATTGTGAGCATTATACTTATTCTTTATGCACTTTTGTTAGTTTATCCACAATGTTAATCAAGTTTTTCAAAAGATTGTGTATTTTTAATACATTGTTACATTATGTGCTCATAAATTGATGCTTTCTTCTGTAAAGAAAAAGAAAGCATCTATCGTACTAACCATTTCAGCGTAGTAATAATACCAACAGAATAATATATTTATCAAAGTAAGAATATACTTTAAACCACAGAAATATTTTGTTAAGCCAATGCATATAGAGAGTTTTGAATCAACACATATTTATTTAAATCCAATAAATGGTAAAGAAAAATATATTTGTTTCAAACCGAAGTTCTTTAAAAAAAAGAAAAACATATTATATTATTAACATTGTATATTAAATCAAACAGATATATTTTCAAGTCAAACTGTTGAAGTTATTTGTTTCAAAAGATCATATGTTTGAATCAAATAATGATGTCAAAAAAATTATTTCTTTAAATTAAAAAAAATATATCTTTGCCGGCATTTAAGATTATGATTTGCCTTAACTGGATGCATATTTGTTTGAGTCGAGAACTTTTTTTTCTCTGTGTATTAGGTATGCTATAAAAAAAATTTAACTTCCTAAAGGTCGGGACATGCTGTATATACCGCTAGCAAAGCTAAACATCCTATACGCACAGAAATATGTTTATATAGAGAGTGCTTGATTCTGTTTAACTTTTGCTGAAAATATTTTTCAATAGCGTGAATAGGTAAGCTGTACTTCACCCAACGCGGATAATTAGCACCCTCGGTATTTGGCAATCTTTATGTAGCATTATCAGAGCAAGCTGTAGTTTACTGTATATACATCAGTATGCAACAGGGAAGATAACGTGCGTGTTATTTGTTGTTCGTGAAAATTTAGCTTATGAGTACCTCGTGTAATGTCTATACTCGTACGTCCGCCGAACATTAAAAATCAATACTCATTAAAGTGTCAATATGTCGGTAAACATCCCAATTACAAATCGCGAAGTACGCCGACAAAAATCTAGAACAACAACCCGACAAGCATAAAATAAACAGTCCATATCAGGTCGATGGATCGGCGTCTTTTGATGTTAAATGCCGGGGAACCGATTACATGAACATGCTTATATTCGTCAATATTAAACCAAGGGAAAAGCTAAGTAGATTAATGATAATGACGCTCTTGACCAATACAACATTAAAAATTAGCATGCCCAAATGATACTTATTTCCGTATATTTGATTTTCAATTATATAACGCAATTTATAGTGAAATACAGTACGAAAAAGAAATGTGCTAATTTCATTTGTTCTTCTGGAAAATATGCACTACAACAATCAGGCATACATATGGATGAGACGATACCATCAACATACCGATATTTATCTTTCAATGTAGTATCGAAATGAAAGTATTGATAAATCAGTGGTAACAAATATATCGATACATTATCGATATCCATGTTTCTAATAAAGAACCCATAAATATAAATGTTTTAAAAGTATAGTAACGTTTTGTTATAGTGACGCATATAATAATAATAATACCATTTATTGTCCAACGGTATACCCAATTACAGGACAATTAAATTTAAATACAGGATGGGACAGAATGGAGTCCCCCATTTGACGGGTGAATTGTGACAAAACGCTTCAAGGTAAAAGAAAAAGGTTTTTACTTTCGGAAAGCACATATCATGCCATTTTTTGTTTAAGTTTTAAAAATATCATTCATGTGGTTTCCTTGACGGGCGATGCACATATTAAGTTTTCGGTCACTCTTGCCAGCATATCTTGTGGAATTCCGGTGATTACGTCCTCAATTACCACCTTCAGAGCTTCCAGGGTCCGAGGTCGAAATTTGCAAACCTCATCTTTGAGGTAACGCAGGTGCTCAAATCCAGGGAGCGGGGTGGCCATGAGATATCCCCTCGTAAGGAGATCAGACGACCGGGAAACATCTCCTGTAAAACTTCACGTGAACGAGCAATTATTATTTTATAGGGATGTATCTTAAGGTCTGTGTGTAAAATTCGCCTCACTGTTCTCGACGATATTCCAAGGGCAGCGGCATGTTTTCGCGCAGAACGCGTTGGAGACTGTTCGATAGACGCTCTAACTGCCGCGATGTTTTCGGGAGTTCTTACACTTTTAGGTCGCCCGGCTGGTTTTTTAGGAAATGCAGATCCCGTCGTCCTTACATAACTGATCCATTTCCGAATGGTTTTAGAGTCAGGAACACTGTCGTGGCGAGTTAAACCGAACCGCCTGCGAAAGGCCCTCTGCGTCGAAACCACACTTTCCCCGTTTTTAAAGAAAGTCTCCACGACAAAGCCCCGTTGTTCACCCGACCACCGCATGGTGACCACCGAAAATGGCGTTGTTCCCCCGACCTAACGGTACCTGCCCCACCCCTCTACCTGCTCTAGCGCCCCTTGAGTGAATTTTTAAAACTAGGGACTGCATTCTGCCCCACCCTGTACAAAAACTAAATGGAATGAAAGAAACGTAGGAAAAAACTGTAGTAGGCTGGTACGAGGAAAAGGCAATGAAAAGATAGAAGGAGGACGGGAGGAAATGCGAGGCACAAGGAAATTAACAGAGGAAAGTAAATTAGGAGAATCATGCGCGACCTTCCAGATAAACTTCGCTACTATAACATCACGGTGGTGTCTGAGTGACTACAACTCATGTCTTTCCAGCAGCGAATCGTAATCTGTACCATGTTCCGGATATACATACACCATCAATTTTGAAGGATAGATATTTCAAGAAGCGCCATTGTGACTTTTTAATGGCTAGCTGAAGATAGTTGACGCGTATTCCAGTTTGATAATATATATATATATATATATATATATATATATATATATATATATTAGCATATATTGATATATATACAGGCCTTATAGGCCCATGGCTTCACATTTCTGCACTGCCTTCTTCCATTTTTTCCTATCACGTGCTAACCCTTTCCAGTCCCCAACACCCAAGTGTGCCAGGTCCTCCCTCACTGCTGTCATCCATTTTCTTCTTGGTCTTCCCACTCTTTTTCTTCCACTTTCTCCAGCTCTTAGAACTCGACTTGCATTCCTCTTCTCTGGCATTCTTAACACATGTCCTAAGTATCTTAATCTCTGGGCTTTGATCACTTGCGATATCTTTGGTTTTGCATACAAGTTTATTACTTCTTGATTTGATCGTCTTCTCCAGCCTGTTCCAGCGACTTTCACTCCTCCCAATATCTTCCTCAAAATTCTCCTTTCCCATATTTCCACTTTTGTTTCTATTTGTTTATTAAGGATCCACACCTCACACCCAAATACTGCTGCTGGCCTAACTGTTGTCTCGTATATTCTAAACTTTATTTTTCTAGATATGATCTTGATCTCCTACCACACTACTGGCCTTTGCTAGCCTTTTATTTATTTCTTTTCCCTCCTGATTGGTATTTGTTATTGTTACTCCCAGATACTCGCACTCTGTTACATTTTCTATAGAGTACTCTTTACCTCCTTCTCCAAAAAATTTTATATTCTTATCAGTTCCCCCTACTCCGTTCCCCATCTCCATATATACTTAGTCTTTTTTTGGTTTATGATTAACCCGTATTCGCTGGCTGTTTTTTTTAAACATCTTTTCTAATTCTTTTCGTGTTCTTGTTACCAGCACTACATTATCAGCATAGGCTATGCACTGCTGCTTGTTGTTAATAATTAGACCATCTTTTTGTATCTCACTTTCTCTTAGAACCCTCTCGAGAACCAAGTTGAATAGGACCGGAGATAGGGGATCCCCCAGTCTTCAACCTCTTCCAACCGGAAATCTTTTGGATGTGAATCCTTCTATAGCCACTTCACTACTTGTATTTCGAAGAGTCATCTTTATCAGATTTACCAGCTTTAGTGGAATTCCTAGTTCGTACATCGCTTGGTACAGTTTACTTCTGATGATGGAGTCATAAGCTTGCTTACAGTCCACTAATAGCAGATGCAGCCCCAAATTTTGCTCGAACGCGTTATTTATTAGTTGCTCACAAATATTTGGTTTACCGTTGATCGTCCTTTCCTGAATCCACCTTAATACTCTCCTACTATTCTTTCTTGGTACTGTTCCAGTGTATTTCTTACCACTTTCGCGAACACCTTGTAAGTCACGTCCAACAATGCTATCCCCCTATAATTTTCACATGAAGTTTTATCTCCTTTCAAAATTCATTAATATATAAAACAAAGCGACCGGTTTCGAGCTATATGCTTAGCCTCAGGCCTTGCACTGGATCTGGTTCCTAAGTATATATCAATCAAAATTAACAAAGAAAACATGTCACACACATCTAGAAGAGGACTACGGACGTTAAGAAGACTTCTGATTGAGGATGAAATCAGATTTAGCTATAGCAACATACAAAAAACCGGTCGCTTTGTTTTATGTGTTAAAGAATTTTATGAGTAGTAGCCCTGTTTTACTTATACTATATAATAAACAATTGCAGTATTAAAAGAAAATTAATAATTGAAATTTGAAATTTTTTTTTTAAGGTAAGAAATTCAATCTATTAGTCCTGCTGCAATGCAGGCGGACGGCCGACAACGTGCGTCCCAACATACATATGGTACATATAGGTCTTTTTCTGGAAGTATTACAGTCCTGTTTTTGTACAGTACGTTAAATCGATCTTCACACTTACGTTACAGAAAAATTTCATATGGACTAAATCGGTACGCCTAGGTCAATACACTTCCCGATTCAAATAGATATGTATCAATAAATAAATTCTATGTACAGATGCACAGATGTTCAATATAAAATAACAAAGTAAGTCCTTTGTTCGCTACTTACCGATCACTTTGTATATACCGACATATTTTTGGCAGGTACTCTAGGACGCCTATTATGTTACTAGAAAACTTTAGCTTCCTACTGTTTACATAATAGGCGTAACTTTACAATTCAAGGAAGTTGGAACATCCTGTATATCTGCATCTCCTCTAATTTGTTTTCATGATCTAAATAAATATAGCTTTTGATATTTGTGTTTGTTCGCTTTTAACTGCTATTACGTTAATGCAGTACTAACAACATTAAAATCACAAAAATTCTTTTATCATAAAATGTGAGCGCTTTTACTAGCAAGTTACCACTGACATGTAATTGATGACGGTGAATTCGTATCGATGTTCCGATATGTGCACCGCTTATGTGTGCGTATGGACTGGCCATATGGCCTCTTCACCACCAGTCAATTACGCACTGATTCTCGCAGTTATGTTCTCTCATCCGAGACCTCTTTTCCCGACCCTATTGTACCTACCACATCATTCCCCAGCGCACTAAATCGTAATCTAACGTTGAACGAAATGATTTTGCATGCGATTGATAATAAGAGATTTTTGAGTATCTACATTCAGCATTTAGTGAGTATACACCCCCTTATATAATATAAAAAAACACGTCGATTTTTACTTCACGCACAGTATCTTTTGGGGTTCTTCAAAGAACTAACTACAGCCAATCTCTCTAACTTTCTTATCTTAAATAAAGCATCCTCTGTATTTTTACTCCTTTGAAAACAGAATGAATAGGAAATAAAAAAAAAAAAATCGGAATGGCTTGTTCTTTCCAAAACAATATTCATTTAAAATAAAATAACTAATTCGTTCGATAATGAAATGAAATTATTTTAATGAGTCCGGCATTGCAGCTAATATATTTGCTGCCAATAATAATTTTAAATGTTTAATAACTTTATAAATACGAAACGATTATAACGGAGGTGGCTGTTACCGCCCATATAGCAAAGTATCAGCGCTCTTCGATGACGTCACACTCGATAGGTGGTGAATCGCCATGCACGATATTAGGCTAAGCGGTAAAGGAATCGTTTTTTTTTGCATTTCTTTTTTTGAGTTTTGAAGGACTTCCGGTTTAAAGAGGACGCCAGTCGTTAACTGAGCCCTTCTGCGCATCCCATTCGATTTTATTATGAAAAAACGAAGTTTCAAAGCAAAAACCAAACACGTAACCGAGCACCGTTTTCGTGAAAGATGTATTTGTGGTTGATATTTAATCGACTAATTATTATTATTTGTAATTGTACATGTATTTGTACGAAACTAAGGTTGAAATGGCAATTTTATTCGAAATTTTGTTCATTTTCACGAGAAAGTTTACAGACATGTTATTTAACCAGGGTCTTTAATTTCCTATTATGTGGTGTTTTACCTAATCTATCATCATTTTTCCCACAATATTTTTAAGTAGGGTATTTGTAGAACAACTTATTATAATTGTTGCAATACGTTCACTGCTGTGAATATGACATTTACACATATCAGTATCCAAAATGGCTACGTTCGGTGATATAATTTAAAATATATTGTATTAAAACAGAACGTTTATTATACGCATTTAAAAACATCTCTTCGTGTTCAAAAATAATCTTGTTAAATGTAACATAAGAATATAAAACTATTTGAACAATAAAATCTTCACGTTTTTTTTTCAAATACAACGGACAGTTAGGGAATTGAGTTGGAATTGCATTTTTTAAGCCTAGGATTTTTTAAACTTACAATTATTGTTTCACCGGTCCTTGAATCTGTAGCTGTTGAAAAATAAATAATATCTTCTTTTACAAAGCGTAACTCAGAAACAAAACATAGAAGAGAACCGACGCCACAGTTTTTAGGCTCTCCCGTTTTTATCGTTTCAGAAAAGGTTTTATCGCTTATACAACACTAGAAAAACATTACAGGTACCACCAACAAAGTACGGAAATATCACTACACTGTTTTTTTTTTAAATAAAACCAATATAATTTGGATAAACCAATTTAAAACGTAAGAAACGATCTGAACGTGTGAATGTCCAATCTACAAATATGGCTGCTCGACGACCTACTGCAAAATACGTCACAGCCTGTTGACGTCAAAGGGCTTAGGCGAAGATGGGACGTTAGTCCCGAAACCGGTCGCTCTTTTCTTATTAAATTTTGAGTTACTTCATACTTCATAATAGCAATTTCTTTCGTTAGAGAATAACCAATTGTTTTCATTACGAACTTATTCCATTCAAATGTTATGCGTAACCAATATAATAATAAAAGTGGCACCAAATGCTTCTTTTAAATGACAATAACAAGGAAATATCGTGTCTATGTTTCGTATTGCGCTATCACTATCGACGCTTTCAAAGGGGAACACACAAGGAGAGTATGCTTCGCTTCACTGAAACGGAAAAAAGCTTGTGCACGGTACGTGTTATAATGACAAGTATCAACGACATACGGTAATTTTGATTTATAGAAGATTCTATAATGCTGATTTGTTTCCCTCCATTACTTTTACATAGCAATAAAAAGAATAATATCGAATAGAAAATGAAAACACGATAACCTTAATTTGGAATGTACCCCACCCTCCAAGTAAAATATATGGGCAAATATGTTCGAGACGAAAATTGAGTCATCTAGTGGCAAAATTCCTTTCCTTATTGGCAAATATTTCCAAGAGAATGATGTGGACGTGTCAAGCCGTGATACTAAAATAGTTCAGTGCCGTTTGCTACAAATAGCTATACCGAGTGGTCCACTTATCTTGGTACACGTAAATATTTTAAAAGTCATTCTATGAAAAAACGTTTCATACGAAAGTTGTAACAGATGAATAGGAAAATAAAGTGGTACTATTGCAATTGTTGCCGGAAGGTCACATGAATGTAAAATCTGTTTCTTCAAATGGAACACGCTGTTTTTTAATAAAATCTTTGCTACGTTCTCCTGGTTCGAAGAACAATGCCGCTAGTCGTCTCTTTCGATGTACCTTCCTTGTGAAGAGGGAAGACGAATTGCTTATCTTTAGATGCATGTAATGCTTGTATATATGCTCGCTGTGCGTATAAAAAATAAATTTATTAAATAAATAATTCCCTTTGTAAAAAACACAAATACATAAAGATTTTACATATTAACTACATAACTCGGTTTTCTTAATTCTGCACATATTTCGTGTACACATTTACATGCATCGCAACGTCCATATGTGTAATACTAGGGCTACCACCAAACCCTACCGAAACCTGACCGTCTGGCAAGGCGGCAGCAGTTAACATAGCCGATCACTACAGCAATAATGCGATACAACTCACAGCTACCCAGACGCTCTCGCTACTTCATGTATCTATTTGATACACCGCCTCTACTATATCTCTTGCTCTATGCTACTGCCCCTAACAAAAATGAGAAAGACGGAATCCAAAAATTGTCCTATGTCTAAACGTTGTGTTACTCATCGGCGAAGGAGCGATGGATGGCAACCATTGCATTATACTTTCCCTCTCCACGGTAATTGTTCATCCAGAGCTCGTCCTCATCCAAATTCTCGGATTCCCAATATATGCGCTAGCGGTAGCTCCATCGTACAAGTATTTAATGACTATTAAGAGCATTCTCTACCAGTTGTGGTATAGGGAACTACATGTAAACTTGCCCTACCCTATATGAAAAATGGACCGAACGATGTTACTTTTTTCCAAAATACAATCTTTGAACCTTTATCTGCGACTATATCGGTTATTTTTTCAGAATTATTAAACTTAAGCGTAAGTCCTTCCAAATGTACAACACTATCACGAATCTTGCACGTGGTTAAAAAATGCACTTTCTTCACTAGTTGTACAAATAGCTATTTCTGTTCTTGTAGTCAAATAGCCATTTGACACTGCATTTATAAGAAGTAAACATTTATTTTTTAAATCATTGTCTGCTTTAATGATATAATATGTACTTATTTGTTAATTTAATTTTGTGGTGCTTGTTCAAGTTTAAACAACGAAACTTTTTATTTGTTTTACGTTTTAAATCCCATTTAATTAAAAACTAGAATAAAAAACGAAACAACTACAAGAATTTAGTTAAATCAAAATCAATCTTGTAAAAGTTGTGTGCTGTGATATTTAATAATCAATAATGTAATCAATAATGTACAATAATATAGAAATAATTTGCTAATTATTTACCTACTTGAGGAAATTAAATGTATAGAAATGATAAAAATATAAAATCGAAATACTAATGTCATGTTTTGAATAAATTTTATTATTTTTATCGTTTTATAGGTAATCACTAAACCGGACACAATCTGACTTCACAACAGAATCGGATCCGGCGCATAGGCCGCTTATTATAAATAACGTATATGTGATACAGCAGACAAGTGATATTTTGAAAATAAAATTTTTTTTACACTGTCGCCTCATCAAGACAGCCACAGCTGTTTATCTTTTAATTCTGCTTCGATCCTATTTTCGATATCTTTGCTTGGTAGCTCTTTCCGTAACGCTATCCGTTATGGTAAGTTCCATTCGGGATTGTATGTACGCCAAAACTGTCGAAATGGTTCTTTATCGAGTAAGCGAAGCGGTAGACCACAATCAATAAACATCAAAAGTAAATCCAACTTAAATTGGGTTTGAGGTGGCATGCCACTTTTCTCATTTTTGTGCTGTACACTATTTATATGTCTTTTACAGTCGCCTTTGTTCCAGCACATTACAGGTATTTGCATTTATCTCTGCAATTACGACCAACACTGCGAAGGGTTGATGAGAAACTGTTGCAATAAATCAGTAATTTTATTCGCTGAGGTAGCCCGTGCCGATTCATTTGCATATATACGTTACGTCATGGGCGCGGCAACTTTACTTCTAACCTAGCGTGAAGCTCTCTGTGCCCGGCCTAATCATCACATTCAGTATTGTTGTCTTGCGATAGATAACATAATCTATGTTTCCTCGAAAACATATACAAACTCTCGCTACCGTATGCATTTTAATAATGTTGTCTACGCGTCAACTTTGATCGGAAGGAATTATAGACCGTGTATTAAGCACGAGGCCTGGTCAAGAGAAGAGCCTTAAAGTGGTTTCTTAATTTACGCGTTGCAGATTTTGCTATATTTGTGTATATTAAAAGAAATTAAATATATAACATGAATTTATACAAAATAAGACAAATGAAATATTGAATTTATATGAAAATAAAACAAAAGATATGTTGGATTTATAAAATAAAATGAAAACAAAACGTTCAATTTACAAAACAATAATAAAATGTCAAGTGTCTTTAACAATCTTAAAGAGTAGTCAATTTTTAACAAAAAAATATTAAAAGCATAGAAAAAAGGAAACAAGCGAACAAGCAATAAAGTTTATTTATACCAACAAGGTATTATTGTTGATGCTGAATATTAGAAAAATAAAGGTATAGCTAGTGTCTAAGTTCTAATATTGGAAAAACAAAGCATCTATAAAAGATACTGAGCTTATACATGATCATTAATGAAATTGGGTGGATGCTCTATTTAATATTTTTAGATTTGCTTGCTACTGGACTACTTATGATCACCAAATGAACTTGCATTTTCTCCTTCGGTTTGTTAAATAAAAACAAGTACCGAGACTAGAGAACACTTCTTGAAGATTACGAAATTATTAATTTTATTAACTGTCAGTTTGTGTCGCCGCGCATTGTTAATTTACCAAAATGAATAAAATCGAATACAAAGCTGTTATAAAATATTTAGAAACAAGTAAAATCTTCAGTTATGATCCTTGAAAAAATATTAGTTGTAGATCGTTTTAAGTCAACTATACAGATATCCTTTCTCTATCGGAATTGCAATAAAGGTAAGCAGATGAAAATTATACATTTTTGAAATTGCAACGTATGAATCCTACAAAATTGCCCTTTTTAATAGAAATGATTGCACGCAAAATGATAATTAATAGATTGCAAGATGTAAAGCAAAAGATTGTTCACTTATAGTAAAGTATTTTATCATAAATAATCAGTAAATGCAAGACAAAGCTACCTATAAAAAGTTGAACAAAATAGATATACGAGGTGTGGCAATTAAATAACCGGGCTGGTGCTACTATTGGCAAACAGCGAGCACGCCACGACAGGTTTGAACATGTCTGTGCTTGTAGATGCTTTCCCCACTTTGAGCTCGATGGGCACGGTTGTACGTCGCTCAGTCTCGCTGTAGCAATCGTCCGTTCAAGCCCTTACGCTAGCGTCGCGTCGAAAAAATGAAGTGTTCAGATCGAGCAACGAGTTAACCTCAAGTTTCTTGTGAAACACGAGGTTCTAACTACCCTTCGTGAACGAGTGAGAAGACGAAGACCCGATTTGTGGAAGAGCAAATCCTGGATGCTCCACCAAGACAATACGCCCATTTTGCCTTGTCTGCGAAGGCGTTCTTTGCGAAATCTGGCATCACCGTGTTGGACCACCCACCGTACTCGCCCGGCCTGGCTCCCTGTGACTTGTTTTATTTCCTAAGGTAAAATCGGTGCTTAAGGGTACAAAATTTGACAGTGTGGAAGCGGTGAAAGCGAAAGCGACGGAGGTTCTCAACAAGCTGACAGAAACGGACTTCCAGCACTACTTTCAACAGTGGAAATTCGTATGGAGCATTGTAGGGATCGGCAAGGATAGTACATTGAAGGGGATAAACTTTGTACTGTAATCGGTGATCAATAAAATCTTTTGTAGCACCAGTCCGATTATTTAATTGCCACACCTCGTATGTATACGTATATTTCTTTAACAAGTAATAAGTTAATAACAATCACCAATTTTATATTATTTGTCGTCTTTCGTGTAACATTATTGAAACTTTCAGATGTTTCTACTACCAGCATCGCATAACACTCAACCATTCTAATCTACGACAAAACTTGAATACACAAAGAAACAATGACATGAAGTTCAAAGACGTGCACCTCAAAGTATAACTCGTCAAGGCTTCTATCTAACAGGAATAGTATGAAAGGGTTGTTCAAAATTTAAGATCGTGCCCGAACAAAACCAATATATCTTGCAATTAGGACGACACCCAACCGTTCCCAAGACTCGAAAAAGCTTTATATCTGTTGAGAATAGAACATAGAATCGCTTAAAGTGGCGGAACTATATTGGAATCTATACGAGCATGTGTTAACGCTTTAGAGTGGTCTTATCGCTTGGACTCCCAGCGGCATTTACAAGTGTAGCGATGCGGGTAATAAGAAGCGTAAAATAACAAAATGATTAGGAGTCATTGTGTGGCGTGTATCGTTTGTTTCTTCCCCTCCTTTCCTATTGTTTTTCTTTCTTTCGTTGGAACTCAGCGAGAGGTTATTATTTTGCGTTTTTGTCCTTTCAAAATAGCTACGTTTCAATTATAGCGATTTGTCTGTCAATAAGAGATGAGGGTACAGTACACAGGGTGCCCTTTTATATTTAAGCGAATAGCCTATCTCCGTTAATATTAGTTATACAAAATTGTTTAAATCAGCAATTACCTGAATGTTTTAAATTTGTCACTGAAACAACAACAGGAGTATGTGTTAGAATTTTGAAATTTTGTTATTTTTTTATTTGAAACAAAAAATTGCATTTATTATAAATCAGGGAAAATAAAAATTCTTAACACAGGTTCTATAAACGGCAGAAGAGTCTTATGTAAATTGTTAGCCCCACTAACTGTGTCAATTTATAAAATATTTCATGGGTATATACAAAATGTTCGAAGTCAGAAATTTGTTTTCGAGATTTTCAAAATAGTAAAAGCACCAAATTCTGCATCGATTTGTATTAATCGTTCCTATACCTATTCAGCTTGCGTGGGTGGCAGAAACGATATATTTTGGCTGCAGTCGATGAATTATGAAAATCTGTAATTTCCTTGGAATTTCCGACTAAATTAAATACTTGAAAAAATCTCGTCCCGATAAGTTCCAAGGAAATTACAGATTTTCATAATTTACCCACAGATACAGATTTTCATAATGCGCCGGCGGAAGCCAAAATATATTAATTAATTAGTATACTTGGCATGTCAGAATTAAAAATTGTCTGTCAAAATATTATGATATTTGCAGATAAAAATAATAACCAGGTATTAAAAAGTGAACGTTCCTGGCATCAAGGTCCCCGTGGTGTAGTGGCTAGCACGTCCGTCCAACAAGCGGGAGGTGTCAGGATCGATTCCTTACTGAGAAATTTTATCAAGTACTTAGTTACGTCGGAAATTCCAAGGAAAATTACAAATTTTCATAATTCACTGACGGAAGCCAAAATATATTAAGTAACAAAGTAGTTTCTTAAAAAATCTGTTGTACTTAATACTGTAAATGTCTGAGTAGCTATAGGTATGTAGTAAAAAGCACTTTTGTTTTTCAGAAATAACGAATATATATTGCTTTTTAAAATTAAGGTTATGTTAATTTTAATACGCCACATAAAAAGTTTAACTTCAATAAATAATATAATATAATTAATAAACGTAACTTCTTAACAGCGTGGATAAGATTGGTGAAAAATTTGCACCATCAGGTTTGTTTCCACATTTGTCTTGGTGGAGGATGTTCACTGTGTGAACTTTACACAATACTTTAGCTCCATTATAATTCAAATCCGGAAACTTATTGATAAATTTAGTGGCTATCAGCCAACGGTCATTTACATTCCTTGCATACGTTAGACATACTTATATGCATATATATCTTTATAATTATGTGTGACGCTGCCAAAGGTTGAGGAAAAGCTGTTGCAATAAATCAATAACTTCGTTCGCTGAGGTAAGTCATGCTGATTCGTCTGTATACATACGTCGCATCGTGGGCCGCGCAATCTGCCGTGAAGCGTAATCATAACTTAACAACTATAATTCACACTTCCTGTTGAGCTAACACAATCGAAAAAGGTTTTGTAACTTTGCTATTGGTTGGTTCGCAGTTCACAGAATAATTTTAGAACTGAAAATATATTACTTATGGACATCTGCTTCCATTTTCCGCAGTAATACTTTATTATATATATAATAGCTTTAAACAAGGTCTTTAGGTCCATAGTTGTGTAATTTGTTTCCACTGCTTCCTATATCTTGCTTTAAATCTCCAATTTGTTATTTGCTTCTCCTTTAAATCTTCTGAGATGGCTTCCCTTCATTTCCTTCTGGGTCTACCATTCTTCCTTTCCCATCCGGTTCTTTCTAACCTATTGTTTTCACTATCCTTTCCTCCTTCATTCTTTGCAGATGTCCTGCCCAATGCAGTCGTCTTGTCTCTACCACATCACTGACCTTTTGTTCATTAAATATGTCGTACACGTCTTTATTCCTTCGTCTTTCCCATCCACCTTCAGTTGGTCTCCCTCCAAAAATTCGGCGTAATATTTTTCTCTCCTACGCTTCTATCTTTGTATGTATTTTTTTGTTCATCGTCCATGTTTCCGATCCGTATAATAAAATTGGACTTTAGAACAGTTTTGTATACTCTTATTTTGATTTTTATAGAAACTTCTTTCGACTTTAATATGTTATATAGTCCACTGGCATATCTGTTACTTTTCGTTATACTTAAATCTATCTCTGCTTCTTCGTTGCATTTGTCATTAATTAATATTCCTAAATACATGAAGCTGTCTACTTCTTCAAATTCCATATTTTCCTCTTGGTTAATCTTAACCTGTAATCTTTCTTTTTCTTTTCCTTTATAATTTACCTTTAATTTCATATAATTACTTTTGTCTGTATTTATGTGTAGCCCCCTCTTCCTAGCTGCAGTTAGTAACGAAGAAAATACTAGAGATAGATACAGAGACGATTGATACAAATCAATGCAAAATTGGTGACCATAAAATTATATTAACCAATTGTTATTATACAGGTTCTGTAATTTAATATTAACTTCGAGATTTTTAAGATTACTTTTCGTAATTTGTAGCTACTATGCTGCATTTTAAAGGATACTTTATACACATTTTTTTGTGATAATTATGTTAAAATGTAATTAGTTTTAACTACTTACATTTGAAAGCGAGACTGTTTACATTTTTAATAGTTGCATATGGTTGCAAGTTTGCAAGACGAAGCAGTGCTGGTGGCCTCTTCCCTTGATTTTCCCCCAGATTTACATTTGGTCTTTGTCACACATGAGAGTAAGACCCACTTTTATTGAAAAAAAGGGTCCAGTAAACATTTAATGCGTAAAGCAAAGTTCACCAACGGAAAATTTGAGTACAGTTATTTTTTAATTTCATAATCATTTAAATGTAATGCATATCAGTGATCGTATTACTATTCATCTGCTGTCGGATTAGGGGGCTAAATTTTGTAAAGAAATATACTACGGAAGTAATTTTTCAGATTTGATAAATACTGATAAATACTCTTTGGGCATTAAAATTTGTTTAGTTTTGATTAATTAATAACAATAATATTCTTTATTTTTCAGCAGCCACAACAACAAACTACATATTTAAAGATCTAACGAATAATAGAGCTACAGAAAAATCTTATGGAGGTGATATCAGGAAAGCGGTGTTGAGGACACCGTTACCTGCTCTTCTATCAGCACCATAATATCTCAAGTAAAAATAAAAAGAGAAGTTAGCTTAAACTTAAACTTAAATACTAAGTATTCTGCGACATACATTTAATATAACGTAATCTATAAAAGTGTACTACAATTTCATTGATTAGCAGAAATGTAATTACGGAGTGCACGTCTAAATGTTGCCAAGGACAAAGTTTTCAATGAATTCGGTAAGGGATTATATAACGAGTAAATACTATAACTGAAAGAACGTTCAAATAAGAGGGTGTGGTGTGGTGGTGGTGTTATGAGGTTTTTGTTGCGTATGTTGATGTTATGAATGTCTGTAGCAGGGTATTTGTGTTATGATGATCTTGTGATATAAAGCTTCTGCGAGACTATCATACTCACGAATGCCATATATGTACCGCATAGAGGCATTTCGTATTTTTTGTTTTATCAAATATATCGAGGTAAGGGCAGTACACAGGAAAGCCAAAGTTAAATAAAGACAAAACAAGAGTCTCTCACAACATAGCCTTGGTCCCCCATTTAAAAGTGGGGCGATATATATATACAGTTTTTAGCTTTAAATAAGCACTGCCCATGGTGTTTGAAATGTGATCTTTGAATCTAAGAGAATTATCGAGCGTAAGACTTAAGTTTTTGGCGTGAGCAACAAGCGGTATAGTGAGATTGTCTAGTGTTAAGACAATATGTCTGCTAACAGAATAAACATCCTTGGGTCGTCCGAACAGAATTGCTTTTGGAAAATCTACTTATCTATAGATCGATTAATTTGATTCACTGCTGAGTTTACATCGGTTATTGGGAAGCTTTTATAAATCTGTGTGTTGTCTGCGTACTGTTGAACATAGGAACGTAAGACATGAGAAGTTAAGTATGTGTTACAGATAGAGAAACATAATGGGTTCAGTGCATAAGGCCCTTACCGAATCGCCGCTACCGCTAACATCCAGATGGAGTTTTCACGTCAAGAAGAATGTCATGATTTACAGGGTCAAACGCTCTACTATAATTTAATAAAACCAAAAGAATTGAATCCTCTTTGTCTCTAGTTGAGAGGATGTCATCCGCAACCTTCAACAATGTAGTAGTATAGCTGTAGTTAGGTCTGAAACCTGTTTGAAAATTTGGGAAAATGTTGTACGTACACAGATGTTCATTGATTTGGTCATGAAGAATTTTCTATAAAACTTTGCTAATTGTAGATAACAGATTGATTGCTCGTAAATCGGTGAAAGATACTACTTTAGCTTTTTTAGGAGGTGGGAGGACGATAGAAGTTTTCCAATCATCTGGGTAGAAATTTTTTAATATACAAGAATATACAGACATTTTCTCCTATGAACGATAAATGGTAGCATGTAGGAGATCAATAGTTTTAGCATAATTTATTAATACCATCATGGCCATAAGCTGTTTTTAATTTAGTAAATGTAATTGCTTACGGTAGTTTCATCGACGGTATGGAAGTGGAATGTAGACCTTAAGTTATTGAAAGTAGAGGTTCGGTACATCCCAGTAATCCTAGAGAAATCATCCAAGACGTCTGGAACACTATCGACAAAGGTGTTATTGATATTATTGGCATTGCTCAAGTCTGTGGGGATGAACATTACTTTCTTATTGGAAATTTGAAGTGTTTTGATTTCAGCCCATATGCGACCTATAGACTACTGTCTGGAGAAGCAGATAGGCATATCGTTCGCGACGAATAGCAGATGTTGCTTATAATAGTTAAAATGAGTTTGACAACCCGTAGCTTTGTATTTTTTCTTTGCTTTGTCTCTTAAGTTTTGGAGCAGTTTTGCATTAGTTGTTATCCAAGGAGCCCTCAGTTTAGTGATTTTTACGGTTTCAACTGAGACATGAACATTAAACAGAGACAGAACTACGCCATTAAAAAAATAACTTCATCGTTGATTTTCATATGCAAGATGATATCGAAGGGTATTGACTGTAGATCTATTGTACGAGAGTGGGTCAAAATGTCGGTGACATTTTGAATTTCTCGCGTTGCAAATTGAAGAGCAACACTGATTCCGTCAACCACTATCTGTCAATACACTACTCTCAAATTTTGAGAATGCTGCGTCATTTAGTTAAAGCACAGTTAAAGTTTGACAACCATTGAAAGCAGACAACGTCGTACATTTTGGCGAAAATGGAAGAAATTGAATTTCGTGTGCTCATAAAGCATTATCTTTTGCGGATGAAGACTATCAATCAAACCAAGGCTAAGCTTGATAAATACTACTGCGCCATCAGAATCAATGGAAACTGAATTTCATTGTGGTTGTACAAACACTAATGACGCCGAACGTTCTGGACGCCCAATTGAGGTCACTACACGCGAACCAATCGAAATAATTCGATAAAAAAAATCGAATATCACACAGCTCAGTGGTTTCGATTTTGAGTGATCACTTGCGTATGAGAAAGCTATCCGCAAGATGGGTGCCGCATTTGCTCACAATTGATCACAAACGCGATCGTGTAAGAACTTCGAAGGAGCGTTTGATGTTGTTTAACCGTAATCCGGATAAGTTTTTGCGCCGTTTCATAACCGTTGACGAAAGATGGATAGACCACAACACACCGAAGGCTAAAGAGCAGTCAAAACAGTGGATTTCTCCGGGTGAATCGGCGTTGAAGAAGGCCAAGGTGGGTCTGTCGCCCAACAAGGTCATGGCGACAGTTTTTTGGGATGCACGCGGCATAATCTACATCGATTATCTTCAGAAGGGAAAAACAATCAACGGCGAATATTACAGCAACTTATTGGACAAGTTCAATGACGATTTGAAGAAAAAACGACCGCATTTGGCCAAGAAGAAAGTGCTCTTCCATCAAGACAATGCACGGCCGCATACGTGCGTAGTCGCCATGGCGAAATTTTATGAATTGGGGCACCAATTGCTCCCCCACCCGCCATATTCTCTGGATTTAGCCCTCGGTGACGGCAGAAAGAGACTTGGCTCCAACAATGAAATCATCGCTCAAACAAACGCCTATTTTGAGAACCTCGATAGATATTATTTGGAAGTGATCAAAAAATTGGAGAAACGTTGGAGGAAATGTATTGAGATGAAAGGAGACTATGTTGAGAAGTAAAACGTTTTTTTTGCTGTAAAAACTATCTCTCATTCAAAAAGTCATTGACATATTGATCCATCCTCGTAAATTGAGCTTGATCAAACAATGAGTAATCTCGATATGTTTCAATCTTGCGTTCACGACATGCAACTACATGCGATAAACGACAGTAAATCATGTTGTGATCCGAGACTTCACATGGTATTACACCCGATTCTACCAGATTGTCTATTCGAAAAGTAACAAAATTAAGTTAGATCCCACGCATTTAATATTTGAATTATTGTTTTTCCGTGTTTCATTTTTCATCAAAGTCTCATTACAATATAATAATATGTATAATGATTCATATTACCTTTGTTAGTGGAATAATTACATACAGCAATAATAATTATTATTGCTGTATGTTGGAATTTTCAGTAATTTAATAAAGTGAGACAATTTATAGACACGACACAAACATAACTACTTATATTACATTAAAGAACTTCCGTATAGACGCGTTGTAGTTTCCTTTTTGTTATTGGTAATTTTCATCGGAACACAAACAGGATAAGCGGATTATTAACCCATAACTGTGTCCCTTCAAATTACAAGACACCGGTGAAGGATAACTACAACGGCGGAGGTAATCATATCGAAGAAAAGGACGAACGCAAACCGAGCGAATTTAACATCAGAAGAATCAAACACGAATAAAAACCGCTCTGCTGCAGGAAAATGATAGCCTCCGTGCAGTAGTATATAACAAGGATTTATGTTTATTGTGTATGAATATTAGAGGTTTTCGATTGTACTAAGTGAATTGCAATGAATTTACGGGAATCTTCAATATTTAACTACGTTCTGTCACGAAAGGATTCGTTTAGATTCATGAATTATTACGCTTTCCAGTGGGTTTCAACATATGTATGATACTCGATGAGAAAGCGTTTAATTTTTAATTAAACAAAATTTTCATTATGCGTATGCACGCGTATCTGTTTATGCATTGAATGGAAATAATGAGAATAAGTAAATATTTCAACTTTGTATCAGTATCGTAGTAGATTGATGTCGAAAATTGTCTCTAAGCTTCAACAAAATTTTCGGAAATATAAAAAGCAATGACGAGGAAAACTAGTATAAAACAATCTATGGCCATTTGGTTTTATTGGTATGATGAATTTTGACATAAAAGTATCATAAAAATTTCAGCAAATAAAAATGTCTGACAACTTTATATATAAATGTCTGACATCTTTACGATTATTCCCTTAATAATCCAAATCAGTTTAATCACTGGACAACAAATTTTAGTTTATTTGTTGTATCTTGTTTGAAAAGTGCATTTTTCTGTTAATTTTGGGACGCTGAATACAAAAATGACAATGAAATTAAACACTTAGTTGCAGTTTTCGAGAACAAGTTTTTTTTATTTTATTTTTAACAAAATAATAAAAAATATATACTTTTACACTTTTAGAGTCACTAAATGCACCGTCTTTTTGCTATTCTTTTGTGAATTGTTTCTGGAGCATCTCTAGCAAGAGTTCAACAGTAGTCGACAAGCATGGAAGCATTCCAATTTCCCTGGTACCTTTTCTCCATTGTTGATATAACCTGATGGAAACGTTCGCTGTGCTCATCACTTGCAGCCCCCTAGTTTCCAGGAAAAAAGTCCAGGTATGAGTGTAGGAAATGGATATTTAGAGACATATTGCAACCCATTTTTTGATACGATGACAGCATATTTTCAATAAGAGCAACGTAATTGTCAGCTTTTTTATTTCCCAAGAAATAAGTGACCACGAGGCGAAAGTCATTCCAAGCATTTTTTTCAATATCTGTTAGAGTGCTGCCAAAATGTTCGTCTTTCAGAATATTTCGAATCTGTGGCCAACAAAAATACCTTCTTTAATTTTTGCTTCACTAAGCCTTGGGAATTTCTGACGCAGGTACTGAAAAGCTGGCCCATCTCTATTCAGTGCCTTAACAAAGTTTTTCATTAGGGCCAATTTGATGTGCAGTGGTGGCAACAAAATCTTTTTGGAGTCTACCAATGGCATATGTTGTATATTCTTTTGACCTGGCTCTAATGATTGTCGAACAGGCCAGTCTTGTCTTTTGTAATGAAGTGCCTTTGCCCGGCTGTCCTATATAACAACCTTTAAGTCGCCACAGATCTGCCATTGGTGCTCATCGTATTTTATGCTTGTCAATAGGTACTTCATATTGTCGTATGATTCTCTCATGCGAACGGCATATCCAACAGAAATAGACGGTAGAATATTTCCAATATGCAATAGTACTGCATTTAAACTGAATGTTGAACTATCTATAAACAATCTCCATTCCTCTGGCTTGTAGTTTATATTTAAAGCCGCCTAATGTTATTGCAGAAAACCAAGTTATTTTCCATGTCAAAAATTGGTACTAGGCCTTTATGGCGATTACGAAAAACACATACCGAAACATCGTCTTCTAATAGGTTCCACTGCCGCAGTCTTGATCCTAGTAACTCTGCCTTACTTTTTGGAAGTTTTAGATCTCCCACGAGATCGTGTAATTCTGACTGGGTTATTTTGTGCGGTTGGCGGTTTGACGTGCTTGGTGTGAAATCAGGATCTCTTGATGTTAATGGCACATCTTCTTCATGACAAATTGCTGTATCGCTATTATCTGATTCGTAAGTGAATGTTCCTGGGGGTTCTGGAATAGGAAGTTCGTCACTATGGGGCACAGGTCTTATGGCAGATGGTATATTTGGATAGTTGATAACCGATTTTTTCTTCTTGGATATACCTGTGCCTTGCCCAACACGAGGTATCATGCAGAAATAGCAATCACTAACATGATTTGTAGGCTCCCTTCAAACCATTGGGACAGCAAACCGCATAGATCGTTTTTTATGATTTAACCAGTTTCTCAGACTTGAAGCGCATGTATTACAGCAGATATGTGGCGCCCAATGTTTGCCTTGATCCCCTATTTTGCAGCCGAGATAAAGCCGATATGCCTGTTTTATCAACGGAGTAATAGACCGCTTCTGAGACGCAAAAGTCACCTAACCACAAACATAACAGAAGTGATCTGGATTGTTTACACACTTTCGAGACATCTTACAATGTCAACTATTCGATTAGACTCACTAACTTCAACTGACTAACCTTTCCGCTTTGTAGCTGCTTATATACCCAAATACGGCTTCTAGATTTTTAGAGAATATTCGAGAATTTTCTATTCATTTCCAAAATATTCGCGATAGTGGCGTTTGTCATTTGTTTGTATTCAGGGGCTGTTCAGTACAAGGCGGACTTGCGGTTACAGTGTTGTGAGATGACATCACGTATCTCTAAAACTTGAACTAATATTAAAAAAATAAGTTTATTTTCGGTTTTAGCACACCAAAAATAGTAAGATTTAGTCGATTTTATTTTAAATACATTTTGGCTGTTGTCCAGTGATAATTTATGTTTTAGATTTAGAAATTCAAAAATCAAAAGAATGTGATGTAAGGAAGTTGGTCATGAATATAATTCTCAGAAATGAACATTTGAACGTCTTTTTATTGCTCAAATCTTTGATCGAACAGTTCAGTAACAGACAACACAATGGTTACCATGAGTAACCTTAAAATAATTTTTTCTACTTTCGTTGCCATTTCATCAACAACATGACTATAAATCTATTTTTGTTAAACCGTACTAAGTGCAACAATTGAGAATGCACCATATCCACACTGAAAAAAATATTTTTACTCGTAGCCATTTCTGAAAGTCACACTTTCTCCAGCTAGAGGTTGAAATCTTTTTCATGATTGGTACGTGAAATGGTTGTCCAACATAATTACAGAGTTGTGAGATAACTTGTATATGTTGTAACCATTCCTCAAAGAGGACACTTTTCATCTTATGATAGACAGCTGTTTTTCTACCCTCGAACAGCAACAATCCACCTTCGAGGAATACTTAAGGTTGATGGTTTGTAAAAATCTGTGTAATGTTGCACGACTCGTTTTCAGTACATTATCCCATGCGTTTATTTCTGCCATGATTTTATTTAGTGTTAGCAGTTCATTCTTGAAAAGAAAACCAGCTATACACTATCGGACGTACAGTATTTTTCACATTTTCATCAAATGTTTCCAATTTGGAATGACGGCCGAGACCGTTCTGGAATTAAGAAAACCATTTACTATCCTTAAGAAAATATTGTTTTGTGTTATAATGACTATTTACTTATACTAAGAATCGCTTTCTTCAAATCTTCTGCAAGATTTTCTTGAATTAAGTTAAATGTCTTAAGCAAAGAAATACAATTATTTCATTACAAGTGTATATTTACTCTTAAACGGAGAAAGAAATGCTAAGAAAATATTTCTTTCAGCTTTGATACAAGTAAACGGTTCTCTGCGTGTAACTACAATTTTATGGTGTGGAGACATACTGTACGAATACCAGCAAATACTAATATACTAAGTATCTTCTTCCTATTTTTGTTTATTCTTTCTTAGTCAATAAATAGACATAAATGATTTTATTAGGTTTGTTTCTGCAGCGATTTAAAATTGTTTAAAATCGTTAGAGCATGCGCATTACAAAAATAGTGTTCGTGCAGTGAAAACACCGAACTCTGACTACTAGTTTGACGTAATTTAGCGATCGTGCAGATCTCCAAATTAATTTCTAACCGTTTGTTGATAGTTGCTCCAGTTTGAAGATTATTGTCCAGTGATCCATCAGACGCATGCGCATTGTTATATTGTGAAGCGAAAAGTTGTATTATAGGTTTTTTTGTATATGTTTACACTTCGCGCGTATTTTATTTATGTCAGTGGTTTTGTTAGGAATTAACAGTTCCTTTAAAGTTGTAATTCTGTCTAAACATTTCACGCTTATCTATATATGGTCTCTCTTAAGTCTATTAAATACGCTTGTAACTTACATATCGCCTGATAATTGTAAAAAAAGCGTTGTTGCAGTTAAATTGTTAAATCGGTTTCAAATCAGTTTTAGTTTGCGCATGCGTAGATTAATCCAAATTACCCTCTGATCAAACTATCATCAATAAATAAAAAGGTTATAGATTTTTAAGGCTATATTGTTCGATCCACCCCGTGCGCTGCGTCGTATAAGTTGAAATAAAATACCATTTAAGATTCACACCTTTGACGACCAGTAACGTCCTTAAAAGCACCCCGTCATCATAATTCGAAACATTATTACGTCGATTTGTTGGAAACTTCATTTTTACGCGTCAATTACTTCGAGTTTTTGTCATCTTTCACGTTCCCTTCGTATCGTCTTTGCGAAAGGAAAATGGATGCACATCAAATTTTTAATAAACACGCCTCTTTCGTATTTGCGTCTAATAAACTCCCGTTTAATTTGTTTATATTAAAATGTGAAGAGCGAGCGCCCGTTCGGTACAATTTTCTCAAGTACCTCGAAAGAAAATTGACTTGGCGATAGTTAATTAAATTCTTCTTTAGCGCTACGTTGTAAAGTATTAATTGCGAAACGGGTGAGAGACCATATAACTCGAGCCCGCCTTGACAACATTAAAGATGTTACGGTAATTTTCATTATTTTTGTTTCATACAGCTTCTATTCAAAATATTACGTAAAGCCCTCGTTTAGAATAATACCTATACACAGTAAAAAATCTCGTCGAGTAACTTTCGTGTAGTATATGAGTAAAATATCTAGTGTAGAATAGTACACAATAGTATACAATAGATGAACACGATAAAGCTGCTAATACTATCCTTAGTATACCGTGTATGCTATATGTTTGTATGTGAAAGTTCCTAGATTTTGAATGCCTACTATTCATTCCAAATGAAAAAAATATACCTATCAAATTCTAATAAATTATCACAAAATAACAAACAATTATAAACTAATTAGTACGTAGGGTAGTACGTAGATATTATACGTAGTTATGTCACAAGGGACATAAGCGCAGTGTTGCGGTCCAGGATGTTGTTAGCAGATCGAGGCGTTCCAACGAAAAAATAAGGCCAAACAGCTTTGACGTCAGCAGGCCGTGACGTATATTATTAGGTAGTCGATCAGCCATATTTGTAGATTGGACATTCACATGTTCGGGCCGTTTCTTGCGTTTTGAATTGGTTTATCCAAATTATATTGGTTTTATTTAAAAAAATACTGTGTAATGATACTTCCGTGCTTTGTTGGTGGTATCTGTAATGTTTTTCTAGTGTTGTATAAGCGATAAAACCTTTTCTGTAACGTAAAAGTGTGACTCGGGCGGTATATACTGTAGTGTCGGCTATTTTGTTTGCAGGTGTTCGCCAACCCTTTACAGGTATTCTGTGCTATCGGCTGTCTAAAAGTGTTTTGTGTTATAACAATGCCGTATACTTGTTGCGTACGCGAGTGCCGTGGTAATTATAAGAATCGACCGAAGGTTCACACATTTGGTTTTCCCTCTGATCCTCAGATGTGTAGAAAATGGGTCTATCAAATAAAATAGTGTAACCATGGTATTTCAGCGTTTGGTTCAATAACTCGCTTCTTTATTAAACACCCTGTATATTTTTTCACAAATCGATAATTACCCTTATAATGATAAGGCCCCAAAATGAGAGAGAAAAGAGATTTGATAAATTTCAAGATGAAAGATTTAAAATATGAATCAAAGCAAGCAAGCGTTGCTTTTTTTGGCCCTTTGGAAACCCTGTTCGCCATTGCGAGAATTTATTAGCAAGAATAATTGCTTTTTGCCATGCTAAATGCAAAACATGCGTTTTATAGTTATTATTATTGTTACCAAGTGTGACATGCTTAAGACATATTTTGCCTGCAGTAGGAACTGCGTAAGAGCCCTCCAGTGTTACAGCGGCACATTGCTTTCTACGACTCTTCCGAGAACGAGAACACCTTTAGAGCTAAGCGATCAAATGAAAGCATAATCATAAATGAGAAAGCGGGGGTAAACGTTCTAACCTACTTTGAAGCTAATCCCACCAGTTCCATTCGTAAATTGATGCAGGGATTGGATAGTAGTATAGGGACTATTCACGCAATTCCGAAAAAACACAAATATGTACCTTTTGAATACAGACCAGTGGATGTATAGAAATTTTTATGAATAACAGTAATCATAGGTATATTCTATGAAGTGAAGAAACAAACTTTTCAAACTCTAGTATGTGTAATTTGAGAACTATGCCTTATTGGAACATCGTAAACCCGCTTATTCCACAACCGCGTAGTCCACAGCATTAATTTAATTTGAATATTTAGTACGGCATCTACAAAAACCGAATTGTCGGTTAATATTTTTATTAAGGCACTTTTACGAGAGAACGGTGTATTCCAATCTTACGTAGTGCGCTAGAAGAATTTTTAGACAATTTAAATTTGGAAGAGAGGACTCTTTCTGTTCGAATCTCGAACTATTATGTATTGTATATTAAGATATTATTTTGCTGACACAGTTGTGAAGTGGATTACGTACATCATTGTGCTTTGCTAAATAAACAAGAACGCATTCGAAATCAGACATTCACTAATCCTCATCGAGTGGAAATGGTGTACACAACTCCAGCTAGTACACTTTTATGTTCGTATTAGTTTTTCTGTCATAGTGTTTAAGTGCAAGTTGTTATTGTTTTTAAAATACAAATATTAGAACCAATTTCAGTCGTTGTACTTTATATCTAACAATGAAGAACTCAGTGCTCCAGTTTTCATCCAACGGTGCTCCTGTGAATAATTATTTGTACATCGCAGAAGCTTTAACCAAAATCTGTAAAGACAGATGGATTGGAACCCTTGGACCTGCTAATTAGCAAGCGCCCTTTACCGACCTATCACCCACGGATTTCTTCCTGGGAGTCCCTAAAGAACACCACGTACAGTCAGCGATATAGAAATGCAGAACGCAAATAAAGGAATCATGGAAAATATAGTTGCAACTTTTAATAAACTTAATAAACTTAATAAATGTAAATTTCATTGAGTCCCTTTTGTTTTTCATTTTAGTACTATAGTACTATAAGGACATTTTTAGCAGTTTTTTTTCTATATTCAAATAATTGGGTGTTCAATTCATTTATGATTACGCTTTTATTAAATCGCTTAGCTTTAACGGTGTTCTCATTCTCGTGAAATTTTCGGAAGAGCCGTAGAAAGTGGGTTCCTCTTGCAATGCCGAACAAGACTTACGAGAAGTCAAAAAAGCAACGCTTGCTTGCTTTGATCTCATCTTAAAATTTATCAAATCTCCTTTCTCTCTCATTTTGATGGCTTAGGGTTATAGAAGTAATTTATTTGAAATGCCACTCTCTATCGATTTGTGAAAAAATATACAGGATGTTTAATAAGTTATTTAACCAAACGCTGAAATACGATTCGATGACACCATTTTATTGGACGGAATAAATTACATATTTTTCATGTTTCAACTATCTCAATAGCTGCTCTAATAACGGTGTTATTGCAGTTTCAATTGTGCAAGGTAAATTTCATCGTATCTCTTTTATTTCTTATTTTAGGGCTATAGTTACTACAAGGATATTTTACGCGGAGTTTCATTCATGATTAGAGCAACGCAAACTGCGCTGAAAGCCAGTGGCGGACGCATAAAAGTTTACACAAAATAAACACGGCCGGGACAATTCGGTATAAGCGTCAGTATAACTGCGACTCGAAAGCCGATCTGTTGTGTATGCATTTACGCTGTCGTATACTATACCGTAGTTGTACGTTTGTTTTCAAAATGTTTCCTACGTCGCGAAAACGACCAAAGTTGCACACAATAAGAGAATTTATTGCAGAAATGCCTGATTTAAAGTGTGATGGCGCTAAAATTCAATGTGTAGTGTGTAAAATAGATTTAATGTGTTGGTCGAAAAGTGATTGTCTACGGCACGTAAATAGTGCAGGGCATGTTTCAAAAAAAAATCCACACGAGATTATGACAAATTTAAATTTAATTCATGTGTTACCTTTATTGCATGTAATTTACCATTTCATTTACTAAGGAAGAAAGCATACGTCTCGTTTTGGAATGAATATAGTGAGAGAAGTGAGAGAACATTACAGAGAGTTGTGCCGTCTGCTCGTGAGCATGTCGAGAAAAGAATTAAATCGGGGTTGCAAGATAAAAAACTGTGGTTATGTGTGGACGAAACAATAGATCGTAAAAAAACATTCTGTGGTTAATGTAATGGTACGCACAATGGAACCACATCGACCGTCACCCTCAATTTTACTAGCTTCCAGACGAATACAACAATGCATTGCCGAAGTAATTTCAATGTTGGTGTTAAATACATTGGAAAAGTTTGAACTTTCAACAAATCAACTGTTGATGTTTATGAGTGATGGTGTCGCAAACATGCTTACTGTAGGTCGATCTCTTAAAAAACATTGTGCTAACTTGTTGCGTATTACATGTAAAATTCATACTCTCAGTCTCGTAGCAGATAGTATCAGAAAATGTTATCCCGAGGTAGACGCTCTAATAGCACATACAAAAGCTGTGTTTGTAAAATCCCCAAAACGTATTCGGGAATTTCATAGACTATGCCCCGGTATTCCTGAACCACCACAACCTATTCTTACTCGTTGGGGAACATGGTTAGAGGTTGCATTTTATTATCTTAAATATTTTGAGAATATAAAGAACGTGATTTTAGAATTCGACCCAAAGGAAGCTGCGGCTGTCAAGATAAGCCGCTTGAAATTTCAGGATAGTCAAGTTAAAACAGATTTGGAAATTATTCAGAACAATTACGTGGGACTAGCGGATGCGATAGAAAAACTACAAGATTCTTCGGTGTCGTTAGTGGAATCTTTGCAAATAGTGCAACATATTCACGCACAGCTATGCGCGATAGAAGACGCAGGAAATGTTTTTCTTTTAGAAAAGTTTGAAAGTGTTTTAGATAATGACTCTGATTTTGGCACATTAAAACAAATTTGTGAAGGTGCGTCAATAGAACCGTTAAGTTATTTGAAAGATTATTTTACTTACGCAAATATAACGTCACTAGATGTAGAACGTTCGTTTTCGGCATACGAAAACACTTTTTCTTCACGCCGCACTCACTTTGCCGAAACAACTTTGGAAACATATCTAATGTTATAAATATTAAATAGACATTATCCACTTTGTGATTTCACGGAGGACTCTTAAAACGGTAAGTGTTTGAGCACGTATCACATTTAACTTATTTTGTGTAAACTTTTATGCGTCCGCCATTGGCTTTCAGCGTAGTTTGCGTTGCTCTATTCATGATTAAGTAGATTGAACTGTTCTACCCTTTTCGATAAGAAGTTGGAATGTATCATGATCGGATAAACACCTATTTAATTTTCTTTCCGAACTATGCTAAGGAAATGTATGTAGATACGTGTGAATATTTAAAACAACGATCTACGCCTCTCATTTTGAAAATTATTTCTAACTACATAAGCAATTAATACTTCTAATTATCTATCCAGTTTCAATCGCGTATTCTTATAAATACCGGCCGCGGTGCTAATTACACCGTTTCACAACCGGAAATAAGTTCACTGTTCTAATGCTGCTGTTGTCGATGATGATAAAAGGATTGACAATCTTTCTAAATCAAATTTAGCGTACACGGATACGGAACGTGCAATTATAGACAATTTAATAATTGACGGAACGTTTTGAATCGAAATTAGTAAATTACAGTGTCTCATATGGACGTTTCACGAATGCCATCTAACTGGTAAAGGGGCGCTCGCTGAAACGCGGCTGAATAATGCAGAAGTCGTTCGATACGTTCCTGACGATGTGTCGAATTTAATAACGGCGCGTTTATAAATTTCGACGGATATTAAACTTTCATCGCGAAACTGATACCGATTGCTTTTCATTATATAACATTGCTATTGATATTATTCAGTATGTCGTCACAACACTTAAAAGGTTTGTACCCAATTATAAAAGTATTCGGAGGTCTTTCCTCAAATTTGTAATTTAGATATTCGTTTTTATGAAGTAGGTGCTAATTATTTATTATTTTGACAAACTTTAAAACGATCCACCTTAGATATATCGATAATGAAAAAGAAAAATCCTGCTTGGCTCACCCACGACGCAGAGGGAATTATTTTTACACATGAATGACATTAATGTGCATCGCTCGTCAGCTTCTTTATCCCTTCACATTGAGTTCATAATTGGCACTATTCCACTTGTGATATGCCAAATATTACAATTTTTCATTTATGCAGTAGGCAGATGACATAAATATTCTAGGAACTTTAAGTCTGTGTTAAAGTCAAATGTAGTAGTGTACCACAAAAAAATATAGATTTACAATTGCGCGAATATTAACTTAATATTTATTAGGTAGGTGTTCCTCGATATTTACTGAAATGTGTTTTCTCAGGGAAAATAGTAAAAAAATTGGAATTTTCTAAATTAATGAAATTTTTAACTCGTTTGTGGGATCGGGAGTATTTGATACTCTTGTAGCAATTATTACTGAATTTTTATGTCAATCAATTGAAATTATCGAATATTAAATTAAAAAAAAAAAACGTGAACTAACCTGGATTTTCAAGATGTCATATAAACACAACGTTTCCTATAACATTTACGGAAAATCTGTTTGTTCTAACCTCGAACCTTTCTTCTATCTGAATTTACTATCTAATTTCTCTATCGAACACTTTAAATTGAGACCGCAGCCAAAACACTAGTTAACTCGACCAAAGCTTAACCAGAATTGATGAATTAATTTTGAAGATTTGCGAAATTCGGAGGATAAAAAGAAAAGTGGATTTGTCCTTGTTCCACTAAGATAATCGTTATCTGGACTTAAATTAATGATTTAACGTCCACACTCCAAGGCCAGTCGGTCTGGGGGGAAACTGTGACTACGAAATTTAGATTTTTTTTCCACTAGAAGGAAATTCATTACTATCGGGTGGCTATCCTGAATACCCTGTTAGCAGATCGAGGCGAGACGTTACCAACGAAACAAGAAGGCCAAACAGCTTTGACGTCAGCAGGCTGTGACGTATATTGCATTAGGTAGTCGATCAGCCATATTTGTAGATTGGACATTCACATGTTCGGACCGTTTCTTGCGTTTTGAATTGGTTTATCCAAATTATATTGGTTTTATTTAAAAAAATACTGTGTAGTGATATTTTTCTAGTGTTGTATAAGCGATGAAACCTTTTCTGTAACGTAAAAGCGTGACTTGGGCGGTATATACTTAGTGATATTTCCGTACTTTGTTGGTGGTACCTGTAATGTTTTTCTAGTGTTGTATAAGCGATGAAACCTTTTCTGTAACGTAAAAGCGAGACTTGGGCATTATATACTGTAATGTCGGCTATTTTGTTTGCAGGTGTTCGCCGACCCTTTACAGGCGTTCTGTGCTGTCGGCTGTCTAAAGGTGTTTTGTGTATTACGTGTTTATAACAATGCCGTATACTTGTTGCGTACGTAAGTGCCGTGGTAATTATGAGAATGGACCGAAAGTTCACACATTCGGTTTTCCCTCTGATCCTCAGATGTGTAGAATTTGGGTCTGTGCACTGCATAGAGAAAATTTTACTCCAACAATGTATACTAGTGTTTGTGAGTTATACTTTATAAAAGAAGATATTATTTATTTTTCAACAGCTACAGATTCACGGACCGGTGAAACTATAACTGGAAGTTTGAAAAATCCTACGCTTAAAAAAGATGCTATTCCAACTCAATTCCCCAACTGTCCGTTATTATTGACAGAAAACGTGAAGATTTTATTATTCAAATAGTTTTATATTCTTACATTCTACATTGTTATATTTAACAAGATTACTTTTGAACACGAAGAGATGTTTTTAAATATGTATAGTAAACGTTCTGCTTTAATACAATATATTTTAAATTATATCACCGAACATAGCCATCTGGATACTGATACATGTAAATGTCATATTCACAGCAGTGAACGTATTGCAACAATTATAAGTTGTTCTACAAATACCCTACTTAAAAATTATTGTGGCAAAGTAATGATGGATTAGGTAAAACACCACATAATAAGAAATTAAAGCCCTTGGTTAAATAGCATGTCTGTAAATTTTCTCGTGAAATTGAACAAAATTTCGAATAAAATTGCAATTACTGTATCATTTCAACCTTAGTTTCGTCCAAATACATGTACAATTACAAATAATAATAACTAGTCGATTAAATATCAACTACAAATACATCTTTCACGAAATCTGCTTGTTCTAACCTCTAACCTTTCTTCTATTTGAATTTACTTTCTAATTTCTCTATCGAACACTTTAAATTGAAACAGCAGCCAAAACACTAGTTAACTCGACTAAAGCTTAACCAGAATTCATGAATTTACTAGCGGCCCTCTTCTGCTTTTTTTTGATCGCGATAGCGATTGTTTCTTTCCACGGCAAATTTTGATGATCACTACCCAAATATAAATTTTATGATGAATTTCGATGAATGAAGTTATTTGTAGAAATAGCATGAGAGAATGAATGTAGTGACGCTAACAGATGACTGAAATTAGACGATTCTATGTTAAAGAAACCCAAAAATACGAAATGTTACTGACGATTTATTTAATAACATTACGTTAGATATTTAATTATTAATTATTAATGTTAGAAATGCCTTTGAATATTCGCTGTTGTTTGTTTTAGGAGAATTTTACATAAATTTTGAAGATTTGCGAAATTAGGAGGATAAAAAGAAAAGTGGATTTGTCCTTGTTCCACTATGATCGTCGTTATTTGGACTTAGATTAATGATTTAACGTCCACACTCCAAGGCCAGTCGGTCTGGGGGGAAATTCTGACTACGAAAATTAGCATTCTTTTTCCGCTAGAGGGAAATTCATTACTATCGGTTGGCTATCCTGAATACCCTATACGCCTAAGACTGATAGCTGATTTCCGATGTAAAAATTGAACATAACAGTACTAGGTTAATTACAAATTGTAACTTGTAAATTCTTACTTAAACAAATGCATTTCCCAGTCGGACGCTTATGGTCAAGAATCGTGATTGGCGAACTTTACCTCTCTAATTATTGGAGTGCGGATCGGCGCGGTCCCTTGAATAGTGCACGACGCGTCCAGACAGTAACCCATTCGTAGCGTTCAAATTATTTGTGAAAACATTTTTAAATATTGAAAAGCTTCTTTCCACGTCACAACTAGTAAGAGGTGTATATTGAAAGTAAGGTAGAATGTTGTGATATTTTTTATCAACATGTTTAAAGTTTTTATTGCCAATATTTTTTAATATAGTCAAATCTAGATTGCGGTTAAAAATTGCATCTACTTTTTCACTTAAACGATTGCCAAACTCACTCTCACTTTTAACATTATTTAAAGTATCATTTAAAGTGTTTATCCCACCTTCCAATTTTATTGTTCGGCTTTACATTTTCTTATGCTTTGCGCACCATTGGTTAGATTTTCTAAAACATCTGCAATGGCATTTACATTTTTGAAGTAAAATGAACATGCCTGCAGCCATGTGCCCCACCTGGTTACTACCGGTGAAGGAGGTAAAGAAAATTGCGGATATTTTTCTTTATATAAACGGGGCTTTTAAAAGTACTTTCTTCGTATTACTAATCAATTTGTTTACGTTTGGAAATTCGTCCGTTATAAATTCCGCAATTCTGTGAACCCCATGGGCAGTACATGTAATATGCAACATGTTGAGAAAACTCGTTTTCAGTAATCTACCTGCTTTTAGTACGTAAGCAGCAGCATCACTTAGGAATAGAGCAACGCAACTGCGCTGAAAGCCAGTGGCGGACGCATAAAAGTTTACACAAAATAAATTAAATGTGATACGTGCTCAAACACTTACCGTTTTAAGAGTCCTCCGTGAAATCACAAAGTGGATAATGTCTATTTAATATTTGTAACATTAGATATGTTTCCAAAGTTGTTTCGGCAAAGTGAGTGCGGCGTGAAGAAAAAGTGTTTTTGTATGCCGAAAACGAACGTTCTACATCTAGTGACGTTATATTTGCGTAAGTAAAATAATAATAATAATAATAATAATAATAATAATTTATTTCTGTCATGACCTATCATAGGCATTAACGTTGTCAATATAAATGTATATATAAAGTGATATATAAATACGTAAATAAATAAAATTTGTGTAGATATAGAAAGTATATAAAAAAGAATAGGACAAAACGCACATGTAAATGTATAACACTTACAGGTAAAGTCAAACACTGTATAAATAAAATAAGTTAAAGTTTATCGTATGGTGTTGAAATACTCGTCGAGTGTGTAAAATTCGCCGTGAAGGAGCAACCGTTTCAATTTCAATTTAAATTGTTTTTCATTTAAAGATTTGTACGTTTCGGGTAGATGATTGTATAACTTCACAGCCAAATAGTTGGTGGAAACTTGCGCCGTCTTTAGCCGATGATATGGTATTACGTAGTTATTCCTGTGACGTGTATTATGCTCATGAAGCATACTGTGCGTTACGTACTTTGATTTATTGGTGTGTACATGTAGCGCACACGACATTATGTAACAACACGCCAGAGTAAGTATACCATTTTTCTTAAACAATGATCTGCAAGATGTTCTGCAGTCTACCTTGCTTAAGATTCTTACTACTTGTTTCTGTTTCAGGAACAGCTTTACGGCCTCAGGTGAATGTCCCCATATTAGAATCCCATACGTAGCTTTACTGTGAAATAAAGCAAAATATGCTGCTCTTGCTGCGTCATATCCTGCTACCGCCATGATCCTTCTAATAGCATATGTTGCAGTGGACAACTTTCAAATAACCTAACGGTTATGTTGACGCACCTTCACAAATTTGTCTTAATGTGCCAAAATCAGAGTCTTTATCTAACACTTTCAAACCTTTCTAAAACACAAACATTTCTTACGTCTTCTACCGCGCATAGCTGTGAGTGAACATGTTGCACTATTTGCAAAGATTCCACTAACGACACCGAAGAATCTTGCAGTTTTTCTATCGCATCCGCTAGTCCCACATAATTGTTCCGAATAATTTCCAAATCTGTTTTAACCTGACTATCCTGAAATTTCAAGCGGCTTACCATGACAGCCGCAGATTCCTTTGCGTCAAATTCTAAAATCACGTTCTTTATATTCTCAAAATATTTAAGATAATAAAATGCAGCCTCTAACCATGTTCCCCAACGAGTAAGAATAGGTTTTGGTGGTTCAGGAATACCGAGGCATAGTCTATGAAATTCCCGAATACGTTTTGGGGATTTTACAAACACAGCTTTTGTATGTGCTATTAGAGCGGCGACCTCGGGGTATTTAACACCAACATTGAAATTACTTCGGCAGTGCATTGTTGTATTCGTCTGGAAGCTAGTAAAATTGAGGGTGACGGTCGATGTGGTTCCATTGTGCGTACCATTACATTAACCACAGAATGTTTTTTACTATCTGTTGTTTCGTCCACACATAATCACAGTTTTTTATCTTGCAACTCCGATTTAATTCTTTTCTCGACATGCTCACGAGCAGACGGCACAACTCTCTGTAATGTTCTCTCACTTGGTAACTTAAAGTCCGAATATTCATTCCAAAACGGGACGTATGCTTTCTTCCTTAGTAAATGAAATGGTAAATTACATGCAATTGGGGTCCTTAATCCATGTATTCATCAACTCCCTGCGAGGATGTGTACAGGAAGCCATTTGTATATATAGAAAACGGAAGAAGAAAAAAACAATAATTATGAAAAAAATTGCATCACGAAATAAGTTAACTAAGCAAGTGTTCAAACTGTTGACCATACGTTGCTAAACAGTGTGCTATTCTTTCTTGAAAGTGACGTTTCACATTCTGAAGATTTCTTACTGCTATTTCTTTAAATGCTTCCACTATTCTCTTCCATAAAACCCTCATTGCAATGTAACCCCACACAAAAAAGTCCAACTCGAATCAGAGCTTCTTGCCGGCTGCTTCAGCGATCCACAACCTATCCACCCATCTGGGAATTCATTATTCGAAAATTATCTCCCGTTTACAGGAATATTGCCAATAGCTAGAAGAATTTTGTCTCTCAGTAATTCCAAATACTTTTGGGTATTGAGTGAACTGTCGATAAAAAACGGACCAACGATGTGATTACGTAGGATGTCGGCTCACATGTTGATCTTCTGAGGAGTTTGAGTATGGTTTTCTAGAGAAAAATATGGGCTTTCTCGTTTTTTTTTATTTTCAACGTTATTGTTTTTGTTACAAGGCATGAAATGTCTCAAAACCTCGTAAAAATACTTCCAACTAGGTACGGACAAAAAATAAATCAAACATTCCCAGTAGGAAAGCCATTAATATCACATGAAGGTTTTCCTATGTAAATACGTACGGCCAGCGTTATCTGAAATGCACTGTATATGAAAATATTCATAAAAGGGCAAATTAAAACACGCGTTTGAAAGGTTGATGTTGAAGCGGTGTATGTCGAAAAAGTGTGCGATAAGAAACTCGAACAGAGAATTGTGATCAAATTTTACAGGGGATGAAAGCTGGGTCTTCCAGTATGACCCTGAGACTCGTCGGAAAAGTAAACAGTGGATTGAGATTGGTGGAGAGCGTCCTCAAAAAGTAAGAATGTAGCGGTCACAAATGAAAACAATGCTCATGTGTTTCTTCGACGTCAATGGCATTGTCCACAAAGAATTCGTTCCGCAAGGCCAAACTGTTAATTCGGCCTTCTATGCTAAAGTTTTGAAACGGCTGTGTGCCGGGGTTGCGCGGGTAAGGCCTGAACTGAAGAAATCTGGATGGATCCTTCATCACAACAACGCGCCTGCCCATTCGTCGCTTCTTTTTCTTGTTAGATAGTTTTTAGCGAAAAAAATTATTTCAACGCTGCCCCACCCTCCGTACAGCCCAGATCTAACACCACTGGACTTCTGGCTGTTTTTAAAAATGAAAAGTTCCATGAAAGGACAACGGTTCGACTCCATAGAAAATATCCAGACGGAGACGACGACGGTCTTGCAAGGTCTAACTTCGGGCGATTTTCAGAGCTGTTTCCAGAAGTAGGAAGAGAGATGGAATAAGTGTGTGGCACTCCAGGGGGTTACTGTGAAGGAATGAATGCGTAATTATGTTCAGTTTTTTATAATAAAGCTTTAATAAACAAATTCTCGTTATTTAATTGCCACACCTCGTACGTGTTCGCTTAACCGATAGCTATCGGTAGTGCGCGACACTGCCCACGCGTCTGACTTTATCGAAAGGGAACCGCGTCGATCCTCATCTTACTAATTATGTTTGATCCCCTTGTATACTAAAAAATTCAAAGCATACGCAAAACGTTTGTACCTAATAATGACTCATTATACCTCCAGCGGTGTAATGAAATAACTTTCTTCTTTGTTAGAGGGTTAGCAATTTTCTTACTTACTAACTTGTTAGAGGCAAGAAAACTATTTACTATGCATACTTTAAGTCACATTTGCGCTTTTTTTAAGAAACAATGTCAATTTAATTCAATGCTGTTGCGGCAGAAGAAAGCTATTCGTATCATGCAAAATTTTAAAACAAAAACAAATTCTGCTAGATTTCTGAGATCTGAGTTTCAAGTTTCTAAAATTTATCTAAGCATATGTGCTCATGATGGCACGCTATCAGTCGCCTACGATAACATTTACAAATTAAGAAGAAAACTCCCAAGCAGATTGCTAAAGTGTACTAAATTTGTAGATGCAACTCTGGTGTTGAGGACTCCCCTTCTGTGTGTGTATTAGTTAGTTTACGTCGAAATTGAAACATTTTTGATTCTTTCCAAAGTATTCTCCTTCCTAGAAACTATTAAACGATCTTATTTATGTTCTCGTACTTTGTTAGTACCTTGTACAAACATATGTACATCTCTTTACTTTAACTTTCTTTGTCAATCATGTCACATGAAAATTAATTCTACTTTAAGGAAGATATAACATAATTTTTATAACATATCATCATTTAATCGTAAAAGCCATCATTACTTCGTTAATCTCTAACAAATCATAAAACTTTATAAAAGCTTAAGATTGTTAGAAAATACAATCATGTATTATGCTAGATTGATGCAAAAATGTATATGTATACAGCGTGTCTATACCTGGTCCGCGGACAGAAAGTAATTCCTTTCCTGAATAATTTGGAGTTTTCAAATAAAACATATTACGTTTTCGGAAACATCTCTTCAATTCATGTCAACTTTCCTCATTATTCCCTACACCCAATTATCTTAATTTTTGAGGTAATTCACATAATATAAAAAAGACCCACTTGTGTGAAATGATGTTTGCAGATGATATGGCAATACTAGCGGAATAAAAAGATGAACTCCAAAGGAACCTAAAAATCTTAAACCAGGAAAGCACAAATATAAACATGAAAATAAACATAGAAAAGACCAAATCAATGATAATCGCAGGACAAAAGAAAAGGCATAACATCAAGATACAAGGAAAAACAATAGAACAGGTGGACAACTACAAATATCTAGGAACAACAATACAAAATGATGGAAAAATAGAGCAAGAAATAAATGAGCGAATGAAAAAAGCGGGAAAAATGCTCCAGATGATGAGTACAACATTCCTGGGAAAAAAGGGGTACCAAAACAGATAAAAGTTGAAATAGTGAAGAAAGTGATAAGACCTACAATAATATAGAGTAGTGAGACCTGTACAAAGACAGAAATGATCAAATCGCGAGTGAATGCAATGGATATCGGATTCTTAAGAAGGATAGAAAATAAGACAAAATAAGAAACGAGACATATTTGGAAAACTTAGGGATCAAATCCATATGGCAAATAATAGAGGAAGGCCAGTTGAGATGGTTCGGGCATATGTGTCGTATGAGTAATGAAAGATTGGCAAAGGAAGTATATGAGACGCAGGCAACAGGAAAAAACAAAAAAGGTAGACCAAGAAAAAAGTGGACGGACGACATCAGAGAAGCAGCGGCAAGAAGGGGAATAAAGTGGGAAGAAATTAAGCAGCAGACCAGAGACAGAAAACAATGGAGGATATTATACAGAAAAGAAGAAACTTGACTCCAAACCAAGCCTTACACCGAAAGGTAGAAAAACATAGGATTAAACAAACAACAAACAAAACAAAACACATAATGCGAAATGCCGCTATTTCTAACATACGCTAGAGCAGTGATTTAAATTTTATTCGTTTGAGTATTTCTCGGAGTTTTCGTCACAGTATAGGAGATTTTTTATCAACTAGATTCTACAAGAAGATCATACATATCATTGCCGAGTATGATTTACGTTATTTCAATTTTAGTTGTAAAATCTAACAAAGAAGCTCTTCGAGAATCTTTTTTTGTAAATATTTCCCTATAAGTACCTAAAATATGTCCTTCTTTAGTAAATGAAATATGAAACTATGCAAATAAGTTTTTCGTTTAAAAACAATATATACTGAGATGTTTTTTCTTATATCAAAGAATGAAATATCAAATTAATTGACAATCAAATCCCGTTTATTTCCAACTCTCTACTTACAGATTAATTTTGAATGATCCACTTACATTAATGTATGTGCAGTGTATGTGTTTAAATTTCCTCTTCGGAATCTGGATCCCTCCTTTTCCAGGTGAAATTCGAAATCCTTTCCTTTATATTATTTCTGTTTTAAAAATAGGTCTTCATTATTTGTATCTTGTTTATGTGTTGTCCCGCCATTGCCAATCCAACAACTTGATACTTTTAAATTTATAGAATTTGCGGTAGTCCATTTTTCCTTATAAAAATTGCCGTTATGATCTATAACGTAAAATTTTGATAACATTTATGCCGTATACCGAATTAAATTACGTTATTTCTAGAAATAAGGAACCCAATCAGAATTTAGTTCTTACAACTACGCATGCGCATAATTAATTCTGTACAGCTGACTGCCGTTTATTCGTTACATTTTACATGCACAGTGTGAGATTAGAACACAAAAGATGCAGAATTCGTGACAAAATTTCACGAAAGTGACATTATTTGGCCCCGAATTTCAAAAGTCGTATAATATTTTCGTTAATGACGACGATACTGTGCGACAAGAAGTAGGTAGTAACCACTTGGTAATGCATGTTGTTTTCGTTTCACAACATGACATATGTCAAATATAACGTTTTCTTCCGACGCTTCGCAAACGTGTCTTTAACAATCAGGTTGTTACGTTATGATCCAAGAAATGGCTGTAAAACGTAACGGAAAATGCGCTACCGTAAACTCTCATTTGAAAGTTATTAAAAAAATTTCGTCATTTAGCTAAATAGAAATGTTTATGAAAACATTTCTGGATGAATTTCTTAAGACAATGCATAACGTGAACATTATACACAAACATATAAGGAATCGCATTACAGTTCGTATGAAGAAAAATGGTGTTCCCATCGAACAGATGTTGAAATTGTATGCATAAGGTAAATTTTGCAGTTTATTTTTCACGAATATCTTTAGAAAAACAAAAGTTTATAGTATTTTGTCACGGCACTTGATGCATTTTAGCGAAAAGCGTATCTGTATAGCTTCATATTTTATTTACTAAAGAACGACACATTTTAGGTGCAGGGAAATGGTTACAAAAAAATTCTATAAAAGTTTCTCTATCAAATCATGGAAAAATATATAGGATGTTCTATAATATTTCAAAAAATTGAAATAGCGTGAATCAAACATGGGAACGATTTCCATGACCATTTTGTAGATTCCAGTTGATATAAAAAAACCTTGGGTTGTACTGTCTGAAACTCTAAGAAATATTCAATCAAATATAATTTGAAACACAACCCTAGCGTGTAAGGCGTTTAAAATATCGACCGTTAAAGAAACGGTGGCATTTGGCAAAAATCTCAAAATATGTTAATTATCTCAAAAACTAAAATAGATCGGTGTAGGGAATATTGTTGGAAGTTGACATGAATTGAAGAGAGGTATCTAAAATCGTAATAATATATAAGGTGTTTCATTTAAAAAACCGAACTTGTACCGTGTGCCGCTGAGTATAATTTTATGTTGTGCAGCATTTGCATCCAAATATTTTGTATTTGAAAACTTTTTCTATAAATTGCTCAGGAAGAGAATTATTTTCCTCCCACACACTTGCCGGACAGACTGTATATTGTATTTTTCGATTAATTGTATAATTTGTATAAATCTCTATTTGCTTACATAGTGCTTCGATTATTCTTTTCGAGTATAATACGTCCTTCCCAATGTCATAAGATAATAATACATTAACCTTAAGATGCAAGTGGCTACAGTTTTAACAATAAACAGTAAGCTCACTACAAAAAGCCACTTGTTATTAAGTCCTTACACTATCGACACCTGTTTCAAAGGTACCGGTTCAAATTCTTATCTTCAAAAGATTTCCGTCCCTACCTTACGCTATTCTTACCGCCCCATTACTATAATACTTACTACAGCCTGACGTCACTTCATTCACCTCCTTAAGAAGGAGGTAGAAGCAACACGAGTGTATAAAATAGCGGCGAATCGGTAAGCACCAGTGCCCGTTACAAAACGATACGAACCGGTTCACCTTCAACCAATTTAAATATTTCCTTGCTTGAACAAGCTACGAGGCGAATAATTCCGTAGAAACGGAACAAAAGACTCTCTTTCACGGTCACATGCTATAATGGCATCGCTAACGCTGGTTCTCCACTACATTTGCATATTACTAGGTCCGACAATAGTGTATAGAGCCGTATAGGTGACATATATGCAAGACCAGGCGGGTAGACGTACGTCGCGGCATGTGCTCGCTTTTAGAAGAGGGGTGCAACCCTCCCCAGCTGTCGAGCACGTGGACCCCTGCACTGCAAACCCTGATAGATCAAAACACCTGGTCCCATCATCCTACGATTACAAATATTGTATATGTGTATGTATATTTTTTGTACGTACCACGCCGTGATGTACTGCATTGGCAACTAAACGCTGTATAGGTACTTGGGCGTCTGTTAGTTGCTGCATTACTTGTTTTTTTTGATGACTGATAGACATATAAAAAAATTATTCCACGCTGGAAGAATTTAACAATCGGAAATAATTGTATTATGCATGATATATAGCTGGGTTGTATCGTGTATGGGGAAGCCAGTCTGTGTCATCTGTTAATACCATGAATCGAGAATCAAAGCGTTCAGGACCAGAAGAATGCTTAATATACAGGATGAGTTAAGGTTTTGGGAGTCTACTTATTCTCTAAACAATTATGAAATTACTACGTATACAGACGTATGTAGTAATTATCAGTGCCTGACCTAAAAATATTTGTGACTTGGCAAAACGATCTTTCTACAGTGTGGCGCAACTATATTTTTTTTTAATGGACCACCCCGTATATTATACAAATTTTGTAGTCTACCCTACATTACGAAAATCTTTTATTCAAGAAATATCTTTATATAAGAAAAAGAAATATCTATTTATGAGCAGTAATAATAACGTCAGTTCCGTCAAAGCCTACTTTCGTAAAATAAATGGCAAGAAAATAAATCGTTATTATCTGTTAAAGTGTGTTTTCTACCCATACTAATAGTAAACAAGTAGGTAGGTAGAAATTAATATTTTTGCTAGCTGCACTATGAACATTACCTCTGCATTTATAAATAGCTTAAATTATTAAATAAGGTCTTAAACTTTTTCTAGATTCTTCTTTGGTGGTGGACTTAAAATTTATATCAGCATGGATTCTTCTAAGAAAAGAACTGTTAATTTCAGTGCAAAAGAGATTGGCATATTAATGAGCCTTGTACTGAAATACAAAAGTACAGTCGAGTGCAAAAAGACTGACAAAACGCACAACGAATTAAAGCAGAAAGCTTGGGAGCAGCTGTCCGATGAATTCAATAGTATTTGTGGAGAACCATATAGAGATGCAAAAGTTCTTCGTGGCAAATGTGAAAACCAAAAAAAGAGGTCGAAACAAAAGTTTGCAGATGGAAAAGCTTACTTACAAGGAACTGGAGAAGGGCCTGAAAAACCCAAGACATTTGACGATATCGATGAAAAAATTAAAGATATTAAATCATGTTGTTTACTATCTTAACTGAACGTAGGTTACAGATTTCCCGAAGCAAATTCGACAAATAATAAAAGGTTTTCCCAATTCTATCCTTCAAAGAATTTCGTCACATTTATTGCTAGTTGTTACCCTGGTCAAACTCAAGAATTTAGACCTGTAATGTAATTAGTAAGCGAACCCTATCATAAGATAATCAATCCAAGGGTATTGTGCCCCACTCTAGAAACAATTGTAAAGTTTTCTTTCGAACTTTAAGACATTTTGTAAAACAGAATCGATGTAGACTTCATACAGAAAGCATCATTTGTTACAACGTTCAAAATAAACAAGTAGATAGTGTTATCGCAGCAGTTTCTATTCACACATACCACAACACAAATTCCTTCAAGCAGGAAGAATCAACAGTATTTAAAAATAATAAACTATTTACCTTGTCATTCATCTGATCTGTGCTGCTTTTTGTACACACGTACTATAACGAGTTCTTCAAAAAATCATGAGCAAGCACCAGACACGAATTCAAGTAAATACTCTACAACCATCTGCCTCTGAAGCTTCGGAATTTAAGAATAACACAGTTCAAAGCAAAATTAAGCTCTTGGTTAATTTGAAAAGTATTTTATAAGACAAGACTTTTTAATACCAGAACAAGTATTAACTTATAATTAACCTGGGCAAATATGCGATAACAGCCAGAGGCGTGGCGAGTGCATAAAAGTTTACACATAAAACGGAAGGTAAGAAATAAATTATAAAACGTGCTGAAACACTTACCGTTTTAAAAGTCTTCCGTGAAATTACAAACTGGGTAACATCTGTTAAATATTTGAATCATTAGATATCTTTCCACAGCTGTTTCAGTCAAGTGAGTACGACGTGCGGAATAAATGTTTTTAATGCCGAAAACGGTCGTCCGACATCTAGCAATGTTATATTTGCATATTTAAAATAATCTTTGAAACAACTGAATGCATCTTCACACGCACCTTCACAAATTTGTCTTAATGTAAGAAAATCGGCTCTTTCTTTAGAACACTTTCAAATTTTCGTATTACACACCAATTTCTTTCGCCCTCTACAGCGCATAACTGTACGTGAACATCAGTCACAATTTGAACAGAATCCACTAGCGACATCGAAACATTCTGTGAGTTTTGTAAATCTCTTTTAACCTGACTATCTTGAAATATTTCCTGGCTTTTATTGATTGCTGCAGCTTCTGTCGGATTGAATTTTAAAACTACCTTTTTTACTTGATCAAAACATTTGATGTAGTAAAACGCAGCCTGCAACCATATTCCCCAACATGTAATAATCGGCGGTGGTGGTTCAGGTAAATCAGGACACAGTTTGAGAAATAGTCGGGTACGCTTCGGGGACTTTAGAAACACCGCCTTTGTACTAGCAATCAATGTATTTACTAGTGGAAAACATGTAGGAATCGTTTGTGCCGCAAGATTTAGGGTATGGATTTTACACGTTACATGTATGAAGTTACCACTGTGTTCTTTAAGAGATCGGCCCAAAGAACGCATGTTTGCGACACCATCACTCATAAACATTAAAAGTTGCTTAGTTGAACACTACCTTTAAAATCTCATTGGCAGTACAATTTATAACTCTTTTGGAAGCAAGTAAGAAGGAGGATGACGGTCGATGTGGTTCCATTGTACGTACCATTACATTAACCACAGAATGTTTTTGACGATCTGTTGTTTCGTCCACACACAACCACAGTTTTTTATCTTTCAATTCCGTTTTCATTCTTTTTTCTATATGTTCACGAGCAAATGGCACTACATTTCGTATCGATGTCCGACTAGGTAATTTACAGTCAGCATATTTATTCCAGAATGAGACAAATGCTTCTTTGTTTAGTAAACGAACGATAGATTACATACAATAAGAGTAATATATAAATCAAATGTAAATTTTTCTTCTGGATCAACACATTCATTTTCAAATTAGACATTGAATTTTAGCGCCATCAAAAATTAAGTCCGGTATGTCCACTATAAAGCTTTTGACTGTGTCTGCCATTGGTCGCTTTCGCGGCGTACCTAACTGCGACATTTTTAAAGCAAACATAAGCGTACAATCACGAAATAAGTTTCGACAGCCTACATATACACAGAACTACTCGCATACAGTATCGATTTAGTACTGACGCTGTGAACGCGTGAAATAAATAATCGCCGACTCCGCACCACATATCTACTACACTGACTGTTACCGCTGTTTGCCCAGACCACTTATAATTCTTTATATACTTGACATACTATACTTACCGGTGAAGATTTATTGTCGAGGTGTTTTATATTTTTACAGAATAGAATAAATAAGTTATCTATCTAGCTATCTAATAGACTGAATCTCAGAAAATATTTAAAACATTTTTAGGAAAAGTTTCAAAAGTTTCATTTTTTTTCATGTTCTCATATTTATCAACTCTGGAATAGCTGAAAGAGACCCAGGTTACCTCGAACTATTGAAAACTCGAAGTGTACCGAAGGGTACAGAAAAGAAGAAGCATTTTGGTTTGATAAAATCATCAAGAGCTGATTGCTGCGAGTTCGTTGAATTTTAGTTCCCTATGCAATAATTGTTGTGATAAACACATTTGAACACTACTATTATGTTTATTATGATTTGTTTCAGTGCTATTTATAGAGAAAAATTCAGACAGTGGTTGTGTGTATTCACGTACAAACAATTATAATAAAAATACATTAAACGAGACGTTAATAGGACATGCTAACATGATGGCTATAGAAGAAATAAGTAATGGAACTTAAACGATTCGTAGGTGTCAATGAACGTGTGTTTATACGCAAATTCAGCTACAGATGTAGCTTTATGTAAATTTACCGCATTATATTTTCAATATTTAAGTTACCCCTTCAGTATACCAACGCGTTAACACCAGACGAACATCTGTCCAATCTCCAATCATGTTTTACTACATTGTTTCCAGGAATTTGCAGTTTTCGATAAGAATAATAACGAAAATCGATTTCCTAGGTAAAGTATTGTAATCGTAACGCACCTAAAAGCTTCATATCGGGTTATTTATTTTCACATATCTGGGGGACGTATCCGTCCGTGTTGTCCGGGCGTCTATGTACGGTTTATTAGCTCACGTAACTTTGGGGTATTGAAAGGGATTTCGGAAGACAAGCGAGGGTTAACTGAGGCAGGTGAGGTACGGTGAAAAAAAATCGATAGAGACGGTCGCCCTATAACGTGAATCATTTTCGACCGCCACCCTTACCTGGATAAGGAAAACGGCGAACTGTATGTGTTTTACCTGATGTTTCATTGTGGCGAATGATTTTTTTATGGTCCTCGAACATGAAATACTACTTGTCTTTTCTTGATATAATCAATCCTTTGGATAAAGTAAACACTTAAAGAAAACGCTGTTTATCTTTTCTTTTCTTAAGTTTCCATTTTACCAAACTTTTTAATTACATAATTTCAGCATTAAATCGGTAAAATTTTTGCATTAGGAAAATGTAAATTGTATCGCAATACCAGGATTTATCTTCTTACTAGCTATCGATTTCGACCTAATATGATCATCTTCAGGCTAATCTGGGAGACAATTCACAATGTATGATTTAAGATAAAATAGATTAAAGATTTTTATGTGTGTGTATATTGAGATGTTTCAAATGAAATACAAGATTACAAAATAATCAAGTCCTTTTTTTAATTTCAATAGTCTATTTACAATTAATTTTGAACTGCTGTAAGAGTGGTGTGTGTGTTTTATAATTTCCCTTTAAAATCCCTTTTTTCTTCCTTTCTAGGTATGTTTCAAGTCTTTTTTGTGTAAAATCTACTTCAATTCCTTTTTCCAACTCCTTGGATTCTGTTCTAGATATTTTTTATAAATATTTTTCTGCACCTAAAATGTGTTTTTTAGTAAATTAAATATAAAGTTTTGCAGATAACTTTTTCGTTTAACATAGTGCAGCGACGAAATACTATACTACTATACCATATCTTTTGTTTCACTAAGGGCCAGTCTTTTCATCTCTTTGTAAACTCCTTTATAAATTTATCTAACTTTTAACTCTAAAATCCGTCTTTTGACTTCTTTTCAAATTATATCTCACTTGTAAATGAGTTTATCTGACTCGTAAATTATGTATAAGTTGCAAAAAGTACCCTATAATGTTAAAAGTAACATCCGTCATTCCAGGTGAAGGTTAGGTTTCCCAAAACTTATATTAAAAATTTTCTTAACAACAAGTCAGATCCACTTTTTAAATTTAAGTCCTGTTTACTTAAAAGCTAGTTTAAAAGGAGATGAAAAGACCGGGCCTAAAGATATTTATTAAAACTAATAAACGTTATCTCTTTTAGGAATAACCAAAATTTTTCTCTATACATTGCCATAACAAGTTGATAAGCGCGTATAAACAATAAGTGGAAATAAACAGACCAATGTTGATTAGATGTACTATACTCAATAAAGAAGTTAATTGGAAAGAGAGAAGTACGAGGGATGATCGTAAAATAAGGTTCCCAAAGCCCTACAGCAGCAATAAGACGTGTTAAGCGAAATCCGACAACATTGGCGTGTGCAGCAGCTCTCCCACTCTATATACGTATCACTCCCGTCTCGCTCCGCCGCTCAGTGTTGGCTAAGCAGCCGTCCGAGGTGGAACTTCCGATCGCCGCTACCGCCAGGTGCGAAATTCGTGCTGTGATACGTTTTTTAAACGCGAAAAGGGTTTCACCTTTAGACATTCATCGTCAGTTAACCGAAGTTTATGAAGAAAAGTGTATAGCTGTTCAACACGTCCGCAGATGGTGTAGGGAATTCGCTGGAGGTCGGACGGAAATTCACGATGAAGAGCGGAGCGGAAGACCATCAGTTTCAGAGGAAATCGTTGAAAAGGTCGGGAGCATACTGCTTGAAGATCGGAGGGTCACCACTCGTCAACTCGCTCTTCGGATTTCTGAGATTTCCAACACCACAATTGAAAAGATTTTGACTGGCGGCAGAATTTTACGTCATGGGGATACAGAAGTTGGAGCACCGCCTGCAAAAATGCTTGGATAGAAATGGCGATTATGTCGAAAAATAGCTTAAGTTTTTACCTTTAAAACGATGTGTAATGTTAAGGAAATAAAGAATGCTGTCTATTTTTAAAAAATATGGGAACCTTATTTTGCGATCATCCCTCGTATAAAACTGAAATTGAAGGATTATTCAAAATTTATTATCCCATTTTGTAATGTTTCCTTTCCTTCCAAAGATTTTTATACTTAAACAGAAAGTTCTCGTGTGTGTATTGCTTAGCTGGGAGTCGAAATTCTGGTATTCGTGTTTTAGCTATAGGGTGAAAAGTTGATTTATCACGAAAATGTTTAGTCAAATCTTAGTAAATTATACTATAACCATGTAATAATTGTTTCAATCTTTTAATTTGTTGTGCTGTAAGATTCTTTATTGTAAGTAACATAAAAACAAGTTCTTTTTTTACAAAAGACTAACTTGAAAATTTGAAATGTTATGGATTTTAAGCAAATGAAGCAAGAGAAGTATTCTGATGAAAATTTAAAAAAAAATTGGAAACCTGTTTATGGTTTTATTTTTATAAACGTCGTCCTTAAACCCTTAGAAATTATGAAAAACAAGCCCCTACAATCAAGAATCGAATTTAGATTAATGTAAAAGAACGGCTAAAAAAATCACATATTTTATTATTACATTTATACTATCTACGTACATAGAGTTTTGTGGTAGAAATTACTGGATCGCCAAAAGTGTGATATTAAAAATTACAGGCCCGCTAAAATTGTGATGTTAAAAATTTAGAAATAGAATTTATTGAAAATACAACTGAAGATCGCTGTATTATAAAAAATGGCTAAAAAAATTTCGTATATAAATTTATAAATTATATTCTTTACCCTTAATGTTAGGGTGAAATTGTGTTCAATGTTCTAAATACGAAGGGTATGTTTTAAATAAGGTTCGTTTTTTAATAAGAAGAAAAATACTATTTTTGTTCAAACATTTGTCATACCGCTCAACAAGCTTTTTAATTTCTACATCAAAGAAATCGGCCGCCTGTGAAGAAGCCCAATCCATGACTGTAGTTTTCACATCTTCGTCGTCGTTGAACCGTTAACCACCAAGGAACTCCTTTAAGTACCGAAACGAGTGAAAATCACTGAGTGCGAGGACTGAACTGTATATTTTAATGATATTTACAGTATTTTTCTTCTTATTAAAAAACGGCCCCTCGTATTTTCTTCCAAGAATCCAATAATGTTTTCTCCTTTAATTTTAATCCAAAAGTAATGTTTTGATGTAGTCTCAGCTTCTACAAACTTTGTGATGTTTATGAATACAATATAAACCATTGTTTTAAGCAAATCTCTGCGCGTCTTAACGTAGCACAATACTTTAATTATACATTTTGTATTTTGACTTGTGCAAAAGTATCTTTTAATCTCTTTAAAAGGGATTTTTAGATGTTTAATTGTGTTTTTTTAATTTTTGCTGTCAACAATTTGTTTATATCTTCCCAGGCTACCTTCATATCAATACATTGCATGATTTTTGTGGCGAATACTTCACGTCCGCATTTGTGTTTTTGTATTTCCGTTCGAGATAATTGTGACAAAATACACGGAAATTGGATCATTTGTCTTTTTTAACATTCACGTTCACGTCTATTGTGAGACGGCCTTATGCAGTTCTTTCAGGGAACTGACTGAAGAAGCGCATGCATAACACATGCAGCCGGCTATTGTGTTCATTATACAGGATGTCTCTCGAGGAACTGCATCGATGAAAGAGTATACATTGGAAAATTCTGAAAACTTGGCAATATATTAAAGCCTACATGTACTATTGAACTATAATATTTTCAATAATTTAAGACTTCCAGTTTTACCGGAAGTAGCTGTCAACCTTGTTATTTTAAATAGAATACCCTAGATCAGGGGTCTCCAAACTTTCCAGCCTTAGGGCCATACTGATTACTCCAGTAAGTTCCAAGGGCGAAAACCGTTTTAATTTTCCTGCCATTATCTATAATTTCTAGAATAGTCGCCGAGTACGCGCCCTGAGCGAGCATACGCTTGCTAAATTTGCTAGTTCAGTTACTATTGTGTATTGTTGCGACCGTGACACTTGACGACATCTGGTGGTCAAAAGTGGAATAAGGTAGTGGTAGAACCCTCTATCGCTAACAGATGGCGCTAGTAGTACTTTCGATAGCGCAGTTGGTTCGAGAAAGTTCTGGTGTATTCCACTCACTTCAAGATGGCAGTAATTGGAGTATAAAAAGGCTAGCGGCGCGACCGCGAGTCAGTTTGCCTAGGGAAGGCGAAGGAAGTGAAGCTGTCTGTTGTGAAATAAAGTGGTGCGTAAAGTAGTGCTATAAATAAAGTAGTGCGTGATTTGACTTGCTGTTTTTGTGTGTGATTTACTAGTATGGAGAAGAAGCGGAAAATAGATAGTGAATGCAGAACATTCAAAGATCAATGGAAGTATCAATATTTCGTGATTGAGTCCAGTAATAAGGCGCTATGTTTGATTTGCAATGAAACCATAGCCGTTCTCAAAGAATATAACATTAAACGTCATTATGAAACGAAAAATTTTCAAAATTACTCAAAATATACAGGAAGTTTGCGGACAGAAAAATTTGAAGCTTTGAAGCGTGGATTGAAATCGCAGCAATCTTTGTTAATGAAAGTCAACACTGAACAAGAGGCTGTAACTCGCGCCAGCTTTCGTGTGGCTCTTGAAATCGCAAAACGTGGAAAACCATTCACCGATGGAGAAATGATCAAAGAATGCGTAATTGCAGTAGCCGAAGAAATGTGCCCCGAAAAGGTAAATTTACTTAAAACTTTCAGTTTGTCAGCAAACACCGTGGCTCGGAGGGTACAAGACATCGTAGAAAATATATCATCTCAACTGTCTGACAAAAATGGACATCTTGAGTGGTTTTCTCTGGCCTTGGATGAGTCAACGGATGTGTCAGATACTACTCAGGTGTTGATTTTTATTCGACGAGTAGATAAAAGCTATGAAGTGTATGAAGAACTTCCTAATATTGATAATATTCACGGCAAAACTACTGGGGAAGATATTTTTAAGGGAGTTGAAAATGCCAATAATAAAAATAACCTTCGATGGAAAAACTTGAAATCTATTACAACTGATGGAGGCAAAAACATGTGTGGTAAAAATAAAGGAGTGGTTGCACTTGCGTCAAAGGCTGTAGAAAATGATGGTGGTTCAAAGCCATTAGTCTTACATTGCATCATTCATCAACAGTCCTTGTGCGGAAAATGTTTGGATATGTCTGAAGTTGTAAACCCAGTGATATCAGTTAATTTCATCAGATCCACTGGGCTGAATTACTGACAATTCCGCGAGTTTATTGAAGAGATTGGACAAATTGATTTACCATATCATACTGCCGTACGCTGACTTAGTTGCGGAAAAGTCCTTCGGCGCTTTTTTGAACTTCGAGCAGAGATCGAAATCTTTTTGAATGAAAAGCATCGTCCTCTTACCGAATTACAAAGTAGCGAATGGCTGTGCAAGGAGAAAACCAACTCCTCCCTGATTTATACACTAATATCAAATCGTTCCGGCAGAAAATAATACTGTTTCAATCACAATTACGTAAAAAATGCTTCACACATTTTAAAACATGTGAAATATTCAGCCACACTACTGAGTCTGAGTTTCCCGTCGATTTTGCAATCGAAGCTTTGAGTGCTTTGAAGATAAATTTTGATACTCATTTCTCAGACTTTGACGTCATTGCGAATGAAATTAAAATTTTTCCTTCTTACTTGCTTCCAAAGTTATAAATTGTACAGCTGATGAGATTTTAAAGGTGGTGTTGAACTCATTGAACAAATTTGAAGTTTCAACTAAGCAACTTTTAATGTTTATGAGTGATGGTGCCGCGAACATGCGTTCTTTGGGCCGATCTCTTAAAGAACACAGTAGTAACTTCTTACATGTAACGTGTAAAATCCATACTCTAAATCTTGCGGCACAAACGATTCCTACACGTTTTCCACTAGTAAATGCATTGATTGCTAGTGCAAAGGCAGTGTTTCTAAAGTCCCCGAAACGTACCCGACTATTTGACAAACTGTGTCCTGATTTACCTGAACCACCACAGCCGATTGTTACATGTTGGGGAATATGGTTGCAGGCTGCGTTTTACTACAGCAAATGTTTTGATCAAGTAAAAAAGGTAGTTTTAAAATTCAATCCGACAGAAGCTGCAGCAATCAAGAAAAGCCAGGAGGTATTTCAAGATAGTCAGGTTAAAAGAGATTCACATATTTAACAGATGTTACCCAGTTTGTGGGTAAGTGTTTCAGCACGTTTTATAATTTATTTCTTACCTTCTATTTTATGTGTAAACTTTTATGCACTCGCCACGCCTCTGGCTGTTACCGCATATTTGCCCAGGTTATTTATTACGCATTTAAAATTGATACTTTTCAAGATATTTAGGAAAATGTATATTGTAGCACAATTTTGTTCCAAAAAAAAGGATACAATCCAGCATTGATGAAAAATATGTTACTTAGCTTTCAATTATAAACAATGCCACCGCGTTTAGATTGTACGAACGAAATTTATTTAAATTTGTTTATTATTTATATAGAATGCAATAAAGTGATCATGATATGCGAAATACAGTTAAACGAATAATACAGAATATGAGAAACTTTGGATCGGCAAAAATTAAAAACATAGTTTTTGGGAATTTATTTTAATATGGCGTCAAGAGCAGGAATTATTCTTTGACAACATTATCTAGACGAATGAAGTCAAATTTACAAGAAATGGCGCGCTTATCCTACACAATTTTTATTACTGGAGCAATTCGTATCCCCACGTACTTAGAACGCAAAACATCCACAAGAGTTGGCAACTCAACGTTTCATCAATGCTTAATTGTTTCCTAGTGATCATGACTAACTTGGATATCTCCAAATAAACATTAAAATTGAATTAGGCGTCCAAAAATGTGATAATATATAGGCGTTCTATTTAAAATAGCAAAGTTCACAGCTAGTTCTGGTATAACCGGAAGTTTTGGATTATAGGAAATATTTTAGTTCAACAGTACATGTAAGCTTTAGTATATTGCCAAGTTTTCAGAATTTTGCATTGTATATTTTTTTATATACCGACCGATACATTTCCTCGTGCATAAATTCTTACGAGGTCTGTATTTAAACATAAATTTGTGTGCGCACACATCACCTCGTCGTAAGTAGATTATTTAACAAATTATTTCTCCCATTTAATGCCCCGATCGCAATATTTAATTCAACAGTTAAAAAGGGCAATCCAAATACCTTATACATCAAAAACCTGACGTTGTGTAGATACGCATAGGCACACATCAGCCTCTTATTTGAGATTTTGCGTTTACGAGCGCGGAAATGCCTTCTTTCGCTTTGTCCTCTTTTTATTCCTCCATATCCCCTTCCTACGATGATGGGAAAAATAGAATACCTCCCGTATTACACGTGTAGGAGATGAAGTCCGAACGAGGAAAAAAAATATAGAGAAAAATAATCTGCTGCATCGGCAATGGCTGTACCTGCACATATAGATGGATGGATGTATGTTCGCCGACCAGCGCGGAGCGAGATGATATAGCGCTGACATACATCAAAGGGCCAATCTGATCGGCTTTGCCGGTCCCACGCGCCTGATAGATATTTGATATAATTTATTCATGGGACGGGTGCAGCGGCAGCACCGGCAATATGCCACATAAGAGGCTTACGACTCGAGACACATTAAAATCATATCAAATATGCATATCGCCGCCTGCATTTACCTCGGATTTCGGTTGAAGAAGAAAGAGGCAGCGCACATCAACGAGCCGCGGTGTTCCGTTCTGGATTTTCCAGCCGGGAAGCGTCGAGCAACGCTTCTACGATGACGACGAGTTCCATTGTTGTTGTGCGCTCGACGCGACAACGCAGTTTTTCAACAACACCGGGGCATGATCCGTTGTAAACATCAAATATTGCATCGGACAAAAAAGACATCCGTAAATACAGACCCTCTGATATACATACAAAATAAGTTATATCTGTGTGCTGTCTATCTTAGCAGCTTCGAATTTTTCGATCTATTTATTTAACGCTTTTTTAAAAAATCCATAAAACTAACTAACCTTAAAAGCTTTCTTCTGTTGGCTTTTGGAAGACTACTTTAATTGCTTCCAAAGAATATTCTTGATAGTTAATTAAAATACTTTCTATTATAACTTTTCGGATGATGCTTTGTAATTTTTTGTATTATCGTTACTAATTGCAACATATTACTCTACTACGCCTTTCGCTGTTTCAATATAAATTTGTATTTACAGATATCACTCAAAATTCTATTTCAATATCTTGATGTATATATGTACAAATAAAAAATTTCTAAACTTTGTCAAAAAAGTTTAGAAATTGCAAATATGTCAAAAACTACTAAATATTTCGCTTTGAATATTGGCATATCGATGTAGTTAGATCGGTCTATCTTGGAGGCGTAAAACCGTTTTTGTAACTATACAGGGTGTATAGTGTATATTTTCGAAGATTCTAATAGTCCTAGTAGATCTTATGCAAACTGGCCTGGGATCGACGTAAATAACAGGCAAATATACTTGAAGTCCAATTTTGGATTTAAAAATTGCTTTCGTTCTCTAGTTGTTGGTACTTACCTAACTCCATCAAGGGCTATTATGGTTTTGATTTAAAAAGAAATCATAAATAATATGGTTTCGTTAAATCGAAAGAAAAGCTTTCTTTCTTACCATGCGATCATGCATTTGGATTTGTTAAAATAAATTTGAAAGAATTTGATAGAATTTATGGCATCCACAATTATACCAAAATGAATATAACAGTAAATGCACAGAATGCTGATATATTTTCCTTGCAACAAAGAAAATTTGTCCTAAAATTTTATCATACAGGTCACCCACGAATGTGAGATAGTGCAGCATTAACAATAAATCAAGCGCGGACTAAACGCCGCAGGCCTAAAATCTGTTCGGTTACTTGTAGGAATCCTTCCACCTAATACATGCTGAATGTTTCAAAATAAAATAATGGATGAAAATGTAGTTAATAATGGGAGTTTTGATAAAAGCAAGTACCTTACCGGCCAAAATCCCAAACCATTACCGATCCTCCTCCATGCTTGCCTGCAGGCACTACACATGATTCTGCTGCTCGTTCTCCTTTCGACCTTCGATCGGACGTTCCTCTCTTGGAACCGAAGAGTTCAAATTTGGACTCATCGGTCCACAAAACACTTTTCCAGTCATCAACTGTCCAATGTTAATGCTCTCTAGCTCACTGAAGCCGTTTTATTTTATGTTGCTTGCGTAAGAGTGGCTTACGTAACGCTATTCGGCCTAATAAACCACCCTCTCAACCTCCTTTACACGGTGGTTAAACTAACTCGTTTTTCACGCTCATTATTTATTTCAGCTGTAATTTCAGGTGGAGTTTTTCGTCTTTTCCGTTTACTCGTTATATTTATTCGACGATCTGCCGCTGGTGTCACTTTCCGTCGTCCTGTTCGTTTTCTAATTAATGATGTGCCAGCCTCTCGATATTTTTTAACGTTATGGTCAACAGTTCGGCCACTTAATTTCAATTTTCTTGCGATATCTCTGTTACTTCGGCTAAAGTTATGTAAACCAACAACTATTGTGCGGATTTCTGAAGGCAACTCTCTTGTTCTCGGCATTTTTGATAATTTTATTAACAATATTCACTGTTTAGAAGAACAATAAATCTAAATTCCTAATTCTAGTTCCGATAAATAGGGAATTATAATCTTTACCTGCACTACATTAATTATTTCTTAGTGAAGGATAATTGTATTACATTTCGGGTCTTTTTATGATCCTACCTGGACGCCTAATTATCGGATTAAGGAGATTTAATCGATAACTAAGTATCAGAGGAGCGGCACTTGTAGGTAAATAATTATACCCCCTAAATAACAATAAATAAATAATTTTCTAAAATCCAAGCTAAAATGTATGTGGGCAGATAATTCTGGCCGGTGTATATGGCTGATTTGAAAGACTTTTCGATTAAATTAAAGAATAATGTCTCTGAAGTTGTACTCGTCTGTCGAACCTTAGTAATGAGTAAAGCGTGACAAACTGTTGCACCCGCAGAGGCGCCGTGAAAGGAGCTGTGTTTACTATGTACATACAAGGACTAGTCCAAGATAGATTGAATAATATAGGGTTTAATGTATTTATCTGTTAAAATAATTGATTTATGTTAAAAAAAAAACTAAAATTGAACATATTAATACTTTGAAAATGGAAAGTTTACAAATCACCTTTGGAATCTATTAAATATTGACAAACAAGCAATTAGACAATTATCAAAACCTCAATTCTTTAAATTATTTTTCACTTCACGCTGTATATATCTTTTAGAGCCATAGTGTACAACTTAACAATCAATCACTCCAGAGCTTGTGTACCTAATATTCTATTTTTAAATTGTTCTTATCTCCATACGTCATGTGCAAGAAGCCGTACGTCACTCAAATATTTAGTATATGAAGCTGTGCAAAAGTTCAATCTGCAGTTCTCTCCTGACGGACTCCTTCACCGACGGTATCCATGCTGTCTGAAGGCTCTTAACTCATCGAGGGTATCCTGATGGTATTCTGAGTTAATGCACCATTATGCGGTGTTATCAGTCATGTACTAGGGAAGGCCAGAAAAGTCGCCGAAGAGGAACCGGGGGCCGAAGAAAAACTACCGCCACCTTCTCCTAGTAGCACTAGGAGACCGATTCTCTAGTAGCAGGTCAATTGTTGGTTAAGTAATGAATGTCGTCCTGTGGCCATTCGAGTCGTTTATCGCCGAATCAGGACTTTCGGCTTGCAATCCTATTAACTACATCTTGTGTTACCATTTATGGCTCAACACCAGCAGCGTTTGGAGTGGTGTAGGTTGCGAATGCATTGGAACGTGGAGTGGCGTAGGATGGTGTTCGGTTATGAATCTCGATTTTGTATAGGGATGCATGATGGCCGCATGAGGGTAGACGAAGACGTGGGGAACGTCACGACATTCAATTTCCTGTTGAAAGGCGTGTGCACCGAGCCGTGAGAGTTATGGTATAAAGTGCTATTACATAGAAGTAGGTCTCAGTTGGTGTTCATCCGAGGCACCATGAACACCCAGCATTACGTTGATGAGGTGATGGAACCCCATACTCTTCCATATCTTCAGCAGCTCGAAGGCCCACCTTTCCAGCAGCAGGATAAAAGCCGTGCCCACGTAGCGAGGGCTTTAAACCGGTTCGAAGAGGCCCACGTCAATATCTTGCCATGGCCATCCAGATCTACCGACCTCTCGCCAATCGAACGCATATGAGACATGATGGGAAGAAAACTGAGGAACTTAACGAATCCTTCGCAAATACTGGAAGCTCTCCGGCATGAATTGCAGGTTGCTTGGGACACCGTACCCCAAGAGGACATCGATCAACTACTGGAATCAATGCCACGAAGAGTGAGGAAGTGTGAAACTAATAAAGGAGGTCCAACACATTATTAATAAACATAAAATTAAATTATGTTCATCTTTTGTTCTTCTTTTTTGAAATTATAATCAATTATTACCTTTGAATAGTTCAAGTTTGATAAAAAAATTCGCACCTCTTCTTTGTTGTTGCAATTTTCATGTCATGTAGCATTGTATGCTATAGTTTATACGAGTTAGTAGTAGTATTGCTTAGATTTGCAACTAAGATTTCCATTATTTTGTCATTTTTTTTTAATTTTGAAGAGATTACTACATTTAGGTGCTGCATTTGAGTTATATGTATCTTCTTTTGTGTAAATATTTTAAAATAAGGTGCTTTTTTTTCAACAACAATATTAGTATACTCTTGGTTTCGGGTTGGAACCGCGTCGTTGTCGTAGTTTTTACCGACGTTTTGTCCACACTCTTATGGGACATCTTCAGGGCTGTTACTGCACACTGACTGGGGACTATTGATTCCGGAGGGGTTTATATAGGGCTTATTGGGTCAACGGAACGGAAATGTTACGGATCAGTGAAGCGTGGTGGTTGCTAGGAGATTTGATAAGTTGGGATTTCCACGAGTGATGCAACTGATAGCCATCTTCGCGATTTAAATTATAGGGATGTTTGGAAATCTTTATTGATTCACGGACTTACCTGCTACAATAGTGGTGAGACAATATTAGTATACCTACAAAGAGGAGACAACACAGAAAAATTATTATTGCTAATACAGTTATTAATTTTTATTGGGATCTATGAAACCCCAGTGAGACCTTTGTGTAATTGCTAACACACAGCTGGGGCGAGAATACCCCTGTCATTTCCCGATACTATATAAAGTGTTTCACTTTTATGTAGACACTAAAGCCTGTTTTACACGCCGCGATTTATTGGCCAATTCATTGAATAAGTTGATCTTCGATTTTATTGTACCGTGTAAAACAGCAAAAACCGGTACGATTTCTTGAACAATTTATCGTACAATTAATTGAATTAAATAGAACGCGCTCTGTTTTTGCCACGATTTTTCACGAACTTTGCTATTTTAATAGCAACCCGGCAACCGAAAAGTACCTACGAATTTTGTTTAGCGTTTCTAAAGTAAAGTGAAGCTAAATTTCGAAGATTTAGGACGAGTATGATGTAATAGAATTAACTAACCGAAACCAAAGCAGCCTAACCCGTATCTGTGCCTATACCAAAACTGTCAAAACATTAGACGAAAGTAGATTGCCAATCTACTTTTATATGCAGATGAAGATTTCCTATTTATTAATTCCACCGTTCAACTATTAACGAAATTAAACGAGTATTCACGATCGCTAAAAAATTGTTCAATTTATTGTGGCATGTAAAACAGCATATTTCTACTGATTTCTTGGTCAAGAACTTACTCAATTAATTGGCTAATAAATCGCGGCGTGTAAAACAGTCTTAAGATAGAGCTATATTTTCTTGCAGATGCCATCTTTGATATTAGTTATTATTTTATTCACACACTAACCAAATTTAACAATATACCCACAGCTAATTCTTTAAATTCTCTCTGTAGACACGAAAGCACGAAGCAATTAGAAACAATAACAATGAATTAATACGGTCTAATTGAATCTTTATGGATAGGTATCACGGACGAGAAATTAAGTTACAGCCGGCAGACTCGAATGGAAGTCGAGCGCTCGTGAATAAGACGAAATTAAACGCTCTTGCTCTAATTGGAAAACTTAATTACTTATCGTTACATATATAGGTACTCGTACTGTCATAATCTAATTTTGCCTTGCATTATGTCCGCGTATTTTCATGCTTTATCTCATAATTCGTTCATAATGTTGAAATTAATGATACAATAAAATTGAAATTACTTAATCCAAAATCACAATTTTTTTTTTCTTTTAGAGAAACAGGTTCTTATTTTAAAATCTATTATTTGTTATGTTTATATATTTGTAACATATTTTAAAGTTAGTTAATCAAAATTATAGTTTGCTATTCGAAGTTTTGTCTCTATAATGAAATGTATTACAGAATAAACTATGAAATAAAATAATAAAACTGAATGTAGATACATTCTAAAATATTCACAGATTTAATGCTGATATACTGACGATGTATATAAATATTGGATATGTTTACAGTTCTTCCAAATAAACACTAAATTATATTGAAACATGATATTTTAATGCGTACAAATTGATGCCTCTGGCGGGATTGTATAATGTTTCGGGTATACATTCCGTTAAACTTTACCTGCGCTGCTATTAGCGGTTATTTTGACTCCGCATTTATTCCTACGGCCAGACTTTGGTACAATGTTAGCATTAATAAGTAAGTAAATTAGGATTCACTATGTGCTCCTAATATTTATTTAATTCACAGAAAAAGAAATCATTAAGATTATTGAGAAAAATCGAATTCAATAAAAAATAATTTTAATCAATATTTAAGTATACCAATAAAGTATTTGTCTGAATTTTATCCCTTGAATAAAGTACATTTCTTATCTTCTTGGATAACATCAGAGAATCCGGCCTTGGAAAAACATTTCTTAACTGTAGCAGGAGATACCTTTTTCCAAGCAACTGTAATCCATATAAGCGCATTGGCTAAATTTATGTTTTTTTCAGAATTTTCAAAATCACATTCACTGTCAATAAACGTTAGAAGCCTTTTAATCAAAAAATTTCGGTAAATCAATTTGAAATTCTGAATTATTCCTTGATCCAAGAGCTGACAATGCGAAGTGGTGTTTGGCGGCAGGAAGACTAACATTTTTTAATGGGACTTTAGAATGTGACGTGGCGTTATCCAAGAAAAGAAGCACTTTTCTATTTTGTTTTTTCATTTTATTGTCAAATTTATGCAGCCATCTTGTCATAATTTCCGTTGTCATCCATACCTTTTTGTTAGAAACCCATTCTAAGGGTAATTTGTCAACATGATTACCTTTAAAACAGCGAGGATTTTTACTTTTTCCAATTATTAATGGATCTTCTCTCTCACCTTCCATATTTGCACGCAGTAAAATAGTCAAACGTTGTTTTGCTACCTTCTTTCCTGCACAATTCTCGTTTTTTAATGCAAATGTTTTATTTGGCATGGCGCGGTAATAAAGACCTGTTTCGTCGGCATTGAAGACATCTCGAAGAGAATAATTTCTTAAAATCAACAGTAACTTGGTTTTCTGCGGACTCAGCACAAATTGATTCAAAAGTTATATTGTGTCGTCGACAGAAACTTTCCAACCATCAATTAGATGCTGCAACATTATCCAACAAATCTGTTGCAATTACACGCAGAGAAATTGTTTATATATAATAGATTTTTATGCAAAAATCAGTCTCTATTGAAGAAATTGTTTTCATTTCAAGTGAATGAGCTAATGAAAAAGTTTTTTTTATAGGTTACAGTTTAATTAAATTATTCCTTTAATGTAATGTAATTATTATATATATATATATATATATATATATATATATATATATATATATATATATATATATATATTATTTTTATGTAGTTTAATAATTAGTGAAACGTTATACGTTAAAGGTTATATCATTGTATGGGTAAGTATGATATCTGTACTCTGATTCCGTCGCTATTATCTAGGCTTGACTATAGCTACTGGAACTAGGTGGCGCCAGGAGATATTTCAGTTGCTGTTTTTGAAGATTAGTGGCATAAACTGAGAGATGTAAGAGTAATGCGGCCAGGAGCTAGAAGCTTTAATGCTTTTCTCTTCTCACATTGTTTTTGCAGGTAGTGAGTCCATCAATACCACTTTATATTAGCATTATCTTGGTTATTATTTCTAGACACCTTTTTCATGTGTACTTCTATATTAAGTTCTAGTGATGGGAAAACTCGTTATTTTAAAATAACAGTTTTAACCGTTATCGTTATTTTGAAACAATGGTTGCAAAATAACAGGTTTAGCGTTATTTCGTAGTCTAAAATTTAAATTCAGAAGTTTTTTGTAATATTAATATTTTTTTGCGTTTTTTGCAGATAAATTATAAACTGGTTTATAGATTAAAATAAATTAAATGATAAACTGTTCACTGTTGTATTATCAGATTCACTGCAATGATTGTTACAGCAGCGTTTAATTTCCACCATGTTGACTGATCCTACTGTTATTTTTCTTATATTTAATCTTAGTTAATCTTCGAAATGCGAGAACATCTATGTGCTTAAATGCCATATAATAAATATAACGGTTTTATTTTTAGTTTTTATAAGTAAATTTTTTATATATAACATCGGTCTTTTACTTTACATTTAAAAATTCCAATACATACAATTATTTAGAAAATATGTCCATAATAAACATTCGACTCGATGTCGATTACCGCCGTAATAACCGTTCGAGAGGATATTTATGTAGGTACGTAATCTGATAAGTTATTTTTCTAAGGGAGTTGTAACTATTATCTGTTATAAACAGCGGCTTCGATCATACAGTCGTAGCGCCAAACAGTTGAGTACGCAGCAACGGCGGTCGATGATATTTCCACAACAGTCCGAAAGCAACCGTTCTATACCTGTTATTTTCCCAGCGAGATAACAGTTGCAACCGTTATTGGATCCATAACGGTTATAAAATAACAAATAGTTAAATAACGACCCATCCTTATTAAGTTCACTTTTGTTTGAACATTATTCTGTAGATAACCTCTACTTTAGTACAAGCAATGTGAATAATTTACCGCATTATGTACGGATATGTCGTACTGTTTTAAATAAAGTAAGCGCAATTAATAATGTGCATATAAATAATATGCATTTCAAGAATTCTAAGTAAAAATGCTTTATTTTAAGTAAATGAAACTATTGATTTATGAACAATACCTAAACCCTTTCTGGAATTAAGAAAACTATTTACTATCCTTAAGAAAATATTGTTTTGTGTTATAATTGCCATTTACTTATACTAAGAATCGCTTTCTTCAAATTTGCTGCAAGATTTTCTTGAATCAAGTTAACAAATATCTGAAACAAAGAAATATAACCTTCTCTTAAGTGGAGAAAGAAACACTATATAAGAATGAAAAATAGTTCTTTTGATTTAAAACAGTTATTGTATTGCAGATAATTGAATTTAATTTAAGTAAAAGGAAAAGAATGCAAGGATTATTTTTCGACGTTACATTTTATCCTATCATTTCGTAGCAAGCTGGATAGATATAACAAAGTACAGCCCAACGGTTTTTTTTTTAAGTTTAGAGATATTTTATAAGACAACCGCTTAACGCTAACGGAGTGAATGCGAATGGGTACACAGCCAGAAAAATCACCCCTGTCGCGTCGCGTCGTTCGGTTATATGTAAGTTGTAACGTGATGGTGTTGCGTGTGTTTAACAGGAAAACGTGTGATTCACCCCCGATTACTGGTACTACCTGCGCACTCGTAAATCGTGCGAATGCTCCAATTCGTTCATCATTGATACATCCGGTATTTTAAAATAATTACTGTTTTTGTGATTATTGTCACTAATGAGAAATAACGTCCAACGTGTGTATAATGCAAGGCCTTTTAAATGGGAAAATTCCAACCATATCAAGAAAATTTTGTGTATAATGAAACAAATTTATTAGTTAAAATATTTATTAGGGTTAACTGTAGCATTTTATTGAATGAGAAATCAACATAAAATATTTTGTTCCTTCAAGTCTTGATTGAACAATTTAAAAATTGTTGATGCGTCATACATTTGATTGAATTATATAAATTTTATGCCTATATGAACAAAATACTTAGTTGGTTTAAAATAAAATTCCCAATAAATCATAGTTCAGGAATTTTTAACAGCAGTTAATATGAATGGAAATAATTATGAAATTAAAAAATTGGGCAAATTTGATGCAACTATTTCTTCCAGTGCACGTCCCATAAAGCTATCATTTGTAGATTCTGTACCTACGCACAAGTCTATAAAACGGGAACTACAAAGTCGCTTAAATGCTGTAGAAACGAATTTGAAGATCAAATATTTTCGCGGTGTACCATCCATTGTTTTTCCGAGAAATTGAGTGTGCCCAACATTACTTCCACCTCTCTTAACTCCTTAAAAATTTGTTATCGAAATCCGCGCAGTATTCGTTCCAAATTACATCTCTTTTATAGTAATTGCAGTGATTCCTTTTATAATATCATTATTATGTCAGAAGCTTGGTTAGACGACTCCTTCAACAACTCTGAGTTTTTCCTTTCTTCATACAATTTTATTAGATGCAATCGCAATTTCGCTACAGCTGGTCGGAACATAGGAGAAGGTGTTCTAATAGCATTAAGTGCTTGCGAAGTTATACATAGATGTATCTAACATTTTACTTCTTACAACTTTAATTAACCTCATACGTTGTGAGATATTTCTAGACGCTTTGGAAATTCACAAATAAACCAATTCTGTTCGTTGGTGGTAATTTACCTCGGTATTTTGATCACGTACACCGCAATGTTTGTAATCCTTTGATTACCTTCTTTCTTGATTTCTATCAATCACTTAACCTAGAACAGTTTAACTATGTTTTAATTGAAGATAATAGACTTTTGGATTTAGTGTTGCCACATCTCAATTGTAATGTTGATGTTGACCGTGAAGACTACTCTCTAGTACCAGAGGATGTATACCATTCTGCTACCACCCACCTAAGATGGGGTCCCAGAATTCGGGAACCAACAATTCCAGCCCACACATTAATTTTCTGTGAGCGCTGAGTGTGTCCCACCTGTATCCAATGCGGATTCTCTGTCGCCCAGTACCTACAATTTTTCCTATTGACGGAACTATGAAGAGAAATCGTCACCTCATCAGAAAAAAGCGATGTTGCATTGTATTCTAATTATTTCTTCGCAGAATTGCATTCTTCGGTCAAAGTCGGTTTCTGACAACTTCTGCATCAAATGTATTTTGTACGCGCAGAGAAATGATTTCTTGCATCAAGAAATTAGATTTCCTTGCAAAAATCAGTCTCTATTCAAGAAAATATTTCTATTTCAAGAGTATAAAGATATATAATACAAGAAAATAATTTTCTTGAAATTCTACTTGTATTAAATAAATATTTCCTTAGGGTTAGAAAATCCGGTGTTGGACAAAAGCGCACAGCGGTCAGAATAATACCTGCTGACAACATTAATCCTCAAAAGGGACTGGGACAGAAGCGCACAAACTATGGATTAGAATTATCGGCACTAATTATTTGATAAAAGTATTTATTTCTTTTATCTATACTTCCGAGAACTAATCATTAGAGCAACGCAAACTGCGCTGAAAGCCAGTGGCTGACGCATAAAAGTTTACACAAAATAAACACGGCCGGGACAATTCGGTATAAGCGTCAGTATAACTGCGACTCGAAAGCCGATCTGTTGTGTATGCATATACACTGTCATATACTATATCGTAGTTCTACGTTTGTTTTGAAAATGTTTCCTACGTCGCGAAAACGACCAAAGTTGGAAACAATAAGAGAATTTATTGCAGAAATGCCTTATTTAAAGTGTGAGAGCGCTAAAATTCAATGTGTAGTGTGTAAAATAGATTTAATGTGTTGGTCGAAAAGTGATTGTCTCCGGCACGTAAATAGTGCAGGGCATGTTTTAAAAAAATCCACACGAGATTATGACAAATTTAAATTTAATTTATGTGTTACCTTTATTGCATGTAATTTACCATTTCATTTACTAAGGAAGAAAGCATACGTCTCGTTTTGGAATGAATATTCAGACTTTAAGTTACCAAGTGAGGGAATATTACAGAGAGTTGTGCCGTCTGCTCGTGAGCATGTCGAGTCGCAAGATAAAAAACTGTGGTTATGTGTGGACGAAACAACAGATCGTAAAAAAACATTCTGTGGTTAATGTAATGGTACGCACAATGAAACCATATCGACCGTCACCCTCAATTTTACTAGCTTCGAGACGAATAGAACAATGCACTGCCGAAGTAATTTCAATGTTGGTGTTAAATACATTGGAAAAGTTTGAACTTTCATCAAATCAACTGTTGGTGTTTATGAGTGATGGTGCCGCAAACATGCTTGCTGTAGGTCGATCACTTAAAAAACATTGTGCTAACTTGTTGCATATTACATGTAAAATTCATACTCTCAGTCTCGTAGCCGATAGTATCAGAAAATGTTATCCCGAGGTAGACGCTCTAATAGCACATACAAAAGCTGTGTTTGTAAAATCCCCAAAACGTATTTGGGAATTTCATAGACTATTCCCCGGTATTCCTGAACCACCACAACCTATTCTTACTCGTTGGGAAACATGGTTAGAGGCTGCATTTTATTATCTTAAATATTTTGAGAATATAAAGAACGTGATTTTAGAATTCGACCCAAAGGAAGCTGCGGCTGTCAAGGTAAGCCGCTTGAAATTTCACGATAGTCAAGTTAAAACAGATTTGGAAATTATTCAGAACAATTACGTGGGACTAGCGGATGCGATAGAAAAACTACAAAATTCATCGGTGTCGTTAGTGGAATCTTTGCAAATAGTGCAACATGTTCACGCACAGCTATGCGTGATAGAAGACGCAAGAAATGTTTGTGTTTTAGAAAGGTTTGAAAGTGTTTTAGATAAAGACTCTGATTTTGGCACATTAAGAGAAATTTGTGAAGGTGCGTCAACAGAACCGTTAAGTTATTTGAAAGATTATTTTACTTACGCAAATATAACGTCACTAGATGTAGAACGTTCGTTTTCGGCATACAAAAAACACTTTTCTTCACGCCGCACTCACTTTGCCGAAACAACTTTGGAAACATATTTAATGTTACAAATATTAAATAGACATTATCCACTTTGTGATTTCACGGAGGACTCTTAAAACGGTAAGTGTTTGAGCACGTATCACATTTAATGTATTTTGTGTAAACTTTTATGCGTCCGCCACTTGTAGTGTGTCCCATGATTTTTAGGGAGATGAACTCAAGATGCCAGGTTGATTTAATTGACATGCAGAGTCAGCCTGACTATGACCACAAATTCATCCTCGTTTACCAGGGTCATGTTACGAAATTTGTACAGTTGCGGCCTTTCGAAAGTAAAAAGCAGAGGAAGTTGCATATAACCCTGCTTGATATTTTCACAATTTTGGACGCCCCTAGCATACTGCAAAGTGGCCGTGAATTCTGCAATCACATCATTCAAGAAGTATGCGAAATGTGGAGTGAATTGAAGATAGTTCATGGAAAGCCGAGACATAGCCAGTCGCAAGGCTCTGTGGAGCGCGCAAATCAGGACATTGAAAACATGCTGACGACTTGGACGGAAACAAACCAAACTCCACACTGGTCTGAGGGTCTGAGATTTGTTTAATTCATAAAGAATAAAGCCCATCATGAAGGCGTAAATTGCAGCCTATATGAGGCCATGTTTGGGGTTCCAGCAAAAGTCTGTCTTACAACATCATCACCTTCTACTGATGTCATCAGAAACCTGGAATCTTAAGAAAATCTGGAAACCTTAATCGACTCTTCTTCAGGTGCTTTAGTACGAGATAAAGATGGACAAACAGAGAATGGTGGTGAAGAAGATGGAGAAGTAACAGAGAATGGTGAAAAGGAACATGGACAAACAGGGGACGGAAATAGTGCTGTAAGCGACATTTCGGAGGAAAATATGATTTCAGACAAAATCAACATTATCAAGGAGAAGAGGGAAAATGCCATAAGTGCATTGCAGTGCCAGGCAAAAAAAAGATGAGGCTAATGTCTGAATCGAAGTTTCCAAGAGGCAAGATTGGAGATACTGTAAAAATACGGGTCCCTTATGTCGACAGGGGTGGAAGTGACTCCAGGAACATTCTTGGGGTCATTCTGCTGATGAATGCTAATGGCAAGATGGATGAGATTGGCACTAAGGGACGATTGACTCAAAAGTATTCTAGGAACCAGAGAATTTCATTTTACAAGAGGAAGTTCCGGATGTAATTGTCTCTTCGTGAGTGTGCCAGGAAATCTTCAATCACAGGTGGTCAATGTCTTTCAGGAAAATGTAGCTGCAAGAAGCATGGTTTACTCTGTAATTCAAAATACCACGACAGTTTGCCATGTTCTAACAAGTAGAAGGTTGTTTGTTTACAAACGGTAAGAATAAAACATTTTTTCATTGAATAAAACGGTCTTTTTAGTTCACAAGCACTGATGAAAATTCAGCCTAGAGGGTTTGGGTTGTTAGTAAAATAACCGGTTAAAATAATAAATTGCATACATATTATTACATTAACCACCTTTATTGGTTATTATGTATAATACTCGGTTATTATGCATACGAACACATTTATCAAAGTAACGGTAACATATATATGTACCTCATTTTCCTACTTGTTATCCTGGTTCAAAATGGAAACAATACTAAGTCAAAAGGGCGCAGTTTTGTTAGTGCACAATAATTATACTCATAGAAAAGTTCGGGAGTGTAAAATGGGACTTTTGTATAGATGTACGAAAAGAACTTGTTCTAGTACAATCATTGTTGATGCGTGAAGAAACTTTGTTGTAAAAGACAATTCATTGCATAACCATGAAGCCGTTAGTTTGGAAATTAAGGTAAGTGTTTATGGGCAGTGCTACCTAGCAAATATTTTATTTAAATATTTTGGCCTCAATTTACATTGCTTTTTACGTTTTAGAAAATTCAAAATGGTATTAAACGCAACGCTGTCAACGGTCTCAACGAACAACCATAAAAAATAATCAATGCCGAAATTTCAGCAATTGAAAATGACGCAATGACGCGAGAAGATCAGTTCTGCCGACATTGACAAGATCGATAGAAGATACCCATGATGCGCTTGAATTGTTCGTTTGTAAGACAAATAGGTGTGAAAATTTTATTTTAACCAATGATAAATCCAAAAATATCATAATTTTCTCGTGTAAGACTAACTTAAAATATTTGTGTAAACAATCAAAAATTTACATGGAGGGCACTTTTTTCAAACAATTATTTAGTATACATACTGTAGAAAATGGAAATCGAAGTTTGATTAGCGGTTCGCACTTTTAATCCGCGGGTAATTTCGCGGAATCGAAGTTTGATTAGCAGTTTCGTTTCGCGGCTATTTCAAGGTCGCGCTTTTTAATCCGCGGGTAATTTCGCAGCTATTTCAAGGTCGCCCTTTTTTATCCACGGGTAATTTCGCGCTTTATTTCACAGCTATTTCAAGTTCGCGCTTTTTAATCCGCGGGTAATTTCGCGCTTTATTTCGCAGCTAATTTCAAATTTGCACTTTTTAATCCACGGGAAAGATGTCGTCCACGACTATGTTAATTAGCGGCTTCGTTTCGCGGCTAATTTCGCGATGACGCGGTTCTCGGAATTTTACATGGCCGTTGACGCATGTAAATGAGTCAGGGCGATGATGCGGTTCTCGGAATTTTTCTAGCGTTATGGCCGATGACTCAATCTGTTACAACGGCCCCTTACAACAGATACTTGTTGCAAAGGGCCGTTGTGAACGGTTCTGAACGGCTTCTGAACGGCTACTGAACGGCTACTGAACAGTTTCTGAACGGCCACTGAACAGCTTCTGAACGGCTTTTGAACAGCTTTTGAACGGCTTCTGAACAGCTTCTGAACGGCTACTGAACGGCTTTTGAACGGCTCCTGAACGGCTCCTGAACGGCTTTTGAACGGCTTCTGAACGGCTTCCGCTAATCAAAAAGTGCCTTTGGCATCGATTCCGCGAAATTACCCGCGGATTAAAGGCGCGAGTCGCTAATCAAACTTCGATTCTCCGAAATTACCCGCGGATTAAAAGCTCGATTAAAGTGGCCCAGAAACGGTATAGCTTACCTACTGACGCAATCTTTTTATAGCAAAATTCAAGAATTAGCGTTAACAGCAGAATATAAGGATAAATCACCGCATGTTGGTAGCCGGGGTTTGTTATTCTTAAATTGTGAAGATGTGGGCGAATGGTTTGTTAATGATTTTATGCCTGATTTGCCACAAGACGGACGCGTTGTTAAACATGCTAATTATTTAGCTGAAAATTATATAGATGACGATTGTACTTTTCTACCAAATATGTGGGCATCTTGCACTGCAAGCTCACGAATGCTTGCAAGTCGTTCCATTCAAAATTTAATTCTAATTTTCAAATGTATGCATGTACTAAAAGAGTTTCAAATATGACGAATGTTAAAATGACTAGTTTGCATTTAGAAAGAAAAATTTCCAACTCAAAATATGTAAAACGTTTAAATTACTTGCATAATATGATTTTTTGTACAAAAACAAACAAATAACTAGATATAATTTTGTAAAAGCGGTTCGTTATCATTTTAGGAAATAAAATTTATGCAAAGAAATGTATGTTCTATCGCTACTACCTAGGCCGGCATGACTATATTTCTTGGCAGTAGGTGGCGCCAGGAAATATTTCAATGCTGGTTTTGAAGTTTAGTGGCATAAACTGAGAAATGAACAATAATGTGGGTAGCAGCAAAAAGCGTTAATGCTTTTCTCCTCTCACATTGTTTTTTCCAGGAGTGATGTCATCAATACCATGAGCTATTTATTAGCATTACCTTGGTTATTGTTTCTAGGCACTTGTTTCATGTATACTTCTACATTAAGTTCACTTTAGTTTGAACATTATTCTGTAGGTAACCTCTATCTTAGCCTTTTTAAAATCATAAGCAATGAGAATAATTTACTGCATTATGTACGGATATGTCGTACTATTTTAAAGAAGGTATATAATGTGAATACAAATAATATGCATTTCAAGAATTCTTAGTAAATAAATATAATATATTTTAATTCCTTAAGAAAATATTGTTTTGTATTAAAAGGCCATTTACGTATACTAAGAATCGCTTCCTTCAAATTTGCTGCAAGATTTTCTTGAATCAAGTTGACAAATGTCTTAAACAAAGAAATACAATTATTCCATGACAAGTATATTCTTCTCTTAAGCGGAAAAGAAACACCAAAAAAATATTTCTTATTGTATCGTGGATAATTGAAACAGTAATTGTCTTGAATTGGGGTGGACAGTCTTGATACAAGTAAACGTTTCTCTGCGTATAAGCGTGGTACTTTGCTACTCGAAACATTTGAAACGGTTTCTAATCCAACACCATAGCCCCTTTATATTTGTCTCAGACTCAGGTACCTTGGATGGTTTAAAAAAATTGCTTTTGGAATTTTGTAGTATAGGTTTGAATGTATCATTATGTTTTCTTTGTTATACGGGATGTACCCGGTAAATTAATTCCAATTTCCATTTTATATCAAAGTTCGTCGTTTTTTTTATATGTTTGTATTTTGCAATCAAGAATATAGTAACTTTCTCTGGGGTTTGTTTCGGTACGTTTTGTGGAAGTCTTTTCTCCAAATTGTTTACGGAAGAAACTACTTTCTATTCATGCACTTAGGTGGAGACACTGTATAGTAACCAATTTTATATCATATCTATTATTACTAGAGCCCGGTAACTAGAGAGCAATCGCAGCGGCGGTGTTTAGGTGGGCGGGGAGGGCTGGTCGATTATGATACGACACGACAAATCATCATCACTCAGTTCAGTTTAGCATTGGTTTGCGGATAGGGCGTGTTGATTTTATTGATATAGACGTAGTTATTAATTGTAGTTATTATTTAGTGTAGTGCGTTTTGATTTTATTGATACAGACGTAGTTATTAATTGTAGTTTTTAGTGAACTTGTCGAAGGCTAAAAAACGACCCTTTCAAGACATAGTAAATAAGTTTATTTCTGACTTTCCCGATTTGTTTTACAACGGGAGTAAGATAGTTTGTAAAGAGTGCAAAATACATTTGATGTCAAATAAGAAGTGGAACTGTACAAGACACGTAAATTCCGCACAGCATAGAAAACGAAAATTGGGCATGCCACCGAGAAGTGCATTTTTTTTTAATGTAATTCTTATGTTGATAAACTGTAATTTGCCACTAGGCTTACTCGATAAACAGCTGTTTAAAGACTTTTGGGACAAATACAGTCCCGAGTTGCGGTTGCCAATGGAGAAAACGGCACGTAAGCATGTTGCATTTGTACGCGGTGACGTGGAAAAGAAAATGAAACGCATATTGAAAAAACAGTTTCTTTGGTTATATGTTGACGAGACAACAGACTGTAAAAAAAATTAAATTGTAAATATTATGGTACGCATACTAGACCCTAATAAACCTACATTACCACTGTTACTAGCTAGCCGAAGACTACAAGAGTGTACTGCTGCAGCAATTACGAAGGTTGTACTTAGTACGTTGGAAAAATTTCAAATTTCAAAAGATAAAGTGTTGATGTTTATGAGCGATGGCGCAGCGATAATCCGTTCGGTAGGCCGTTCCCTTCTTGAACATGGATGCAAGTGTTTACATGTTACGTGTAAAGTGCATGCTTTACATCTTGTGGCAGAAACCATTCGACAATGCTCTCCCGAGGTAGATGCATTAACAGCAAGCACAAAAAAAGTATTTTTGAAATCTCCCAAACGCCTACGATCATTTCACACAGAGTGTCCTGATATTCGTCAACCACCGGAGCCAATTCTTACACGTTGGGGAACATGGTTGCAGGCAGCTTCTTATTATGCTGAATATTTCAAAATAGTAAAAGCTGTTGTTGCACAATTCAATCCCGTCGAAGCTGCAGCTATTAAGGAGAGCCAGTCAAAATTCCAAGATATTTCCGTTGAAACAGATTTAAAAAATATTCATAGCAACTATAAAGGATTAGCTGACGCAATAGACCAATTACAAAATAGATCGTTATCATTATTGGAGACTCTGCAAATTATGGACGGAGTGCATACACAGCTACTAACTATACACGATGCAAAATATAATCGCGTTTTAGAAAAGTTCGAGAGTGTGCTACAGAAAGGTCCCGATTTTAGTACACTAAAACAAATTTGTGACGGTGTATCGAATAATCCACTGACTAAGTACAAAGAGTATTTTAATCATGCATGTATAACATCGGTAGATGTTGAACGCTCTTTTTCAAAATATAAACTCATTTTCTCACCACGGCGAACATCGCTCACTGAGACAACTGTGGAAACACATCTAATGGTGTCAACTTTTTGCCACTCTTATCCATATGATGTTAATACTGATAATGGTCCTTCTAGTTTTACTGTTCCGTAGCCAAGCCTGCTTAAAAGGGTGAGCGTTTCACTACTTTTCACATATTATAATTAGGTATTAGTTCTGTTATTTTTTTTCTATTTTCTTACTATTATTTTTGTATACTAGGCAGGTACGGCTATGGCACGGCTCCCTGTTACCGGCCTCCAATTATTACTTATATTAATTATATAATTAACTTAAAATGCTGATTACAAGATAATGTTTACTTTCTTACGTCTTATAGAATTGAAAATATTCCTTTGAATCATCAAACAATAAGCTAAAATTTAAACTTATTTAACTAATTGATCAAACAAAATTTATTATTATCCACATTGTCAGAATACTTTTTACTTTCGTGTATAAAATATCCCACCCTGCATTAATCATAAACACACCGTACATACCTGAGTGGTTTATCACGGCGGCATGCATTACAACGTCTATAGTGGCGTCATTTATGACATGACTCACTATAGTCGGTCAGCCTTGTAAAATCTCCCCTTCAAATCCGAAGAGGCCGATGACTATACTTTTGCCGAACCTACATTGTATACGTTTTTTTATTCATGTTAATGGTCGATAAATCATCTTGCTAGTACTTTTCGTCATAGAGCAATTGAAATGAACTAAATAAATTGGAACGATTATCAAAATTAATGTTGTTATGATTGTCAGATTATCCATTATGTTTGAGCACGCAATTAAGCATCCTACAGCATCAATATTCAATAAACATGCAAATTACAAGGACACAAAATTTGCCCAACTAGAAACATTATCAGTACATATTGCCCCTCGTTTTCACACTTCTCTAGCACAAGCATCGCCTTAGTTTAGAAGAGGCCAATTTAAAATTTCCATATTCAATCTCTGGCTTCGAAACATTTCCCGCAACGACCTATCCAATCTGTTTATCGACCCATAAAATTCATAATCTTCTTCTAACCGGATAGAAATTGTTTTATGGAGGCGACGCGAATCGAATGTCGAGATGTCAACACGTAAATGTCACACATAAAAGATGCAAGTTGTCAGGTAAGCAGCCAATTCCGCGATAAAATTGCATTTTATATATTCATTACGACAGAGGACATCTATTTGAGATATCGAATGGAATTATGTCCTATTGGATAGTTACTAATTTAGGGAACTGGGTATCGATTAAGTGGTTTTATATGTCAGCTACATAACGGCAATTGGAGTAAGAAATATTGAATTCTAGTAAACGATAACTATAGAAAACTTTATACCGAAAGTTAGAAAAGTTAAATAAATTTACGAATTTACTCCGGTATTTCCTGAATCATTTCAATATCATTACGGAACCATCTTGATTCTTAATTTTAGTATTACATACTAATACTTGCGCAATAACAATTTTTTGTCGGGTGGCGCAAAAAAATGAAAAGAAACGGCTCAAAAACGTATCTTGTCTTATATGTTATAAGTAACGCTGGCCACGAACGGTACCGCGCATCGGCGTAGAATCAGTTCGGGCCGAGAGGAACGGTAGTATTACTTCGTCTGCGGAGCAGTACGGACATTTTCGCTGCCTGTCATTTGCGCAATTGTTTATCTGTCCTAGAAAAATTATGATTTCGTCAGCAAAGCGACCGCGGTCGGACAAACTTCGAAAATTTATTACAGAAATTCCAGACTTAATATATGAAGGTGCTAAAATTAAATGTGTAATCTGTAAAATCCCGTTAATGTGTTGGTCCATACAACATTGTCTACGACACGTAAATAGTGAAAAGCATGTCTCAAAAAGAAATTGCGCACGAGACAATGAAAAATTTATATTTAATTTATGCGTTACGTTTATCGCATGTAATATACCGTTTAATTTACTAGACAATGAACCATTTATCTGCTTTTGGAATAACTATTCGGAGTGCAAATTACCAAGTCGAACATCGTTACGAAGAATTGTGTCATCTGCGCGCGAACATATTGAACACAAAATAAAATCGGAGTTGAAAGATCAAAAATTGTGGTTATGTGTCGACGAAACAACAGATCGGAAGAAACATTCTGTTCTTAATGTAATGGCACGCAAATTGGAACCTCATCAATCGGCACCTTCAATTCTATTAGTCTCCAAACGAATACAACAGTGTACTGCCGAAGTAATTTCAAAGTTAGTGTTAAATACATTGGACAAGTTTGAACTTTCAACAAACCAACTCTTGATGTTAGTGAGTGATGGTGCTGCAAACATGCTTTCTGTAGGCCGGTCTCTTAAAAACCATTCTGCTAATTTGTTACACATTACGTGTAAAATTCATGCTCTCAATCTTGTGGCCACCAGCACCTATTCTAACTCGTTGGGGAACATGGCTACAGGCCGCGTTTTATTGTCATAAATATTTCGACAATATTAAGAACGTGGTTTTACAATTCGATACAAAGGAAGCTCTGCCGCTATCCAGAAAAGCCAGTCGAAATTTCAAGATAGTCAGGTTAAAATGGATTTAAAAATCATTCACGACAATTACTTCGGGCTAACAGATGCAATAGAAAAATTACAAAATCCTGCGGTGCCGTTAGAAGAATCTCTACAAATAGTGCAACATGTTCACACACAGCTATGCGCGATCGAAGACGCAGAATGTTTCTGTTCTAGAAAAATTTGAAAGTGTTTTTGAGAAAAATTCTGATTTTGGCACATTAAGACACATTTGTGAAGGTGCGTCAACAGAATCGTTAAGTTATTTGAAAGATTATTTTACTTACGCAAATATTACGTCATTAGATGTAGAACGTTCGTTCTCTGCATATAAACGCATTTTTTCCTCATGCCGTACTAGTTTTGCCGAAACAACAGTTGAAACATATCTAATGTTGCAGATATTTAACAGACATTATTCACTTTGTGATTTCACGGAGGAGCCTTAAAATGGTAAGTGTTTGAGCACGTGTTATTTAATTTTTATTTAAAAGATGAGCGAAATTATTTGCGGCAGCAAACATCTCTATTAGGAGAATAACTCTAGTGGAACGCGAGGCCTGGTCGACTCTACGCTACTGCGCGGTACCGCTCGTGGCCAGCGTTAGTTATAAGTAAGGCTCGCAAGGCCGGTGCCAAACCACAGGCGCGTAGAGTAATACGAATAAAAACATTTATTGCCCACATACCTAAGAAGGGATAAATTTAACAATCGCGTAAGGCATATCAGTCTACAGATATCATTTCAGTTCGTTCGACATTACCGCGTTTTAATAGCAAACAAGAAAAAATAATGCGTCAAAATTATTGCTTGGTGGCAAATGTTTATTTCAAAATATCCAGACTTGAAATACGACGGATCTCGTGTAAGGTGTTTGGTGTGTAATAGAGATTTACTGACTTGGAAACGATCACAATGCGAGAAACAACAAAGATGCTATACCGCACACTGAAAAATTTAAGGAGAGAGAAAAGGAACCCTATTGATAATATAAAATATAGCTTAAGAGGAAAGGGAAATGGAAAGAACCGAGGTGGTAGAAGCTGTAGAAAGAATCAAAGCAGGAAAGGCTCCAGGAATAGATAATACAAGGCCAGAAATGATCAAGCACATAAGAGAAGAAAGAATCAACCTATTACATAACACATTGAAAACCGCTTGGAGAACAAATAAAATCACAACAAATAAAATCACAACAGAATGGAAGACAGTGCAGTGATAACACCTATGTATAAAAAGGGAAATTGCAATAATTGTAATAACTGCAGAGGAGTATCATTACTAAGCACGACCCTTAAAGTATATGAGAGGATTATTGAAGGAAGATTAAAAGAAAAAACAGGGGCAATTTTAGGAGACTCATAAGCAGCATTCAGGACAGATAGATCCACACAAGATTGGATATTTGAAACAAGACAAATATCAGAGAAAATTACAGCTTCGAATAAAAAGATCTACATAAGCACGATAGACTTAGAGAAAGCATTTGATAGACTATTAAGAAGTAAAATATGGGAAGTCCTGGAGAAGTGGGGCATAAATAGAAAACAAAAATAATAAGTACCTTATATGAAACAACAGAAAATGTAGTGAGAATACGGGGGAAAACAACGGAAAAGTTCACAACTAACAACGGAGTAAGACAAGGAAGTATTTTGAGGAAGGAAATAAATAGAGTGAAGAGGGGGGCTCATTTAGGTTACAGAAAACTAATCTTTGCAAACAACAAAAAAGTATTAAAAAATAAAATAGAAAGATGGGCAGAAGAGCTAGAAAAATATAACCTAAGAATAAATACAGGGAAGTCAGAAATAATGATAATAGCAAACGAAACGGAGAAGACGGAAATAGATCTACAAGGCGAGGAAATAAAAGTGGTAGAAAAAATAAGATATCTAAGATCAATAACAGAAATAACCGAACAACAGCGATATACAGAACACTGTATAACCATTTCTTTAATAAGAAAGAGATATCCCAAAACACAAAAGTAAAGGTATATGAGGCAGTATTAGTGCCAAGGCTCATTTATGGAAGTGAATCATGGGTCTTAAGTAAACAATTAAAAAGTAAAATTACGGCGTGTGAAATGAAGATCTTAGGGAAAATTTGTGGGGGTTACGAGAATTGACAAAATGGGAAGTAAAAAAATAAGAAAAGATCTAAAAGTGAAAAGTGTTACACAAAAAATTGAAACTCATCAACTAAGGTGGTTCGGGCATGTGGTAAGAATGGACGATAATAAGATGGTGAAAGTGATATGGGAAACGGAGACAGAAGAAAAGAAAAGAAGAGGCAGACCGAGAAGAACGTGGAATGATGAAATAACTGACATATTAAGAAGGAAAGGAATGGACTGGACTTAAGCAAAACGAGTAGCTAAGGATAGAAAGAAATGGAGAAAACCAATAACCTCTACATCCACGGTAGAAGAGGTCGAGGATAAGTAAGTAATAATAATAATACAATGATTTTCCCAGTTAAGATTTTCACTTACGTTGATTCCCAAAAATTTAACTGTCGTTATTTGCTTTAGACTATTTTCAGTAATGCAAATGTTCGGCATATTTTCGATTCATTCGCAGCTTATTCCCGGAAAACCATTTAACGATAGATTCAAGTAAGATATTGGCATTGGTTTCGGTTTCCTGAATGGAATTTGAAGTTGTGATAAAAGTGTTGTCGTCTGCATTCATCAGAATATGTAAATAGACAAAATGTCGTTCGTGTATAGCGTGAATAAGATGGGACCGAGAGCAGAACCTTGAAGAACTCCGTGAAGCACAGGTAGATGATAAGATTAGAAATGTTAAATGTCATATTTTTCTGTATAGATCTTATCTTACCGTACTGCATACGTTCCAGAAGGTACGGCATTAACCAGTCAACAGTTTTCTTCTCACTCCGTAGTTAAACAGTTTGTTCATTAATACAGTTTGATCTACACCATATATGAGCAACCCCAGGCCCCCGGGCCGGATCCGGCCCTCCACCAGCTTCAATCCGGCCCGCGAGAGAAATTCAAATAACGCGCCAAAAAAATTAAAGATTTAGCACACATAGTTTATTTGTAATTACCGTCAACCAACCTAAAACTGTATTTATTCAAATCATAAAGACTAAAATCGATAAATAATATTATTAAGCGTACGCAATGGAACGCCACAGATCGAGTCAGAAATAGTCGTTCGAAAGAGACAAACAGATAAACATTCGGGAAGGCGCCCGATAACCTCGAAACGCTCCAGAGCCGACTGTTATTCATAACGCGGCTAGCATCGCATATTCGCGTACGATCGAGAGTATTCTAGTTGCTTATTGCGGGTAATATATAAACCGCTCAGCGCGCGTGTCAACTCATTACTTCTTAACAACTGATAAGAAAAGACGCGGGAAATATTCAAGCAAATACAGCTCAGAAGAAAAAAAATCTATCAAGATGTCTGGTTTAAAAAAGCGGAAAGTGGACACAGAATGTCGTCAATTCCAAAACAAATGGACTGAAGAATGTGATTTAATAATTCTGCATTGCATTATTCACCAACAAAACTTGTGCTCTAAGTCCATTCGACTGAAGAACGTTATGGATGTGGTAGTAAATACCATCAATTTTATTAGATCCCGCGGTCTTAACCATCGCCAGTTTAAAGCATTTTTGGATGAACTCTCTTCAGAACACGATGATGTGACATACTATTGCGAAGTAAGGTGGCTAAGCAAAGGCAAACTGCTAAAAAGATTTTATAACCTTAGAAAAGAAATAGCTGATTTTATGGAAATGAAAAAGAAAACATTTCCGCAAATTTGTGATCCAACATGGCTTTGTGACTTGGCATTTCTGGTAGACATCACAGGACACTTAAACGCCCTGAACTTGAAGCTTCAAAAACAAGGGCAATTGGTAAATCAGCTGTACAGTCATCTTAAAGCTTTTCAAAACAAAATTCGCTTGTGGGAAACACAAATGAGAAGTAAAAATTGTTTTCATTTTGTAACATTATCCAGTTACGAAAACATTTATTATGGTCGCTATGCTGAAGAACTGAAACTACTGTTAGAGCAATTCACTGATCGGTTTTCCGATTTTAGGAATATGGATAGCACTTTCAATATTTTTGCAAATCCGTGTAAGTGTAATGTGGAAGATGCTCCGCTTCACCTACAAATGGAGTTAATCGAGCTTCAAGAAGACTCATATTTGAAGTCTAAATTTGATGATGTGGAACTAAGCGAATTTTACAGAACATACCTTTCCGAAGAAAAGTATCCACAGCTGAGAGTTTTCGCAAGAAAAATAATTTGCACATTCGGAAGCGCGTATAAATGTGAGCAGTTTTTTTCAATCATGAAATTTAATAAAAATAAGCATCGTACTCGGCTTACAGATGTTAATTTAGAAAACACTTTGCGCCTATGTACTAGTGATATTGACCCCAATATTGATCATCTTGTTTCTCAGCTTCAAACTCAAGTCTCTCATTGATTTTCATTTGATTTTTCTATCTCTTTTTGTTAATTTGCTTTTTATATGTTTGATTATGCTATTATAATTCTAATAAATAAAAAAATGTGTGAATTTTTATCGCCTTTTTATTCACTACTACCTACTTATTTCTTACCTACGGCCCGCGACCTGATTAAGTCCCGAAATTACGCCCTCAGCTAAGCAAAGGTTGCCCATACCTGATCTACACAATCGAAAGCTTTAAAAATACTGCAAATGAGTGTTTGTAATATTCCATTTAATAACATCCAAAAAGAATAGTTTTGTAAGTTTTGGGACAGATAAAACCCCGACTGGAGATCGACAAGTGAACCAAAATTGTGAAATTATTTACTACGTGTGTGTGAAAGAATAGAGAATATAATTCGGCGTGAGGTGCACCGTAAAAAATTGTAGTTGATTGTAGATGAATCAATAGGAGGCCTTCAATACCGTTTGTCGAATCCTTGCAAATAGTAGATAACGTTGAAATACGGCTAGAAACCTTAAGTGTCAAAGAACTTTAATATCTACTACGTAAGTGTTCTGGAGGTGTATTAATTATAAATTATAACTTATACTTAAACAAAGTTACCCATTCCCCAATCGGACGCCTATGATCGGGAGCCGTGATTTGCGTACCTTAGCCTTGAATCACATAAATTAGACCTTATAATCTCAACAATACTACTCGTAATGTATTTCCTATAAAAACCGAAAAAACATCTATTCGAACGCAACTGCCAATTCCAGAAGAGAACATTTTAAATGTTTCAGATGCGTTATAAATAATAAATTACTAAATATATAATGCAAACAAGTAATAAACCAGCACAGAGAACCAACTTCCTCAATTTAATTCGATTCATTTAATTTTCATGACCGCAAAGGGGTGAATAATAATCGCTGAGCGTATATACTACACGCTATTATCATCGTACCGCGTAGGTTACTGTCAAGAAAGTGAAATTATTTTTCCCTACTAGAGAAAACTACCCTAACGCAACGCAACGCAACGCGATTGTACATTTCGACATGCAAATACTCCACGCCGAGCGACCGTGCCAATGCTTACGGTCCGACGCAGGACGGACGCCGACTGTATCTGATGTAGTGGCCGATAGACAGCCGGACGGGCGACAGGACGTAGGTATGAATGACGCCGCACGCGACGGCCTCTTAGATTTGTACAATTAACGTCGCGTAAAATGTCTCAGCATTAAAAATATAAGAGTAAATCAAGGAAAAATGTCACAAATAATAATATGGTTTAGTTAAAATGTTCGTGTCTATATCAATATTTGAATAGAAATATTGTTTGCCTGAATTTCAAATTTACGGCTTGCGGACGATTTATTTATAATTTCTTCTTTACATTTTATCCCAAAAGCAAGTCTTTCTAAGCCCTGTTGAAACGAAGTGGCGGCTCGCGGTCAAATTTACGGGGTGGTTACATTCCTTCTTTTAGAACCGTTCGAAAATATAATGCACACAAAGTAATAAAACGCATCCCTTACATCATAACCACAAATCCAATCATAGATCTATGGAAATTACGATGAATTTCTTTATTTTTGTCTTTACTAGTTTGCCTAATTTTCAGTTCTTGCGAGAGGCGACCATTTCTAAACAATTCTAAGTCTTTCTCGAAATTGAGTTCATTAGCTCCCAGATTACAGAAAAATTATTAAATATTTAAGCTCGGATTAGTACGTTAATCTCTGGTTAACCAAATTTTGTGACATCACTAACCACTAAAGCTGGCCACGAGCGCTGCCGCGCAGTAGCGTAGAGTCGACCAGGCCTCGCGTACCACTAGAGTTATTCTGCTAATAGAGATGTTTGCTGCCGCAAATAATTTCGCTCATCTTTTAAATAAAAATTAAATAACACGTGCTCAAACACTTACCATTTTAAGAGTCCTCCGTGAAATCACAAAGTGAATAATGTCTGTTAAATATCCGCAACATTAGATATGTTTCAACTGTTGTTTCGGCAAAACTAGTACGGCATGAGGAAAAAATGCGTTTATATGCAGAGAACGAACGTTTTACATCTAGTGATGTAATATTTGCGTAAGTAAAATAATATTTCAAATAACTTAACGATTCTGTTGACGCACCTTCATAAATGTGTCTTAATGTGCCAAAATCAGAATTTTTCTCAAAAACACTTTCAAATTTTTCTAGAACAGAAACATTTTTTGCGTCTTCAATCGCGCATAGCTGTGCGTGAACATGTTGCACTATTTGTAGAGATTCTTCTAACGGCACCGCAGGATTTTGTAATTTTTCTATTGCATCTGCTAGCCCGAAGTAATTGTCGTGAATGATTTTTAAATCCATTTTAACCTGACTATCTTGAAATTTCGACTGGCTTTTCTGGATAGCGGCAGCTTCCTTTGTATCGAATTGTAAAACCACGTTCTTAATATTGTCAAAATATTTATGATAATAAAACGCGGCCTGTAGCCATGTTCCCCAACGAGTTAGAATAGGTTCTGGTGGCTCTGGTATACGGGGGCACAGTCTGTGAAATTCGCGAATACGTTTCGGTGATTTGACAAATACTGCTTTGGTATGCGCTATTAAAGCGTCTACCTCAGGATAACATTTTCTGATACTATCCGCCACAAGATTGAGAGCGTGAATTTTACACGTAATGTGTAACAAATTAGCAGAATGCTTTTTAAGAGACCGGCCTACAGAAAACATGTTTGCAGCACCATCACTCACTAACATCAAGAGTTGGTTTGTTGAAAGTTCAAACTTGTCCAATGTATTTAACACTAACTTTGAAATTACTTCGGCAGTACACTGTTGTATTCGTTTGGAGACTAATAGAATTGAAGGTGCCGATTGATGAGGTTCCAATGTGCGTGCCATTACATTAAGAACAGAATGTTTCTTCCGATCTGTTGTTTCGTCGACACATAACCACAATTCTTCGTAACGATGTTCGACTTGGTAATTTGCACTCCAAATAGTTATTCCAAAAGCAGATAAATGGTTTCTTGTCTAGTAAATTAAACGGTATATTACATGCGATAAACGTAACGCATAAATTAAATATAAATTTTTCATTGTCTCGTGCGCAATTTCTTTTTGAGACATGCTTTTCACTATTTACGTGTCGTAGACAATGTTGTATGGACCAACACATTAACGGGATTTTACAGATTAAACATTTAATTTTAGCACCTTCATATATTAAGTCTAGAATTTCTGCAATAAATTTTCGAAGTTTGTCCGACCGCGGTCGTTTTGCTGACGAAATCATAATTTTTCTAGGACAGCTAAACAATTGCGCAAATGACCGGCAGCGAAAATGTCCGTACTGCCCCGCAGACGAAGTAATACTACCGTTCCTCTCGGTCCGAACTGATTCTACACCGATGCGCGGTACCGCTCGTGGCCAGCGTTACTAATCACGATTAAACAACTTAAATCATCAATTAAATTAATTCGTGATTAAAACCAAATGTCACTTTGACATCTGTCAAGATTAGTAAGAAAGATGTAAAGTACCGAGAAAATTGCTGGCAGTTTGATGTACATGTACACACTTGAGAGATTTATCCTAAATCTAAGGATAATTTTTTTTGGGAGAGAAGCTTTTTCATTTCTTTTAACAAGTACGATTCTAATAGAAATCTGTATTTTTCCATTTTTCCATATTACCAAAATCAGTTTAGAGTCCACATTTAGTATTCTTAAATTTCATCAAAAATTTACAGCTTTGGACAAAATTATTAGGCGCCCTCGCATATGGTTTATATCTCAACTTTCACCAGTAAACAAATGAAATGGATGGTATAAATGTAATATTTTATTTAAGAAAAGGTAAAATTCAGTATCATGTTGATCCTCCTTGAGAGTTTACTACAGCAGTTATCCTTTTCGGTAAACTAGTAACAAGTTTCTCGTAAAGCAGAAGCTGACATTTTATTCCATTCCTCTATTACCGCTCTTTCTAACTTTTGTTTGGATGTTCATTTTCGAGTACGTACCTTCTGCTTTAAAATGGCCCACAAATGTTCTTTCACCCTCACATTACTGTCGTAACTAACAACGCGAAATACAATAAGCTCTATTCTAACTTCCAAACATGCGATATAACTCAGTAATTCCCCGAGGAATATTTAGATATACTATTTATAATTCCCCGAATGATTAAATAACTGCAAAGATGTCATCAGTTTTCTAATATAACGAAATATAAGGGATGCTTAATAATTTTGTCTAAGGCTGTATATACCGCGTTCGTAAGTTCCGCAGTAAAGTGAACAGCTTAAATATATGGACAGTGTTACAACGTTTGCCCGCTATGAAAGTATAAAGTGGGGAGCGCGGGAAGCGAATCAAGGACGCTTCTAGCACAAGCGACAACACTATTCGCAATATGTATGGGACCCGCGACTTTAAGTGAATCCTTACGTACCCTAGTATATACTTCTACAAGTTACTTTTAATTAGAACTAAGAAGTAACTTTCATATCGATTGCCCAACCAAACAGAAAGCCAAGCGCTGTATTTAAAGCTCATTAAATTATTTGCATTAAGCTTATAGAATATAATTTTGATGTGCTTAAGAATTTTAAAACTTTTCGTATAATAGCGGAAGAAACTCTGAGAGAGTGCTTTAGTTACTTTTAGTATTTATACTTCAGGCATCCATATAAGAGTGTACACGCTATTCAAAGACAAGCTTTCCCTATCAGATATAGAGAATCGGGAGCTTATTAACTTCAAAGCAGATATAGAGATATATATGCACCTGTTGGCGTACTTTAAAAAGAAATAATTTCTGTTCCTTAGGATGGATGAATAAATAGGATGATTTAATATTAAAATTCGTTTCATTTCCATTTTTTTTTTTTTCATTTAACATTTATATGACTGTTTTATATTATGATTTTTTATAGTAATTTTTACAAGATTATAAGAATTCAGAAGTAATACATCTTGCCCTAGTAACTTTTTAGGCAAACTACGGGGTTAGGCAAACGTTTGAATCCATTCACTAATCGCTGGACAAGACGTTATTGTGTGGCCTGCACGATCTCTAAACGCAAATCCATTAAATTTTTTCTATTCATGTCATTTGAAATCTATGGTTTATATTAGGCGACCATACAATCTGGAGCAATTAAGGCAGAAAACAATTGATGCTGTACTTGATTCATACACTTGTTCACTGTCAGCCATCATTTCTGTATTTGTTACTACTTGTTTGAACACCACCATCATCCAAAAACACTATTCCATGCACCAATACTAAATCGCAAAACAATTCACTTGAATTGAGATTTAATTGAAATATCAAGAACAGGCACCAACCATATTGGAAGTATGCACTGTTCTTATTAATTACCTTTTTGCCAAATTTAACAGTTTGTACAAAAATAGTCTCCAATGCAGTAGGCATTGAAATAAGGTTTCTATAATAACACAACACATTTGTTATTTATCCTGCAAACAAGGAGCCAACATTGGTTTTCGTAGCTGCATTTGTTGTGTTAACTTAAAATAGAAGCTGTCCAAATTTTTAAAAATGGATGAAAACGATCTTCATGCTGTGATTAAATATCTGCAGAAGAAAGGTATGTGGCCGCAATAAATTCATGAAAATATGGTCAGTGTGCTTGGGGATGATACCCCAAGGCTTCCTATGTGATAGAACAACTTGCTAGCATGCAAAAGGTGTTGGTCGACCGAAAACTGTGTGCACTCGAGAAAATATTGATCGTGTTTATGACTTGATTAAACAAAATTGTCGGTTAACTACTGGATCGGTGTGTTACAATTGACGAAACGTGGGTTCACCCACTTTGATCCCCGAGTCTAAACAACAAAGCAAGGAATGGCGACATCGAGGATATCCCTCACCTCGCGAATTTAGAGTCCAAAACTCAGCGGGTAAAATTACGGCTACCATCTTGTGGGAAGCCAAGAGGGTTTTATTAATTGATGACCTGAAACGTGGCTATGCAATCACAGGTCATTATTACGCCACATTAATTATTCGAGTTCGTAATTCTATTAAAGAAGAAAAATAAGAGAAAAGTTATTGCGTGGTATTTTCAGCACAACGCTCTAGTGCATAAAAGCTTCGTTTCTTTAAACGCAATTTACAACGCAGATTTCGAACTGACCCACTGGAGCATCCACCACATTCACCCCACCTGGCCCCTGGTGGTTTTTACTTATTTCCAAAAATAGCAAAAAGTCTTACAATTAGTGAGTGATCATCTTATGCAAACTGCTTCGCTTCATTCTATCCAAGCACTCCTTAATTTTAAACTATATAGATACTAAGGTATTTACGCTATTTCTTCTCAAAAGAAAGGATTGGAAAGAATAAGTTTGAATTTCAAAAAAGAATGTTCAAAATGCGAACGGCCTTGACCGTTACTACCGCGAATACAAGGCTAAACAACTTTGACGTCAGCAGGCTGTGACGTCTTTGAAGTATGCCATAAACGCGTTTACACATTCAGACCGTCTCTGCGGTTTGAATTGGTTTATCCAAATTATATTGGTTTTATTTAAAAAATACTATGTAGTGATATTTCCGTACTTTGTTGGTGATACCTGCAGTTTTGCAAGTTTTTCTAGTGTTGTATAAGCGATAAAACCGTTTCTGAAACGATGAAAACAAGGTAACCTAACCTAACATGGCGCCGGCTGTTTTGTGTGTTTTGTTTGTGAGTTACACATTGTAAATAAAAGATATTATTTATTTTTCAACAGCTACAGATTCAAGGACTGATGAAACTATGACTGTAAGTTTAAAATATCCTAATCTTAAAAAAGATCCTATTCCAACTCAATTTCCTAACTGTCCGTTGTATTTGAGAAAAAACGTGAAGATGTTATTGTTCAAATAATTTTATATTCTTACGTTATATTCAACAAAATTATTTTTCAACATGAAGAGATGTTTTTAAATGTGTGTAATAAACGTGCTGTTTTAATACAACATATTTTATATTATATCACCGAACGTAGCCATTTTGGATACTGATCTATGTAAATGTCATATTCATAGCAATGAACGTATTGCAACAATTATAATAACTTGTTCTACAAATACCCTACTTAAAAATGATTGTGGGGAAAGTAATGATAGATTAGGTAAAACATGACATTATAGGGAATTAAAGACCCTATTAAATAGCATGTCTGTAAATGTTCTCGTGAAATTGAACAAAATTTCGAACAAAATTGCAATTACTGTATCATTTTAACCTTAGTTTTGTCCAAATACATCTACAATTACAAATAATAATAATTAGTCGATTAAATATCCACCACAAATACATCTTTCACGAAAACGGTGCTCGGTTACGTGTTTTTGCTTTGAAAGTTAGTTTTTCCAAAATAAAATCGAATGAGATGCGACGAAGGGCTCAGTTGACGACTGGCATCCTCTTTAACCTTCAAAACTCGAAAAAGAAACGATTCCTTTACCGCTTAGCCTAAACAGCGCGACGTCATCGAAGAGCGGGTAGGCCTTCTAGTATCGGTGGTAACGGCTTGTCGGGCCGAACGGATTTGACGGGCGGGACGGGCTTACCGGGTTCGACGGAACGCCCATCCCACTTTTAAAAAGCCCGGTCTGGCGCGCATCTGAAATATTCCTGCCCGACCCGACACAGCCCGCGAACTGGAGCGGCCCATTCGCACCTCTACTTTGGATCATCGTTGGCTAGAGAAATACCTATTTACCGAACAAAACCCCGAGGACAGAGAGAGGGGAGTCACAAGAGGAGCTATGTAAACCACTCCAGAATCGAAAAAGACATCGGAGAAGCGTCGCTCTGATAGACGTTAACGTATTCATTGTGGCGCTAAATAACATAATAATAAAAGAGGGTTTTCTGGGTTACTTTGCACAAATTTCTTATTTTAATACATATAAATGATAGGGAAGTTAAGGATTGAACCGATCTTATTTGGAACGTAGTAAAAATATAGTTTATTATTCTCCAATATTTTTTAATGCTTACTTTGAGTACCTGATTGTGATTCGGTAAAGTTGTCGAAGTTGAATGGATTTCTTGCAGGAACTTTAGTAGGGACGTAGGGAAGCAACAACTGGGCGGGAATTCGCGGAAGACGGTTTAATTTATTTTTGACTAAGATAATAAGGCCGGACAATACTTGACCTTATTACGCTGGACGCAGTATAGAAATTGATTACCTCTATTCTTACGTTTCTTCCTTTTAATATTGTTACATAACCATGCTCATCGTTCGTACTTTATGCCGTTCTAGCTCTACATTCCCCCTCCGAATCCATAGTCGCACGCGGCATCTGTCTAGAATCTTCTGACAGCGGCCAAACTCAAATCCTTTGCGGGAGATATTTTAATTGTTCCGAACCCATTATACATGGTGTCTGTTTTATATTACCGAAATATTTATTTAAATTTAAAATTTAAAAAAATGCATTCAAAATTATGTAGCGTCTATCCAACTTCACCTCCAATCAGAATTCGCAAAATGAAGTTGAATAAAAGACTCCTATTGGTTATCGATTTGTTTTAATTTCAGGAAATTGCCAGCAGGTAGATATCGAAATTTTAAATATCGAATTAATACATGTAAAAATATGATTTTATAGGAGGGATGATCGTAAAATAAGGTCCCCATATTTTTTAAAAATAGACAGCATTCTTTATTTCCCTAACATTACACATCGTTTTGAAGATAAAAACTTAAGCTATTTTTCGACATAATCGCTATTTCTATCCAAGCTTTTTTGCAGGCGGTGCTCCAACTTCTGTATCACCATGTCGTAAAATTCTGCCGCCAGTCAAAATCTTATCAATTGTGGTGTTGGAAATCTCAGGAATCCGAAGAGCGAATTGACGAATGGTGACCCTCCGATCTTAAAACAGTATGCTCTCGACCTTTTCAACAATTTCCTCTGAAACTGATGGTCTTCCGCTCCGCTCTTCATCGTGAATTTCCGTCCGACCTCCCTTCACCATTTGCGGACGTGTTGAACAGCTATACACTTTTCTCCATAAACTTCGGTTATTTGACGATGAATGTCTATAGGTGAAACCCCTTTCGCGTTTAAAAGACGTATCACAGCGCGAATTTCGCACCTGGCGGTAGCGGCGATCGAGATTTCCATCTCGGACGGCTGCTTAGCCAACACTGAACAGCGTAGCGAGACGGGAGTGGTACGTACGTACATAGAGTGGGAGAGCTGCTGCACACGCCAATGTTGTCGGATTTCGCCTAACACGTCTTATTGCCGCTGTAGGGCGTTGAGAACCTTATTTTATGATCATCCCTCATATATGTTATTCATTATTCGATTTGTTTATACCACTATCTTATTCTAGATAGTTAAGAAATTAAAAATATATACAAAAACGTAATAAATGTTTTTCAATACAATACATCATGCATACAACTTTCAAACAAATATTTTGAATATATTTACCTACAGAAATAAATCTTTAATGAAATAAATCACGTAAACAATTTAAAATAGGCTAACAGGCAACTTCAGTGTGAACAACTGTACCTACTAAAATGTGTTTGCATACTAGTCTACCTGAAAGTTACCCTCGCATTCTCGCTGACTCGACTTCAGTCGCGACTGGCTGTCTGTTTCGAAAAGATGACGACGCCCGCCGCCGTAGCCACCCTCGTCGCAACTGTCGCCGCTATTTCCTTTATTTACGCGTAGGTATATGTATCTTTGAAACGGCGGCAATTATCGGCACCCGACGTGTACGCCGTTAGGCGCGTAATCGCGGACATAATGAGTATCACGTCAAGCAAAGACCGAGCTACCCTCCTCACCTTACGCCTTAATGCATGCATATCAGCTACTTGCGATATAAAGTATGGTATACGGATTAGTTAGTCATTAAAGTACATGCATAGATTGGAACTAAAATAAATTAAAAATTTGCTTGCCCATAGCAAAATACTTTTAGTACAACTGCTCCAATTCCAAATTTTGACAATGATGTGCAGCGTGCCCATCTGCTACATGAGTTGAAGATAACTTCTTCTCTGAGCATTTCTTTTCATAAACATTTCCATATAGCCAAATTGTGCCTTGCTTAAGTAAATTAAGTATGAAGCTATGCATTATGAAGTTTCCCGCTTAAATTCAGCGTGCTGCGACGAAATACTATAAAATTTCATTTATTAAGACATTTATTCAAAATAATTCGCTATTTTCTGCATACCATTCATCATACATCTACACGAGTGATAACCTTTTTCCTACATGCAAGCTATACTGCGATTTCTTGTATTTTTTTAAACATTTATTAATATTTCAGGCTTAATTTTCTGTGTAATGTCAGAGCTACGCATTGCGTAAAGAAATTTCCCAATTTCTCATTGTTTTTCTTTCTTCCTGTTTAGCTAGATTACATAGTTTTTTTAATAACTTTCAGTATTTTATTTTTTCCCTGCGCTGGCGCTGAAGTAAGAATCCGACGTTTTAAATAGACGTATTTGTCTTATTAAACTACAATCAACATTTCTTGCTTATTCCCGCTGTTAATTATTTATACGTACTTATTGACTTGCTAGACAATGTATGCTAGAAAATGGTGATTATTTCAAATAAATGAATTGTACACATAAAATAACGTTCACACATTATTTCCAATATCTTTAGAGAAACAAATTTTATAGTGTTTCGTCACAACACTCTATATACATATTTAAAACTTGTCTGCATGGTTTCATATTTGGTTTACTAAAGAAGAACGCATTTACAAATGTTCTAGAAGAGCTCTCGATCATGTTCGGGAAAACTATACAAGTGTTTTTTCAAGAGAAAATGAAATAATATAAATCGAACTTATTTGAACGTTCTTTCAATTACAGCATTTACTCGTTATACAATCCCTTACCGTTTTAGATGAGCAGTCCGTAATTATATTTCTGCTAATTAATGGTTTTGTTGAAATTATAAAAATATATGCACAATTCCTTTTTTATTTTTTACTTTAAATATTATGATGCTGGTGGAAGAGTAGGTAACGGTGTAGTGTTGGGAATAATCGATATATTTCAATAATCGAATGAATCGAAATAATCGTTTAAAATAATCGAATGATCATTCGAAATTTACTAACGATTTCGATTATTTTCCTCGATTATTAGACAGAATCCGAGTGACGAGTGAATTATTTCGAAACTCGAAACCTCGAAGTTTCGAATACAGATCTCGAATCGTAATCCGTTTGTGTGCTCCTGCGCAGTCGAAACGAATAATGAATGATTTCTGAACCATAATCGAATGATCGATTATTCGGGTATAATCGATATATCTCGATTATATCATTCATAATCGCCCAACACTATAACGGTGTCCTCGGCACTGTTTTCCTGATATCAACTCCATAAGATTTTTCTGTAATTTTATTATTAGTTAGATCTCCAAACATGTACTTATTATTTCGATTGTCATTTAGTGTTGAACGCTGCAAAAGGATATTCAGGCGTGCAAGATATCGGGCGTTAAAAAAAAGTGGGCCCAAAAATCTCGATTTATCTCAATTATCTCAGAAACTAAGTTAGATAGGTATAGCCAGTAACGGCGGTGGGGGTGGGCGAGCAGGGTAACCGCCCGGGGTCCCGCGCGAGCAACATAGTGCTAACTAAAGTGCCTAACTAGGTCATCGTAACATAAAAAAATTACAATAATTACTTTGCCACGTAAAATACAATTATTGACATTTTCTTGCCAACTTTACCATTATTAACAATGGCAAATATATATTAATATCTTTTCATGCGTTCAACTTTTAAGTATTCAAAATTCAAATCCTTATTTAGACAGTTTTTTCTAGTCTCTCGGATACTCAGATTTAGTGGTAAACAGTTAGGCTGTTAACACCGAATGTCAGTGATTGATGAATTATGTTTGCATGCACATAAATATCGTATTACTCCAAAGATAGATCTCCCACGTATAAGTGAAGACTGTTCTAGAAAATTCCGGAAAATTCTAGAAATCTGTGTGAAGTCATCAAACTTACCGAAGTTCTAGAATATTCTGGAAAATTCTAGAAACCCATGAAAGGTCATCGAAGCCATCGGACATTGTCGAAGATATTGGAAGGTTCTAGAAGGGGATCGATACTCTGGAAGGTCATATAAAAAAACTATTTTGTGTTTGCAGTAAGTCCAGTGGCAACTTCTTAGATTTATTAAAATTGATAACTGGGGTTGATCCAACACTGAGTTTTCATTTAAAACAAATTGAAGAGAAAACTGTAGAAGATCATTGGGACCTTGGGAAGGACATCCAAAATGAGCTCGTTCAGTTGATTATAAGTCAGTAAAAAGTAAAATAATAATCTGTTAAAAATAAATACTATTCAATAATTCTAGATTGTACTCAAGATATATCTCGAGTAGAACAACTATGTATTGTTTTGCGATTTGTTAATAAAGGCACGGTAGATACTGAAGAACATTTCGTTTATTTTGCATAAAAAACTGAGTTTTACCATCCTAGTAATAACTTTATATGTGCTATGTTATCGTAGAGTAAATAAAATTGAAAGCGCAAAAGTATTAAAGGTGTTATACATATTTAAAACTACTATTCACTGAAACACGAGTATTTCCCATAGTGGCCCCCCATGACTGGACCCACTAAGAAAATTGGATCCTAGCGGGATTCGAAAACATAGCGCCTAATTCTGCCCAGTCAGGCGCAGGCCCTCCCACCACTGGACCACCGAGCCATTTGAATGAAATTTATTTTCATGTAGAATGAATTCTTTGAAGTGGAACCGAACAGATTATTTCCTTGTCAAACAAAACGGGCTTGTCGGCCCATGCGAACCTGATGGGCCAACGACCGACGAAGCTGTCGGGTCGACGGGCGGGCCAGGTTGGCAAATGTAACAGTCCGAGTCGGATCAAGCTGATAAACGGGTCGGGCCGGCCCTACGTAAATCTCAAAATGTTCACCCCTACTTTGAACATTTCATTAATTGATTTTTTTTGTATTTGTTGTTTCAATTTTTCGTTTCGAATAAAATTAAGTTACGAGATTTAATTAAATGTTTCTGTCGCTATAGAATGAAAATTGATATTATAAGTGAAAGGAGATAAACTTTATTTGTATAGATTCTTGCCACATCTCGTATATAACTGCGTCGTCGTGTGGGAAAGCTGTCATCACCCCATGTTCACGAAGATTACTATACGGTCTCTGGACTTCGGTACCGCACGTGCCTATTTCCATCGTCGCTGTACAACCAACAGAAAGAAAAGCAATGAGCACATGCAGCACGCGACCGTGCGCCAATACATCTCGTTTTGTGTTGTGCCGCCTTTCAATCAACCGGAAAGCACTTGCCGACCGCTCTACGCATTACGACGCGACGCGACGGTGACGCCAATCAGCGTTACTACTGTATGTATTGCTACTACTGCTACTACTACCCACTACTCACCATGCGTGCGTGCAGTATATAGCTGCGCTATTTACGTCCCTTATTCCGTAATAAAATTAGTATTCCCGTGTGATAGCGGATGCTTTCCCCAGAGAAACGGTGCGTAGTCGAGGTATGGTGCTGTACGTATGTACACTTTGTAAGGGCTTGTGGGAATGGTGACGGAGTATACGAATGCTAAATGGTGTGAGAACATTTGTTTTTGTAACCGCGGTAAAGCTATTATGTTCTAAATGAAAAAAAAACGAAATATCTAATTTCTTACACTGAAAAAAAATTTAACCATAATTATACAAGGTGTAGCAACAGTACATCCTTCTTTTGTTACTCCGACTGTGTGCTAGATAGCAATTTGATATTTTGAGGATGTAATATAATGTTAATTATGCATGTTTAGAAAATATATTTCGTAAAAGTATATCTGTCGATATACTGGGTATTTTGTTTATTTTTACATTACGACACGACCATTTGTCTCGTTAATTACTGAACGTCCCTCGTATTTAAGATCCCTAACTACATTCCATTCATCCTCAAATTTTGAAAGTAACCTGTTTTGTGGTTTCCAAGTTACAACTGTAGCTGGTAAAAAATCGAAAAATCACATATCCCAAAGAAAGTATTCCTACGTCCAAACTCTTTCAAATTTGGCAATAAAATTTGTTGTGTGGATTGGGCGATGATGTCAATAAATTGTTTTTATCGCCGGATGTCATCAGGAAAGTATCGACTTTACCGATTTCAAAATGATTTTTCTCGATTTTGTTAAATGGAACACCCTGCATATTGTGAGATTAGGATTTCCTATACCCTATACCTATTTTTAGCTGTTTCCACAATAATCCAGAATAATCAAAATTTTAAAGTTATGAATAAAGTTACTTACTTTACTCGTACTTAATCTTTTCAGTGCGCATGACGACATTTGGCGGCGCCGTGGTTCGTTGCTTGTTGCGCATGCCGCCATTTGGCGTAAGTGCTCCGTTCGAATTTACTTAACCAGTATTCAATACGCAGTGGGTGTGAGTGCACGTGGTGTAACAGTAACCGTTTCTAATTTGGACGAATTTTTCACGTGACTTGCAAAATTAGAAGATGGGTGACATGGACGATAATCAACCAGGTCCATCTGGCATAAACAGGTTTAAAATTTCTGTGAAAAATCCCAAATGTTTGACGGATGAGGAAATGATGCAATACCTGTACGATTCAGATAATGACGAAGATGTAACTTACGATCCTGAGCAGGACGAGGAGTCTGAATACAACAAGAACATGGGTGGAATAGACAAGCAAGACCAAATGATGTCCTATTACCCATCGCTTCGGAATACACTATTTTGGTATAAAAAGTTAGCTGTTCATGTATTCCAGCTCCTTCTATTCAACTCATATATATTGTATTGCAAGTACTCTGGGAGGAAAATGAACTTTTATGATTTTCGGTTAGCAGTTATTGAAAAATTATTACCGGCGCCCTCTGAAGAGTCTAACAAACGACAAGCAGCAAAGCACGTTCCAATTAAAGACAAACGACAATGAAAGCCTCAGACCCAGAAAGAGATGTGTGCAGTGGAAAAAAAATTGGAAGGATACGGTTTGGGAATGTCAAAGTTGTCAAGAAAAACCTGGATTGTGCAACGAGCCTTGCTTTAGTTTGTTTCACAATAAAATTGTTTAATTTTCACTTTTTGCAGATATGTTTTTCAGTGGGGCGACATTATTATATTTTCATGTAATCTATCCCAAAAAGACTGTTTATGTTACTTTTTTGTGACGTACGCAGTAATAAAATATAAAATGTTGATTTAACATTTCTTTATTGGCCTATCTCCCATTTTCAGATAAAAACGGAATTTATTTAACATAAGTATGTGAGTATGACGCCTTTTGGCGTATGTTCTTGAAAAGGTCACCTATGACCTTGACATATTATTATACTTACAATACAAGTACACCAAATGGCTAAAATCGTTACACAACGTTCTTATTTAAAAAATCTTGTGTAGCTCCTAAGGGTGACCAAGGAGCCAGCACACGCAGCGAATGGGTTAATCTGAGAACCTTTTTGCCTTTCAGCGTAAGGTTGTTGAGTTGATGTCTTCTTCCACATTTTTCTCCATTCTTTCCTATTTTCTGTCTTCTTTCAAATATCTTTCCATTTGACACCTCTTTGTTCTGCTGCTTTTCTCACTTCTTCATTCCACATCTTTCTTGGTCTTCCTCTTTTTGTTTTTCCGCTTGCTGTTGCCTCATAAACGTTTAACTAATCTGTTTACATGCATTCGTAGAATGCGTCCCAACAATCTAAGTTGTCCTTGTTGTATTGTGTTTGATTTCTCGACTATTTTCAGTTGTTCTGGATATACCTACCTGTCTTATTTTGTATTCCCTTATTTTAGATTATATTTTTCGAGAATCTCATTTCCGTAGCATTTATTTTTTTCTTTTTGTCTGCTGGTGGTGGTCCATGTCTCGTATTCGAAGGTTAGAATTGATTCAATTATATTCTTTACAACTTCGATTTTAGCTATTTTTGGAACTTCTTTCTTTCCGAGAAAGTTTGCTTTTAGGGGATTGTAGAGTCTTCCAGTTTTTGATTTTCGTTGGTTTATTACGTCTTCCATATCTCCGTTGTTATTTATTGTTGTTTCCAAATATATAAATTTGTCTACATGTTCTATTTTTTGGCCTCGAATCCTTATATCAATTTTGTAGTCTTTTCCCGCTACCATGACCTTTGTTTTTTCTATATTAATTTTCACGTATCTTCTCTAGCTGTTCGTTAATTATGTTGACGTTGTGTTTCCGAGTCTTGAAATATGACTATATCATCGGCGTAGCAAAACACCACGATGTTGACTGTTTATAATCTCCGAAGACCGACCGTGTATTTCTTTGCGTTTGATTTGGTCTGTTCGATCACTTCGTCTAGCATTATATTAAAAAGTATTGGGTTTAAAATACATCCTTGCTTCAGACGACCAGTGGTGCTTATAAAACAATAAGATTTCTCATTTCTTATTCGAACGTAACTTTTTGTTTCTTTATACAAACATCTGGTGTGATTAATAAAGTTAATGCACCTAAAAGATTATCAAGTTGGCGGCTAATAAGAAATGAAGCAAATGGCAAGTTGTCAAAGTGTGAAAAGTACACTTAAGGGCATAGTCGTAAGGGCATGGTTCTCGGGTTCCACCGTGTTGCTTCGTTGCTTGCTCCTGACGTTTCGTGTACAGCTGTGCTCCACATTTTTAAAGGCGGACCACAGCCGAACGCGAAACGTCGGAAGCAAGCAACTAAGCGACACGGCGGAACCCGATAACATCTACGACCATGACTAACGGCCGTAAAGGTCTAAAATAGTACTTTACACTGAAGAACGTTCGTTTTACATAAAAATTAATTACTCTAAAGATGATACGGTAGATATGATTTTCAACCAATGACGAGATCCATTGAAACGGAAAATGTCGTTTACAATAAATGTGAAAGAATAAAAAGAGCAAGAAATGAAGAAAATGAGTTAAACGTTCTGTTGACAGTTACTGAGGATCCAAATATGCCAAAGAAATATAAGTATGGACATAGGTGTAAGTGGACGATCTGTTCTACGAATATTACAGAAAAATCGTTTACATCCTTACCATATTCAATTACCTTAGGAGCTTACTGAATAGGATTTCGAAAAACGTTTCTCTATTTTATTTTTAAAGTATTTATCTCTGACGAAGCAGCTTTTCACAAAAATGGTGGACAAGTGGATCAACAACATCAGTGGAGCGTTCTCGTTCGAGAGTGTATAATCGTCGAGGACTTTATTTTTTGAAAATGATTTAAATGGATCTGGGAAGGAATGTGGTTGCAGCATGACGGAGCACCTCCATACTATTCTATTGCTATAAGAGATTATCTGAATAACACGTATCCCGAGAAATGGTTGGGAAGGAATGGTCCTATAGGATGGCCGCCTAGATCTCCGGACCTAACACGTTTTGATTTTTATTTGTGGGAACGTGTTAAAGAAATTGTATTTACTGAGGTTCCAACAACAACAGAGCACATTAAGCAAAGAATTATTAACGCTTTTCGCAGCATAACATCTGAAGAATTAAGGCAAATTCAGAGAGCATTCATAAATAAAGCCACTCTTTGTTTGTAACAAGAAGGAAGGCACTTTAAACATTTGTAACTTTAGGTTTTTCTTTATTAATAATAACAATATATATTAATTACATTATAATCAATTTATTTATTATATTCTGGATTATTGTAGAAACCGCTAAAAATAAGTATAGGGAAACCTAATATGGATTGATGCAGATTGTAATTCTGCATCACTTCTAGCCATAATATACCGGACGTTCCATTTGATAAAATCGAGAGAAATCATTTTGAAATTGCTACAGTCAATACTTTCCTGATTTACTGACATCGTCACTCAATCTCAACCAATCCGCATAACAAATTTTATTGCTAAATTTGAAAACGTTTGGACGTAGGGATACTTTCTTTAAGATATGTAGTTTTTAAATTTTTGAACAGAAACAGTTGTAACTCGAAAACCACAAAACAGGTTACTTCCATCATCTGGGGATAAATGGAATGCAGTTAAGGATATTCAATAATTTGAAAATATACAGGGTGTTCCATTTAAAAAAGTGAATTTAGAATGATAACAGGCTGATGTTAAAATTTCAACAAATAAAACAATGTTTTAAGCTGTTATTGGCATTTATTGATGAAAATCCAAGTATTTATGTCCTGATAACATTTTGTTGTATTTGTGTAACAATTACTGTACTTAATAACAATTTTATTGCAAATACTTCAACGCAAGCCTTATTAGTATTACTTTTATTATTTTCCTTAGTTACACCTAAAGTTGTCGAAAGAACACTGGAGACCAACGAGAACTAAAGTCCAAGTAAGTTAAAACGAAGTATTTATGTAATATGTAGTTTCTTTTTTATTACAAGTTAAATAGAAAAGAGATTATTTAAGCAAATAACTGTCCCATATATTTGCTCTTTTATTTAACAATTATCGAACAGTTCGAGATTAAATTGATAATTATTTCCATTTCTGCTTTAATTAGTGTTTGATTTAATAAGCAAAATTAGTTTTTCCTTTCCCTGCAAATAAAAAAAATTAATATAATTCTAGAAATAAATTCAACGTCAAATTAGTTTACATAAAGATACAAAAAAAGTTTTGCATACATTTTATTGCAGTATATTGGTGTAATAAACGTTGTTAATGATTTGTTGTTTTTCTTTTCTTGTATACTGAAATTTATTGTAAGTAAAAGTTAGAGAACAGGTAGGTAACCATACTTAAATGGTTTTTTTGGAAAAAAATATTTCATACCAGCTTAACGCAATATTACGGTTGGTAATGGTAATGTTTCATGGTATGGTTTCATCAAGAAAATAGATTTTTTCTTGCAAAAATCAATCTCTATACAAGAAAATACTTCAAGACTATAAAGATGTATAAGAAAATATGTTTTTTGAAATTTTATAATAAAAAAATTTATATACATATATAAATAAATATTATCTTATAGTCAGAAAATCAAGAAAATCCAACACATAAAAATGTTTCTTCCAAGTAAATCATTTAGTTTTAAGTTAAGAAAATATTCATATTAAAGGTAAGAATGAAAAAATGGTCCAGATCTCACAAAGTTCTATTGAAAATTAGGCTACCGGTTTCGTGTTCAAAAAACACATCATCATCATGAACAAACTAATGAAAAAGTTTTCTTTTATATGTTACAGTATAATTAAATTATTAATATTAATAATGTAATTAAATAGGGATTATTTTTATGTAGTTTAATAATTAATGAGTTAATATTTAAGTTTATTTATTCGTTTTTTATTATTATTATTTATTATATATTAAACGAAACTATAGTTAAGTTAGAACACGTGGTAAATAGTGATAAAAAATATTACAATAGCCAGTATCTTTTGAAAATGTTTATGAAAAATTATACGTTAAAGTTTGTACCATTGTATGGGTACGTATGGTATCTGTATTCCAGTTCCGTCGCTACTATCGAGGACGGCATGACTATAGCTACTGGCACTAGGTGGCGCCAGGAAATATTTCAGTCGCTGTTTTTGAAGATTAGTGACATAAACTGGGAGCTGTAAGAGGAAAATAGCCAGGAGCAAGAAGCGTTAATGCTTTTCTCTTCTCACATTGTTTTTGCCGATAGCGATTCCATTAATACCAGGAGCTATTTATTAGCATTAATTTTGGTTATTGTTTCTAGGCACTCTTCTCATGTGTACTTTCTACATTAAGTTCACTTTTGTTTGAACATTATTTTGTAGATAACCTATACTTTAGCCTTTTTAATACCACAAGCAACGTGAATAATTTTACTGCATTATGTCGTACTGTTTTAAACAAGGTAAGCGCAATTAATAATGTGCATATAAATAATGTGCATTTCAAGAATTCAAAGTAAAAAATTTATTTTAAGATAATGAAACTATTGATTTACGAACAATACCTAAACGCTTTCTGGAATTAAGAAAACTATTTACTGTCCTTAAGAAAATATTGTTTTGTGTAATCAAATTAACAAATGCCTTAAACAAAGAAATGCAATTATTTCGTTGCAAGTATACGAAGTGTGACAATTAAATAACCGGACTGGTGCTACTATCAGCAAACAGCGAGCACGCCACGGCAGGTTTGGACATGTCTGTGCTTGTAGATGCTTCCTCCACCCTGAGCTCGATGGGCACGGTTGTACGTCGCTCAGTCTCGGTGTAGCAATCGTCCGTTCAAGTCCTTACGCTAGCGTCGCGTGGGAAAAATGCAAAGTGATCAAATCGAGCAACGAGTTAACCTCAAGTTCCTTGTGAAACACGAGGTTCTAACTACCCTTCGTGAACGAGTGGGAAGACGAAGACCCGATTTGTGGAAGAGCAAATCCTGGATGCTCCAGCAAGACAATGCGCCAGCCCATTCCGCCTTGTCTGTGAAGGCGTTCTCTGCGAAATCCGGCATCACCGTGTTGGACCACCCACCGTACCGTACTCGCCCGACCTGGCCCCCTGTGACTTTTTTTTATTTCCTAAGGTAAAATCGGAGCTTAAGGGGACAAGATTTGACAGTGTGGAAGCGATGAAAGCGAAAGCGACGGAGGTTCTCAACAAACTGACAGAAACGGACTTCCAGCACTGTTTTCGACAGTGGAAAACTCGTATAGAGCGTATACTTCTCTTAAGCTGAGAAAGAAACGCTAAGAAAATATTTCTTTTGAAGAGCGGGCAGCTTTGATACAAGTAAACGTTTCTCTTCGTGTATGTACGTATTGCTTTTATGCTTAATCTAGGTATCAAAAATCATATCTGTCCAAAGCACACTTCTAGAAAAATAACGATTTCTGCAAATGTGACCTTTTTCAAAGAAACCCTAATAATTCTGAAATCTTTAATTTCAAGACAGTAGAACCTTAATTACTTTTTGCCTCAAAATTCCAAAAATCCAATAATATATAGCATGTTACATTTAAAAGAATACAACTTTGGGTAGCCACGAAATTATGAGACACCATGTGTGTTTCAATATAATTTATACTATGTACCAGTTGCAGCTCATAACAAGAAAACACGGTTTTGGAAAATTTCTATTCACAACGTTCAATAGTTTTTGAAATATATGGCTCTGAATGTGTAGGAAGCATTAACTGTCTTAAATATTGAGAGACTTTGTTTAGCACCTCTCGTTTTGAATACGCGTATGGTTTACTCTAACATGAACTGCAGTTTCAGGTTATCAAGCAGAAATGAAATAAGTGACACGGAATTCACAATACAGGAATATTATAAACATGTTTGGCTTATAATTGTTATAATAATAGCAATTCAAAAGTATATTTAATTTCTTAGCCGTTCTTGTTTAATAATTCAAAAAAAAATTTTTCTTGATTTTAGCGGATTAATTGCTAAATATATTATTGTTTGAGTTAATTAAAACTTAACATTTTACATTTCGACAAATTTTATTGTCTTCTTCAGAATGTATATGTCCAAACAATAGAACATTATCAACTAACACAACACTTTAATTTCTTTTTGTTTTATCAAATAAAACATTAAAACTATTCCACGTTACCAACTTTTGGTTATTTTAACTTAATTTTAAAATACTTATTCTAGCTATCTTTGTTGGCTGACGGAAAGGCGAATCTTTCATTCGCCTTTCCGTCAAGTGTTGTGTTAGTTGATAATGTTCTATTTTTTGGACATATACATTCGTCGAAAAGTAAAATGTTAAGTTTTAATTAACTAAAACAATAATATATTTGGCAATTAAGCCGCTAAAATCAAGAAAAAAGATTGTTTAAATAAATTATAAGCTAAACATATTCTTAACAAACATAGATGCACAAAAATCACTTACTTGACTTTTAAAAGCTTTCGCTTGACCAAAAGTAGTTCACGAGGGTAGTCTGAAAAGTTTCAAACCCCAACATCAAGATGGCGTTACTCGTCAAAAATGTTCTGGTGATGTAATTGCGTTGAAAGATATTTTTGAAAATTTCAGCAATGTTGGACGCTGGACTGTTGTTTAACAGTCATTTTGTCAGTCGATATTATTGCTTCTGTAAAAAGAAAATAAATATATCGAACCGTCATTCAATTCTAAATTATAGCTGTTTACGGGGACTATAACGGGGACTGCACCATCATTTGCTAGAGTGAAATTTTGGCGATAAACGTTCGGGGGGCCAAAAACTCCAATCACTACGGATAGCATCGGACCAGTTCACCAAACGGTGCTAGGCGACCGTCGAATTAAATTTAAGCAGGCGAAATAAATCGGAATTTTGGCATGGATTAATAACTGTAGATCAAACTTGGATATACCAGTACACGCCTGAAGCCAAGGCACAGTCGAAACAGTAGATTGCGAAGGATGAATCGGCTCCGAAAAAGACGAAAACTGTATAGACTTACAACGAGACTGTGTTTAGAAATAGAACTGAATTTGGAAAAAAATGCTTCTGTGTTAGTCTGGAAACATTTCAGGCTACCCTCGTAGATGTAGTAACCAATATGAAAATGATAATTAATTGCCATAATTTTCGCACTAGATAAACTTGTGCTTTACTGTTGATTGCTATTTGCTGAAGTCATTTTGGATTCTTTCAGTATTTGTTGGTTCACAAACGGCACGGTTATTAATAGATGTAAAGGAAACGTATGCCAAGAAACCCGTTCAAAAAACATATACACTGATTCTTTCATTATTGTATAGCTCCACCGGACATCAAACATATTTTCTCGAGCAGTCAACGTAATAGAAAGACGCCCCTCCATACACATACGTAAATACGTACACAGAAGCATGGACCAAAATCCTTGCAGAGACGACGTCGGCACATTCGGAACGCCTGCAAATCCCCGTTCTATCCCGCTGAGAATGTTCGACCGCGACGACTGTGTTTTCAATACACGTTGAGTCCTTTCACGTCAGGAAGAGAGAGGATCAGAGCAACCTGGACGCGAATTAAGGACGACCGGTGCTATTGTCATCCTTCATAAATTTAATCAAATTCAAGTTCAGGAAATTGCATTCGTTCTGACTTTTCTTTCATCGTAGCCGACCATCATCCTTTTAGATAAGCTCTGATTAGATTTTCTCATTGTTGTGAGTGCTGTTTTTAGTCAGGTTAACATTGCGCGATGAAATAGGAAACTGAAATGAAAATATGTAATTTTGAAATAAATTTGTACATCTACTCAAGCGGCCTCGCCGGTCATTATAACTATCGATACTTGATTAAATTGAAATTGCCAAGATCTGAAAACTTGATGGTTCACTTCAAGGATCTCTAAAAGTTATATGATAAATGCTCACTCACTTTATAAAGAACCAATGGTTTTTCACAGTCTTACCAAAGCGTTTTATACCCATGGTTTTTATAATATTGGAAGTCTGTTGGAAAGCTTTCGACCCCAGAAATCCAGCGCCTGTTGGGAAAATGTTATCAAGCTTGTCAGATGTGATAGCACAAATTGTAGGGACGTTAGTCTACAGCGTGTCCACCTAGTGCGTGGGAGGAAGATAATTCCTTCCAATTTAGAGAAAAAGCTATCAAGTTATTCTGCGACAACTCCTGCATAACATAAAATTATATTTGAGTATATAGAGTGTTCAGTTTCTGCTGCACGCCATACAATTCGAGATTTTTGTGAATTGCCGATCTTTTTGTAATGAGCGATATTTTTAGCACCTGATGATGCTAAAGAGGTGATTCAAATTCGTTTTGTAATATCAATATTGTTTTAAGTTTTCTAATGATTTTTATTTTGAAGTGAAAATATGTTCATTAATAATTTCCATTTCATTATTATATCAGCATAATTTCAATTTTGATTTAAAATAGCATTCAACATATTCTTACTTTCTCTGCATATTTACGTCTACCATAACGTAATAAACTTTTGCCATTACAATCTAACTAATAGATATGTTGTATACATGCCTACATAAAGTGCATATGTATATTAAGCGACGGGTCTGTACAGAATGCATGTCTACCATCATTTAATTAATCAAGCTAACTAATTGAACTATATTGCGAATACCTGCGACATTATGTTGCGTAATGTATGTTTCACTGATGTGTTCAGACAGCAATATTGGAATACCACCTGTTAAATAACCCATGCAAGGCCTCTGTAATTTTCGGCGCACAACCGCTACGATCTGAATTCGCGGCTAACTGTCAAAGCCGGAATACAGGTCAAAATGTTCCGGAGCGCAAATTAACCGTAAAATACGTTTGATAATGGAGAATGTCCGCGCCGATATCGTAATATTTCAATGTGATAGTAATAATGGTTGGGCGTTGATATTTGATATTTTAAACTATGTAAAAATGTTTGCATAGCAGTAAATTTTAACTTTTGGTACCCTTTAATCTAATAAATAATAATAATAATAAATAAAATAACTCTACGTTATGTGTACCAATGCAAAATAAAAGTTTGTAATTTGCATCTAAACAAAATTTATTTGATTGGGCTTTAACTGAATTACTTAGAACACTATAATGTTCACAATAATTGCTTTTTTATAATTACGTAAATCAAAGTCTACTTATCCCTTATAGATTTAAATGAAAATAACATTTCGATTCACCCTACTTTTCCTTTTCGTCATTAAAACGTATTCTTTATGACAACGAAGCTTAACTCAAAATGCCACAATATTCCTGCCGGCAGTGGTTGGGTGTATTGAAGAAACAGACAAGTAAGAAGTTAATTATAGTCAAGGAATCCACTCGAGTAAAATGGAAACTTATGTAGGACTGCATGCTCGCGCTAAATAAAGTGGACAACCGGACTAACGTGGCCGTAGTTTGAGTACCAGAACATGGCCGCCATTGAAGAAACGTCAAAGCAGACGCACCAGCCCGTTACCACCGAAACTAGAAAGGCCTCAGCGCTCTTTGATGACGTCGCGTTGTTTAGGTGATGTATCGCCATGCGCGATATTAACCTAAGCGGTAAAGGAATCGTTTTTTTGCATTCCTTTATTATGTTTTGAAGGGCTTCCGGTTTAAAGAGGATGCCAGTCGTCAACTAGCCCTTCTTCGCATCCCAGTCGATTTTATTTTGGAAAAACGAACTTTGAAAGCAAAAACCAAATGCGTAACCGAGCACCGTTTTCGCGAAAGATGTATTTGTGGTGGATATTTAATCGACTAATTATTATTAGTTGTAATTGTACATATATTTGGACGAAACTAAGATTGAAATAATACAGTAATTGCGAAATTATGTTCAATTTCACGAGAACATTTACAGACATGCTATTTAACCAGAGTCTTTAATTTCCTATTATGTGGTGTTTTACCTAATCTATTATTCCTATTATGTGGTGTGTTAGCTAATCTATCATTACTTTTTCCACAATAATGTTTAAGAAGGGTATTTGTAGAACAAGTTATTATAATTGTTGCAATACGTTCACTACTGTGAATACGACATTTACATATATCAGTATCCAAAATGGCTACATTCGGTGATATAATTTAAAATATATTGTATTAAAACAGAACGTTTATTACGTACATTTAAAAACATCTCTTCGTGTTCAAAAATAATTTTGTTAAATATAACGTAAGAATATAAAACCATTTGAACAGCTATACTTTCACCGGTCCTTGAATCTGTAGTTGTTGTAAAATAAATAACATCTTCCTTTATTTACAAAGTATAACTCACAAACAAAACATACAAAACGGCCGTTACCTCGTTTTTATCGTTTTAAAAGAGGTTTTATCGCTTATACAACACTAGAAAAACATTGCAGGTATCACCAAAAAAGTAAGTAAATATCACTACACAGTATTTTTTAAAATAAAACCGATATAATCTGGATAAACCAATTTAAAACGCAAGAATCGATCTGAACGTATGAAAACAACCGACGCCATGTTAGGTTCGGTTACCTCGTTTGTATCGTTTCAGAAAAGGTTTTACCGCTTATACAACACTAGAAAAACATTGCAGGTATCACCAATAGAGTACGGAAATATCATTACACAGTATGTTTTTAAATCAAACCATTATAATTTGGATAAACCAATTCAAAACGCATAAACGGTCTGAGCGTGTAAACGCGTTTATGGCCTACGTCAAAATACGTCACAGCCTACTGACGTCAAAGCTGTTTATCCTTGCCCCAGCGGTAGTAACGACCAACCCCAAATTGAAATATCTTACATTCACATTTTTCTGTATGGATTAAAGTTATACCATTCCGTTCTAATTTTTCGAAAAATCGCACAAATAGCACAAACTGCCACGCAGTGCCATCTAGTTTTCATTTAAAGCGACAAAGTAAACATTATTAACCATTGTTTACCTTCTTAACCTACTTGATATTCTTTTCATAATGAGCACAAGTTTTCAAAAATTGGTTGACATTCTCTAAAGTTACAGGGATTTGACATTCTCTAAAGTTACAGGGATTTTATGTATGCTTCTTCCAACCACTTTAGAATAGGCACTATCACAAAGACATTAACCAAACTTGTAGACAATTATCAGGAGCTTCTTTTATTTCTCGCCTCCCTTAGTCAAGAAATAAACGTAAAAGAAGCCCCTGATAATTGTAATTTTGTATTACTTAGGAAGTAATACAAAATTATTTAAAAAAATGAAATAACAAATTATGCAATTTTTCGGCAACTTCAGAATTTCCAAAATATTGTTAAAGACATTTTCATTACCACATTTACTAGTATAATTTGTTTCTCTAACTTTTACGACAAAAAATTACCGAGTGTTGCCAAACTTGGCGACCTGTTTTTAAAATTTGTAATTCGAGTCAGATTTAGGCGACTTTGCAAAATCGATTAATTAAGATCAGATTTTAGAAGAAATTTTGAAAAATGAAAAGTTTACTAATTTATTTTTTATGCAAATACAACAACTTGAATCTTTCAATAACAGATGTTAGCTCAAAGTGTTTTAAATCAGTTGCAAATTCTGATACAAGTAAGGATAGATTGCATTTTGTTGGTTTCAGCCATTGTCTTCTAGATCGTTTTGATTTTGTTATAAGGTTAGTCATCTTGGCTAACAGTAGAGAAAACAACTTTTCTCAAATTTGTAGTTCGCTTATTCGCTTGCCTTATCGACTTTATCCTCGTCATTGTATGTACAAAATACTACCTGCACGCACTTCTCATGTGGTACAATGAAAGTAATGACAATTACAACCAGAAAATTGAAGCAGAAATAGAACAAGTTTTAATTCATCAATTTCTGCAACTTGGCAAAGTTCTTATAATTAACCAATTTATTGACAAATGTAAAGTATTACGTCAATAACTAGAAAATGAAGTAAACTAAAACATAAAATTGAACTAGAAATTGACAAATGTAAGGACATAGCTTGAAGTCACACACTCTAATTCTAGAAATTGATCAATAAATTGACAGGTGTAAAATCGGGTTTAGCGCAAAATTATTACTTCTTGTTTTTCTCAATCTAAAAATGTATTTCTTTCCGTAAAGTCTATACAGACCAGTTATTTAAATACCGTTTATTACATACATATAATTATTGGTCGTGCAATTTGCACTGTAAATGCACTGTTTGTGATTAAAGAAGTTTTTGAAAGAAAGAAAATACGTTTCTGATTAAATAAGTGACTGTATTTCTCGATGTAACGCTTGTACGTTAACTGTTTAAATATCCATTATTAAATTGTCTAGTTCGATTAAATAAGTTGATACATCAATAAATTTCAAGTATATTTTATCTAGTTTTATACTATTCAATCGTACCTTTATCTGTCACATAAATCCCATTTTTTTAAGTACGGTATATAACCATATCGAACATAATTCAAAATTACTAAATTCATGTTGAATATTGTCATTAAGACCATAAAAACTTTTGGTGGAGGAGCTTCTGATATCAACTGTACATTGGATGCAATAATAATTTTCTGAACCCCTAACCTAATTCTCCCGGTTTCATGTAAGGGAGCATATCCGTCTACGTATAAAGAAGTGTATTAGTGTATGAACGCGTGAGTGTCTCTCAATTCAGAAGGGAAATCTAATAAAGCGCGCAAAACTGAGAGGATGAAGGCGACTTGTTGAATGCGAATTCTTTGATGCTAAGCGCGAATAGGGATGGGTAATGTTCGACGTCGTTTTCGATGTTCGATGTTTCCTCCTCCATAATTGAAAAGATGGATTTTCGTAGTAATAAGATCACCTCGATGCACTCATTTTTAATAATAAGTAAAAATACTTATTTTCCATCCGAATTAATTAGGAAATGTTTTATTTTAAAATTTATGTTCCACGGTATTCGGGAATCTGTATAGAGTAGTGATCTTATAATTGAAAACGATTTACAAAGTAATAAGAATTCGTTTAATTCTAATTTGTGCACTCTCCGTATATGTATTTCTTTTAACTTTAAGATCATAATTCAATAAAACCTTTTAATTCGGAGAAACCGAAACACGTAGAACCGAATTTAGGAACATTTTGGAATATTAGTTTAACTTTAATGCCACTTTTCCTATGTGTGTTCAGGGGGGCCATAAATCTCTGAATTATCTACCTAAATGTTTCCAATACCTAACCTTACTTAAGTTAGTCATTTGACTTTTTGTGATAGCATCATTTTGAACAAGGGAAAGTATGGTAAGCGGGAAGGTGAATTACATCCTATTCCACCATGGCATAGACCTTTTGCCATGATACGCTTAGATCATCTAGGACTTTTCGTAACAGTACCAAAGGGAACAAACATCTTCTGATTGTGGTAGATAATTTGACTAAATTTGTGAGATTGGAGCCAGTGAGATCCACCGAGGCGAAAGCGGTAGTGAGTAAGTTAGGAGATTTTGTCAAAAAGAGTCATTAGTGACAGAGGCACGTACTTTACATCACAGTTGTTCGCAGATTTCTGCAATAGACAAGGTATTAGACATACTTTGATTTCGCCGCGATATGCTCAAGCAAACCGTCAAGTAGAGCGAGTACATCGTAGCATTATCCCATTAATACAGATGACAGTCAAGAATCCAGACTACAAGACAATAAATAAGACGACCGGGAAAACCCCTTTCGAGTAACTATATGGGTACACTCCACGATTCGACGACGGACCCTTGAGATAGTTAACATTAGAAGCTGAAATATATGTTCCACCAAAAGAATTGCAAGAAGTCGCATCGGTCCGAATTAGAAAAGAACAAAAGAAATATAAAGAAGCATACAATAAGAAGAGGTATATTAATGTGCATTATAATGTAGGAGACATAGTATACATGAAGACAGTTCCAAATGTAACTGGCGAATCGACGAAGCTGCAGTCGAGATATCGAGGACCATTGGTTGTGACTCAAATGCTACCAGGCGACACCTATCGAGTGACGGACTTGAGACATGAAGACAGTAACCGAACCTATGCTAGTATGGCCCATGTTAGTCAATTCAAATTATGGAAGAATACAGCAGCAGAAGAAGAAGACAGAACAGAAGGGGACAACATAGAAGAGAAGAAAGCAGAAGAAGAAGACAAAACACAAGAGAAGAGAGCAGAAGAAGACAACACAGAAGAGAAGACAGCAAAAGAAGAAGACATTACAGAAGATGGACTACAAGAGGAAGAATACGAAATGGAAGTCAGAAAAGACAACCGAGAACACACCAAAACTATCCAACAGAAACCTAAACAAATGAAAGGAATTCCTACTTACCTTGAAGATTACCATCTCGAGAACGAGATCAGTTCCAGGATGGCCGAATGTTAGGAGAATTGATTAGTTAATGCTTTTCAGTTTTAGATGTTTTGTTATTTGTATGTATTATATTTACCTGTGCGATGTATCATGGAGATAGAGAGTTGTCGTTGTTGTGGAATAAACGTTGTTAAAGTTTACGAAGTTTTTGAATCTTATTACTGATTAGATAGGTATATTTGAAGAATATACAACATCATTATTTTAAAAATAATGTTTCTGCACCTATGTAACCTTGAAATTTAACTTTTATAATGAATAGGTAAGAACAACCGAGCAAAAGTTGCTGTTTAACAGCAAAAATGTGTATTAAATCAGTGTTAATGGTAATCACTAAAGCTGGCCACGAGCGGTACCGCGCAGTAGCGTAGAGTTGACCAGGTCTCTACCCACTAGAGTTATTCTGCTAATAGAGATGTTTGCTGCCGCAAATAATTTCGCTCATCTTTTAAATAAAAATTAAATAACACGTGCTCAAACACTTACCATTTTAAGAGTCCTCCGTGAAATCACAAAGTGAATAATGTCTGTTAAATATCTGCAACATTAGATATGTTTCAACTGTTGTTTCGGCAAAACTAGTACGGCATGAGGAAAAAATGCGTTTATATGCAGAGAACGAACGTTCTACATCTAGTGACGTAATATTTGCGTAAGTAAAATAATCTTTCAAATAACTTAACGATTCTGTTGACGCACCTTCACAAATGTGTCTTAATGTGCCAAAATCAGAATTTTTCTCAAAAACACTTTCAAATTTTTCTAGAACAGAAACACTTTTTGCGTCTTCAATCGCGCATAGCTATGCGTAAACGGCACCGCAGGATTTTGTAATTTTTCTATTGCATCTGCTAGCCCGAAGTAATTGTCGTGAATGATTTTTAAATCCATTTTAACCTGACTATCTTGAAATTTCGACTGGCTTTTCTGGATAGCGGCAGCTTCCTTTGTATCGAATTGTAAAACCACGTTCTTAATATTGTCAAAATATTTATGATAATAAAACGCGGCCTGTAACCATGTTCTCCAACGAGTTAGAATAGGTTCTGGTGGCTCTGGTAAACGGGGGCACAGTCTGTGAAATTCACGAATACGTTTCGGTGATTTGACAAATACTGCTTTGGTATGCGCTATTAAAGCGTCTACCTCAGGATAACATTTTCTGATACTATCCGTCACAAGATTGAGAGCATGAATTTTACACGTAATGTGTAGCAAATTAGCAGAATGCTTTTTAAGAGACCGGCCTACAGAAAGCATGTTTGCAGCACCATCACTCACTAACATCGAGAGTTGGTTTGTTGAAAATTCAAACTTGTCCAATGTATTTAACACTAACTTTGAAATTACTTCGGCAGTACACTGTTGTATTCGTTTGGAGACTAATAGAATTGAAGGTGCCGATTGATGAGGTTCCAATTTGCGTGCCATTACATTAAGAACAGAATGTTTCTTCCGATCTGTTGTTTCGTCGACACATAACCACAATTTTTGATCTTTCAACTCCGATTTTATTTTTTGTTCAATATGTTCGCGCACAGATGGAACAATTCTTCGTAACGATGTTCGACTTGGTAATTTGCACTCCGAATAGTTATTCCAAAAGCAGATAAATGGTTCCTTGTCTAGTAAATTAAACGGTATATTACATGCGATAAACGTAACGCATTAATTAAATATAAATTTTTCATTGTCTCGTGCGCAATTTCTTTTTGAGACATGCTTTTCACTATTTACGTGTCGTAGACAATGTTGTCTGGACCAACACATTAACGGGATTTTACAGATTACACATTTAATTTTAGCACCTTCATATATTAAGTCTGGAATTTCTGCAATAAATTTTCGAAGTTTGTCCGACCGCGGTCGTTTTGCTGACGAAATCATAATTTTTCTAGGACAGCTAAACAATTGCGCAAATGACCGGCAGCGAAAATGTCCGTACTGCTCCGCAGACGAAGTAATACTACCGTTCCTCTCGGTCCGAACTGATTCTACGCCGATGCGCGGTACCGCTCGTGGCCAGCGTTAGTAATCACAAACAAATATGATAATTAAAGACGAAACGCCAAATCGGAGCTGTTGATGTCTTAAAAGCAAGTCGTGTTTAAACACGCAAGGTCCGAAATGCTTCGTTGTTGTAAAATCAATGGCATAGTGGTTGATAGAACCAACAAGTAGTCACATTAAAGGCACTTACCGCTCGTTACCACAAAAGCGAGGTCGTCCAATTACGGCAGTTGACGTCTTTCGCATTTGTTAAGCTTTAATGGTTTCGAGTAATAAGTCTCAGCTACTGTTTTACATGTTTAAGTTTCTGTACATAGATTATGTTATACTTGTTTAGTTGGGATATGTTATTAACGTAAGTTAAGTATGAAGCTGACTACAAATTATTTTGTAGTTAGAGAATCTTCATATGTGGCTTAATAGGATCTTAACATTCATTTGTTTTATATTGTAAATTTAGAATTATTAAACGAAACAGAATTTCATATACAGTTACTCTCTTCCATACGCGTATAGTAGTTGAGATAAACGTAAAGTCAAATAATCTTGGATATTGTTATAATATATTCATGTTTTGTCTTCTTGTACAGTGAGGTCCTAAAGTATTCCCCCCGCTCCCCATACTAACTTTTGAACGACAGAAGCTAGCGTTTTTAGAAAAAATAGATTGATTTCTATTTTTTGTGAACCAACTTTTGGCGTTATCAGCAGTTCAATTACAATTCCGGAAATGCAATTGAACCGCTGATAACGCCAAAAGTTAGTTCATAATGATGTACGGATATGTAGTACTGTTTTAAATAAGGTAAGCGCAATTAATAATGCATATAAATAATACGCATTTCAAGAATACTAAGTAAAAAGGGCTTTATTTTAAGATTGATTTATGAACAATACCCAAACACTTTCTGGAATCAAGAAAACTATTTACTATTCTTAAGAAAATATTGTTTTGTGTTATAATGGCAATTTACTACTACTTAATAACAAATCCTACTCGTAACTTTAGTAATTATTCCATCAAAAAAAAATTTCTTTTGACATCTTTATGTAGTTAATCACAAATGTTCAACACGAACTTAACAAGGAAATAATGCAAGGTATAAAAAAGATCTTTTCACTTCGGCCTCTAATCTTTTTTCTCTTTGCACGGATCCGAATTCAACGAAAAAAATCGCTACAAAATATCTCCTCATGTACCATCGCATCCATCGACGTATAGTGTATATTCTTGGAGTTAAGAGGCTTTTTCCCAGCACATCCCATATATAGAAAAATTCAATTCACATCCAATTTTGCGAACTTTACGCTACAATAGAGTCCGTAATAGGCTAGAATAAGAACTCAATTTTAACGGGCGACCGTAGGCGCCCGCCAGCGTCAAGTCGCATTTATTGTATAAGCGCCCGTGAAAGCTGGAAGTGCGATGAAATTTGTGACGGAGATCGTGCTTCGGCGTTGACGCGTCATCACGAAGCAATGTGAAAAGCGAGAGATCTTCGCTCTACTTTGTATGGCACGTTCGAGGCATGAATGCCCAAGGGACGACCTTTTCAATCATGGATCTATAGAACCGAGATATATCATTATGTAATAAAAGCTAATAATAGTCGGGCATCGGCGTATTATGAATTTAATCCCTATTATGTTATTTTTACTTTATGATATGTATTTATTTAAGGTATTTTTTGGTTTGCGTAATAAGTAAATAGTTGGTGCGATATTACAAAAATTAAATGAACACATAATAACTTGGCTAAAGGTACTTACGGAAACTTGATCGGATTAGTGATCTGTAACCGATTTTTATAATTTTACGTTCACTTACTTGATCGAATTAAACTAACTCCTTACGAAAAGTTGAAGAGGTTATGGAACGAGTTAATTCCATTTAACCCTAATAGAACAGTAGGGTAACTTGGGTTATAACTAAAGTGTGACAAACGGTTGCACCCGCAGAGACGCCTGTATGAGGGGGGTGTATGTACGTATGTGGATGCAGGGTTCAGTAATGCGGTAGACCTTCAGGAGTTTGGTCGTTCGGTTATTTATCGGATTTTCATTGTGTTTTCGAAAACATGGGACGTAAGCCTGGTGTACCTCTTGCATCGCATGTGAAGAAATACATATATTTGACGTTTCCCTGGTTTAGAATTTACAGGTTCGCACATTCGTTGCAAATTTTGCGGTATAGGGTTGCTAGGTCGCACGATATTTGAATGTAGAAGTCATATTAAAAGTAAACGTCATATATTGAATTTAAAAAAACAATATTCCGTATTGGCAATTTTTGTACGACTTTACTTTCATGTTGAGCACGTGCAACATCCCACAACACCTAGTAGATAATGAAAACTTTCGTCTTTTTTGGGATAAATATATTCCATCATGGAAGACAATTGCGGTACAATTTACCACTTGTGCAAAGTACAGTAAAAGACTGTATAAAACACGAGTTGAGAAATAAAAAAATGTGGCTCACTGTAGACGAAACTACTGATGCTCAGAAACACAGCGTGATTCATATTGTGGCGCGCCCTTTAAAACGTAATGGTCCAGCAGCTTCCTTATTGTTAGCCAGTAAAAGGATTGAAAGAACTGATGCCGAAACCGTTGTAAACATAATAAAAAATATATTAAGAGAATTTTGTATCATAGGAGCCCAAATCACCATGTTAGTTTCTGACGGAGCCGCAACAATGCTGAAAGCTGGTAGGATGTTAAAAGTATGCTTTCCGACTCTTCTTCACATAACATGCCTCATACACACATGTCATCTCGTAGCAGAAACAATTCGAAGCAAGTATCCTAGGGTGAATGATGTAATATCATCTGCCAAAAAAGTGTTTGTGAAATCTCCTAAACATATCCGCGTATTCAAGCAATTGTATCCGCAAATTCCGCTACCACCTCAGCCTGTATTGACGCGATGGGGAACATGGATCGAGGCAGTATCTTACTATCGCAAATATTATTCCCAAGTGAAAGATGTCATTTTCAAACTTAATTCTTCTAATTCTCAAGCACTTCGCGAGAGTCAGCAACTTTTTTCCGATTCGGACGTTCAAAAAGAAATAGATGACATTTCCATAAACTATTCTGAAGTTACACAAACTATTTCGCAGTTAGAAAATACTCACTTATCTATACAAGACTCGTTAAATAACGTCAACAATTTATCAGCCACTCTAGAAAGCTTGACGGATCCTCTAGGACTAGATGTCGTGCAAAAATTTCGTACAGTTTTAAATAAAAATCCGGATTTGGAAAAGGTTCGATCTATATATATAGGAATATTTGAATTTCGCAAATTTTAGTTCATTAGATGCTGAACGATCATTTGCAAAGTATACAAGAACGTTTTCAGACCGTCGTCAAGGCCTGACCGAATCGACAATAGAAGCATTGCTTATGTTGCAGTACTACGCGGCGTACCATAGCAGTCACACATTACCGCAGTGGTCATCGATACGTTAATAAAAGGTAACAATCTATTATTTTTTTATGAATACTGTGTCTACTTTTGCGCGGTACGCCCCGGACGGTTCCACTAGTTTCTCGAACATTATAAATAGTACACGCGCGATAATAACCGAACGTCCACTCGATTCCTTGTATGTACATAGTAAACACAGCTCCTTTCACGGCGCCTCTGCGGGTGCAACCGTTTTTCACGCTTTAGTTATTATTTAACTGTAAACAAAAATCGGGGCCTTCGTTGTCCTCAGGGACAAATGATGATATAGTAGAAAAATAAATAATTGCTTGTAACATGATCACACGTGAGATAAAACAAAATCAACGTTGTGTAAAAAATTATGTAGGTTTAGTTTTCAGTTCATATAATTTTGATGATAAGTTTAATGATGTTTTCAATACTGTGAGAATTAAAATTATCATTTCAGATTTTCGCAGTCATATTAGGCTGAAGCGTCATACCTTTGAAACTTTATTAATAACCATAGGCAACAAGTTACAAACTGTAAAATTGGTTACTAAAGGTGGCCGACCAACTAACGATCCTGCACTACAACTCATGATTGCAATGTGGATGCTTGCAAACCAAGAACATAGAGGTAATTTAACAAGCAATATATAAATATGTAATAATGAGTAGAGTAACCAAAACTTGCGGACTCGCATAGGCGTCGGTATTACGGATTAATATAAGAATACGAAAAATTCATAAATAAACTTACTTGCTAATTATTCAACAAATTAGATGCATCAGGATGTGAACTACTGTAAACTTACATCATTGCATATGTTTCCACAGTTACTTCTTTAAACCTTGTGCGTCGACAAGAAAAAATATTCTTATACATAGAAAACGATCTCTCCACATCTAAGGAAGTTACATTTGCATGTAGAAACTGTTTTTCAAAATCACTTAAAAGTTCACTATTCTTACACCTATTATAAACGGCCTCTAAAGTATTAAAATCGGGATTTTTCCTTAAAACATCTGCCAACTTTTGACTAGCGCATAATCCTGGCGTATCATTTAATGTGTGTAATTTATTTTTTACACTCTCCACTATGTCTAATGATTCCTGCAATGACAATTCAGTACATTGTAGTTTTCTGATAGCATCTAGAAATACTGTATAATTGGTACATATTGTTGTTAAATCTTCTAAAAGTTGAGGAATTTGAAATTCTCTTTGACTTTCTCTAATTGCTTTGGATTCATTCCGATTAAATCGTATTATAACTGATTGAATTTGTTGAAAATGGATCAAATAGTAAGAAGCTGCTGTTAGCCAAGTACCCCATCGCGTTAAAATTGGTTCAGGAGGTTCTGGAATACCTGGACAAAATTTACGAAATTCTTTTAAACGGTTAGGAGATTTGCGAAACACTGCTTTAGTACTTCCAATCATCCGATCAACGTTTCCGTAATGTTGTCGAACAACTTCACCAACTAAATGCAAAGCATGTAGCACGCAGGTTATATGTATTAAGTTAGGAAATATATGTTTTAAGGATCGCCCAACACTTAACATCGTTGCTGCACTATCTGTCACAATCATCACAACTTGATCTTGGGCAATTTTAAATTTTTTCAAAGCGTTCATTATCACTTTTTGAATATTTTCCGCGGTACATTGTTGAACACGTTTGCAAGCTAACAAATATCGAGATGCTGTGTTCTCGCTAGATAAAACGCGAGCTATTACATTCACAATACTGTTTTTCTTTATATCGGTCGTCTCATCCACGGTAATCCATATTTTTTCGGAACAGAAATCACGTTTACACACATTTTCTAGCATCTCTTTCATTCGCGGCAAATGATTCTGTAATTGTGTTTGTGAGGGTAATGGGTACTTTGGAACGTATTGTCGCCAAAACGTTTTAAAAGCTGCTTCTCTCACCAACGACAACGGAAGATTACAAGAGGTAAACATAATTAATAAATGTATGAGGAATAGTGTATAAGGTATTTCAGTTCTTGCATTTCTCATATGCTTAATACCATTGACATGCCTCTGGCAATCAGTTCTATCCAATGCAGCCAAACGAACATTGCATATTAAGCAAAAAACTGCACTACCGTCATATTTTAAATGGGGAAAAAGTGACACATACTTATGTACATTAGTAGCAAATCTATTACGAGGCATTGTTTTCTTAGGTATGTAAATATTAGTTCTATACGAAACGATACACTAATTATGTACTTGGTATAATACTACAACACACAAAAACACCAGCTATATTTTCAAAAGCGACACGTAAGTACATAACCTTGACCGTTCGACTAATCTCTGCAACAGCTCAACCGGTACTAAAACGAAATCTCTCTCAGCGCGGTTTAACATGACTTATATTCAAGGTCGACACTACATGCCTGCTTCTCTACCGGTTTAGTTTATTTATGAATTTTTCGTATTCCTATATTAACCCGTAATACCGACGCCTATGCGAGTCCGCAAGTTTAGGTTACTCTATCCATAAATTCTTACGAGGCCTGTGTTTAAACATGAGTTTGTGTGCCCCACATCACCTCGTCGTAAGTAGATTATTTAGCAAATTGTTTCTCCCATTTAATGCTCCGATCGCAATATTTAATTCAACAGTTAGAAAGGGCAATCCAAAAACCTTATACATCAAAAACCTGACGGTGTGTAGATACGCATAGACACACATCAGCCTCTTATTTGAGATTTTGCGTTTACGAGCGCGGAAATGCCTTCTTTCGCTTTGTCCTCTTTTTATAGAGATAATGTAGTTTAATTAATTACAATTTTGTATGGAAGATTATATCCTGCAAGTGACCGCCACGGCTCATATGCTCTCATATGTTTGTCATAATTTCTAATAACATTGTGGCACATGTCAGTGTCCATCCTGTTGGTTTCACGACGTATCTCGTCTTTCAGCTCTACAGTCATTCTAGGCTTATTTCTGCAGACTCTATTCTTTAAATAACCCTAAAGGAAAACGTCTGCAGGAGTTAAATCACACGAACGAAGAGGCCAATTGATACCGCCGTTTTTTAAGATGCGCAATCTTAAAAGACGCGTAGTCTTGGGAAACGAGTTTGAAGTAAGGTGACTGTATGGCTGGTAGCACCGTCTTGTTGAAACCAGAGATCATCAGCGTCCAAATTTTCCAATTGGTCCCATAAGAAGTCGGTTAATATGCTCTAATGCGTAAAAATGAACCAATTCCTCAATTGAAAAATTTAATCTGGCTTAGAGATTTTGGTGTTCTTGTGGACATTACAGAAAAATTAAATGAACTTAATTTGCAGCTTCAGGGAAGAGACAAAGAACTAGTGGAAATGATTTCTGATATACAAGCATTTATCAAAAAACTTGAGTTTTGGGAACAAAACCTAATCAACTGCGATACCAAGCATTTTCCTATTCTTTCAGAAAAGATATCTGAAAATCCATTGGAACCCTATGACAGTAAACATCATGTAGAAATAGTTTCTAACTTGAAGGATAACTTAAAAAATCGTTTTAAGGATTTCAACGAAATTGATTTAATGGCGAAATTTGTTGTTTCGCCCTTCATAGAAATTAATATCCAACAGTTTGCAACTTGTGTTATGCAGAACTTTGGCGAAGACATCGCTGCAACAGAAATGGAAATGATTTAGCTTTAAAATCGTTAGTCTCAAATACAAAATGTATCTGGGCTTTAGTAAGCAAAGACAAATATTCAGTTCTATGTCGTGTTGTCTTGAAAGTGAAAACGTTATTTAGTTCAACCTATTTGTGTGAATCTTCTTTCTCCAATATGAAGTTAATTAAGAACAAATACCGCAATCGACTTACAGATGAACATTTGGATAATTGTATTTGAATGGCTGTATCAAACTATACTGCAAACATTAAAAAAATTATCGATGAGTCTGAGTGTCAGCCTTCTCATTGAACATGCATTCTTTATCTGCACATGTTTTTGTTTAAAATAGTGCGTTACTTTTTTGTTATTTTTCAAACATCTACGATTGGTAGGTATGGATTTAGTTATGTAGTATGTATTAGTTATTAGTTTATTTGTATGTATGTATTAGTAAAATAAATACATGTATGTCGAATATAACTGTGCATTATTTCATTGTTTGTTCCAAAATTATCAAAGTAGCTCAACACATTGAAAAGGTTGGCGACCACTGCTCTAAATGTTCGTTTGTTCTGATTTTGAAGACCTTAATCCGGTATTGATAATTCTAGACTAATTAACCAATTGTTTTTCTCAACTGTCGACTAATCCTAGATTTTAAAGGACAATCTTTTGTTAGAATCGTTTATCTTTATTAACGACCAAATTACCTTAAGAATAATGTGTACTTCAATTCCACTAATTTGCTCAGCTACAACCTTTAATGTGTTTAAGTAATTTTTGTAATAATGACGTAAAACTGCAATCAATGCAATTTTTGATAGGAACCTTTTGTTGCCATTGTTACTATACGCAACAAAATAAATATGAAAGTGAAAATAAATGCAAGCAGTGGCATAAAAACATATAAGTAAATGTGTATAGCAGTTCAGTATAACCAATAGAAATGCTGCAAAAACAATGCTACATGATATAACACTTTTGAGGGAAATTTAAAATATTTCCTACTCCGAATCCTTTCCATCCCTTCCGATCAACAAAAAAAGTACTCTAGGTTTTCTTTACATCAAACGCACGATATAGTATGGACGCAAACGAACGCGAACAAACAGGAAATCCGTTTACCGACAAACGGAGATTGTTTTATGTTTGAACAGTCGTCGCATCACGGGCAACTAGATTTAATAGCGCATGTGTCGCCGTGTTTGTTCTGGGCATCTGTCATACCGCAACGCGACCTAAAAGAATCAAGAGACGCCACCCCCGATCTGCTTATTTACTTAGCGATAGCCCGCTGCCTATTGTTGGATCGGGTAACGAACGAGATCTGGCAGCGTCGAGGGTAGCGAAGTCGACATAAACAGTAGAAAAGAGGTAATTACAGAAAGGGTGAAGAATTTGCTTATTAGCTTCTCATGTACAAAGAAAAATATTATGCCTTAATAAAAATGTGTTGAAATAAAGAACACCAGTCATCTCAAAAATGGAAAATTCATTGTAGCGGTACAAATGTTTAGCAAAATGCAACATAGTCATCAGACTCATCAGATTGCTTTTTCAGAAAATCACAAAAAACTGTTTGCATCCAGGTTTCTGTTGTAAGATATCAAGATATTTATGTTTTCTGTCTTTAAATCTACCCAACTTGACTAATAAAAAAACATTAAAATTAATGAGTTATACTTTTTGCAAGGCAAATATCTATGAATTTTGCTTATAATTAATAAAATGTTAAGTCTTTGAAATTGATTAACAACAATTAACAAACAATTTAATTAGATTGATATATATCGGTTCCCATCGATGAAGTGTGAAAATCCACGATTTCCTTGCTATTTCCGACGTAATTAAATATTTGAAAAAATATCCCTCCGATAAGAAATCGAACCTGATACATCCCGTTTGCCGGACAGGCGTACTAACCACTACACCACGGGCTCTTATGCCGGGAACGAAATTACTTTTTAATACCTAGATTTTATTCATGCAAATATATTATAAAATTTCCACAGACAATATTCCTACGTGCCAAGTACACTAATTAATTAATATATATTGGCTTCCGTCAACGAAATGTGAAAATCCATGATTTCGTTGGTATTTTCGACGTAAATAAATATTTGAAAAAATCTCTCCCGGTAAGAAATCATGCCTGGCATAAGAACCCGTATTGTAGTGGTTACCACGCCTGGCGGGCAAACGGAAGATGTCAGGTTCGATTGTTTACCGGGCAGAGATTTTTTCAAATATTTAATTACGTCGGAAACAGCAAGGAAATCGTGGATTTTTGAATAAATTAAAATTTCTAATTACATACAGTGTGTCGCTGGATTTACGCATGCATAGGTAAGGCAGACAGAAAATTGTTGAGCTGATTATTACTCCGAACATTGTTTTTTAACAACCCTATTATCGTATTTCCTATAGAAAATACATTTTACTAATTGAAAAAATTTCTTTTTTGCAAATTTCCAAGATATACTTGAGTTTTCGGCAATAAAATTATAACATAAATTACTCACTATTCAAGCATGGCTGAACCCCAAAAGATGAAATTTCAACTCATTAATTTTCTTTCTGCCTTACCTATCCATGCGTTAGTCCATTTATTATCCAAACAAAAGTGAAATTAAAATTTGATGTATGTGTATGACGTATACAGTAATTTTCAGTGCATAAGCTTAAAACTTCAGTTTTCCGCTAACTGTAGTCCGTCTCAACCTCATTATTCAGTATTAAGTTTAAATGGGATATACGAGGGTAAGTCAAATATTATTTACACTTTCGCCATAATAAGCTTTCAAGGTTATCGTAGTGGCGGCCGCTTGTGCATGCGTTGAATTGGCGCCTCTGTGGTCATGTGTGCGGAAATTAAACACGATCGCGTCATTTGTCTGCTAGCTACAACAGCATAAGCATGTCAGCTCCGCTATTAGTTTGCACCAAAGAGGAACAACGAGCAGTGATCCGATTTTTGAGGCCAGAGGGTGTGAAAGGTGCTGAAATTCACCGAAGACTTTTATCACAATACGAGGACAGTGCTTTATCTCGTAAAAGCGTTTTTTGTGGATCGAAATGTTTCAAAGTAGCCGCACGAGCGTAACACAAGAAGAGGGAGCGTCCAGCTCCCTCTTTCTGTGACGACAACATTCAGCAAGCTCGAGAGATGGTTACAGCGAGTGCGAGGCACAGTGATTTGTTGGCGAATAAGCTGAAACCAGCAATTCGAAACAAACGCCGTGGTCTACACTCAAAGAAAGTTTTGTTGTTGCAAGACAACGCCCGTCCGCATACGCATACATAACACCATAGAAACTATCAACAGGTTGGGCTTTGAGACCCTGGAACACCCTCCCTACAGCCCTGATCTCGCTCCCTCAGACTTTCATCTCTTTGGACCGCTCAAGGAAGCTTTGAGAGGTCGTCGATTTGCCTCAGACACAGACGTTCGGGATGCGGTCCAAAAGTGGCTTCACGACCAACCGAAAACCTCCTACCAGGAAGGCATACGGAAGCTTGTGGCTCGCTGGACCAAGTGCATTGCTAAAGGTGGAGACTATACCGAAAAATAATGTATCTGTTGTACACTATCTTTGTTTAATACAGTTTTGACTTACCCTCGTATGTTTCTCTTATTATCTTTTAAGATTTGCCAATAACGCTCCCTATATCCGGTGGCTATGTTGCAATATTTACGTTGGCAGTAATAACAGCAGTTTGATTATTTTTCATTTACGTTCTGTCAAACGTTAGTATTCAGCATTTCAGTCAGTTTCTTCGCGGTTTTCCAATTAAAGTACTTATAATTTGATAAGACGTTCTTTTCAGAACGGTAATATTTAAAAGAAGTGTTTTTAGTAAATATAGTATTACTGTGTTATTTTAATAAACTTACAATTTTAGATTTTAACACAACAAATAGAGCCAGACGATAAAAAACGAAGGAAAGGCGAACATTTCAGCTGTAAAGAAAATCAGGTGGTTGTTAATATCCTTAATTATTCTAAAAAAATTATGAGTCTGAGTGCCGCTGTTAAAGGAGCAAGTAAAGCTCTATGTTGTTCAGGGGGTAGCGTTTATAACGTGCAGAAAGAATAACAGCAAGCTCCTTTATCTAGTCCAAAGAGTAAGAAGAGGAAGGGTATACAAATAAATGATCGACTAAATACATATGACGACAACATACAAGCAATTATTCGACGCCAAGTTCATGCCTTTTTTAGGCAGAACATACCACCTACTCTAAACGCAATCCTTGCTGTTATTAATAATGATGAAAACCTTCCTAATTTTACACGGGAAACCCTATGCCGGTTATTGCATGATATTGGCTTTGAATTTAACGAGGTAGGGCGGAAGAGTATTCTCATGGAGCGGAATGATATTATCTTCAGATGGCAGTGCAAATACTTACGTGACATCAAGAAATTTAGAGAACAAGGTATTATTTTCGTTTAGCAATGTTAATATATTGCGGCTAAATAGATAATCATTGATTTATATGTTTCTCTACTTTAAGGAAGAAATATAATATATACCGACGAATCATGGGTGAATGTAAGACATACAGTAGGTAAAGCATGGAATGATACCAATATTCAAAGTATTCGATAGACCCACCTTGAGGGACTCACTACTGGTTTAAAATCACCCAGCGGTCTTGGTCCTCGTTTTGCATTAGTTCATGCAGGTTGCGAGAAAGGTTTTATTACTGGTGCTGAACTTACATTTCTTTGTAAGAAAAATATTGCAGATGCCCTTCAAGAAATAGATGTGGATAAGTACGAAGAGCGGTTCGTTAAGCAATTGCTTCCAAATTTACCACAAAATTCGATAATTGTGCTCGATAATGCTTCGTACCATATACCAGAAAGGTGGAAAAGATACCAACAACAGCACAGCGAAAGGAGCAAATCATTGAATGGCTTAACGAGAAGCGGACACCAATCGAACATGGCATATTAGAGATTTACTGTTTGCAAAGTTCCTGACAGCTTTTATCAAAGACTGAATCTTATGTTAGAATGCTATTATGGGGAATACTAGCTCACTACCATAATGTCGTTGTACGGGCTGTTCTAAATAAATTACTAAGGTGAACAAAATTCAATCAATAGTTTGTTTATTTTAAATAGAACTTCCTGCACATTTTACGGATTTGTAATAACTGCCCAAATACCTAATACTTTTATTAACCATATGAGGTTTGTTTCTGCAGCGATTTAAAATTGTTTGAAATCGTTAGAGCATGCGCATTACAAAAATAGTGTTCGTGCAGTGAAAACGCCAAACTCTGACTACTAGTTTGACGTAATTTGGCGTTCTTGCAGACCTCCAAATTAATTTCTAACTGTTTGCTGATAGTTGCTCCAGTTTGAAGATTATCGTCCAGTGATCCATCAGAGGCATGCGCATTGTTATATTGTAAAGTGAAAAGTTGTGTTATAGGTCTTTTTGTATATGTTCACACTTCAGGAGTGTTTTATTCATATCTGTGGTTTTGTTAGGAATTAACAGTTGCTTTAAGATTGTAATTCTGTCTAAACATTTCACGTTTATTTCTGTTTTCGCTTACCTCTTTTTGTAATATTTGAATGTAAGATAAATCTATTGTTTTCATCTGCATATTTGAGTATATTTTCTCTCTTAAGTCTATTAAATACGCTTGTAACTTATACATCGCCCGATAATTGTAAAAAAAGCGTTCGTGCAGTTAAATTGTTAAATCAGTTTGAAATCAGTTTTAGTTCGCGCATGCGTAAATTAATCCAAATTAACCTCTGATCAAACTATCACAAATCGGCTGCAGAAACAAACTTATGATATATCTATCTGTAATAGTCTAATAATTGTTGTTTAATGTGTAATGTTATAACAGTTGTTGGTTAGTGTTTGTTATATTTCATTGCAATATTGTCTTGCCTCATTGGAAAACGTGTGATTGGAGTGACCTGCTTGTTATTATTTGGATTTCTTGTTTCTATTGAAGATAAACCGTGGATGCCACACACAGCTTGTGAAAATTTCAGTAGAGCCTTATCGAGCAATGAGCAGTGAGCAAAAATATTTATTTAAGGTTTGGAATATCAACGTTGTGACGAAAACCATGGAACCACAAATCAGACTGATGCTTTTGTTTGACTAGTGCCCAGATGTCGCCTCAGTGACGAGATCTGTCCTGCATTTCCCTAACCTACCATTTCCAATTTGTCTGGGTCCAATAGAATCTAATGGAAATATTGTGGAAAGTGAAATGGAGGAGAACACAGAGAATTCACAGTGCTACTGATGAACATATAGTGGAACCTGATGAACCACATTTGATATTCCAGAACGAACTTAATGATCTCGTAAGATCTAAAGTCGAATTACTAGGTTCTCATCTACAGCAATGGAGTCTTTTGGCTCCAAACACAAAAGTTACCGCTTGTGTGACACTTTCTAGATATTTCGTACAACTAGATGACCTCTGTTATGTCACGATATAACTGGCCTTTTCCAAACTGTGAACCAGCCATACTTTTCGGAAGAATGACACTTATTTATTGAAAACAGCTTTGAAGTCAGTTGTTACTTAGTATTCCTCTTGTCCATCCTGTGAACCGTAAAAGTCTTATGAAACAATAAGAAAGTTACTAAGACTTATTAAGTATCAGGAACACAATTGAAAGGTTTGCGGGGATCTAAAAGTAACCGTCTTATTGCTGGGATTGCAAAATAGGTACACAAAGTATTCTTGTTTTTTATGCTTATGAGATAGCAGAGCCAGACAACATTATTACATTAAAACAGTGTGGCCGGTTAGAGATTTTTCCCTAGGAAATGTGAAGAACAATCCCATAGTTCTACCAAAAACCATAATTTACCTTCCTTTCATATTAAGTTAGGCTTGATGCCAAACTTAACCAACAAGGAGCTGCTTCTAGGTACTTACAAAATGTAGGCATAATTATTGACTCCGAAATTAGAAAAATGTTAAAGGGATAACAGTTTGTCTAAGGTTGAAAAGACTGGATAGACATTTTTCAGAATAGTGGTAGATTTTTTGGTAATGAAAAGATGAAAACCGTAGACAACCTCCTTTCCTAACTTTTAGTCAATTCCTATAAAATAGCCGCCTTTAAAAAACCACTTTCTGGATTCACATCTTGATTTTTTTTCCTGAAATCTAGGAAGCGAATATAATGAACAAGGTAAACATTTTCATCAGGACTTAATGCAGCTTGAGCAGCGACACCAGGGATTTGGGGTTGAACATATGTTAGGGGGCGATTGTTGGCTGTGATAAGGGAAACTGACTTACATTTAAACCAAAAAGAAAAGAGTAAAGCGGTACTTTTTATGTGAATAACCTGTTTATTTGTTATGAAATGGGAATATATATTTTGAAAATGTAATATGATCGAAGTTTCTTGACAATAGCTTTAGATTTAGCGACCTCAAAAATTCCCAAAATATCTCTTTCATCATTGGGGGTAAATCTAGTGTTATTATTGAGTTTATTGTTACGATCATCAAGTTTTATATTACCTCCTATTTTCCATCTCTTCCGTTCGAAGATAATAGTGGAATACGCGTTTGTAATTCTACAGTTTTGAATGCGTATGTAAAAGACTTTTGTGTGTATATGTACAGTATTTAACGAAACCAGTGAGCAATAAACGGCGACTTGCACGTTTAGAAAAGTTCTGTGAAAGCGAGGGCTCGTTACGATTGTCCGGACGCTCTGCGGTCCGCAATTATTGACACTTCAAAGTGGTTCCGAACGCCAACGTTATTTCCCCGGTTCTAAAAAGAACTAACGATGCATCCCGCAGTCTTGAAAATTCACACACGAACGGTAATTGAAGTGCTTCTCATTACGACGTTTAACGAATACAATTGTATACGCTGTTTGTTTTGCTTGACAGTTCGAGGATGCCAATTATGATATGTAGTAACAACTGCATGTAATTATACAGGGTGAGTCGAGAGTAACATGCCAAACTTAAGGAGTATGTGCGTTTTTTTATCCAACGAATAGAGACAGTGACGACATCAACGTTTTTATTTGATAGTTGGATTTGTGATGGATCCATGATCCATTAGTTATCGTTTTTGTTTGTATTAATGGGGAGTCTATCAAATAATCAATCTTTCCACCTACTTTTAAAGTAGGTGAGAAGTTGTCAGATCTCATTTGTGAGTTTTGCCATTATTATTATTGTTATTGTGGAGACCTCACATCTGATTCGAATGAATTCATCAGTTTTTCCGCTGAAATGAGTGCTTCAATCATTTTATCAATCATTATTTTCAATTTTAATAAAGATTAATGATTGAATTGATAACACTAGTGTGTCAATGTCACTCCATTTCCATCAAATCCTTTCTAAATAGGGAACTTGACAAAAATTTTAAATAGGAAAAAGTTACTACAAATCATAAGTAGATATATATATAAGTATTGTATGAATACATGTATCGGCAAAGAAGGATCTTTTTGTTCCAAACGGCCACTATAAAGAATTGAAAATGCTGCAAAATTCAAATCATTCCAAGTGGCCCTAAACGCACTGCTATAGGTTGTGACGTAAATTAGTATACGAGGTGTGGCAATTAAATACCGGACTGGTGCTACAAAACATTTTATTGACCACCAATTACATTACAAAGTTCATCCCCTTCAATGTACTCTCCTTGCCGACCCCAACAACGCTCTATACGAATTTTCCACTGTCGAAAGCAGTGCTGGAAGTTCGTTTCTGTCAGCTTGTTGAGAACCTCCGTCGCTTTCGCTTTCATCGCTTCCACACTGTAAAATCTTGTCCCCTTAAGCTCCGATTTTACCTTAGGAAATAAAAAAAGTCACAGGGGGCCAGGTCGGGCGAGTACGGTGGGTGGTCCAACACGGTGATGCCGGATTTTGCAAAGAACGCCAAAGAACAGACAAGGCGGAATGGGCTGGCGCATTGTCTTGGTGGAGCATCCAGGATTTGCTCTTCCACAAATCGGGTCTTCGTCTTCTCGCTCGTTGACGAAGGGTAGTTAGAACCTCGTGTTTCACAAGAAACTTGAGGTTAACTCGTTGCTCGATCTGAACACTCTGCATTTTTCCGACCCGACGCTACCGTAACGACTTGAATGGACGATTGCTACAGCGAAACTGAGCGACGTACAACCGTGCCCATCGAGCGCAGGGTGGGGGAAGCATCTACAAGAACAGACATGTTCAAACCTGCCGTGGCGTGCTCGCTGTTTGCCGATAGTAGCACCAGTCCGATTATTTAATTGCCACACTTCCTAATCTGTCTATGGGGGATATTTGGACTTTTATAAAATATTTGATAATATGGATTTTATACAGGTCAGATACAAAGTCAATGACATATTTGATAAAAGATGCTACATTACACTGTAATATATTATGTAAAATTTGTTTTATAAAATATTTTTGACAAAGATGTTTGATAATTTACAACAACTTACAACTTTGTTTACTCGTGCTTTCGTAGGCATTTCTTTGATTCTAGGATTAATACCTCGTCATACTTTTGCAAAATGGCACCAGGCAATAAAGTATTTTTGATTATTTTCTTCCATAATAAAAGCTTAAAATATGCCACAAAACAACTGTCAACAACAACCGCACAAAAACAACACGACAATCTAAATGCAAACAATGAGAATATCGTGGAATGTCGGTACCACATCGGCACAGGCGGGCACGTCGGAAAGTTAGCAAGGCAAAATCATACGCCATGCCGTCAGCGGGCTTGGCGCGCTTTAGAGGTTGTTTGAAATGCTTTCGGAACACGCGAAACTATAACATTTTTCACCAAGTTATTATTCGTTTTTAAGGGATAATACTTGGAGAATACTCCTTTTAGACATAACGAAATTATATTATTGATAAAAAAATGTGTTTAGTTTGGCTGAAGCAATAGTGATGGACTTTTCATATTGACAAGTCGAGCAGGTCATCGTAGATCCATCGTAAAACCAATTTGTGGAATGCGTCGATCAAACGTGTTGGACAGAAAACACGGACGTAGAGTATTCTACACGTAAAAATAATTTAAAAAAACTCAAATGTTTTCGTCCGAGTTTTATTTGTTTTGAAGTCATGACGTCATAACCAAATTCCCTTCACACATTATTTCAATTGTAACCTTCAAGTAACCTTTCAGTTTGTCAATATCAGTGTATTGAAAACAGTGATTTAGCATTTATTTTCATGACAATTTTTTACGTATTTTATTTTTTTTAAGTATCACAAAGTGCCACACATTTATTAAAATCTAAAATATTCAAATATGGTGTTTATTTATGGTTTTTGCAATGGGAATGCTACAGCTATTGTTTAAAAATATCGTCAATAATTTCCATATCACAGAGCTCAACAAAAAATTAATTTCTTAGAGTCTGTGCGAGACCGGAATGCTTCCCAGTGCTAATATAACATCAGCAACTCGACGAGGTTTAGATGAAATAGAAAACATTTTAAATCTAGTAGAAGATATTCCAACAATCAGCTCACGAGGAATTAGTACAAAGTAAAAGTCGACGCTAGGGATGCATTACTTCTATGTGTTAGAAATGATTAATATTAAAGAAAGACACGAGACAATTAGAAGAACCTCCTTTCGTAGACAAAACGGAAAATGTTTAGAAGTCAATGGCAGTATTTTTGAACACTTGTTAAAAAAATGCAATGATTAGAACAATGAATGAAGGGAATTTCGTTAGAACGCCATAAGTAACGGTGGCCACGAGGGGTACCGCGCATCGGCGTAGAATCAGTTCGGACCGAGAGGAACGGTAGTATTACTTCGTCTGCGGAGCAGTACGGACATTTTCGCTGCCGGTCATTTGCGCAATTGTTTGTCTGTCCTAGAAAAATTATGATTTCGTCAGCAAAACGACCGCGGTCAGACAAACTTCGAAAATTTATTGCAGAAATTCCAGACTTAATATATGAAGGTGCTAAAATTAAATGTGTAATCTGTAACATCCCGTTAATGTGTTGGTCCAGACAACATTGTCTACGACACGTAAATAGTGAAAATCATGTCTCAAAAAGAAATTGCGCACGAGACAATGAAAAATTTATATTTAATTTATGCGTTACGTTTATCGCATGTAATATACCGTTTAATTTACTAGACAAGGAACCATTTATCTGCTTTTGGAATAACTATTCGGAGTGCAAATTACCAAGTCGAACATCGTTACGAAGAATTGTGCCATCTGCGCGCGAACATATTGAACAAAAAATAAAATCGGAGTTGAAAGATCAAAAATTGTGGTTATGTGTCGACGAAACAACAGATCGGAAGAAACATTCTGTTCTTAATGTAATGGCACGCAAATTGGAACCTCATCAATCGGCACCTTCAATTCTATTAGTCTCCAAACGAATACAACAGTGTACTGTCGAAGTAATTTCAAAGTTAGTGTTAAATACATTGGACAAGTTTGAACTTTCAACAAACCAACTATCGATGTTAGTGAGTGATGGTGCTGCAAACATGCTTTCTGTAGGCCGGTCTCTTAAAAAGCATTCTGCTAATTTGTTACACATTACGTGTAAAATTCATGCTCTCAATCTAGTGGCGGATAGTATCAGAAAATGTTATCCTGAGGTAGACGCCTTAATAGCGCATACCAAAGCAGTATTTGTCAAATCACCGAAACGTATTCGCGAATTTTACAGACTGTGCCCCCGTATACCAGAGCGACTAGAACCTATTCTAACTCGTTGGGGAACATGTTTGCAGGCCGCGGTTTATTATCATAAATATTTTGACAATATTAAGAACGTGGTTTTACAATTCGATACAAAGGAAGCTGCCGCTATCCAGAAAAGCCAGTCGAAATTTCAAGATAGTCAGGTTAAAATGGATTTAAAAATCATTCACGACAATTACTTCGGGCTAGCAGATGCAATAGAAAAATCACAAAATCCTGCGGTGCCGTTAGAAGAATCTCTACAAATAGTGCAACATGTTCACGCACAGCTATACGCGATTGAAGACGCAAAAAATGTTTCTGTTCTAGAAAAATTTGAAAGTGTTTTTGAGAAAAATTCTGATTTTGGCACATTAAGACACATTTGTGAAGGTGCGTCAACAGAATCGTTAAGTTATTTGAAAGATTATTTTACTTACGCAAATGTTACGTCACTAGATGTAGAACGTTCGTTCTCTGCATATAAACGCATTTTTTCCTCATGCCGTACTAGTTTTGCCGAAACAACAGTTGAAACATATCTAATGTTGCAGATATTTAACAGACATTATTCACTTTGTGATTTCACGGAGGACTCTTAAAATGGTAAGTGTTTGAGCACGTGTTATTTAATTTTTATTTAAAAGATGAGCGAAATTATTTGCGGCAGCAAACATCTCTATTAGCAGAATAATTCTAGTGGAACGCGAGGCCTGGTCGACTCTACGCTATTGCGCGGTACCGCTCGTGGCCAGCTTTAGTCATAACTTCAAAACAAATAAAAATTGAATGACAACAGTTGAGTTTCTGAATCATTTTTACATGTCAAGAGTACACATGGAAATAATTCAAAAAACTCAACTGTTGTGTGTTTGGTGCGTTCCTCACCCTGTATAATGTGCATTATTTACATTTGTATATGTACAGCTTATGAATATTATTAAATTAACAGCGCACTTTTATAGGAACTTTATTACTCTGAATGGAAATATAAACTTTTTTCTTAGTTTTTGACACTACTTTCAATTCTAAGGCAATTTTTATCAAATATCGATATGATTATAGCATGAGTGGAAGAAACTCTTAAATGGGCTCCTATACATATTAGTGACTTATAAAACAATGGGCAATGCAAAATATTCTAAATGTATAGTTCATGTGATAATAAAAATCTTATTTTTTTCAAATGAAACACTATATCTTAGCACCATGTAATGTAGAATTAAATTTTGCATCGACGGAAAAGAATTTTATAAAGAATCAAACAATTGTAGAACAATTTACTACAATTTGTTTGAGAATATACGACTGGCTACAACTTGCGCAAATCCCTATTACTCGATTGTGGTTAACGGATTTATTTCTATTAAATACATTACTATTTCAAAAATTTAGTTAATGATTTGTTACAAAGGTTGCTAGAATGGTGTACAACTTTTAGTTACACACTTTGTAAGAAACTGCAACAATATTGTTCTAAAGATTGTGTTGCATAATACAATATGCAGGTAGTGTTCTTATAATTATAATAGCTGAAAGAACGAAAATGCAATAACAATAACTATTTCCCAATTTACAGGTAACATTTAGTCAGCCACGAGAATGTTATCAACACCTGTCCTGTTTCGCAGGTATGTGATATTATCCCACCGAACATTTGACAAATTTAGAGTCCTTATACTCTAAGTTACGAAAGACTTTATTCCGAGAGAATTGCGAACTATATAAAATCAGATGATTTATTAGAAAAGAAATAAGTTTTCGTTGCGACATCTATTGGTAAATAACCAATACAATCTGGGTCTAATCCTAAGGCAGGAAACATTTGCTTCATGCATTTAGGTGGGCTTCGATAATAAAATCGTCTGTACAAATAAGTAATAATTTATTTATAAAGTCACTCATTTTCTATTATCTATTTTGAAAAAATTAAGAAATTTTACGTCAAAAATAGCCACAATCTTGTCCTGCACGTCTCGACATAAAGATTGTTGGAAAAAATGATACATTTATGTAAAACAATACATTAGAAATTTGACCATAAGTTTGAAGTACTATCTGTGACAACAACATGTAAATATAATTAATAAATATCTGCAGTCGGGATCATTGTATTAATGACTGCTACAATATTTTTCTTACAATATTGTAGTACATTCTATCAAGCGATTTTTTTTTCGTGTAAAGAGTAAATGATGAAAATACAATATTATTTTTTTGTTATAAGAACCTATAAAAGGAAAGTAACTCTCTGATGTAAATCAATACGACGATCTTCACCACCTCGATGATATGAAAATAAGCTAACACTAGAAATTCATCCGCACTTACAAGTTTTCTTGACTATTTATTTATTGTGCTTCCGTTTTCAAAAATATATGAAGCTTTGTTAAGTCCTTCCAAACACTCTACTGCTAACTAGAGACAAATGAGTATATTTCCCATTGAACACTCGACAGGTTCTACTTTATAATTTTATTACATTCGGTGTGAATAAAAGCAAATTGGATATCTTTGAATAATTCCCAAAATCATTTTCCATTTTTACGTACAGGGTCCAAGAATACACAATTGAAAGAGACTTCTACTGAATATACACATTGGGAAAATGTGAAATTAGCTATGCCTGTATATATATGTACGGCGAGAGAGCGAGGAGGGGATTGAATGGAATCTGATCCATGCGGGTCGCGTGTTAGTTCTTAGTACGTTTCTAACAATGTTAGGATGTAGACCTACCGTGTGCAAGAATGCACGTAATAAGTTGAAGTCATGGTCGCCTGGAAATGAGAATTTCGCAAATTTATTTTGTTGTTGCTACGAAGCTTAGACGAAACGAATAAGGGATCCTAAAGGCGAAAATAAAAACAGATTCTGACGAAATAAAAGAAAAGAAAAATAAATACTCTAGAAATTCTTACTAAGATCGTCCGCACATAATGCAGTTTACATCGTAACTAACCACATCGGTAACCGTCGTGAGCCGTTGACTGCCGCTAACTCCTACGCTTGTGGTGAATCACCCATTCGCTCGCATGTACGCTTTTTCGTATAGCTAGACATTTTCTTTCCCTATTATGCCAAACTTTAAACTTAATTTTTTTTTTATAATTCAGGCATTTATGCATTTATTTGACACGATATTCTGTGCACTTTTTAAAGAAAATAAAAATAACTCTGAAATAATGACTGACAGCAGTGAGGATCTTGAAAAGTAGCCCTAATATTGAAAGTAAAATTGAAAATTGAAGAAAAAGAACATATTTTCGTTTAAAATAACAATGGTGGCAGCCGCTTCCGGTGTTGCCAGAAGTGTAATATGAATGAACATTTTTTACTTAAATCTATCGCAGGTAATTGTGCTTAATCTTAATTATTACTGCATACTCATTCTTTTGATGGCCCAACTCTGTGAATCAACCTGTATAGTAACGCATGAAGTAAACAACGGCTTTAACACAAAATGGAGAAAAGCAACTCAAAACATTTGAAAAACATTATGTCGAACGATTTTGGGCTAAAAAGTAAATGAAAGTTAACGTAAACTGATAAATCATGAAATTAGTGAAATTTTGAAAAGAATGTCATCCACTATACCAAAATGACTGACCAAGTTTATTTAAAACATCTATTTGTTTTTGCACATTTTTGAAAATATCGGGTTGTCTAAACGTCAAACTGAAGTGTAAAAAGAATCTTTGAAAAATGTGCCCCACTAAGTTGATTTGCTTATTGTTAGTAAAGGCTATACAAAGCAAATTTATGTAAGGTTGTGATTATTTCTAAGAGATATAAATACATAAGATGACATTTGGCAAGATTGCTCAATCTCGTTCTAATAAACAAATACAACATATTGATTATTTGCAAGATCCAATGCTTTTTAATAATACATCTATAAACTCTGACTTCGATAGTGTCATCTGAGGATAAATTAGAAACTTTTGAAAACGCAGACTTGAACGAAGACATTCTTGGACTATGTCGTATATATCGCAAAAGATTATTATAAAACAGTTACCTACTTTATTAATTTTGTCTACTTTAAAGCTTTCGTAAATTTTATCTGCAGATAGAAATGTGTACGTAGAGCAATTATAGATCTAATACACGAGAAAGAGATAAACGTCAATGCTTCGGAAGTAACGGCTATGACAGTAATCCACTTTACGACGTAAACTATGATCTCGTCTTGCCAAATTAACGCAAGTCGCTGGGGAATTCGGAAGCCGGCTGTGTACGGAAAATAATTGCTTGGTCGGATTATATTTCTGGAAGACGGAATTTAAGTCATCTAAATGTCCATTAATTAATAAAAAAAAAAACATCAGGGTATTTATTAATATCACTAGATTAGTTTATTAACATGTTTTTCTTTTCTAATCAGAGTGCGTATTACATACAACACTTATATACAAGGTTATCATAAAGTAAGGGATATATTTCAACTTATTATACAACTTCAAGAAATTAAGCCAACAACAAAAATCAATAGATACACTGTTTACCGCAACTGTTCAATATGACCTCCATTTTGGAGGTATAAAAGCACCAACCTTTCCTCCAAATTACACACCGCATTATACAACATTTTGGGTTGAATTTCAGCTATTTGCTGTCTTTTAATTCTTCCAGCGTTTTTGGTCGTATTCTAAACCGGTTCTACGGTTGAGGTAGGAGACCCACGAGTCCTTGAAATGGCTGTTCAGAATTAATTAATGATTTGTGCGGGGTGGAGTGTGCCGATTCTTTAGTGTTGTTTGCCATATTAACCCACAGTCCTTGCTATCATTATTACTCTAAACACTATTTTTTAAAATAATCCCAAAAATCAAAAATCCGCTGGGTTCAGATCAAGCGATTTTGGTGGCCATTCATTTTCAAAATGTCTGCTTATAACACGATCTTGAAGAACAGTAGGTGACAAGTCTTTACCTGGTAAGTAAATGTTCGGGGCTGCTCCATCCTGCATAAATTATGTTTTCAATTGCGTCCTCGTTTTGCAACTGTGGAATTGCATAATCTCTTAATATTTGTAGGCGTTGCTCACCAATAACAGTTACAGTTACGACCTCGTAATTCTGTATTTCCTCGAAAAAGTACGGACCAATGATGTAATTAACTGTGAAACAGCACCAAAGAGTGACTTTCTTGACGGGAAGACCACTTGAATGATTGTATGTGGATTTTCTGTTGACCATATTCGACAATTTTGAGAATTGACTCCACTATTAAGAGAAAAATGGGCCTCATGTGTCCGTAAAATGTAGGATAACCATTCGGGTTCATCATTATTCGAAGAGAAAAATTCTACCTGACAGCCAAATCTACCTCCTTCAAATCAAACAATTGTTGTACTTTATGAGGAAACACTTTTAGGATTTTGCGTAAAATTTTCAAACCGCGGTATATGGCATTCGCAGTCATTTTGATATTGAATTAATGCTACTGATTTCTAGCGGATTAGTATTGCCTATGTTTTGATTTCCATGCAATTTGGACATCACTAACCCTTCGTCTTCTTAATCTCGGGAGTTCAGTTACACACTCGGTTTTTTCTCATGTCCTATTCAAACTACACCCAGAGAAATGATTTCTTGTATCAAGAAAATAAGTTTTCTTGCAAAAATCAGTCTCTATTCAAGAAAATATTTCTATTTCAAGACTATAAAAATGTGTAATATAAGAAAATAATTTTCTAGAAATTTTATTTGGATTAAATAAATATTTTCTTAGGGTTAGAAAATCCAAGTCAGAAAAATGTTTCTTCCAAGTAAATCATTTAGTTTTAAGTTAAGAAAATATTCGTATTAAGGGTAGGAATGAAAAAATTGAAAAAATGAAAAAAGTTTAGAAATTAGGCGACCAGTTTCGTGTTCAAAAAACAAACAATGAGGTCAGCTACAAGGATATCCAATAAAAAAAACATTACGATAATAGGAAAAAACCTAAAGTGAATAATTAAAATTAGGAGCAAGTGAATGAGCTAATGAAAAGGTATTTTTTATAGGTTACAGTATAATTAAATTATTTCTTTAATAATATAATTAAATAGGAAACAACAATATTCTCGGCACACTCCGCACCACACAAATTATTAATTAACTCGGAAAGGCCGTTTCGAAGATCCATGTATCTTTGAAAAGCATGGATAAATCGCGAACTGATGAGTGAATGGTTGGTAGAGCTGGATCGAAAAATGGGGATTGAGAAGAGAAAAATTTTGCTGTTTTTAAACAATGTAGGATCGCATCCTCGAGAATTAAACCTAAAAAATGTGAAAATAATTTGGTTGCCTCCCAATACAAGCTGTGTTTGTCAGCCTTTGGACCAGGGTATCATTCAAAATTTCAAATATTTATTACCGAAATCAGATTTTGAAGCACATTTTTTCTAACATGGATAGCGTCAAATCAGCATCTGAACTTTCCAAGAAAATTCATGTTTTAGAAGCACTGTATTTCATAAAAACAGCGTGGCAAAACGTGAATTTCACAACAATACAAAACTGTTTCAGAAAGGCTGGATTCAGAAAAGCGAAAACGGAGTTCCCCGATTTTGACCCCGAAGACGATATACCATTGTCTACACTTGCCGCAATGCTTAGAGCTGTTAAAGAGTTGGATATAACAACTGATCAAAATCTAGATGAATTCATAAACATCGATCAAAACACACTAACTGAAGATAATTTTGATTTTGAGAATCAAGTTGTTGAATCTAAAGACAATGAGGAGAAAAATGAAACAGCGGCCGAAATAGGGGACATACCAGACGAAGATAATCCAATAAAGAGCTACTACCAGGCCCTGAAGTGCATTAAAGACTTAAAACCATTTTCAAAAGACGACTATGTGGCTTTTGAACACATTTGAATTTGGAATGTCATTTTCAGAATTGCTTTTTGGAGGAACAAAGGAAAAAGCTTAAACAATCCAACATTTTAAGATTTTTTCAAATTGCTCCTAGATAAATTTTGTATTTCTATTTAGTGTTTTTGTTTCTATATTTTGTGCTTGCCTATATACAATATGTATATTTTTAAGATGGTTGAATGATGGGTATGTAGTATCTACGTACATATTGTGGATCATAAGAACAATAAAAAAGTTAAAAAGGAAATTTGCCAATTTTTCTTCTAACAAAGTTTAGTGAAGTAAATTTCTGAAAAACATAACTATGTAGTATGTACATATAAATACATTTATCAATAGAAAATAAATGCAAACTGAACTTTTGCTTTTGAATGTAGTTTTCTCTTAAGCGGGCGCCTCCCATAAGCGGGCAAATTTGCTGGAACCGTGACTGCCCGTTTATGCGCGCTTTCATTGTATATACTTCTTTTAAGCGGAGAAAGAAAGGCTAAGAAAATATTTCTTTTGATTTAAAACATTGCATAGCGGATAATTGAAACAGTAATTGTCTTGAATTAAGGCAAGGTCACTATATTTAACTATAGTTTTTTTAAATATATAATAAATAATAATAATAAAAGGGATAAATAAGCTTAAATATTAACTCATTAATAGAGTAACCTAAACTTGCGGACTCGCATAGGCGTCGGTATTACGGGTTAATAAAAGAATACGAAAAATTCATAAATAAACTAAACCGGTAGAGAAGCAGGCATGTAGTGTCGACCTTGAATATAAGTCATGTTAAACCGCGCTGAGAGAGATTTCGTTTTAGTACCGGTTGAGCTGTTGCAGAGATTAGTCGAACGGTCAAGGTTATGTACTTACGTGTCGCTTTTGAAAATATAGCTGGTGTTTTTTGTGTGTTGTAGTATTATACCAAGTACATAATTAGTGTATCGTTTCATATAGAACTAATATTTACATACCTAAGAAAACAATGCCTCGTGATAGATTTGCTACTAATGTACATAAGTATGTGTCACTTTTTCCCCATTTAAAATATGTCGGTAGTGCAGTTTTTTGCTTAATATGCAATGTTCGTTTGGCTGCATTGGACAGAACTGATTGCCAGAGGCATGTCAATGGTATTAAGCATATGAGAAATGCAAGAACTGAAATACGTTATACACTATTCCTCATACATTTATTAATTATGTTTACCTCTTGTAATCTTCCGTTGCCATTGGTGAGAGAAGCAGCTTTTAAAACGTTTCGGCGACAATACGTTCCAAAGTACCCATTACCCTCACAAACACTATTACAGGATCATTTGCCGCGAATGAAAGAGATGCTAGAAAATGTGTGTAAACGTGATTTGTGTTCCAAAGAAATATGGATTACCATGGATGAGACGACCGATATAAAGAAAAACAGTATTGTGAATGTAATAGCTCGCGTTTTATCTAGCGAGAACACAGGATCTCGATTTTTGCTAGCTTGCAAACGTGTTCAACAATGTACCGCGGAAAATATTCAAAAAGTGATAATGAACGCTTTGAAAAAATTTAAAATTGCCCAAGATCAAGTTGTGATGTTAACGATGTTAAGTGTTGGCCGATCCTTAAAACATATATTTCCTAACTTAATACATATAACCTGCGTGCTGCATGCTTTGCATTTAGTTGGTGAAGTTGTTCGACAACATTACGGAAACGTTGATCGGATGATTGGAAGTACTAAAGCAGTGTTTCGTAAATCTCCTAAACGTTTAAAAGAATTTCGTAAATTTTGTCCAGGTATTCCAGAACCTCCTGAACCAATTTTAACGCGATGGGGTACTTGGCTAACAGCAGCTTCTTACTATTTGATCCATTTTCAACAAATTCAATCAGTTATAATGCGATTTAATCGGAATGAATCCAAAGCAATTAGAGAAAGTCAAAGAGAATTTCAAATTCCTCAACTTTTAGAAGATTTAACAACAATATGTACCAATTATAGAGTATTACTAGATGCCATCAGAAAACTACAATGTACTGAATTGTCATTGCAGGAATCATTAGACATAGTGGAGAGTGTAAAAAATAAATTACACATATTAAATGATACGCCAGTATTATGCGCTAGTCAAAAGTTGGCAGATGTTTTAAGGAAAAATCCCGATTTTAATACTTTAGAGGCCGTTTATAATAAGTGTAAGAATAGTGAACTTTTAAGTGATTTTTAAAAACAGTTTCTACATGCAAATGTAACTTCCTTAGATGTGGAGAGATCGTTTTCTATGTATAAGAATATTTTTTCTTGTCGACGCACAAGGTTTAAAGAAGTAACTGTGGAAACATATGCAATGATGCAAGTTTACAGTAGTTCACATCCTGATGCCTCTAATTTGTTGAATAATTAGCAAGTAAGTTTATTTATGAATTTTTCGTATTCTTATATTAACCCGTAATACTGACGCCTATGCGAGTCCACAAGTTTTGGTTACTCTACTCATTAATTATTAAACTACATAAAAATAATCCCTATTTAATTACATTATTAAAGAAATAATTTAACTATACTGTAACATATAAAAAAACTTTTTCATTAATTCATTCACTTGCCACTAATTTTAATTATTAACTAGGTTTTTCTTTCCATTATTGTAATTTTTCTTTAATTGAATATCCTTGTAGATGTGTTTTTTGAAACCGGTCGCCTAATTTCTCAAATACAAAGTTTTCATAACAAAAGCTATCTGAATCTCCGATTACCTAACTATTTATTTTGAAATGATTCGAATTGTTTATCCGTCCATTAAACCATTGATTATAGATTGTTACCATTATTCACCCGCTTAGCAATGATAAAAGTTCGTAAATCATAATACATTCGTGTGCCAATTCTCAATATTATATTTTCCTTATTCCGCGTACGTTGACACTTCTCTTTGACTTATCGAAATTTATAAAAGTTAAAACAATCTAAAGTCTAGTTATTACATTTACAAGAATGAAAAAAATATGTAACCAAAAAGAAATTGTCGTTGACTAATACTCAGAGACATCTATACAATAAATATCGATTTAACGTTGTCTCTACCTATCATGATAAAAGTATTCTACACAAAAAATAGCTCTTGTAGGTATCGTTAGATGATAGAATAACTAAACCTGTTGAGTGATGAAAAGGCGAGAACAACTTGGTGTAAATATTTTCAAAAACGTGGAGAGTACTCGATATTTCTCACTTTACAATTATTTTTGTTGGGTAACTAAAATGAGTGAGGAAAACCACAGAACATTTCTTATTTGAAAGAGATCTCGTCTTAAAAATAAATTGAATAATTTATGAAACTAAATCCAATTCATGTGTTTGGAGATTATAAGTAAGAAAAATTTAATGAGATTTAATATTTACAACAGGTAGATAGACACTAATGAATAAAATAATAATAGAATTGAAAAATAAATTATATCTATCCCACAAAATAGAGCGCAAGTAACAAGAAAAAAGTATATGTGCAGAAAATAAAGAAAATTAGCAGAGGCAGAGACTAGAGCTATTATCCGGATCCGGATAATTTACTATCCGGATATCCGGATCTTGGTGTTATTCGGATCCATTATCCGAAGCCTCAGATCCGGATCCATTACCTGAAACCTCAGATCCGCAGCCGTTATCCGAAACATCTGATTCAGATCCATTATCCGAAACTTCGTATCTTGTTCCGTTATCCGATAGCTCAGATTCGGATCCGCTATCCGAAATCTTGAGTTCGAACTCTTTATCCGATCGAACCCGTTATCCGTTGACGTGGATCGAGCATCGTTCTCTGACAACTTGTCCGAGCAATTACTTGCAGTAGGTTGAGTAACTATCAAACAATACAGCTGTAATAATCACCAGATTTATTGAATACCTATGTAATGTACAATAACTTTGAATTGTAGGCATGGAAACTCAGTATTATTCTGAATGCACGGATTTTAAAACCTATTGCGCTTTTTCTCCATATAGGTACCTAATACAAATTCGATGTTTTCTTTATTAAACACTTTCTATATTGCAAAATAGTAACGGACCCGGATCCTAGAACCGGGATCCGGATTTAAGGATCGGATAGTTTTGAATCCAGATATCGGGATCTCAATCTTTCTCGGATACTTACAGCGCTAAAGATAATATACTTTTGTCTGTGGCAAAAGTTATTAAATATTTTTATACTACCTAAAGACTAGTGCTAGTATATCATTTTAGTATTTGTTCTAAAATGATTTAGTTGTATACGTTACGATAGTATACTTTTGTAAGTTATGGGTAAGTTAAGGATGTGTTTTGGCGTGTTATTATATCGGGCACTTTTTAAATTTCGCGGATGATTTAAGTTGATAATTCCAGCAATAAAGGATATATTTGTCTGTATTACGTTAAGAAACTGGCGTATATGCGTCAACACCGATATATAAGGCCTAAGAGCTCTTTGATGACGTCACGGTGTTTATGCGATGTATCGCTATGCACGATATTAGCCTAAGTAGTAACAGAATAGTTTTTTGCTTTTTTTTTCAGTTTTGAAGGGCTTCCGGTTTAAAGAAGATGCCAGTCGTCAACTGAGCCCTTCTTGGCATCCCATTCGATTTTATTTTGGAAAAACGAACTTTCAAAGCAAAAACTAAACGTGTAAGCGAGCACCGTTTTCGTGAAAGATGTATTTGTGGTTGATATTTAATCGATTAATTATTATTATTTGTAATTGTACATGTATTTGGACGAAACTAAGGTTGAAATTGCAATTTTATTCGAAATTTTGTTCAATTTCACAAGAACATTTACACACATGCTATTTAACCAGGGTCCTAAATTTCCTATTATGTGGTGTTTTACGTAATCTATCTTTCCTATTATGTGGTGTTTTACGTAATCTATCTTTCCTATTATGTGGTGTTTTATCTAATCTATCATTACTTTTCCCAAAATCATTTTTAATCTTTAGAACAAGATATTATAATTGTTGCAATACGTTCACTGCTGTGAATATGACATTTGCATATTATCAGTATCCAAAATGGCTACGTTCGGTGATATAATTTAAAATATATTGTATTCAAACAGAACGTTTATTACATACATTTAAAGACATTTCTTCGTGTTCAAAAATTTGAACAATAACATCTTCACATTTTTTGTCAACGGACAGTTAGGGAATTGAGTTGGAATAGCATTTTTTAAGCCTAGGATTTCCCTGGTTCTTGAATCTGTTGCTGTCGAAATATAAATAATATCTTCTTTTGTTTACAAAGTGTAACTCACACACGAAACACTCTACACCATGTTAAGTTGGGTTACCTCGTTATCGCTTATACAACACTAAAAAACATTGCAGGTATCACCAACAAAATACGGAAATATCACTGCACAGTATTTTTTTAAAATAAAACCAATATAATTTGGATAAACCAATTCAAAACGCAGAGATGTTCTCAGTGTGTAAACGCGTTTATATGGCCTAAATATAAATACGTCAGCGCCTGCTGACGTCAAAGCTGTGGGGCCTTCTTTATATTGTAGGTAACGGTATATGTCGATTATTGCCGGAACTACCAACTTAAATCGTCCGTGAAATTTAAAAAGTGCCCGCTCTAGTTATTATGAAACCTTACTTAATTAAATAACTATTAAATATTAAAACATATAGGTACATAAGAATCACACGTGTGTCATTACAAATACACGACATTAGTGACATGTTTCACTGCCTCACTTGAGAACCTAAAATGTAATAGCTAATCATGTTTCTTCTGTTAAAATAACTTATCCTGTGAGCGACGTGGTCATTGAACGAAATAACGAAAGAACGAAACATACATTCCATACATTCTCTTTCAATTGCTTTTTTTTGCTGTTGATACGTCTTACAATCCCAATCCATATCTGCCTAGGTCACGCCTGAATTTCTCTAAAATGGACATTGGACAAGGTATAAAAGTTTACACATTTATTTTCTTTTTGTTGATATATGGAAAAAGGGAGTTTTAAGATAAGGTACGCAAATGAAATTAAAAATCGCCTTCTTCAAGGAATTTTCCAGTGTACATATGCCTAGTTCAAGGAATAATCAAGTTTTTCCATACTTTAGAGACAACATGTATAATCAAGTATTTATAATACAATGAAAAGAAGAACCGTATTTGGGTAGAATTTCTGATGGACCATATTAAGAATTAAAAATACTTTTCCCTCCCTGAATTCCGATAAACATACGGTGATCATTGCCTTAAAATGGTGTCCAGTCTGAAATTTCACCATTATCGTCAATAAATGACCGCCAGTATATCGCCAACAGAAAATTTCAGCAATTGGTATAATTACGTCTCCTGATTATGTGAATTTTCCGAAAAAATATATAACAGGGCACCCGAACCCCCATACATATATTTCTTTCATAATCCTTGTGACTATGTACGAGGGCGTATTGATAACTAATGCCTCCATGGCCATAACTTTTATAATGATGGGCCAGACAGTGTCAAAAGTGGATTGCCATTTACCTTAACTCTTGGTACATAAGTCTCCCTAGTGGAGATTCTCAGCAACATCGCGTTTGCGCACGACAGTGCTAAAAATGGCGATCGGCATGGACGTGCGGACAACATTGGCGTGTGCAGCAGCCCTCCCACTCTATATACGTACCACTCCCGCCTCGCTACGCTGTTCAGTGTTGGCTAAGCAGCCGTCCGAGATGGAACTCCCGATCGCCGCTACCGCCAGTTGCGAAATTCGCGCTGTGATACGTTTTTTAAACGCGAAAGGGGTTTCACCTATAGACATTCAACGTCAATTAACCGAAGTTTAGCAAGAGAAAAGTGTATAGCTGTTCAACACGTCCGCAAATGGTGTAGGGAATACACTGGAAGTCGGACGGAAATTCACGATGAAGAGGGTAGCGGAAGACCATCAGTTTCAGAGGAACTCGTCGAAAAGGTCGAGAGCATACTGCTTGAAGATCGGGGGGTCACCATTCGTCAACTCGCTCTTCGGATTCCTGAGATTTCCAACACCACAATTGAAAAGATTCTTGAAAGGACTGGCGCCAGAATTTTACGACATGGGGATACAGAAGTTGGAATACCGTCTACAAAAATGCTGGAATAGAAATGGCGATTATGTCGAAAAATAGCTTAAGTTTTTACCTTTAAAACGATGTGTAATGTTAAGGAAATAAAGAATGCTGTCTATTTTTAAAAAATATGGGAACCTTATTTTACGATCATCCCTCGTATTTTTTAACTATTTCAAAGAATGAAGAATTGCTCTGAGGTTCAAGTCTAAATATGGTAAAACATATTTTTACTTTTTTGCTAATGTGGCCATCCCGAAAATGTTACCACGAGCCACCACTGGAAAAAAGGAAGATATTATTCATGTTTTTGCTCTATTAAAATTAGCAGACGATTTTATCGGGAATAATTCTTCTAGTAAATTAACAAATAACACACTTTCTCTTCTCGATTTAGTCCTGGATAATGAATATGCAATGTACGTATACAGAGCGCGCCAAAAGTATGGAATAATGAAATTTTCTTCTTTGTTAGAATAATCGAAAGACTGTTTCACACGTCAAATTGATTTTTTACATTAGAACCAATTTGCGATTATTTTTAATTTTCCAACTCTAATACCAACTTTTTTGCATTTTTGGATAGATTATGGAATTCCAATTTCAGCAATGTATAACATTATGCCCTTCGGACCAATACTTTGCGTGACGTTTGTTCTAATTTTCGAGCACGATTGGCGTTCTACCAAGAACAAAATTGTCTTCATTTTGAACATTTCCAGTAAAATATTTAGATTTTTTTTAAGAACATTGTTTACTCAGTTTAGTATCGTTGGTGGAATAAAAATGTGTTTATTTGGTGAAGAATCAATTTACAACTAGACCTTTTTGCCGATCTTAAAACATTAATATCTCAAAAAGTATTGGTCCGAAGGGCATAATGTTATACATTGCTGAAATTGGAATTCCATAATCTATCCAAAAATGCAAAACAAATTAGGGTTAGCCATTTAAAAAAAACATCGATGATGTCATTGCCAGAAAACAGACAGAGTTCGAAAATTAAAAATAATCGTAAATTGATTCTAATGTAAAAAATTAATTTGACGTGTCAAACAGTTTTTCGATTGTTCTGACAACAAAGAAGAGAATTTCATTATCCCATACTTTTGGCGCGCACTTTATATTTGCAAAGGTACAGTAACATTAACACGCAGTTTCCAAGATACACGATTTTATTTATTCAATAATTACAAGAATTTCTTGATAGAATTATATACATCAGAAATATACAATTGACATACCAACATCTGTGTACAACATAAAAACTTACAAACTACTGAACAATAAAAAATAAATTTCTCTAATATACACCATGTACCATTAAGACCAAGATGAATGATCAAATTTTATATGGAAAAACATATGTACGATGAATATAATGACGGTGATGTTTTTAGGTTGTTTAGATCACCATGCTATATTTACATTGGTGCAATACAGCTGTTTAAATAACCTAAAAACTACGCTAATGACTCTCAAAAGCACTTATTCTGTTGAAAACGATATACATTAAAAATAGTTCTATTTTTTTCTATAGATGTATAAATAAATAATACAATATTGTTATATTAGATCATGAATTCGGTAAACTAAGGGGAAATTTAATAGCAAAACAGTTACATTTATTTTGTTCTTAATAAACCATATATTGGAACTTACGAACTAATATATTTTTATTTTAATCATTTTAATGTAATTTTAAAATCAGGTTATGTTCTTTGGGTTTATAATACAAATCTTACACAGTTTACAATAAAATAAAAAAACTACTGACCCATAAACTTTCTCTAACATATTTCACATTTTCCGAGAATTGCTTGTCACGTGAGTACATTAATAGTGTAAATAAATACTTAGGAGAGGCATTACTTAACACACTGGCAAAATGTTACTTAAGAATCTGAGTATTCAAACGTTTGTCAATATCTTGAATTTTATAAATAGAATACAAAATAAATAATGTGACAACATCAAAGAATAATAACGATCTGATTGATGAAATGAACGACAAAATTAAATAATTAAAATAGAGGGGAAAAACTAGCAATATGGGATGTGTTTAATATGTTGGCACAAAAAAACATGTTTATAAAACGCTTTCATAGAAGACACGAAGTAAAAGGTATAATTAAAATGATAAAAAGTATATAATATTTAAGCCTTCATATCAACAAAATGTATTGTATATTATGTCTTTTAAGCAACTTCTTTTTACTGCATATGAACATCGTTCAAAGCCGCTATTACATGAACCTGTTGACCTTTGCTGCTGTTATATACTTGGCCAGGACTGAATGGTTCTAGACGTGGATGTGTTTCTGGTTTCAGAACTTTATCTGCAAGATTTATGTTAAATTAATATCAAATAATGTCCACCTTAATAAGGAATTTACTTATAGGTATTTACTTTAAGTGTAAGTAATCAGATCACGCCCTACTACGTTTATTAGCATCTGTAACGTATCACTTTCGATTGTGTTCGCAATTACAATCCAATCAAAATGTCTAAGCCTTAATTTAAAAAAGTGGACTGTACTGATCATTTATATAGAGCATGCGCAGTTCGTAGTTTATATTCTGGTTTTATGAAAATTGGTTCTGCACAAAATATAAATTCATAAACAAAATATTAATAAAAAGTTTTAAATTTGTTCTTTTAGTATCTCTCCTGTCATTTTTAACCTGCTTGTTTACATTTTATAATAAAAGTACAAACAATAAAGTCTTTAAGGTTATTAAATTACTTAATTAATTAACATTATCTTATATATATTCAGTTACAAACAGTGCCACTTTAAGTATGCTGTAAATATATGGAAATAAAGTTTGAAAGCGCCTCACCCTGACACTGTGCGCCAAAATGTATAACGTTAGATTTTTCAAAATATATAGTTTTGATAGATAAACGTTTCTTTCGTAGATCTCTCGTGAATTCGGGATTATTAACCTGATACTCACTTAGCAGTTAAATAACTAAATTTACAAAAATAACATTAATCAATAGAGCCCAGGTACTGTGACCAACCTTGTTGCTACTTTTCGTCAACGATCTTCCTAATTGCCTGAGTAGTGCGGCTGCTGTGACATTATATGCCGACAACATCAATATAATTGTCTCCATGCCAAACATCAATCTCCTCGTAGCAGCTAGTTCGATTTTTGATGACATCAGTAACTGGATGAGTGCAAATAAATTGGTTTTAAATGCCAACAAAACTTGCTGTATGCTCTTCTTTAATGAGAGGAAATACGGAATCGACCAACTCAACTTGGCCAACTTTGATTTTGAATTAAGTACTATATCTAGGTTGCTTGGCCTCGTTATAGATAAAAATTTAAAATGGTCTAATCATGTAGAGCAGCTATATCCTAAGCTAGCGAGGTCATGTTATGCGCTTTACCAATTGAAAAAATCATGTAATGACTTCACCGTTAAATCATTTTACTATCTGGAATTTTATTCAAGGATGCGCTACGAAATTATATATTGGGGCTCTTGCGTTGACGCAGATCGTATTTTTATTTTAGAAGAAAGAGCGATTAGAACACTATTTGGTTTGAGAGGGATTCTTGCAAAGAGGTTTTTAGACATAATAACTTATTAACGTTTTATGATGTGTACGTCTTGGAAGTACTGTGTTTTGTTTTTAAATTTCGTCACTCTTTTAAGGTGAGTTTTCCACACCCTTATGGTACTACAAACAGGAAAAACTATTTGTTGTCATCTTCACACAAAACATCAACCTTTCAAAGAAGTCTTATGTTCATGGGAACGAAATTGTTCAATGTTTTGCATAACGAAATGAAAGACTATCCTAATGTGTACATTTTTAAGCGAAAACTAAAGTTATGTCTCCTCCAAGTTAATGCTTACTCAATTCAAGATTTCTTTTTTCTTTTTTATTATACTTTTAATTTATGTATATGTATTGTTGACGTTTTTATTGTGCTGTGCTGTGTCTGTTACCAGCTTGTACTAAGAAATAAAGAGTACTACTACTACCTTCGATGTTGAATTTTTTTAACACAATATTATATCCTTTCTGGAGCAAATTGCGCTAAAGTACTGTGCAAATTAAACGATTAATTTGTTAATGAAAATTGTTTTATTTAATTTTGATTATTGGATGCTAAAGCATAAGCAAATAAATTCGCGTTGTCAATAGCTCCTGACGAAACCATTTAAGCTTGAGAAAGAAATCTATGGAAATATTCATGTTTTTATAGAATCCGTAAACGACGATAACAGTGATTTAATAGTTAAATATTAAACCCTTAAAAACGTAAAACCCTTCCTGTAAGGAGTTGTAAGAGGTCATGATTTATATGTACAGATGGTGTTGTTAATATTTTGAAATTTGATTCGTACAGATAATAATAAAGATGTAACGAACTGAGTTGTATATTATAAATACGTATGTGACTTGAATTGACTGTTACTGATAAATGTGCTGTTTCTTCTTTGTAGTCTCCAAACTTAATTGGCAACAAAATCGATATGGTAAAATACGTACCACTAACATTGTACTCCGCTGGTATATATTTAGACAATCTAATAGCTGGTAACGGTAGATAACCGCTATTGAGCGGCATAACGTCCATAATAACAGTTTGCGGTTCAGGATCCGGTATAAAAGACACCACGCCAGCGGTTCGACCGCACACAGCCCACAAACTTTGTTCGGCTAATACTTCGTACATCAAAGAATTGGTTGTATTCATTTGCAATGTATGGCTACCAGGTCTTATTGTCAAATGTAGTTGGCATACAGCACCGACTCGGCAAAACTCGTTTCCTTTCGTTGGTTCCACGTGTGCTTCTACATGATACAAGGTCTACACAAATGTAAGCAAAATTAGGTAACTGTAGTATTTACATTTTGCGATGTTTTTTTTTTTTGATAATGATATACAACCTTTTATTTGTAGAACTAAGGAAATTCTGATCTGTGAAATGAAATATAGAAAACATAAAATTCTGAAAAGTATACCTGGTAGTCGGTGATTTCGAAGAAATGTTGAAAAGTTCTTGTTTCACAGTCTTCTAATTTATTCGATTGCGTAGTATATTGGACTTTATATTCCCCTTTTAATGGCGGTGCTTCATCTCGCGGTGTAAACTGTATTTCCCATAAATAGGATATACTAACATCGTTCATAATAACCTGAAATTAAACAATTGTTATTTGTAACCATTGGAATACGAAACACGTTTGCAATTTAGATTTTCATGATTTTTTTATTGTAAAAAGTTATCAATCAAGAAAACTTTCGCCTGAGATAATAACGTTGCGAAACAATAAACACTTTCTTAATATCCGTAAGATGTTGTGCACTTGCTTCAAAAGACCTATGAACTGCTCATCAATACGTGAAATTGTTTGTATGCTCATATACAGAGTCATTCACAACGATGGCCTATTAAAAGTATCTCTGAAAATAATTAAACTATCTTTCTTAAATTTTGGTGAACGATATTATAGATAATGTACTTCCTAAAAATATGTTCAACTTCACGGCACTCCCGATTAAACGGATATTAATTTTCTTATTTCAAATGGTACATCCTCCATATTACGAATCCTTTAGATAGACCTTTCAAAGACAAGTTCAACGATATGCAATACCATGTATGTAGAATGTACCACCTTTGAGATATTACGTTTTTTCTGAAAAATTTGACAAACGCAGAGTTTAACTGAAACATCATCTTCCATTCGGTATTACCCATGTTAATTGGTTTTGTCAATTCTATTGGCAACATAAAATTGTCTTTATTGCTATAAATACGTATCAAAAATATTATACAGAGTGTTCCAAAAACCTAGTCCAAACACTAACATATTCAACTAAGCAATAGCAACTCCTATTTTTGAGAATGTCTACGTATTCTATTCCAAAAACTGCGGGTAAAACGTATTTTACTTCCTATAACTAAATTCGCTCGTTTCCGAGTTATTTAAAAAAATCGGGAAATCGATTATTTATTACCAATAAACAACCAAAATTGACAAGGTAGGCTCTGTTTTGCTTAATCTAATGACAAATGAGCACTGTGACATTATGTTAACATGTCAGTGTTTAAATTAAATAAAGGAGACTTGCAGATGGCATGCCCAAGGTTTAGGTTTGGTTAAAGTAAAACAAACATTGATTTAAAACTAAATATTTACTTTTCAAAAAAGAATATCCAAATAGGGAACCAATTACTCAATCTGTTGTGAGCAAAATTTGGAAGCATTTTAGACAAACGGATGTTGTGACGACTTCCTAAATCTGGAGAACGAAAAATTGCAACTAATGAGGACAAAAGATTAGACGTGTTGCTAGAAGCAAAAAATCCATATTCTTTTAAACGTCATTTGTCTTTAACTCGTAGTGTAAGTGTTGGTTCGGTACATCGGATATTGAAGGAATGAAAATTTCAACCTTATAAATCCATTCTACTTTAAGAATTACCCGAAGATGATTTTGACCGACGTGTTGAATTTTGCAAATTGATGATCGGTAGTTGTTTATTAAACAATAAATTAATAGAATTGTTTTCTCCGATGAAACATCATTTTCTCTTAATGGTGCTGTTGGTAGACATAATTGCCGATACAGATCCCAGGAAAATCCTTATAGGTGATCCAGCATCAAACCCAAAGACCACAAAAAATAAACGCATCGGGAGGAATTGGCGTTGAGCATATTATTGGTCCTTTCTTTATCAACGGAAATCTTACTGGGGTACTGGTATTTAGACTTATTGCAGAATCAATTTATCCGTCTCTTAGGGTACTATTTCGCAAGGATGAAGATTTTGAAGATGAACTAATGGACAATAATATCCCGAATGTCTCGATGTCTGGTTCCAACAAGATAAGACACCACTTCATTATGAGAAATTATTTAGTTGACATTTTCCCAAACTGTTAGATAGAATGAAGGAGATTTTGCACCGTATAATTTTTTTATGGGGCCATTTAAAAAACAGTTTTCCACAACCGTCCCTAAAATAGTGCAGAATTGGAACAACGAATTCGAGAGCAAATCGCATTGTTACCTAGAAATGCCCTTAGAAATTCGATTCGTGAATTGAGTGACAGGCTAGGTCACTATCTGACTGTTAATGGTGCGTATTTTGAACATTTGCTTTCGATTTCTAAATTTCCTTTAAAATAAAAACGGGTTAACGTTTACATGTACGCATGAGGAAATCTAATAGATTAGATTAAAATTAGATTTCCTCATGCGTACATGTAAACATCTACTTCGTATATACGATTTAAAATATTAGAATGCCATTATCTTCCACAAGACACGCTGAAGAGATGTAAACATCGAAACCCGCGTCTATGTATGGTGGATAGGTGATGGCTTTTACGTTTCAAAAATGGATTAAATTTTGACATTTTATATTTTATTGTTTATTTTTTCACTTTTTTAATAAACATTATTTTAACAGTTATAATTAGAGCGCGGCAACAGGGAGCCGTGCCATAGCCGTACCTGCCTAGTATACAAATACATAATTATAATATGTGACAAGTAGTGAAACACTCATCCTTTTAAGCAGCCTTGGCTACGGAACCGTAAAACTAGAAGCACCATTATCAGTATTAACATCATATGGGTAAGAGTGGCAAAAAGTTGACACCGTTAGATGTGTCTCCACAGTTGTCTCAGTGAGCGATGTTCGCCGTGGTGGGAAAATGAGTTTATATTTTGAAAAAGAGCGTTCAACATCTACCGATGTTATACATGCATGATTACAATACTCTTTGTACTTAGTCAGTGGATTATTCGATACACCATCGCAAATTTGTTTTAGTGTGCCAAAATCGGGATCTTTCTTTAGCACCCTCTCGAACTTTTCTAAAACCCGATTATATTTTGCGTCATGTATAGTCAGTAGCTGTGTATGCACTCCGTCCATAATTTGCAGAGATACTAATAATGATAACGATCTATTTTATAATTGGTCTATTGCGTCAGCTAATCCTTTATAGTGGCTACGAATATTTTAAAAATCTGTTTCAAAGGAAATATCTTGAAATTTCGACTGGCTCTCCTTAATAGCTGCAGCTTCGGCAGGATTGAATTGTGCAACAGCAGCTTTTATTATTTTGAAATGTTCAGCATAATAAAAAGCTGCCTGCAACCATGTTCCCCAACGTGTAAGAATTGACTCCGGTGGTTGACGAATACCAGGACACTCTGTGTGAAATGATCGTAGGCGTTTGGGAGATTTCAAATACACTTTTTTTTGCTTGCTATTAATGCATCTACCTCGGGAGAGCATTGTCGAATGGTTTCTGCCACAAGATGTAAAGCATGCACTTTACACGTAACATGTAAACACTTGCTACCATGTTCAAGAAGAGAACGGCCTACCGAACGCATTATCGCTGCGCCATCGCTCATAAACATCAACACTTTACCTTTTGAAATTTGAAATTTTGCCAACGTACTAAGTACAACCTTCGGCTAGCTAGTAACAGTGGTAATGTAGGTTTACTAGGGTCTAGTATGCGTACCATAATATTTACAATTGATTTTTTTTTACAGTCTGTTGTCTCGTCAACACATAACCAAACTGTTTTCTCAATATGCGTTTCATGTTCTTTTCAACGTCATCGCGTACAAATGCAACATGCTTACGTGCCGTTTCCTCCGTTGGCAACTGCAATTCGGGATTGTATTTGTCCCAAAAGTCCTTAAACGGTTGTTTATCGAGTAAGCCTAGTGGCAAATTACAGTTTATCAACATAAGAATTACATTAAAAAAAAATGCACTTCTCGATGGCATGCCCAATTTTCGTTTTCTATGCTGTGCAGAATTTACGTGTCTTGTACAGTTCCACTTCTTATTTGACATCAAATCTATTTTGCACACTTTACAAACTATCTTACTCCCGTTGTAAAACAAATCGGGAGCCAGAAATAAACTTATTTACTATGTCTTGAAAGGGTCGTTTTTTAGCCTTCGACATGTTCACTAAAGACTACAATTAATAACTACGTCTGTATCAATAAAATCAAAACGCACTACACTAAATAATAACTACGTCTATATCAATAAAATCAACGCCCTATCCGCTATCCAATGTTAAACTGAATTGAGTGATGATGATTTGTCGTGTCGTATCATAATCGACCAGCCCTCCTCACCCACCTAAACACAGTCACACCGCCGCTGCGATTGCTCTCCAGTTACCGGGCTCTAGTTATAATTACAAAAAATAGCTTTATCAAACAGCTAATGAAGTCACTATACCTACCATTCTATTTAAAAAAGTGAAGTCATGACAAAACTGACAACATTTTTTCTTGCGTAACACAAAAAAGATCTCGCCAAATACCTTTTAACACGCTGTACATGAAATCTTATTAAATATAACTTATGTAAAGGATACAATATTTTCTCCAAATCAATAAACTTCCGCGAAGCAAAGTACATCAACCAAAATAAAGTATACTTGCTACCTTGATTTCTAAAAAAAGAAGATTGTGTACTTACTTGACTAGAAGGAACGTTGTAGTCGATAACTTTAACATCCTCGCCAAAATTCAACTTCGGCAAATCCACATTCAACGCCATATCGCATTTTCCCGTTAAGGTAATGTGCACAAATTTTCGATGTTTAACGGTATGTAATCGAATCCCACAGGTTAGTGGCGGTGTAAAGCTGAGTTGAACTGGAATCGGTTTAGGAGACCATGGCCAATTGATCGTTATTTGCTGATCTTGAGAGAAAATATCCGCTAAAATCCTAATTGAAGTAACCATTTTCGAAAACGGTTTGGTTTGTTCGATGGCTATATCTATGCTACTTTGTAGTGGAGAGTCTTCTAAGTGTTGAATAGAAAGCCCCCTTGATGCGATTAATTTAACTGTACTATTCTGCAAAAACGGTACTGTTCTGGAATATCTTTCATATATATCTTTAAAAAATAATATAACATTCTATGTTTATAATGATTGGAAGAAAAAACAATAATAATTTTTTTGTAAAAAGTCAAATTTACTGTTTTATTTGTTCTGCTCTTTAACAAACATTTTAGTGTACTCCAACTTACTCTAACCATCAGTATCTTTGTTATTGTAAATAGACAAATTTTCATAATTATTACTACATCATACATAATCGTTTTTCTTTTCAGACTACTACAATGAACACGTTTTGTTCGTATAAACCTTAAATTACTAATAATTGCCGCTAATCCCGTTTTGCATGCCTATTCTATGTATAGAGCACATAAAGCAGTAACATCATGAATAGAGCTGGTACTTTCGGGGGGCGCGCCAGCATCGCAGTAAGTACCAACAAACGTACCAACAAACAGCGAGCCGTCTGTGCGAAGCGAATATTAACAACGCCGCCGATCGTAGATGCATATATACCACGTATATATATCTACACACTTTAGAGAAAAAAGTTATTACTTTAGAGAAAAGAGTTATTACACAGGACACGTATCTATTAGATCATAGAATTATAAAGCTTGAATCTGATATTGACTACTTCCCGATTATTACAAATTGATTATTTATACAAAAACATCTTTTCAATCCTAATATCAAGGATAAATTTCACTGCTTTTTAGAGAATGAGATCTGGGACAACATTTATTATACAGTAGACCTTGAAAACAAAGTTCAAGCATTTATGAATACCCTACGCTGTTATTACAACATGGCATTTCCGGTAAAGTCATTAAAGGTCCGAAGTCAGAGGCAACGAAATAATTGGATAACCCACGAAGTAGTTCAATCTAGTTCGGATTTAAAAGATTTGTACAACTTACAAAAACAGTATCCTCAATTGAAGGAATTGTACAAACAGAGAAGTATGCAGCACAAACATTTAGTTAATGAAACAAGAAAGAACTATAACTCATATATTATTAATAATGCACAAAATAAAACCAAAAAGATGTGGGAAATGGTTAGACAAGTAACTATATGCAATCGAATCTGCAGTAATATTGAAATTATTCATAATTATGAAAGGATCAGTGACCCACTATTGATTGAGGATATGTTCAATACATCTTTTTCCGAGTCTGTAGAGCAAGTGATAAACAATACTCCTGATACAATAATGGTCAATAGAATTACACGTAATCCTAGTACTATGTATTTGTTCCCCTTCACTGAATCTGAAATGAATACTGCTATAATTAAATTAAAAAGTAAACATACATGTGGGCCTGATGATCTATCTGCTGCAGTACTCAAAGAATTTGCCACTTTTTTATTGGTACCGTTGACGTATCTTGTTAATTTGTCATTTTCCACTGGAGTATTTCCTAATTGCGTCAAGATCTCTTCAGTTACGCCAGTACATAAGAAGAATGATAGAAAGAGCATGTTTAATTACAGACCTATTTCTCTTACTTCGAATATTGGAAAGATCTTTGAATACTGCATGTTACTTCGATTAGAATCATTTTTGGATAAGCACAATATACTTAATAAGAATCAGCACGGTTTTCGAAGAGGTAAATCTACCACAACTGCTTTATTATCTTTTTACAACATCATTCTGAATAGCATTGGCAACACGGACGTTCCATTGTCCATCTTATGTGCAGTTATACTGACGCTTATACCGAATTGTCCCGGCCATGTTTATTTTGTGTAAACTTTTATGCGTCAGCCACTGGCTTTCAGCGCAGTTTGCGTTGCTCTACTGATGACACTACCCTACTGATTACTGAAAACAATTTAGATCAAGTAGAAGCAACTGCGAACAGTGCAATTAATCTCCTCCATCAATGGTTTTGTGCAAATAAATTAAGTTTGAATCAGGAAAAAAACGAATTTCTTGTTATTTCACACCTACCAACGCTTATATAATACAACGTGCAACATAAACATCAGTAGTAACCCGTTAAAGCAAGAACATAAGGGAACGTTTTTATGAGTTTATATTCAGGATAATTTACTATGGAATGAACATTGCAACAAATTAGTTAGCTTACTCTACAGTAAAATCTATCTCTTTAGGAGTTTAAAAAACGTCCTACCGTTAGAAACCCTGATATCCTTATATTACTCAGAGGTACGATCTCGTCTAACCTATGGCTTATTTCTATGGGGTACTTCGTCGTCTGCAAAAGCAGTGTTTACTGCCCAAAAACAATTATTGAGATTGCTTGCATACGAACAACAAGCTCATGCAAGCCAATTTTCACATCACTAAGAATTCTGACCTTGCCATGCCTCTACATTTTGGAAGCTCTTCATTACATTCATAGAAACAAAGACAGCTATACCACAAACCAAAATGTGCACAACACCCGACAGGCAAACGATTTTCGTTTGCCAAAATCTGAATTTCAAGTTACCAGTTGGGGTTTAGAGTATATGGGCAGAAAACTTTATAATAAATTTGCAACTGAATATAAAAGTCAACCGGTTAACTTATTTAAAAGGCAAGTTAAAGATATTTTAATAACCAAAGCTTATTACACTGTCGAGGAGTTTTTATTGTAACTTAAACAAATAGCTTGTTCATTTTGTCAGTAGTAATAATTATGTTTTTGTTTATATTTTCTTTGATTCTCTTTGTTTTTCTCTATTCTAAAATTTGTTTTTAGTTTCATTTGTAATGGTTTATGTATTGTTTGTTTACTTTTTTGTTTTTCTCTTGGGGACTGTGACTGATTTCATTATCTTTCTGATGTTTACATGTACGCATGAGGAAATCTAATTAGATATCCTCATTTGTACGTTTTTGTCGAGTAAATTACTGCAAACGCCTCTACAGAACTGAACAAATCGTATTGCTACAAATTCTGACGTGGCAGTAGTCCCAACTACCGGCTTAAACCGCCATAAGTTAATTAATTGAAAAGTATAAACGTATAAATGAGGATATCTAATTAGATTTCCTCATGCGTACATGTAAACATCTACTTCGTATATATACGATTTAAAATATTGAAATGCCATTACCTTCCACAAAGCTATGCCGACGAGATGTATAACATCGAAACGCGCGTCATAGATGGTGGATAGGTGATGGCATTACTTTTCAATCTTTCTGATACTTTGAATCAATAAAGATTATTATTATTATTATTATTACATACAGCAGCAATTATGAATATAATATGACGTACTCTCTCCTCGTTCTTTATAAGTATAAAAAAACCAAAATGTATTAAATAAGTTTATAATAAAGACATGACCAAAATTTAGATTTTTATTTGTTTTAAAAATAAAACTACAGAATTTCGCAGTAAGGGACGAAACAAATTTAATCTTAAATTGGAGACCATAAAACATGATAACAACCGAAGCCTTGCTAATAATAAACGAAAATAATTGCATATTTGTATATTGTCGCCCCCATTTGATTAAATTGATAACGACAAGCAAGTGATTAACGACGACCACATTAATGAGAGTTCTATTGTATAAAGGTTTCCCATAAGTTATTTTATATATTTTTTTGATTTCCTATCCTCTATAGAAAAAGAGAAAAAGACGAAGCATGAGCTGACAAAATCAAAAATAAAACCATTGGAACCAGACTTACTTGCTTTCGTATCTTTATTCGTTTAGTAACCAATATAAGAAAAAGCGTGAAAATACTTACATTTTCTATTTCGTAACTGCCAACAGTCACTGTTAGTTCCATTCTTTGTTCTAAGCCCAAAAGTAAAGGCGACAGTCCCTTGTCTAATCGCACCGTAGGTTCTTCACGCTTAACCTCTATCGATATTTTAGGTGTGATTAAGGACGAAATTAATTCCAGTTCGCGCACGTGCACAGCAAGTTGTCCAAGTTGAAATTTTCCCGTTTCCGTAGCTTTCTGGGACAGTCTTATAACATTTAGGCCTGGAGTTAACACTAACGGCTGAAAATATCTAGAATTAGTTGTGTCCTCTTCTTTTTTTGTTTAATACAGCGAGAATTTAATATACAGGATGTAATTAGTTTTTAATAATTTATTGTGTACTATCTAATGTACTATACCTAATACTAATAATCAATGCATAGCTAAAATTGTTATCGTTGATATAAAGTAAGGGTATACATGGTTGGTCGTAAGCTTTCACAATCGTAGTCTAATGTACGTACTGTATATAATGTTATAAATTAGATAACCTTTCGGTAGTTTAAAAAACCAGATTGATAAAAAACTAACCTTTAAAGCAATGACATTTACTCTCTATGCTAGCGCGTCACATGAAAAAACCCTACGTTCATTCAAAAGATCGAATTTGATATAAACTTGGACTTGACTCTTCGTTTATCTGTTACCGTTAGTTTTTGTTCATTGTCAACTACGGCCAAGTACAATACATTTTCACTTTAACAATACTTGCCATTTTTGAAACAAAATTATATTTAACTTGAATTAACACAAATAAACAAGTATTACAGTATGTAATATGCTACAAGAATTCGCAATCTAGCGTCTAACCAACTTACATTAGTGAGAACTGGTAACCGTAAAATATGGACATTTCCTACCAGACTTTGTCTTTTATTTAGAAACTAATATTTGAGCTGGAAAATTATTATAAAGATAAAAATAGAATTATTTTCTACTTGTTTATAAAAAGTTATATTAAATATGAAAATTAAGAACCGGACGAATATGGAGCGGAGATGAGTAATATTACCGTTTTCCCGGAATTATCGCTAGCTGTAGACATATTTACCTAATAAAACGCTGGGAGCAAAGAGAAGAGGCTATAGAAGCCGCTGAAGAATTGAAAATAGGTCAGAAAAAGGACTATTCTGACATAGGTTGCCGGACCGCAATCAGCTGCACACTATTCACTGTGGCGCTAATGCTTGTTGTATTTTTAATACTACAATACCGATATTTCTATCGGTCAGATTGTCGGTAGGATAGTCCATCAGATTCCCGAAATGCCAATAGCTTAGTTATTCGGCAATTATGTATGTGACGTTGACATTTGATATATTGAATTCGTCGTCCACATTATGTGACAAATCACAATGTCGGTGATTTTGATAAACAACGTTTAACACATTATTAAGATTACTGTTAAATTGATTTAACGTTAATCTTTTAGTTTATCATTCCCGTATAGAAAAACGTTGGAGAAATCGTACCAACATATTTTTATTGCACTAATAACAATCCTATATAGCCTTCCACTAAATATATCGGCCGGATAGCTATCAATTAGATTTTGTCTGTAATGCAAACGGAAGCATCAATTTTGGACACATTTTATACTAAGAGAACATTTAGTAAAGACAGGGGAAAATGTTTCTCTATAAAAACTTCTTCTGAGAAAACAACATTAACACATTCAAATTTGAAGTAACATGTACAAGGGAGTCAAAATGAGAACGTCGTGTCAACAATTTTCGAATATTGAAATTTTCACTTCAGGTTTTTAAAGATCATAATAAAACAGCACTGCAAAGTGGTTCTCGGTTTTCGATATGTCGAATAGTTTTAGAGATATTCGACTTCGAATTTAGGTCGGGAGGAAGATTCGGAGTTCCTATAGGTAAAAACACAATCAGAAAACCGTAAATTTACCGTCCAGTATATGCGCAATACAGAAAAAGAGCTGCAGTTAACATATTGCACAGGTACTGGACGGTAAATTTACAGTTTTCTACAAAGCTACAAATAGTGCATTGTCGCATTAACCCTAGGATGCATATCACGCGCCTCTGAAGCCTGGCCTCTTAAAAAAACTGTAGCCGTGTTTCTAAATTTTTGTTTTATTTACAATACCTCTAGCAATGCCTCTGTCGAACTTTGAAGTAACAGTTTCTGCATAAGAACCAGGAGAACCAAGAATTATGTTTTATGGAAGCAGAAATTAAAAAAAAAATACGTTTCTACCCCATATCTACCTATACATCCTAGGATTAAGGCTGTGCGTGCACACATAACGCATCCCTTGTCTCTTGTCATCATCGTGCCACAATGAACGTGTTTAGGAGGTCAGTTTAGGTGATAATACGCTAGTCTATTTATAAATTATAACTTTTAAGCAGGTGCTTATTATTAGTTCCTTACTTAACGCTACTTATATTATTCTATTAGAATTACTACGAAGCGGCGAAAGTAACGATTCTGGCGTGAAAAAGAAACCGGCGTCTCTAATAATAAGCATGTATCAAATATAATGACAACTGTATGTATTCCAACTCTGGATAGTACCGTGATGAGAATCGACGTTTTGCCCATAATCGTAAGGAGCGTCTGCAGAAGAAGGGGATCCCTATATAGAACGATAACTCAAGGTCGAAACCACGACAGAGGCAAAACTAACCAAACCAAATAGGCGCCAATCGGTCACAGTAACTCAAAATGTAAAACATGCTAGAGACGAAAACCAACGGCGATAGGGTAGGGTTATCCTATGGGACTATGACCAGTGGCCAGATGATGTCCAGCTAATAAGCCTGTTCTAAGACATTCGTGCTGTATTAAACCAGTTTTCATAGAGCGACCTATTTCACTAATACACGCCAAATAGCAAGAGCAAGTAATTACATAAGCGCCTTTTCCAGAAAGTGAAGGGAACTTATGTTTAGGAGAAGAAAGAGTTGCTGTAAAATTAGAGAGAAATCTGAAGACCGGCTTAATATACTGCTTCTTCAAAATGTTACAACTCTATCAATATATCATACCTTTGTTTTTATACAGGGTGTTTATTAAACATACAGCAAAAATTCAAGGGATTATTCCACGAACTATTCCAAGAATATTTTGTCCTTTGATGATTTTTGAAAAGCCCCTTTGTTTCGAAGATACAGGGCGAGAAAAATTTTCGACAAAACCAACATTTTATTACCAAAAATTACATTTAAAGTTTCTTAATCTACAAGAACTGTTGAAAATGACTACCTCCAGCTAGGATGCAAGAATCAATCTCCTCCTCATTGACTGCCGAACTCTTTCAAATACACCACGGCCATTTCTTATTGAGTTACACCCAGCAATTATCCGATTTCTTAAATCTTCCACATTTTCCACTGGAATAGAATAAACTAATGTCTTTAGATGGCTCCATAGGAAATAATCCAGGGGGTTTAGGTCCAGGGATCGAGCAGGTCATAAGTGAGGTCCACCTCGACCAATCCAACGATCTCCATATGTTGCTGTTAAAAACTCACGAGCAACCACACTAAAATGCGCTGGTGCACCATCGTGCATAAACCACATTGCATTTCTTGTTGCCAATGGTACATCCTCCAGAAACAGAGGTAGCGTTTGTTCCAAAAAGTTTCGATACACCTCGCCGGTAAGTCTTCCTGGTAGAAATACCGGTCCAATTATCCAGTCACCCACAATTCCTAACCAAACGTTTAACGAGAACTGATGTTGAAAACGATCTTCAAGTACCGCATGTGGATTTTCTTCAGCCCACACATGGTTATTGTGAAAATTCCTTATTGCATTTCTTGAGAAATTCGCTTCATCGGTAAAAAGAATCGGTGTCAGTAGTTGAGGAATTTGAACCAATGTGTGCAAAAGCCACTGACAGAATGCAATCCGTGGAGGAAAATCAGCAAGAAGAAGTGCCTGAACGCGTTGTATGTGGTACGGGTACAGTAAATACTCCCTAAGAATTTTCCAAACAGTCCCATTATTTACATTCAAAGTATTTGCAATTTTTCGAGTAGAAGTACCTGGATCTTCTTCTATCATGTCCAGCACATTCTCTTCTAATTCTACCGTTCTTACTGTCATTAGCCTTCCTGGTCCTCCACTTCGTTTCAATGTGCCTGTTTCATGAAGACGTTGATGAATACTTTGGAAAGTTTTTCTATCAGGAACATTACGGTCAGGAAACCGTTCAATGTACAACCGTCTAGCTTCTAATGAATTGCCGTCAGCAAGTCCATAAATGAAATGCATGTCAGTCATCTCGGCGTTCGTATACCGATTCCTGATAGAGGACTTCATTAACAAAAGTTTAAGTATTAAAAGACAGAAAATATACGTCAATCAGTCTCAACAAATTTGACACATACAAAATGATCAATCACGAAACGTATTCAAATGAAATCCACGTTTTAACTGATTTCCTTTTCTATGTCTGCACTTGCCTATTGTTAGTGGGTAAAACAGCCGTTCTTTGTAATCTGAATGTTGTTAAAAGATAACAACGCGTTTTTACAATTTTTTTATACTGAGTAAGTCCAGTGTTGTACGCCATATTTTATTTCGGCTACATTAATAATTTCAAAAATATCAAAATTGGTTTTGTCGAAAATTTTTCTCGTCCTGTATCTTCGAAACAAAGGGGCTTTTCAAAAATCATAAAAGTACGAAATATTCTTAGAATAGTTCATGGAATAACCCCCTGAATTTTTGCCATATGTTTAATAAACACCCTGTATATTGTTTGAAATGTTAAGACTTACCAATTTTGCACATTCCAAACAACAAGTGAAATCACTCTGGGGTGGCGACGCCGAACTGTCGGCCCTCTTGAGCGGCGTAGTTTTGCAAACGACACTAGCACTTGACAGTTGTTTGTCTTGTTTGTAATCTAAATGACGTTGTATCTTCAGTCTTTGCATTGAGATATCTTTCGGTTTGATTTCCTTGCTAACATTACGGCAATTTCTATCCTTAGATTTCTTTTGTTCTTTATCGTGGTCGATCGACAACAATACCTTCGTACATAGTATTTCCCTGGGAAAATTAGAATCCAGAACCGCTTCGACTTCCATTACAGAATCCTGCATTATCGGTCCATCGTTTCTAACGTTAACACTAATTATCTTAATAATATCTTTGAAAGGCACTACCAGCGGTTTTTCGAGAAGGTCTAGACATTTTAGCATATCGTCGAAATACCTCCAACGAATTAACGTGTCAATATAAGGCGAGGAAGCGATGGCAGCGCACGTACGGATAAATTTTCGCGTATCACTCGATTTCATATAGCACTCCGCTAAATCTACTTGAGTTTGAGCGGCAAGTTCCCGCCAGTTATCTTGCTCGAAGGTTTTTAAGGCGTCTCCGAGAAACGCGGCCGCCTTTTGCGTTTCACCGAGCAATAAATAAAAAAAAGCAAGATCTCTACCTATCAATCTAGCTGATCTTAATCTTCCAATATGCTTGTATGTTCCCATCGCTAATTCTGCCAATTCCTATAACATTGAAAAATTGAAATAAACAATACTATGGTTTAATATTTGCAGCATGTAGACGCAGAGAGTGAGACGCCACCAATTTGGATACAAATACGAGTTATATCATTGTTTGAAATACCGTAAGGTCCTATAGTATATCCATAGTAACATTTGAGCGACGGAAACTAGCGTTTTTAGAAAAAACAGGTCGGTTTCTACTTTTTGTGAACTAACTTTTGGTGTTATCGGTACTTCAATTGCATTTCCGGTGTCACCAGAAGTGATGCCAATTTCTGGTAAGATCGGAAAAAAAATATAGGTGTCCCAACCCTGTATATGTTTACGTTTTTTTTAACGTGTGCGGACGGCTCAGCTTTAAAGCTTCACATAACCTCAGGAGTCCTTTAATGTATAAATGGGACGCGTAAAGTACTCCGTGACTTTGTTACTATCGCCCCCTCGACATAAAGGGTGGAACACAGTTAATTATTCCCCAGCATGCAAATGGTGGCTCGACGGAACCCACAAACAAAATCTGCCGCTTGACCCTGGCGGGACAAGAACTCACAGCACCAGGCGAATCCAGTGATACCACATATGTTACACTTTCATTTAAGACTTATCATGATATGCTACAAAATGAATAATCATAGTGCGCCTTGAAAATTTAGATGAACTTCCGAAATTTGATATTTCTTATTTTATAAGAAAACCTAAAAATCGGTATGCTCACAAGCAAATTGTTGTTACATGCTGAGAGAAAGTATGCTTTGAATCAAATAATCCAATAAAAATATTAGAGTAATACATCTAGTGTAAAATCCAACTGAACATCTGACAGCATTCAAAGAAATCTTCTTCTGTTTACACCACTCATCAACAATTGTAAGATTGATCTGCAGTTTTATACATTCCATTTCTGAATGAACTACATTATGTATTTTCAGGTAATATCCGTATGCCAGCAACTCACAGTTCAATTTTAGAAGTAGGTCATTCAAAAAAATGTCGAATAGCAAGGGGCCAAGGTTAGACCCCTGTGGTGCCCCAGACTGTATAGCAAAGTGCTGAAAAGAAAACCCATTATAAAATAAATAACCAGATTTGTTCTTAAGATAAGAAGACATCAACCGTAGAAGTGAAGGGCAAAAACCAAGGCAGTCCAATTTAGCAAGAAGTAAATTGTGGTCAATAGAGTCAAATGCTCTTGAGAAATCTGTGTAAATAACATCAACCTGTTTACGATGATCAATTACAAATGAAATGCATCGAGTAATATTTACTAAATTTGTGACTCTTGATCTTCCAGCCAGGAAACCGTGTTGTTGTATGGATATGCATGGCTGAACATCAATATAGATTTTATTAAACAATCTATGCATCAGATATGCGTAATTATACGCAAAAAATGCCTATACTACTCTGTCCACAGAACAAGTATGTGTATAGTGCTATTAAAAGAAATACATTTCGAGTAAGGCAAACAAATATTCTCGGCACACTCCGCACCACACAAATGATTAATTAACTCGTAAAGGCCGCTTCGAAGACACTTGGGTCATCATCTTCACCCGTGTACCGATTGATGTGAAAGAACATATATTAAATCTAACGAACTCGCTCTATCCCTACTTTTCAAGAAAATTATATACAAGTACCTACTTTTGCCGTTTAGGCTAGAAAGCTAGTTAAAATAAGGAGAAAAGGCGGAAAACGTCTGTCACCACCAACCGAGACATGTGGTCATCCTACCCTATAAAAATCGAGTGAGACAACGGTTATATCCTTTCTGTTCGTCAAATTTGTGTTCTTTCCGTCAATCCCTTTAAAGCTAAAGATACATACGGAATGCACGAAAGGATCGACGTCTCTGTTAGCACAATCATAAATCAAATGACCTCTTGCCGTAATAAATCGAAAAGACATGAAAAGTGTAAAGGTCCCTTCTCTTTCTTAATTAGGTTTGCATTCTTATTTATGTAAATAGTCTCATAGGCGTCCAGCTCACGCTGCGAAATCACGTTTTTAATTAATTTTAGGTTTTCTAATTTAATATTATGTCCGGTATCGTTTATGTGTTGTGCGATACTTGACGCTTCTATCTTCCCGTTTCTTATCAAGAGATGAAGGGATGAACGTGTGTTTCAGTTCGCGAAATACACTCAAAAACCTTCTTGGCAATCCAAAAAGTAAACCTGAAATGAGAGAATTGTCGGGAATTTACAAAATTGCATTTAGTGATTGTGATAAAGCCTATATTGGTAAAACGAGCGATAGGTACTAGATTTAATGAACACATCACCTTTACACTTTTCATATCTTTTCGATTTATTACGGTAAAAGGTCATTTGATTTATGGTTATGCTAACAGAGACGTCGATCCTCTCGTATATTCCACATGCATCTTTAGTTTTTAAGGGAGAGACGGAAAGAACACAAATTTGGCGAACAGAAAGGACATAACCGTTGTCTCACTCGATTTTTATTAGGGTAGGATAACCACATATCTCGGTTCGTGGTGACAGACCTTTTCTCCTTATTTTAACTTGCTTTCTAGCCTAAACGGCGAAAGTAGGTACTTGTACATATATTTTTCTTGAAAAGTAGGGATAGAGCGGGTTTGTTGGATTTAATATATGTTATCTCACATCAATCGATACGCGGCTGAAGATGATGACCCAAGTATCTTCGAAACGTTAGTTAATTAATAATTTGTGTGGTGCAGACTGTGCCGAGAATATTTGTTTGCCATACTACCCCACAGTCCTTACTATCATTATTACATTTCTAGTGTTTAAATTTGGCAAAGTTTGGAGTTCAATACCGAAGATACAGTATATTTCCAAGGTGCTCTAATATTATGTCCAGGTAGAACCAAGTATGGAATTTAATCTCGTAAAAATCTGGGCTAAAACCTATTTGCATTTCGAATTTTTTTAAGAAAATAGACATCTTCACATTTAGGCAATTAAGGTCAAAATTATAAATATCTCGAAATTTGTTAGAAATAGACTTAAAAACCTTTGGTAAAAACCCATATTACGTGGGTTTATTTTTAAATTGAGAAACCAAAAACGTAATAATATACAGAGCGTTCCATTCAAAATAACAAAGCATATGCGGAAATATTGTTGGTAGATACTCTGTAACCACAAAATTTTAGCTTCCAACTATTTACATAATAGCAGCAATTTTACGGTTCCAAAAGATTGGGACACCTGTATGTATATCTGCAATAATTCGTTCAAGAACAAAAAAATTATAAATAGTAAGCAGAATGTAACGTTAACATATTTATTTCTAACTTTTTGCAGAAACCGTACCTTATTGATTTTAACGATTTTCTATAAACCACAATGATTAGGTTTAAAGCGTTAGATAACAACATTATCAAGATATTTTGAAAAATTAGGCATAAAAGTGATCCACATTTCGCATTTTGCATGTATATGTCTCACTTACATTATTGTGGAAATAATATTGATAATTACTTACTAAATAATTTTTATTAAACGCTTCCTGTGAACATAATGCCTTTTTGAGCTTATCAGTTGGAGATGGGGCCCCCGGTGATCCTGGATTATCGCCCATACCGGCCGATAAGCCTACTACGATGTGTAACTGTTCAGATGAAGGAGTACCATTCGGCATAAGTCCACATAATTCGCCCAGCTCTTTTAACTAAAAAAAAAAAAAAAGTAGACATGGTAATATTTAAGTTAGTGTTTTGAACGCTGATACGCTATTAATCTAATCCTTAAAAAGTTGTACAGCAATCACAACTGATATCAATAAGAGTGGTACACAGGCTAAGTCGTTATTTACAAATCATGAAACACACACAAAGTAACAAAAATTAAATTCAACATAGACATTATGCCAAAGTTATCTTTAATTTTTATTCCACAGCTTTTATTCAAGGTTACAATTTTAACATGCTAACCATGTCAAAGGCAACAAAAAAACCAATTTCCTCTGTTTTTTGTATTTTTCGATTGCACAAATACTACCACATAAAGCAAGAAAAGGAATCATAAAACGAATCTAACCTTCTGACTAGCATATGCCCACAAGGGAGCTGTGTTTAATGAATAAGCTTCTACTTGATCAGCTTGGTTAAATTTCTCACAAGTTTGCAAAACTTCCATGCAAGCTAAAAACAGCCAACAGGATATGGCTCCAGGGGGAGCGGTAACTTCAAGTAGTGTTATTTCTCTGGTGCAGTTATGAAGGAATGGTAAGCATCTGGAAGCTATCTGTAAATATATAATTAATAGATATTAATATAATGTGAAAGTAATACCGCTGTATTGCAGTACAAGACTATAATTTGGGTCACCTACTTTTTGTTATTCGAGTTATTAAATTTGTAAACGAAGAAATTAAGCAAGCTAAAATTATACAAATGAATCTAATTGACTTACCTCCCATATTTTATTAATTAGCAAAAGCATATGCGCTTGTTTTGCAAATATATACGCCCTCAATTCCAAAATTGAGGGATCATCCTCTAAATGACTAGGACCTAATTTTAAACCATGCCACCTTTCTAAAGCTTTCTGAAAGTTTACCAACCAACTCACTGCATCTCCCGTATGACCATTTATCACAAATTGAGAAAAGAGAGCATCTAATTCATCATACTGCACCAATGCTTCATCATACAATCCTAACATTTCTAAAACTTGTGCTAATTCCTCCTGGAGCTTAAAATATTGAAGAAAATTCCATCCAACTTCGTTCCTTTTTTCTCGTTGTTGACGAACATGCTCTTCTAATCGAGCAACTGCACGGGCATATGACACAAGCACCAAATGTCTTACACGACTGACGAGACCTCTCCAAGAGTCAGCAGATCTAGATTCCACCTTTCCTGGATTTATCACAGATATACAACGGTCACCTAACATTGCATAAGATGAATTTTTTAGAATTTTAAACTACCGTACGTACTACCTTGTTTAGGGGCAAAATCAGCTCTTATTTTATCTAACACTGTTGTTCGAGGTAATAATTTATTAGCGCGTTTTCCATCATAATTTTCTACAACTACAATTAACCAATCTGGAATTTCACGGGTAGCTAATTCTTTTAACCAAAGTTCTATTTCATCTTTTATTCCAGTCTTATATATATCAACATCCTACAATATTACTTTCTAAAACAAGAAATACTTGTCAGAGTAAAACTACATACAACACATTCTGTCCAATAAATATGAAATAGTGGTTGTCTTATAAGATCCCACTGATTAGGTTTTGGTAAAGCAGCTGGGCTAAATGGTGCAAAATTAGCACCAATATGCACAGAACGTACTGGTCTACCAAGTGATCTACGCCATTCACAAGAATCTTGAGGCAACGCTTGCGATAAATTATCCTCTAATAATGAAAACACTTCCAATTCACCAGCACCTACAATATGTAAATCATAAGTATTTAAAGCAACTTTTTAATTGATTTTCAACTTGCATGTTATTATTGGACGTCTATCTATAAACAAATCGTTCTCAAGTATTTCTGTTCCATTCATGGTTAGTATTTTTTAAATTTCACCCCTGGATGTAAAACGCACATTGTGGTGTACCCAATTTAATAAGCTTACGTTACATTCTTGAGCATATTCATTTTACTTCGAAATATTTTACAGTTCCGTTCATTTATTTAACGATTTAGAAAATGTCAATAATATAAATAAGCCAGCTGACTATTAACCATTAATTTTGTAATGACTACCTGTCATTTTTCATCTGTCATCTACTAATACCACCAACATAAACTTGAAGTATTTAAAAGAAATTACTAAGCATCCAAACAACACTAAGCAAAATGTTCCTAAATCATCCTAAACCAATAAAAGGGATGTTTTAATTTTAAGCTGTTTTAAGCCTAATAATAATTTATAGAAATTTCTTTCAAAAATAATATAGACAAAATAATCATTTATGCAATTGTTTTCAAGCTATTACAGTAAAATATTTTCCCTAAATGGGTGATGTAAGTAGATAACCACATTTATCAAAATGGCAAAATCTTACAACTTAAAACGTCACTGCTTTGATTACACCTTATACGGAAAAACTTGCAGTGCAGATAATGGGTGGGAATCCTACTGATAAAAACTATAATAAGTGGGAAGTACCGATTTAGCAAGAACCACAGCTATCTGCGATATTTTATAATTACCAATTAAATGAGGATGGCTGTTATTACAATAAGAATAGTAGAGGCATTATCTGAATTAGCTGAATATGAAAATTTACGCGTTACAGTTACAGAATCTGCTAAAGGTGCCCTAATTGTTGGTGGCTGTGCTTTTGTTGGTGGTTTAGTAGGTGGTCCTGTAGGATTAGGTGTAGGTATGTCCGCACTAATCCCCTATTTACTTTTAAATTTTGAACAGTATTTATTCCTTAGGAGGTGTAATTGGTGCAGTTACTGGTGCGGTTCGAGGAAGAGGAAAGTTTAAATCAGTCGCACATGTTCTTATGTATGATATGACTCCAGAGCAACGAGAAAGACTAGCTTTATCTCTAGTAAAAGCATTCAAAAATATGGGATCAAATGATATATTAATGGTGCTATCGATGGTAATGACTAATGAATCAGTAAAGATGATAGCTTTAGATGCACTAAAACATTTTCTAGTTAATGAGGGATATTCACTAAGATAGCTTTTGATTTAATATTATTTACATTATACAATATATCAATAGTCATGATCGTATTTTTTGTGTAGTATACATATATTTTCAATATACAGGCTGTTTAAGGTGTTATATTTTACTTCATAGAATTCTCATGAAGGCAAACCACTTACTGGCTACATGCCTAACTGCATACTTTAAGGTTTAGTGTGTAAATTGGTGAAATATAGTTTTTTTTTCAGTGATATAAGATTTTTACCGATTTGTATCTGATTTCAAATGGTGAAAACCAGAAGAATTTGACTGAAAAGTAATTAACGTCGCAATTTATACGTATTTATTGATGTGATGAATAAGTTCGACAAACGAGTGCAACGTCAAAGGCGTATCGCGTAAAAGTAGGTATTATACGTGATACAGTATTATTAAAAAATAATATATTACCTTATATTGATGTCTTGATGCAGTAGTATTTTGTCGCGGTGGGCATCAAGACGTCAATAAAAGGTAAGAATATATTACTTTTTAATAATACTGTATCTCACGTACCTACTTTTGCGCGATACGCCTCTGACGTTGCACTCGTTTGTCGATCCTCATGATGATCATAGAAAGTCGTCACTGACCATTATGTCAATTTTGTATTTACATCATAGAATAGAAGGCAATTCTGGTCATGGATGTCGACCCGAATTTTGGCGCCTCTTATAGAAATACTGGGAACTATCAGGAGAATATGCGGTCTATTTATTTAAAATTTCCTTCAAATTTTGTATTTAATACAAATATTAGAACACAAAACACAAGTTTCCATTTGCATATACATTTATTAGCGGGATTCAAGACAAGATATCACAGTACTCATAGGATGTATTGTTGTCTGATGTAATGCGTTTTTCACTAGAGAAAGTACATAGTCCACTTTAAAACAAAAATATTACACTACGAATTTCCATAGAGGGCTACAACTCTTACTGGCCCATTAAATTGGAGTCGATGGTGATGGTACTAAAAATAAACATATTTTTAAATAACAATTTACAAATACCATAAATAAACGTACCTATTACTGTTGTAATACTTGTAATTGTTAAATTTGTCCGAACAGGCAGCTTTTAAGACTGATTTTTAAACAAAAACTTCAAGTAACAGAACTACACCACTACGAAATGAACAAACCGATTATAATTCAGAGAAAACTCCGGACAAACGCAAAACAGTAGGAACGCGGCATGAACTTAAGACATTTCCAACCAGGTGGCGGCTCTTCAAATACAACGAAAAAACTATTTTGGCTCCTCTCGTAGATATACCGCAAACTAACCTGTATCTATCTCTCATAATTGGTTTGTAACTAGGGCTTCGAAGTTTGTAACATGCTTGAATGTTTGTAAATTTTCAACAGCAGTTACTATGCTGTTGAAAATTATCATTCGCCATGTTCATGCCGCGTTTATGTTCAGTTTTACCCGTTTGTCCGCAGTTTTCAGTGAATTATAATGGATTTGTTCATTTCGTACTCGTTTAGTTCTGTTGCTTGTTTTCGTTAGTTTTCGTTAAAAAATCCTTCCTTTCAAAGCTGCCGGTACGGACAAATTTAACAATTACAAGTATTACAACTAGAGCAATATGTACCATCACTTTCATAAAAAATTGGGACAACTCTTATGAGCTCATTTTGCCGTTTTTTCAATCCTGTGACAACGACTTATCCATTTACGATTGACACGGACAGACAATTTGACATATTTTTTCATAGTTTACAAAAGACATGTTTAAAATGGGTAATGTCATAATAGTATCCCTTGTCCCAGATTTTTGATATGTTTATTATTTATAGTATTTGTAAATTATGTTATTTAAAAATATGTTTATTTGTAGTACTACCGTCATAAACTCCAATTTAATGGGCCAGTAAGTATTTTAGCCTTCTACGGAAATTCGCAATGCACTATTTTTACTTTAATGTGGACAACGTACTTTCGCTATTGAGAAACGCATTACATCGAAGGAAATCGATGTATTGTGTCGTGTCATATCTAGTCTTGAATCCCATTAATAAATGTATATGTAAATGAAAACTTGTGTTTTGTGCTCTAATATTTGCATTAAATACAAAATTTAACAAAAACTAAAGAAAATTCAACATAAATAGGCCGCATATTCTGTTGATAGTTTCCGGTACGTCTACGAGAGGCGCCAAAATACGGATCCAGATCCATGGCAAGAGTTGCCTTTTTAGTAAGTTATTCTATGTTTACAACTACAGTTACGATGACTACAACCAAACTTCGAAACCCTAGATATAAACCAATTATGAAAGAGATAGATATAGGTTAGTTGCGGTATGTCTACGAGAGGGCTAAAAATAGTTTTCTTATTGAATTCCAAGACTCCTTACCCTTTGAGTTTACATTTTCGATCTAACCTCGCAATTATGAAGATTAAACGGGTTAAATTGGGATATTTAGATTCTCTTGTTTTTGACGTAACTACCTCTGGAAGAACAAGATTTGTGTACAAAATCGACCTTGACGACCAAACTTGACGTCGGCATATAGGGTAACCAGACGTCTGGATTTTTAGCATGTCCCGAGATTATACAGCATTCCGGGGATGATGCTGCTGTCCCGGGGAAATCCATCTGGGTTGTCAAAAAAAAGGAAATTCTCCAGATTTATTAACGAAAAATTTGAAACAATCTTTTATTCAAATAATCAATTTAAACTAGAAAAAATCAGTGCCCATTGAACAACTGGATAACAGTTACGGTGAAGTAAAATTAAATCGAATGAGCATTTTAGTTTTTGTTTGGCTACTGTTTGGCGCCAGTGTCACCCATTTGGAGGTGACACCCATCCGTGATTTAATAAATTAAAAATTCACAAAAACTTAAAAAAAACTGTGTTCTCCAACAGTGAGAAGGCATTTAAAAGTAGCTAGTGTGACTTTTTCAAACGATTGGCTTGCTTTGGATTTTTAAAAATTCATAATAGAATGGGATCTTTTTTAATTCAACCCAAAACTTACAGTCGCACTAAAATTATTTATGACAATTTGCGTATCAGTTGCTCCGTGTGAAAGGAGTTTTAGCAAATTGAAATTAATTAAAAACTACTTAAGATCCACAATGAGCAACACGAGACTAAATCTTGACATATCGAACATGAACAAATACAAAATATTAATTCTGAAGATTTGATTTCTGCGTTCGCAGCTGTTAAAGCTAGAAAAAAGGTGTTTTAAAAGTAATTTTTTCCCACTTTTTTCCATTTTCTATTAAAATTATACTGTAGGCTTATTGGATTTTTTATTTTATTTAATGTTGAATTTAATAGCTTATTAAGCAGAAAATTGATGAGACCGCGTCCTTCACTGACGACTAGCATTGATGAAATACTATAAAAGCATAGACAACATATAAAAGTCAATTGCAACTGCTTTATGTGTCACTCTTTAAACAAAAACGTACTATGGGGTAGGTTACAAATGTCGATAGTATACTAACGACAGTTAACGTCTCTAACGCGAAAACATGGACCATTACTATCGAATAGTATACGTTGTATAATATGCGGTCCCTCAAATTGTGGTAAAATAAATGTTAATTGAATGATAGAAACGGGCTTCGGTTTGAAAATGTATGCATCTACTCCAAGTCTCTCTATCAGACTACATATCAATTTCTAAAAAGTGTGTTAAATGCTGTTCCGCGCATGAAGTATTTTCATTTCAATGAAAGCGATTTAATTTTGAACCCGTCAAATGCTCATGAAAATTCAATTTTTATTTTCGATGATGTTGCATCAGATAAGCAAAATAAATTTAAAGATTATTTCAGTACGAAGAGACGTAAATCAATCGACAGTTATCTGTGCCAAACTTATGCTAGAATACCGAAACATCTGATACGGGATAATTTTTTGATTCTCTTTAAACAAGATGATGTAAACTTACGACACGTTTACGACGAACATGTAGGTTTACAACGAAAATGTCAAGAAGTGCGGTGAATGTTGGAAAAAGAAGTACGTTTTTTTGGTGATTAATAAAGAGTAATGTAAGGAAAGGAAGATACAGAAAGATCTTATACTTTTGTACAACATCTAATTAATGTCTACAAGCAGTTCAAAAACAACAGCAAACCAGTTCTAACCTACTCGCTGGTAGACGGATCCAAATTTGTTAAAATGAAGGAAGAACGTCTAACCTCTGAAATAATTAAGGCGAGCAAAGCTGTTCGCAAGACACGCTTAGCTATGAAGATGGGCGATCTGAAGAAGAGAGTTTGTTATAAAAACAATTTAAACCGATTACGAAGCCGCTTGAAAAGGTTTTCCAAAAAAGTGCTGTGAAACAAGAACTCGAATCACCTAAAATTGAAATGTTGCCTAAAGAAGAAACTAATTTTTCAACTCCGGAGAAAAAGTCACCTGTTCAGGTCATAGCTTCTACTCAATCTGTAACTCCATCGAGAACAGAGACCCCACGTGGTAGACGATTGACCGAAATTGAAGATAAAGTGCAGATTAGTACGGAGAAGTCTTTTCAACAATTTCGTGATGAATATCAAATGATGATTGAACAAAATCCCGAAGTTGTTGACCAATTTCTGGAGCAGTATGAAATGACGCCTCGAGTTTATATTGATGGTTTGCTTTCCGCTACAGAGTTCATTTTGACCCAAACACTAATCAGTAGTCTGGGCAAATAGCGGTAACAGTCAGTGTAGTAGATATGTGGTGTGGAGTTGGCGATTATTTATTTCACGCGTTCACAGCGTCAGTACTAAATCGATGCTGTATGCGAGTAGTTCTGTGTATATGTAGGCTGTCGTATCATATTTCGTAATTGTACGCTTATGTTTGCTTTAAAAATGTCGCAGTTAAGTACGTCGCGAAAACGACCAATGCCAGACACAGTTAAAAACTTTATAGTGGACATGAAGGACTTAATTTTTGATGGCGCTAAAATTCAATGTCTAGTTTGTAAAATCCTTTTAATGTGTTGGTCCAGAAGCCATTGTCAACGTCACGTCGAAAGGAAGCAGCATTCTTCTGCAAAAAGTGGCATACGAGACCAAGAAAACTTTACATTTGATTTATGTGTTACTCTTATTTTATGTAATCTATCGTTTCGTTTACTAGACAACGAAGCATTTGTCTCCTTCTAGAATAAATATGCGAACTGTAAATTACCTAGTCGGACATCGATACGAAATGTAGTGCCATTTGCTCGTGAACATATAGAAAAAAGAATGAAAACGGAATTGAAAGATAAAAAACTGTAGTTGTGTGTGGACGAAACAACAGATCGTCAAAAACATTCTGTAGTTAATGTAATGGTACGTCACCCTCCTTCTTACTTGCTTCCAAAAGAGTTATAAATTGTACTGCCGATGAGATTTTAAAGGTGGCGTTGAACTCATTGAACAAATTTGAAGTTTCAACTAAGCAACTTTTAATGTTTATGAGTGATGGTGCCGCAAACATGCGTTCTTTGGGCCGATCTCTTAAAGAACACAGTGGTAACTTCTTACATGTAACGTGTAAAATCCATACTGCGCATACTAGCGGAGGGAATAGAAAAATTACAAAATGTTTCGATGTCGCTAGTGGGTTCTGTTGAAATTGTGAATGATGTTCACGCACAGTTATGCGCTGTAGAAGGCGAAACAAATTGGTGTGTAATACGAAAATTTGAAGGTGTTTTAGAGAAAGACTCCGATTTTCTTATATTAAGACAAATTTGTGAAGGTGCGTGTGAAGATGCATTAAGTTGTTTCAAAGATTATTTTAAATATGTAAATATAACATCGCTAGATGTCGAACGGTCGTTCTCAGCATTAAAAAAACATTTATTCCGCACGTCGTGCTCACTTGACTGAAACAGCTGTGGAAACATATCTAATGATTCAAATATTTAACAGATGTTACCCAGTTTGTGATTTCACGGAAGACTTTTAAAACGGTAAGTGTTTAAGCACGTTTTATAATTTATTTCTTACCTTCTATTTTATGCGCTCGCCACGCCTCTGGCTGTTACCGCATATTTGCCCAGGTTAGTGATAATGTTCGGTTTAGCTATAGGCAATTTGAAACAGCATATTTCAAATGTGAACAGGACATTCGACAATTACAACGAAAATGTTTACATTATATGTTGTTTTCTATTTATAAGCATCAAATTAGTTTTACCTCCCACTTTCTCAAATAAACAACTAAAAACACAAGTTCAAATAATAAAATTGTAAAACTGTTCACTCTTAATGTTTAAGTTCCGTTAGGCATTTGTTGAATATAGTCTTTTGTTTCTATTATATTACAGGTTAGGGCAAGCAGTATGTATTTTTATTATTTGTTATTTCCCTACTTCAAAGCAATAAAGACATTATTATTATTAAACATATACATATATAATCAGTGCATTAAGTTATATGTATGTATTAGAATGTGTATATGGAAACAGGGTAGGCAATAGGCAATCTTATTTTTCATGCCAACTATGGAAAATCAATTTACTAATACAGCCAGCGGCATCTAGTCTTGGTGGCGGTAGTCATTTTGCAAAGTTCATGTGCGCCATATACATATGCATTTACCACCTTGGTTGCGCAAAGTTACAATGATAGTGCGCGCGGTGTAAGATGCAGATGTGTACGATAAAATACTATCACCACATATGAAACAGTTTTTAAAAGGAATCTATTCGTACACATTTGTCTTTTTGCTTAATAACTCAAAACTGATTCGCATTCGAGGAATATATCAAATTTCCGTGGAATATTAACATTCCATCTGCAGTTTTGTTTTTTATGCCGGTATAATAATGACTACGGTGGAATTATATGTAAAGGTATTTTCAAATGATTTATTTTAATATAGTTAAGTTTAGGAAAATCTATTATATTCAAAGTTAAAGACCAAAGCGAGAAAATACTCTATCCATGTTATTAAACCATACAAATTTTATTTTACAAACGATAAAATTGATACTTTTTTTTAAATTTAAAACATAAAATTGTGTGTAAGAGAATATTTTTTATACATAATTTTTCTTACCTTGTCCATTTTTATTTGCAGAATGTGTTTTTGTAAAATGCAAAAATGGGTAAAAAAATATTCTTCATTTTCTGTCTAAAATTATAATATAATAATTATAATAATTCTGCTGCAGATGCTTTTATGTGCATTTAACGTAATAGTTTTAGATAACAGTGCAGACTAACCAAGATAATATATTTTTCATTATTATTTTATGTTGTTTTCTTAAAATTTTTTTTTTTCATATTTTTATGCCATTACATTATAAATGAAATCTACCTCATTAAAAAAATCAACCGTTATGAAATATTAAAGCAAGTAGCACAAATATTGTGAATACGTCTAATTTTAAGCGTTTCAGAGCATTCGGCCACATTTGACTTTTATTACGAGATAAATTCGCTTTTTAAAACAATAATACCGAAAATGTAATTCTTTTAGTAGGCTTACAGCGTTAATGTTACATTTTATTATTTATTGGTGTTTGAGCTATATCAATTAATTCCTGCCAAGGAAGCAATTAACCGTGTTTGCAATGATTATTTCCTACCTGGTTAAAGCAGAATATTACTGCCTTATGCTGGTATCTATTGAAATTACTTTCACCAAATATTGATTGTTATGGGTTTGACTTTGAAAGCTATTCATAAATAGCATTTACGTATCGCATATTTGCCATATATACCTTCAGTTTAGAATTATTTAAAAACTTGGTCGATTTAGTAACCTTGCCTTTTTCAAATGAAAATATAAAGTAGACTTGGTCGTATAGTATAGTGGTCTACAATAAGGAAAATCAAATCACAGGGCAGTACACGACCTAAATACCAATACCTGAATTCCAATACCATATATGAGATTACTGAGGAAAAAGGACGTTCCAGTGCGTTACTGAGTTTGTTTTTGGCGCTCCATCAATTGATTGTACTGTCAAGTATCATAAAATGACATTTTTCGGTGTTATTTACATCAAAAGAAAATTACAACTACAAATGCGTGTTGAAATAATTTTGCCCAATTATTTAGTGTACAAGAAATTAATTTACTACTTGGGAGTACTTTTGAAGAGTTACACCAATCAAAGTAAATCACAAATAATTATCTAGCAGTTCGCTGGTATATACCAAAACTTCGGAAAGATCGATTTGGTGAAACAGGGTTAAAAAATATATACAGTGCGGTCCTAAAATGTTCCTCCCCCATGCTAACGACAGAAGCTAGCATTTTTAGAAAAAATAGGTCGATTTGTATTTTTCGTGAACTAACTTTTGCCGTTATCGGCATTTCAACTGTATTTCCGGTTTTACCGGAAGTGACGTCAACTTTCTTATTTTAAATTGAACACCCTCTATATTATAAGGTAATATATAAGGTAATCGAAAAGCGAATCCAACGAGATGACATATGTTATACTTCAACTTAAGAAATATGGCGATATGCAGCAATATTGGTAATATTGGTAATCTGTTTTTGTTTTTATATGTACAAAGTTGGCTAGGAAAGATCGCTAAATTGTTTTTTGTGATACCAGACTGATCTAAAGAGCTTGTTGCTAAGCTGGGCATTAACATTAATTATGACTTCCCAAATTTAGTTATTTTAAACTAAGAAAGTAATAAATCATGGTTTCAGCCAACTTGATTATTTGGTCGTGTTTACGAGTACAAATTAAACATCGAGGTCACTAACGTCACTCGAAGGTTAGGTACCGCATTTGAAAAGCCACTACAAATGAATGCACCACTCTAAACCTGTTTCAAAGGTTTGGCTTGGGAAATGAGGCATTTTAAGATTAATCCTGCTCTGTTAGGTCATCGGCAATTAATTTCTGACAATCCAAGAAACATTATTTAACAGAACTCCATTAAAATATAACAAAATCTTGCATAAAAGTTCGATGTAAGCGACGAAATCATTCGTTTACATTTACATCGCCTAAGAAAGAATTGGAGATGAATCCAACAGGTGTCTTATAAAATGACCACGACAGCGAAGATGCAGTCTCACCATGTACTCTCCTTTAATGTTGCCGGATGCACAATCCATTGCCTCCGAACCGTATGCAGTTCAGCAGTTGCAAAGAGTTTGGGCTGGACTAGTACCAAAAGCAACCCGTTTTGGTAAATAGGAAAGGAGTTGTCTCCCATCAAAACAATGCCAGATTCTATACCGCGAACCTAACTCAACACTAAATAGCACAGCTTGGTTTAAAAATTATAGCACATCCACCACACTCACCAGACCTGACCCTGTCCGACTTCCATCTTTCCTGATCATTCGATGCCCGTATTTGGAATCTGCAGTTTATAGATTGGCAGAATAATTTTTTTGCTTATTAATTCAGTTCATTATTTTTTCCTATCCTTTAAAACCACATCATTTTTTTTGTTTCCTGGTAAATAAAGCACAACAATCTATAGCAAGTGCTTCCTTCAAATGCACAATTCTAATTAACACAAATTCTTGATAGAGTAACCGATATTATAAGTTCAATTTGGGAAAATATTTTCAATAAAAAAGACCTCAAACTGAAAGCAAACTAATACGTATAACTCCATTTCCATTTTGAGGATTAGCAATTATATTTTTTACTGCGTTTCTGCTTTAGGCTATCGGAAACGCTAAAATAACAAGAAATGACAACAGTTCCAGATTTGGCAAATTCATAGAGCTCCAACTAAATAAGCAATTCCACATAAGCGGAGCATCCATGAGGACGTACCTTTTAGAGAAGTCTAGAGTCGTATTTCAAGCGCCCGAAGAGAGAAATTATCACATATTCTACCAACTATGCGCGGCTAGGAATAGCCATCCATATTTTCAATTATGTAAGTCTGTACGCAGGGTAGTAAACGAATTAATAAAAGTTCTTACAGATGATGCAAGCAAGTATCATTACTTAAACCAGGGGGATAGTTTCGATGATATGGACGATCGAAATTCGTAATTCCGTTCTCTTAATCCATCCACGGACGTACCGCTGAATAGCCACGGCCGCTCTATTTCTTCGAAGATTATCAGCTCGCCTACAGTAATAACACATATATTTTAAAGAAATCCAGAAAGATTTCCCTATTACCTTCTAGCCAAATAACCTCTTCCATATCTTTGAATATTGTAAATGGCGTTCCTCATGTATAAATATTCTCTGCATAGCAATATTAGCATGCAAATTACCGTTAAAGCTTTTACTTGTAGAAGGAAACGTAAAAGCTCTAACAGTGCTTTGCATGATAATGCAACATTTCATCGATTTATCGGCTCTTAGCTTCTCTAAATATTCAACCTGTCCAGCCGTAAAGAATATCTTCATCTTTTCAAATTGATAATAATCCGGATTTTTTATGTACTGCTGAAGGATGGTCGTGCAAGTACATATGTCGCATATTATCTTTCTTAATATCTTTAAATTTGCAAAGCACCTTGTATCTACAAAATAAGTTAATATACGACCATGTATTTGGAAAACCTGCAGCCGATATTCTAATGGTTTCTAAGACACAGTAAGTTCTTAATTATTGCACAGCCCTCTTCGGATTATATTCAAAAGGCATTTTTGTATCATTTGGTTTGATACACCGTACGTAATGAGGTGTAGTAGCATTTAATGTGGTCATTGAGCATATTTAAAGAATCCCTAAACTGAAAGCCAACCGTCTCTTTTTGCGTCAGCTTAACACCACCTGGAGCTGTCAGCCTAGTATGGTCTTCACAAAATAGTCTTCTAACCAAACTATTATGGCTACTCTTTAAAACGGATATTTGCTCTTCTATTACTGTGTCTCTGTTTTTTTTTTCTAAAAAGCCGGTACTTCACTTTATGTGCAAAGTGTTCTATTACAAAAGCAGACGTTCCAAAACGTGCTTTCTCAAAGTGAGAATATTTTGTACACTTATTGTATTCAGAAGCGATCCGATCCCTTCGGCATCTAAAAATTTATAGGAAGTTAGATAGTATTGAAAATGTTGCTACGCAAATCAAATGTTTTTATCTTACATTCTTCATCCAGTAGATATAGCACACCCAATTTGTACTCTATTAGATCGATACATGGTTGATTATCATAGAAATCCATCATTCTCCATTCAATTTCCTCTTTTATATACTCTTCTCGTTTCAATTTGAAGACGTGTTTGTTGAATTGTTGCTGTAATTTTTCGTTTGCATAGTTCATGCAGAACTATTCGAAAGAATTCGTTTCAAACGTTTCAAAACCGTAAATATCTAAGACGCCAATAAATTTAAGTCTGGGTATATCGGATTCGAGTGCTTTATTTATAACAGGTACTACCCAATCGAATAATTGGGCGTAAATATGTTTTGCCAAGGCATCATGTGCGGCTGTTGCTTGGTCAATTGACATTGGGATCATAAATACCTCTCCCGTTGAAACCATTTTCTTCGTGCACAGTCATACCGCAAGATCTTTCATATCAATTTCAAGGAGATCTGCTAAAATTTTCAACGTTTCTTGCATATTCTGAAAAATAATTTAGCTAAGTTAATGAGTAAAGAGGTACGCACAGATATGCAACCTTCTTGATCTTGCTCATTTTCTTGCTCAATTATGGTTTCTACAAAACGCACGTTTCCTAAATTTTGAACAATTCTTTCTGTTCTGCTTCAGAAAAGCCCAACATAGTAAGTGTGTTGACAGTTTCAGACTATACAACGTTTCTGTGTAATTTCGTTTCATTACAAAACAAATTATTACTATCAAGAGATAAATTTAGGTTAGGTTATGACAAAGCAAATCATTGGTGTGAGTTGTCAAATTAATGCGAAATATTGCACTAATTTTTATGCTAATTTCGTACTACCCTATGTGAACGCGGCCTTATATCTTATACAGTAAGCGTCCATAAAATATAAAAATACGTTACGTTTGGGGTGCTTTTTAATTGCTCGAACCTTTCAACGAACAGTTATTCGAACAATTTTAAAACACAGCTCTATTTTACGCGACTTATAAAAAACGCATTTGCGTTGCTCAAACTGTTCGATCAAAGGTTTCAGCATTTAAATCACACCCAATGTTTGGAACGTTTTCAACGACTTTAATTTTACATTGTTAAAAGTTTAGTTAGCAATAATCATGTAAGAACAATTATCAATGGTAATGATGTAACAACAACAGCAATAATGTGGTCGACAATAAAAAGGAAATCAAACAGTTAAATATGCTCATTTATTTATGTACCCCCTCACACAAGACTGATGATACAAACCACTATAATGAAGACCTGCTTAAAAAGGAGTGGAATAACTCTGTGTAGTAACAATAAATAATTGGAAATGACCAAATTAAGTTAGAGATCCTACAAAGACTCATAACTAAAGCGTGACAAACTGTTGCACCTGCAGAGGCGCCGTGAAAGGAGCTGTGTTTACTATGTACATACAAGGAATCGAGTGGACGTTCGGTTATTATCGGTTGATCCGTGTGCGTGTCCTATTTATAATGTTCGAGAAACTAGTGGAACCGTCCGGGGCGTACCGCGCAAAAGTAGACACAGCATTAATAAAAAAATAATAGATTGTTACCTTTTATTGACGTATCGATGGCCACTGTGGTAATGTGCAACTGCTATGGTACGCCGCGTAGTACTGCAACATAAGCAATGTTTCCATTGTCGATTCGGTCAGACGTCGACGACGGTCTGAAAACGTTCTCGTATACTTTGCAAATGATCGTTCAGCATCTAATGAAGTAAGATTTGCGAAATTCAAATACTCCTGTATCTCTTCTGTGCAGTTTTGAATTCCAGATATAGATCGAACCTTTTTTAAATCCGGATTTTTATTTAAAACCGCACGAAATTTTTGCGGTTGCTAAATTGTTGATGTTATTTAACGAGTCTTGTATAGATAAGTGAGTATTTTCTAACTGCGAAATAGTTTGTGTCACTACAGAATAGTTTATGGAAATGTCATCTATTTCTTTTTGAACGTCCGAATCGGAAAAAAGTTGTTGACTCTCGCGAACCGCTTGAGAATTAGAAGAATTAAGTTTGAAAATGACATCTTTCACTTGGGAATAATATTTGCGATAGTAAGATACTGCCTCAATCCATGTTCCCCATCTCGTCAATACAGGCTGAGGTGGTAGCGGAATTTGCGGATACAATTGCTTGAATACGTGGATATTTTTGAGAGATTTCACAAACACCTTTTTGGTAGATGATATTAAATCATTCACCCTAGGATACTTGCTTCGAATTGTTTCTGCTACGAGATGACATGCGTGTATGAGGCATGTTATGTGAAGAAGAATCGGAAAGCATACTTTTAACATCCTGCCAGCTTTCAGCATTGTTGCGGCTCCATCAGGAACTAACATGGTGATTTGGACTCCTACGATACAAAATTCTCTTAACATATTTTTTATTATGTTTACAACGGTTTCGGCATCAGTTCTTTTAATCCTTTTACTGGCTAACAACAAGGAAGCTGCTGGATCATTACGTTTTAAAGGACGCGCCACAATATGAATCGTGCTGTGTTTCTGAGCATCAGTAGTTTCGTCCACAGTGAGCCAGATTTTTTGATTTCTCAACTCGTCTTTTATACAGCCTTTTACTGTACTTTACACATGTGGTAAATTCCTAAATTCAATACATGACGTTTACATTTAATATGATTTCTACATATAAATGTCGTGTGACCTAGGAACCCTATACCGCAGTATTTGCAACGAATGTGCAAAGCTGTAAATTCCAAACCAGGGAAACGCCAAATATGTTTCTGCATGCGATGCAAGAGGTACACCACGCTTACGTCCCATGTTTTCGAAAACACACAATGAGAATCCGATAAATAACCGAACAACCGAACTCCGTACCATTACATTAACCACAGAATGTTTTTGACGATCTGTTGTTTCGTCCACACACAACCACAGTTTTTTATCTTTCAATTCCATTTTCATTCTTTTTTCTATATGTTCACGAGCAAATGGCATTACATTTCGTATCGATGTCCGGCTAGGTAATTTACAGTCCGCATATTTATTCTAGAAGGAGACAAATGCTTTTTTGTCTAGTAAACGAAACGATAGATTACATAAAATAAGAGTAACACATAAATCAAATGTAAATTTTTCTTGGTCTCGTATGCCACTTTTTGCAGAAGAATGCTGTTTGCTTTCAATGTGACGTTAACAATGGCTTCTGGACCAACAGACTAGTTATGACAAAGCAATGTTTTCTAATTCTTTCACTAATTTCTAGTCTGAGCAAACAGCGGTAACAGTCAGTGTAGTAGATATGTGGGGCGTAGTCGGCGATTATTTGTTTCACGCGTTTACAGCGTCAGTACTAAATCGATGCTGTATGCGAATAGTTCTGTGTATATGTAGGCTGTCGTAACTTATTTCGTAATTGTACGCTTATGTTTGCTTTAAAAATGTCGCAGTTAAGTACGTCGCGAAAACGACCAATGGCAGACGCAGTTAAAAACTTTATAGTGGACATGAAGGACTTAATTTTTGATGGCGCTAAAATTCAATGTCTAGTTTGTAAAATCCTTTTAATGTGTTGGTCCAGAAGCCATTGTCAACGTCACATCGAAAGCAAGCAGCATTCTTCTGCAAAAAGTGGCATACGAGACCAAGAAAAATGTACATTTGATTTATGTGTTACTCTTATTTTATGTAATCTATTGTTTCGTTTACTAGACAAAGAAGCATTTGTCTCCTTCTAGAATAAATATGCGGATTGTAAATTACCTAGTCGGACATCGATACGAAATGTAGTGCCATTTGCTCGTGAACATATAGAAAAAAGAATGAAAACGGAATTGAAAGATAAAAAACTGTAGTTGTGTGTGGACGAAACAACAGATCGTCAAAAACATTCTGTAGTTAATGTAATGGTACGTCACCTTCCTTCTTACTTGCTTCCAAAAGAGTTATAAATTGTACTGCCGATGAGATTTTAAAGGTGGTGTTGAACTCATTGAACAAATTTGAAGTTTCATCTAAGCAACTTTTAATGTTTATGAGTGATGGTGCCGCAAACATGCGTTCTTTCGGCCGATCTCTTAAAGAACACAGTGGTAACTTCTTACATGTAACATGTAAAATCCATACTCTAAATCTTGCGGCACAAACGATTCCCACATATTTTCCACTAGTAAATGCATTGATAGCTAGTACAAAGGCAGGATTTCTAAAGTCCTCGAAACGTACCCGACTATTTCACAAAGTGTATCCTGATTTACCAGAACCACCACAGCTAATTGTTATACGTTGGGGAACATGGTTGCAGGCTGCGTTTTACTTCAACAAATATTTTGATCAAGTAAAGAAGGTAGTTTTAAAATTCAATCCGACAGAAGCTGCAGCAATCAAAGAAAGCCAGGAAATATTTCAAGATAGTCAGGTTAAAAGAGATTTACAAACTATTCAGAACAATTACTTCGGATTAGCGGAGGGAATAGAAAAATTACAAAATGTTTCGATGTCGCTAGTGGATTCTGTTCAAATTGTGAATGATGTTCACGCACAGTTATGCGCTATAGAAGGCGAAACAAATTGGTGTGTAATACGAAAATTTGAAGGTGTTTTAGAGAAAGACTCCGATTTTCTTATATTAAGACAAATTTGTGAAGGTGCGTGTGAAGATGCATTAAGTTGTCTCAAAGATTATTTTAAATATGCAAATACAACATCGCTGGATGTCGAACGGTCGTTTTCGACATTAAAAAACATTTATTCCTCACGTTGTACTCACGTCTCTGGCTGTTACCGCATATTTGCCCAGGTTACTAATTTCGCACTACCCATATGAATGTAGCCTGAGGATCCGCACTAATCCTCAATCTCAAATATCTCGAAAGCGGGACGAGCACAAAACGAATGTGTTTGTTTTGTGCTCGTCCTAAATTCATAAATAATGAAAAATTGACGCGGCGGCTAAACAAGGGTCCCTCAAATTCTTATTCTCGTATATCTGAGTTCTCAATTATCTCGAGAGGAGAATGGGCACAAAGTAAAACCTTTATAGGGCGAAATGAGTACGAAACGTTGTCATTATCAAAGTAAAAAGTTGAAAACATGGTGCGGTGGTTGCTAAATAAAGGTCTGCAGCAACCCTCATTCCCGTTTATTTTCATGTCTATTATCTCGAGAAGGAGATACGAATAAAATGAAATCTTTGCAGCTCTAAGCTCTACCAAATGTTAGCTCCTAGCGTGAAGTTAGCCCCCACCTTTTAATCTCGAATACCTCGAAACTGGAATGAGCACAAAATAAAATTTTTATTGTAGAATCGGCACAAAAGGTAGACATTTTCAAATTAAAAAAAATAGACAGTACGAGAGTCAACTTCACGCATTCTGCAAAAGCTGCCACCATTCCTGGCTGTTCGATCTCGAAGGCAAAACTTGCAATGCACCATGGTCAGGAGCAAGTCCTGTTATCACTGGACTGGAGCACCGAGCCATTTAAAAAATCAAGAAAAAGTATAAAATAGCTATGAGCGGCAATGTATATTTACCGATGTATACAATACTACAATACAAATATAAATAATGTCAAATTTAATCGTTTTTATAGAACTATCACTACGTACTATATTAAAGCGGATCCATAAGCTAAATTGAGCGGCATTTACAAACGTATAAGGCTTTGTTTCACCACAGGAGCTATTACCATGCACACCTATTCCTACTAAATGCTTATCACATATCAGCATAAATCCGGGATGCATCAAACACTTATCTTTAGTTTGTTTAGCACAAACAAACGTTTCCTGAATTTTAGTCGATTCTTCTTGATATATTTCGTCACATGTTGTTTTATCGAGCAAACTTACCTCACTTTCTTCAATGTGCCTTTCATCAGTTTTGTGATGTATATGACAGGTAATATGCTTATAAGCCGTACGAGATATATGTATTGGAACTGCAACTCCTGATGGAAATCCTTTGTTAATTTTTAAAATAGCTATATTGTAAGCCTCCTTATTTTCTTTGTATAGGTTGTGGATAATTAGATCCGTAAAGAATCTCACATAAGGTAATCTGTTCTCTCTCCACAGAAACACATTATATTCTTCCAATTTATATTGGGTAACGCAACTGGCTACTGTTAGAACGCTGTGGTTTTTAAAACCTCTTACGTATGCCCCTAAGCATTCAGGCCCTTCTGGCGACTGAATATCCAGAATAAACTCCCAAGGTTCCAACATGTCTATATAATCTGGAGGTTCGGTTTTTTTAATAACGCACTCTTTAGTACACACAACCAATATCAATAGGAGAATAAACCAAATTAATTGCATGTTTCCTTAATTTGTTGTATATATGCTCTTCAAATTTAATATATTTGGAAGTCATTAACAGTTTAAGACATTTCTAATTGTTTCTTGAGAAACATGGAATCTATGGTATAGACTTGGTAGCAAGTATTTTACTTTCTTTTCCTATTTAGAGAATTATGCGTAGAAATGCAAGATGATTGTGTTTTGTATACTAATTTTTACTTGTCATCAATGACTGTTGACCTACCATTAGGCATGTCACCACTCATCATCACTTGTCAGTTGACAAATGCTGTCAAATAGCAATGAACTAGCTGTAGCTGCTATATTTACCCAGTTAGATTTCCTTATCCTCCATTCGAAATAGAATTAACTTCATTAAAGCAAAACACTTTTTCACTTACTATTGATCAGGTAGAGATATTTTTTGGCGATGGAGATTAACAAATTATGAATATAACAATGTTAGTTGCAAATTATAAAATTTTAATTTATAAACGATGTGTTACTACATCCACTCCCATTTCAATAATGAGATTAGGATAGTTTATCGCCGGTGAAACGCCATTAATAGCCCATTCTTCGCTTGCTAAGAGCCAGTCCTCTGTCCTAAGTCCATGGCGATTTTCATTTACCCATTTTCAGCTAATAGAGGCAGTCTGCGAAATGTCCATTGATCTGATGATGGAGAGGTTCCTTGGTGCTATTTGTATAGCTGCCCTCGTCCCTTTTTATTGGCATGAATTCCGCTGTTGCATTTTGAAAAGAAAAGATCTTTTTCAGCTTTCCTGCCGCGGAGACATTCTACTATACCTCCTCGCAGAACATCTTCTAGAAGTCTCTCTGTCTTTATTGTACAACTCTTTGTCCTCTTTGAGGTTGTGTTTCTATGTTTCCCAGTCGGGGTGTCATTTGTTACGCTAAGCTTACCGGAATGTTTGCTTGGAGGTCCTACTGATGATGTTGAGAACGGGACAGTCCTCAATGGGTACGACATTTTGTAGGAGTTTATTAGCATGCACTTAAAGATCAAGCAAGAAATGTATATTACTGGCCGAGAATGAATACTGCCATTGCAAATTGAGTATTAAAATGCAAAATTTGTGAACGGCAAATGTTAAGAAACCTTTGATGTGATATGAGATACCAGAATTTCCATTTGAAAAGCTAGCTGCAGATATATACCAATGTGGTGGTAAGGATTATATAATAGTAATAGATTATTTCTTCAAATTGTTGGAGGTAATACTATTAAAACTAGTGCTATTATAGCAGCCATTAAATCTATATTTGCAGTGCACGGTATTCTCAAGCAGGTGACAGCAGGACAGCAGATAACGTGCCATTTGGTTCACATGAATGTAAGTAGTTTGCGTTAAGGTGGAATTTTGAATTTATAACATCAAGCCCAAGATACCCCAAACCGAACGGCATGGCAGAGGGTGCTGTCAAAATAGCTAAAAATATTCTAAGAAAAAATGATGATATGCACGCAGCACTATTAAATTATAGAACAACACCCATAGAGAAGGTAGTTTTATCACCACCTGATTTACTTATGAGCAGATAACTGAAGACGCACTTACCTAAACTCAAGAAGACGCTGATACCAAGAGAGATGGATACGGAAGAAGCACACAAAAGGTTAGTAAATAAGCAAGAACTGATGAAAGCATACCATAATAGGACACCTAAGGAAAAGGAAGAATTCAAAGAAAAGGACAATGTAACAGTAAGAGACGGCAAAATTGGACTCCCGGTAGAATTGTAGTGGAAGCAAATGCACCAAGATCATATGTAGTACAAACGGAGAACGGCGGAATAGTGAGAAGAAACAGTTACCACCTAAGACCTTCAAAGAACAATATGGAAATATAAACTCTAATATCAGAAACTGAATCAGAAAGCACGGAACCTAATGAAAAGCAAACAAAATTACAAGGACCAGAGAAGCGACCAGAACGAACCAAAGCAATTCCGTTAAAACTTAGGGACTACAAACTGTATTAAGATAACTCTCAAAAAAGGGAGGTGCTATATATATTTAGAGAATTAAATATATTGCGTTTTAGGACTTTTAGATTAAATACAGAGAAGTGGGGAATCCCCAGAAATGGTTGTATCGAGTATTGTATTATGTTTGTAAAGTATTAATTTATAATAATACACAGTAAACAGTGTATTGTTTTTGAATTTAACAAGTGATACACGTTTATTACTTTAATGTTGTTTATTACTAACAATTAACACAGTTAACACTACTACATGCGGCCGTTATTCACGAACTATATGAATTATTGGCGGGAAAAGGTTGGTCAATCTTACCAACCTTACAAACAGATTGCTGGAATTCTTTATTTAAATAATAGTGACCCACACGAAACATTTATTGCCTATCGTCCAGGTTTACTTTTGTCCCATTGCACATTGCGTACCTTACAGTCCCTGGCCAAATTACTTGAAACACTCAATATTATGTAGTTTCTTCATAATAAAATATAAACTATACATGTATTATATTTTTTATTTATAAAATATATTGTAAAAATATGTAACATATGTAAATATTAAATAGGTAATTAATATTAAGTCCACAACCCATGATTTTTAATAACACCCTTAATTCTTCGGGGCATACTTTCAATACAAGATATGATTGTCTCTTTTATATCTTCATCGTTCTCCCATACATCCTTTATATTCTTCATTAATATTTCCTTTGTAGGGTTTTCTCTTTCATATACCTTACTTTTTAGTCGATTCCATACGTTCTCGATGGGATTGGGGTGCGGTGAATTTCCGGGCCAACGTAAAAGAGGTATGTGATTGTCTTCAAAGAACTTCTTAACATTTTTTGCCACATGGCAAGGAGCATTATCTTGCATAAATATACGCCCTGTCGGTATGCGACGTCCTGGCTTAAAATACGGTAATATCGTGTTTTTTAACACATTTATGTACTGCTCTTGACGCATTGTACCTTCTACAAAATACAAAGGGCCGGGTCCATCTCCACTAATCACTCCCCAAATCATTACCTGCGGAGGGAGTTTTACAGTTCGAAGAACCGTGGACTCTGTAAGACGTTCGCCAGGTCGTCTACGAACAAATTGTGCTCGCTGCACTAACACACAGAGCGAGCACTCGTCACTAAAGAAAACCTATTAAATAATGCAAACATTAATTCAGTAAAAGTCATGTTGTTAAGTTATTCACCTCTTTCCAATTCTCGTCTGTGAAATGTCGATATTCTCTTGCAAAGTTGAAACGAGCAGATTTCATTTTTTCTGTTAAACGCGGTCTTCGGCTCATTAGGCGATTTTCGCGCTATCATCGCCTGACAGTTCTGCTCAAAATCTCTATTCTTCTCTCTTGTAAATTTTTTTGAATCATTTTAATTGTAGCAAATCTATTGCTCAAAGCCCGATGAACAATTTCACGGTCAGATCACTACGAAGTTTTTCTTTTCCGACCGCACTTTGCCCGTCTTTGCATCGATGTGCTAGCTACAAGGAGATACTTTCTGTAATTTTGCAATTTCTCGTTGTGAATGTTTGTTTGATTGTAGAAGAGCTTGTATAGCGGCTTTTTGTTCACTTGTTAAATCTTTCTCCTGCATTATCTACAAAAAACCCCAAATATTTCAATTTTTTTCAAATTGCAAATAATTAATTATTAAGAGAGAGATAGAATAACAATTTTACCTTTGCAATAACGATATATCAACACAAAACACCTGATACTCCACAACTTGGCTTCTATATGGTTATGACGAAATATTTGAAAAAATATCGAGGCATTCTTTAAACTGTGAACTCGCTAAATGTAAGTTGATAACTGAAATATTTATATATACGTACTTTACTCTTCTAAATATCATTCCTCTGGTATTTTTATTTATTGACACAATAATCTAGTCCCCCTATAAACGATCGGATTCAAAGCAAAAGAATATCACTATAATAGGATGGGAATTTCCAGGTAAAAGGGTTGATTTATGACGTTTCAAGTAATATGGCCAGGGACTGTAGATATACGGACAGTTCGCATACGTGCCGTCGAAAAGGGGTTTATAGTTCGTATACATGTATTAAGGTGAGCGGCCACTGCCCGCGAAGCGACGCTAAACGAAACGAACGTGAGATAAACTAAACTAAGCAAAACGAAGATACCGCGGCCATTGACAGAGATGTATGTGCGATTTATACTCTAGTTTGTTGGAAAAGCAGAAAAAATACGTAGGTCGCGGCCTCCGCGTAGGTTCATGACATGAATCAATTATCTAAATCGGTGTTAATGGAGTTAATTAATCGGAGTCTGTTGATACGTTCGAAGATGAGCAGTTGTTATTGTGTACAAAAGCCAAGAAAAAGAAGTACTGGATGAGTGGGTACATGAAAAGACGAAAGGCGTTCGGGGAATTTCACAGGCCTACGTCTCTTTTATAAAGCACCTCATATTCCCGAACAATTTCAATTAGTTCTTCTTGTGTTTGAACACATTTTGTAGCTATTGTTGTTGTTGTTACTGGTCCGGCATGTAATTTTAACGTGAAATGCGCGTTTGAAACTAAACTACACCAGCGACAAATTCGTTCGAATCAGAACAGAGCTGAACCGAATGAAAATAATTATTGTTTTATGCCTTGGCCAGTCTAACTTTGCTTGGCTTAGCTTTAGTTGCCGCGCCCGCGTAAGATTACATTGGCGCTAATTTTCAAAAAACTTAGTTTCGCTCAGCTTAGCTTCGCGCAGTAGCTGCTCGCCTTTACAAGTATTCACGCAAATTAACAAGCTCTAGTATGGCCATATCATCATTGTAACCAGCCAACGAAAAGTCCCTGCAAAAATCATTAATTAAGAAATAATAGTCACTAAATTTGCCGTTAAGAGCTTTAAAAACCACCAAATTTAGTGACAAAATCATCGATCTCTCAACACTGTGCCGCCCGAAAATGCTAACTCTACTTATTACTACAGTTTTGTCTAGTTTTATTATAATGCAATTTGTTTCTTATCTATAGATTTATGTTTATATTTTACGTGTAAAATTATAAATAAAAATGATATTGTTTGCTTTGGCACAAGGTAAAATGGCCCGGGGTATCTTTATAGTGACACACAATTATTTAAGGTTGATGGCACTGAATTTTGACAGAAGTATAAAATTTGTTGACGTTTTCAGTTTGGACAGTTTTTTAATTGTAGGTTATGAACCACTAAACGATATTTATTTAATATGTCTAAATTTAATTACAATTTACTTGAACTGAATATAGACAAACTATTTGAAGAACGAAATGTTTCTGAAATTATCGAATTGGAGAAAATTATCGATGCAGAAATCGAAAAGAAAAGGGTAGAGCTTAGGTGTATGGTCGGGTATGTGGAACTTAGTCATTTCAAAACTTTGCCATATTAGAATATTTGCAGTGATAGATACAAAGATATATTAGCTGCGTCTGATGCAATAAACACTATGAAAGATATATCACAACAAATTGTTGTATATATTAGTCAAATCAAAGAAAAATGTGAAACAATAGTTAAAGATGTCGACACAAGTAGTACTAAGGCAATTACAAGTGTGGATGCGTAAGTATATTAGTAATATAAAAGTTTAATGAAAGCAGAATGTGTATTTTTAGGCAAACAATAGAAGAAAGATGTTTGATAGCACAAATACGATTAACTATTTTTATAAATGAACAAATTTGGCTTGCTTTAGATGAAGAAGATTATTCTAAAGCAGCACAGTTTTACTTATTAGCCCAGCATGTACACACTGGTTTAAGGTTACTCAGAAAAGATATTTTAAATAAAGTGCCACTTTTAAAGGATGTGAAAAATACATTGGAAATTTTACGGGAAAGGATTTTAAATAGAGTTAAGGAAAAATTAGAGTCCTCAGAGACAACAGCTGAGGTAAATTATACTAATAATATAGTTTTGCAATGTGTTATATTCTTTTTATTTGTAGGATGCTAGTAGCAACTTAAATTCATTAATGTTATTAGAAAGTCAAACGAATTCTGAATTGCTGTGTACATTTATTAGCTTACGTAAAACTGCCTTAATTAAAGTGATACAAAAATTGCATTCAAGTGTGAGACATCAACTAGCAGCTATGGTTAAATGCCTTACATCAACCGTCCATTTATTACATGACTGTTTCATTTGTGAGTAAATAACAAGCTGGAAAAAACATACTAGACATTACTAAGACATGTAGTTATGTCTTTTACAGTAGGTTTTATATTCCCGGCACTTATCATAAATTCTTTTTGCATAATTCTTATATGATTTACTAATTTCTTTTTTCTCTCTTTTTAGTCTCATTTCTTCATATATTTTTGCTTTACTAGTTCGTTTAGCACTCCTTTTATGTTTGTAATCAGTTGTGTAATCTTGAGCAAATATTTTTTCCAACTGATATCGTTTCCTTTTTAAAGATTCTAGTCTTTTCAGCAGTTTATTAACGGTTTCATTTGATACATAGTTAAACATTAATCCAGACATTTTGTTGTTGAGATGAACCACATTAAATTTTGAAAATAAAAAATTACACAAACGAATGAAAATAGACTGTTGACATTTTCAGACTAGTGTCACTATTAGGTTTGTTTCTGCAGCCGATTTGTGATAGTTTGATCAGAGGTTAATTTGGATTAATCTACGCATGCGCGAACTACAACTGATTTGAAACTGATTCAACAATTTAAAACTGCACGAACGCTTTTTTTTGCAATTATCAGGCGCTGTATAAGTTACAAGCGTATTTAATAGATTTAAGAGAGAAAATATATTCAAATATGCAAATGAAAACGATAGATTTATCTTACATTCAAATATTACAAAAAGGTAAGCGAAAACAGAAATCAACCCGAAATGTTTAGACAGAATTACAACCTTAAGGGCATGCGCCCACTGGTGACTTTTGTCACACAAAAGTTTTTGTAACTGTCGCCCTCCATAATTCGCGTGCGCCAACGAATAGGTGACTCTCAGGATGACTTTTTACAAATTTTCAATTTAGTTTCAAAGTGGACTTTAACGATACTGCAGTTGTGTGTGCTGTTTTAATTAGATATCGAAAAAAACATAAGAAAAAATATTACCGGGTTCATTCAGTTTGGAGTGATCGATTAATATCGGGTAACTTTTACACAGAAATTGAAGCATTATCTAAAGAAGTTTTTTGGATACTATAGAATACTATAGAATGAGCATAAAAAGTGTTGACAAATTGCTGCAGCTTTTGACACTTGCGGTAACTTTTCAAAATACGGACCTTTTTCTAAGAATCAAACAAAATACAAATAGATGCATATTTAAAATATATTATGAACATATATCTGTAATAAGAATAATTATGTTAACAAAATGTGAAAAGACTTACACAAAAAATACATGGTCTTTCTCAAAGTAACTGTTACCCGTGCGCGCCTATGACAGTGACAGTTTCGTCAGGGGAAAGTTGCCAAGTAACAAAAAAATCACTACTGTCACGGCGCCTAGTGTGCGCATCTCCATGTCCTTCAATGGCTCATACTGAAGGGTGACAGACAGTCGCGTGACAAAAGTCACCAGTGGGCGCATACCCTAAAGGAACTGTTAATTCCTAACAAAACCACAGACATGAATAAAATACTCGTGAAGTGTGAACATATACAAAAAAACCTATGACACAACTTTTCACTTCACAATATAACAATGCGCATGCGTCTGATGGATCACTGGACGATAATCTTCAAACTGGAGCAACTGTCAGCAAACAGTTAGAAATTAATTTGGAGATCTGCGCGAACGCCAAATTACGTCAAACTAGTAGTCAGAGTTTGGCGTTTTAACTGCACGAACACTATTTTTGTAATGCGCATGCTCTAACGATTTCAAACGATTTTAAATCGCTGCAGAAACAAACCTATTGTTTTAGATAGATATGAATTTATTTTATATTTTCTATTTCTGAAATTGAGTTTGCTTACTTAATGAATTGTAGCTTATCAAGGGTCAAATACTGGACTTATTTGGCAACAATTAGAGAACATAGTAAGCGAGAATGCTCCTTCAACTCTTTCAAAAATTGAGCTAACAAATCGACCACTTTTAAACTATATTCCGGAAATTATAAGTCAATTCAGGTAAGTCTTTAGCAATATAGCAGTTACGGAACGACAATAAAAATATTTTAGGCCAAAATGTAGCTTCACGAAGAGTAAAGAATCTAGAGGTGACTTAGAAAATTGTGTAAAGGAATGGTTACACTTTACCAGCGATGCGATAAATAAAGGGTTGGAAAAGCCCTTAGAACTGGTAACAAGTATCAAGGGGCTGTACATAATTAGAGAAGAAGCTTTGAAAATCAGTATGTTTTCTATAAAACTAAATATAACTTAACTCACATATAAAACTCATTGATTTCAGGCATCCCAAAGGATTGGGTTACTATTTGTGTCCAAACATATTTACCTAGCGACTTCAACGTTTGGTACTATTTCTTTCAAGAGTTGATAACCAAAAGAGCTCTGTGTTTAATAAGCAAAAAAGTGGATTCTAATGTTGAATCCTTTCGAAAAGATTTGGTTCAGCTGTTAGAAGAAGATGCACCATCTGAAAAATCAGAGAGGGATTTAAGATGGTATACATGGCATGAAGATGCAGATGATGTTAGTAAAGTAGAGAACATACATACAGGTATGAGATAAAATGGTACACTGAATTTGAAGATTATCTAAAACATGTTAGGATAGAGTATCATTGTTTGTGTGGTTGACAAACTATGATAATAAGTTTATCTTGGTACATGTTGGGTTTGTTCGAACCTGATACTTCAGAACGGTTCAGTATTGTTCGAGAATTAGGAATTCTTACTAATTCAACCAGAAATATGGAGAGGCGCAGAATACGGTTCAATTTGCGCGTAGAGGATAAAATTGAATGCCGCAATTTTGAAGATCAACTACTACTTTTTATCAAATTTTTGAAATATATAGAATGAAAATGAAACATTAGTAGGAATTAAAAGAATAACTTAAATTGTCGTAAAATAATAATTAGAGTAACCAAAACTTGCGGACTCGCATAGGCGTAGGTATTACGGGTTAATATAAGAATACGAAAAATTCATAAATAAACTTACTTGCTAATTATTCAACAAATTAGGGGCATCAGGATGTGAACTACTGTAGACTTGCATCATTGCATATGTTGCCACAGTTACTTCTTTAAACCTTGTGCGTCGACAAGAAAAAATATTCTTATACATAGAAAACGATCTCTCCACATCTAAGGAAGTTACATTTGCATGTAGAAACTGTTTTTCAAAATCACTTAAAAGTTCACTATTATAAACACACTTATTATAAACGGCCCCTAAAGTATTAAAATCGGGATTTTTCCTTAAAACATCTGCCAACTTTTGACTAGCGCATAATCCTGGCGTATCATTTAATGTGTGTAATTTATTTTTTACACTCTCCACTATTCAGTACATTGTAGTTTTCTGATGGCATCTAGTAATACTGTATAATTGGTACATATTGTTGTTAAATCTTCTAAAAGTTGAGGAATTTGAAATTCTCTTTGACTTTCTCTAATTGCTTTGGATTCATTCCGATTAAATCGCATTATAACTGATTGAATTTGTTGAAAATGGATCAAATAGTAAGAAGCTGCTGTTAGCCAAGTACCCCATCGCGTTAAAATTGGTTCAGGAGGTTCTGGAATACCTGGACAAAATTTACGAAATTCTTTTAAACGTTTAGGAGATTTACGAAACACTGCTTTAGAACTTCCAATTAGCCGATCAAGGTTTCCGTAATGTTGTCGAACAACTTCACCAACTAAATGCAAAGCATGCAGCACGCAGGTTATATGTATTAAGTTAGGAAATATATGTTTTAAGGATCGCCCAACACTTAACATCGTTGCTGCACTATCTGTCACAATCATCACAACTTGATCTTGGGGAATTTTAAATTTTTTCAAAGCGTTCATTATCACTTTTTGAATATTTTCCGCGGTACATTGTTGAACACGTTTGTAAGCTAACAAATATCGAGATGCTGTGTTCTCGCTAGATAAAACGCGAGCTATTACATTCACAATACTGTTTTTCTTTATATCGGTCGTCTCATCCACGGTAATCCATATTTTTTTGGAACACAAATCACGTTTACACACATTTTCTAGCATCTCTTTCATTCGCGGCAAATGATTCTGTAATTGTGTTTGTGAGGGTAATGGGTACTTTGGAACGTATTGTCGCCAAAACGTTTTAAAAGCTGCTTTTCTCACCAACGACAACGGAAGATTACAAGAGGTAAACATAATTAATAAATGTATGAGGAATAGTGTATAAGGTATTTCAGTTCTTGCATTTCTCATATGCTTAATACCATTGACATGCCTCTGGCAATCAGTTCTGTCCAATGCAGCCAAACGAACATTGCATATTAAGCAAAAAACTGCACTACCGTCATATTTTAAATGGGGAAAAAATGACACATACTTATGTACATTAGTAGTAAATCTATTACGAGGCATTGTTTTCTTAGGTATGTAAATATTAGTTCTATATGAAACGATACACTAATTATGTACTTGGTATAATACTACAACACACAAAAAACACCAGCTATATTTTCAAAAGCGACACGTAAGTACATAACCTTAACCGTTCGACTAATTTCTGCAACAGCTCAAACGGTACTAAAACGAAATCTCTCTCAGCGCGGTTTAACATGATTTATATTCAAGGTCGACACTACATGCCTGCTTCTCTACCGGTTTAGTTTATTTACGAATTTTTCGTATTCTTATATTAACCCGTAATACCGACGCCTATGCGAGTCCGCAAGTTTAGGTTACTCTAATAATAATTGAACATGCTCAAGTTCGACGGGAATTTCAAATATATGTAGAACTGTTACCATCGTTCGGTATGGAAGTTGGCTTAGGAATTGTGTAGGGTTCGAACAGCAAACAGTTCTCAGAATTTGTGATTCTAGAACTGCACGGTTCGAATAGTGCAGTTGTAGTAACCATATGCACCAGTAACAGAATTACTTAGAACTGCAGGTTCGAACAAACTTGATATTTATACACGCTGTGGAAAAACAATTTTTAAAAAACTTAAGGAATGGTGGAGGAAACATGGACCAAGATGGACATTTTTAGCTTAGGATCGATAGGTCAAAAAAAAGGCCATCAGCGAAGTGTCCAGGAGCGTAGTCGTGCTGAAACCACATATCTTGGCGCACGTGTAATGGGACATCTTCCAGCAGTTCTGACAGAATACTAAATAGTTCTGCGAATTTAATCGAGCTGGTAACAAATACAGGCCAATTAGAAAATCGTCCACAATACCTGTCCAAACATTTATTGAAAATCGTGAATGAACATCCCATAAGTACTGTTTTCGGCCTAATTATAGCTATTACGTCTATTGAAAATTCTCTCTCTTGAAAATTAGGCCTCGTCAGTGAGGAGTACAGTGGTGGGAAACTCATATTTTTCCATTGTTTGCTCTAAAAACTAGCGAGCAAATTGTGTCCTAACAGGAAAATCACCTGGATGTAGAGCTTGAATTTTCCGCAGGTGAAAGGGATATAATTTCTATTCGTGTTAAACATTCCAAATAATTCTGCGATCGACATCCATAGAATTTGCAAAAACACGTGTACTCGTAGAAGGATCTTCTTCAAAGTATTGAAGAACCTCTTCGTAAAACTTAGGTGTGCGCGTTGACAACCTTTTGCTTGTGTCATTTATTAATTTTGAACGTACTTTCTTTTCATTCCAAGTGAAACGCTGCACGTTGAAAATTATGGGTGTAGTAAATAAGACAAATAGAATAGAATAATTTATTTATCCAGTTGGTATTGAATACGTCAATACAATATTGTAAATGTGTATAAATCAAAATATATGTAACATAAACACGGTAGATATATACAATGTAACAAACAAATAAAATATATAATAAAATAAGAGATGAAATAAAACATTACAACCGACAAATAAACTGAAACAGAAAATTAATAAACTCTCCCATTGAATAATAAGCATTACTTGTCAGATATTGCCTTAAGTTGTGTTTAAATTGCGTTGTATCTTTTATATCTTGAATGCATGCTGGGAGCAGATTGTGTAAATATCTTCCTGCATAAATCGAAACTACTTGCTTGTAGATCTGTTTTGAGATGAGAAGCAAATCTGGTTTATAGTCATGAACATCATTTGTTTCTGGCTTCAAATGTGTTTTTATATAACATATAACCTTGTAGATATATGTACAAGGAAAAGTCAGTATTTGCTCACTTTTAAACGCTGGTTTACAACTATCCCTAAGTTCAATGCCGTATATTAACCGTAGTAGTAGTTTTTGTTGAATAAGAATTCTTTTGAGAGTGGATGGCATTTCCCCAAATGATGACGTTGTAGCTGAGCACTGAATTAGCAAGTGCATAACATACATTTAATAGGCGATTCTTCTTCAACGCGTCCCTCAGTTGTAAGATCATGTAGAAATAGTTCCCTAGTTTGCCACATACATAATCGACGTGAGATTTTCAACTTATATCACCATCAAACGAGATGCCTAAGAATTTTGTTTTATTTGACAAGCTTATCGCAGAATTCTCAAAAGGTATATTACCAACGCCTACTTCCCTTCGATTGATAAATTGGAGAGACACTGTCTTAGCTGTATTTACTACCAGCTTATTTCTCCGGCACCACAGCGTAAACTCCCCTGATGGCTTCCTAATGTTTGCTTCCAATTCTTCACGGGTTCGATCCTCTACAATAATTGCCGAATCGTTTGCATAAAAAGTAATCGACCCGTCGCTGATATTTATCGGTAAATCATTTATAAACAGCCAACATATAAGCGACCGAGGACCTGTGCAATACCTAGGTCCAAATCATAAAGTTCCGACTGACTACTGCCAATCTTAACGCAGATTTTCCTGTTTTTCATGTAGGATAGAATCCATTCTAGAAAAACACCCCTAACACCAACATCAAATAGTTTTTAGCTACACGTTTCAGGTCAGCACTGTCAAACGCCTTTGTGAAATGAAAAAATAAGGCCGCCGTATATTTCCTTTCGTCCAAAGACTTGTAAAGTTTTTCGCAGAAATTGTAAGAAGCTGTTTCCGTTGACGTACCAGAATAGAATCCATGTTGACAATTATTGATAATATTATATTACGCAATGAATTGCGAATTGAATCTATCTTACACTATTCGTTGAATAACCTTGCTTATAACCAGGGATGCGATTTCTGCCCACCGTCGATATACGAAATATGAAAATTTGCAGCTCCGAGTATACGTATAGATAAGTGGGAATACGGACGAACGGGGCCGTTGGTAGGGATTGCTCTTTGCTGCGTTTAGTATAATATACGAACGTGTGTAAGTGCGCATATGACAGAAACAGATACGACGATAACTTTTAAGATGAAAAATGCATGCAGCATTGTAGTGAAAGAATGGATTTAATTAATTCGTAGGCATAAGTGTTTTCTCAGGGAAAACATAATTTTTGTAATATGCTCAACGCTATATGATGTTTACACAAATATTTATCTGTGAAGAAATATTAAGATATTGCAATAATTACTTGTAACAGTTTTCATTGAAGTTACTATTAAAACAAGTAAATATTAAAGTAATGTATGATTTGCGGTAACCATCAAGTGCCTTTTTATATTTTCAAAAATAAATCGTCTTCAATTGTCTTCCAACAAAGCTTTAATATTGAGAGAAACATCTCTACACGTTACAAGAAACCACCGGTGCATACATTTTTTTTTATTTCATCTTCGCTACAGTTTAAATTGTGAACAATTATGAACATTATTCTCATTTTGGTAAAAAGCAGATATTATTTTCAATTTACCCAAATCAGGTTTTTTTGTCTATTCTGATTTCTATCGAAATTGTTATCTTTAGTTAATTAAACGTACTGTGTCATTTACAAATAATTGTTAGTGCAAGTATTGCCACAATGCATTATCACCACATTGCGGATCGACGACCGCCTCTATCGCTTCGCATAGACTCTCGTACAAAGTCGTGCCGATTATGTTCGTTAGTCAAGCCACTTCCTTCACCGCGCTTCACCGTTACCGCCGATATATAAGGCCTGACAGCTCTTCGGTGACGTGACGCTGTTTACGCGATGTATCGTCATGCACGATATTAGCTTAAGCGGTAAAATAATCGTTTTTTTGCTTTTTCTTTAAATTTTGAAGACCTTCCGGCTTAAAGAGGATGCCAGTCGTCAACTGAGCCTTTCTTCACATTCCATTCGATTTTATTTTGGAAAAACGGAGTTTCAAAGCAAAAACCAAACACGTAACCGAGCACCGTTTTTGTGAAAGATGTATTTGTGGTGGATATTTAATCGACTTATTATTATTATTTGTAATTGTACATGTATTTGGACGAAATTAAGGTTGAAATGATGCAGTAATTGCAATTTTATTCGAAATTTTGTTCAATTTCACGAGAACATTTACAGACATGCTATTTAACCAGGGTCTTAAATTTCCTATTATGTGGTGTTTTACCTAATCTATCATTACTTTTCCCATAATCATTTTTAAGTAGGGTATTTGTAAAACAAATTATTATAATTGTTGCAATACGTTCACTGCTGTGAATATGACATTTACATGTATCAGTATCCAAAATGGTTACGTTCAGTGATATAATTTAAAATATATTGTATTAAAACAGAACGTTTATTACATACATTTAAAAACATCTCTTCGTGTTCAAAAATAATTTTGTTGAATATAACGTAAGAATATAAAACTATTTGAACAATAACATCTTCACATTTTTTTTTTCAAACACAACGGACACTTAGGAAATTGAGTTGGAATAGCATCTTTTTTAAGCCTATGATATTTTAAACTGACAGTTATAGTTTCACCGGTCCTTGAATCTGTTGCTGTTGGAGAATAGATAATATCTTCTTTTTCACAAAAAAACAACCGACACCATCTTAGGTTAGGTTATCTCGTTTTTATAACACCAGGAAAACACTGCAAGTATCACCAATAAAGTACGGAAATATCACTACACAGTATTTTTTTAAATAAAACTAATATAATTTAGATAAACCAATTTAAAACGCAGAGATGGTCTCAGTGTGTAAATGCGTTTATATGGTCTAAATATAAATACGTCAGCGCCTGCTAACGTCAAAGCTGTGGAGCCTTCTTTATATCGTAGGTAACGACACCATGCAAGTTAGTCGCCTATGCTTTCCGTTCGATGTATCAACACCACTGATATTTTACATTTAAATTGAACGTCTGTAGTCAGACAAACATACACAAGTAGTATCGTCCGACAGTGTACCGCTTTCCCTAACATACATGCCGCGGCTGGACGACTGTATCGTTCCCCACTCTGTCTCAAGCGTCGGAGATCGAGGCGGTCGTCAATCCGCAGTGTGATTATCACGTCGGTCGACCGTTTAATCACAGAGTATTCTCACATATGACAAACTCGGGAAGTGCCAGCTTCTTCCAATACTGATGCCGGGTACATTCAAGTGAAGAATACTATGCTAGTAGGTGGCCTGAAATTGCATCCCTGCTTATAACATTAATAAGTGTTATTGATCGGTAATTTTCTATCGCGTGCGAGTAATTTTTCTTTAAAATTGGTATAATCGTGCCAACCTTTAAATCCTGAGGAAAGATACCGTGTTTATGTTTATTAAGTTTGCAAGTGGTTCTGCAGTGGTTCAGGAAATTATTTTGACATCGATACCAACAGGATTTGTAGGTTTTAACTTACTGACATTTATTACATCTACTGCTATTACAGGCTTAAAATACAACGTGACGCTATTCAAAGCGTAGCAGTACCTTCATCATGTGTATTTATGTAATTGGCATTAACAATATCTTGTGCTGACTTAGCATCAAGCAAACGTACTTGCCACTATGTCTTGATTAGAAACAAGGATGCTATTAATTCTTAAACAGATTTCCTGCTTGTTGATAATTTTGCCACGTTTTTGATTTACAAGTGACCAAATTTTCTTGCTTTTTTGCTTTATGTTAGTACAGTTTATAAATTTTCCATAATAACTACTTTTTGGTTTAGTAGTATTTATTTTATATTCGTCGTTTATCCTATTGTACCTAATTCTAACATCCTCATCACCAGCAACCCTTTTCTTCACAAATGTTACCAATTAACAGTCAACTTTGACAGTTAAATAAATTCATTACACATGGAATTCATGTAATTTATTTATAGCAGAGTAGTCCATGATTAGGTGTTGAATTGCCTCTAAGGAGTTTAACTTTGAAATAACTTTTATTTCCAGCAGAGAAATTATACATTTTTAACCTATCATTCCTAAGCTAAAAATGTCTATACTGGTTCTCTCTACTATTCCTAAAGTTTTTTGAAAGTTGTGTTTGCGCACCCTGTATACTCTTAAATTTATAGGCTTATCAATGAAAACAAAAGGTTATTCAGGTAATATAATCAAACTGTGTGATAGAACTGATATAAAATATCTAAATATTTTAAACGATATATCATATTATTTATATGGAAAAGAATATGATACTCCTCACACTACATCGGCATTGAATCCAATTGTATTTAAAAGGGATAAAAAGTCTTATGACCATGAAAAATTACAAAATCACCTCACTATGGAATGTATTAAAAGTTTCAAATGGTATGTAGGTCCTTTAAATAATATACATTTGTACATACATATTTTTTCTAAATAGCTTTATAGATTTCTTACAACAAAATGTCACCCCAAAGAATGGAAGTAATTTTATACTGAAATCACTGCTATGTGCCAGAATTTTACAAGCCATCACAGTATTATGCCCGAATTTCAAGAAATGTTTTAGTGTTGGCGGTTCGGATGAATGGGAGAAGATTCGCGTTGCTTTAACCAAAGCTAGTTTAGAATTTTGGTGTTATTGGGTGGACGATGTGATTTCGCAAATTACGGAAATTTCTAGTCAAGTATTCGATGGAATGGATGTTGCTCAGATGTTGCAGATGTATCATGTAAGTAGTTTTTATTTAAGAATTTGTAAAGTACATGTAGATATAACTTGAATACACCAGTACACTTCTGAAGCCAAGGCATAGTCGAACAGTGGACTGGCGACGGGTGAATTGGTTCCTAAGGTGAAGACAGTTCTAACCGCCGGGAAAGTGATGGCGACTGTTTTTTGGGATAGTCATGGAGTTGTGACTAACGTGTACCATTTAACGACTCCGTAGTTTATAAGAATGTAATCAAAAAGAAAACTATTTCAAGGAAACTAAATACATAAATGCACGCTATGTAGACATGCAGAAGGCGTTTGACAGTATACAAAGTAAAAACGTTTGGAACATATTAAATACTGAAAATTACGTAGGGGTAAGAAATGAAACATTAAAAACTATCACCAGTAAAGTAGGTCTGAGGCAGCGGTGCATTCTAAGCCAACTTCTCTTCAACTTGGTGTTGGATGGGGTAATCAAAAAACTGTAAAGAAAAACTGAGTAGACACAGAACAGGATACTGGAAAATGAAGATAATAATAATTAGAGTTTGTTAAAAAGGTGGTACCGGCAGTGGCGCACCGCATAAAAGTAGGTACGTAATATCCACTGTGCCAATTGGCAACCGCCCTGGTAAGCTGCGTAAAATTGCAACATCAGCAACGCTTCCATTGTCGATTCATTCAGCCGTCGACGGTGTTGTAAATACGTTGTCGTATACTTCGAAAATGATCGTTCGACATCCAGTGAAGTAAGATTTGCAAATGTCAGATATTCCTTTTCCTCATCTGGGCACTCTTGACTTTCAGTTATAGACCGAACCTTTTGTAAATCGGGATTTTTCGTTAAAATTGCACCAAATTTTTGAGCAACATCGACTCCTATAGTGTTCGTCATGTTTTCTAGAGCGGCTTGTAAATTGTTTATGCAATTTAATGCTTGTGCAACTTCAGAATAGTTCATAGAAATTTCATCTATTTGTTGTTGAATGTCCGAATTGGAAAAAAGTTGCTGACTATCTCGAACTGCTGCAGAATCATTTGAATCAAGTTTCAAGATGACGTTTTTCACTTGTGAAAAAATTTCTGATAGTAAGATACTGCCTAGAGCCATGTTCCCCATCGCGTTATTACAGGCTGAGGTGGTGGTGGTAATTTCGGACACAATTGTTTCGAATGGTTTCTGCTACGAGGTGACATGCGTGTATGAGGCATGTTATGTGAAGAAGAGTCGGAAAGCATATTTTCAACATCCTACCAACTCTCAGCATTGTTGCGGCTCCGTCAGTAACGAACATTGTGACTTGTGTTCCTGTGTTACAAAATTCTCTCAACGAATCTTTCATTACCTTGACAACGGTTTCTACATTAGTTTTCTGAATCCTTTTACTGGATAACAACAATGAAGCTGGTGGACCATCACGTTTTAAAGGACGCGCTACAACATGAATGACGCTGTGTTTCTGAGCATCAATTGTTTCATCTACACATAGACAGTTTTTCTTATTTCTCAATTTGTCTTTTATACATTCCTTTACTGTACCTTGCACACGTGGCAAATTGTATCGTAATTGCATAGATGTTGGCAGCTTCCATGAGGGAACGTACTTAGCCCAAAAAAAGACGAAAGTGTTCATTAGATACTAGATGTTGTGGGATGTTGCACACACTTAACATAAAAATAAAACCATATAAAAATTGCTAGTATGGAATACTGTTTCTTAAATTCAATACATGACGTTTACTTTTACAATGTTTTCTACATTCAAACCTATCGCCACTTAGCAATCCGCTATTGCATATTGTGCAATAAATATGCGGACTTCTATATTCTAATCCAGGGAAATGCCCGAGATATTTATTCACATTCGAAGGGAACGTTACACTCTTTGGGCGTCCCATCTCCGCATACTTATTTGGCGTGCAGCGTGCAACGTACTGTCGCTTTGAGCTCTCTTGCGGTACTGTCGAGATGGACTACGAGTTGAAAATTACCCCTACCCACGCCGCTACCGCTACGCTAGCGCCATCCGGTACCACCTTTTTAACAAACTCTAATTATAATAGAATTATGCCACGTAGATGACTTGATAATTATAAAAGAGTCAGAAAAAAATAATATAATAATAAGAATATATTTAATGAAAAGCTTAGAAAGAAAAACATGAAGATTAATATACAAAATAATTAAACCATGTTAACAGGAAAAACGGAAGAGAAACAGAATATAAAGCTTGAAGAAAAAATATAGAAAAAATAAGAAGTTACAAATACCTGGGAGTAATGAGAGCAACAATAAAGAAAAGTTAGAAGATGAAATAAATTAAAGAGTAGTGAAAACGGGCAAGCTATTGAATAGTATCAAAACAAGTTTCCTGAGTAAAAAGGAAGTCCCCTCTACAATAAAAACAGGAATTGTCAGAAAAATCATGAAGCCAATATTAACTTACGGAAGCGTAACATGTACAATAAACAAAAGACAAAAAAGCGAGTTAAATAGTATCGAAATGAGGTTTCTGCGAAAAATAAAACCGAAGATAAAGGAATATTTAGGAAGATTCTAAACATTACCCGTATGGAAGTATCAATAGAACAAGCACAACTCCGATGGCTAATAGGGCATGTAATGCAAAAGGGATGGCAAAGATTAACAAAACAAGTGTTTGAATCCAAAGGGACAGGAAAAAGAGAGTACGACCTAGAAAACTCTGGAAGGATGAGGTCCGGGACTTATCTTTGAATATTCTTAATTTGAAAATTCCTCTAAAATGCTATTATTTTTGCAAATACAATGCTTGGAATGGTAAAATTCTATGAAAACAATGTGCGCTTTTTTGTTTTAGAAATGGGATAGTATAGAAATTCATGAACAAACCGATGACAAAGTATTTAAATCTCAAATCAGAGTACCTTCCCACATTAGTTCGTCTCTGTTAGAAATCTTAACACATTCTAGCACGTGCCTAAGCTATATACTTCCTCATACATTGCCAAAACCTGTACATATTCAATTTATAGAACGAAGTGTACAAGTAATTCTAGCACAATACGAAAAACTGTTAAGTTATAGCTTAATCCAGAAACAAGCGTTGCAGTTCTTGTTTGACGTTAAATTTTTAACATTATTCTGCATACCAAGAGAAAACATAAAGTTGGTACAAAAATCTCAGGAGATATGTGATAAGCTGAGAGCCAACGTAGATCCGTTTGATTTAGACGTCTTTTATTCGTATCTTCAACATAATGTGAAACAGAGTGCTCTTCAATCAGCGGTATGTTATAATGTAATTAATGTAATAAAGCAACTACGTTCATTACTCTTTACAGGTAATACTCGGTTGCCTTTTACCAAATTCAGGTCAACTAGCGAGTCTGGGGATGTTAGAAAAAAACAAAGAGCAAGAAAAGGAACCTTCGATATTACCTCTTAGTGTGCCATTGTCGTCTTCATGGTTCCCATTACTTCCGGTAACTGCACCTGTATCTAAAGCTTCGGTTCAAGTGAATAGGAGCCAGAAGGACTTGATGGTATGTATAGATCAAAAATACGAACCCATTGTTCACTTGTACAAATGTTTTCCTTGCAGATACAATTTACTGTATAGCTTAGTTTATCATTATTGGGTGTATTGCGGGTAAAAACGTTTTATGGAATTTTATTGTTTGATAATTTGCAACTTTAACACATATGTGACTGATCCACATTTACGAATTCTACTATGTTTGCTTAACATTTGCTTCTTGTGCTGCTATTCTGTAAATTATTGTCCATTATATACAGGGTGCCAGATTTCGTAGGGACAACATGGGTAACTTTTGTAATTGAAGAGATAAAGAGATGGATAAATTAGCAAAAAGGTGATGGTGTAAGAGCCCATTATGAATCCATTTTCAAATATTACTTGTCATGGTCAACTTGGTTAAAATTTTAAGAAAACCAAAATCTGCTAATTTCTTTTAGTTGCTGTAACCTTTTTATTAATTAAGAGATTGAGATGCGGTTTGAACTAATTTTCATGATAATTTAAATACTTTTATTAGCACTTAGTGAAATTAGTATAAGTTTTGCAGATTTTTAGAAACCTATCCTAACCTCAAAATTTTAAATTGGTACCAGGCAATTTTTTTTGACCCTTTAGGAAAGGATTTTTTTCTGAATGCAACATGTAAACGTCTTCAGAATTTTGAAAAGAAATAGATTATTCTTTTTATGGACAGAAATCACTAGTGCCATGATCACAGAAACTTTGTTTTTTGTTTTGAAACAAAATACACGCTTATCATACTTTCCTGTCAATGTTGTTCATCATTGTCAGTGTTATTAATTCAATTAATAATGCAAAATTTTGAAAAACATGGTTTATTTTGTACGGATATCAAGTGCTACAAGAACGTAGAACTTACACGCCAAACATGCGGAGCTCAATATCCAGAAAGGCATATGCCCGATCATAAAACGATATTGCGATTAGACAGGAATTTAAAGAATTCAGGTTCGTTTGCTGCAGCAAGACCAAAGAAGTGCAACAAGAGTAATGAAGAAAGAGAAGAATTAGTTTTAGCTTGTGTTAATGTCAATAAGTGTGTTTCCTGTAGAGAAATTTCGCAGTGTTGGTGTACCAAAGGCTGGAGTTTCAGAGATTCTGAAGAAAAATAAGTACAAGTGTTATAAATTTAAACCATCTCAAATATTAACACCTGAAGATGCAGAAAGAAGACTTCAATTTTGTAACTGGCATTTGGGCCAAGTGAATTTAAATCGAAATTTGAAGAATAACATTTTGTGGAATGTTTAACATAATAAAAATTACTACTCCCAAAATAATTTACAGCTGACTTCTTCAATTCGAAACTAAGTTAGATTCGGTTTCAATGTTCGGTATGGCATAATAAATAATAGATTAATAGGACCCATTATTTTTAAAGATAGTTTAACTGTACAAAGGTATCTCTTTTTTACAAGACGAGATCGAAGATTTAATGGATCGGATGGTTGCCACTAGAAACTACTAAACAGAGATGGTTTCGACAGGATGAGTGTCCTTCGCATAATGCCCATGCCGGTGTGGACTATTTAAACGAGTGGTTTAATATGAGGCAACTAACGGAGCGGTACGTTGGCCTGCAGGATAACCTGATTTGGCTCCTCCTAATACCTTTTTATGAGGTACTGTCTATGGACCGACATACAACAACGTTGAAGAATTACAGGAAGCAGTACTTCAAACATTTCAAAGTATTAATAGCAATACTATCCGTAAAGTAATTATAATAGTATTCAGAAACAGTGGCAAATTTACAATACAGTGGTGGCTAATTTGAGTAATTTATTATTGTTAATTATTGAGTTTAGCTTAATTATTTTGTTAAGTCAAATTTTCTTAGTTCACAAAAGCGGGTTTTTTTGTTTAGAAACATAATTTCACATTTAACTTAATAAACAAAAAGGAAAGTTGTTATGATCATGGCACTACTGATTTCTGTCCCTAAAGCCTGTTTTACATGCCGCGATTTATTGGTCAAAATTGAGCAAGTTGATCTTCGATGTTATCGTATCGTGTAAAACAGCAAAAATGGGTATGATTTCTTGAACAATTTATCGTACGGTTAATTGAATTGAATAGAACATGCTCTATTTTCGCCACGATTTTCCGATGATTTCTCACTAATTTTGCCGTTTTAATACCAACCTAGTAACAAAAAAGTACCTACGAACTTTGTTTACTATTTTTAAAATGAAATGAGGATAAATTTCGAAAATCATAATATTTGAAAAGTTGAAATATTTGAAAGTTTGAATTAAGTAACCAAAATTGAGGCAACCTAAGCTAATCTTAGCATATGCCAAAACTGCCAAAACATTTGACCAAGGCGGATTACCAATCTATTTTTATAAGCAGATGAAAATTTCCTACTTATTAATTCTCCCGTTCAACTATCAACGAAACTAAACAAGTATTCACGATTGCTAAAAAATTCTTTAATTTATCGTAGCGTGTAAAGATTTCTTGGCCAATAACTTGTTCAATTAATTGGCCAATAAATCTTATTTTTTTCAAAATTTTGGAGGAGAAAAAAATTCTCTCATAAAAGGTCGAAAAAAATGCATGGTACCAATTTAAAATGTTGAGCTTAGGATAGATTTCTCAAAATTTGCACAACCTATATTATATAAAAAGGTTCCCTTGAATATGTAAAGTAGGAGAACCCATTATAAAAATGCAAAATAAATGAGGCTTCCTTAGTCCCAAGCTTACCCTTACGTTAGTTGCCTTTAGGCCAAAGATAAGGCCAGATTATGAATTCTCCGTTAGTGTACATTGAAATAATAATCCAGCGACAGTCTTTTTGAATTATGAAAACAATGAATGGAAAATTAAACAAAGAATTCAAGCACTAATGCAAATACCAACAAATGAATTCAAGATCGCACCTTTCTTCATCGTCTTAAATCCCAACTCTTCCTGTAATGTCATTAGAAATTTACGTTTCCCTTTGTGTTTTGATTTTGCGGCATATTGTTTATCCTTTCATTGTTAATGCTGTATATAGCTACAGGTTTATTGCAATAACTAGTTTAATGCTATTTTTGTATATACAGAATGTTTCAAAAATCCATGTACGTTTTCTAATTGATGACACTATTCGTCAAATAAAAACCATTTTTGATAAATTATTTGCACAGTCTTTACAGTTATCTATTGTATAAAACTCACTTTTCTAGAACTGCAAGCATAAATTGTAGCGAATAAATTTGAATTCACAGTAAACATAACCATGGCATGACATCAAATCACAAAAAATTGTTCTCGGCAATGCGTCATTTGTAAACTAAATTGTATAAACTCAAATTTCTTATTAGCTTATCTTTCTCTGTTGAGTTGTGTGTACGTAAGTACATATGCTGCACCCGAAAGATTGTCTGATCCGGTTTGCAACTCTATACGAAAGTCAATATAAACGAGACTTTCATTAATTTTTTTTTATTTGCAAGAATAAAGCAACCAAGTATACGTCGTTTTTCAATATAATCTCCTGCTTTAGATATGCATTTTTGTCCATCGTATCAATAGCTTCTTTATCCCGTCATCGTAAAAAGAAGTGGGTTGTATCAGTATCCAGTTGCGCACAAGCTCTTCCAGTCCATCGTTGTTGTTAAATCGTTGGCCTCCCAGAGCTTCTTTTACTTGTTCAGAGATGGAAGTCGCAAGGTGATAGATCACGGCTAAATAAAGGGTGTTCAAGTGGTGACCAATACATTTCATTCAATTTTGCACACGTGACAGCTGCAATATAAGGCTTCACGTTGTCATAGAGAAGAATCATTTCTCGTATCGGTTTGTCACCTCTTTTGCGGCGATAAGCATAACTTATTCCAGAATAAATTTCGGAAACCGTCAAACATCGGTCGCCTTCCAGAAGATCACGAATGGCGTTGATGTTTTGCACCGTAAAGCTCGTTCGTGGGCGATAATAATGGCTTTCGTTTTCGACCTCTTCACGGCTTACCATGAATTCCTTATACCAAGCAAACACACAAGGCTCTTTGACCTGTACCCTCTGTGTCCGGAGAATTTCAGCCGGTTTCACGTCCTCACGAGCGAGAAAATAACACGTGCGCAATTGACGGATGCACCTGCTTGCGACATCACGTGCCGTACAAACTCCCGATACCTCTTCCTGTCACTCCTCGATGTGCTCAATGTTAAGCACTCTAAAGCAGAAGTCTCGTTTATGTTTGATCCACCCTCGTATTAAACGTACAGTATTGTCGGATTGTAACGGGCATGATTTACGAGTTTCAATAAAAAAAAAGGTTTGAGTAATAGAATCAGCGTCGCATACTACTCGCTAAGGCTAGTTTTGTTCACAAATATGGCGTTGCGCCCCCCCAATTTAGCAGAGTAGCTTTTGTTATAAAATTAAGGAATATATCTTCAGTTGCGTAACAGGCTTGCAAGGTAAGAAAAAACATACACAAGACAATAATTTGTTGAAAATAGACACAAGCAGATGGAAACTACGGTGCTCTTTTTTACCATTTATCATTTTAATACGTTTCTAACTTCTTTGATTTCAACCACACTGCAAATGAGTATAAATATCTTACAGTATAAATAATAAACAGATCTATCTGGAAAAACAACAAGGACGACCATGATGGTACCAGTAACGCTGTAGTGCTTAATTATTTGCATATTTTCCTTCGGCCAAAGTAAAAATTAAATGGAATATTCAGGATCAAAGAAGTAAAATGCATAGGAAATCAAAAGAAATACCTACCTATATAGTTATGTTATTCATATAGATATTGGTAGTAGCGCTTGTAAAAATATGCAGCGGAGTATTCACAGAAAGCAAGGTTTATATGTGTACTGTCTATTAATTGTGTGAAATCTAACAATTGTTGCTTTATAGTATTGCACCTTTAATACAGATTAATTTTCAAATACTAATTACTAGACTGCGGACCAACAATTTCTTCTATCGTATTGGGAAGACGTTGGAGCACAGGCATGCGGGTTATAAAACCTATGCATCTCTGCTCTGTTAAACAGTCTCTAACAAAGTTTTATTGCCGGTTCGTTCGCGCTCTATATATGCAACTATCTACCTATATTTACTCTTCCTTTTTAATTCGTCCCTAAAATTGTTTTGATAAATTTAAGGTAGCTCACTTTCAAGTTCTTAACACGATATTTATTTCTTTTCGTTTGAACACTGTCAGAATTCTTTTCTTTTTAATAAATTACGGTTAGTTTCATGTAGGAAAGAATTATTTTTGGAGCAGTTGAGACGAAACAATGCATGTATTAGGTAGAAATGTAGTTGACGTTATTGGTGTTGTATACCCAGATATACCAGCAAAACCATATCTAATAGTACGTAAAATTCTTGAACGAGTAAATATAAACTCCTTGTTTATTGTATTCTAATAATGTGAATGTTGGAAATATTGTAGACAATTTAAATGATTATATATAATATATAACCAAGTGTGAAACCGTTTTGCAGGATTCATCTCCACAAAATAATTTCTATTTTATCAGTGAATATTTTGGAGATTTACCTAAAAATTAAATATTGCAAAAACACAAATCATAAAATTAACAGAGGGAATTGAGATTTTAAATAATTTTCCACATAAACTGAAGAATATATCTTGTAATTTTGGTACTCGCTTGTGTTAAAAAATGTAGGCAACTTTTGGTCTTAATCCCGTTTTAAATATACTAAAAAGTTTTTGTAACGTTATATTGCATATAATAAAGTGAGTCATTTCAGAGAACAAAATTTAGAGTGGGGATTCCCAATCGTTTTCTTATATCGGTCCCTTTTAAAAGAATCACTTTCTTCATCGACCCCCTTGCATTTTTCTTTATAATATGTAGCATTCAACATAATCATATTACAAATAATTGCACATAAATAACTTGAAAGTAACAATTTTAGATTAAGAATATGAACGAAAATTTAGAAAAAAATATGTTTGGTTTATTATTTTTTGTACTATCATTTGTGTAATTTTAAACAAGTTTCCAGAAACAAAATCGCGAAAATTGCTCAACATAATTCTTAAATTACCTCTTTCAAAAATATTCAATCTGTTTTTTTGTTATTGATTTGATTAAAACGTATAATCCACGCACGCGTAACATTCAGCTGGATCATGTTCTCTTTTGGATCTATCCAAATCATCAGAACACCAAATGGTTTAGCGGCTCCAGTTTTTGTTCATTTATTCAAATTCAAAATGCATGTTGTACAAACAATAGACGGCGTCCAATACACATCAGTAAAAACATTTTGTGAGAAATATTGTTGATACAAATCAGCGGTTTCGGCACTTATTTTACGCCGAGTGGTCTTAATTACAATTTTTCCACACATGTAGCAAAAGGTATTCCATCTAGAACATTTATCCATTTTTGATATTTCAAATTAATTGATTTTACAAGCCAATGCAATGAACAATCTCGAACTTTTCAATATTCACTTCGGTTTGGGTTATTTGCTTTAATATTTAAATGTTAACATTCTGACTTCTGAAAATAGACTGAGCTCTCAGCGGTTAACAGCGCTGCTTATATACCCATTTGACCAAGTGGCAGTAGCGGGGATGGAAGTTTCTAGAAGGTTCCCAAATGATTCATGAACGGTCCATGGAAGGTTCTCGAAGGTTCCAGAAAGCTCTTCGGCCATTGATCAGATTTTCCAGAAAATTCCAAAAGGTTCTTTGGGCCTAAAATTTTTAAATTGAAATTGCTCGAAAACACGAGCTAACTTTTAAAAACGATTGGCACCATTAGATTCAGCGTACTTGAATTAGGTTTACCCCCCGGGTGCCCAGCTTGTTGCATTTTGCAACTAGCACAGTGTAATTAATGTGAATAAATCATGCCTAGTGTAACTTATATTTGTATCGCTTTCATTTTAAAAAGTAAAATATAATTTCTTGTTCCACGTATATATAAATCTAACACGCATCTACGGCACTGAAAAATCACATTTTGCTAGTAGGTTTTTACATCGAAGGTCGGACAAACGACTACCTAAGCAGTATTGACTAATATGAGTATCTGATCCCCTAACGCATATGGGTCAGAACTGAATGACTGTAGCACACCGATGCCGTGTGATTCATGGTGGATAATTGTAGTCGTCGGTTCGTAGTCTATTAATTAGTGACTTCCCAAGTTATCTAAAAAAAGTTTATTAATCGTTGAAAATAATAATTTGTGGATATTACGTAATAATGGAAATTTTTTCAAACTTTTCAGAATTCTTCACCAAAAACGAAACCATCTAAGAAACCAAGCGATGCCGCAAGCAGTGTGCGATCTGGTGCAGCAGCTCTATTTGGTGCAATGACAACCGATTGGTTCTCAAAACAATAATATTGCAAATATATCACATTTTGTTTCTATTATACATACATTTGTATAGTTTCTTGTTTAACGTTTTTATATTGTGTGTATATATTGCATATAGGTATTATAAAATTTTAATAAAATATTTGATACATTCAAACACATCATTCGTGCATTGTATTTGGTTAATAAAGGAGCTGGTGTAGAAGGCGGGCAAAAAAAACTAGTACTACAATATAAATTATTTTATATACAACATCTTCTATATTATCACAGACTTATGTCAGATAAATTACTAAAAAATATTACTGTTTATTATTAGAACTAATTCAATATGAACAGTGAAAATAATAAAAAAAGGACTTGCTGATCAGTAGTTTATAACCACTGCGCATCTTGCTCATGCAGCGATTGACAAGATAAATTAAAATATAATTCCTCGTAAACATTAAATTTAAAAAAAGGGGTGATGACTTCGTAATTCTCTAACGTTGGACATTTCGAGGTATAAAATTTAATCCTTGAGCTTCCCGCCCCAACTGCCAAGATGTTCTAAGTAAATACGTATTATCGTTGGAAACCTAAAAAATCAATAAGTCGATCGTTAAGAGCGTCTAACCAATTACAAACGGGCGATTGTAGGGACGAGCTGATAGAGGACTTCGTATTTGGCAGAGGCATATACTCTTCACCCCTGATGCAGAAGTAGCTTTTGATGGGCCCTCTGCACATAGGGCATCTGTCCAGTTTGTCAAAACAACTTGCGCAAATGCAAGTGTGCCTAAAACAGGAACGTTATTATAAACATTGATCAAAACGTCTTACTATTAAAGTTAGTTATTAATATTTTACTAAAATAAACTTCAGCTCTATGTTCTAGCTGGTGTGCTCACTAATAGATAAGTTGGCTGAGCCAAATAAAATGTCCATGACGTCAGGGTCTATTTTTCTAAGGAAAAAATTAACGCTATAAGAGAAAAACTAGAAATCGACAATAGAAAATTATATCATCTAGCTAATTTCTTATAAAAACACAATTACATACATTGTATTATGACATGATGAAGGTACATAGATGTTTAAGTGGAATACCAATACGATAGAAAAACCGAGATTTTTATGTAAACTTCCTTATTTTAAATATTAGAGGCGGTTTTGCCTGTATCAGAATTAGCACAATTTGTTGATTTTTATTTTTCAAACTCACAGGCTGCTCGATCTTTAAACTGGGCACGATTTCTGGCATCCGAACGAGACGGTTCACTTCAAATTGAGCTCAAAAGTAGACTTACAAAAACAGCGAGGTGAAATCACCTGTCTTGCGTTCCTGCGGCTTCCCCTCACAATCCCCATCCTCCTACACCCGACTAAGGCAGAGGGGCATTCCCGTTTATTCATTATGTGTATGGTGGTAACGGCTTTATATGTTCAGTTATATGATGTAAATTTAACTTTAAGTCGCTGTTGTATATTAACTCAAATCTGAGAATCATTTTTAAAATAATTTTTTTTTGGCCGAAAACGTCAAATAATGGAGAAAATTTGCCACGACACTTGATTAAAGCGCTAGGAACAAGAACCATAACTAAATTAGAAGAAAACGGATTTTTAAGGGAAGTGGCTGCCAATTTAAATCTCAGGAAAAGGGCATTTTACATTAAAAACCGTTGGCAATATGAACAAAGGTTCCAAAGACCTGACCGGCACGGCGTAGGAAAGATGTCTAATGAGATCTAGGACAAAGTTCTAATCGAATTTATTCATCAACATCCTTTCGAAGCCGCGGTGAAAGCTGAAGAACAAACATTGTTTGCAAGGTCTTAGAAGAGCACAGAGACGTTCAAAACAATCGGGATTAAAGAATTGCGCTGCTGCGCGTGAAGTGTTCCTATCTGGCGAGTATAAACAAAGGAGAGCCCAGTTTGCAAATGTATTTTTAAATTGTGAAAATAAATGTTGGGGCAATGTTGTCTTTACGCATGAGAAGGTGTTCCAATCTTCTATTAGTGAAAGGCTGCAAGTTTTTCGTCCGAGGAATTCGAGATACGAAGAAAATTACACACTCCGTACCACCAAACAGTAGGCGCTTTTCGGTCAATATTTGGGTATGGATAAGCGTTCGTGGTTCCGGAGCGTGCTAGCAAATTAATGGGCGTTTAACCGCCGAAAATTATATAAATATTTTAGGGAATGTGATATTGCCATCAGTGGGACAAAATTTTCCTGATAATTTTGTCTTCCACGTGAGAAATGTTGGTAATAGGTAAGCTCGTGAATTCCTATGACATATCATTAAGAATGTTCCTGTAAAAAAAATAGTCAAAATAAAACAATACTTATAAAGAAAGAAAACATAGAGTACGTTACTTAAAGTCTAACTTACAATAGTGAAATTCAGAAGGAAATTCAATGACAACCAAAATTCGTTCACATTTGGATGGTGCCAACAGTATTTACATAAAAAAAAAAACAAAATTGCATAAATTTCTTAATTATTTCTGTAAATAAGTTCGGTACACATTACTGAAATCAGAAAATTACATCCTTAGTCTAGCCAGTTACAATTCGTGTTTAAAATAAGAAAACATGTAAAAGTGAGATCATGTTTTAATTCTACATAAAATGTCCATAATGTCGAAATGGTATTCCGTTAAATATGTAAATTGCACGACAAAATTTACACTATAAATTTTCTAGTTTTTCCCTTAAAGGATGGCCCTATAGTTATAATTAAAGACCGAATTATATGCAAATGTGCATATTTTGCATATAATATGCATTTATCCCTTTTAATGCATATCTGAATGAATTTTGTATATTAATGCATAATTTCTGCTCTTTTTGGTTCATATATTTAAATAATAAAGAAAGCGTTATACGTAAATTGTAAAATACAAATTATGTTAGTAAAAACAATCAAATGTAAACAAAATTCTCTGGGTTTTCCCTTCCTGTTACGGGAGATGATAGTGCCGCTTAAAATTTGCATAATTTACGACAACAGCGCCGACCTTTTCTTTTCGGTTGTGCGACACCCGGGCAGAAAAATTTGGAGGGTGGGTAGTAAACAGTAACTTTCGAATTTACCCCAGTTCGTATAAATTGTGAATAGTAGGAATTCGCGGTTTTATTATTTAATAGAAGTCAAGTGCACGCGTAAGCCTCAAGAATTATCTTAAATTGAAGAGGACAATAGCTACCTTGTGTTTACCCCGACCGTTCAAAGCGGTAGTGCGGCATTGTACGCGTTCAAGCTGTTTATTTAAGATATTATTCAAGTGCAGTCATTGTATGAAACTTTAGTAACTTGTGCGTCACTCTGTCTAATTTAAAATTTTGAATTTGCATCCAATCCACGGCCATTTAAGTTTATTTGCCATTGTCTACCAAGGTATTATCAAGAAGCTTTTATTTCAAAAGCGGCAGTTCTGCTTCGTTCAGCAAAGACATCTCATAAACGGTTAAGAAAGTTGTACCAGGTTGTATAGTGAAAATAAATGCATTTTAAGTGTAAGGTTGTAGTTTCATTTAAAAAAAGTAAGTCAGTGCCTTCAAACGAGGAATCACCCAAACAATCGTAAATACGAGTGTACAGTGAAAAGTTAGTAGTGGTGCATTGGCTTGGATCAAATCTCACCCTGAACTTTTGGATAATGAAAAAGTGTTTTGCACAGTGTGTTGCAAAATTGTACTTTCTTTAAGCTTTTCTATTGTAATGTAAATTTAAAAAAAAATACAAATATTTCGTGACGTAGGTAACGCTTAATTTGCGACTTAAGTGATCTAGTAATCTTGAGTAAAATAACAATGTATCAAGTAAAATTTATGCAAGGTGTCCCCAAATCCGCTTTACGAATTCTAACCAGAGCTTACTGTTTGTTAACTGAAAAATCCATATTCATACACGGTGGTTAAAAAAAGACACGGAGGCATTGAAAGTTTTAAAGAATGTTGAATTTCTTGAAATATTCTTGAGAAAATTCAACTTGAAAATTCCTTAATACCGATATACAGGTATATCGGTATTAAGAATCTATAAATCACGTTCAGGTATTTGGTAAAACCAGGATTATGATAATAAATGCTCAACTAATATAATTGCACCTAGTGTCATCCTGCAAAAAATAACGCATCTTGGGAGTAGTTTTGAGTGGCGAACAAAGGCTAAAAGAAACGGTTCAAAATAATGTAAAATGAGTTTTAGCGAACTCTTCGAAACATCCAAATTTATTTCTACAATGAATAACTTGTTTGATTGTTTAAACAGTCGCTGCCTATATGACAGCAATCCGCTACGATGCTCTCTATCTAGCAAAAATGCTGAGGTACGGCAAATGTTGCAAAGCGGAATTGACCTATTGACTACCAAGTGACGAAAAGGTGCGAGGCAAGGAATAGTTGATCACGTCTAAATTAAATCAAGACGTGCTAGAAATTTTTTTTTTTCGGTTATTCGTCAAAGTGGTGGATGGAATAGAAATCCTTCCTTGAAGCAGTTCCGCACTATACATATTTAGAACACACGCTATCTATCAATTAATGGAGCCTTCAAAGAGCAACTGTGGGGAAGTCATGAAAACGTACATGTCATTTGACCATGAGTCCGAAGTTCTACATTCTGTGAAGGAGAATATAGGTCAACCACCATCATTTGAATGTCTGTACGGAGATAGTTGTTCACAAGATATTGCACTTACGCCAATGGAAGAGTGTGCTGCTGTCTATTTTGCGGGATATATTGCAAAAAAAAATGTATTGACAAATTTAAATGCAATAAGTGCATTGAAACGATGGTAAAACTACTTAGTAATATGCTAACGGAGGAAATCGAGCTGCTTATTCTAATGAGGCAATATGCCCATGTTGGGCAGTTTTCGTTGTCCTTCTGAATTAATGAAAAGTGTTCTAGCACTACAGACGTTCCAAAAAGAAATACTTCATTTTCATAAAAAAAATATTCGATAACGGATATACAACACAATCACCCGAGCTATTAGAACCAAATTTCTTGAGTGGATAAGCAATACCTGTGAAGAACACAAAAAATGTTTCTTAGAATTTGTCATAATTGTCAGATTACATAAACAGTGTAAATAGTTTATTCAATATCATCATTCTGGATATACCGCAAAATTACAAATATTGAGTCAATGCAAATTGTTATTATTGTAACTATGTAATCACAGCATGTGCATGTGAAATGCATATGCTGTGATTACAATAGGACCTACTGAATAGGTATTATGCATGAGTAGTTTCACATGTTTTATTATTTGTTGATAACATACATATATAAATGATTGGAAAATCTCCTATTCCAAATTGTCTGCTTGTCTTATAAATTGTTACTTGCGTGTTTACAAGTGAATGTAGCCCTTTTTTAAAATATACATTGTGAAATTCTACCTTTCTTTTACTTACTGTCAGCAGAACGAATATGTTGCAAAAGTATACACGTGCATGTTAACGAAAAAACTATTGAAAAGTTATTGGACAATGAATATTTTCTAGACAGATACATATTTGAAATCTTACTACTAAAGGGGGAAAAAGAAAAAGATAATGCAAAATGAGAGAAAATAGAAAATGCCATGCCTTTTACAATGTCTATACGAACGAATCCAATGACAATATTATTCCGAAAACTAAAGGAATAGATCGTTTATATTTTTATTATTTCGTTCGGAATTTGCGAGGCGGTTCATGAACAAACATTAAGGCAATTCTTTTATGTACACGTCCAGGGAGTGACCGGTTCTTTGGGTTTGTAACTTGTTTTCTCAATACTAGATGTCATATCGTATGAAATCGTAATTTACTACCTAGTTTTGCCTGCAGTCGCCAGATCGCTGCATTTTACGTAAAATCTTATCGACACTTTTCCCTATCTCGTGGGCTCTCTATATATGTATACTCTTCGATAGTATGTAGCAGTAGCAGTGGGTGATGAGTAGAGTAACCTAAACTTGCGGACTCGCATAGGCGTCGGTATTACGAGTTAATATAAGAATACGAAAAATTCATAAATAAACTAAACCGGTAGAGAAGCAGGCATGTAGTGTCGTCCTTGAATATAAATCATGTTAAACCGCGCTGAGAGAGATTTCGTTTTAGTACCGGTTGAGCTGTTGCAGAGATTAGTCGAACGGTCAAGGTTATGTACTTACGTGTCGCTTTTGAAAATATAGCTGGTGTTTTTTGTGTGTTGTAGTATTATACCAAGTACATAATTAGTGTATCGTTTCATATAGAATTAATATTTACATATCTAAGAAAACAATGCCTCGTAATAGATTTGCTACTAATGTACATAAGTATGTGTCACTTTTTTCCCATTTAAAATATGACGGTAGTGCAGTTTTTTGCTTAATATGCAATGTTCGTTTGGCTGCATTGGACAGAACTGATTGCCAGAGGCATGTCAATGGTATTAAGGATATGAGAAATGCAAGAACTGAAATACCTTATACACTATTCCTCATACATTTATTAATTATGTTTACCTTTTGTAATTTTCCGTTGTCGTTGGTGAGAAAAGCAGCTTTTAAAACGTTTTGGCGACAATACGTTCCAAAGTACCCATTACCCCCACAAACACAATTACAGAATCATTTGCCGTGAATGAAAGAGATGCTAGAAAATGTGTGTAAACGTGATTTGTGTTCCAAAAAAATATGGATTACCGTGGATGAGACGACCGATATAAAGAAAAACAGTATTGTGAATGTAATAGCTCGCGTTTTATCTAGCGAGAACACAGCATCTCGATATTTGTTAGCTTGCAAACGTGTTCAACAATGTACCGCGGAAAATATTCAAAAAGTGATAATGAACGCTTTGAAAAAATTAAAAATTGCCCAAGATCAAGTTGTGATGTTAACGATGTTAAGTGTTGGGCGATCCTTAAAACATATATTTCCTAACTTAATACATATAACCTGCGTGCTGCATGCTTTGTATTTAGTTGGTGAAGTTGTTCGACAACATTACGGAAGTACTAAAGCAGTGTTTCGTAAATCTCCTAAACGTTTAAAAGAATTTCGTAAATTTTGTCCAGGTATTCCAGAACCTCCTGAACCAATTTTAACGCGATGGGGTACTTGGCTAACAGCAGCTTCTTACTATTTGATCCATTTTCAACAAATTCAATCAGTTATAATGCGATTTAATCGGAATGAATCCAAAGCAATTAGAGAAAGTCGAAGAGAATTTCAAATTCCTCAACTTTTAGAAGATTTAACAACAATATGTACCAATTATACAGTATTACTAGATGCCATCAGAAAACTACAATGTACTGAATTGTCATTGCAGGAATCATTAGACATAGTGGAGTGTAAAAAATAAATTACACACATTAAATGATACGCCAGGATTATGCGCTAGTCAAAAGTTGGCAGATGTTTTAAGGAAAAATCCCGATTTTAATACTTTAGAGGCCGTTTATAATAAGTGTAAGTGATTTTGAAAAACAGTTTCTACATGCAAATGTAACTTCCTTAGATGTGCAGAGATCGTTTTCTATGTATAAGAATATTTTTTCTTGTCGACGCACAAGGTTTAAAGAACTGTGGAAACATATGCAATGATGCAAGTTTACAGTAGTTCACATCCTGATGCCTCTAATTTGTTGAATAATTAGCAAGTAAGTTTATTTATGAATTTTTCGTATTCTTATATTAACCCGTAATACCGACGCCTATGCGAGTCCGCAAGTTTTGGTTACTCTATTGATGACGTAAACGGGTGCGAACAACGATTCGATTCCCTCGTGTAGTTTCCTTACATATTGTGTACATTGTACTATGCATCGGAAATACACGAGGAAATCGAATCGTTGTCTGCGCCCTCCCATTTACGTTGTCATCCACCACTACTTGTATGTAGTACGTTCTGAATACATTTACTATTAAATGTCTTTATATTCAATAATTGTTCCGATGTTTCTGTCATAGCACATTGATAATATAAATATTGACAGTAGTTAAGTATTAAAAATCGATATAACACGAAAATGGCTGATTTTGGGCTACTAGCAAAATTAAAATAATACGCAGGGTGTTGCATTAAAAAAATGACTAACAAAAATATGTCGTATTAACTTAACACAATAACACGCATTTCGTTAACAACTCAGAATCACATAAACGCGTGTCCATGTTTTCTTCTTGTTTTGAGACCTTATATTGAAACGTACATAAGCTCGTAGCTATTTAAGGTTGTATTTTTTTAAATAGAACATAGGGGGTTTCAGAGTTATGTTTTTTTGCAAGTTTAAACATAGAAGGATCTAATACCAGTGGCGGCTGTTGGTGACGTAAATGGCAGGTCAAGGACATTCGTGTATTTCCGTTGCATATCGAGTACATTGTACTTGACAACAGAAATATACGAGGAAATCGAAGCGTTGTCCTTGGCCTCCTATTTATGTCACCACCAGCCGCCATTGGTATTAGGTTCTTCTATGCTTAATCTCTTGCAAAACATAATAACTCTGAAACCCCCTATGTTCTATTTGAAGAAATGCAACTTTAAATAGCTACGAGCTTATGAAATATCCTGAAAAATCTCCATTCACAAAGGCACAACCTTCTGAGCCCACAGAGATCATTCACCCTGTATGTTACAACGTTACCATTAGTAATAACAAATAACCTGTTTTCATAAATTGAATCCATTTTATTACACAAATGTATACGTTTCATAAGCTGCGCTATATCAATGTAAAGATCGTATTTTATCACATTGAAATTACTTCTCAAGCGCAAATTAATTATTCTTATTGGTAACATTAATTCTTTCTCTTCAGCTAAGTGGGGATGTTTCGTTTGTAGGAGAACATGACCACACGAATCTTCTTTTGTCATTGGCATACCCTACACGATTTCGCTAACTTGCAATTAAATCAGTCAATTTAATTTGATAATTCTTACTAGGCTAATGGTCGTATATGAGATTTACCTCAATTCTTACTGCTCTGACAGAGCGAATCCGTGTGTATACCATGCTGTAAGAGGATTTTGTAATACACAATTATTCGTAAACTAATTGGGTAAATGTGTTTATTTTAATTTCGCTATCTGTTCTTAATAAAAGAAAAAGTGCATTGATACTTTCTCTCTGAGTATTCTTTCGGAGCTTTGGCAATAAAAACACTGCAATGAAATGATTAATATTACCTGCACGGTAATAAAGCTCTTGATAACGGAAAATATTGACAAACGACACATAATTGTTCACCGGACACATTCCACATTCCTGTATCACCGCCAGATGGACACACTAACGTTCTTCCAGGTCCTCCTTGAACGGGCTCCGCCAACGCTAGCGGAATATGACCGCTTTCATCATATCCAAGTGGATTACCAGTCGCCAAATAAAGTTGCTGAAACGAAAAAGCAATCGAAACAGCAATGAACAATTTTATGCTGTTCTGATCCTACCTTCAGACAGGAAAGCTGCCCGTTTGCTTGTTTAAGATACTGTGCCAAAATACTAGTTGGTAGTGTGCAGACGCCGTCCTTTATATGCACAACATTAATCAAAGCCACCTTAAATAATCTTCGTTTGATTTTTGACGTTAAGGAGGTAAAATATTCAGTTTCTGAAATTGGAAGGCACTTACAGTTTCGTCTGGGTGGATCTCCTGATCGTCGTTGCGTAATAGGAATATCACTAAAGGATAGAAAAGTCTAGGGGGAGTTCCGAGATCAATTGATCTTTCGGGTAGGGAGAGTGATAATGCTTCGTCCGTGTGTGGATTGCGGCTAAAACAAAAATGAAGAAGACATTTAAGCAACGTATAGGTAAAATGTACGCCGTCTAGGCAGCAACCAATGATACACGCATAAATTAATAACTTAGAATAGTACACGCGACACAATGCGCATGTGCAGAACAAATAGACGTGAAAGCAGTAGATAAATGAATCATACAAACAAATGGCGATGTGAAAATTTACCTGTATTGATTAATAAAACAAAAATTCTCATATCATACGGACTTTATGTATGGAACTGTATATGACGTTCCACGAAAAACTTTGATACGTAACATTTTGACGTCTATTTGGTATATTTCAAAATTGCAGGATTTACAAATGTTACAGTCTTTTTATTATCAATAAAAGGCAATTATCAAAGAGTGTGTATATTCTGTACAGTGAAACATTTCACCACAATACTTCACTCGCACTAGTCGCACGTTTCGATAGCCAGGCTATCATCATCAGCAGTAAAACTGAATTGAACTCGGTTCATTTTTACTGCTAATTATGAAAGTTTGGCTATAGAAATGTGTGCGAGTGAAATATTTTGGTAAGGATTTTAGTGAGGTTTTTCAGTGTTCTAGTGCCACAGGGTTCGAGTACTTTATTATTCTGTACAGTATTTGCAGATCGTGTTAGAATAACTTCCGTATTTTTCAAGCCCAACATAAATTGGTAATAGATACGAGGATTGTCTGAACTCTACTAAATGAAATTGAAAAATTCCTAAAAGCATTGAAAAATTTATTAGTTAAAGTATAAATGCTAATGAACTGGCAATCTGGGTTATAACCAAGCCTCGGCAAAACATACGGGCTGACTCACACTCAGCTGGCAAATATGAATGAAATACCACATCCATAGACGTGGGATGCAATAAGTTTTATCGTTCTGGTTTTAGAGTCTGTGGGTACTGATTTACAATATTAATTAAAAACATCTTTAAATAAAAGTCATTATGAAACAGTTCACTAAAACCCTTACCCCAATACTTTACGCGCACTGGACGCAGGTTTCGTTAGCCAAGCTATGATCAAAGTGGGAATGAGTTCAGTTTTGCTGCTGATGATAACTTGGCTATTGAAACATGCGTCCAGTACGAGTAAAGTATTGTGGTAAGGGTTTTAGTGAACTGTTTCAGTGTTCCAGTGCCACAGATTTCGAGTACTTGATTAAAAGTTATTATCTATGATTACAGGGTATTACGCTTTGCAAACTACGTAAAATAGTATTAACAGTTTTAATTGATAGAAGTAAGGGATGAATTAACTTTTACTAAAAGCGACTGTTCCAAGTTTTCAACTGTAAAGCTGGTTCTTCTTGATGTCAGTATTTCTTTAAATGCAGGAAATGTTCTTTCAACATAAAAAAAGTAAATTTCAAACATGGTATAAATATACGGTATTTTGTGAATACATCGGTATTTAGATTTGCATTAATACACAATTAATTTAGTATATACGTAAATCTGCGTTTCTGTTGAACATTGATGTAATTTTCTGATTGAACTTCTAAATTCTCTGGGAATAACTTTTAATTGATTTATTGTATTAAATATAAAAGGTATTTGGAGTTTCCACTAATGTTATGTTGCTCTTTTCAAAATATTTTACTGTTATTATGTTTGTAAAATGGTTATTTATAAATTGTAATTCGTTCCGTAAGTTATTTTCTAAAATTAATTTACATTCAACAATATTTCTGTCTTCGTCGGGAGGATAAAAGCAAACAACTCTGTGACGAAAAACTAAATGCAGATATGTTTGAAACTATGTACAGTACCGTTCATGGAAGTTCGGGCAAGCTGAAAAATTATATTAACTGTTTAGAAAAAAATTTTAAAATTATATAATATACATTTCTGGGAGGAATTATTAAAACTAACCTTTTCTGGAAGCCTTTTACCAATTTCCAGGTAGTATTTGTCTATTATAAGACCGTTATCATAAAATATATAATTATGTTGGAAATCCCCAATAATTACAGTGACAATAAAGCTTTATAATAATCTCTAGGAGGGTTAGGTGATTCACTCGTGTTACCTGGAAATATTCGTATACCCTTTATAAAGTATTATAACATTTGTAAACGCAGTAGTTCTGAAGAGATTGTTATTGTGAAAGCATCTGTAGTTGTGCAAGTGAAAAATAAAATAATTTCGGTTTGACTGCTTAAAATGGCCCGTGGAAAGCCTCTAGCTGTTTCAAAACGATCTGCTATTATTACCTTGCTTCAGGAAGGGTACGCAGAAAGACGGATTGCGGATAAATTAAAAATAAAAAAATCTACAGTACATGATACTATAGTTCGATTTAAGACAACCGGCGACGTGCAAGATCGTAATCGGCCAGGACCGTCAAGAAAAACGACTCCTGCGGAAGATTTACGAATAAAAATAATTAGTAAGCGCAATAGAAGACTAACAGCATCAGAAATTGCTGCAGAATTCAATAATGAGCGAGATTCCAAAGTTTCTGTGAGTACTGTGAAACGTCGGCTGAAAGAGCCTGGGTTGCATGGGCGAGTGGCTTGTCGAAAACCGTTACTCCGAAGAGGAAATAGGCTGAAACGACTAATATGGACACAAACTCATAGAGATTGGACAGTGGACGATTTTAAAAACGTTTTGTGGACTGACGAATCCAAGTTTGAGGTTTTTGGAAATAGACGGAGAGTTTTCGTACGCAGATCAAGAGGGGAAAGAATGTTACGGGAGTGTATAGTTCCTACGGTGAAGCATGGAGGCGGATCTGTAATGGTTTGGGGTTGTTTTTCCTTAATCGGAACAGGGGACTTGCTCAAAATTGAGGGCATAATGAAAAAAGAAGAATATCGGAAAATCCTGGAGGAAAAGGCCATACCGTCAGGAGTCCGATTAATTGGTCGTGGATTTGAATTTATGCAGGACAATGACTCCAAACATAAATCTAAATTGTGCACAGATCACCTGCAGCAAGAAGAAAATGAAAGAACCCCAAAAATTATGGAATGGCCGCCACAGTCGCCCAATCTGAACCCGATAGAGTTAATATGGGAAGAATTAGACCGATGTGTTAGGAAAAAGTGTCCAAAATCGGAGGAATATTTGTGGACCATTCTCCATGAGCTTGCCCAATGAAACATTAGTCAAATTAGTGAATCGGGTACCGAGAATAGTGGCAGCAGTCCTAAAGGCAAAAGGTGGATTTTTCGATGAAAATCGGATTAAAATTATTTGTATTACATTAACTTTTTCTTTTTAATAAATTTGTGTTTGAAAATATGTAAAATCATGGCCATTTAATATTTATGAACGGTAGTGTATATTTACTATGCATGTAAAAAATATCTAAACCTAAGAATAATTTGAAAGACAAGCAGCAATATATAAAACAAGGAAGCTTCAAATGTGTAGAAATAGAATTCGGTATCAGAACGACGTGCTATACCTTCTACTGTCTGTGCAATATTGAATATTATTATTATACACTGTCATTTCCTACCGATAAGCGCGAACGAACGGCTATGCTAGCAATGACGTGTTCCCGTACGGATTGCCGAGCCTTGGTGCATTGAATACAGTATAGTTTGAAAACACCTTTCATACAGCAACAAAGGGATCTCAGCGACTTCTTAGATGAAGATTAAAAATATTATAAAACAACAGTAAAGTTACCACTAATTTTATCAAAGTATTACAACTTACACTATCTTCGATCCAAATATTTGATAATGTCCCTTTAACAAATTTTCACTTTCGAAACCCGCTTTCAGTGTGGACCATGGCTTCCAAAGGCAAACATGCAGCTCCCTGATATTGACGCCCCAGTAGGCATAAATTGTGTAGTTCACTTGGCTTGATACATTGCATTGCACGTCTGAAATAAATATTAACATCAATATACGCCAAGCATTGTTTTTTATTTTTTCCATAAATATAGCAACAGTAAAATTTTGTTAGACATACATGGTAATTTAGACTTAGGATTTTCCAAGTTATAAGCTCATAAACTTATAAATGCTGCGGTATCCTTGTCTTTCGACAAAAACAATAGCAAGTGTTATAGCCAAATAATTTAAATTTAATTTGCTGAGAAAATGTATAATTAGTTTTTTAAATAGTAGAACCTTGTATTACCTATTGTAATTTTTAAAGTACAACTTTCATTAACCAATTTCACGTAGCTGTAAATGTAAACTTTAGATTAACTAATACAGAAATGTTAAGTTTCCACATTAATGTAAGTATCTGAAAAGTCACATGTCAAGACTATAGGTCTAAACTTTATTTTTGTTGGGAGATTGCGGAACATCATACACCTTATCATTAGCTACCTCACGTACGTTGTATGGGAATTTTTTACACGACATCTGGGATTTTACTTCCCAGCAAGATATCCTTTCCTTTTTATACGTCAAGAACAATGTAACTTCACGGAGAAAAAATTGAGGCAACAAACACTTGTATTTTTTAAATAATAATTTATAATAAGAATATCCAATAAGATATGTCGTTGCACTAACAAAAATTGTGATGTCACATATTTTACTACGCTTATTGACTATACATTTTTCTTCGTGAACTCATAAATATGTAATATAAGCTCCATAGCTTGCTTAGCTCGAGTTATGCAGGTTGAAATCTAATTTGGGTACGCCATTATTATTGTTATTACTCCCTGCTTCAATACCAGTGACTCATTACGAGATAAATATATACGAAGGTGGGTTAATATGTCCGTGACTTTTTGAATATCCCGCGTCGCAAATTGAAAAGCAGCACTGCTTCCGTCAACCATCATCTGTCAATACACTACTGTCAAAGTTTGAGAAAGCTGCGTCATTTTGTTAATGTTTGACAGCCATTGGAAGCAGACAACGTCGTGCATTTTGGCGAGAATGGAAAAAAGTGAATTTCGTGTGTTCATAAACCATTATTTTTTGCGGATGAAAACTATCACTTATGTTTATTGAAAGGTGGTTAGGCTTTAACTGGTTTATTTAATAACGATTTTTTTTTACACTACAATCTAACCAACTTTAGAATTAAGAAGTTCCTAACTCTAACCTACATATATATACTGAGATGTGTTTTCTCAGAGAAAATAGTAAAAAAAATAATTAATTTTTGCATTTTATTAGATTTTTAACTCTTTGTGGGATCGGGAGTATTCCTTGATACTTTTTCGGCAATTTTTTTGTGAATTTTGAAATTAATAAATGGAACTTAACAAATATTAAAATTGAAAGCGTACACCAAACTTGAATTTTATGAAGCTGTCATAAAAACCCTAGGTTTCGTATGACGTTTGCAGGAAATCTGCTTGTTCTAACTTCGAACTTTTCTTCTTTATTTTAAATTTACTTTCTAATTGCTCTATCGTACACTTTAAATGAAAACCGCAGCCAAAACACTAGTTAACTCGACTAAAGCTTAACCAGATTTGATAAAATTACTGGCGTCCGTCTTCTCTTATTTAATCCCGATAGCGATTGTTTCATTCCATAGCAAATTTTGATGATTTCTTTCTAAACGTAATATTATGATGAATTTCGATGAAGTTATTTATAGAAATAGCACGAGAGAATGAATGTGGTGACGCTACCAGATGACTGGAATTAGACGACTCTATGAAAGAGAAATCCAAAAATACGAAATTTTACTGACGATTTACTTAATAACGTTACGGTAGATATTTAATTTACGAATTAATGCTAAAAATGCCTTTGAATATACCCTGGTGTCTGTTTTAGGGACTTTTACATTGATTTTGAAGATTTAGTAATAATAATAATAATTCATTTATTGTCCAACAGACGAGTCTAATAACAGGGCAAAAAATATACACAAAGATAACCATCACATTGTGATAAACTAAGATAATATTATGTATCAATAAGCTACAACAAAAGAGGAAACTAAACTAAATTAAATTACTAAATTATACATGCAAGTAACTACTAAACATTATTCAAAGCGGCACAGAGATCAGAACAATTGATATCAATATTAATATCAGAAATATTATTAAAGTAAGAGCACATTCTATAAATAGGCGATCTTAACATAACGTTGGTTCTGGGGAAGGGACAGTAAAAAGTTGTTGATAATCGAGTAGAATAGGAAGGAATCGCGAAACAAAGTCTTTCCAAAAGATTTATGATATTAGGAGTGCGGATTTGTCCGTGCTTCACTACGATCGTCGTTATCTGGACTTATAATGTCCCCACTTCAAGGCCAGCCGGCCTGGGAAGAAAATTTGACGTTCGAAATTAGCTTTTTCCCTGCAAGAGGGAATTTTATTACTATCGAGTGGCTATCCTGAATATCCTATACGTCTGAGACTGACAGCTGATTTTCAATGTAAATATTGCACAAAACAATACATATATAACACCTCCCTTATGTAATATAAACATTCATATTACATAGTAGGTTTACATTAACTTTATCACATGACAAAATATTGCTTCGTATTATCTGTGGTACTACCATTTACATTATGATTATTTTTTACAGTATCTGAAATGTGATTTGCATTTCGTGGATAGTAAACAAATTCAGATCTATGTTTATTATGTTGTCCCTAAGTCTTAAATAAATTTTATTTCTTATAAGTTGTCATTATTTTCTGTTATTATTTTATATGTCCTATAATTTATCTTTTCTATAATTTTCCCTTTTTCCCAGTGACTTCTTGGTTGATGCTGATACCATATGTAATCATTGACATTAAAAGAATCATGTTCTTTAACACCTTTGTTGTCGTAGTATAATTCTACTAAATTTTTTACGATTTATTACCTTTGAGTTAAATTTGTTGTCATTCATTGGTAAGTTATCTCTGAGATATCCTGCCATTAGTGATGGTGTAGGAATTGTATATAGGTGTGTTTCTGTACGCTAATAAAGCTAAATAAATATCTGAATTATTTTCTATCGTCTTCTTTATTAATTTTTTAACAGTTTGAGTTATGCGTTCACTACCATTTGATTGTTGGTGATGTGGCGATGATAATTTTATTTGAAAATGCCATTCATTTGCAAATGTTTTGTATTCTTGACTATTGAATTGTTTAGCACTATCCGACATAACTATTCTTGGAATATTATGTCTGGCAAATATAGATTTCATTTGTTTTATTATGTTGTGTGTAGTTAAGTTCTTATTTATGTTTATTATTTCAGGGTATTTGGAGTAATAATCAAACATTATAAGATACACTTAACCATTTAGTTCATATAAATCAATGCCTACCTTTTGGCCATGGTTGTTTTATTATATTATGTGATATCATCGACTCTTTTTTATTAGAATTAGCATACTTATTGCACATTTGACATTTGTTTACTAATCTTTCAATATTCGAGTTGATGTTTGGCCGATATACCGAGTTTCTTGCTTTAAGAATACATTTACTTATTCCAAAATGTTCTACATGCAAGTCATCTAAAATGTTATTTCTCCAACTGTTGGGTATAATAATTCTGTGGCCCATGTATAATAAATTATTTTTTCCTATCATTATTTCAGATCTTAATTTGTAATATGGTTTTAAATTACTGTTTAATTTGTTAAAGTTTTTAGGCCACACATTTCTGGTGAAATTTTTTATCAAATTGATATCTTCATCCTTGTCTGAAGCATCTTTTAATGGTTTTAATTTTGCATCTGAAATGTTTACATATTTGTCTATAATACACACATGTGATTCTAGGTTTAAATTATCTTCGTAAGTTTCATCTAAGTTAGCTCTAGATAATGTATCCGCTGTTATTCATTTATCTCCTGGTTTGTATATTACATTTAAGTCGTATTTTTGTAGTGATAAATAGTCTGGGCAAACAGCGGTAACAGACAGCGTAGTAGATACGTGGTGCGGAGTCGGCGATTATTTATTTCACGCGTTCACAGCGTCAGTACTAAATCGATGCTGTATGCGAGTAGCTCTGTGTATATGTAGGCTGTCGTAACTTATTTCGTAATTGTACGGTTAGGTTTGCTTTAAAAATGTCGCAGTTAGGTACGTTGCGAAAACGGCAGACACAGTTAAAAACTTTATAGTGGACATGCCGAACTTAATTTTTGATGGCGCTAAAATTCAAAGTCTAGTTTGTAAAATCCCTTTAATGTGTTGGTCCAGAAGCCATTGTCAACGTCACATCGAAAGCAAACAGCATTCTTCTGCAAAAAGTAGCATACGAGACTAAGAAAAATTTACATTTAATTTATGTGTTACTCTTATTCTATGTAATCTATCGTTTCGTTTACTAAACAAAGAAGCATTTGTCTCCTTCTGGAATAAATATGCGGATTGTAAATTACCTAGTCGGACATCGATACGAAATGTAGTGCCATTTGCTCGTGAACATACAGAAAAAAGAATGAAAACGGAATTAAAAGATAAAAAAACTGTGGTTGTGTGTGGACGAAACAACAGATCGTCAAAAACATTCTGTGGTTAATGTAATGGTACGTACAATGGAACCACATCGACCGTCATCCTCCTTCTTATTCGCTTCCAAAAGAGTTAGCTTCCAAAAGAGTTATAAATTGTACTGCCGACGAGATTTTAAAGGTGGTGTTGAACTCATTGAACAAATTTGAAGTTTCAACTAAGCAACTTTTAATATTTATGAGTGATGGTGACGCAAACATGCGTTCTTTGGGCCGATCTCTTAAAGACCACAGTGGTAACTTCATACACGTAATGTGTAAAATCCATACTCTAAATCTTGCGTCACAAACGATTCCTTCATATTTTCATGCATTGATTGCTAGTACAAAGGCAGTGTTTCTAAAGTCCCCGAAACGTACCCGATTATTTCACAAACTGTGCCCTGATTTACCTGAACCACTACAGCCGATTGTTACACGTTGGGGAACATGGTTGCAGGCTGCGTTTTACTACAACGAATATTTTGATCAAGTAAAGAAGGTAGTTTTAAAATTCAGTCCGACAGAAGCTGCCGCAATCAAGAAAAGCCAGGAAATATTTCAAGATGGTCAGGTTAAAAGAGATTTACAAACTATTCACAACAATTATTTCGGACTAGCGGAGGGAATAGAAAAATTACAAAATGTTTCGATGTCGCTAGTGGATTCTGTTCAAATTGTGAATGATGTTTACGTACACTTATGCGCTGTAGAATGCGAAACAAATTGGTGTGTAATACGAAAATTTGAAAGTGTTTTAGAGAAAGACTCCGATTTTCTTATATTAAGACAAATTTGTGAAGGTGCGTGTGAAGATGTATTAAGTTGTTTCAAAGATTATTTTAAATATGCAAATATAACATCGCTAGACGTCGAACGGTCGTTTTCGGCATTAAAAAACATTTATTCCGTACGTCGTACTCACTTGGCTGAAACAGCCGTGGAAACATATCTAACATCAAATATTTAACAGATGTTACCCGGTTTGTGATTTCACGGAAGACTTTTAAAACGGTAAGTGTTTCAGCACGTTTTATAATTTATTTCTTACCTTCTATTTTATGTGCAAACCTTTATGCGCTCGCCACGCCTCTGGCTGTTACCGCATATTTGCCCAGATTAGTCATGAGTAGAGCCCGGTAACTGGAGAGCAATCGCAGCGGCGGTGTGACTTTGTTTAGGTGGGCGGGGACGGCTGGTCGATTATGATACGACACGACAAATCATCATCACTCAGTTCAGTTTAGCATTGGATAGCGGATAGGGCGTGTTGATTTTATTAATATAGACGTAGTTATTAATTGTAGTTATTATTTAGTGTAGTGCGTTTTGATTTTATTGATACAGACGTAGTTATTAATTGTAGTTTTTAGTGAACACGTCGAAGGCTAGAAAACGACCCTTTGAAGACATAGTAAATAAGTTTATTTCTGACTTTCCCGATTTGTCTTACAACGGGAGTAGAGTGTGCAGAATACATTTGATGTCAAATAAGGAGTGGAACTGTACAAGACACGTAAATTCCGCACAGCATAGAAAACGAAAATTGGGCATACCATCAAGAAGTGCATTTTTTTTATGTAATTCTTATGTTGATAAACTGTAATTTGCCACTAGGCTTATTCGATAAACAACTGTTTAAGGACTTTAGGGACAAATACAATCCCGAGTTGCGGTTGCCAATGGAGAAAAGGGCACGTAAGCATGTTGGATTTGTACGCGATGACGTGGAAAAGAAAATGAAATGAATTATTATTGGAGTCTCTGCAAATTATGGACGGAGTGCATACACAGCTACTGACTATACATGACGCAAAATATAATCGCGTCTTAGAAAAGTTCGGGAGTGTGCTGCAAAAAGATCCCGATTTTAGCGCACTAAAACAAATTTGTGATGGTGTATCGAATAATCCACTGACTAAGTACAAAGAGTATGTGAATCATGCATGTATAACATCGCTAGATGTTGAACGCTCTTTTTCAAAATGTAAACTCATTTTCTCACCACGGCGAATAACGCTCACCGAGACAACTGTGGAACACACATCTAATGGTGTCAACTTTTTGCCACTCTTATCCATATGATGTTAATACTGATAATGGTGCTTCTAGTTTTACTGTTCCGTAGCCAAGGCTGCTTAAAAGAGTGAGTGTTTCACTACTTTTCACATATTATAATTATGTATTAGTTCTGTTATTTAGTTTTTATTTTCTTACTATAGTTTTTGTATACTAGGCAGGTACGGCTATGGCACGGCTCCCTGTTACTGGACTCTAGTCATGAGCAATGGGTCGGCAACGAAAGAAAATACTGGGCTATATCTATTTATATTGTAAGTGTTATAACTTAAAAAAAAAAAACGAAAACGCACAAAATTTTTTATTAGAAATAGAGAAATGGAAAGCACATTTAATAATTTAAGTACACAAATACGACTTCATGAAACAGAATCTTTCATTAATTTTTATAGAATGACACCTTTCAACTTCATCCATTTTCGCCAGCGTAATCAGTAATCACAACAATTGAGTGATACAAACACCAACATAACCTGAGGTTATGTTATTGAAATCTTTGGCATTTACGGTAATCGCTCGGCTCGTTTGACTTTGCTCAACTTTTGTGGCTACGCTACACTCTGCCGAACACGTGATTATTTGGCGTGCTGTGATATGTAGGTTTCTGGTCAACTTTGTAGGGGCGCTGAGTTAAACGAGCTGTGCGAATATGTGCGCTAAGACCCAGCTTTATACGATGGAGTGGCGATTCAAATTTGTCTCAATTGAGTATTTCTTGGAGTTTTCGCCAATACATCGAAAAGCTTTTATATTAACTAATATCTGCAGGTGGCCATCGAAATCGTTGCCATCTTTGATTCATGCCATTTCATTTTTTTTTAATGGAACACCTTGTATATTTTTTCAGGATGTGATAGAAGAACTGTTCTAGAATGTTTTTATAAAAATTTCCCTATATCTAAAACGTGTCGTTCTTTGTTAAATGAAATAAGTAGGTATGCAGACAAATTTTCTTCGGAAATGCATAGAGTGCTGCAACGAAATAGTATAAACCTTTCTTTTCCTAAAGATATCCATTAAAAATAATTTGTACAATTTAATTCATGCATATAATTTCGACTTTTATTCGAAGTGAACATCATTTTCCTTCATACAAACCGTTATGCGACTCCTAGCATTTTGTTATATTTACTAACATTTCGGGAGTAATACCAGGGAAGTTTTTCATGTTATCTACCTAGCTAAGAAAACAAGGAGATAGAGAATAAATAAAATTTTATTTTTCAACGTAAAAACCATTAACACCAACACACTTATTTCAACGTTTTTGTAATAACGCCATGCCTTCGAAAAAAGAACATCTTTCGGTAATTCTGCAATATACGACTCCACAACGTTTTCCAAGTCATCATTCGATAAAAAGCGACGCCCTCTCAAGTGCTTTTTGTGTTTTAGAAAAAAATAATAGGGAGGTTAGATCGGAATTGTAAGGTGGATGTTGTAATTCCTCAAAGCCGCATTGATTAACTACTACTTGAACAATACGTGTTTCATGCATTCTGCAGTTGTCGTGCAGAAGCAGAATTTTCTAAGCATAATTGTGGGGTCTTTTTTCACGTATAACCACTTTGAAGTTCCTAAAGCGCCTTGTAGTCCCTTTTGGAATATACTCAATCAAGAGAATCTCCTCCGGGTCCCAGAAAACTATGGGCATCACTATCTCCGCAGAAAATTGCGTCTTTGCCTTCTTGAGTGGTGGAGAGCCCTTATGAATCTATTGTATAGACTCTTGTTTTGTGGCAGGGTCCAGGTCTCACCCTCGGTTATAATTTTATAGAAGAAGTCTTCATCTTGGGATAAAGCAAATTTGCCGTCTACACAGTTTTTGTTCAGGACTGAGCAGCCTGGGGATCCATCATGCCGACACTTTGCTCATTTCCAGATCTTCGTGCAGAATTTTAAAAACACTCGTTGCTGATATTGATGTTTCTCTATCAATAACTGAAATTTTTAGTCGGCGGTCAGTCAACACCAAATCCTCAACTTTGTTGATTTCCTCAGTTTGTGCTTCCAGAGGTCTTCCACATTTTGGATGATCATGAGTGGATTCCCTGCCCCATTTGAATTGCCTGCACTAATATTTGACGTGGAAATAGGACGGACTATTTTCTCCATACACTGCCACCATTCTCTCGTGGATATTCTTCGGGCTACTGCCTTCTTTACATAGACATTTCATGGCGCTCCTGTGTTCAAGATTCACTTTCGCTTTTTTAAACTGAAATATAAATGTGAAATATGAAGTGATTGCGGAACCAAACTTGGACATGGCACTATAAAATGTCACAGAAACTTGACACAAGAAAATTGTCGCAATAGCATATTGCTTTCATAGCTAAGTAGAGCTAAGCTTACCCCATATTTGATGAAATGTCCACGTTATACATTACCCGAAGAAATTCATCCAGAAAGTTTTTTCATAAACAATTCTATTAAGTTAAATTGCGAGGTTTTAAACAGCTTTTTAATTTGTTCTTATTATATTTTCTACTGTTACAACATAAATGCAACGGAAATGAGATTTCTCAGAAAAATTGAAGGGAAAACTAGAAGAGATAGAACTAGAAATGAAGTATTAAGAAGAGAGCTTAAAATAGAACCAGTAGAGCTGAAAATAGAGAAAATAAGACTAGGATGGCTAGGTCATATTCACAGAGTGGAGGAAGATCGATTCCCGAGACAAGCACATAAAGCGAGACCGACGGGCAAAAATAAAAGAGGAATACCGAGAATCAGATGGTAGATCGAGGTGAGAAAAACAGCCGAAAGAAACATAGAGTGGGCAATGGTCCACAACTTGGCACAAGAAAGAAAGAATTCGAAGATGAAAGTAAATTCAACTCCACAGTCCTACACATAGCGGTAAATGGACAAAGGACTAAGTAAGTAAGTAAGTAAAACCTTGAGATTAAACTCAAGAACAAATCTAAAGTTCTATTACATTACCACGCATATAAATCAAGTTTCTGAAACGTAAAGTACGAAGTAGACAAACAGCTTTTACTTTCAGAGATTATTTCGAAACAGGACCATTTTCCTTTTTACATATTTCAAAATATCGTGTCATACAAAGAATATGGCTTTCATACATAATAAACACTGTTGTTCCACGAGAATTGCCGTAATTCTAGTGAGAAACTTTCGCACATTTAATACGACCGACAAAGTTGTGTGTTATTCATCATAATTCATAAAAATGTTTTCGTAGGAATTTTCTCATTGCGTGTATGTTACATGTTACATTACTACATTGTAGCCGCTGAGATTAGACTATCTGTCTCTGCTACTATTATTATTGTTACATGAAATTATTTGAGAAAACTGTAATAATGAAATTACAGTTTTACACACATTTAACTGACAAACACGAAATTTCATTGAAGTGAAATGTAACCACGTAATATACCATATATAATTTCATTTCCTAAAACAACTAAAATACAACTTTGGCTATTTGTATTAGGCACCCCTGGGAATCAAAATCTTAGATGCAAACAAATTACCAGGTATACGAATTAAAACTATACTTGCATATATACAATTACAACCAGACCTGAATAGATATTATTGGGGTAGTTTACATAATCATCGGATTATAAACGAAAAATGAACTTTCTTATCACTCTCATCAGTGTGTCTCTAACGTCCGGCTAGGAAACTATTCCTGAGATCATATGCGTTAGTACTTTTTAAAAATCGTGGAAGAATAGGGAGCTGTAACTGCTGATACTTGTCAAAAACTTATTTTGACAATGCCTAATGGTATTTAAGCTGTTATTAATAGTCTGGGCAAACAGCGGTAACAGTCAGTGTAGTAGATATGTGGTGCGGAGTTGGCGATTATTTATTTCACGCGTTCACAGCGTCAGTACTAAATCGATGCTGTATGCGAGTAGTTCTGTGTATATGTAGGCTATCGTAACTTATTTTGTAATTGTACGCTTATGTTTGCTTTAAAAATGTCGCAGACACAGTTAAAAACTTTATAGTGGACGTGCCTGACTTAACTTTTGATGGCGCTAAAATTCAATATTTAGTTTGTAAAATCCCTTTAATGTGTTGGTCCAGAAGCCATTGTCAACGTCACATCGAAAGCAAACAGCATTTTTCTGCAAAAAGTGGCATAAAAGACCAAGAAAAATTTACATTTGATTTATGTGTTACTCTTATTTTATGTAATCTATCGTTTCGTTTACTAGACAAAGAAGCATTTGTCTCCTTCTGGAATAAATATGCGGACTGTAAATTACCTAGTCGGACATCGATACGAAATGTAGTACCATTTGCTCGTGAACATATAGAAAAAAGAATGAAAACGGAATTGAAAGATAACAAACTATGGTTGTGTGTGGACGAAACAACAAACCGTCAAAAACATTCTGTGGTTAATGTAATGGTACGTACAATGGAACCACATGGACCGCCATCCTCCTTCTTATTTGCTTCCAAAAGAGTTATAAATTGTACTGCCGATGAGATTTTAAAGGTGGTGTTGAACTCATTGAACAAATTTGAAGTTTCAACTAAGCAACTTTTAATGTTTATGAGTGATGGTGCCGCAAACATGCATTCTTTGGGCCGATCTCTTAACGAACACAGTGATAACTACTTACATGTAACGTGTAAAATCCATACTCTAAATCTTGCGGCACAAACGATTCCTACATGTTTCCCACTAGTAAATGCATTCATTGCTAGTACAAAGGCAGTGTTTCTAGTCCCCGAAACGTACCCGACTATTTCACAAACTGTGTCCTGATTTACCTGAACCACCACAGCCGATTGTTACACGTTGGGGAACATGGTTGCAGGCTGCGTTTTACTACAACAAATATTTTGATCAAGTAAAGAAGGTAGTTTTAAAATTCAATCCGACAGAAGCTGCAGCCATCAAGAAAAGCCAGGAAATATTTCAAGATAGTCAGGTTAAAAGAGATTTACAAACTATTCACAACAATTACTTCGGACTAGAGGAGGGAATAGAAAAATTACAAAATGTTTCGATGTCGTTAGTGGATTCTGTTCAAATTGTGAATGATGTTCACGCACAGTTATGCGCTGTAGAAGGCGAAACAAATTGGTGTGTAATACGAAAATTTGAAAGTGTTTTAGAGAAACACTCCGATTTTCTTATATTAAGACAAATTTGTGAAGGGGCGTGTGAAGATGCATTAAGTTGTTTCAAAGATTATTTTAAATATGCAAATATAACTTCGCTAGATGTCGAACGGTCGTTTTCGGCATTAAAAAACATTTATTCCGCACGTCGTACTCACTTGACTGAAACAGCTGTGGAAACATATCTAATGATTCAAATATTTAACAGATGTTACCCAGTTTGTGATTTCACGGAAGACTTTTAAAACGGTAAGTGTTTCAGCACGTTTTATAATTTATTTCTTACCTTCTATTTTGTGTAAACTTTTATGCGCTCGCCATGCCTCTGGCTGTTACCGCATATTTGCCCAGGTTAGTTATTAAGATACATGGTAGTGCAAGAAAATATTAAAATATATTCATAAATTGTTGTTTAGAATATCTATGTGCAAATAGTTTCACTTAAACTATTATGCTTTTACATACTAATATATAATGTATATAAAATAATACTGTATATAATTAGTTTGAAATTCGTAATACACCGCCCATTTTCGATAAGTGTCAACTATAATTAAAAAGGATCCAATCAGGTAAATAATAATAGAAATAGAACTATTGATGAAAAAAGTGCCTAGTAACAATAATCAAAAGTTAATGCTAATATAGCTCATGGTATTGGCGGAATCACTCCTGGCAAAAACAGAGTAAGCAGAGAAAATAGCATTAACCCGCGGACATGTTTCTGCCTACCCGGCGTCATCAGGGTGGTCCCAAGCGTTATTCTCCGCTGCCTACATTGTGTTCACCTCTCAGATTATGACACTACTTCTGTTTTTGAAATATTTCAACAGACATAATAATGCGGAATGTAGGCAGCGGAAAATAACGCTTGGAACTACGCTGATGATGCCAGGTAGGCAGAAACATGTCCATGTCCGATTCCACCAATATCATATGCTATATTAGCACTAATTTTTGGTTACTGTTACTAGATATTTTTTTGTGTATTTTTAATACATCATGGTAGGCCTAAGGAATCACTTACGTAGATACCATAGCGCTCAGGCGCAACGCCATCCTGCGTTTAGCAGTCCATAAGCTGCTCGCTAGGAGGTGGGCATCTGCATTCCGGTTTATCTCGCTACTTTCTAGACGACATTATTATGTCTCTTGGCACCAGGTAGCGCCAGGAAATATTTCAGTGTTATTTTTGGAAATTGGTGGCATAAACTAAGAGGTGAACGCAATGTAGGCAGCGGAAAATAACTCTCGGAACCATGCTGATGACGCCGGGTAGGCAGAAACGTGTTCGTGTGTTAGTGCTATTTTCTTTGCTTACATTGTTTTTGCTGGGAATGATTCCACCAATACCATATTAGCATTAATTTTTGGTTAGAAATAGAACGTTTGTATCTACAATTCTTATATAAAAATGATTAAGAAATATTAAACATGACTATAAACTGCTTGCAATATCAAGAAATACGGCGTACAAATATATGTAATTACATGGTTACATAATTAGAGCCGATAATTTAAGATCATACTTGAACAATCCACAATTAATATAATGGATAGTAAATAATTTCGACAAATAAAGCAATAATATTGCACAGTTATAAAACAACAAATTAAAAAGCAAACGGAGAAATGTAGGTCACGCTACAAACCCACATTGCGGGTAGCCGGCAAAAGCAACGCCTGAATTGATGTTATATAATGTTCCCAGTACTTTCGCCTTTCTTAGTGACCGGTGTCGCGAAAAAACCGCTATAAAACCAAAATCCAAGTAGCTATAACGACAGAAATTCCAATATTTTATATTATTTTTTTTTCGGAGTGAATTTGAGGTTATATCATTTCCTGGTTGCACAAATTGACGAAAAGTAGTTGTAATCATGTGGAAGAAGAAATCATTATTAAAATTGGACTAACTCGGCATATACCTGGAGAAGATTCGTATTCGTAACGAAATGTAGTAAAACAAATTGGTTTTTCCAATTCTCATGTTATAATGAATGTGAAACGTAAAACACTGTAATGCACAGTGATTTCTTCAGATGCGTTAAGTGTACTAATTCCAGTTTAATTTGTAAACATGTTTTATATCAGGAAAAATCTTTGAAACTTGCAAATATACGCGGAGTAAAGCGAAAGAGGTCTAAATAAAACAAATCGGTTTATTAACATTTCACAGTTGCATAATGAAAGAGCACACAGAACTTATTACGTATCTTTACCATCTATAACTATATAAATTAACTCTTCTTAGCAACTTTACTATCTAATAACCAATATATCAAATTCCTAAAGTTATAAGCAGTGAACGGCAAAATCGTAAGGGGTATGACTCAGAGCCCCGGATCGTAAACATGATACAGAAAACCATTAAGTGTATGTTGCACATTTCAGAGGCTAAGTTTGTATAAATGTATATGAAATTGATATATTAATTATAAACTGAAATAGAATGTATAATTTGTTTCAAGTAGGAAATAGGAGAAAGGAATTAGCCATTACCACAAGAGACTTTTCTATATTTCCTGCAATAAAGCGGGTTCTTTTTGAAGTTGAAAACGTTCTTTCAACTTCACAACTTGTAAGCGGAGCAAAAGTAAAATGTGATATAAGAAAGTTATATTTTATACATATGCAATGGTACTTCGGTTCACGATAGTATCTTGCTAGGGAATTTGCGGGTTACGGAAGAAAATTTGGACGAATTTTTGTTTCCAAAACCGAAAGGTGCTTCCGGATACGAAATGCGGCTTACAACTTTTACAGTTTCGGCAGAATTTCCGCGCGCCTCGTGTAGATGCCAGAAAGAGATAGTTGTTTACAATGTAAAGCAATGGTTTGTATGGTTAACTTTCCACTATTCCACCGCTTCGCATCTGACTTGAATTCATAATTAATATTATTCTTACTTTATCCGAAAATCCTTTTATCTTTGTGTAAAATCTTGTTCAAAGAACAAAGCCGAATTGCAATTGTATATGAAAAAGCCACCTCACCCTCACTGTCTTCATACGCCAAAAAGAGACCTTATTAAAAGTAGCGTATGTAAGTGAAATTATTTCTTTTTAATTTAAATCGTGAGTTTTTATTGGCTTATCTACGTAATATTATTTCCTATATGTTCAATTGTATTTAAAATGCATAAAATGAATTTATGATTACATTTTTGGTTATCTCTATTTCCTATAAAAACATTTGATTCCAGTTACGAAATTTCGGATTGCGAAATGTTTTTGGAACCATTAACATTAAACCGAGGTACCACTGAATTTTTCCTGTAGACAATTGATATATTGTATTTAAGTCGGGGTTTCTGCTGAACAGTGTAGCAACTTTTTGAATCAGTTTATTTCCAATATCACCGGGAATACCTTTTAATTTAGTGATAATATCGTTTAATGTATAATTTTATATTTCGACTTTCGAAGTATTGTATCGTCGCTGTTAAGTGTTTAGTATGGAAAATAAATACCTTAAAAACCCAATAACGAAACAAAGAATAGATGTAATAAATATATGTAGAATAATTTGAGGAGAGAGCTCGATGCGAATGCTACGACTATATACCATTTCAATGATTCCTCGATCTTGAATTAATCACCGCTTACATCACATGCTCTGCGTACGGCTCTGCTGAGGCTGACGTCATCCCATGCAATTTTACCGTTCTCTGGTTATGAGTAAAGCTGGCCACGAGCGGTACCGCTCAGTAGCGTAGAGTCGACCCGGCCTCACGTTCCACTAGAGTTATTCTGCTAGTAGAGATGTTTGCTGCCGCAAATAATTTCGCTCATCTTTTAAATAAAAATTAAATAACACGTGCTCAAACACTTACCATTTTAAGAGTCTTCCGTGAAATCACAAACTGAATAATGTCTGTTAAATATCTGCAACATTAGATATGTTTCAACTGTTGTTTCGGCAAAACTAGTACGGCATGAGGAAAAAATGCGTTTATATGCAGAGAACGAACATTCTACATCTAGTGACGTAATATTTGCGTAAGTAAAATAATCTTTCAAATAACTTAACGATTCTGTTGACGCACCTTCACAAATGTGTCTTAATGTGCCAAAATCAGAATTTTTTTCAAAAACACTTTCAAATTTTTCTAGAACAGAACCAGAGACTATTTGCAGAGATTCTTCTAACGGCACCACAGGATTTTGTAATTTTTCTATTGCATCTGCTAGCCCGAAGTAATTGTCGTGAACGGTTTTTAAATCCATTTTAACCTGACTATCTTGAAATTTCGACTGGCTTTTCTGGATAGCGGCAGCTTCCTTTGTATCGAATTGTAAAACCACGTTCTTAATATTATCAAAATATTTATGATAATAAAACGCGGCCTGTAATAATGTTCCCCAACGAGTTAGAATAGGTTCTGGTGGCTCTGGTATACGGGGGCACAGTCTGTGAAATTCGCGAATACGTTTCGGTGATTTGACAAATGCTGCTTTGGTATGCGCTATTAAAGCCTCTACCTCAGGATAACATTTTCTGATACTATCCGCCACAAGATTGAGAGCATGAATTTTACACGTAATGTGTAACAAATTAGCAGAATGCTTTTTAAGAGACCGGCCTACAGAAAGCATGTTTGCAGCACCATCACTCACTAACATCAAGAGTTGGTTTGTTGAAAGTTCAATCTTGTCCAATGTATTTAACACTAACTTTGAAATTACTTCGGCAGTACACTGTTGTATTCGTTTGGAGACTAATAGAATTGAAGGTGCCGTTTGATGAGGTTCCAATTTGCGTGCCATTACATTAAGAACAGAATGTTTCTTCCGATCTGTAGTTTCGTCGACACATAACCACAATTTTTGATCTTTCAACTCCGATTTTATTTTTTGTTCAATATGTTCGCGCGCAGATGGCACAATTCTTCGTAACGATGTTCGACTTGGTAATTTGCACTCCGAATAGTTATTCCAAAAGCAGATAAATGGTTCCTTGTCTAGTAAATTAAACGGTATATTACATGCAATAAACGTAACGCATAAATTAAATATAAATTTTTCATTGTCTCTTGCGCAATTTCTTTTTGAGACATGCTTTTCACTATTTACGAGTCGTAGACAATGTTGTCTGGACCAACACATTAACGGGATTTTACGGATTACACATTTAATTTTAGCACCTTCATATATTAAGTCTGGAATTTCTGCAATAAATTTTCGAAGTTTGTCCGACCGCGGTCGTTTTGCTGACGAAATCATAATTTTTCTAGGACAGATAAACAATTGCGCAAATGACCGGCAGCGAAAATGCCCGTACTGCTCCGCAGACGAAGTAATACTACCGTTTCTCTCGGTCCGAACTGATTCTACGCCGATGCGCGGTACCGCTCGTGGCCAGCGTTAGTTATAAGTGAGTATATACTCCGGATATTAGAAAATGTAGGGACCATGATTGCAAGATTAAGATTGAAGAAATACGCAGTAGAGCTGTAACAACAGGCAATACTACCCTAAAAATGAATATCAACAGGTTGTTGTAAAGACTCATTTGGACCGTCTAATACAAAACATAGTTCTAAACGCACACAACATATTAAAAGATTAGAAGTATGAAGGAAAAAGGAACCAGAGCATCCACATAATCAAAAATCCTTTGTAATACAGTGTATAGAAGTGTGAACTTTGGCGTCTTTAACAGAAAAGATAAATATGATAAAGGCAAGTACAGAAAATCAAGCACTTGTTATGAATCGAATATTCCATTAACTCGAGTAACTCGAATAAACCCTACTGTCAACTCGAGTCCAACCGTTACCTCCGAAACAACAAGGCCTCAGCCGTTACTTTCGATATATAAGAAGGCCTAACAGCTGTGACGTCAGCAGGCTGTGACATATATTGTGTTAGGTTAACGCGCTTACACGTTCAGATCGTCTTTGCGCTTTGAATTGGTTTATCCAAATTATATTGGTTTTATTTTAAAAAACACTGTGTAGTGATATTTCCGTACTTTGTTGGTGATACCTGCAGTGTTGTATAAGCGATAAAACCTTTTCTGAAGCGAGTATCATGTATTATTACATAGTATAGATGTCCTTTTAGAAGGACGATGGGCATATATGTATAATTTTTATAAAATTCTTTGCAGGGGTATCACTTTAGAGGGAATTATACAATCATTTGTCACTATTTTGTGTATCACCAGTACCAGTGATACACAAAATAGTGAGGTTATAATCACACTTTTTCCTCCAACAAATTCCTGTACCGACCTAACCGATGAAGATTTTCGGGATGAAGTTAGCTTTGGCTTGAATAATTCTCCTGCATCTCAGCTTTTGTCAACAGCTGAAATTTCTACAAAACAAGATTGCAATGATGAAGATATAAATGAACAAAGTGACAAAACAGAGAATGAAAGTAAAGAAAACGTTGTAAGTGCGAGCGAAGACAGTGATCCTGAATTCAATACACAAATCTAAATAGATGAAAACGTGATAACAATGTTTACTCGATACAGCAATTTGTGTGCAACACGACATTACAGACAGGATAATATTACTCCAGAAGAAATAGAGATTTTCCTTGGTGTGTTGATTCTAAGCGGGTACAATTGTTACCTCATAGACGGATGTATTGGGAAAATAATGCAGAAGCCCATAATTCAATATTGTGTCCAATGCTACTTCTCGAAATCGGTTGGACAAATTTGCAAAAATGAGACCGCTGTTCACCATGATAAATGAAAAGTTTGTGGGTTAATATTATCTGGTTCGTAGGCTTCCGCGGTCGTCAATGATATTATACACTCTTGGTTTCCGGGTTGAAACCGCGTCTTTATTGTAGCCTTCGCCGACGTTTCGTCTACACTCTTATGAGACATCTTCAGGGGTGTTACTGCACACCAACGGGGGGTTATTAATTTCGGAGGGGTTTATATAGGGCTTGCTTTGGGTCAATGGAGCGGAAATATCATGCATCAATGAAGCGGAAATGTTACGGATCAATGAAGTGGAATTGTTATGCATCAATGAAGCGGAAATGTTATGCATGGATGAAGCGTGGCGGTTGGTAGGAGGTTTAATCAGTTGGGATTTCCACGTGTGATCTAAGGGGTAGCCATCTTCGCGATTTAAATTGTTGGAATGTTTGAAAATCTCTATAGATTCACGGTTTGCGAGATAAGATGCGGGTAGAGTTAAATTGGATTTGGTGGCCAGTTTCCAGTCTATGCTCAGCCAGTGCGGACCCGGCTACACACAACAACCGCGTACATCGCTCGGATTCTTGGACAAGCCATTGCCTCAATTCTTTAAAGGAATTTATTCCCATTAGTAAGAATGCACATATATTCAAATTCCCTAAGAAAACAGCCGGCACTGGATGTATACTTCACATATCTGATAAAGACATTGTGTGGTGAAACAATTATTCGGTATAGATTTATACAATAAACATGAAAATAAAAGCAAACAGTTTGCTTTACAATATACTGTTAAAAAAATGTATAATATTAAATTACAATAAACTGATATTTAGCATTAAAGACTGGACTTTAAAAATATTTTTGGAAATTGAAAGTGTACAGAGTAGCCCAGAGAAGAGGCGTTCTACGATTACTGCTTTATCTTCAATTTTCGAGAAAAATGTTTTGAATATAATGATAAAAGTGGTGCATAACCTACAAATATTTTCAAGTCTACGGAGTGTCTACAAAGTAGCCGTACTTACTTCGGTATTTTAAGTGAAACATCCTGTATATTATTTAATTTTCTGATTCTACCGACGGGGAGTGTTTGTTTTATTCTTTGTCCACACGTAGTTGGAACGATTTTCATGAGGTTTTGAGACAATTTATCCTTTGGAACAAAAGAGTAATGTCGAAATTAAAGAAAAAAAAGTAGCAGCTTTAGCGGCAATTACAGGAATTTTTAGCAGACATAATGAGATACAATTTTACAGCTGGAAATCTCAGCCCGTGTGTTACTCAATCAATTCATTACAAGCAGACATGTAATTCAAAATGGCTGTTATTTATTTAAACAAAAAAATACACTTTTAACACATAAAGGACACAACTATGAAGAAAATTTTATCAGAAATTAAAAATAAAAAATACACTCTTAGCACAAAAAGGTAACAACAATAAATTATGAAGAAAATTGTATCATGAAGTGCAAGTGTTCAAACTGTTGACAAAACGCTGTTAAACAGCGTCCTAGTCTTTCCTGAAAGTGACGTTTAACATTGTGAAGATTTCTTACTGTTATTTCTCTAAGTGCTTTCACTATTCTCTGCCTTAATTCGTTAATGTTAGAGGGTCTATGTCGGTATTGTCAAATACCTTCGTTCCAACGTAACTCCAAACAAAAAAGTCTAACGGGCTTAAATTCCACTTCAGCGGTTCATGACGACCTATTCATCCATCTGGAAATTCATTATTCAAAAATTCTGTATTTTCCCTAGTGGTATGTGGTGGTGCCCCATCGTGCTGATAAGTGATCCTCCCGTTTACAGGAATATTGCCAATAGCTGGAAGAATTGCAAATCTCAGCAATTCCAAATACTTTCGGGCATTCAGTGAACCGTCAACAAAAAACAGACCAACAATGCGATTACCTAGAGTGCTGGCTCGCACGTTGACCTTCTAAGGAGTTTGAATATGAGTTTCTAGAGAAAAATATGGGTTTTCGCGTTTTTTTTTCTTTATTTCAACGTTATTTTGTTTGTTCCAAGGCATAAAAATTTCAGTCGTTTCAGCCTATTTCCTCTTCGGAGTAACGGTTTTCGACAAGTCACTCGCCCATGCAACCCAGCCTCTTTCAGCCGACGTTTCACAGTACTCACAGAAACTTTGGAATCTCGCTCATTATTGAATTCTACAGCAATTTCTGATGCTGTTAGTCTTCTATTGCGCTTACTAATTATTTTTATTCGTAAATCTTCCGCAGGAGCCGTTTTTCTTGATGGTCCTGGCCGATTACTATCTTGCACGTCACCGGTTATCTTAAATCGAACTATAGTATCATGTACTGTAGTTTTATATTTTTAATTTATCCGCAATCCGTCTTTCTGCGTACCCTTCCTGATGCAAGGTAATAATAGCAGATCGTTTTGAAACAGCTAGAGGCTTTCCACGGGGCATTTTAAGCAGTCAAGCCGAAATTATTTTATTTTTCACTTGCACAACCACAGATACTTTCACAATAACAATCTCTTCAGAACTACTGCGTTTACAAATGTTATAATACTTTATAAAGGGTATACGAATATTTCCAGGTAACACGAGTGAATCACCTAACCCTCCTAGGGATTATTATAAAGCTTTATTGTCACTGTAATTATTGTGGATTTCCAACATAATTATATATTTTATGATAACGGTCTTATAATAGATAAATACTACCTGGAAATTGGTAAAAGGCTTCCAGAAAAGGTTAGTTTGAATAATTCTTCACAGAAATGTATATTATATAATTTTAAAATTTTTTCCTAAACAGTTAATATAATTTGTCAGCTTGCCCGAACTTCCATGAACGGTACTGTAAGTATACATCCATACAAAATAGCAGTTAAAAATCGATAACACAGCTATAAGTAAATAAAGATTACTTACACATTACGTTATAACAATAACAAGTTTGGAATATTAGAAACGAATTGATATTTACTCTTTTATTAAGTCAGTAAATACAGCATCGCGTTTACAGCATTTCAAGTTCGCCTGTTGCAAGCGTTGTTTTATATGCACAGAATGTAAAAGAACGCATAACGTAATTGAAGAATAAAAAAAGTTGAAAAGACATTAAGTCGAACTCATTACAACATCCTCTGCGTTTATATCAAGCACAAACTAAAAAGGTAGCCGGGGTTACATAATAGCTACAAGTATGAGGTAGATGATAAAAAGAGTATAAAACTGAATTGTAGAAATTATGTTTGGCAATTTCGAAAAACTTATAACTTATATCCATATATTTTCAATATAGGGAGGAACAGGAATAGAGTGTCAGAAGGAATGTCAAGAACTAATTGAGAGGAAGTTTAGATAGCAAAAAACAGTAAAAGGAATAGAAAATAAATGAAAAATGTAAACAAAACATACTGGAAACACCAAGAGAGATCTGTGATATAATGAAAGTAACTAATAAAAATATTAAGAAAACGGGTTGGTGGATGGAAGAAATTAAACTAGCAATAAAAGAGAAAAAGAACCTATGGATAAGATACTTAAATAGTAAAGGACTAAAAGAGTATGATAAATACAAAAGAAGAGGAGGTAAGCTAAAATAATAGTGAAACAGGCCTAACAGGAATCGTGGAGAGATGGGAGGAGTATTTTATGGAACTAATTGCAAAATCGAGATTCACTGCTGAACACCACCCTCTGCCACTCCACGTTCCAGTGCATTCGTAACCTACACCACACCAAATGTTGCTGCCGGTGTGGAGCCGTAAGTGGTAACACAAGCTGTGGTTGATTGATTGCTTTGATTGATTTTTCTACCAGAGCAGGGTTGGTCTTTACATTCCTAACACTGAAGCTTAGTAGCTTATTGTATTATTCCTGCTTCGGTTTTGTTTTACTTGAACAGGTTAGTTCCCGTAATCAGGTTTAAGAGCCTATGTAGTAAATCTTTCTCCATTGGTAGTTCAATTGTGCTTCGCATAGCGAATCTGCGTTGAGCTAACGCTGCACATTCGAAAATAATATGAGGGGCTGTTTCCTCCTCCTCATTGCAAAGTCTACATAAGGGCTCATCTTTGTAGATCCCCACCTTACGCATGTGGCCTCTCAAACTGTCATGTCCTGTTAATAGACATGTTGCTGCCCTAAGCTGTATCTTGCTTAATTCAAGCAGGTCAGCAGTCAGATGTTGCGACGGTCTTCCCATCATCCGTTTGCTGTGCTTTTGTTCAGCTGCATGTTTCCAATTTAATTGGTGTTGTGTTAAAATCCACTCATTAATTGCACCACGCACTGCACTCTTGGTAATACCTAGACCCAGTTCAGGGCCTATATGATTCATTTGAACCTTCCCTCGCTAGCTGGTCTGCAATTTCATTGCCCGCTATGCCCCTGTACCCTGGCACCCACACCAGTGTGACCTTGTTGTGTTTAGACAGAGCCATTAGGGTTTGCAGGCACTCCCATACTAGTTTGGAGGTTATGCGATAAGATACTAGTGCCTTTAAGGCTGCCTGACTGTCAGAGAGAATGTAAATCGTCTCACCCTGCGGTCGCCGACGCAGACTCTCCCACGCGCAGGTTTGTATAGCATATATTTCTGTTTGAAATACCGTGGTGTATCGCCCAAGTGATACACATACTTTATATCTCTGGTTTTCCTCATATACACCAACGCCAGAGGTAGTGCCCGTTTTGGACCCATCTGTGTACCAGACTAGTGTTTTCGGTTTTCCCCTCTCCATCCCTCCATTCTTCCCAATTCAAGAAAACTTTGAAAGGTTTGTCATAGGAGACCCTGGAGATTGTTGTATCACTACCCATATCATAGATAGGGTTTGTTACTAGTGCTTCTATTCTGGTGTGCCCAGATCCACTGTGGGATCTCCAGTTGCTAGTATTTTTCAGTCTGTATGCCCCCATTCTGGCTTCTCCCTTGATATAAATCTCAAGAGGAGGTAGGTTTAGCATGGTTTCCATAGCAGCTGTTGGAGTGCTTTTAATAGCTTCTGTTATACATAGACATGCCAGTCTTTGAATTTTCGAGAGACTAGTTATCATGGGTCTTACCACCGTAGTGTACAGCCAGTACGTCATGTGTGGTTTGAGTCCCCATGTTTTCCCAACTGTTCTACGGGTTGTCATTAACACCCTCTTACATTTGTCGGTCATTTTTTGTAAATGTGAGTTCCAGTTCAGTTTAGAGTCCAGGGTTACACCTAAGAACTTAGCCTCCTAACTGATCTGTACTACTTCGTTGCAAAGAATCGGCTCCCTTAAACCGTCCAATTTCCTTCTCTTGGTGAAGGGTACAAGTGCAATTTTTCCAGGATTTACTGTAAGGTTCTCCTTCTTGCACCATACTTCTACCATTTTTAATGCTCTTTGCATTAGTTCAGAGATTATGCTGGCGTTTCTCCCACTGGTGAGTATTACAATGTCATCAGCATATCCCTGTGTATAGTAGCCAGCATAGTTTAGCAAGATCAGCAGTTCGTCTATCACCATATCCCACAATAGAGGTGATAATACTCCTCCCTGCGGGCATCCTCTGGCGACAGACACCTGCATCGTCTCACCTGCCAGTGTTGCCTCTACTTGTCTGCCATGGAGCTTGGCTCCAACCCATCTACAGACAGTGTTGTCTACTCCATGGCTGCTCACAGCCTGTAATAGTGATGCAAATGAGGTGTTATCAAACGCACCTTCTATGTCAAGAAACGCAGCTAATGCAATTTCTTGATTGTTTAGGGATGCCTCCACCCGCGACACGAGCTGATGCAAGGCACTTTCACATGATTTACTTGCTTGGTAGGCATGCTGGTTGGGGCGTAATGGCCTTTCTATTAGAGAGGTTTCCCTGACATACTTTTCAAGCAGTTTTTCCATGGTCTTCAAGATGAAGGATGATAGGGTTATTGGCCTGTATGTCTTTGCCTCGGCGTATGAGCATCGCCCAGGTTTTGAAATAAACACGACCTTAGCCCTATTCCAGACAGATGGTATGTAACCTTGCTGTGGTTAATAGGATTGCAAACGGAAAGCCCTGATTCGGCGATAAACGGTTCGAAGGGTCACAGGACGACCTTCATTACTTAAGCATAGATCAGCAATTGACGTGGTACTGGGGAATCGGTCCCTTAGTGCCATTAGGCGAAGATGACGGTCCTGCGCCTCATTAGTTCTTCTTCGGTCCTCGGCTCCCCTTCGGCGACTTTCCTAGCCCTCCCTAGTCTATGACTGATAATAGCGCATGATGGTGGATTAGTTTTGGTTAAAGCGGCTTGCAATTTCCCTGCACGAAGAACCACCTTCGCGGAAGCCAACGATTCGACCTCGTCGAATTTGCTCAACTGGCGGTAATTTCTACGTTGCCGTACTCTAGGCATAATCAAACCATCAAAATACGTTAAACGAATTCTGACAAGAGAAAACGGTGAACATTGGATTAGAACTAGCAAGAAATACACCTGATATTAATGTCAGAAAAGACTGCATGAAGTGTTGAGAATGCCATGACCACTTACATACTACTAAACATTTCTGCCAAATTTAGTTAAAAAATCCGCACCCCTTCTTGGTGTTGCAATTTCCATGTCACGTAGCATTCAAGTTGACGTTTCTGTAGTAGTTCTGTTTCGAGCTTTTGTAGGAGAAAATTATGATCCTTGTCTTGAAACGGATACATTCCTTCAGTTTTAGAATACAAATATTTGAGAAATTTACGCTGGATCTTTTCAAGTAGCGCTATATGTAATTTATAGTGGACACCATACCACACTAGCATATTCGAGTTTACTTTTGACGCAGATATTAAATAAAAGTTTGGCAATATTAACTTAAAATAAGTAGAAATTCCATAAACGAAGCCTCGTGTTTTTACAGCTGACGAGAGAACAAGGTTTCGCTGAGTCTTAAAAGTAAGGAAAGGAAACTCCGAGATCCTTTATCTTGAAGCAACGATTGAGTAAGGCGTTATCAAGAGTATAAGTATGATGAGTAAGAATGATTATCTTCCTAGGATATGATACCACATTACATTAAGAAGCACTCATGTGAAGTTTATTATCAATGTACCTGAGAAATTTTATTAATCTGATTCTTTACACTAGTAGTTTACACTACCACTTTCACACAATATTCTTAGATCGTCTACAAAAATACACTTGTTACAATCGATACATTCAAGCAAGTCGTTAATAAATAAAATAAAGAGCAAAAAATCTAGATTTGATCCTTGTGGTACTCAAAATGTTGCAGCATATCGAAAAGATGAAAATCTATTGTAGAAGACGTATTGCATTCGTGGTGAAGAAGAAGACGAAAGAAAGTCTGTAACATGGTTGCTAAAACCAAAGCAATCTAATTTCTCATTTAAAGTAGTACGACTTATTCCACTAAATGCCTTTAAGACAACGGTACAGATTGTATCCACTTGGCCACGACTATCTAACACATTTGACGCAGACTGTGTGAAGTACATTAAGTTTGTAACGATTGATCGGGGGTAATACAATTCATGATCTGAGGGTAAATACGTCAGTATAGTACGCTCTCGAACAACTACACGCGGAGAAACGTTTCCTTATCGGCCTTAATTCAAGACAATTGTTGTTTCAATTATCTGCAATACAATAACTGTTTTAAATCAAAAGGAATATTCTCTTAGCGTTTCTTTTTCCGCTTAAAAGAAGTATATACTTGTAATGAAATAATTATATTTCTTTATTTAAGGACAAAATTTGAAGAAAGCAATTCTTAGTATAAGTATATGGCCATTATAACACGAAACAATATTTTCTTAAAGATTGTAAATAGTTTTCTTAATTCCAGAAAGCGTGTAGGTATTGTTTATAAATCAATAGTTTCATTTTCTCAAAATAAAGCATTTTTTACGACATATCCGTACACGAAACCGGTCGCCTAATTTCTCAATAGAACTTTGTGAGATCCGGACTATTTTTTAATTCCTACCTCTAATATGAATATTTTCTTAACTTAAAACTAAATGATTTACTTGGAAGAAACATTTTTCTGTCCTGGATTTTCATGATTTTCTAACCCTAAGAAAATATGTATTTAATTCAAATAAAATTTCAAGAAAATTATTTTCTTGTATTATACATTTTTATAGTCTTGGAATGAAAATATTTTCCTGAATATAGACTGATTTTTGCAAAAAATCTATTTCCTCGATGCAAGAAACCATTTCTCGGCGTGTATGCAAAATCATTTACAATATTATGTTCGTTCAAAGAATTTTAGTTAGATTCTTTTTTGTTTTTCCCACTATTGCACAAATTTTATCTTTATTGAATTAAAACAAAATGATGTTATAGACAACAGCGTGTGAATGTTGAAGAAAGTTCACGTAAATTAAATAATAATAATACAGTTTATTGCTTTACTACAATAGAACAAAGCAAACGTTAACAACAATAAACGAACAAAGTAAACGTATAAATGTACAATATGTTATGACAAGTATTCATTTAAGTTATAGGGCTCCATCTCAAATAACAAATTAAAAACTTGTTTACGAAACAGGTATACACTACTAATTTGTCTTAAGGTAGAAGGTAATCTATTAAATAGTTTTAAGCTTGTGTATGTGAGACCACTCTCATTTATACTTAACCGGTGTTTGGGGAAGCAGTACCGATCCTTATGTCTAGTGCCGTAAGCATGGTCAAAACCATGCTGTTCAAAAAGGTGTTTATTTTTATAACAAAAAAGAAGTACCTCGAATATATAGATACCGTATACAGTTAAGATATTATTCTTTTTGAAGTAACTTCTGCAAGACTGGTCGAAATCAAGACCAAACATAGTCCGCACAACTCTTTTCTGGCACACAAAAACCCGATTCAGGCTGCCACTGCCCCCCCCCCCCCCAAACAACAACAGCATACCTAATTCGCAAGTAACAACAACCAAAGTAAACCGAACGTAAAACGTCGCTACTAACAATATATTTTAATTGACTAATAGCAAAACGCAGGCTACTTAATTGCTTACATATTAGATCAATATGATTCTTCCACTTAAGATATTCATCAAATGTTACACCTAATAATTTTGCTCAAGGTACTATAGAGTATTTGCGGTTATCAAATTCCACATAGTCAAGGTGATTGCTAGGTCTAGTTTTAAACAAAGTTACGTTTGTCTTTTCATGATTGATTTTTAAATTGTTATTCTGTAGCCATATGTCGATATTTCTGATGTAGGGACCACCATTGACACTAAGCTCAGCGAATGTGTTAGCTTCCAGTAATATCGACGTATCGTTCGCATAATTGATGGTAAGATGGTTTTGCATGGGCGAGCTATCGACTGTATAAACGTCATTAAAGTATATCAAGAATAGAAGAGGTCCAAGAATACTGCCTTGAGGTATACCTTCTTCTAATATCCTTCCACTCGAGTATACTGTCTTACCCTTAGAGGAAATACGGACAATCTGTTCCCTACTTTTCAAATAACTCTCAAACCAGGATAGTGCTGTACCTCGTATACCGTAGTGCTCCAATTTCTGAAGTAACCTACGATGATCTATACTATCGAAAGCTTTCGACAAATCCAATGAGATGCCGCAAGGAACTTTTTTTCTCTCAAATGCAGAGAAAATATCCTGGGTAAAGTCAAACAACGCAGTCTCTATACTTCTACCTCTAAGGAAACTATGTTGGAATCTACTGATGAGCTTATGTTTCGCGAAAAAAACAAACAAACGATTAAACACCAATTTCTCAAACAACTTAGAGAAACCAGTCAAAAAGCTAATAGGTCTGTAATTACTGGTGTCATTAGAGCAACCCTTCTTGAATAAAGGGGAAACAAATGCTGTCTTAAGATAATTAGGGTATTGGCCAGATTCAAATGAGTTGTTAATTATATGCGTTAAAGGAATTATAAAAGCTTCCGTACAACGTACAACAAAGAGAGGCATCTAAAGACGCAGCAATATACAGGCTGCTCTTTTGAAAATCTCAATTCGTATCGTGCGTAGCGGAAACTGAACACCCTGTATACTTAAATATAATTTTATGTCGTGCAGGACCTGTTATCGAATAATTTTTACTCAAAAAGATTTTCTCTAAATTGCTCAGGGAAAGAATCGTCGTCCATATTTAGATTGAGAGTAAATATCAGGGACTGAAAAAATTGTCGATTACTTCAAGAAATAATCTTTTTAACTACTTTGTTTGTGCTTATCTACAAATTGCATTTACAAGAAATTGTAAAAATAAAAAATAAATTGAATATTGTGGTATTTTCGCTGCAATTGACAAAATTCAAAAAGCATTTAACTGCTTTACAGCAAAAGCAGTGATAAAACCATTTAATTTTAGTAGAACGAAAATAAATCCATTGCTTGCACCTTATATAGTCTACGAGGCGGTTAGGTTGACATTGAGCGTGCGATCATTGTGGATATTAATGTCAATGTCACAAGTTCCGATCACGAACTGTATTGCCAAACAGTTACTCCGGCATGCCGGACACGTAAAGGATGAGTAGACAATAATAACCAACGCATTGCATCTAGGGCAAGGACCTGCATTATAAGAAGAAAAATATTAAATTATATGTAATTAAGTTAAGCGGTATCGCTATATTGATTGTGTAGTTACAGGAATTTATTTGGAAGGGGGAAAACAACCTAACAATTCTTTCTACGCATAAAATATCAGTTCTAGTATATGGTTTAGAATAAGGGAATCGCAGAAATCAGGAAATATTTTACAGGAAATACAAAGCAGTATTGTACCTACTCTTTTTTCCTTTCTTTTTGGCATTTCGGGACTGAGTGCATTAGTTACTGAAAACTGTTTCGTTTAGTTACATTACTGTATATAGTCAGTGATGTGACAAAACCTCCTATCTTCTTAGGATCAAAGCTTCGAGGAGAAAGAAAAAAAAAAATTCTTTCTCAGGAAAGGAAAATATTTGTTGTAAAATAATTTTTTTTATAAATTGAAATTTTGGTAGATAGGTTTTGTCACATATACGAAGTGCAGTCCTCGTATTCTAAGCCTAACATAGAAAGAGGACGTGTAGAAGAAAATCTCTATTATTTTTTAGTATCCCCTGTTATTTCAATACGCTTTTTGGAACGTTTAACTAACGTTTCGATACCATTATAAAAATACGATGGCTGTTTGTCCTCAAAATGCTCTAAAACTGTCTCATGAGTCTCTTCATCGGTGTTAAATTTTCTCCCTCTTAGCTCCGATTTTAATTTTGAAAATAAAAAATAGTCACTTGGGGATAGGTCGGGGCTATACGATAAGTGATCGAGTTCCTTGAATCCGCACTGTCGCATACTTGCCTTCGAAATTGCAGCGGTGTTAACAACAGCATTGTCGTGCAAAAGCCAGACACCTCATCTCAGCTTTCCTCGGCGTTTCTCGATGATCGCTTGTTTTAACTGGCGTAGCAAGCCGGCATGATAAATTCCATTTACTGTAGTGTTGGGTTCTTTAAATACAATTAACAAGATGCTCTCGCTATTCCACAAAATTGTAACCATCATTTTTCTTTGCTTTTTGTCACCTTAGTCTTTTTAGGGATGCGTTCGCCTTGCCTTTTCCATGCCACTCCATCGTTTCTCTTTTAGACACAGGATCGTGGTATAGAACAATTGCTTCATCCCCTGTCACTATTTGGTTAATGGTCGTATTGTCGGCTTCCTACTACTCAAGCTCAAGAAACTTCCGGCTACGTTCGACACGTTATTCTTTCTGAATCGCGCTGAGCAATTTTAGGACCCTTCTTGCGTTAATTGTGCAGGATCTTCAAAACACTAGTTTTTGAAATTCCTGTTTGTTCCCCTATCTCTTCAGCCTTCAACCGTCGATTACTCAACACAACTTCTTCGACCAATTTGACGTTTTCTGGTGTCACTGCAGTAAAGGGCCCTCCTTCGCATAGATCATCTTCTAGAGATTCTTTGCCCCAACGAAACAATTTTGACCATCGTTTAATTGTGGCATGCGATACTGCAGTCTTTATAAGCCGTGTCCATTCGCTCTTTAATTTCAGACGGTGTCTTTCCTTCCAAGAGAAATTTTAGGGGGACTGTATAACTTAGGGGCTGAAGAATCACTAGGGAGAAGTGACCTCTGAATATCGGTAGGGATAGATGATGTTTTGATGGAATTAATGATGGAACGCTCTTTCCGGGAAGTACATAGAATCACGTTTAAGAAATTGATAGGTGGCTTCTTGCAGTAAGGAAAGAACCTTTTGCTCATACTCTTCGCTATCCAAGATCAGCAGGTTGCTGCATGTAGCCGGGTCCGCACTGGCTGAGCACAGACTGGAAACTGCCCACCAAATCCATTTTAACTCTACCCGCATCTTCTCTCGCAATCCTCACTATTATAGTAGAAAAATCCATGAATCAATCGAGATTTTCAAACATCCCAACAATTTTAATCGCGAAGATGGCTACCCGATACACCACACGTGAAAATCCCAACTGGTTAAACCTCCTAGCAACCGTCAGGCTTCGTCGATGCATAACAATTCCGTTTCTTCGATGCATAAAATTTCCGCTTCATCGACGCATAACATTTCCACTTCATCGACGCATAACAGTTCCGCTTCATTAACGCATAACATTCCTGCTTCATCGACGCATAACATTTCTGCTTCATCGACGCATAACATTTCCACATTTCCGCTTCATTAACGCATAATTTTCTCTCTTCATCGACGCATAACATTTTCGCTTCATTGACCCAAAACAAGCCCTATACAACCCCCCCCCGAACGAATAAGTCTCCAGGCAGTGTGCAGTTACAGCCCTGAAGATGTCACATATGAGTGCGGGCGAAACGTCGGCAAAAGCTACGACAACGACGCGGTTCCAACCCGGAAACCAAGAGAATACTTGATTATTACACTTTATCTTATCGATGTCATACTTATTGAGCGACCCTTGTATACTACAGTGTTCATTAGGTTTATTCGCTCGGACTACAGTTTTTACTCGGTGTAGTGTGAAATGACGTAACTGGAGCGCTTAGTGCAAGTGGGTGTATGGTTGTGTATAGCTGCACGCAGGCCCAACGAACATGTATTTTTACTCTGGTTACTCGGAGTAGTTAATGTAGGTCGAGCGAATAAAGTTCTTCTATGCGCCAATCAACTATTACCAACCAAAATTTTTTGCACTGCCGACTACGTTTTTTTAAATAAATTAAAAGCAATGTGCGTTATATTTGATGTAATACAGGGTGGGGCAGAATGGAGTCCTTCATTTGACGGGTGAATTGTGACAAAACGCTTCAAGATAAAAGAAAAAGGTTTTTATTTTCGGAAAGCACATATCATGTATTTTTTTTGTTTAAGTTTTAAAAATGATATCATTCATGTGGCTTCCTTGACGGGCGATACACATATTAAGTCGTTCGACAAAGTTTTCGGTCACTCTTGCCAGCATATCTTGTGGAATTCCGGTGATTACGTCCTCGATTACCACCTTCACGGCTTCTAGGGTCCGAGGTCGAAATTTATAAACCTCAGCTTTGAGGTAACCCCACAAAAAAAAGTCGCAGGGGTTCAAATCCGGGGAGCGGGGTGGCCATGGGATATCCCCTCGTAAGTAGATCAGGCGACCGGGAAACATCTCCTGTAAAACTTCACGTGAGCGACGGCCACTATGGGCCGTTGCTCCATCCTGTTGAAACCAGAAGACTTCTCCGTCATACTCTTCCATTTTGGGGCGTAAAAACGTCTCCAGCATCTCACAATAACGCGTTGAAGTCACGGTAACGACTGAGCCTCTTTCTTCAAAAAAATAAGGCTCAATGATGTCTATAGAGGACACTGCGCACCAAACTGTCGCTTTGGGGCTGTTGAGAGGTTTTTGGTGCAAATGACGAGGGTTTTCACTTGACCAGTAACGAAAATTTTGCTTGTTTACAGTGCCGCAAAGGTGAAAATGCGCTTCGTCGCTAGTCCACACAATAGCGCCAGGAGGTACAGCTGTTAGGATCGCATTGCAAGCATCTCTACGTTTCACGTAGTCTTGCGGGTTCAATCTCTGAGCAATCATTATTTTGTAGGGATGTAACTTAAGGTCTGTGTGTAAAATTCGCCGCACTGTTCTCGACAATATTCCAAGGGCAGCGGCATGTTTTCGCGCAGAACGCGTTGGAGACTGTTCGATAGACGCTCTAACTGCCGCGATGTTTTCTGGAGTTCTTACACTTTTAGGTCGCCCGGCTGGTTTTTTAGGAAGTGCAGATCCCATCGTCCTTACATAACTGATCCATTTCCGAATGGTTTTAGAGTCAGGAACACTGTCGTGACGAGTTAAACCGAACCGCCTGCGAAAGGCCCTCTGCGTCGCCACCACACTTTCCCCGTTTTTAAAGAAAGTCTCCACGACAAAGCCCCGTTGCTCACCCGACCACCGCATGGTGACTAGCGAAAATGGCGTTGTTCCCCCGACCTAACGGTACCTGCCCCACCCTTCTACCTGCTCTAACGCCCCTTGAGTGAATTTTTAAAACTAAGGACTCCATTCTGCTCCACCCTGTACATACACAAATAATACATAAACATTGTATGACACTATTTTTAAAACGTACTATTTCTCACGTCACTGGAAAGAAAACGTTTTATTTACACAATAGCCGCAATTTTACGTTATACAGTGGCCGCCATAAGGTCGGCACCAAATGGGAAAAGTTTTAATTTTTAACTTTAAAAAACAATTGCAGCAGTAATTTGTGCTTGCCTGAAAACCTTTTTCGCAGATATACCAAGTGATGTATAGTTAGATAAAAAAAGAACAAACTGGTTTCTCTTAATTGGGTTATTTTTTTCGAAAATTATAAATATACTTAAACAAAAAATTTGCAATGCAAGTGTAAAAATCGGGAAATTTGTTGTTTTCCTTTTATTACTTGGACTTTATCGATAGATTTACAAAGGACAAATATCTATGTTGATAAAAAGTATTTACTTTTTTATTTTAATTTATTTCAAAAATAGATAAATTTTAAATGGACGAATTCAAAAAATGTTAGCATTGTTGTACTGTTGCAATATTTGTATAAAGCACAACCAAATTTAATGTAAGAATAATATGGCGCCACCTACTACTCAAATGGTCGAATCTGATACGTTTAAAAATGTCGATATGAAATTGTTTTTTGTATGGGCAACACTGCGCTGGAGTACCTTGCAAACACCCACTACATATGCCAGAATAAACATTCAATTAACATTTAACTTATGTCAAATGTCATTCACACGCCAGTGTTTCTACAGTTTTTTTTGTGGAGGGCCCACTTTCGCATCCATATGTCCCTATACACAAGTAATACTTAAATATTTTATGACACCATATAGAAATTGACTTTGTGTTTATATTATAAAAATAAAAAATTAAAATGTTTTTAATATGTCTAATAATTTTTTAGTAGCTTTTAGAACATTCAGAGATATCTTTAATGATCGTTCCGGTGGCGGTGATATCAAATATTTTTGTCCTATTTTAGGCGCGAACTTTTTCGTTAGGGAATTTATCATATCAGAGTGTCATATACATAATACTAATTGAAGTTGTAAATTTAATTTGTGAGTAAATACAATTTATTTTGTTTAATCTAAAAAATGACGGTTTAATCAAAGTAGGTAGATCTTCTTGAACAACTTTTCTTAGTAAAACTTTGGCGTATTGTGAACGGAAAAGGTACTTTATCTGAAACGAAGTTGACAAATAATGGATTTTATCAAAATAGGTCTATCATTCAGCAACGCCATAACTTTTCGTTCTGAACAATGTTTCTTAGTAACATTTTAGCATACTGTGGACGAAAAAGGAACTTTACTGAAACGAAAATAGGTTTTGTTCAACTGCTAAGGCATACTTGATTTCAGAAATCGAAAGTAAACTAAAAATAAGTTTCAAACCAAGCAGGGCTTAGATCCAAAAGGTCAAATCAGGATTCCAAGATTTTTAGTTCCTCACACCTCTTGTAACATCAATCCTGGACACGCTGTATATAAAATTCATGGAGACTCTATATAATTAATTTTGAATGTATATTGCAATTGAAACAACAATCTAAGTACGGCTATGTAAGTGTTTTCTCTGTTGTTGTTACGTGGTGGTCCACTTTTACATGGAAAACTGTATAATATGCAGAATATTCCATGCAAAATGACAAAATGGATACCTGATTCACTGCTTGTGGATCACCTGTATACAGAAAAATATTATTTTTGAAAACGTATATTTTTTACGTCACTGGAAAGAAAACTTCCTATTTACACGATATTCGCAATTGACGTTATACAGTGACCGCCATAAAGTCGGCATCGAATGGGAAATGTTTTAATTTGTAACTTCATAAAACAATTACAGCAGTAATTTGTGCTTGTCTGAAAACCTTTCTAGCAGATATACTACGTGATGTCTCATGTAGCACACTGTTAAAAAAACATAAAAAATAATCAAATAACAGAATGTACAAAAAAAAATTAAGAGATAAGTCGAGGGCTGAGGACCATAGGGTTCCAAGCAATATTTATAAAATTTTCAGCAGACGAATTTAAACTTTAATATTAAATAAATTTATTTTGTTAAAAGTTATATTTCTTAAATGTATTTTACATTTTTGGTTAGGTACCTGAGAACACAAAACCCCCTAAAACAATGCCCTATTTACATCATAAATGCCAATTTTAAAGATTGTAACTGGATTTGGAACCTTGTGGCTTTGTACTTAAAACCTTATGTAACCGCATCATAATATTACAGTATAAAAACATTTTTTATGTTTTGTCTTTTGAAAACGGGCTATTTTTTCAACTAGTTTTTATTTATTGATCCAAAAAACTTTCATTCAAAATGTTTCCTAAAAACAAAACAAGGTTAACGAGGAGTAACAACATTTTTTCAAAAACAGCTACCACCTTCTACAAAGGTACACCGATGAGTCGTAGACGATAAAACGCGCATCTGTATATGAGGATGTTGTTTCATTATCTTTTAATTTCCCTTAGTGTGATGCCACTACCCTCGCAAAACGTGGGCATTGCCCTTTGCTCACTTCTGCAGAGGTCGATATGAGTGATTTCAGTGATTAGAGTATCTTTAATTAGATGCTCTCATCCATACATGTAAAAACATTTCTCTAATTTTTTTTAAATTTAATTAAACATTAATTTAGTTCCGAAACTGCAGCCGAAGCTGCAGAAATCTTCTCAGGATTCATTTTCAGAAGCAGAGAACATCACAATAAGCACCACGTTTAATTTCACTTGGCACTTAAAACCCTATAGTTCTAACCTTAAAACATCCGATGTACTTGAAACTATATTTCCCTACTGATTGTGGAGCCACCTTTCAATATACGAATAAAGTTTTAGAGTAGCTGATGCAGAATGTTTAATAGAACAGGTTTCTATCAAAAGGCAAATTTTGTACGAGTCGTCGCTTGAAATCTTATGGTTCTCGGCCCTCAAAGTAATAAACATCTAATAGTTTACCTATTTATATTTCACGCTTGTTGTTTCATTTTAAAGCATTTCCAACGTTTAGTTGTATCTTACAACACATTGTATCCGAATCTATCAGCTGTTTCTGTTATCAAAATTGCATATTGTAGATAATTCCAATTTGTTAATTATAAACGCGTCCATTCAATCCGTGGTGTTTTTAATTTTTAAAATACTCTTATCTCTAACAACGCATTCATTCGGTTTGTTTACAATCAGTGTTGACGTGTAACCTTGAATAACTTTATAATTGCTGATTTAGTAACCCAGAATATTGTTTGGATGCTACTCTTTCTCGTCTTAGAGTAGAAATAGGTAGTTATACCAAATAGTATGACATAAAATAGTCCATGTGCTAATCTTAAAATGTTCTGGAGATTTGTTTCCCGTTAAATTCGTTTAGCATTACATCTTATGAACGTATCCTGTATAATAAAGAACAAACAATTAAATAGCCCCAAAACCATTCCTATACAGTGTGTCTCAACGGGAACTGCATCGATCGATATATGAAAGAGTACACACACAGTTCCAAATTTCTGAATCTTGGTAATATACTATAGCCTACGTGTACTATTAAACTAAACTATTTTTTAAACACTTCCGGTTGTACCGGAAATAGCTGTCAACTTTATTATTTTAAGTGGACACCGTATATATTAGGAGTACTAGAATTTTTCACCAATCTTATCACGCTGTTGAGAAGTTATGTTTATTTATTATATGTATATTATTTATTGAAATGAAATTTCTTATGTGGCACAACCTTAATTTTAAAAAAGCAATCAATGGAAATACATATATCCGTTATCTTGAAAAACAAAAGTGGGGAATTTCGAGACGGCTACTGGCGTTGACTCTTTGCTATACCTATCTAAAATGTGTGTTAAACAAGATTTTTATTATATACAAAGTACTGCTATTACTCTTCGTATACGAGACTATCCCATTCTCTTACTAATCGATACATAGGCTTATGATAATCAAACGTTATCCATTAGTTTGCTCTCCGATAACGTACTCTACATCTGAGGTCTGGCCGGATAACGGTGATGTGTTCCGCATTTCTTTTTTAATATGGAGATAAATTTTGAAAATACAGAGGCCCGATTAATATACTTGCGGGCTGCCGTTTCGAACGAAATTATGCCTATTTTATGAGAAAAATAGCCCACTTTTATTTAGCTAGATTGCAACCCTTCAGGGGGTTCGCTCTATATCACAAGTCCCGTACAATTTGCTTCTTTTGACACTCTTCCCGCCTTTCTTGCGCCTACGGACGACCGATCTATCACGAGGACGCAAGAGAGGTTACGTGGTTTCCACAATCACCTCTTATTATATTCTAATTGATATTGAGATAAACATTAACATGATAACGATATGCTTACGAAACTCGATGTAAAACAATTTTTTTAGTTAGATACGATATTAGGCAACACAAAGCATCCCATTCTCAATTCGCAGACTCGGACGCCTAATATTCAACAGATCAACTTTCTCCGCAAGCAAACGTAACACAGAATAATCCAACTTCTTGCGACGTCGGGTCTATTGCGCAATAAATGACCGCAATTCTCCGTAATCGAAGGTAGGCTATGCATATACCAGCAGCATACATACCGTTGTTCATCTGATCTCGACTGTTAGGCACGTCTCTTCGAGTCGAACCTTTGCGCGATTTTTAGCGCAAGATTCTCATCAAATTATCCATTCACGACATCGGTATTGCAGGTGAATTAGCTACTAATAGAAATACGAATATACAGGGCGGATCAACGGTTTGGCAAAGTCTATTTATTCTCAAAAACAAAAATGAAATCAAAATTTGACGTTATATGGACGCATATAGTAATTGTTGGCGTGTAACCTGAAAATATTTCTAACTTAACAGTATGATTATCTACAGTGTTGCATAATTAACTTTTTAAAATAAAGCAGCTTGTACACTACCGCTCATAAGTATTTGGACACCTCAAATTTCAGGGTAAATCATTAAATATTTAAATGGAAATATTAAAATATGTATTTGGTAAAATTATTTATTTGACATAAATTTTAGATTCGTCTATGTGACCCTCATTACTTTTAATGATTGCGTCGCATAATCGGGGCATTCCTGCAATTAATTTTAAACAATGTTTCCGGAGTTATTCGAGCCCATATTGTTTGTAGTTTGTTACACATGTCATCTGCTGAAGTTGGAGCAGTTTTTCTTACTTCCCGATTCAGTTCTCCCATAATAACTCGATGGGATTCAAGTCCGGGCTTTGTGGTGGCCATTTCACGATTGTTAGTGTAACTTCCACTTCCAACTGTTCTAAATATTGCTTGCATAATTTTGAAGTGTGTTTTGGGTCATTGCCTTGTTGGAATATAAAATTCTGACCCAAAATTCTCACACCAGAAGGTAATGCATTTTTCTCTAAGATGCGTTTGTATCACTCTTTTCTCATTATGCTTTGAATTTTTACACCTGTGGATGTACCAACAAAACAACCCCAAATCATTACCGAACTATCGCCTGTGTTTGACGGTAGAGACTGTGCATTGTTCTAGTGCACGTTCACCACAGATCTTCTTACAAACACTCGTCTTCGCGAGCCGCAGATCTCGAATTTGGATTCGTCGATCCACAATACTTTGCTCTAATCTTCTACCGTCCAATTTCGATGTTCACGTGCCCATTGTAACCTCTTTCCTATTAATTTAGCGAAGCAAGGGGGTTCGCATCGCAATTCGTCCGTGAAGGCCGGCTCTTTGCAGACGGCGTTTAACCGTGGACACGCTAATCAGCTTCGAAAGTACAGTATTGATTTCTGCGGTGATTTCTGGAGTTGCTTTTCTTCTATTTCGCTTGATGGATACCACGATTGCAATATCTTGAGTTGATGTTGTCGCCCTTAGTTTACCACTTCGAACTTTATTTAGAAAACTGCAACTTTCACAGATTTTTTTGATGTTATAATCAACACTAGATGGATTTAAATGTAATTTTCTGGCAATTTGACAATTGCTTATGCTTAAGTTGTGTTGTGCTACTATCAGAGCACGCGTTTTAACATGAATTTCTTTCCTTTTCGGTATGTTTTAGCATTTTAAACGAAATTGTAAACACTATTCGTTAAGAGATGCTGTTGCTACTAACATGAAACGATAATTGACCGTAATTTAAAATATTATTTGTTCCTCATTTGTAAACATCAATTTATCAAGTCACTGTATTCACCTTGAAAATGTCTCTTAACAGATAAAAGAAGCAAATAGACCGATATTATTTAATGAATTTAAGTGAATCTTACTGATTATTAGCATACTATTCAATAATGCTGGAATGTATTTCCTAAATACATTCTTTGTATACAAAAATCTAAAATCCAAGGGTGCCCAAATACTTATGAGCGGTAGCCTATATGATATAATTTTTGTATTTTGCACTACATTTCGAATCATAATAATTAGCAAGGATCTCGACCTCTTTCTAGAACCAAAAATTGCGAAATTTTGTATTTTGTTCTTCCAGTAGATGGGTTTTTTGTAGCAAGTGGGTCGTTTATAGGGGATTCTCCTCAACCTTCAAGTCTAGTAGATCACTTATTCTTTTGACCTTCGCTCTTGGTGGTGGACAGTCTTGCAGCTCAACGACAGCTCTGACTAGTGACTAGACTAGATATATTAATGCTCCGTATGTTTAAATTGGTCGGAGACACTGTGTATAAATTAGCAGCTTGTTTTTATTTCTAGTGGACTGCTTCTACAGATCAAGGGGTATGTTGTTTTTGACTTTTATGTTTCTTCCTCTAATGGCGAATCTTTGTTACTGAAAGTACATTATATCTTAGCCTAGTTTTGGAGATACATACTTGCTAGATAGAAAAATTAAGTATCTGCTAAACTATTACATACAAGTATAGCACATGGTTAATAAAAGTTTTAGGTAATAGGGCAACTATTACAAATCTGTAAAAATATAATGAGTGTTCCATTTAGAATCAAAAATTGGCAATTTATTTAGAACAGTATGGCAGCGAGATATCACATCCTCTATACTATTTGTCTACCACAGGAATCAGTCTTTGATCAACGTTGTCATGATGTGTGAGGAACACCTGTAAAACATAACTTCTCTTATTTTATCTATTATTATTGAAACACATTCTGCGTCAGATATCCCCAAAAATGAAAGCCCACAATTGCTAGATCGGAAATCCTACATGACCGCTGATTTGGACTATTTCTTCTTATCTATTTGTTACCAAACTGATGATTTAGCCAATCATGGACAATTATCGCGGAATGAGTGGGACAGTCATCTTGTTGAAAGTACAATTTTCTTCTATCAGCTAAGGGTATATGTTGCAAATAATCAAAACAAAAGTATTCAGAATATGTAAATAGGTGTGTTAATTTAAATGATTTTCTAAAAAATATGGTCCAATGATTCCGTTGTAAGAAATAGCACATCGAATGTAGATTTTACTTGAATATTGTCTTCTACATTGGATACGAAAATGAGGGTTGCAATGGCTCCAATATCGATTGTTTTACGAACTAACTGTTATTTGAAAAGTTACCCCATCCGAAAAAATTCTATCTTCAACAAAACGTCTTTGTCTAAGAATATTTTCCCCCATCAACTAACGCTTCATATTTAGATTTATACGGACGAATCTTGTAGTAGTGGTTTATTTACATTTCCAGTTTGAGAAGCCTTTTTCTTAACGACAACTTTGGAAAATGTCCAGCCGAATCCATTGCCCTTAATTAATTTTTTTAATCAAAACACTCCCGGTTATCGTGAATGTCATCACAATTCCTTTTACTCCGTTATTCGTAAGAGAAACCTTAGGCCATGCTAATGTCTTATGGAATTTATATGATAGAGGTTGATTGGCGGGATCCTTTCCGCGTTACGGGAAGTCTTCACGAGCGGGAAGGGTGAAAATATCAAGCAGGATAGAGGAAAAATAGAGTAAACGGGCCGCAAATAAACGTCATCTGCACGAGGAACAGATACCGACGGCGAGCGTGATCTTTTCCTTGCTCGTTTAGGTAGTTATGGTCGGCCCTAAAGCCGCGGGAGCTCCGTAATTAATCTCTTCCGAAGGCTCTACGCGACGAACCCCATAAGGCTTTGACGTGAAGGAAATCGCGAGTCCAAAATGAAGGTGTCACGTGTGACTTAAGTAAAGTGAGAATTAAAAGACGTATTTGATTCCCTACCAAACTCTTAGAGCTTGGATAACCATCTCGTTGTCTACTAATAAGTGCCATATAGCTTGTTTCGTGTCCTAAACCTAAACCATAACACGGACGATATAAATTCTTTGTTCTAACTTATGCATTTCCTAATTTCACTATTATGCATATTTTTGACAAAACAATGATACAACTATCAATTTGAAAGATCATGACTAAAACACTTCATTTATTTAGAACAGACTATTTGATATTGTATTATTCTGATATTTTCGAATCTTTAAAAGCCAGCCATACTTAAAAGTAAAAATAAAGATACCTATGTGAGATTTGATAAGTTGGTACTTGGCTACGAAATTAACTAGTATGGGAAACATGTTTATTAGACTTTTTCGCACAATTCATGTAATAAATCACGGTTTCGAAAATATTTTCATAAAATTAAAAAAAAAACAAATCGAACTAACTAAATATATTATTTTTGATGTACCCTGTATAGTAATTGCAAATCTGGTATTTGAAATTGTAGTTTTAAGACAAGCAGACATTTTTATAAAGAATGACTTTTTCTTCTAAACCTGCAAATAAAAAAGTTTTTCTTCTTTCGAACCCTATCCGTGCACATAATGTAGATTAAAGAACGCTCGCGCATATGAGGGACTTCCTTTTTCAGAAACGTCATTTGTACAAAAGATTATATTAGTAACGCAAATATTAGCAAATAGACGTTAACTTTGACACTAAACCAATTTCAAATCTGTATAAATGCCAGAATCTATTTATTTCTTTAATTTGCGGTATTACACTAATTTATCCTCTGTGATCAAAATTGTATACAATCGATTTTTACATTAGGTTTACCTAAACCTAAAGGACATCTTACAGTACCTACAAAATGTCCAAAAATATTTACTTATGTATCATTTGGTACACTTAATTTATATATAAGTACTCGATTTCTAATATTTTTTACACACGGATAGTTATTCTGTTAGTAGTTAATATGTGGTTAAACAGTATATTAGGATACTACTAATACTAATATTTCCATGAAATTTAATACAAGAAATCAAATTGTCCGATTACGCGTGTGTCAATAATTTCCGTCCTTCTATTTTCGTTAAATATTTAACAGATGTGTTAAAAAAAGCATATATAGTAGAAATTATTACAAAAATATAAACGCGCGAAGCTATTTGTATATGTATATAGGAAATCAACTCATTTTTAAATATAGAATCAAATATTTTTACACTATCTTAAAGAGCATGTTCTTTGGCGTGTCATCTACTTTAAATAAATAAAAATCTTTAATTTTTAACATTTTTGAGAAGCTAAACATACCAAACTTTATGTTTCTCAAAAATTTCTTGAGAAAATAATGACTAACGCTGGTCACGAGCGGTACCGCACATCGCCGCAGAATCAGCTCGGACCGAGAGGAACGGTAGTATTACTTCGTCTGCGGAGCAGTACGGACATTTTCGCTGCCGGTCATTTGCGCAATTGTTTATCTGTTCTAGAAAAATTATGATTTCCTCAGCAAAACGACCGCGGTCGGACAATCTTCGAAAATTTATTGCAGAAATTCCAGACTTAATATATGAAGGTGCTAAAATTAATTGTGTAATCTGTAAAATCCCGTTAATGTGTTGGTCCAGACAACATTGTCTACGACACGTAAATATAGTGAAAAGCATGTCTCAAAAGAAATTGCGCACGAGACAATGAAAAATTTATATTTAATTTATGCGTTACGTTTATCGCATGTAATATACCGTTTAATTTACTAGACAAGGAACCATTTATCTGCTTTTGGAATAACTATTCGGAGTGCAAATTACCAAGTCGAACATCGTTACGAAGAATTGTGCCATCTGCGCGCGAACATATTGAACAAAAAATAAAATCGGAGTTGAAAGATCAAAAATTGTGGTTATGTGTCGATGAAACAACAGATCAGAAGAAAACATTCTGTTCTTAATGTAGTGGCACGCAAATTGGAACCTCATCAATCGGCACCTTCAATTCTATTAGTCTCCAAACGAATACAACAGTGTACTGCCGAAGTAATTTCAAAGTTAGTGTTAAATACATTGGACAAGTTTGATCTTTCAACAAAACCAACTCTTGATGTTAGTGAGTGATGGTGCTGCAAACATGCTTTCTGTAGGCCGGTCTCTTAAAAAGCATTCTGCTAATTTGGTACATATTACGTGTAAAATTCATGCTCTCAATCTTGTGGCGAATAGTATCAGAAAATGTTATCCTGAGGTAGACGCTTTAATAACGCATACCAAAGCAGTATTTGTCAAATCACCGAAACGTATTCACGAATTTCACAGACTGTGCCCCCGTATACCAGAGCCGCCAGAACCTATTCTAATTCGTTGGGGAACATGGTTGCAGGCCGGGTTTATTATCATAAATATTTTGACAATATTAAGAACGTGGTTTTACAATTCGATACAAAGGAAGCTGTCGCTATCCAGAAAAGCCAGTCAGGTTAAAATGGATTTAAAAATCATTCACGACAATTACTTCGGGCTAGCAGATGCGATAGAAAAATTACAAAATCCTGCGGTGCCGTTAGAAGAATCTCTACAAATAGTGCAACATGTTCTCGCACAGCTATGCGCGATTGAAGACGCAAAAAATGTTTCTGTTCTAGAAAAATTTGAAAGTGTTTTTGAGAAAAATTCTGATTTTGGCACATTAAGGACACATTGTGAAGGTGCGTCAACAGAATCGTTAAGTTATTTGAAAGATTATTTTATTTACGCAAATATTACGTCACTAGATGTAGAACGTTCGTTCTCTGCATATAAACGCATTTTTTCCTCATGCCGTACTAGTTTTGCCGAAACAACAGTTGAAACATATCTAATGTTGCAGATATTTAACAGACATTATTCACTTTGTGATTTCACGGAGGACTCTTAAAATGGTAAGTGTTTGAGCACGTGTTATTTAATTTTTATTTAAAAGATGAGCGAAATTATTTGCGGCAGCAAACATCTCTATTAGCAGAAATAACTCTAGTGGAACGCGAGGCCTGGTCGACTGTACGCTACTGTGCGGTACCGCTCGTGGCCAGCTTTAATAATTACACACTCTAATTTATATAAATGCATGTCACACTACATACAAATAAAAGAACAGTTATATACTTTGTAAGTCAAGTGTTCGCATATGCCGATGATGTCAAGGACAAGGAAGGAACTCCATAGAATTTTCAAACTGTTCGAGGAAAAGGCAAAAATATGAAGGCTACACATAAACGAGAATAAAACAAAATACTTAGAAATGGGAGAAGATGCAGGAAGAGACAAAGAAGATTTTGAGATTGGAACGGGCCATGGCAAGGAGTACTGTTTCGGAAAAATATAAAGCTTTGAATGCCTGGGAGTAACAGTAACCAGCAAATACGAGGACGAAGAGGAGATTGAAAAATGGATGGCGAGAGAAAACAGAACAGTGTGAACCCTCCAGAAGATATTGAAGTCGAAGATCTCGAGAACTGCAAAACTAAAGTTATACAGAACAGTAATTCCACCCACAGTAACTTACGGTAAGTGAATGTTGGATTATGAGCCGGAACATAGAATACAAGCTGACCATCTGGGAGCGGTGAGAGGTCAATAGAGTTTTGTTAAGAGGCGAAGGAGAGAGAAATAAGAAGAGGACGCCGCACAGGAAGTAGATGGAAGCATGCTTAAGAAGAATGGGAATCACAAATTGGAAAGAGGCTGCGATGGACAGAAATAGATGGAGGAATATATTGGTATGTTGGTCTACAAGGCCTGTTGGATTATATATACCCTCCCCTTTTGAATGTCAGAAGCGTTTTTAAAAAAACTAAGATGGTTTATATACTTTTGTGAGCTATCTTTTGCCGTTACCGGTAGTTTCCGCTGTCACCGGCATCAACTTTCTTATTTTAAAACAGGACACCCTCTATATTTTTATGTGTTTGGAAAGCTAATCGAGGTGAATGCAACGATACCACAAATGTTATACTTTAACCTAAGAAATATGACGACAGGCAGCAATAGAGGATTTGGTAATCTGTTTTTGTTGTTACGCAAAGTTGGCTAGGAAAGAGTGCCAAATTGTTTCTTATGACGCCAGACTGATCTAAAAAGCTCGTTGGTAAGCAGAGTAATCATAACAATATTATTTGTTATTTATTGATATTATAACCAGCATTTATAGTACTTTCGTTCTTTGTGCGCGTTATTATTTTATCTAATTTGAAGTTGTTTTGTTAATTGTTTCTTCCTTACTTTATTGAACTTTATTGTAGTTAATTAATTATGGTGGGTTGTTTAAATTTGTTAATTTTTGCAAGGCTATGTGCTTAAGTTTCAGTTTTTGTTGTTGTTAATCTTACAATGGCATCCGCACGGACCACGTAAAGTGAACATCAAGTACCTAATTTTAATATTCGGTGAATTTGGCAACAACTACTGCGAAGCAGAAACACAATTAACACTGCCCTTGTAAAGTTGGGCATATTTGAATTTTGCGCTAAGCAAGGTGAATAATTAGATTAATAAGATTTACATAATATTTACATAATATTAAAGTTGACTCAGCAATTTTGCATGGTTCGTGCCAAAGCTATAATAAAGTAACAACACAAAAAACCTAAAAAACGGACATATTGTCTATTAAAAACTAACAAATTTAAACAAACCAACAAATAAAATTCAATAAAGTAAAGAAGTAACAACAATTAACAAAGCATGTTAAAATGAGAGAAAATATGTAATAACGAGAACAAAGAACGAAAGTATCACATATGGAGGATATACAAGAAACAGCAAGAATAATTTACGCTTTGAGATTGAGATTTGACAGTTTGGCAATTGTTATAATTATTTTGAATAATAGCGAGCTCTGGATCAACCTGACGTTACAAGAAGCAAGTTGGCGCTCTTTTATAGCCAACTTTGCGTAACAACAAAAACAGTTTACTAAAACATTTATTGCTGCACATCCTCCTATTTCTTAAGTCAAAGTATAACAAATGTGATATCGTTAAATTCGCCTTTCGATTACCTTCTCAAAAACTTAAAAATATACAGGATGTTCTATTTAAAATAAGAAAGTTAACGTCACTATTGGTGATACGGTGATACAGTTACTTTACAAAAAATAAAAATTGACCTATTTTTTCTAAAAACGCTGTCGTTCAAAAGTTAGCATGGAGAGGGGAGGGGGATATTTTAAAACCTCACACTATATGTACTTTGTATTAATAATTTATAAACTAAAAAATAGTTAGCCTCTATGACACGAACATACGACAATCCTAACACCCAATAATCCGACCAAAATTTCAACAGCAAAAACAAATTATTTAAATTATTTTCTGGGAAATAAAACGAACACCTCTGTCACTATATACGTGTAAACATATGTAAGGTGCGTATATGACCAATAAAGAAAAAACCCGCTTCTTATCGTTGCTTTTATGGATTCGATTGCCGAACGCAATTAAAACGATTTAATTTTCTAGGAACAAAATATACCAGAACAATCTAGAATTTTCGAAGACTATAAATCGATATCTCTTCGTCTAGTCATCATTCACTGCAGTTTCGAGTGTTTCGAAGGATGTAGCTGAGTAGTGCATATTCAATCATAGCAAAACGAAAACATACAACGTTGTCGCTCCAGAATAAAAGTGAGATTATAAACAAACTCGACAGAGAGCAAAGTGGCAAAGGAATTGCTAAATTGTATGGTGTCAAAAAATCCACGGTCACGGTATCATGGTATAAAACAGCTTTTATGCGACAAGGATGTGGTTTCATCAACAAATAACTGGAAGAGAAGATTTTGAAGCAAGTTCCGGATGGTTGCGTATACGATGGATGTTTTTCATATGTAAATAGTTCGTAAATGATTTTTGAACCTGAAGTTAAAAGGAAATAAATTAGAATTTGCCTGGAAAAGCATTGCTTATTTTGGATAATGCCCCTGGATATTTCGATGTAGAAAACCTATGCACTGAAGGCAAAAGCATTCAAGTAATGTTTCTGCCACCAAATTGTATCCGCCTTATTCAGCCAATGGTTCAACATGTGATTCAAAATGTGAAACTGCATCATCGCAAATCCTCTCTGGTGTCTATCATACCTGAAGATATCCAAGATATACCGTCTTTTTGAAGAATTTTAATTAGCTGTCAGCGATATTATCTCTAGAGCAACGCAACTGCGCTGAAAGCCAGTGGCGGACACATAAAAGTTTACATAAAATAAATTAAATGTGATACGTGCTCAAACACTGCGCTGAAAGCCAGTGGCTGACGCATAAAAGTTTACACAAAATAAACACGGCCGGGACAATTCGGTATAAGCGTCAGTATAACTGCGACCCAAAAGCCGATCTGTTGTGTATGCATCTACGCTGTCGTATACTATACCGTAGTTCTACGTTTGTTTTGAAAATGTTTCCTACGTCGCGAAAACGACCAAAGTTGGACACAATAAAAGAATTTATTGCAGAAACGCCTGATTTAAAGTGTGATGGCGCTAAAATTCAATGTGTAGTGTGTAAAATAGATTTAATGTGTTGGTCGAAAAGTGATTGTCTACGGCACGTAAATAGTGCAGGGCATGTTTCAAAAAAAAGTCCATACGAGATTATGACAAATTTAAATTTAATTTATGTGTTTATTGCATGTAATTTACCATTTCATTTACTAAGGAAGAAAGCATACGTCTCGTTTTGGAATGAATTTCAGACATTAAGTTACCAAGTGAGAGAACATTACAGAGAGTTGTGCCGTCTGCTCGTGAGCATGTCGAGAAAAGAATTAAATCGGAGTTGCAAGATAAAAAACTGTGGTTATGTGTGGACGAAACAACAGATCGTAAAAAACATTCTGTGGTTAATGTAATGGTACGCACAATGGAACCACATCGACCGTCACCCTCAATTTTACTAGCTTCCAGACGAATACAACAACGCACTGCCGAAGTAATTTCAATGTTGGTGTTAAATACATTGGAAAAGTTTAAACTTTTCAACAAATCAACTGTTGATGTTTATGAGTGATGGTGCCGCGAACATGCTTGCTGTAGGTCGATCTCTTAAAAAACATTGTGCTAACTTGTTGCATATTACATGTAAAATTCATACTCTCAGTCTCGTAGCAGATAGTATCAGAAAATGTTATCCTGAGGTAGACGCTCTAATAGCACATACAAAAGCTGTGTTCGTAAAATCCCCAAAACGTATTCGGGAATTTCATAGACTATGCCCGGTATTCCTGAACCACCACAACCTATTCTTACTCGTTGGGGAACATGGTTAGAGGCTGCATTTTATTATATTAAATATTTTGAGAATATAAAGAACGTGATTTTAGAATTCGACCAAAAGAAGCTGTTGAAGATGCGAAAAACATGGAATAGTTGTTACTCCGTTCACTTATAATTTCAACCATTATAATTATAAGAATACGACATAATTTGTAGTAGTTTAATACAGAATGCTTTAATTATTCAAATAACTGTTGCAATTTGTGTAAACTAATATAGTAACTGCAAAAATTAATTATATTACTATTTCAATAAATACGAATATAATATATATATGTACTTGCTCGATTGTTGAAAAATATGCAAATTTATTGCAGCAAACGTTGCAAGTTTTGCACTATTCTAGTTTTCTACAATGTTGTTTGACTAATTGCTACAAATTTTCTGCGTCACGGACCCTATAACTATTCGTAGTGGCATTTGCTACAATTGTAAACGTTTTCTAACATGCATGTGTAGTGCATCAAATAGAGAATACTGAACATAGCATACCACACCAGCATGCTTTGTTTGAAATAACATTTTGTTCTGTATTTTAAAGTTTTTTAATCCATAAAACACTCACTTAAAGCACTTTAGGTGAGAAAATCGTTATATACGCTAATTTGAAAATTTACTGTCCTCAATTAGTTCGGATTAGCGAGATTCACTGTAATTCAATTTACCTGTAAATAAAGTGATGGTCCTAATCTCATCTCTATCTATAGTTTGATCATTTGTGATAACTTTCAAGTACTGTATCCTTGCGCCATAATTCCATTTGAATATTTTCAAAAGGAGGGATATAAAAGGGAGAAACATGAAATGTCAAATGTCACTTCTGTCCAAAAATGTCCCCCATAAATCAATGTCACCATTCTTTGAAAAATATATATAATTTACTTAATACCTTACATTTTCCATGAGAACATTATGTCAAGAGTTATTTCAAATGTTACCTTTTAAGTGGAACGCGGTGTGCAGTATTGCTGTTTACAGCGCCTGCGGCAATTTTTTTTACGTTAGCATTAGTGGACTGAATTATTTTCCGTAAACAAACTTCCTTTAACCTTTGTTTCCATACATTCACTTAATTAAAGATTCTTACTTAGAATCCAAATACACATATCTACATATATATAGTATTACTGCAAAAGATTGCGTACATCCAGAAATAATCTATTATTTATTTCACGTAACGATAATGTTATAATTAATATTAATTATATGGTTGCAAATTGTTGTTATGCAACTAGAATTACCATATTGTATAACTATTTTGCTACATTGTAATAATCAAAAAGTAGTACAGGCCTATAATACACAGACAAAAATATTGCATTATTTTAAGTCTTTACTGTTTTTTTCTTTAAAACTCTTGTGATTGCTATTGCTAAATCTTTTACACTGGAGTGTTTTACGTATTTTGCAATTTATTACAGAAAAAAAGAATGTTTTAATATAGCTTTTTATTAGTGAATAAGAGGTAACGATAAAACGTTATAAATTAGCGTAATGTGTCTTGGAGTCCAAAACAATGATTGCTCTTCAGTCGATGTTGTCAGAATGACATTTCCAAAGCTTTAGTACACAAGTGTGTAGTTCGGTCAGCGAGATGCCTCATTTAAATGCAATAAATTGTGTTAAAATTGTTTGTTTAGCCAATGAAGGGTACAGACAAGAAGATATTGCACGGAGATTAAACATCCATCAATTGACTGTCTCTCGTATAGTAAGAGAACACAATGAGGCTGGAGAACACAAAAGGCAGCGTGGTTAAGGTCGTAAAAGATGTACAACGCCAAGAAATGATCAATATTTAAGACTTCAATCTTTACGAAATCGCGCACTTACAGCACTGCAGCTTAGAAATGAATTATTGAATACAAGACAAGTCAATGTATCTGTCAAAACAGTAATAAGGAGCTCGGCTTAAATCCAAAACGTCCTGACAGAGTTCCTCGGCTTCTCTCACGTCACAAAACTCGACGTCTAGAATTTGCAAGAGCTCATGCTAACTGGAATGGACATCAATGGGGCAAATTTCATTCTACAGACGAAACAAGAATACAATTATGGAAGTCTGGTGGACGTAGTCGTGTATACAGAAGGTCAGGAGAACGTTTCGCAGAATATAATCTTACATAAAATCTTAGCTTTGGTGGCGGTTCCATTATGTTATAGGGCGGCATTAGTTGGGAGTTGCACGGAACTCATTGAGGTAAATTTAAGATTAAATGCTGACTGGTACATACACAACATCCTTGAAGAACATGTTTACCTTATGCCGGCTTTGCTGGCTGCAATAATTTTATGCTAATGCATGATAATGCCCGAGCCCATGCCGCAAGGACAGTGATCCAGTACCTTGAGGATGTCGGGGGTGCGGCGTTTGAATGGCCAGCAAATAGTTCTAACGCAAATTCCATAGAACATCTATGGGACATTCTAAAAAAAAGTATACGAGTACGAAATCCAGCTCCTAACTCAATTGCAGAATTAAGAATTGCTGCACAGGAAGAATGGAATCGAATTCCGCAAGAAATCAACAAAAATACTTTGCGCAGCATGCGTAGGAGAATGCAAGATATTGTTAGATCAAGAGGAGGAAGTGCTAAGTATTAAAGTGTTATTATGTTGCGTTGTTATTAAGTTTATGGTTAATTAATGTTCCCTTCTTCAATTAAACGTTTTAGCCAAAAACAAGTTGTTTTAATAATTCCTCCACGAATTTGCTATAAATCCTCCATATGTAATTTATTTGATAATCAATAACGTAAAACATTCCAGTGTACAAGATTTAGCAACAAAAATCATAAAAGTTTTAAAGAGAAAAATAATAATGGCCGAAAATAACATATGCAATATTTTTGACTGTGAGTGTACAATATAATATAAAACAGAATATGTTCTGCAAGATCAATTTAACGGCGAATAATGTTCATGCGTAATGGTTAATTAAAGATGGAATGGAAACCGAAAATGCGCGTTATGATGATTAGTCGACAGATTTTATATTAGAGATCTAAAATCGACAAACCATGCAAGCAAACTCATTGCTTGCGACACCCAAGCTGCGCGAAAATTGTCAGCTGATATGTATTGACCGTCTTAAATATGTTGACCAAAATATGCGCGCTTTTTAAAAGTATACGAGAAGGTTAAACATGTATTAAATTGTATATAATTGTAATTTTTTATACAAAACAAATTTAGATTCTGATAGTATTAACAGTTTTATAATTTATAGTATTTAGTAATAGCATAAATCTTACTTAAGTGTATATTAATGTATTTTTTCTTAATTTTTCATTTCACTTTATGTATTAAATAATTTCTTTAAAAGAAAAGTAGAAATATTCAGTACTCAAAAAAAAAATAGGTGAGAAATGTTTGGTCTGTTGTTTATAATAATTAATATTTTTACTTAATAAAAAAGAGTAATCGGAATGTAATTACACCTTTATTTATTATACATTTAAAAATAATATATACATATTTAAATTAACTATATCAAATAATTTTAATTTAATCATCATCAGAAGAAAAATCAAAATCGCTGTCACTGTCATCATCAAGGTTTATAATAAGTTCATCGGTAAGCTTATCCATTATGTGTTCTTTTTTGTATATAATTTCCCTCAATATTCACTGCATGCCGACAAACATGTGACCATTCATCTTTTGTGATTTTTCCAAATTCTTCTTTAGCGAGTTCCTCGACATCATTTAGTTTAAAAAGTTATATTTTAGATGCTACTCTGCCCTTTAAAATTGCCCATATTTTTCAATAGGGTTGAGTTCCGGATGATATGGGGGCAATCTCAACACTGTATGTCCATCTTTTGCAAATATAGAATCTATAGTGTAATTCTTGTAACTTGGTTTGTGCATATGTACTAATCTATACAATTCAACTTTTGTTAAATTTTCATTAAATATGATGCCACATTCACTTAGCCATTTTATCATTTCTGATTTTTTGCTGTTAGTAGTTGGATGTTTAACTGAGAGAACGTTGTGGTAGTGGTGTGCATCACAACAACAGATTTAGGTGGCAAATTTGGAATCAACTGTTTTTCTAACCACCTTTTATAATTTATGAAGTTCATATCGTCATGATAATCTCCACTTTTTTGGCCGGACTTATAGATCAACAAGGCATTATCAATAAATCCTTGTTCGCTACCTAAAATAATAAATATACAGTACATGCTAAAAATTTTAGAAGAAATTTTACTAATGTACCTGCATGTACAATTATTAAACGTTTCCCTTTTGATATAGGGCACTTAAGTCCATTGATAGAGTTATCAACCCATTCATATGGAGTTGTGTGACTGGCATGGAGGTATGTTTCGTCTAAAATACAATACTTTAGTTTTTGAACATCAAATAAAAATTTATTTTGCTTCACCTGTATACACGATTGGTCAACCTTGTAACCGATAATTTGTAACATTTCGGATATATGAGGATCTTAGCTCATGTATATTTGATCTTTCCATCAAAAGCTTTTGGTTATCAGTAGTCTTCTTCCAGCTGTTATTTGATAAATATATTAATTACTAAAATAATAATAAATTTGAATATTAGTACGTACCTAAATCCTAATTTTAATATTAACTTTCTTAAAGAGATGCGCTTGCCTACAAAACCAATGGTATCATCTGACTGTATTTTATTATATACAGCATTTAATGTAGGCCTCTGTTTGTCAGTTATGTGAAAATTGTGAATAACCTGACGTAAAACTGCTCCCCAGCATTATCCACAGTAGATTTTAGAGAATGTCTTACAACATTGTCTTTTGAAGAACTGCCACTTTGCTCTGCTTCAACAGAATGACTCTTTCGAATAATTCTGACAACAGTACTTTTAGATATTCCCGTAGCTTCACTAACAATATCTAAAATGTTACCTGTAAACAAACATAATGACTTCACTGATATATGAATATGTAAAAATAGTATTAAAAATACTTTAAAAAAATATTATCATACCTTCTGTCTTATATTTTTTAAAATAGTTCTAGACATTAAAAACAATGTTTCGTGATTGCTCATGCAAAACTTGTCTCTTCTTAGCGATATTCGATGATTCGGACATTCTCACCTGTAACTTAATTATTTAATACAACTTAATTAAAATCTGTTTAAAACAAAATACTAACAGTAGAATATTACCCCTAATTCAAAATAGTTTTGAGAAAAACTGATTTTTTAATAAATAGTACGCCAATAACAATATTAAAAGTAGAGAGCACGAAACGAATTCAACGACAACACATCAACAGCTGACGCCGAAATGAGGTAAATGTTTGTTGGTCTTACTGTAGGTAAGAAATACATAGCTATTTCTCTCGGTTAGCACCAATTTCTCTTTCTAATCCCAAAATGCGTCTTTGCGCTGGTGTCTTCCGAAAGTAAACGGACTCTAGAATCCTGTGTAAATGTAAAAGCAAAATTTTCTCGATTCCATAAACATGTGACTTTGGATACTTTTGCACCAAACCTGCGAACTTCTTGCACGGGCATTGCTTATTCATGTGCCTTAGGCGGGTGTTACACTATCAAAGATCTTTGTCAAAGCCTTTATAAAATATTTGATAATATAGATTCTATACAAGTCAGATACAGGATCAATCACATCTTTGATAAAAGATGCTACATTACACTGTAATATATAATGTCAAATTTATTTTATAAAATATCTTTAACAAAGATCTTTGATAGTGTAATACCCGCCTTAGATATCAACAAACCAATGGCCAAACTACTTTCATCTAATACAGAGTATTCAGAACTTCTTATTCTACCGCAATAAATAAACTTGTTTGTCGCTGATAAAAATATTTTAATTTCAATTAAGAACATTTATTCTGAACACATCTAGTTACACCATCGATTTTGTAACGTGAGGTACATAATAAACGTTCACGTATTATTTGTATTTTTTTTCCAGTGAGCTCAGGTTTCGAGTATAGCGTTAGTGAAAAGTGTTATATATAAGTATATTTAGTGTTAGTATTTAAAAGAGAATGAAAAGAACCAGAGGAAGAGAACGCAAAAAGCATCGTTATATTCCTCCACATTAAAAATATGAGTGATCTAGAAGTTATTAAGTAAGAAGAATAAATACTAGAAAAAGGTCATGAAGAAAACGTAAAACTGAAAATGACCAAAATAGAAAAGAAACTCAGCAAATAGAGAGCTGATGAGTGATAGGATCAGTAGCAGCTGGTGGTGTCGCAAATGGAAGTTCAAGGATAAGACTTGGATTTCTTCGTGCATTTTCGTTGCAGATACACAAAGAAAAACAGGTCTTGATTCAAACAAATATGCATTCAGTCAACCAAATCGTAATTTTAAAGGGCGGCAAAGATATATTTTTTTAATTTAAAGAAATAATTCTTTTGACATCATTATTTGATTCAAGCATATGATCTCTTGAAACAAATAACCTCAAGTTTGATTTGAAAATATATCATTCATTTAATATACGAGGGTAGTTTGACATTAATCTAGCCTAAGTAAGAAAACGCACGATTTTGTTCTTTTTCTCATTTATTTATACTCCCCTTTTACCTCAATAGAATAAGACGGTTTTCCAATTTTTTTATCCTTTCCGAAAAGTAATTTTGCTGGAGCTCCTCAAAATAGTGTGAAGTTTCGGTCATGACCTCATCGTTCGTTGCAAAACGGCGTCTTCCGAGCCATTTTTTTAGGTTTGGGAACAGGAAAAAGTCGCAGGGGGCTAGGTCTGGCGAACACGGTGGGTGGTTGATCAATTCGTAGCCCAATTGGTGCAATTTTTCCTGTGCAACGGCCGCCCTATGAGCGGGTGCGTTGCTCCTGAAGGAAGAGAACCTTTTTGCGAGCCAAACCAGAGCGTTTTTTCGTCAAATCGGCGTCGAAACGGTCCAATAAATCTGCGTAGTACACGCCAGTTATTGTTTTACCATTTTCCAAGTAATCAATGTGAATAATGCCTTTCGAATCCCAAAAAAACAGTCGTCATCACCTTTCCGGCCGATTGGGTGGCCTTGGCCTTCTTCGGTGGGCCTTCATCGCGTTTTCTCCACTGCTTTGAGTGTTTCTTCGTCTCCGGCGTGTAGTAAAGGACCCACGTTTCATCAGCAGTGACGTATCGCCGAAAAAAAATCCTTCGGATAGCGTTTTATCATTGCCAAAAGCTTAATCAAATCCGTCACACGTGTGCGTTTTTGGTCAACAGTGAGCAAACGCGGCAACCATCGCGCGGATAGCTTTTTTATATTCAAATGTTCGTGTATGATGTTATGTACACGCTCAGTTGACATGTTTAGAGCTTCTGCTATCTCACGCACTTTGGTTCGACGGTCTGCTTTGATCATATCATGGACTTTATTAATGGTTTCTGATGTAGTGACGGTTTTTGGGGCACCTGGACGTTCATCATCAAACACACTCTTACGACCACGAACAAATTCAGCTTTCCAAAAATTTCATTGTTGCTAACGACGGTGCAGACTCGCAATAAACAGCATCCAGTTCGGCTATTATTCTGCATGTTTTTCCCTCTCAAATGAAGGTACTAAATCACTGAACGATATTCAACTTTTTCCATTTTCAAAAAACACCAAAGTTGCTTGCTTTCGACGACTGTTAAAACCAAATTAATTGTGTTTTTTGCTTGAAATTTTGACAGACGTCATGTGATGGATGACAGATGTCAAAACCGAGAACAATTCGTTCTCACGTAACGCCATCTATCGAAGGCTAGATTAATGTCAAACTACCCTCGTACGTATTATGTTTGGCTCAACAATACAGTTCTTTTTTTTTAAGAACTTGGTCAGTATGAAACAAATATATTTTTCTTTACCATTTATTTGACTTCACCTTTTAATGGCGAACGTTCCCAAAATGGGAACATACTAAAAAATCTAATTTTCATTGAATTAATCATATAATTTTCTTAAAATGTTTATATGTTTTAAAATATACATAGATGTCAATTTTTCTGATTGTTAATTATAAAAAATGTATGCAAATATATTATTCTGTTGGTATTACTACTCCACTGAAATGAGTAGTACGGTAGATGCTTTCTTCTTTGTAGAGAAGAAAGCATCCATTTATGAGCACATAGAATGTGTTAAAAATACACAATCTTTTGAAAAGCTTTATTAACATTGTGGATAAACTAACAAAAGTACATAAAGAATAAGTATAACGCCGAAAATTAATCTCCACTTTGTTGTAGTGACCTAGTGTTTTTATTCTTGTAAATAAACCCCAGCTCCCTAAAACACATACTATTAACTTCCTCCATTACGTTAAGGTGATATCAAGATCTACATAGCCGCAAACAAAAACGATGAACCTTAAATCTTACAGATTTCTCTTCAAGTTTCTTACATTTCCCAGGAACCTGTAAACTGAACCTGGTTAGGTTAGGTCTTGATGTCGAAGTTATAACCTGATTTTAACAATATTAATAACATCAGAGTTAGGTATAATTTATAATACATAGTTACAAAAACGCGTCGACAAAAAAATTGTTAAAAGGTATGCACTTTTATGTACGTATATACTGGACAAGGAAGCATATGTCTTCTTTTGGAATAAATATTCGGACTGCAAATTACCAAGTCGGGCATCGTTACAAAGAATTGTGCCATCTGCTCGCGAACATGTTGAAAACAGAATTAAATCGGAGTTGAAAGATAAAAAACTGTGGTTATGTGTGGACGAAACAACAGATCGTAAAAAACATTCTGTGGTTAATGTAATGGTACGCACAATGGAACCACGTCCATCGTTACCTTCAATTCTATTAGCTTCCAGACGTGTACAACGATGTACTGCCGAAGTAATTTCAAAGTTAGTGTTAAATACATTGGAAAAGTTTTAACTTTTTTCAAACCAATTGTTGATGTTTATGAGTGATGATGCCGCAAACATGCTTTTTCTAGGCCGGTCTCTTAAAAAACATTGTGCTAACTTGTTGCATATTACGTGTAAATTCATGCTTCAGTCATGTGGCAGATAGTATTAATGTTATCCTGAGGTAGACGCTTTAATAGCGCATACAAAAGCAGTATTTGTCAAATCCCCAAAACGTATTCGCAAATTTCACAGACTGCCCCCGTATGCCAGAGCCACCAGAACGTATTCTTACACGTTGGGAAACATGGTTACAGGCCCCGTTTTATTATCATAAATATTTTGAGAATATTAAGAACGTGGTTTTACAATTCGATCCAAAGGAAGCTGCGGCTATCAAGGAAAGCCAGTCGAAATTTCAAGATAGGTTAAAACGGATTTAAAAACTATTCAGAACAATTACTTCGGACTAGTGGAGGCAATAGAAAAATTACAAAATCCTTCGGTGTCGTTAGTGGAATCTCTGCAAATAGTGCAACATGTTCACGCACAGCTATGCGCGGTAGAAGACGCAAACAATGTTTGTGTTCTAGAAAGGTTTGAAAGTGTTTTAGAGAAAGATTCTGATTTTGGCACATTAAGAGAAATTTCTGAAGGTGCGTCAACAGAACCATAAGTTGTTCCAAAGATTATTTTAATTACGCAAATATAACGTCACTAGATGTAGAACGTTCGTTTTCTGTATATAAACACACTTTTACTCACGTCGCACTCGGTTTGCGGAAACAACCGTGGAAACATATCTAATGTTGCAGATATTTAACAGACATTATTCACTTTATGATTAAATGGAAGACTCTTAAGACGGTAAGTGTTTGAGCACGTATTATATTTTATTTCTGACCATTTATTTTGTGTAAACTTTTATGCGCCCGCCACTGGCTGTTATGCTGAAGAATAACTTTATCGTGTCTCTCTTCATATTGCGGCCGTTTTTCCTTCAATGTTTGGCTCAATCGCACCAATTATAGTCGATATCGATCGCCCGTGATGGTTGAGGCAACTCTTGGTGTTGGATCCGCAACAGTAAATTCAATTTTACATGATCATCTTCGGATGAAAAAAATTGATACTCGTTGGGTGCCACACACGCTTACCGATTTTCAAAAAGCAGAGCGAGTAAGAATCGCTCGAGAAACATTGGAAATGTTAAATAATGGTGGACATCGCATTCTATCAAAGATAGTAACAGGTGATGAAACTTACATCCCATTTTACGATATTCCTACCCGCCAGGAAAGCCGCGTGTGGATCCACGAAAATGCACCAACACTAACCATGGCCAAAAGGCAAATGGCTGTCAAGAAAGTTATGTACGCAGTTTTCTTCCGTAGTACCGGATTAGTAAAAGCAATGAAGCTAGAAAATCAACGTACAGTCACAGCAAACTGGTACACCACAAAATGTTTACCTGCAGTTCTTGAGGCAGCCAACATTCGCGGGTTAATGTTGCATCACGGTAATGCATCGTCACACAGTGCACAGCAGATAGTTGAATTTTTACGTGAAAATAAGGTAAAAGTCATTGAACATCCACCCTATTCGCCTGATTTGGCTGTGTGATTTCTGGTTGCTCTTCCACCTAAAGAAACATTTACGTGGTCGGCGTTTCACGACGGAGGATGAGATAGATGAAGCAATTCATCTATTTTTTGAGAGCATTCCAAGAGATGACTGGCTTCACGCTTTTACGTTGTGGAAACTTCGGTTATAAAAGTGCATTGATGCAAGAGGAGATTATTTTGAACATAAATAAAATCATTTTCGTAAAAAGACTTGTAGTTTTATTGTATCTCAAAACATATAGCGTGACCCTCGTACTTCAGCAAAAGAATAAACATTCAATAAACTTATCTAACAAAAATTAAGAATTTTGTTATTCAGTATTATGGCCTAGCTATCGGTCTCGGAGTTCTGAGTTTTCAGAGTAAGGACTTCTTCCGTAATTTACCTCACTTCTCCGAATTTTGGCGAATGCTTGAGGAGTGTGAACACCTTAAGACGCTTTACGGGCACAGGCGTAATCAGCGTGATATCCCATGGCCGGTCTGTAAATGGCGAAAGCTAATGGAGATGCGAAATCATGGATTAATAATTGTTATTTCGTTTACTCGTTCTTTCATCCATTATTATATACAGCCATTATAAGAATACTGCATAAACTGGTATTTACTAATATAAAATGTTTTAATTATTTAAATAATTATTGCAATTTACTTCATAATTATCTTGTGGTTTACTTGAGCGTAGTAAACTGCAAATATTACTATTCGTTACATTGGCATTTCAGTAAGTACGATGCATACACTTGTACAATTACTGAAAAATATGTAAGATTATTGTAGCAAAAGTTGCAAATTTTGCGACACTCTTGTTTTCTACAACATTGTTTCACTAACTGCTACAAATTATCCGCGTCACGGATTCTATAACTATTGTGGTATTTGCTACAATTGTAGAAGTAATTAATTTTTTTTTCTGTGTGCGCGCAAAATAATATACAACTTCATACCATTCCTAACATTTTATTTCAATAGCAAAAATAAGTGTTTGTTGTTATTTCATAATATTCTTAATGCTGTTTTTACGGTCGTTAAATAATCTCTTGAACAAATGGCCGACCCCATTCGTTTTCAGCTTTGCTAAGTCTTACCACAAAGCAAAGAGCAGCAAGTTTGAAACCGTTTAATACATATATTTAATCCAACAACATAAATCAATGAATTTACGTACAGCATACGAACAACGTAAATTATAATAAACGATTACAAGCGCAATTTATTTCCTATACGTATGCCAAACGAAGGTGAGATGAAATTCCCATTCCGTATATGTGAGTAATATGGAAATAGTAGGAAAGAATAAAATGCCCATTTTTGATTCGGTTCAAAGTATAGCATGATTATCAAGAGGTCGTTTAAAGTGGAATGTCAGACAACTGGTTCCTACAAAAGGCACTAGCTGGCTACGAGTTTGAAATCACGTACTACCGATGTTAAAATTTCCAATTCAGAAGCAGAAAAAAATCGCTTGCTATTTTTTGCATAGACGTAGAAAGGTTACAGTTTTCCCAGTTGTTAATTGATGTCCTGGAGATGGTTTATGGCAGCAATAAACTGTCTAATGATGATAATCTCCAAGGATTATAATGTAATAGTAATTGGTAATAAATACAGATTACATTAAATTAAAACGAATCTGCAGAATTCTAACATTTAAATATCTTTAGTAAAAAACCGGTAAGTGCTTTTAACGTACTGAAATGTTTTAATAATAAATTGTTGAAAAAAAATAATTTTCGCACATTAATGAAATAATTATGTAAACTGAGGGTTCGGAAGTGTTCTAAAACACTTTTTCAGCAATTTAAATGAACTTTAAAGTCAACAAATGAAATTTTAAAGGAAATGAAAACGAAAAATTTTAATTAACCTTAATTTAACAACGATGTCCATATAAACTCTATGTTGATATTACATTTACAGGAAACCTACTATCCTTAACGCCTACGCGTGTGTGGATGTCCGGTTCATCCTGTATAGACAATATTATTGTTAACCTTCCCCAGGGTGGCCATACTGCGTATTGTGCCGATTTTGGATTGTCAGACCATTATTCTCTCATCCTAGACTTATTTGCTGATTTTCACCGTGGAGAAGAAAATTATTGTATTAATTCCTTAAATTTATTTAACAAGTATCTACAATGTTAAACTTGGCTTTCCGTTTATGAGTGTGGCAATCCTGACGAAGCTTTTAGCATTTTCAATAATATATTTAGATTTTACATTGATACTTGTTTTCCCTTTATTAAATGTTCTACGGCTAACATAATTAACAGTAGCTGGGTATCTCCTCATATCTAGAGTAACCAAAACTTGCGGACTCGCATAGGCGTCGGTATTACGGGTTAATATAAGAATACGAAAAATTCATAAATAAACTTACTTGCTAATTATTCAACAAATTAGAGGCATCAGGATGTGAACTACTGTAAACTTGCATCATTGCATATGTTTCCACAGTTACTTCTTTAAACCTTGTGCGTCGACAAGAAAAAATATTCTTATACATAGAAAACGATCCCTCCACATCTAAGGAAGTTACATTTGCATGTAGAAACTGTTTTTCAAAATCACTTAAAAGTTCACTATCCTTACACTTATTATAAACGGCCTCTAAAGTATTAAAATCGGGATTTTTCCTTAAAACACCTGCCAACTTTTGACTAGCGCATAATCCTGGCGTATCATTTAATGTGTGTAATTTATTTTTTACACTCTCCACTATGTCTAATGATTCCTGCAATGACAATTCAGTACATTGTAGTTTTCTGATGGCATCTAGTAATACTGTATAATTGGTACATATTGTTGTTAAATCTTCTAAAAGTTGAGGAATTTGAAATTCTCTTTGACTTTCTCTAATTGCTTTGGATTCATTCCAATTAAATCGCATTATAACTGATTGAATTTGTTAAAAATGGATCAAACAGTAAGGAGCTGCTGTTAGCCAAGTACCCATCGCGTTAAAATTGGTTCAGGAGGTTCTGGAATACCTGGACAAAATTTACGAAATGCTTTTAAACGTTTAGGAGATTTACGAAACACTGCTTTAGTACTTCCAATCATCCGATCAACGTTTCCGTAATGTTGTCGAACAACTGCACCAACTAAATGCAAAGCATGCAGCACGCAGGTTATATGTATTAAGTTAGGAAATATATGTTTTAAGGATCGCCCAACACTTAACATCGTTGCTGCACTATCTGTCACAATCATCACAACTTGATCTTGGGCAATTTTAAATTTTTTCAAAGCGTTCATTATCACTTTTTGAATATTTTCCGCGGTACATTGTTGAACACGTTTGCAAGCTAACAAATATCGAGATGCTGTGTTCTCGCTAGATAAAACGCGAGCTATTACATTCACAATACTGTTTTCTTTTTATATCGGTCGTCTCATCCACGGTAATCCATATTTTTTTGGAACACAAATCACGTTTACACATATTTTCTAGCATCTCTTTCATTCGCGGCAAATGATTCTGTAATTGTGTTTGTGAGGGTAATGGGTACTTTGGAACGTATTGTCGTCAAAACGTTTTAAAAGCTGCTTTTCTCACCAACGACAACGGAAGATTACAAGAGGTAAACATAATTAATAAATGTATGAGGAATAGTGTATAAGGTATTTCAGTTCTTGCATTTCTCATATGCTTAATACCATTGACATGCCTCTAGCAATCAGTTCTGTCCAATGCAGCCAAACGAAGATTGCATATTAAGCAAAAAACTGCACTACCGTCATATTTTAAATGGGGAAAAAGTGACACATACTTATGTACATTAGTAGCAAATCTATTACGGGGCATTGTTTTCTTAGGTGTGTAAATATTAGTTCTATATGAAACGATACACTAATTATGTACTTGGTATAATATTACAACACACAAGAAACACCAGCTATATTTTCAAAAGCGACACGTAAGTACATAACCTTGACCGTTCGACTAAAACGAAATCTCTCAGCGCGGTTTAACATGATTTATATTCAAGGTCGACACTACATGCCTGCTTCTCTGCCGGTTTAGTTTATTTATGAATTTTTCGTATTCTTATATTAACCCGTAATACCGACGCTTATGCGAGTCCGCAAGTTTAGGTTACTCTACTCATATCCTACAAATTAGATCCAACTTGTAGCTCATGAAAGACATGAGTTCTAGATTTCCTGATTTGAGATCCGCCTATTTGAAGTATGAAAACTTTTACAAAAACGTTTTAGTTGAAACTCAACAAACCAAAAATGATTACATTGCAACGTCTAATATCAAATGTATTGCTGTATGGAATGTAATTCGCAATAGGAATGATGCTTCCGCTTCATATCGGTTACCAGACAATTTCAAATGTCTTACAGATTTATGTAATGCATTTAATAATTACGTCGATAATATCGCTCAAAACATTGTTTCCAGCACTTATATTATTGGCAAATATTTAAAACAGTCACAAGTATCCTTTTTTATTGCGCCTGTTGTTGAAGATGACGTTCGTATTTCCATTAATAACTTGCATTCCACAAAGGGTCTTGACGAAAACTTAATATCTTCGTTTATTATTAAAAAATGTGCTGAATTCATTTTGACACTTCTTTGTTATCTCCTAAATATGTCTGTTAGTAATGGTATTTTTCCATCGTGCCTTAAAAAAGCATGTATAAAACCAATTTTTAAGAAGGGTGATTCTAATGCTCTCGAAAACTACGGTCCTGTTAGTATATTACCAGTTTTATCGAAGATTTATGAATCAATTATGAACAAAAATTTAGGTAAACTACTTTAATAAGTTTAGTCTATTTAGCAAAAACCAACATGGATTTCTTACAAATCGTTCTACTAATACAGCTTTATTTAATAACATAAAATGTATCACACAAAATATTGATTCTGGCAATGTCTGTCTATCGATGTCAATTGATTTATCTAAGGCTTTTGAATTAATTAATCATGACATTTTACTTTACAAATTGTCCATATATGGGATAAACGGTATGCTAATCAATGGTTCAAATCCTACTTGGGAAATCGTGTACAGAAGGTAGTTTGTGATGGATTTGAATCGGGAAATAGTCTCACTAATTTAGGCATTCCCCAAGGCTCTTCCCTGGGCCCTGCCCTCTTTTTAATTTATATCAATGATCTTCCAGGTTCTGCAAATTCGGTTGATAGTATTACATTATTTGCTGATGATGTCAATGTTGTCATTTCCTCTAGTAAATTAAATGACCTATATGCTAAAACAAATTTAGTTTTTAGTACTATAACAAAGTGGACATTCTGTAATAAATTAGTAATTAAGAAGAATAAAACTCAAACTATTTTATATAACAATAAATCTAGATATAACTTGAACGGCTTTGTATTAAACAACGATTTTGTAACCTTTGTGAATTCTTCGAAAGTTTTAGGCGTCTTTATTGATGAAGATCTAAAATGGGATGCGCATGTTAATGACCTATGTAAAGCATTATGCAAAATTTGTTATGCAATGAGTAATTTGAAAAAGAGCTGTAGTCATATTTTAAAAACTTACTATTATAGTAATTTCTTTCCTAAAATGATATATGGAATTTATTCACTGGAGACTAAGCTCGAGTGCCTTTCGAATTTTCTTGCTTCAAAAAAGGATTATACTCATTATGATTAACTTAGGACATCTTGCAAAGAAACTTATATTATGGAAGTTGTTTGTTTTGTTTTTAAGTACCGTAATAACTATTTCAACACTGACGTTTCTCATTTATATGAAACGCGAAATAAAAATTATTTATTGCCTCCATCCCACAAAACAAGCTTGTTTCAAAAACAATTGCCTTTCATGGGCTGTAAGTTGTTTAATAAGCTCAAGTCTGTAAAGAAATACTTGTTATCGCTTAACTGCTATCGCATTACTGATTTTACTGATTTATAATGTATAGTTTATTTCAAATTATAAGAATATAACTGTAGACTTACAAGGCCTTTAATACTTTTAGTGCACCTTCTGTGACGATAATAACCTGACAATGCATATTGAATCTAGGGGCCGTATTGACTATAAATTACGGCCCTATAAGATAATTATATGTTTATGTATATATATTTTACAAACAGTATAAATTTACATAGTAAGCAATTCGATGTTACAAGTAATTAAAGAATTTACATATTAAATGAGATTTCAATGTACAAACAGGTAGTTACGCATATCGCAAATCATAATTCCATTTCTATTCAATTCACTTAAATTTTGTCATTACGGTCCTCAGCAGTTTGTTTGCGTATTCAGGTAGTTACTACCGCAGGTGGTGCAATAACAGCATTTAAGCCGTTCAAAGTTATATTCTTATAATTTGAAATAAACTATAATTATAAATTGTATAAATTGGGTTTTCCTATATGCCTTGCAGGCGTTTATATTTATTTGTTGACGTTTTTTTCCCTAAGTTGATTTACTGCTTATACTATGTTTGGGTTTTTTGAAATAGATTATTATTTTAATTATATTAACCCCCAAACCCTTTCACTTCTACCTTGTTTTTATATTACGATTTGAAATATTAACACTTGGAAACTTGGCAAACATAGTCAGACACGTGTTAAACTCGATGAAAGCTTAACTAAAGTCAGCAAATTTATTGGCGTTCTTCTACTGCTTTATTTCAATCGCGACGGGTGATTGTTTTATTCACAGCAGTTTTTGATGATTCCTTTCAAATTGACGATGATTTTTTTATGAATAAACCTATTTATTGAAGTAGCATAATGAAATGAATGTAGTGACGCGACTGAACGCCTGAAATTATACATTCTATAACCTAAACACCACCGATAAACCCAACAATAATAAAATTTACGACGTTCTACACAGAAACTTTACGACAAGATATTTAATTTACGAGATTATGCTAGAAATACCTCTAAATTTCCACTATTGTTTGTTCTAGGAACGTTTTTCATTATTTTGAAGAGTTACAAAAATAGGAAAATTTAAACTGAAGAGGAAAAAACTTCACCGTTCCACCCGCGTTTGTCATTGGCTGGAGTTAAATTAATTATTTAGTGCCCCCGTCCAAAGATCGGAGACTGGGGGAAAGGAGTAGGGCTATTGAAAAAGAAACTAATATCCGCCAGAGGGAATTTTTACATTGACCGAGTGGCCACACTATGCGTGCTGCTTCGGCGATGTAAATTTTACAACACTTCAATACAGTGTTGAATAAAAGTTTCAAATCACTCTATTTTGGACTGAACTATCAGTTGGAAGGAGTAATGGCCTTTAAAAAATCGTTTTTATAGATTTTTTTAAAAGGTTTTTTCGTAGCAATTGTAAATATTTACGGCTTTTTGGGTTACAAAATATTAACAAGCCCTTAAATATTTATTATTAGTTTTAAAAAGGAAGAAAAACTTTTAAAAAATAACGTGAGAGAAATGAATGAGAAACTTATAGTAAGTGTTCAATCAAACTGCTCGAAAAGATTCTGTTAAAATTGTTAAAGATTTTCTAAACAGTCTAAGGTCTAGTAGTACAATATCCCCATATATGATGTATTAAAATACACATGAAAAAGTGCCTTAGTAACATAAACTAAAATAATGCTAATATAACTCATGGTACTGGTGGAATCACTCCCGGCAAAAAACAATAATCTGTACGCCAGTTTCTGCCGCTACTTTCTAGACGGCATGACTATATCTCTTGGCACCAGGTAGCGCCAAGAAATGTATTTCTTTTTCATTGTCTATTGAAATCTGTATTTTTTGTCATGGATTTCTCTTATTCTATCATGTATTATTTCATTTGTTTCGTTTTCTTCATCTCTTTCATACATTACTAATTTTCCCCTCTTAACCTCTCTTTCTAGTTCCCGGATTTTTTGGATTTCAATAGTTTCTCCATTTTAAACCATTATTTTCTTTTCGTATCTCTTTCATTTCCTCCTGGAGTTGCCTATTTTTTGCAATATCTTATCCAGTTTCTCCATTCTCTCGCTCACATTTCTCCCGTTCGAGCAAAAAAGCGTCTTTCGGTAGGTTTGAGTATTTAATCGAGATCCCTGTTCTAATGAAGAAATTAAAAAATTTTTCCTGAAATGTATTACTTTCAGCCCTCTCTATTGACTGTTTTATGTAATTGTTTTTTTTAGAATTACTTTAATTTCGTTTCATTTTCTCACTGAATTTGGGAAATTTGATATTTTATTTTGAAGCTAATCTATTAAAATAGCACAAGTCTAGTGCAAATAATAACATACATTCGTTTAAATCAGAATGAATTATGCCCAGCAGCAAGACATTAGTAATAAATAACCTTGAATTGAGAAACTTCATATATGCATAACAATTAAAGGCAGGGGTGTCAATAGATAAAGTCACACTCTAATGCCGATTGCGTACGAAAGGAGGAAGATATGAAAATTTATTTTGTTAAACTAAAAACCTAAATTTACTTTATTACAATTGCAAATAATCGGAAAAGAATAAAAAATCAATTGATACTGTGGTCGATATACAGGTGAATCGGAATGAAAAAGGCCAAATTCAGGATATTGTTTGGGATTGTCACGTAAAAGAACTCATATGTTCTTATACGATTTTCATTTGTTTTCAAATTATGGCGTAAAATTTTAAATTACAAATAAACAAAATTTCATATATTAGCATTATTTTAATCAAAGCATTCTTTTAATAAATGTCCAAAATAAACCCCCATGACCTCTAAACATCATAAGCTTAGTATACGAAGGGTGGGCCCGTTGCTCTCCTAATTGTTTCATGCCTTTTTTCAATATCGAATGCAGTATTTCCAATAGTCGAATTAGTACATCCGCGTGTCGACTTTGCTTTGTAAACTTCATCTTTAAACCAGCCCATAAACAATAGTCTAGTGGTGTGAGGTTTGGAGATTTTGGAGGCCAGCTAATAGGACCATAGCGACCAATCTAAAGCCCTAGAAAAACCCATCGTCCAAATGCTGCTTGGGTTGCTACCCTTTTGAGGTGAAGGGGTGGGCGGTTGAAAATACATGCTCGAATGGCAATTTAAAAAATAAAAATCGACGTGTCCGAGCATTTTTTTGAAATATTTTTGTCAACGATTTTATAGAATTTATCTGTTACTTTAGGGAAGCTCTGTATACCATCTTACTTACATCCTGCGTGGTAATTACATGGTTATAACCATGTTTACTTTATGCTGAAAATTTCAGTTTCATTCAAGATGTGATTTTAGCATTGGAAAAACGACTCCAAATTATTTTTAGACTGCAAAAAACCCCATCCAGGAATGGTGCTTTTCAAAAAAGAAAAGAAAGAAAGCAAGGCGAAAATCCCTTGCTTATGTCCCACTTAGTTTTAGTTCGAAGGTCAAATATTTCGGTATCATCTTGACAAGATCAACAAAGCTAGTATCACGTTTAGATAGTGCCCCAGAATGCAGCGAAGGACCTGGGGGGGGCTCACCCACCCACGTCCATAATGTAAACCTATCCAATTTCCATATTTACATCAACCAGTATAATTTGCGTTGCTATCCTATGAATTAGGTATAAATTTAAAGTTTAGATTTAAATTGTGCTTCCTAATTCTGCAAATTTTTTAGATAATTTTAATTTTCAAACCCTTTGAAAAAGGGGGTTAACAACAAATTTTTAGAATCATTTAATATTTAATAACAATAAATCAGTTAAAAATCGTAATTGGCAAACTTTAGATTTGTCTTAATCGAAAATTTGAATTTATACACTTTTTTCAATGTTCATTAATGTTTGCCTTGTTTTTTTGAATATTCGTGGTAACCTGACTTTCTACGCCGATGGCTTTAATATTATTTTCATTCCAGTAACCCGAAGGACCTCTTTCATATTCCTAATATAGTATACTCCCAACTTTATCAATGGTTATCATTTAACAACTTGTTAATTAACAGTAGCAAGACGAAATGTATCCTATTCCACAATAAGTTCAAACACAATGTAAATACAGTCCCTGGCCAAATTACTTGAAACACTCATATTTTGTAGTTTCTTCATAATAAATATAAAAACTATAGATGTATTATATTTTTTTTTATAAAAATATTGTAAAAATATGTAACATATGTAAATATTAAATAAGTAATTAATATTTAGTCCCTAACCCATGATTTCTAATAAACACCCTTAATTCTTCGGGGCATACTTTAAGCAAGATATGATGTCTCTTTTATATCTTCATCGTTCCCATACATCCTTTATATTCTTCATTAATATTCCTTTGTAGGGTTTTCTCTTTCATATATCTTACTTTTTAGTCGATTCCATACGTTCTCGATGGGATTGAGGTCCCGGGGAATTTCCGGGCCAACGTAAAAGAGGTATGTGATTGTCTTCAAAGAATTTCTTAACCTTTTTGCCCCATGGCAAGGAGCATTATTTTGCATAGATGTACGCCCTGTCGGTATGCAACGTCCTGGCTTAAAATCCGGTAATAACGTGTTTTTTTAACACATTTATGTGCTACTCTTGACGCATTGTACCTTCTACAAAATACAAAGGGCCGGGTCCGTCTCCACTAACCACTCCCCAAATCGCATTACCTGTGGAGGGTGTTTTACAGTTCGAAAAACCGTAGACTCTGTGAGACGTTCGCCAGGTCGTCTACGAACAAATTGTGCTCACTGCACTAACACACAGGGCGAGCACTCGTCACTTAAGAAAACCTATAAATAATGCAAACATTAATTCAGTAAAAATCATGTTGTTAAGTTATTCACCTTTTCCAATTCTCGTCTGTGAAATGTCGATATTCTCTTGCAAGTTGAGACGAGCAGATTCATTTTTTCTGTTAACGCGGCTTTTTTACAGGTTTTCGGTCCATTAGGCGATTTTCGCGCAATCGGCGCCTGACAGTTCTACTCGAAATCTCTATTCCTCTCTCTTGTAAATTTTTTTGAATCATTTTAATTGTAGCAAATCTTTTGCTCAAAGCTTAATGAACAATTTCACGGTCAGATCTCTTCGAAGTTTTTCTTTTCCGACCGCACTTTGCCCGTCTTTGTGTCGATGTGCTAGCTCCTTCGTTTAAGTTTCTAGCTAAACGCGATACAGAAGAAGGAGATACTTTCTGTATTTTACAATTTCTCGTTGTGAATGTTTGTTTGATTGTAGAAGAGCTTGTATAGCGGCTTTTTGTTTATTTGTTAAATCTTTCCGAGCATTTTTTACAAAAAAACCCAAATATTTCAATTTTTTTCAAATTCCAAATGATTAATTATTAAGAGAGAGATAGAATAACAATTTTACCTTTGCAATAACGATATATCAACACAAAACACTTAACGATACTCCACAACTTAGCTTCTATACGGTTTATGACGAAATTTTTTAAAAAATATCGATGCATTCTCTAAACTGTGAACTCGCTAAATGTAAGTTGATAACTGAAATATTTATATATACTACTTTACTCTTCTAAATATCATTTCTCTGGTATTTTTATTTATTGATACAATAATCTAGTCCCCTATAATCGATCGGATTCAAAGCAAAAGAATATCACTATAATAGGATGGGAATTTCCAGGTAAAAGGGTCGATTTATGACATGTTTCAAGTAATATGGCCAGGGACTGTAACTTCGTTTTAAGTGGTAGCATTATTGAACTTACATCTTCATGCAAACTTTTGTGGCCATTTTTGTTGATGAAGACTTAAAATTGAATGGGCACATTAACAGCCTCTCTAATGATTCATTAGAGAGGCTGTTAATGTGCCCATTCAATTTAAACAATTCATTAGTAATGAATTGTTTAAAGTTTGTTATGCTATGCGCAACTTGAAAAGATCTTGTAGTTTGAATGTTTTAAGAATATTTAACTTTTTCCACTCTACGATGGTATAATTCATTGGGATTCTGGCTCTGACGTAAACCGTATTTGTTATTACCGAAAACGAGCTATAAGAATATTTTTAGTCTTTTTTGGCTAGAGACATGTAGGAATACTTTCACATCACATGGAATGTTAACTTTTTATAGAGCTTACTTCTAGAAATTCTGTTTTTTTTCAAACACATATCTGAACTTTCTGCTAATACTTCTCATGCTCATCTTACTAGAAGCAGTAGTTATCTTTTACCTGTGTCATAGAACTGCTTTATCTCGAAAAGTGTTATTTGTTAGGATGTAAGTTATATAATAAATTACCTACTAATTTCCAGTCGTTAACTAATGTTAGAGAATTTAAAGTTAAGCAGTATTTAATAGAACTAAAGCGTTATTCTATGGAAGATTATCTGGCATTATAGCTTATCGTTTTTATTTGACGTTTATTTTGTATCCTTTTGTATAGGCAAAATAAAATATTATTATTATTATCCCCAATAGCTTCTTCCAATTATAGAAGGTATGAGTTATTACGTGCCTGTGGAGCGTATTAAGATGTTCATCCTAACATCCATTAAATTGGGAGTAAGGAAAATCACGGGAAACTTTACCCTGAGAGTAGCGAACCCGGGGTTCGAATTCGATACTTCGAAACTGATAGCCAGTCTCATTAACGTTATGCTAGTACATCGTATTTAAATTTCGCTCCCCTTACCAACTGTAATATTGAAAAAATATTTCCTATACAAAATGTAAGTTTCACTGTTATAAAAACAAAATTTAGAAGAACATTACCACGTTTCGCCATTTTTTCAGTTGCTATAAGTTCTAATTTTCAATTATAATAACTTTACAAGTGATTAGACTTTATTGACTAGCTTTAGATTTGGATTACTTTGTGAGATTATTACTTAAGTTAATAAGCATATGTATCTCATGTACATATAGGTATAATAATACAAGCATAAAATGTCTATAATACTTGACTTTTTGCAAGAAAATTCTAAATCTAGTGAAAATAAGTATGAGTTTCCGTTAAATAAAATATATATAACTATATTGCATCTACCACGTTATAATTAGGGATGGGTCGTTATTTAACTATCTGTTATTTTATAACCGTTATGGATCCAATCACGGTTGCAAACTGTTATCTCGCTGGGAAAATAACAGGTATAACAGGGTTGCTTTCGGACTGTTGTGAAACATATCATCGACCGCCGTTGCGGCGTACTCAACTGCGTGCGCTACGAACTATCTAATCGAAGCCGCTGTTTATTACAGATAATAATTACAACTCCCCAGAAAAATAACTTATCACGTATCCTAGCTACATAAATATCCTGTCGAACGGTTATTACGGCGGTAGTCGACATCGAGTCGGACGTCGCACGTTTATTATGGACACATTTTCTAAATAATTGTATGTATTGGAATTATCAAATGTAAAATAAAAGACCTATGTTATATAAAAAATTTACATATAAACACTAAAAATAAAACCGTTATATTTATTATATAGCATTTAAGCACATAGATGCTCTCGCATTTCGAAGATTAAATATAAGAAAAAATTAACAGTAGGATCAGTCAAAATGGTGGAAATTAAACGCTACTGTAATAATGATTGCATTGAATCTGTTTATCATTCAATTTATTTTAATCTATTGACCAGTTTATAATTGATCTGCAAAAAAAAACGCAATAAAATATTTATATTACAAAAAACTTCTGAATTAAATTTTAGCGTGCGCAAGATCAGCAGTTGCATATATGGCATGTGGAATCATGATGCGTTATCGCGTAGACCTGTAGACTACGAAATAACGCTAAACCTGATATTTTGCAATCGTTATTTCAAAATAACGATAACGGTGAAACTGTTATTTTAAAATAACAATTTTTCCTATCACTAGTTATAATGCGTGTGTAAGTATAATTTGATTTCTTTGCAATTGATAATAACAGAACACACTGATTTTGGTGCAAATAATTAGGTACCATTGTTACCAACAGTTTGAAATTGACTTCAATAGGTTATGTTATTTGCTGTAATTTTGTGTTGATCGTCAGATTTTCATAATCATGTCGTACATGTGTTAATTGAAGTTAATTTCTGCTGCTAAGTTTTCAATACTTCGTAATGCACTTGTGCGCATGCGTTAAATTAGTAATTGGTCGTAAAAGTTTGAAGGTTGTAAACTTTTGCTACTAATCTAATCACAACGCACAAATTTGTAATTTATCTGTTATGATTTATAACAAATTAACAAGCGTGTAGACATTCATAACTTATGAATTATGAACGCTTACACGCTTGTTAATTTCTCAAAAGTGGGCGTTAAGTAATGTTAGTAAGTGCAATTAATTTTGTCGTTGTGAATGCATTTTAGCGCTACACACATCTTAGCTTGAAAGCTGTTTTACAGAGCGCATAATTCTGGGCAGAAATATTAATATAAAAATTATGCATCGTTTAAATCAGCAATATTATTCAAACCAACACCGGGCAAAGTTATATGGGAGACATACAGGCATTTACACACATCTGCATGGCACACAATTAATATGATCTCTTGACGGATAGAGAATTCAAAACTGTGAAGTACCCACGCACTATGCATAATTACGTTACAACTATGCGCCTTTATATAAAAATATGTGCGAGTGAAATAGAAAAATACTCTTAAAATTTTATAAGTAGAGCGAGGAAAATCGTCTCTGCGATACATAGATGTTTCACCGAGTAGCGGGCTATGTGTAAATCGATTCTCGCTTTGTCAACGTCCCGCTTGTTTATTTTTTCGTTCAGTTTGGGAAACGAGAGCGTGCATTGGGTCTTGTATTACGTGTTATTCGTGATAAACACACTGCGGATCGGCAACCGCCTCGATCTCCGACGCTTGAGACAGAGTAGGGTACGATACATTCGTCCAAGCGCGGCATGTATATGCGTTATGGAAAGCGGAAAACAGTCGGACAATACTACTTATTGTATGTTTGCCCTGACTACAGATCCCTCAATTTAAATGAAAAATATCAGTGCGTTAATGCATCGAACGGAAAGCATTAGCGATTGACTTGCATGGGGCGCGGTGAGGGGAGTAGCCTTGACTAACGGCCCATAATCGGCACTCTTAACGAGCGTCTATGCGAAGTAATAGAGGCGGTCGCCGATCCGCAGTGTGGTTTATGAATGTATAATTATTAATTTAAAATGTGTAACAAGGTTAAAAAGCAACAATTTGCTGGCACAGTAAATAATTTTACCTGGGACTTTCCAGATTTGTTCTACGACGGTGCTAATGGGTTTGTAAAGTGTGCGAGAAACATTTTTATGAGCTGGGCAAGGCGGACTGTAAAAAACATGTAAATACCGAAGAACGCAGAAGTAGAAAAAAGGCGTGCTAATGAGAACTGCCTTTATTTTCGATTTACTTTGTCCTGATGATAACCTGTAATTTGTCACTTCGCTTACTCGAAAAAGAACGTTTCAGAACTTTTGGTATAAGTAAAACTCCGAAGTTGAATTTCCCAAATTACGAAAACGACACGTAAGCATGTTTTATTTGTACCGAAGATATGAAACACGGTTGCAAGTGTTTATATATTACGTGTAAGTGCATGCTTTACATCTTGTGACAGAACTATTTGACAATGTTCACCGGGTAGATGCATTAATAAAAAGCACAAAAAAGGTGTTTCTCAAATTTCCAAAACGTCTTCATCATTTCACGCACAGTGTCCTGGATCGTGAACCACCAAACCGATTCTTACACGTTGGGAAACATGGTTTACAGGTAAGTCTTTATTATGCTGGATATTAAAACAAGAAAAAGCTGTTATTCTACAATTCAATTCTGCCGATGCTGCAGCTATTAAAGGAGAGCCAGACAAAATTTCAAGATGTCCTTTTAAAACAGAGTTACAAACTATTCGTAACAACTATAGAGAAATTGCATGACGCAATAGACCAATTACAAAATAGAGCATTGTCTTTAGTGGAATCACTGCAAATAGTGGACAAATTTACATCATTGTTACGCACTACATATGACCAAATATAATCGCGTTTTAGAAAATTTTCGAGAATGTTTTAAAAGAAAGATTCGATTTTATCATAAAAAAAATTTTGTGATGGTGCATCGACTAATCCATTAACTGATTCAAAGAGTGTTTTAATCATGCATGTATTATATCCGTAAAGGGTTCAAAGGGATCTTCTTCAAAATATAAACACATTTTTTTCACCACGGCGAACATCGTTAAACGAGAGTGGGTGATAATACTGATAAGGGTGCTTCTACTTTTAATGTTCGGTAATTCCCATGGCAGCCCGCCAACCTACTTGATAACGCAGTTTAAGAGAGTGAGTGTTTCACAACTTTTCAGATATTATAATTATTGATTGGTTCTGTTATTTTTATTCGATTTCTTACTTTTTTTTGATATTGTACTTACTGACCGGAAGTGCACGCCTATGCCGTGCAAAGACATTACCTCGCTTTAGTTTTTAAGTAAAAGTTTGTTTTTAAAAAAGGGGTACCAGATGGCAGTAGCGTAGCGGTAGCGGCCTGGGTAGGGGTAATTTTCAACTCGTAGTCGATCTCGACAGTACCGCGAGAGAGTTCAAAGCGATAGCACGTTTTCACACTGCACGCCAAATAATAACGCGAGATGGGACGCCCAAAGGGTGTAACGTTCCCTTCGAATGTGAATAAATATCTCAGGAATTTCCTGGATTAGAATATGAAGTCCTGCATATTTATTGCAGCGGATTGCTAAGTCGCGATAGGTTGAATGTAGAAAACATTGTAAAAGTAAACGTCATGTACTGAATTTAAGAAACAGTATTCCATACTGGCAATTTTATATGATTTATTTTTATGTTAAGTGTGTTTCAACATCCCACAAAACTAGTATCTAATGAACACTTTCGTCTTTTTGGGCTTTAAAAACGTTCCCTCATGAAAGCTGCCAACATCTATGCAATTACGATACAATTTGCCACGTGTGCAAGGTACAGTAAAGGAATGTATTAAAAAGACGAGTTGAGAAATAAGAAAATCTGCCTATGTGTGGATGAAACAACTGATGCTCGAAGCAAAGCGTCATTCATGTTGTGACGCATCCTTTTTAAAAAGTGATGGTCCACCAGCTTCCGCTGTTGTTATCCAATAAAAGGATTCAGAAAACAATGCAGAAACCGTTGTCAAGATAAAAAAAGATTTGTTGAGAGAAATTTTTTACACAGGAACCCAAGTCAACAATGTTCATTACTGACGGAGCCGCAACAATGCTGAGAGTTGGTAGGATGTTGAAAATATGCTTTCCGACTCTCTTCACATAAAAAATGCCTCATACACGCAAAGTCCCCTTGTAGCAGAAAACCATTTGAAAGAAGTATCCGATGGTGGATAAGTTAATAGCATCTACCAAAAAAATGTTCATCAAATCTCCCAAACACATCCGTGTATTCAAACAATTGTGTCCGAAATTAAACCCCCACCACATCAGCCTGTAATAACGCGATGGGGAACATGGCTCAGGCAGTATCTTACTATCAGAAATACTTTTCGCAAGTGAAAAATGATATCTTGAAACTTGATTCAAATGATTCTGCAGCAGTTTCGAGATAGTCAGCAACTTTTTTTTTCCAAATTTGGACGTTCAAAAAAACAAATAGATGAAATTTCCATGAAATATTTCTGAAGTTGCACAAGCTATTGAGCAATTAGAAAACAGTCACTTATCTGCACGAGACGCATTGAATTGCATAAAAAAATTTACAACCGCTCTAGAAAACTTGATGACACTATAGGATCGATTTGCTCAAAATTTGGGGCAATTTTAACGAAAAATCCCGATTTACAAAAGGGTTTGGTTCTATAATGAAAATCAAGAGTGCCCAGATGAGGAAAAGGAATGTCTGACATTTTTCAAATCTTACTTCACTGGATGTCGAAAAGATTATTTTCGAAGTATACGACAACGTATTTACAACACCGTCGACGGCTGAATGAATCGACAATGGAAGCGTTGCCGATGTTGCAATTTTACGCAGCTTACCAGGGCGGTTGCCAATTGCCACAGTGGACATCAAAACGACAGGAAAAGGTAACAATTATTATTTTTCACTAATATTGAATATTACGTACCTACTTTTATGCGGTGCGCCACTGCCGGGAAACCACCTTTTTAAAAAAACTCTAGTTTTTAAGCAGTGAAACGGCAAAATCGTAAGGGGTGATGTCAACCGCAGCAGAGTCGTATGCAGAGCATTTGTATTATTTTAAAATCGAGTATACTAGTCGTATTTGCATCGAGCTCTCTCTCAGATTATTCTATTTGTATTTACTTATCTATCTTTATTCGTTATTATGTTTTTAGGGTATTATTTCCCATATTAAGGACTTTAAAAGGGACTACGCAATACTTCGAAAGTTGAAATATAAAATTAGGAGCGCGAAACAATACATTAAACGACATAATTAATAGATTTAAAAGTATTTCCGGTGTATTAGAAATAAACTGATACACAGTTGTTCAGCAAAAACCCCCAGTTTAAATACACTATCAATTGTCTACAGACTCTACAGGAGAAATACAAAATGTAAGTGCAGTGGTACCATCGGGTTTACGGAATTAATTGGTTCCAAAAACATTTCGTAATCTGAAATTTCGTAACTGAATCAAAAGTTTCTTATAAGAATAAAGGAAACAGCGATAATCCGCTCATAACAAAAAATAATCACAAAAACATATATAAAATAATGTTACGTAGAGAAATCAATAAAACTCTTATGATTGGAATTAAAAAAAAATAACTTCAGTTACATGCATTACTTTTAAAAAGGACTCTTTTCTGGCGTATGGAAGACAGTGAGGTTGAGGGGGCTTTTTCATATACAGTAGGCTCAGATTACACCGGGATGCGAGATATATTGTACGTAGCACAATCTGGCATACTTGCATTTATCCTCGCCGGCCAGCCTCGTCGCGCGCAACTCCGTGGCTCTGAGAGGCCTATCTGACGCACTCTTTGTTTGTATGTGCGCTCGTAAGATTCTAACAAGTAATCGTGGATTTCGGATACATTATGTTAGTTTATACAACCGCAGAGATGGTACAGATCATTAAATGGTATTTTGGGAATTGCGTTTTAAAAGCCAACAAATAAACGAATAGCCTCAAATCCCTCTAATGCATCCCGATCGGGAGGAGAGAAAAGTGAGGGTTTGTTCGCTAGTTGAAATGGTATTTTTAAACGCAACAATACAAAAGTTACAAAGTCAAAATTGCCAGAGATTTTTCTCCTTAATAAAGTAAATTTTTTAGAATTTCAATTTATTTTGTACAATTATCGAATTTATTTTTCTTTAGTTTAATTTTATAAAAAATCATTGTTTTTTCCTATTTAGAATTACTTTTTCGTTCTCCTACATCGTATAACAGAAACAAAATGATATAAGAAACTACTTTCTAACGTAATCTGAGAGTACGCAATAATTATGTATTAACCATTTTGTCAGAAGGCGTTAAATTGTAATTTACTTGATTGAGCGAACAAGCGTGGGTTTCCGCTGTTCGCTTTATGATATACTGCGATTGCATGCGATCAATCAGTCAGACTCGAATACCCCTGCTGCCATTCACAAAGGCAATATCCCGTTCGTAACTGGACCGACGTGTATATTACAATATTAGCGACGCGACATCAGAAATTTTTTGAGTGTAGAACTTTCGATTTTGTTCTTTGAAAAAGGCTTGACACAAAGATAAAAGGATTTTCCAATAAAGTAGGAATAATATTAACTATGAATTCAAGTCAGACGCTAACCACACAACCCATCACATTACATTGTATATAACTATTTCTTTCTACATGTACACGACACGCGCGGAAATTCTGCTGAATCTGTAACAATTGTAAGCCGATTTTTCGTATTCGGGAGTACCTTTCGTTTTGGAAATAAAAATTCATCAACATTTTCTTCCCCGTAACCCGAAAATTCAGTATCAAGATACTATCGTAACCGAGGTACCACTGTATATGTACAACGTATTTAATTTTGCTTCACTTACAAGTTGTGAAATTGAAAGAACGGTTTCAATACTGAAATACATACGAACTTCAAAAAGAATCCGTTTTTACTGCAGAAAATATAGAAAAGTTTCTTGAGGTGATGGCAAATTCCTTTCTCCTATTTCCTACTTGAAACAAATTTATTACATATAGGTACACATATCTTCTATTTCAATGTATAATTAATATATGAATTTCGTTTATATACATTTTAAAAACTTAGCCTCTGAAATATGTAACCTACACTTAGTGCGTCTCTGTACCACGTTTACGATTCCTGGTTCTGAGTCATATCCCTTACGATTTTGCCGTTCACTGGTTATAAGTAGAGTTGTTCAATTTGCACCAACGCCAGTGGCGACGCATAAAGTGTGTACACAAAAAATAATGGTCAGAAATAAATAAAATACGTGCTCAACACTTACCGTCAAAAGAGTCTTCCGTGAAATCACAAAGTGAATAATGCCCCTCTTAAATATCTGCAACATTAGATATGTTTCCACAGTATTTCCGACAAACCGAATGCGGCGTGAGGAAAAGTGTGTTTATATGCAGAAAACGAACGTTCTACATCTAGTGACGTTATATTTGGCGTAATTAAAATAATCTTTGGAAACAACTTAACGGTTCTTTTTGACGCACCTTCACAAATTTGTCTTAGTTTGGCCAAAATCAAATCTTTCTCTAAAAACACTTTCAAACCTTTCTAGAACACACACATTTTTTGCGTCTTTCTACCGCGCATAGCTGTGCGTAAACATGTTACACTATTTGCAGAGATTCCACTAACGACACCGAAGGATTTTGTAATTTTTCTATTGCCTCCATAATCCTGAATTAATTGCTCTAAATGGTTTTTAAATCCCGTTTTTAACCTATCTTGAAATTTCGACTGGCTTTCCTTGATAGCCCGCAGCTTCCTTTGAATCGAATTGTAAAACCACGTTCTTAATATTCACAAAAAAATTTATGATAATAAAACGCGGCCTGTAACCATGTTCCCCCAACGTGTAAGAAATAGGTTCTTTTTGGTGGCTTCATTACGGGGGCACAGTCTGTGAAATTTGCGAATACGTTTTGGGGATTCGGACAAACACTGCTTTTGTATGCGCTATTAAAGGTCTTTCCTCAGGATAAAATTTTCTAATACTATCTGCCACATGAACTGAAAGCATGAATTTTTTCACGTAATATGTAACAAGTTAGCACAATGTTTTTTAAGAGACCGGCCTACAGAAAGGATATTTGCGGCACCAAACCCCTCAAAACATCAATAGTTGGTTTGTTTTAAAGTTTAAACATTTCCAATGTTTATCACTAACGTTGGAATTACTTCGGCAGGTGACGATTGATGTGGTTCCATTGTACGTTTCCATTACGTTAACCACAGAAATGTTTTTTTACGATTTGATGTTTCGTCCACACATAACCACAGTTTTTTATCTTTCAACTCCGAAATTTTAATTCTTTTTTCAATATGTTCACGAGCAGATGGCACAATTCTTTGTAAACGATGCCCGACTTGGTAATTTGCAGTCCAAATATTTTTCCCAAAAGAAATATAATATAATAATAATAATATAATGTGTTTTTATTTGTTTCATCGTGCTTAATTGTCTAGTAAATTAACGGTAGATTTACATGCAATAAAGGTAACACATAAATTACATTTAAATTTTGTCATAGTGTCGTGTGCAATTTATTTTTGAAGAATGCTGTTTTACTATTTACGTGACGGTGCAATCCCTTTTGGAACAACACATTAAAGAGATATTACAAACTACACATTGAATTTTAACGCCATAATAATTTAGGTCAGGCATTTTGCTATAAACTCTGTAACTTTGTCCAACATTGATCGTTTTTTCCCCGACGTAGGCAATTTAAAACAACGTAGAACTACGAAATAGCATACATATGTATACACAACAGATCTGGTTGAGACTCGCAGTTATACTGATTGTTGTATCGAACCTCCGCCACTGCCTGTTGGCGCTAGTGAACAACTCTAGTTATAAGGCATGCATAAGCATATTGCTTTTGTTGTGTGGAAGACAGGAGAGCGTCTGAATCAACATTATATACAAGGCAATATCTATTTTCCTTTTCCTACGTCGCGTTATTGCCGAAATAGCGAAATAGCATCATTGACGAATAATTTTTTTCTTCTGTAACGAATCCAAAGGAGTTTGACACCTAGTCGTTCCTTAAAAAAGGGTAAAAAGCGTGACGAATGAAAGGAGATGTGTTGAATCATCTAAACGTGGAATTGTGATCCAAATGCTAGGAATTTTTCGGGAATGTGATTGACATGAATTTTTAGCAAGCAGATATCTATTGCGTTGGGTAGTTCAAAATTGACATTAACAAACTAAAAGTAACCAAATATTAAAATTAGTGCATTTGAGTGCGTGTAGGTTATCAGAAAATAAATTATGAATTCAAGTACCATAACAGGCGTAAAAATAAAGAATAACATTTCCGTGTGTACATTTCTTTACTAACACCTATTTGAAGGTCAAAATCATTGCAATAAAGTCTTTCAGGAGGAAGCTAATTATACAGTCGGTGCACACAGAGACATAAAACACCTGAAAATGTAATAACATTAATTCATGGCGGGCAGTTAGTTTTTATAAAAAAACGTCAGTATATTCCATACAATTAAGAACTTAATGTATATTTATCACTTCTCAATTCCAAATTTAGCAGTTAATTCATGTCTAAAATATTATGAACACCGTGGATAGGTATTATATTCTCATTTTCTTTTGCCAAGGTTACCGTATAGGCAAACTAAGCTTGCGAAAGCGTTAAAGTCTGTAAAGCAAACATGTAACATATTGCAAAAACGGAAGCAAATACGCGAGATTTTTGTTTTTAATACTTCTTAAATAATTAGCTGCTTACATTTATTGTATGGAAATACATATGTACGTATGCATATTATTATACCATAAGCTTCTTTGACGGCTTGTACCGATATACATATGTAAATAATTAACATAACTCAACGATGTTAACTCTCTTAAAATAGAAAAAAAGGTTAACAAAAACAAATTTGTTTATAAAGATACCTTGAGAATTTTCTGTCACGGTGGATAGTAATTGGATATTCCTTTGTTTTAGTATCAAGTGTTAATCTTCGGAATGACACATTCAATGTTAACAAACAATATCACGTAGTTATTTTTAGTTTTATGAACGATGTCAATTAGTGTAAAATAGAATTGCAAATGATTCAGCCAAATATACATTCAACAAAAGCCGACAGTTTTTGAGATACTTTAATTTCTGTGTTTTTTAGCAGCCTTCTACACTATACGGGCCTATTTTTCACGGCCTGGCCCGCCCGTGGCCCGTTACAGTATGGAGTGGGCCCGTCCGGCCCGCGTGTTGCGTTCATTACCTCGACACAAGGCCCGCCCGTTAGGAAATTTAGGCCCGCTTGACCCGTCTCAATTATTTTAGTCTATTTAAGTAATTATATCTGCACTGTCTATTTCTAAACATTTTTTAATCACTACATTACAATGAATAGAATGAAACATTTATTTTGTTTGTTTTTGTATACTATATTGTATGAAACCAAAAGAACACGTAACATAACATTGCCTACATTAAAATTGTTAATACAAACGATAGCGTAAAAACTAAACAGCATTTACTGCATGCGTTATATCCATTTGATGTGTTTAATAAAACATTTTCGGCCGGTCAGGCCCATACGATTTTAGGGCCCGGCCCGCAATGAAAAGAGACGAGGCTCGCCGAGCCCGCCCGCAGGCCCGGGCGGGCCGGGCTTTTTCTAGCCCGTGCAGTGCTCTACTCTACACGCTCCCACTAATATTTAAAATTAAAGAAAAGCATGAAAGAATGAAATTATTTTATTTTCATCTTAACCTCTTGAAAGCCTTGATCCATTTTTCGTCATAAGCCACGATATGTACAGACATTGTTTTCCAAGGTCTATTTTTGTCTAAGCACTATTCATTCACTTTACTCATGACGAATATATAGGCTGATTCATTTTCAACCCTCATCAAGGGGATCTCTCTTATTATTGAAGATAGAAGGTAGGTTTAAATTTGACAAAGTTGCTAAATTTTGTGTTTATTATGAATCCGAAGAGAAAATGGATCTGTGACAAATGGCGTTAAAGATTTTTTTTAAACGAAAAATGCTCATTTTCTTCTTTTACCACTAGCACCTCTGCAAGGCTAAACTGCAGAGAAAAATTAAAAGACACATTTTCTCAGTGGCACTTTCGACTTTCTATCTGATAGTGTAGTCAAAATTTTTATATTTCGACATTTCGATTTTTTCTGGCCATCATCAACTTTCTTATTTCTTATTGGCGCCATATTGAATGTTGACACCGTCAGAAAGAGTTCCTTTTTCTGATTTCAACCATGTATAACGCGTTGACAAAAGTTTTTGGTATTATTTTATAATTGACCAAGATATTTACAATTGCATCCAGAACGACAACAGCCACATCGCATTACTTGTCTAGATCTTGATAGAAATTTGGTCGAGAATAGATCGTTTACCAAGCTGCGTAATGTTTACATTTACAGGCATTTGAATGATAATCAAGGGGATATTTTACAAATGATAAACTGAAAGTTTATAATATATATTTAAGTTGCCCGAAGATGAGCTAAATTTTGCTTGAAACCGGTAGCAAATTATTACGAAAGAGTTTTTGTGAGATTAAGACCATTATTACCTCCTTTTCTCAATATGAATCACTGACACAGAATCGCCTTCCATCACAAAAATTAAAATACCTCAAAAACTATTGACTTTTGTATAATGTATATTTGGCTAAATCAATTGCAATTGAGCGTTACTAACACGCTCTCCAAGAAGTTAATGTACCAGTCACCCTGTATATAGTTTCATTTAAATAGAATAATTCGTCGAAGCTTACCTGAGTACGAAGATTTTGACGTTTCCAACAGCTTAAACGTAAACGGAATGTGGACCTTCATCATGTTCATTTGCGGTATTCTGGGTGTAACGTGGTGTAAGGATGTCGGGAACACCAACTCGTCGCCATGCACACGTAGAACCATCATGTTCCTAAAAGAAAATAAACAAGAAAATATTATGCGTGTGATGCCAATCAATTAACAAAGAAAAGAATTGTGGTAATATAGCAAGAGAAGATGCATACGAGATTTGCGAGAGATTTCGTAACCTACTTAATATTTTAAAACTATATCGAAAAGGGTCGTACTTGATTACTGGGGATTTCAAAAGAGGAAACAACTTTTATCTAATTATCTCTCCTTAATATTGGATTACATCATTATAGGCAGAAAATTAGTGTTACATCATTATTAGAGACGGGATTTTAGGACGTAAAAAACAGCTAAAAAGGCCCTTTTTTAGGCCTTAAAAACTATGTATTTAGGACGAAAAACTGTGATTTAGGCATGTTAGGCAAATACTTAAAAAAAACGGTAAACACAAAAATCATTTTATTTTTAAAAAACATGAATAAGAAGACGATATTTAATGTAATTTTAGGTACATTTCAGCCATAAAAAGAAATAAAACATACAAATTTTAACTAATAACTAAAATATGTAGATTCATTTGGTTTAAAATAATAAATAAATTAATTAATCGCCGTGTAACATGTCCTCAAATTTCGCGTTTGCGTAGCACACAAGATGTTTTTCCAAGTTGTCGTTAGTAAAATTTGTTCTTCGGTCGGAAAACAGCAGTTTGTACGAAGAAAATGAACGTTCTACGTCACACGAGGTTGTAGGACAAACTTAAATATGGACCAGTCAGCTGTGGTATGAGCGGTAGCTTCAACTGCTTCGCCACTGAGCAGCTCAGCAAACTCTTTAACCGTTTTGAAACCTGGATTTTTCGAAATCACTTAGTTAAACTTTGACAAAATTATTTTGCCAACCTTTTCTGGGGCATTCTTGAGAGCTGCTTCGGCATTATTAATTACTGCAACAGAATCTGTAAGAGGAAGGCCGAATGTTTCTAATCTTTTGATGTTATCAATGAGAAATTTATAATGCGACTTGATGTATAAAAGATCTTTTTTGACATTTTGATTGGAAAAGTATTCTTGCGCTTGCTCAATACAGTTAGCTGAATCTTTGTCAAACGATATTACAACCTAAAACATAAAGCGTTAAATAAAAACAATCTTATTTAAAAATTTTGCTAAAAAGTACTTACTGATTTTATTGCTTCGAAATTATTAGCATAAAAAACTACCGCCTCTAACCAAGTTGCCCAACGTGTTAAGACAGGTTCGGGAGGCAAAGGGAGATCTGGCAGATTTTATTTATACACTGCCACACGCAGTGGAGCTTTTAAAAAGACTCTCTTGGTATTTGAAATTAAACCATTAACATTAGCATATTGATTTCTTAAACATTCACACACCAAATTGAGTCCATGTGCAAAACATGTTAAATGATTAAGATTTTTATAAAAAATCTTCAAATTTGTACCACATTTGAGCATATAAGAAGCACCATCCGTGACTAAAAGCTTGACTTTTTCGTACTTAATTCCATCTGTTGGCCACAAAATACCTAAAATACGAGAATTGCCTTTAACTTAAATATCTAGCATTAAATTTACAATATTATTAAAGTAAGTTTTTTGCATAATATATCTTACCTAAAGCTTGGTTCACGAATCTTGCCATTGTATTGCAATTTGTTCTTTTAAGTTGCTTTGTAGCCAGTAAATACGGTTTTCCTGGTGTTTCAGAACAAAGCTTACCCACAATCATATTTGCCATAATACGACCTTTAGAGTCAGTCGTCTCATCTATAGATATCCAAATATCGTTGTTACCAACTTCTTCGCGAATAGTATTAATAGTCTTAAAAAATTAATAAAAATATTATAGGTGTAAACAAAATCTTAATGACACTCAAGTATGAAAATACATTTTTAAATTATTATTTATTATATTAATTACCTCATTGTAACATTTTGTTACATATGTTGTTCTTAAGGTTTTCATGCTTGCCACATTCTTGTTGCAGTATTTAGTGAGAAAATTTCGCAGTTTTGAATAGTTTAATCTGTCCAGAGGAATATTTGCAGACATAAAAGCGTCGCATAAATCTCGATTAAAAACGTCGATTTCTCTTGAATTTTTGGTGTCTATTAACATTTGGTTCCTCAACGGTTTCCTAAGATTTGCCTGATGTCCAGGAGCAGTAGCATGTTGCTCTAAATGATTTTTCTTTTTGCAAGTTAACTACAATAATATTTTTTAAGCAAGTTAGGAAAGGAAAACAAAAACGTCCTTTACCATTTTGTCGCACGCTTTACAAAACAACTCTTCACTGTTGCTTTGATTCAGCTGAAAGACAGTAGTTGTTGTAGATGGAAATACACAATACACTGAGTAGATAAACAAGCACAAACTGACAGAAAACTACCGAAAAATATTCGTTGCAAGCTACGATATAAATGAAAATTCAAAGTACGTTTTTCACTATATACTGATTCGTCAATAGTCCACCTTGCTATAGGAACACACACATATACGCTCCAGAGAAACATTAAGAGAATAAATATAAAATCTAAACTGCAATATCAAGATGTCCATTGTATAAACTATGAATGGGCATCGTGTATTCATTAATCACGTTAACAGGGAGAAGAAATTTGCTTATATGGTTTAAATTACAGGGCGTAAACAAGCCGATAGGAATTCTCGTAAAATAAAAACGTGGGTGCAGGTAAATGAACCCGAGAGCGATAAGCCGATAATTGAGGATATATCTTCAATAGGGTAGTAATATAAATTTTACGGCAGGCAAATCCAAACTTTGCCCCTCACACAATAGACGGGAAAATCAATCGTTTTATTAGTTTGTAGCATTTTAGCTGTAAAACTAAAATTTACGTTTAAGAAAGATGCAGCTGTGTAAAAACCATATTTATTTAAAATTAAAAAAAAAAAAACGTTTAGACCAAGTAAATATGATTTTAGGACAAAATAGGCGAAAAACCACGATTTAGGCTGTTAAAAGTCCAAATAGGCAACTAGGCAAAATAAAACATAGCTAGATCGCTTTGATTTGTCGAGAAACATATAGATTTTGTATTATTTTTAATTTGCCTTGAATCTAAACAAAGAGGCATTTTGCCTAAAATCCCGTCTCTAATCATTATAAACAGAAAAAAAGCTATTTGATGACAAAAGAAACGGAAATATGCACCTGTTCAAAAAAATAATAATTTGGTGATGTCCTAGCTCTGTGTGTACTTTATTTTCGAATTCTTCCAATCGTAATCACGAAATTTTCGTTTTTCCAATAGAAATTAGTAGGCCTTGAAAATAATCGAAATCTTGTTGACAATTTGATCTCTTATAATCAGTGTTCAACATCACGGTAGGGATGAGTCCTAGCGACACATTAGGTTTGTTCGTTTGCCTTAAGATACGGTCTATCTTCTGCGTTTAGTCGCGGCTAGTAAACGTTTCTTTCCTTATTCGGTTCATTATCTCTATAAACTGTATCGACATAATTTCTTCGGAGCGTGGGTTCGCAAGGAATGCGCTCTTTAGTATATTTTTTGAGGAATGTATTAAGCGTTGGGTTTTCTAGTTTCCATAGTGAAATATCAGCATCTATAAATGCCTTACATAAATCAAAGGAAAATTGGGACTGCCGTTGCGAAATTACACCATAATTTTGTAGCAGACACGTTTTCTTACCGTCGGGAACTTTCTTAGCGTCAGTTTTGTGCTTTGTTGTCACAAGATGTTGCGTTACAAAGTACTTTTCTTCATAATTCACTTTTGTATCACACACTTTACAAAATAATACGGTACCATCAGTACTAAAAATGTCTTTGCCGAATTCGCGAATAAGTTTATTGAATTTTGTTTGAGTAGAAGCACGTTCTTTCGGCATATTTCCGTTGTTATGCGATGATATACAAACGACGACTATACCATATTGAATAAAATTTATTGTATATAATGCTACTTGGAATTAGGAATTAGGGAGAATTGTCGGGAATTGTTTATTTAATATTTCTAAGAAAAACTAATGAACACAAGCAAAATGACCATTATTTTATCTAATGTTACTTAGAATTATAATTTATAGTAGTAAATAACATTAAATAGAATAACGGTAATTGTGGGATTATGTATTTAATATTTCTTAGAATTGTCTTTAGTCTAGAATATAGGCAGAATTACGTGAATAGGCGTTTATGGCCTTTAGTCTTGAATATAGGCAGAATTACGTGGAATAGGCATTTATGGCATTTTATGGCATTTGGCCAAACATCCAGGTTTTAATTATAAGAAAATTTGATTCTAGTTACGAAATTTCGGAATACGAAATGTTGTTTGGAATCAATTAATTCCATAAACCGATGCACAAAAGCTGTGTACGCGAAACATGTTAAAATACGCAAAACTAATAGGCGGATGTGAATAATAATAATGTAACTTTATTTGCAATTAAGCCATTGTGAAGTAGATTTATTAGTAATTTTGTCGAATATATTCCGGTTTGTAGAAGCCATATTTCGGGAAATTGATGAATATTGGTTATGTAACCTTTAGTGCTAGGCAACAACCAATCGCAGTTGCAATTTGCAATAGTTCTCCTTTCTACAAATAACTTCACACTTCGAAATTTTGTATCATATCATGTATTGTTCTCTATTAAGCTATCAATCATTGCGCGATTTGTATACTGGAAAGCACATATTGCATGTTATTACCGGGGCAAATATCTACTGTATTGTATTATCTTTGTTAAATTTAAATAGTCTATTAGTAATTGCTAGAGCAATGAATTATTATACCCACAAGAAATCTGTATTCAGGATATATATTATAAACTATTATATTACGAGGGTGTATGAAATATAAACGGGAATGATTTTCTTAAAAATTCCGGAGGCCTTCTAGACCTGGAAGGGGTTGATGCGCAGGTATCGTGTACCGTTAGGGAGAGGGGAGGACCGACCGCAACTATCTCGGGTCCCTTTAGTATCAAAGGAAACCACGAGCGAAAAAGAAGTGCATGTTTCCGTGGAGCAGCGGATTATCATCAAGTTTTTGGCTAAGGAGGGGGTGAACCCAACCGAAATTTTGCTGCGGCTACAGACACAGTTCGGGGACAACACCCTGTCAAGAACCCGTGTGTTTGCATAGCACAAAAAATTTTCTGGAGGGCGTGAAAAGGTTGAAAACGAGAGCCATGATCGCCGCCCAAAGACAAGTGTAACCGAAGCCAGTTTTTTTGATCGGCAAGATGCTTTTCACGTTGATTTTCTCCACGAACAACGCACGATTAATGCGCAATATTATTGTAAAGTATTGGATGCCGCGAAATTGTCATTTCGAAGGAAAAGGAAGAAGCAATTGGCCAGAAATGTCATTCTTCTGCATGACAACGCCAGGCCTCATATGGCTAACGCCACGGTGCAAAAAGTGGATGCATTAGGATGGGAAACGCTGTAACATTCATCCTATAGTCCAGACTTGTCACCTTGTGACTTCTTCTTTTTGGACCCCTCAAAGAAGCGCTTGAAGGCCAACGTTTCGACGACAACGAAGCGGTGGAAGCGTTTCTGCTCCAATGGCTACACGAACGTCCGAAGAGTTTTTACGATGATGGAATAAAAAAACTCCCAATCCGATGGGAAGAATGTATTTCTGGGGCGGGAGGGTATGTAGAAAAATAGTATATATTTGTAAGCTTAGCTAAATAAAGTTAGAATTAAAAAAAAAACGAGACTCGTTTATATTTGATACACCCTCGTATTTACGTAACAAAAGACAACGTAAATTGTAGCATTCCATTCAATACAGCAACTAAGGATGCGATTACCTATATAATATAGCATATCAATCAAAGTCACTTTCTCGAATAGATTCTTCGTTTTATTCTTTCGTCAAAATGCAACAGATGTTTTGTTTATCAGGAAATTTATGAATAGATTTAACTTCCGTTTCAATCGAGGTATGTAGGTACAAATGCACATAAAACAATGAGGAGCAATTCGAATGAAATGGCCTTAGCCCCGTTCCAGACAGCTGATGTTTTAATTTCGGGAAGGCAGTGTTTTCTTCTCGGATAGAAAGCAAAACTGTCAGCACGATGTCAATGTAATGTTTAAGACGTAAAGAATTCTATTGAAGTACCTCCCATTTTGTTTCATTTTTAGATTGTTCCATTATATCCGTCGATAGTGAAAAAGTTTTTGTTTAGATAAACATAGTCATCACCAACCTGGGCAAATATGCGGTAACATATTGCCATATGCCAGAGGCGTGGCGAGCGCATAAAATAGAAGGAAAGCCATAAATTATAAAACGTGCTGAAACACTTACCGTTTTAAAAGTCTTCCGTGAAATCACAAACTGGGTAACATCTGTTAAATATTTGAATCATTAGATATGTTTCCACAGCTGTTTCAGTCAAGTAAGTACGACGTGCGGAATAAATGTTTTTTAATGCCGAAAACGACCGTTCGACATCTAGCAATGTTATATTTGCATATTTAAAATAATCTTTGAAACAACTTAATGCATCTTCACACGCACCTTCACAAATTTGTCTTAATATAAGAAAATCGGAGTCTTTCCCTAAAACAGTTTCAAATTTTCGTATTACACACCAATTTATTTCGCCTTCTACAGCGCATAACTGTGCATGAACATCATTCACAATTTGAACAGAATCCACTAGCGACATCGAAACATTTTGTAATTTTTCTATTTCCTCCGCTGGCCCGAAGTAACCGTTCTGAATAGTTTGTAAATCTCTTTTAACCTGACTATCTTGAAATATTTCCTGGGTTTTCTTAATTGCTGCAGCTTCTGTCGGATTGAATTTTAAAACTACCTTCTTTACGTACCATTACATTAACCACAGAATGTTTTTGACGATCTGTTGTTTCGTCCACACACAACCACAGTTTTTTATCTTTCAATTCCGTTTTCATTCCTTTTTCTATATGTTCACGAGCAAATGGCGCTACATTTCGTATCCATGTCCGACTAGGTAATTTACAGTCCGCATATTTATTCCAGAAGGAGACAAATGCTTCTTTGTCTAGTAAACGAAACGATAGATTACATAAAATAAGAGTAACACATAAATCAAGTATACATTTTTCTTGGTCGTATGCCACTTTTTGCAGAAGAATGCTGTTTGCTTTCGATGTGACGCTGACAATGGCTTCTGGACCAACACATTAAAGGGATTTTGCAAACTTGACATTGAATTTTAGCGCCATCAAAAATTAAGTTAATTAGCAATAATCTTCAACCTATAAATTACACAAAACGATTCAACAGAAAAGAAAAAAAGGATGTGCTAATAATTCAACCTAATGTAATTGCAAAATATAATTCGTTTATGGGAGGAGTAGATCTTAATGATAATGGAATTGCAAATTATACAAATAGAATTATTGGGAAAAAGTGGTAGTAGACATTATTTTGCAATATAATAGACAGCACAGTTGTAAATGCCTGGCGAATATATAATATGGCAAATAACACCAAAATGCCACAAATTGATTTTAGGTCTTATTTGGCATTCCGACTACTCAACACAGACGGAAATAATAGGCTCAGAGTAACCCCTAACGCGACAATTGATGAAACACGTTTTTCAAAATGTGGCCACATAATAACAGAACATCTAGGTAAAGCTAGGTGTAAAGTATGTAAAAATCATACCATATAAATTTGTAAACAATGTAATGTTCATTTACATGTAAATTGTTTTGAAATATATCATAAAAAGTATTTAGTATGTTAATGATTTCAGCCAAGTTAGTATACGCACCAAAAATACAATTCATCTTTTTGGTATGAAGATGTAAAAATCGTTATAATATTCAAATTCATTAAAAATTCTGATAATAACTATTATGTAGTCAATAGTCAAGCTTTAAAGAAAATGTACAAATAAATGTTAGTACATAATATTTAACTTATTCTTAAAGCCAGTGGTGCGTTTATGAACCTTCATTTTTCGAAAAGTATACTTTTTTCTTTTATTTTAATTTATATTATACTTAGTTAGATACCCAGTAATTAATTAAAGACCTTCTTGTAACTTTCTTTCAATTATCTGATAGCTTGGCTTTATATGGGTTAATCCGATAATTAGACATCCAAGTAGGGCCATAAAAAGACCCGAAATACAATTATCCTTCATTAAGAAACATTTAATGTAGTGCAGGTAAAGATGAGTTCCCTATTTATCCGAACTAGAATTATGAATTTAGATTTAGCAGTTACTGTTCAAACAGTGAATATCGTTAATAAAATTATCTAAAATTAGCATTAAAATGCCGAAAACGAGAGACTTGCTTTTAGAAATCTACACAATAATTGTTGCTTTATATAATCTTGGCCAAAGTAACAGAGATATCATAGGCAAATTGAAATTAAATCGCCGAACTGTTGACCATAACGTTAAAAAATATCAAGAGGCTGACACATTACACTGGGGAACAGCAATTTCGTTGTCTTAAATCCGTGACTTGTTTTCAACTAACTTTTGGCTTCTGGATCCAAAAATAACCGCAGTCAATCTCGTCAACTTTTTAAGCAACAGGATACCCTCAAAAGTCATACAAATTGTGCATATAAAGGAAAATAAAGTAAAAACATACCAAATATACTGTTTATAAAGGATAATTTTATTCATACAAAGGCTATAATAGTTACTGCAAGTTAAATTGTGTTCATACAAAAGTTGTTTTTTTATCGAACGGTAATTACATATTAAGGCAAAAATTTTCGCTTATAGCTTTTTCTGGAATCTTTAATCTGTGGACATTCTCGCTTGATGCTCCAACAATAGCCAACCATCATATGTACATCCCATCTACCTTGATACCGCGCCTCCATGACCTTCAAATCCTGGTGAAATCGCTCACCCTGCTCATCACTGTTGTTCGAAGCTCTCCAATAGTTGCTGGACAATTTTGGCGTAATTCTGTGCTCGTGTATTTCCAAGATAGTCTTTAACAATGTCTTTGAATGCCAACCAAACATTCTTTTCAATTTCTGACATTGTTCCGATGAAATGTTCATCTTTAACAAGCTGCCGATTCTGTGGACCATCAAAAACACCGGCCTTTATCTTTTCAAATGACAGGCTATGAAATGCCGAAATGAGATACTTGAAACAGTCTCCTTCAATTGGTAAAGCTTTAACGAATTGCTTCATGGGACCTAATTTTATATGCAGAGGTGGAAATATAATGTTCTTTCTGTCGACAAGTGGCTGATGTACAATGTTTGGATCACCAGGTTTCAGGTCAGATCGTGGCAGCCAATTCGACTGCACTCAATGCTTCTCACGAGCTCTGCTGTCCCACATACACAAAAAGCAGGGATACTTGGTATATCCGCGTTGCTGGCCAAGAAAGAAGCTAACCATTTTAAGGTCAACACAAATGATCCATTGGTGCATGTGGTATTGCAACAAATCAATGACTCTCTTTATGTCTTCATATTCTTCACTCAAACTGAATGGCCTATCGGGACTGAACCAAATAAATTTCCATTGTGAAGGAGAACACACTTCAAGCTGCGCTTTGAGCTATCGGTAAACAGTCGCCATTCAGTTGCGTTATAGGCAGAAATTCCCAACTCTTCCATTAAACCATGTACGTTGTTATGGCAATACACAAATCCATCATCACTTCGAAAGTATTGTAGAAACGCACTTTCTCTTGATCGAAAATAGGATACCTTAGCTCCCTTTTCAAGCAAGTTTTTCTCGTGCAGTCTTGATGCTAAGAGCTCTGGATAGTCCCAAATCTCGTACCAAATCATTCAACTCATGCTGGTCAAATCCATTACGAATGGAAACATCTTTAATTTCAAAATCTTCATCGTTGGGGTCACTTTGATTTTCACCAGACTCGTATTTCCGTATTTCCAAAGAGGGTAATTCTTTGAAAACTGGCACTGCGATTTCGGCTGAATGAGGCACTGGGCGTATAGCTGATGGTAAACTTGGATACTCTATTTTACATTTGTTTTTCTTGTTATATCCTGACGTTTTCACTATACAAAAGTAACAATCACTTGAATGATCTCTAGGCTCTCGCCAAATCATAGGTATACCAAATGGAAGTTTATCACGTGTTGGCTTGGTCGACATCCGTAAACCCTCAGCACACTGGTTACACACTTTGTGAGGGGCCTATGATTTATCTTGATCACAAATGTTTGTCCTTTGACTGAGAATGCTAAAACTGCCACGTGTAACAAAACGAATTGGGGCTGTTTAAGCACTTACGACGTGAACTAGCAGAGGTAGACATAAGGAAAAGTTTCAGTTCATATATAAATAAACACTAAACACTGCTAACCTTGTATATAAACAAGAACTCAGACTCCACGTCGAAATGGGCTGCACCGTTTCAGAGCGACACACAGCGTCTCACTACAGTATCTCAGGCGTAACTGAACAAGTCCAGACAAGTATAAACCCCTCGCTGTTCTCCTATGCGTCATTCACCCGGCGCCCATCGGAGGTTTGTGTCAGCCGATAGGAGAGCAATAGTACTTCCTATGATCCATGCTCGATTTCGCGGAGAGTGGTCACATTCTCATAAGGTGTAAAGATAAAACTTGACGTGGTAGAAGAAAACTAACTACAGTTTTGAAACTAGCATGCCTAACTATAAAACAGCTCAAAAACCAATCTCAACAGAAATTGTGTTACAAATTGTTCCCCAGTGTTATTGAAATCTTTTGTTTGATTACAATAATTCCTAGCAATATTCTCAAATTTATATTGTTCTACTATCTTTTTTTTAATAACCGAAATCTCCATAGGTACTTTAAAATTAACCGGGCAATTAGTTCTGCACAAAAGCGCAACAATATGTTATATTATTTTTTAAATTAGAAATACCAAAATTGATAATAAAAATAATCTATGTAATAAAAGTGGCTATGAATGTTTCAATACATATTTTCTAATAAATTTTGAATGAAAATTATTCTTGCTATTTTATTTATTGTAGCATGTATTATAAAGAAGTTACTATACAACATACGGTCCTCTAGTGTCCCCCCCCCCCCCCGCGCAAACTTGCTCGATTTCGCGGAGAGCGGTCACACTCTCATAAGGTGTAGAGATAAAACTTAGAAGAAAACTAACTACAGCTTTCAAACCAACATGCCTAATTAACTATAAAACAGCTCAAAAACCAAACCCAAAGTGTGTTACAAATTGTTCCCCAGTGTTATTAAATAGAAAACTAACAGGACGACACCAGCGGAAGATCGTCGAATAATTATAACGAGTAAACGGAGTAGACGAAAAACTAGCATGAAAAACGTGTTAGTTTAATCACCCTCAAAAGTTGGTTAAGGAAGGGTGGTTCATTTCGCCAAATAGCGTTGCGTTAACCACTCTTACACAAGCAAAATAAAATAAAACTGCTGCAGTAGGGTAGAGAGCATCAACATTGGACAGCTGATGAGTGGAAAAATGTTTTCTACACCAATGAGTCCAAATTTGAACTCTTCGGTTCCAAGAGAGGAGCGTTTGTTCGGATCAAAAGGAGAACGAGCAGCAGAATCATGTGTAGTACCTACAATCTAGCATGGGGGCGGACCGGTAATGGTTTGAGGATGTTTTAGCGCCGCATCCGTAGGAGACTTGGTTAAAATGATGGGATTTGAAGAAAAGTGCGCTACTGGGAAATTTTTTAAACAAATGCTATACCATCTGGAATGAGAATAATCGGTGACTATTTCATATTTCAACATGACCCGAAGCACACCTCTAAACTGTGCCGCGAATATTTGAAATCGATGGAACGCGAAAGCAATATTAAAATAATGAAATGGCCTCCTCAAAGCCCAGATGCTAATCCCATAGAGCTTTTGTGGGAGGAACTCGATATCCAGGTGAAAATAAATCCTCCAACTTCCAATGAATCGCTGTGGAAGCAACTACAAGAAGCCTGGCTTAAAATAGAACCCGCTACTCTGACGAAGTTGATAGAGAGAAATTTTATAATTGAATAAAACTATTTCTTTGTTTAAAGAGTATTGTATTAAATGCAAACCTACAGTTTCTTTTTCAGTTAGCACTTTCTTTATTTATGCGCTTTTCTCTGGGTGGGCAAATAATTATGGCTGGTAGTATATACTTATGTGATATATATATTATGTAGTACATTTACAAACGTTGCCCAAATGACATCTGTGGTGAAAGTAATCTCGTTTCCATCATGAACCAATAATGATTTTTTTCATGGATCAACCGCCAATGAAAAAGACGCCAGATGTAACATACTTGTTAGCAAATTTAGTTAAGAGGTCAGTGTCTCTTAGCAGTTCATTACCTGGACACACATATTCCCATGGTATTGTTTGTAAATCGTGGTCATTGGCTAACACACATGCATATAATCGAAAATAATTAAGAAAAGTAGGTCATTCTTAGTTTATGGACACAAACTTAGGATGCCAAATTTTGACAATTTACCAATTTCTATCATAAGACCAGGTAAATTTACTTCTATATTTATTTCTGTTTCCGGCATTTTATTTCGCAATAAATTCGGCCGCTTACACATTTTCATTGGAATGCCAGGGCTTATAAATAATATTAATTGAATTGATTTAATATATTGTTTTTAAAAACAATCGTTTCTTTTGGTATTTTAAATATGTAATTTTTTAGAGAACGCATACTTAAATGCATCTGGAATTGCTCAACTCTAATTGTTTGCGATCTCCTCACAAATAGTAATCACCTCACAAAATTTCACTTAAATTCAGTCTGGAGTTGATTATCTCAATTACGTACTTTTATGTAATCCATATTCTACCTCTTTTACTTTCTTAGTATTACGTGCACATTCTAATTTTTCGTTATCATAAAACAAAAAATATATTAATAATAATTATTATATTCTGATGTCTACATATTCCAGAGCCTATAAAAATTAACTGGAAATGTAAGTAAAATTCTTTGGCATTTTACATAAATGAAAAACCGGTGATTTAAATATTATTTCGATTTCTTTTGAATGAATTAACCAAAAAGAAACATTTTTCTTAAAATATAAATTTCATCCTTTGCAAGCAAGTTAAACATACATCCTAATAATATAAATGATTATCATATGACTAACCTGGTTATGAATAATATCATAACACAAAAACATAACAATACAGCTAAAACGGAAACTATATTGGTAAGTTCTGCGACGGACACCAACATTGCTGTTATAGTCATTGTAACTAATTATAAAAGAACACAGCACGAATTTAGCCCATACGTCCACACGTATTCACATCTTAAGAATATCGCAAACTGGTCACATAATTATCAATAAACGGACAAGCACGTTTCTACTACTCTTATTATTGCCCTACTACGTCATTTGACAGAATGACAATATGCAAACATGTGTAGTGTATGCGTTCAGCCAAATATAATGAGGGTGCCTAAGCAAACGTTCAATGCAGTTGAATAATTTTTCTTTTATTGTTAATAATGTATTATAATATTTCTTTTTTTAAATTATTTATGTAATAGAAAGTTCATTTCAACATTAGTCACTTTTAATTTATGTCTAAATTATTTTAACATGCGGGCGACATCTTAATTTCAATGCCCTAAACGAACACACTTATGAAAGTAGATATCTAACCATATCCCAATGTCTTAAATCCGTCGGAAGTCAAAATATTATGGATCGATCAGATGCTTATTTATTTACTTATTCAGTTGTTATTTATTTTATTGACAAGGGTTGGGAATGAAGTGGATGAGACAAAAATGACTTCAAAGAAATTAGTCTCCGTTGATTTTGAGGTGTATGGACGAGTACAAGGTAATTTTATTTCTTTCTAACAGACGATGCCTTAATTAAAACTGATTAAAATGTTACTACTTTACAGGTGTATTCTTTCGTAAGGTTTGTACAAACTACTGATACTTAAACGACACGAAATGCTTCTCTAAAATTCGTGAATATTTGTTCTTACATAATTTTAATATTTGATCTGAGTATGTATAATGTGTTGCATACTTACAGTACACCCAGCAAGAAGCCAAAAAGTTGAACCTCAAGGGATGGTGTATGAACACCGAAAAAGGTACTGTACAGGGTGTTATGCAAGGGGAATTAAATAACATCGAAATGATGTAAGTAGATTGACTTTAATTTGTTTTGTAATATTGCATATGCATATAAATACCTACGTAAAACTCATCAGTTTTAATTTTAATTACCACGTCTTGAATTTCAGGAAACAGTGGCTTAAGAATACAGGTAGTCCATCTTCTCGTATCGAAAAAGCAGAGTTCAAAAACCAAATGGATATTAAAAATTTCACATTTGCGGCATTTGATGTCAAACGATAGAGTCGTAGACCGAGATATGCATAACATACTATATTTAATTTTTATTTATTAGTATAATTTATTTGATTGTATTGAGTTCAGTATTAAGAAATAAAATTGCTGGCATCCATTTCTTTGTTTTGTTATTGTTGAATGCAGCAGCTCACAGTTTCAAATAACTACAGTCTTGTAATAGTTTGCTTATAACTTTTCAATAAATTGTGGAAATCGAAAGTTTTTATGCAGCCGTGCGTGGTGTATTTCGTCTAATTTGGCCCAACGAGGTAATAATCATAGTAATACTCGGGAGAGGCTATATTAAAAATAGTTTGTAGTCCAAAGTGGTAACTAAAAATAACGTAAGGTGTTTTTATATATGCATTTTATTACTATTTATTCAAGATGATTAAAAAAGTTGCATTTATAGAAGCAACAATGAGAAAGCAGAAGCCTTTGCTAAATACCTAAATCAAGTATACTCAACAGACATCGACGAAACCAACGTAGATCGCTCGCTAGAAGAAAAGCCTGAAGAATAAGAAGTTGAACCTACATCACCCAAAGAAATTAAAAGAAATCCTGTGAGTACAGGACCATTCATTCACCTTTCCCGATATAAATTAGAAATCTCAATGTAAGAAAAGCACCAGGCTATGATTTCGTAACTGGTACGGTCCTAAAACAGCTATCGAGAAAATGATTCGTAAAATTGACTAATCTCATCAGTGCCACTTTCCGATTGAAATATGTACCTCATATATGGAAAGTGGCAGAAATAATTATGCTCCCGAAACCTGGTAAAAATACACACAAAGTCACGTCGTATGGACCAATCTCACTGTTACCAATCATCTCAAAAGCGCTCGAAGAAGTCCTACTTAGAAGAGTCAAATCCATAATAATGTAGTATTTGTGCATTGTAGACTAAACAGTATAAAACACTCTTTACTAATATGTCCATTATTCAAGATGCCAGATATACAATACCACCACAATGGACCATCTGCTACGTGTGTGGCGCTTAACCACACTAGCGATGATGATTGGTTGCATACGCAACAGGAATTGACTATTATATTATACATACAAATAGCGAACAAAAAATTTATTCCACCTCACCAATTTGGATTTCAAGACCTCACTCTACGATAGAGCACTGTACGGGCTCGGGCGGGCCTCGTCTATTTTCATTGCGCATCGGGCCGGACCTCAATTTGTACGGGCCTGATGGGCCGAGAATGTTTTATTAAATACATCGAATGGATATAACGTATGCAGTAAATGCTGTTTAGTTTTTACGTTATCGTTTGTATTAACAATTTTAATGTATGCAATGTTATGTTACGTTATTTTTGGAGAAAATGTAAAAATGTTTAGAAATAGACAGTGCAGATATAATTACTTAAACAGGCTAAAATAATTTAGACGGGCTTAAATTTTCTAACGGGCGGGTCTTGTGCCGAAGTAATGAACGCAACGGGCGGGCCCACTCCATACCGTAACGGGCCACGGGCGGGCTGGACCGTGAAAAATAGGCCCGCGATAGAAAAAAAAACAGAAGAAAAACAAATATGCGCTGCATTATTCATTGACGTCGCTCAGGCCTTCGATAAGGTCTGGCACACCGGGCTAAAAAATAAATTACAGAACTTGCTACCACAACAATATGCCGAACGTCTAAAATCGCATATCATTGATAAATTTGAAGATACATTTACAGGCCTCAACTCCATTAAAGCTGGAGTGTCACAAGGCAGTGTATTGGGCCCCACCTTATACCTGCTCTATACTCGTGACATACTGCAGCAAGATGACATAACAATTGCAACTTTTGCTGATGACACAGTACTTCTAGCAAAGGGGGGACAACATAGAAAAAGCTACGATGAAATTACAAAGATCCATTGAATAATTGGACGAGGAAATGGTATATTAAAATGAACGAGAGTAAGTCAACCCATATAAACTTTACCAACAAAACAAAGGATAATTATTTGGCCGTGGTGATCAACAACAATCCGATCTCGTATGCTAATATGGCAAAGTACTAAAGAGTCTAGGCGTGACTCACTTCGTTTAATTCGTTTTAATACTTGAATACTAGTGACGTTTCGTACTTGCGCTTCTGTTAGGGAATTCAGTGTTACTCGTATTTTTTCTTTGGCGTCTTCAACAGTTGTCACTGGAGTACTATAGACTTTATTTTTGACGTAGCCCCAGATGAAAAAATCTAGAGGTGTTAAGTCTGGAGAACGTGGAGGTCACAAGTATGGGCCTTCGTTTGTTATCCGCTTTCCTTCAAATGACCTCTCCAAAATTGTGTGAACATTTCTTGTGTTGTGAGCCGGTGCACAAGTTCTTCTTCGACAATATTGCGCAATATGTCTAAATACCATTTAAATTTTCATTATAAAAGTGTAGGCAAAGAATGCAATTATCTTTAATTGCACTAAATATATATGGTTGTCAACTTTCTTGAAATGCCCTCTGTCTAATTGCGTAAGGATTTTTGGCTTCCCAAAAGTGACTGTTGTGTCTATTGAAGATACCGTTTTTCGTAAATTTTGCTTCGTCTGTCCATATAACTTTTTTCGTGAAGTTTCTTCCTGACAAGATGTGAAAATTCGCAAAAACGCACCCTTCTGACAAAATCCTGCGGGTGTAAGTTTTATACTTGTTCTAAACAATTTTTTAATCGTCGAACTACATCTTTAGACGGTATTGGCCTGTCCGAGTATTTTTCTCGAAATAGGGCGCACGTTATACTTAAAATTCTTCCAGATTCGCCTTAAGTAATCAGTAAATTCAAGTAATCTTGGTTTGTCAATTCCAAATGTAACATTTTCTTGTACGTTATAAAAAACTAGATTACGAAATGTGCGATATACTAAATCGCTATCACACAACTGTCATTATAAATTTAAACGCACACTAAATCGGTGACGAACGTTCATAGCCAACTTTCGAACTTTTTGAATACAATTACGAAATTTTTGAGTACAATAGCATTAATTGCAAATAACTGCGCAAGTATTCGTTTTAGATATAGGGAAATGTAATATCATTTGATGAATTTAATATTCCGTCATCTACAATAAAAATATACGGGTGTTCTATTGAAAATTACATAGATGTTAATGATTGAAGTTTAACATATTCGTTCGATAAATACTGACACCCTGTATAACATTTGTACACAAATAGAAATACTTTTCAATAGTCCATATTTGCTTACTAATTCGTAAAAATCATTAATTAACACTTTTGCATACCGAGTAAATAAGCGATAAAACACTACGATGATTTTACTGAAATCTTCATAAAAATCAAGTTAGCTTTAAAACGGTAATATTCAGACATATGGAAATAGATCGATTTTACGTCAAATTAATTGATGAATTCAAATGTTTTATAAAAATTAGGGCAATCCATTTAAGAAAATTAAATGTACGTTACTTCCGGTGAACCCGGAAGTTGACTAGAGGTGCCGATATTTTCTTAAAGTTAGCCCCCTCGAACAAAATACGTTTGCAAATTTACAAATTTGTAACCTGCTTGGTTTCTGATATACGGCTAACGTAAGCTCATCTTGTGACATCCTGTATATATATGTACACTGAAATACCTTTCTCGGGGGTTTTTCTCAAATTATGTTAAATTTTCTAATTTAATTCGAATAAATGATTCTTGTAGGTTGGGGGGTATCCCTAGCTACCCTTACGGCAATTTTTTAATGAATTTCCAACTCAGTAAAATGAAATTAACGAATTTTAAGATTTGAAAATTAACTAACCTTGAAACTTTCGAACGATGCCACTGTATATAAACCCTCTGTTTATATACCCACCATAGGAACTGCCTGCTCTGGATATTTAACCCTTTTTACTTCTAATAAAGACTTTAAATACACAAACGAACACTTATCTTGGGATTGGATTTAAGACAAACTTTGATTCAACCAAGGCCGAATAAAGATTCATGAAAATTTATGGCGGCGCCAACTAACTTTTCGATGACTTTCAATCAAATGATATTAGCATACGAGAACGAATGCAATGACTTAACCAAGAGGTTGTTTGTTGATGATTCTGTGGTCCGAACTGTCACCAAGCTTTAAACGAGAAAATCCACTGCTCATTTACAGAAACCTTTCAGATAAAGATTTAATTGATGAAATATTATCTGTTGTGCTTTGCAATTTATGCTGTTGCTTATTCCAGACGATCTTTACATTAATTTGGACGAAATAAGTGAATAGAAAAATTAATAAACGAGTAGATTTGTCCATGATACCCCACACTCGTCATTATCTGGACTTATAATTAAATTATAATGTCCTCGCCCCAAGGACAGTTTGCTGAGGGGGGGATAGTAACGAAGAAATTTCCAATTATCCCCGCAAGAGGGATAATTAGTTACCAACGAGTGGCCAGACTGACATTTAGTCAGTACCGAAGTGACAACTGAGAGAAGTTCTTGTTGTCGTAGATACAACGTTGAACATAACATAACAATACATATGTATATAAAACATATAGCACATGTGACATAAACTAAAATACGCGAGAAAAAAATTGAATATTCATTTAACCCAATCTAAAGAAAGTGCATAAATATCTCAATAAGTTTTTGGCTTGAAAATTTACAAAAATTACCTTAGATACATTAATTACCATCGACTAATAACGTTTTTACCTCATTACTTAACTCTAAATATGGTTTTCGTGGTTAGACACAAACAACATGTGAAAAACATCTTCATTTGTTGCAATCCTGCTATATTTCCTTGAATGGCTTAAACGATATCGGTTATAATCTTTGTTACGGGTTTCCTGTGCTTCTTCTGACAATAAACCAATGGGCAGTATTGAAGCTTTGATAATATCACTTCCATGTATAAGTATCTTATGTATTGTGACTGGCATATAGTACCGTCCATATTCTTCAACATAAAGTTGGGCAGTTTCATTGACGTAGTTTCCGAATTTACATGCATCAATATATGCGCCACAATTTATTGCTTCCAATATCGTGGCGAATCTGTGCATCAGTGCTTCACTAACACCAGTCATTTCGGCAGTCAACTTTGGATTAGAGAAAAATCGCCTAGCACAATTACCATCATTTGTTGTCCCTACTCCCTGTTTTACAACATCGATCTTCAATCCTATACGTTTGTGAAATTCTTTCTGAATCCTTTCCTTTGCAGCTTCCTTTAAATGTCGGGTGACTTCATTTGTTTTCCGCGATTTAAACTCCATATTATATGCAATGTGTATAATGCATTCTATAAATTTTATTCGAGCGTGAAGGGGGGACATACCTAAACGATAAGCTTTGTCGTCTATTGTCCTACATTTAATTTTATCTAGATTACTCATTTCAGAGGGCTTTGCGTGACAAATGAAACATGTAGCCGACGAAGAAGTCTGAGTAACCGCTTGTGCTACTTTGCCATCAATCATAGTAAACACCATTTCATGAGTTATTCTCAGTTCTCTATTGTTATTACAAACACTTGTGCCTCTTAATTTTGTAATGCATTCTTGTATTTCTTCTCTTGCTTTCTGTTGAGTCTCCTTTGCATGCTGAAACTTGATCGGCCGACAAAACCGAGTAGATGAAGGTCGTGGATTACTCCGATATATTGATGATGCATCCTTCTTTGCACTTAAAACTAGTGGCACCATAGACAATAAAAACATGGACCTATTTGATACACCATTATCTACGAAAAGTTGCTGATATTCACTGTGACCAGAGGAACCATCACAAACCCACTTTGTCGTCAATTTTAATTCGGTATTTCCAATAACCGCTAATTCTTCTTGGTTTTTGGATTGTAACAGTCTTTTGACTGGGTGGTCTAATAGCTCTTGCAATCCGACTCTTGCATAATCTTCTGTTATGATTATATTTTCGGGATAACAATCATTTTTAATATTAATTATTCCATAATAAGGAGGGAAAATATCCCAACCGATTTCTTTACATGAATGTCGTAAAAGTTCCTACTGGTATTTCGAAAGGTTTGTATCCATAAGTAAAGCTAACGCCTTATCACCGCTAAAGCCAGTTACTTTCATGGTATCATCTTTATTTACTCTTTTCGCTGCGGTTACAAGCAGCTCATGAGATGTCTCTTCGCAAACTCTCTTAACTTTATATCGCTTGGACCTGTCACAGCAATCATCGAAATTCTTCGATGGTCGTCCAACAATTACACTAATTGCACATAGTTGCATTATGTGACTAATTCCCCAGTTCGTGCACGCGCATCTATTTTGGGATTAATTCCAAAAACCGCACTTTTCGGCAGCTGAAAGCTATGTGATTACCTTAACAATACCTTAATGATCAGCCACATACCAACCACACACCGGCGTTAACTAGATATTGTCCAAAATGTAATAATTAAGGTTTTATAGCAGTAATTAAAAACATATATATTCAAATTTTCAGCAAAACTTAATGTTTACTAATCCAATAATAGCTTCTCGAACTTAATTTACCCATTTCTATTCGCTTTGTTATTAAAAATCAATCGTTATTTACAGCAACAATAACCCTGTTTTTGTTAACATACGATTCCCCTATATTTGGCATTAGAAATAATCCATTATAACTCAACCTATATTGCAAAATTTTTACAAGTTTAGTTATTTGAAGTATTTAGAACCTAATGCAATGAAAATCAATGGTAAATTTGAAATTTCATTTATTGGACTTTTTTCCGCCGATTGACCACTGTGCGGCGGCGCCATCAACTTGCTGTAGGTTGTTTGAGTAGTCGATTTCGCTGGGAATTAAAGAGAATTCTCAAAAAACATCCCATATATTCACTGGAAGAGTTCTATGGTCTCGAATTTTAATATATTTTTTATATATACAGTCCTTGGTCAAATTACTTGAAACACTCTCGATGGGATCGAGGTCCGGTGAATTTCCGGACGAGCAGATTTCATTTTTCCTGTTAAACGCGGCTTTTTTACAAGTCTTCGGTCCATTAGGCGATTTTCGCGCAATCGGCGCCTGACAGTTCTGCTCGAAATCTCTATTTCTCTCTCTTGTACATTTTTTTGAGTCTTTTTAATTGTAGCAAATCTATTGTTCAAAGCCTGATGAACAATTTCACGGTCAGTTTTTCTTTTCCGACCGAACTTTGCCCGTCTTTGTGTCGATGTGCCAGCTCCTTCGTTTAAGTTTCTAGCTAAACGCGATACAGAAGAAGGAGATACTTTCTGTAATTTTGCAATTTCTCGTTGTGAATGTTTGTTTGGTTGTAGAAAAGCTTGTATAGCGGCTTTTTGTTCACTTCTTAAATCTTTCCCGGGCATTTTCTACAAAAAACCCCAAATATTTCAATTTCTTTCAAATTCCAAATAATTAATTATTAAGAGAGAGATAGAATAACAATTTTACCTTAATAAATAATGATATATCAACACAAAACATTTGACGATACTCCACAACTTAGCTTCTATACGGTTATGACGAAATATTTTAAAAAATATCGATGCATTCTCTAAACTGAACTCGCTAAATGTAAGTTGATAACTAACGCTGGCCACGAGCGGTACCGCGCATCGGCGTAGAATCAGTTCGGACCGAGAGGAACGGTAGTATTACTTCGTCTGCGGAGCAGTACGGACATTTTCGCTGCCGGTCATTTGCGCAATTGTTTATCTGTCCTAGAAAAATTATGATTTTGTCAGCAAAACGACCGCTGTCGGACAAACTTCGAAAATTTATTGCAGAAATTCCAGACTTAATATATGAAGGTGCTAAAATTAAATGTGTAATCTGTAAAATCCCGTTAATGTGTTGGTCCAGACAACATTGTCTGCTGCTATAACTATTCGGAGTGCAAATTAGCAAGTCGAACATCGTTACGAAGAATTGTGCCATCTGGGCGCTAACATATTGAACAAAAAATAAAATCGGAATTGAAAGATCAAAAATTGTGGTTATGTGTCGACGAAACAACAGATCGGAAGAAACATTCTGTTCTTAATGTAATGGCACGCAAATTGGAATCTCATCAATCGGCACCTTCAATTCTATTAGTCTCCAAACGAATACAACAGTGTACTGCCGAAGTAATTTCAATGTTAGTGTTAAATATCCAATGTATTTAAGTAGTTTGAACTTTCAACAAACCAACTCTTGATGTTAGTGAGTGATGGTGCTGCGAACATGCTTTCTGTAGGCCGGTCTCTTAAAAAGCATTCTGCTAATTTGTTACACATTACGTGTAAAATTCATGCTCTCAATCTTGTGGCGGATGGTATCAGAAAATGTTATCCTGAGGTAGACGCTTTAATAGCGCATACCAAAGCAGTATTTGTCAAATCACCGAAACGTATTCGCGAATTTCACAGACTGTGCCCCCGTATACCAGAGCCACCAGAACCTATTCTAACTCGTTGGGGAACATGGTTGCAGGCCGCGTTTTATTATCACAAATATTTTGACAATATTAAGAACGTGGTTTTACAATTCGAGACAAAGGAAGCTGTCGCTATCCAGAAAAGCCAGTCGAAATTTCAAGATAGTCGGGTTAAAATGGATTTAAAAATCATTCACCACAATTACTTCGGGCTAGCAGATGCAATAGAAAAATTACAAAATCCTGCGGTGCCGTTAGAAGAATCTCTACAAATAGTGCAACATGTTCACGCACACCTATGCGCGATTGAAGACGCAAAAAATGTTTCTGTTCTAGAAAAATTTGAAAGTGTTTTTGAGAAAAATTCTGATTTTGGCACATTAAGACACATTTGTGAACGTGCGTCAACAGAATCGTTAAGTTATTTGAAAGATTATTTTACTTACGCAAATATTACGTCACTAGATGTAGAACGTTCGTTCTCTGCATATAAACGCATTTTTTTCTCATGCCGTACTAGTTTTGCCGAAACAACAGTTGAAACATATCTAATGTTGCAGATATTTAACAGACATTATTCACTTTGTGATTTCACGGAGGACTCTTAAAATGGTAAGTGTTTGAGCAGAATAACTCTAGTGGAACGCGAGGCCTGATCGACTCTACGCTACTGCGCGGTACCGCTCGTGGCCAGCTTTATTGATAACTGAAATATTTATACATATATACGTACTTTACTCTTCGAAATATCATTTCTCTGGTATTTTTATTTATTGATACAATAATCTAGTCCCCCTGTAAACGATCGGATTCAAAGCAAAAGAATATCACTATAATAGGATGGGAATTTCCAGGTAAAAGGGTTGATTTATGACATGTTTCAAGTAATATGGCCAGGGACTGTATATGTACATATACTTTTACTGTTTTATTTTATTTATTTGTGTGTTTGTTTGTTTTTGTGTTATATTGTATATACTATTTATATTTGAAATGTCAGTTATTGAGATTTATTTAATTGGCGCATATTTTACATTAAAGATTAAGCTTCAAATGATCTTTACTGGCCAATCTCGTCGAGATAACTCTATTTTTAACTTAACTAAGTAACTTAAACTAGAGAAAAACTTGATTTTCTAACCAGGTGCATGGTATTTTGAAAAGTATTAATCGAAGGATGACATCATTAAAATGGTTGCGTATAAGCGTGCCTTTAGTATGCACTGTAGACAAAATTTACTTACTTAAGTGATACTTAGTGTTTTAAGAATTACTTAAAATTTAAGATATGTCGGTGACACCGGCCATTAGTTATATATAGCAATAATTAGGCCATTCTCAGCTGTGTCTCATTGGCATGGTTGCCAAAAACAGCTCAGAAGACTGTGTAACAGCAACTTTAGCAAAGCCAGAGGCTTCCACTTACAGAAGGAGGCTATAACAGGTCTTTGGTTGTAACAGAAAAGAGGCTCAAGACGAGAGACCTCAGATGCCATCTCAAAATCCTAGATGCTTTCGTCATAAATTGCTTGATGTACATTGCAATCCAGATAGAATATAGTTTTAATCGGCTTTATAAAGTGATCACAAGAAACCGTACTTAGACTTGAACTTAAAAGAGGAACTTTGGCGCAGTCCACAAATGGTTCGAGAAAAGTAGTCGTAACTGGCATAGTTATTAGTGGATCTAAACATGCCCCCAACTAAGTATGCCTATGGGACTTCAAACTATATTTCAAGCTGAGATATTTGCTTTAAATCTACGTGCCAAAAGAAAAAACGATAAAGCGATTCGAGGTGCAGATATTTCCACAGACAAGTAGGGATAAAGTTTCTTAAAATCTATACGTATGAATCTGATTTGATACGTGAATTCGTATAGAACTCGAGGCAGCTGGAAAATAGGAACCATCATTTTTTCCCACGGATCGAAGGAAATGAAACGGATAATAATCTGGTCAAAGAATCAGGTAATAAAGCGATCTAAAACACGAAATTAGGAAATACACGTTTATTGACAGAACATGTAGCACCAAAAATGAAAAATAACAAGCGCTTCCTTCAGTATCATTCTTATAGGTTATTGTATGATTTGGTCGCTTTCACTATTTTCTTCCATTCCTTTCTGTTCTTTATTTTATTCTTCCATCCTCCCACTCCCATCCTCCCAAGGTGCTCCATCAGTTGATCCCCCACCTATTCTTGGGTCTGCCTCTCTGTCTTCCTGCTGTGGGTTTCCATTCCGTGATAGTTCTAATTGTTGCGCCATCTTGCCTTCTGTTTACGTGCCCGAACCATCTTATTTGATTATTGTTTGTCCCTTCAACATTTCTTCAATTTCTTTATTATTCTGTATTCTGTATTCCTCTTCGTTTATTTTTACAGGGCTAGATATTTTTCTAATGATTTTCCTTCCCCAGTTTTTGAACCTTTCCTCTTCATTCTTTTTAAGTTCTTACTTATGTTTCTGTTTTTCATAAATACTTTATATCTTTTAAACGCTTGATATCCAGCTTGTATTTTTTGTTCTACTGCTGCTTTTTTGTGGTTTGAGTCGTTTGTTCTATTTATCATGCTTCCTAAATACTTAAAGTTCTCTACCTCGTCCAATTTAAATTCTCATGTTCTTATTTCTCTGCTCTTTGTTCGTTGTTGCTGTCTACTAACATTCATGTATTTTGTTTTATTTTGATTTATGTGTAGTCCTCTCTTCTATGCCTCTGATGCAGTTTTTTGCATTGCTTGTAAAAGTAATTAATAGTAAAGAATAAGAGAGTTTCTTTACTATTATGGCCACGTCGTCTGCGTATGCTACAATTTGGCTCGCTCTTTTTTTAACGTTCCTTTTATCCCACTGGCTTTCGCCACTCCTTCTGTAGCTAATTAAACAATGTTGCCGACAATCCATCGCCCTGTTTTACTCCTTTTTTAATTTCAAACTCTCGCGTCGTTCCTTCTGTTGTTAGCACTGCAGCTGTTGAGTCCCTCACGGTTATTTTTGTTAGCTCTATCAATTTACCTGGTATTCCTACCTCTTTCATGTCTTGTATTAGTTTATCCCTTTTCAGCGAGTCAAATGCCTGTTTGAAGTCAATATAGACTATGTGAGCTTCAATATTGATTTCGTAACATTTCTCTATTATTTGTTTCACCGAATGGATTGTTTCAATTGTAGATCATCCACTTCCAAATCCATTCTGATATTCTCCAATTAATTTTTCAGTAAAGGTTTTCATTCTTCAATGAATCATCGTTGTTAACACCCTATAACAACTGATACAGCTTTGTATTGTTTCTATTGTCGTTTTCAATCTCCATCATTATTTATCCATCTTGTTCTCTTTTGCTTTATCATTTTTGTACTTTCCTTCCTTTTTTGCTGGTAATTTTCTAGATCTCTCTCTTGTCCTGTTCTTATCGATGTCAGCCTGGCGTTGTTTTTCTCCTTCTTTGCATTTTTGCATTCATCACCTATCCACTCCTTTCTTCTTTCTTTATCTGATCTTTCAACTGTCTTTCCTGGTGAGTCTATCAGACTTCGTTTAATCTCATCCCACTCTATTTCAATATTGTTATTCTCTTGCTAGTTGCCGGTTTACTTCTTCTTCGTATCTTTTTCGAGTTTCTTCCTACGTTCAGTTCTTCCGTTCTCCATTTCATTCTCTTTATTTTCTTTACCTTCGTGTCTATTCTTCTTATATTAGTCTTTGCTATTACCAGTATGTGGTCTGAGTTTACGTTCGCTCCTCTAAATGACCGAACATCTTTTATCGTATTCATTCTTTTCTTGTTGATTAACACATGTGTTAATGTGGCAATTTGGTTGCCTGTTGTTTTCCCTGGTAACAATAACATTAATTTATGTTCCATCCTGTGTTCAAATTTAGTACTCATTATACTCATACTCATTTCTTCCGCGAAGTTTGCCAACCTATGACCATTATTGTTTGTTACATTATGTATCGTGTGTTTTATAGCAACACGGTTCAGGTATTTCTCTTTCCCTATTTTACCGTTAAAATCTCCTAGAAGTATTACTGTGTCATGTTTGTTTATATTTTCACATATTCTTTCCAATTTTTCATAAAATATGTCTTTCTCTTCTTCTTCTGCATCCTCAGTTGGTGCATATACGTTTACGAAGGTCATATTTGCTATTTTGTTTTTTAGTTTAAGCGTCGAGATTCTGCCAGTTATTCTTTTGTATTCGACTATACGGTGTATATTTTTCTTGCTAATTAAAAACCCTGCTCCATTTCTTCCTTGTTTTATCTCTCCTCCATACATCAAAGTATAATTTTCCTTGTCTATTCTACCCTCAGCTTCCCATCGTATCTCTTGTAGGGCTAGTACCTCAATTTTATACTTCAGCATTTCTAGCGCAACTTTTTTCCAGCATTCAGCATTGTCTTAACATTCCAGGTTCTAATTCTAGCTTCATGCTCTCTTTTATTTCCTTTCTTTTTCCTTTTTCTGTTTTCATTATTCATTGCCCTTTTCTTCGTCTTTGTCGTGCCGTGTATCTTTCCGTCTTCATTTTCCCTTATCAGTTTTTTGCATGTGCCTTTCATTTGAATTTGCATCTGCTAAAATTTTTCCTGACGTGGATATTTTTTGAGCAACTGATTCGTCGATATAGTGTTCTGCCACTGTAGAAGACATCCACCTTCTGTGTCTTTTAAGAGTTAATAAGTCAGGTCCTGCATTGGCTAATAAATTTCCGTCGAAAACAGTACCCGGTAAAAAGATCAATATTTCGCTATCATTTGCGGTATTTTTGCAAAAGTAATAGGTTGTATTGTGTACTTGATTCCGATAAGAGAAAAAATTTTCTGTGTGGTACATTTTGTGGACGTAAATTTTTGTACTTCTTGTAAATTTCTATCAAATTAACTTGACAGTCTTCATTGATAATTGTAAATGTGCGTTTTTTATTTGTTTTAGTGTCCGGAAGCGAAATTATTAGAACAGATTCTTTCTCATCAATATCATCAACTCGAATTTTGTGTAGTTCGTCAATTCTACATCCGCCAGCTACACTCATAATTAAGACTACCTATAAAGAATGAAAAATTGGAAACGTATTTCAAGAATGGTTATAAAAATTTTTACCTTCATACATAAGTACATTTCATTAGGAGCCTCGGATAAAAATTTATAGAAATCTGTTTTTTCAAATGTTCGAGACTTTTTTGGTTCGTAACCTGAAGTCTATCTTTTTATAAAAGCGATGAGGTTTGAAAACCTGCAAAAGTCCATAATAGTTAAATCTAATTTAGAATATTTAGGTTTACTTACTTGGAAATACCAATATTTTCATTTATGGATAGCGTTACTCTGAGCATTGAGTAACGACACCATAAGGAGGACACCTTTACTTTCTTTGATTTTGCCAAGAAATAGGCTAGCAGTATGTATTTCCTCGTTAACAGTTTTCACATTTTTTATTGTCTTCCATTCACAAAATGTTTTGTACACCTTTTCGTAAACTAATTTTGATTTTTCTGGCAATAAATTGGATACTGCAATCGCAGCTTGGTTCAGAACATCTTGTGGTATGCTTTCTTCCTGGTTATTTGCCATTTCAAACACACTTTCGGACTCTTAAATTGGAAAATTTAAGAATTTGCGTGAAGTGTCACATGTTTTATAAACAAGCCAACTATAGCAACGAAAATTTCAAAGGTAGTACAAATTTTAATTTTTTTACTTTATTCGTGTTGTCAATAGCAGTGTAAATAAAGTGTTGCTGTAAACAATTTATTCATTCTTTTGATTAAACTATTGTTTTAATAATGAGATTTGATATATAAAATGAGCATTTTATTAATAGAAATTGGAAAAAAAAATATATGCCGTAACTGCTTTTACGGTCTCGGATGTATTGCAGCCTTGACATAAATAAATTATGCTCATAGAACAAAATAATTTGATAAACGTGATGGAGTTGTTCACCTAACCCTAAATCTGATCTAACTCCAGTAAAAGCTTAGTGCTGGACGATTTCGACCACGCCCACATAAATGAATGCAGTTTCCATCGAAATAGTGTTATCCGACTTTAGTTGTATCATCACTTTCATAAAAATCTGGGACAACTCTTATGAACTCATTTTGACAATGACTTGTCCATTTACGATTGACACTAACAGACAATTTGACATATTTTCTCATAGTTTACAAGACATGTTTAATTTAAAATGGGTAATGTCATAATAATATCCCTTGTCCCAAATTTTTATGAAAGCGATGGTACGTTAGAAAAGAATTTTTCTATATGTAGAATCAAGACCATTTAATCCGAATTGGATAAGTCCACGAGCTTTTGACGACGAGAGTAGGTATGGTTACCATTACTCTCAACTTTACATTGCTGCTTATACGAGGGATAATCGTAAAATAAGGTTTCCAAAGCCCTACAGCAGCAATAAGACGTGTTAGGCGAAATCCGACAATATTGGCGTGTGCAGCAGCTTTCCCACTCTATATACGTACCACTTCCGTCTCGCTACGCCGTCCAGTGTTGGCTAAGCAGCAGTCCGAGATGGAACGGTGCGAAATTTGCGCTGTGATACGTTTTTTAAACGCGAAAGGGGTTTCACCTATAGACATTCATCGTCAATTAACCGAAGTTTATGGAGAAAAGTGTATAGCTGTTCAACACGTCCGCAAATGGTGTAAGGAATTCACTAGAGGTTGGGTGGAAATTCACGATGAAGAGCGGAGCGGAAGACCATCATTTTCAGAGGAAATCGTTGAAAAGGTCGAGAGCATGCTGCTTAAAGATCGGAGGGTCACCATTTGTCAACTCGCTCTTCGGATTCCTGAGATTTCCAACACCACAATTGAAAAGATTCTTGAAAGGACTGGCGGCAGAATTTTCCGACATGGGGATACAGAAGTTGGAGCACTGTCTGCAAAAATGCTTGGATAGAAATGGCGATTATGTCGAAAAATAGCTTAAGTTTTTACCTTTAAAACGATGTGTAATGTTAAGGAAATAAAGAATGGTGTCTATTTTTACAAAATATGGGAACCTTATTTTACGATCATCCCTCGTACATCAGAAACATGTATTTAACTTTTCAGAATATATGTACATTGTATAGACATGATACGCTATACTTAGTTGAGAAGGCAAGCCAAATTCCCGCATTTAGAGAATTGTTTTACAGTGATGCATACAATACCATAAACTGTTAAAGATAAAACAGTTACGTTATACGCCCATTATGTCACATTTTATTGCATTGTGTGCTTTAAATATCTACACATCACCTTTTTGTCATTATTTTGAAACAATACAAGTGGACAATTATACATTACATAGGTAAGGGGAATTTTAATTTATTTTCAAATCATCTTTTTATTTCGATTCATAACTTGCACGTATCCAATTAAGATCGTACAAATTGCTATTTAACTTCTTACTCTTTATATTTTTGAGTACCTACGATTAGAACAGCAATATGTCAAAACGCTGTCAAAATCATATACACAGTTGATTGATAGTTCCTCTAACATGATTCTAAGCAAAAACAATTCATAGTAAAGTGAAAAATGTAAGTGCTGGCTGGAAGAAATGAGTTAATATGTTAACTTATTATCTGATGAAGACGATGAAAAAAGTTAGTATGTATTATTCTTTATAATTTGAGTATAATTTAATTATTTTGTGAGTCTGAAATGACGTATATTTATGTATTGAAAATTTAGTAAATGTCATTAGATGAGTTAGCGGAAATATACATAGTGTATTTGAAGCATCATTACACATGTATCGGGTGTCCCAATAATGGTGGCGACAAGCAATATTTTAGTTACTGTAATACCGAGAACAATAGAAAAAAAATCATAAGTGACCAGAAGAAACGTGCAGAATATATTTTTAAATTCCAAATTTTACTGGGAGGGCGAATAGTTGCCAGGTTCCTCAATAAAATAAAAATTCAGATAAGAGCGCCAGGATTAGCTGCAACTTTAAATGTGCCATTAAAAAACTTAGTTGACGCAACATTTCAGTCTTAGACATTTTTTCATATTGCCATAAAGCTGTGAGAAGCCGCTAAATTACGTAGAACTATAGCTTCTGTAGTTATTGGGTGAAACGTCGGGTTACGGAACGCATTAGCCAACCCTACTAGAATTTTGCCAACTTCCAGTAGGGATTTTTAACATGTCAAATTTCGCATTGAGTCAGGAGCTACGGGTTTTGCTTCTCTATCCCTATTTAAAGATCAGTCACCCTAACTAGGATTTGAACCCGTCTCGGTGTTTCTAATCTATAACTCTTGCTATTTTTATTCGAATTAAACGAACGTGGGCTTCTTTAAAAGGATATATAGAGCTGATTTATAGGTCGCACGTAGTGGCATCCACTATTATTCAATAAATTTATTAAAGTGCGGTACCTCCAACTGCGCGAGCCTTTTTGAATTTCCTCAAAAAGATCAAATCCAAGGATGTACCTTTTTTATGTTATTTTTGAAGAAAAATTAAGGTACAACCAAAAATCGCGTATTGATACATATGCAAGGTGTCACAGAGAGTTTTACACTTTTCTTTCTACTTTTACTTAGTTATTATCAGTTTTCTCAACTAACATTATTTAGAACTTAAAATTGCATTTATTGGATGTTCATGTATGAAAAATTATATCATCTAGATATCGCTCAATTTGCCGCAGGCATTCTTTCAAGCGATGCCTCAGATTTTCCATTACGCTTGTGCATAAGTCAGGAGTAATGGCTTGAATCTCTTCCTGGATACGAGTTTTAAGCTAAATCAAACTTGCGGGGGAGGGGGTGGCGGGTTATTATAAAGTTGACTCTTAAGATAGCCCCACAAAAAAATTCGTTTGGAGCCAAGTCTCAGCTTCTTGGTGACCAGTTGGTGTCGCTTCTTCTTGACATCAATTTATCCGGAAACCATTCTCTTACAGCTTGCAATGTGGTATTTGATGTGTGGCTAGTAGTTCTATGTTGCTGGAACCAGCACTGGTCATTAAAATAATCGCCTTCTTAGAGGGCAGGCCCTCTCACTGATCATTGTGGCATATCTGTCAGAATTTACAGCAACTGTTTATCCGTTGCTATTTTCAAAAAAGTGTGACCTTATTACGCCTCTGGAGGATATTGCTGTCCAAACAGTAACTTTAGGGCTATATAATGGAGTTTGATGTTTCTCCCAGGGATTTTCTTGCGACTAATAACGACAATTTTGCTTGTTGACGTAACCATGCAGATGAAAATGTGTCTCATCAGAGAACAAAATTCTGTTAAAATCTTTCCAACATTTAATTGGTAAACGTCAACCGTATAGGGACCACCGCGAATACGGTCAAGGTTTTGATTTGTGCGCACACTTCGCGGGAGTCCAGGAGGGGAAATATTTACAGTCAAATCAGTTTCATTAAATTTCTGTATCCAGGACTTGATTAGATTGATACTAGGTGCTTCATTGACGTTGTGAAGATAATAACGAGCACGAAACCGATGAATGATTTAAAAATTGCGAACACAAAACGTACGTTGTTGGCCATCAAACCGTTCCATTGTGACATATGTCAATTCTGACATTAAATCTCCAAAGCTTGCTTTACTCATTGCAAAAAATCAGGCAATTATATCTCAACAGGTTTTAAAGCTATAGATAAAATAAAAGTGTAAAACTCTCTGAGACACCTTGTATTTTTCATTTTCTACCTATAACCAAAAATGTTTATCAGCAATAATTTTCAAATTAGTTACGAATAATTGCTTCATCACATAAAAACATGTCCTAGTTGGTCACATTACGAAAAGAATGCTCAATTTTGCTTTTACATGCGAAACTGTCGTGGTAATATTCTAATATGACTATTTGTTGTGGGTCAATTATCCAAATTAAAGTGAAGCATGTTAAGAAACGTTGCCTGCTAACATGCTATGAAAACATTTCCTAAAAGAACATTCTTGTTTTATCAATTATGGTGTTTTAAGATTGCTGTAAAATTTCTTCTTCCAACGAAAAGGCATGTAATATGCTCGCTACAGTTTGAATATTAATTGAAAATTTCAATTTTCCATTTTGGTAATACAATTTCCATTTTAGTTTAGGTACCCTTGCCATTATAGTTCCCTTTTAATTTGTATAAGTTAACAAATCATCACGAAGCTGTTTTTCTCTCTATTCCTTTTAGGTTTTCATTCAAAATAATAATTTTGATTATTAACATTAATGTCAATACTCGATTTTCACTACCACTATTTTAGCCTTTCAAAACTCTTCACAAGAAACTAACATGAAAGAGGTGCATCCTTGAATTTGAATTTTTGAGAGAATTAAGAAAGAGTCATATAGTTGGAGATAACACCTAGTAAATTCGTTGAATAAGAGTATGTGACACTAATTGCGACCTTCAGTTCAGCTAAAAATGCATTTTTTAGATAAGTTCACGTTCGTTTAATTCGGATAAAAATTCAAGAAATTATAATTGCTTTAGTTTTACGCCATTTAGCAGCTCTTCCTATTGCTATACGCGATATGACAAAATATTTTTACCTATAGTGATGAGTATAGCTGGCCACGAGCGGTACCGCGCAGTAGCGTAGAGTCGACCAGGCCTCGCGTTCCACTAGAGTTGTTCTGCTAATAGAGATGTTTGCTGCCGCAAATAATTTCGCTCATCTTTTAAATAAAAATTAAATAACACGTGCTCAAACACTTACCATTTTAAGAGTCCTCCGTGAAATCACAAAGTGAATAATGTCTGTTAAATATCTGCAACATTAGATATGTTTCAACTGTTGTTTCGGCAAAACTAGTACGGCATGAGAAAAAAATGCGTTTATATGCAGAGAACGAACGTTCTACATCTAGTGACGTAATATTTGCATAAGTAAAATAATCTTTCAAATAACTTAACAATTCTATTGACGCACCTTCACAAATGTGTCTTAATGTGCCAAAATCAGAATTTTTCTCAAAAACACTTTCAAACTTTTCTAGAACAGAAACATTTTTTGCGTCTTCAATCGCGCATAGCTGTGCGTGAACATGTTGCACTATTTGTAGAGATTCTTCTAACGGCACCGCAGGATTTTGTAATTTTTCTATTGCATCTGCTAGCCCGAAGTAGTTGTCGCGAATGATTTTTAAATCCATTTTAACCTGACTATCTTGAAATTTCGACTGGCTTTTCTGGATAGCGGCGGCTTCCTTTGTATCGAATTGTAAAACCACGTTCTTAATATTGTCAAAATATTTATGATAATAAAACGCGGCCTGCAACCATGTTTCCCAACGAGTTAGAATAGGTTCTGGTGGCTCTGGTATACGGGGGCACAGTCTGAGAAATTCGCGAATACGTTTCGGTGATTTGACAAATACTGCTTTGGTATGCGCTATTAAAGCGTCTACCTCAGGATAACATTTTCTAATACTATCCGCCACAAGATTGAAAGCATGAATTTTACACGTAATGTGTAACAAATTAGCAGAATGCTTTTTAAGAGACCGGCCTACAGAAAGCATGTTTGCAGTACCATCACTCACGAACATCAAGAGTTGGTTTGTTGAATGTTCAAACTTGTCCAATGTATTTAACACTAACTTTGAAATTTCTTCGGCAGTACACTATTGTATTCGTTTGGAGACTAATAGAATTGAAGGTGCCGATTAATGAGGTTCCAATTTGCGTGCCATTACATTAAGAATAGAATGTTTCTTCCGATCTGTTGTTTCGTCGATACATAACCACAATTTTTGATCTTTCAACTCCGATTTTATTTTTTGTTCAATATGTTCGCGCGCAGATGGCACAATTCTTCATAACGAATTAAACGGAATATTACATGCGATAAACGTAACGCATAAATTAAATATAAATTTTTCATTGTCTCGTGCGCAATTTCTTTTTGAGACATGCTTTTCACTATTTACGTGTCGTAGACAATGTTGTCTGGACCAACACATTAACGGGATTTTACAGATTACACATTTAATTTTAGCACCTTCATATATTAAGTCTGGAATTTCTGCAATAAATTTTCGAAGTTTGTCCGACCGCGGTCGTTTTGTTGACGAAATCATAATTTTTCTAGGACAGATAAACAATTGCGCAAATGACCGGCAGCGAAAATGTCCGTACTGCTCCGCGGACGAAGTAATACTACCGTTCCTCTCGGTCCGAACTGATTCTACGCCGATGCGCGGTACCGCTCGTGGCCAGCGTTAGTGATGAGCGACCAACTAAGCTTTTTAATGGCGCATTTATAGTTATAACTAAACCCGTCAGTTTTACCAGAAATTTTATTTTTTGTTGTCAACTTTCACAACTAGCCCCGTCCAGTTATATTCGGACTTTAAAAATATATTTACTGGGTTTTGGTCGCTTTACTTATGAACATTTTTGGACGTCGCTCTAGGGATTATAGTCTCCAAGATATTGCCTCGTTAAAACACCTGATTTGTTGCATTTTTATTAAATATAAAGATTGTGCACCTGCCACAAATATTGTGCAGATGTTATTCACTTGTTTACGCAATATCGCTCCATTTTAAATTGTAAGCTACTACACTCCGTGCGAAAAGACACCAGATTGACATACCTTTAAGAAAAAAGGAACATGTCGATGACTTTCGGTAGGAACGTAAACCACCTTGTTAAATTTACTATTTCTTTCTTCTGCCGGGTCAATATAAATGAATAATATTTTGCATTTATGGAATTTCTCATGCAACCTGCATAGTTGCAACAGAATTTTTACACTTTATCTAACCTATATAAAGCCTGTCCAAATTGCAGACATCTCGTTTATTATGAGGGAGAGCACGCACTGAAGTTTCAGCAATCATATCAAGAGTGTTAGCTCAAGAAAACGAGCAAACCATAGAACAGCTCTATTGAATAAAGGCCAGATCCCGAGTGCAAATGTGCATGTCCTATGTGATTTGGGTGGAAGCATAAAAGTACTATAAAATGTCACATGTATACGAGCCCTAACAACTATATGTTGGGACGTATGTAGTGTAATAATTCTACGTTACTTTATTAATGTTCTTAACACATGATTGTCTGAAAGGGAATCTACTCATACTTTGAAACAAACATGTTTATTGACAAATTTTGGCGTATAACAAAAATGTTTTAAACTGCAATAAACAATTAAATTAAAAAAAAAGAACAACAAATCTTGACAACTGAGGTTGGAACGCAAAACTAAGTTTATGTAACTAATAACTCTAAGTAACTTATGATGTCTTCTTTTGACTTAATAACCGCTTCAATACGTGTTGGCATACTTTTTACAAGCTCATTGCAAGATTCAGGAATTAACCTGTCCCAGATTTGTCTTAATTTGACTCTCAAATCAGCAATTGTTCTTTGAGCATTGTTACCTAGGTAATTTTCCATTACGTGCCGCAAATTTTCAATGGCATTTAAGTCCGGGCTACTTTTATATTTTATACTCTGTTGCGTAAACCATTCTTTGGTTGAACGCGTGGTGTGAGTCGTCATCCTGTTGGAAAATGAAATTGACGTATCTTCTGTACAATTTTTCAATGCTGGGTAACAACTGCTAGGCAAAGTTTATTGATACTTTGCAGCATTCAACTTACCCTCAATTAATTCCAATTGTCCGAAACCACTGGCAGACATACAACCCCGTGTCATTTGCCGTTTCGGAATGAAAAACTTCTTTTTTATTTCTAATTACCCCGTTTCAATTATCCGCTACACAAACGTCAAACTTGAACTCATTGAAAATAATTTTCCTCCAATCGTCAAAAGTCTAATTTGCTTTTGATGCCCAAATCAACCGGTTTCCTTTCTGAACAGCAGTTAATAGCGGCGTTTCTTTGGCCTAAATAAATTATTTATATATTTAACTTATGTACACTTCTGTTCAGAGAAAAAACGTACAAGGGGTGAAGGTCGATTTTACAATTTTTAATTTATGTGTAACTGGCTTTTCATTTCTAATTTTTGAACTTTGCTGGTTGCAGCCAATCAGGCATACAAATATTAAATATTTAAATGAATCAATTACTAAATCATTGTAAAAGCGTGTAATAACAAAATATGACAACAACAAGAAAGTTAAATACAATTAGAGAGAGATCTGATAAGAAATAAAGAATAAACTAATAATTAATCCTTGCCCGATCCTTTTCTAAAACTGTGTGGAGTCTTCTGGGCATAGATCCAATTAAATGTTGAAAAAAATTCATTCAAATGAAGATCTTCCCAAGCATTTTCAATGGCTTCCCACAATTCCTCCCTATTCCGTGGTCGAAAATTTCTTTTGTACATTTTTTTGACCATCCAACCCCAAACATTTTCTATTAGGTTTAAGTCAGGGCTATTAGATGGCCACGGTAAATTTTCAATATTTTGTTCCACAAACCACCGCTGAATAATGTTTGCCGTGTGGATTGGGCAATTGTCCTGTTGAAAAATAAGGTTATTGTCGCCGTATATTTCCTGAACCGACGGCAACATCGTTTAAAATGTTGCGGTAAACGATAGAATTGAAATTTCCACCATCAAGTCTCCAGCAAACACCAGCTCCATTAACACTTATCCACGCCCACACATTAACTGCAAATCTTCCCGAAGTTTGGGCACCAGTAACGCATTTTTCTTCAAATCTTGTGCCGCGTGGTCTGTAAACTCTTAGACGTCCATCTTTACAGGATTTGAAGACCTTTTCATCAGTAAACACAACTCTGTTCCAAAACTCTGCATCTCGGTTTAGATGATTTAAGGCAAACAAAATTCTACCCCGTTTTGCTTCTGCAGTCAAAATGCCTTTTCTAGCACTTGCATAATTTTTGCTATCTGAAGCAAGGGAAAGTTTGTTTCAAATGCAGCGGTAGCAACCGTTTCAAATGGGTGGTCCCTTAAGAAGTTAACAAGAGCCACATCTTGGACGTCGTTTGAAATTTGTTTTGCACCAGAACCGGCTTTTCGACTAAATGTTTGTTCCAGATCAAACCATTTTTTGATTTTCAGTATTCACACCTAAATCTGCCGCCAACATGCGGATTGACCATCCACATTCAAGTTTGGCCACAATTTGTACTTTTTGAATATTACTTAATTGAGGTGGCATTCTGAACTTCAAAAATGATATAACTAATTATTATTCAAATTCAAAATATATTTTGTGACAGTGACAATACGGACAGCGACGAACATTTTGTGAAATCAACAATTGAAGATTAAATTACACAGCTAAAATGTAGCTGTACGCTTTTTCATTGAACAGAGGTGTACATATGCATATTTTTAAATACGTTGTAGAATCCCAATTGTTTTATGTATACATTTCCGACAACACTCTTAGATCACATTCACGTTGATTCCAAACGACCGTAATTTTCCTTAGAGTGCTTCTGCGATTTTCTTTACAAATGTTGACCAAGTTTCTTTGGCTTCCTTCGAGTATAATTCGAGGTCTACCACTACTTTTTCCTTTAATTTGAATGGTTCCAGTTTGTCTGTACTGTTTAACAATATTTCCCACTGAAGATTTGGCCGTTCTTAATTTAGTGGCGATTTGCTTTAATGATTTTCATCGACAATACTGTGATACAATAAATTCGTGTAATTTTTATGGAGCAGGAGCACCTCTAACCATTTTTTTTAAATTTGATAGAACAGATTACCAACAAAGGTAAGCGAGGTGAGTATTCAATTTTGTCTTCCATGACTACTTGATAAAATTTTTCCACCGCTCCAAAATTTAATTGTCTACGAAAGATACAATTAAAGAATAAAGTGTTGACAATTGTTGATGTTCAAAAAGATGTTCCTTTTGATTTTATAACCAGTTTTGAAATATTTTAAAGTATCTTAAAAATATGCTGAATTTTTTAAGAAATCGTTAAGCGTTCCATAGGGTCCTTGGTACATTAAATTTCTGCTTGCAGCAGCTACTGGCATATTTTCTTCTCTTACTGTCTTCAGCGTCTTTTGCATGGAACTTTTTGGACACCGAAACAACTTTCGGGAAACCATAGTAATTTCTATGAAAAAGTAAATTTTGTTTGTCTTATTTAGATTATCATTTCTCCATGACAAAAAAATAGATATCCTCCTCAATTTCTGACCACTATACAGCCGCATTAAGTACTGGGCGGCTGATTTGTATCGCAGTAGTAGCCAGTAGAATAAGGCCTTTTAAGCTTAAGTTTATTATAATATGAACAGAAATTTATTTTAAATTCATTTCAAATATTAGTACTGACAAATTTGAACATTATAAGCTTTATATTTACCTGGTGTTTGTTAACCATATCTGATTAATATAAAGGGTGTCAAATTAGGAGTGACCCAGTTTTAATCCTCATTTACAGAAATCTGAAATATCAAGTTATAATGGGTCTAACTGTCAAGTGTTCTGTCATATCTTATAATTTTGATAAGGATTGAGCGTTGGTCGATCGCTCATAGAGTATTTTGTGTAGAACAGTTTATTAAAAGAGGTGAGGCAATTAACACGCAACCACGGTTTCGACATGAATTTCGTGTTGCTATGGCCCCGTCTGGCGAAATAATTAGAAGATAGGTCTCAAAGTGTCGCCAAAAGCGATCAGTAGAGGATTTTGAGCTACAGGAGAGGACAAAACGAACGGAAGAGAATATATTTCATATTAGAAATGCAATTGAAGAATATTCCAGACAATCCTTACGCCACTTATCACAACAAATAGAAATTTCTCATGAGTCCATACGTGCGATATTAAAAAAGACTTATCATCCTTACAATTGGCAAAAAGCTCAAAAGCTCCTTGTAAATCTCCATAACACACGTTTACAGTTTTGCCGTTGGATTTGGAAGAAGGCCAGGAGTTAATTAACAACGGTTATGAGCGACGAGACCTATTTTCAACTCTATGGCGAAAGGAATAAGCAATAAGCAATTTGCGATATTGCTCTATTGAAAATCCACGTACTGTTGAAGAAACCACAGTATTCTCAGAAGGTAACTGATTGGTGCGGTATTTACTCATCTGGAATCCTGGTCTCATCATTTTTTGGAGATGAAAGAGGAAACGCAGTTTCTTTTACCAATGAAAAATATGTGGAAATGTTACAGATATTTTTAATGGACGCCATGCGTCATCTTCAGTTACCATTAGACACTATTGATATCAACAAGACGAGGCAAGGCCTCAAGTGGCTAATTTATCAAAAGTCCTGCGTGAGACGTTTCCAGATCGTCTGGTATCTCAGCGTTGAGATCAGTCTTGGCCGACACGGTGTTCTAATTTGTCGTCTCCCGATTATTTTCTGTGTGGCAATTAAGTCAAAAGTGTACCAAAACAGACCGAAAAATCTGAAAGATTTAAAAATAACATCAGGCAGCTTGTTGCAGAGATTCCAGCAGAAATGTGGTAGCGTGGAGTGAGCTCATTACTGAAACGTACTCAAATATGCATTGATCGCAACGGAGGGTTTCTGATCGACGTGAAATTTAAATATTAGGATTAAAGAAATAGAATTTGAACATTTATTCATTGATTGTACATAAATAAAAATTTTAAAACTGTTTCCACATATGTGTAATTAATGATTCAAATTGGGTCACTCCTAATTTGACACCCTTTATTACACGGCAGGCGGTACCACCTAACTTCACCTCGAGCACAATCGTGGTAAAGCCAATTAAAATCATTTTTATTATCTATTTGTATTATCTACTTTCTTGAGAGAAGATGATGGAAAATAAGTCTGAAAATGTCGAAATCATCGAAACTGTCAAGACCATCTGTTTTTTGCAATTGCCCTAATGGAGTGCAGAATTTCTCTGGTGCGCACTGTGTGCAAATGAATTTTGGTTGGCAACCGGTATAAAATTTTGCAAATCCAGTAGCAGATTTCAAATAAACGTAAATTTCGATTTCCGGCAAATATTCATGGGTAATACAAAATATACGAATTCCGTATAATACGTTAAAGGTTTCAAAAAAATTAAATTTTATTGGCTATTTTAAATTTTGACGTTAAAATGAGAATGTTTTCTAGAATAGGGGCGCAATGGCGACTACTGGTGTTTTTACCCTACTGAACAAGTTGATGCTTGCGCGCAACTTAATTTTACTGGCGTAAGTTTAGCAGAAGACGTTAGATAACGCGCTACGTTTCAAGGAAATAGTTTAGATCCTAAATCATCCGATTATTCGTAGAAAACAATATCTTCTCTAATCGGAGAATAAGAACGTTGCAAGTTGAATGTAATTTTCCTGAGATATAATGTTCTGTGAGTAAAATTCTGCGAAAGCAATTATGACGAAGTTTATCAAACACGCGTCAATGGATTTTCTAGAGTAACGCCACTATACCTATGACGCTCGAATAGGCGAAGTTTTTAGTTAAAATTCGGATCGAAATTACCTCAAAATCGTGGCAGACTTGTTTACGATCTTAAACCCATTGAATTCCTTTTCTATTTTTGCACAAAAGGTAAATTCTTTCACGTCGCATCTGCAGCTACCTACTCTTAACGACAGAAAAACGTTAACTCCTTTTTCGCGTAAATATATAGCCCCTATATAAGACGAAATATTGTCGCGAACACCTAAAGTAAATCAAGGAAAACCGTTCGTATGTATTACGTATACATACGTGGTACTCGCCGCGGTTGTGAAAATCGCATACTATTAGGGGACATTAAACAATTACATATTTGTTGCCGGCAATAGGCGTCGGTGGGGATAATCGTACAATTGCTTTCGGTCAAAAGTGTTGCTGGAATGGTGTGGTGCATTATTAAATATGTTCCTACGATATTTTTTCGCGTAGTGTATGTTACGCGTCCACCTTTGCTTATGACATCGAGCGAAATATCCCAGAACCTTGCAATTAGATGAGATATTGGTGACAGTTCGGTAATTAAGACAGAAATGAAAGAGAGGCGAGTGAAAGTGAGGTAAAATTGTCGGAATTATCTCGACTGAACAGTTACCAATTGACCATGGTCGTGAATTGACTGGGAAATAAATCGTCGTGCATCGGAAGAACCGCTGCCTATGAAAGTGGGGTAATAACTACGTGCGTAGGGAACATTTCTTATTCACCTAGTAAGTGATTTTTAAGATTATTACACGACGGAATTTCTCCTTGGATACGCTATTCGTGCAGTAATTAGATTTATGATCCTTCGCTATTTAGCGTTTTACTGTCTGCCATTTAAAAAATGACTAGTTTACAAACGTCAAATATTTTTGTTTACAAACAAAAGTATAACACAAATAATTACGTAAACGCTATCCTAAATACACGGGCCGCTATGAGCATCTTGCTTATTATAAGAGATATAAAAAAAAAGAAAAAATTGTTATAAATAATCAGACAAAAGATTTCAATTATTTTGCCTCCTGATAATGAGTTATATCCGAAAAACATGAAATTTCGTGAATAGGATTGTAGTCAGTGGCGAATTAAGAGCCTTCGGGGCTCCTAGGCATGAGTAATAACGGGCCCCCCCTCCATTTTTTATTGCAAATTGTAGAACAAGCAATTTCAAAAATGTGTAAACAAGTAGGTCAAATGAAAATTTTATTTTTTTATAAAAACATATATTTGCAAATAATGTTTAACAATATAACAATAAACAAAAAAATTGTAAACAAATTTATTTTCAATAAAACTATTTAAACAAAATTTTACATTCCTAATAAAAACATTGTTTTATAAATATGTAATATTTGCAAAACCAAGTAAAAATTAAAATAAATAAATTTTTATTCTTAATAAAAATATTTAATGAAGTCTACACATTAGGGCTCTATAGCAGATTAACTTTGCGAACTTTAGAAGCAGCAAATTTTTGCACAATTTCTTTAAAAACTCTTCGACCATTGATCAGATTTTCCAGAAAATACCAGAATGTTCCAGAAGGTTCTTTGGGCCTAAAATTTTTAAATTGAAATTGCTCGAAAATGCGAGCTTTTAAAAAAAACTTTTAAAAACGGTTGGCACCATTGGATTCAGCGTACTCGAATTAGGTTTACCCCCCAGGTGCTCACCTTGTTACATTGTGCAACTAGCACAGTGTTATTCATGTTACTTTTTTATGTATACAAGGTATTTCACGAAACTTGTTAGAAGTTTTAATGATGAATGGAACTCTGAAATTTTGGAATAGGTAGTTATAGTATCGGACCTATTAATTAAAAATATTTTCGCATACGAAACACTTCCGGTTGAACCGGAAGTGGTTACCAACTTTCTTATTTGAAATACAATGGTATACTTTTTATCAGCTTAATTGATTGTAGAATACACATCCCATGTAAATAATTTTAAGTAAGGCGTGTTACCCCTAAAATAAACAATGTTTTCGAGATTTTTACGATCATGTTGAAATTTTAGCATTTGCATTGTTCTTGTTGAAATGAAATAATGGAGAATGTCATGAAGATTAAGGTATTTATTTTTGTGAAACGAAATGGAAGATCATGCGTACCACACCGTATCGCTACCGCTACTAAATTTTATACAGGATGTTCATAAATTGTTTCCAAATATAAATATTGCGAACTGAAAAAAACTCCTTTTTTTCAAATGGCCCGTGGTATCTTTAACTACACTATTTCTAATAATTTTGAAGATATTGACGAGTCTTAATGTTTTACAATAGTGTATAGTAAAATTCAGTGACATAATGTCTGAATATCTAGCATCAATAATCAATAATAATTAAGTAGTTGTCAAATGCGCACTTTCAAGTAAAAATTACAGAATGCCATTGCACGCTACACTATTGTAAAACATTAACTAAATTATTAATTAACTCAGAAGGGCCGTTTTGGAGACACATGGGTCTTCATCTTCAACCGCGTACCGATTGACGTGAGAGAACATATATTAAATCTAACGAACCCGTTCTGCCCCTACTCTTCAAGAAAAAATATACAAGTACCTACTTTTGCCGTTTAGACAAGAAAGCAAGTTAAAATAAGAAGAAAAGGCGGAAAAGGGTCTTGTCAGCACGAAACGCAAGACATGTGGCCATGCCACGCTAATAAAAATAAAAATAAAACTCGAGTGAGACAACGGTTGTGTCCTTTCTGTTCGTCAAATTTGTGTTCCTTCCGCTTCTCTTAAAACTAAGGGCTGGACATATGCGGAATATACGAAAGGATCGACATCTTTTATTATAACACAACCATAAATCAAATGACCTCTTTACTGTAATAAATCGAAAAGACAGGAAAAGTGTATAGGTCCCATCTCTTTATTGATTAGGTTTGCATTCTTATTTATGTAAATAATCTCATGGATGTCCAGTTCAAGCGGCGAAATCACGTTTTTAATCAATTTTAAGTTTTTTAATTTAATATTATGTCCGGTATTGTTTATGTGTTGTGCTGCACTTGACGCTTCTATCTTCCCGTATCTGTAACACCTGATGTGTTCATTGAATCTAGTACCTATCGCTCGTTTCGTTTGACCAATATAGGTTTTATCACAACCACCATATGCAATTTTGTAAATTCCCGACCTTTCTCTCATGTCCGGTTTATCTTTTGGATTGCCAAGAAGGTTTTTCAATGTATTTTGCGAACTGAAACATACGTTCATCTCTTGTCCCTTAAAAACTGTACTAATACCTTTCGATACTCTGTGGAAGAGAAGTTTTACAAATTTCTTATCGCGGGTTACTGTTGGGATTAAAATCGTGGAATTTCTTACATAAAGTCTATGTTGGACTTTCCTAAGCGTGCGATCGAACTCTATAGAAGAATAACCCTTGTAAATAGCTACACTTTTTATGAATTTAGCTCTTGTATTCTACCCACTTTTACTCAAGGGGAACTTCACCAATCTATTAATTAAGAAGCTAATCGCGGCCATTTTGTGTTGTCCACAGTGGTTGGAGTCGGACATAATGTATCTATTAGTGTTTGTTTCCTTTCTATAGATGTCAATTTCCAGCTTTTTATTATTTCTAATTACTAAACTATCTAGGAACGGAAGTTGATTGTGCATTTCTTATTCTGTTGTGAATTTAATAGTTTTGAATTTTGAATTTAGTGTCGCGAGAGAATTTGGAATGGTACCTTTCTTCGTATCAAAAACCGCGAAAATATCGTGTACGTACCTAAGCCAAATTCTAAGGAAATACATGTTGTCCTTTTAAACTAGTTTCAAAATTACTCATGAACAAGTTGGCTATGAAAGAGAACAGCGGATTGCCCATCGCTGTACCGTCTCGTTGTTCGTAATACTTGCCCTCAATTTGAAAACGGTTTTGGTTTATGCAGAGCAAAGTTAGTCTTATGTACTCCGCAATTCTGACATCAATTTTATTAAGTTTTAAGAACTCAACTAAATATTTTATGGTTTCTGAAATCAGCACGCTGGGGATGAGTGAACAATCTTCTAATCCAATATTATTTACCCTATTTACAAAATCTAATGAATTTTCTACTTCTTGGCTATCTACATTGATGGGTAAATTTTTGTATTCATTTACTACATTTCGACAGATTATACGAAGGTGAGTTTATATTGATTAAAAACGTGATTTCGCCTCTTGAACTGGACGCCTATGAGACTATTTACGTAAATAAGAATGCAAACCTAATTAATAAAGAGAGGGACCCTTACACTTTTCTTGTCTTTTCGACTTATTACTAGAGCCCGGTAACAGGGAGCCGTGCCATAGCCGTACCTGCCTAGTATACAAAAACAATAGTAAGAAAATAGAAAAAAAATAACAGAACTAATACATAATTATAATATGTGAAAAGTAGTGAAATACTCACCCTTTTAAGCAGCCTTGGCTACGGAACAGTAAAATTAGAAGCACCATTATCAGTATTAACATCATATGGATAAGAGTGGCAAAAAGTTGACACCATTAGATGTGTTTCCACAGTTGTTTCGGTGAGCGATGTTCGCCGTGGTGAGAAAATGAATCTATATTTTGAAAAAGAGCGTTTAACATCTACCGATGTTATACATGCATGATTAAAATACCCTTTGTACTTAGTCAGTGGATTATTTGATACACCATCACAAATTTGTTTTAGTGTGTTAGAATCGGGATCTTTCTGTAGCACACTCTCGAACTTCTCTAAAACGCGATTATATTTTGCCTCATGTATAGTCGGTAGCTGTGTATGCACTCCGTCTATAATTTGCAGAGACTCCAATAATGATAACGATCTATTTTGTAATTGGTCTATTGCGTCAGTTAATCCTTTATAGTAGCTACGAATATTTTTTAAATCTGTTTCAACGGAAATATTTTGAAATTTCGACTGGCTCTTTTTAATAGCTGTAGCTTCGGCAGGATTGAATTGCGCAACAACAGCTTTTACTATTTTGGAATGTTCAGCATAATAAAAAGCTGCCGGCAACCATGTTCCCCAACGTGTAAGAATTGGCTCCGGTGGTTGACGAATACCAGAACACTCTGTGTGAAATGATCGTAGGCGTTTGGGAGATTTCAAAAATACTTTTTTTGTGCTTGCTATTAATGCATCTAGAGAGAGCATTGTCGAATGGTTTCTGCCACAAGATGTAAAGCATGCACTTTACACGTAAAATGTAAACACTTGCAACCGTGTTCAAGAAGAGAACGGCCTACCGAACGCATTATCGCTGCGCCATCGCTCATAAACATCAACACTTTATCTTTTGAAATTTGAAATTTTTCCAACGTACTACCTTCGTAATTGCTGCAGCAGTACACTCTTGTAGTCTTTGGCTAGCTAGTAACAGTGGTAATGTAGGTTTACTAGGGTCTAGTATGCGTACCATAATATTTACAATTGAATTTTTTTTACAGTCTGTTGTCTCGTCAACACATAACCAAAGAAACTGTTTTTTCAATATGCGTTTCATTTTCTTTTCCACGTCATGGCGTACAAATCCAACATGCTTACGTGCCGTTTTCTCCGTTGGCAACCGCAACTCGGGATTGTATTTGTCCCAAAAGTCCTGAAACGGTTGTTTATCGAGTAAGCCTAGTGGCAAATTACAGTTTATCAACATAAAAATTACATTAAAAAAAAATGCACTTCTCGGTGGCATGCCCAATTTTCGTTTTGTACGTGTCTTGTACAATTCCACTTCTTATTTGACATCAAATTATTTTACACACTTTACAAACTATCTTACTCCCGTTGTAAAACAAATCGGGTCAGAAATAAATTTATTTACTATGTCTTGAAAGGGTCGTTTTTTAGCCTTCGACATGTTCACTAAAAACTACAATTAATAACTACGTCTGTATCAATAAAATCAACACTCCCTATCCGCTATCCAATGCTAAACTGAACTGAGTGATGATGATTTGTCGTGTCGTATCATAATCGACAAGCCCTCCCCGCCCACCTAAACGCAGTCACACCGCCGCTGCGATTGCTCTCCAGTTACCGGGCGCTACTTATTGCAGTAAAGAAGTCATTTGATTTATGGTTGTGCTATAATAAAAGATGTCGATCCTTTCGTACATTCCGTATGTGCCCAGTCCTTAGTTTTAAGAGAGACGGAAAGAACACAAATTTGACGAACAGAAAGGACACAACCGTTGTCTCACTCGAATTTTATTTTTATTTTTATTAGGGTGGGATGGCCACATGTCTTGCGCTTCGTGGCGACAAGACCCTTTTCCGCATTTCCTCCTTATTTTAACTTGCTTTCTGGCCTTTCCGAGTTAATTAATAATTTGTGTGGTGCGGAGTGTGTCGAGAATATTGTTGTTAGCTTGCATTTATGTTTCATTTTTTTTTTTTAGAACAGAATTGTTTTCTAATTTCAAGTATACAACGCTGCTATTTATCTTTCCAACTAGCAGATACAGAATATATAGCGCAAATGTTTTTTACAAAACAATGGAAGAATTAAATTCGCTTTAAACAAACAAAAACCTGTGAGATTCTTCCACATTGAAGTTATCATATAATTTCACATTTAAAATCAATGTAGAATAACCACTAAAGAAATCTGCTCATCGGAGCGTTTCATTATTGAAATAAATTACACACATTTTGTGCATGCACATCGCTGGCTCCGCATTTTTAAAAATTTGTGTACAGTTCCATAAATTTCAAGGTTTTTGCTATATGAACTGCAACTAGTAACAATCATAATATTAGACCATTTGGATTAAATACACTATACGACCGGAAATTATTAATTTCCATAGATGTTCAAAATCACGCTTGGAATATATTTCTATATTCAATTGCACTAATATTAGTTGTTTCTTTTTATTTAAAATCAGATATGCGTACAAAATGCTATATGAGCAACACTTTTAAATCAATTTAAATTAAATGTGGTTGCAGTGAGTTACAACTCAGACGTATCTGAAATTATTGTGTTTCTAAATATTATCTGTTTTTTTTTTAGTTGGGCAAATTACGTTTTAAATATTCAAAGACATACATACACTACCGTCCATAAGTTTGGAAGCAAGGTGAAACTCCCTTAAAATAATACAACTGTTAGGCATATTGTGAAATCGTTAATCCCTATTACAAATTATTCTATGCAAATATAAAATTGTTACATATAATCCGTAAATTCCAAACATTTAGGTACAAATTTCACCCGAATACATTTTATTGCTCTTTTCCAAGAATACGACTATTGTTTGACGGGGATGGGGTAGGATACCTGCAGTAATTACTAGAGTAACCTAAACTTGCGGACTCGCATAGGCGTCGGTATTACGGGTTAATATAAGAATACGAAAAATTCATAAATAAACTAAACCGGTAGAGAAGCAGGCATGTAGTGTCGGCCTTGAATATAAATCATGTTAAACCGCGCTGAGAAAGATTTCGTTTTAGTACCGGTTGAGCTGTTGCAGAGATTAGTCGAGCGGTCAAGGTTATGTACTTACGTGTCGCTTTTGAAAATATAGCTGGTGTATTTTGTGTGTTGTAGTATTATACCAAGTACATAATTAGTGTATCGTTTCATATAGAACTAATATTTACATACCTAAGAAAACAATGCCTCGTAATAGATTTGCTACTAATGTACATAAGTGTGTCACTTTTTCCCCATTTAAAATATGACGGTAGTGCAGTTTTTTGCTTAATATGCAATGTTCGTTTGGCTGCATTGGACAGAACTGATTGCCAGAGGCGTGTCAATGGTATTAAGCATATGAGAAATGCAAGAGCTGGAATATCTTATACACTATTCCTCATACATTTATTAATTATGTTTACCTCTTGTAATCTTCCGTTGTCGTTGGTGAGAAAAGCAGCTTTTAAAACGTTTTGGCGACAATACGTTCCAAAGTACCCATTACCCTCACAAACACAATTACAGAATCATTTGCCGCGAATGAAAGAGATGCTAGAAAATGTGTGTAAACGTGATTTGTGTTCCAAAAAAATATGGATTACCGTGGATGAGACGACCGATATAAAGAAAAACAGTATTGTGAATGTAATAGCTCCCGTTTTATCTAGCGAGAACACAACACCTCGATATTTATTAGCTTGCAAACGTGTTCAACAATGTACCGCGGAAAATATTCAAAAAGTGATAATGAACGCTTTGAAAAAATTTAAAATTGCCCAAGATCAAGTTGTGATGATTGTGACAGATAGTGCAGCAACGATGTTCAGTGTTTCCTAACTTAATACATATAACCTGCGTGCTGCATGCTTTGCATTTAGTTGGTGAAGTTGTCCGACAACATTACGGAAACGTTGATCGGATGATTGGAAGTACTAAAGCAGTGTTTCGTAAATCTCCTAAACGTTTAAAAGAATTTCGTAAATTTTGTCCAGGTATTCCAGAACCTCCCGAACCAATTTTAACGCGATGGGGTACTTGGCTAACAGCAGCTTCTTACTATTTGATCCATTTTCAACGAATTCAATCAGTTGTAATGCGATTTAATCGGAACGAATCCAAAGCAATTAGAGAAAGTCAAAGAGAATTTCAAATTCCTCAACTTTTAGAAGATTTAACAACAATATGTACTAATTATACAGTATTACTAGATGCCATCAGAAAACTACAATGTACTGAATTGTCATTGCAGGAATCATTAGACATAGTGGAGAGTGTAAAAAATAAATTACACACATTAAATGATACGCCAGGATTATGCGCTAGTCAAAAGTTGGCAGATGTTTTAAGGAAAAATCCCGATTTTAATACTTTAGAGGCCGTTTAGAATAAGTGTAAGAATAGTGAACTTTTAAGTGATTTTGAAAAACAGTTGCTGTGGAGAGATTGTTATGTATAAGAATATTTTTTCTTGTCGACGCACAAGGTTTAAAGAAATAACTGTGGAAACATATGCAATGATGCAAGTTTACAGTAGTTTACATCCTGATGCCTCTAATTTGTTGAATAATTAGCAAATAAGTTTATTTATGAATTTTTCGTATTCTTATATTAACCCGTAATACCGACGCCTATGCGAGTCCGCAAGTTTTGGTTACTCTAGTAATTACTTTCGGTCAAACTGTTTAGTACTACTTCAGTAATCGTTTAGTGCATGTGGTAAAGCTATTAATCCTTAGTGTCTTATCGCTTTCCTGTGCGGAATTAGTTTTTTGAAACCAGTGCGCAATTACAACAATTTGGTAAAGTACTGAGGGTAAAAATGCCAAAACGCAGACAGTTGACTGCAGAACAACGATGTACTATTTGTACTCTTCGCCACGAAGGATATACTGAAAGAGAAATTTCTCTACGGTTAGGAATTTCACCGAAAGGTGTGCATTACACATTGGCCCGGGCAAAATCAGGGCAAAATCTTGATAGAAGAGAAGACGAAGTGGGTAGCAACGGGTAACTTCTGGAGCTGAAGATAGATTTACAGTAACGAGTTCGAAACGAGATCGACGTCTAACGGCACCGGATATCGCATCGCGCGTTAATACACAACGATGAACAAATGTTTCTGTTACCACCGTCAAGAGGCAATTATTGGCAGCAGGTTTAAGGGGATGCATCGGCCACAAAAAACCGTTTTTAAAACGTGTACATAAACAGAAACGATTAACTTGGGCAAGAGAGCATGCAAACTGGTCACTGGATGATTGGAAAGCAGTCTTATGGACCGGCGAATCCAAATTTGAGTTATTTGGTACGAAACAGTTTTTGGTCGTCGACGACCAGGTGAAAGAGCTAGTGAGGCCTGCTATTCCGTGTGGAAGCCGTCTTGTTAATGAGCCGTTTGTGTTCCAGCAAGACAATGACCCCAAACATACGGCTCGAATCTGTAAAAACTTTTTAGAGGAGAAAGCAGCAAGAAATGAACTCAAATTAATGGTTTGGCCTCCTCAAGGTCCGGATTTATCCCCCATTGAGCTCTTATGGGATGAGCTTGATCAAAGGGCTAGACAGCGACAACCTCAGAACACCCAACAGCTATGGGAATATTTACAGAACGCATGGCAACAAATTGACGCGGACTATCTTGAAAAATTGCTTCGAAGAATGCCTAAACTTTGTGCAGCGGTTATCAAAGCTAAAGGAAGTCATATAGACGAAAATAATCTTACGAGCTAAATAATGCATAAATATTATTATGTTTGAATAAATTTACTGTTATTTGACGATAGTCACTTATGTTGTATAAATTCATTAATAATCACAATAAAATTTTACTGTATCTGTGACTTTTTTGTAAAATTCGTTGCTGCTTCCAAACTTTTGGACGGTAGTGTACATACCAATATTTTGAGCGTCAGTTCAAAGCATATGCTGCAAATTATAAATTTTAACCGTTAACACTTCAAAAACGATACGTTTTCATTTAAAACAAATTGCTTCTATGAAATATTTTTTCTGCCTAAATTTTTTAAAAAAAACCTCTAGCAGCTAAGGGTGACCAGCAAGTACCTATACTTGCAAGGAATATTTTCCATCTTCCGATTTTGATGTACGCTACCGGCCGTATGTGTTCACTCACCCTTAAAACAATACAAAAACAAGTGAAATACTAATTATAAAATAAAACTTTGTTCTGTAGTAACACAAAGAATTTTAACACTTGTAAAAACAATGTTTTTGCCAGTTTATTTACAAAGATTATCATAATTTCACTTAAATTTGAGCTTCGTCATTATTGGGTCGTTGTCGTGTGGGAACACTAAGTTTTCGCTGATTAGTCGGTTTCCTTTTATTTTAATTAAATCGTTCTCTGAGGTACCGGCGAAACAACCTCAAATCATTATTGATCCTCAATACAAGATTCCAGTACCCATTCCCCTGCTGATCTCCGGACAAATGTTCTTCTGTTTGAGCTGAAGTTTACGAATTTAGACTCGTCAGTCCAGAGCACTTTCTTCCATTCTCCTAACATCTAATCCTTGCGTTCTTTTGCAAACTGCTAGCCAGGCTAACCGTTTAGCTTTGTTTTGTTTCTGTAATAAGCACAGTAATTCCTCTAACGCTAACTCCATTGCGAAATATTTATTTCGGCTACAATTTCTGGTCCTGTTTTTCGTCTATTTTGTTTACTTGTTACTACTTCTGCTTATTGGTTATCATGGTCGCTTTTTATTTGATACACTACCACTACTTTCATACTTTTTAATGTTGTAAAGTCAGTTCTACGATTTAAATTCAATAACGTTGCTACTTCTTTATTATTTTTATCGATGTTGTAGTAAGCCTCTATTTAAGTACGTATTTCTGTTCATAACTCTTTTATTCCCGACCTGATTTAAACGTTACTTGCTGTTTTAAAATACTGCACAAACCCTTCAGTATTCACTATTTACTAGCAATATGATAAGTTGATTGCAAACTAGAATTTTCATAATATTGCATAGCATGTGTCGTCTATTATCTTCGAGAAAAGGGTCTTTACTGAAACTATTTACCTTAACCGCAAAATGATCATTTTTAAGATTTTCGTTTAAATCAGTTCATTACATACATACATAATATTATAGAGGAATTACATCATTACACAAAGGTATATACATATTACTAAAGCTGGCCACGAGCGGTACCGCGCAGTAGCGTAGAGTCGACCAGGCCTCGCGTTCCACTAGAGTTATTCTGCTCAAACACTTACCATTTTAAGAGTCCTCCGTGAAATCACAAAGTGAATAATGTCTGTTAAATATCTGCAACATTAGATATGTTTCAACTGTTGTTTCGGCAAAACTAGTACGGCATGAGAAAAAAATGCGTTTATATGCAGAGAACGAACGTTCTACATCTAGTGACGTAATATTTGCGTAAGTAAAATAATCTTTCAAATAACTTAACGATTCTGTTGACGCACCTTCACAAATGTGTCTTAATGTGCCAAAATCAGAATTTTTCTCAAAAACACTTTCAAATTTTTCTAGAACAGAAACATTTTTTGCGTCTTCAATCGCGCATAGCTGTACGTGAACATGTTGCACTATTTGTAGAGATTCTTCTAACGGCACCGCAGGATTTTGTAATTTTTCTATCGCATCTGCTAGCCCGAAGTAATTGTCGTGAATGATTTTTAAATCCATTTTAACCTGACTATCTTGAAATTTCGACTGGCTTTTCTGGATAGCGACAGCTTCCTTTGTATCGAATTGTAAAACCACGTTCTTAATATTGTCAAAATATTTATGATAATAAAACGCTGCCTGCAACCATGTTCCCCAACGAGTTAGAATAGGTTCTGGCGGCTCTGGTATACGGGGGCACAGTCTGCAGAATGCTTTTTAAGAGACCGGCCTACAGAAAGCATGTTTGCAGCACCATCACTCACTAACATCAAGAGTTGGTTTGTTGAAAGTTGACCTTGAAATTACTTCGGCAGTACACTGTTGTATTCGTTTGGAGACTAATAGAATTGAAGGTGCCGATTGATGAGGTTCCAATTTGCGTGCCATTACATTAAGAACAGAATGTTTCTTCCGATCTGTTGTTTCGTCGACACATAACCACAATTTTTGATGTTTCAACTCCGATTTTATTTTTTGTTCAATATGTTCGCGCGCAGATGGCACAATTCTTCGTAACGATGTTCGACTTGGTAATTTGCACTCCGAATAGTTATTCCAAAAGCAGATAAATGTTCCTTGTCTAGTAAATTAAACGGTATATTACATGCGGTAAACATAACGCATAAATTAAATATAAATTTTTCATTGTCTCGTGCGCAATTTCTTTTTGAGACATGCTTTTCACTATTTACGTGTCGTAGACAATGTTGTCTAGGCCAACACATTAACGGGATTTTACAGATTACACATTTAATTTTAGCACCTTCATATATTAAGTCTGGAATTTCTGCAATAAATTTTCGAAGTTTGTCCGACCGCGGTCGTTTTGCTGACGAAATCATAATTTTTCTAGGACAGATAAACAATTGCGCAAATGACCGGCAGCGAAAATGTCCGTACTGCTCCGCAGACGAAGTAATGCAACCGTTCCTCTCGGTCCGAACTGATTCTACGCCGATGCGCGATACCGCTCGTGGCCAGCGTTACATATTACACAAAGATATATACACATTTCATAGATTTTGGAGGAGCATTTGACTTAGTAAACAGACAAGCAATGTGGAGAATCTTGAAAATGTATGAAATATTGAAGAAATATATAAAAACTACCAGATTATTTTATGACAACTTGCAGCTAGAACAGAACATGAAGATCATCCCTCTCAACAAATAAAAATCGTCAAAGGCGTTAGGCAGAGATACGTTCTCTCACCATTCCTGTTTATAATGGTGACTGGGTATATGAAGAAAACAGAATGGAAGATCAGGAATAAATTGGAATACATGTGAGATTTAAAAGAACTGAAATTCGCAGACGACATATGTTTGTTAGCAATGAATAAAAAGCAAATGCATGAAAAAAACAAAAACACTGGACAGCTACGCAAAACACAAAGAAAACAAAGTTACTTGATGCAGATATAATAGGACAAGAGAAATGTTTACCTAGAAGAAAAAGAAATTGACCAAGTCAAAGAATTCTGCTACTTCGATAGCGTGACAGGTAGGCCGTGGCAGGAGGTACCGAGAAAGGCATTATTAAAAGAATAAGTCTAGCTCCAAACGTCTTTAATTCGCTAAGGAAAATGTGGATATCGCAAAGTATTAGCAAAAAGACAAAATTATGATTATTTAAGAGCAATGTTTACGGATCTGAAACATGGAAAGGAGACAAGAAACTGTGTCAAAGATTACAAACATTTGTAAATAAATGTCTTTTATATGTAGAATCTTTTAACCCAAAGAAATAAGCAGTGAAACGTTATGGAGAATAACAGATGAAGAAAAGATAGAAACTATAGTGAAAAAAATGGAAATGGATAAGACACACATTGAGAAAACCAACAGTGAATATAGCTAAACAGTCCTTAAATTATAATATTTCAGAGAGGAGACGTATGGGAAGACCATCGAATACATGGCGCAGGACAATGGACAAAGAACTGAAGCAAATCAACTTATGTTGGAATGAAGCTAAGATAAACAGTCCTTAAATTATAATATTTCAGGGAGGAGACGTAAGGGAAGACCGTCGAATACATGGCGCAGGACAATGGACAAAGAACTGAAGCAAATCAACTTATGTTGGAATGAAGCTAAGGAGATAGCTACGGATAGAAGAAAATGAAGATCTCCAGTTAACACAATGGGACGGAACTCTTTAGGCTGTGCGTGTGACTGGCAATCACACCACAATACACACGCAGAGAAATGGTTTCTTGCATCAAGAGAAACTTTCTTGCAAAAATCCGTCTCTATTCAAGAAAATATTTCTATTTCAAGTTAAGTATAAAAATGTATAACATAAGAAAATAATTTTCTTTAAATTTTATTTGGATTAAACAAATATTTTCTAATGGTTAGAAAATCAAGAAAATCCAAGACATAAAAATGTTTCTTCCAAGTAAATCATTTACTTTTAAGTTAAGAAAATGTTTATATTAACGGTAGGAATGAAAAAATGGTCCAGATTTCTAGTTCTACTGAGAAATTAGGCAACCGGTTTCGTGTTAAAAAAATATTATTATTATATTATTATTTTTATGTAGTTTAGTAATTAATGAGTTAATATTTAAGTTTGTTTATCTCTTTTATTATTATTATTATTATTTATTATATACGAGGGGTATTTTTTAAATAAGGTCCGTTTTTGAATAAAAAGAAATTTTGTAAATATCATTAAAATATATTTTTTTCCACATTCTACATACTTTATCTACTTTTTTACATAATTTCCATTTTTGTTCATACATTTTTGTTCAAACATTTGTCATACCGTTGAACAAGTTTTTTAATTCCGACGTCAAAGAAATCTGCCGCCTGTGAAGAAGCCCAATCCATGACTGCAGTTTTCACATCTTCATCGTCGTTGAACCATCGTTGATCCAAGGCCACATGTTTCTGCGCAAACACAAGGTTTAATCAGGTTTTTTGGATGGGAACAATTGGATCATCCACCTTACAGTCCTAACCTTGCATCCACTGATTTTCACTTGTTTCGGTACTTAAAGGAGTTCCTTGGTGGTCAACGGTTCAACGGCGACGAAGATATAAAAACTGCAGTCATGGATCTTCACAGGCGGCAGGACGATGGAATTAAAAAACTTGTTGAGCGATATGACAAATGTTTGAATAAAAATGGAAAAGTATGTAGAATATGGAAAAAATATATTTTAATGATATTTACAGTATTTTTCTTCTTATTAAAAAACGGACTTTATTTAAAAAATACCCCTCGTATTAAAAAAAAAACTATAGTTAAATTAGTACACGTGTAAATAGTAATGAAAAGAAGAAGAATATTACATTAACCAGTATCATTTGAAAATGTTTGTGAAACATTGTACGTCAAAGGTTATATCACTGCATGAATAAGTATGGTATCTGTATTCCAGTTCCGTCGCTCTATCTAGGACGGCACTAGATGGCACCAGGAAATATTTCAGTTGCTGTTTTTGAAGATTAGTGCCATAAACTGGGAGTATGTGGCCGGAAGCAAGAAGTTTTAATGTTTTTCTCTTCTCATATTGGTCAATACCACGACCTGTATTTATTAATTATTATTATCTTGGTTATTGTTATCCTTACAATGAATTTGGCCAGTTGACACTGAGACAGCCTGTATATCAATCTGCACATTTTGTATCAACTTTTCCTTCTTACCAAAATAATTAAGAATCTTATATTTCTAGTTACAAAATATTAAACGCAAAGTGAAAATTAAAACTTAAATTAATTGTTGGTGGTTAGCAGTGGAAGAAATTATAAAGAGTTCGACTTGCAACTGGTTCTGACTTTCTATCCAATGTTTACAAATCGATGAGTTAATGAAAAACAAGCAGACATGCCTAACTCTATTTTAAATCTAAGTTCGCATTGCAACGTTTGCAATAAGCAAAAAAACTGCGTACGGTTTCTGCAAGCAAATAAACCGGTTATTGCTTTTGCTGAAATAAAACACCTTACCAAACTAGAAAGAGAGCTCATCGCCAACTAGATACGGAAAGGTGGTGCACAGTTGACCTATTAAGCAATATACGAGGCAGCACCTAAAAGTAACCGAAATTTCATTTTTACAATTCGTTTATTCATTTTTTTTTTACAAATAATCAAAGTACTCTCCATTAGAGTTAATACATTTGTCCAGTTTTTTCTTCCAGCATTCAAAACATTTTTTAAATTCATCTGTTACAATGCCAGACAGCGTATCTTTCGTTTTCGTTTTCACCTCATCCGTGGGAATAAAAAAAGTCACGCAGAGCTAAATCAGGTGAATAGGCCGAGTGGGGCACAAGAGTCACACCGTTTTTTATTAAAAATTGGCGCTCCGTGAAGGGTTTGTGAGGCACAAACTTTACACTGACTCTTCTCATTTTCAAATCTTCTTTTAAAATTCGCTGTATTAACTCACTCCAAACAACTCTTTCAAACATACGTCGTCGATCTTCAAACAGAATTTCGTACATTTTTTTTGAATATTTTCGTCCTTCGAGAAGTTGAAAGACGTCCAGAGTGTGGTTTGCCATCAATCGACAAATTACCTTCTTTGAAACAGGAAACCACTCGTAGACTTGAGTTTTACCCATAGCAGCATTCCCGTAAGCTGTTTTGAACATTTTAATAATTTCTGCGACTTTCTTCCCGAACAGGAAGCAAAATTCCACGGCTGTGCCCTGTTCACGTAAGTCCGCTACGACCAAAAGCGAGGCACAGGCGAAACAGATTCCACGAAGAGACATGGTTTTACGCTCCCCTACCGGGAGAACCGTGTACTATGGATGCTCTGCCCATTGTAAGGCGATTCCGGTTACTTTTATGTATCCCCTCGCATGTTTATATTTTTTTATTTATATCAGATAAATGAAACTAGATACTCACGAAAAATTACCGTTAGATTTAGAGTAAATTTTGGAAAGTACCAGTTTACTATCGGGCCTATGTGCCCCATAGACTATATTCATAGTCTGAATCACACGTGTCCACGTTATTTTGCAGGTTCCTATTGAATGAAATTCAAATATAAACTAAAATCATCTTCTTCTTCTATCCGCTACACTTGCCAGGGAACAACATTGAGCTATACGGTGGATGTAGTAAAAATTGAATACCTGGACTGTCAAGAAAAAAATGGTTCTGAAACAGTTCACTAAAACCATTACCACAGTACTTAACTCGGACTGGGCGCACGTTTTGATCATCATCAGCAGTAAAACTGAATCAGTGGGCTCTGTTGCAAAATTTGCTCCCTACAACAGTGTGACATTTAAAAATATTGTGCTACAACGACTCTATTGAGCTTCAGATTTCTATATATTCGTAAAATGTTAATGACAGATTTATGGGTTATGGGTTGTTAGTAGTTCAGGACCTTTTCAATAGATAGTACTGTACATTATTTTATATAATTCTAGTTTAAAATGAAGCAACTTATTAGCTGTTGCCACGCCTTTCGGCGGGATTTTTTCTAGAGTGATCATTGATCAGCTGATCGGTAATATTTATGTTACCTGTCAGTTTCAGTGTTCCAGTACACAGTGTTTCAGTGTTCCAGTATACAGTGTTTCAGTGTTCCAGTACACCATACTGGACGCACGTTTCGATCATCATCAGCAGTAAAACTAAATCAGTTTTACTGCCGATGATGATAACTTGGCTATCGAAACGTGCGTCCACTACGAGTTAAGTATTGTGGTAAGGGTTTTAGTGAACTGTTTCAGTGTTCCAGTGCCACAGATTTAGAGTACCCGATTATTAAAAGAATAATTGTTGTATTCCTTCATTGTAGCGGACTTGTGACAGTAACGCTATTTGAAGACCAAAGAACAGTTACTATAATATGTAGTACTATGTCCAACTTTTACAACATCAGCGCTACAGTTGCCCAAAGTTGTTACTCTCTGACTAATTTCGTTTATAAACCATTACAAAACTGATGCGTGAGAGGATTTTTAATGGTGCAAATTAAGTTGTACTAGAAATATCTCGCTGTTTTGAAGAGTTTAAAAAAAATATATTTTTGTAGTATTTTGAAAGGTAGCTTGAAAAGAACTATTTAAAAAAATAATAAGTATACTTTTTTAATATATATTGATATTTTTAAGAATACTAAACCAAGTGTATATCTTTCTAAATACAAACCAACATATTTTCGATACGTGTCAATATTATTATGTAAAATAAACATATAGTCTAATAATTGTTCGAAAATTCTCTGCATTATGCTCCAATGATTTAGATAATTAGTTGACCAAACAAAATAACAGTTTAAATAAATATTAAAAATGTATGTACATGGATATTGCATCGATATGAAATTGTACACTGGTCACGGCAATCGTACGCAGTTCAATTATAATAAGGTATTATATAAGAAAAGTGGATTGGTTACATTTTCATGTTCTCATAAGTTTTCACAAGTAAAAGTAGAGGAGCGAGGCGCATAAATAATCAGTCGTGGACTCGAATTTCAACGTGCGCAATGGTTTCTGGTCGTTCAGTCACAATAGATAATGACCTGATTGTACATTTCTACGAGCTTGATAAACTTTAAATAATATTGTTATACATATACATTACATACACAATTGCATCAGTAATGTATAGAGTAACCAAAACTTGCGGACTCGCATAGGCGTCGGTATTACGGGTTAATATAAGAATACGAAAAATTCATAAATAAACTTACTTGCTAATTATTCAACAAATTAGAGGCATCAGGATGTGAACTACTGTAAACTTGCATCATTGCATATGTTTCCACAGTTACTTCTTTAAACCTTGTGCGTCGACAAGAAAAAATATTCTTATACATAGGAAACGATCTCTCCACATCTAAGGAAGTTACATTTGCATGTAGAAACTGTTTTTCAAAATCACTTAAAAGTTCACTATTCTTACACTTATTATAAACGGCCTCTAAAGTATTAAAATCAGGATTTTTCCTTAAAACATCTGTCAACTTTTGACTAGCGCATAATCCTGGCGTATCATTTAATGTGTGTAATTTATTTTTTACACTCTCCACTATGTCTAATGATTCCTGCAATGACAATTCAGTACATTGTAGTTTTCTGATGGCATCTAGTAATACTGTATAATTGGTACATATTGTTGTTAAATCTTCTAAAAGTTGAGGAATTTGAAATTCTCTTTGACTTTCTCTAATCGCTTTGGATTCATTCCGATTAAATCGTATTATAACTGATTGAATTTGTTGAAAATGGATCAAATAGTAAGAAGCTGCTGTTAGCCAAGTAGCCCATCGCGTTAAAATTGGTTCAGGAGGTTCTGGAATACCTGGACAAAATTTACGAAATTCTTTTAAACGTTTAGGAAATATACGAAACACTGCTTTAGTACTTCCAATCATCCGATCAACGTTTCCGTAATGTTGTCGAACAACTTCACCAACTAAGTGCAAAGCATGCAGCACGCAGGTTATATGTCAAGTTAGGAAATATATGTTTTAAGGATCGCCCAACACTTAACATCGTTGCTGCACTATCTGTCACAATCATCACAACTTGATCTTGGGCTATTTTAAATTTTTCAAAGCGTTCATTATCACTTTTTGAATATTTTCCGCGGTACATTGTTGAACACGTTTGCAAGCTAACAAATATCGAGATGCTGTGTTCTCGCTAGATAAAACGCGAGCTATTACATTCACAATACTGTTTTTCTTTATATCGGTCGTCTCATCCACGGTAATCCATATTTTTTTGGAACACAAATCACGTTTACACACATTTTCTAGCATCTCTTTCATTCGCGGCAAATGATTCTGTAATTGTGTTTGTGAGGGTAATGGGTACTTTGGAACGTATTGTCGCCAAAACGTTTTAAAAGCTGCTTTTCTCACCAACGACAACGGAAGATTACAAGAGGTAAACATAATTAATAAATGTATGAGGAATAGTGTATAAGGTATTTCAGTTCTTGTATTTCTCATATGCTTAATACCATTGACATGCCTCTGGCAATCAGTTCTGTCCAATGCAGCCAAACGAACATTGCATATTAAGCAAAAAACTGCACTACCGTCATATTTTAAATGGGGAAAAAGTGACACATACTTATGTACATTAGTAGCAAATCTATTACGAGGCATTGTTTTCTTAGGTATGTAAATATTAGTTCTATATGAAACGATACACTAATTATGTACTTGGTATAATACTACAACACACAAGAAACACCAGCTATATTTTCAAAAGCGACACGTAAGTACATAACCTTGACCGTTCGACTAATCTCTGCAACAGCTCAACCGGTACTAAAACGAAATCTCTCTCAGCGCGGTTTAACATGATTTATATTCAACGTCGACACTACATGCCTGTTTCTCTACCGGTTTAGTTTATTTATGAATTTTTCGTATTCTTATATTAACCCGTAATACCGACGCCTATGCGAGTCCGCAAGTTTAGGTTACTCTACTCATTAATTATTAAACTACATAAAAATAATCCCTATTTAATTGCATTATTAAAAAAATAATTGAATTATACTGTAACCTATGAAAAAACTTTCTCATTAGCTCATTGACTTGCTCCTAATTTTAATTACTAACTTTTTTTTTCCATTATTGTAATTTTTCTTTTATTGGATATCCTTGTAGCTGGCCTGATGTGTTTTTTGAACACGAAACTGGTCGCCTAATTTCTCAATAGAACTTTGTGAAATCTGGACTATTTTTTCATTCCTATCTTTAATATGAATATTTTCTTTATTTAAAACAAAATGATTTACTTGGAAGAAACATTTTTCTGTCTTGCATTTTCTAACCCTAAGAACATATTTATTTAATTCAAATAAAATTTAAAGAAAATTATTTTCTTGTATTATACATTTTTATTGTTTTAAAATAAAAATATTTTCTCGAATAGAGAGATGATTTTTGCAAGAAAATATATTTTCTTAATGCAAGAAACCATTTCTCTGCGTCTAGAGAAGACTTCATAAACAGATTATACCCCATATAAAACGAAAGCTACAATAGTGTCGCAGATAATTCTTCACTACAATTGTCACGTTTAAAAATATATATAAACACACATACATATTAGTAAATATTTATACAAACCGCCAACGCATTTGAAGAATTTAATTTGCGTTCCTTATTCTCTATGAGCGTAGAATGCATTAATATTTATTATAGTCATTTGTTTTCTTCTCTTGTCAGAATAAAATTGTGACTGTGACATCGTCACGTAATCCGGGATTACCAATTCGTTCTCCTAATAATTAAAACGCTTAAGAATGAAAAGAAAAACGTTTTCGAAGTTTATGTATTCATGGTTTTGGTAATTTAGCGTAGGTGATGACGTAAGGTTTTGAAAGCATAGTGTTATAACGTTGGAATATGAAGTATATTACCATAAACTATTTTTGATGTATTTAACATACAATTATTGTTCACAAACGGGTAAGATATCATACTTATGGTCTTAATTTCCTGATCGATATTGGGACTGCTATTGTTTATATATTTCATTAACGACTTGTTAACTGATGTTATACCGTGTGAGCAAAAGCTTGGCAACAAGTGGAAATCTTTGTTATCGTTAATATTACAAAACATTATTACTGAGATAAAAGTTCCTGCGTTCTTTGTAACCAAATTTTAGCCAGCATTTTCAGCGGTAAAAGGCAAAATGTTAAAATGTTCGCAAAAGTAAAGTACCGTTAATCTAAAAATATAGATTAACATTGTAACTCAAAGTTGTTTAGAATCTCATTTGGTGTATGCATATTAATTTTCAAAGAGAATATAACTAACTAACGCGAGGGCAATTTACAAACTAAATTTCGTCAGAAAACATCATTGTCTATTTTGGCAGATACGATACAAACGAATCCTATTGTCACAACTTTCATAGCAACCTTGTTTTTTTATTTGGAACAGGTATTTTACACCAGGTATTTTATAATATTTCTAGTAGTTTGTAAAATGACATCTGTATAAATTATTTTTCAAATATTACGGCTCGGTGGTTTAGTGGTAAGAGGGCCTGCCTCTGACTGGGCAAAGTTAAGTAGCGGTCACATAGGGTAGCGCGAAGTTAGTGCAACTCGAAACTATACACAGGTCACACTTTAACAGTAATTTCTGCGTGTGTTTCTAAATTTATGTGTCATGATTACTGCAGAAACTGCTAATAAACATACCATGTTACTTTTCCGTGCAATTTCATGCATTACAAAAGCATCATTACTATCAACAGTAAATTTAGGTTAGGTTACGACAAAGCAAATCATTGGTTTCAGTTGTCAAATTCTTACACTAATTTCGCACTACACTGTGTGAACGCAGCCTTAGACGCTGTGCGTTTGAGTCCCACTAGAATTAAATTTTCCTAATGGAACCTGTTCGACCCCGGACAATTAACTGCGTAACCGCACAATTAATAAAGCCATTGAACACTTTACATACACAATTTATACACTAAAAACACCTGAGGTTATGATAAACTTTAAAGTTTATAAACCCCCTTGGGTCATTACCACACCTTTAAAAAATATGTTCCATGGTGAAATTTAATTTGCAAGCTACTCACACGCCTTAAGAAAAAATAAAGAAATAGACAATCTTTTTTTTATGAAATTCCTTTTGTTCTCTCTGTTATAATCGGAATTGTATTAGGTACTCATAATTTTGAATTCTGCCGATATTGAATGTAAGTAAAACACGTTACTACGTATTATCATTTAAAATTGATAAAGTCCAATTGAAAGTCACGGTTGATAGATAGATCCAGGAGTGTCGCCTAGACACTTTTTCGGCAGTTTTGAAAAATTGTAAATTGCAAATAATAAAGTTTCACAAAAATTAAACTAACCTCAAAATTTGACGTTTACTCCGAGGTCTCTGATAGCGCGTCACCTAAGAAAAACCCCACAAACTTTTGAATAATCAAACTTGAATTAAACTTATACATACTTGAAGTATAATTCGATCACTAAACGCTTGAATTTACTTGGAAAGTCAATCATTTCCGACAGCATTTGTCAAACATTACGGCCACTTACGGTATACACTTCAGATAAACAATAATTTACTTTCTTACGGATTAAATTTTCAAACAACCAAAATTTAATTTCATTTAAAAATACTATATTACAGACTGTAATATTCCATGCAAGTTCGCCATATAACATTCAAAAATTAGACATCTGGGAGTAATGGCAACTGCACAACGTGGACGGACTTGACGACTTATTACTAAGTAACATCTAATTTACGTGTAGAATGTAAAGACACAAAAGAATTTATTCTCTACGAGTTTGCAGGAAAACGCTACATTAAAAACGAATATGTACGACGTGAAGAAAATGAAGCGAAGACGAGTTATTTAGCTGTTCCTCCGGAAATATCGTTGGCTGGAGATAGAATTATAGTTTATTTCAAATTATAAGAATACAACTGTAGACTTACAAGGCTTTTAATACTTTTATTGCACTTTCTGTGACGATAATAACCTGGCAACGCATATTGAATCTAGGGGCCGTATTGACTATAAATTACGGCCCTATAAGATAAAAAAAAACGGTGTTAATTTCAAGTATATAATAAAAACTATCTATACATTGGGTTTATATACGAAGAAAAAATAACAAATCGTGTGGCAATATGTGTAGTGGATACATATAGATATATAAAGCTAATTAGTTTGTAATACACTATAAAATTGTTATGTTAGTAAAGGTGTCACCGCATTTCATAAATCACCTTCTGTGTCGTCTTGCAAATCAGTGTCTATGTCTAAATCGTATTGCAAATTTATAATCAAAGGTGCTACTATATTGTACATGCGCATATATTCGTCCTCTTTTGCTATTGCGTGTTTAACAGCATTTTTCCAATTTACGGCAGTTATGTGTTCCATAGCATTTTTTATGTGTGTTACACTGCTTTCACTAAATTTCGGTGTTTGATTTGTTCGTCTTCTGATATTTTTAAGTTGGGCCCATATCAATTCAATGGGATTGAAGATGCAGTGGTATGGTGGTAAACGCAAAATTGTATGTCCTGCTTCTTTGGCTCTGTTATCCACATAATAATCCTTTAAATATTCTTTTGTCTTCATCACCTCCAATAATTGGTTTTTTGTATAATGATCCTCATAATATAAATCATTTGTTTCTAAAAATTCTTTAATATCTTTCTTATTATTACATTATGTAGGAATTTTGGTTTGCTGTCGAGAATGATACGGAGCGTTGTCCATCACTATCACACTCTCTTTTGGTAAATTGGGCAGCAAAGTGTCACAAAACCATTCTTCAAACAAAGATGAGGTCATATCTTCATGGTAATCTAAACTTGAGGATTTAAAATTTTTAGCAGATAATAGCGGCTGTCCGATCCATCCTTTTTCTGACCCAGCATGAAGAATAATTATTCTCTTCCCCCTCGAAACTGGCGCGTCCAACTGACACATACTTGAACTATCCACCCAACCTTTGCAAATTGTATCATGGGTGTCATACCACGTCTCGTCTAAATAACATATGAATCGTCCTTCCTCTCTATACCTTCTAATTGCCGTTAAGTATTCATATCGAAGTTTCTGGAGCCTCGGATTTTCCATAATTGTGCGACGTTTATCTATTTTGGAAAACCAGCTTTCTTTAGCGTCCGCCACAAGGTGGCTTTAGAACACAGAATATTTATAGACTCATCACTGATTCTTTTATGTAAGCAGTCTAGTGTAGGTACAACATTTTCTCTGTAGAAGGAGTATACTTGCTGCCTAATAGTATCAATTTCATTGCTTTCGAGTACCTGCGTTATTCTTAATTATCTTATATATTGTTCCAAAAGGCACCTTGGTTAATTGCGCTGTTCGTTGAATGTTCAGGGTTTGTTGTTCGTTATTTCCTTCCATTAGGGTACGATAGACATTGAGAATTATCTGTTTTGCATCTTCTGATAGATGCCGTGCTCCAACAGTATTATCACTATCCACATCATCATCATCACTAACACTTTCAGCAAAAGGTCGCCACATGTTCGCGAAGTAAAGAGAGAAAAATCAAATATGTATACAGCAGTAAAGATTAACAATAAATGATACATAGACTCAATATTAGATGTAACATATACCAACTCTCCTATAGCAAACGCCAGATTAGATGGCGAGCGGTGGGAGTATTCATTACTAAACGAAATGATATAAATAAGGAGATTGTATTGTATAAACAGGTATTTAAGAATATTTTATAAACAGTATAAATTTACATAGTAAACAATTCGATGTTACAAGTAATTAAAGAATTTACATATTAAATGAGATTTAAATGTACAAACAGGTAGTTACGCATATCGCAAATCATAATTCCATTTGTATTCAATTCACTTAAATTTTGTCATTACGGTCCTCAGCAGTTTGTTTGCGTATCCAGGTAGTTATTACCGCAGGTGGTGCAATAACAGCATTTAAGCCGTTCAAAGTTATATTCTTATAATTTGAAATAAACTATACCTAGTAAAACTTCGAACCCGGAAAAAGGGGAAGTTATAAATACCGCTGAAGGAGTGAACATGCGTCAGAAATAGGATCGATCGCTCTGTCGTAGGTTCTCGGACTGCACAACAACGTTCGTCGAGTTGGTTTCTGTTTTTGATAATGAAGCACCACATTAGTCGACAATTTCTCGCTGGTACTGCGGTTTCCAACGTGGGCGCATCAGTCTTAACAACGATCCAAGGGCAGGACCACTCAAGATAGCAGTCGCTCAAGAAAACATCGTTGTTATGCGCCAACTGATTAAAGAAGGTCGATATGTGACATATCCTTAGGCGTTTGAAAGACCTCAATTCAAAAAAATCTGCATCATGAATTGGCTTTGAGAAAGTTAGTTTCCCGTTGGGAAACGCGCGTTATTTGGTGGCGAAAAACTTTGAGCGGGCTCAACAACGGAAGCTCAAACAATGTTTGTAGTATCATGAGTGGCGGCGAATCATAGATTTATTTCTGTGAACCCGAAACCAATCCGCAGTGTGGGTGTTTCAAGATGAGAAGCCACCAAAAGTTATTCGTTTCCGAAGTGTCGAAGAAAGTGGTCGCAACTTTTGTCTCAATTCGGTTTATGTTGCTACAATTTTTTTAGAAGATCGAAGAACGATTAATGCCGATTGATATACAATCGCTTGCAGTTGCCAAGGCCAATTAATTTCCTTGTCTAAGGATAAAAGAAATTGCATGAGTTATAATTAGGCTTATATATGCACCAAAAGCATAAAAAGTATGCACTTAAATATGCACTAAAAATCAACTTTTATAAAATAAATACTAATTTTTTATATTAACACATACTTATTTTTCCGTTAAAAAATACAAACAATTTTTTAAATTCAAATTAATGAATCAAAATTAATTAAAAACACAAAATTATTACATTAAAATTAATTAAATTGTGAAAACATTTAAATGTTAACTCTTTTCAATAAGGTTGCTTCATTTTGCAATGCTTCACTTATATTCTTCATTTGTTAATAGCCGGTATTTTTAACAGTACTCCGCTTAGTTTATTGATGAAATTATCTTTCTTGAGTTTCGTTAAACGTTTGACTATAACTTCTACTATTTCAATGCTGTATTGTAAAGATAATCTCTCAGGTTCTAGCGTAAAGAATTAAAATACACATTTATTGATACAAATGTCCAAAATATGCATTTGCATATGCATAATTGTCCTAAGCCTAGTTATGATACTATGGCACAAATCGAATTTGAAATTTTTAAATATAAATTATGTACACACAATCGGAATTAGGTGTATTATTCATTTATGGAACGCTTGAATGTTGATCATAATTTGATGTACACTACCGCTCATAAGTACTTGGGTACCTTTGGATTTTAGATTTGTATATAAAGAATGTACTTATAAAGTACATTCTAGCATTAGTGCATACTATGCTAATAATCTGTAAAATTCATCTAAATTCATTAAATAATATCGGTCTATTTACTTTTTTATTTGTATGAGAGGCAATACCGTCATAAAAGCGCAGGTAGTAGCGATAACAAAGAAAGTACTTCTCAAAACTCCAGGAAAAATGTAACAGTTGGTAATTTTACTATGAATCATAAATAATAAAGCCATTTGAAGTAATATTTTTAAATTACGGTTAGTTATCGCTCCATGTTATTAACGACAACATCTCTAACGAATAGTGTTTATAATTTCGTTTAAAATTTTAAAACGTACCGAAAAGGAAAGAAACTAGTGTTGAAACGCGTGTTCTGATAGTATCACAACATAATTACAACCGCGAATTAGCATGTGGTATATTTTTGGACTTAAGCAGAGCATTTGACAATGTGGATCACTCTATACTACTTACCAAACTTGATATGTACGGCATTCGTGGGGTTGCGAGTGATCTCATGCAATCGTACCTTAACAGAATGCAATTGGTTGAACTTACAAAGAATGGCAAATCTTCACGATCACAAATTCTTCCTCTTAAAAAAGGATTACCACAGGGAAGTGTTCTTGGCCCTATATTATTTAATCTGTATGCAAATGATATAAGTAATGTTGTGCAACGATCTAAACATATCATTGTAAACTATGCAGATGATACCAACTTACTGGTTCGAGGAAGTGACTACTCTGAATTGAACAGAGAATGTAATAGTTATTTTTGTGCACTTGATAACTTGTTTCTTAACAACAACTTAGCTTTGAATCTAACCAAAACATCTTGCATGGTTTTTCGAAGTTCTGCAGCAATATCAAGGCCTTCTTGTATCGAACTGGACGGTAGGAAAATTCCTATAACCAGCTCAACCAAATTCTTAGGTCTATATATTGACGAATTTTTAAAGTGGTCAGTGCATACGGATAACATCAGTAAACAACTTAATTCAATAACCTTTGAATATAAAACTTTAAAAAAGATACTTAATACTCCGGATCTGTTCACGGTTTATTATGGTATATTTTACTCACGCATGAGTTATGGTATCATTTTCTGGGGTCAATCTCCAGAAGTATATAGAGTTTTTGTAAATCAGAAGAAAGTCCTTAGAGTTATTTTCGGTTTATCAAGTAGAGACAGTCTAAAAACCGTTTTTAAACAGCATAATTTACTAACATTTTATGGAGTATATATTTACAATTGCATAATTTTTTTGTTTCAAAATAAAATGAATAAAAATGATTCTAAATACAATAACGTACATAATACTCGTTTAAAAGATGACTTTCATCAGTACCCAATACATAGGTTAACATTAACAGAAAGGAATGTATACTATTCTAGTCTACGTATATATAGCAAACTACCGCTGTTCATCAAAACTAGCAACAATTTAAGAATATTGAAAAGCAGATTGTTTGAATATTTAGTTAATTTAGAACCGTATTCGTTAACCGAATATTGGAATAATTAAAATTATGTAGTTTTGTTGACTTTTCTTGTATACCTTTGTATACTTCGAAATTAATATAAAAAATAAAATAAAATAAAATAATGCAGGCATAAGCAATCGTCAAATTGCTATAAAATTACATTTAAATCCATCTACTGTTGATTATCAAAAAATACAGTGAAAATGGCAGTTTTGTAAATGAAGCAAGAAGTGGTAGACCAAGGGCGACAACATCAGCTCAAGATATTGCAATCGTGGTGTCCAGCAAGCGAAATAGAAGAAAAACAGCTCCAGAAATCGCCGCAGAAATCAATCCTGTGCTTCCGAAGCCGATTCCGCGTCATTTCTCAATTGACTACCAGGCAAATTGTTGATCGTAAGCTCATCTTCCTCTCCAGAATCGCAATCTGTGACGTCATCATTAGCATTATCTGGGGGAAAAATAACTATGCCATCTGGCGGAGTTCGAATTTCGTTAGTTTCTAGTTCTTCTAAAATGTCGCGCAATTTTAGTGGCCTTCTAGAAAATAAACGGTGTAATAGCGTATGTTGCTACTGTCCTTTTAAAAGGACAAGACAATTTTTCAATAAATACAACATGTAAACAAAACAGGAATTACATATGCATGCAGAATACATGGGCATAACCTCATTTAACAATAATGCTTACTTATTTATCAAAAACTACTTACTTAGCAAATGAAACTTACCTCCAATTATAAAGGTCCATTTTAATAAAAAAAAAAAAATTAAGAAAACAGCACTATTTGGAAAAACAAACTAGCCAGTACACGTCATAATCGATAGATATTGTGTAAATGAACTGTATTAATATAATGAAGTTAGTGCCGTCTAGCTGCATTGGTCACAATCAGCAAAGAAGTTATCAAATATTAAATGCCTTTTAAAAGGATGGTAGTAATATTTGGGTTACAAGTAAAGGTGGTCACATAGACGAATCTAAAATTTAGGTCAAATAAATAGTTTTTTGTGTCTACTTACCAATACCAATACTAAATACATATTTTAATATTTCCATCTAAATATTTAATGGCCCTGAAATTTGAGGTGCCCAAATACTTATGAGCGGGAGTGTATCTCCATTTAAATCTCGTGGCCCCCCAAATTTATTTCTCGCCGACATGGACTTCCAGCGAGACAAAATCGACCCCTGGGGTCCATATAGACCGTTTTGGGAAATATAGATTTAAACCCTTATTTCACTAGATACTTAGGCAGTCTAGAGCCTTTTGGACACACCATGTATCAACGTAAAGATGTATTATTCGATCGAGCATAGAAGAAAAAAAAGTATCTTCGCGCATTTCCCTTTCATTTTATTAATGCGGTTAACTTAAGACGGAAACACTACACAACCACGCTCACCTTAAATTCCACAACATAAATACTACGTTAGATACCGATAGAGATTTTACTTGACCCTGTTATTTACATTATCCGCCGTAGCCTAAACCCGAAACCACTTACTACCATGATAACGTATCTCATATCCAACTTCTGTCGTGTTTGTGCGGTATGTTCTACACCGAGCAATAGATATTTAACATTCGAGCCGGACATGTGCCATTCTTGTTAGTACGCTGCCCGTCGATTATCATAGCAATATCAATTAGTGAAAGTGTACATATAATGTGCGGATATCTGGAGTAACTTCTAAAGAAAATGGTGTTAAATGGAGGTCTGTGAATGGTTGTCATCTACAGAAGAACACGCAAACATGATCAAAAAAGTAATGTAAACGTTTAAGTTATGTTAGTTTATCACAAAACATCTCTAATATAAGAAGTATCGTCAGTATTTGGTTATTTAGCTTCTTAGTAAATTTTATCGTATGTCCTTTATATTCTTATTTATAATTTCCAAGGAATTCAAAAAGTCCGGTATTCTAAACATATCGTAAAAATGTTATTATTTGTTTTTCCATCTGATTACTTGCTTGTAAAATTATTTAATATTAAATTCAATTCGTACGAGTCTATGAAGTCTTTCCACTTTAATCGCGTCGTATAAAAAATTTCTTTATCGTTTAATATGAAACTGGTATTTCTGTATACAGGATGTTTATTCGAATTATGCAGTAGTAGTATTTTTTAAGTTACACTACCATGTGTTTTAAATGATTGCGACTCATATCCCCTCTCGTTTATTTTTTTTTGATACCTGTTTATGGCGCTGTATATAATGAAATATGGAAGTCTAAAATAGTATATAAGTAATTTTTTTTATTGTTAAAGTGCTAAATTTTGAAAAGTTGATTGGGTAATTGGTGAACGCATATGAAAATCTAAAGTTACCGGGATCTTTAACTCTGAGAACGTTAACATTTTTATTTTGTAATGCATTTATTTGTTAAAACGATATTGTTACAATCCGGTTATACATGACTAACATGACAGATGACTGTTCTTATTAGTATTGCCAACCTTACTACTCTACATCCCTCTTTCTAGTTATACTGATTCAGTTTTGGAGGAGGTATGGAAACTAGACGCGATTAAAGTACACACCGTACCGCTACTTGCACACGACGGACAAATTCACCGACCGGCGGTTTCGCTGGTAAAAAAAGTTTCGAGAGGCTGTAATACACGTAAAACACACGTATGATGCTTTGCACACGGGAATATTGCTTCGCGTGTACAAAATATCATAAATTTGTGTGTATTACAGCTTTTGGCGACATTTTTTTCGACCGGCGAATCTGCCCGTGGTGTGCAAGAAGCCTAGCGTAGCGATAGCAACAGTGCACAACAGGAATATCCAAATATTTAAAGGTTGGCGCCTTCCAATGCCGCGTAATTAAAAATGCGCGCCAAACCGCCTGTTCCAACCTAAATTCTATCTCAATTTCAATCAAATGATTTGGCGTAGGGTATTCATCGTATGACAAAAAAAAGCGTAATGAATTTTTTAAGTTAATTTAATCACACACTGCATAACAATTTCTAACAAGAATTAAAAAGGTTTGTGTATAATACTTAAACTTCCTTTTACTAGATTTTTCTTTTTGCAGGAAAATATTCTTGTTTCTCCATTTTCCTCTTCGATGACCTTTGATATCCTTCGCTTTCTTCTCTTATCTTCAATATCTTGCATAAACCGGCTTTGTAGTTTTCGAAATTCAAACCATTTAAAAAATTTAAAACTTCTTGATTCCCAATTCTTCTTAATTTTTCTTCATTCCCAATTCTTCTTAATTTTTCTTCATTCCCAATTCTTCTTAATTTTTCTTCTTTAGTTTCCATAATATTCTCATCATTGCTTCTTTTTTTTTCAAGAAATTCTTCAAGTTCTTCTTGATATTGATTTTTGATTTCCGATGGTTTTTCGCTTATTATCTTCATAGCATCATCTAACCTACTCCTTTCATACAAACAAACCAAATGTATATGTTTACACAAGATGCTTTTTACTGCATACTGTACACATTCACACCTGTATCTATGAATGCAAATTTTACAAACTCTGCAAAACATAGTTCTACATTCACTTTCACACAGCTCGTTATAGCTAATGTTATAAATCACATCGGCTCTTGAAGATCTTACCTGAAATTCCCCAAATCCAGTTTCATTTACCAAATCCATATTCAGTTTTTCTGCGGCCTTGTGAGCAGTTATGGTTAAACTCAAAGAAGAGATATATAAGCGAAATTAGAAAAACAAAGCTTATTAGAAACGCAAAAACATTAAAAACAAGGTATTAAAATTTGCTTGCTAGACTTCGGTTTGTCGTATTTAAAGTTAGAGCAGGGTTAGAGGTTATGAAATTGCTTTCCTATAACGGAGAAATACGAATTCAGTTGACAGTCCGGGATCATCTAGGGTTGGCTGCCGCACACGACGGGCAAAATCGCCGGCTGGTAGATTTGCCTGTCGTGTGCAGGTAGCGGTACGGTGTGTATTTTAACCGAGTCTCTGGAAACTCGTCCTGATGACGTTGTACATATTTTAGTTATTTCTAACACTGTTTTTAATCGTTCATCGTGTTCTTTTTCGACCCCATATCATTATATCATCTATATTTACTTTATTTACATCTTTTTTGGTCCACCTATTTGTAAAATGATTTTTGTAATTACATAAATTACATTCTCATATAAAATAACATCTGATACAGCGCGGTCCTAAAGTGCCCCTTCCCCCCATGCTAACTTTTGAGCGACAGAAGCTAGCGTTTTTAGAAAAAATATGTCGATTTCTATTTTTTATGAACTAGCTTTCGCCGTTATCAAGATTTCAATTGTATTTCCGGTTTCACCGGAAGTGGCGTCAACTTTCTTTCTTTCAATAGAAGACCCTATATACTTTTAAGTTTTTGGAAAGGTAATCGAAAGACGAATCCAATGATACCACATATGTTATATTTTAACTTAAGAAATATGACGATATGCAGCAATAAAGGCTTTGGTAATCTGTTTTTGTTGTTACGCAAAGTTGGCTAGGAAAGAGCGCGAAATTGTTTCTTGTGACGCCAAAGAGCTCACTGCTAAGCAAAGTAATCATAATAATTGCCAAACTGTCAAATCTCAATTCCAAACGCGTAAATTATTCTTGTTATTTATTGTTATTATAACCTGCATCTGTTATACTTTCATTCTTTGCGCTCGTTATTATTTTATATTTTAACTTGTTTTGTTAATGGTTGTTTCTCTTTTGTTAATTTTACAATGGCTTCCGTATGGACCACGTAAGATAACCATGAAGTACCTAATTTTAATATTTTTGACAACGATTACCACGAAGTCGAACATAATGAACACTGCCCTTGTCCAGGCGGAAATATTTAAACTTTGCTCTAAGTAAGCGTAGATAGTATAAAATTTACAGTGCGAACTGCTTTAACAGAAGATAATATGATTTAAATTATTGTACAATACGTTGGGCAACAATGGTAAATAAGGTGATAATTGTTGCCAGATTTACATAATATTAAAATTGAGCCAGCAATTTTGCATGGTTCGTGCCGAAGCAATCATAAAGATAATAACACAAAAAACCTAAAAAAACAGACATATTGTCTATCAAAAACTAATTTATTTAAACAAACTTACCATAATTAATTAATTGCAATGAAGTTCGATAAAGTAAAGAAATAACAACACTTAATAAAACAGGTTAAAATAAGAGAAAATAATAACGAGCACAAAGAAGGAACGTGTGACAAATGCAAGATATAATAATAATAATAATAATAAGAATAATTTACGCTTTGTGAGTTGAGATTTGACAGTTTGGCAATTGTTATGATTACTTTGCTTAGCAACGAGCTCTTTAGATCAGTCTGGTGTCACAAGAAACAATTTGGAGCTCTTTCCTGGCCAACTTTGCGTAACAACAAAAATAGATTACCAAACCAAAACCTTTATTGCTGCATATCGTCATATTTTTTTCTAAAAACGCTAGCTTAATTAGCACCGGGGGGCACGTTAGGACCGTACTGTATATGGGGCTAGCAATTTTGAGGTCGCGGCACTGGGGTCATGCACCCTAGGGCTGGACACAATAGAATGTTATTGGAATAATATTGGTAGACAACCTGATCTGCCTTTCTAGATGATACTGAAACTATGTTGATAAATAGACGAGATTAAGGCTGTAATATCAAGTATGTGGAACCACTATTAAAAATAAAAGTGTCTTTCTTTATCGTTTCAGTTATTCGTATTGTTATCATTTGTTTATACCATTCGTGTTTGCTCTTGTTAGTATAATCTCTGAAATTTTTAATTCGCTTCAAAACTGCGTATACGTATTACGCAGCTATTTTCAGAAAAAAAATTGATCTATAACCAATCCGTAGACCATTACAAATATAGAGAAGAAACGTTTATTTTCGCCACGATGCCATTGCTAAAGAGTGTAGAATATACAATTTGCTTATAAATGTTTGTTGTCGCGGGAGCATTCACTCATTCTGTTCTTGAATCGCCGCCGTCTTTTATTATCCCTCTGTGACACTTTTATTTCATGAAGAATCCGTTTATATAAACCTCCAAATTCCCATATTCTAAAAGTATAACTTCAACTAAACTTCGATTAACTGTACTAAAATAAAGCTAATATATGTATGTATTCATCCAAAAAGTGCAATTGCTTTCTTTCGCATGGATGTTTTTTTTTCTCATTTTATTATTATCCCTTAGTAAGTCCTAAATAACACGCATATTTATAATTTTATAACCAAAATATTTAATTTTGCAGCAATTGGGTCAGATATTTTTCTAATGTTATTCCTGACCTAAAATGGTTGATAATGGATTTTATTACTTAGATGGCGCCCGATACTGTCTGCATAAACAACATAAACAACAAAGCAAAAGAAGGAGAATATAAATATGTGCATGCATATCGTCTTCTTGCATGTGCACTGCAACTTTTACATTGCTCCTTATATCATATCATAAGATTTTACGACAGTCCATTGACGTTTCACAGTACCCATTAGCTATCGTCAATGATAAATACGTGCTGATTCGATGATTACGAAATATTTGGTGTAAATATGGATATTTTATTGCAATATTAAATTTAATAAAAATAATTAATTATCATCACAAAATACTCTTTAATAAAGAAGCTATTGATGGCTAGCACGAATTGAACTATAAATAAAGGGCATTTCTGCCCTGATTTAATTAAACATTCCGTTGTGCGTGTCATCTTACACCTTCCACTGTATTTTCCTTCATTAAACTAAACGAATAAAGGTCGGCATTAGGATTTGTGTAAGAAATCATTGGAACAAGTGAGTAAAGCGTTACGATTGGTGGTAGGTAACCTCTTTTCCTACTTCACAATATCTTGTATAGTATTTTTAACAATAACACAATCCAACTTATTAACACTCATTTTCATAAAAAAAAAGACACACAGAACCTCCAGTAATCGGTTTCGGAAACGGGTTATAAACAGCCACCTACTTGTTAGTATCTATCCAGATGGCACTGGCACTGTTAACTTAATGGTCATTTCTGTATCTCTGGCCTTACCTAAGTAAAATTATTACTTTGTACGGTGATAGTTAAGGCACTTGCCTGTGGTTCGGTACCTACTGTTTCTAAATAGCATGGTTCTGCTCTGGCCATCAGTTGTCTTTTTGTTGGTAGCTTCCATGATGATACATATTTATCCCAAAAAAGACGAAAGTTTTCATTATCTACTAAGTATTGTGGGATGTTGCACATGCTCAATATGAAAATAAAGTCATGCAAAAATTGCCAGTACGGAATATTGTTTCTTAAATTCAATACATGTCGTTTACTTTTAATATGACTTCTACATTCAAATGTCGTGCGACCTAGCAACCCTATACCGCAAAATTTGCAACGAGTGTGCGAACCAGTAAATTCCAAACCAGGGAAACGCCAAATATATTTCTTCACATGCGATGCAAAAAGTACACCAGGCTTACGTTTGTCACGCTTTAACCTTCAATACGAAACGCACAACTTCAAACCGATACCTAAAGTTAAACATAAATAGTTCAAGTGTGAAATATGTTTTTTCTTTATCGCTGGTATATGCTAAACAGACACTGCTGTGTAATAATTAATTTAAAGAGACTCAAGAAAAGCATCTTTAGCCGCTCAATTTTTCAATCTGAACCACTGTGGACCGGTAGTAGGAAAAATATAATATATCAGTCGAGCCGTAAGTGATTTTGCGGTCCCAGATGTACGCAAACAACATCCTCGGCTGCAAAACTGCACTTACGTCCCTTGTGACATAAATAACTATTTATTTCTTAGAACAATAATTTTTTGGATGATTGTCATCAAAGAAATAGATATCCGTCGTAGCAAAAGCAACGGAGAATTTACCGCTTCAATGTCCGTTATGTTATTATAAACCTATTCTTTTTACCTTAAATTCATTATATTTGTGTATTTATATTGCTTAAGTAACATAATGATCGAGAGAAATATTTCACATTTATTACTAATATATACTATATATTTTTAATACTAACAATACCATACCGGTTGTGTCAAAAATATCTGGGTGTAGAATACAATAGAACGTATGCATGTGCGGCACGTACGAGGGTCACGCTATATATTTTGAGATACAAGAAAACTACAAGTCTTTTTACGAAAATAATTTTATTTATGTTCAAAATAATCTCCTCCTGCATCAATGCACTTTTGTAACCGAAGTTTCTACAACGTAAAAGCGTGAAGCCAGTCATCTCTTGGAATGCTCTCAAAAAATAAATGAATTGCTTCATCTATCTCATCTTCCGTCGTGAAACGTAAATGTTTCTTTAGGTTGAAGAACAACCAGAAATCACACATGGTCAAATCAGGCGAATAGGGTGGATGTTCAATGACTTTTCACGTAAAAATTCAACTGTCTGCTGTGCACTGTTTGACGATGCATTGTCGTGATGCAACATTAACCCGCGAATGTTGGCTGACTCAAGAACTGCAGGTAAACATTTTGTGGTGTACCAGTTTGCTGTGACTGTACGTTGATTTTCCAGCTTCATTGTTTTTACTAATCCGGTACTGCGGAAGAAAACTGCGTACATAACTGTCTTGACAGCCCTTTGCCTTTTGGCCATTGTTGGTGTAGGTGCATCTTCGTGGATCCACACGCCGCTCTCCTGGCGGATAGGAATATCGTAATATGGGATATAAGTTTCATCACCTGTTAGTATCTTTGATAGAATGCGATGTCCACCATTATTTAACATTTCCAATGTTTCCCGAGCGATTCTTACTCGCTCTGCTTTTTGGAAATCGGTAAGCGTGTGTGGCACCCAACGAGAAACAATTTTTTTCATCCGAAGATGATCATGTAAAATTGAATTTACTGTGGCGGATCCAACACCAAGAGTTGCCTCAATCACTTGATAGGTGCATCTTGGATCTTCGTCGATCATACGTCTCACACTCTCAATGTTTCCAGCGGTAACTGAAGAACAGGGCCTACCGGTACGTTCCTCATCACCAAGCGATATCCGTGCTCTTTTAAATTCGCTATACCAGCGAAACACAATTGCACGTGAAGGACTTTCATCACCAAATGCGAATTGCAATCGTTCAAGACATTGTTGTTCACTTAGACCGACCTTAATGTCGTAGTAAATCATGCGCGTACATGTTCTCTTGACAAGTCCATGTTTCGATGACAAATCGTGCCTACCACGTTTACTCTATGACAGCAGCGACTTAACTGACAGTCAGAATTTACTACTTAAGGATGGTGGTATTTAGAAATGCAGTGTTGCCAGCTCTAATTTCTCTACTTTTGTGGCATCTCAAAATATATAGCGTGTCCCTCGTATCTGGCAGCGGCGCGTTGGCGCTGCATTGGTCGCTTGATCGATCACACACGTATATCGTTCCAGTTCACTGCAGTTGAATAATAAACCAATGAAATAATAGTTTACATGACACGTAATAATTTTAATTTGAATTGTCAAAAAAGTGCAAAAAAGCATGGTTGTGTGCATTGTGTGGTATGTTTATTCACCAACGATTCGATACACGGAAATTATGACAGAAAAAAGTGATTTTAGAGAAACAGGACTTACAATTAGTGGGTTTCACAATACTTTACATGAAACGTTCACACAAGCACTTGTATACTTGTACCTTGGGATAAGTATCTAAAAGAATATGAACAGGAATTATACTACTGTAATGCTATCACATTACAATAATATCTCTAGCAAGATATGAGAGATATGATTGGAAGGTCTGAAAATGTAATGTTTTGAGTTGGTTTCTGAGAGCTGTGAAAATCGACATGCTTCAAAATATGCGAGTTTTTATAACAGACTCGGACAATGTCTTGTTGTGGAAGCAGAGATTTTTGAGCATCTTGTATACAATTCTATTTATTTTTTCGAAAGAATAAACTATTTATTTAATTTGTTAGTTTATTTTTTGGTTTCATTAGAACTAGACTTTTATGTTCGCCTTATGCAGTACATACGGCTTAATACAGCTCTTACATCCGCTGCTCCAGTATTTTAAAACGAAATTTTCGTCTAGTAAATATTCCCTTTATGGAGCGCGTCATGCATAAAATAAAAAAAAAATGTCAAAATGGGAAATTGCAACCCTACACCTATCACTTTTGTACGTCATTTCAGGTTTTTGTACGCGTTTGTAATATACAATACCCCTAACGTTTATAATATCTTACATTCTAATGTTTTGCTAGGCGATTCTTCACATCTAAAGCGCATATAATGAAAATACAGCTAAAACTAGCATTTTATGGTTTTGTTTTTATTTTAAAATGCAAAAATGTTTGCTTATGTTTGCTTTCTCTATTTTCTAGATGGATAATTCCGCCTTTCAAAGGGATGTGGAAAAAGGCGTGGAATTATTGGAAACCAAAAAATTGAATGAAAAAAAGAGCACCACTAACGGTACTACGCCTCTAACCGAACCGCCGCTACCAGTATCCCAACCTTCCACTTCTTGTAAACCGGAAATATGTCTAGCAGCTAGAAGTAGATATTCCCCACCGGAACTTGCGGGGAGTCCATGGCATATAAGAAAAACAATATTTTTGCTTACGTTGCTAATTCTATTGGTGATCTGGATCATCGTCTTCACTACATTAAGCCAATTGAGAATGCTGTGATTTACGATTTTTGTTGTTTTGTATAGTATTATTACAGGCGAGTTTTTAAAATGTTTATTTTTGTTTTTAACGAAAAGGAGTCATCTCCATCTTATTGTACATTTGTACCGGCCTTTGTACAAATATCATCGTAGACTGTTGTTTGTTGAATTTTGAATTGAGATTCTGTTAGGTACTGAACATGTTTTTAATGATAGTATAATAATGATAATGCAGTAGTTTTACTCGTGTACATATCGCTCTATATTTATTTTATACGAAGAAAGTAAATTTTTATTACCTACCGATGAAGTTGTTTTCATTGCGATAATTTGGTTGACGTTGGCGTCTACCAAGTACTACTTTTCTAACAAACGATACCTACAAATATCTTTATCGACTAGTTCACTGGAGAGCGTGCTTAATACCAACTGTTTTATCTTTTCGAGAATGTATTGGGGGTTTAGATGACCTTTGAAATGTAATTTTCGAACAAAAATTACTCAACACAACAAAAATAATTTAACAAACACTACTACATAATAACAAATGTGTACTGTGTATTCACAAAAGTAAATAGTTGTGTAAGTATTGTGTAAAGGTGTTTATATGAAGTGCTTGTTGTGAATAGATCAGGATTACTAAAGATTTTGATGTCTAAATTCTGCACTTTGATACTTGTTGGTTATAGTCAGAATGTACGCTATGTAGTGAGCGAAGATAATAATAATAGTAGTATATATGGTTTATTTCCAAGATCCTTTGTTACAACTCAACACTAAAAAATTTAAACAAGTAAATATATATAACTACAACAGAGCATTGGAAAATAGAAAATCACAAGGTGTAGTTTGGGTCATGAGAGTACTCACTCGCCATTCTTCCACTAAAACTGAACCTTGTAGATAAAATGTTATAACAAAAAAGTTGAGACATGCCTATAGTTAAACTAAAATCTAAAAATTCTGTGTGTGCAGGAGTAAATAAGTTTTAATACATGCATCACAAGGGCTCGTATATTTAATGTTGTCTTGAGAGCAACAAATAGAATAATCTAGACTTAAAACCCTTAACTGGGAACAGTTTCAATGACGCGGGAATGGCTTGTAGATTTTGCTAATGTTGTAACTAAAAGATCTCTCGAATAAGACGGACTTATGAAAAGGTGGCGTAATGAGAATGAGTCCTTTGTTGCGAATACTGAAATTATGCACATCTACATTGTATCTTTTCATATAAATACACTGGTAAGCGTCACTTTGAAATTGTGATGCTCTGTTTATAGTTTGCAAATTGTAAATCATTCTACTAGTAGATGCTGAGGCATTTAATTTCGGAGAAATGTTATCTGCCAAATGTAACCTGGGCAAATATGCGGTAACAGCCAGAGGCGTGGCTAGCGCATAAAAGTTTATACATAAAATAGAAGGTAAGAAATAAATTATAAAACGTGCTGAAACACTTACCGTTTTAAAAGTCTTCCGTGAAATCACAAACTGAGTAATATCTGTTAAATATTTGAATCATTAGATATGTTTCCACGGCTGTTTCAGTCAAGTGAGTACGACGTGCGAAATAAACGTTTTTTAATGCCGAAAACGACCGTTCGACATCTAGCGATGGTATATTTGCATATTTAAAATAATCTTTGAAACAACTTAATGGATCTTCACACGCACCTTCACAAATTTGTCTTAATATAAGAAAATCGGAGTCTTTCTCTAAAACACTTTTAAATTTTCGTATTACACACCAATTTGTTTCGCCTTCTACAGCGCATAACTGTGCGTGAACATCATTCACAATTTGAACAGAATCCACTAACGACATCGAAACATTTTGTAATTTTTCTATTCCCTCCGCTAGTCCGAAGTAATTGTTGTGAATAGCAATCAATGCATTTAGTAGTGGAAAACATGTAGGAATCGTTTGTGCCGCAAGATTTAGGGTATGGATTTTACACGTTACATGTAAGAAGTTACCACTGTGTTCTTTAAGAGATCTTTAAGAGATTAAAAGTTGCTTAGTTGAAACTTCAAATTTGTTCAATGAGTTTAACACCACCTTTAAAATCTCATCGGCAGTACAATTTATAACTCTTTTGGAAGCAAGTAAGAAGGAGGATGACGGTCGATGTGGTTCCATTGTACGTACCATTACATTAACCACAGAATGTTTTTGACGATCTGTTGTTTCGTCCACACACAACCACAGTTTTTTATCTTTCAATTTCGTTTTCATTCTTTTTATATGTTCACGAGCAAATGGCACTACATTTCGTATCGATGTCCGACTAGGTAATTTACAGTCGGCATATTTATTCCAGTAGGAGACAAATGCTTCTTTGTCTAGTAAACGAAACGATAGATTACATAAAATAAGAGTAACACATAAATCAAATGTAAATTTTTCTTGGTCTCGTATGCCACTTTTTGCAGAAGAATGCTGTTTGCTTCTGATGTGACGTTGACAATGGCTTCTGGACCAACACATTAAAGGGATTTTACAAACTAGACATTGAATTTTAGCGCCACCAAAAATTAAGTCCGACATGTCCACCATAAAGTTTTTAACTGTGTCTGCCATTGGTCGTTTTCGCGACGTACCTAACTGCGACATTTTTAAAGCAAACATAAGCGTACAGTTACGAAATAAGTTACGGCAGCCTACATATATAGAAAACTACTCGCATACAGCATCGATTTAGTACTGACGCTGTGAACGCGTGAAATAAATAATCGCCGACTCCGCACCACATATCTACTACACTGACTGTTACCGCTGTTTGCCCAGACTGTATTATCTGTGCAGCGGGCCAAATCGGTCCCCGCAACAGAATCGGAGTCAGACGCATGGGCCGCTTATTATAAATAGCGTATATGTGTACTGAAATCAATACAGCAGAGTAAAAAATTGAAGCCAACGCAATAAAAATGTTTGGTAAATAGAGGGAATACATGCACACGCTGAGGTGTTTTCATTGTCATCATTTTTTTTTGTTTGAAAACGGTATGTGTTGTAAATGTGATGTAATAAGGTAATAACTGTAAAAAGTAACCAAAGTAGTTATTCAAAAATCTGTTGTACTTAATAACGTAACAATAAATAATAATATAAAAAATAAACGGAGCTTCTTAATAAAGCGGATAAGCTTGTTGAAAATGTTGCACCATCAGGTATGTTTCCACATTTGCCTCGGTGAAGGATGTTCGCCGCAATGAAAAAAATGTACTTACATTTCGAGAAAGACCGTTCCATATCTATCGAAGTAAGACAGGCATAATTAAAATAATCTTTAGAGTTAGTTAAGGAATCTGCAGGTGTCCCACCACACATTTGTCTTAATCTCGTGTAATCGGAATTATTTTTTAAAACACTGTTGAACATAGCTAAAACACGACCACTTATTGCGTCGTTTATACCGTGTAGCAATGTATTAACTTCGTCCATGATTTGCACTGACTCTACCAACGACAATCCAGTATTTTGCAATTTTTCTATTGCGTCTGCTAACCCTTTATAATTGTTGCTAATATTTTTTAAATCTGTTTCAACAGAAGGATCTAGAAATCCTTTCTGGCTCTCCTTAATAGTTGTAGCTTCGGCAGGGTCGAATTGCAAAATCACAGATTTGACTTCTTAGAAATGTTGAGAATAATAAAAAGCGGCTTGCAACCACGTTCCCCAACGTGTAAGAATAGGCTGTGGTAGTTCACGAATACCAGGACAAAACCTGTAGAATGCTCCAATCCGTTTAGGACTTTTGAAAAACACTTTTTTTGTATTTGCTATTAATGCATCCATCTCCGGGTAACATTCTCGAATAGTTTGTGCCACAAGATGTAAAGCATGGACTTTATACGTAACATGTAAAAGTCGCTCACAGTTTTCTTTAAGAGAACGGCCTACACTACACATTATCGCTGTACCATCGCTCATGAACATCAACAGTTGACTAGTTGACACTTGGAATTGTTGTAACGTATCGAGCACTACGGTCGTAATTGCTTCACCAGTACACTCTTTTAGTCTTTTGCTAGCTAATAAAATTGCAAATTTCGGTTTACCAGGATCTAGTAGTACTATAATATTCAAAATAGTTTTTTTTTGCAATCTGTCGTCTCATCAAGACATAGCCACAGCTGTTTATCTTTTAATTCTGCTTTGATCCTATTTTCGATATCCTTACGTATACGTGGTAGATCTCTCCGTAACGCTGTCCGTGATGGTAAGTTCCACTCGGGATTGTATGTACGCCAAAACTGTCGAAACGTTTCTTTATCGAGTACGCGAAGCGGTAGAGCACATACAATAAACATTAAAAGTGAATCCAACTGAAATTGGGTTTGAGGTGGCACGCCATTTTTCTTACTTTTGTGCTGTACATTATTAATATGTCTTTTACAGTCGCGTTTGTTCCAACACATTAACGGTATTTTACAAACTCTACACAATATTTTGGTTCCATTGTAGTTTAAATCCGGATATTCACTGATAAATTTAGTCACTTTACTAGCTAACGGCCGATTATTTTCCTTGCGTACGTTAGATATAATTACATATATAAATTATATTCATCTATAATAAGTACGACTAACGCTGCGAAGGGTTGACGAGAGTGCTGTTGCAATAAATCAATAAATTAAAGGTCGTGCTGACTCATCTGTACATACATATGAGGACAACGTAAAACTGCAAGAATTGTTGGTACAAACTTATGTGCTGTACAAAATATGTACCAGCGCATTGAGGAAACTTGCCTAATAACCAGAAAACCAGGATCCGAGCGAAAAAAAGTCACCACCCCCAGAGATGATCGTTTTTTGGTGTCTGCAAGTTTGCGGAATAGAACAGCTTCTGCGGTTTCGCTGCGAAATCAACTCCAAGAAGTTAGAGATGTGAATGTTAGTGAATGGACCGTTAGAAGAAGGCTTCGTACTGCTAAATTGCCTTGCAGAAAGATGCCTACAGGTCCGCCATTGCAATGCAGGCATCGAATTGCAAGATTGGCTTTTGCCCGAAATCACTTGGCATGGAATAATGAGGACTGGAGCAAATTATTGTTTTCAGATGAGTCGCGTTTTTGCCTCAATGGGTCAGACGGACGTCGGCGAGTATGGAGAAGACCAGGAGAAAGATATGCTGCAGTTTGTATTGACGAGCGACTTCCATTTGGCGGTGAGTCGGTTATGGTTTGGGCAGGAATCTCTTCACATGCACGCACAGAGTTAGTCTTCATACAGAATGGCTCCTTGACAGCTCACAGGTACATTACGGAAGCTCTAGAAGATCATGTCATGTCTTTCATGCTCACCATGGGCGAGCATGGCATTTTCATGCAAGATAATGCAAGACCTCACCTAGCGAGAGTTGTTAGAGGATATCTGGATGAGGTGGGCATTAGAAGATTTGATTGGCCAGCAGTTAGTCCAGACATGAATCCCATTGTGCATATCTGGGATGAGTTGGGATGACGTATCCGAAGCCATATACCAGCTCCAAGAACTGCCCAGGAGCTGAGAGAGCCTTTATTGCAGGAGTGGAATAACATCGACCAGAATGTGATCCGTCATTTAATTGAGAGTATGCCTCGTCGACTTCAAGCAGTCAGTAACGCAAGAGGAGGGAATACACGTTATTAAAAAAGAAGTTTTCTCATTAATGTTAGTTCTTTTTTTACATTTGTAAACGTAAATTTGTTGCTTCTTTAGAATAAATCGTTAAAATCAAAAGAATGCTTTCCGATTCAATATTGACTATTAAATTTAGCTTTCAAAAGGCAGTAGAATGAATTATAATTTTTAAATATAAACATACAACAGACAATAACAAAAAAACATCACAATTTCAAAATGACCTACACTTTTTGCTCGCCAGTGTATATTGGTATCTTATTTGCGATAATTGAATGGTACAAGGTAGAAGCATGTTGTTCATTTTTAGCCAACATAGCTGTTGCATCGTGTGTGAAATTCGCTGATATTTACGGATACCGAAAATGTATGAGTTTTGAACTCTCTGAATCCTATTATATGAGTCCAGATCTAAACAAGGCCAATATAGACTCAGACAGAATATGAAGTGAGACAGAATTAAGGTATTACAAAGCATTACTTTTGTCCTTCGTGTTAGATATTGCCGATGATTAGCTTCAGTCCCGCGTTGACTCTACGAATATACAAAGACACCTGCTTTCTACAACGAAACAAATTATCAAGGTGTAATCCCAGATCTTTATAGGAAGCTAGTGTTAGTATTATAGTACCGTTCAGAGTCAGACGTATTCCATCTCTGTGTAATTCGACTTGTTTCGCTTTACTGAATAGCATTACGGCACACTTGGAAGCATTCAAGTGTAAATGGTCGTTTTCACACGAGAGTACTATTGCACCTAAGTCAGTCTGAATTTTCTGCATTGATTTAGCGGAACCGGAAAGCCTAAACGAAAAAAGCAGCTGCGTGTCATTAGGATACATCTTGACTGAACAGTGTTTCCCAACATTGAAAATTTGGGAAGTCTTAGATGTTAATGTTACAATCGTGTAACTTGTAGCTAGATGGAGCCTATTTAAAAGCATGTATGTATTGTTATGTTCAACTTTGTATCTACGACAACAACAACTGCTCTCAGTTGTCACTTCGGAATGACTAAATGTCAGGCTGGCCACTCGTTGGTAACTAAATATCCCTCTTGCGGGGAAAAATGGGAATTTCCTCGTTACCATCTCCCCTCAGCCAACAGGCCTTGGGGCGAGAACATTATATTTATATTATAAGTCTAGATAGCGACGAGTGTGGGGTAGCATGAACAAATCTACTCGTCAGTTAATTTTTCTATTTACTAATTTCGTCCAAATTCATGTAGGAATCGTCTGAAATAAGCAACAGCGTAAATGGAAAGGTATTTTAAATAATATTTCATCAATTAAATCTTTATCTGAAAGGTTTCTGTAAATTAGTAGAGGATTTTCACGTTTAAAGCTTGCCAGCGACATTGTGGATCACAGAATCATCGAGATACGAGCTCCTGGTTGTCACTGCGTTCATTATCGTATGCTGTTTGCAAAAATAATCTCATTTGATCGAAATTCATCGTAAAAGTTTCTATTTGAGTTAAATTATCAAAATTGGCTGTGAAATAAAACAATCGCCGGTTTTTCGCGATTTAAAATAAAAGAAAGATGAACGACGCCATAATTTTTCATCAATCTTTATTCAACCTTGGTTGAATCAAAGTGTGTCTTAACTCCGATCCCCATATAAAGTGCACGATTGTGAAATCAAAGACTTTATTGAAGAGAAAAGGGTTAAATTACAGGCAGTTTCCTGTGGTGGTTATATAAACAGAGAGTTTATATACATTGGCATCGTTCAAAAGCTCAAGGTTAGTTACTTCTAAAATCTTTAAATTCGTTAATTTCATTTTACTGAGTTAGAAATTCGTTCTAAAATTGCCGAAAGGTTATCCAGGGATAATTTAATTTAAAATTAGAAAATTTAACAATTTTTCCAAAAATCCAGTGCAACTCCAAACAAAAATGTAGCTGGTTGCGTGCCACCTACCACTCTAGCGGTAGTACACTTAACTCTCGAAAAGTCGCTTTACAGAACCTAAAAACTTGAACGTGTTATTTTTTTATTGTTAGACTAAGAGCTAGCGATTGCTAGATTTACATTATGGTAATAAGCCTCATATATGAGACTTCCTGTACATGGAATGGGGGTTACCAACCTTGGCCGCCAGTTTCAGCCACTTGTAGCTTCGCTAAGGTATGAAGATTAAATAGATAAATGAATACAACAAGTATGGTATATTAAATTTAACAATATGAACTACTGGATTTTAAGTATTTGCCAAGTGAATTAAAAATGCTAAAGTTACGAAATATTAACGGTGACAGTAAAGTGACACATAATGCAGATCTAACATCGCCAGATCTGGTCGGATCATCTGAAGGTCTGCTGTAAAATTCGAATGAGAGACAATTATGCGTTTCTTTGGGTGCGACAAGGAGAATTTATTGGATACTCATACGGCGCACAGTGGTTCAGATTTAAAAATTGAGCGGCTAAAAATGGTTTTCTTGAATCTCTTTAAATTAATTATTACATAGCATGCCCCGTTTAGCATATACCAGCGATTAAGAAAATACATATTTCACACTTGAACTATTTATGTTTAACTTTAGGTATCGGTTTGAAGTTGTGCGTTTCGTATTGAAGGTTTAGTTGTTGTTTTCAATAGAGCGTAAAAAATGGTGTAAGTTGAATGAATTTGAAAGTAAACTAAAGGACTCATATACTAGACAATGCGAAATTTGTTTAAAAAATTATCCATTTTTAATATTTAGTTGAATAGGAAAAAAGAAGTTACAAATAGTTTCCCTTTCGTAATAGCTTTACTATGTTACTAGATGTATTTACTTCACAATGCTATATATTTTATTTGCCAATTTGTGCCTAGAATCTAAAATTTTTTGTTTTTATTCGGTAGGAGCAATTCAACCCAGAAAATTAATTCAAAATAAGGAGTTATTTGAAGCAATGAAAACGTCGAGCTGTTCATTGAATATTTGTACTAAAGAACACCAAGGTACTCATTTAAAGTACATACAATCTGCATTAAGTGATCAAAGAGATTTGAAAGAAAATAAAGTTTGGAATAGAGAAATAGTTAATTTTATTTTATCCTTAAAACGAACGTGGAAATCTTCTAATCGGACAACTTCAGTATTTATTTCAAAGCAGAGCGCATAGCTAAATGCCACTGCTAACGTTTTTGCTGAAGATATTGACGAAAATGTTAGTTCTACAAGCAAAATGGGCAGACCGAGTAAAGAGTTTCAATTGTCCAGCCAGCGAACGAAAAATATTCGTGACAGATTATGGCAAGAAATTGGTACAAAGGTCGATAAGGTAATTCAAAGAAAAGGAACATCGAATACTGGCAATGTTGCAAAAAAGTTCTTTAAAGAAGCAAAAAAAGTATCAGAAATTACTGGTGTGAACATTGAGTTATTGAAGCGGTTCCATATTATACTAACTGTTTTATCAAGCGGTCACAAAATTAAGCATAAAATATTTGATAAGTATGCTAAGGATAGTGTGACATTATATGTCCAGCTGCACATTTGGTACCGTATGCCTCCAAGTGTCACAAACTATTAATCCACGGATCTTTGGCAATTAATAGTATATTATTAATTGAGCGGGTAATGATGGCCATTATTCACGAGAATGAAGTTTACAACACGAGCCGAAGGCGAGTGTATGTAAATCATTCGAGAGAATAATGGCCATTTCCCGCGAGTAGAATACTATACTTTTTCTACGACTATCACTTTTGACATGTTTTATAAAAAAGTTTAAACTTTTTATGTGGATATCGGTATTGTGATGAACCGATTGGAGAATTTTATTCGCGGTATCTACTTTGTTCTTCATTGAATCATCTACATATCCTTCAGCTGTAGTGGTTGATTTTCACCCGCCATGTCGTTTTAGGTCAGTTATGTCACCTCCGGCATCAATAAGCAGGGTGGGGGGAGTCATGGGAGACTACAATCGAGAACACAAAGTCCAATAACCTTCCATTAACATCAACAATGTTATTAAGCTGTCGCAGATTTAATATATTCATAAAATTAGTTAGAGTGGAATATTTGCGATCAGTATTACTGTAATTTATAAAATTAGGAGAGTTAAAGTCGCCACAAATCAAAAGCTGTTTATCAATTAACTCAAGGCTTAATGCATCAAAGAAAAGTTCATAATCATCGACAGTTACATCAGGTGGTATATAGATTTAATAATAAATTAATTATAAGTGTTACATTTACAAATGACAATGTCTATTAAAGGAATAATATTAGAAATATGTGTAGTTAATCGTGTAAACTGATGACTAATTGAATTAGCAATTAACACCGCCGCCCGTTGATCGTCCAACCTCCTGGAAGCTTCTATCCTGCCTGAACACACCGAAAAGTGCACCTACCACCTCCTAATCACCAATATCAGAGTTCAGCCATATCTCAGTGAACAGTATGGTATCATTGCCTTTATAGAGAACACTAAGCTGCTTGATTGAAAACGAGAGTTCTATTGAGGACAGAACAAAGAGCATCAAGCTCAAGTACTTCGACCAGTGGCGTCCAACCCAAACGGTATGAATGAATGAAGCACTGTAAGTATCTAAAGTCAAACCGGTTCTGCCAAATAGTAAACCCTAATTCTGGGAAATGCTTCAGTACGCATGTCTAAAGTACGGTGCATATTAAGCCGACAAAATGACAATAAAACCAACTCAATACTTTTCAGTGGAATCAAACGAAAACTCTTTGCCAACACTTGTTTTTGATAGTTTTTCCGGTTACGAGTCGGTAAAGATCAAAATGTTTCTGTGTTGCTTCGATTTTACTTAATTTTTTGGATGTGCATCTTATATGCGCATACTTAATAAGAGAAAACCTAAACAATATTTTGTTTATTTAAAGAAGTATCTGCCAAGCGAGTGTAATTATTAAATTATATGCAGCATGTTAGCATAGAAAAATTAAACAAAACTATACACTTTTCTTTTTTGATCACAAGTAAGCCACATAGAAGTTTTGATGATTAGTGTGAACGACACGAAATAAAAACGAAACTGAAACATTTGTTTTACTGTTCTTGATATTTTATCCCTTACCAGTGTGGACGCAAGTTTTCAAGTTGTTTTGTTGATGTGTCTGCAATGGTTAAAGCAGATATCACAATTTCGACTTAAAAATTATTGTGCAAATCGATCAGGACTAAGCTTCCAATACTACAAATGTAAATTTTTAAACTTTTTATAATGTATTAGATTATTAAAATCTAATAAAGTTAGATGCTGTAATAACCTAAAGTTGTTTTATGTATTACGTAATAGATTTACAAACAAGAAACTAACACAAGTACAACTAATGTAAAGGTTAAAAGTGAATATTTTAAGCGATTTGAGTGAAAGATCTTCACCAGTATTCGCTAGCATTTTATCTAGTTTCATGCGCTGTACCCTGTAACCGCTGTAACCTTAAAGACTTGCTGGTTACGCTATCATTCGGCAAGAAATACGCATTTGTATTTCAAGTACAACAATCCTATACTTTTTAAAAACAACATTTTCGTTCAACACGTTTAAATGACAAAAAGAAACAACATATGAACTGTTTGTATCTCAAGGCTAAATAATTACCATTTTAACGAACTTGTCTATAATATACCTGCATGATCGGAGTGTGCATGAGTTAGACATTGTGACGTAAATCCAATCTAACTAACAATAAGTTTCAAATCGTGCTTGTGCAGCACGTTACTTAGAGGCGGATTTTGAAGACAATTTAGTGAATTTTATGTTTGCATACGTATCTGTAGTAACGACGATAAGATTACACGGACAATAAGTAAATAAATAGGTGATCGTTTTGAAAATGAAATATCTTTTATTGAAAAGTTATATCAGTCACGGAGTCGATAAGTTTATCTAAGATTAGTTTTCCCAGTAAGTAAAATATTTCGTGTTAAAGTGTTGCCGACAACAAACATGAATAGAAGCACGGAAATATTGACTACGACAGCGGGGAATTCTCAGGTGAGAAATTTAATCTTTGACTGCTATTTTATTTTAATTATAAACAAAAAAGAAAAGTTATCGAATAATTTCTATAAAAAACGTATGAATCGGAAATTTTCGAAACAACTCTTCATAAGGAAGGGGAAAACTAAAATTTATTAAAGAGTTAATATCCCCATTATGATGTAATAGTGTATTAATTTTTAAATCTATGTATATTTCTTCAGTAAATCTAATACGACCAAATGAAATCAATTCATTACAAAGGATATTGACAGATTTTGAATTTGTTTAATAATAATAATAATAACGTTTATTGTCAAACCCAAACCTAAAACTAAGGAAAGCTTAAATAATAATATAAAAAAAAAACAACAACAAAAGCCTTGATATAGTAAAACTCCCTAATTAAAGCAACTAAATTTATAAATCTAAGAATAGGATTTAATTATCTTAATTGGAAGTATTAAGTGGTAATATACAAACGAAAAATGAATAACAGAAGTAGGAACGACAAACATAACATGCTGAACTAAAGGAAAAATTCATCGATGGTGTAATAACATTTGCTAATTAGAAATTTCTTAACCGATTGTTTAAAATTATTGCTTTCCTTAAAATGAGATGGCAATTTGTTATAAAGTTTTCTGCCTAAATAAATTTTATTCTCATTTTTAGAACACAGAGTAAAATCTTCATTGAAGTTCTTTGCAAAAAATGCGTTGTATAATTTATTTTAAATTTTTGACTAGTTGGACACATTATTCTAATAGTTAGAAAAGCTCCCTTATTCATGAAGTAAAATATCTCCATGAAAGGATCTAGCTGTACCAAATTTGGTACCGGTCTTTCAATAAAAATCTAACTCCAGCTTAATGTTTGTAAATTTTTATTAGATCGTGTGGAATTTATTGAACGTTTGAATATGAGATTTTTGTTAATAACTGTCATCACCTTCAATGCATCATTTTTTCTCATTCTTGATGTTTCTTACATTCCTGGTAATGACGATAATGATATTGAACGTCTCAACCAACTTGCATATACAGCGTGTCCACGTAATGCATGGGCTAAAGATAATTTCTTTCCTGAGCCATTTTGGTTTTCAAATAAAAAAATATTCGGAGACAGTTCTGCATAACATTAAATTATGCCTAATTACACCGGGTGCTCAGTTTCCGCTACAAACGATACAAGTTTGGTTTCTTAAAATTGAAGATGCTTGATATTATTAAGCTTTTGGATGCCTCTTTTCAATTCATGCCAACTTTTTTAAATATTCTCGATATCCACCTATCTTGGTTATTGAAATAATTTGAGATTTTTGCGAAATTGCCGATATCTTAAATACCTTACACGTTAGAACGGTGATTTAAATTTTATTCGATTGCATATTTATTCGTGTTTTCGGTATTGCATCGAAAGATGTTTTATATCAACTAGGATCTACAAAATGGCCTTCGAAATATGAAGCTATGCGACGAAATACTATAAACTTCTATTTCGCTAAAGATATGTCATTCATTAAAACTAATGTGTGAACGTTACCTTTTTTAGTACAGTTCCAGCATCTGCTCGAAGTAACAATCATTTTCCTACATACATGTTCTAGCAATTTAACAAGCACCAATAAATGGCGCAAGTAGGTAGATAAGTGCTGGTTAGAATTCAGCATAAGACGAATAGATTTATTTAACGCAACGCACGCAAAGTTTCTTCAGCAGTAAGAAATGTAATAAAAACATAGCAATTTACATAAATAGAAGTTTTTATGAAAAAACTGTGTGGATGAATTTCTTAAAGCAATACGTAACGTAAACATCATGCAAAATGTTACTCCCGAAATGTTAGCAAATGTCCAACAAAACACAGTGAGGCGCATTAGTTTGTAGGAAGAAAAAAGGGGTTCATTTCGAATAAACGTTAAATTTTACAGACTATTTTTAATAAATATCTTTTGTAAAACAAAGGTTTATAGCAATTCATCAGAACTCTCTATGCAATTAGCAAAAGAAACTTATCTTCGTAGTTTCATATTTAATTTACTACAGAGCGACGCATTTTATAGGTATGGGGAAATATTTCATTAACAGACAATTTAAATAGCATGAATACAACATGGAAACCACCTCTACTGTCGTCTTGTAGGTGTTGATATACAAAAAAGGGTATTGCCGAATACTCCAAGAAATACTGAATTGAATAAAGCTTGAATCACCGCTCTAGCGTTTAAGATATGGGCTGTTAAAGAAACAGAGGCATTTTGCAAAAATCTCAAATTATCTTATTTATCTCGAAAACTAAGACAGGTGGCATATTGAAGAAACGCCCATAATATGCAAGATGTTCTATTTAAAAAAACAAACTTGTATCGTGTGCTGCGGAAGATGAGCATTCTGTATACTGTATGTTCTGCAGCACTTGTCTCTGAGTATCTTCCATTTGTAAACATTTTCTCTAAATTAGTCAGCAAAGGAATTACTTTCCATCCGCGCTAAGTGGACACGCTGTATACATATACAAGTTTCCTATGAATCACGATAATTCCTAAATATTTCATAAAAATTACGATTGCTTACGTATCGGTAAAACATACTTCTGACATCACTACACTTGATTAAGTTTTTGTCCTAAATTAGCTTCGTTTAATACAGAAATAGGATTTTCCCGCATTTCGTATAACTGAAAAATTGATAGCAACAGAAAATGTTCCGAAAGATGTGCATAACGAGAACAAAAATTAAATTAATATACCTATGTAGCAACCTATGTAGGTTGTAACAACTGAAACTTCCATAGATGTCAAGTTGTAATATTTCTGCATACTACTACTGCATACTTCTCATTACTTCATTCGGTGATATACGGGATTTTGTTCTGGGGACACAGCTCGACGCGACACCGAATCTATGGTCCGAATTTTGGGGAATTTACACTTTCGTTCCGATTGTCTTCAAACATTTATAAAGCTTCATGTTTTAACTCTTCCATGTTAATATATTATGGATTGTCTTTTGCATATAAAATATAGCATGGATAGTTAAAATAAGAATGCAACGTTTCACAAGTCGTCAACATAATACTCGTTATAGAAATGAATTAGCTTCTCGGTATTCACGTCCTAGTAGTAACAAGGTTTCTTGCATCAGGGGTACATCAGGGAAACACTTCCCAATATTTTTAAATAAATGGAAGAAGTGCATTCACAGCGAGAAAGCATTCTGTCACCAGGTACTTGTTCAAAATCATAATTGATTGACTTTGAATATAAAATTGATGGAAGTATTTTTATTGTTTCAAACATCCGTACATGGGTTTCACGTTGTTTGTTTGATAAAACTGCATAAAATATTAGGTTCACTTGGGAAAACAATTTTGGCGAAATTGAAAAAGTTCCACCAGCATACCAAATTTGCGATTCTTGCAAATGCTAAAGCCAACTTTCCACACACATCTCTAGTCAGTTTCCCACGTCTTTTCTTCCGAATATTTTGTCGTAATTTGTGCAGAGGTGCTATCACGTTGATTGTGACTTTCTTTAAAGTCTATAAGAGGAACTTCCCCACAATCCCAAAAAAATCGCCATTACCTTTTTTGTCGATTGATAGATCCTGAATTTTCTTGGCACTCCTTCTCCTTTTCGCCTCCATTCCATTCCTCTCCACAGGAGATGAAACTCGTGTCGCATAATGCGTGACAAACTTCTAAGTAACTTGCATAAAAAGCTCTTGTAGCATCCCTTCGTGCAGACCATCTTGTTTCCGATAAGTTCTGTAGAGAAATGAGTTTTCCTTCTGCTTCAAGCGTTCTTTAAAGGTTGACCATCTCGTCCGTGGATCTGAGAAAAAAATATAAACTGTATAACACCAAAGTAGTTTACTACTGCTGAACAACACTCCATGACAGCTGAAGGAACAAAGTTTAGGCTAGAATAAATGCCACTCATATTGCTGGCACTATCTTATGACCGTGATCTGCAATTTTTGATGTCTATTCCATGAAATTCAAAAATACTACAAGATCAAGTATGTATTTTCCACCATGTTGTTCAATCTGAAGAAATCGCTCTACTACATTTTCGTTTTTGAGAAAATAGCGAATGACAACTGTGAGTTGATCTATACTACTTATCAGGAATTGGATCGATGCTAATTTCATAATATTTAGGGTCCTTGATTTCAGAAATTATTTGCTTCAAAATTTTCGACCCCAATATATCAATGAATTCATCACATATGCTTGCTCAAAGATATGATACATGCCTCTTTTGTAGATTTCTATATCTCTGAATGTGTTCTCTTAGAGGCCGATCAAATTCAGCTAGCAAATCAATACAACCAAGATAGTTTCCATTGTTAGAACAGTTATGCAGTTGATTGTTACCACGAAAAGCTAATCCTTTTTCAGCAAAAAACGTCATCGCTGCAACAACTCTCTTCGAGACCCCAATCTAATATTTTCACAACATCTCATTTTCCTTCTGGAGTTCAGAATCAATTCGAGGAGACTTCTGGTACTGCATCATCATCGATAGAGCAGCAAAATGATCTTTTGAATTTTCATGTGAAGTAATCCTAGCAATAATTTGCATTTTTCTAATGATCGAAACCAGTTATAAATTGATTACTCAGTGCAGAAGCACTCTGTTTCAACCAAGTACCTTACAAATATAGCAAAACACCAGTTGTAGGCGATTATACTCGTCAATCTCTGCCGAATTTCTCCGTTTGCCAATTTTCTTATAAAATATTCTTTACCTGCATGTCATCACCAAATTGTTCACCTTTTAAGCTAAAAACAGGTTTTAAATTGTGGGGCGCGATACTTTCTGCTGAAAAAAAATCGGCAGGATTATTTGAAATGAATTCCTTGCTATTCTTTATTTCAAAATCTGCTACTGTTAGTTCTGCATCTGCTTGAACAACCAGTGTATTTATAAAACTCATTACACAATCGCATTATTCGGCAGTCAGTCAACATTGGTTGTTGAAACAGAAGAGTTTAGGTGTTTTAGTGTTTAGTGTTTTAGTGAAGTGTCATTGCTAGAAGTAGCATTTATTCTATTAACAAATTTTAGCAAGGAACTTTCGGTTCTTTTTTAATGTATCCCCCTTCTCTTGCTTTTTCCTCCGTTTCACAAATCCAAACTCGTGCTTTTTCTTGTACCTATTGGACATGACTTGTTATTATCTAAAAATTCCATCAAATACAGCTATGTATTTGATGTAATTTTATATGTAAAAATAATTAAATTATAAATTAAACGACAAAGTAGATATACCAAACAGAATATTTTATTAAAATTTTCAATGTTTTACTGGCCCACCGTTTCGGCATACTGCTAATTAATTTCTGGCATAAATTTCTAGCAATTGAGATCCATTCGCTGAGGATTTGTTGGCGAAACTGCTCTTTTGACCCACAATGATGTTTTGGGATGTTCTTTTTAGAATATACCATACATTTTCTATTGGTGATAAGTAACGCTGGCCACGAGCGGTACCGCGCATCGGCGTAGAATCAGTTCGGACCGAGAGGAACGGTAGTATTACTTCGTCTGCGGAGCAGTACGGACATTTTCGCTGCCGGTCATTTGCGCAATTGTTTATCTGTTCTAGAAAAATTATGATTTCGTCAGCAAAACGACCGCGGTCGGACAAACTTCGAAAATTTATTGCAGAAATTCCAGACTTAATATATAAAGGTGCTAAAATTAAATGTGTAATCTGTAAAATCCCGTTAATGTGTTGGTCCAGACAACATTGTCTACGACACGTAAATAGTGAAAAGCATGTCTCAAAAAGAAATTGCGCACGAGACAACGAAAAATGTATATTTAATTCATGCGTTACGTTTATCGCATGTAATATACCGTTTAATTTACTAGACAAGGAACCATTTATCTGCTTTTGGAATAACTATTCGGAGTGCAAATTACCAAGTCGAACATCGTTACGAAGAATTGTGCCATCTGCGCGCGAACATATTGAACAAAAAATAAAATCGGAGTTGAAAGATCAAAAATTGTGGTTATGTGTCGACGAAACAACAGATCGGAAGAAACATTCTGTTCTTAATGTAATGGCACGCAAATTGGAACCTCATCAATCGGCACCTTCAATTCTATTAGTCTCCAAACGAATACAACAGTGTACTGGCGAAGTAATTTCAAAGTTAGTGTTAAATACATTGGACAAGTTTGAACTTTCAACAAACCAACTCTTGATGTTAGTGAGTGATGGTGCTGCAAACATGCTTTCTGTAGGCCGGTCTCTTAAAAAGCATTCTGCTAATTTGTTACACATTACGTGTAAAATTCATGCTCTCAATCTTGTGGCGGATAGTATCAGAAAATGTTATCCTGAGGTAGACGCTTTAATAGCGCATATCAAAGCAGTATTTGTCAAATCACCGAAACGTATTCGCGAATTTCACAGACTGTGCCCCCATATACCAGAGCCACCAGAGCCTATTCTAACTCGTTGGGGAACATGGTTACAGGCCGCGTTTTATTATCATAAATATTTTGACAATATTAAGAACGTGGTTTTACAATTCGATACAAAGGAAGCTGCCGCTATCCAGAAAAGCCAGTCGAAATTTCAAGATAGTCAGGTTAAAATGGATTTAAAAATCATTCACGACAATTACTTCGGGCTAGCAGATGCAATAGAAAAATTACAAAATCCTGCGGTGCCGTTAGAAGAATCTCTACAAATAGTGCAACATGTTCACGCACAGCTATGCGCGATTGAAGACGCAAAAGATGTTTCTGTTCTAGAAAAATTTGAAAGTGTTTTTGAGAAAAATTCTGATTTTGGCACATTAAGACACATTTCTGAAGGTGCGTCAACAGAATCGTTAAGTTATTTGAAAGATTATTTTACTTACGCAAATATTACGTCACTAGATGTAGAACGTTCGTTCTCTTCATATAAACGCATTTTTTCCTCATGCCGTACTAGTTTTGCCGAAACAACAGTTGAAACATATCTAATGTTGCAGATATTTAACAGACATTATTCACTTTGTGATTTCACGAAGGACTCTTAAAATGGTAAGTGTTTGAGCACGTGTTATTTAATTTTTATTTAAAAGATGAGCGAAATTATTTGCGGCAGCAAACATCTCTATTAGCAGAATAATTCTAGTGGAACGCGAGGCCTGGTCGACTCTACGCTACTGCGCGGTACCGCTCGTGGCCAGCTTTATTCATCAGTATGAATATTTTCTAAGAAACTAATAATCAAAATGTAATATATCAAAATACGAAAGGGTTTTATAATACCGGATTTCCTTAAAAGTGCCTAATTACTTTTTATGTTCACAGCAATGAAAAGATCTGTAATTTATTGTAAATGGTATTAAACATTAATTTGAAATGGCTTACAAACATTTTTTATGCAAAAATTCCTAAGGCCTACGATGATCCTAAAACGGCCCTGGCTGGGACCGGTACTGTCGTCATGTTTCTAATTTTAGGAAACTTCAGATGATATATATTACCAGTCTACCAATTTAGTCTTTATCTTTAACAAGAATACTTAGTAAAGGCATTAGATTCGCAATTAATTGATAATCTGATACTGACAATTCGTATACATATCGCGTTTTGAAATGTTTGATATATATATTTTTGGTCCTACTACACATTTAGATCACAATGATAAGATTAGATAGGACATTTACAATTTACATAACATCACTTTATACAGTTACGTAAATATACTTAGTATCCAAGTTTACATAGCAACCTGAAGAAGATAAAATACTGCTCTAAATCGTTTATATAGAGTAGCCCATTAGTACGAGGAAGTCCAATATCTCAGTTAATATAGAAGATAGGAGAAAGTGTTACAAATAAAAGTTATTATATTTGCACTTATGCATATTTCTAAAATAGTACGAAATATACAGGGAGTTCAATTAATGTAGGGCAGCATGAAGAACGTTTTTTTTTTAATTGCTTACCATTAAATTCAGCATAGAGTATTACATTCACTACCGCCTTATCTTTTCATGGAAATTGCGACATTATCAAGTTGTTCCGAAAAGAATGAACATTCAAGAAAAATCAGTGCACTATAATAACTATCAAAATAACTTTATTAGTGCAAATTTACCAAAGATATTTGGCAAATACGAAGAAAAAGGGCAAATTAAAGGTCTTAGATAGGTAAAGGTTTCGCTTCATATACAGGCTGTTTTTTACATGTATACAAACTTCGGAATTTTCAAATATCAAAAACTTGTTTTTTTTTAATGGATCACCCTGTATATTATTTTGCTACTTGGTAGAATTATTATCTTCCTTCAAATTGTACCCATACCACAAAAGCCCTAAAATTGGTAGATTCTGAGAAAATTGCAATTTTATGTTAGAATGTTTAAGTAAACTGCGTGGTTTTTATTAACAAATAAGTGTATTTTCAAATTTTCAAATATTATGTTGCCGAAATAAAAAAAAACAGTATGTTTTTCAAAACTGTAATAACACAAAAGCTTATAACGAACAAAACAGAAATTGATGGTCTTAGATGGACGAAGATCAAAATGAAATACGAAAGGAAACAATATGATTGGTTTGGTTGACGTTTTGATATTGACTTATTATAAGTTAAAATGTCGCTGTATTAAACGATATTAGTACCAGAGGTATTATTTTAACCATCCACCCTACTTTAGAAACATTAATAAACTAACCATCACAAATACAAAATAAACAAACGTAACAATAACCAAAATCTAACTGATGGCCAAAACTGTTTATCACACAACGCAACTTTGATAATTCACGTTCTACGCGTTTTAATAAATATGACTTATTTATATTTATGTATTTTATGTCTGTAGTTTATACAAGGTGTGTCATCTCCGCAGGCTCGGAAAATTGTGCCAGTCAAATCAACAGTTAAGAACAACAGTGTCAGTATATTTTGTTTGCGGTTGTTATGGTAACGAAACGAGGTCAACATCAGTATTTTTTGTTTGCTGTTAGCATGATAACCAAATAGTACTAACACCAGAAACCACCTGGATGCAATGTCCGAATGCAGGAATCCCGTTTTGCTGTGAATATCTCTTTTACTTTCAATATTGTGCATAATTATACAAAAATGTTAGAGATATAAATTTTCTATACAGTGGATATATGATGCTATTAAAAAAAAAAGGTTGGTGTTCAATACTGAACAGCCTGCATTTTTCGAAAGCGTTTTAATACCATGTCTACGTAGAGCCAAGTAGATTATTTAACCTCTTCATTCATGTTATGAATGCAGTAGATAGCGCTACGATCGGCGTCCATATTACACCGAGGAAATATACCGAATAGGAAAAAAAAGCGGTGAATTTGAATTGTTAATTGACAGCGTCGTAAGTGTGAAAAGTTTGGTTATCAACATTTTTAGTAAATAGCAAAGTGTAATATCCCATGAAATTATAGCTCTTCGTATTTTATGTGCGATATGTTATGGTTATATTATGACGTGATAAAATAAAACAAGTGAACACATCTTTGAAATCAATTTCAATATAAATATATCTTTCGGTTGTTTGATTTGGTGGAATAATTGGAGCTTGTTTAATTGTATTAGTAAATAAATGGGATTACATTTGGCGTTCACCTAGCCCAAGCTACTTTGCAGCCAGTTTAACAGCTGTCGACTTGGAATTATCCTGCTTAAGGTCCAGGTACAAATTATAAGCCATAAACCTTTACTTACTGCTATCATGCTTTCCCGGACGAGTTTTTGATGGCCCTGCTGGTGGCTTAAATACCTCTCAGCCATACCAAAACTGTTGTTACAAATACTATGTTATCAGTATCATTTTATATAATTATTGCAAGAATACCTTCAAATGTTCAACAGTAGCAAGTAGAGCTCTAAAAAGGAAACTATTTTGCGACAATTTGCTTATAAAAACACACCGAACGACAATAAAAAGCAATAAATACAAAACCAAAGCCAACAAAGATGTTTGACAAATAACATTAGGTATCGGTGATATTTCGTTTTATCCAACTTAATTTAATTTACTGTATACCACTGAATAAAATGTTTTTTGTGTATGTGAACTTGCCTCGTCTATTAGCCAATCACAAGCCAGGAATTTTTCGCCTATCTATTTTATCGCTGCAGCCTTACAGTGAATGAAGTGAACATTTACACTGAAATGTATTAGCACTTCGAACATTTTACAAAATTATAAATACCTCGAAATTTACTAGAAATAGACATATGAAACCTACATTATACTGGTTTATTTCTAGACGGAGAAACCAAAAACGTAATAATATACAGAGTGTTCTATTTAAAATAACAAAATATATGCATGGTTCGTTATTTATCGATCACCTTGTGTAGACAGAAATATTTTTGAACAATACTCTATGGCTATAAGAACATTTTAGCTTCGTACTATTGACATAATAAGCGCAAGTTTCCTGGTTACAGAGTTTAATTTATAACATCTTTAATTTTCGTTTATTATTTTACCTACATAGAAGCTATAACATTTTTCTTGGAATATATGTACCTAAGCGAGTATTCTTTTACAATATTTATATTAAACATTGGATATAATTTGATTTTGTAGCGGTAACCACAGAACAATTAATCACGTTATGTAATAGAATAATTTATCATTGACTTCGAGGTAATTGAAAATGAATAATTCATATTCTATTTTTTCTACAGCCGGATATTCCCCAACCCGAAAGGCATGATACGAAAGTAAGCATGACAAACATCGTCATGGGATGGGACACTCAAAAATCCTACACATTCATCGGCTTGCTGCTGTGCTTCTTCGTATGGGCATGCTTATTTTTCCCGTTGATGGAGTAGCATTGTAACCGGTTCTGATCGACTCCAACGAAAAACTATATCAAATATTGATGAGATTATTAGAATTAAGTAAATTGTTGTTTTATCTAAATTCACATTGTATTACTTGTTATTGGAGTAAAAACATTTATTTTTATTTGGTATTGCAATTTTCTTTTTGATTACGGTGCCATCTATATTCAAAAGGTTGTAACAACAATTACTATGTTGAAAAAGTAAATAGGTTCTAGAATAAGATTTCAGCTGACTGTCAAGTTGATTCTAAACAGTTAACCATGTTCGACTACGATTGTTCATTGTGCTAAAATAGGATTATAGAAACAAAAACATTTCTTTCGATGGTTCTAGAGCATTAGTAACTAACACTGCGTGTAATGTCTACACTTCGATATTGCGTTCCGCTTATAGTGGTTGCGTTATTGATAGTTGGTGAATTTTTATGTAAGTATAAAAGCTGACCTCATTGCTTTATGATTGCTTTCTCGCACGATGTGTTTACTTATTGTCACCTTTTTTCTATTACGAGCTACTATTGAACGTTTCTTATATTTTACCTATCTTAACAAAGATAAAAATTATTAGCAACTATCCTTTTAAATATATTTTATGTTATTTATTTTTACTAAGCACAATTATAAAATTTATTAGTGTTTAATTTTCTTTGAACTCCTTGCTTCTATTTTTAAAACATTCTCAACTGTTTACATTCAACTTTGACTTTTAGCAATTTTTGATTATCCATTGAGTGAACTAATTCTAATTTTATCTAAATTGTTTCATAAACCTTAGTTAATCTTGCATTAGTAATGCTATACTATGTTATTTTGGTAATTTATAATTCATTGTTTATTGCTCAAAAGGTCTATACCGGCAGAGTCAACTATAAGTATGTGATTTGTAACGCTGGCCACGTGCGGTACCGCGCATCGGCGTAGAATCAGTTCGGACCGAGAGGAACGGTAGTATTACTTCGTCTGCGGAGCAGTACGGACATTTTCGCTGCCGGTCATTTGCGCAATTGTTTATCTGTTCTAGAAAAATTATGATTTCGTCAGCAAAACGACCGCGGTCGGACAAACTTCGAAAATTTATTGCAGAAATTCCAGACTTAATATATGAAGGTGCTAAAATTAAATGTGTAATCTGTAAAATCCGTTAATGTGTTGGTCCAGACAACATTGTCTACGACACGTAAATAGTGAAAAGCATGTCTCAAAAAGAAATTGCGCACGAGACAATGAAAAATTTATATTTAATTTATGCGTTACGTTTATCGCATGTAATATACCGTTTAATTTACTAGACAAGGAAGCATTTATCTGCTTTTGGAATAACTATTCGGAGTGCAAATTACCAAGTCGAACATCGTTATGAAGAATTGTGCCATCTGCGCGCGAACATATTGAACAAAAAATAAAATCGGAGTTGAAAGATCAAAAATTGTGGTTATGTGTCGACGAAACAACAGATCGGAAGAAACATTCTGTTCTTAATGTAATGGCACGCAAATTGGAACCTCATCAATCGGCACCTTCAATTCTATTAGTCTCCAAACGAATACAACAGTGTACTGCCGAAGTAATTTCAAAGTTAGTGTTAAATACATTGGACAAGTTTGAACTTTCAACAAACCAACTCTTGATGTTAGTGAGTGATGGTGCTGCAAACATGCTTTCTGTAGGCCGGTCTCTTAAAAAGCATTCTGCTAATTTGTTACACATTACGTGTAAAATTCATGCTCTCAATCTTGTGGCGGATAGTATCAGAAAATGTTATCCTGAGGTAGACGCTTTAATAGCGCATACCAAAGCAGTATTTGTCAAATCACCGAAACGTATTCGCGAATTTCACAGACTATGCCCCCGTATACCAGAGCCACCAGAGCCTATTCTAACTCGTTGGGGAACATGGTTGCAGACCGCGTTTTATGATCATAAATATTTTGACAATATTAAGAACGTGGTTTTACAATTCTATACAAAGGAAGCTGCCGCTAACCAGAAAAGCCAGTCGAAATTTCAAGATAGTCAGGTTAAAATGGATTTAAAAATCATTCGCGACAATTACTTCGGGCTAGCAGATGCAATAGAAAAATTACAAAATCCTGCGGTGCCGTTAGAATAATCTCTACAAATAGTGCAACATGTTAACGCACAGCTATGCGCGATTGAAGACGCAAAAAATGTTTCTGTTCTAGAAAAATTTGAAAGTGTTTTTTAGAAAAATTCTGATTTTGGCACATTAAGACGCGTGAAGGTGTGAAGGTGCGTCAACAGAATCGTTAAGTTATTTGAAAGATTATTTTACTTACGCAAATATTACGTCACTAGATGTAAAACGTTCGTTCTCTGCATATAAACGCATTTTTTCCTCATGCCGTACTAGTTTTGCCGAAACAACAGTTGAAACATATCTAATGTTGCAGATATTTAACAGACATTATTCACTTTGTGATTTCACGGAGGACTCTTAAAATGGTAAGTGTTTGAGCACGTGTTATTTAATTTTTATTTAAAAGATGAGCGAAATTATTTGCGGCAGCAAACATCTCTATTAGCAGAATAACTCTAGTGGAACGCGATGCCTGGTCGACTCTACGCTACTGCGCGGTACCGCTCGTGGCCAGCTTTAGTGATTTGTGACTAACTATATATATATGTACATACAGTTACTCCCATAAGTATTTGGACAGGCTCTATATACACTCAATTGTTTATGTAAAAAATATATGGCTTCACATAATTATCTTGAATTATAATAATTTTGTAGATTATATTTTACTCTTTAGGAAACGCGTATCAAATATTTAAGAAATAATTGCATGTGCCCTGGAAAAATAATAGAAAAAGATAATAACAGCGGCGAACGCTCATAAGTATTTGGACAAAGTATTAATTTATAATAGAATGTACGATAAATCTCCTACACTCGCATTAGGTGGGTACTCCTACGTTTACTGTAAATATCTCTGCTCATATCAATACTTACTACAGTCTCTGGAACAACAACAGTGTTTCAAAATGAAAGGTAAAGAAACTACTGTTTCAGAGCACGAAATAATAATAAACCTGCACAGGAAGGGGAAAACCTGCCGCGAAATAGCCGAATTAGTGAACAGGAGCCATTCAACTGTGGGTTATATTATAAAAAAAAATTAAAAGCCGAGAATATAATTGAAAATAAACCGAGATCTGGACGTCCACGTAAGCTATGCGAAAGGGACGAAGCGCAAATTGTGCGGATAGCAAAGAAAGATCCATTTATGAGTGATCCTAAAATAGTGGTAGACATAAAAGAAACACTTAACAAATCTGTAGGTTGTGAAACGGTACGAAGGGCCTTAAGAAGACATAATTTCCATGGACGAGTTGCTAGGAAGAAACCCTATGTCAGTAAGGTAAATTGTCAAAAGCGTTTAAAATTCGCAGAGGAATATGTAAAATACCCTCCTGACTTCTGGAATAGTATCATTTTCTTGGACGAAACAAAAATAAATCTTTTTGGAGCAATGGTCAAGTAAAAGTGTGGCGACAACCGTGTACAGTGCTAAACAAAGAAAATCTTCGTGCCACAGTGAAGCATGGGGGTGGATTGGTGATGGTTTGGGGCTGTATGACGGCGAATGGTGTAGGTTCGTTACATGTAATAGATGGTATTATGAACAAATTTACATATTTAAAAATTCTACAACAAAATATGCATCAAAATGCTGAAAAATTGGGTATAAGAGACAATTACATTTTCCAGCATGACAACGACCCCAAAGACGTCGTTGTTCGACAATGGTTGTTGTTCAATACTCGTAAATGTTTAAATACACCCCCACAATCACCGGACCTCAAACCTATTGAGCATTTGTGGGGTGAATTAGAATCTAGAATACGTAAACATACGATTTCAAAGAGACAAGACTTAATAGACGCTTTAAACCAAAAATGGAACCAAATTAGTCCTGAATTTACAAGTAAATTAGTGGAGTCAATGCCAAATAGACTAAAATATGTTATACAATCTAAGGGGTACCCAACTAAATACTAAATTAAAGAAATCCTTCTTATTCTTTGTGTCCCTGTATTTTGTCCAAATACTTTTGAGTATATAATTATGTGCAATTTATGTTTTAATTTTTTTTATGTATATAGTTTACAAGAATTTCAGCTTTTAATTTATATTTTCTGAAGATTAGTCTAATAGTACATCATATCTACATTATTTGAGCAAAAAAATATCGAAATACACTTAAATAAAACAATACCAATGTTTTTTTTACCCTGTCCAAATACTTATGGGAGTAACTGTATGTAGTCCCAATTTTTTGTCTGTGCTCTAACTTATGTAGTAATTTGTAAATCTTAAGATAGTAAACATTTATATAAATATTTGGATTAATGGTGAAATTTACTTCTACAATTTAAAAAATAGATCTTATTGTTTTTTAAACTACGCTACTACTTCAAAGATTACATCAATGTTAAGCAACAATTAGTAGATACACCATTTTTACTAATTTTGTTTCTAAGGCTTACTGAATATAATTTATTATAAAAACGTCTGAAAGATGTCTTATTAGTAGAACGGGTACTTTTTAAATTTTGTAAATGATTTAAGCTGGTAGTTCCGGCAATAAATGATATATACCATTACCTACGCTATAACAAGGTCGAAGAGCTCTTCGATGACGTCACGCTGGGTTGGTGATGTATCGCTATGCACGATATTAGCCTAAGCGGTAAAGGAATCATTTTTTTTTGCATTCCTCTTTTAAGTTTTGAAGGACTTCCGGTTTAAAGAGGATGCCAGTCGTCAACTGAACCCTTCTTCGCATCCCATTTGATTTTATTTTGGAAAAAACGAAGTTTCAAAGCAAAAACCAAACACGTAACCGAGCACCGTTTTTGGACGAAACTAAGGTTAAGATGATACAATAATTGCAATTTTATTCGAAATTTTGTTCAATTTCACGAGAAAATTTACAGACATGCTATTTAACCAGGGTCTTTAATTTCCTATTATGTGGTGTTTTACCTAATCTATCTTTCCTATTATATGGTGTTTTACCTAATCTATCATTACTTTTCCCACAATCATTTTTAAGTAGGGTATTTGTAGAACAAGTTATTATAATTGTTGTAATACGTTCACTGCTGTGAATATAACATTTACATATATCAGCATCCAAATGGCTACATTCGGTGATATAATTGTATTAAAACAGAACGTTTAACACGTTTAAAAAAATCTCTTCGTGTTCAAAAATAATTTTGTTAAATATAACGTAAGAATACAAAACTATTTGAACAATGAAATCTTCACGGTTTTTGTCAAATACAACGGACAGTTAGAGAATTGAGTTGGAATAGCATTTTTTAAGCCTGGAATTTTTTAAACTTACAGTTATAGTTTCACCAGTCCTTGAATCTGTAGCTACAGTTTTTAGGTTATCCCGTTTCAGAAAAGGTTTTATCGCTTATACAGCACTAGAAAAACATTACAGGTATCACCAACAAAGTACGGAAATATCACTACATAGTATTTTTTTAAATAAAACCAATATAATTTGGATAAACCAATTCAAAACGCAAGAAACGATCTCAACGTGTAAATGATCGACGACCTACTTCAAAATACGTCACCGCCTGCTGACGTTAAAGCGCTCAGGTCTTCTGTATATTGCAGGTAATCCATATACGCCAATTTCTTAACTTAATACAAAATATATCTTTTATTGCCGGAACTACCAACTTAAATCATCCGCGAAATTTAAAAAGTACTCGCTCTACTTATTAGAGAGATTATTAAAAAGTATAATCTGTGAAATGCACGTATTCAGTTGAATTATGCAGTATCTATGATAGAATAGATATAACTTCTGATCAAATGATTAAATCTGATTAAGTTTTACAATATTGTTTCTTTTTTTTTCAACCTAGTCCCAAAGCTTTTCTTTTTGCAAAGTTCATATTAATCCTATCACCACTACTTGTATGAACATCATTAATCTAATTTTAACTACAATTTCATTTTGTTTTTGTTTCGTACAATTAATGGTGCTATTAAAGCCAGAACAAAAACAAAAATAAAAGATAAAAATAGATTATTTTTTTGTAAGCACTTTTCAAATAACAATGACCTACCAAACGCAAGTTTCTAGATAGAGAAAGAATCAATGATTAAAAAAAACGTAATTTCATTTCGAGTTTTCTACAATTTACTAATGGGTTTACTTAGATTAGAGTATTCCGCATACACTGTGTATCTTGCTGCATGCTTCATTTTTGATTATCATAATAAAATTTGTTACTCATTTGACATTAGGGTATCAAACAACTAAACCTTAAAAGCCTAAAATCATTACAGGTACATCATTGATTTTAACAATCATTTTTATCTCTTATTATCCTTGCCTGGCATTACATAGCAATTGCGAAACATCTCTTTGAGAAAAAAGTTACAGCAATCTTATAATATAAAGGCATTCACGCTGCAACACAATCCAATGTTTGGAACAATCGCCAAAATTCTACGGTCGTCAACACCAATCCGGTATGGGTTGGAGGTCCATCTACAACCCCTTGGCCAGAGTTAGGCGAGCGGAAACCGTATAATCGACCAGCAAGTGGCACTGTCAGCTCATCAACGAACAAAGTTTCTGTTCTAAATCAAAATGCACCTACTAATCAAAATAAAAATGTAAATACAAATATAGGTGCAAATCTATCATATGGCTCTGGAAATGTGGGCCAAAATTTAAATAAAAAAGCTAAAACTTCGGGCAATATTGATGGTATTGCCTTATCATATGGACTAAGTTACAATAGGAACAATCCATCATCAAATCAAAGTAAACCAATTTCGCCAAGCTCTAGTTCAAACGTATATACTCCAAAATCAGGGCAAAGTTATTCTAATGTAGTAAGACAAAATTCAAACGATCAAAGTAACTCGAAAACTAGTCAAAATACAATTATTCCTACTGTAAAACCTTTAATGCAGAAGGTCAGCAGTCATAGTGTTCCTATAAATACCAACAATGTTCAACAACCTGGTAAAACGACAGGGACTGTGCTACAGCCAACGACACCGGTCCCAACATCAGCAGTTGATGAAGATGACGAGTTAAGACAATTTTCCGAAACGCTGTTGCGGAAAGATGTTAACAACGCTGGTAAATATGTAACGATCAACTATCAAGGAAAGACAACATCTAGATCAACGAATGACGAAGCAGCATTGCCGTAAGTTCAAGCAATTTCGCTTTTTGAACTTTTTGCTTTTGGAGAAAAATATTGTTGCTATAATACTAAAATCACTTGATTTTTCTTTTCAGATTATTGACTATCCAAAATGAAGCTTATAATATTCCAAGCATCTCAAACCTTATACAATTACACAATAATTACATAATAGAAGCTAATGTGAACGAGCACGTTAGTGCACAAGAAAAAATGGAAGAAAATGCACTCCTTGACTCTTTATTAACTACACCAGTAATGCAATATACTAGAAATTTCTTAATACAGAAAGGTATACTGTTTCCCTTACTTCACTGATAATATTTTTACTTTACATTATTTTCAAAGGTGCAATTCCAAAGGATCCAAAATTATTTAAAGATAAATTGAAGGAAATTTGGTTTAATATGTATTCTCGTGGTCGGGGTAAAATCGGGTCCAGTGGATTTGAACACATTTTCTTAGCAGAAATAAAGAATCAAGAGGTCACGGGTCTTCATAATTGGTTGTATTTTCACGATGCTGAAGCTAAAAATTCCGTTAATTACTTAGGTTATATGAAGAAATTGGAAATGAACAATAACGTAAAACTGACAGCTATTTGTTGTATAGTCTTTTAAATTTCAATGTACAAAATTTTAGAAAGGCGCCATTTTGAAATTCCATATGAATTTGGATGGAATTGACAAACCCGTGAGTTCTATGTTTATTGGTACTAGTCCAGAATTGGAAATAGCCTTGTATTCAACTTGCTTCCTGTTACGACCAGACAAAGTTTGCCCGTTGAGATTCGATGGAAAAAGATTCATAATCAGAACGTACACTTTCCGTTATCGCGGAAAAAATATGATTGGCAGTGCGTTTCCGGAAATCTAGCCATTAATTTTTTGTATTATTTTAATTTTATAAAGCAGCTAGGAAATAAATATTTTCTAATAATATGGTGCTTACATTTTCACTTCATACAAATTATTAGAAGAATATATATCCGATATTTATGAACTAGTAGTAGTGGGTGATGATGTAAACAGGAGGGCGCGGACAGCGATTCGATTCCCTCGTATATTTTATTTGCATATTGTGTACATTGTACTATGCAACGGAAATACACGAAGAAATCGAATCGCTGTTCGTGCTCCACCGGTTACGTCATCCACCGCAACTGGTATGAACATAATTTTACAATTCATGCAATAACAATCCAGTAAGAATCCATTTGATAGGTCAAATAAAATCATATCGTTTGAAAATTAATTTTATAACATCTAAGTGACTTTAACTGGTTTACAAATCTAATATTCAAATGTTGTCGTGGGTAATTGTGGTTTGTATAGTGCCGGTTCTAGGTAACACGGGTCCCAATTGAGATATTCTTTGCGAGCCCTCTGTGGTACTTTGGAAGTAGATTTTATTTAATATAAACTTTTAACACAAAACCAACAAATTTATACAACAAACTATTTCCATTTCGCACATCACCTAATTTTTGGACAGATCCTCGAAACGCTAAAATTCATTCAGCAAAAAACAGTACCTACTATGGAAAATTTCTGTACATTTTAACATAGTTACCAAATGACGCATGCCTTTTCATATTCTGCTGGTCTTGTACATCTATTTGGCCAGTTATTAAATCCTTAAGTAACCAAAGCAATTGACAAACTCACTAAAAAGACGGCAAGGACCATGTATAATTTAATCATTTGGAAGTTTCCTTTTCAAGTGAACTTAAATAATCTCTCACACGCTGGCTAATATAAGTAGTAGGATTATCAGACTTATAACACTATACTGTGATTGAACTGTGTACTAACGTAACTAAAAAGAGGTCCCGCATGCTAACCGTTGCCCCTACCAGGCCCAACTCGATTGATAGAATGCATTTATTCTAAAGGTTGTCTCAGTTCCTATCTTGCAATACTTGACGGAAAGTTTGTGGGCAGAGGGGTGAAGGACGCTTATTTTGACGTCAGTGGTGGTAATATATAGATATACTTGTTCGTAACAACGTTTAAATTAATGGATATATGTTCTATATTCCACCACCACTGACGCCATTGCGCACGCTATTTTTAAACTGAGCCCACCTTTAGAGATGTATTCTACCAACCTTGGGCTCAACTAAGGTAAAAAATCAACAATGGACAACAGCACCCAAATTTCATATATGAACTTCCTTTGAGATTTAGAACAATTTTTAAGTTACTGCTAAATAACGTATTTCATCCCTGACAAATTTCCTACTTTCTTAAGCTTTAATCACGTGTACATTTGATCAAACTTTAATTATCATGAAAGGCTTTTCAGAATAACTAAAAATTAAAATAGACAATTTATAAATATGCATAGTTGTCCAATCGTAGGCATACTGTATATTAATGCCCTAGTTCATTCAAAAGCGGCAAGGTTGGCAACGCTACCTTTGTTTTTTGGATTATAATGAATTAAGGTTTTTTAAATTGTCAAGCCTGTAACTATTGACAGTTTTAACAGCACTGAGTTTTGGTTTTTCTACAATAGAAGCAATAATAAATGATTGTATAATAAAAATTGATTATTGCAATAACAATAGAAAGAGAAACTGGTGCAAGTTTTAAGAATGGACGTCTCCAACAAGTATTGTATATATTTTGGAACTGTTCGTGGTGCAATTGGCAGTACGTACTGTAAACTCAAAGAACAAGCTAAATACGAACTATTTGAAGAATGTGAAGGTTCAGGAATTACTTGCATGGAATGGGGTCGAACACAAGATGAAATTATCTTGGGTCAAAATAATGGAGCACTGAGTCTGTACAATACATCTGCATCTAGAATTTCAAGTATCTCCGAAATTGGCGGGACTGGTTCCATAGTAGGTGCTGCTGTTATAGAAGAAAATATATTTGCTGCTCAAAAAAGTGGTTGTGCAGTTATATGGAATGACGATAGAAAAGACTGCTTTACATTAAATTTAAGTGGTGATAGCACTGTGGAATGTATTGCACATAATATGTCAAGAGTGAATGTAATTGCGTGTGGTGGTCAAGAAAATGACTTAAAATTATGGGACATTAAAACTAAAAAACCAATATTCAAAGCGAAATCTGTAGGACATGATAACTTAAATTTACCTATACCAACAACTATCAGAGGAATATCATATTTAGATAAAGAAGGTAACTTGCCATCATGTTGCACCAAAGAGGGTTATGTATTATTATATGATGAGCGAGCTCAACGTAAGCCTGTGTGTAAATTTGCTGAATCAAAGGCGAGCTTTACTACGATTGCTAGTGCATGTAAAGAACAGCAATGTCTAGTTGGTACAACTAAAGGTTATATGCAATTATTAGATATGAGACATCCAGTAAAATGCCTCAAAACATTCAGAACGTTTACAGGTAGCGTATCCAGTATAGTTTGTGATCCTGTTGCGTCGACAGTTGTGACAGTGAGCCTTGATAGATATTTAAGAATTCATGATATAGAAAGTAGAGAATTAGTTTATAAAGAATATTTAAAACAATGTTTGACCAAGGTTATTTTAAAACCAATTGTTAAAGAGGATAAGGACGATGATGAAGAAGATGGTAAAAACGCCCATATTTCGCCTGAACAAGATGAAGAGTATGAAAAGATTTTTAAAGAAATGGAAAAGGTTAATGAACAGAAAAAAAGGATGGATAAAATTAAAAGGAAAAAGGGAATGGTCAAAAATATTTTTGCAAGCGAATTAGTGAAAAATAAGAAAAAAAAAATAAAGTAGTAGTAATTAATTTTTGTATTAATAAACCATTTATTTAAGATACACACTTGTTTTATTCAATTGTAGCCTGTTTTACACGCCGGGATTTATTGGTCAATTAATTGAACAAGTTCTTGACCAAGAAATCGGTAGAAATACGCTGCTTCACATGCTACAATAAATTAAACAATTTCTATAGGATCGTGAATGTTCGTTTAGCTTTGTTAATAGTTGAACAGGAGAATTATTAAGTTGGACATTTTTATTTGCATATAAAAGTAGATTCGCAATCTGCCTTTGTGGAATGTTTTGGCAGTTTTGGTATATGCACAGATTGGCTTAGGTTTCAGTTACTTAATTTAAATTATCCATTTCGTCATAATCGCCGTAAAATTTCGAAATTTATTCTCGCTTTACTTTAAAATAACTAAACAAACCGTAAGTATTTTTTTTTACTGGGTTGGTAGTAAAACAGCAAAGTTAGTGAAAAATCGTCGGAACATCGTGCCAAAAATAGAGCATGTTCTATTTAATTCAGTTAATCGTACGATAGATTGTTCAAGAAATCGTATCGATTTTTGCTGTTTTACACGGTACGATAAAATCGATCAACTTGTTCAATCAAGTGACCAGATTTTACACTCTACAATAACGAAACAAGTTTTTAACAATCGTGAATACTCGTTTAGTTTCGTTAATAGTTGAACAGGAGAATTATTAAGTAGGAAATTTTCTGCGTATAGAAATAGATTGGCAGTCTGCTTTTGTTCAATGTTTTGGGTAGGTTTGGAATAAGCACAGCTATAGGTTTGATTAATTCAGTTTCAGTTAGTTAATTCAAATTATCCATTACATCAATCTCCGTAAATTTTCGAAATTTTACTTTACTTTAAAACACTAAAACAAAATTCGTCTGTTACTGGGTTGGTATTAGGACAGTAAAGTTAGTGAGAAATCGTGGCAGAAATTGAGCATGTTCTATTCAATTCAATTAATCGTACGATAAATTGTTCAAGAAATTGCACCGATTTTTGCTGTTTTACACGGTACGATAAAATCGAAGAGCAACTTGTTCAATTAATTGACCAATAAAACGTGGCGTGTAAAATAGAAATCAAATCCCTTTCAAAAATATGCTTCCATTTATTTATGTGGCTGAAAGTGTAGCATCTAGAAATACTTTTAATTTATGGTATAAGAAAGTTTTAATCATAATATTTATTTTACACTCGAATTTAACTATTTACTTCAGCACACAAAATTAAACACAAAATACAAACATAATCTTTCAAAAGCGAATTATTGTTTGCACATTATAAAAAAAAACATTATACAATACGGGAAAAACAAGAAATAAGATAAGCATGTTGTTATAACGTCACAATTATTTTATATCCAACGAATGCATCTCTCTAGCTAGATAAATATATCCATTTCGCTTTTGAGGTCAATTGTGTACATATGTGTATAATATTTATCATTGAATTTTAACAACTATGATCTGATACGCATTTTTGTCAAGTATCTAACGAGCTGTTATAAACATGTATGGCGCTAAAAATAGTAGCAGATGGCTGCGATTTTTGTTTCTGCAAACGCACAAGAACAACAGATGTTGTAAACGGCATTATCAGTGCGACAATGTCTTCGGTTTCAAGAGAAAGGAATCGAAGATTTTTAAAGGTAATCTGGAATAAATATATATATAACGTTACCGGAATCCATCGGTTTCTATTTCAGTGTCGGACGAAATACTACGCAAAAGAAACGAGAACAGTAATTTCTATAGATTAGTGACAGCGTATCGCCAGCATGCTCATAGAGTTGCAAGTATTAATCCGATTGCGTTGACTGCAACATCAAGGTAATACCCGCAATTAAATTTTGTACATATATATATAATAAAGGAAATTCAATCAGTTTTAAACATGTATATATTCATATAAGGAATGATCCAAATTAACGGACCACTATGTTTATTATTATTGGTTCTACGAAATCGATTAAATTTGCAAACTGACACATTTTTATAGAAAATCAAAATTTATTTTATTATTTTTAATGGAACACTACATTTTATATTCTTACGTACTACATAGAAATCGACCACTTCGTAGTTTTAAATTTCATTATTTTTTTTTAATGAGCCCTCAGATTAAAAAAACCTATACTATTATATAAATCATTTACTACACTTTAACATGAGCCTAAATTAATTAGAATTAATTTTGTGTTCTGAAACGAAAAGTTCTAAAATGAAATGCATGAACCAAATTAACATTTTATCACTGAGAATTAGGTTGTCTTAGGAACTAAACAAAATCATTCGGTAACAACTCCTAGTTTCTAATGTTTTCTTCTATTCAAACGACTAGTACAGAAGAGATCATTTATTGAAAATACAAAAGCTTTCTACTACAGGGTGCGGCAAAAGTAACTGACACATTTCAAGGCTAAATAAAATCCAAACAAAGTATATAAACAATTTTTTATTCGAATCTGATAGTACATAAAATGCCAGTAATTTATTAGTTTTAAAAAATAATGTCAGTTAAGCGGGTGCCGTTATTGCGCACACACTTATGAAGGCATTCACGAAACTTGTCCATCACATTCCCATCATTTCCTGTGGAATGGCAGCCTCTTCCTGTCGAGGGCGATGAGTGAATACCTTTAATTTGTGGTAGCCCCAAAGGAAAAAATCACGTGGGTTCAAGTCGGGTGACCGGGCAGGCCAACCTCGCAGCGAAATTAAACGACCGGGGAACATCTCCCTCAAAATCTCCATTGCACGGTGAGCAGTGTGGGCTGTTTCTCCGTCCTGTTGATACCAAACATTGCCCATATTGTCAAGTTCATCCAGTTTGGGCCTTAACAAGGTCTCCAACATCTCACAATATCGATCCGAGTTCACAGTCACTGTATCATTGTCTTGTTCAAAGAAGTACGGGCCCCAAATGCCGAAATCTGCAATCGCACGCCATAGAGTCACTTTAGGGTTATGCAAGGGTCGTTCATGTAACTGACGAGGATTGTTCTCTACCCAATATCTGAAATGTTACTTATTAACACTGCCAAAATGTGCCTCGCTGAATAACACAAACTGCAGGGGGGATATGTTGTTGATTTTCCAGACACAGTGCTCTGCGGTTTTCCCAGAGTCTCTCATCGAGTTCCTGTGCTAACATCATTTTGTAAGGATGCATTTTGAGTTCTGTGTGGAGAATTCTTCGTACACTGCAGTCAGAAAGCCTAAGCGCAGCGGAGTGGAGATTGTTCAATGAACGCTCTTGTCGCTTCCACAAGTCCAGGAGTTCTGGCAGTCCGAGATCGTCCAGATTGTTTTCTTTTCAGTGCTGATCCACTAGCTCGAAAGTTGTTGACCCATTGCAAAATCGTGTTTCGAACAGGTACGGCGTCACGTCGACCAAGTCTAAAGTGCACTTGAAAAACTTTTTGAGTAGCAGTCACAGATTCTTTGTTTTTAGTAAACGTTTCAACAATGAAAGCGCGATGCTCACAAGTCCAGTTCAAGATGATGACTGAAAATGGCATGATACCTCCTCTTCAATGCGACGCTTCCCACCACCGTACCGCCTCTACTCACCGAGCGGTGACCTTTGAAAATATGTCAGTTACTTACGCATCTAGAATTGATGCTTTTCAAGATATTTTGGAAAATGTGTATTTTAGCAAAGTTTTCTTACAAAAAACTAACCGCCAATGTATATATAAGGTGTTCTATTTAAAATAACAAAGTTGACAGCTATTTCCATGCAGTTCCCGGTGAAACATCCTGTATTTACACCTCAAAATTACTTAATAAATAAACGGATACTCTAAAACTGTGGCACTGGAACACTGAAATAGTTCACTAAAACCCTTACCACAAAACACTTAATTCGTACTGGACGCACGTTTCGATAGCCAAGCTATCATCATCAGCAGCAAGACTGAACTACACAGTTCAGTCTTGCTGCTGATGATGATAGCTTGGCTATCGAAACGTGCGTCCAGTACGAATTAAGTGTTTTGTGGTAAGGGTTTTAGTGAACTATTTCAGTACTTAATAAATGGTTACAAATAATAGAACCCCATATAAAATCCGAATCTTTTTTCCAGTTAAAAAATTAGTTTTTCATTACCGATATACGTAGTTGCAGAAGACATATAGGTATAGTTTATTTCAAATTATAAGAATATAACTTTGAACGGCTTAAATGCTGTTATTGCACCACCTGCAAAAAAACTACTTGGATACGCAAACAAACTGCTGAGGACCGTAGTGACAAAATTTAAGTGAATTGAATATAAATGTAATTATGATTTGCGATATGCGTAACTACCTGTTTGTACATTTAAATCTCATTTAATATGTAAATTCTTTAATTACTTGTAACATCGAATTGCTTACTATGTAAATTTATACTGTTTGTAAAATATATATACATAAATATATAATTATCTCATAGAGCCGTAATTTATAGTCAATACGGCCCGAAGATTCAATATGCATTGCCAGGTTATTATCGTCACAGAAGGTGCAATAAAAGTATTAAAGGCCTTGTAAGTCTACAGTTATATTCTTATAATTTGAAATAAACTATACCTTGCAATCATTACTTTGATTATTACCTAATGTCAGATATATGTCAAGGAATGTTTAAAGCTGTAATTTTAACGCCCATACGGGGTACACATATTTGCTTTATAAATCAGGGCGGTAACTGCGCCGTCTCAAGCAATAAATTCACCGCCGCGGTTCATTCCTAGTACAAGAAGTACAAGAAATCCTATATAGTTGCAAGGTTGGTAAAATTCATTTACTCTAAAGGTGGTCTCAGTCTAAAAATAGCGTGCGCAATGATATCAGTGGTAGTGGAACATAGAACATATGAGATCCATCAATTTAAACGTTACGAACAAGTATATCTATATATTACTACCAATGATGTCAAAATAACTGCCCTTCACCCCTCCTCCCACAAACTTTTGGACAAGTATTGCAAGATCGCAAATGAAGCAACCTTTAGAATACATACATTTTACCAACCTTGGGTAATATGTTTGTATACGACAGAGTACCTGTGTACGACTGAGACCACCTTTAGAGTAAATGTATTCCACCTACCTTGCGATTAGGTAATGGGGTGATTTAGACCATCCCTTCCACTCCTACCTCGGCCATTTCACATTGCCACGCCCCCTGGCTGCAGATTGGCTGTCTCCACGTGTCTTTTGTGCGCACCGCGAAATTTGAATTCATGGTGCATAGCATTGACGCATGCGTAAGCAGGTAGACTGTCGGTGGGTTCGTAAGCAAACTGTCAAAAAGGCGCATGAAGACGGTCTGTCGAAAATGGTGTCGTTAAAGGTTTGTTTCCAGATGGCGCTTGCTGTCTCGATCGCCGCTGTGAAGAAGACGAGTGGTGAATCATTCCCTAGTCCGAGCGGTATCTCGGCCCACAGCCTTTTTAACGTTAAAATCGCATTCACCTTCGACAGTGCACATTTCTAACAGTCGCTTGTCGATGCTATACATCTGCGTCCCTTGTGCTAGGCTACCTGCTCACATATGCGTCGATGACATGCACTTGTGCGACGGAATCAAATCTTTAACGACACTTCTTTCGACAGATGGTCCCCAAGCATATGCGTCGATGCCATGCACCATTGAATTCAAATTTCGCTGGGCACAAAGGACACTCGGCGACAACCAATTAGAAGCCAGCCTCCTGACACTTCTGACAAAGGTGTGCCTCTCTCGCAGGTTCTGGGTTCAAGTGTGTAACAGTATTTCTGTAACAAGTGTTATTCAGTTAACAAGAATTATTGTTTTGCTCATATAAGGGGTTATAATTATAGTTGTGTAAAGAAAAAAGGATGAGTTTTATGAGAGTAGTGTGAGAAGCTTGATAAAGGAATTAGTTAAGCAGTAGCCTTCGAAAAGGAACAATGTATTTTTGTTTATGTTGTAAAAAACCATATAAATGTTGTTAGTCTAAAATATATAGATGTTAGAAGTGAAGTGTGTAGTTTTTGTTATCGTTATCAATCTGTAACCAAATGAAACACGATACCTGAATCGCACCGAGAAAGTAGAAGAGTTACAAGTGCCGTAATAATTTTCTTTGAGATAGACATACCTATATTCCTATAGCAACACGTACTATTTTTCTTCTTGCACTTTACAAGATACGCACTTCATAATATAATTCTTAAACAAAAAAAAATATTGAAAATTTTCTCTGATGCATGTAAAAATTCTTAATTTATTTCCATTGAAAATGAACTTAAGCTGAGAATCGTATTCATAGAAGTGTTTACATTCGAATGCAAATCCAGATTATAAACAAACTTGTTAATATTTGGACATATTTTTAATTTCCTTTTTTGAACAATTGTTGATGAAATTTCGATTTAATTGTCTATCTACCTAAAGTAGAAGCTTTAAAATATGTTTAGAACACTCTTGTTAAAAATGTGATGGAACTTTTCACGAATTATAATTTCTTTGGATTATAGTTTACCAGAACTAGATCCTAAGTACTATGGTATTAACAACGACGCTATTGTCAACTTTGAAGGTATACTTAATGCTAGACAGAAGCAAGGATCTATTCTTGAAGCTTTGGAGTTTCTAAAGTCTGCTTATTGTCAATCTGTAGGAGTAGAATTTTCTCATTTGCAGGTACACATGATTCTATAACAATATTCATTTAATGCATCTAACATTTTCTCAATAGACTGCGGAAGAGATAGAATGGTTCGCCGAAAATTACGAACTTTGTGTTACTGAAGAGTTAGATGATGTAACGAAAATAAGAATTGCTACTGATCTTTTAAAATCTCAAGCTTTTGATAATTTTATGGCGAATAAGTTCGTTAGCGCCAAAAGGTATGGCGGCGAAGGTGCGGAAAGTATGATGGCCTTCTTTCGTGAATTTTTCAGGCTATGTGCTCTGAGTAAATAAATAAATTCGCAATGCGATTTCTTCTTTCACCTTTAACATTTTTAGGTGAACTTGAGCAAATTGTTATTGGTATGCCGCACAGAGGACGTCTAAACTTTCTAACAGCTTTTCTAAATTTATCACCGACAAAAATTTTTGCCAAATTAAGAGGTAAACCCGACTTTCCGCCAACGTTCGAAGCTACTGGTGATATACTAAGCCATTTGAGTAAGACGTACTACCACAGTTGAGTAGAACTTATCAAATAGGTGCTTCAAACCGTTTTAGTTTCCTCCACTGATATCAACGTTAATAACAGATCCTTACACGTATCTGTAGTGTACAATCCTTCCCATCTAGAGGCGGCACTTCCGGTTTCCATGGGAAAAACTCGTGCAAAGCAAATGATGTGGCAAGACGGCGATTACTCAAAATCCAATAGCAAATGGAGCGATAAAGTGTTAAATTTACAGGTGCCTAGGTGTGTACATTAGTGATATATTAGTGTTCCTAAACTCTGGTCTTAGATTCATGGTGATGCAGCACTTGCCGGACAAGGTGTAAATCAAGAAACTTTACAATTAAGTCAAGTCCCGCATTTTGAAGTAGGCGGTAGCATTCATTTGGTTGTCAATAACCAGTTAGGTTACACGACTCCGGCCGAGCGTGGTAGATCTTCTTTGTATTGCACCGATGTAGCGAAAATTTTATCTGTCCCTGTGTTACATGTGAATGGCGATGATCCAGAGGTAATAAAAATGTGCAATGCCCAATATTCAAAGTGGCTAAGATCTTGTTATGTATTTATGCGCAGATGGTTTTAAAAGCAACCAGCGTGGCTTTCGCGTACCAAAGAAAATTTAGGAAGGATGTTTTTATAGATCTCAATTGCTACAGACAATGGGGACATAATGAACTTGATGATCCCACATTTACCAACCCAGCAACTTACAAAATAATCCACACCAGAGAGTAATTCTATTCTGAAAATTAAACTAGGGGAAGTTATTCTAAGTGTATTGTTTTTTAGCACAGTACCGAATTTATATGCAAAAAGATTAATTGAAAGCAGCATCTGGACGCAGCAAGATGCAGAGAAAGTAATAAACGAACATAAGGATTGGTTAAACGATAATTTAAAGGAGGTCGATCATTTTAAACCGGAGGTAACAGAATCCTTAACTAATTATCGATTTTATAACTCCTGCAATTTTTCCAGGATCCATGCTTCAAAAGGCAATGGGAAAGCTACCAACAAGCAAAAGAAGTTGTTACAACATGGCCAACTGGTTTAGATCTCGATTTGTTGAAATACATCGGTGTGAAGTCGGTCACATATCCCGAACATTTTGTAAGATATTTTTCTTGAAGGTATACCCATATTAATATGTTAAAATATTGCAGAATGTCCATACAAATCTTCTAAAGCATCATGTAACCAATAGGCTCAATAGAATTGCTGAGGGGTATGGTTTAGATTGGTGTGCTGCCGAAGCTTTGGCGATAGGATCTTTACTTTATCAAGGTAAGCTAATTAATTTAAGTAAACGAAAAAAGTAATTAAATTCTACTGGAATTCTAGGATATAATGTGCGAATAAGTGGCCAGGATGTCGGTCGAGGAACATTCTCCCAAAGACACGCTATGCTGGTAGATCAAACTACCAACGAAATGTTTATACCATTGAATTCGATAGATTCAAACCAAGCTGCGTATTTGGAGGTGTGTTAACGTTTCTTTTGTGATATATTCTAATTAACGTGTGCAAGATGGCCATCGAAATTGTGGCCATGTTTTGTTCATACTATTTCATTTTTTAAATTGATAATCCTGTATATTTTTCTAGAATCTAATAGAGAAATAGTTCTAGAGTTTTTTATAAGCATTTCCCTATACCTAAAACGCATTGTTATGTAGTAAATTAAGTATGAAGCTATGCAGATACATTTCTTCCTAAAATGCGTAGAGTGAATTGAGCCCTGTCACGAAATACTATAAGCATTTGTTTTTCTAAAGATATTAATTAAAAATTATCTGTAATATTTAATTTATGCATACAATTTCAACTTCTATATATTCGAAATAAGCAGCATTTCCTTTACACAAACTCTATTGCGATTCCTTGTGTTTTGTTGAACATTTACTAACATTTAGGGAATAATATTTTATGGAATGTCCACGTTACGTATTGCCCTAAGAAATTCATTCAAAAAATAGTGCTGTGAATATCCGTTAAAATTCTCGGATCCAGATCCGCTGTCCGGTTGTCGGATCCGCTATCAAATTCTCGGATCCGGTTTTCTCTACTTATATTTGCTTTGTAATGTAGAAAGTGCTTAATAAAGAAAACATCGAACTTATGTTATATGGAAAAAAAGCAATAGTTTTTGACTATTGACTATGAGTAATATTGAATTTCCATGGGCGAAATTCAAACTTATTGTACATTACATAGTTGTTCAATAAAATTGGCGATTATTGCAGCTATATGGTTTGATAATTACTCGATCTATTGTAGGTTTTCATAATTTACTACGAAATTTTACGGCACTTATTTGCTTGAGAAAGTTATTGGACAACGGGTCTGGATCCACGTTATGGGATGATGGATTCGGATCCGAAATATTGGATAAAAAATCCGAATTCGAGATTTCGGATCCGGATCTGACGTTTCGGATAGCGGCTCCGGATCCGAGGTTTCGGATCGGATTCGGATCCGAAGTTTCAGATAACGGATCCGGATTGGTTTCGGATAGCGGATCTGGATCTGAGGTTTCAAATAACGGATCCGAATCCGAGGTTTTGGATAGCAGAGCCGGATCCGAGGGTTTCGGATAGCGGATCCGGATCCGAGGTTTCGGATAATGTGTCCGGATAAAATCAAGATCCGGATATCCAGATAGTAAAGCATCCGGATCCGGATAACAGCTCCATCAAAGAATGTTTTCATAAACATTCATAAATTTTTAAAGCAACTTTCAATGTGTTCCTATTATACTTTTTACCACTAAAAAGATCTATTCGTTTAATACTAAACTTTAATTAACATTTTGCTGCTTATTTTCGTTATTTGTTATTTATACTTGCTAGACAATGTACGTAGGAAAATGATGGTTGCTTCGAGTAGATGCTGGAATTGTACCAAAAGAGATAGCGTTTACACATTTTCTAAATAAATACCTCTAGCAAAACAAAAGTTTCTAGTATTTCGTCGCAGAACCCTATGTTTTCAAACCAAAAACTTAGCCGTATGGCTTCATATTTAATTTACTAAAGAATGACGCGTTTTAGGTAAATGGAAAATATTTATAACAAAATCCTAGGAAAGCTTCTCTATTAAATGTATACACAAAGTGTTCCATTTAAAAAACCAAACTTGCTTTGTGAAAACTGAACACCCCGTATACTTGAATATAATTATATGTTGTGCTGCACTTGCCTCCGGCTACTAAATTACTCAGGGAAGGGATTATCTTCCACTATCGCACTAGTTGGACATGTTGTATATGTAGATATGAAAATTACGTCAAAGATCCCTACTGATTTCTTGCTGATTGTCTCCAGGTTGCAAATAGCATTTTATCGGAAGAAGCGGTTGTAGGCTTTGAGTATGGTATGAGTATTGAAAATCCAAATAACTTGATCATTTGGGAAGCGCAGTTTGGTGATTTCTTTAACGGAGCTCAAATAATGTTCGACACATTCGTATCTAGTGGAGAAAGTAAGCTTTACACCGAACATTGCGTTGTTTTTGATCAATTTTTCTTTGTTGATTGATTTTTTAAGCAAAATGGTTATGGAGTTCTGCCCTCACTGTTTTACTTCCGCACGGCTATGATGGTGCTGGTCCAGAGCATAGTTCTTCCCGAATTGAACGCTTTTTACAGATGACGGACTCTAAGGAAAATAACCCTGACGGTGATAATGTTAACATGCAAGTGAGCCAACCTAGTACGCCTGCGCAATATTTCCATTTGCTAAGAAGACAGGTAATTATCAGCTAATAATTAGATAGTCTACCTTTAAAGTACATTTCCTTTATAAGATGATCAGAAACTTTAGAAAACCTCTTATAATTATAACACCTAAGACGTTATTGAGGCTACCTGCAGCTACGTCTTCTTTAGCAGAAATGGGCCCAACTACGAGATTTTATCCAGTTTTAGGTATGTGTTTTTGAATTCTAACTGGAAATACAAAGGTAATTGGGTAATTTTGTAGGCGATAAGATGTGTAACCCAGAAAAAGTCGATAAAATACTATTGACATCCGGAAAACATTATTATACCTTGCAAGAGAAAAGACAAAGCCTAGGCGCAATGAACACTGCCATAATTAGATTGGAATGTTTTTGCCCATTTCCGACTTTGGAATTGCGCGAAGAATTGGCAAAATACAAAAACGTGAAAGGTGCTCTAAATTATCAAAATGATTTTTTTTTCCAATTTAACTTTGTTGGTTTATTTTAGTTATTCTATGGTGTCAAGAAGAACCGCAAAATATGGGTGGTTGGACGTTTATCAAGCCAAGGTTTGAGCATTTAGTTGGATATCCTGTAAGTAATCTCATATGTAGATATTTACAAGTTATCATCATTTTCATTATGATGTTTGTTTTTCAGATTACGTATTGTGGAAGAAAAACTATGGCATGTCCAGCAGTAGGTGTCGGATTGTGGCATCAGCAGCAAAATATTGATATAACGGCAAAGCCATTTTTAATAAAATATTAAGTTTTCGTATACTTATGTAAAAAAATATTTGAATAAAGAAACTTGCCTTTTCAACATTTTTTTAGTTCTACTATAAATTCTCTGGGATTATTTCAACGCACTTTGATAAATTTGTGATTTTTTGACTTTTTTGTTTACTTTACAAAATGTAATTAATTATTATTTTAGGCTATAAGCAAATGCAAATGAAAGTACACAGGTTGTGCACGAATTTACTGCAAAAGAAGAAAAACTCCTCCTACTTCTGGTTCCGTAGTCAGTCATGAATATCATGATTAGTTTCTTAAAAAGGTGGTACCGGCAGTGGCGCACCGCACAAAAGTAGGTACGTAATATACAATATTAGTGAAAAATAATATTGTTACCTTTTCCTGTCGTCTTAATGTCTACTGTGGCAATTGGCAACCGCCCTGGTAAGCTGCGTAGAATTGCAACATTAGCAACGCTTCCATTGTCGATTCATTCAGCCGTCGACGGTGTTGTGAATACGTTGTCGTATACTTCGAAAATGATCGTTCGACATCCAGTGAAGTAAGATTTGCAAATGTCAGATATTCCTTTTCCTCATCTGGGCACTCTTGATTTTCAGTTATAGATCGAACCTTTTGTAAATCGGCATTTTTCGTTAAAATTGTATCAAATTTTTGAGCAACATCGACTCCTATAGTGTTCGTCAAGTTTTCTAGAGCGGTTTGTAAATCGTTTATGCAATTTAATGCATCTCGTACAGATAAGTGACTGTTTTCTAATTGCTCAATAGCTTGTGCAACTTCAGAATAGTTCGTGAAAATTTCATCTATTTGTTGTTGAACGTCCGAATTGGAAAAAAGTTGCTGACTATCTCGAACTGCTGCAGAATCATTTGAATCAAGTTTCAAGATGACATTTTTCACTTGTGAAAAATATTTCTGATAGTAAGATACTGCCTGGAGCCATGTTCCCCATCGCGTTATTACAAGCTGAGGTGGTGGTGGTAATTTCGGAGACAATTGTTTGAATACACGGATGTATTTGGGAGATTTGATGAACACTTTTTTGGTAGATGCTATTAACTTATCCACCATCGGACACTTTTTTCGAATGGTTTCTGCTACGAGGTGATATGCGTGTATGAGGCATGTTATGTGAAGAAAAGTCGGAAAGCATATTTTCAACATCCTACCAACTCTCGGCATTGTTGCGGCTCCGTCAGTAACGAACATTGTGACTTGGGTTCCTGTGATACAAAATTCTCTCAACGAATCTTTTATTATCTTGCTCTTCTGCATTAGTTTTCTTAATCCTTTTACTGGATAACAATGAAGCTGGTGGACCATCACGTTTTAAAAGACGCCCTACAACATGAATGACGCTGTGTTTCCGAGCATCAGTTGTTTCATCCACACATGGACAGATTTTCTTATTTCTCAACTCGTCTTTTATACATTCCTTTACTGTACCTTGCACACGTGGCAAATTGTATCGTAATTGCATAGATGTTGGCAGCTTCCATGAGGGAACGTACTTAGCCCAAAAAAGACGAAAGTGTTCATTAGATACTAGACGTTGCGGGATGTTGCACACACTTAACATAAAAATAAAATCATATAAAAATTGCCAGTATGGAATACTGTTTCTTAAATTCATTACATGACGTTTACTTTTACAATGTTTTCTACATTCAAACCTATCGCGACTTAGCAATCCGCTATTGCATGTTGTGCAATAAATATGCGGACTTCTATATTCTAATCCAGGGAAATGCCTGAGATATTTATTCACATTCGAAGGGAACGTTACACCCTTTCGGCGTCCCATCTCCGCGTACATATTTGGCGTGCAGCGTGCAACGTACTGTCGCTTTGAACTCTCTCGCAGTACTATCGAGATCGACTACGAGTTGAAAATTACCCCTACCCACGCCGCTACCGCTACGCTACTGCCATCCGGTACCACCTTTTTAACAAACTCTAGTCATGATTCATGATTGCCCTGAATGCTTATATATAGTATCGGACAAAAATGAAGCAACAAACTTTTTTAATATTGAAAATTACCGCAAATACCAAAAGGTTGCGTCATCGTATTGACCCAATTGAAATATTCCGCAGAAAATACGAAACGTGTTATCCTTCCGCCTCACTATGTGCACACTCTTCTATTCACAACAACTTATTTGGTATTAGTTCATTTTGAGCGCGACACAAGTAGAGCGATATTCATTGTTTCTACTAAATTTCATTAATGTTAGAATCTTGAAGAACTGTAAGCTATATTAATAATGGTTTTTAACTAAAATAAACATGACGAAACGTATTCCAATAGGAGCTGAATTAAAGTAGAAAGTAATTAGTGCATATTTCAGCAATGAAAGACCGCGTAACATTACGCGAATAAAACGTTACAACGTGCCAAGTATCAGTAGCGGTGGGTGATGACGTAAAAGGGCAGGGTGCTTGCATATTGCGTACATTGTGCTATGCAACGAAAATACACGAGGAAATCGAATCCCATCAACAAAATCACTAAAAAAGTGAGCATCTCTTAAATACTACATGTAGAGATGGATCGTATTGCAGGCACACAGTCCCACACTAGCGTGACCGGTACAAGTTCGGCCGGTGGTGTTATGTGCCTAAATCAGTTCGCTTGCCTTGCTTGTCGAGTATGTATTCTTATGGTTGAATGTGTTGTAAAATGTGTGGTAAATGGTGAAAGTTCACTTTACAAGGGGCTCATGAAGTTAAGAAATATGTATGGTACCGTAGGAGCGAGTGTACTATAATCAGCCAGCATAATTGGCATTTTTCGGAAATACGAGAGCAAAGTCGTGTCTTACACGTGTACGTGAACGAATACGACGTGCGCAAATGAATCTGCGTTTACTCAATTTTGTCAAGCAAATGACATTTCACAGTGACATTCAACACAGCACGCTCGCTCGTACAGTATATGTACATTAATATGCAGATACGAGGCACGCCCAGGAAATAAGTTTCGTTTGTTCCGGCAACGCTGCAATCGCAGTTCGGCGCATGCACGGTGCTCTGAGTTAAAAAGATGGAGATGACACCATTTCGAGATCAGTTTGTTGTTTACAGTTTATAGTGCTTGGTTAGATTGGCGAAGTTGATTGAAAATCCCGCCGCTTGTGAGATTAGATCTGTAATTCGTTTTAGAACAGTAAAGCAGTCGACATTCATCGACAAATTTGCGAGGTTTACGGAGAAAATGCGATGAGTGATTCAATGGTAAGGAGATGGCTCCGACAGTTCAATGAAGGACATGATCAAGTGCACGATAACGAACGAAGTGGGCGCCCAAAATTGGTTAATGAAGAATTGGTTTGTGCAGTTGAAGAACCCGTAAAGGAAAACCGCAAAATTACAATGTCTGATCTTTCTACGAAATTTCTGCAAATTTCAATAGCACTTCTTCATGAAATTGTTTCTGAAAAATTGAATTTTCGAAAACTTGTGTGCTCGCTGGGTACCGAAAACTCTTACAGAGCAACACAAAAAACAGCGTCAGGGCAGTACACTTGATTTTTTGACATGTCAAAACAAAGATGGTGATGATTTTCTAAGCAAGATAGTGACCGGGGATGAGACTTAGGTCGCTCGTGCAACCCCTAAATCGAAACGACAATCAATGGAATGGAGGCACACTTCGTCACCAGGAAAAATAGGGAAGCCAAGCAAAATCTTGACATTGCATTTTTTACCGTGAGATAAAACAATCAATGCAAATGTTTACTGAGACACTTAGGAAACTGCGTCGCGCAATACAGAATAAGCGTCGAGGAATGTTCACAAACAGTATTGTTTTCATTCATGGCAATGCCCGACCTCACACTGCGAACAAGACCCAACAACTCTTACAGGGCTTTGGCTGGACCCAGTTTGACCACCCTCCGTACAGCCCTGATCTCGACCCTAGCGACTTCTATCGCTGTTTGCACCTGGAAACGTTCCTTGGTAATTAACAACAACGAGGGTTTGTAGTTTTTTTCTTAAAAAAACAGATTCATTACAACAAAGTAGATTATACAGTGTGGTCCCAGTGCCCCCCCCCCCCCCCCGGCTCAAATTTAAAAAAAATTTGCCGTTATCGGCAGTTCAATTGTATTTCCGGTTTCGCAGGAAGTGATGTAATCTTTATTTTAAATAGAACACCCTGTATATTTTTACGTTTTTGGAAAGGTAATCGAAAGGCGACTCCAACGATATCACATATGTTATACTTGAACTTAAGAAATATGCAGCAATAATGGTTTTGGTAATCTGTTTTTGTTGTTACGCAAAGTTGGCTAGGAAGGAGCGCCAAATTGTTTCTTGTGCCGCCATACTGATCTAAAGAGCTCGTTGCTAAGCTATCATAACAATTGCCGAACTGTCACATCTCAATTCCAAAAGCGTAAATTATTCTTGTTTATTATTATTATTATATCCTGCATTTGTCATGCGTTCCTCCTTTGTTCTCGTTATTTTCTCACATTTTAACTTGTTCCGTTAATTATTTCTTTACTTTATCGAATTTTACTGCAATTAATTAATTATGGTCAGTTTGTTTAAATATGTTAGTTTTTGATAAACAATATGTCTGTTTTTTAGGCTCTTTGTGTTATTATTTTTATGATGCCTTCGGCACGAACCATGCAACCATTGCTGGGTCAATTTTAATATTATGTAAGTCTGGCAACAATTATCACCTTATTTGCCATGGTTGCGCAACAAATTTTACAATAATTTAAATCATATTATCTTCTGCAGTTCGCCCTATAAACTTTATACCATCTATGCTTACTTAGCACAAAATTCAAATATTTCCGGTTGTACGAGGGCAGTGTTCATTACGTTCCACTTAGGATCTCACTGTATAAAAGCTATAATGTAAAGAAATTAAACAATTTCTTTGTTGTAATTTAAAAATAATAATCATTTTACCTTCAGCTAAACTTAATTTGCTTCTTCTATCTGATAACCAGATTTGACCAGTTTTTAAAAACACCAAATATAGGTCTCAATTTACAGTATGTACCATGTAGATATGTAAAGAGATCAACCAGGTAATAAACGATAACTGATAACATCATTTCATATTGGTTGTATTATATCGTTCCCCGTAGCGGTGAGTAAAGGGGAGGGCGTGGACAGCGATTCGATTCCCTCGTGTATTTTCCTTGCATATTGTGTACATTATACTATGCAACGGAAATACACGAGGAAATCGAATTGTTTTCCGCACCCTCCCGTTTACGTCATCACCCACCGCTATTGATCGTTCCAAAGTAACGGTATTTTTGTGTCGCAGTCGCGAAAGGAACGTTCCATGAGTGGGAAGGTATTTCCCATCACTAGCAATGCGTGATGTAGCTGTAAATAAAATCATTCTGTTTGACGCCAACCGAATGATCTATCTCTTAACTATTAGGTATTATGTGTTTTGCAACCTTATTTGTACTATTCTTTAGCAAAATGACTTTTTAAACAAATTTTAATGTAATAGTTTTTATTTTTGAAAATGTTTTTTTCTTAATTACCTGAACAAAATATGTACAATGCAAATTCCTTAATATTCATTATTTGGTCAACTTATCTTACTCATTCCTACATTTTTTCTTGTTTTTTGTGTTTATTCAAAAGTGTTATGATTTCAAGAACACAAGCATCTGCATTTTCTTCGGCCATCAAATTTAAGGTTTCCGCAACATAGGTACCAATGCCTTGAAAACGATTTTGTGGTTTTACAAGTGTTGGTGTCTCTGTTGCCATTGTTGCAATTTTATTAATCATCATATGAAGTGTTGGACTATGTGAATATTTTCTTTTTTTATTGTTCAATGTATTATTATTATGAGTTGAAATTTGTGATGATTCTGGTGATGATATAGGTTCTATTGTAAACATATCTTCTGCTGGTATATCATTTAATAGTTCCATCTTTATTTCGTCTTGTGTAGGTAAGATACTATCTTCCATTGAGAGAGTGGGAATTACATTTGTAGTTCTAAAATAAATATAAAATATAATTTCAGCTACACAACTGTTTGGATACAACAAATAAAGAAAGTGGTGTATAATTAATAAGGACTCAATTTCAGTGATTAGAATATCTTTCATTAGATACTTCCATTCACATATGTTACTGTGTATAATTATTTTGGATATTCGTTTATTTACCTTCTCTTTAGCATAACATCGTCGAAGAAACTTAATGTGTCCAATAAATGCCATGGTTCAAAATCTATAGTACCAGATCCACTACTTGTAGCTGCATCAATTTTTAATTTTTCCTTTCTGTATTTTTCACGTATGCTTTTATATTTTGCTTGTGCAATTTCAACTAATATATTTTTATGATATAGTTAATATCGATAGCATATAAAGAAGTTATAACTTGCCTGGAACATTTAGCGCTTTCGCAATTTCCTTGAAGCTATTTTCTTTTTTTACTATATTCTTAAAATCTCTAGATTTTCTGTCCCAAATGGCGGGATAATGCTTCAATAATAACGCTAATTTTTCTTCCATTGTAATATGCGATTATTTTGTTTATCAATGTGAAAAATACAACTTAGGTTTGAGACAAGACGCCTATTGATTAATAAATAACTACAACATGACAAATAACCATAGCAACTAACAACACTACTTATTGACATGACAACTTCGGCAATGGAGGTGGACGCATATTATGGCGCCTCTAGTGAGCATACCGCAACATATTTATTTTAAATTTTCTTCAACTTTTACTAAATTCTGTATTTAGTTTTGTGAGAATTTAGACCATTGTTATACCTACTCCCAGTTATGAATTACTCACACAGAGTCACCTTGGATCGTACAAATATAAAGCACAAAACACAAGTTTTGATTTGCATATACATTTATTAGCGAAATTCATGACTAGACATATGACAGAAATTGTACGAGCGTCCTTCGAAACAGTATGTTTTTGGATAGAAAAATTCTGTCACAAGGGATGCAAGTGTAGTTTTGCAGTACCCGAGTGGCATACAATATTCTTCCTACTACCTGCCCAAAATTTCAAAAAAAAAATCAGCATTTTACGAAAATTTTGACATTTGCTTGTGGAATTCCATAATTCTTAAAGTTGTCAATTTCTGTTATGTATTGACACCTATTGCAATATTAATACATTACTTTACGTCCCTAGGGATGTAAAATTCCATTATATTCCGCTATCAAGGACAACAAACGTAAATAACCTGTAAATTGCACTTACGTCCTTCCAATAAGGGCAGTAATGATTGACTTACGTACACGGTAGTAGGAAATAGTTATTTACAGTCGATTCACTCTAAGTTCCGTCTTCCCCCAAATTGAGGGCTGATGATGCCAATCAAGAAAAACAAAATTACCAAAAACATAATTTAAAGAATACAATTGCTTTTTGTGTTAGAAATAATTTAACACCTTTGGAACTATAAGAATATAGTAATTGAATTAAATTGAAACTAATATTTCAATTATTGAAGCTGTAATATAGAAAAAGAAAATTGTATATAAAATAACTTTCACCCCTCCACAATGCTTCGTTGCAAGATAACCAAAACATCAGTTGTTTACTGTTTCTCGTGCGTTGACGTTTTTTTATTCCATTTTGGTTGCATTTTGTTATTATATATCGTGTTATATACGTTTTAATAACTGTTCTTTTCAGAACAAATTGTGCATTATGCCGAGAGGTTTAAATTCGCAGTCAAAAGCGCTGGTCGCGTCACTTATAAATTATTTTGAAAGAGAACGTGATAATGGTGGACCCCTTATTCCATTAGTCTCTGTTCGTCAGGTAAAAATTATAAAAAGTATTATACATATACTACAACTTAATTTTTAGAGAGTTGCAGATGCCCTGTCAATTAATAAATCTACCGTTTGTGGTATCTCGACAGAAGTAAAAGAATGCCGCCCCCTCAGTAGCCCCAAGAAAACCAGACACCGCGTAAAAACAGTGACAGCTGTTGATGATTTCACTGTTGTGGCAATCCGAAATGCACTCTATACTATGTATAGACAAAGTAATACTATTACATATTCTAATGCGGTTTGAAGTGCTAAATTTGTATCTTTTCAGAACAACAAGTAACATTAACTTTACTTTTACAAAAATTGAAGGATGATGAAATTTTCTCTGGGGGGAGAACTTCGTTAATGAAAATTTTAAAGAATATTGGGTTTTCTTGGAAAAAAGACGATCCTCGCAGAGCCATGATGGAACGTTCGGATATTGCTCTTTTAAGAATTGATTTCCTTCGAAACTACGTTCAAAATATTAAAAATAGTTATTTCTGGGACCCGGTATTCCTTGATGAAACATGGGTATTTGAGAATGGCACAGTTGGTCGATCCTGGCAAGATACCAGCGTGCAAAGTGTTAAAAGAACAAAAATTGATGGGAAAAGGTTAGTGAACTGATATTATAGCCCCATGAGGTCCACATGAATATTATTTTTAGATATATCATAGTACATGCAGGTAATCGCAGTGGTTTTATTCCTGGTGCATCATTGATTTTCCCATCAAAAACAAAAAATGCAGATTACCACGGAGAAATGAATGCAGAGACATTTTTGGACTGGTTTGAAAATTATTTATTAAGAAACTTGGAAAAACCGTCTATGATTATTATGGACAATGCCCCATATCACAGAACATGCGTCAATGTTTCTCCAACAGCAGCTTGGAAAAAACAGGACATTCAAACTTGGCTGACACAAAACAACATTGTATATGCTGCTGATATGTTAAAATTGCAACTATTACATTTAGTTCAATTGTAAGTGTTGTTTTACTATTTTTTAATATATACAATACATATATATATATCTATTTTAGACATAAACCAAACAAAATTTATGCTGTGGATGAACTGGCACACCAGTACGGACATAGAGTTTTGCGATTGCCACCGTACCATTGCATATTCAATGCTATTGAGAACATTTGGGGTATAAGTAAGGTTTACTATAACAATCATATCGGAAGAGATGGATCTGGGATGGAAAAAGTGTTGAGTATGTGGCAAGAGTCAATTGACCACATTACAACGGAAATGTGGTCCAATACTGTTAACCATACAGAAAACACTGTCATTGAATGGTGGGAGAGAGAAATTGGTTTTGACCAAGAAGAGGTGTTACCTTTGATAATAAACCTTGAAGGGGAATCTTCAGATGAAGAAATTATCTCAAGTTCGGAACCTGAGAATGAATATTGAGTTTTTCACATATTTAATTACATTTGTACTCATTTCGCACCTATGTATTTAAAATCCAGATAACCACTTGTTTCTCTTGTATATTTCTCACTACAGCAATAAATGACTTGAATGAATTTTATATGTCTTGCATAATGTATTCAACAAATTTAATAAACAGTCTAGTTGTTTCGCATTTATTTCTTTCTGTATTTGATGCATTCCCTTTTTTTGTTATTCTGATAGAGTAATACTTCAAGGTGTATTGGTCAAGTTAATATAACGTCTTGTATCTGAAAATTTTGCAGGTTAAAACCATTACTTATCCTCTAGCAATGTAAATCCGTTTATAATTTCGCAATCGTAATTTATGAATTTTTGAAATCTTGCATTGATAACAGGAATAACTATAGAAATATCCAGAAATTTGCCTAAATTTAACAGAATGACTAATTACTCCCATATTTTTATTGGTTTTATTCGGTGATTTAAAAATCTTGTGATTTCTAACCTATATTGGCTAACGTCAGTTTGGCGGATTTGGCATCACTGTGGAGGGGAAGTGCCCTTTAAAAAGACGGAACTTACAGTGAATGGACTATATGTCACAAAGGACATAAGTGCAGTTTTGCCGAGGCCTCAAAAGCAAATTTCCGCGAAATTTAAAAAATGCCAACTCTAGTTACGACTGCACATGGAGTAACCAGTGTAAAAATATGCGTTCGTTGGGCCTGCGTACAGCTGTACACAACCATACACCTACTTGCATTGACCACTTCAATGATGTCATTTCACACTACACCGAGTAAAAAGTGCAGCCCGAGCGAACCAACCTCTAAATAAAATATGCGATATGCGCAATGTAGCCATGCCATGTATACCAGTGTTTACTAAATTTCTACTCAGTAATAAATGTTGTTTTGATATAAGCTACAAAAGCATTTAAATCTCTGTTGTACAATGAAACCAGAAGGAAACTTTATCTTCATTTGTATGTAGTTTAACTCAATTGAATTCAATTAAATGGCTGAATCAAATGGATATTCAGAAATTAGAGAAGGTTTTATTTGTCCTATTTGTCATAAAAATCTGCAATCAGCTAGGCGGTTAGTAACACATTTCGAAGATTTACATTCTGAAGAGCAAGATGTGTTGAAATCTCTCAAAGGTAAATTTGTAAACACATGCAAAAGAAGAGGTTAGAATGTGTACTTTTTAGAGCTAGTAGGTAAGGCCAAGAAGAAAATTTTAAATTTTGATGAACAAGAATTTGTACAATTTGAACAAACATTTCCTAGTCATAATTTAAGTGTGCAACAACATGAACCCCAAGAACCGGGCTGTGTTAAGACACATACTGACATTTTTAAAACAATTCGAAGGGAACGTTTGGACCATAAAACAACAGAAACCAATAGATTAATTTTAAGATTAGATAAATTATTAAAAGTACAAGGATCAGACAGAAAACAACAGGAGCAGAGATTGGTAGCTTGGCTTGATGGTTCTACCGTTAATCGATGTCCTTCATGCGCTGCTAGTTTTAACATTACAAAAAGGCAACACCATTGCCGATTATGTGGAAGTATCATGTGTAACAATTGTTCAGAATTCCTATCATACGAAACAGCTCGTAAGTTTAATATGGTAGTTGTTAGTTAATATCTTGAAAATTACTTGTTTAAGGTATAATTGTAATACCGAAATATAGTCAAGATAGTGGAATAAATACTCCAAACAAAGGTGATAATGACTTAATAAGAATTTGCAAGCATTGCATGGTTATGTTGGAAAACCGAAGGTTTATACAAATGCAACAAATGGCACAGCCAACTATTTGCCTTTTATATGAACAATTACAGAAATTGAAACTACAGGTCCATTCGTCCGTTGAATTATATGAAAAAGTAAGGTAGTATTGTAGCTGGTGTATTTATACAATGTGGGGAAATAACATAAATTCAATAAATCATATAAACTTGCTAGTTTAGCACCTATTGAATTTATCCATTAACTTTTTCTCACACTGTATATTGTGTAATTTTACATTGCAATTTGCGTTTTTGGTATTACATCACAAGTTTGCAATTATGAATCAGTTTGACATCTTTCAAAACGCTTTATCCATATAAATGACAATGTTTCATTATGATAATTAGGGTTAAGATATTTTTGTACGTTCCAAATCCATATAAAAATATACAGCGCATGTATTTGCTTTGCGAATCGAGCGGTTTATGTAGAACATTTTTATACCGTACGAGCGAGTGTACTATGATCACCCGATTTTACACGAACTCAGCGCATCTAAACGTGCGCTGTGTTGAATATCACTGTGGAATGTCTTGCTTGACAAAATAGCGTAAACGCAAATTCATTTGTGCACCTTGCCCACGTTATAAACGGCGTATTCGTCCACGTACATGTGCAAGCCACGACATCGCTCTTGCATTTCCGAAAACACCTTGCTCATGTTATAAACAGCTTATTCGTTTACGTACACGTGTAAGACATGACTTCGCTCTCGCATTTCCGAAAAATGCCGATTATGCTGGCTGATCATAGTACGCTCGCTCTTACAGTATGTTGATCAACGGGGGTACATCAGTAGCTGTTGCTATGTTAGCGATAGCGTGGCATGGGAAAAGAAAGCTAGGCTAATCCAAAAGTTTACAGTGACCATTTCACGAGATCACATCATCATAGACAAAGATAAATGCAGCGTCCCAAGTTTTATTGATATGTAGTTGCTTTCGCTCTCACTCTCGCTGTCGCGAATTGTCGGATGAAATTCAAATTCAGTTCTATATTATTACTACGCTGAGCACAGAAAGCTTCGCGCCAAATTAGAAGTGAGGTTGCCGCGCCCACAACGCGACGTATGTATGCGGATGAATCAGTACGGGCTACCTCAGCGAATGAAATTATTGATTTATTGGAACAGTTTCTCATCAACCCTTCGCAGCGTCAGTCGTAATTATAAAGATTAATATATGTATGTAAGTATGTCCAACGTACGCAAGGAAAATGAAACGACGCTAAGTCACCAAATGTATCAGTGAAATTCCGGATTTGAACTATAATGGAACTAAAGTATTGTGTAGAGTTTGCAAAATACCTTTAATGCGCTGGAACAAAGGCGACTGTAAAAGATATATAAATAGTGTACAGCACAAAAATGAGAAAAATGGCGTGCCACCTCAAACTCAATTTAAGTTGGATTTACTTTTGATGTTTATTGTTTGTGGTCTACTTCGCTTACTCGGACAGCGTTACTAAGTATACGTAAAGATATCGAAAATAGGATCAAAGCAGAATTAAAAGATAAACAGCTGTAGCTACGTCTTGATGAGACGACAGATTGTAAAAAAAATCTATTTTGAATATTATAGTACGAGTACGAGATCTTGCTAAGCCAAAATTAGCAATCTTATTTAGCTAGCAAAAAGACTAAAAAAATGTACTGGCGAAGTAATTACGGGTGTAGTGCTTGATACGTTAAAACAATTTCAAGTGTCAACTAGTCAACTGTTGACGTTTATGAGCGATGGAGCGGCGACAATGTGTAGTGTAGGCCATTCCCTTAAAGAAAGTGTAAAGTTCATGTTTTACATCTTGTGGCACAAACTATTCGAGAATGTTACCCGGAGGTGGATGCTGTAATAGCAAATATGAGGCACATCCAGAAGTTCCGTTTGGTAATAAAAACAAAACGAGTTCAGATACAGAAAAACTACTTATTGCAAAAAAAAACCTTAAATTATCTTTCTACATAGCTCCCACCATTTTGTATGTACTTGTCATAGTTTTGTATGCCTTCCTCATAAAACGTTGCCGCCTGTGTTGTCAATCATGTGGTACCATGTTCTTTGAGCTCTTTATCATTTGGCCACCAAGGAACGTTTTTAGGTGCAAAAAGAGATGGAAGTCGCTAGGGGCGAGGTCAGGGCTGTACGGAGGGTGGTTAAACTGGGTCCGATGCCCGACCTCACACTGCGAACAAAACACAACAACTCTTACAGGATTTTTGGCTGGACCCAGTTTGACCACCCTCCGTACAGCCCTGGCCTCGCCCCTAGCGACTTCCATCTCTTTTTGCACTTGAAAACGTTCCTTGATGGTAAAAAATTCAACAACGATGAAGAACTCAAAGAATATGTTACCACATGGTTGACAACAACGTTTTATGAGGAAGGCATACAAAAACTTGTGCCACGCTATGACAAGTGCTTACAAAATGGTGGGAGCTATGTAGAAGGTTTAAGGTTTGTAGTTTTTTTTTTTGCAATAAATAGTTTTTCTGTATCTGTACTCGTTTTGTTTTTATTACCAAACAGAACTTAATTTCTGGACGTGCCTTGTACAAAAAGGGGTTTCTCAAATCTCCCAAACGGATTCGAGCATTTCACAGGCTTTGTCCCGGTTTTCGCGAACCACTACAGCCGATTCTTATGCGTTGGGGAATATGATTGCAAGCGGCTGTTTATTATTCCGAACATTTCCATCTGTGATTAAGGAGGGCCAAAAAGGATTTCTAGATACTTCTGTTGAAACAGATTAGCAACAATTATAAACGATTACCGGACGCAATAGAAAAAATGCAAAATACTGGGTTGTCGTTAGTAGAATCAGTGCAAATCGTGGACGAAGTTAATACAGTGCTACACGGTATAAACGACGAAAAAAAAAATGGTCGCGTTATAGCACAGTTCGACAGTGTTTAAAAAGAAATTCCGATTATACAAGATTAATACTGTGTGGTGGTGCATCTGCATATTCATTAACTAACTCTAAGGATTATTTTAATTATGCCTGTGTTACTTCCGTAGATGTTGAACGGTCTTTCTCGAAATATAAGAACATTTTTTCATCACTGCGAACAACCTTCACGAGACAAATGTGAAAACATATCTGACGGTGCAAGTTTTTCAACAATCCTATCCACACTGTTAAGAAGTTACGTTTATTTCTTGTATTATTATTTATTGTTACGGTATTAAGTACAACAGATTTTTGAAGAAACCACATTGATTACTTTTTGCGGTTATTACATTACATATACAACAAATGCCGTTTTCAGACAAACAAAAAAAACTAATAATGGCAATAAAAACACTTCAACGCGTGCATACTCATATATTCGCTTTCGCTTTATTTACCAAACATTTTTATTGCGTCAAATTGGATATAAAACACAACTATTGCAAATTGTTTATATGTGTATATTTAAAACAGTAACAGCTACTTAACGAAAGGATAGCAGGTGCACTGGCTGGAAGGCATGTATGTTGATTACTCGATGAGAGTTAGTGAGTGTTTCTCTCAATACGGCTGCGTTGTCGTTTAAATAGTAAAAGCAAAATGTACACACATAGGGAAAGAAAATGTCTAGCTAAACGAAAAAGCGTACATGCGACGGTAAACGCGAATGGGTGATTCACCACAAGTGGAGGGGTTCGCGGCAGTTGCTAGCTCCCGACGGTTACTGATGTGGTTAGTTACGAGCTAGACTGCATTATGTGCGGACGATCTTAGTAAGAATATCTAGAGTATTTATTTTTCTTTTCTTTTATTTCATCAGAATTTGTTTTTATTTTCGTCTTTAGAATTTGTTATTAGATTCGTCTAAGTTTCGTAGCAACAACAAAATAGATATGCGAAATTCTCATTTCCAAGCGACCATGACTTAAAATTATTACGTTTGTTCTTGCACACAGTAGGTCTATATCCCAACGTTGTTAGAAGCGTACTAAGTACTAACACGCAACTGGCATCGAATCGATCGAATTCCACTCAATCCCCTCCTCGCTCTCTCGCCGTATGTATATAGATATAGCTAATTTCACACTTTCCCAATGTGTACATAAAATAGTTCAAACAATATGTGAACAATATTTAATTGAGAACCCAACTGTTATCGGGTGATTGAACGATGATTTTACCGCTAAAATCGTTGAGATTGATGAGTCGAAGTTCTATCATTGAAAATACCATGGTAGCGTGAAGGTCATTGGGTTTTTGGAGGTGCAGAAAGAGGATCGGGAAAATGTTTTCTTGTAGAAATATTGTTAACGGAAATCCGTAAGTAAGCAAACAGAATGAACTGGATATCAAATTCTTTTTTATTTCAAACTCTTATTGTGCAGCTTCTTCTAGAATTCCTTTTGTTGTTCGATATTTGTTTTTAAAACCCATTTACTATATTTTCTTAGTTTTATTTTACCTGGTACTGTGGTAATGAATGACGTTTAGAGGTGATATAACGATATCAACGACCTAGATGATGTGTATGAGCACCATGTAGTGGTTCATCAAGAAAACTTCGTAAACCTTAACGATCAAAATATTCATACACAAACCGTGGATGCGTGTGAAGCGGAAACTTCGTCAGCAGTCTGGGACATCGAATGCACTTTTTGAATCCTATATGCATGAATTTTTATGGAGAAATCGATTCCATGGTAATAATATTTTTCCGGAATTTATAATAGCGCTTTTGCGAGAATATCAATTTTGATTTTTACATTATTTTTTTTTATACTACACAGTTTATTCAGTTTTAATAAACATTTTTTCATTTTCATTTTTAATTTACTTTTAATTATATGACATATTTTAAACAAATGAGGATGTGGTAATCTGGCAACATTGCCTGAAAATAACCAAACATACTTGTACGCGTGAAATGCTTGAACTGCTGATTAGGTATTCCCAGCATTCGGAACACGTTGACAGCAACCACCTTCAATTAAAACAATGATTCGACCAACGTTTGTGGTGCTTGAGTTCTGCAAACGTCGTCAATACTACATGATTCTAAGAACTGCAAATTTTGTTTCTCTAAATTGGTTATATTTATCCCTAAAGTTTCAAAATATGTTGTTTTAATTGTTCAGGTAGATGTGGAAATGAATGAATTTTTTGGCATTCTATAATACCTGTGGGGGTTGTTTTTCAACACTAGAATAATTTGATAACTATGATGCCGGAGGTAAAAGTAATTTGGAATATTTTTCGTCCTGTCCCAAGATCCATTTATTTATAAATGTGATTGTATTAGTTTATTCTGTAACTGATTTTGTTAAGCGAAATAAAAAGAAAAACAGAAAAGAAGCAAAACTAAAATAGATTAACAAATAATCAAAAATAAATATGATATTCAAAATAGAAAATAGAGGAGAAGGATACGTCTGCCTTACTATGTCAGAGTACGAAAATGTCGTGATAATATTTTATGGTCGGGTTGCTTTTAAGTTTTTATATATTGTTTATAATACCATTAGTTTTGTTCAACATTTGTTTGCAATGGAGAATTACTATATAAGTTTACACCTAGCTAATTATAATATATTACTAGATTACATAACTAATATATCGATCATCATTTAGATGTACAACTCTTTAATCGCTGGAAATACCACCTTTCATTTGCAAGATGCGCAGTCGTTAAAGACAACAATTGCTCAGCATGCAAAGACTTTGGATACGTTGAGTAAAAATATCGCTTTAATACCTGCTGATTCTGACGCTCCAAAGGTAATTACATTACAAAATGCAATTAGGAGAGCTACTACACAATATGTAAAGGATTACATATTAACATTACCTGTTTTACCGACACTTTCCGAGTTGGAAAAGATCAAACAAACTCGATTGTCATATATAGATGATACAGAGAAAGGAGCCGAGCTGAGTGTTAAAAAAGTAACAGTTCCAACAGGTTGGTCTCCTAATGTAGTTGAAGCACCGCCCGAGGAAGATGAAGATCCAATACTACAGCAGATGAATATCGTACGTAATTATATTGAACAAGCACGAAAAGCTCATCGGTATGAGGAAATTGTGTCTTTGGAGGAGAATTTAAAATTGTTGAAGGAGTCATATAAGCAACAACAGAAACAACAGTCATAAATGTTTTTTATTGATATATACGTAACTATTGTACTATTAATCTTTCTATTGATATCAAATTAAGTAATCAAAAAATGTATGCCTTTTGTGTTTTCAGTCACTGAATACTGTATTTGTATTTCCTTCAGAAGTATCAAATTAAGTAAGAAGTTTTTTTGATGGTAAACAACTTCTCGAATCTATGTTTGTGACTGAACACAGAATATTTTGATGGAAAGTATATATCTGTTTATTCTTAGTCAAGTGCAATTTATGTAAAGCTTTATGATATCTTCTATATTTATTTGCACATTCCCTATTTATTAAATGCATATAATGTAACCTTATGTGTTTTATTGATGAACACTGAAACAGTTCACTAAAACCCTTACCACAATACTTAACTCGTACTGGATGCACGTTTCGATAGCCAAGCTATCATCATCAGCAGTATTTATATTATAACATATTATATTCTTAAAGATTATTTTAATAATCTCAACAACGTGGTTTTACCACTTTTACAATTATATAAAAAATATTTCCATTACAGCACTCCTCTTTTTATCCCAAATAACACTTTCAACATTTCACGACCCACTCATTATATGCTTAAAGTTTATCACATTAATTATCCTAACAACGTTTTTATGCTTTTGCAATGATGTCGATTCTTAACTCTTAGACTGTAAGTATAAAAGAATCTTCTGTATATTTCTCTTAACATTGTTAAATTTCAATAAAAACATCTTGTAGATATCGGCTGATGATGCCAATGGCGAAACCGGTCCCGATGTAAATTCTTATAAAACTTAAGGGAATAAAGAGATTTTTGATTATATACTGGGTACCCCGTGAGGTAAGGTACAAACTTTCACGACGTGTTCCTCAGGTAAATTCGAGTCGAAAATGTCTATATGAACACGGTCCGCAAATGCATCCTTATCAAGATATAATGCTTTTAATTGTAGTAGGTCGTGCTATGTTTTGTTACTTATTTTGGCAGATCGGTTGTGTTAGTTTGATTGAATTCCGCATTTAAGTAAACACGATTAATTTCAAGCTTATTGTCATGTTTATTTTTACAAATGAAGAATACGCAGATATACTGTTAGTCTATGGATACTGCAACTGCAGCGGTATGGCATCAGTGAGGGAATACCGCCACCGGTATCCGGATCGAAGGATACTTGATAGTAGAGTATTCGGGACAGTTTTCGCACTTCTTAGAGCAACGGGATCGTTTCCAAATGCTAAGGTAACACGTCCATCAGCAGCTGACCATGATTTAATACTGGATAGTGTTAAAAGAGCCCTATCAACTAGTGTCCGCAGAATATTAGTTCGCACTGATGCTAGTCGAATGACTGTATGGAGAACCAGAGAAAGTCCAAGCTTTGCTGCCCACTGATCCAGGCTCTCGTATGTAGTTCTGTAATCGGCTCAACGCATATCGTAATCTGGTTGATAAAATTTTGCTCACCGATGAGTGTACATTTACTCGAGACGGCGTCAACAATTTGAGGAATTCCCATTTTTGGCAGCTTGAAAATCCACCTGCAACCTACAAACGGAATTTCCAACACCGTTTTTCAGTTAATGTTTGATGCGGTTTGTTAGGGGATCAATTAGTTGGCCCTTTCGTGTTTGACATCTCCAATTTATCTTCAATTCTTACGAGAAGAACTGCCAATGTTGTTGGAGGATATTCCGCTTCAAATAAGACAACAGATGTGGGTACAACATGGCGGTGCTCCGCCGCACTATGGTAGAAATGTTGTTGGGTATTTAAATACCACTTTTCCTGGACGTTGGATTGGACGGGGTGCACCAGTTTCATGGCCACCCCGCTCACCTGACTTAATTCCCTTGGATTATTACTTATAGGGGCATATGAAGACGTTGGTATATGCGGAGGAATCACGTACTAGGGATGAACTACTTCGTAAAATTATTACAGTTCTTACTGACATAAGAAATAACCATCATGTTATTCGGAGAGCCATCAATGATATTTATGAACGGAGTAGACTGTGCTTGCAGTACGAAGGTGGACATTTTGAACAATTCTTGTGAACGATTCGTGTCATGTTTATTTTAATTTTTTGTTAAATAACAGAGATTTTCCAACGATGTTTTGGTTCTTGCTCCTTTAACACTACTACAATTAAAAGCGTCATGTCTCGTTAAGGATGCATTTGCGGACCACGTTCATATAGACATTTTCGACACGAATTTACCGGAGGAACACGTCGTGAAAGTTTGTACCTTACCTCACGGGACACCCGGTATATTGCAATTTTTTCTTTAAACATGAACAAATACTTATTTTGGTTATATTTGTAGGGTGCTTATTTTGCTAGCATAGATTTAGCTTTGTAGTTTGCGCATTATTGAATTCTTTTTTTTTGAGAATAAGTTTTGATTGCTTGGTACACTTCAGCAAATACCTGTTATTTTCTTACAGAAATAGCGAGAAATGATTCTTAGTGTTACAATTTACAATTTTAATTAATTACATACTCCTATTAAATTGGTGTACTATTTAATATAATTATGAATAAAATTTAATTAATGAGGGATCTAGCTTTGTCTACGGCTTCTTGGGAACACACTAAACTAGATGGTAAGCGTCCTTCACGCCGAAGTTTGGCCTTATTGATGTGGGGAATCTTAAACGAATTTCCTCTTTCAACCAACATAATTGATTCCATACAGGTCTGCAATGTTAGAAAAACATTGCCAAAGGTCTCTCTGTCTAAATCGTCCAAGGCTTTTTCAACATATTCGATCAATTCGTCAACTGTTTTTGGCGAAGCTTTATGTTGCAAAGATTGTATGGAATTGAAAAAGCCAATATCCAAAACGTTTAAATCGGGACTGTTTGGTGATTGTGATTTAAACTGAATAGACCAGCAATCTGTAGAACCATGAGCCAGAAGTTCTTCATCGTCGTCACAAGCATGAGGTTTTGCATTATCCTGTTGTATAAATGTCGGTTCTCAAGAATCATTTTTCTACATTCTGCTGAATTAACGGACTCCACATTTTTTTTACCAAAGTTCCTTTAGGTCTATTTTTCGAGTGTCGCTTAGCCGGTTCTTGATAAACAAAAGGCCATATACCAACTTTTCCATTAAAAAATTGTTTTCGATGTGAATCGTAACGTTGTCGGGCGACAGCAGCCATAAACATCACTTTGGTTATAAAACGTTTCCTCTTGCAACTTCGGTAGGGTTCTTCTTCGTCTATCATAATGTAATAAGAGCGCTTGTTTTGCGTTAAATAAAACCATTTTTCGTCTATGTGGACATAATCGTACAAAACGTCCATCCGGTCTCACTTCCGACAAGTAAAACTTTAATCTCTCTAACTTGTTTTGATCTGTTAACAAAGGTTTAATAGTAGCAGATATATTCGCTTTATTATTATTATCGACAGCAAAAGACAGACTACGAATTGACCCTCGACGATTGAAAGAAACGTCCTTAACTTTGGCTAACTGTTCAGAATAATCTTTACGTTTCCGTCCACATTTAGCTTTCTTTTTTGAAGTAACATCAGCACAAATTTTACCGTCATTGTACTGTTTTTGAGCCACCTCCCAAATTCTAGACACAGACAAACGGGTTACCCCAAGTTTAGCTGCAACCTTATTTATACTCCAATGCTTCAGCTTCTGGCCTTCTTTCAACTGCAACAATTTTTGTAATATACCATGATGTTGCTCACCGGTTAATTGCTTGAACTTGGAATTCCTTTTCAACAAGTTTACTTCATTATTTATAACAATAACTGCTATTTTGTGAACAGAGTGTGTGTAAAATTAATTTTCATGAAATGACGTTTTAACTCTATTGACGTTATTGAAACAAACAAAATCGGACAGCAGCCAATTATGTATTAGTTGTTTGCCTAGCATCAGAATTTCCAACTAAGTATATTTAATTATAATTCTTTATTAATGTCTCATTAATTTTCAAAAAAATTTCAAATGTATACCATATTTTCGGACGGAGGGAGTATTATTTTAAAATTTTTGGAAAATGTGAAAGGAAAAAGTTGCTTGCTTTTTAATTTTTTACCACTTTGCTTACACTTGCTTCTTTTTTTCATTTTTTAAGTAGGTTCATTTTTTGGTAATTCTAATTTAAATTTTTCTTTTCTATAATTCCATTCATGTAACTACTTACATCATAAAAAATCATATTAAAGTAGGTTTTGTAATTATTTGTATAAACAAAAGTAATTTTGCTTTTTCGTAGAAAAAAATAATTTTATATAGGTTTGCTTTGATTAGAAAATACTAAAAAATGAATTAGTATAGTAGAATAATGTCGTATTTCGCGATTTTTTAAAAAGATATATCGAGAATGATAGTTAACAGTGTTCCGTAGAAGTAGTGTGATTTGCAATTCGTTTTTTGATTACACAATGGTAGTCCTAAAGCGACCGCGATGAGAACCCTATACTAAATCCATGGTAGGTCTAAAGTCGTACTATAATAAAAATAGTTTTCTATCGATTGTTACAGTGTTCCATTGAAATAATTTTTACAAGATGAGTCGGGAGGTACGGACGAAATTCAAGGAGTGAAAATAATGTAAAAAAATTCATATATTATCTGATTCTTATCTGATTTTCATTTGTTTTCAAGTTATAGCGTAATTAAAAAATGTCATAGAGTTCTTGTAAATGGTACAAATTTTCGCTTGGTTTCGAGCTAATTTATCTTAAAATAAAAATATCCTTATACTGTCTAGCCACGTAAAAGAAAGTCAGATATGTTCCAGGGCTTTGTACTGGTCGCGATGGTCCTATTAGTTGGCCTCTAAGATCTCTAGACCTCGCACCACTTTACTATTGTTTATGGGGTTGGTTTAAAAATGAAGTTTACAAGGTAAAAGTAGGCACTCAGGATGTACTAATTCGACGTACTGGAACTATTGCAGCGAATATTAACGGACGTGAAGTAATCAGGAGACCAACAGGCGCTCTTCGTAGACAAAGTATAAAATGTTTAGAGGTCAATGGCGGTATCTTTGAACAATTATTAATAGAACGCTATGATCAAAAAATGTTGAAATTTTGTTTTATTGTAATTCAATTACGCTATAACTTGAAAACAAATGAAAATCGGATGGCAATATAATATATTTTTTTTATATGTACAATACACTCTTGAAGTGTTGTCCGTTCCTGCCGACGCGCCTTGTATAATTTAAATTAACTCAGAAAAGTGATGCGCAATTTATATAGGTAAGTCAGGTAAGTCAGTAGGTAATGTCATGGCATTGATAATGAGGCTAGCAACAGTGCTTAGATAATTTTGAACTGGCTGTATATAAAAAGAAACTGTTTATATCTATGATATAAAAACCAAAGACAATTATTTTCAATAAAAATATATTTAGCGTATAACAACAAATAACTCAAATAAATTAATCTGTGCTATTACTAGTCACATTGCATACCTGAATTTAATTCATCTGCAGATTGTGTTATATCAGTATTACTTTTATCGTTTCTTTTTCTTTCATCTATATGCCTTCTACTTATCCTACGTAATTTGAATTTTTGTAAATATTTTAATTCTCCAGACCATGTTCTTAAAAGTTCCAATTGTTTCTCATCCCAAAGATCCGGTACCTCCAGGCCACAACTACTATACTCTTCTGCTTCCTTTTTGACGGTTAATTTAATTATATCTTCTCTACTGGCATGTTGTCTATTTTTTCTTTTACCTACTGAATGTTTTATGTTAATTTGTTCTAGTTCTTCATTAAAACGTGCCATATATTCTGCTAGAATGTTTTCAGTTTCTTCTGCATGGTACACACGGGCTTCGGGAATTAGACGTTCTTTGAACCACATTAATTTTTCGGCGACGAGGTTTTGAAGACATAGATGTGTTAGTCTCGTTTTTTGGCGATTTTCTTTTCTTTTTATTAATCTTGCCGCCGCTGCTGTTTTTCTGCTATTGGGGTGGCTAATTTTCGATAGATTTTGTTTAGCTTTTGGCATGTTTTTGACAATGCTTATTTTGAAACTAATTTTAATGAAAATCAATAACAAACGAAATTGAGATCTAAAAAGTAAGGTTAACGTTGTATGCATGTGTCGCGTGACATGCAGTGACATGTGAAATGTGATAAAATAGAAATTTAATTCTTGATAATTTTATTGCGAGGACATTCAGAATAGTTCATCTACACAAATATAGAATGCGCTGAATGTTCGTTTTTCACTTATTTTTCATGTCGATGATTTTTAGTTTTTATATTGAATACAAACAACGTAATCTTGCAGTTTCAGATCAAATCTTTAATTACATAAATATTGTCACATCCACTTATGAGCATTAAACTATATTGTAAATTGTAGTTATTTTGTTCTAATGTGTATGTTTTCTGTGTTCTCATTAAATAATTTGTTAATGCTTTGTTAATTTCTAATTATAATCAATCATTATAATCATTATTAATGATACATAGATACAACGCTCATCGATCATTAACAATTTTTTCATTAAAATATTAAGTAGGCTTTGAGAACTTACATATATCGCTTTTGCTAATTTTCGCAATGTTACTTTTTGCGCATAGCCGTTACCTACAATATAACAGGGCCTAGGTCGTTACCTACGATATGATAACGCCTAAGCCGTTACCACCGAAACTGGAAAGGCCTCAGCCGTTACCACCGAAGCTGGAAAGGCTTCAGCGCTCTTGGATGATGTTACGCTGGGTTGGCGATGTATCGCCATGCACGATATTAGCCTAAGCGGTAAAGGAATCGTTTTTTTAGATTAGGTAAAACACCACGTAATAAGAAAGGTAGATTAGGTAAAACACCACATAATAGGAAATTAAAGACCCTGGTTAAATAGCATGTCTGTAAATTTTCTCGTGAAATTAAATATCCACCACAAATACATCTTTCACGAAAACGGTGCTTGGTTACGCGTTTGGTTTTTGCTTTGAAAGTTCGTTTTTCCCAAATAAAATCAAATGGGATGCAAAGAAGGGCTCACTGTCAAGTAGCATCATCTTTAAACCGGAAGCCCTTCAAAACTTAAAAAAAGCAAAAAAAAAACGATTCTTTTACCACTTTGGGGATACATCGCCTAAGCAGCGTGACGTCATGGATGAGCTGTCAGACCTTATATATCGGTAGTAACGATCTGGGGCGCCTTCGGCATCGGCATTGTAGTCTGTGTGCTCCGATTTCAAAAGTGGATTTGAGTGGATTCTACGCATTATTAGCTTAACTTTTAAAAGAAGTTGATTTTACGCGCAGATTGAAACGTATTCTCTGTCTAATTGACGCAAGACAATGCAGAAATCTAGAAATACAGACATCTAAAACCGCAGAAATCTAGAAATACAACGCTCCTCTTACCACTGCCTTTGACGACAAAGCGCTTTCGTCTCCATAAATGCGTGTCCAAATATAGAAGAAGATAACATATAGGGAAACAACACTAAAGATAGGAAGAAACAGCAGTGAAAAAGAAACTATAAATGCCAAAACTCAAATTACTTGTCCAAAAATGAATCAGATTTTTTCAATTTCAGATTAAGTGTAAGGATTGCTTCCTTTTACTGGCTGTAAATTTCGTTCCTGGGTAAAATGTAAACAGATAACAACTTTCGAACGCTTTTGGTAAATCGGTAGATATCCAATTCAATTTGTGTAATTGTCTAATAAAAGCTAGAATTATAAACAATAAATAAATGGAATAAATACATTAATTTAAGCATTATCTATTTAATGAGACAACAAAAGGAGCATTTAACAAAAAGAGTATTTTCAACACGTTGAACAAGTTGCCGTTATGATGTAAAATTATAAAGAACATAAGTTAAAATCGTAGTCATAAAATTACTGATATTTTCATATAACTTAGTAGGCTTTGAAAATAACCGAAATGTTTTGTTCGATTATTTGTTAAATTTAGGAACTTTGCAAACTTTATACTCTATTTCTTATAATAAGCGAGATCCTTACGTAGGCTAGCGAATTTGGGACATCTCTATATAGCGGAAGCAACCTTGACGAATATTTTGTTATGAGATCTACCTAGGCTAAATTTTGAAAATGTTTACAGGTTATTTATATCTTTTAGTTCAATAATTAATAATAAATGGCTTAGACACCCCTCCTGGGGATTTCGCCGCTTCAGGTGAAGGTTTCTAGATGCCTCATTAAGGGGAGGATCAGTCCCTGTTCCTTCCTATTCCACTCTTTGGCATATCCTTCTCCACTCCGTTCTATATTTAGCTTTTTCTTTTGCCTTATCGATCCCTATCCTCTTCAAGTCTTCCCTCACTTCACTCATCCAGCTAGATCTAGGTCTTCCCCTCCTTCTTTTTCCCTATGGCTCCCAATTTGTCATTATATTTAATATCTTGTCCTCTCCCGCTCTCCACATATGCGCCAACCACTTTGCTCTTTGCTGTTTTATCTTCTTAACTATATCTTCTCCACATTCTTTCGCTACTTCCTCATTTGTTCTTATCCTATATTCCAAATTTTTCATTCTAACTGGTCCAAGTATTGATCTCAGTATTCTTCTCTCCGCGACTCTTACATTTTCTTCGTCCCTTTTTGTCATTGTCAGTGCTTCCGCTGCGTATTATCACTGGTCTTATGGTTGTTCTATAAATTTTTATCTTTGTATTTTTTGAAAGATTTTTGCTCCTTAGTAGGTGTTTATTTATATGTAGAGCTTTGTTGGCTGCCATTGTTTTCTCCTTTATTTCCATTTCTCTATTACCATCATTTGTAATGGTGACTCCCAAATATTTGAACTTGCCTACTTCCTCAAAGGTATACTTCCCCACTCTAATTTTTCTGTTGCTCAGCTCTTTCCCTATTCTCATTATTTTTGTCTTGTTCTCATTTATTTTCAATCCCATCCTCTTACCTTCATCTACTATTTCTTTTAAGATGTTATTCATTATCTCCCTTTTTTTGCCACGGTTACTGCGTCATCAGCGTACGCTACTAATTGTCCTCCTCTTGTTCTTATTGTACCCTTATTGACTCTTCTGGTGATGTACTCCAGTACTATATTAAATATGGTTGCCGACATCGCATCCCCTTGCCTAGCTCCTTTATTTATAGCAAACTCTTCAGTTCCACCTTTACTTGTTACTACACTAGCTTTTCTTCCATGCATTGTCATTGCTACAAATCTTAGTTTTGTTGGTACTTCTAACTCCTTCATCGCTAATATAATCATATTTCTATTTAGAAAATCAAACGCTTGCTGAAAATCTACGAAAAGCAGTTCGAGGTTTATATTATGTTGATAAGTTTTTTCTACAATATGTTTATGTGTATTGCGTCAATTGGCGATTTCCCCTTCGTAAACCTGCATTAATATTCTCCTATTTTATTATCCGTTAGCTCTCTTATTCTTCTCTGTATTAACGTAGACAAAACCTTGTAGGCGGTTGGTAGTAATGTAATTCCCCTATAGTTATTACATTCAAGCTGACATCCTTTCTTATGTACCTTTATTATTTGGCCTATTTTCCAGTCATTCGGCATTCTCTCCTCTTTCCATATATTTAATATCAATGCGTATATTTGTTTTTTCAATTGTTCGCCTCTATATTTCAACAACTCCATGTTAATCCCATCCTTTCCAGGTGTTTTTGCGTTCTTGGTTTTGTTTATAATTTCAGTCACTTCTTCTAAGGTTGGTTTCTTTACAACTATTTCCTGTCTTCCTTCCCCTTCTCCTCCTTCTTTCTCTGTTGTTGAATTTTCTTGTTGTTGATCGTCATTTAATAATTCTTTGAAGTATCTCATCCAAACCTCCTTGATTTGCTCATTTTCTACTATTTTTCCTTCTTTGGTTTTTATTCCCCTTATTTTAGGTTTATATCCTCTTTTTTGTTCCTTAACCTTTTGATAAAATTTTCTATTTCTATTTTTGTTGTCATCTTCGATTTCTTCTATTGCTTTTGTTATCCATTCTCGTTTGCTTGTTCTTATTATTTTTTTACATTCTTTTCTTATCTTCTCATACTTCTCTTTGTCTTCTCTTTTATTTGTACTAATCCATTTTAATCTCGCTTCTACCTTTTTCTCCATACCTCTTCTAAATTTTTCGTCATACCATTCCTTTTTATTCCTCTTACCCTCCTTCCCGATGATTTTGTCGGCTGCTTGATTCATTATCTCCTTTATCTTACACCATCTTGCCTCTATATCTTCTTCTTCTTCATTTTTTTGTTTCATTGTCAATCTATCTGTCTCATCTTCATATTTCTTTTTTACTTTTTCGTTATTTATTTTCCATATGTCCCATTTACTTCTTGGTAGTTGCTTCTTTATATTCCTTCTAGTTTTTAATTTAAATTTTGCAACTACCATATAGTGATCCGTATCCGCACATGCTCCTCGATAAGTCCTAACGTCCGTTATTGATGATTGTCGTCTTTTGGTAGCTAACACATGATCAATTTGACTCTGATTCTTTCCATCCGGACTACTCCAAGTTACCCTGTGTTCTTTTGGGTGTACAAATTTTGTACTGCCTATTATCATATTGTTTCTAAGCGCAATTTCACATAATCTCTGTCCATTATCGTTTGTTTTGTTGTGAATTGTATATTTCCCGGCTACTTGTTCTTTCTGCTTCTCTTTTCCTACTTGCGCATTACAATCCCTCAGTAATATTATCGCATCTTATTTCGGTATTCTTGCAATCTCCCCTTCCAACACAACATAGAACTCATCTTTCTCTTCTATGCCGGCACATTCGGTGGGAGCATATACGCCATTCTGACACTTATTAATCTAGCCTCCATTACCTTCTCCCGTGTATTTCTAAATATCATAAATGCCACTCCTCTTTGTCCACTCTTTTCTTCTCCTGAATATAAGATTGTGAAAACTCTTTTTTCTATTTCGCCTTTTCCTTGCCATCTTATTTCCTGTAGAGCCGCAATATTTATTTTATATCGCTTCAATTCCAGACTTATTTCCATCACTTTTCCCATCTCTAACATTGTACGTATATTCCATGTACCAATTCTAATTGATTTACCCTTCTTTTTATTTTCTCCATTTGCCTTTAATTTTGTCGTTTCGTTAGATGTTTTATCATTTTTTATTTCAATTAATTGGTTTTGTCCGTTTTCTCGCCGGGCCGTTATCTTAATTTTTCGCTCCTGTAAGGTTCTGTTTAATAGTTTTTTGCTTTCAACTTTTCCATTCTCTCTTTGTTTCTGTCCCATCGCCACTCTTCCCCATCTACTACCACTTTGCTGTATCCAACTTTTACTGACTTTTCCTTACTCATTGCTTCTCTCGCTTCAATAATTACTAACGTTAAATGTTTTTCCCCAGCTGATTAGAATGGAATTAACAAAAGAACAATTGCATATCACATTTTCGAACTAGTTTGAAAGATTGATTGAAAATAAAATTCTGTATAAAATATTTTTATTGTAGTGTTCTCTATAAATAAAAAACAGTCGCAAACGATAAATTTGGTTTTGTTATGAAATAAGTTATGGTTAAGGTATCAAATGTTTTTCGCATTATTTTGTATACACAGAAAAGATTTGGGATAGCACCTTTGTATTTAAAAAAAAAGAACAATTTATACTAAAAATTACAACACGTTTATTTAATCCAACAAAAATTATAGTTCGATTTAACACAAAATGTTGTTGTCCTATGTTGTACTGTAAAATATGTGACAACAACACTTTATCTTAAATTCAACTATAATTTTCGTTAGGGCAATTACATATTTTGTTAGATTAAATAAACGTGTTGCAATTCTTAGTATAAATTGTTCTTAAAAATAGAAGGGTAGCTTAATTTGGTTTTTATAAATTCGATTATAAATATTTCAGATATTCCTACGATATAATTATTCTCCATTTACGTAAGGAAACAATTTTTTTATAAAGGTAGAACAACATTTTCAACACACTTTAGAATTGACAATTACTGCCTGAAGCAATTAGAAATCAATCAGAAAATAGTTTTGTTTTTAAGTAACCCCGCTAACGGAAAAACGAAACCGCAGTTTGAAATCAACCATGCCAAATCAGAGAGAGAAGAAAGAAAGACGTTATTTCCGTTTATTTGTGAATAATAGCAGCGAAGCGGACGGGAGCGACGTGAAAATGAGAAATAGCTAAATGAAAATTGTATCATTTTACAGTTCGATGGGTTTAAAGTACTTCATTACCGAAGCCTTATATTTACGTTTTTAGTTCAGTAAAGGAAAAGATTCTCAATGATTTTGAGCTTTTATTTACATATTATTTCCGAAGCTAATACAAACCTATTTTACTCCTTCTCTTCTCATTTTTCGGTCGCGCAAATTGCGCGGAAAATTTAAAATGATTAGAGAATAAATCCGAGAATAATCCAAGATGTCACATTATTATTTTTGTATTGGAAAATAAAATGTAGCTTATAAAATTGCTGTTGAAATAATTTCGGTATATTATTTAGTACATGTACTAAATAATATAAAAAAATATTTACAACTAGATATAGGAAATGTTAATCTTTAAGATATTAACGATTTGATGAGTTAATCTTGCCATGTGCAAAGTATTGAGAATGTGATCACTTTCAAAGGGGCAAGTTTTGATTTAGAACATATTAATTTGTTAGTGATAGAATGATCTGAGTATAAAGCTCAGAAGCAGAACATGGTTTGAACAACCACCTCGGCGCCGATAAAACTTTCGTGTTCAAATTTCTCTTATTGTGCATGGATATCTTTTGGTAAGCCGTCGTCGCAGTTGATCCTATACCATATAAACGTTGGTCCAGATACGAACGGGGGATTGCTTTTGTGAATGGCAACAGCGCATTCGAGTCTCACTGAAAGATCCCATCCAGTCGCAGTAATATTCAACGCCTTCTGACAAAATGTGTTAATACAGTAAACTAAAGAAAAATAAATTCGATAATTATACAAAGTAAATTGAAATTCTAACAATGTTACTTTATTAAAGGGGAAAATCTCCAGGCAATTTTGAACTTTTGTATTTGTTGCGTTTCAAAATACGTTTCACAGTACTTCTACTAACACCGATTTCGTCTGCAATTTGCCGGCTAGAGCAAGGTTCATCCATTCCAACTAGCGAACAAACCCTCACTTCTCTCTCCTCCCGGTCGGGATGCATTAGAGAGATTTGAGGCTGTTCGTCTATTTGTTGGCATTTATGGCAATTCCCGACCATGCAACCATGCTTCCAAAACGCCTTGACGATCCATTCAATCGTCGAATGCGAAGGAATAGGAAGATCCACGTACTATACTACTAATACTAATACTATTTTAAATTACTTGACAATGGTATGTATGTCTAAAAATTAAAATTGACCAACAAGGGAACAACAAAAATTCAGATTCGATGAAACTCTAGAGAATGAAAGAGTACCTTAATCAGCGGTGGCAAGTGTGTTTCATAAATGTGTGTCCTGTGACATAGCAATTGTAAAAGAAGTCAAAATATATACACACCGGCAAATTTAAAGGAGCAGATATAAAATCTAATTATTTTCTCTCTATTTTCAATATTTCTCAGGTAATCTCTTAATACCGTAAAGTTGGGTGGCTTTAGCCATCAGGGTTGATTTTGACCATTTTTCAGTATTTGTTTTATTTATGCACAATTACGTTATAATAATACTTATTGGCCGAATGTGTTTTTTTACTGTTTCTATAGATTATATTGGACTAAAACAAAATTACTGACACTACACAATTTGTTTTTTAGTTCCTGAAAAAATTAAATAAAGAAATTTATCAAAAACGAGCATTTTTTACCTTCAAAAACTTTACTCATAGGTGAAGGAAGAGGCAGCATATATAATTTTCATATGGAAATACGAAATCATGAAACCTTTAGGAAACTTTATAAGTGATTTCCGCAAACTTAAATTTGTGGGTTTTGCCGGCAAAATACAATTTAATGATCTATATCTTCTCTGCGATTGTAAAACTAACATAGTGTATTCGAAATCCACGATCACTTGTTAGAACGAGCACACATACAAACAAGGAGTGCGTCAGATAGGCCTCTCAGAGCTACAGCAGTTGCGCGCGGCGAGGCTAGCCGGCGGGGATAAATGCAAAGATGCCAGATCACGCCACGTACAATATATCTCGCACCCCGGTGAGACCTGGGCCAACGTGTATGATGAGGTAATAGTTTGCCCTGTGCTATAATAGATTCCATAGATGCAAATGAATCGAACATACCACTTGTGAAGTTTAAATTTTGCAGAGAGTAATAGAAGTCGATAGAATTTAAATCTGTTGTACATCATGAATGTAAATATTAAATAACAATGGAGTTGCGGTTGATACATAATTAACTACCTCGTTTTGATCTAATTTCACTAGGCAACCTGTAGCTACGAGGGATACTTCTTAAGTGGTTACAAAACAATGAAAGAAAAATATTTTTTCGATACTGTTTTGCCATTAAGATTTATATTTTTGTATGCGTTCGAACCAATTTTCGAAACATTTTTTCTACTCTGAAGATGGTTAGTTTTCGAAGGCCTCAACGGCTTCTTGAGGTGATATCCACGCATTTTTTTGTTTGACATTCGGGAACAAAAAGAAGTCCTTAGGCAAAAATCAGGTGAATATAGGCAGTAATTCAATGTTTTTCTCCTTCAATAATCAATTGTTTGACGTACTGTGTGAGAGCTCGCATTCTCAGGATGAAGGATAATTCGATTGTTTTTCCTGATTTCATCGATGACTTCCTGCAAACAAATTGTTGTATGGTATACAGCATTAACTGTTCTTCGATCCTCCAAAACAATATTTGCGATATGACCAGTGCAACGAAGGAAACAAGCAATAATTTTTTTTGAAGTGCTTCGTGAAAGAACAACTTTTGTTGGATTCGTTTCATCTGGGAACACTCAATCAGTTGATTGTTGCTTACTTTCCGGTTCGTACAAATATATCCAAGTTTGAAGTTCCTCTGTAGAATTTTTTTTGAATATTTCCTTACACCAATTGATACAAGCCTTTTTTGTGCTTAGATCAAATTTTATAATAACAACTCTGTATTTTCGAGAATAAGTAAATTTGCTACAAGTGATTTGGATTCAGCTAGAGTTAAAACGGAAAATAGAGCAGCAGTTCTAAGAATCTGCCAAGAGAACGTTTGAAGAAATATTTATATTGCAAGTATTCACAACGTAATGTGGCAATTCAGACGATAATTTCGTAGAAAAGTTTTGCATTATAATTTGAATAGCAGGATTCGGAAGGTAGTTTAATTCTATGTTGGTTTGAATAGAACTCGAATAAAATCCAATAATTTTAAAAATTTGAAAAGATCAGGTGACGTTCTAGCGGTAATTAATTTTCCACTGGCAGAAATAACATGTGATTATGTGTTAGTAATGCTACAACATTGTCTGGTGAAATGGAACTTGGGACATTAGAGCAAGAACTTTCACCCACCGGTTTATGTAGTAGTGAATGATATTTTTCATTGCAGAATTCACAATTTTTATGTAGATTTGTACTGAGAAACTCTGTGGTCCTCTTTTTAAACAGTTATAGCATAATAAATTAGAACTTACATGATTTATTTTGTCGTTCAAAAACAACTCTATGATTACTATGTGCGGACGCGCATTTCGCTGTATCAGAGTTCATCAGGGAAAGGCGATAGTTGTATTTGAAATTGTCGTATATACATGAAGTTAATGAATACAAGTACGGATGAGAGTATCTAATTAAAGATACTCTAATCACTGAAAATGTCGAAATTAATATGTAGCTATATCAACCTCTACAGAAGTGAGCAACCAGTATTGTATCATATATTCTGTGAGGGTAGCAGCTCGACTAGTGGCTAGCCCGTCAAAGGTAATTAAATAATAATCTAATCACTAATCTATATACTGTTTGCTCGCTTCTGTAAAGGCCGATATATGTAGCTATTAATTTCGATATTTTCGGTGATTAGAGCATCTTTAATTAGGTACTCTCATCCATACTTGTATTCACTAACTTTGTTTATATACGACAATTTCAAATACAACTACCACCTTCCACATAGGTACGCTGATGAGCCGTGATACGGCGAAACGCGCGTCCGTACATGGTGCTTGGTGGTAGTTGGTTCATTTTTGTCAATATACTGCTGAACCCAAAAAATATCCGAGTGAGTCACCACTTTAGCACGTAATAGCGATATTGGGCATTAAAAAAGACAACGGCATTTGGCAAACATCTCAAATGATCAGGATTATTTCAGAAACTAAACCAAGTAGGTATAAAGAATATTAAAGAACGTTAATATGAATTGAAAAGGGACATCCAGAAACGCAGTAATGCAGAGGGTATTCCAAACTTGTATCGTGTGCAGCTGAAATTGAAAACCCTGTATGCTTGAATATAATTTTATGGTGCGCTAATTTTTACTTGAAGTTTTTCTGTTTTGTTAAATTGTTTAGGAAACAAATATTCTTCCAATTGCGAACTAGGTGGACACGCTGCACAAGATGTTCTACAAAAAAAATAGCTTAGTTGTGCCATATATAGATAATCATCCTGTGAAGTTAAAAATACTTGAAAATTATGCACTGACAATAGGCGGTTCTTTTATTCATCGATGGCGCGATTTAAGCAAAAGTTTATCTTCTGGTTTCTATATTTAACGCTTAATTTACGATGGAAATCACTGCCACTCATCAATGAGTTCAGCACTGAACCATCGAATCCATCGGTTCTTTGGATTTGAAAATTGGGAGGGGGAATAAAGACATTTATGTGTAAATTAAGTTATATCTGCTTGTTTACACCAATTGACATAAATCGTACATTAGTACAGTCGTCAAATTATAGTAGAAAATGAATAGTAACTACTGAATTTGTACTTGACGTACAATAACATAGCTTTTTGTTTAGACGTGGATAGAGAAACTTATAACAGCTTTGTTCGTAGAGTAAATCTTAAACTAATCAGAGTGATTACAGTCAATCAAATAGCACGATATCAACTGGATTTCAATCGTGGATTTCTTGCCACCAATCGTATTACGTCCGACTAATTTGTGATTGCTCTTCGAATAAGCCTAGCATATTTTATATCTAAAGTGCTTTACCTCTACTGATGCTTTTGACACCCAAAAATGGGATTGGAATTCCTCTAAGGATTATGTAAGTACAATATGAGATCTTGCGTCTCAAATGATCTTCTGGTCATATACAATAATTATTAAATCCATGATCACCTATGCCTTTCTGGATTGATGGTCAAAAACAACAGAGAAGATTGTACAACAACTGTTTCAACAAATTCAGAAGCACGCATGTTTCAACAATACAGGAGTGATGCGTACCTGTCTCACAGCAGCGCTGGAAGTCCTGGTGGGAAGTGCGCCACTTCACATGTACATTCAAAAGAAGGCCATAAGATGTGCCTCTTAGCAGACTGAAGGGATTAAAACCTGGAGATCTTAGAGCGCATCTTAAAATCCTCCAAAAAGCCTAATACATATAAACTATCTGCTTCATATTGCAACACAATTTTAATCAGTCTTATAAGGTGGTAATTGAAAGCCGTACTGAGTGGGCATCCGGTGAATCTCAATGCAAAAGAGAAACCTTGGCATGGTACACAGACGGCTCAAGAATGGAAGGAGTCGGGCAGAGGCATTAGTGCTCCTAATTATCACCTAAACATGCCTATGGGACTCTATACTAATATATTCCAAACACAGGTTTCTGCTTTAAACTTATGCGCCATAAAGAACTTCGAGAAAGGGATACGAGGCGCAACCATAAACATTTTTACTGCTAGTCAGGCAGCACTGGCTGTTAAAGTCTATATATGTATACGAATCTGACTTGATACACGAATGTGTACATAACACTGCTTAACAAGGGTTTTGTCCCAAGTATAAAAATGCCTGTTTCCTATGTATTTTTGCACGCTGAATTCAAATGCACTTTCAAAATTACTGCATCACCCACAGTTTTTGAGTTCCAGTATATCCACGTAGCATAATGCTGTGTGCTTTACAATAAAATGCCGATAAATATGCCGGTGATATTTAGGCATTTGAAATTAAATGTTACATAATATTGCGTAATTCTAAGTAACCTTGCGTCATTCGGAACAGGCAGGACAGGTCTCGACAAGTTAGCCTGGAGCAATATAAGATCTTTGGCCGGGAGCGCAGTTGCAGTAAATTGACCGGCTACAGAACATTGCAGCTTCACATTTGCCTTGTTCTAACCCTTGAGAAAGTGTACTGTTGTGTTTAAGGTGTTGTGTTGATACCCCAAGTGCCACTGAAATGCCGAGAAATTTTACAAATAATCCAAATTCGTTCTGCTACGTCTGCAGCGAGTTGACTTTTAAAACCCAGAAACGTTCGTTTACACCGTTAATTAGAAAATGTTATGAACTTTATTTTGGTTGTAAAGTAGGCGACCAGGATAAAAGTTGGGCCTCCATATTTGCTGTGTGAGAGAACCTAAAGACCACGTTTCGGACTGCTACTTCTGCCTGACAAATATAACTGGTATTACATCAAAATCTAAACACACTGTTGTATATCCTAATCTACCATCTGCACTGAGACCAATACTTCATAACGAGGAGTTACCTGTACCAGCACCTGCAGAAAACATGACTTTGAGCGATGATGAGTTTAGTGATGAGAAAGCACATCAAGTAGCAGAAGAAAATTTGAATTTGGATTCCACATGTGAATCAGGATGTTCTTCAAATGAACCACATTTGCTGGAGACCTTAGTGACCTCGTTCGCGATTTAAACCTGTCTAAGAAGCGAGCCGAACTTTTGGGATCCAGATTGAAGGGCTGGAATCTACTTCACAGTGACACAAAAATTTCGTTTTATCGCTGTCGTCATGCCAAATTCAATGATTACTTCTCCCTTGAAGACGACCTGGTGTTCTGCAATGATATTGTCTCGGTTATATGTGCACTTGGCCGTGAATATCACACTAATGAATGGCGTTTGTTCATTGATTCACCCAAAGCTAGCTTAAAAGCTGTTTTACTTCGCAATGGAAATAAATTGCCCTCAATTCCACTGGCCCACTCAGGCAACATGAAGGAAACATACGACAACATGAAGATTCTTATAGAAAAAATCAAATACGATGAATTTAAGTGGAATATCTGCGGCGATCTAAAGGTTGTGGCGCTATTACTCCGATTGCAACTCGGCTACATGAAGTACTGTTGTTTCCTGGGTGAGTGGGACAGTCGAGACAGGAAGAACCATTATGTAAAGAATGTTTGGCCGACACGAACATCATTGACTCCAGGAGTTAAGAATGTCATCAACCCCCCTCTTGTCGATCCTCAGAAAATTTATCTGTCCGCTTTACATATAAAACTAGGACTTATGAAAAATTTCGTCAAAGCAATGGACAAAAACGATCGCGGATTCGCGTATTTGAGGATTAAGTTCCTCAGAATCAGTGATGCTAAAGTAAAGGAGGGTATATTTGTATGACCCCAGATCAGGGACTTGTTTCGAGACGAAAAGTTCGATATAGAGCTGAACAAAAATGAAAAATCCGCCTAGCTGTCATTTAAGAATATTTGTGAGAACTTTTTAGGCAATCACAAATCCGAAGACTGCGAGAACATTGTAAAAGACCTTTTGACTTCGTATGAAACATTGGGGTGCAATATGAGTCTAAAAATTCAGTTTTTAGACACATTTAGATTTTTTCCCGGACAATCTTGGAGCCGTCAGTGACCAACATGGGGAAAGATTTCACCAAGATATTTTGGACATTGAAAAGCGCTACCAAGGCAAGTGGAGCCCCTCTATGCTGGCAGACTACTGCTGAACACGGATGAGAGACGTTCCTGACGCTAAATATAGCAGAAAATCATACATTTGTACATTTTACAAACATTTTCAGTTGTTTTATAAATAAACACATTATACATGTTGTTCTACTATTTATAGCGTTGTCACTTAGAAACCCAGTCTGATAGAATATTTCTGAAAAAAGATTTGAATTCAGCATAAAAAATGCTTCAACTGGGATGTAATAACCACGTTACTTTACGGTGGGTTCCAAGCCACCAAGGGATTGAAGGGAATTAAAATGCACACAAGGTGGCCAGAAAATTTATTAATATGTTAAATAGTAAAAAAGTCTCCATTATGACTTTTAGAGATGTCAAATATTCCGAAAATCTATTGACATTTTATTAACAACGTCCTTTTATCACCATACATTGCTTTAAAACAGTAATCAATATCAGTGACGTCACTTGATAATTTTTACGAAGTCCTGAATGCTTTCCGATGAATAAAAGAACTCAGTTAATTACTATTTAATATGCATGTCTATAAATGTCAAATTTAAATTTTTAATTTAATTCTGGGTGTGAAGAATAAACGGATTTTGCCGAACCATCAGTCCCACCACCCTGCATAGGTATATATATATTATAGGTTTCCATTAAAAATTCATTCTGAACTTTTCGAATTTTGAATCTGTTAAAATAATACGTGGGGATAATTAGATATTCGGAACTATCCACATCGTATATATCCTCATTTACATGCTATTAATTTAGATAGACGCATAAGCAAATTAATTGAACACGAAATTCCTAGTAAATGTTCGATGTTTTAAATAGAGTACATTTATTTATAATAATGTTCCCTAAATGATCTAATTTGAAACGACACGTCCTACTGAAATTTTCTATTGTTTACGTTTAGTATTTGGTAATTTATGTACGTGTTTCACATTTTACAATTATGAAAGACTAATTACAATATGTAACTGAAAAAAACATCGGCATCCGAATATTACGGTATTAGGGTCCAAATATGTCGGCGAGCTACCCGTTCCGACAGCTGTCAGCAGCTTCAAGCTACTAAGTCCGGCAGCACTTGTTGTTAGAGCGAGCAGCATTTTCGTTTGCTCCTGGCAGCTGTCAATAAAATGTAAAAAAAAATCTTAAATTCATTTTGTGTTTACGAAATGTATAATTAAAGAAAATAACAACAATAATGTTATGTACACAAACACCTACGTAGAAATGTTGGGAACATACTTTCGCACTAAATGAAGTTGTTGCTTATTGAGTAAAAAAAGTTAACATACAATGTAGTATATACATTATACATTATTTTTCGATATAGTCTCCACCTTTAGTAATGCACTTGGTCCAGCGAGCCACAAGCTTCCGTATGTCTTCCTGGTAGAAGGTTTTCGGTTGGTCGTGAAGCCACTTTTGCACCGCATCCCGAATGTCTGTGTCTGAGGCAAATCGACGACCTCTCAAAGCTTCCTTGAGCGGTTCAAAGAGATGAAAGTCTGAGGGAGCGAGATCAGGGCTGTAGGGAGGGTGTTCCAGGGTCTCAAAGCCCAGCCTGTTGATAGTTTCTATGTTGCTATGGGCCGTGTGCGGACGGGCGTTGTCTTGTAGCAACAAAACTTTCTTTGAGAGTAAACCACGGCGTTTGTTTCGAATTGCTGGTTTCAGCTTATTCGCTAACAAATCACTGTACCTCGCACTATTTATGGTAGTCCCCCTGTCCAAGTAGTCATCCAGTATAGGGCCTTTTTCGTCCAAAAACACGGTTAGCATCACCCTCCCAGCCGATGGCGAGGTCTTGAATTTTTTCGTGCTAGGGGATCCTGCATGTTTCCATTCCATATTCTGGTGTTTCCATTCCATACTCTGGCGTTTCGATTCGGGCTCATAGTGATAAACCCACGTTTCATCAACGGTCACTATTTGCTTAAAAATGCGTCGGCTTCCGCGTTGAAGCGATCCAGTAAGCGTTGGCAGATGTCCAAACGTTTGGTTTTGTTTTCTGCGGTAAGCATTCGTGGTACCCATCGCGCACACACTTGATGATGATCGGTTCATCACTACGAGCCCGAATCGAAACGCCAGAGTATGGAATGGAAACACCCAGGATCCCCTAGCACGAAAAAATTCAAGACCTCGCCATCGGCTGGGAAGGTGATGCTAACCGTGTTTTGGGACGTAAAAGGCCCTATACTGAACGAAAAGTGGCTTCACGACCAACCGAAAACCTTCTACCACACTAACAACACTACTTACACTAAAAGTGTAAGTAATTTTTGACTTACCCTCGTATATTTTTAAGTACAAAACAGATATACTAAACCTGATTATGGTTTGTTTTTCACATGTATGTATATATTAATCTAATTTTTTAGGGGGATGCGGAGGGGGGGGGGGTATTTAGTCTTCTATCTTGGGATTATATGTCCCAACAGTCTCTTAGTAAAAATTAAATAATTAATGCAGAACCAAATATTTATTCAAAAAAAAAAACAAAAATGCAATGGAAAACAAAAATAATTATAAGTGATAAGGTGTAAAGCAGCAATTACAAAGTCCCACGCGACAAGTTGAACATACTGCAGTAGTTCGCTTCTCAATTTTTCTTTGTGAGCATCCGATACACCTTTTCCTTTGTTTCTGCACAATCGGGTGGTGATCTCCGATGTTTACAAAGGTACGTTGTCTTTTTGATGAACGTCCAGTGCTTGATCGTCTTTTTACATTTGCGGGACAATCTGCAGGTCTCACTTGCATGACATTCTCCAAAAATGATATTCAAAACACTTGAAAAACTCTCAAAAACAGTTGAATGTTCGATTCTCTGGTGGGGAGTATATTGGTAGTAGCACGTGAATGCATTGAAAAGATGGACATAGCTGAAGTACAGCTAATTTCGGGCTATTATAACCCGAACATTTAAAAATGTTCTTGGGACATATGGCCCCATTAGTCTGGAAAGGGTTAAAGCAGTTCGTGTGCGATTCACATTTTGTCAACTGCTCGGAGGGGTCGAACGGCAAGTTGACAGCTGCTTTAAATTTAAATTGTTTAAATATTTCCACAACAGCTACACTCTGAATAATCTATTCGTTCCTTTTACAAGAAAAGAAAATTTAAATCTTTTTTTGTTTATTTCTTTGTTTATTTTGTTAGTGCTGAAGCAGCCAGCCTACTTACAAGGAAACACCGGCAACCCAAAAATTCAGATTTCGACGAAATTCTAGACACTGAAAGAGTACCTTGGTATAAAAACAACACAATAATTGCTTTTAGCGGCTGAATCGGCCGATTTTAGGGTGCAGCCCCCTTCAAAAATTTCTATGATTTTTAAATTTTTATAAACTTCTTGGAATTGGGTAATAAACAAAAAACAGGAGGCAAAAATCAACGCTATTGAAATGAAGCATGTTAGACGAATAGCTGGAAAGACCAAATGGGACAGACTAAGCCGATAATGACAGAAATACGAGAAAAACAAATGAATTGGTATGGATACATGATAAGAATAAACCTGGATAGGCTGGCGAAAAAAGTGATGGAAATGGGAAAATCAAGGAAGACACGAAGAGGTAGACCTAGGAAAACATGGATGAACCAGATAGAGGAAATAGGAAGAGAAAAAGGAAAAACCCTTGATGAAATAAAGATTTTGGCAAGAGATAGGAAAGCAGGGAAGATATGGGTAAAAGAAGAACCGGAATCCCACTGCGACGCCTGAAAAGAGTAACGATTAATATAGCTAATGAACATGTTATTTGCAACGTTTCAATTAGCCAACATCGTTACTATTGTGCGCAACTACAAATTAACATTGCAAAAAACGCTTCTGATTTGAAACTGCCACGTTATATGCATATGCATTACGGTTGCGTGTGTATTTTTAGTTTTTATGTTTGACTGTCTAAATTTGTTATACATCCTCGTGACCTTTAGTGTCTCAAGAAATTGGGTATGAGAGCCTTGAAAGATATGATTGTGTGGTCAACAAGAAAAGAAGTTCTCTTTTGAATGTGTTAAAGGATTGGAGTTTGAACGATTAGAAGAACCTCGTGAAGCGCAATTTGTAGATGTAGCAGAAGATGAAAAAAATATGGCATGCAGTCTTGAAGAGGGAGGCAGTGTTATTGGCATTTGCAAGCAACGTTCTGTTGAAAGTGTGAAAAATAATTTCAAGAAAATGAAATTGCTACACCAATTAGATGGGAGGAAGAAGTATTAACAGAGGTGGTGCCCATACGGATAAATTGCGCTTCACTATAAAATACGTTCTTACAAAATTTTAAAATAGCATTGACGATGGAAAAATAATTCATGACATGGACGACGGTGGGTTTTAGAAGCTAAACAAGAAATTGGAGACGAAACGTCTAAAGCATTAGTGGATATGGCATTTCAAGAAAGTACATAATATTGTGTCACGCAAAATAACAGAATGTGTAAAACGAGTACTACACGTACTGCTATGGGAAATTTACGGTCGTTATTTAAGCACTTTTATTAAGAAAGTGAAGCCCCATATCACTAGTATCGGCAGAAACCACGCATACAACGCAGATGGGAGTGGATTTAATCTAGAAATACACTCCGGCCGTGCTTTAGCGGTTAAGGGCAAGAAAACCGTTGAAGGTGTTGTGCAATCTTTGCACTCTACAACACTTAGTTAGACAATTTTATCAGCTATTTCTGTAAACGGAAACTCACTTTCGCCATTATTTTTGGTATTAAAGAAATCGACGAATACGTTTGGACCTCCAGTTGAGTAATTATTCTTCAGACCCGTAAATGTGTATATTTCTTCGACGTTTGGAAAGCTCACTGTTCATTTCAAAATCTGGTTAACAAATGTTTTCCTCCCATATATGGGACCAAACATGATTGATTCTTGGAGCACTGTGTTGCTGAACTTCAGAAACTGGTGCCAAAAGATGAAACTGTACACATTTTAAATGTTCTCAAAAAATAACGGCAATGGTACATCATCTAGATGTGTTTGGTTTTAGATTCTGGAAAAATTTTATTAGAACTTTTGTTGATGCAGCGATTTTTTATAAACTACGACTCGTTATTATTTTTTCTTTTATTATTATTAACTGTCTAAATTTGTTTTACAGAAAGTAATTTGCATCATCATTGAGACTATGTAATAAATTATGTTCTAAAAAAAGATTTATATCTGTTATAGTTTCCGAGATATTTTCAATAAATTTAAAAATCTCTCGAGGGGGCCGTATCCTGAAATTGAGCAATTTAGCTGCTAGAAAGTATCGTGTTGTTCTTATACCAAGGTACTCTTTCAGCGACTAGAGTTTTATCGAAATTTGAACTTTCGGGTTGCCGGTGTTCCCTTCTTAGTGGATTGTGGAGTTTTAGCTTCGAAACATCGACAACAATACTCTTATTTTAATCTTTTGCAATTTACTTATCAACAGCTGCAATATATTGGTGTGTGCTCATGTATAGCGCCCATTTCTTTTTAATTACGTATATTATTTATTCATGGATTTTATGACGAACCTACCCGCTTACCGGGTGGCGAACAATTGCTGGAGCTTACATGTAAATAAGTTAATTGCTGCAATATGTCAACTAATAAAGATTTGCGACAAAGAAATCATGTTATCAAATAGTTCTAGGTTTTGCATCTATAAATCTATTTACAAGTAACCAAAATAATGCTAATATAGCTCATGGTATCGATAGAATTACTCTCGGCGAAGACAACGTGAGAATAGAAAAAGAACTTTTTTCATGTGCTTCATGGCGCTTAGGCGCCACGTCATCTTGCGTTAAGCAGCCCATGAGCTCGATAAGTGGTGGGCATCTGAACTCCAGTTTTGTCGCTACTTTCTAGACGGCATGATTATATCTTTTGACACTAGATGGCGCTAAGAAATATATTTTAGTACTGTTTGTGGAGATAAAGCCGAACGGCGAGAAGGAATTGTGCTCGGAGCGACACTGATGACGCCAAGTAGGCAGAAACATGTCCGTTGGCTTGCGTTTTTCTCTTCCCGCATTATTTTGGTTATTGTTTCTAGGCCCTTTTTTCATGTCTATTTACACGTGTTTAACCTAATGATGGATATTTTCCTTCGTTTTGTTCAATAACTGTTAAATACCCTTCCTTTCTTTAGTTTAGATTTTATTTCTACGTCTTAGATTTTCGAAGTGGCAAGGGAAAATATTAACAGAAGTAAGGTAAATAGCAAAAAATACTATGATGAAAATAATGTCGAATACGTTTACATGATCAACGATTTCGTTTATTTAGAAAATAACTCATCAAAGAAACGTATTAACAAGAAATTATCACACGTCATTGGACAGGTTCTTACAAAATTGTAAAAATCCATAGTAACCAAAATGTAACTATTAAAATAAAAAAACAAAAATGTTCGTGTGCATATAAACCAAATTAAATTAGCACACCCTGCTTCAGGTGTTGCTGGATGTTCATCACACAGGGAATAGCAACGCGAACAGAAACCTATAATAAAAACGAAGCAAATACTCTAAGTAAGAAGTAAAAGCAAAAGCAAAAGCTTTGAAGCAAATGCTCAAAGCAAAAGTATACATTCCGGTTTGTATGAATAACCTTTTGCTTTGCTATGGAGCATATACTTTGCGCAGTTCGGGGAATCACTTGGTGAAATATTGTCGCGAATAAACGCTTTGCTTTCACTTTTAGAAAAGACGCTAACTGGACTTCCGCTGCTTTGCGTTCATTGTCTATGTTTTCTGCACTGTAATCATTTTTCGATCGGTGACCGGTGTCGTCGAGCTGACTGAGCGTCTGGACAATTGCCGTGTAAGATTATGATCTCTCGGTCAATTCGAAGACATCGAACTTTGATGCTGCCGATCAAGCACCGGAAGGACAGTTAGTAGAAGGGATTGCATAGTCTATAAATATAAGTTATTTGTAATTATGTGGGACTCTTGGAGAGTCTCTTTGCCCGTAATAGGTAATCTATTACGGGCATAGAGCTGTATTGTTTTGTAAATAAAGAGCGTAAAGTGGAGTGCCTGTTTTCTTTTGGAATATACGTACCTCTCCAGTACCTCTTTCTAACAGGTAGGTGAATTTCGGTGTGTAGTATTTGTGCGAGTGTCTACCCCGAGCTACCTCTATCACGGTGGTCCGTGACATGTGGTGGAGGCGCCTTTTTCGTTCCGTCTTAGAGAAATTTGATTTTTGTGTTGAATAGAGCAAATTATTCTAACTTTGTTGTTGAAATAGTTAGATGTTTATCTTCAATATAAATAAGGGTCTATTTGAAAAGGTTTGGTAAGGCGCAGCGGATAGTTTTGAGCCAAATGTTGTAGTAAAAATTAGTTTAATGGCGATCCGTAGGTTTTAACCATTTAAATTTAGTATCAGTCATGTATGTAGGATTAGATGCTAATATTCTAAATGGGGGAGCGAGAAAACGTAGTAATCTTGTACATAGGGAAGGTATACTTAAAGGAAAAATGTAAACTTTTAAAAGCACTATCCTTATAAACGCGAAAAATATATATCCTAGTACAATTGTTAGCAGTTGGGTTCTTAAGCACTATAAATAGTAAATTGGGGAAAGTTTTAAATGAGTAATAAATAGAGGAAAAAATGCGCGCAAATGTGTTTTCATATATTAGGTATATGTATGTAGGAAAACGAGACGGACAAGGAGCTCTATAGTTTAAGAAGTGACAATGTTGATATTTAAAACACTTCTTTTTAAAGGTATTGATATGCAAATAGTAATGCGATAAAATATGTAAAAGAATTGTTAGGTATAGATGGAAGTATCTTGTAAACATATGATTGTGATTGTAAGTCATAGTGCAGTAGCCTGAGAAAGATACGTATATTACTTTTATGTTGAGTAAGGAAATATAAAGAACGAAAGCTAACACAGTAGACGTAAAGTCATGAAGGTACTTGTGGTAGAATAACCGTGGTCAGCAAGGCCGCAGTAAGGTTGCAAGCGTAAGGATAGAGCTGACAGATGCTTATTAGTTGTAAGCAGAATTCTTTAAGGTTCATTAACTAATGTGAGTAATGTGTTATTATTATACAATTAGGATTCGTTTAGTTGATTTATTTTTTATATAAAAGGTTTTGTATCTACGTAAGTGTGTATTATCATAAATACTGCGGAATGCATTTGTTTTGTTTCATGTTACCTTGTACATTCTAATCGCAACTACCAATGCTATCGAATATGGGGATGATCAAGCTGTAACGAGGAGCCTTTGGAACCATAAACAGAGGAGCTAAGTCCAATGTAAGGCCGGGAGGAGGAAGATGGCGGAATGGCACAAAGGCGCAAGACGAGTGAAGTCAAGAAAACGAATTCCTTCACAACCACGGTTGGAAGGGAAAACGTTCGTGATACCAAGGAGAAACTCTGCTGCGTTGTCCTCGACTTCGAATGAGAAATGGCTACCGCCGCTAGCTCCAGCTTATTGCAGAAGAGCTACATACGAACTTTCTGAGGATCAAGTAATCACAATTGGTAATGAGAGTTTCCGTCGCCTAGAAGCTCCCTTCCAGCCATCCTTCTTGGGTAGGGAAGCCTGCGACGTCACCGTCGCCGTTTTTGCGAGTCCCTCCGTCCATATACACCTCCGTTGCCGGCGTCAAGATTCCTTCGTCACCCGTTGCGACAACTCCTCCAGGTAGTTCACTGGTCATCCCTCTTCCCGAATCAGCGTGGGATAAGGCCGTGTCAGTGAAACGTGAAAGGGACGCTAGTAAATGACGATGAACCATACGGAATAGGCTAAGTTAGAATAAGTACGTAGCTGTAGGGCAGCAAGCGTTTATCTAGAATTCCCCCTAACTATTTCCCTTTTATTTATTTATTTTTTTTATATAATTTAGTCTTGTTGTTTTTCTTGTAAAGTAACTTGCATTTTTTTTGACAAATATGCCGGGGGCATATTCCTGGAAGGGGGGGAAATGTCGCGAATAAACGCTTTGCTTTCACTTTTAGAAAAGACGCTAACTGGACTTCCGCTGCTTTGCGTTCATTGTCTATGTTTTCTGCATTGTAATCATTTTTCGATCGGTGACCGGCGTCGTCGAGCTGACTGAGCGTCTGGACTATTGCCGTGTAAGATTATGATCTCTCGGTCAATTCGAAGACATCGAACTTTGATGTTGCCGATCAAGCACCGGAAGGACAGTTAGTAGAAGGGATTGCATAGTCTATAAATATAAGTTATTTGTAATTATGTGGGACTCTTGGAGAGTCTCTTTGCCCGTAATAGGTAATCTATTACGGGCATAGAGCTGTATTGTTTTGTAAATAAAGAGCGTAAAGTGGAGTGCCTGTTTTCTTTTGGAATATACGTACCTCTCCAGTACCTCTTTCTAACAGGTAGGTGAATTTCGGTGTGTAGTATTTGTGCGAGTGTCTACCCCGAGCTACCCCTACCACGGTGGTCCGTGACAATATTACAAAACGTGCAGTCGTTACTTAAGCGAGTACAATACAAATAGTAAATTATAGAAGAGTTTTATCAAAAAGGTACGCGTTCTCTAAATACATATAAAGAATGAGCTCAGACGACGAAAGTGCGGCAAGTGGTACAGCCAGAGAACAAGAAAAGTTTATAAAATTATTAGAACAACATAATGTACTTTTAAAGATATCGCAAATTCCATCTATAAAGAAAGAAAAAGAGAAAGCTTTATCACAATTATCAAGAGCGTGGGAATTAGACAGGGAAAAAACCAAAATAACAAACACAAAATGGATATAAACAAAACCGGAAATAAATCAATTAAGTTAGGAAATTGCAAAAAAAAAATGAATTAATGGAAGGGGAGGCTAATCATCCTTGTTCAAAAATATCAGGTAATTTAAATTATATATTTTTCGTTCTATAAATATACAAGTACAAGTAATATTTATCGAGTTACATTTGTTTCATTGAAGGTGGATTAGAAGTAGAAATCGAAGAATCACCTCAGGATTCTTGCTCCAATACTTTCATGGTTTTAATTGAAATTAACAAACCTGTAAGAAAAACAATTCAAACCAAATATAAAACGCAATTACCAGAAACAGAAGAAACAAAAAAATATTAAGTACAGCTGGACTATAAAGGCTTTACCTTATAAATTTCTTTGAAGGATTATATCTGTAATTTCATCGCAACGCGCCATCCCCAGTGTTTTAAGGTTTTCACCATGAGCAATATTTTTGTCGGCAATATTAGGTTCATCATTATTAATAAATTCCAATTCCAATTGGAAAACCTACATCGTTTAACATTTTTACAACATTATGCAATACTGCACAGCACACGATTAAAGCTGGAATCTTTTGTAAACTCAGCCGTACCTTCTACTGTAAAATGGAGAACTGCTGCTTAAGTTAACCAAAACAACGTTCAATTCCAACACGTTCTCCTTTAATAGGTTATTATATTGAACTGCGCTGTATTGGGATTTTTTTACGGGGTCATTAAGCATGGTTCAATGCCATATCCCTCATCAGCAAGCAGTAGGGCATGTGCATCATTATTGTGCAGTACTGTACACACTCTTGAATTTTTCCATATTCTATCATGTGTAGTACTAGGCCATTCAACATCTATACTAGTGAATGTATACAGTGCATTACAGGTTGCTTGAACATTTATACTAGCATATCCTTTTCTGTTAATATACTATCACCGAAAATTGATGGTTTGGGAATACGAAAGTGAGCACAATCTAAAATTCCTATACCACAAGGAATGTGTCTATGGTTTAGCCATAACCGTTTAGCTTGGTTTAATTCTTCATTAGTAGATCCACAGATTGGCTTCTGACCCTATTTTGTCGATTACTTCTGTTATTGTTTTCGAAACTGTACTTTGAAACACGCTTATGTCTTCTGCGACTCCGCTCTGGTAACCCGGATCACTCACATATCTTAGAAAGATTTTCAGTTTTTGTAGAGGTGATAACGCCCCTCCTCTTTTCTCATCAGCATTACTTATAAAATGGTTCGCCAACCACTCCACATTTTCTTCTTCAAAACGATATAAGGTTTTATAATCTACAACTCTAGTTACAATATGGGTTTTATACCGTTTTTCTCTGGGAATTTGGTGCATGAAATCCATCTTCAACAAATGTAAATGTGTAATAGTGTTTCAATTCTCTATATTTGTATTTTTCATATATATAAGCACTTATAACTAGAGCAACGCTGAAGCGCTGAAAGCCAGTGGCTGACGCATAAAAGTTTACACAAAATAAACACGGCCGGGACAATTCGGTATAAGCGTCAATATAACTGCAACTCGAAAGCCGATCTGTTGTGTATGCATCTACGCTGTCGTATACTATATCGTAGTTCTACGTTTGTTTTGAAAATGTTTCCTACGTCGCGAAAACGACCAAAGTTGGACACAATAAGAGAATTTATAGCAGAAATGCCTGATTTAAAGTATGATGGCGCTAAAATTCAATGTGCAGTGTGTAAAATAGATTTAATGTGTTGGTCGAAAAGTGATTGTCTACCGCACGTAAATAGTGGAGGGCATGTTTCAAAAAAAAATTCCACACGAGATTATGACAAATTTAAATTTAATTTATGTGTTTATTGCATGTAATTTACCATTTCATTTACTAAGGAAGAAAGCAAACGTCTCGTTTTGGAATGAATATTCGGACTTTAAGTTACCAAGTGAGAGAACATTACAGAGAGTTGTGCCGCCTGCTCGTGAGCATATCGAGAAAAGAATTAAATCGGAGTTGCAAGATAAAAAACTGTGGTTATGTGTGGACGAAACAACAGATCGTAAAAAACATTCTGTGGTTAATGTAACGGTACGCACAATGGAACCACATCGACCGTCACCCTCAATTTTACTAGCTTCCAGACGAATACAACAATGCACTGCCGAAGTAATTTCAATGTTGGTGTTAAATACATTGGAAAAGTTTAAACTTTCCACAAATTAACTATTGATGTTTATGAGTGATGGTGCCGCAAACATGCTTGCTGTAGGTCGATCTCTTAAAAAACATTGTGCTAACTTGTTGCATATTACATGTAAAATTCATACTCTCAGTCTCGTAGCAGATAGTATCAGAAAATGTTATCCCGAGGTAGACGCTCTAAGAGCACATACAAAAGCTGTGTTTGTAAAATCCCCAAAACGTATTCGGGAATTTCGTAGACTATGCCCCGGTATTCCTGAACCACCACAACCTATTCTTACTCGTTGGGGAACATGGTTAGAGGCTGCATTTTATTATCTTAAATATTTTGAGAATATAAAGAACGTGATTTTAGAATTCGACCCAAAGGAAGCTGCAGCTGTCAAGGTAAGCCGCTTGAAATTTCAGGATAGTCAAGTTAAAACAGATTTGGAAATTATTCAGAACAATTACGTGGGACTAGCGGATGCGATAGAAAAACTACAAAATTCTTCGGTGTCGTTAGTGGAATCTTTGCAAATAGTGCAACATGTTCACGCACAGCTATGCGCGATAGAAGACGCAAGAAATGTTTGTGTTTTAGAAAGGTTTGAAAGTGTTTTAGATAAAGACTCTGATTTTGGCACATTAAGACAAATTTGTGAAGGTGCGTCAACAGAACCGTTAAGTTATTTGAAAGATTATTTTACTTACGCAAATATAACGTCACTAGATGTAGAACGTTCGTTTTCGGCATACAAAAACACTTTTTCTTCACGCCGCACTCACTTTGCCGAAACAACTTTGGAAACATATCTAATGTTACAAATATTAAATAGACATTATCCACTTTGTGATTTCACGGAGGACTCTTAAAACGGTAAGTGTTTGAGCACGTATCACATTTAATTTATTTTGTGTAAACTTTTATACGTCCGCCACTGGCTTTCAGCACGGTTGCGTTGCTCTACTTATAACACGCCTTACTCCTTTTTATTCGCGCAGTACTAGTATGTACTTACATACTCGTATATACATTCTGACGAAGGTAGTCTTCGAGGTACCTACGATTTTAATGGAGCAAATGCTTTAGATTGTAGTAAACATCCACCTTTATTCATACACTTTGGAGCATTTACTTTTGCTCCGAAGCAAAAGCTTTTGCTTCGGGTCGAAGTAAATACTTTGACACTTTATTCATATAGTTTGGAGCATTTGCTCTCGAATATCGAAGTAAAAGCATTTGCTTCCGTTTATTCATAAGACCCAATAACATCAGGCAGTGGTTTCCTTTTCGAATACACGAGTAGGTTAAAAGCTTATTCATCGCAATGGCAAGTCATCATTTATAAAAATATCAGTTTTTATGAGGAAAAATTAGATTTTTGAGCGGAATTTATTGGAAAACAGCTGATATTTGTAAGAGTAAAGAACAAGGTGTAGATGGAACTTCTAGTTGCTTAAATTGCATTATACTTTGTCGATAACCAAATTTCTCTAATAAAGCAAAAAATGGAAACATTATCCCACCTTATCGATCGTTAATCCACGTTTAATAGATTCAAACGCGGACTATTTGACGGTGTAGGTAAATTATTAAATTAAAGTAAGCACAGATGAAGAACACATAAATGTATTAATGAAAGAACAAATTAAAAGTAATTAAAACAACTATTTCGAATTTCAACGATTCTATAATCTCTTTTATGAGAAATGAACAAATTTTAAACCAAAATATTGTATTATTCAGCAAATTTATAAATGCAACTAGTCTAGGCTTGTTATCATTTAATAAAAAATTAACTATATTATCTCATCTTCATTTAATGACATATCTGGCAAACGAATTAAGTAGTGAATATGATGTCTTAATCGACAGTGTTTTATTTGCGAGATATAATGTAGTTCATTCGTCGGTTATCAGACCTTACGAACTTATCAAAGAACTTAATAGTAATGTTGAATTATAGAAAAATGGGAAAGAATTTCCTCTGCCATTAATCAAAGAATTTGCTCACAAATTATTACATATTAGTGAGCTTAAAAGTTTTTACTTAAACGACAAGTTAGTCTTTGTATTGTCTATTCCTTTAACGTTACTAACAATATATAATCTTTATCATGTTTTATCTCTACCTATTTCCTACCCCAATGTATCTCAGACATACGCCTATATCCAACCCCGAAACAAATATGTTGCGATGTCTGACGACATAGAGAAATGTAAAAATTTAAATCATGATGAAAAAATTTGCTAGATTAAAACAATATTTTCATCAGAGCATTTATCATGCGAGTTGTCTCTGTTAATTCATCCTATCCTAACAGAAAAATACCACTTTCTTGCGATATTAGAAACATCAAAGGAAACTTTTCCGTATGGGAACCATTGAAGGACAACCAGTGGATATACGTATTAACTACGTCCACAATAATCACGATTCCTTGTGAAAATATCGGAATATACGATGCCCAGTTAGTAAATACAGGTATCCTAACGTTAAATGAAAATTGCAAGGGTTATACAGAAGTCAACTAACTTACACCTACTTCAAAGGTAGTAACACGATATAATAATGTAGTTCCACTACTAAATATCTTGTCGGACGACTGTTGTGAAGAAAGAAAGAAGAACAGTTCCGAACTTAATCTTCATTTGGAACGTATTAGCTTGACGAATCTGAAATTGGAAGATCTTCAAGTCGCGATTCACAAATTGGACCAGTTAGACCAGCACATCGACCGGGTTTTAGGTATTTCGATACCAGCATTGGTACATTAGTGCCTTAAGTTTCGTATGAAGTATAATCGGTACGGTTTTACTCTACAAACTTTTGAAGTGGTGCTGTGTTTGGCGTTTGTTCAGGTGCTTCAAGTTCAATCAAGGATCTCCCAGCAAGGACTGTTGCATCCAGATTTCTAATTAGTGCTCTACCCGTTCACCAACCATGTACAACAATTCAACGGACATAACCCTTGACCAGCTTTCTTCAGGAAACAGCGAAGATAGTGATAGACAATCAGTGAATACGGTGCAAAGAGTTAATGCGTGGAAAAGTGTATCGCAGAACAGTGAACTCAAGTATCGTGACTTATAAAACTGTAATTTTGTAATTCAGTCTTAAGGGGGGAAATGTTAAATACCCTTCCTTTCTTTAGTTTAGATTTTATTTTTACTTCTTAGATTTTAAGTACAAGTGTTCAGCATATCCTATTGTTCCTTTTAACATGTGTGCGACCCTTTTGCATTGTTTCTGTGTGGTCTAGAGTCTAAAGGATAGGATTTGTATCTTTTGTTATTGTTCGAGTTTCGACCCTTAGAAAGTTACTTGAACATGCTCGTATTGTTTTGTATTTCCTCTATTTTAACTATATAGACATCTGGTGTTGTTGGACGTGATTATGCTTTTATATGCTTTATTTAACTTTGATTACAATATGTTTGTTTGTTTACACTTAAAATATGATTATAATACATTGCATGTTACAGATGTACTAAACTAGCGTGGATATGCTGCCGCCATTTTATACACACGTTCTGTAGAAACCGTTTTCGTTGTCTGTCGGTATTTGCTAGCGGGAAGTTTGAATTTGACTGAACAGGTGTTATGTATGTATGTGACTATACTGTTATGTATGTAACTATATACTAATTTTTGAAGCTGCATTTCCGTTATACACTCGGAGACTCTACTCTCAACCGTCCTAGAAGTAAGATTCTGTAAACTATTAATACATGTATATATTTTATCATTAGAAGGTTAGAATAAAATTTAGTAATAGTAACTTTGATGGTTTTGATTTCATGAACACACACGAACTAAATCTATTTTCAATGTTTTTGCATAACATAACTAACAAATCTGGTGAATAACTTTTCTCTGCGTAGGTATAAAATGCGTCCGTATATTTGCAACATAATTGTTGGTGGTTCATGCTTAGTGATACATATGCTGTTCACATATGCTGTCCGTATATTATAAATATACGTACAGTAGAGTCGCGATATAGTGAACTAATTGATGCACGGCTTCGTCACTCCATCGAGGTTGTTCACTATTTAGAGTGCAGGTAAAAGTGCATAAAAGTAACACAATTTAACAGATCATGCTTCAGACTACACTAATAAAATAAAATAAGGAAACCTAAATTTAAAAAAAAAAAATAATGCATAATAATTTATTTATTTGTGGAAAATAAACATATGTAAAATAATGTTAATTGAAAAAATCTGTTAATTTGGTTTGCTTTCTTGGCTTATTATAGATTTTCTGAACCAACTTAACTCTCAGATCCTGAAGAACAATTATACTTGAATATTCTAGTTCATCCAAGTTTTCTTCGACCCTGAATGACATTGTTCAAAGATTTCAATGTTTCACCGGCGGTTCTTTGTTACAATTGGATGTTCACTAACATCGCTGTCTTAATCTTCAATTTCAACTGATTCATCTCGCCCTTCTTCTAGCTGGCTGTCCTTATTCCAAAGCTCAACGTTATTCCGATCACATACCTATAAATTTTGTGATTCTAACATACTTTTGCACATATGTATGTACATGCATAGATAGATTTTCTCTTTTTTTACTTACATTAGTATTCATGACGTTTAAGATATTCATAATTTCAGCTTGCACATACTCTGGATCTTCTTCACTTAAGCGCAATGCCAAAGCGTTTAAGGGAGTGTTATCTTCCACTTCAGAGTCGTGTGTTTGCGGTAAAATTTTATGCCGACATTTATCAATAACTGTTGAAACAGTTCACTAAAACCCTTACCACAACACTTAATTCGTACTGGACGCACGTTTCGATAGCCAAGCTATCATCATCAGCAGCAAGACTGAACAAGACTGAATAAGTTCAGGCTCCAGTTCAGGCGCGTGTTTTACCCTTTGCTTCAAAAATCATTTATAAATAGCTTTTTCCATTTTTTGATAAACTGATATGTTCATTGTTTTTCTTTTTCTCGGCCCTGTAAACGTACTATTAATGCTTTTCAAAATCTGACATCTCTTATTTTTCATTGAGGTAATTGTCGATTTAGCAACTCCATATTGTCTGGATAACTGTATAGGTGCTACACCATATTGCAATGCCTCTAAGATTTCTGCCTTTTCTTGAATTGTAGGTGTTTTCTTTTTGATTGAGACATTTGCACAACACCTAGATAATTTAAATCTAGCAGAACAAAATAAAATACTTCAATGCTTTCAGGATCACTGCTAAAACTGAACTGAGAAATAAACATATCACCACATCACATTTATCACCATTATTTAATAGCCAATTTCTTGGGACAAAAATCATCACAATGTTTTCTAATGAATAATTTCTCTGTATGTGACACTCTCTATATAATAATCTTTTTGGAATAATTCTTTAAGCAAGAATATATGTATTGTATTAATAATTTGCAATAGAATGAGTGAACTTGATTTCAAACGACATTATGTAATTTCTAAGGTAGGCCCGTGCAGTGCTCTAACTAATGCTATACACGTTGGTCCAGATACGAACGGGGGAATGCTTTTGTGAATGGCAACAGCGCATTCGAGTCTCACTGAGAGATCCCATCCAGTCGCAGTATGTCATAAAGCGAGCAGCGGTACGCACGCATATTATAAACACGCATGTCCGCTCGATCATCTAATATTATAATTCAACGCCTTCTAACAAAATGTGTTAATACAGAATTACTGCGAAATTTCTCTGTATTCTCAGATTATGTTTGAAAGTATAGCTTTTTATATTCATTTTGTTGCTGCTATCCGATGTAGAGGAACGAAAAACTAATTCTAAGTGGGAAAATAAATAACGATTCTTATAAAACTATATTAAAGAAAAGTGAATTCGATAATTATACAAAATGAAATTCTAACAATGTTACTTTATTAAGGGGAAAAATCTCTTGGCAATTTTGAACTTTGTAACTTTTGTATTTGTTGCATTTCAAAATACATTTCACAGTACTTCTACTAACACCGATTTCGTTTGCAATTTGCCAGCTAGAACAAGGATCGCCCATTTCAGCTAACGAACAAACCCTCACTTCTCTCTCCTCTTGCTCGGGATGCATTAGAGGGATTTGAAGCTGTTCGTCTACTTGCGTCTACACGCAGCCAAGTTTCCCAAACGCATTGATGATCCTTTCAATCGTCGAATGCGAAGGAGTAGGACGATCCACGTACTCTACGGCAAATAGATCGGCCGTGCTTTGGTAGGAATTTCCGACAAAATACCATTTAATGATCTGTATCTTCTCTGCGATTGTAAAACTAACATAGTGTATTTGAAATCCACGATCACTTGTTAGAATCTTACGACGGCACATACAAACAAGGAGCTGCAAGCAAGGCAGCTGCACGCGGCGAGGCTAGCCGGCGGGGATAAATGCAAGGACGCCAGATCGCGTCGCGTATAGTTATATTATACGTGGCGTGATCTGGCATCTTTGCTCCAGTGATACCTGGGCCAACGTGTATAAAACTTAGGAAGATAGTATCAGTTGTGCATAGACAATAATGGAGGTCATCAATTGAGCAGTTCCTTTAAATTTAAATAAAGTAGTGGATAAGTTTTTGCCAAATGTATTTGTTTTCGCATCTATTTGCTACTGATTATATTTTTTGCGATTTTTAGTAAAATGACCTAATTATTAAAATAGCCTCACATAATATTATATGTTTGGAATTAGAAAATGAAGAGCTATCCAAAAATATAAAAATATATAGGGTATTCAATTAAAAAACGCGAATATGTATTTTGTTGGGCGCGACCTCTATATGCAATTCTATAACAACATATTTTAAATCGGCAGAGGTAAAACACTACAACTTTTATTCGCAACGCTTTTTGTATCTACGTAAGTAACGGAAATAAGTAGTGGTTAAAAATATAATGAAAAATCCTGTACATTTTTTTTTCAAATTTACAAATACGAATGTTTATAATATATGAGCAGCATATGTATCACTTGCGAACAACATAAATAAATGCACGGGAGAAATATGCATTCCATTGTTGCCTCAAATTGCATTGCCATAGATGTTTATATGCGTATATTGACGAAAAACGATCTTCATTCAACAATCGTGATTGACATTTTAACGTGTTTATTTGCCGTGTACCAACCTTTCCTCAATGCAATGTGCAGCATTCGAAAAATGAACATCGCACTCGCGTAAATATTTCTAGCGTGCCTTTCATTTTCTGCAAACTTGAACGAGTTTAAAGCGAAGTTGGATATCGAGTAGGATGTGAGCGGTAACGTTAAAAAGAAGAGAAGAAGTGAAAAGGCAATTTGTCGACCTGGGACCGCTTTAGAATTCAATAAAATACCAAATTGTCTATTGCTGTCCGACACAGCGAAAAATATGGGCAGAAGGTAATAATTTGCAGGGTATCTTGTGTAGCAACCACCTGCAGCTTCCTAAAATAACTGTAAACAATGTTTACAGTGTGTATTTGAAATACGACGTGGAAATATAATAATAGTTACAGTCACTGTTTTTATAATCCATTGTAATAGTTCGATTGACGTCTATATACCGTACATTCCAATCAAACTGAGCCAGCCTCTATAATATTGTGTTATACACACCGGGAAATATTTTCGGATTAGGGAAAAATATTGTCTTAACCGCATTTTCATAGTATAAAAATGGCTACATTTTGATGAAAGAGTTTCTACTTGCACAATGAATATAGATATAATTGCGCTAAGAAAATAAATTTCTTATACCAATTGTTTTAATCTAAGAAAACCGTTTTTATATTTTGCATACGAAATATGTACTTTTCCGCACACAAACCCGTGTCGAAATTTACTTCATTACAACAGACAACATTTTATTACAAACCACACTAATTGTAAGTATCGGCACACTCTGCACTATACAAATTATTATTAATTAATGCGAAACAGCCGTTTCAAGGGCTTGTGGTTCTTTCATGCTTGCTTATCCCTACTCTCGAGAAACAGTACCTACTTTTGCCGCTTAACGTTAAAGCATGCGAAATATACGGAAAAATAGACGAAAGGGTCCCTTGTTATTGTGGCACCAAACGCCAAACATATGGTTGCCCCGCTGTCATAAAAATACAGCAAGACAACGGTACGTTCCTTCTATTCGTTAAATTTGTGTTTCTTCCACCTGCATCCTAAATCTAAAACATGCGAAATATACGGAAAAAGACGAAAGGGCCTGTCGAAAACCTTACTTCTTTTAGTTGTTTTTGTTTTATCAGTTGGCATTAAATTTAAGTTCAATATTTTCAAAGGTTGTTTAACCTGGTACACATACTAAGATATAGAGAGAGTAGATGTAAGAGAGTGCTGGTATGTTTTTTTCCCGCTAAATTTACTTTAATTATTGTAAATCCCACAGTTACACAGCATTAAATAAAGATATAGTAAATGTGCAGTGTTGTTTACTATCTTAACAGGACCCCTTGTCATTGTAGCACTATTTAAACCATATGGCCGTTTTATCCTAATAAATCAAAAAGACAAGAGTAATATGAGGGTCCATCATCTATATTCAATAAATTTGTTTTCCCTTTTACGTAAATAGTTTCGTACGCATCTAATTCCCGCGGCAAAGTTGCGTTCTTAATCAATTTCAGGGTTTCTAATTTAATATTATGCCCGGTTTTGTTTATGTGTTGTGCTACACTTGACGCTTCTGTCTTCCCGTACCTGTAGTATCTGCTGTGTTCATTAAATCTAGTACCTACCGCTAGTTTCGTTTGACCAATATAGGCTTTATCACAGTCATTACTACCTTGGCAAATATCCGGTAACAGCCAGAGGCGTGGCGAGCGCATACAAGTTTACACATAAAATAGAAGGTTAGAAATAAATTATAAAACGTGCTGAAACACTTACCGTTTTAAAAGTCTTCCGTGAAATCACAAACTGGGTAACATCTGTTAAATATTTGAATCATTAGATATGTTTCCACAGCTGTTTCAGTCAAGCGAGTACGACGTGCGGAATAAATGTTTTTTAATGCCGAAAACGACCGTTCGACATCTAGCAATGTTATATTTGCATATTTAAAATAATCTTTGAAACAACTTAACGCATCTTCACACGCACCTTCACGAATTTGTCTTAATATAAGAAAATCGGAGTCTTTCTCAAAAACACTTTCAAATTTTCGTATTACACACCAATTTGTTTCGCCTTCTACAGCGCATAACTGTGCGTAAACATCATTCACAATTTGAACAGAATCCACTAGCGACATCGAAACATTTTGTAACTTTTCTATTCCCTCCGCTAGTCCGAAGTAATTGTTGTGAATAGTTTGTAAACCTCTTTTAACCTGACTACCTTGAAATATTTCTTGGCTTTTCTTGGTTGCTGCAGCTTCTGTCGGATTGAATTTTAAAACTACCTTCTTTACTTGATCAAAATATTTGTTGTAGTAAAACGCAGCCTGCAACCATGTTCCCCAACGTGTAATAATCGGCTGTGGTGGTTCAGGTAAATCAGGACACAGTTTGTGAAATAGTCGGGTACGTTTTGGGAAGTTTAGAAACACTGCCTTTGTACTAGCAAGCAATGTATTTACTAGTGGAAAACATGTAGGAATCGTTTGTGCCGCAAGATTTAGAGTATGGATTTTACACGTTACACGTAAGAAGTTACCACTGTGTTCTTTAAGGGATCGGCCCAAAGAACGCATGTTTGCGGCACCATCACTCATAAACATTAAAAGTTGCTTAGTTGAAACTTCAAATTTGTTCAATGAGTTCAACACCACCTTTAAAGTCGCATCGGCAGTACAATTTACAGTGCGCATATTTATTCCAGAAGGAGACAAATGCTTCTTTGTCTAGTAAACGAAGTGATAGATTACATAAAATAAAAGTAACACATAAATCAAATGTAAATTTTTCTTGGTCCCGTATGCCACTTTGTACAGAAGAATGCTGTTTGCTTTCGATGTGACGTTGACAATGGCTTCTGGATCAACACATTAAAGGGATTTTACAAACCTGACATTGAATTTTAGCGCCATCAAAAATTAAGTTCGTCATGTCCACTTTAAAGTTTTTAACTGTGTCTGCCATTGGTCGTTTTCGCGACGTACCTAACTGCAACATTTTTCAAGCAAACATAAGCGTACAATTACGAAATAAGTTATGACAGCCTACATATACACAGAACTACTCGTATACAGCATCGATTTAGTACTGACGCTGTGAGCGCGTGAAATAAATAATCGCCGACTCCGCACCACATATCTGCTACACTGAGTGTTACCGCTGTTTGCCCAGACTAGTCATTACATGTAATTTTATAAATTCCCGACCTTACTTTCATGTCCGGCTAATATGGTTTAAGTAACGTGCTACAATGACAAGGGACCCTTTTGTCTTTCTCCGTATATTTCGCATGTTTTAGATTTAGGGCGTAGGCGGAAGAAACACAAATTTGACGAATAGAAGGAACGTACCGTTGTCTTGCTCTATTTTTATGGGGGTGGGACGGCCACATGTCTGGCGTTTGATGCTGCAATAACAGAGGACCCTTTCATCTATTTTTCCGTATATTTCGGAAGTTTTAGTGTTAAGCGGCAAAAGTAGGTACTTGTAAATATTTTTCTCGAAAATAGGGATAAACAAGCATGATAGAATTAGAAATTTTTTATCGCATTCGGTCATGCGGCTGATGATGGGGACTCACAAGTCCTTGAAACGGCTGTTCCGAATTAATTAATAATTTGTGTGGTGCGGAGTGTGCCAATACTTAGTGTTATTTGTCATATTACTCCACAGTCCTTGCTATCATTATTGAACATTTTATTATTTAATGTTGGCATTCCTAATCGATGACATGACAACTAGGTTAGGCATCTTATTTAATGAATGTTATGAAATCGGAAATACGCAAACGTACTTAATACAAGTTAGTATGTGTATACAATAGTACAAGAAGATAACTTGTCCTAATTAGGTACATTTATTTAATTATCAGAACTAGACCATTGGCTTTTAAGCTTCATACGTTTATCACCTCGTCGAGGTTCCAACAAACCTAAAAGAGATTCACCTAATGCTAGAAAATACGGTCTTTAATTTTGATCACATTAGATCGGGGTGGAGGATGATCCCGGGGCTCCTCTACCGGATGCGCTAATAGTGGAATTGGCGAGTTGCTAGTTCTATTGCCTTTCGAGACAGCTCACGCAGATATTGTTGTAATGGACTTGAGACTAGGGGGTTCCGACAATAAGCCTAGTGTTTTATTTTGTAGTATTCTCAATTTATGGAAATGGCTTGCCGCGGTTGTTGACCAAGAGAGCGTTCCATACGCAGGTATGGGTTTGAGACACGACTTGTAAATCAGCACCTTAGTTTTTAGGTCCATCTGGGTTTGGGGATGAAGAAGAGTCGTTAGCGCTTTTCTAGCTGAAATGAACCTAGTTTTGAAGTAATCGATGTGGAATTTCCACGTTAAACGCCGATATCTAGATAGATGCCAGTACTTTACGGAGAAACTCCAGGGGATCTTCACAGCATCGATCCCAATCTCATCTGGAGAAGGTTTCTTCCTTCTCGTGAACCGAACGGTCACGCTCTTGCCTTCGTTAACCGAGAGACCACTATCAGACAACCACTCCACTAAACCGTCCAACGCACCCTGTAGGCGCCTGATCACAAGTACCTCACTCCGAGACGAAGTATAAATAGCAATATTGTCAACGTACAGAATGACAGAAAACAACAAACTAATGGGGCGGTAGTTCTGAGGGTGTAGTGGATCCTTACCCGGTTTTAGGATGAGAACGGCATTGAAGATTAGTAATAGAAAGCGTAGCGCTACAGAAGAAGGGAACTTGAGCACCTTGTTGGCAATGTCGTCGAATCCAGGGGCTTTATCATTAGGGAGATGCTTGATGATGGACAGCAATTCTCCTATAGTGGCCTCCGCCAACGCCTCGCTGGTATCTCGGCGTTCGGCATGATCGCAATCCCCTTTAGAGCCATAGCCGGGGCTCCCATTCTGCATCAACCCCGCTGAAGTAAATCGGCGTGGGTTTCATCCTTATCTTCATTGGAATACACCGTCCCCGCCTCTCCATGCAGGAGTTGACTATTCCTTCTAAGGATTTTGGCCATTTGCTATAGTCAATTATCGAAGCGGACAGGAATTGAACTCACTCATGCCACAGCTGTTTACGGTGTTCTGACTGTTTCTTCTTGACTTGTTTTGAATAGGCGTTTGCGATGGTTGTATCACTAGGGCATAGAGTAGAATTTACCTTAGCTTTCCTTCTTAAGGTATTGCTTTTATGTCAGGAGGGAGCCGACTAACATTAGGCCTGAGTTGGACGATAGAGGTCTCTCAGTGGAAGATGTTATAACAGTGGTAATAGTTACTGCCGCAGTTTATAACGCCTCGTTGGACGAGATCTCGCTTGGCAGTGACTCGCATTGAAGCGAGATTTCCCGAATAAATAGCTCCCAATCAGTTCTTTTTCGGGGCGGCACAACAATCGTAGAAGGCTCTCTACCCACGGTTATGAATGTTGGATTTTGGTCCGAGGGGAAGTCGGCTACAGTCTTGGCGACGAGATCGACGACCAAGTCCTTTAACAATGCCAACAACAATGTCCAAGATATCAGGCCGGACATAGCTCTGAAATAAGTTGGCTCTCAGGGAGGATGGATCCTAATTCTATTCCAGTGGACAAAAGAAAATAAATGTCTAGCATAAGTGTTTTTAACAAATTTTTAACTTGTTTGAAGGCTTTAACCAACTTTCGGAAAGCAGTAAAACATCTACATCAATTCGAGACAATATCGATTGGTAACATGGAAATGTTGTATTTGATAGATAAGCAATGGCATTGAATAGAAGAAAAAAGTGCGCTAACCATGTTTATAATTGACCTACTTGTGTTTTTGGAAACTTAACATGTGGTGTGCGAAATTTTTATTATGCGCAGACACAAAAAAGGAATTGGGAGGGCGACAAACATTTTTTTTTAGAAAAGCACAATTTAAAATTACAGCTCTTGAAAGAAGAACAATAAAATAAAATTAGAGATTCTCCAAAAAGAAAGCAATTTAGAAATGATGATGAAAGAGGAGCACCAAATAACAATGAAGATTTTACGGAGGAAATAAAACGCCTAAAACAGTACTGTTTTGTTTTATTTGAAAAAATTTTTCACACATGTGATTCACATGCGATTTCCAACTTAAATCATTATCAATTAGCCTAAGGATTTGGTTGACAGTACCTGCTGTATATAGCGATCGTTAACTTTTACAAGGAAGTTGTGTGATATGTCTCCGTCTCGGGATAAAGTTTTATTTGTATTTAATTTCATGTTGTTTTCTGAAAACCAAAAGATAAATGTATCTAATAATTTTTGCGTGTCATTTATTAATAGAGCGGGCCAAATTGCGCCATCCAACAGAATCGGAATCAGGCGCAACGGCCGCTTATTGTAAATAGCGTATATGTGAGTCACAGCAGATATGTGATATTTCGAAATTAATACACAAGAGTAAAAAAATAAAAGCTGACGCAATAATAATGTTTAGTAATTAGAGCGGATATATATATATATATATATATATATATATATATATATATATATATATATCTATATATATATATATATGTACACGCTGAGGTGTTTTTATTTTCATTATGATTTTTTATTTGATTGAAAACGGTATGCGTTGTAAATGGGATGTAATAAGGAAATAACTGAGAAACTGAACGCTTTTTTTATTCTGTTGTACTTAATAATGTAACTGTAAATAAAGATATAATAAATAAATTCTATCCTTCTTAATAATGCGGATAGGCTTGTTTAAAAAGTTGCACCATCAGATAAGTTTCCACATTTGCCTCGGTGAAGGATGTTCGCCGAGACGAAAAAATGTTCTTATATTTCGAAAACGACCGTTCCACGTCTACCGAAGTAAGACAGGCGTAATTAAAATAATCTTTAGACTTAGTCAAGGAATCTGCAGATGCCCCATCGCACATTTGTCTTAATCTCGTGTAGTCCGGATTCTTTTTTAAAACACTATCGAACTTAGCTAAAACTCGTCCACTTGTTGCATCGTTTATACTGTGTAACAATGTACTAACTTCGTCCACGACTTGCACTGATTCTACCAACGACAATCCAGAATTTTGCAAATTTTCTATGGCGTCTACTAACCCTTTGTAATTGTTGCTAATATTCTTTAGATGTGTTTCAACAGAAATATCGAGAAATCCCTTCTGGCTCATCCTAATAGCTCTAGCTTCGGCAGGGACGAATTGCAAAATAACGGATTTGACTTCTTGAAAATGTTCATTATAATAAAAAGCGGCTTTTAACCACGTTCCCCAACGCGTAAGAATGGGCTGTGGTGGTTCTCGAATACCAGGGCATAACCTGTGGAATGCCCTAGTCCTCTTAGGACTTTTGAGAAACACTTTTTTTGTGTTTGCTATTAATGCATCCACCTCCGGGTAACACTCTCGAATAGTTTGTGCCACAAGATGTAAAGCATGGACTTTACACGTAACATGTAAAAGTCCTTCACACTTTTCTTTAAGGGAACGGCCTACACTACACATTGTTGCTGCACCATCGCTCATGAAACAACAACAGTTGACTGGTTGACACTTGAAATTTTTGTAACGTTTCGAGAACTACGGCCGTAATTGCTTTACTAGTACACTGTTTTAATCTTCTGCTGGCTAATAGAATTGCAAAATTTGGTTTAATAGGATCTAATACGCGCACTATTATATTCAAAATCGAATTTTTTTTGCAATCTGTCGTCTCATCAAGACATAGCCACAGCTGTTTATCTTTTAATTCGGCTTTAATTCGATTTTCAATGTCCTCACGTATTCGTGGAATATCTCTCCGTAACGCTGTCCGAGATGGTAGTATCCACTCGGTATTGTATGTACCCCAGAATTTTCGAAATGCTTTTTTATCAAGTATACGAAGTGGTAGACCACATACCATAAACGTTAAAAGCAATTCTAATTGAAATTGACGTTGTTGTGACACACCATTTCTTTTATTTCTGTGGTCTGCGCTATTTATATGTCTTTCACAATCACGTTTGCTCCAGCACAGTAGTTTCTTTTTACAAACTTTACAGAAAATTGTACTCCCATTGTAGTGTAAATCCACAAATTCACTAAGAAATTTATTAACTTTCGTAGGTAATGGCCGTTTATTTTTAATAGTTACGTTAGACATAATCACTAAAGCGAGCACACCGACGCTTGTTTCTAGTATGCCACGAAGTGGTGCAAACGTAACATCTGCAGACTTGTCATTTGTTGATGAATAGAGCGCGTCATCCGTAAATGAATAAGCGCGCTGTTAGTTCGTAGTCGTCGATGAATGAACTTTTTTTTTGTAGTGGCCCACTGTGAACAACGCCCTATTTATCAACGAACACCCAAACTGCAGGTGTATATTTGCGCGTCTTCACGACGTAATAGACAGTGGTTTTGGTCCTCGTCCTAATAATTACATATTTAAATTACCTATGTTTACATACATATATGCGCCCGGCAGCCTGATTGCGAACCTGGCGCGTGGCGCTCTTGGCCCGCTCTATTTATTAACCATTTTTCATCTTTACTGTAAGCTATAAGGGTTTTATCATCCCTATACATGATTATATTGTTTGAACTGTCTATTAGTCGCAAATCGTTTACCAACAGTCAGAAAAGAAGTGGCCTCAAAATAGAACCCTGCGGCACACACAGATTTGACTTCTAATTCATAAGACCTGTATCCGCCCAGTTCCACAATTTGTCTTCTCCTCGTTAGATATGTTCGTAACCATTTGACCTCCGTCCGTAATTATACAATTTTTGAAGTAAAATGTCTGGTCAACTAGATCGAATGCTTTGGAGAGATCCATAAAAACACTCATACATTTGTTACCCTGTCAAACTCTTCGAAAATTTTTGTCAAAAAATTCAAGATAACCGGAGTTGCTGATCTACCTTTTGGAAAACCATGCTGACATGATGAACTCAAAATACTAGCTTGTCAACAAAGTCTACTATATTTTTGGAACGCTGTTCTTTCCAGTATTTTGGATATAGCTGGCAAGATCGAAATAGGTCTGTAATTCTTTAAAAATGTAGCTTCACCTTTTTTATATACCACTTTTGCCATCTTCAATTCATTGGGAAAAATACGATTACTAAACGACCAGTTTACCAATGTATAAACAGGATAGGCAATTACATCGGAACAGATTTTAAGCAATTTGACGCTAATTCAATCGACACCTATTGTCTTTGAAGACTTTAGTTCCATTATTGTGGAAAAAACCTCTACAGATGTTACTGTATCTACGAATATTGAATTTATGATAATGTTTTGTAAAGTATTTTTATTGATATCTGTGTCTGGTATCATTAAAGTTTTCTGAAAAATATTGTTTAAACTTATTTGCTATTTCCCTTAGATTGCTAATTATGGTGTTTTGACGGTAAATTTCATTAATAGTTGGATAAGGTTTACGGTTTATGTTACGTCCTATAATATTCCAAGCGCACTTGCTTTTATTTTGGGAGTTCTTTAAAAAGTTGTCATTATGTAATCTTTTAGCATTGCTGAGGAAAGAAGTTGCCTCACCTTGTTCAATATTTCTACTTTTCTTTCCCAAAGGAGATATTATTTTTATCTTTGTAACGCCTCTATGTGTTCTTGTTTTGGTGGGTAATGTGATTTTAAAATATTTGCTTACATAAGAGTTAGAACAACACGAATTTCACAGAATTTTGGTCTGAGATTGAAAGTAGGTTTCCAAATAACGTATTTTACCCAATCTTTTGAATAATTGAATTACTTATGGAAGTCATTGAGGTACTGTTAATTACTAAAGATTAAATTCAACTGCTAGACCGTTTTTGTAGCATAGAAGTTTATCTGTTGTCAATTTTTTCCCATAATTAATCAATGATAAATAACATACCACACGTTACTTTATTTTATTTCGCTTATTTGATTAGTGCCCAGATTTTACATCCTTTCTTATGCAATTAAAGCAATAAATGAAAACACTATATATTTTATCAATAAGAACATTTATTGAAACATACTAATTATTTTATTGCACAAGTAACACATTGACTTATTAGTGTACAGTATGTATAATATAAGAAGAAACCATTGACGAACGGATGACGACCCATCTCCAGCCCTAAAATGGGTCGTAAGCGTTTCGATTGGACAGGATGTACTAGATCAACCAAATCACATCTTTATACATTTATGTATATGCTGCTTATGTTGACGTTATTAGGTCTTCGATTGAGCCATCGTTCCTGAAACTATAAGTTAGATGGAGATCTTCTTGTGAGTTGTAAAAGTGGATGAGGCTACTAAATCTATTTGTACCAACATTTCCAATAAAATATGCTTATAGTGTCGAATGTCATAAACAAGTCTTTTTGAATGCATCTTAAAGATCTCGTCTGTTTGAACGACCTTTGGCAAATTAGCCGCAACTTTTTTTTTTAAATTGAACATACGAATTCTATCTTTCAGGATATTCAAATTCAGAGCTACATTTTAATTTACTAGATTTTTGACATGGACTAAACTAAATTTTATATTCTTGATGTGAGCGGTGACGTTTATCATTTGATTTACCTTGCCCATAATTGGATTGATCAAAAAAAATTACAGTTTCAAGCCACATAAATCATAAATTAGCGAAAAACTTAAGGATTACATTTTCCTACACTTAATGAGGTAAACATTCAACTTCAAGAAAGTATGAAGTTCAGTTTGAAACAAAGGTAAAAATGGATTCCCGAGTTTTGAAAGATGCATTCAAATGGACCATATGGTGCTACTAAAACTGTTTTTTTTTTTTACCTTTTGGAATAACAGAGATATTACCCGTTTTACCTATTATTAATATCCTTGGCATGCGGTATATTTCTTTCATTATTGACAAATAAATACTTTGACATAATTAGAACAATTCCTTCAAGGTTATTAGTATAATATTCAATTCGTAATGGTGATAATTATGAGCTTTTTAAAGCGATAACCACTACACAGTGTGTCCACCTAGTGTATGAGTGGAAGATCGTTCATCCTTGAGTAATTTAGTCAAATAAAATGTATTTTTCCAACATAAAATTTTATTCAAGTATGCAGGATGTTCAGTTTCCGTAGCGCATGATACAAGTTTGGTTTTTTAAACATAACACCCTCTGTTATTATGTTTTTGGATGCCTCTCTTCACCTTTTATCACTATTCCCTATACCTATTTATCTTACTTTTTGACATAATTGACATAATTTGAAATGTTTACGAAATGCCGCTGTTTCTGTAACCACCGATATCTTAAACACCTTACATGCTATAGCGATGATTCCAGTTTTATTCGAATAAGTATTTCTTTCAGTTTCCTACAATATATCAACAAATTTTTTATATCAACTAGCGTTTATAAGATGACCATTGAAATGGATGCCCTGTTTGATTCACGCTATTCAATGTTTGTAATGGAATATCCTGTACATTGTTCCAGAATATGATAGAGAAATTGTTCTAGATTTCCTTTTATAAACATTTCCCTGTACCTAAATATGTCGTTTTTTAGTAAATAAAATATTATTATATTTTTATTGAAGCAGAGTATGATAAAATAAGTGAGCACAACATCAAAGCGATGATGGGAGATATGAACGCCAAAATAGACAGCGAGCTCAGATGCAAGGATACTGTCGGAAGAGAAAGTATGCATTAAGAATTAAATGATAATGGTAAAAGGTTGATCCAGTTCGCGGAAGAAAAAAGCATGAAGGTAATGAGCACGCATTTCAAAAGAAAAGATATATACAAGGGGTCATGGACGGCGCCAGACGGAGAACACATTAACCAAATAGACTATGTCGTCATAAATAATACGCACCACAGAAGTATAACGAATGTGAAGTCATGTAGAGGAGCGTATATGAACTCGGACCATTTTTTTGGCAAAATCAATGTTAAAATAACGAAAAGGGCATTAAAGAGACAAAGAGAAAGGGTAAAAGAGCAATTTGATGTGGGGAAACTACAGATGATGGATATACAACAAAGATATGAGCAAGAGATAAAGGAAGGATGCCAGGAAAAAGAGCAGGATAGAGCCAAGGACGTTAATCAGAAGTGGGAACAACTAGAAGATGTAATAAAGAGGGCCACGGAGAAAACAATACCCAAGAAACGCCAGAGGGAGAAGCCATGGTGGGACGAAGAGTGCAAAACTGAAAGAAATAAGCTAAGGTTAAAGGAAGTAGAAACAAAGCGAAGAGAGGACCAGGAATCATACAAAGAACAAAGAACACAAGTCAAAAGGCTGAATAGACAAAGGAAAAGAACTAGGAAAGAACAAACGGCGTCGGAAATAGGGTAACATTACAAAAGGAAAGATGTTAGAAACTTCTACAGAGAAACAAAGAAAGCTAGAAAAAAATATAACCACAGTATATTCATAAAGAACAAGGAGGGTAACTTAATAAGGGAAGAAGAACAAATGAAGGGAACAAATGAAGAGAAGAATGAAACAAAGAAGAGGATGAAGGGCAGGAAATAAGAGAAGATAGGATGGAAGTAACGGAGCCAACTCAAGAGGAGATAGAGGAAATACTGGATAATATGAAAAACAATAAGAGCCCGGGACAAAATGGTATAACAGTCGACATCAAATATAAAAATATATGAAATTAATAATAATATCAAATACGCTGGAGTAGAACTAAGGAAAAAATTCACGAGTTAATAATGAATGTCTGGAGAAAAGAGCAAGTGCCAGAAGAATGAGAGAAAACCTCAATCGTCCCAATCCTAAAAAGCAGGGATGAAGCCGAATGCAATAATTAGAGGGGAATAGCCCTGCTAGACGTAGTTTGTAAGATATTAGCAACAGTAATTAAAGTGAAGCTGGAAACAATAGTTGAACCTCAAATAGGAGAATACTAAGCCGGCTTCAGGAAAGGTAGGAACAACGGATCAACTGTTCGTGATGAAAGAAATAATAACAACATGAGCATAAGATATCAGCAGTTATTCTCTTTGTGGACTTCAACAAGGCGTACAATTCGGTGAGGAGAAGCAAAGTGATAAGAGTGATGGAGGAGTTTGCAATACCCGTGTGAAGTAAAAGAGATTAACGATGATGACATTAAGGAAGAGAACATGCAATGTGAGAATGAAAGGGGGAAGATCGGAAGATTTTACTGTTAAAACAGGCTTCCGGCAGGGAGACCCACTTTCTACGTTGTTTCTTAACATGATATTGGAAGAAATTGTAAGGAGCAGCGGACTCAACAGAGAAGGGGATATATTATAGAAGAACCACCAATTAGTAGGATACGCTGACGATCTGGCGATTGCCAGAAACGAAAAACAACTAAAAGGAATAATGTAGAGGCTGTCAGAGGAGGCTGATAGGGACAGATAAACCAGAGGAAGAGTAAAGTTATGAAGGTAGGGAAGAGTTGCAATGCAAAGGAAGAATTCAAAGCAGACACATGCCTAGGAGAAGTTACATAGGTTCGAGGTGCTGGATGAGTTTGTATATTTAGGAGCAAGGATAACGAGTAATTGCGAAAAGAAAGAGATCGATGCAAGGCTTAGCAAAACCAATAGAATAGCCGCAGTGATGAACCACCTACCAAGGGCAAAGCAACTGTCAAGGACCTTGAAATTTAGATTATACAAAATCATAATAAGACCAACTTGTCTCCGAATATTTTCAATTTTAAAAAAAATTTCTCTAAATTGCTCAGGAAAGAAATTGATTCCGCCCACGCACTAGGTGGACATGCCGTATAACAGTCATATTGGTTTTATTACATAATGTGGAAACTACTTATGAAATGAGATTAATAATTGCTTTATTGAATGTTTTCAAGAAAAACTCTTGAACATGTCAACTTATTTTTATAAAAGTATTTTTTCTCCTGGCGTCATTATTGTTGGTTTAACGTTATTATCAATTTTTTAAATAACTATCTGTGTAAATGACCATTTATTTGGAAAGCAGTTAATTTGTATCGAAAGTAGAACTCTAATGAAAAATTTTTCACCAAAGGTTTTAAGAAGTGTTCGAAGGGAATTTTACTTGACAAATTACGTTGCTTCCAACATGCATGTGGCCAAAATTTTGAACATTTAATTAATTACAGTAGAAATTTGTACTTTATTTAATTTAATTTTATTTTGCGTAATTTTAGTTGATCTTATGCGACAATAAGAAAAGGAACAACAGATTTTATTTAAACTTACATTTAATAACAATTAAATTTGTTATTGTTGCATATGCTTTAGATTATTTGTTTGCAATTTTGAAATAAGTATGCTATTAAAAAAAAACATGCTATGTAAAAGAGCCGTTTGACACTTACAAGAATTATTATGAAAATTTTAGTCAAAATTATTCTGAAAATTTTTAAATAAATTCTTTTAAAAATCTTTGACGTGGCAAACAGTATTCGTATTTTAAAATTTATTGTGAAAATGTTCACGATAAAAATATAGAGAATGTTCTATATTTTCAACAAAATTTGACAAGAATCGGCGCGAGAAAGTGCGCACAAACACCGCGCGAAGTAATACATTCACGCCTGAAAGTGTCTTCCCATTTCACTTAATGTCACCTTCAATTAAATTCAATATTAATTGGAAGTAAATGTTAATCATTCTTAGAAAATCTCTGTAAGTATTGGTATCCTCTTGCTTTAATTAATTGTTTAGCAAAGCCAGAGTTCCTTTCCCTTGCTTGTTTAACAACCACTTTCTTGACCAGTACGATCATTTCCTTTTATTATTTTTTTCTTAGCCATTATTTTTTTCTTAGCCATTAAATATGTCAGATAACAGGTAAGAATGCCTGCTGCCGGCAGTAATAATCGATTTGTACGCATTTTAATAGTAATTCGCACAATTACAATTCCCGCAGCCTTCACAATAAATATTTGAGGTTCATCAATACCTGTTGCGTGTCAATACTACCAATACATTACCAGTGTTACTGAACAACTTTACGAAATGCGTCTGCGCATGACAATAACTATCCTGAAAATTTTGTTGCAAAATAATCACAAAATTATTATTTGGAAATTTATTGTGAAATATTTTATGAGATTTCTGTGAACGATTTTCATAAGAATTTTTATAATAATTCTTGTAAGTGTAAAATGGCTCTCAGAATAAGAATACTGTTTGCCACGTCAAAGATTTTTAAAAGAATTTATTTAAAAATGTTCAGAATAATTTTGACTAAAATTTTCATAATAATTCTTGTGTCAAACGGCTCTAAAATGTAACTTTAAAATGAAAATTGTCAATGCATTAGCGACATAGTAGGTAAACAGTTATACACCAGTAATTGATTTACCTATAACTAATTTTTTGAATAATCAAGTTGCTATGGAGGAAAAAAAACAATTTCTTTATGTCAAATATTTTTTAAATAATTTATTCATACATCAATCTCAAATTAAACATGAAATGAAATCATGAACAGGTACAACAAAGATGAAAGTGTGGCAATGGAATAATGATTTAAGAAGTGTTAGGAATATGTTTTCTGTCAATTATCGCGAAGGCCTATACCTTGTGCGAAAACTATTCTTAACGTTTTTAACAAATTCGAAGCAGATTGTTGTGTTCTAAGTTCCCACAAACAAGGAAATGAAACTAATCACTAATCGCGTTTTAATAGCACAAACGAGACTGAATATCTTATGTTATGTAGAAGAACGGTCTGTAGGATCGCCTTTAGATGTAAGCCATCAATTACAAGCCATACCAAATATCAAGAGCGTGCCGAGGAAGATAAAAGAAAAAGAATAGATTCTTGCGTAACAATTATTAATATGTTAAAAGAAATCGTAGAAATTTTGAATAAAATACTTTTTATTAATGAAGCTATATTTATCGTAAATGGCGAGGTCAACTCTCAGAACTTCCGGTTTGTATCCTACATTTATCCATTGAAGAAAACTAAATTTCCTTTCCACTAATCCATTAATTATTGGTCCCATACAAATCATCATGCTCACAACCTGACTTCAATGCAATGACCTCAAAAAGTCAATGTCTGGATTGGAATAATAAGTGATAGAGTTATTGGCCCATTTTCTATTGACGGAAGCCATACTGTGGCAAAATTTCTGGATCTGTTGCGAGACCACATCATTCCATCAGGGCACTTTGAAAAGTTGCTATGAAATTAGACTTCACCTTTGTTATGTTGTTTTGTTTGTCTTAATCAATTGTTAGAATAAAGTACTTTCTTTATTCAAAGCTGCACTTTCTTTATTAAAAACATAACCAAATTCTTCATAGCTTTGTCTTGCTCCGTGTTGCCTGCACAAATATTACTTCCGTACCAGATTCTACTATACTTTCGTAATAAATTTTAATAGATTTATAAAAGTTTAATGTACACTGCCGGCCATAATTATTTGCCCGCCCAAAGAAATACGCATAAATAAAGGAAGTGCTAACTGAAAAATTGCAGTTTTGCATTTTATGAAATACTCTCAAAACAAAGAAATTAATAGTCTACATTCTATTATATAATTTATTTGACACAAAAAACGAAGATGTAGTTTCGTCGAAATGTCCACCTTGACTATTAATAATTGCGGCACACACTCGCGGCATTCTCTCTATCAATTTCGTCACAGTAGCGGGTTCTATTTTAAGTCAGACCTCTTGTAGTTGTTTCAACAATAATTTATTGGAAGTAGGAGGATTTATTTTCATCTACCTATCGAGTTCCTCCAACAAAAGCTCTATGGAATTAGCATCTGGGCTTTAAGGAGGTCATTTCATTATCTTGATATTGCTTTCGCGTTCCACTGATTCTAAATATTCGCAACACAGTTTAGAGATGTGTTTCGGATCATTATCATGTTGAAATATGAAATAGTCACCGATTATTCTCATTCCAGATGGTATAGCATTTGTTTTTAAAATTTCCCGGTAGCGCTCTTTTCTTAAAATTCCATCTATTTTGGCCAAGTCTCCTACGGATCCGGCGCCAAAACAAACCATTACCGATTCGCTCCCATGCTTGATTGTAGATACTACACATGATTCTGTTGCTCATTCTCCTTTCGACCTTCAAATGAACGTTCTTCTCTTGGAACCGAAGAGTTCAAATTTGGACTCATTTTTCCACTTATCAGGTGTCTAATGTTGGTGCTCTCTACCCCACTGCAGCCGTTTTATTTTATTTTGCTTGCATAAGAGTGGTTTACACAACGCTATTCGGCCAAATAAACCACGGTCTTTTAACCTCCTTTTCATTGAGGTTAAAATAAACTCGTTTTTCGTGCTCAATAATTCAGGTGCAGTTTTTCGTCTATTCCGTTTACTCGTGATAATTATTCAACGATCTTCTGCTGGTGTTGTCACCTTCCGTCGTCCTGTTCGTTTTCTATTTAATAATATACCTGCCCCTTGATATTTTTTAACGTTACAGTCAACAGTTCGGCAACTTAGTTTCAATTTTCTTACGAGATCTCTGTTGCTTTGGCCAAGATTATGTGAAGCAACAATCATTGTGCGAATTTCTAAAGGTAACTCTCTTGTTTTTGGCATTTTAATACTAATGCACTGCATTAAATAATTTATTAGTGAAGGATAATTGTATTATATTTCCGGTCTTTTTGTGGCCCTACCTAGACCCATAATTATCGGATTAAGGAGATTCAATTGATTGTTATTTTATTTGTATTAAAATAGATCTGTTAAAAACGTAATAGCACTGACAACGCTGCCTTTTGCTAGAAGTTCATGGGTTCATGCTCGTCGAATCGTAAACGTATAACTGGTTTCTTTTTAAAGTTACACATAGGAAAATGTGTGGTAATAAAAAAAAATGAATTTGGTGTAGGTAGTCAGAAGTAGAGCAATGCAAACTGCGCTGAAAGCCAGTGGCTGACGCATAAAAGTTTACACAAAATAAACACGGCCGGGACAATTCGGTATAAGCGTCAGTATAACTGCGACTCGAAAGCCGATCTGTTGTGTATGCATCTACGTTGTCGTATACTATATCGTAACTCTACATTTGTTTCGAAAATGTTTCCTACGTCGCGAAAACGGCCAAAGTTGGACACAATAAGAGAATTTATTGCAGAAATGCCTGATTTAAAGTGTGATGGCGCTAAAATTCAATGTGTAGTGTGTAAAATAGATTTAATGTGTTGGTCGAAAAGTGATTGTCTACAGCACGTAAATAGTGCAGGGCATGTTTCAAAAAAAAATTCCACACGAGATTATGACAAATTTAAATTTAATTTATGTGTTTATTGCATGTAATTTACCATTTCATTTACTAAGGAAGAAAGCATACGTCTCGTTTTGGAACGAATATTCGGACTTTAAGTTACCAAATGAGAGAACATTACAGAGAGTTGTGCCGCCTGCTCGTGAGCATGTCGAGAAAAGAATTAAATCGGAGTTGCAAGATAAAAAACTGTGGTTATGTGTGGACGAAACAACAGATCGTAAAAAACATTCTGTGGTTAATGTAATGGTACGCACAATGGAACCACATCGACCGCCACCCTCAATTTTACTAGCTTCCAAACGAATACAACAATGCACTGCCGAAGAAATTTCAATGTTGGTGTTAAATACTTTGGAAAAGTTTGAACTTTCAACAAATCAACTGTTGATGTTTATGAGTGATGGTGCCGCAAACATGCTTGCTGTAGGTCGATCTCTTAAAAAACATTGTGCTAACTTGTTGCATATTACATGTAAAATTCATACTCTCAGTCTCGTAGCAGATAGTATCAGAAAATGTTATCCCGAGGTAGACGCTCTAATGGCACATACAAAAGCTGTGTTTGTAAAATCTCCAAAACGTATTCGGGAATTTCATAGACTATGTCCCGGTATTCCTGAACCACCACAACCTATTCTTACTCGTTGGGGAACATGGTTAGAGGCTGCATTTTATTATCTTATATATTTTGAGAATATAAAGAACGTGATTTTAGAATTCGACCCAAAGGAAGCTGCAGCTGTCAAGGTAAGCCGCTTGAAATTTCACGATAGTCAAGTTAAAATAGATTTGGAAATTATTCAGAACAATTACGTGGGACTAGCGGATGCGATAGAAAAACTACGATGCCGTTAGTGGAATCTTTGCAAATAGTGCAACATGTTCATGCACAGCTATGCGCGATAGAAGACGCAAGAAATGTTTGTGTTTTAGAAAGGTTTGAAAGTGTTTTAGATAAAGACTCTGATTTTGGCACATTAAGACAAATTTGTGAAGGTGCGTCAACAGAACCGTTAAATTATTTGAAAGATTATTTTACTTACGCAAATATAACGTCACTAGATGTAGAACGTTCGTTTTCGGCATACAAAAACACTTTTTCTTCACGCCGCACTCACTTTGCCGAAACAACTTTGGAAACATATCTAATGTTACAAATATTAAATAGACATTATCCACTTTGTGATTTCACGGAGGACTCTTAAAACGGTAAGTGTTTGAGCACGTATCACATTTAATTTATTTTGTGTAAACTTTTATGCGTCCGCCACTGGCTTTCAGCGCAGTTGCGTTGCTCTAGTCAGATCTACTAGAAATAGAACAAAAAATATAGATTGCCACACGGAGAAAAATTTGGGGAAAGAATCCCTTGCATTTACATACAATACGTTAATTTAATCCAATAAAATATGTAGTTACTTTAACAACCACTTATTTTATTAATGTGTTGTTGTCACGTATTTTACTATATTTATTGTTATATGTACTATATATTTTTTCCGTGCATTTAACAAATTGATTATATCATAGATAATTGTTTTACGAGAAAACATGACATTTTAGGGAATTAAATCGATCAATTCCTACGATTTTGAATAATGTAGTAATTATGATTTTTATAACATAAGTGCATTCGACACTCTATATTTATATTATAAACGAATATACATATGAACAACAATAAATGTAGATACATAACAGATAAGTACATTCAACTATTAAAAAAAATAAATAACGGAAAATTTATCGTTGTATATTTGTAATATTTCATTTATTGCAATATTTGTTCTAAATAAAAAAGCATCATATTGCTGGAAGAAAATTATTATTTAAGATAAAAGAAATAAACGGTATTTAAATGAGAATAAAACGAAAATAAGCAAATTTATTTTTTTTTTGAGCAGCTAAATAAGAAAAATGTAACGTAACTCATTCTTTAATTTATGAGTGTTATATGGAAACGAAACAAACATCTCGAGTGCTTATAATTAAATATGACAGGTGTATAAATGTTATCATTGCACCGTTCTTCGCTATCATTTATTTGATATATACTCGCGTATTTTTTCTCCATTGGGGGAGGTGTTTTTATTTATAAACGTAACGGTAGGATGGAAGGGTAGTTATATTAATTGGAATAATATTTCGGGAAATTGCTGGAAGCTTTTTTCTTTACCTTTGAATGCATCGATATAAATTGGAGACGCCCGTGTAATCGCAATAAATGTCGTTATCGTTACCGCACAGTTGCGAATACATTAGAGGAACTCCTGGTGAATCACTGGATCTTTTTCCGTATCTGTAATAAAAACAAAAATGTATTTCTTTTAATAAGATCAATTTTTCTCATACAGTGGGGCCCTAAAGCATGTTAACTTTTGAACGACAGAAGCTAACGTTTTTAGAAAAAATGAGTCGATTTCTCTTCTTTATGGGATAACTTTTGCCGTTATCAACGTTTCAATTGTATTTCCGGTTTCACCGGAAGTGACGTCAACTTTCTTTTTTTAAATAGAACATCCTGTACATTTTTAGGTTTCTGCAAAGGCAATCGAAAGGTGAATCCAACGATATGACATATATTTCATTTTATATCAAGAAATATGACGATATGCAGCAAAAAAGGTTTTGGTAATCTGTTTTTGTTGTTACGCAAAGTTGGCTAGAGAAGAGCGCCAAATTGTTTCTTGTGACACCAGACTGATCTAAAAAGCTCGTTGCTAAGCAAAGTAATCATGACAATTGCCAAACTGTCAAATCTCAATTCCAAAAGCGTAAATTATCCTTCTTATTTATTGTTGTTATATCCTGCATTTGTCATATGTTCCTTCTTTGTTCTCGTTATTATTTTTTCTCATTTTAACTTATTTTATTAACTGTTGTTACTTGTTTCCTTTATCGAACTTTATTGCAATTAATTAATTATGGTAAGTTTGTTTAAATGTGTTAGTTTTTGATAGATGTGTTACTTTTATGGCTTCAGCACGAACCATGCAAAATTGCTGGATCAATTTTAATACTATGTAAATCTGGCAACAATTATCACCTTATTTGGCATGGTTGCCCAACAAATTGTACAATAATTTAAATCATATTATCTTCTGTTAAAGCAGTTCGCCCTGTAAATTATGTTCCACTTCATAGTAATTGTTGATAAATTTATCGAATATTAAAATTAGGTACTTGATGTTTATCTTACGTGGTCCATGCGGAGGCCATTGTAAAATCAACAACATAGAAAACTGAAACTCAAGCACATTTCCTATTAAAAACTAACAAATTTAAACAAACCTACCAATTAATTAATTAATTACAATAAAGTTGGATAAAGTAAAGCAGAAATAACTATTAACAAAACAGGTCAAAATGACATAAAATAATAACGAGCACAAAGAGCGAAAGTGTGACAAATGCAGGTTACAATAATATTTTCTGACCCCGCGGAGATGACATCCTGTATATATTTCATTCAAAAAATCAGTAATTTAGACTCTATAGACCTGGTGTACATTAAGAATTGGCTTCATTAGACACCCGATAAAGAATATAATTTACAACAAAATACAAATTTCTCACCAAAAACGTACTTTTATGGAGTTAATTGCTTAAGTCAATCTATAAGTAATATATAAAACACTTTTTCAGTTAAAAGTAACTGATATATGTTAAGTCCCAAATGAGCGTAAATTTACTAGGAAATTATGTATGTACACTTTGACATGTCAACAGTAAAAATCGCACAATTTCTGGTATGTAGCATCTCAACCGGGATCAGCCTATTAATTATGTGGAATATTCCTATTCTTACCGCGAACCTAAGTAGAACACATCGCTTCTGTGCTGTTTCTGTTTGGTGGACGCGCCGGTTCCATCTCTGGATCTTCCATACCGCATTCCAAGCAGGAAATCTAGAGCAACAAATATGAACATAACATTTTTATTGACAAAATACAACAGATAAGAAACCGGCGTGAAAAAAGATGCAAAAGTTAGCACCCAGTTTCTCCGTTGATACCCGAACGTCCAGTGGCGGCCGTAGTACAGACATAAATTAGAAAAATAGAAAAAGAATCAACAAGTTCTAATGTTATCAAATACATATTCATATGTCGTCCTATCACTAAAATGCCGTTGACTTGCATAGGATCTCAGAGGCGGTTTATCTACAACACTTCCACAAAATAACTAATATCTTCGTTCGTCCAAGAGATATCACATACAGATTCGACACACTCAGCACCCATTCACACACGGTTCTACCACCGGAATACAGTAGACTTACAAATGGCTCAAGAGGTTGACTTGCAAAGGGTGTGGTGCTTTATCTTGTATTTGCTAAAAAGAAATGGAAATAACCACATTGTTATTAAAATTATCTGATAAGTATTGTAGTGGGGTAAAGTGCGTGTGTCTACATCTAATATTATTAGGTTGTACCAAAAGTTTCTGCCACTTTTCGTACTTACCGCATATCCTCAATAAATACTCTTTATGAACAAATAAAAGTGTCACCTGTCATTTACCATTTTAAAGTGTGCTGTTAATCGGTTTAGTCTGTAGTCTGAGCTATTTGTTTTTCTGTCAGGTTTATTGATAATAAACCTTCATAATGTTTGAAGAAAAATATGCAGTTCGTGTCTTAATAAGACATTATTGGAAAAAAGGCTGTAATCCAACGACTACGACGAGAGGAATCTGTGCAGTCGAAGGTGGGGTCACGACTAATCGAACTGTTAGACTGGTTCAAGCGCTTTTCTAGTAGGAACATGAGCTTGGAACACAAGCCGCGTTCAGGTCGGCCAAGCATCTTGAATGAAGAGACTGTGCACACTGCACTGGAAGAGTAGCCCCGTGCTAGTAGTCGTAAATTGTCAAGGGCATTGGGAGCTTCAAAAGACACTATCGTTCGACATTTACATCGGTCAGGTTTCAGCAATAAACGTCCCCGAATTGATCCACACGAGTTAACCAAAAATCAAACTCAACACCGAGTACAGATCTGCAGAGAATTGCTTCAAAATCCCATTGATGATCGTTTTTGGCGGCGAATTGTGACTTTAGATGAGAAATGGATCTTTTTTCTTAATCCTGACAGGAGACGCCAGTGGGTCCCTATTGAGCAACAGCCCGATACGGTAATTCGACGTGATCGCTTTGGAAAAAAGGTTATGTTAAGCGTATGGTGGAATTTTCAAGGAATAGTACATTTTGAGCTGGTACTAGATGACAGAGCTGTTGATGCCGAACTGTATACACAACAACTGGGTAGAATGTATGGTGCCTTAACATACCCGGCATTAGTGAACAGAAGGCGAGTGTTAATTCATCACGACAACGCACCAGTTCATAGATCACGTTTAACCCAGCAGAAAATCCAGGAGTTAAATGGAGCGGAAATTTTACCACATCCACCGTATAGCTCGGACATCGTTCCACCTGACTATGGCTTATTTCGTTCAGTGGGGCATGATTTGCGTGGATGGCGGTTCCGTAATGCTGAAGAAGTCGCAACGGCATGTCGACACGTCGGCACGTCGAACACAGAGGAATGGTATCGCGACGAAATTCGAAAATTGGCTGAAAGATGGCGTATGGTAATCGAAGTTGATGGCGCTCACATTACACACTAAGTTGTTTGCCGTTTTTGTAATTTCTTTAATTTTATATAATAAATATTATACGAGGTGTGGCAATTAAATAACCAGACTGGGGCTACTATCGGCAAACAGCGAGCACGCCACGGCAGGTTTGAACATGTCTGTGCTTGTAGATGCTTCATTCATCCTGAGCTCGATGGGTACGGTTGTACGTCGCTCAGTCTCGCTGTAGCAATCGTCCGTTCAAGTCCTTACGCTAGCGTCGCGTCGGAAAAATGCAGTGTTCAGATCGAGCAACGAGTTAACCTCAAGTTTCTTATGAAACTGGGAAAAACTGCTACAGAAGCTCATGCCATGTTAAAGGAAGTGTACGGAAGTGAGTGTTTATCGCGCACACAAGTTTTTGAGTTGTGTAAAAGGTTAAAGGAGGGGCGTGAAACAACATCAAAAACGGACGACAACATTCAGAAAATTAGTAAATTGATCCGCGAAAATCGTCGTTTGAGTGTCGGAGCTCTTGCTGAAATCTCAGGAATTAACAAAGAAACTGTCCATCAGATTTTGCATGAATCATTCAACACGCAGAAAGTCTGCGTAAAAATGGTGCCAAAACTTCTCACTCCAGAGCAAAAGGAATCGAGAATGAACATTTGTGCTGACCTATTAAACAACATTGATGATAATCCAGAATTGTTAAACAGAGTGATTACTTGTGATGAATCGTGGTTTTTTACCTACGATCCTGAAACAAAGCGCCAGTCGATGCATTGGAAGAGCCCAAGCTCACCACGGCAAAAAAGCAAAAATGGGCAAGTCTAAATTCAAGGCCATGATGATTGTTTTTTTGATACGCGTGGAATTGTCTACGTCCACTGGGTCCCCGAAGGTGAGACAGTCAATCAACATTATTACGTCGAGGTTCTAACTACCCTTCGTGAACGAGTGAGAAGACGAAAACCCGATTTGTGGAAGAGCAAATCCTGGATGCTCCACCAAGACAATGCGCTAGCACATTCCGCCTTGTCTGTGAAGGCGTTCTTTGCGAAATCCCGCATCACCGTGTTGGACCACCCACCGTACTCGCCCGATCTGGCCCCCTGTTACTTTTTTACTTCCTAAGGTAAAATCGGAGCTTAAGGGGACAAGATTTAACAGTGTGGAAGCGGTTAAAGCGAAAGCGGCGCAGGTTCTCAACAAGCTGACAGAAACAGACTTCCAGCACTGCTTTCGACAGTGGAAAATTCGTATGGAGTGTTGTAGGGATCGGCAAGGAGAGTGCATTGAAGGGGATAAACTTTGTGATGTAATTGGTGATCAATAAAATGTTTTGTAGCACCAGTCCGCTTATTTAATTGCCACACCTCGTATGTCCGAAAAGTGGCGAGAATTTTTGATACAACCTAATTTTAATTTATGCTATTATTCAATTATTATCAAAATTTCACCTTAAGTTTACAGAATTTGAATGGTCTTTTATTATTATTCGAATTCGGGTATTTTGAGAATTTATATTATTAATTCTTTGTTTAAAACTAAATAAGGTTGAAAACAAATGATTATGTTAAGCATACATGCGTATTCCAATTACCATTTTACATGCAGATATTATGGAGGCAATTTTTCGAATATGTAGAGATCAGAGCAAGTTGTAAGAATTAATAAATTTACGCAGAACTACCAACACTGACTTTTTAATGATTTTTAATGTTTCCGCCTAGTAAATTCAATGTACATTTTTTACAATGTACAATGTGTGAGATGTCGCTCACATTTCAGTGCCACACAGAACGAGCGAATAAGTAGTGATAAATAAAAGATGACATATATACTTTTCAGGTGCAAACGTATGTTTTAGAGTACATATTAAAAGCCAGGGCATTGGTTTAGTAAGAGATTATTATTCGGTATCATTTTATTTTTATTGTGATCTTTGTTATTATTTATTGCTACCGTTACTATTAAGGACGATATTATTTATAGCAATATAGTAATGAGGTAAACATGATTAAACTTTTAAAGATTTGACGGTGATGTTATTGCTAAGACGGGATAAAAGTAAACACATGCGTAAATTGCAGTGAAAATTGTGGTGAATTTTCTATTTTAGGCGATATTACCTTTATTTACTCTTATTAAGACGTAATGCTTTTAGCTGCTGACTCACATGTTTTCATGTTGTGATATAGAGGCAGTTCTAGCGTAACCCACTTTTAGCGGTGCTGCGTAAGAGATGGTAGACCTTACGCATGTGCTTTCTGCTTAATTTAAATGGGGTTTATTTGCCCTTGGAATGTAACCATACCTAACTGCATTTTGCATGTGGAAAGCTGTTGTGTGTGTTAAAACTGTATGTAATATTTCTTGGATGACTGCAGATATGAACTATTTTGTGTAAGGGTTGTAGGTAAACTACCCTTGGTACCCTTTGTAAGTTAACCGTATTCCAGTGTTAGAACCGCACGCGAATAGGCATTGTGTGTGTTGAATCTACATGTGATACATCTGCGACGACTGAAGATATGTTTTTTTTTGTGTAAGGGTTGTGGGTAAACTAACCCTTGTACCCTTTGTAAGTCAACTGTATTTCAGTGATAGAACCGCATTTAGATGGGTCTTGTGTGTATCAAACCTGTGTGTGATATCTCTTAGACTACCCAATATATGGATTATCTTGCAGGACGACATATGAATGTGTATTTTATGTCTCGCATCTGTGTTTGATAACATTTGAACTTGTCGGTCGACATGACTTTTTTTTTGTTTTACTAATTTGTTGTTATACTACGGCTGATATTGGACGTTCGCGTGTCATCACAGAAACTGGCTGCTATATTTTGCAGCTCTTTTTACACCGGTAGATAATAAGAGGTATTGACAATCTAAATACAAATCAGTAGCACGGGTAGCCTGGCAGGGGTGGCATTTTTGATAGGTTTACAATTAATAATTCATTAACATTTTCTCTACAATATATTAAGTTAAGTATAAATATCATCAATTTACCGTGGTTTTTCAAGGAAGTTGATATTACCGTACAATTAGGTATTTTCTTTACATAGCATTTAGCACTTTGGTACTGCTAGCTGAAAGAATTTAAATTGATAGAAAGAAAAAAAAAGGTGTTTTCAAACAACTTAACTTAAAGATAATGATATTAAAAACTTCAATAAATACTATATAAGTTTTCCTTATTTTCTGTATGGATATGTATGTATGTATTTACATAGTACCTATATACATTTTGTGAAAATGCGTAGTGAATAATATTTTATTAACGATAGTCTTGCTTGTAATAGCTATCATGTCTTATATTTCTTGTTTTCTACAACTTTCTATTCATTCAAGATGGCTTTACACATGCATGCATGGATTTGGCGACGCCAGTGGTCACAGCAGTCTATGTTACCCGACAGTAATATAAGGTTCGTTCCAACATACAGTTTATGTACCGTACATGGATTAGTTCATGAACCGTTTTTTAAGCATGCGTTAAAAATGTACTACTTTCCGACCGATTCCGTATCATGGCGTGTTGGAACAGCTTACGGACATTTACTGAATTTGGATCTGTCTGTCACTTTAAGTTTACCTACCATTGATTTGATTGATTGATTGATTTTCTACCAGAGCAGGGCTGGTCTTTACATCCCTAACACTGAAGCTTAGTAGCTTATTATATTATTCCTGCTTCGGTTTTGTTTTACTTAAACAGGTTAGTTCCCGCAATCAGGTTTAACAGCCTATGTAGTAAATCTTTCTCCATTGGTAGTTCAATTGTGCTTCGCATAGCGAATCTGCGTTGAGCTAACGCTGCACATTCGAAAATACTGTGAGAGGCTGTTTCCTCCTCCTCATTGCAAAGTCTACATAAGGGCTCATCTTTGTAGATCCCCATCTTATGCAAGTGGCCTCTCAAACAGCCATGTCCTGTTAATAGACATGTTGCTGCTCTAAGCTGTATCTTGTTTAATTCAAGCAGGTCAGCAGTCAGATGTTGCGACGGTCTTCCCATCATCCGTTTGCTGTGCTTTTGTCCAGCTGCATGTTTCCAATTTAATTGGTGTTGTGTTATAATCTACTCATTAATTGCACCACGCACTGCACTCTTGGTAATACCTAGACCCGGTTCAGGGCCTATATAATTCATTTTTGAACCTTCCCTCGCTAGCTGGTCTGCAATTTCATTGCCCGCTATGCCCCTGTGCCCTGGCACCCACACCAGTGTGACCTTGTTGTGTTTAGACAGAGCCATTAGGGTTTGCAGGCACTCCCATACTAGTTTGGAGGTTATGCGATAAGATCCTAGTGCCTTTAAGGCTGCCTGACTGTCAGAGAGAATGCACATCGTCTCACCCTGCGGTCGCCGACGCAGACTCTCCCACGCGCAGGTTTGTATAGCATATATTTCTGTTTGAAATACCGTGGTGTATCGCCCAAGTGATACACATACTTTGTATCCCTGGTTTTCCTCATATACACCAACGCCAGATGTAGTGCCCGTTTTGGACCCATCTGTGTACCAGACTAGTGTTCTTGGTTTTCTCCCCTCTCAATCCCTCCATTCTTCCCAATTCAAGAAAACTTTGAAAGGTTTGTCATAGGAGATCCTGGAGATTGTTGTATCACTACCCATGTCATAGATAGGGTTTGTTACTACTGCTTCTATTCTGGTGTGCCCAGATCCACTGTGGGATCTCCAGTTGCTAGTGTTTTTCAGTCTGTATGCCCCCATTCTTGCTTCTCCCTTGATATAAATCTCAAGAGGAGGTAGGTTTAGCATGGTTTCCATAGCAGCTGTTGGAGTGCTTTTAATAGCTCCTGTTATACAAAGACATGCCAGTCTCTGAATTTTCGAGAGACTAGTTATCGCATGCTTCTGTGTGATCTTAGACCACCAAACCAGGCAGCCATAAGTTATCATGGGTCTTACCACCGTAGTGTACAGCCAATACGTCATATGTGGTTTGAGTCCCCATGTTTTCCCAACTGTTCTACGGGTTGTCATTAACACCCTCTTACATTTGTCGGTCATTTTTTGTAAATGTGAGTTCCAGTTCAGTTTAGAGTGTGGTTAGGTTACACCTAAGAACTTAGCCTCCTGACTGATCTGTACTACTTCGTTGCAAAGAATCGGCTCCCTTAAACCGTCCAATTTCCTTCTCTTAGTGAAGGGTACAAGCGCAATTTTTCCAGGATTTACTCTAAGGTTCTCCTTTTTGCACCATACTTCTACCATTTTTAATGCTCTTTGCATTAGTTCTGAGATTATGCTGGCGTTTCTCCCACCGGTGAGTATTACAATGTCATCAGCATATCCCTGTGTATAGTGGCCAGCATTGTTTAGCAAGATCAGTAGTTCGTCTATCACCATATCCCACAATAGAGGTGATAATACCCCTCCCTGCGGGCATCCTCTGGTGACAGACACCTGCATTGTCTCACCTGCCAGTGCTGCCTCTACTTGTCTACCATGGAGCATGGCTCCAACCCATCTACAGACAGTGTTGTCTACTCCATGGCTGTTCACAGCCTGTAATAGTGATGCAAATGAGGTGTTATCAAACGCACCTTCTTTGTCAAGAAACGCAGCTAATGCAATTTCTTGATTGTTTAGGGATGCCTCCACCCGCGACACGAGCTGATGCAAGGCACTTTCACATGATTTACCTGCTTGGTAGGCATGCTGGTTGGGATGTAATGGCCTTTCTACTAGAGAGGTTTCCCTGACATACTTTTCAAGCAGTTTTTCTATGGTCTACCTACCATTACATAGGTTCCCAAAAGAAGTAATATAAACTATTTCATTATTTCTTCTGGGAATCACTAACTGAACGTTTAAATCGTCATCATCACTGGAAGAACTATTTAAGAAATCGGAGAATCCTTCCAAATCACTTATTTTAACAAATTTCGTAAATACTTACTAATAGTAAACAATTATGTTATTTGCAGGTTATAAACTGCAGTCATTTATTGCACGTACGAAAATCAAATAAACTAATTACATTCTGTGAACGATTCGGTCATCGTCAAATTTTATGTTGGAACATCCGACTGTTCGTACACATTTCAGTCAGAAGTTATGCTGGAACGCCAAATTTGCTTTGCGCATGTACCCAGCGATTCACAAACTGGTTTGCTGGTGTGTTGGAACGAACCTATAATGTTTATTTCACAAATATACATTTTACACATCAATTTCGCTAGTAATCTGCTTGTTTTTAAACTTCTCTTTTACTCTCGCTACGGCATCAAATGAATATATAGTAACTAGCCGATAGGAATGCAAGTTCGTATTTACAGAGAGACAAAGAATGTTTTATTGGCGCATGCGTCATTATTGGTACATGAATTCTGAAGATCTTTTCAGTACACGAGGTAATCGTCTCTGCGATACATAGGCGTTTCACCGGGGTAGCGGGCTACGTGCAAAAATCGATATTCGATTTGTCCGCTTGTTTATTTTTCGTTCAGTTTCGAAAAAGAAAGCGTGCGTTGTGTTTTGTGTTACGTGTTATTCGTTATAGATATATAATTATTAATTTAAAATGTGTAATGTGAACAAGGCTAAAAGCGACCCTTTGCTGGCACAGTAAATAAGTTTATCTGTGACTTTCCGGATTTGTTCAACGACGGTGCTAAAATGGTTTGTAAAGTGTGCTGGGACAAGGCGGACTGTAACAAACATGAAAATACCGAAGAACACAGAAATAGAAACAGGGGCATGCCAACGATAACTGACTTTATTTTCAATTTACTCATCATGATGATAACCTGTAATTTGTCACTTCGCTTACTCGAAAAAGAACGATTTCAGAAGTTTTGGTATATAAATACAACTCCGACTTGAAGTTGCAAACGAAAACGGCACGTAAGTGTACGCGAAGACGTGGGAAAGAAAATCAAATCTATATTTAAAAATCAGTTGCTTTGGTTATGTATTGATGAGACAACAGATTGTAAAAGAAATTCTATTCAAAATGTTATAATACGTGTACTGGACCCTCATAAACCGACATTTCCACTGTTACTAGCTAGCAAAAGACAGGAAAAGTGTACTGGTGCAGCAATTGTAAGGGTGATATTAAGTACGTTAGAAAACCAGTTTTAAGTCTAACCCCGTCAAGTATTGATGTATATTGAGCGATGGAGCTGCGACAATGCATTCGGTAGGCCGTTCTTGAACACGGTTGCAAGTGTTTACGTGTTACGTGTAAAGTGCATGCTTTACATCTTGCGGCAGAAACTACATATTCGACAAGTTCATCTGAGGTAGATGTATTAATAGCAAGTACAAAAAAGTGTTTCTCAAATCTCCAAAACGTCTTCGCTCATTTCACGCACAGTGTCTTGGTATTCGTGAACCACCACAGCCGATTCTTACACATTGGGGAACATGGTTGCAGGCAACTTTTATTATTATGCTGAATATTTCAAACATATTAAAAGCTGCTATTCTACAATTCAATCCTGCTGAAGCTGCAGCTATTAAGGGGAGATAGACAAAATTTCAAGATATTTCCGTTGAAACAGAGTTACAAACTATTTGTAATAATTAGAGAGGATTGCATGATGCAATAGAACAATTACAAAATGGAGCGTTATCGTTAGTGGAGTCACTGCAAATAGTGGAGGAATTCCACACTCCACGGCGAACATCGTTCAACGAGACAACTGTGGAAACATATCTAATGCTGTCAACTTTTTAAGGTGGGTGATAATACTGATATGGATAATACTTTTAATGTTCGGTAATTCCGATTCAGCTCGCCAACTTACTTGATAACGCTGCTTAAGAGGGTAAGTGTTTCACAATTTTCTTGGTTCTGGGTCCAGATTTTTTCGGTCATTTGGTTGATAATGAGGTCGCCCAGGAGCCTTCGAAACAGCTGTTCCGGATGAATTTAATTAATATTTTGTGTGGTGAGGAGTGTGCCGACTCTTTGTGTTGCTTGTCTGTTATTATTATTCGATTTATTACTTATTTTTTGTATTGTACTTACTGAAGGAAGCGCACGCTTATGCCGCGTAGAGACATTACTTGGCTTTATTGATGTGTACACATGCAATTTAATTTTAGTATTGTGCCGCTCTATACTGGTACCAGTGAATCCATTCATGTACGACTCCACCCTCATTTTAAGTTTATTTATACTAATGCGTACCTTTTCCCAGCTTTTTCTGTTCTGTGTAGGTCTCCTTGTTTGCAGTAATTGCAATAACAGCTGTTAGGAAGTAGGCAGCTAAAAGGACGATCTTGCTGACATGCATCTGGAACAGAAAGCGAGAATAAATGATTAAGGGAAGATCTAAGATCAGATATTACGAACAAGATATAATTTTATGCAGACACCACATAAATTGCGTTAACATTGTAATAACTTTTCAGAATTCTAAAAAAATAATTCAAAAAATTATCATCTTGAGCGTCATCAAGATCACCCACATTAATTATTTCCTATAAACAATTCTTAAACTTAGCGTGAGCTATACACTGAAAATATAGTCACATCAATTACTTCTACCAGATTTTTCAACTTTTCTTTCGACATTTCTGTCCTATACAGGAAGCCCACCTACTGTGTGGGCGAAAGATAATATTTTTTGAGCAATTTAGAGAAAAAGTTTCCAATTAAACAATATTCGGAAACAAATTCTACGCAACATAAAATTATATTCAAGTATGCAGGATGTTAAGTTTCCGCAGAACACAATACAAGTTTGGTTTTTTAAATGGAACAGTTACGCTTTTGGATGCCTCTCTTCAATTCATTTCAACTTTTTTCAATATTCTCTATCTATCTTAGTTTTTGAGATAATAGATGTAATTTGAAATTTCTGCGAAATTCCGCTGCCTTTCAACAGCCGATATTTTAAACGTCTTACATGCTAGAGAGGTGATTCAATTTCTATCCAATTAAGTATTTCTAGGAGTTTTCGGCAATACTTCGAAATTTTTTTCTATCAACAACGCTAGCGAGTGACTGTGACATGCAGTCCTAAGTTTTTTCAGCAGTAAAAAATATAATAAGAACATGCTGAGGGTTCTTAAAAAAATTTCGCAGTTTAGCTAAATGGAAATGTTTATGAAGAAGTTTCCACAAAATATTACACCCGAAATGTTAATAAATGTTCAACAAAATACAAGGAATTGAAGTTGCATTACAGTTTGCATGAAGGAAAATGGCGCTCAGTTCGAATAAATATTGAAATCGTATGGATAAATTAAATTTCATTATTATTAACCTAATACATTTCAAAAGAAATAGTTGCTGTTCTTTTCATAGAACTCAAATTATCCTATCTTCAAGATGATGAAATGTTTGTAAAGTGGGAAATTGTTAAAAAAAAATAATTTTTCGAAAACTAATTGATTAATTATATGAATTGAGGGTTCGGAAGTGTTCTAGAACACTTTTTTGGCAATTCAAATGAATTTTAAGATCAACTAATGAGATTTTAACGAAAATGAAAACTGAAAATTGAGAACTATCCTGGATTTTATGACGATGTCATATAAACTTTACAGGAAACTTGCCTACTCTTAATCACCAACCTTCATTTCTACCTTGAATTTATAATACGTTTTGAAATATAAACACTCTGAAACATGCAACACAGCCAGACACGTGTTACGTCGATGAAAACTTGACTCAAAGTCAGCAAATTCAATTGGCATCCTTCTACTGCTTTATTTTAATCGCAATGGCGATTGTTTTATCTACAGCAAATTTTGATGATTCTTTTCCAAATACAATTTGACGATGAATTTTCGACGAGTAAACCTATTTATAAAAGTAACATACTTGAATACTTCGAAATTACTATTCTATGACTACAAATACCACAGACAACTTTTAAATGATAAATCTTACTGACGACTAAGTCAACTTTACGAAAGATACTTAATTCAAACGATCCAAGGTGACTCTGTGTGAGTGATTCAAAACTAGGAAAGGTGTAATGATGGTCTGATTCTTACAAAAACGCTTTAATAACACAATGCTACCGGTTTCGAGCCAATATCAGCTCATCCTCAGGCAGGAGTTAAGTTATAATATTTTATTAAATTTGACAGTTTAGTAATACTCGTAGGTACTTAAATGTTTCTACCTCTTTGAACATGTGACTTCCGCCTGTAAAATTTGTTATTACTCTGTCTTCTTTATTGCAGCACATGTATTAAATTTTGCAGATTATTTTTAGTGAATATTTTCAGAAGAACAAAAGCTTATAGTGTTTTGCCGCTGTAGTCTATGCATTTCAGCAAGAAACTAATCTGTATAGCGTCGTAATTAATTTACTAAAGAACAACACATTTTAGGTGTAGGGAAATGCCGTTACCACCGATACCTGAAGGTCTAACAGCTCTTCGATGACGTCACGCTGTTTACGTGATGTATCGCAATGCACGATATTAGCTTAAGCGGTAAAGGAATCGTTTTTTTGCATTTATTTCTTCTTTAAGTTTTGAAGGGCTTCCGATTTAAAGAGGATGTCAGTTGCCAACTGAGCCCTTCTTCGCATCCCACTCGATTTTATTTTGGAAAAACAAAGTTTCAAAACAAAAGCCAAATACGTAACCGAGTACCGTTTTCGTGGTTGATATTTAATCGACTAATTATTATTATTTGTAATTATACATATATTTGGACGAAACTAAGGTTGAAATGATACAGTAATTGCAATTTTTTTTGAAATTTTGTTCAATTTCACGAGAAATTTATAGACATGCTATTTAACCAAGTTCTTTAATTTCGTATTATGTGGTGTTTTCCTTAGTCTATCTTTCCTATTATGTGGTGTTTTACCTAATCTATCATTACTTTTCCCACAATCATTCTTAAGTAGGGTATTTATAGAATAAGTTATTATAATTGCTGCAATACGTTCACTGCAATGAATATGGCATTTACATATATCAGTATCCAAAATGGCTACGTTCGGTGATATAATTTAAAATATATTGTATTAAAACAGAACGTTTATTACAGACATTTAAAAACATCTCTTCAATCTGTTCAAAAATAATTTTGTTAAATATAACGTAAGAATATAAAACTCTTTGAACAATAAAATCTTCACGTTTTTTGTCAAATACAACGGACAGTTAGGGAATTGAGTTGGAATAGCATCTTTTCTTAGCCTAGGATTTTTTAAACTTACACTTATAGTTTCACCGGTCTTTTAATCTGCAGCTGTTGAAAAATTAATTATCTCAAAAACTAAGGTAAGTATAGGGGATATTGAAGAAATACATGAAATGGAGAGACACATCCAAAAACTAAGAAATATACAGGTATTCCATCTAGAAAACCAAACTTGTGTGGTACGCAGCGGAAACTGTACATCCTCTATACTTCAGCACTTGACTCCGATTATTTTTTTTGAAAACTTTTCTTCTAAATTGCTTAAGAAAGGAATTATCTTCCGTCCACGCCCCGGATGGATACGCTATACATTGTATTATAGATCGCAATAGTGTTTTTGATACTACATTTTCTTTACTATTATTTACATGGTCTTCAGTTTAATTGCATTTTAAAGCTTACAATAAATGTTAATAGAAGATAATGGAACGCTGGCGACGTAACGACAGGCCTGATCTTGCGTGGATAAATTGGCCGCATTGAGTAATCCTCGCAATATTTATCCTTGCCAATCAGTACCCTAATAATAAATTAACTAAAACACATTCTAGTAAAATTATGTACAGAAAAATTATGTAACGGTGTGAAAGAGGCGGAGTTATTTCATTAACATTTTAAAATAATCAAAATAGAACATCAATATTAGCAAAATGAAATGTATTAAGTACTGCGTAGACATCCTGAATTAATAATGTTTATGTATAGTAATCAGTTTTCGGCAAACTACATACCCATATATCGGGATATAGTGGGTTTGATGTGCGGCGACGTAGGAAATGAGAACGTCGTATCGTAGGGATGCGTTTGATATGCTAATTTTTAATTACCTACAACGTATTTTAACGGAATGTGAAGAGATCCGAATTGGATGTTGTTGTTTTGATAATTTAATTAACTCGACATAATGTCGAGATGTCGGATATAGCTAGATCCCGTTACGGCGTGATCAAGGTATTTCCTGGTTACCGAGAAGAAGAACACAATGCTGCTCACGAGGTAAACTTGCATAACACCTAATGGTAGTAGTTATGGAAAATAACTTAACAGTAGTACACTCAGACGTTCGATCTTTGCTCTCTCATTTTGATTATCTTAAAAATTTGATTCTGTCATCCAACTTTGATGTAATTGGAGTAACTGGGACTTGGTGGAGAGTTGGAGTTCTTAACCCAGCGGTGTATATCGATGGATATAATGTCATAGGGTATGATAGGCAATCGCGAGGAGGTGGTGTTGCTTTGTATTGGAGGGTGCATATTGATTGAATATTGAGCAAATTTGAATTTTTATGAACTTTCACCGTAAAACGGTATTTATTGACTCAATTTGCAGATCACCTATAACTAATCGTGATGATTTTATCGAAGTAATTGAAGATACCTTGTCTGAAAGTACGAGGCTCGTCCAGAAACTAATACCTGTTCGCGCCATGTGGAGCAGCAATTGCGCGACGAGCCGCCGATTGGCTTTCTCGTGACGCAGTGATCTGTCAGCTATCAGCGTACGAGATTTGGTTGAGTTATTTACAATAATATCGCGTCAGTGTGAGTTTGAAATGTTTAAGACACTCAACAATACCGCCAGTTGTGAAGTGCGGTCTGTAATAAGATTCCTGAACGCCAGAAATGTGTGTGGCGATGAAACATGGGTTGCTTACTCAACGCCCGAATGCAAACGCCAATCCATGGAATGGCATCACTCTCATTTACCGACCAGACCCAAAAAGTTCAAGACAGCAGAGTCGACTCGCAAACTCATGGCAATCGTCTTCTGGGACAGACATGGTCCCTGTTGTAGATTTTTTGATGCTGAAAACGAATCCGGTCGCAGAAATTGTTTAGCACGACAGGTTTTGGAGTAACTTTAGTAAAAAAATTGTCATTTTGACCAAATTTAAAAACTTATTGTGGAGGAACGGACCTTTTTTTATATTTTTGTAAACGGCATCGTGTTGTACTAGTCTTCAGCATCAAAATCTATTTTCGATTACCGCTGTACATTTTTTTTGCTGAGAGAGTTTGAATTAATAATACTGGTCACGTGTATTAAGGATCTATTGAATGAGTATCATCAATCGTGTCGATTCACAGGCCTGCAAACATGAGGTTTTGTTAGACCCAGTCGCATCCAACTCGATTCCGTTGGAATTTTTGACACAGCACGTCAAGATTTAGAGCATTTCAAGATATTCTAATCTCAAAGTGCCAAAAATGCGATTTTCGGTGATATTTGGGGTTATGTTATGAGAACAGCTTATTTTTGTCGGGTAAAAAAAGTCTTACAGCGGCAATCAAAAATGGATTTTAAAGCTGAAGACTGGTGTTACACGATACTGTTTTCGAAAATATAAAAAAGGTCCGTTTCCTCACAATAAATTCATAAATGTAGCCAAAATGACCATTTTTTGAGCATTTAACCTGAAGTTACTCCAAAACCTGACATGTTCGAATTTCTGTAGCCAAATTCGTTTTCAGCGCCAAAAAATTTATGATTCACTACCTGTCAATTCTGTAACCGACCCTCGCAGGACATTGTTATTCGTACTACGTTCATTTAGGGGCTGGTATTCTGAATCCGTCCCCTTTTAAGTAACTAACCTTGGTGCTTTGTTTTCACGTTTTTTTGAATTTTACGTATAACAGTATAACTTCAATTAAAATTAGGCGTGAAGCCAATTGTGAAAGGGACGTAATCAACCAACCCCGGAGCAGCTATTAGTGCCTATTTCCAGTGAAAGGAAGGTGTTGTAAGGTTAAGCTTGGTTGTAAAAATGACACCGATAAGAAATCAGGAGAAATAATTGAAACATTAACAGATACTATTGCAGCAAGAGGAGGCATTCATTGAATGGTGTAATGTGTAATTTTTTTCCCAGGACGTATCACTAGTTAATTTTTCTGAAATGTGCAGGATTTATAAACTTCCATCACGATATTCTTACTATTCCAAAATGAAGTCAACTTTATACTCTTGGTTTCCGGGTTGGAACCGCGTCGTTGTCGTAGCTTTTGCCGACGTTTTGTCCATATTCTCCTGGGAGTGGGGCTGTTACTGCACGCTGACAGTCAGCATTCAGTAACAGCCCTGATGGTGTCCCATAAGAGTGTGGTTGAAACGTCGGCAGAAGCTGCGACAACGAGAAGCCAAGAGTGTTATTGACGACCGCGCAAGTCTACGTACCTGAAGTCAACTTTGTTTAATTAATCAGAATGTTGATATAAGTAAATAACCTTAAGCAATACTCATACTAGAAAAAATTCGCATTATATTGTATTTTATTATTCTACAATGTCATGTGTTTGAGTTGTGACCTGTTGGAAATAAATTATCATATAAATTTACGTATTAATGGAAATAAGCTATGAGTTGTTTAAATATTCGGTAAATGATTTGTTGTGTAAAATTACCGGTGAAAAATCATGGAAAAATTTACATGTACATAATGTATCACATTTTTTTATGTACAACCTTCAATTAAGTATTTCATTGCCGGATATAATCTCCAAGTAACTTTTTTCCAAAATTACAACTCAAGCACATTTATTGTAGCAGTGGAAGGGATAAAAGACTAGAGTACAGCAAAACCTGGATGTTCAATAGAAGCTCCCTCAGCTTCTTGAAGTATTATACGTTTATAAAGATTGACAGTAAAACATGATACAATTTTAGGCCGGCTTTCCTGACTATCCTACGGCGATTACAGTTAGTCCCGCGTCATCGATGATATAGCGATTGAATTAGGGAAGAGTTTTTATTTTTGTGTTTCTTTTGTTATTAACTTAGTTAGGTGTCAATAAAAGATGCCATAATTTAATACATTTTGCACACGAACAAATTTTAACTTGCAGATTCTTGTTAGGATTTACGATAGTAAATATAGTCAGCGAAAGTCCAATTTTACGTATACATTGAAAATAATATAAAAGCGACATTTCTGCGACAAGAAATTGTTCTGTCGTCGTGCATAATGAAAACACAAAGCGTTTTTGTACGTGAGAAGATCAAAGATGAACCTAGATATTCACTGAACTTTTGTAATGAATGTGATACGTATACGTGTGTATGTCGGTGTGTTTGTAGAATTAAGATGCGTTTTCTTCAGAATATGAGTGTATTGATGAGGCCTTAGATTAAACGGGATGCGATGTACGCACTTGAAAAAAGCGCTGCTAGGGAAGGTGTGAAAAATCGTCGTATGCATAAAATGTCAAAGCGAAGGTAGGTATCTGAGGCGTCTGTAATGAGTTTCATCCGTTAAAAAAGGAAGAAATAAGAAAAATACTAAGAAGGGAACACAGGTAACACCAAAATTTAGAAAAACATTGAAACTTTGTAGGTTTATAGACTGATAGTATAAGAATAACGCAAATTTTTTAGTTATCCAATCGCCCGTCTTTGGGCAATCGAATCCCCTAAACGCAATACCACCTTCAACAATTTACGAGATAGGCGCCATAACTTCTCGGTCTGACAGGCTTATGTAGGTTCGAGGGTATTCAAACTACGTTGCTTGCACATATGCGGGGCCTACACTATACCGGGTGTCCAGGGTAACATGAAGCACATGGGTATATTGGAAACCGTTAGGGATACAAGGTCGGTTAAATGGGGTAAAAGTTATGCACTTACACGGTTAAGTACAATCCGGGATTACATTTTTTAAAATCCATTCCGTTACTGAGACACAGGTTGAAATCTAAAAGTGTGCATTTTCTAGAAACCTTAATAATTTCTTTATTATAAAAAATACAGTCACCAAATTTTCAGCATAGGGGTAGTTAGTAATGAGGAAATTTTGTTGTTCTTATGGGCGCCATATTGGATTTTCACATTTTTGAAATTGTCATAAAAGATACTTTTCAACCATGTATAACATCTCCATGTCAAATGAAGAAAAACTATGAAAAATAGCAAAATTACGATTTGACTGTGGTAAGTTGTGATTTACCGTATGTGCTTGCTCAACAACTGTAAGCGGTCGTACTATTTAAAAGTGGTTCACAAGAATATTAATATAAATTTGAAGACCTACCATAACTAAAACAAAAATAAGAGTAATATGAAACGTACTAATACTATTTAATCAAAATGACGGAAATCGGTGACCGAGACAACAATAAAAAAAATTAACAAAATCCTAGAATTAAGGCTGAAGTAGGTGTTCAAACAAGCCACCATTCTATTGTATGCACAGTTTACAACGTTTAACGACTGCTTCATATGATAGCCTGATTGTGTCATTCCATTTACATCTGCTTCAAGTCCCCGACGTAGTTCTTCTACGGTTTCATAGGATCTCAAGTACACTAAATTTTAGCAGCCCATAAAAAAATTGAGAGGCGTGAGATCCGGCGATCTAACAGGTCACTTTACTGAGCCTCGATTTTCAATTCACTTATCAAGATATTCGTTATTTAAAAAGTTTGTCACTATTTGAGCATTACATGCAGGTACGCCGTCTTGCTGGAAAAACATATTTTGCAAAGTAGCAAGCGAGAGTTCCATAATTCGTTCTGCTACATTTGGTTGAAGGAGGCTTAAATATCTAGCCGAGTATAAGTTTTCATTATAAAAGATAGGGCCAACAATGTTTCTCAACTACGGCTTGCAAGACCATATTTTCTTTATTTTCGTCTGCGTGTTTATTCCTTTTCGACTTAATGAAACTTCCGAGATTTATAACATTTTCACGTAATCGCCGAAATATGCTTCTACCTGGCTGTGAAGTCTTTCTGGGTATTTATTGAAATACATTTCTGCGGCCATCTCATCATTTCTCCAACAGAGAATAAAGCACTCCAACATACCATATTTATCTCTGTTCGAAAAACGATCCATTTTAAAATCACAAATCACTGACTTTTTACACCACAAAGACAGCTAGAAAATTCAGAGCCTTAATAAATGTGTGGATAAGTGCCAGCCTACTACGGTGAAATTAAACATAGGGATGTTATACATGGTCGAAAAGCATTTTTATGGCGCCGATAAGAAAAACAAAAGTTGGGTACAAGCGTAAAGAACCCAGTGAGTTTAGAATTTTTCTAAGACCATTTTTGAAATCCTCATTACTAACTACCCCAATGCTGAAAATTTTATGACTATTTTTTATAATAAAGAAAATATTAAGGTTTTTGGAAAACGCAATTTTTTTTTGGTTTTCACCCTGTATCTCAGTAACGGAATGGATTTTTAAAAATGTAATCCCGGATTGTACTTAGCCGTATAAGTGTACAACTTTTACTTCATTTAACCAACCTTGTATCTCTAACGGTTTCCAATATACCCATGTACTTCATGTTATCCTGGGTATATTTAGGACTCGAAGAGCAGTAGTTTTTAGTAGCCAGCCAGACAACGTGACTAGTGCATGAAAATGTCTTAGATAACGAAAGTTGAGTACCGCGCGGTCATTCAATTTTTAACAATTTTTTATGGCGATTTATCTCCTTCATATTCCATTATGTAAAAAAGTGGGCAAAATATTTCCGTTTGAGGCAAGCATGCTTTGATGATCCAATTGAACTGATAACGCCTCAAAACATTTCAATTATTGAAGAAATGGTATTAGTAGATCGCCGTTTGAAAATGAAGGAATTAGAAGTGATGTCCAACATTTCTGAAACAAATATTCGGCGAATTCTCCATAACCATTTGGGTATGAATTAGATAAGGGTTTTTGTTGTGCTTTGATTCGATGACCTAAGAATAAATAAAGTGAACCAAACTATGAGGGTAGCCATTATTAATGAATATATCAAACAACAGTTTTTATTTATATTATGAAAGCTTTCATGTGAAGTATAATGCTTTAAGGGTGTTTAATTTGATATTTATGGGATGAGTGAAATAGAAACTTATATATCTGTCTGAGAACGTTGGCTTTGAGTAACAATTCAAAATAATACTCTGGTCGTCCAATTGAATATTAGGTTGTACTTACCGCATATAATGGTATCGCGACCAAATTTGAAAATTAGCTGAAAGATGGCGTATGGTAATCGAAGTTGATGGCGCCTACATTGCACACTAAGTTCTTTTTCGTTTTTGTAATTTCTTTAATTTTATATAATAAACATTATAAGAATCTGTCTTGTACACAAAAAGGCATTAAACGGTGGTCGACCAATAAGTATTTTATCTAACTTTGCTAAAGTATTTGAGAATATCCTGTTTTTCACTTTGTATGAGAACGTTAAATCGTTTATTTCTCCTTATCAACATGGCTTTATTCGTGGCAGATCAACTGTTACTAACATTGTAACTATGTCTCAGTTTATTTGCCAAGATTTGAATAGGCAAGGTCAAGTTGACGCGATTTACACAAATTTTAATAGTGTCTTTGATTCTATTGAACATGGTATTTTACTTAGCAAATTATCAAGGTTTGAATTAAGTACATCGTTCTTAAGACTGATTTACTCTTATTTAACTGCCAGGTGCAACTACGACCATTATAATGGATATACATCCAACTACTTCTTTCCGAAATCTGGTGTTCCTCAGGGGTCTAATCTGGAACCCCTGCTATTTGTACTCTATATAAATGACTTACTTGAAGATTTGACTTGCCCGGTACTTGCATATGCTGATGACATTAAAATCTATAAATCTATCTCTAACTGGGATAATATTATATGCCTGCAGAATAATATTAACCATATTATTCTTTGGTGCGATGAATTTAAACTGCACTTGAACTTCAGCAAATGTTGTTACATGTCTTTTACTCACAAGCTCAATCCTATTCCTTCTACGTACAGTATAAATAATAGATTTTTGAAGAAAGTTGAGTTGATCAGAGATCTTGGAGGTTTGTTCAACCCTTCGATGAGTTTCTCCTCACATATAACAGATCTTTGCTTATCAGCCTCTAAGACCTTAGGCTTTATTATACGTTCATCTAAGTAATTTCGCGATGTTCAATTATTAAAGACCCTCTTCTGTAGTTTCGCCATCAGTAAGTTGGAATATGCATCACAAGTGTGGTCTCCTCACTATGTTTACCTTCAGCTTTCTTTGGGAAAAGTTCAACGGCGATTTCTGAAGTACCTTGCCTATAGAAAGGATGGTGTATATCCGGAGCCAGGAATGGATTATTCCAGACTACTTGGTAGATATGGTTTCCCATCACTATTGTCGAGACGGGAATGTCAGGGAGCCCGCTTTATGTGGAAACTAGTTCATGGTTCTATTGACAGTCTTTACCTCCTTTCCTCTCTTAATTTTCGTGTTCCTCGATTCCCCTCTCGCCTTTCCTCTTCATATTCTTTGCCACTCTCTAGGACGAATATCTTGCATGCCTCACCACTCTCTACAATGTGTCGGTCAGCGGATTTTCATTATTCGGATATTTTTTATAATAATATGAATCAATTGTTATAAACTATATGTATGCATTTGTATATATTTTTATTTTTGTTATTTTTTTGTTTATTATTGGTTGTAAAACTGTTGGACAATAATTATTGTTACTATACTTAGTCGGTCACTAAGTTCTGTCACAAAAGTTTTTCTAGAAATTCAAACGCATAGCATGCGACTGATAAAAGCAAACGACTAATTGAGGTTGTGTCATTTATGCCGAGTCGTTTAACGTTAAAGATGTTGGGAACGAGTAATAAATAAACATGGAATGGAGCCAAAGAGAAGATCGTGTTGCTATGATTGCATTACATCGTTGCGGATATTCGCCAAGTACAATTTTCAACCTGCTAAAAAAATTTGAATTTACGAAAAGGTTTGTTTATCGTACCATTGAAAGATACAGTGAAACCGGCAGTGTCGATGACAAAGAAAGATCTGGCCGTCCTCGATCAGTTCGCACTCCGGCTGTCATTAAAGCTGTCAAGGCACGCATCAAACGAAATCCTCTTCAAAAACAGAAACTATTGTCGTTGCAGATTGGTGCGACTAAAAGCACAATCAAAAATATCCTGAATCAAGACCTTAAGCTTCGCGCTTTCAGAAGAAAAAGCAGTCACTTGCTCAACGCACGTCTGAAAGGTTTAAGGCTTCAAAGATGCCGAGTCTTATTAAAGCGGTACACTAACAACAACCACCGCCGTATCCTATTTTCCGACGAGAAAATCCTCAGTGTTAAAGAACAATTTAATCGGCAAAATGGTCGAGTGTATGCCTCCAATAGTGAAGAAGTAGGTGTGGTCGCTCCCCGTGTTCAAAGGGGTCATCATCCATCCTCAGTAATGGTTTGGTTAGGGGTATCTTATTTCGAGCCAACTAAAGTTCATTTCTGTCAGAAAGGAATGAAAACCAGTGCCCAAGTCTATCAAGAGACGGTTCTGGAAAAAATAGTAAAACCTCTAAGCCAGAGCTTATTCAAAAACCAGTATTGGGTTTTCCAGCATAACTCTGCGCCTGCTCATAAGGCCAAAAGTATTCAATGTTGGTTACAGGCGAATAAGATCGACTTCATCAAGTATGAAGATTGGCCATCTTCTAGCTCAGATCTTATATCCTCTGGATTATAAAATCTGGCAAGCTTTGGAGGAAAAAGCCTGCGCTAAACGCCATAGAAATTTGGACTCGCTAAAAGTATGTGTTAAGAAGACAGTGGTGGAGATAGACATGGAAATGGTGCGTAATGCGATTGATGACTGACCTCGCAGATTAAGCGGCTGTATTACGAAACGAAGGGGTCATTTTGAATAATTTTTGAATATGTAATTGAGAACATTATATTGGTCTATTTTATCAATAAAGGGTTCTAATTTTCTTTTCAGTTTTATTTAATATAATGACAAAAGTTGTGACAGAACTTAGTGACCGACTAAGTATATCTGAAAAGTGGCGAGAATTTTTGTGCAACCTAGTAGCTTTAGTGTCCAAAAATGGAATAGAGTTATTGACTTCTTCTTCAACTGTAAATTAGATGTAAATGTTTAAACTGTTAAAAATGTCCGATATTGCGTGAATTTAATTTAATTTCGCTAGTAACATGGTGAAATTACGACAACCACCCTTATTTTAAACGTCATAGAATTTAACGGCACGCAAAACGTAAACGTAGTGTTTAAAGCTATTTTAATTACTCTAATCGAATTAAACAACTGATAGATGCGCTTTATTTGAACTCTTTGTTTAACACATTTTAGTTTTCTTATAATTTTCATCCATGTATGATTATAAATCTGTATACAGTAATCAGAATCAGTAATTGGGTTTGCCACGAAAGTCGCAGTTGTTGCATGTAAAGTTAATTTGTGAATGCAAAGTACAACGTGTTGCAGAGTTTCTGCTTTTAAATTCTGACATAGTAACGTGTAGAGCGTTTGAATGGGTTTACGAAATTTGTTTCATTGGTATACGCATGTGCACATAAGGTATATAATTGAATTTAAAATTGGCACTGTACAATTTTTTTCATTTATGATGGCTAATTCGCATGGCTACATCATTGCATTTGCAGATTAGAAAGCAACGGCATATGAAAACAATCGTAACAGTGTTGTGACAGCTGAAATATGAAACTAAACTTCTCTCTAATTCCAAAATTATTGGATGCGCTATGTCCATTTTAAAGCAATTCAACTTGAACATTTAGATAGGTAAAGAAAGTAAAAATCGGAAATTTATGTTTATTTAGAAGGGGGACATATGTGACATTGATGTGCGTCCCGTCTTAAAGCTGTTTTACGCGACCTAGAATTCTGTATAGAATTGTGCATACAAATTGTGACATTTTTGTACATAAAAATGGAGGATGTCCTATTCGAAGTGCAAAAAGTGCTCATACAATTGATGGAAAATATGTGTTTATGTAGATTCTAACCTAACAGATGAAACCGGGCAAAGTTATACGAGGGTAGTTTGACATTAATCCAGCCTAAGTAAGAAAACGCACGATTTTTGTTCTTTTTCTCATTTATTTTTCAACATAGTCTCCTTTTACCTCAATACACTTGATAAGACGGTTTTCCAACTTTTTTTATCCCTTCCGAAAAGTAATTTTGCTCGAGCTCCTCAAAATGGTGTGAAGTTTCGGTCATGACCTCATCGTTCGTTGCAAAACGGCGTCCTCCGAGCCATTTTGTTAGGTTTGGGAACAGGAAAAAGTCGCAGGGGGCTAGGTCTGGTGAATACGGTGGGTGGTCGATCAATTCGTAGCCCAATTGGTGCAATTTTGCCTGTGCAACGGTCGCCCTGTGAGCGGATGCGTTGTCCTGATTGAAGGGAACTTTTTTGCGAGACAAACCAGTGCGTTTTTTCGTCAAATCGGCGTCGAAACGATCCAATAAATCTGCGTAGTACACGCCAGTTATTGTTTTATCATCTTCCAAGTAATCAGTGTGAATAATGCCTTTCGCGTCCCAAAAAACAGTCGCCATCACCTTTCCGGCCGATCAGGTGGTCTTGACCTTCTTCGATGGGCCTTCACCGCTTTTTCTCCACTGCTTTGACTGTTCCTTCGTCTCTGGCGTGTAGTAATGGACCTACGTTTCATCAACAGTGACGTATCGGCGAAGCAAATCCTTCGGATGGCGTTTTATCATTGCCAAAAGCTTATTCGAATCCGTCACACGTGTGCGTTTTTGGTCGACAGTGAGCAAACGCAGCATCCATCGCGCGAATAGCTTTTTCATATTCAAATGTTCGTGTATGATGTTATGTACACGCTCAGTTGACATGTTTAGAGCCTCTGCTATCTCACGCACTTTGGTTCGACAGTCTCTCATGATCGTATCATGGACTTTGTTGATGGTTTCTGGTGTAGTGACGGTTTTTGGGGTACCTGGACGTTCATCATCAAACACCCTCTTACGACCACGAACAAATTCAGCTTTCCAAAATGTCACTGTGGCTAACGACGGTGCAGACTCGCCATAAACAGCATCCAGTTCGGCTTTGATTTCTGCATTGTTTTTCCCTTTCAAATGAAGGTACTTAATCACTGAACGATATTCAACTTGTTCCATTTTCAAAAAACACAAAAGTTGCTTGCTTTCGACGACTGTTAAAACCAACCTAATTGTGTTTTTTGCTTGAAATTTTGAGAGACGTCATGTGATGGTTGGCAGATGTCAAAACCAAGAACAATTCGCTGTCACGTAACGCCATCTATCGAAGGCTAGATTAATGTCAAACTATAAACCCTCGTATAGGCATATTATACAGATGATGCACATGATATATGCATGGCACACACGATTCATACGATCTCATATCATAAAAAATGTATACAAAATACGTATGCGCCCACGCATAATTAGTAGGATAGTTTGAAAAGTTTCAAGCCTCAACATGAAGATGGCTTTATTCGTCGAAGATTCTCTTAAAAATCAGCCATGATGTTTAACAGTCGTTCGTGTCAGTCGATGTTAGCGTTTCTGTAAAAATGGAAAAAATCGAATATCGAGCCGTCATTAAATTCTTGCATTTGAAAGGCAATACACTTACGTTAATTAAAGCCGTGATGGACGCTGTTTATGGAGACTCTGCAGTGTCATTTACAACAGTTGCGTTTTGGACAGTTGAATTTAAACGTGGTCGTACCAGTTTGGTTGACGATGAACATTCAAGACGACCAGAAACTGCAACCGCTATCGGTAACATTGAAAAATACCACCAAATGGTGCTAGACGGCCGTCGAATTAAGGTTAGAGGGATAGCAGAGGTTGTGGGCATCTCGAAAAAACGTGTTTGTTACACATTGAGTGAAAATTTGGGCGTTAGAAAGTTAACCGCGCGTTGGATGCCGCTTACCCAAGACCAAAAATGCATCCGAATGAACATTTCTAAAACTCTATTGAAGCAGTTTAAGCGAAATAAGTCGGGGTTTTGACGTCGATTTGTAAGTGTAGATGAAACTTAGATATATCAGTACACTCTTGAAAATAAGGCACAGTCGAAACAATGGACTGCGCGGGAATCGGCTACGAAAAAACCAAAGACTGTTCCATCGGCCGGGAAAGTCATGGCGACTGTTTTTTGAGATAGTGATGGAGTTGTGATAATCGACTCTCTTGAAAAGGAAAAGCAATAACGGGAACCCACTACGTTACATCACTTGACAGGCTGATGGCAGAAATTGCGGCAAAGCGGGCGCATTTGAGGAAAACAGGGTCCTGAGTTCAAGGTTTCGCTCGGAGGACAGAGATTTTCATCGAATGAGGAGGCCTTCACATTCATAAATACCCATTTTGCAAAACAAGATGCTAACTACTATTTGGATGGATTAAAGTGATTGGAGCATCGTTAGGAAGAGTATATAGACTTACAAGGAAAGTTTGTTCAGAAAAACTGAATTTGACAAAAAAATCTTGCCCTGATTTGAGAGACGCAAATGCGATTTATGGGCTATTTATCTTGGTTGTCCCTGACAGCAGGTTGTAATGGAATTTTCTGTCCCTAAGGACGTAAAGCAATACGTTAATATAGAAATAGATCTCAATATATAACAAAAATTGACAAATTTGACAATTACGGAAGTATACGAAGGTCACGCTATATATTTTGAAATACAAGAAAACTACAAGTCTTTTTACGAAAATGATTTTATTTATGTTCAAAATAATCTCCTCCTGCATCAATGCACTTTTGTAACCGAAGCTTCCACAACGTAAAAGCGTGAAGCTAGTCATCTCTTGGAATGCTCTCAAAAAATTGATGAATTGCTTCATCTATCTCATCCTCCGTCGTGAAACGTCGACCACGTAAATGTTTCTTTAGGTTGAAGAACAACCAGAAATCACACATGGCCAAATCAGGCGAATATGGTGGATGTTCAATGACTTTTACCTTATTTTCACGTAAAAATTCAACTGTCTGCTGTGCACTGTGTGACGATGCATTGTCGTGATGCAACATTAACCCGCGAATGTTGGCTGACTCAAGAACTGCAGGTAAACATTTTGTGGTGTACCAGTTTGCTGTGACTGTACGTTGATTTTCCAGCTTCATTGCTTTTACTACGGAAGAAAACTGCGTACATAACTTTCTTGACAGCCCTTTGCCTTTCGGCCATTGTTGGTGTTGGTGCATCTTCGTGGATCCACACGCTGCTCTCCTGGCGGGTAGGAATATCGTAAAATAGGATGTAAGTTTCATCACCTGTTACTATTTTTGATAGAATACGATGTCCACCATTATTTAACATTTCCAATGTTTCCCGAGCGATTCTTACTCGCTCAGCTTTTTGGAAATCGGTAAGCGTGTGTGGCACCCAACGAGTAACAATTTTTTTCATCCGAAGATGATCATGTAAAATTGAATTTACTGTTGCAGATCCAACACCAAGAGTTGCCTCAATCACTTGATAGGTACATCTTGGATCTTCGTCGATCATTCGTCTCACACTCTCAATGTTTCCAGCGGTAACTGAAGAACAGGGCCTACCGGTACGTTCCTCATCACCAAGCGATATCCGTCCTCTTTTAAATTCGCTATACCAGCGAAACACAGTTGCACGTGAAGGACTTTCATCACCAAATGCGAGTTGCAATCGTTCAAGACTTTGTTGTTCACTTAAACCGACCTTAAAATCGTAGTAAATCATTGCGCGTACATATTCTCTTGACAAGTCCATGTTTCGATGACAAATCGTACCTACCACGTTTACTCTATGACAGCAGAGACTCAACTGACAGTCAGAGTTTACTACTTAAGGATGGTGGTGTTGCCAGCTCTAACTTCTCTACTTTTGTGGCATCTCAAAATATATAGCGTGTCCCTCGTTAAAGTAAATGTCAAGTATTTTCGTGGAATGTTGTTTTCGAGATTTTGGGTGGATAGTGGGAAAATATGATATGTCACTCGGGCCGTAAGTGTTATTGCTGCCTTCGACTGCTCTTACGTCCCTTGTGACATAAATAACTGTTACTAATTATTTTACTAAGCAATGCATTGCAGTTCTTTTAAGATAGACATGTTTATGAATATGTTCAATCCAAATTGTGAATTGAACGAATTCTTTATGAGTTACACTCCAAAACCTGAAAATTTAGAGACTTTTTAACACAGTAAAAAAGCAAGAAATGATTTTAAAATTATGTGAAGAAAATCTCAAATTTACTGAATGATAAACTTGTAAATAAGAAACAAACATAGACTTAAATGATGAGAAAATATATCAAATTCGGGATGGCAGAAGGGAAACGTAGAAGCAACCATTGAAATTAATAACAAGTTTAATGAGTTCCATGCAACCATTTTTAAAGTTTTAAAACAAAATTTATTCTATTAAATGTTTTATTGGAATTGATGCTCCAAAATTTCCACTGCAGAAAAAAACAGTCAAATGGATTATTCAATGGTCTCGATTTTCAGGGAACTTTGTTTAAATTAATTGATAATTACTAATAATTAAATTTAAATATACCTTGCATGGTGTTATCGTTACATGAAAAAGAATTTAGGAAAGTAATGACGCACAAATTTAAAGGAAGTAAAGTTGTGCATTGTTACACATCCGTCAAAACAACATTCTGCACTTTTAATTACAGCATTTGAATATATTCCCTTAGTGTAATACGAACTTATACAGTATGAATTGCAGAAATTTGGAAATTATAAATATTGCTAATATCAACAGAGTTAATTTACATAAAATATAACGTTCTAGAGCATTTCATTCAAATGATTTTATATTTATACACGTGAAAAGAATGCCTAATAACAATAACAAAAAATTAATGCTAATATAGCTCATGGTATTGATGGAATCATTCCCGGCAAAAACAATGTAGCAGAGAAAATAGCGCTAACACATGAACACGTTTCTGCCTACCCGGCGTCATCAGCATGGTTCTGAGCACAATCTTCTGCTGCTAATAATTGCGTTTGCCTCTCAGTTTATGCTGCTAATCTCCAAAACAGCACTGAATATGTCTTTCGGCGACACCACCCCGGCGTGACTGTGTCTCTTGGCGATAGGTGACATTCAAACTTCTTTGATTCTTTGATTAAAAACGAATCTAACAATTAAAAGCAGGGAAAAACTCCAGCCAGAATTTTCAACACCTACAACGTTGTTGCAATTATAGTTAAAGGTTTTTTTTTCTGCGCAAGACAAGAGTTCGAAATCGATTTTTTTCGATTTATTCATTTTGGTTAATTGTTTAAAAATTTGAAGATCATTTAATATAATAAATTGCTTAGCTGTTGGAAGGGTTCATTGTAGGTGAATGTTCAAAATTCAAGTTTATAAAAGCGATATAGTCATTTTTTTGGTATAATAATTTTTGCCGCTCAAGTTGTGTTTCTTTTGGCTTTAATTTTAATAGTAATTGCAAATTTTCAAGATCCCACTTATCTAGCTTAGTATCTCAATTTTTATCTGAGGAAACTTCTTAAAATGCTTATTTAAATGATTATACAATAGCGTTTATACTTTTGTTTAGAATCTATTGGGAGGTCTATTATAATTTATACATCATTACTAGAGTTGCTCACAAGCGCCAACGGGCAGTGGCGGAGGTTCGATACAACCCTCAGTATAACTGCGAGTCTCAACCAGATCTGTTATGTATACATGTACGCTACTATTTCGTAGTTCTACGTTTTAAAAATGTTGCCTACGTCGCAAAAACGACCAATGTTGGACAAAGTTACAGAATTTATAGCAGAAATGCCTGACGCAAATTATGATGGCGTTAAAATTCAATATGTAGTTTGTAATATCCCTTTAATGTGTTGGTCCAAAAGAGATTGTCTACGTCACACTATGACAAATTTAAATTTAATTTATGTGTTACCTTTATTGCATGTTGCACCGTTTAATTTACTAGACAAGGAAGCATATGTCTTTTTTTGGAATAAATATTCGAACTGCAAGTTACCAAATCGGGCATCGTTACAAATTGTGCCATCTGCTCGTGAACATGTTGAAAAAAGAATTAAATCGGAGATGAAAGATAAAAAACTGTGGTTATGTGCGGACGAAACAACAGATCGTAAAAAACATTCTGTGGTTAATGTAATGGTACGTACAGTGGAACCACATCAATCGTCACCTTCAATTCTATTAGCTTCCAGACGACTACAACAATGTACTGCTGAAGTCATTTCAAAGTTAGTGTTAAATACATTGGAACAGTTTGAACTTTCAACAAACCAACTGTTGATGTTTATGAGTGATGGTGTCGCAAACATGCTTTCTGTAGGCCGGTCTCTTAAAAAACATGGTGCTAACTTGTTACATATTACGTGTAAAATTCATGCTTTCAGTCATGTGGCAGATGGCATTAAAAAATGTTATCCTGAGGTAGACGCTTTAACAGCGCATACAAAAGCAGTGTTTGTCAAATCCCCAAAACGTATTCGCAAATCTCACAGACTGTGCCTCCGTATGCCCGAGCCACCAGAACCTATTCTTACACGTCGGCGAACATGGTTACAGGCCGCGTTTTATTATCATAAATATTTTGAGAATATTAAGAACGTGATTTTACAATTCGATCCAAAGGAAGCTGCGGCTATCAAGGAAAGCCAGTCGAAATTTGAAGATAGTCATGTTAAAACGGATTTAAAAACTATTCAGAACAATTACTTTGGTCTAGTGGAGGCAATAAAAAAATTACAAAATCCTTCGGTGTCGTTAGTGGAATCTCTGCAAATAGCACAACATGTTCATGTACAGCTAAGCGCGGTAGAAGACGCAAAAAATGTTTGTGTTCTAGAAAGATTTGAAAGTGTTTTATAGAAAGATTCTGATTTTGGCACACTAAGACAAATTTGTGAAGGTGCGTCAACAGAACCGTTAAGTTGTTCGAAAGATTATTTTAATTACGCAAATATGACGTCACTAGATGTAGAACGTTCGTTTTCTGCATATAAACACACTTTTTCCTCACGCCGCACTCGGTTTGCCGAAACATATCTATCTATCTGTGGAAACATATCTAGTGTTGCAGATATTTAACAGACATTATTCACTTTGTGATTTCACGGAGGACTCTTAAGACGGTAAGTGTTTGATCACGTATTATATTTTCTTTCTGACCATTTATTTTGTATAAACTTTTATGCGCTCGCCACTGGCTGTTGGCGCAAATTGAGCAACTCTAATCATGACAGTGTGTTTTTCACGTAAACTAAAATAGGTACCCGTATCTCTTTTCTTACTCGTCTTAGCGCCATGTTTTATTGAACCTTCTTTTGCTAGAAACTAAAATGTCTATCACAGGTGTCCCATCAGAAAAGTAAAATACTAACATTCAAAATTTCTTTCACAACCCGTTAATTGCAGATTAATCACTATTGAAAGCACTATTTTCCTTTACCAATTTACCCTACTTTTTAGCGTTGATAACAATGGATATAGTAATAGTACGAATTTAATTTACACTAGTCTTTACAACTAACTTTAGATTCTATCATTTTTTTCGGTTTTTCGATATTTTCCTGCAACCAGCGGGAGCAACCATGAGTTAATAATGATAAATAATGAGTTCTAAACAATAATCAGAAATTGGATTAGTATCAAGAAAGATGGAAGCGTTTTTTTTATTACATTGTCCAACAAAATTTATTACATTTTTGCTTATGTTGCGCGTTAACTTGTAGAATATCTAATAGAAATATCAATTCCGCCATATTATCGAAAGACAAATAGTTTCCGCGACGAAACATCCGACGCACGTTAGATAAATGTTGAAAGTGATATCCCAGACACTTTGTGACGGGTTTCTACCTTTCTACACCTTCGTACTAACCCATCAGATCCGTGTCATGCGGACCACGGCGTATTTCATTAAAAGAATAATTCCCTGTGATTACCTCTGAGAGTAGGTGAACGTATGGCATACGTACAGCTAGCCCCTTTATTTCTATTTTTGCGACGTCACGCTCATTACAAAAATTAAACAAAATAAGTTACGTTCAATGGTCAAATGACAATTAATTAAGCGTTATAGGAAAAAGACCGCGTGAAAAGAGCGGTATTTTGTATATAAAGGAGCAGTAAGCGTACCCTTGTATCTAACGTTAATATTATGAACGTCAGTTCTAAAGGTCAGCCTTCGACCTTCGATGTAAATAGGGTAGTATCTTATACGTTATTAAATTGTAACAAAAACAAGCAAAGCAAGGTGCAGTTTTCTTCGCATCTCCATATTAAACCAACCCGCCCAAGCTAATGTATGGGAGATATGCTGCCTTCTTCTGATACCTTAGACAAGCATTTTGAATTTTTTGTATTCTGCGAATATCCTCCGAGCCTAAACAGGGACCATAAATAACATCGCAATAATTAAATTTAGATAAAATAAGAGACTCGCAAAGGGTTTTACGCAGTTCTACAGCCAGAGAATCCTTACTACCATACAGCACTTTAAGTTTTCCAAAGAAGGCCCCAACAACCTCCATCACATGCTGTCTAAATCTTAAATCACAATCAATTGTGAGGCCCAAGTTCTTGATAGCTTTAACATCTAGATTTTTTCCATTCAGGATTAGATTAATTCTATTGAATATCTTTTCCCGCGCTTTAGGTCGACCAAACACGATGACTGCTGTTTTGCTTGTGTTAATGGTAAGCCAGTGTGCCAGAGAAGTGTCAAATACTGTTCGAAGGTCCTCATTTATTTGTGTAGTACTAGCATTGACCCGGTCAACGTCGAATGAATGATAAAGCTGTACATCATCAGCATACATATGATACTTACAAACTTTTAATTTCCTTAACAAAAACGAAGAGTAAGTAGAGTATATTAGCGGACCCAAAATACTTCCTTGGGCAACATCCAAGCGTTTAACCCTACTGTCAATAACCAGAATTTTCCACGTCGTTCTATAACCGGGGTTTCCGGGTACCCAAGCAGGTAAAATCCATTCTTTGTGTTTTCTCCTGTACATTTTGTTAGCCTGTGCTATTATATTATTTAAAGCGATAAGTAAAGCTGGCCACGAGCGGTACCGCGCAGTAGCGTAGAGTTGACCAGGCCTCGCGTTCCACTAGAGTTATTCTGCTAATAGAGATGTTTGCTGCCGCAAATAATTTCGCTCATCTTTTAAATAAAAATTAAATAACACGTGCTCAAACACTTACCATTTTAAGAGTCCTCCGTGAAATCACAAAGTGAATAATGTCTGTTAAATATCTGCAACATTAGATATGTTTCAACTGTTGTTTTGGCAAAACTAGTACGGCATGAGGAAAAAATGCGTTTATATGCAGAGAACGAACGTTCTACATCTAGTGACGTAATATTTGCGTAAGTACAATAATCTTTCAAATAACTTTACGATTCTGTTGACGCACCTTCACAAATGTGTCTTAATGTGCCAAAATCAGAATTTTTCCCAAAAACACTTTCAAATTTTTCTAGAGCAGAAACATTTTTTGCGTCTTCAATCGCGCATAGCTGTGCGTGAACATGTTGCACTATTTGTAGAGATTCTTCTAACGGCACCGCAGGATTTTGTAATTTTTCTATTGCATCTGCTAGCCCGAAGTAATTGTCGTGAATGATTTTTAAATCCATTTTAACCTGACTATCTTGAAATTTCGACTGGCTTTTCTGGATAGCGGCAGCTTCCTTTGTATCGAATTGTAAAACCACGTTCTTAATATTGTCAAAATATTTATGATAATAAAACGCGGCCTGCAACCATGTTCCCCAACGAGTTAGAATAGGTTCTGGTGGCTCTGGTATACGGGGGCACAGTCTGTGAAATTCGCGAATACGTTTCGGTGATTTGACAAATACTGCTTTGGTATGCGCTATTAAAGCGTCTACCTCAGGATAACATTTTCTGATACTATCCGCCACAAGATTGAGAGCATGAATTTTACACGTAATGTGTTACAAATTAGCAGAATGCTTTTTAAGAGACCGGCCTACAGAAAGCATGTTTGCAGCACCATCACTCACTAACATCAAGAGTTGGTTTGTTGAAAATTTAAACTTGTCCAATGTATTTAACACTAACTTTGAAATTACTTCGGCAGTACACTGTTGTATTCGTTTGGAGACTAATAGAATTGAAGGTGCCGATTGATGAGGTTCCAATTTGCGTGCCATTACATTAAGAACAGAATGTTTCTTCCGATCTGTTGTTTCGTCGACACATAACCACAATTTTTGATCTTTCAACTCCAATTTTATTTTTTGTTCAATATGTTCGCGCGCAGATGGCACAATTCTTCGTAACGATGTTCGACTTGGTAATTTGCACTCCGAATAGTTATTCCAAAAGCAGATAAATGGTTCCTTGTCTAGTAAATTAAACGGTATCTTACATGCGATAAACGGAACGCATTAATTAAATATAAATTTTTCATTGTCTCGTGCGCAATTTCTTTTTGAGACATGCTTTTCACTATTTACGTGTCGTAGACAATGTTGTCTGGACCAACACATTAACGGGGTTTTACAGATTACACATTTAATTTTAGCACCTTCATATATTAAGTCTGGAATTTCTGCAATAAATTTTCGAAGTTTGTCCGACCGCGGTCGTTTTGCTGACGAAATCATAATTTTTCTAGGACAGATAAACAATTGCGCAAATGACCGGCAGCGAAAATGTCCGTACTGATCCGCAGACGAAGTAATACTACCGTTCCTCTCGGTCCGAACTGATTCTACGCCGATGCGCGGTACCGCTCGTGGCCAGCGTTATATATAACGTATTTACCTGGTCATTAGTCAAATTAAAATAAAATGAAACGGACTATAAATATGTGTATTTCTTTTCGGACTTTTTCTTCTGTTTTCCGTGATACTCTCAGTTAAACGTTGAATGAAACTCTCGTTTGCTAAGAATTCTTGAATACATTCTCTTACTATAGCTTTAATTTCTCAAATTAATTCCCTAGTTAGCGGCATCTTGTAATACACACTACACACTATTATCAGCAACTACAAAATTATAATTTTATTTAGAAAATACCACCAAAAAATACAGTTAAAACGCGGAGCACTGAACTCACTACTCGTCGGTTGTACTGCACATTTCAAATTTTCCCATTATTTGCTCATCATTTGCTCATTAACAGATAGAAATAAAGGCAAAAAGTGAAAATAAAACACTGAAACTGACTGAGAAATCCCGCCGAAAAGCGTGGTAACAGCTCTGGTTCCAAACACGGATAGTTTTATACGCATTGTTATAAACTAGCAAAAGAGGGCTATACTCCATAAGACCCAGTACTTCGAAACCAGGGTGAAACGCGCTGTAATAGAATTTCTGTATATAATAAGTGCTAAAATTAGCGCGGTGATACGGATCGAGTGCTGCTGTCTGTTGTTTTTGGACATCCCTCATTGTCGCAACACCACGCCACTGCATGGACGACAAAATGGGTAACTCTAATTATGAATAAAGCTGAAGCCTTTAACTTAAAAGAATTGAGAATGAAAAATGCCAAACCCATTAGTTTCTTGTATAAGGGTTGTTGTATATTTTGTTTCAATATTTCGTTTTTTCTGACGCGTATTGACTTATTTTCGAGGTCATTAATTTCCCTAATGATTAAAGATGCCTAATTAAAACGTTTCGATTCATTTATGCCGAGTTTATTTCCAAAATTAAGATAGGAAGTTCATATTTAGCTCCTTTATTCTAATTAAATTCACGAGGAACGTGATAAATATACACGCAACCGAAATGAATACACATAAAGGGATGTCCTCTGAAAATGGTCCTTCCGGGCTCGGGTGATTTCAAAAGATATATTTCTCGTCAAAATTCCGCATGAAGTATTTTCTCAGTAGCATTTTAACATAAAAAGTCTAATATGGCATATATTCATTTACTTGTGAGAAATTCGCATGTCCACACAACGTTACATTCTGAAGTGTTGTGCCAATTCTCTATGAAAAATGTAAACGTTGCTATAATTAAATTCTACAGTTATAAACTGACTCGGTTTTTTTTCTTTCATGATTTCAGGTTTACAATAGTAGTCTGAAAAGTTTCAAGCCTCAACATGAAGATGGCGTTACTCATCAAAACATTTTGGTAATGTAACTGCGTATGCGTTGAAAGATAAGAAAATTTTAGCCATGTTCAGCGTTGTCGTTGTTAGTACAATTGTACTCAATTCAGTACAATCGCATTTATTTTAGTGTGGTAGTACCTCTTTCATGAATCTAGTACAATCGCAATCTCTGAATTTGAAATAAGTTGAAAAGGAAAAAATCCTGCTTGATTGTGGTTACTATTAAAATTTGAATATTACAGATTTGAATTTAGTGTGTAAATTTGCGATGCTATTACAAAAACAAAACAAGTCAAGTGAGATGGTAATAATCACTGGACAACAGCTAAAATGTATCTAAAATAAAATCGACTAAATCTTACTATTTTTGGTATGCTAAAACCGAAAATAAACTTATCTTTTTAATATTAGTTCAAGTTTTAGAGATACGTGATGCCATGTGTCCCTATATATTAACACTGTAACCGCAAGTTCGCCTTGAACTGAACAGCCCCTGTATACAAACAAATGACAAACGCCACTGTCGCAAATATTATGGAATTGAATAGAAAATTCTCGAATATTCTCTAAAAATCTAGAAACCGTATTTGGGTATATAAGCAGCTACAAAGCGGAGAGGTTAGTCAGTCGAAGTTAGTGAGTCTAATCGAATAGTTGACATTGTAAGATGTCTCGAAAGTGTGTAAACAATCCAGATCACTTCTGTTATGTTTGTGGTGAGGTACCTTTTACGTCTCAGAAGCGGTCTATTACTCCATTGTTAAAACAGGCATATCGGCTTTATTTCCGTTGCAAAATAGGGGATTAAGACAAACATTGGGCGCCACATATCTGCTGTAATACATGCGCTTCAAGTCTGAGAAACTGGTTAAATCATAAAAAACGATCTATGCGGTTTGCTACAAATCATGTTAGTGCATGATACCTCGTGTTGGGCAAGGCACATGTATATCCAAGAAGAAAAAATCGGTTATCAACTATCCAAATATACCATGTGCCATGAGACCTGTGCCCCATAGTGACGAACTTCCTATTCCAGAACCCCCAGGAACATTCACTTACGAATCAGATAATAGCTTCCATCAGGATATATAAACAACACTTCCATGCTTGCCGACTACTGTTTGACTCTTGTTAGAGATGCTCCAGAAACAATTCACAAAAGAACAGCAAAAAGACGGCGCATTTAGTGACTCTAAAAGTGTAAAAGTATCTATTTTTTATTATTTTGTTAAAAATAAAATAAAAAAACTTGTGCTTGAAAACTGCAACTAAGTTTTTAATTTCATTGTCATTTTTGTATTCAATGCCTCAAAGTTAACAAAAAAATGCACTTTTCAAACAAGATACAACAAATAAACTAAAATTTGTTGTCCAGTGATAATTAGGGGTTATTTTGTAATTTGATGATGTCAAACAGTGATAAAAATAAAATACAGTTGCAGGCAATGGGTTTTTGTGTGTTTATAATTGAAAAGTGCACAACACGCAACAAAATATTAAAACTGATACTTTATATGTTTACTTTATATGTTTACTTTAGTTTCGATGAAATATTTTCGCTCTCAGTTTAAATACAAAAGTATGGTGTCAAATTCATACATCACTTGTTGAAAAACAGGAATTTTTAGTGTAACTATTGTGTCCTTTCGAGATTTCATATTTCGGTGATTAAAGTTTTGTAATTTGTGAATACCATAAACCCTACAAACACAGTTAAATAAATGAAACGATGTAAATATGACAACGCATATTTTTTTGCTTTGAATTTTATTCTGTTTCGTTTTCCATTATTGTTATTCATATTCATAAATAAGAACATGTATTTTTCTAATATTAGCAAGTAATCGTATACATATGTTAACAGTTTAATTAGGTATGCATAATAAAACAAAATGTTTTTGACCTTTTCTTTTCAAATTTTGCTCGTGAATATTAGTTAATACGCTTAAATTAAAATGTTATCATACTTTTTACAACGAACAGCAACTGCTGAGTAATGTATAGAATTGTGAATTTTTATTATTCTTTAATACAAATTTTTACATCTCTAGCTCTAGCAATCTTTACTTTCAAGAATGTCCGTTCTTTCATGAATGTTCGTATTTACTTGAAAAGGAATTCTTATACCGGCTGGTCGGTATAACCTGATCGCTTTAGTTGGATGCTCTACTGCGGGACTGCCGTACGTAACATTTTCTTTTATTAAACGTGAGAGAGTCATCAAAAAGGATTATTTGAACTAAAATAATATTGATTTCTAAACGACATTTTAATTTGTGTATCTACAAAGTTATTTATTTCGAATGAATAGAGTTACTTATGCATTGAAGCTGTTCTACAGTCGCCGATAAGCAGAATGATCACTCATCCGTGAGTCTAATCACAGTCTACCGCTCGGTTGCGGCATATGGGTATATCCCTGCGCGGTAGACTGTGACCACGTCCTCGAACGAGCGGTCATTTTGCTTGTCGCCGAGTGTACAAATCCGATCGAATTGTCTATTTCCACATAGTATCTTATGTTAAAAGGACATTGAAATGCGCTGTTAGATTAAAAGAAAATACTTTGAAATAGTTATAAGGAACGAAATTAAATCAATACATATCAATTTCGATAAAAAAATACTCAGAACCAACTATATTATTTCAACGCCGTAATTTGCACTTTTATCGTAGTATTTAAGCTATCTTTTACCGAGCAAACATTTTACTTTTCCTGTACAAAAAACATTCAACATTTTAAAGGGTTCATTTAAATTCTAGGATGGGTAGTCGTACTGAACCATCGCAATAATAAAACGATTATAGACATAGTAGGCGCCATAAATTCTCGGTCTGATGTAGAAAAGCAAACTTGGTAAAATATAACAATTTTTCTTTTTCAATATAATCTCTCCTAACATCATTTATTACAACGATCAATTAATAATTCTATACTCTTGTGCAAATAATCTAAAGTTTTTCCCTCAAAATGTCTTTCTGGGTCGAGGTTGATCGGGTTGCCGTCATTTCATCTATTCCTTTTTGGATAAAGGATCATAATACAGAACCATTGTTTCATTTCCTGTGACAGTGGACTCCAAAATCGGTATCGGGTCGTCTCCGCACATGTTTAAAAACAAGCACGCACATTCGACCCAACGTTCACGTTGAAGAGCAGGGCGAATACTTATTTCAAATACCATTTCTTCAATATAATACCATTTCCTCAATAATTGAAATGTTTTGAGGCGTTATCAGTTCAATTGGTCGACCGATGCTCATGACCGTCAAGGGATCTTGCCCCACACGCCCACTTTTTTAGAGTGGAATATGAAGGAGATGAATCACCATAAACGCCATCTAAACGTTGTTTAAAGTGATTAGGCGTATGCCCTTCTTTTGTTAAAAATTTAATAACCGCGCGGTACTCAATTTTCGTTACCTGAGACATTTTCATTCACTAGCCACGTTATCTGGCTGGCTACTAAAAACTACTACTCTTCAAGCCGTAATATATGTAGTGTTCGTCTCGCACATATGCAACTATGATGCAACAGAGTTTGAACAAGCTCGATCCTATATAAGTAGAGCGGGCCAAATTGCGCCATCCAACAGAATCGGAATCAGGCGCAACAGCCGCTTATTGTAAATAGCGTATATGTGAGTCACAGCAGATATGTGATATTTCGAAATTAATACACAAGAGTAAAAAAATAAAAGCTGACGCAATAATAATGTTTAGTAATTAGTGTATATGTACACGCTGAGGTGTTTTTATTTTCATTATGATTTTTTATTTGATTGAAAACGGTATGGGTTGTAAATGGGATGTAATAAGGAAATAACTGAGAAACTGAACGCTTTTTTATTCTGTTGTACTTAATAATGTAACTGTAAATAAAGATATAATAAATAAATTCTATCCTTCTTAATAATGCGGATAGGCTTGTTTAAAAAGTTGCACCATCAGATAAGTTTCCACATTTGCCTCGGTGCAGGATGTTCGCCGAGACGAAAAAATGTTCTTATATTTCGAAAACGACCGTTCCACGTCTACCGAAGTAAGACAGGCGTAATTAAAATAATCTTTAGACTTAGTCAAGGAATCTGCAGATGCCCCATCGCACATTTGTCTTACTCTCATGTAGTCCGGATTTTTTTTTAAAACACTATCGAACTTAGCTAAAACTCGTCCGCTTGTTGCATCGTTTATACTGTGTAACAATGTACTAACTTCGTCCACGACTTGCACTGATTCTACCAACGACAATCCAGAATTTTGCAAATTTTCTATCGCGTCTACTAACCCTTTGTAATTGTTGCTAATATTCTTTAGATGTGTTTCAACAGAAATATCGAGAAATCCCTTCTGGCTCATCCTAATAGCTCTAGCTTCGGCAGGGACGAATTGCAAAATAACGGATTTGACTTCTTGAAAATGTTCATTATAATAAAAAGCGGCTTTTAACCACGTTCCCCAACGCGTAAGAATGGGCTGTGGTGGTTCTCGAATACCAGCGCATAACCTGTGGAATGCCCTAGTCCTCTTAGGACTTTTGAGAAACACTTTTTTTGTGTTTTTCTATTAATGCATCCACCTCCGGGTAACACTCTCGAATAGTTTGTGCCACAAGATGTAAAGCATGGACTTTACACGTAACATGTAAAAGTCCTTCGCACTTTTCTTTAAGGGAACGGCCTACACTACACATTGTTGCTGCACCATCGCTCATGAACAACAACAGTTGACTGGTTGACACTTGAAATTTTTGTAACGTTTCGAGAACTACGGCCGTAATTGCTTTACTAGTACACTGTTTTAATCTTCTGCTGGCTAATAGAATTGCAAAATTTGGTTTAATAGGATCTAATACGCGCACTATTATATTCAAAATAGAATTTTTTTTGCAATCTGTCGTCTCATCAAGACATAGCCACAGCTGTTTATCTTTTAATTTGGCTTTAATTCGATTTTCAATGTCCTCACGTATTCGTGGAATATCTCTCCGTAACGCTGTCCGAGATGGTAGTATCCACTCGGTATTGTATGTACCCCAGAATTTTCGAAATGCTTTTTTATCAAGTATACGAAGTGGTAGACCACATACCATAAACGTTAAAAGCAATTCTAATTGAAATTGACGTTGTTGTGACACACCATTTCTTTTATTTCTGTGGTGTGCGCTATTTATATGTCTTTCACAATCACGTTTGCTCCAGCACAGTAGTTTCTTTTTACAAACTTTACAGAAAATTGTACTCCCATTGTAGTGTAAATCCACAAATTCACTAAGAAATTTATTAACTTTCGTAGGTAATGGCCGTTTATTTTTAATAGTTACGTTAGACATAATCACTAAAGCGAGCACACCGACGCTTGTTTCTAGTATGCCACGAAGTGGTGCAAACGTAACATCTGCAGACTCGTCATTTGTTGATGAATAGAGCGCGTCATCCGTAAATGAATAAGCGCGCTGTTAGTTCGTAGCCGTCGATGAATGAACTTTTTTTTTGTAGTGGCCCACTGTGAACAACGCCCTATTTATCAACGAACACCCAAACTGCAGGTGTATATTTGCGCGTCTTCACGACGTAATAGACAGTGGTTTTGGTCCTCGTCCTAATAATTACATATTTAAATTACCTATGTTTACATACATATATGCGCCCGGCAGCCTGATTGCGAACCTGGCGCGTGGCGCTCTTGGCCCGCTCTATATATAAGTCTGTCAGCCCGAGAATTTATGGAGCCTTCCTCGTAGCAATTTTTAAAGGTGCTATCCTGGGCTATATTTTAAGATGTATAGGTTTGGAGATTAGTCGAATCCTCATTTCTTAAAACGTAGTGTAATATCTCGTCATTTATTTCACGTTTTCATTCTACATTTGGTTGAAGGTTTAGCATATATAAATTTTTAAAGTTGTATATTTTTACAAACGCATAATTTTCGTCGAAGCTAGTGTATGTTTTCATTGTAAGGATATGATGGCGTTTTTCTCAACTTTTGTAATAATTGCCTTATCCCTTGGGTGCTAAATGCAGTAGCTACGTTAACTTTTAAAATATGCTCAAGATAAAGTTGTTTCTGCGGCAATTTCTTTTAGAACCTCTGCATTTTAACTTTTAAATATTTAATAACTCCGTGTAGGTAAGTTCCGTTTAACCTAGGAGTAGTTTCGTATTTCAATCTCTGTTAACATACAGTAAAAATAAAAATAACTAAAACTGTTCTGCATTACGGATTTGATACTGTAAGCATTCGGAGAGTAACAATAAAGTTTGAATGGAATAGTCGTTACATTCACAACTGGCCATATATATTTGCCCACCTACTTTTTTCGAAATATTATGAAAATACGTATTCAGCGTAAGATTACACTGGGGAACAGCAATTTCGTTGTCTTAAATCTGTGACTTGTTTTCAACTAACTTTCGGCCTCTGGATCCAAAAATAATCGCAGTTTTTGTCAATCACGTCAACTTTTTAAGCTACAGGATACCCTCAAAAGTCATACAAATTGTGCATATAAAGCAAAATAAAGTAAACACTTACCAAATATACTGTTTATAAAGAATAATTTTATTCATACAAAAGCTATAATAGTTACTGTAGGTTAAATTGTGTTCATACAAATAGTTGTTTTTTTATCGAACGGTAATTACATATTAAGGCAAAAATTTTCGCTTATAGCTTTTTCTGGAATGTTTAATCTGTGGACATTCTCGCTTGGTGCTCCAACAATAGTCAGCCATCATATGTTTGTACATCCCATCTACCTTGATACCGAGCCTCCATGACCTTCAAATCCTGGCGAAATCGCTCACCCTGCTCATCACTGACTGCACCAAGATTTTCCGGGAAGTTAGCAAGATGGCTATGTAAAAAATGCAATTTGGTGCTCATGTTGCAACCTAGTAGTTTGAAGCTCTCCAAGAGTTGCTGGAAAATTTTGGCGTAATTCTGAGCTCGTGTATTTCCAAGATAGTCTTTAACAATGTTTTTGAGTGCCAACCAAGCATTATTTCCAATTTTATATGCAGACGTAGAAGTATAATGTTCTTTCTGTCGAAAAGTGGCTGATGTACAATGTTTGGATCACCAGGTTTAAGGTCAGATCGTGACAGCCAATTCGACTGCACCCAATGCTTCTCACGAGCTCTGTTGTCCCACATACGAAAAAAGTAGGGATACTTGGTATATCCGAGTGGTCACATTCTCATAAGGTGTAGAGATAAAACTTGACATGGTAGAAGAAAACTAACTACAGTTTTGAAACCAGCATGCCTAATTAACTATAAAACAGCTCAAAAACCAAACTTTATAACAATTTTAACAATTTATGACAATTTATTTCCAACGACTTACAAAAGTATAGGAAACGGTTCAAAGACACACAATACAAACACAAATACAACAGTAATAACACTAAAAAAATACATTAAGTAAGCCTACAATTACAAAGGCAATAATAAAAGGTAATTGGGCGGAGCGCTTACACGTTGAAGCATCAACAGAATTAGATATAATTAAAATCAAGTAACATTACTTGTCAAAAACTCTTGTATCGAATAAAAGCCGTTGCTACGCAACATATGTTGGACTTGCTGTTTAAATTTAGATAAATTGAACTTCTTCCAGTGTGAAGGAAGCTTGTTGTAGATCTTAATAGCTAGTATTTCGGGCGACTGCTGATACATAGTCAACCTGGATTTTGGAGTGAGGAGATCCTCCCCGAATCTAGTTTGATAATCGTGAAAATCTCGATGTGATCTATAAATCTGCCTATTTATATGAACATACATCGCTAATTCTTGAATGAATATACAAGGTAGTGTCAGGATATCATAGCTAACAAAAGAATTTCTACAAGAATCTGTAGGTTTAATCCCAGCAATACAACGGATAATCTTCTTTTGGCTTATAAAAATATTATTTGCCAATGTTAAGTTTCCCCAAAAGCTAATACCATAGGTCAGTCTACTTGCTATATACGCGTGATAAATGCTTAGCAGCTGTTGAGTTGTTAGAATATTCTTCAGGCTTCGAAAGAGGTAGCAAAGAGAATTAATCTTTGACAGAAGGTTTTTGCAGTGAACTTTCCAGTTAAGTATCTCGTCAAACCGTACCCCTAAAACTTTATATTGACTTGCCCTTGCTAATTGTTCATCGTTTAGCTTTAAGTCTAAGTAAAATTCGTGAGTTGGATGCAACTGATAAGGGTGAAATCTAATATACGCGCTCTTAGAGTTGTTGACAACGAGTTGGTTATCTATAAACCAGTTATAAATCCTATCCAACATAGAGGAATTGTGTTACAAATTGTTCCCCAGTGTTATATTTGTTAGGTTGGTGAACTAAATGCAATGGCAATTAAATTCACTGTTTACAATTACCTAAAATCTAAATTTGGTGTTCGTCAGTATGAGCGCCCTTATTTTTGATAATAGCTGCGCACAGTCTTGGCATCCTCGTAATTAATTTCATTAAAATTAGCAGTTCAATTTTCTTCCACGCCTCCTGTAGTTGTTCCCACAGCATATCTGTTGACGTTGGAGATGATTTCCGTGCCTTACGGTCAAGTTCGTCCAAAAGAAATTCGATAGGGTTCAGGTCTGGACTTTGAAATGGCCATTTCAAAATTTCAATTTTTCGCTCTCGTTCTAATTGCACTAAATACTCCCGAATTATTTTGGCGGTATGCTTAGGATCATTATATTATTGAAAGACAAAATTTTCCCTCAGGATATTTGTTCCAGACGGAATAGCATGCTGCTTCAGAATATCCTTATAGCGCTCCTTTCGTAAAATTCAGTCGATTTTCACTAAATCACCAGTAGCGGTTCCACCGAAACAACCCCAAACCATCACAGATCCTCCCTCGTGCTTGGCTGTAGCACTGTGGGGCAGAAATACAAAAACGCGGACAAAATACCACTTGCATGAATGTCTAAAAATAACTCAAAAGTTGCATTAACCTTGAGAGAAATATTTGTTTACCAAAGATTAAGGGCTGGTTGTACGGTAAACTTATTTTGATGTGATTAGTAAACTGATGTTGCTTCACCGTTACAGTGCTTCTTACGATTTCATATTTAATGATTTGCGTGCATTGTGTTTCAGTGCTTAAAACTTTACAAAAACAATATTTTTTTTAAACTGTTCTAATAGCCAATAAAACTGAAGGTAAGTACTTTCTAATGATATATTATTTATAAGGTTTCTTTTATTTTAATAACCAATAATTGAATTTCATAATAGAATGTTTTTGTAATCAAACAAACATGAATCAATAAATTTGAAAAGAATTATACTTGTGTTCCCAACAAGTTCCATTCGTAAATTTTAGTTTATATTGTAGATCAAACTTTAGTCTATTATTCTAAAAAAAGAAATACTGCGGAAAGTTGTGGTTGTATTCACAGTAATTTTTTTTCAGTGAAGAGCAGCTATACGCTGTAGGAACTCTTCGACTTGTGGCTGTCTCAACCGGGCAGAGGTTTTGTCGAGAAAAATAATAATTCAAAACAGATGATTATATTAACATTTGCTGACGAGCCAAGAGTTGACATCAAACTCGTTACAAAATGTTTATCAAGATTTCTCAGCGAATTGTCGAAAAGATGGAATGATAGTTTTAGAAAGTCTGACGCGTTTTAAAAAACAAATAAAAAATGGTTAACGCAAACAATTGTGTTGCATTCTCAACTAGAGCTCGAAGATTGTGCTGTTGCAAGTACAAGTAATGCTTTTGAGGGCGTATCAGAAAAATCTAAAAGACGCAAAACGAAGGAACTGCGAGAGAGATTTTCAACGGCAGAGCTAACTTATGCGGCACAGATGAAACTTAGAGAAGCACCTCAACATGATGCTGGAAAAGTTATTAGGGAAGCTTCGCACACTACATCAGCATGAGATTCAAAAATAAGATGTGCTTAGATACAATCAGATAATAAACCAATTCCTTTAACACCTAATGAAGGCTTATCTTTATTAATTGGAGCTTGGTTAAGTATAAGCCAATACAATTTAATAAGATTGCAAGCTAAACAGAAAAAAATGCTAACATTACCCGACCTACAACAACATCAGAAGAGCGAAAGAAAATTGTTACCGTACATGTATACACAACAGATCTGGTTGAGACTTGCAGTTATACTGAGGGTTGTATCGAACCTACGCCACTGCCCGTTGGCGCTAGTGGGCAACTCTACTTATAACAACAATATTACGATCTTCGGCTGTAGTTACAATTTTCGTCTTCTACCTCGCTTTTTATTCCTAAAACTGCCGCCTTCTTTATATTCTTTTATGTTGTAGTCTACAGTTCTTCTATTTAAATTTAATAATCTCGTGATTTCTCTACCACTTTTGCCTTGACGATGAAAGACTATTATTAAAGCACGAGTATCTGTTGAAAGTTCTGCTTTTTTGGCATTTTTTCATACAAAACGCACTTAAACACGAAAGAAGAGACGTTATTTGCAGGTAAACTAAATTGTGTTCGTATAAAACATCTAGGAATCGTCTACACTTTGTTTTCTATGAATACAATATTGTAAATGATAGACCATAATGAATTGCTAGTTTATACCTCTCCCTGAAGACTTAGTTTTATGTCGTTACTTAATAAAAAAACATACTAGAATAGGAGGAATTTATTTTATTGTTGGGTTGGAATGTGATTAATAACTAGTCTGGGCAACCAGCGGTAACAATCAGTGTCGTAGATATGTGGTGGGGAGTCGGCGATTATTTATTTCACGCGTTCACAGCGTCAGTACTAAATCGATGCTGTATGCAAGTGGTTCTGTGTATATGTAGGCTGTCATAACTTCTTTCGTAATTGTACGCTTATGTTTGCTTTAAAAATGTAGCAGTTAGGTACGTCGCGAAAACGACCAATGGCAGACACAGTTAGAAACTTTATAGTGGACATGCCGGACTTAATTTTTGATGGCGCTAAAATTCAATGTCTAGTTCGTAAAATCCCTTTAATGCGTTGGTCCAGAAGCCATTGTCAACGTCACATCGGAAGCAAACAGCATTCTTCTGCCAAAAGTGGCATACGAGACCAAGAAAGATTTACATTTGATTTATGTGTTATTCTTATTTTATGTAATCTATCGTTTCGTTTACTAGACAAAAAAGCATTTGTCTCCTTCTGGAATAAATATGCGGACTATAAATTACCTAGTCAGATATCGATACGAAATGTAGTGCCGCAAACATACGTTCTTTGGGCTGATCCCCTAAAGAACACAGTGGTAACTTCTTACATATAACGGGTAAAATCCACACTCTAAATCTTGCGGCACAAACGATTCCTACATGTTTTCCACTAGTAAATGCATTGATTGCTAGTACAAAGGCAGTGTTTCCCAGTCCCCGAAACGTACCCGACTATTTCACAAACTGTGTCCTGATTTACCTGAACCACCACAGCCGATTGTTACACGTTGGGGAACACCGTTGCAGGCTGCGTTTTACTACAACAAATATTTTGATCAAGTAAAGAAGGTAGTTTTAAAATTCAATCCGACAGATCCTGCAGCAATCAAAACAAGCCAGGAAATATTTCAAGATAGTCAGGTTAAAAGAGATTTACAAACTATTCGCAACAATTACTTCGGACTAGCGGAGGGAATAGAAACATTACAAAATATTTCGATGTCGCTAGTGGATTCTGTTCAAATTGTGAATGATCTTCACGCACAGTTATGCGCTGTAGAAAGCGAAACAAATTGGTGTGTAATACGAAAATTTGAAAGTGTTTTAGAGAAAGGCTCCGATTTTCTTATATTAATACAAATTTGTGAAGGTGCGTGTGAAGATGCATTAAGTTGTTTCAAAGATTATTTTAAATATGCAAATATAACATCGCTAGATGTCGAACGGTCGCTTTCGGCATTAGAAAACATTTATTCCGTAGGTCGTACTCGCTTGACTGAGACAGCTGTGGAAACATATCCAATGATACAAATATTTAATAGATGTTACCCAATTTGTGATTTCACGGAATACTTTTAAAACGGTGAGTGTTTCAGCATGTTTTATAATTTATTTCTTACCTTCTATTTTATGTGTACACTTTTATGCGCTCGCCACGTCTCTGGCTGTTTCCGCATATTTGCCCAGGTTATTAATAACTGCAGTTGAAACTTGCATTGTTTGAAAGATATAGTTCTATGTAGGTGGGCAAATAATTATGATCGGTAGTGTACATATATAGGAATACCTACAAAATAAGCTACTGAATGATTTAATTGAGGTGCGAATTAAAAAAAAAAAGGAAATGGGAAATATGAGGAAATATATGTATATTAGAACATCTACAAAATTAGTTCCGATGATATTTGTTTCCCTACTTCATAACGGATTTGTTCAGCCTTTTTGAACCCGCGCTTCGTTCAAGGTAAAATCCGTAAATAACTTGTTATGGAAAGCGGATCCGATTTACAATATTTAGGAGAAAGCACATACAAAATTTTCCATCATATGCAAAATATACTGACTTTTATAAAAACCGTAACACCTAGAATTAGTTGAACGGTTTTATTGAAATTTTTACAAACGATGTAATTTATAACCACAAACAAACGATTCAAATTTGAAAACAAACGAACAGAAATAAAAAAAGTTTTTTCAATAATGAATTGCTCCGCCACGATTTGCTATGCACTCATTGAGTACGTGGTATGCTGTCTGTCGATCAATAGCGGCCTTTGGTATATTATTCCAAGCTACCTGAATCCGCTGCCGAAGATGGTGCAAGTCGTCTGGAGGGTGTGGTAAATTATTCAGCCGTCTGCCGATCACATCCCATACATGCTCAATGGGTGACAAATCAGGCGACCGAGCAGGCCATGGGAAGACCGCAATGTTAATATGTGGTTTCAAACTGTCGGAATGACGACCAAGGTTTCAGAAAAATATTTCACCAATATTTTGCTTTTATGTAAAGCTTCATCAGGGTCAATACTACAAGTTCAATCCAGTCATATGTAATTCTTTTTTTTTAATAACTTAATCATATTTAATTATTGTTGTAATATAATATTTTCAATACCTTATTTTAAATTGTTTTATATTTAATAATATCAACCTGTATATTTCGTCTTTAAATTTTTAGGGCATGAACAAATACCATCGCCACAAGTTCGGTTTGTCTGCTTAACTCATTGTAAGTTATAATTTAATTATTACTATTTCTTTTGATTTATATCACTGTAAATTGACCCTAATAAAGCGTTAAATAAAAGCGAAATATTGGTGAAATTTAAAAGAGTTACATTTTTCTGAAACCTTGGTCGTCATCCCGGCGGTTTGAAACCACGTGTTAGTTCCTAACGACCGCTATACTTCTTGGTGTTTTTGAAATGAAGACCAAGGGTGATCTGTTACCATAACATATCATCACTCCTTGCGTGAGAGCTGTGTTGCGTTCCATAAATCAAGCTGAATTTTTGCGTTCTACACGCATCCGCCTGACCCTCTCACGACTGTCGCGGGTCTACAAACAAAATCCAGACTCGTCACTGAACACAATTTGATACCATTCTTGTGCCCAGTTCGCTCTTTTATTGCTTCATTCTAGTCTACGGGCACAGTGAAGTAGGATAAGAGGAAGACAAAAAAAAATAGACGGTACAAATGCAGTCCATAACATTTTATTCGGCGATAAACAGACGACATTGACATTCTACGTCCTACACTTCCCATCCAGTATATTGCAATTGACCGAGTTGTGGAAAATCTATCTCTTGTTGCCAAAAGTCTTAAACGACGTTCTTCACGATCTGTAGTCCCCCGGGAACGTCCAGATCCACGATTAACCTGGCCAGCAATATCTCTAAGTGAAAGTCCGGTCTCTACGATGCCAATAATACGGCCATGTTCAAAATCATTTAATTGCCGATAATTTGCACGTTGACGAACTCTTGGCATTGTTAAATGTTCAGAAGACACTAGTTGACAAACAAATCGTAAAATTGACAGTTATTACACTACCAATTGTTTTATTTAATAAAAGTTAATGTTATTAAGTGCAAACATGCAAACAAAAAAAATACAACAATCGATAGATACATTTTATTGAAATTTTAATCATTTCTTTGTTTTGTGAGAATATAACAATTCAGAGACATAAGAAAACGTACCTAATTAGTAGAGTTTCTTAAAAAGGTAGTACCGGCAGTGGCGCACCGCATAAAAGTAGGTACGTAATATACAATATTAATGAAAAATAATATTGTTACCTTTTCCTGTCGTCTTGATGTCCACTGTGACAATTGGCAACCGCCCTGGAAAGCTGCGTAAAATTGCAACATCAGCAACGCTTCCATTATCGATTCATTCAGCCGTCGACGGTGTTGTGAATACGTTGTCGTATACTTCGAAAATGATCGTTCGACATCCAGTGAAGTAAGATTTGCAAACGTCAGATATTCCTTTTCCTCATCTGGGCACTCTTGATTTTCAGTTATAGACCGAACTTTTTGTAAATCGGGATTTTTCGTTAAAATTGCACCCAATTTTTGAGCAACATCGACTCCTATAGTGTTCGTCAAGTTTTCTAGAGCGGCTTGTAAATTGTTCATGCAATTTAATGCGTCTCGTGCAGATAAGTGACTGTTTTCTAATTGCTCAATAGCTTATGCAACTTCAGAATAGTTCATGGAAATTTCATCTATTTGTTGTCGAACGTCCGAATTGGAAAAAAGTTGCTGACTATCTCGAACTGCTGCAGAATCATTTGAATCGAGTTTCAAGATGACATTTTTCACTTGTGAAAAATATTTCTGATAGTAAAATACTGTCTGGAGCCATGTTCCACATCGCGTTATTACAGGCTGAGGTGGTGGTGGTAATTTCGGAAACAATTGTTTGAATACACGGATGTGTTTGGGAGATTTGATGAACACTTTTTTGGTAGATGCTATTAACTTATCCACCATCGGAAACTTCTTTCGAATGGTTTCTGCTACGAGGTGACGTGCGTGTATAAGGCATGTTATGTGAAGAAGAATCGGAAAGCATATTTTCAACATCCTACCAACTCTCAGCAATGTTGCGGCTGCCGTCAGTAACGAACATTGTGACTCGGGTTCCTGTGATACAAAATTCTCTCAACGAATCTTTTATTATCTTGACAACGATTTCTGCAATAGTTTTCTGAATCCTTTTACTGGATAACAACAATGAAGCTAGTGGACCATCACGTTTTAAAGGGCGCGCTACAACATGAATGACGCTGTGTTTCTGAGCATCAGTTGTTTCATTCACACATAGGCAGATTTTCTTACTTCTCAACTCGTCTTTTATTCATTCCTTTACTGTACTTTGCACACGTGGCAAATTGTATCGTAATTGCATAGATGTTGGCAGCTTTCATGAGGGAACGTACTGAGCCCAAAAAAGACGAAAGTGTACATTAGATACTAGATGTTGTGGGATGTTGCACACACTTAACATAAAAATAAAATCATATAAAAATTGCCAGTATGGAATACTGTTTCTTAAATTCAATGCATGACGTTTACTTTTACAATGTTCTACATTCAAACCTATCGCGACTTAGCAATTCGCTATTGCATATTGTGCAATAAATATGCGGACTTCTATATTCTAATCCAGGGAAATGCCTAAGATATTTATTCACATTCGAAGGGAACGTTACACCCTTTGGGCGTCCCATCTCCGCGTACTTATTTGGCGTGCAGCGTGCAACATACTGTCGCTTTGAACTCTCTCGCGTTACTGTCGAGATCGACTACGAGTTGAAAATTACCCCCCTACCCACGCCGCTACCGCTACGCTATTGCCATCCGGTACCACCTTTTTAATAAACTCTACTAATTAGTAAATTTCCTTTAAATATTAAATAAAATACTTGGAGTTTCCAAAGTACAATGTTGGATGGTTGCACTTTACGGGTCCTAGGAATCAGGAACAAAATTGTAAAAGTTGTAAAAACAGTTGATACTTAGGGATGACAACGATTTGTCGTAAATGGAAAAATATATTGAGATGTTCTTAAATGAAATATGAATTTAAAAGATGCTCACAAGTCTCTTTTTATTTTCAATATTCTGCTTACAAATAATTTTGAACTACTTATAGCAGTAAAGTATTGTGTGAGAGTGTTTCTTTTAAAATTCTTTTTAAGTGCCAAATTTGACGTTTGGTAGAGAAATATTATCATTTGTCCGAAAGTCATCGTAAAAGTTTCTATTTGGGTTAAATTATCAAAATTGGCTGTGAAATAAATCTCGCCGGTCTTTCGCGATTTAAAATAAAAGAATGATGAACGACGCCATAATTTTTCATCGATCTTTATTCGGCCTTGGTTGAATTAAAGTGTCTTAACTGCAATCCCCATATAAAGTGCACGATTGTGAAATCAAAGTCTTTATTGAAGAGATTATTGTGGTGGTTATATAAATGGAGAGTTTATATACATTGGCATCGCTCAAAAGTTCAAGGTTAGTTACTTTTAAAATCTTAAAATTCGTTAATTTCATTTTACTGAGTTGGAAATTCGTTCTAAAATTACCGAAAGTGTATGCAGGGATACCCCCGAACCTACAAGAATCGTTAATTTAATTTAAAATTAGAAAATTCAACAATTTTCCCAAAAATCCCATTTTTCAGTAGCTGTTGAGTAAGGGTGCGCATCAACCCCCATTCTCAAATATCTTGAAGGCGATGGAAGCACACAAAATTTTGACGGCACAAATCAGCACAAAACGATGTCGTTATAAAATTTTCAAAGACCGAAAAATTGGTGCGGTAGCTATTGAATAAGGGTCCGCATTAAACCTCTAATATCTAGAAAACGGAATGAGTATAACGTAAACAGCACAAATCAGCACAGAACAGGCACAAAACGATAGCGCTACAAAATATTTCAAAAGTGAAAATGCTGGAGCAGCGTAAAGGTGGCACCGACTTTCAATCTCGAATATCTCAATAACGGAATGAACACAAAATAACATTTTTACGGAACAAATCAGCACAAAGCGCGCACGAAACGTGGACGTTTTCAAATTTAAAAAAATCCAAAGTGCGGGAGCCAACTTCGCGGACTCGTGAATGGTAACTTTCCCTGCTATTCAGAGGGCAACAATTAAAGTCATCTGTCCGATAACCAGTTAACCGCGAAAGCAAAATTTAGAAAAAACCTCCCCAGGATGTAAACGAAATGTATAGAAGAAATTCTCATGGACTACTCCTCCACAGCCCGAAAGAATTAGTAATTTCATGTATATCTGCCAGTAATTCGTAAAATATTGTATGCAATATGATGCAGTTATATGATACAATGCGGTAGCTATAGTAGGTTTTCCAGCTGTAACTGTTACACGAAACTGTCGCCTAAAAAAAAACACGGACGGGAAATAGAACACCTTTGGGAGAACACTTTCTCCTTTGAGATAAAACACGGTGATAATTTTCATCGTTGCAGAGAAAACATACATACAGGATCATTCACGACAATGGCTTATTAAAAATATTTCTGGAAATAATGAAAATATTGTTTTGAAATTCTGTTGGGCGATATTATGGAGAATCATGTATTTCCTGAAAATATCGTATATCCTGTACATTGTGGATCCTTCAGACAGACGCTTCAAAGACAAGTTCAACGACAAATAATATCATAAATCTAGAACGTACCACCTTTGAGATATTAATTTTTTTCTGAAAAATTTGACAAACTCAAACATCAACATTTTCTATTCGGTATTACCTATGTAAACCAGTTTTGAGATTTTCATTGGCAATATAAATTCCTGTTTATTGTCGTAAATACATATAGTGTGTTCCAAAAACCTAGTCCAAACACTAACTCATTCGACTAAAAAAGTCAATTTTTTAAATGGTAACCTCTATTTTTGAGAATGTCTATATATTCTATTCGAAGAAATGCAGATAAAACATATTTTACTGCCTAAAGCTAAATTTGCTCGTTTCCGAGTTATTAAGGAAAATCATGAAATCGATTATTTATTACCAATAAACAACCAGAATTGACAAGGTATGCTTTCTTTCGTTTAAGCTAATAACCTTCGTGCTTTTACTCGGTATTGAAGTAAAATTCAAATTAAATAAAGGATTAGCTTGCAGATGGCATACCCAATAACGATTTTATTTAGGTTCTGTTATTAAAGTAAAATAAATATTGAATTAAAAGTAAACTGCCCTTTGGATTTCTGCGCTGTTAAGGCTTGTTTTTATATGACCCCAAATAAAGAAATTAAGAAGAGTTGGGTTAGGGAACCTGGCTGGCCATGTCCAAGACCTTAATATCCTCGTCTCCTCCTCACTAGAAATTGAAGCTTCAGGATGTGCAATGTTGTACGCCAAAACATTTACGATGTTCTCATCACTTGAAGTATCCGGCTCCTTTTTAATGAACGAAGCATTTACTTTACCATATTTCCTCCGTTTTTCTAAATTTTTTCGTCGTCAATTTTGGTAAATGAGGATATCGATCAATGAACACCTTACAAGTTCTACTAATTATTTTATTACATTCACTATCTACATAAAATAAATTTAATATATCTGTATTAGTGAACCGAAATTTCCAAGATATACTTTAATTATTTCCAAGGATACTTTTAACAGGGTATCGTCGTGAACGATCCTGTATGCTCTATGGTGTAACTTATCATCTGTGTACTGAAATGTTTTATCTCAGCGAAAACTGTTAAAAAATTGGAATTTTGTCAATCGATTAAATTTTTAACTTGTTTGTGGGATTCGGGAGTTTTCTTTGATACTCTTTTGATAATTATTTATGAACTTTGAAATTAATAAATGGAACTTAACAAATATTAAAATTGAAAACGTAAACTAGAAGAAGATGACATATAAACACCATGTTCCCTATGCCATTTATAGGAAATCTGCCCTTTTAACCTTGAACCTTCTCTTCTATTTTGAATTTACTTTCTAATTTCTTTATTGAACACTTTAAATTGAGACCGCAGCCAACATACCAGTTAACTCGATGAAAATCTAATCAGAATTGGTTAATTTATTGGCGTCCCTCATCTGCTTTATTTTAATCGCGGTGGCGATTGTTTCTTTCCACAGCAAATGTTGATGATATCTACCGAAATATAATCTAACGAGGATTTTTTGATAAATAAAGTTATTTTTAGACGTAGCATGAGGGAATAAATGTAGTGACGCTACTAGATGATACTCAACTAAACGACTCTATGCTCTAAAAAACCACTGACAACATAAATATGACAAATTTTACCACCAAAACCGAAAATACCTTAATGAAATATATTTAATGTACAAAATAATGTTAGAAATACCCTGATATCTGCTGTAGGAAAAGAAATAATTTTGAAGAGTTGTGAAATTAGGAGAATAAAAAGAAGAGCGGATTTGTCATTGTTCCACTAAGATCGTCGTTATCTGGACTTAAATTAATGATTTTACGTCCACACTCCAAAGCCAGTTGACCGGGGGGGGGATTGTGGCTTCCGAAATTACCTTTTTCTCCGATAGAGGGAATTTCATTGCTACCCCAACCGTCTGAGACTGACAGCTGATTTCCGATGTAAATATTGAACATAACAGTACTTACTGAATTTAGTTAGTTTTGGATAATTTCTTATTTTTAGATGTAATTTAATCGAAAACAGTTAACAATAACACTAAATTTGATAAGAACTAACAATAAGACATATTCGGGTAAAACTTAAAGATAATAATTTATCATTGGCATAACGATTAACCTACAAAAAAGCTTGGGAAATGGAAAGAGAAAGCCCTTCGGTTATGATTATTATTAGCACACAGTGAATAATTTTATTACTGCAAAATGGTTGCTGCATATTTTATTAAATTCGAACTCTTAGTCGTTGGTAGATTATTATCGCTCAGTAGCACATTATTACTTTTATTTCTATCTGCAAAGCATCTTGCTATATATGTATATATTTTTTAATATTAAATTCAATTCTACGCTCAACACGCGGGGCAAATTGCTTCGAATCTCTTTGCGTAATGTACCCTGAATAATAAAAGGAAATCGTAATTTACAACTAGACCGGCTGTAAGTAATACTTAAATTGTTTTTAGTGTGGTAATAACAGTATTTTGCACCTTTTTATGTTTATGGTTTTTATTGTTACGCATGTTTCTACGTATTATTGTCTTTAGGTACTACAAGGAATTTTAAATGCATCGTTTTAAAGGAAAATGTCCATGCAAGAAAGCTATTATCACCAAATGTTACGATGAAACTTGTTTCACACATTTTTGGGTTTTTGGTAGACATTTGCAACTATACCGTGCGATACACGAAATACGTGCATATCAAAATGTTGTGTATTATGTAAATAGGACACTTGTAGGTTCTTTTAAATGGATTATATTAAGGAAATCTATCAGCTAATACAAACGCGGATCACGTGCATAAGACGCCATGACACAAACTTTTTTGCGTCTCTTTTCAGAACTAACTAGAAATACGCAATACATAACATCGCCTCTCATACTTAAAAGAAAAAACTTGTATTATCTAAACTAACATTACAAATCTAAACGTTGTAGTGGTTTACGGGTGCCTTAACGTAACTGTTTCCGCCTTCTCACCTAACTTCTTAGGGGTTTGACTAACTCCTGTAACCTCTTTCACAATTTCTTTATTATCTTCATCTTTGAACACTTGTAGACTACCCACAATGATTTTTGACGTACTAGGTAAGCATTTGCCTCAACGTTTGTTAAACATTTTCTTATGCTGTTAACATGCTTATACATAATTTTACGATCTACTTCCACAAGATAAGTAACAACACTAATGTGTTTTATTACTACTCCTAGTTTCCACTTATCACTAAAGCTGGCCACGAGCGGTACCGCGCAGTAGCGTAGAGTCGACCAGGCCTCGCGTTCCACTAGAGTTATTCTGCTAATAGAGATGTTTGCTGCCGCAAATAATTTCGCTCATCTTTTAAATGAAAATTAAATAACACGTGCTCAAACACTTACCATTTTAAGAGTCCTCCCTGAAATCACAAAGTGAATAATGTCTGTTAAATATCTGCAACATTAGATATGCTTCAACTGTTGTTTCGGTAAAACTAGTACGGCATGAGGGAAAATGCGTTTATATGCAGAGAACGAACGTTCTACATCTAGTGATGTAATATTTGCGTAAATAAAATAATCTTTCAAATAACTTTACGATTCTGTTGACGCACCTTCACAAATGTGTCTTAATGTGCCAAAATCAGAATTTTTCTCAAACACACTTTCAATTTTTCTAGAACAGAAACATTTTTTGCGTCTTCAATCGCGCATAGCTGTGCGTGAACATGTTGCACTATTTGTAGGGATTCTTCTAACGGCACCGCAGGATTTTGTAATTTTTCTATTGCATCTGCTAGCCCGAAGTAATTGTCCTGAATGATTTTTAAATCCATTTTAACCTGACTATCTTGAAATTTCAACTGGCTTTTCTGGATAGCGGCAGCTTCCTTTGTATCGAATTGTAAAACCACGTTCTTAATATTGTCAAAATATTTATGATAATAAAACGCGGCCTGCAACCATGTTCCCCAACGAGTTAGAATAGGTTCTGGTGGCTCTGGTATACGGGGGCACAGTCTGTGAAATTCGCGAATACGTTTCGATGATTTGACAAATACTGCTTTGGTATGCGCTATTAAAGCGTCTACCTCAGGATAACATTTTCTGATACTATCCGCCACAAGATTGAGAGCATGAATTTTACACGTAATGTGTAACAAATTAGCAGAATGCTTTTTAAGAGACCGGCCTACAGAAAGCATGTTTGCAGCACCATCACTCACTAACATCAAGAGTTGGTTTGTTGAAAGTTCAAACTTGTCCAATGTATTTAACACTAACTTTGAAATTACTTCGGTAGTACACTGTTGTATTCGTTTGGAGACTAATAGAATTGGAGGTGCCGATTGATGAGGTTCCAATTTGCGTGCCATTACATTAAGAACAGAATGTTTCTTCCGATCTGTTGTTTCGTCGACACATAACCACAATTTTTGATCTTTCAACTCCGATTTTATTTTTTGTTCAATATGTTCGCGCGCAGATGGCACAATTCTTCGTAACGATGTTCGACTTGGTAATTTGCACTCCGAATAGTTATTCCAAAAGCAGATAAATGGTTCCTTGTCTAGTAAATTAAACGGTATATTACATGCGATAAACGTAACGCATAAATTAAATATAAATTTTTCATTGTCTCGTGCGCAATTTCTTTTTGAAACATGCTTTTCACTATTTACGTGTCGTAGATAATGTTGTCTGGACCAACATATTAACGGGATTTTACAGATTACACATTTAATTTTAGCACCTTCATATATTAAGTCTGGAATTTCTGCAATAAATTTTCGAAGTTTGTCCGACCGCGGTCGTTTTGCTGACGAAATCATATTTTTTCTAGGACAGATAAACAATTGCGCAAATGACCGGCAGCGAAAATGTCCGTACTGCTCCGCAGACGAAGTAATACTACCGTTCCTCTCGGTCCGAACTGATTCTACGCCGATGCGCGGTACCGCTCGTGGCCAGCGTTACTTATCACTTGTGTAAGGTCCTAGTTTTCCAACAAACACTTTATCATTAATAGAAAACACGTTGGGTTGCACAAAATTGAACGTTTCATTATACATTACTTCCCTCCTTTCTTAGGATTTAACTTATCTAGCCTAGTTCTAGGTTTTACCTTAACCCTAGGATACATGGGTGTTCGGATATACAGATTAACATTTCTCGGGTCTCCCAGGCCCGGTTGGTTTTTTTTACTCTATTAAAAATATATAAGAACATGAAATATATTTAAATCATTTATTTGTGCGTGTAAAAATCTTAAATAATTAAATAAAACCTCTAACTAAAGATTACAGCTCTAAACGTAAATACATGTCCAAAAGTAGCAGTTTTTACAAATTCTTAGACTATGTTCGTTGTACACATTATTGCGACACTTTTCACAAACTAGTTTGTTTTTTCTATCTAAACTAGAGGGACACATCATGCATCTCTTCCTTTTATTTGTAACGGCATCAGGCGCAACTCAATGTTAATAATTTTGTTCATACAATTTATTTAATTTCTTGGTATTTTCGGATTTTTTGACCTCCTTATCATGTGTATGACCAATTGCTCAGCTAATTCCCTCAAAAATAGTCGTCTAGCGTGTGTTACATTCCTATGATAATCAGGTTTTAATGTGGAAAAATAATAAATGCATTTAGTGCTGCAATATCGATCATATTAGAAAAAAGCGCCATAGGCCAACACTTCGTTTGCCTTTTACATGCATAGTTGGACTGTTTTTGATCCATTACGTCTACTCCTCCTTTGGTCTTGTTATAATAAAGTATTAATTCCGGTTTCTACTTAACATTTTCACTTACAGACATGTCATTGTGCATGGTGCTGAGCAAAATGACTGACTTGTTTTTCTTAGGAATGCAGCCAACCATAGTCATTTTGTCATACAAGCCAAATTCAGAAAAGTAGACCGGTTTGTTCTTTGCATCTCTTACTTCATTTGGTATTTCTCTCTTATTTTTTCTTAGTGTTCCAACCATTGTTAGATTCTTTTCTAATAAACATTTAGCCAATGGAATGCTTGTAAAGAAGTTATCCATTGTAACATTTAGTCCAGAGAAGTGGATACTGTCTACTAAAGTTTGCACTACTTCAGAAGCAAGATCTGTATGGATAGGTTGATTGAGTCGTCATCCGGTATATACCATTCCATCAATTGCAAATCCTGATTCTGGCTCACACATCCAGAAAATCTTGATACCGTATTTTGACGGTTTATTTGGCATATACTGAATAAGTGAACATGTCCCTCTATACGAGAGTAACTGCTCGTCAATGGTAACACTTTCATTTGGCACCAAAGATGACCTGCATTGTTGTAAAAATAAGTTCAATATATACAAAATGTAAATCGTAAAATTATAACTTTCACTATAAGTGTATCTTGATGAGCCGCTTCATTGTACAGAACTATAATTAGCCTAAAATGCAAATCTAAACATAAATAACAAGCTGAATTAAAAAGTAAATCGTCAGGATGACGTGAGTTATTAAATCCTAGTAATCCAACGAAGTCCAACTTACTTACTTTCCAGGTGGTTATTTGACAAATTTAACCAGTTACCTGTACAGTTTACCGATTTGGCTATTAAAAATTCTTACGCGTTCATTGAAAAAACTAAGGACATTGAGCTTACTGACAAAGAAATTTTAGTATCGTTTGACGTAAATTCACTGTTCCCTAGCGTTCCGGTTGATTTAACTTTGGAATATTTAGAAACACTTTTGTTAGATAACCAAATGGATAGAGAGGAAGTTACTAGCTTCATTTTTTTGACAAAACTTTGCATGAAACAAAACTTTTTCCAAATTAACAACACTTTTTATCAACAAACGGAAGGAACGACAATGGGTAACAGCTTATCTCCGTTTATGGTTATCCTCTTTATGGGTAAATTTGAAACCGACCTGAAGAATACTTTGGCTTATTTCCTTTGGCTTTAGATCAGATACGTCGATGACATTTTTTGCATCTTTGACACCAGCAAATGTTCAATAACGGATTTCATGGAACAACTTAACTCAAAATTTCCCTCTATCAAATTTACCCACGAAGAAGAGAAAGACAACAGGATTCCCTTCCTCGACATGTTAGTAATAAGAAATAAAAATAAGTTAGAAATAGACGTACGTATATAGAAAACCTATTAGTAATAATAGATTTATCTTACAGGATTCTAATCACTCATATGAACACAAACTTTCGGCTATTAACTTTTTGGTGCACCAGTTACTCAATTTTCCTTTAACTAAAGATAGATATCAAAATGAACTAAAAGAAATCAATATTTCTAACTTTAACGGATTCTCTGAATGTCGTCTATAATACTATTAGGAAACATAAGAATAGATTAAGAATTAGAAATATAAGCATAGGGTTGACCGCAAGATTGTTTTTTCTTCGAGCAATAACCTTAAAAACCTTTTAGTAAGTTCCAAATACCCAGTAGATAACATGGATAAATCAGGAATTTACAAAATTTCATGTAAAAATTGTGATCAAGTGTATATTGGGCAGACAAAAAGATCAATCAAAATTAGGTACAAAGAACATTTGGCTCATCTCAAATTCAGAAGGTTTGATAAATCTAGCGTTGCCCCACATATGCTTGAAAATAATCATAATGTTGATAATATAAAGTTAATTAAAAACGTAAAGAGTACTGCTCAATTAAATTGTTATGAAGGCATGGAAATTTACAAAAACAAAAATCACTTAATGAATTCAGATTTAGGACCACTAAATTCCAGCCTTTATCCTTTGTTACATCATGTTTACGATTTACTTAAAGATGTTAACTTTACATTTTGCATAATTTATTTGCTATATAAGGTAAGTTTTTCACTTAATTTGTTAGTTCAGTCTTGCTGTTGATGATGATAGCTTCGCTATCGAAACGTGCGCCCCGTACGAGTTAAGTGTTGTGGTAAGGGTTTTTAGTGAACTGTTTTAATGACATATTTTCAGATTTATTTAAAATAAGAGTTCAGTCAAATCGAGTTAGAGGTAGTAAAAGAAGACCTCAATGATTTTCTATTTCGCAAACATATTTTTTGTCAAAATTACGAAAACAATTACAAAAACAAATATCAACATTTGAAAGTTGTAAAGTAACCAACATATTAATTTGGGCCTTTTGGGTATTTGATTGCATTTTTAACACACGCACATGCATCCATAGAAGGGAAAAATGATTAGAGCATTTTAAAAAATATTTTTGTGAGAGTTACTCGATTTTTCTTGTTACTATGTCTAAAGTGTCTAAACATCTCATTACCTTCATTTCAATTACCAATATGTTTCAATCCTAACGGTAAAAAAGTCAATACGTTTTTTAATTTCGTTAAAATTATGGTCCTTTTCCTGAATTCTCGCCTACATATAATTGTAACCATTTTTATATTATTACATATTACCTTTTATTCATTGCTTTAATTATTACATTAAAAACGTTTGAATAGAAAAAATACTATTGCTTCTTTGATTAATAATATAAACTATGTATACGTGTTATGTAAAATTGCTTCTATTGATTTAGAATTCAAGTGAGAAAGTAATTGAATAGTGTAGAAGATAATATTCTTCATAATAATCGTTTTTCATATTTATTACAGTGGTCATACTTAATTACTATTTTAATTTACCGCGTAAATCTCCTAAGTCACGTTCTTACCAAACGTAAATAACGAGGGCGCTAAGATCGTTAAATTGAACGTTTGGTTTGTTTACATCGTTTCCATGGTGCTCGCGATTAAGCTAACAGTTTCACGGAATACGGTAGATTATTCTGGTAACATTGCATTTTATTAGTTCTCTTGGATTCACCGTCATTATTATATTTAGGTATTAGGTAAGTAATTTCTTTTTTTTTTTGATATTCAATAACGTATTTGGTAGTAGGTAGGTTTACACTTTTACATATCTGTTTGGGCATTGTATAACTTCTAGGTTAGAAATGTTCATGTATTTACGTTTAAATTAGTAATAGATTTTTTAACCGTTTGAACAGTTACAAATTCAATTTCTTGGTGCTAGTGACTTTTTGGTTTGAGAAGAAAGAAAATTAAAACATTCTTTATGTTTCAATTAAGTACGTTTTTCAAAAATTAAATTTGTAAGTTATTAATATTTAATAAGAAACATTCTTATTAGAACAATCTTTAGAAATACTTACCCAAATTAATTTTTAAAAAGGAGAATACTTTTTAAATTGAAATTGCATATTTGAATGGTAGTAAAATTACAATTTTTAAACATTTACGTTTTAACACGATTGCTATACGAAATGGTGTGAGAATAGGTATCCATTCCAAGCAACGAATACATGATACAGTTATTTCTTTGAAACATTAGAAAACTACGTATAAATATTAACCGGTGTGAAGACAGCAGCTTAAGATAGTAGCCTATTTTTACGGAAACACCCCAACGTCCAGTAATGTCCGTAACAACGGCATAATTTAAGATACACCGCTACAATTTTTCACTTAACAACAAATGGCATTTACGGTTTCATTGGAAAGAGCGTGCATCCTCTATACCCTGAAAATCTCTAACTGTAAATAACATAGAATTCTAGCGAAAAACTTTTAAGAAAATCGCATATGTCAAAATTATATCTCCCGTGTTATTCGCCGGACCATAACGCGCTTTGGCAGTTTTATTCCTAGTCCTATAGAAAGTATACTCTCCAAATATAGTGAAATATCTTTCTCAGGGGTTTTACTCTAATTTTGTTAAATTTTCTAATTTAACTCTAATAAATGATTTTTGTAGGTTCGGGGGTATCCCTAGATACCCTTGCGGCAATTTTGAATGAATTTGCAACTAAGTAAAATCAAATTAACGAATTTTAAGATTTTAAAAATTAACTAACCTTTAAACTTTCGAACGACGCCAATGTATATAAACATTCTGTTTATATATACACCACAGGAAATGCCTGTTCTGGATATTTAACCCTATTTACTTCTCTGATATTGACTTTGAATACACAACGAACACTTATCTTTGGATTGGATTGAAGACAAACTTTGATTCAACCAAGGCCGAATAAAGATTGATGAAAATTTAGGGCGTCGTTCCTTTTTCTTTTATTTTAAATCGCGAAAGACCGGTGATTGTTTTCTTTCACGGCCAATAATGATAATTTACCCAAATAGAAACTAACTTTTCGATGACTTCCTATCAAATGATATTAGCATACGAGAACGAATGCAGTGACTTAACCAGGAGGTTGTTTGTTGATGATTCTGTGGTACGAACTGTCACCAACAAGCTCTCAAATAGAAAATCCACTGCTAATTTATAGAAACCTTTCAGATAAAGGTCTAATTGATGAAATATTATCTGTTGTGCTTTGCAATTTATGTAGTTGCTTATTCCAGACGATTTTTACATTACAATAAGTGAATAGAAAACATAATAAACGAGTAGATTTGTCCATGATACCCTACACTCGTCATTATCTGGACTTATAATTAAATTCTACCGTCCTCGCCTCAAGGACGGTTGGCTGAGGGGGGATGGTACCGAAGAAATTTCCCATTATCCCCGCAAGAGGGATATTTGGTTGCCAACGAGTGGCCAGCCTGACATTTGGTCAGTACCGAAGTGACAACCGAGAGAAGTTGTTGTCGTCGTAAATACAACGTTGAACATAACATAACAATAGTTAACTTGCCGAGGGTCCCTGGGGATGGAATTTAAGAAAATCGCATATGCAAACATTATATCTCTGGTGTTATTGGACAGATCATAATTCGCTTTAGCAGTGATGTTTCTAGGTCTATGGGAAAACATAAGAGCCGCAATCAGTGGGCTGTAAGAAATTACAAACATTTTGTAAAGAATTAAGAAAGTAGAAATGTGTGAAATATTTTACACTAAAGATGTTAGGTTTAAAAACTTTGCAAAGAAATTAAAATAGTACAGATATCTTTCAAAAAGAATTTACAACATTGAAAAATTGCGTCGCGGTGGAATTTGAAAAAAACTAGATATATTTAGGAAAAAAATAGAAATTTTAAATTTAATAAGTTGTTTTCCAAAATTAATAAATTGCAAATCCTTATCTAATGAATTAGTTAGTGATGTTAATTATTATAACAATATTCCTGATTGGTGTAAACCCAGAGATTCGTATAGGCAACCACGTCATCGATCTTATGTAGTTGCACTTTTCGAAAATGCCACCGGATTTTCCGAACAAATCGTATTGTGATAGAGGACCATACAACCTTAGATGCCGGAGAGAAGTGTTTTAGCTGTGTAATTGAAGTTTCTTTATATTTGCTGAACGAACAATCTGATTTCCAACAGTTTTCTGTAGAGTTATCCGCTATCTTATTCGCTAATAAGTAGAGTTGGCCACGCGCGCCAACGGGCAGCGGCGTTGTTTCGATTAGGCCTCGGGTTCCACTAGAGCTATTGTGTGTAGATGTTTGCTGTCGCAAATACTTTCGCGTAGTTGTTAAATAAAAATAAAATAATGCGTGCTCAAACACTTACCATTTTAAGAGTCCTTCGTGAAATCGCAAGGTGAATAATGTCTGTTAAATATCTGCAACATTAGATATGTTTCAACAGCTGTTTCGACAGACCGAGTGCGGCGCGAGGAAAAAATGTGTTTATATGGACATCTAGTGACGTTATATTTGCGTAATTAAAATATTCTTTGAAACAATTTAACGGTTCTGTTGACGCACTTTCACTAATGTGTCTTAATGTGCCAAAATCAGAATCTTTCCCTAAAACACTTTAAAATTTTTCTAGAACACAAACATTGTTTGCGTCTTCTATCGCGCATAGCTGTGCGTGAACATGTTGCACTATTTGCACAAATTCCACTAACGACACCAAAGGATCTTGTAACTTTTCTATTGCCTCCGCTAGTCCGAAGTAATTGTTGTGAATAATTTTTAAATCCGTTTTAACCCGACTATCTTGAAATTTCGACTGGCTTTTCTTGATAGCAGCAGCTTCCTTTGGATCGAATTGTAAAACCACGTTCTTAATATTCTCATAATATTTATGATAATAAAACGCAGCATTTAACCAAGTTCCCCAACGTGTAAGAATAGGTTCTGGTGGCTCAGAGATACGGGGGCACAGTCTGTGAAATTCGCGAATACGTTTTTGGGATTTGACAAACACTGCTTTTGTATGCGCTATTAAAGCATCTACCTCAGGATAACATTTTCTGATACCATCTGCCACAAGATTGAGAGCAATTTTACACGTAATGTGTAACAAGTTAACAGACTGCTTTTTAAGAGACCGGCCTACAGAAACCATGTTTGCGGCACCATCACTCGTAAACATCAACAGTTGGTTTGTTGAAAGTTCAAACTTTTCCAATGTATTTAACGCTAACTTCTTCGGCAGTACATTGTTGTATTCGTCTGGAAGCTAATAGAATTGAAGGTGACGATTGATGCGGTTCCATTTTACGTGCCATTATATTAACGACCGAATGTTTTTTACGATCTGTCGTTTCGTTCACACATAACCATATTTTTTTTTCTTTCAACTCCGATTTAATTCTTTTTTCAACATATTCACAAGCAGATGGCGCTATCCTTCGTAACGATGTCCGACTTGGTAATTTGTACTCCGAATAGTTATTCCAAAACAAGACAAACGTTTCCTTGTCTAGTAAACTAAACGGTATATTACATACAATAAAAGTAACATATAAATTAAATATAAATTTGTCATAGTCTCGTGTGCAAGTTTTTTTTGAAGCGTGCCGTTTACTGTTTACGTGCCGTAGACAATCCCTTTTGGACCAACTCATCAACGTGACATTACATACTACACATTCAATTTTAGCGCCATCATACGTTAAGTCAGGAATTTCGGCTAAAAATTCTCTAACTTGGTCCGCCTTGGGTCGTTTGCGCGACGTACACAACATATCTAAACAACACGTACCGCGCTAATGGAAGGTCGAAGCTACACTGAGGCTTGTATGTAACCGTATAGATACGACGCAGCTGCCTGTTGGCGCGCGTGGCCAACTCTACTAATAAGTCTCCTAACTACCATTTAGTTAATATCAATAAAAATTTGGTGGTAATGCCAATTAATGAAAGTGACTGAAATTATGTTTTGATAATTTTAAATATTTCCAGGAAGGAATTCATCTTCTTTGATCCAAATTACTCTGCCAATATAGGTAAAAAAACGATACTTCAAACGACTCCAACAACGACAGTGTAACTATGAAAACCAATCTACAACGGGTTGGAGAACTCTCTTAGGAAACATCTTTCAACGAGACAATTTTAGTCGTGGCATGTACACTATGTTTTTTCAAACAATTGGTTAAAAACATTATTTTAGAGGAGAAGAATATGAATGACCATAGGAAGGAAATACCTGCTCATAAAAAACCTTCAAATATTGCTCTGAAGTGCACGACCAATAGAGGACGAATATTTATTTTACTTACCCCAGTTATAATAGAAGTCCACACACCGCATGCTTCATCGACGCATCCAACTCACAAGTTGTCTTCCAAAACAATATCTGTGATTTGTACAGATAGTGTTACAGCACAAAACATTTTCAGGAAGCGCCTACAGAGTTCTAACATAGGATAACCCCTTAGACCATTTTTGCATATGCGATTTTATTAAGTTTTCTCCCGGGATCCTGGGCAAGTTAACTACATTTGGGGAATATACTCCCTAGAGGGCTAGGAATATAATTGCCAAAGCGCGTTATGGTTCGGCGAATAACACCGGAGATATAATCTTCACATATGCGATTTTCTTAAATTTCACCCCCAGGGACCCTCGGCCAGTTAAGTATATTTGGGGAGTACACTCTCTGTAGGGCTAAGAATATAACTGCCAACGTGCATCATGGTCCAGCGAATAACACCCGAGATACAATTTTTGCATATGCGATTTTCTTAAATTTCATCCCCGGGGGCCCTCGGCAAGTTAACAATATTTGGAGAATGTACTCTCTATAGGGCTAGGAATATAACTGCGCATTATGGTCTAACGAATAACACCGGATGTATAATTTTTACATATGCGATTTTCTTAAAAATTGTCCCCTAGCATTTTGTGCTAGTTACAGTTAGTGATTTACAGGGTATAGAGGATGCTTCATCTTTCCGATGTAATCGTAATTGCCACTTGCTGTTTAGTAAAGACTTGCAGCGGTGTATCTTAAATCATTCCGTTAGTATGGACGTCACTGGATGTTCGGGTGTTTCCGTAAAAATTGGCTGCTATCTTAAGGCTGCTATTTTTACACCGGTTAAATATTATGCAAGTAGTAAAATAGCTGTAATCTGTAGATACCAAATCGATAAAATGGAGTAGTAAATTTTGGGTAATCTCTCAATTTCTGTTTTCTCATTGACTGCTTTAAGTTTATAGTTTACCTATTTGAATCTTTTTTAATAGGTATATCTATTTTTAGTTTCATAATTAAATTCTTTATTAAGAATAGATACATTATTCAAATTGAAAGCATAAACCCTGTTTAATGTATCGGGTGCGCCTTAGTGTGTCGGTGGAATTTGGCGTGAAAACTACCAAAGATGGAGAAATGAGATTTTCTGTACATATGCAGTATACTACAACCTACTTTGTAAAATTATTTACAATTATACAGGTGTACAACTTTTTTATTTTAAATGGATTGCTATACTCTTTGTTAATTATTTTGATAATCACTTAAAATAACTTATTTTGTTAATTGTTGTTAAATTTTTGCAATGGTATATAGTTATATGTAGAACCCGGTAACAGGGGGCCGTGCCATAGCCGTACCTGTCTAGTATACAAAAACAATAGTAAGAAGATAGCAAAAAATAACAGAACTAATACATAATTCTAATATGTGAAAAGTAGTGAAACATTCACCCTTTTAAGCAGCCTTGGCTACGGAACAGTAAAACTAGAAGCACCATTATCAGTATTAACATCATATGGATAAGAGTGGCAAAAAGTTGATACCATTTAAGTTATGTTTCCACAGTTGTCTTGGTGAGCGATGTTCGCCGTGGTGAGAAAATGAGTTTATATTTTGAAAAAGAGCGTTCAACATCTACCGATGTTATACATGCATGCATGATTAAAATACTCTTTGTACTTAGTCAGTGGATTATTCGATACACCATCACAAATTTGTTTTAGTGTGCTAAAATCGGGATCTTTCTGTAGCGCACTCTCGAACTTTTCTAAACCGCGATTATATTTTGCGTCATGTATAGTAAGTAGCTGTGTATGCACTCCGTCCATAATTTGCAGAGACTCCAATAATGATAACGATCTATTTTGTAATTGGTCTATTGTGTCAGCTAAACCTTTATAGTAGCTACGAATATTTTTTAAATCTGTTTCAACGGAAATATCTTGAAATTTCGACTGGCTCTCCTTAATAGCTGCAGCTTCGGCAGGATTGAATTGTGCAACAACAGCTTTTACTATTTTGAAATGTTCAGCATAATAAAAAGCTGCCTGCAACCATGTTCCCCAACGTGTAAGAATTGGCTCCGGTGGTTGAAGAATACCAGGACACTCTATGTGAAATGATCGTAGGCGTTTGGGAGATTTCAAAAATACTTTTTTTGTGCTTGCTATTAATGCATCTACCTCGGGAGAGCATTGTCGAATGGTTTCTGCCACAAGATGTAAAGCATGCACTTTATACGTAAAATGTAAATACTTGCAACCATGTTTAAGAAGAGAACGGCCTACCGAACGCATTATCGCTGCGCCATCGCTCATAAACATCAACACTTTATCTTTTGAAATCTGAAATTTTTCCAACGTACTAAGTACAACCTTCGTAATTGCTGCAGCAGTCTTGTAGTCTTCGGCTAGCTAGTAACAGTGGTAATGTAGGTTTACTAGGGTCTAGTATGCATACCATAATATTTACAATTGAATTTTTTTACATGTGGTTGGTTATGTGTTGTCTCGTCAACACATAACCAAAGAAACTGTTTTTTCAATATGCGTTTCATTTTCTTTTCCACGTCATCGCGTACAAAGGCAACAGGCTTACGTGCCGTTTTCTCCGTTGGCAACCGCAACTCGGGATTGTATTTGTCCCAAAAGTCCTTAAACGGTTATTTACCGAGTAAGCCTAGTGGCAAATTACAGTTAATCAACATAAGAATTACATTAAAAAAAATGTACTTCTCGGCGGCATGCCCAATTTTCGTTTTCTATGCTGTGCGGAATTTACGTGTCTTGTACAGTTCCACTTCTTATTTGACACTTTACAACCTATCTTACTCCCATTGTAAAACAAATCAGGAAAGTTAGAAATAAACTTATTTACTATGTCTTGAAAGGGTCGTTTTTTAGCCTTCGACATGTTCACTAAAAACTACAATTAATAACTACGTCTGTATCAATAAAATCAAAACGCACTACACTAAATAATAACTACAATTAATAACTGCGTCTATATCAATAAAATCAACACACCCTAACCGCTATCCAATGCTAAACTGAACTGAGTGATGATTTGTCGTGTCGTATCATAATCGATCAGCCCTCCCTGCCCACCTAAACACAGTCACACCTCTGCGATTGCTCTCCAGTTACCGGGCTCCTAGTTATATGTATTTTCGATAATTACTTTTGACATGATTGCAAATTTTGTTAAAATGTTGACAGTAGCAGACTCTTACATTTTAAAAACCAGCCTGAAAACAGTTGCAATGCCGCGAGTTACTTTTTTGTATATCTGAAATGTTACAAATTATCAATTACAAGGTCGACCAATCGTGTATACAGGTGAAGCAAAATAAATTTTTATTTGATGTTGAAAAACTAAAGTATTGTATTTTAGACGAAACATACCTCCATGCCAGTCACACAACTCCATATGAATGGGTTGATAACTCTAACAATGGACTCAAGTGCCCTATATCATAAGGGAAACGTTTAATAATTGTACATGCAGGTACATTAGTAAAATTTCTTCTAAAATTTTTAGCATGTACTGTATATTTATTTATTGTTTTAGGTAGTGAACATGGATTTATTGATAATGCCTTGTTGATCTATAAGTCCGGCCAAAAAAGTGGAGATTATCATGACGATATGAACTTCATAAATTATAAAAGGTGGTAAGAAAAACAGTTGATTCCAAATTTGCCACCTAAATCTGTTGTTGTGATGGATAATGCAAGCTACCACAACGTTCCCTCAGTTAAACATCCAACTACTAACAGCAAAAAATCAGAAACGATAAAATGGCTAAGTGAACGTGGCATCATATTTAATGAAAATTTGACAAAAGTTGAATTGTATGGATTAGTACATATGCATAAATCAAGTTACAAGAATTACACTATAGATTCTATATTTGCAAAAGATGGACATACAGCGTTGAGACTGCGCCCATATCATCCGGAACACAACCCTATTGAATAGATATGGGCAATTTTAAAGGGCAGAGTAGCATCTAAAAATATAACTTTTAAACTAAATGATGTCGAGGAACTCGCTAAAGAATTTGGAAAAATCACAAAAGATGAATGGTCACATGTTTGTCGGCATGCAGTGAATATTGAGGAAAATTAAAAAGAACATAATGGATAAGCTTACCGATGAACTTATTATAAACCTTGATGATGACAGTGACAGCGATTTTGATTTTTCTTCCATTAATTTGATGATTAAATTAAAATTATATTTGATATAGTTCATTTAAATATGTATATATTATCTTTAAATGTATAATAAATAAAGGTGTAATTACATTCCGATTACTCTTTTTTATTAAGTAAAAATATTAATTATTATAAACAACAGACCAAACATTTCTCACCTATATTTTTTTTTTTGAGCACTGAATATTCCTACTTTTCTTTTAAAGAAATTATTTATTACATAAAGTGAAATGAAAAATTAAGAAAAAATACATTAATATTCACATAAGTAAGATTTATGCTATTACTAAATACTATAAATTATAAAACTGTTAATACTATCAGAATCTAAATTTGTTTTGTATAAAAAATTACAATTTAATACACGTTTAACCTTCTCGTATACTTTTAAAAAGCGCGCGTATTTTGGTCAACATATTTAAGACGGTCAATACATATCAGCTGACAATTTTCACGTAGCTTGGGTGTCATCCGAAAGTAAACGCAGTCTAATATCTTTACATTTACATGCGTCGCTAATGGCGAGAAAAACCGAATTCTGATCATTATTTATTTGCAATGTTAATAATTTGTTGCAGTTTGTTAGTTAGAACTTCAGGTTTATCGTTGGTAAGGCCATCATAAAGAGTTTTATTGTTAGCTGCAACAAAATTCGTAGTAGCTTGTAACAATGTTTCTATATCAACTCATGAATATATTTTCTAGCAAAGCTATAATCCCACCGTATTTTTAGAGCTTTTTACGTCACAACTTCGGTATATTATTTTGAAGCAATTGAATTTTTATAAACCTATCCGCACCATGTCAGTACGATACGACAACAACAATTCTATTCGTAAATTTCGAATGCGCGTGTAAATCATGTTCCGAGGGGATTTCCACCATATCCAACCTGCGATCTACTCGGAAACTTTAAGTGTTATATTTCGCTTTATTTAACTTACTCACAGTAAAAGCTCCGCATCCTAGATCTTCTATCATTTGATCTCGGCCAAATCCCAAGTTCCTTTCTTTCGATGCATCTTTCATAATCATCATCTTGCGAAAGATGTACGATGTATCTATCTCCAAGTTCAAATCTCCATTGTGAGCACGAAATTTAATAACCAATCGTATAGCACGCCTTTCGCGAATATTCTTTTAGAAGGCAAATCGTACTGTATTTTTTCAGTAAATTTGTCGCATCGCTGACAAAAGTGACAAAGGAAGAAATTGTAAATCTTTTATAGTATATTATATAACGATCATTTAATGATAGCCATTAAGACACACAATAATATAAAATTTAAATATTTAGGTGGAGCAAAAGTTTTTTCGTTTTTTGTGAACAAAATTTAATATAACGATATAAAAAACCCAAGATAATTAGTATTCAAAATATGTTACATTATGATCGATAATTCTGTCATTGTTTGGTTAGGTTTTCGATTCCACGACTGCATCATTTCGCTGGTTTAGATGCGAAGAACTCACGGCTTCCTCCATGACATTGTAGAAAATATGCCCAGCCAGAAAGTGTCCCATTAACTTAAAAGGGTAGTAATCGGATGACGCTAAGTCCGGGCTGTAAGCCGGATGTCGTAGCAACATTCCCCCATCAGTTTCTTCCAATTTATGGAGAATTCTTTGGAATGCGGCCTAGCATTTATCTTGGAATAGCACGCGATTTCTGTTGACTAATGTGGGGTATATTCCTCTCAAAACTGCATACACTCGATTCAATTGCTCGCTGTATAGTTCGGAGTTTCACGCTGTATCTTCTGGTGCCAATTCAAAGTGAATAACACCTTAGTAATTCCACCAAACACACAGCATTACCGTTGCTTCAAAGCTTTTGCACTTAACTACAGGTTAAGGATTGGTTACGGGTTAGACGCTAATTTTGATTTGCTTGGATTACGTAGGTAGATCTACTTTTCGTCATACGTTACAGTTCGCCGATACAGAGGGAGATCCTGTGAATTGACAAGAAGTTAATTACAGATTTGCGCTCGCCGCTGTGTTTGTTCTGCAGTCAATTCATGAGGTATCTCTCCTGATCGTCTGTTTACCTTTCCAATTGGTGATGATGGCCACCTATTATCCACCGCGAAGGGCCAAGCGATTGTTGCAACTGTCGCGTACTGGAGTGGCCTCAATTCTTGGACGAAGGATCTCTTGATCAATGAGAGAAGGTATTCCGGAACGTCGTTCCTGAATTTTTTATACCAGTTTTACGCAATCCGATCTGATTGTGGCTCCATGAAAAGTGCACAATATATCAATAAAATCTCAAGATAGCTTAGTTACACACACTTACTACAATGATGTTTAACATAGCATTAATAATGACATTTATTTTTGACAGTTTCATAATTCCAAAGTCTACTAATCCAAAGAATGAAAAAAACATAAACAGATATAACAGATACATTAAATATCTGATTTAAAGTTGCTGATTTAATTATAAGAAGGAAACGTGACATCTGTTAAAAACCAATATACGGTATGTTAAAAACGGTATTGAATACTTGAAAAAATCTGTAAAAGCTTTTAGTAAAAATATTTTTCGTTTCAACTATACACTATTTGAATCAAAATTAGGGTGTTTCATTGGAAACACCTTAATTTTGGTACCCCCCATTAGGTAAATTGTTACCTAACTCGATTATCATCTCATGCCTACTGGAGCTAGGCTAGAGCCTCTAAGCTCCTTTGTCATACTTTGACAGATTCTTTCTCTCTGTTTGAGGGTTGAAAATTATTTCCACGTTCAGGAGAGGAAGTAACAGAAAAGACTTGTCAATTAGCTGAACATTTTATTAGACAAGGGGACGACCCTTACAACGGGGTGGAGGACGATCAGTGGGCACCACTGCTACCTTGGCCACCAGAGGGTTCCAAGAGTTTTTTGCTCTTTCAAGGGTGCTAGCTCTTTATGATACAGTTTTATGCTGGAGGTCTCCAGTTCTTGTCGTAGCCTGTTGTTTTTGGCAAACTAGGGAGCCTGGGCTATTAGTCTAAGGGTCTTGTTTTGTAATATTTCTAGCTTATCAATGTGTGTTAATGTGTGTTATCCAAGTAAGAGCATCATAAGTTACAACTAGCCCAAGACAAGACTTATAGAGGAGCATTTTTGTTCGTACAGCAAGGGAGCTGCTTTTGCATAACAAAGCAATAACCAAGTTTTTAGCTCTGAAGAATTTTACCCTAATAAATTCAATATGGAACTTCCAAGCTAGTCGCTGGTCGAATACCAGACCAAAATATCTGACAGACGTGCTTCATGGGATCATGGCCTTTCGTATTCCACTGTAAAAAAGTGAGCAAAATTTTTCTTCCATGTGGCTTCCGTGTTATATGAAGGCAGCTTAAGCCTGTTTTACACGCCGCAATTTATTGGCCCATTAATCGAACAAGTTTTTGACCAAGAAATCGGTAGAAATATGCTATTTTACATTCTACGACAAATTGAACAATTTCTTAGCAATCGTGAATACTCGTTTAGTTTCATTAATAGTTGAACGGAGGAATTATTAAGTAGGAAATTTTCATCTGCTTATAAAACTAGATTGGCAATCTGCCTTTGTTAAATATTTTGGCAGTTTTGGTATATGCACAGGTTAGCATGATCATCGTAAATTTTTACTTTAAAAATACTAAACAAAATTCGTAGGTATTTTTTTATTACAAGGTTCGTATTAAAACAGCTAAGTTAGTGAGAATTCATCGAAAAATCGTGGCAAAAATAAAGCATATTTTATTCAATTCAATTAATCGTATCTACAATTAACCTCAATTAATTGTACCAATTTTTGCTGTCTTACACGGTACGGTAAAATCAAAGATCGACTTGTTCAATAAATCACGGCGTGTAAAACAAGCTTTAGAGATATTCCTAAAGTCTTGTGCAAAATGATTTAGCTGGTTAACCGTTTTTTTTTTTTTTATGAAAATATAGCTAAATAGAAGAGTTATTTAATTTGTCCTCTAAAGTGCCATTATGTATTATAATTTTCCAATAAGCTACTAACGATTACGTAATTTCGCACTTAAAATAATTTAGTCCCGAAAGTGTTTAGAGAGTACGCTTAAAGAGCGTTTCCAAAACTGTTATTCGGGCAATTGACTTATGGAATCAATACAATCACAAAAATAGCAACATTTGTATTGGATGAGCTGCCTACATCATTAAATAATGGTAGTCGATATTTACAAACACGTGCCATAGTATTTCCGTTAAATTTAGCTCACAACCAAAGCGAAAATTAAAAATTAATCTGATGTATTTTTAGCGTGTGCCACTGTTAGTTAATCATTTGTATCAATCATTATGTTTCGTCTCAAATTGAGGAAGACTGATTTAAATTTTTCATACAAAAGTAAGCGCTTCGATTGACTTTGACTTCATAGGCATGAAACCATAGCGTTGTCAAGACGTCAATAGCTCTGATCGCCTACGAATGGAACGCCGAAAAATTACAACAACTGTCAAATGTCATGTATAGAGCGGGCACTTTTTAAATTTCTCGGATTATTTAAGTTGGTAGTTCCGGCAATAAAGGATATATATTATTTGTCTGTATTAAATTAAGAAATTGGCGTATATCCGTTACCTACGCTATAACAAGGCCTCAGAGCTCTTCGATGACGTCACGCTGGGTTGGTGATCTATCGCCATGCACGATATTAACCTGAGCGGTAAAGGAATCGTTTTTTTGCATTTCTTTTTTAAGTTTTGAAGGGCTTCCTGTTTAAAGAGGATGCCAGTCGTCAACTGAGCCCTTCTTCGCATCCCATTTGATTTTATTTGGGAAAAACGATGTTTCAAAGCAAAAATCAAACACGTAGCACCGTCTTCGTGAAAGATGTATTTGTGGTTGATATTTAATCGACTAATTATTATTATTTGTAATTGTACATGTGTTTGGACGAAACTAAGGTTGAAATGATACAGTAATTGCAATTTTATTCAAAATTTTATTCAATTTCACAAGAAAATTTGCAGACATGCTATTTAACTAATCTATCTTTCCTATTATGTGGTATTTTACCTAATTTATCATTACTTTTCCCACAATCATTTTTAAGTAAGGTATTTGTAGAATAAGTTATTATAATTGCCGCAATACGTTCACTGCTGTGCATGTTACATTTACATATATCAGTAGTCTGGGTAAACAGCGGTAACAGTCAATGTAGTGGATATATGGTGCGGAGTCGGCGATTATTTATTTCACGCGTTCACAACGTTAGTACTAAATCGATGCTGTATGCGAGTAGTTCTGTGTATATGTAGGCTATCGTAACTTATTTCGTAATTGTACGCTTATGTTTGCTTTAAAAATGTCGCAGTTAGGTCGACGACCTACCTCGAAATACGTCACAGCCTGCTGACGTCAAAGCGCTCAGGGCCTTGTGTAAATCGTAGGTAACGGTATATGTCGTTTATTGCCGGAACTACCAACTTGAATCATCCGTGAAATCCACTTGCTATAGGATTGTGTTTCCTTCAAATAGAGTTTGAATTATAATTTGTTGATACGAAAAAAAAAATAGCATTCAAGCTAACCCACACTTTTTAATATGACATTAAGAATAAAGTCTAATAAGTGCGACAAATAAGCACATATTTCCACTTGTTTTCCTATACAGTACAGACTCTTTAATCCGAACTCACCTTAATTCGAACATCCAGTAATCGGAACTAACGTAACCCAAATCGATGGTTCGAACAAGACTCTATAATTCGACTCTTCAATCCGACAGAAGCTGTAGCAATCAAGAAAAGCCAGGAAATATTTCAAGATAGTCAGGTTTTAAAGAGACTTACAAACTATTCACAACAATTACTTCGGATTAGCGGAGGGAATAGAAAAATCACAAAATGTTTCGATGTAGCTAGTGGATTCTGTTCAAATTGTGAATGATGTTCATGTTTTCTTATATTAAGACAAATTTGTGAAGGTGCGTGTGAAGATGCATTAAGTTGTTTCAAAGATTATTTTAAATATGCAAATATAACATCGCTAGATGTCAAACGGTCGTTTTCGGCATTAAAAAACATTTATTCCGCACGTGGTACTCACTTGACTGAAACAGCCGTGGAAACATATCTAATGATTCAAATATTTAACAGATGTTACCCAGTTTGTGATTTCACGGAAGACTTTTAAAACGGTAACTGTTTCAGCACGTTTTATAATTAATTTCTTACCTTCTATTTTATGTGTAAACTTGTATGCGCTCGCCACGCCTCTGGCTGTTACCGGATATTTGCCCAGGTTAGTAATGACTGTGATAAAGTCTATATTGGTCAAACGAAACTAGCGGTAGGTACTACTATCGGATTAAACAGTTTGTACTGTACTTGTATATATTACATTGACAAGTAGTCCTTTAAAGGAACTCTTGGAACCTGCGTAATATAAGCGTCTTACAAGCAAGATAAGATTCAATATAAATATAGTATTTATCATATGAATGATTGCGTACGGCTACAATATTATCTTTTCATTTTGAGTTGTTATAAAATGTCAGCTGAAGAAAATTAGATTTAATTTTAAACTCCTAACATTACAGACCTATTGCCATGTAGTGCTGAGATTAAATAAGATAGATCCCAAAAAACATGTGCAAACAATAGTTACGCACAACGATAATCTAATTATTTCGCTGTTCGATATACATATAAATGCAAAAGGCGTCGTCAGAGTTGACCAAGGGTTGCTATTGGAATACATAATTTTCCTCTAATGTTCCAAATATGAATCCATTTTTAATATATTTCGAAATAGGAACGTACGTACGTCCGAGCGTGGTACTTGCACTTACATACCTTTTGAATGTACTTCACGTACTTCCAATATTGTGCAGAGGAGGATCTCTAATATTACATTGAATCGCTTTCAACTGAGATGCTTGTTGGGTTCGGTTAGTCATTATGGTAAATGTTTTTTTTACATTTTAATATTTTGTCAAAAGGTAGGGCGACGGTTTCTTAACAAAGCTTACGGGGTAAGGGATGAATGACGGTTTCTTAACAAAAGCAGCCTCACTTTACCTCAAAATTTCAACATTTTCCGAAATTTGTAAATGATGCCTTTTTAAAATCTACATGACCCGTTCTTATCGAGAAAAAGTGAAATTCAACTTAAAACTACATTACTGCTTCTGAAATAATGTCAAAAGTTGACCTTTTATAATCATTTCTTATGAAAATGTAATTTTCAAACATTATATACAGATCGGGAAAATGTGAAATTAGCTATATCTATATATGCACGGCCGGGGAACGAGGAGAGGATTGAGTGGAATCCGATCGATTCGATGCGGGTCGCGTCTTAGTATGCTTCTAACAATGTCGGCATGTAGGCCTACTGTGTGCAAGAACGCACGTAATAATTTGAAGTCATGGTCACCTGGAAATGAGAGTTTCGCATATTTATTTTGTTGTTACTACTTTTATTTTATTTTATTTATTTTTTATATTTATTTCGAAGTATACAAAGGTATACAAGAAAAGTCAACAAAACCACATAATTTTAATTATTCCAATATTCGTTTAACGAATACGGTTCTAAATTAACTAAATATTCAAACAATCTGCTTTTCAATATTCTTAAATTGTTGCTAGTTTTGATGAACAGTGGTAGTTTGTTATATAAACGTAGACTAGAATAATACACATTCCTTTCTGTTAATGTTAACCTATGTATTGGGTACTGATAAAAGTCATCTTTTAAACGAGTATTATGTACGTGATTGTATTTAGAATCATTTTTATTCATTTTATTTTGAAACAAAAAAATTATGCAATTTTAAATATATACTCCATAAAAGGTTAGTAAATTATGCTGTTTAAAAACGGTTTTTTAGACTGTCTCTACTTGATAAACCGAAAATAACTCTAAGGACTTTCTTCTGAGCTAGAAAAACTCTATATACTTCTGGAGATTGACCCCAGAAAATGATACCATAACTCATGCGTGAGTAAAATACACCATAATAAACCGCGAACAGATCCGGAGTATTAAGTATCTTTTTTAAAGTTTTAAATCCAAAGGTTATCGAATTAAGTTGTTTACTGATGTTATCCGTGTGCACTGACCACTTCAAAAATTCGTCAATATATAGACCTAAGAATTTGGTTCAACTGGTTATAGCAATTTTCCTACCGCCCAGTTCAATACAAGAAGGCCTTGGTATTGCTGCGGAAGTTCGAAAAACCATGCAAGATGTTTTGGTTAGATTCAAAGCTAAGTTGTTGTTAAGAAACCAGTTATCAAGTGCACAAAAATAACTATTACATTCTCTGTTCAATTCAGAATAGTCACTTTCTCGAGCCAGTAAATTGGTATCATCTGCATAGTTTACAATGATATGTTCAGATCGTTGCACAACATTACTTATATCATTTGCATACAGATTAAATAATATAGGGCCAAGAACACTTCCCTGTGGTAATCTTTTTTTAAGAGGAAGAATTTGTGATCGTGAAGATTTGCCATTCTTTGTAAGTTCAACCAATTGCATTCTGTTGTTAAGGTACGAATGCATGAGATCACTCGCAACTCCACGAATGCCGTACATATCAAGTTTGGTAAGCAGTATAGAGTGATCCACATTGTCAAATGCTCTGCTTAAGTCCAAAAATATACCACATGCTAATTCGCGGTCTTCGAGTATTGACAGAACCTCATCGGTATACTGAAAAATAGCAGTTTCAACTGATTTTCCTTTTGTGAAGCCGTGCTGGAAATTGTTAAGTAAATTATGTTTTTTAAAGAAACAGAGAAGCCTATCAAAAATTACGAAGCTTAGACGAAACTACTAAGAAATTCTAAAGACGAAAATAAAAACAGATTCTGATGAAATAAAAGAAAAGAAAAATAAATACTCTAGACATTTTTACTAAGATCGTCCGCACATAATGCAATCTGCCTCGTAACTAACTACATCGGCAGTGTTGCCAGATTAGAAAATGAGAAATTCGTGTTTGCTTACAAAAAATCGTGAGATATCCTGAGAAATGATTGTTTTCATATAAATACGATTTAATTCGTTTTAGTAATAGGAAAACTAAGGAAGTTTGTAAAAACAATATTTTAGTACTTTAAAATAAACACAAATTGTACAAAATGTAGTTACAAATACACACAAATATAGGTAATTAGCTATTAGCGACTTCGACAAAAAATATTTTATTCGGAATCTGCATCGGTGTCTTCTTTTAACCTATAACATTAATTGAAATTAATTAAGTTTTTCTATAAAGTTTGAATTAAATTTAAAATCATAACAATTGCCACTATGTAAAACTAAACTTTTTGTAAGTAGTAATCCTTCCAACTTGTCGCTCTTAAATCTATTCCTTGCCCGAGTTTTCTGTAGATGGATTTGTGAGAAAAATTTCATCGCCCACCATTTTTTTACATCGGCTGTTAAATAGAAATATAACATGTAGGTATTGGTACATTTACGCATGTACAAAGAAAAGGTGGCAAATTTAAAGTAAATAATATTCATAACACCGTAATTCAGATTATTAATTATAGATGGTATTGAAATAGAATGATATTTACGGTGACCTTTGCTAAATGTAAATTTTAAAAAATATTCACCCTATATGTAATGAAATAATTTTCCTGAAAATCGTGAAATTTGAGGTCCGAATCGTGAGATCGTGAGATTTTGTGTAAAATGCTGCCGCTAACTCCTGCGCTTGTGGGTGAATCACCCATTTGCGTTTACCGTTGTTGCATATGCGCTTTTTCGTATAACTAGAGATTCTCTTTCCTTATGTGTATATAGCTCAAGCGTGCACAATCGTTATATATTATTATTTTCATACTCAGTTTACATTATACACTCACAGACAAAAATATTGCATATTTTATTTTCGGCCTTTATTGTTTTTCTCTTTAAAACTTTTGTGATTTTTGTTGTTAAATCTTGTACACTGGAGTGTTTTACGTTATTGCTAATGAAATAAATTACATATGGAGGATTTATAGCAAATTCGTGGAAGAATTATAGACACAATTTGTTTTTGGCCAAAAACGTTTAATTGGAAAAAGCAACATTAATTATCCATAAACATAATAACAACGCAACATAATAACACTTTAATACTTAGTACTTCCTCCTCTTGCTCGAACGATATCCTGCATCCTCCTAATCATGCTGCGCAAAAGATCATTGATGATTTCTTGAGGAATTCGATTCCATTCTTGCAGTGCAGCAATTCTTAATTCTGCAATTGAATAAGGAGCTGGATTTCGTGCTCGTATATTTCTTTTTAGAATGTCCCATAGATGTTAAAGGATTTGCGTCAGGACTATTTGCTGGCCACTCAAGCGCCGCAACCCCGACATCCTCAAGGTACCCCGACATCCTTGCCGCATGGGCTTGGGCATTATCATGCATTAGCATAAAATTATCATAGCCAATAAAACCCGCATAAGATAAAACATGTTCTTCAAGGATGTTGTGTATGTACCAGTCAGCATTTATTTTTAAATTTACATCAATGAGTTCCGTGCGACTCTCCCAACTAATGCCGCCCTATAACATAATGGAACCGCCACCAAAGCTAAGATTTTGTGCAAGATTACATTCTGCGAAACGTTCTCCTGACTTTCTGTTTACACGACTACGTCCATCAGGCTTTCATAATTGTATTCTTGTTTCGCCTGTAAAAAGAATCTTTCCCCATTGATGTTCATTCCAGTTAGCATGAGCTCTTGCAAATTCTAGAAGTCGAATTTTTGGACGTGGGAGAAGCCAAGGAACTCTGGCAGGACGTTTTGGATTTAAGTCGACCTCCTTAAGTCTCCTCATTACTGTTTTGACAGATGTATTGACTTGTCTCGTATTCAATAATTCATTTCTAAGATGCGGTGCTGTAAGTGCGCGATTTCGTAAAGATTGAAGTCTCAAATATTGGTCATCTCTTGGCGTTGTACATTTTTTACGTCATTGACCACGACGCCCCTTTTTGTATTCTCCAGTCTCATTGTGTCGTCTTACTATACGAGAGACAGTCGATTGATGGATATTTAGTCTCCATGCAATATCTTCTTGCCTGTACCCTTCATTGGCTAAACAAACAATTTTAACACAATTTATAACACTTCAATGAGGCATCTCGTTAACCGAAACAACACACTTGTACATTAAAGCTCTGGAAATGTCATTCTGACAACATGGACTGGAGATTCAATCAGTGTTTTGGTCTCCGCATTAAATTACATAAACAATTTACAAGCCGCTCTAGAAAACTTGACGAACACTATAGGAGTCGATGTTGCTCAAAAATTGGGTGCAATTTTAACGAAAAATCCCGATTTACAAAAGGTTCGGTCTATAACTGAAAATTAAGAGTGCCCAGATGAGGAAAAGGAATATCTGACATTTGCAAATCTTACTTCACCGGATGTCAAACGATCATTTTCGAAATATACGACAATGTACTCACAACACCGTCGACGGCTGAATGAATCGACAATGGAAGCGTTGCTGATGTTGCAATTCTACGCAGCTTACCAGGGCGGTTGCCAATTGCCACAGTGGACATCAAGACGACAGGAAAAGGTAACAATATTATTTTTCACTAATATTGTATATTACGTACCTACTTTTATGCGGTGCGCCGCTGCCGGTACCACTTTTTTAACAAACTCTAGTTATTATACAGTGCGGTCCTAAAGTATCCCTCCCATGCTAACTCTTGAATGACAGAAGCTTGCATTTTTAGAAAAAAATAGGTCGATTTCTATTTCTTTTGTCGTTATCAGCATTTCAATTGTATTTCCGGTTTCACCGGAAGTGATGTTAACTTTCTTATTTTAAATAGAATATCCTGTGTAGTTCTACGCTTCTGGAAAAGTTATCGAAAGGCGAATCCAACGATACCACATATGTTATACTTCAACTTAAGAAATATGGCGATATGCAGCAATAAAGGTTTTGGTAATCTGTTTTTGTTGTTACGTAAACTTGGCTAGGAAAGAGCACCAAATTGTTTCTTGTGACGCTAGACTGATCTAAAGAGCTCGTTGCTAAGCAAAGTAGTAGACACTATAGGACCGCACTGTATATTAAAAGCTTGGTGCTATGCTAGAAAGTAAAAAAGTACATTTCAGTTTAAGTTCCTAATGGTTTTTTTTATGAATAAAAACTGTTTTTCTTACCTTGACATATTCTTTCAAAACAGATCTGATTCTGCTAATAAGTTGTTTCGAAATTTTAAAAGAATATTGTAAGTTTGAGTATAAATCTCCAGTCGCTAAGAAAGGGAGAGTAACAGCTAATCTTTTCTTAACGGGATTACTTTTTCTCAATTTCGTATCCATCTTCCCCATTTTTGGCCCAATCGCATTGATAAAAAATCCTCGGAAGACATACGAATAACATTTTTAAAGTGATTACTCATTTCTTGCAGTTTTATATCGACTAATAAAGTGGATCCACTACAGATTTGCCGGCTTCGATATAATAAAATTGTTTTGTCCACCATCGTTTGGGCTGCTTCTTTTTGTTCTTTTTTTTACGTAAAATGCATCAGATTGTCGCTATATTGCGTGACATTATTTTCCCACGCACAACTTAAAACTCGAGCAGATATTTGTGCCCATAAATAAAAGTTAAAAAAGTTTCCGCGAAGTAAGTCGTTCGCGTATAGATTTGCGCGAATATGTTCAGATGAATACGCACCTTAGTGGGCATGCTTGCTTGATAAAGAATAATATTAACATCTCATCGTACGCACCAGTATAGATATATTTTGCCAATATATTACTAAAGAATTTCAGTACATACAGACTTAATAATTTGAAAATAGTCTCTCCTTCTTATCTGCGTTAAATAAGAGGAGATTCTATTCTTCAGAGCAAACTACATTTATTATTACTGCATGGTATATTTCTAAAAAGTTCGTAGATATTTTCATTATAAGTTAGCAAATAAGAATATAATATGTATGACTTCATTTCATGAGCATGTTATTGCTGAAGATAATTTACATATTTACCATATGAAACGTAGTTTGGAACGTTTTCCAAGCATTGGAACTATTATTCAAGTTAAATATAGAGGAATTTGGTTCGGTCCTGGTAACATAACAGTGAAGTGTCGGTGATTTCTGCTCTGCAGTAAATCTTAATTTCGGGGTGAACTACAAAAAAAGAATTATCAAACAAATAAAGTAATGGATCATACAGAGATATTAAGTGCTAAGTGTGTATTGTAAGCAAGTAACAATATATAAATAATCAAGAAATTTAAATTTAAATGCGGAAATATCTAAATAACTGTTGTAAATATTTAAATTGTCAGCACTGATAAGAACGGAGGTCTGACGGGTCGACTGGCCGATGCTTTTTGCGCAGTGTAGATAGTCATAAAAGTAAAAAGTATAAACAAGTTGCAAAACCTTAAAAACTACAGTGCAGACAATGTCGGATTAAGAATATCTCTGGAGTAAGATAAATATGGAACAGAAACTAGAGATAATGTTGGCGAAACTGGGAGGAATGGAGGATCGTAATGTCCGCATTGAATCTAAATTTCAATAATCAAAATCTAAATTGGATGCCATACAGAGTGAAATGATCGTAGTTAAGAGAGAGAATCAGCGCATTACCCATCAAAATAGCCAACTTAACCTTAAACTTAATGAACAAGAGAAAAGAATAGAATTATTGGAAAAATAAATAAGGAAGAAAAAGTTAATTATAGTTAGGAATATTGCAGAAATGAGAAGATTAGGAAACACAAGCAAACCAATATCATTGGAGATGAGAACATGGAAAAATAAAATGGAAATATTGAAAAACGCTAGAAAACTGAAAGGAACTAGCATATTTATAGATGAATACTACCCGAAACAGATTCAGAAAGAGAGGAAAGAATTAGTTAAACATATGAAAAGAATGAGAGAGGAGGGATATAACATCAAACTGAGGTATAATAAACTATACGTAAATGAAGAAATACACACACTAGATGGAAGTGAGATAGAATAGAGAGAGGAACGGGGCAAGATCATATAGCGAGAGATCACCGTTGCAGACAAATGGAGGAGAAGAAAATAAGACAAAAAGTTTTCGTGAAGAACAAGATGGTGGAATATGGAAGTCCAAAATGCAGTTAAGGAGAAGAAAAAATCGTGGAAGAAATTCATACAAACAGGTGTAGAATAGGATAGAATAGAGTATTATGAAAGGGAAAATAGCGCAAAATGTGTGATAAGGAAAAAGAAAAGCTGGGAAAATTTTGGGAAGAATTAAATAAAAGGTATGATAATAATAACAGATCTTTCTGGAACAAAGTTAAGGCCTTAGGTGGTAGCACAAGAAAACAAATAAGAGGAGTAAAAGACAAAACGAATCAACTAAAGGTCGCCTCAGAAGAAATATTAGAGGTGTGGAAAGAACATTATGAAGTTACATTTAAAATAGAACAAGAAGAAATAAATGAGGAGGTTGAAAGAGAAGATAGGGGGGGGGGCAACAGAGAGAGCAGACATGGGCACAATAGAAGAACTAGAGACAGCTTTAGCAAAGATCAAAGCAGGTGGTCAAGACGGAATAGCTCCAGAATTAGTAAAATGAATGGGCGAGGTAGGAAAGGCATGGCTTTTGAAAGTTTTAAATGAAAAGCATGGAAAAGGGGAAAAATTCCACAAGAATGGGAGGAAAATTTTATACTGTCAATATACAAGAAAGGCGTAGAATCTGATTGTGATAACTATAGAGCAATTTGCCTATCAGCGGTATGTTTCAAAGTATATACAGGTGTAAATCAGTGCTCGTACCGATAATTACATACGCAAGTGAGACATGGGTTAGACAAACAAAACATGGTGAGACCAATGCAGCGGGAATGAAATTTTTAAGAAGAATAATGGGAAAAACTAAACTGGACAGAATAACAAATGAAGTGATCAGAGAAATATTACAAGCAGAACCAGTAATACGGACAATAGAGAAACAACAGCTGAAGTGGTATGGCCACATATGCCGAATGAACCAGTCTAGACTCGTGAGGAGAGTGACAGAAGCAAGAAGAGCTATAAAGAAACAGAGAGGAAGGTCCAGAAAGACATGGATGCAGCAGATAGCAGAAATAAGTATAAGAAGAGGAAAGTCTATAGATGAAATGAAACCGTTAACCAGGGACCGTAAAGAATGGAAGAAATGGATAACTAGTCAAATAAGCGATACGTCAACGCCATAAAAGGACAAAAGGAAGAAGCGAGGAAAGAGAAGAAGAAGAAGATATAAAGGAAGTTATTAACAATTTGAGAGTTCATCCTAAAAAATTGATTTAGGGAAAGTGTAATTGTGTGTAAATGTTCATCTTAGTAATTGAAACAAGATGGTCCTATACTGCTAATGATAGCTCATGAATTACAGTTTATCAGAGTATCAATATACATAGATTATTGCATTTGATTTCAAAATAATTTGGATAATAATTGAAGTAATAAACCTTGTTTCCATCTTTCAAATTACATAGTTTCGAAATTTATCGAGTCCATTCATATTTGAAGAAACACTCACATTATTTCAAAGTAAGACACAGCTATCAGTATCATATAAAGGAATTTGCTTATCTCTCACAATGCAATCAACATCGTCAGATATAAAAAGGGTGTTTTAGCAATAACTAACAATCAGCCTCCGAGTAATAGCTGTAATCACACGGAATCTAAATGTTAAATATACAAGGGGTCCATCATTATGCATATCAGAGAAAGAAAAATAAAATCGAATTCTAATGCGCGAGAGCGGGCCTGTGCAATGTATGTTCATATACCAATATGGGGTAGTAGCTTCAGCGCCACCGACTGGCGGTGACGATACACTGCGCTATGTGTTCGGTTACAAGAGGGACGGACACTTCCATTTACTCATTTGAACGTTGAAAATCACCCCTTCTGAACATAATATATAGAACTATATTGTAACTGATTACAAAAAAGCTCAATTGAGGACACTCACTTGCATATTGGTATACTTTAGTATCCTTACAAACTTTATTATCGGTCATATTTTGATATAGTTATCAACATAGAATGTCAAATCAGTTAGGAAATTATTAATAGACTTTAATTAGTGATATTCTTATTGTGTATTTGTCGTATACCTAAGTTAAGTCTATATCAGGAAGAATACCTTACAGTACAAATAAAGGTTTTAAAACACATTGGGCAGCACTAAAAAAGTCTGGGGGTTAGTGAAAACGCATAGCCAACTTCTGTTAACAAGAGATAGTATGAAAGTTATTACGAAAGATTGTATACATACATAGATAACTATTTTTACTAATTATAAGGTTATAATTAATGAGCTGCTATAGCCGTCATCGCTCTACCACACGTCCTGTGTAGATGTAATATGACAATGACGGTTATGGCAGCACATTTTTAGTAGAATTCTTTTTAAACGTGTACCAATAAAAAATGTAGCGTTGTACAGAAAATAAATATTATTCTGAAATATTACAAGGAAATATATGATAAATATAAATGGTATTCTAAAAATTACAGTATAAATTTTATTCTAACAAAGACCAACAAGAAAACATTAGTTATTATGCCACGTCTCAAAACATGACCCAGGACAGAGAGGCGGCTTAGTAAGACAGTCTCTACAACGCCAAATACATGCTACATTCGGACAATATTGTGTGAACATGCATTCGTTCCAAATAAAAGACTTAATGTTTTTTATTAGGAATATTACACAAACATGTCAACCTATGACGTCATACAGCAATTAATAGAGTAGTGTTAATGTGTTAATGTACGGGCAAGTAAGAATTAACACCAATCCCCCTGTTTATTTATTTTCTCGCAGCAAATAAAGCAGAGGATACCGAATGCAATCCGTTTTTCTTATTTTACTACCCTCAAGCATTAATTAGACGTTTCACATATTTGGATCTGTTGTTTATATTTTACTACAGACGTGAGATTGCTCTAATGTTACTGTAAGCATACAGTTTTCACCTATTTGCTAGGAAATAATTTTTTGGAAGCGGCTACACTAATGCATTTTTTAACGTAAACATTACTATGATAACAAAGCATAAAACAAATGCATTAAATGGTAGCAAGCGTAGACTTTAATGAATTCAATTCGCGCGAATATAAAACTAGAGTATCATGATGTAAAAATAACACTGCAGTTTATTTAAACATCAAACGATTATTTCGTTTTCAAATGTATTTCAATCGATTGCTATCGGTCTTTTAACTCTAGTCTACTAATTTTTCCAGGTAAAAATGAACTACATGTTTTCGCGAATTGTAAGCGTACGTTTTTGATACACGATCTCGAAAATCCTTTATTTATTATCTTAGTTTCTAGACCGTCTAATGTACTGCATTTCGTATCCTTTGGTAATCATTAAAGCATGACAAACGGTTGCACCCGCAGAGTAGCCTGTACGGGGGGGTGCATGTACGTATGTGGATGCAGAGTTCAGTAATGCAGTAGATATTGAAGAATTCGGCGGTCGGTTATTTATCGGATTCTCATTGTGTGTTTTCGGAAACATGGCACGTAAGCCTGGTGTACCTCTTGCATCGCATGTGAAGAAATATATTTGGCGTTTCCCTGGTTTGGAATTTACAGATTCGCACATTCGTTGCAAATTTTGCAGTATAGGGTTGTTAGGTCGCACGACATTTGAATGTAGAAGTCATATTAAAAGTAAACGTCATGTATTGAATTTAAGAAACAATATTCCGTACTGGCAATTTTTGCATGACTTTATTTTCATGTTGAGCACGTGCGACATCCCACAACACCTAGTAGATAATGAAAACTTTCGACTTTTTTGGGATAAATATGTTTCATCATGGAAGTTACCAACAAAAAGACAATTGCGGTACAATTTACCACATGTGCAAAGTACAGTAAAAGACTGTATAAAAGACGAGTTGAGAAATCAAAAAATCTGGCTCACTGTGGGCGAAACTACTGATGCTCAGAAACACAGCGTGATTAATACTGTGGCGCGTCCTTTAAAACGTAATGGTCCAGCAGCTTCCTTGTTGTTAGCCAGTAAAAGGATTGAAAGAACTGACGCCGAAACCGTTGTAAACATAATAAAAAATATGTTAAGAGAATTTTGTATCGTAGGAACCCAAATTACCATGTTAGTTTCTGAGCCGCATCAATGCTGAAAGCTGGTAGGATGTTAAAAGTACCCTTTCCGACGCTTCTTCACATAACATGCCTCATACACGCATGTCATCTCGTAGCAGAAACAATTCGAAGCAATTATCCTAGGGTGAATGATTTAATATCATCTACCAAAAAAGTGTTTGTGAAATCTCTCAAATATATCCGCGTATTCAAGCAATTGTATCTGCAAATTCCGCTACCACCTCAGCCTGTATTGACGTGATGGGGAACATGGATCGAGGCAGTACCTTACTATCGCAAATATTATTCCCAAGTGAAAGATGTCATTTTTAAACTTAATTCTTCTAATTCTCAAGCGGTTCACGAGAGTCAGCAACTTTTTTCCGATTCGGACGTGCAAAAAGAAATAGATGACATTTCCATAAACTATTCTATAGGGACACAAACTATTTCGCAGTTAGAAAATACTCACTTATCTATACAAGACTCGTTAAATAACATCAACAATTTAGCAGCCGCTCTAGAAAGCTTGACGGATCCTATAGGACTAGATGTCAAAAATTTTTGATTTAGAAAAGGTTCGATCTATATCTGGAATTCAAGACTGCACAGAAGAGATACAGGAGTATTTAAATTTCGCAAATCTTACTTCATTAGATGCTAAACGATCATTTGCAAAGTATACGAGAACGTTTTCATACCGTCGTCGAGGTCTGACCGAATCGACAATAAAAGGTAACAATTTATTATTTTTTTATTAATACTGTGTCTACTTTTGCGCGTTACGCCCCGGACGGTTCCATTAGTTTCTCGAACATTATAAATAGCACACGCACACCGATCAACCGATAATAACCGAACGTCCACTCGATTCCTTGTATATACATAGTAAACACAGCTCCTTTCACAGCGCCTTTTCGGGTGCAACTTTAGTAATCATATATGTACATACATACACTTCAAAAGCTTTCAATAAAATTGTGAACAACTTCCCAAAATTACTGCGCGGTAAAGTAGTTGATATTGTAGATGTTTAGTTTATCGGAAGTATCATTTTGTGACTGCTTTATTGTATGAATTTATAATTACGGACGTATATGTATACAGGCTGCTTCATTTTTGACCCCCACCATGGTATCTCCTTTATTATTGGAGATAGGGAGTAGGTTTAAATTTGGCAATGTTGCTTACCACCGATACCAGAAAGCTGACCTCTCTTCGATGATGTCACGCTGTTTAGGTGATGTATTGCCATACACGATATTAGCCTAAGTGGTAAAGGAATCGTTTTTTTGCATTTCCTTTTTAAGTTTTGAAGGGCTTCCGGTTTAAAGAGGATGCCAGTCATCAACTGAGGCCTTCTTCGCATCCCCTTTGATTTTATCTTAGAAAAACGAAGTTTCAAAGCAAAAACCAAACACGTAACTGAGCACCGTTTTCGTGAAAGATGTGTTTGTGGTTGATATTTAATCGACTAATTATATTTTTTGTAATTGTACATGTATTTGGACGAAACTAAGGTTGAAATGATATAGTAATTGCAATTTTGTTCAATTTCACAAGAAAATTTACAGACATGCTGTTTAACCAGGGTGTTTAATTCCTATGATGTAGTGTTTCACTTAATTTATCTTTCCTATTATGTGGTGTTTTACCTAATCTATCATTATTTTTCCCATAATCATTTTTAAGCAGGGTATTTGTAGAACAAGTTATTATAATTGTTGCAATACGTTCACTGCTGTGAATATGACATTTACATATATCAGTTCGTGTTAAAAAATAATCTTGTTAAATATAACGTAAGAATATAAAACTATTTGAACAATAACATCTTCCTTTTTTTTTCAAATACAATTGAGGGAATTGAGTTAGAATAGCATCTTTTTTAAGCCTAGCCTTGAGTTTGTAGCTGTTAAAAAATAAATGTCTTCTTTTGTTTACAAAGTGTAACTCACAAACAAAACATACAAAACAACTGCCGCCATGTTAGGTTAGGTGATCTCGTTTTTATCGTTTCAGAAAAGGTATCACCAATAAAGTATGGAAATATCACTACACAGTATTTTTTTTTTAATGAAACCAATATAATTTGGATAAACTAATTCAAAACGCAGAGACCGTCTAAACGTGTAAACGCGTTTATGGCCTACTTCAAAGTACGTCACAGCCTCCTAACGTCAAAGCTGTTTAGCCTTGTATTAGCGGTAGTAACGGTTCGATACGTTACAACAATTTCAAGTGTCAGGAGCAGCGACAATGTGCAATGTATGCCGTAGAGAATGTTACCCGGAAGTGGATGCATTAATAGTAAATACAAGAAAAGTTTTTCTGAAATCTCCCAAACGGATTAGAGGATTTTACAGGCTTTGTCCCGGTATTCGCGAACCATCACAGCCGATTCTTACGCATTGGGGAACATGATTGCAAGCGGCTTTTTATTATTCTGAACATTTCCAAGAAGTAAAAACTGTGATTTTACTATTCGATCCTGACGATGCTACAGCCATTAAGGAGAGCCAGAAAGAATTTCTAGATACTTCGCGGCCCATGCGACTGATTCGATTCTGTTGGGAAGACCGATTGTACCTGGCTTATTCATCAGTATTTTGCAAGGATTCCAAAAGAAGATTAGTTGGTGGCCTTTAGGAAGTGGGAGGAGAGAGCGTTTTTTAAATGCATTATTGCCGAGGGCAATTACTTTGAACATATTTAATATGAATTTCTAAAATATTTTAACCGTTTCTTTTATTCTCAATATCGACTTAGCCTTCGTATTAAATCAAAAAGAGTCATATACAGTTGAAATAATGATTTCAAAATGATTTATTATAAGGGTATGACGTTTCAAGTCCATGTATTAAATTAATGGTTGTAGATTGGAGGCTTACATGCATTGTGTAAAATTTTTAATATGAATTATTCATTCGAAGCCCAACTCTAATTATAAATTGAAACTAAAATAGTTGGAATTAAAATTAAATCTCTGCTGTGGGAAGATCTGCAGTTCCTCTGGATTTGTTTGTGCGGTCAAGCGTAGTAAATCATTTAACGTCGGCGCGTCTAACACTGACGTCGTAATGCCCGATTGAGATATTTGTCCAATATCGATTGGTCTATGAAATATTTAGTTAAATCCTCTTTGCTAGAACGTATAAGCCACAAGCTACTTAACCTGCTTCTTGGACCCGGACTATCCGGATCTTAGAAACTAAATTCGTTGAATAAGATACTGTAATTCGTCATCTTGTAGCTATGTTTTATGCGAGTTATATAATCTGTCTACTTACCCTACATTACTTCGTCATTTATAATAAAATGTTTGTGTAGGTACGCATATGTATAAGACAGGAAATGTTGAAACTAGTTGTCCACACAATTCGCTTATTAAAAGTGTTCGTAGTTAGCTTCTTAGCCCAGTTCTGAAAATTTGTAGCTAGCAATAAGTGGGTCTGCTCCATTATCGCAAATTACACTGGTTAACAAAATTTAAACTTTTTCTTGTCCCGCAAATTAGTATATGTGAACCTTGCAGCATTTTTTATGCTGAATTCAAATCTTTTTTCAGAAATATTTTATCAGACTGGGTTTCTAAGTGTCAGCGCAATGAATAGTAGAACAGCGTGTATAATGCGTTTATTTATAAAACAGCTAAAAATGTTTCTAGAATGTACAAATGTATGATTTTCTGCTATATTTAGCGTCAGGAACGTCTCTCATCCGTATCCAGCAATAGTCTGCCAGGATAGAGGGGCTGCACTTGCCTTGGTAGTGCTTTTCGATGTCCAAAATATCTTGGTGAAATCTTTCCCCATGTTCGTCACTGACGGCTCCAAGATTGTCCGGGAAAAAATCTAAATGTGAGTCTAAAAAATGAATTTTTAGACTCATATTGCGCCCCAATGTTTCATACGAAGTCAAGAGGTCTTTTACAATGTTCTTGTAGTCTCCGGATTTGTGATTACCTAAAAAGTTCTCACAAATATTCTTAAATGACAGCCAGGCGGATTTTTCATTTTTTTTCAGCTCTATATCGAACTTTTCGTCTTGAAACAAGTCCCTGATTTGGGGTCCTACAAATATACCCTTCTTTACTTTAGCATCACTGATTCTGGGGAACTTATTCCTCAAATACGCGAATCTGCGACCGTTTTTGTCCATTTCTTTGACGAAATTTTTCATAAGTCCTAGTTTTATATGTAAACGCGGCAGATAAATTTTCTGAGGATCGACAAGAGGGGGGGTTGATGACATTCTTAACTCCTAGAGTAAATGATGTTCGTGTAGTACTTCGTGTAGCCGAGTTGCAATCCGAGTAATAGCGCCACAACCTTTAGATCGCCGCAGATATTCCACTTAAATTTATCGTATTTGATTTTTTCTAAAAGAATTTTCATGTTGTCGTATGTTTCCTTCATGTTGCCTGAATGGGCCAGAGGAATTGAGGGCAATTTATTTCCATTGTGAAGTAAAACTGCTTTAAGCTAGCTTTGGATGAATCAATGAACAAACGCCATTCATCAGTGTGATATTCACTGCCAAGTGCATTCATAACTGAGATAATATCATTGCAGAAGACCAGGTCATCTTCAAGGAAAAAGTAATCGTTGAATTTGGCATGATGACTACGATAAATCGAAATATTTGTGTCACTCTGAAGTAGATTCCAGCCCTTCACTCTGGATTCCAAAAGATCGGCTTGCTTCTTAGACAGGTTTAAATCGCGAACGACGTCACTAAGATCTCCTTGACTCAGCAAATGTGGGAGCCAAATTCAAATTTTCTTCTGCTACTTGATGTGCTTTCTCATCATTAGACTCATCATCACTCAAAGTCATGTTTTCTGCAGGTGCTGGTACAGGTAACTCCTCGTTATGAAGTACTGGTCTCAGTGCAGATGGTAGATTAGGATATACAACAGTGTGTTTAGATTTTGATGTAATACCAGTTATATTTGTCAGGCAGAAGTAGCAGTCCGAAACGTGGTCTTTAGGTTCTCTCCATACCATAGGAACTGCAAAAGGCATACGACGTGAACCTTTTGCCCATGCTGTGAGGAGCCGAACACATGGGACACAGCAAATATTGGGGGCCCAACTTTTATCCTGGTCGCCTACTTTACAACCAAAATAAAGTTCATAACATTTTCTAACTAACGGTATAAACGAACGTTTCTGGGTTTTAAAAGTCAACTCGTCGCAGACGTAGCAAAACCAATTTGCATCACTTTTACAATTTCTCGACATTTTAGTGGCATTGAGGATATCAACACAACACCTTAAACGCAACAGCACACTTTCTCAAGGGTTAGAACAAGGCAAATGTGGAGCTGTAATGTTCTCCAGCCAGTAAATTTACTGCAACTGCGCTCCCAGCCAAAGATCTTATATTGCTCCCGGCCAGCTTGTCGAGACCTGTTCTGCCTGTTCCGAATGATGCCTAAATATCACCGGCATATTTATCGGCATTTTATTGTAAAGTACACAGTATTATACTACGTGGATATACTGGATCTCAAAAACTGTGGGTGATGTAGTAATTTTGAAAGTGAATTTGAATTCAGCGTGCAAAAATACATAACCAGTGTTATTTTTAAATTCAAATTACTTCCGGTTATACCAGAAGTCATATCCTACTTTACTCTTTTTAATTGAATGAAATACTTTTTATTACTTTTTTAGATTCCATGGATTCTCATGGAATGATTTGTACTAAGATTCCCTACCTCTAAAATCAACTGGTTTTGAGTTATTTTGACTTCTGTGTTTCTTTTTTCCTTAACAATGTATTCAATGCATTCAATGTACACTGTACTAAAATTACATATCAGAAATACAATTGAATGTAGAGTCCGTTTACTTTCGGAAGACACCAGCGCAAAGACGCATTTTAGGATTAGAAAGAGAAGTTGGTGCTAACCGAGAGAAATAGCTATGTATTTCTTACCTACAGTAAGACCAACAAACATTTACCTCATTTCGGCGTCAGTTGTTGATGTGTTGTCGTTGAATTCGTTTCGTGCTCTCTACTTTTAATATTGTTATTGGCGTACTATTTATTAAAAAATCAGTTTTTCTCAAAACTATTTTGAATTAGGGGTAATATTCTACTGTAAGTATTTTGTTTTAACCAGATTTTAATTAAGTTGTATTAAATAATTAAGTTACAGGTGAGAATGTCCGAATCATCGAACATCGATAAGAAGAGACAAGTTTTGCATGAGCAATCACGAAACATCGTTTTTAATGTCTACAACTATTTTAAGAAATATAAGGTATGATAATATTTTTTTTAAGTATTTTTAATACTATTTTTACATATTCATATATCAGTGAAGTCATTATGTTTGTGTACAGGTAACATTTTAGGTATTGTTAGTGAAGCTACGGGAATATCTAAAAGTACTGTTGGCAGAATTATTCGAAAGAGTAATTCTGTTGAAGCAGAGCAAAGTGGCAGTTCTTCAAAAGACAATGTTGTAAGACATTCACCAAAATCTACTGTGGATAATGTTGGGGAAGCAGTTTTACTTCAGGTTATCCACAATTTTCACATAACTGACAAACAGAGGCCTACATTAAATGCTGTATATAATAAAATGCAGTCAGATGATACCATTGGTTTTGTAGGCAAGCGCAGTTCTTTAAGAAAGTTAATATTAAAATTAGGATTTAGGTACGTGCTAATATTCAAATTTATTATTATTTTAGTAATTAATATATTTATCAAATAACAGGTGGAAGAAGACTACTGATAACCGAAAGCTTTTGACGGAAAGATCAAATATACGTGAGCTATTATCCTCATATATCCGAAATGTTACAAATTATCGGTTACAAGGTTGACCAATCGTGTATACAGGTGAAGCAAAATAAATTTTTATTTGATGTTGAAAAACTAAAGTATTGTATTTTAGACGAAACATACCTCCATGCCAGTCACACAACTCCATATGAATGGGTTGATAACTCTAATAATGGACTTAAGTGCCCTATATCAAAAGGGAAACGTTTAATAATTGTACATGCAGGTACACTAGTAAAATTTCTTCTAAAATTTTTAGCATGTACTGTATATTTATTGTTTTAGGTAGTGCACGTGGATTTATTGATAATGCCTTGTGGAAAAAGTGGAGATTATCATGACGATATGAACTTCATAAATTATAAAAGGTGGTAAGAAAAACAGTTGATTCCAAATTTGCCACCTAAATCTGTTGTTGTGATGGATAATGCAAGCTACCACAACGTTCTCTCAGTTAAACATCCAACTATTAACAGCAAAAAATCAGAAATGATAAAATGGCTAAGTGAACGTGGCATCATATTTAATGAAAATTTGACAAAAGTTGAATTGTATAGATTAGTACATATGCATAAACCAAGTTACAAGAATTACACTATAGATTCTATATTTGCAAAAGATGGACATACAGTGTTGAGATTGCCCCCATATCATCCGGAACTCAACCCTATTGAAAAGATATGGGCAATTTTAAAGAGCAGAGTAGCATCTAAAAATATAACTTTTAAACTAAATGATGTCGAGGAACTCGCTAAAGAAGAATTTGGAAAAATCACAAAAGATGAATGGTCACATGTTTGTCGGCATGCAGTGAATATTGAGGAAAATTATATTCAAAAAGAACACATAATGGATAAGCTTACCGATGAACTTATTATAAACCTTGATGATGACAGTGACAGCGATTTTAATTTTTCTTCTGATGATGATTAAATTAAAATTATATTTGATATAGTTAATTTAAATATGTATATATTATCTTTAAATGTATAATAGATAAAGGTGTAATTACATTCCGATTACTCTTTTTTATTAAGTAAAAATATTAATTATTATAAACAACAGACCAAACATTTCTCACCTATTTTTTTTTTTTGAGCACTCAATATTCCTACTTTTCTTTTAAAGAAATTATTTAATACATAAAGTGAAATGAAAAATTAAGAAAAAATACATTAATATACACGTAAGTAAGATTTATGCTATTACTAAATACTATAAATTATAAAACTTTTAATACTATTAGAATCTAAATTTGTTTTATATAAAAAATTACAATTATATACAATTTAATACTCGTTTAATCTCCTCGTATACTTTTAAAAAACGCGCGTATTTTGGTCAACATATTTAAGACGGTCAATACATATCAGCTGACAATTTTCGCGCAGCTTGGGTGTCTTCCGAAAGTAAACGCAGTCTATTTGTGTAATGTTTATACCGGAGGCAATGGAAACTTAATACTTTCTAGTAGGGAATTTTTTCTTAATGGAACGCACTGTATATGAGTACATTACCGTGAGCAAAAATGCAGTCACAATCGCTGTATATTAAGTATTCCTAATCTGTCTTGCATAGTTTAGGAGTTATAAGCATTTATTTGCTTCAATGAAAATATTACAACAGTTGGTCGTGGAAAAATAAATTTAAAACAGTTGTGAAGTTATCAATAATGTATTTAAATGGGTAAATCTTTTTACAAGAAATCTTCAAAAGAGGTAACCTGAAATATTTTAAATAAATTTTATATGATTTGCATATGTAACATAACAAACAAGATACAACAGAAAATAGAATGAAAAGTACTAATATAATATGAAAGATCTATTCTGTTCAAGACACTACAAAATTCTTTTGTGTACCTCTCCTCTTGTAACTCTTCGAACTTGACCGTAGTTTAAATTTCTAAAACTTCTATGCACTTTGTTTATAAGGTCTTCTCTATCCTCAACAGGAGATATATAAACTTGATCTTTTATATGACCCCATAAATAAAAATCTAGATGACTAAGGTCGGGACATCTAGGCGGCTAAAGCCTAGGTCCATTGGGGCCGATCCATCGATTTTCAAAGATATTTATTTCCCAATATATATTGTCATCTGACAAGTGTGCAGGCGCTTCATCCATTTGAAACCAACTCTGACGAAGCATATGGTATGGCAGATTATTTATAAAATGAAAACCGCTTGCCTTAATATTTGTAAGTATTTTTACGCTCGTTAAATTTTCGTTGTAGAATTCACACCTAACCTGTTTATTAGGCCGGGCACAGAGATCTTTGCGCCAGGTTAGAAGCGAGGTTGCCGCGTGTATGTATGTCTAATGTACGCAAGGAAAATAAACGACCGTTGGCTAATAAAGTCACTAAATTTATCAGTGAATTTCCGGATTTGAACTATAATGGAACTAAAGTATTGTGTAGTGTTTGCAAAATACCTTTAATGCGCTGGAAGAAAGGCAACTGTAAAATACATATAAATAGTGCACAGCACAAAAATGAGAAAAACGGCGTGCCACCTCAAACCCAGTTTAAGTTTGATGTTTATTGTTTGTGGTCTACTGCTTCGCTTACTTGATAAAGAATTGTTTCGACAGTTTTGGCATACATATAATCCCGAGTGGAACTTATCATCACGGACAGCGTTACGGAAAGAGCTACTAAGTATACGTAAAGACATCGAAAATAGAATTAAAAGACAAACAGCCGTGGCTACGTCTTGATGAGACGACAGATTGCATTTTGAATATTATAGTACGAGTACCAGATCTTGTTGAACCTTCCATTTATTAGCTAGCAAAACACTAAAATAGTATACTGGCGAAGCAATTGCGGGTGTAGTGCTCGATACGTTACAACAACTTCAAGTGACAACTGTTGATGTTTATGAGCGATGGAGCAGCGACAATGTGTAGTGTAGGCCGTTCTCTTAAGGAAAAGTGTGAGAGACTTTTACATGTTACGTGTAAAGTTCATGCTTTACATCTCATGTTACCCGGATGTGGATGCATTAATAGCAAATACAAAAAAAGTGTTTCTCAAATCTCCCAAACGGATTCGGGCACCACCACAGCTGATTCTTACGCGTTAGGAAACATGGTTGCAAACGGCTTTTTATTATTTTGAACATTTCCAGTATTAGCAACAATTATGAACGATTACTAGACGCAATAGAAAAATTGCAAAATACTGGGTTGTCGTTAGTAGAATCAGTGCAAATCGTGGACGAAGTTAATACATTACATACACGACGCAAAAAACAGTCACGTTATAGCAAAGTTAGACAGCAAAAAAAAATCCGATTATACGAGATGAAGACAAATGTGTGGTGGTGCATCTGCAGATTCATCAACTGACTCTAAGGATTATTTTAATTATGCCTGTGTTACTTCCGTAGATGTTGAACGGTCTTTCTCGAAATATAAGGACATTTTTTCATCACAGCGAATAACCTTCACCGAGACAAATGTGGAAACATACCTGATGGTGCAAGTTTTTCAACAATCCTATCCACACTGTTAAGAAGTTACGCTTATTTATTATATTATTATTTATTGTTACGGTATTAAGTACAACAGAGTTTTGAAGAAACGTCTTTGTTTACTTTTGACGGTTATTACATTACATATACAACAAATGCCGTTTTCAAACAAAAAAAACTAATAATGACAATAAAACCACTTCAACGTGTGCATATATTCGTTTTATTTACCATACACTATTTATAATCCGCGGCCCATACGACTGATCGGATTCTCTTGCGAAGACCGATTATGCCCGGCTTCCTGATCATCCATAACCAATGCGAACACATTGAAACTAAAAGTATCTTGAAAATTTCTTTCTCGTATGACATGTGAATTTTGTTCTGCCCAATAATGATAATTTCGATTCATCTGTCCATATAATTTTAGATGGAAAACTAGGATCCTCTTGAACATTAACTACCATGCATTTGCAAAATTTAGCTTTCCTAGCTTGATCGCCTGGACGAAAAGCCCGGAGTTTTTGAAAAGAATATAGGTGCATTTTGTGCCTCTTTAAAATTCCATGTATTGACGTATGCGAAATTCCTAATTGCGAAGATGCGGCGGGTATTGAGTTGTTGGGGTAAGCATGAAAATAGTGCAAAACGTTTATTTCATTACCTTCTTCTCCTGTGACAGGTTTTACTACGGTCTTCTTACTATTAATTCCAAAACGAATGAAATTTGATTCTATACGTCTGAATTTAGATTTATTCATTGGTGGTAAATGTGGAGATCTCTCGTTGAAAAGGCGAAATGTTCGTTCTAATATCTGTTGACATTCAACGTGAATATAAAATAAACTTAAAATATCTCTATTGGAATAAATATTTAATTCTTCAGCTATATCTTTGACTATTTGAAAACTAAGCACACACAGAGTATTGTTTCGATAGATTTTAAAGGAACTAAACGATAATTATTTTTCTATGAGTAACCGTTGTAAAATTTTAATTATATACAAATATTGCCTATACGTACTTCTAACTTCTACACTGTACGAGGTGCATTCAAGTTATAACACCTCCGATTTTTTTTCTCAGAACTAGAAACAGATAGAAACGTGCGGTTTGTTTTAAAATAAGCGAGCACTCTTTGCCAATGCGTGACAGAGATGGCAGCACTGTACAGCACACAGAACCTTTAGCGGCAGCGGCGAGAGAACTCTTTTTGATACTTCAAATGGCGACGTTTTCATTACAAGATCAGCGTGTAATCATTCGTTTTATCCATTTGAGTAGTATGACACCGGTAGAAATTCATTGCCAGTTGAGTGAGACATGTGGTGATGGTGTCATGGATGTGTCTAACGTGCGTTCGTGGGTGCGACAGTTCAAAGAAGGCAGAACGTCGTGTGACAACAAACCAAGACAATCTCGGCCCCGCACAAGCCGGCCTGACGACAAGATCGAGCGAGTGGAGAAAGTTGTTTTGAGGGATCGCCGAATGAGTGTGGAACATATCGCCTCCAAAGGCATTTCCGTGGGATCTGCGCACGCAATCCTGCATGAAGACCTGAAAATGCGAAAAGTGCCCTTGGGCGAACGTGACGCAGCAGTTTCTTCGTGCAAATAACTTTGAAGTGATTTCTCATGCTACCTACTCACCTGACCTGGCTCCTAGCGACTTTTGGCTGTTTCCAACGACGAGAGACACTCTCCGTGGCCGCACACACCAGCCGTGCCGCTATTGCATCAGCGATTTTCCAATGGTCAAAACAGTCTTCTAAGAAAGCGTTCGCAGCGGCCATGGAATCATGGCGTCAACGTTGGGAGAAATGTGTATGGCTTCAGGGAGATTACGTCGAGAAGTGACACAAGTTTCATAGTTTTCGTGTGATTAGTTAGTGAGAAAAAAAATCGGAGGTGTTATAACATGAATGCACCTCGTACAAGACAGGTAAAGGAATACTTATACATCGATGGTGATTGTGCGTTTGCCTAGGTAGTGTACTCATATACAGCGTGTTCCATTAAGAAAAAAAATCGATCTTATTAGATGGAACATTTACAAATTTATTTCCGGTATGTAATTTTAAGAAGCACATTGTAAAAGAAAAAAGAAACACAAAAATCAAAATAGCTCAAAACTAGTTGATTTTAGAGGTAGGGAACCTTAATACAAATCAATCCATAACAATCCATGGAATCCAAAAAAGCAATAAGTATTTCATCCAATTAAAAATATCAAAGTTGCTTATGACTTCCGATGTGTCAAAAATTAAATCGGCGGTTAAGAAATCTCCAGAGAAGGATGGCATTTTCCCTTATGCACGAAGTACAGGGCCAGTGTGGTACTGGAATACGTGCCTAGAGCGTGGAGAATGACGAAAGTTGTCTTCAAACCGAAGACTGGGCGTGATTCACGCGACCAGCCGGAGTCATTTAGACCTATAATTTGAGGTCCTTCCTATTAAAGATTTTGGTAAGACTAATTGAAAGGCATATTAGGAACAACGCACTAAGAGTGTTGCTGCTTAGTGATCACCAATATGCTTATCAAACGGGCAAATCCTTGCAACTCGTGAAGTTGTTCGAAGGATAGAGCTTACGCTGAAATGCCTTTTTTGATATTGAAGGTGCTTTCGATAACATATCTCTAGTATAAATACGCACAGCTGTAGCTATACCGTGGGGGTAAGGGTCGCTAGGAGATGCCTGTAGAGCGGAGTGCTTTCGCCCCTGCTTTGGTGTCGGGTGGTGGGCAATCTCCTGCGGAAGCTAGAAGGTGACGGTTATACAGTGGTAGGTTATGCAGACGGTATAACCATACTAACGAGTAATAGATTCGAAAATACCGTCTGCAACAGAATGCAGGAGGGCTTTAAATTTACTGAAAGGTGGTGTGAAAAGCAGGGTCTAACGGTAACTCCTTCCAAGACTAACCTTGTCCTGTTCACACGTAAGGAATTAAACGATTACCGGTACTCCCGTGTACCTATGCGGAGTACCCTTACAAAAAGTGTGGGGTTGTTAAGCGTCTGGGTGTGATCCTAGACAGCAAATTTATCTTCAAATCGCATATCGAAAGAGTTTCAAACAAGGCAGTCATACCTATAAACGTATATTTTGAAGGAAATTGGCACTAACACCCAAGGTAATTCCCTGGGTCCATACGGTGATGGTGATACCAACAATAACATTTTCCAGCTTAGTCTGGTGACAACGCACACAATTTCAAGGGTGTCGGAATAAACTACGCAGAATGTAGCGCTTAGCATGTCCGAAGCCACGACGACAACCTCAACCGCTGTACTGGAGATCCTGCTTAACTTGCCGCATCTTCACCTGTTGGTGCGGGCGAAAGCTCTGACAGGACACACCCAAATTGCAGTATGCGACGGGGGAAAATAGAGACGGGCATGCGTCAATCTTCAACGCAATAGATGAAAGGCCCATACTAAAGTATGGTGTCAGACAGAATCCCCAAGGCGTGTACTACTGTGAAAACTTACGAGATAGTCTTACCGACCGGGGTGCAATGGGAACAGGGAACACTCTAAATTCTGTCAGCCTCGGAAAACTGGCAAGCATATTTGAAGTGGAAATGTATGCAATTGCATTATGCGCTCGAAAACGATCATTATAGTAACCGACAGCCAAACGGCTTTAAAAGCACTTGCTATATCCGAAACAACATCAGGACTGGTACACGAATGTATTCAGATACTGAATATACTCGGAGGAAAGAATATACTAAAACTGGCATGAGCACCTTCGCACACCAACACACCAGGCAACAAAAAAGCAGACCATCTAGCAATGAGCGGTAGTACACACCTACTGACCGGCTCCGAGCCTTTTTTAGGGATCCTTTGGAGATGGCTAACACGGAGATTAAAAGACAGCTACATCAGCGGCATGAAAGACATTGGAAAGAGGAACCAGGAAACGTGTATTCGAAGGCTTTCCTGGTAAGATCCTCAAAACAAAAGTCGGAGAAATTGCTGGCCATGAACAAATCTGCTGTTAGAATATGGACGGGCGCCGCAGCTGATCACTGTCCATTGCAGAAGCATCTACACAAAATGGGATTAATCTCTGAACTAGCATGTAGAGGATGTGGTGAGGAACCCCTCTACATCCTTATAAACCACTGTGAAGCATACAACAGCATAAGGCACAGCAGCTTAGGGGCACGAAAGGTAGACCCTGGAAAACTCCCAAATACAGAGCCAAAGAAAATTCTTGACTTTTTAAGGGCCATAGAACTCCGTGATTAAGGGAGAATTCAGAGGGCACAATAGGTCGTTCAACCGCAGTGCAGGAAACCGCTTTGGGACCACCTCGTTGTAATACTAGTAATAATATGACTTCCTGCACAACCGGAATTAATATGTTTACAAAGTTTGCTTTTGTTCGAGAAATTATTTTAAAGTTTTCTTGCGATTGGAAATAAGTGGTTGTTTCATACATCTCAAAACCATTGTGTTAGAGAAGATAGTTCTGTGGTGGATGCAATTATTATTAAATATTATCACACTCAATTATTTCGACTTACTTGACTCTCTCAAGGCGAACTGATAAAATAAATATTGACAAAAAAGTTTCAAAAATCGCTATAACGAGAGAACGGTTGATTTTAGACCCTTAACATGTTAATAATCTTTTGTCTAGAATTTTCCCAAAAATTCAAAACTAAAATAATTTACAGGGTGTTGCATTTTAAGAAAATGACTTTCTAATAAAAATATGTCATACCAACTTAATGTCGCAATATTTTACGGATCCTGTTAGCAATTTGAAAACACATCAACATGTCTGTATTAGGTCGTCTTACGCACAGAGAAACGTTTCCTTGTATCAAGACTGTTCGCCTCAATTCAAGGCAATTACTGTTTCAATTATCGGCAATACAATTGCTATGTACTTACGAGACGTCCTGTAGGTTTCAATATAATTTTAAAGCATGTCCCCAATCGTACTTCATAACAAGAAAAAAACCGTTTTGAAAAATCTCTATCCAGAAAGATACAATCATCCGAGCCTGTTGTAGTGACTCACATTGTATATTTTTCACACGTATTTACCTTATTATTTGCAAAGTTTTCTCTGCCAAAGAAATGAAACCATGATGTTGCGGTTTTCACTTATATCTATTACAACTTTGGAAGAATTTAAGAATAAAACGCCACTAAATTTTGTCAAAGTTGTAGAACATACAAGTAAAACATCGGACCAGTGCATTTCATTGAAATGCTTCTTTTGATTGATTGTTAGTAACTCTGACAAGTACCTTCTCTGATATCTAAGGTGATTTCGTACTTGAAAATATGTCACCTGTTTTTTATTCACTTACAAGGGAACACCGGCAACCCGCACTTCTCGATTTCGATGAAACTGCACAGACTGAAAGAGTACCTTGGTATAAGTACACCATTTTTTCTTACCTAGCGTATCTCGCCGATTTGGGGGCACAGCCCCCTCCAAAGATTTTTATGTTTTTTCTATTTGTGTAAATATCTCGGAAATTATAACAGATATCTCTCTTTTTAGAATATAATTTGAAGTAAGTTACATAGTCCCAAGGATGACGTGAATTATTTTCGGAAAAAATTTATAACGCGAGACCGGGACCCCCCCCCCCCCTTAATTTTTTTTTTTTTTATTTTTCACAAATAAAGTAAAAATTAATAACGTGGGACCAGGTACCCCATACCCTCATTTTTTTACATTTTTATATTTTATTTTTTCACAAATAGAGTCGGTTTTATGTAGAATATGTATGTGGTCAAATTGAGACAGTTAATAATAGAGATATTAAAAGACGATAATAAAACTTTACTTGTCATTGATTGTCGTTATAAGTACATATTTATTTAGAAATTATTTATTATTTCGATACATGCTTTAAGAAATACTATATATAATATAATGTGATTGAAATGACCACAGGTGACCGTTTAAAATAATGTATGAGAAGCGTTCTTTCGTGCAGTGTAAATTTACAGCTCGTCATATTCTATAGAGCAATATTCATATAACTAACTTGTTTGTAACTAACACATTTTCAGAAAACAGTGGAGTAGAATAAAAAAAAAGTGTAATGCTTATGAAACATTCAATACACTACACACTGTACTATGATTATTGAAATTATAATTGTGACTGGTAGTATTATACATATAGTAATTATGCTACGTAATGATTACAGTAATGGTAGTCAGTATAAAAGTGTTCAAAACACAGGTATTGTTTGTACCACGAACAACGCACAATAGCAGGTTTTTCACAAACACTACACAAGGGCGTATACTCCGCGTCTTTAGCAAAACAAAACTGTACTGGGTTTTTAAAGGATCCCGGTCTTTCATCTACGTATCCACTCTTATACCACGAGTATTTGAAGACATCGAAAAATCTCGGTGAAGAAAACTGATTGTGGGTCAACGATTGCAGCTTAATAAAACTATTTCTCTGATGCAAATCTATGTCGTAGTTCATAAGAATCACTGTATCAGAAAAAGTTCTAATAAAATTTTTCCATAATCTAAAACCAAACACATCTAATTTGGTTGTACCATTGCTGTAACAAACTACAAATTTACACTGCACGAAAAAATACTTCTGACATATTATTTGAAACGGCCACCTTATATATGCTTCAGATAACTGTGTACGTGACACGAACAATCTAGTTTCAGTATATCGGTATCTACTGTAAGCACTTATAATTAATTCATTTCAATCGGATTATTTTACGGCATTTTTTGGAAACGTTTTCGAACTAATTCATTAATATATGTCTATTTAGAACGACAATTATCTATGTACGTCAATCAATGACAAGTAAAGTTTTATTATCGTCTTTTAATATCTTTACTATTAACTGTCTCAATTTGACCACATACATATTCTACATAAAACCGACTCTATTTGCGAAAAAATAAAATATAAAAATGTAAAAAAAATGAGGGTATGGGGTGTCCGGTCCCCCGTTATTAATTTTTCCCGAAAATAATTCGCGCCATCCTTTAGACTATGTAATATACTTTATTTGTGAAAAATAAAGAAAAAAAAAATAAAAAGGGGGGAGGGAGGGGTCTCCGGTCCCGCGTTATAAATTTTTTTCAGAAAATAATACGCGTCATCCTTGGGACTATGTAATTTACTTCAAATTATATTCTAAAAAGAAAAAGATATCTGTTATAATTTCCAAGATATTTACACAAATAAGAAAAACAAAAATCTTTGGAGGGGGCTGTATCCCCAAATCGGCGAGATACGCTAGGTAAGAAAAAAATGGTGTTCTTATACCAAGGTACTCTTTCAGTCTGTGCAGTTTCATCAAAATCGAGAAGTGCGGGTTGCCGGTGTTCCCTTGTTAATAAAAATTAGCTCATTAAATCACAGAGTTGTTGTAAGGGCTTGTTTATTTAAAAAGTCAGCGTCAATTCCTTTTTAACTGTCCATCACTGTATAGTACATACATGCAGCATTTACTAGTAATCGGCAAGAGGTCGATATACTGTTTTTAATTAACTTTTTAATCAACAGTTTTCAAGCATTTCGTAAAATATGTTACATATTTGACGGAACATGCATATCATGGAAGGACTAGAAATTAAAACTACTGAATACTGATGATTTTGGGAAAAAGAATGTAATCCATAAAGAATGTAATTGGAGCAGTGTAGAAAATTACGATTAATTATAGTATGGAGATGTTACATTTAACAGGAAAATGTGGAAGGCAACTGCAGAATATAAGAAGGTAACTTTTTAGTGTATAGAAAAATATGTTCAGAAAAATACGGAACACTACATTTTATTTATAACGGCTTTTATATAATCATTAAATAATTTTTGTAATACCTAGGAAGCTTCCTCCGCGCCTTTAAGGTAAATATTGAAAAAATATGTAAATGCAGCGGAGACCGGCGCCCATTATCGTTTGTTGTATCACCTAATAACACTACCGTGGTGTATCTAGTCGAGCGAGCTAATCTCTACGTAACTTTGTTATGTTTAACGCCAATATGTTCAATATTCTAGCACGCGTAAATTTTTTGTTATTGCTGAAAAGTACTGCTTGCCCCTCATTAACTCAAAACTTATAACTTATAACCATAAAAGTTTACTTGTAAATTTTTGTGCTAGTGCACGTAACGTTGTCGGGCGGGAAACAATTTGGCACCATCCAATGTCACGTGTATATAGCAATGAATAAATTACTTTCTTTTCCTTCCTTTGCCAACTTCTTTTGCTTTATCTGGTTGCATTGATAGTCACCCTCCTTTCTACCGTTAAGTCCAAACCATCTTGACTCTCTTGTATAATTATTATTTCTGACTTAAGGTATGTCCTACACTGAAAAACTGTATGAGTCAGCTAAATTTATTTTGTTAAAGGAAATTTGTTTGAACCAACAATGCCAACCTACTTTATTGCTCCAACTAAATCACAAAAAAATTGTGTGTTGAGTGAAACAAATTATTTAATTAAAATATTTCAGTATGTTCCTATTATATTTCTTACTGCCGAAAAAACTTTATGTGCGATGCTTTAAATAAATCTATTCGTTTTATATTGTACTTTGATTAACATTTGTCTGCGTATTTTCTCTGTTTATTATTTTTACGCGTTTTTAAAAAACCGAATTTGTATCGTTTGTAGCGGACACAGAACGCTTGTATACTGGGACATAATTGTGTGTTGTGCAAGAGTTGTATATGAAAACTTCTTCTGTAAATTGCTCAAGGAAACAATTATCTTTCACTCACGCACTAGGTTGGGACACGATATACAGTGAGATCCCAAAGTACCCCTCCCCCACCCGCTCCCTCCCATACTATCATTTGAATGACAAAAGCGTTTTCAGAAAAAATAGGTCGATTCATATTCTTTGTGAGCTAACTTTTGTCGCTACCAGCAGATCAATTGCATTTCCATTTTTACGTGTTTGGAAAGGTAATCGAAAGGCGAATCCACCGATACCACATATATTGTACTTTAGCTTAAGAAATATGACGATATGCAGCAATTAAGGTTTTTGTAATTTGTTTTTGTTACGCAAAGTTGGGTAGGAAAGAGCGCTAAATTGTTTCTGTGACGCCAGATTGATCTAAGGAGCTCGTTGCTAAGCAATGTAATCATAACATTTGCCTAACTGTCAAATCTCAATTTCAAAAACGTAAATTATTCTTGTTATTTATTGTTATTATATCGTGCATTTGTCACACTTTCGTTCTTTGATTTCTCATTTTAACTTGTTTTGTTAATTGTTGTTCCTTTTTTATTTTATCGAACTTTATTTGTAATTCATTAATTACGGTAGGTTTGTTTAAATTTGTTAGTTTCTGATAGGCAATGTGCTTAAATTTCAATTTTTTATGTTGTTGATTTTACAATAGCCTCCACATAGACCACGTAAGATAAACATCAAGTACCTAATTTTAATATTCGGTGAATTTGGCAACAATTACCACGAAGTGGAACATAATGGACACTGCCCTTGTACAGCTGGAAATATTTGAACTTTGCGCTAAGCAAGCGTAGATAGTATAAAATTTAAACTGTAGTAGTAATTTTTCATGGTTCGTGCCGAAGCCATTATAAAAGTACCAACACAAAAAACCTAAAAACAATAAACGTATTATCTATCAAAAACTAGCATATTTAAACAAACCTACCATAATTAATTAATTGCAATGAAGTTCGATAAAGTAAAGAAATAACAACAATTAACAAAGCAAGTTAAAATGAGAGAAAATAATAACGAAAACAAAGAAGGAACGTATGACAAATGCAGGTTATAATAACAATAAATAACAAGAATAATTTACCCTTTTGGAATTGAGACTTGACAATTTGGCAATTTGGCAATTGTTATGATTACTTTGCTTAGCAACGAGCTCTTTAGATCGGTCTGGCGTCCCAAGAAACAATTTGGTGCTTTTTCCTAGCCAATTTGCGTAATAACAAAAACAGATTACCAAAACCTTTATTGCTCCATATCGTCATATTTCTTAAGTTAAAGTACAACATATGTGGTGTCAAATTTAAAAATACACAGGGTGTTATATACAATTGAACGCCGATAATTGAAAAAGTTAGTTCATTTTTCAAGTTTAATTTTTTTTAAAAACGCTAGCTTCTGTGATTCAAAAGTTAGCATGGGGGGACACATTAGGTCCGCACTGTATAGCTATTGACATTACTTTAAGTATAGATTATCTCTGAACAAGGGGCGTCCTCCTATTAACTGATTCAAAATCATCATATAATCACATTGACGCTATTACCGTTCCATTTACAAATATTCACTTTGGGTGCAATTGCTAAGATACTGAACAAGTCAAAATTCAAATCGTAATTATTTATTTTGTTGGTTCGTCATGTTGTGTTTACGTAAATTAAAATGTTTGTTTCTTTTTTAACATCTAATCACTTCATTTTCAGTTGAGCTGATTCGCTTTCTAATCACTTGTAAATCATTTCAGTTTATAATCACTTAGTTATTTTGCTAAAGGAGGATGCCTCTCCTGCTAATGTCAGTATATTAGCAAGTTTAACATTAGGCAAATTTATCATGTTAGAATTAAGCAAATAATCAAGCAAATAACGTAATATAGATTCTTCACTTTGTCCATTGCCTGGAATTAGATGTGAAGCATCTACTTCGGCAGATTACCCCCTTATTCATAATTTAAACAAAGAATAAATAGGTATGGATGGGTATGGAAATGAATATAATAAACAAGCTGTAATAGATAATCGTAAAATGCGATCTAACAAAAATAATATCTTATTAGATGTTGAGAAACTTATTAAAGAAGGTGCGATGAAAGTGGAAAATAGCAAGAAAATAAAGGAGAAGATAGGTAAAAACGGTCATAATAATAAAACATATTTTAATAATGATTAAGTCGAAGTAATAGTTCCTTAAAGAAATAATTCAGAATTTCAATAAATGCCCACATTGTACTTTCCTTTTTATATTTCTACTAGTTCTCAAGATGAAATAAGTACTATTATAAACTATAGACTTTGATTATGTTTAATCTCCACAGACCTGAGGTGACAGTATTACAGTATTTAAACTTTGTGAATTTTATTATTTATGTTGTAAAATTGGAAACATCCATTTCATACAAAATTATTTTGAATGAGACAATTTAGATCATGTATCGTATATGCTACAAAAGAACTCAAAACTATACAAAAATATATAACACTACATCAAATAATTTATTTATGAAATAAACATAGAGACCTGCCTGTGAATGAAATACATGGTTAAACATCAATGCACTGCACCTTCTCCACAAAAAGATTTACATTATGTATTTTGAAAAGCAGTCAATTGTTTTTTTTTTCAATTCACGTTTGTATTATACTGAAGATGGTACAAAAATTCATTGAAATTATGTGTAAGAGCCCAAGTATTCCCATCATATCTAGTTGTTGGTGGTAATGAAGCTACCGGAGAAAGAATAGACAAGGTAGCGTTGTCAAATTTAGGAAATTCGTCGCGAAAGCCTCGTTCGTTTTCGTCGTTGTTAACAATACGTTATACAGTGGCGTGCAAAAAAAAGGTGCAAACTACGTATTAATTTATTAAGCAATGTTTCATGCTGTTTCCATAATAATAATTAAGTGACATCTAGTGCGTAGTAAGGAGTTTATATGAATTTGGGAAGCTGCTATGTTATTTTCTGATCTAATACTGAACTTCCGAGGAATACCACTTTTTCTTCCTTGACGCTTAAATTGTGTGTGCAATAAAATAGGTATATTAGTGTGTTGGGAGTTGAGGAATGTGTTTGTTTCTCTTGTTGAATAAAGAGGTAAAGTATAAAGGATTAATTTATCGAAACAATATAAATAACTAAATATTTCGGTAGATATGGGTCGTGCTAAGCACTGTAGTACGGAACAGCGAAAGCTAATAAGAAAACTGAGGCAAGAAGGGAAAACATAAAGTTATAGCAGATATTGTAGGTTGTTCACAAAACATGATTACAAATGCTCTCAAATGGAAAAATAGACAAGAAAAATGTGGTAGAACTAGAAAAACAAGTGTTCGAACAGATAAAGCAATCATAAGGTTAGCGAAGAAAAATCCTTTTATAACTTCCACACAAATAAAGGAAGGGCTGCAGCTTAATATTGATACATCAACAGACCGAAATACAAAGAATTTTCGCCGGAATACACCATAAAAACGATCAAACACGGAGAGGGAAATATCATGGTATGGGGGTGTTTCTCCTGGTTCGGCATAGGTTCGATATTTCGTATTGGAAACATCATGACGTATATAGAATATACACAAATATTGACGGAAGTGATGTTTCCTTATGCCTGGTGGAATATGCCGCTGCGCTGGACGTTTCAGCAGGATAATGATCCTAAACACACGTCCAGAGCAGCAAAAGCGTGGTTCGAGAATCATAACGTTAACGTACTGCAATGGCCAGCTCAGTCTCCAGACCTAAGCCCCATAGAACGTCCATGGGCTGATGTCAATCGTGCTATAAGCAATATTCCTTTTAAAAATAAAGAAGTTTTCTGGAAGGCAACTGAAAATGCAAGGTATGCCATACCACTTGAGAGGTGTCGCCGATTATTGGACTCTATGCCGCGTAGATGTGCCGAGGTTCTAAGAAACCGTGGACAGGCCACTAAATATTGACTTACATACTTGCTTAGTTTATACTTTTTCAATTAACATGTTTATTAAACCTTCTTTCTATTTATTTCAGAATCACACCTATTATTTCACACAAGTTATTTTTAATTTTTATTTTTTTTTAATGTCTAACATTTTACATTTAAATTTAGTTTACTTTTTAATGTCTATAGTAATTATATCTATGTAAATTACATGCTGGTTTTCAAAATTATTGAACTACTGCTCTATGAACCTTAAATTTCTTTGATTTTTTCGTTACACCTATGTTTTTGCACACCACTGTATGTCTTCAACAGCGAAATTATTTCAATCAAATGTCATATTTTTTTCTAATTCGGCATCAGAAAGTTAAAAGCAGGAGAAGTTAAAAATGTACTAAATTGAAGAAGAAATCCTGTTGTAACGTATCTGCTACATCAAAAGGACTAAATCATAACAGTTGCATTCTCCTGGTTTCAAAAACAATGTGGCAAATTGCTTTTGCTTAGATACTCAAAAAGTTCCGCGTTTTTTTGCTGACGCTATCCTAGTCGATAGTAAAATTCCTGTCGTACATTTGAAAGCATATCAGTGGTAGTATACCGTTTGCGGCAGTGATGATTTTTTGGCAGAGTTCGTCTAATTGTAAGTTACGAGCTCGTTGAGGTCAAACCGCATATCAACATAGTGTATGCTAACAGATCTCCCTATACCCCCTACGCGCGTAGATATAGACAACAGTACTTGTAAAAATAAATAAAATTATATAACCCCCGAAATTTTGGATCTTCCTTTGCGATATAAATTTATCTGAGCACCAAGTGTGATAGTTGGGAATCAAAATTAACGTTATTAATAATATCTCTAAAGCTGTCTACTGTCTAAGGTATTACCAGAATCGTCGTTGATGTTACGGCACAAAGCATTTCTTTTGAAGAACATTCACTAAAAATCTATATCCAAAAATCTTTCATTCAATATAGTTGACAATAGACAAAATACTTTCTCTATTAATTCCTAAGAAAGAACTTTTTATAAACGTATCTTTCGTTCGACTAAGTTATGAGCTCGTTGAAGTCGAACCATACATCCACATAGTTCCAAGATGACTGAACTGAATTTTAAGTAGGCCGGGCACAGAGAGCTTTGCGCCAGGTTAGAAGTGAGGTTGTCGCGCCCACGACGCGACGTATGTATATACGCAGATGAATCGGCACGGGCTACATTAGTGAATGAAGTTATTGATTTATTGCAAACAGTTTCTCATCAACCCCTCGCAACCTTAGTCGTAATTATAGAAATAAATATATATGTAAGTATGTCTAACGTACGCAAGGAAAATAAACGACCGTTAGCTAATGAAGTCAGTAAATTTCTCAGTGAATTTCCGGATTTGAACTATAATGGAACTACAGTATTGTGTAAAGTTTGCAAAATACCTTTAATATGATGGAACAAAGGCGACTGCGAAAGACATAAATAGGGTACAGCACAAAAATGAGAAAAATGGCGTGCCACCTAAAACCCAATTTAAGTTGGATTTACTTTTGATGTCCATTGTTTGTGGTCTATCGCTTCGCTTACTCGATAAAGAACCGTTTCGACAGTTTTGGCGTACATACAATCCCGAGTGGAACTTACCATCACGGATAGCGTTACGGAAAGAGCTATCAAGTATACATCAAGATATCGAAAATATCGAAAATAAATAATATCTTTTACAAAGTGTAATTCACAAACCCTAGTATATTGTTGGAACAGTCGACGCCAGAGTACTATAAATAGACCGCCCGAGTCACGCTTCTATCGTTTCAGAAAAAGTTTTATCGCTGATACAACACTAGAAAGACATTACAGGTATCACCAACAAAGTACTGAGATATCACTACACAGTATTTTTTTAAATAAAACCAATATAATTTGGATAAACTAATTCAAAACCTAAGAGACGGTCTGCAGGTATAAATCTCAAGACGATAAATATGGCTGATCGTTTACCTAAACCAATACACGTCACAGCCTGCTGACGTCAGAGCTGTTGGGCCTTGTTATACCGGGAGTAAGGCTTTGTCCAGGTATTCGCGAACCACCACAGCCGATTCTTACGCGTTGGGGAACATGGTTGCAAGCGGCTTTTTATTGTTCTGAATATTTCCAAGAAGTAAAATCTATGATTTTACAATTCGGCCGTGATGAAGCTGCAGCTATTAAGAAGAGCCAGAAAGGATTTCTAGATACTTCTGTTGAGACAGATTTAAAAAGTACTAGCAACAATTATAAACGATTACTAGACGCAATAGAAAAATTGCAAAATACTGGATTGTCGTTAGTAGAATAAGTGCAAATCGTGGACGAATTTAATACATTGCTACATGGTATAAACGTCGCGTTATAACAAAGTTCGACAGTGTTTGAAAAAAAAATCCGATTATACGAGATTAAAACAAATGTGTAGTGGTGCATCTGCAGATTCATTAACTAACTCTAAGGATTATTTTAATTATGCCTGTATTACTTCCGTAGATGTTGAAATACCTTATGGTGCAAGTTTTTCAACAATCCTATCCACTCTGTTAAGAGGTTACGTTTATTTACTATAGTATTATTTATTGTTACGATATTAAGTACAACAGATTTTTGAAGAAACTACGTTGTTTACTTTTTACGGTTATTACATTACGTATATAACAAATCCCGTTTTCAAAAAAAAAAAAATAATGGCAATAAAAACACTTCAGCGTGTGCATATATTTGCTTTATTTACCTTCATTTTTACTGCCTCAGCTTTTATTTTTTACACTGAAATATTGATTTCAATGATTCGGCTGTATGTCACACATACACTATTTATAACCCGCGGCCCATGCGGCTGATCCGATTCTGTTACGAATACCGATTGTGCCCGGCTTAATTATAAGCATGTGTGCTAATAGATCTCCCTCTATCGCCTACGATGAAGTCGCGCAGGACGCAACAGCACTTCCAAAAGTACATGCAATTAGATAACTTCCGAAAGCTTGGATTTTCCTTTGCGGTATATCAAAATATGACATCGCATTTTGTAGACTATATGCTTATAACAGGTTTTGTTCCAATTTTACGTTGGTTTACAGGCAAGAAAAATAAAAAGCCGGTGTAGCATTTATGATACGTCGGGTCTGAAGAGGATAATTTTATAATCTTTCGTTTACATCAATGTATTTTGTATGATTTAGCAGCATATTCAAGTTTTAACATTTTGTGTATTTATAGCTGTTAATACTACAAATTTATAAAAGCCACGTAATTAATGAATATTGCGAATGTAAATGAAAATTTAAAGCGAGCTAATTGAATTTGAACATTCTGCAAGTAATATAATTTCGTGAAGTGTTTTATCGATCTCGGATAAATTTTGTATTACTTTCCACTCACTTCAAATTCTAAAACAAGGCTTATTAAAAAATGAATGTAAAAACTCTTTTCAGACAATACGATAACCTCTGATTTGTTGTCTAAAACTTTGAAAGAGGTCTCGCCCAGCTAGCAGGGGATAAGTGGTAATCTGCAAATTTCATGAGATAACATGTGCCAGCAATTGCGTGGTGCATATATGGCAGTATATCCTGAGCTGTTTTTTTACACAACTGGATAATTGTTAAACTGATAAGTTAGAATTTTAATTGCAAATGTTTTATTACATTTTTCCTTATCTGCCCACTAAAAATTTCAACATTTTACGAGATTATTATAGCATTCTGTTGTAAATTCCGGCATTTTTTTTACTTTAATTGCTAGATTTTATTTCTTGCGCCCTACTAATACAATTTTCTGAATTGAAAATGCAAATTGTATATTTAAATAAATTACAATACCGCCATGTAATCCAATTTTCTTCCTAATTCTTTTAAAGGCACCTCCATCCAGAAAATGCGGTAATCAATTTACATTTAAATATATCTTGAGTATGTGACTTTTTAAAGGGAGCTTGTATTTATTTATTTTTCGTTCAGTTTAGGAAACGAGAGAGCGTGTTGTGTTTTGTGTTACGTGTTGTTCGTTATAAATAGGGTTGGCCACGCGCGCCAACGGGCAGCGGCGTTGTTTCGATTAGGCCTCGGGTTCCACTAGAGCTATTGTCTGTAGATGTTTGCTGTCGTAAATACTTTCGCGTAGTTGTTAAATAAAAATAAAATAATGCGTGCTCAAACACTTACCATTTTAAGAGTCCTCCCTGAGATCGCAAAGTGAATAATGTCTGTTAAATATCTGCAACATTAGATATGTTTCAACAGTTGTTTCGACAGACCGAGTGCGGCGCGAGGAAAAAATGTGTTTATATGCAGTGAACGAACGTTGTACATCTAGTGACGTTATATTTGCGTAATTAAAATATTCTTTGAAACAACTTAACGGTTCTGTTGACGCACTTTCGCAAATGTGTCCTAATGTGCCAAAATCAGAATCTTTCTCTAAAACACTTTCATATTTTTCTAGAACACAAACATTTTTTGCGTCTTCTATCGCGCATAGCTGTGCGTGAATATGTTGCACTATTTGCACAGATTCCACTAACGACACCGAAGGATCTTGTAACTTTTCTATTGCCTCCGCTAGTCCGAAGTAATTGTTGTGAATAATTTTTAAATCCGTTTTAACCCCACTATCTTGAAATTTCGACTGGTTTTTCTTGATAGCGGCAGCTTCCTTTGGATCGAATTGTAAAACCACGTTCTTAATATTCTCATAATATTTACGATAATTAAAGTTGGCCACGCGCGCCAACAGGCAGCTGCGTCGCATCTATACGGTTACACACAAGTGTAGCTTCGACCTTCCATTAGCGCGGTACGTGTTGTTTAGAAATGTTGCGTACGTCGCGCAAACGACCCAAGGCGGACCAAGTTAGAGAATTTTTAGCCGAAATACCTGATTTAACGTATGATGGCGCTAAAATTGAATGTGTAGTATGTAATGTCCCGTTGATGAGTTGGTCCAAAAGGGACTGTCTACGGCACGTAAACAATGAACGGCTTCAAAAAAAACTTGCACACGAGACTATGACAAATTTATATTTAATTTATGTGTTACTTTTATTGTATGTAATATACCGTTTAATTTACTGGACAAGGAAGCGTTTGTCTTGTTTTGGAATAACTATTCGGAGTACAAATTACCAAGTCGGACATCGTTCCGAAGGATAGTGCCATCTGCTCGTGAATATGTTGAAAAAAGAATTAAATCGGAGTTGAAAGAAAAAAAAATGTGGTTATGTGTGGACGAAACGACAGATCGTACGGTAGACGCTTTAATAGCATATACAAAGGCAGTGTTTGTCAAATTCCCGAAACGTATTCGCGCAGACTGTGCCCCCGTATACCTGAGCCACCAGAACCTATTCTTACACGTTGGGGAACTTGGTTAAATGCTGCGTTTTATTGTCATAAATATTATGAGAATATTAAGAACGTGGTTTTACAATTCGATCCAAAGGAAGCTGCCGCTATCAAGAAAAGCCAGTCGAAATTTTGATACCTAAAAATGGTTTTTAAATTACTTAACAACACTCTAGATAACTTGCAATGTGGTGACGTTTATTTCTTTATTTATTAAAATGAGTTCTAAATCATCGTCAGTATCATTCGTATCGCCACGGTCTTCCCTAACTTCAATATATTTATTCAATTAATAATCCTATACCCTTGTAAAAATAATCTAAAGTTTTTCCCTCAAAATGTTATATTACAGCTACTTGCAACTCACTATCGTCCCTAAAACGATTCCTTTCGATAGAGGATCATAATACAGAACCATTGTTTCATCTCCTCTGACAATGGACTCTAAAATCGGTTTCGGGTCGTCTCCACACATGTTTAAAAACGAGCGCGCACATTCGACCCGACGTTCACTTAGAGAGCAGAAAGAAGATGCGGTATCCATCTTGCACTAATCTTATTCATACCCCAATGATTATGAAGAATTCGGCATATACTTGTTTCAGAAATGTTAGACATCACTGCTAATTCCTTCACTTTCAAACGACCATCTGCTAATATCATTTCTTCAATAATTAAAATGTTTTGAGGCGTTATCAATTCAATTAGCCGATCGGGACGCTTATCATTACTCTGGGCAAACAGCGATAACAGTCAGTGTAGTAGATATGTGGTGCGGAGTCGGCGATTATTTATTTCACGCGTTCACAGCGTCAGTGCTAAATCGATGCTATATGCGAGTAGTTCTGTGTATATGTAGGCTGTCGTAACTTATTTCGTAATTGCACGCTTATGTTTGCTTTAAAAATGTCGCAGTTAGGTACGTCGCGAAAACGACCAATGGCAGACACAGCTAAAAACTTTATAGTGGACATGCCGGACTTAATTTTTGATGGCGCTAAAATTCAATGTTTTGTTTGTAAAATCCGTTTAATATGTTGGTCCAGAAGCCATTGTCAACGTCACATCGAAAGCAAGCAGCATTCTTCTGCAAAAAGTTGCATACGAGACCAAGGAAAATTTACATTTGATTTATGTGTTACTCTTATTTTATGTAATCTATCGTTTCATTTACTAGACAAAGAAGCATTTGCCTCCTGGAATAAATATGCGGACTGTAAATTACCTAGTCGGACATCGATACGAAATGTAGTGCCATTTGCTCGTGAACATATAGAAAAAAGAATGAAAACGGAATTGAAAGATAAAATACTGTGGTTGTGTGTGGACGAAACAACAGATCGTCCAAAACATTCTGTGGTTAATGTAATGGTACGTACAATGGAGCCACATCGACCGTCATCCTCCTTCTTACTTGCTTCCAAAAGAGTTATAAATTGTACTGCCGATGAAATTTTAAAGGTGGTGGAACTCATTGAACAAATTTGAAGTTTCAACTAAGCAACTTTTAATGTTTATGAGTGATGGTGCCGCAAACATGCGTTCTTTGGGCCGATCTCTTAAAGAACAGTGGTAACTTCTTACATGTAGCGTGTAAAATCCATACTCTAAACCTTACGGCACAAACGATTCCTACATGTTTTCCACTACTAAATGCATTGATTGCTAGTACAAAGGCAGTGTTTCTAAAGTCCCCGAAACGTACCCGACTATTTCACAAACTGTGTCCTGATTTACCTGAACCACCCCACCACAGCCAATTCTTACACGTTGGGGAACATGGTTGCAGGCTGCGCTTTACTGCAACAAATATTTTGGTCAAGTAAAGAAGGCAGTTTAAAAATTCAGTCCGACAGAAGCTGCGGCAATCAAGAAAAGCCAGGAAATATTTCAAGATAGTCAGGTTAAAAGAGATTTACAAACTATTCAGAACAATTACTTCGAACTAGCGGAGGGAATAGAGAAATTACAAAATGTTTCGATGTCGCTAATGGATTCTGTTCAAATTGTGAATGATGTTCACGCACAGTTATGCGCTGTAGAAGGCGAAACAAATTGGTGTGTAATACGAAAATTTGAAAGTGTTTTAGAGAAAGACTCCGATTTTCTTATATTAAGACAAATTTGTGAAGGTGCGTGTGAAGATGCATTAAGTTGTTTCAAAGATTATTTTAAATATGCAAATATAACATCGCTAGATGTCGAACGGTCGTTTTCGGCATTAAAAAACGTTTATTCCGCACGTCGTACTCACTTGGCTGAAACAGCTGTGAAAACATATCTAATGATTCAAATATTTAACAGATGTTACCCAGTTTGTGATTTCACGGAAGACTTTTAAAACTGTAAGTGTTTCAGCACGTTTTATAATTTATTTCTTACCTTCTATTTTATGTGTAAACTTGTATGCGCTCGCCACGCTTCTGGCTGTTACCGCATATTTGCCCAGGTTATTTATTACTCTGAACATTATTTTATAATAACTCTTTTATCATATCTCCTATTGAAAATGCGCTTTACTAATTGAAAAAATTCCTTTTTTGTAAATTTCCAAGATCTACTTGATTTTCCAGCAATAAAATTATGGCATAAATTACTTACTACATAAGCATGGTTGAACCCCAAAAGATGAAATTTCAACTCGGTAGTTTTCTCTGTGCTTTACTTATCCATGCGTTAATCCGTAGCACACTGCGAAGAGTAACTTTTATTCTATTAAATCTCTAATTAGACTCTGAATACCTTATGGTTGAATTTAGAAAATCATTCGTCATTGTTTTCCATTTACAAAGCAATGCAATCTAAATGTGCTTTATAAATCATACTCAATTGTACATGTACTAGTCTTGAATAACTGAGTATTATACAGTTCATTGGGGAGGAATATACTTGAGGGAGAATTTTAAAAATAGGTGCCGTCTAAAATATATGTATGTTGTACATACACAGATATATTATTTTACTTTCGGAAAATAAGCGTTTCATCTTGCTTATTTTGTGTATATACACGTTTACGTTAATCTTTAAGCGTCGCAGCTCCAATAAATTTCTAGAAATAGTGTTACAAATAAAAGAATTACACAGAGAATTTAGTAATATAAATCCAACATAAATTTAATAAAGTGGTAAAATGAGTATATTTTTGTCTTTTTAATATCTGCAATCTATCTCGAAGTTGAACACAACAAAGTATCTCTTTTTCCCATTATCACAGATAAAAAGAATTTCTTAAGTGAAAGAAATATATTTTGTTAGGAACTATCTTTTCTTTGACAAACATTTGGTATTTTCGGTTGTGAAATTTATTTTTTTAATATTTCTTTTAAGAAACAACATGTTTATTTAAGGCAAAAAAGGCTTTCTTTGTCGCTACTTCTGTTACATTCTGATAACCTTACATGCAGAGAAGATTTCTTGCATCAAGAAATTAGATTTTCTTGCAAAAATCAGTTTCAAAATTCAAGAAAATATTTTCATTTCAAAACTATAAAAATGTATAATATAAGAAAGTAATGTTTTTGAAATTTTATTTGTATTAAATAAATATTTTCTTGGGGTTAGGAAAATATTCATATTACATTAACCGGTATCTTCTGAAAATGTTTACGAAACGTTATACGTTAAAGGCTATATCATCGGCATCAATATATCTCTTGGCGCTAGATGGCGACAGGAAATATTTCAGTGCTACTTTTGAAGTTTAGTGGCATAAATTGAGAAATGAACAGCTACGTGGCCAGGACTAAAAAGCGTTAGTGCTTCTTTCTTCTCACATTGCTTTTGCCGGGAATGATTCAGTTCTTTTAAGCGGAAAACAAATGCAAAGAAAATATTTCTTTTAATTTAAAACAGTAACTGTATTGTGGATAATTGAAACGGTAACTGTCTTGAATTGAGGCGAACAGTCTTGGTACAAGTAAACGGTGCTCTGCGTGTAGCGTTTCCGGTTTTCTCAAGAAATCACACATCTATGTGATGCTGGGTATATCTGGGGATACCAGATGCAATTTGCCTCTCCAAGGACATTTTCTTTTAAATATTGGTTTACTCGTTTCTTCTTATTATTATTAGATTTCGTAAAATGAGATACTAAGAATGTGAACCTTTAAAGTAGTCCGGTAAGTAACCTAACAAGTAACATAGCACATAAACTTGTGTGACTGCCTTAGAAAGTTAAATTGATAGTACCAAACAGTAAGCAAACGAAAAAGTTAGGTGAATTTCTTTTCTTTGACAGCCCAGATGAATTTCTCCGTACGGAAAGAACCAACGATATTGATTCGAAAACTTGTATGTACTGCGTTAAGTAACTATGTTGGAGTACTGGCTTTTTCTTGGAAAGTAAATTCAAGATTTCTATTGGAACAACAGATCGCTTGCTCAAACTTTAGTGTTTATTGAAGTTTTGAGTGAGGGTTATGAATTTTAAAGTATATTTGTTTTTTACGTATCTGTTGTAGTAATCGCATTGTAATTGCGAAATTATATGGGTATATTTCAGAGAGATATCGATGAGATCCTATTAGAAACATATAATTTAAAAAGTGCGCAATAGCGTTTATTCAACGTTACGAGTCAGTTCTCACCGGGATAAACTCTGTTTCAAATATTTTTAATAGAACGTACAAAAACATAATATACAAACTTAACAACAAATTAATGTTTTTAATAAACCCACACATATCTAAAATAGAAGCTTATCATGATACAACCTGCAAGAAGCTTTGTTTCTTTATTTAATACATGTTTACAATATATGCACCCTATTATTTTTGTGACCACTTCCTACTGAACCATGCCCTTCTTTAAATAAAACACATTCATACATTTAAATTGGTGAAGTATGAAGATACCTATACTTATAAATTTGAAATTTCAGTTGGTTTCATAATTTTTAAATTTTTTTCAGCAAAAACAAAATTTCTAGTCGGAAATACAGGGCGAGGCACGGGAACCAAGTGGTTTTGAATTGATTATAAAATTTTTAGATTTTACTGTAGAAGAAATTTATTAGTAAAAAAATCTTTGTAAGTACATAGCATTTCATTATTATTCACGTTCGAAAAATTAAATCTGGCATGTGATGACTATTACTATTGACACATTGTTGAAGGCGTTAAAGATAATTGGTCTCCACTCTTTCCAGCAGGTCTCTATTGATTTCGGTGATTTGCTGACGGATCGCCTCTTTCAAGTCAATCAATGTACTGGGTTTGTCATTGTAAACACGTGCTTTCAGGTATCCCCATAGAAAAAAATCACGTGTGGACAAGTCAGGGCTCCGAGGGGGCCACAACATATCACCAAATCTTGAAATGAGATGATTGGGAAACAGGGGTCGAAGAACAGCCATAGTTGCTCTGGCAGTGTGTGCTGCGGCCCCATCTTGCTGAAACCACAAATGCTGACGATCAATATTCCGCCTTTGTAATTCAGGGATGAAAAATGTGTTCACCATGTAACCCCATTTTGTTCGAAAAAATAGGGACCGATGATGCTAAATTTTCCCATAGCGTACCAAACTGTAACCTGAGGGGTATGCAGCGGTTTCTTGTGGGAGTATCAGGGATTTTCCGCAGCCCAATTCCGACAATTTTGTTTATTGAGGGTTCCATTATGGTGGAAATGGGCCTTATCACTCATTGCCACCATAATGTTTTCATTTTGTTCATGAAGTGCAAGCATTTCCTGTGCAAAATGCGCTCGTTGGGAGTAGTCCGTTACATTTAGCTTCTGCACAATCGCTAACTTGTAAGGGTGAAATTGTAAGTCTCTATGCAAAATCCGTCTTACAGTGCGATTACTGATTCGAAGTGCAGCAGAAGGTTTGCGAGCAGAGCGACTTGGGCTTCTCAATATGGCTTGTTTGACCCTTTCAACGTTCTCTGGAGTACGTGCAGTACGTTGGGGACCGGGCGGTTTTTTTTTTCTTTATTGAGCCTGTAATTCGAAGATTATTAACCCAACGCAAGATTGTGTCACGTGAGGGAACAGAGTTATTTCGATAAATATTAAATCTACGACAAAACGCACGTTGAACTGCGGTCACCGACTCGTTATTTTTAACAAAACAATCGTACGCAAACATCCGATGTTCTAACGTCCGCGGCTCCACGATGGTTGATGATAACTGATATGAGCCAAGGAATGCAACACCACCTAGCTGATTGATTGATTGATTGATTGATTTTTTACCAAAGCAGGGCTGGTCTTTACATCCCTAACACTGAAGCTTAGTAGCTTATTGTATTATTCCTGCTTCGGTTTTGTTTTACTCGAACAGGTTAGTTCCCGCAATCAGGTTTAAAAGCCTATGTAGTAAATCTTTCTCCATTGGTAGTTCAATTGTGCTTAGCATAGCGAATCTGCGTTGAGCTAACGCTGCACATTCGAAAATAATATGAGGGGCTGTTTCCTCCTCCTCATTACAAAGTCTACATAAGGGCTCATCTTTGTAGATCCCTACCTTATGCAAGTGGTCTCTCAAACAGCCATGTCCTGTTAATAGACATGTTACTGCCCTAAGCTGTATCTTGCTTAATTCAAGCAGATCAGCAGTCAGATGTTGCGACGGTCTTTCCATCATCCGTTTGCTGTGCTTTTGTCCAGCTGCATGTTTCCAATTTGATTGGTGTTGTGTTATAATCCACTCATTAATTGCACCACGCACTGCACTCTTGGTAATACCTAGACCCGGTTCAGGGCCTATATAATTCATTTTTGAACCTTCCCTCGCTAGCTGGTCTGCAATTTCATTGCCCGCTATGCCCCTGTGCCCTGGTACCTACACCAGTGTGACCTTGTTGTGTTTAGACAGAGCCATTAAGGTTTGCAGGCACTCCCATACTAGTTTGGAGGTTATACGATAGGATGCTAGTGCCTTTAAGGCGGTCTGACTGTCAGAGAGAATGCAAATCGTCTCACCCTGCGGTCGCCGACGCAGACTCTTCCACGCGCAGGTTTGTATAGTATAAATTTCTGTTTGAAATACCGTAGTGTATCGCCCAAGTGATACACATACTTTGTACCCCTGGTTTTCCTCATATACACCAACGCCAGAAGTAGTGCCCATTTTGGACCCATCTGTGTACCAGACTAGGGTCTTCGGTTTTCTCCCCTCTCCGACCCTCCATTCAAGAGAACCTTGAAAGGTTTGTCATAGGAGATCCTGGAGATTGTTATATCACTACCCATATATATATATATATATATATATATATAGGGTTAGTTACTACTGCTTCTATTCTGGTGTGCCCAGATCCACTGTGGGATCTTCAGTTGCTAGTATTTTTCAGTCTGTATGCACCCATTCTGGCTTCTCCCTTAATATAAATCTCAAGAGGAGGTAGGTTTAGCATGGTTTCCATAGTAGCTGTTGGAGTGCTTTTAATAGCTCCTGTTATACACAGACATGCCAGTCTCTGAATTTTCGAGAGACTAGTTATCGCATGCTTCTGTGTAATCTTAGGCCACCAAACCAGGCAGCCATAAGTTATCATGGGTCTTACCACCGTAGTGTACAACCAGTACGTCATATGTGGTTTGAGTCCCCATGTTTTCCCAACTGTTCTACGGGTTGTCATTAACACCCTCTTACACTTGTCGGTCATTTTTTGTACCACCTAGCGCACGCCCCCGCTTTCTATAACGAGAGAGTCGTATCCCTTCCAAAACCACTTGGTTCCCGTGTCTCACCCTGTATTTTTCACTAATAATGAAGGTATCTATAGGAAGTTATATTAGTCGATTATTATGGATTAAAAGACCAATAGGCAACGATTGTTTCTCAACTTTATTTCTTTGAAAAAGGTAAAGTAATTCTGAATGCGTGTCAGAATCACACTACTAGTGAGTACGTTTAGTGTAAATTAACTCTGCAGCAACTGTTTAAACGCACTAGTAGAATAAAATAATTCACATTGAAAATGGTGAATAAACGGAAGTGTTAATTTCGCTCTACGAGTGCAATCTATTCATGGTATTACAAAATTTACAATATTTAGAGGAACCTTCACAAACACGGCATAGTTCAGTTGTAGAATAGAATACGGAATTGATTCGAATGCTTAAATGCAAAACAAACTACGTGCAGAGAAACGTTTACTTGTGTCAAAGCTGTCCACCTTAATTCAAGGCAATTACTGTTTCAATCAACCGCAATACAATAACTGTTTTAAATCCAAAGAAATATTTTATTAGCGTTTCTTTCTCCGCTTAAGAGAAGTATATACTTGTAATGAAATAATTGTATTTCTTTGTGTAAGATATTTGTTAGTTTGATTCAGAAAAAGCTTGCAGAAAATTTGAAGAAAGCGGTTCTTAGCATAAGTAAATGGCCGTTATAACACCAAACAATATCTTCTTAAGGATAGTAAATAGTTTTCTTAATTCCAGAAAGCCTTTAGGTACTGTTCATAAATCAATAGTTTCTTTTTCTTGAAATAAAGCATTTTTTTACAGAATTCTTGAAATGCATATTATTTATATGCACATATTAATTGCGCTACCTTGTTTAAAACAGTACGACATATCCATATATAATGCGGTAAATTATTCACATTGCTTGCGATTTTAAAAAGGCTAAAGTATTTTCTTGATGCAAGAAACCATTTCTCTGCATGTAGTGATTTGAAAGATTTCTTGAAAACATTTAGTCGTCTAATTATTCTTTAAGTGAAACATGACAATAATTCAAATTCAAAGAAATCGTAATTGATGAAATGGTGAACATTCTCGCTTTAAGGGAACAGCTTTAAAAATGAAGTGTTACCTATAAATTCTATTCGAAAACTGAAAGGCAAGTTCGATATTTCGTCACATACATATGTTATAAATATTTTAAGTTACGGAGAAATTTTTAAAATGGACTTGCAATTTGTTTAAACCGAGATGTATATACAGGTTGATGGCAAACATTTCCTCTTAATAGATTCTACTGTATTTATGTGGTTCAGTGCGTAGTGTTTCCGGAGATATATTTGAGCTAGGGTAGGAAGTAATGACAGGTAATTCGCGTAACAAGCGGTCGTTGCATGGGCGGTTGTAAATCACGACTTGGTTAGAATTCATAATCCTGAATAATAATAACGGCAGGTGAAATAAATATTCCACACAATGTTATTTTTGTACTCGGTTCCTTCATGTCAAGAATGTTTCTCTTATGATGAATTTAAAAACTTGGATGAACAAGAAAAAAATGCTTTTATACAGACTGTGTCACTGCAATTAACAATATCTGGAGAAATATGAATCGAGAAATTTGAAAATTTGATAGATTTTGACATGCTTGTCATACCTTTATACTAGAAGGTGATACCAAGTTGCTCATTTGAAACGGAACAGGCTGTATACTATTACATTTTTGAATTGTACAAAAGGTTTCGATGTATTATTACTAGAGTTTGTTAAAAAGGTGATACCGGCAGTGGCGCACCGCATAAAAGTAGGTACGTAATATACAATATTAGTGAAAAATAATATTGTTACCTTTTCCTGTCGTCTTGATGTCCACAGTGGCAATTGGCAACCGCCCTAGTAAGCTGCGTAGAATTGCAACATCAGCAACGCTTCCATTGTCGATTCATTCAGCCGTCGACGGTGTTGTGAATACGTTGTCGTATACTTCGAAAATGATCGTTCGACATCCAGTGAACTAAGATTTGCAAATGTCAGATATTCCTTTTCCTCATCTGGGCACTCTTGATTTTCAGTTATAGACCGAACCTTTTGTAAATCGGGATTTTTCGTTAAAATTGCACCAAATTTTTGAGCAACATCGACTCCTATAGTGTTTGTCAAGTTTTCTAGAGCGTCTCGTGCAGATAAGTGGCTGTTTTCTAATTGCTCAATAGCTTGTGCAACTTTAGAATAGTTCATGGAAATTTCATCTATATGTGTGAACGTCCGAATTGGAAAAAGGTTGCTGACTATCTCGAACTGCTGCAGAATCATTTAAATCAAGTTTCAAGATGACATTTTTCACTTGTGAAAAATATTTCTGATAGATGCCTGGAGCCATGTTCCCCATCGCGTTATTACAGGCTGAGGTGGTGGTGGTAATTTCGGACACAATTGTTTGAATACACGGATGTGTTTGGGAGATTTGATGAACACTTTTTTGGTAGATGCTATTAACTTATCCACCATCGGATACTTTTTTCGAATGGTTTCTGCTACGAGGTGACATGCGTGTATGAGGCATGTTATGTGAAGAAGCGTCGGAAAGCATATTTTCAACATCCTACCAACTCTCAGCATTGTTGCGGCTCCGTCAGTAACGAACATTGTGACATGGGTTCCTGTGATACAATATTCTCTCAACGAATCACACTTTCCGTAGGAAAACTATTAACGTCACATAAAGGTTTTACTGTGTAAATACCTATGGTCAGTGTTATCTGAAATGCACTGTATATAGTGTAGGCCTCGCACATGCGTAACTATGACGCAACGGAATTTGAACACGCTCGAATCTGTATAAGCCCGTCAGGCCGAGAATTTATGGCGCCTACCTCGTATTAGAGCCTTTGTGAGAAATTAGCTTTTTTTATATCTGGGGCGCGACATCAATATTTTTTAAAAACTTTAAATAAGTCAAAAACAGTTGCATATACGAAATAAGCGCCAAAATGTCATGGCTTGACATTTATCCAGGTATCGCAGCGGGCCATAATTTTGTTAATACTTTGATTCGTCTTATTAGCCCTGGAAAAAACAAAAACGAATTTTATGTCACTTAGTTTTCCTATAACTGTCACTCGTTCATCACATCAGAAGCTCCGAAAATCGAGTATCGCGCTATTACAAAATTCCTTGCTCGAGAAGGTATTTCTCCTCAAAGCATCAAAGATCGGCTGGATGGGGTACATGGGGAAAATTCGCCGTCTTATTCAACATTACCCTTATTGAGGATCTTGTATCAGGTGATTGCCGCTTGAAGGTGACAAGTGATGTGATACATGTGTTCACCGAATCCTCCAGGATCATTTAAATATGAATAAAATTAGTGCAAACATCTGTCAGCAGTTCAGCGCCAGCGTTGTTGTTGAACATGTTCGATCCCTTTTGGAGCACTGTGGAGAAAACTCCATGGACGTGTTGAAGACAATTGCCACAGAGGATGAAGCTATGGCTCTCTCCTATAATCCTTTGTTCAAAGGAGAGTCGATGGAATGGAGGCGAAGAGGAGAAGCACCGCCATGAAAATTCTAGGTCTGTCAGTCGACAAAAACGGTAATGACTACCATTTTTCGGGATTGTGAGGGCGTCAACGGCATATATTATGCAGCACTCCTGCACAAATTACGTCAAAATATTCAGGATAAAAGATGCGGGAAACTGACCAGAGGCGTGCGCTTGCTGCATAACAATCCACCCGTGCGCACTACTGGAATTGTACAAGCCGTAATTCGTGAGTGTGGCTTCGATCAAATCGACCACCCTCCGTATAGTCCAGATGTGGCCTCCAATGACTATTACCGGTTCGTAAACTTGAAAAAGAACCTTCTCGGGCGTCGTTTCAGTGACGACGAAGAAGTGAAGGCTGCAGTTTGGGCACATTTTGAGGCCAAAGGGAAGGAACATGTTTTAAGGGTATTGAATTGTATATTGAAAAATAAAATTTAATTATGGGTCTATGCTGTTCCTTTCAATAACAGGCCGGGAATTTTTGGCACTACCCTCGTACTTAGGTATAAAGAGAATTTGACTAAATTTAATTCAAAATTCTATGTCCAATTCAATAAAGTAATAATATGTAAGACTATTTACAAGACGCAAATCAGCATTAAGTTCCAGTATAGGAAGTGATACTTTTCAGATGTTGTTTTTCGAATTCTTGCAATTCACACTTTTCCAGATATCGATAGTTGCAATTTCCAGTAGAAGAACTTGTGTATAGTGATTGTCTTTTCTTTTATACAAAAAGCAAAAATAGCTAAAACTTTATGCTTTTGTATAGAAATTGGCCAAGATATTCTAAATCGGATTTCTAGCGAAAACACGGATTTAAAATTTCTGAACTTGAAACCCAATTTTGAAAGAATGATTTTTATTATCCATACGTATGCACGTCTGTATTTATATTAGAAAACCAAATGTGTGTTGACAAATAAATTGATCTATCTCAAGATTCATGATTTTGGAAATATGTATTGAAGATTTACGCGGACTGTTTTACAACATTTATATATTTGCAAGGGCTTATACCTGTACGCCATTTTACAATTTTGCCCTTTAATTATTAGTTAATACATACAATTACATTGAGCCAATTTAATTTCTAATCTGGATTTTACAAGTAAGAATGGTTTATTTTTTGTTTTCTTAAATGTACACATAGTCTTAATTAAATCTTAAATTAACTGCTCCTTTTTTCCACTATTGTGTAATTTTTTAATGACATAATAGACCTCATAAACCAATATAATATGGGTTTTATGTCTATTTCTAACAGATCATAATATATTTCTCCTCAATTGCTTAAATTTAGGTACATCTATTTCCTTCAAAAAATCCGAATTGCAAATACATTTTAGCGTTAATGTTTAGAAGATTAAATTGTATACTTGGCTCTAGAGCAACGCAACTGCGCTAAAAGCCAGTGGCGGACGCATAAAAGTTTACACAAAATAAATTAAATGTGATACGTGCTCAAACACTTACCGTTTTAAGAGTCCTCCGTGAAATCACAAAGTGGATAATGTCTATTTAATATTTGTAACATTAGATGTTTCCAAAGTTGTTTCGGCAAAGTGAGTGCGGCGTGAAGAAAAAGTGTTTTTGCATGCCGAAAACGAACGTTCTACATCTAGTGACGTTATATTTGCGTAAGTAAAATAATCTTTCAAATAACTTAACGGTTCTGTTGACGCACCTTCACAAATTTGTCTTAATGTGCCAAAATCAGAGTCTTTATCTAAAACACTTTCAAACCTTTCTAAAACACAAACATTTCTTGCGTCTTCTATCGCGCATAGCTGTGCGTGAACATGTTGCACTATTTGCAAAGATTCCACTAACGACACCGAAGAATTTTGTAGTTTTTCTATCGCATCCGCTAGTCCCACGTAATTGTTCTGAATAATTTCCAAATCTGTTTTAACTTGACTATCCTGAAATTTCAAGCGGCTTACCTTGACAGCCGCAGCTTCCTTTGGGTCGAATTCTAAACTCCCGTTCTCAAAATATTTAAGATAATAAAATACAGCCTCTAACCATGTTCCCCAACGAGTAAGAATAGGTGTGGTGGTTCAGGAATACCGGGGCATGGTCTATGAAATTCCCGAATACGTTTTGGGGATTTTACAAACACAGCTTTTGTATGTGCTATTAGAGCGTCTACCTCGGGATAACATTTTCTGGTACTATCTGCTACGAGACTGAGAGTATGAATTTTACATGTAATATGCAACAAGTTAGCACAATGTTTTTCAAGAGATCGACCTACAGCAAGCATGTTTGCGGCACCATCACTCATAAACATCAACAGTTGATTTGTTGAAAGTTCAAACTTTTCTAATGTATTTAACACCAACATTGAAATTACTTCGGCAGTGCATTGTTGTATTCGTCTGGAAGCTAGTAAAATTGAGGGTGACGGTCGATGTGGTTCCATTGTGCTTACCATTACATTAACCATAGAATGTTTTTGACGATCTGTTGTTTTGTCCACACATAACCACAGTTTTTTATCTTGCAACTCCAATTTAATTCTTTTCTCGACATGCTCACGAGCAGACAGCATAACTCTCTGTAACGTTCTCTCACTTGGTAACTTAAAGTCCGAATATTCATTCCAAAACGAGACGTAAGCTTTCTTCCTTAGTAAATGAAATGGTAAAGTACATGCAATAAACACATAAATTAAATTTAAATTTGTCATAATCTCGTGTGGAATTTTTTTTGAAACATGCCTTGCGCTATTTACGTGCCGTAGACAATCACTTTTCGACCAACACATTAAATCTATTTTACACACTACACATTGAATTTTAGCGCCATCACACTTTAAATCAGGCATTTCTGCAATAAATTCTCTTATTGTGTCCAACCTTGGTCGTTTTCGCGACGTAGGAAACATTTTCAAAACAAACGTAAAACTACGATATAGTATACGACAGCGTAGATGCATACACAACAGATCGGCTTTCGAGTCGCAGTTATACTGACGCTTATACCGAATTGTCCCGGCCGTGTTTATTTTGTGTAAACTTTTATGCGTCAGCCACTGGCTTTCAGCGCAGTTTGCGTTGCTCTACTTGGCTCTATATAGACACTATACGAGAACGCTTTCGAAATACAGGATGTTCAGTATTGAACACCAAACTTTACACCAACAATTTCAAACATCAGAAACGGCAATTTTGTACAATGGTGCATGTGTCCAACGTTAAAAGTAAAACAGATTACAGTTAAAAAATCTACATGTTGGATATTGCATTCAAGCGTTTCTGGTGTTAGTATTGTTTGGTTACCATGGCGCTAAACAAAATATACTGACATTGCTGCTCTGCTGATTCAAAGCTTTAAGCCTAAGTAGCTACTTACGGAATGAATTACGTCAAAAAGAATTAATATTTCTTCATATATTCCGGAGTTAAACACTTGGTGTGCTAAAAAACTGCAGAACAGCTTTTACAAACGATTGCGCAAATGTATCAGTGTAGATAACAGTATTGCAACAAAAATTACAATGAAGGTTATTAAGCTTGTTCCCCGCCAACTGGCCTTGGGGTGTCGATGTTAAATATTAAAGTTAAGTCCAGATAATGACGATCGTAGGGTAACACGGACAAATCCACTCTTCAGTTTATTTTCCTAATTTTGTAAATCGACAAGATTAATGTAAAAATCATCTAAAACGAACAACAGGGTAAATTGAAAGGTATTTTAAATATCATTTCATAAATTAAATCCTTCTCCGAATATTATTAAGTAAATAGTTGGTAAAATTTCACGTTTAGACCTTGTTAGTCATAATTTAAGTCATAGAGTCCTCTAAATTGAACCACCTAGTTGCGTCACTGCATTCATTCTCGTATGCTATTTCCATAAATAACTTCATTTCATCGAAATGCATCAAAAAGTTTGGATTTAAATTATCAAAATTTGCTGTGGAATGAAACAATCGCTATCTTTCGCGATTACAAATAAAAGAAAGATAAATGACGCCAAAATTTGAGCTTTCGTCGAATTAATGTGTATACTTGAGCACGATACCAGTAAAAGTTAAAGTGTTTGTTAGTGAAATCAAAGTATTTATTCAAAGAGAAAAGTGTTAAAGGTTAGAACAGGCAGTTTCCTGTAGAAGTTATTATAAACAGAGCGTTTATATGACACTGGCTTCGTTCGAATTCAAGGTTAGTTACATTTTTAATTCTAACATTCGTTAATTTCGATTTATTAATTTGAAAATTCACTAGAAAATTGCCCAAAGGGTATTCAGGAATACTCCCGATCCCTCAAAGGATTTAAAAATTTAGACTAACTTAGAAAATTTCATATTTTTCCCAAAAATCCCCTGACAATATATATAATTTGAAATGTGTTTCTCAGGGTATTATTGTGGAAAAATTTGAAATTTTCTACATTAATCTAAATTTCTCAATTCTTTGTGGGGTCGGGAGTATTCCTAGATACTTTTTGGGTAAATTTTGTATTAAATAAATTGAAAATAACGACTTTTAGAATTGAAAATGTAAACTAACCTTAAATTCGTACTATGCTGTCACATAAACACTCTGTTTATGTTAACCTTTACAGGAATCTGCCAGCTCTAACCTCGAACCTTTCCTTCTTTGAAATCTTACTTTAATTTCACTATCGAACTTTTCAGGGAGAGTCAGAAACACTAGTTAACTTAGCGAAAGTCTAACCAGAATTGATGATTTTTCTGGCGTCCTTATCTTCCTTTGTTTTAATCACGCAAGCGATTGTCTACTTCCACAGCTAATTTTGATGAATTAACCCAAATATAAAATTTGATGATGCATTTCGATGAAATGAAGTTTATTTATAGGAATAGCATAGAAGAATGCAAGCGGTAACGCTACCAGCTGATAGAAAGTAGACGAATCTATGACCTACATTCTGACTGACAAGGTTTAAACGTGAAATTTTACCAACGATTTACTTAATAACGTTCAGACAAAGATTTAATTTATGAAATGATTTTGAAATACCTTTCAATTTGCTCTGTTGTTTGTTTTAGATGACTTTTACATTAATCTTGACGATTTATAAGATTAGGAAAATAGACAGAAGAGTGGATTTGTCCGTGTAACCCTACGATCGTCGTTATCTGGACTTATATTTTTAATATGATGTCTTAACCCCAAGGCCAGTTGGCGTGGGGGGAAATGGTGACTTGGAAAATTAAAATTTCCCCCCCAAGAGGGACTTTTCATTACCAACGAGTGGCTAACTCGAACACCCTATCCGCTCTGAGATTGATAGCCGATGTTGTTGTTGTTGTAAAAGTTGAACATTACAACTATATGTTTCCGGTAGCATCAACTAGAAATGTAATATACAGGCGTTCTATTTAACTTAACAAAGTAGTTGTCTGGTGCGCTACTTATCGATCACTCTGTGTATACGGAAATAATTTCTATGAGGTCTATTATATTATCAGAAAATCTTATCTTCCTGCTATTTACACACCAGGCGCAATTTCACAATTCCAGAAGGTTAGAACTCCCTGCATTTAAGATCATAAGTAACTCTGTCTTTACTTTCTATGTATCAATAGATATAATTCATTTCTTAACTTAACATATCCTATCTATTAGATTACAAATAGCTTTCAAATAATTTAAATGGCATGACAAGTAAAATGCAGTTGCACATACGAGATAAGCGCCAAAATGTCATGGCTTGACATTTATCCAGGTATCGCAGTGGGCCATAATTTTGTTAATAATTTGATTCGTCTTATTAGCCCTGGAAAAAACAAATTTTATGTCATTTAGTTTTCCTATAACTGTCACTCGTTCATCACATCAGAAGCTCCGAAAATCGAGTATCGCACTATTATAAAATTCCTTACTCGAGAAGGTATTTCTCCTCAAAGCATCAAAGATCGGCTGGATGGGGTACATGGGGAAAATTCGCCGTCTTATTCAACATTGCCCTTATTGAGGATCTTGTATCAGGTGATTGACGCTTGAAGGTGACACAAGTGATGTGATACAAGTGTTCACCGAATCCTCCACGATCATTTAAATATGAATAAAATTAGTGCAAACATCTCTCAGCAGTTCAGCGCCAGCATTGTTGTTGAATATACTCGTTCCCTTTTGGAGCACTGTGGAGAAAACTTCATAGACGTGTTGAAGACAATTGTCGCAGAGGATGAAGCTATGCTTCTCTCCTATGATCCTTTGTTCAAAGGAGAGTCGATGGAATGGAGGCGAAAAGGAAAATCACCACCATGAAAATTTTAGGTTGTCAGTCGACAAAAAAGGTAATGACTATCATTTTTTGGAATTGTGAGGGCGTCAACGGCATATGTGTATTATGTAACACTCCTGCACAAATTGCGACAAAATATTCGGGATAAAAGACGCGGGAAACTGACCAGACACAGCGCATACTACTGGAATTGTACAAGCCGTAATTCGTGAGTGTGAGATCTATTATATTATCAGAAAATCTTCCTGCTATTTACACACTAGGCGCAATTTCACAATTCCAGAAGGTTGGTACCCCCTGCATTTAAGATCGTAAGTAACTCTGTCTTTACTTTCTATGTACTAATAGATATAATTCATTTCTTAATTTAACATATCCTATCTATTAGATTCCAAATAGCGAACATTTTTTCTTGCTTTCAAATAATTCAAATGGCATGACAAGTAAAGTGCTAATAGAAGAAGTGATAAAACGTTGAAGAGAGCGCATTGGCTATTAGGTTTTGCCTTGCACTTTACAGTAACTATTTACTAACACATTATGAAAAGTTCTAATCATACGTATAGTGGAATGTGTTTTAGGTATAGGAAACTGCTATCTCCACATTCTGATCTATTTAAAGTAATTATCTTCACTTTGACGCTTACAGGCACATGCTAGTGCTAGTGAATAAAAAAAACTGGTATAATTTAATAAGAAAACGACAAACTTACATTAAATTAAGTCGCTTGTGTACGAAATTCACAGTTATGCATATAAAAATATATAAAATAGAAGTGAAAAAGAATGATTGATATTTGATGAATTAATCTAGGACAAGTAAACAAGGATAAATAAAAGAGTTTGACAATTTTATTTAATAATAACAGTAATATTTCCAAGCTAAAATATATATTTAAGTATTCTTGTGACGTTTTTTAGAATTTATTAATTAAAACATAATCAAAATATTAAATACACTTATATTAAAGCCTGTATAGGTTATTAAAGTTAAAGCGTGATTAATATATTAAATCCCCTGCGGGTAGATTTTAGATACATTCGTAATTTAATTTTTGATTTTAATGCTGAACCATTGAATTAACATTTACATATAGTTAATGTTCTTTCCTTTTACCAAATAACGAAAATCATTTGTCTTTTTAACAATGCCAATAACTTTTAATTGAATAAGCAAAAATTCAAATATGGGTTACCCATTTCCCAGTGGATATCGATAAACTTTTAAGGTCTACTGTAACAATGGATATGTAAAATTATATGCACACTGCTGCCCAAGATTTTGTCGGTTTTCAAGAAGTTGTTTCTAAAAGAAATTGTAAAATTCGAAAAACTTTTTTTTAAATTTAGGATATTAACATTTATGTGTCAGAAACCAACGAATTAATTACTCAAAAGCGTTAATATGTCGTTTTGAAATCTAACCAAGTGCAAGAAAATTGCAGTAAAGCTAGTTTTATGGTGATTATAGTTATACCATTGCATTAAAATTTTTCGAGAAAATCGCATAAACAGTACAAACTGACACACAACGCCTTCTAGTTTCCATTTATAGAAACAAAATAAACACTGTAAGTTACCTTCTTAACTTATTTGATATTCTCTTCACAATGGGCCCAAGTTTTTGAAAATCGGTTGATATTTACTAATGTTACAGTACTTTTGTATGATAAAAAGTAAGCTTCCCCCACCACTTTATAACAGGCGTAATCACAAAGTATCATTAACCAAACTTGTAGATAATTACCAGCAGCCTCTTTTACGTTTATATTTTGCCCTCCTTAATAATAGAAAATTATTTAAAATTTATAATTAATATTTCAATAACGCCCTCTTGCGGCAACTTCAGAATCTCGAAAATATTTTTTGACCACATTTACTAGAATTTTTTTTTAGTTTTTAGCTATAGTTTTATATAACTAATTCGACCAAAAAAAGATATACTTTGGGGTTATGTGTGACATTGTTGGCGAGGCAAGTTGTCACTGTGAGAATTTGCCCCGTGCTTGGGTAGCGTATAGGTAAATACGTATATATTTTCGTCTTAGAACAGATGGTTAGAACATACAAGAAGAGAAGGGGTCGCTTTTCACCACCAACTGATATTTTGCTAACTGCTGCAAGAGCAGTGGCATTGGTGGTGGAATTGGTCTCATGAAGAATACGCAAACAAAGATCCGTTTTATATTTACCATAAATGTAATTCTTACTTGCAAATAAGTAACGTGTTTGTGTTGTTTTATAACTAAAATTTCAATTAAAATCATTATAAAATGCTGATGGTTATGTTAATTACGACATTAGTTTAATTAGTGGCAAGTTACCCCGCTTGGTGTGACAATTTGCCTCAATTCGGGGTATGTTGTCGCACCTTGCACTAACATAAAAAGAAATTTGTTATGCACAATCTATAGGGTGCTTTGAAAAACTTTTTCGTAAATATTACAATTATTATTAAATGTCATCATATTCAATAATTGTTCCACTGTTTCTGTCATAGCACACTGATAAACTAAATGCCCACAGTCGTTCAGTTTAAAAAATCGTTATAACAAGTATCAATAGTATCATATCTTGATCAAGTTCGGCCTTTTGTTGTTGATTGAGAATTCCGATATTTAAGTCCAATTTGGAATCAGTTCTTTGGTCGAAGGACTCTTATAGGAAGCAGTATAAAGAAAAGAAAACATTCTATTAACGAAATTGTGAGTGAAATCTTATGCAAATTGCAATATTATAGGTTATGAGAAATTAGCAATAAGGTGCAAATTTGCATGCATCGGTAGTGATAAGAATAGACAAACATAACTTCAAGATTCTAAAATCCCCATCTAACCAACAACCAGATAGGAAACTCATTATACATTTGAACAATGTATTTTAGAAAATAGAAAATAGAATAAAAAAAATAAGAAAAATAGTAGAAACACAGCTGAGAAATGCTTAAAGCGGATTTCGACCTGCACACAGCATTCAAGATCATACATTCACAAAAAGCAATTGAAAATAAATCAACAAAGAACAAACATTTATCCATAGGGTTTTGGGATTAGAGCACTGCACGGGCTAGGAAAAGCCTGGCCCGCTCGGTCCGCCCAGACCCGCGGGCGGGCTCGGGCGGGTCTCGTCTTTTTTCATTGCGAGCCGGGCCGGGCCGGGCCCAAAATTGTACGGGCCTGACGGGCCGAGAATGTTTTTTAACTACATCGAATGGATATAACGTATGCAGTAAATGCTGTTTAGTTTGTACGATATCGTTTTGTATTAACAATTTTAATGTATGCAATGTTATGTTACGTTTTCTTTTGGTTTCATACAATATAGTATACAAGAACAAACAAAATAAATGTTTCATTCTATTCATTATAATGTCATAATTAAAAAATGATTAGAAATAGACGGTGCAGATACAATTACTTAAACAGGCTAAAATAATTTAGATGGGCCAAACGGGACTAAATTTCCTAACGGGTCGGACCGGGCGGGCCTTGTGCCGAGGTAATGAACGCAACGGGCGGGCCTACTTCATGCTGTAACGGGCCACGAGCGGGCCGGGCCGTGAAAAATAGGCCCGTGCAGGGCTCTATCTGGGATATGAAAAAAGCGTTTGATACAAGCAGAAAGAAAATTGGAAAAGCCTATAGAACAAAAACGTAGGTGTACAACTAACAGAGGTAATAAAAGGTGTACACGAGACGAAAAACAAAGTAAGAACGTGTAACATAGTATCAGAACAATTCATTACGAAGGAAGGGGTGAGGCAGGGTAGTGTCTTAAGCCCACTACTTTTCATGTGTACAATTGATGAAGTAATGAAGGAATTCAACAGAAAACTGAAAAGGTAATGATAGATTTTAGAAATCTGCAACCGGTTTTCCTAGACTCATGTACATTGCAATACTAACACCGAAAAAACCCTAGAAAAAAATATTAAAATATGAAAAGACGGTCTAGATAAGCAAAACTTGCAATTAAATATAGAAGATACTAAATGCATAGTGGTAAGCAATCAAGAGGTGACAATAGACATGGTAGTAGATGGAGAGAAAATCCAAGTGAGGAGATTGAATACCGGGGAACAATAATTAACAATAAAGGAAATATGGAGGATCGATTGAATGAGAGAATAAGGGCAGCAAACAAAATATATTATGCAATTCATAAGAAATTTCTCGAACAAAAGGGAATTTCTAGGAAAACAAAGACAGCTGTATATCGAACGACATACCTACCAGTACTACTACATGGAAGTGAAAACTTGAATTTAACGGAAAGACAGGAAAGAAGAATATAAGCGGCTGAAACGAAGTACCACAGAAACGTAATGGGAGCAAGAAGAACAGATAAGAAGCGAAATTAAAATATATGTACGCAAAGTGTTAGGTGTAAAATCAGCAAAAGAAATTACAGGACAAAAAAATTAGGTTAGTTTGGTTTTTTGCTTGAGGATGGGGGATGAGAGGCAAGTAAAAAATATTTGGGAAGCTAAACTTAGGGAAAGAAATAAAAGAAGAAGACCCAAAAGGAAATGGAATAGCACAGTAGAGAATATTTTAAGGAGAAAAGGTAAAACCTAGAACTCAGCGAAAGAAATGACAAGGAATAGGAAGAAATGGATAAATGAATAAAGTTTGTAAAACAAGGACAGGAACCATGATTTGAACAAATTAATCGATATCCTAATGGGGTATAAATGAGGAATAAAGTATGTATGTATTTATAACGAGAAAATTGCTGATTTTAGACTAGTAACATATTAGTAATTTTTTGTCTAGAATTTTACAAAAATTCAAAGCTAAAATAATAATAACCGTATTCGTCAAACGAATATTTAAATACTTAAAATTATTTGGTTTTGTCGACTTTTTTTGTATACTTTGGAATAAATATTATTATTATTAATATGTAGGGTGTTCCATTAAAAAAAAATGGTGTAACAAAAGTATGTCATACCAATTTAGCACATCTCATTACCTTGTAAACGCTTGTGTATTAGGTTCTTTCGTGCCTAATCTAGGTACCAAAAATCACATCTGTCTAATGCGTACTTCCAAGAAACAATGGTTTCGGAAAATGTCGACTTTTTCAAAAAAACACTAATAACTCTGAGATCCTTAGTTTTAGGACAGTAGTACCTTATCACATTTTGTCTCAGAATTTAACTAGCATTCCAGAAATGCAATAATAGGTACCATTCAAAGAAATATAAATTTGAATATCTGCGAACTTATGAGATACCCTGTAGGTTTGAATATAATTTTAAAGCACGCCCATTAACAGAACTCACAACAAGAAAAAAACATTTTGAAAAAAATATTCACAAAGGCAGCGAGCCCGCGGAGATGACTTATCCTGTATATACATAACTATTTACAAAATCTCTTCATACACCATCTGGACCGAAAATTACTCACCAAATGGAAAAAAAGTTAATATTTCAAAAAATTGTTATGAAGACAAAAGTTCCTGCATTCATTGAAACTAAATTTAATGTTGGCCCGTTACTTCCGGCTTGGCAGAAGTAGATGAAATTTTACTCTACATTACACTCTTATTACTAAAAATATCGATTAATATTTTAATTAAAAGTCATATAAAAATTCATTTTCTACACAAATATCAAATTTCAAAGAGAATATTATTAAGAGAAGATTATCGATTACAAACAAGGGTACTTTAGTCTTATGAGCATTTTAAAATTGCAGCTATTTCTGCTAAACTAAATGTATACTTTCACGTATGAAAATTTTGTTTCAAGAAATGTAGGAACTTTTATCTTAGTTACAATTTTTATTTACAATAAAATCGTTCAAGTTGGTGCGTATATTTTGCTCCGCACGGTACAGTTTAATTTTACTGATTACGTTTTACAACATTTACAAAGAGTTAATGGTTGTATATGTTTTAAAAATAAATTTAAATGAATATTTATTCAATATAGAACCTATTCAAGAGAAAAATTGTCGCCAAGAAGAAGCAAATTTTGAAATTTTAAATTCGGAACAAGGAAATTTTGGAACTCTAGAAAAGTAAAAGGAATAAGGGTCACAAATATTTATGAGTAGTAACCTAGTACGAGAAAAATCAAAATTTAAAAATAAAAGTTTTTCCTTTAATATATACATATGTATAGATATCCAAAATTAGTCAGAATTTTTAGTTTTTATTTCAAATATAATTCTAAGCAATTTGATTTTCACCTTGTCAAATTATCACATTTACCAAGTTACTTGTAATTTTAATATTTTAAGTAAACTATTAAAAGTTAAGTCCCGCAATCACGAAAGTAAAGATTTCAACATTTACTTTCTATTTCATCTTTTAAAAATCGGGAACAAGAAAAATCTAGCTACTACCTCTGATATGGGAAAACGTTTGCGGAAAACTTTTCAGACGCAAGAACAGCGAACTTACCTGTACAGGTTGTTTAATCCAGATGTACGGGGGTTCTGATATGGTTAGGACACAGCACGAAGACAGATTCGCGCTATAGAAAGGAGACGTTTTATATCACCTGTTTAGTGTCAGGCGCATTAGTTCGAACCGCCTCCGATGTATCCGATGTGCAGGAGGCGGCCGTACGCTCTTCCTGCGGCACATACACGCAGGGGTTGAAGAAGCGCGATGCCGATCAGCGTCGGAAGTTCTTGAGAATATTCGTTTTTCCGTCAAGACGGTGTCATAGTTATCGCGGTAAGACGTACTTGTATGCATAGCTACGAGTACATGTTCAACTGTTACGTCCTGAAAGATGCATTAGGTGATGCTCGGAATTTTGTGGTCACCGTAAATGATTGATGTGAAAAAATAGAAATAGCTATGCGTCAGTTTTGAAAGCATGAACATAAGGTAATCATTAACATTATAATGACAATTTATAATTTTTATTTGACAAAAATTACAAAAGAAAAGGTGTGCCCTGGAAATACTGCATAGTTTGCTGTTTCGCAAAAATGCAAATGCTTATATTAACGGTAGTCAAAACAGTATGAAGCTGACATTACTACACTATTTGTAGAAGATACTTAAACATCCGGTATCCAATAGTAATATAAGTAAACTTTAGTTGTTATTCATCCCTTCTCAAATACTTTATATAGCTTAGAGTTTTTTTACAACGTAGTTCTTGAAACGAACTACAAAATATTTTAAAGACGCCCAGTAACTATTTTCTGTTTTCAACAATTAAAAAACGATGCGTGGGCAACTTTAACACATTAACGACCATGGGTACCAAGTATAGACAGTAGAGCAACGCAAACTGCGCTGAAAGCCAGTGGCTGACGCATAAAAGTTTACACAAAATAAACACGGCCGGGACAATTCGGTATAAGTGTCAGAATAACTGCGACTCGAAAGCCGATCTGTTGTGTATGCATCTACGCTGTCGTATACTATACCGTAGTTCTATGTTTGTTTTGAAAATGTTTCCTACGTCGCGAAAACGACCAAAGTTGGACACAATAAGAGAATTTATTGCAGAAATGCCTGATTTAAAGTGTGATGGCGATAAAATTCAATGCGTAGTGTGGAAAATAGATTTAATGTGTTGGTCGAAAAGTGATTGTCTACGGCACGTAAATAGTGCAGGGCATGTTTAAAAAAAAATTCCACACGAGATTATGACAAATTTAAATTTAATTTATGTGTTTATTGCATGTAATTTACCATTTCATTTACTAAGGAAGAAAGCATACGTCTCGTTTTGGAATGAATATTCGGACTTTAAGTTACCAAGTGAGAGAACATTACAGATAGTTGTGCCGTCTGCTCGTGAGCATGTCGAGAAAAGAATTAAATCGGAGTTGCAAGATAAAAAACTGTGGTTATGTGTGGACGAAACAACAGATCGTAAAAAACATTCTGTGGTTAATGTAATGGTACGCACAATGGAACTATATCGACCGTCACCCTCAATTTTACTAGCTTCCAGACGAATACAACAATGCACTGCCGAAGTAATTTCAATGTTGGTGTTAAATACATTGGAAAAGATTGAACTTTCAACAAATCAACTGTTGATGTTTATGAGTGATGGTGCCGCAAACATGCTTGCTGTAGGTCGATCTCTTAAAAAACATTGTGCTAACTTGTTGCATATTACATGCAAAATTCATACTCTCCGTCTCGTAGGAGGAGTATCAGAAAATGTTATCTCGAGGTAGACGCTCTAATAGCACATACAAAAGCTGTGTTTGTAAAATCCCTAAAACGTATTCGGGAATTTCATAGACTATGCCCCGGTATTCCTGAACCACCACAACCTATTCTTACTCGTTGGGGAACATGGTTAGATGCTGCATTTTATTATCTTAAATATTTTGAGAATATAAAGAACGTGGTTTTAGAATTCGACCCAAAGGAAGCTGCGCCTGTCAAGGTAAGCCGCTTGAAATTTCAGGATAGTCAAGTTAAAACAGATTTGGAAATTATTCAGAACAATTACGTGGGACTAGCGGATGCGATAGAAAAACTACAAAATTCTTCGGTGTCGTTAGTGGAATCTTTGCAAATAGTGCAACATGTTCACGCACAGCTATGCGCGATAGAAGGCGCAAGAAATGTTTGTATTTTAGAAGGGTTTGAAGGTGTTTTAGATAAAGACTCTGATTTTGGCACATTAAGACAAATTTGTGAAGGTGCGTCAACAGAAGCGTTAAGTTATTTGAAAGATTATTTTACTTACGCAAATATAACGTCACTAGATGTAGAACGTTCGTTTCCGGCATACAAAAACCGAAACAACTTTGGAAACATATCTAATGTGACATATATTAAATAGACATTATCCACTTTGTGATTTCACGAAGGACTCTTAAAACGGTAAGTGTTTGAGCACGTATCACATTTAATTTATTTTGTGTAAACTTTTACGCGTCCGCCATTGGCTTTCAGCGCAGTTGCGTTGCTCTAATAGACACATATAACTTTTTAATTGATCTAATGCGACTGTGTGAGGAATACATAGAAAAGGTGGTTAAAAAAAAGTTCACTTTCTCACAATAACTCAATTTAATGGAAAAGAGCGACCGGTTACGGGACTAATTAACCTTTTTAATATGATGTGTCCGTCCCAATTTATAAGATTTTAAATTCATTGACTCTAATTATCATACAAGTAGTCCAACAGTTGTTGACTCTTATATAGAATGTGTAGTAGTTTTTTTTAATTTATTGATTTGGCAATTTCCTACTACCATTTTAACTCGAGCCTGAAGATGGGACATTAGTACCGAAACCGGTCGCTTTTTTCCATTAAATTGAGTTATTGTGAGAAAGTGGACTTTTCTTGCAACCATCTTTACATAACTTTTTTTCGTGAAGTGTGTCGGCGGTCTCGGGGTGTAACTTACATTCAAACGGGTTAAGGGTCGCCTCGTTCATAAGCAAGATATAGTTAGGATAGAAACCGTGGTACCAATCGTATGTTACAGCAAGTTTGTGACTTATTTTTGTTTATTATATTTTTTTATGCATCATGAATAAAAAATTAACACAGACGTAGATCTTAAGAAAATAATAGCAGATAGTGACTTTTTATATGAAAGTTCTAGTAAGTGACTCTAAGGAGGACATTGAATATGTACAAGGTAGAAGTGCTACCGCTTCTATTCTCTATCTCCATAGCACAGTGCGAAAATGGCAAAGATAGAAATGCAGCAAAGAACGAAAACTTATTGCGAACCCAGGTATTTCCAAAAAAAAGGTGTGAAACACTGAAGCCAGAATTACATAATAACGAAATATTAGAATCTGATTACGATTATGAGCTAAATGTGGAATGTGTAATAGACAGTGCCAGAAATGTTCTAGAAAATCTTCAACACGTTCCTGTTCCGTGAAATGAAGTTGGTATACCTGAATTGAATAAATTTATGCGTGATATAGAACGCACAACCGTGAATACAGATCACATTTCCAGCTTAATAGAGCCAATTGATTTTTGCTCGCTATTTTTCATGAGAGCGTTACTAATCCTAGTTATACAAACAAATTTATCCTATGAGCAGAAATTAATTGAAAGCATCGCTAAGAGATGTAACCAAAGATTCACTATTAGGAAAATATTGTGATATTACGTAGTAGGCATCATAAATTCTCGGTTTGATATAGAAAAAATAAATTTGGTAAAATATAACAATTTTTATTTTTCATTATAATCTCCCCTAACTTCAATACAATTATTACAATGGTCAATTAATAATTCTATACCTTTGTAAAAATAATCTAAAGAATTTCCCCCAAAATGTTGTACTACCGCTGCTTGCAACTCATTATCGTCCTTAAAACAACATCCACTGATTCCTTTTTGGATAGAGGATCATAATACGGAACTATTGTTTCATCTCCTCTATGACAATGGATTCCAAAATCGGTTTTGGGTCGTCCCCACACGTGTTTAAACACGAGCGCGCACATTCGACCCGACGTTCACGTTCGAGAGCAGAAAGAAGATGCGGTGCCCATCTTGCACTAATCTTAATCATCTCCAAATGGTTATGGAGAATTCGGCGAATACTTGTTTCAGAAATGTTAACATTACTGCTAATTCCTTCACTTTCAAACGGCGATCTGCTAATCCCATTTCTTCAATAATTGAAATGTTTTGAGGCGTTATTAGTTCAATTAGCCAACCGGGGCATCATCTTCAAGGAAACAATTTGCCCACTTTCTTACAGTGGAATATGAAGGAGATAAATCACCAAAACGCCTTCTAAACGTTCTTTAATGTAATTAGGCGTATGCCCTTCTTTTGTTAAAAATGTAATGACCGCGCGGTACTCAATTTTCGCTATCTGAGACATTTTCATGCACTAGTAACGTTGTCCGGCTGGCTACTGAAAACTGCTACTCTTCGAGCTGTAATATATATAGCGTAGGCCTCGCATATGCGCAACTATGACGCAACGAAGTTTGAACACGCTCGAACTGGTACAAGCCTGTCAGGCCGAGAATTAGTGGTGCCTACCTCGTACTAGTCAACAATTAAAATGTTTTATCGATTTGATAATGCGGATGGACTTGGATAAAAAAGCAATACTACGCGGTTATTGGACCCAGCATATTTGTTACAGAAATGATGTATCTAAGCTATGCGGTTATAAGTAAAACTCGATATGAATCTACATATTTTACATTTCTTCACGCAGTAGGCAATAAAGCATATGATAAAGGAGACCGCTTACATAAGATAACTGTGTTCGTTGATATTTGTGACAAGAATTTTCAGGAAATATGGGTACCGAAAGAGATCGGTTGTATGAACAAGTTCTGAAAAATTTGGAAGACCTAATACTAAGAAAAACACCAAAAAGGTTACCACAACTTGCCCACAGCATCAACAAATTTTTCTTATTGCATAATGTAACCTTAAAAACGTTTATTCCTTAAATTTCCTTTTATCCTAAGGTCTCAGGATTACATAAGCATGACATAAGTGTCTACTCATATACAAATTTACACCACTGTTTCTTATCTGTTAACCTTGCCTCCTGCCATGTTTTTCCATTACTGTGCAGTATTTTTCCTATTGTATCTTCCCATGTTCTCTTGGTCGTTCTCGTCGTCTTCTTGCACGTACTCTTTTTCACTTGTCTATAGCTTCTCATCCTTTGCAAATGGCCCCACCAGCACAATTGACGTTGTTCTATAAGTTTCAGGATTGGTTGAACTTCCAAATCCTGTCTTATTTTTTCGTTTCTAAGCCTATTTTTGTTACTGGATACTGTTTTTAATTATGAAATTTTTATTCAGGCTGTGTGGCTTTCATTGTGTTTTCTATTTTCTTCTCATTTCTCTTTCCTGTTTTCCGGTGTCTTCGATTGTTACGCCGATATAATCCAAGTAATGTACTCGCTCTAATCTTAGACCATTTACTTGTATATTTACTGTTTGTTGTTCGTTTGTTATCGCCATGACTTTTGTTTTGTTTATATTCATTTTCATACCATTTTCTTCAGCGTTTTATCCCATATATCTAAATTTTTCTGTACTTCTTTCTCGTTGGCTGCCATAATTACGACATCATTTGCTTAGGCACACTCTGAGATATTTACTATTTGTAAGTTTTTGAGCCTATATAAGTTCTTTGTGCTTTAGTTGCATTTCTTAATAATATGATCCATGAACACTGTAAACAATATAGGGCTCATTTCTCCACCTTGTTTTAATCCTTCTTGCGTTCTGAATACTGACGATTTCCTCTTTTTGTACATGATCCTATTCGTGGCATGCATATATAGAGGCTTTGGATCACCTTGTTCAGTTTGTTATCCACACCTTTGTGTTTTAATACGTTCCACACTATTGTTCTCGCCACCTTATCAAAGGCCTTTTCTAAGTCTGTGAAGGTTAGATATGCTGTTTCTCTCTTCAACTTGGTTTTATCTGTGATCTGTTTGATGGTGAAAATATTATCTTGGGCGTTTCTGCCTTTTATGAAACCACTTTAGAACTTCGATAAGGTTGTTTCTATTGGGCCTAAGATAAGACATAAAATGTTTCTGGAATATTTTGTGTTGATTTTTATAGTTCTAGAAAAATTTTCGTCGTCGTCTCCATATTTGATACGTACACATGGTCCTGTAGAAGTTAAAAGAACGCATTCATTTACACCAAACCGCGTGTACCAAATCAATATAGAGTATAAGATTTTTTTAAACCCTAAAATATTTCCTAAAATTATGACCATAACCGCGTGTATAATATTTCACACAAATTAATGCAAAACAAGTTTGCCGGAATAAATGAAGAAACTTGCTAAGTCTGGCTATCGTTGAAGTGTTGGGATGCAGATAAAGCTGTGCTAAAACCTTCTCCCCATTTTTTAAGAATTGCCAAAAATATTGTTCCTGCAATGTTTTTGAAAAGTGGTTTGTAAGAATAAAGCAGTGAATTAGTTATTTATAGAACAGCCTAAATCAGTTTTTTCAGATTTTCAAGAAGGGAGAAAAAGATGTGAGCAATATAAGTTTTATAAATTTGTTAATTCAATAGCGTAACCAAATACATTAGGTGCATGTATACCATAAATGAAAACCTTTGTTAAAAATACTGAGAATATATGATAACTTGTTATTCTTACAAGACTTTTGTCTTTGTTTCTTTCATGGCTGCTCATGGAGTTAATTATTGCCCCATGTAATTATTTATCATCCTCTCCAAACCATTGAAGTAATGTATTTAGATGTTCTTCATATTTTATCTGCTAAATTTGGAAGATTTACTTAGTACCATATGTCTCTTTGGTATGTAACGAAGGTGTATATCTGTATAACCTGTCATGACTAAGGTTCGCAAATCACGATTGCCTACCACTGCCTTTCGAATAGGAAATGCGTAACTTTATTAAGTAAGAATTTATGTTATATTTTATGATTAACATAATACATATCGAGAAACATTACCTAGTAAATATTAAAATTTCGAATGTGTTCGACTAAACATCTAAATCATAACGCACGTTTTCATTGCCGTTTCTTTGAGCCTTGATCGCCGCGATGAAAAAATATTTTTATACGTAACGAAAACGACTGTTCGACATGTAATGACGTAATATTTGCGTAATTGTAATGGTCTTTGAAACAAGTAAACGTATTTGTAGGAGCAATGTTATTATAAATTTGTCTTAATCTAGCCAAATCTATACTTTTTTGTAGTACACTATAATCCTCCAAAAAGGTGTTTCTACTGTGCCTCCAACTAGGATAGGACTCAGGGCGGGGTATGGCAGAGGTCCACCAAAGTATATAATATGAAAAAATAAGGGCGCCAGGAGCTTTTTTGAGAAAAGCACCAAAAACTGTGTTACACCTCCTCTTGTTGTGTGGAAACATGTAACATGTAAACTTTTAAAATGTTAAGAACAATTTGATTAGAAAGGAGAGAAAAACTTTATACGTACATATATATAAAATAATGAAATCTTAGTTGTGAGTGTTTTTTTTTTCTTTTTATATCTAAAAATCAAAATAATACTGTCGTTACGTAGATGTTTTTGTCTTTAAACCTGGGTCCTGTGTGGCTGGGTTCAAGGGTGTTTTCTCCCAGGGGTTGTTCCAAGGTCGCGTGGATCGTCGCACTCAGTCACTGACTCACTGGCCCACTCCTTTAAGGTTCCGCCAGAACAGAGTCATTCGAAATCGAACTTCCTTTTCTTTTATTTGTTTCTTTTTTAACTACCTAGAAGTACAAAAGAACCAGCAAAAAGGGAAGCTAAAACGGGTGAAATCAAGGAAAAACGAAAAAAAAGTTACCGCGTTTAATGAATAACAAAAATTATTAAATGGCGATCAAACCAAACGAAAAATTATTGAACTAGTAATTTATTTAATGCAAGTCAAAAGAGGAGAAAGACAAAAAAAGGTCTTCAGCAATTCAACAAATCTTCAAATGTACGAAAGCTAATACTCTAACATTAAAAAAAAGAGAGAGAAAGAAAGATCTGTACTAACTCCTCAAAATATTAATACATATGTAAGCTCTTAAAACTAGTCGTTAATATGAGGCAATACAAGAAGAGAAAGAACATCTCAACACATGCACGGGGCTCGACAAGATGGCTGTGCCATAAGGTAAAGATAGAACAAGAGCGATAAAACAAAATTCACAAAGTTTAGGCTGCAATAAAGTATTACCCCAAATATAGTTGAGTTAAATATGTAAGAGATTGCTCAAACGTACTCATCCATTTAGAAATATTTTCAAACAATTGACAAAATGTAAAAATCAAATACAGATCCTCTTTTCTCAATTTTGAACCGCACTTCACGCAGAATTATATTCTCTATTCTTTTACGCACACATGGTAAATAATATCGCAATGTTGATTCATGGGAAAACATTATAAAGAATACAGTCAAGGTTTCGCATTTTTATATCAATAATCTGCAATACATGACATAAACTGAAAACAGGCTTTAGTCGTGTGAAAATCTATCCCCTAAAATTGATTTTATTAACCACATACTTTTATTAGGAAAAATATGTGCAACTTGCAGTATGGTAACTTCAACAACGATCTTTTATCCAATTGCTTGTTGACTTTGCTTCATCTTTTGAAACCAGCACAGCAAGAATCATTTTTTTTGCAAGAAATTCTTACTATTTCTTAATTATTTAAAGTTTTATTACATTTTTGTTGTTGCCAAAAACTTTACACATATACATACATATACACATATACAATTTGCATGTTGCTAAAGTGACCTAATCCTGAAAAACATTCACGATAGATACAAATTTTCGTTTGAAAGCAATTCCAGTCTTCTACTTGGTTCTGCCTTTTAAGTTCGTAACGAACGATTTGCGCGATATAAATATGTTTTCACACAATAGCTTTCTGATAACTCAAATAATGGAATAATTTGAATACATTTTTGTAAGTGAAGTATTTGTGTGGTTAATAATACTATGATGCTAGTAACAATTTATTCTTACTACTACCAGTACCAGTCATTTCAATGGGGGGAAGCAATGTGTGTTAACGCTTGTGTAGAAAGCAATTCGTTCTCTGAATAATATAAAAGAAGCTTTCAGATAAAATTTATTTAGAGACAAGTCCTGTATAGCACAAAATTATATTCAAGTAAACAGGATATCAATTTCCCGCGATAGAAGTTTGGTTTTTTTAAACTGACTGACGAGAATATTACAGCATTTTTAGATGTCTGCCTTCAATTCATATGAACTTTCTTTAGCATTTCCTATGCCTACCTACCTTAATTTTTGGGATAATTGAAACAACTTGAGATTTTCAAAATGCCGATATTTCAATTACACCTGATATCGTCAACGCCTTACATATCAGAGTGTTGGTTCAAATTTTGATCGATAAAATATTTTCTATTTTTGAGCATATCGAAAAATATTTTATGGGATTCTACAAAGTAACCAACGAAATCTGACTGACAATGAGATGTATATTTTCCCATAATCTGGTATAGAAATTCTCAGAATTTTGTTGGCTTGGAAATATAATAGATGACCGGCTAACGAACATAGTCCGTTTCAAAACCGTTCGTTACCCGAAGTATTCGTTAACCGATTGTCAATTTGCCACGGACTTTTATGCGAAGTCGATTAATTCGTTCTGAAAATCCAAAAACCATAATTAGAAAATTATATAATTTCCTTAGTTGATACACATGAGCCCATGAGCTACTCGAGAGGCGGTGGGCATCTGTATTCCGGTTTCTGTCGCCACTTTCTAGGACGGCATGACTGCATCTCTTGACGCTAGGTAATGCCAGGAAATATTTCAGTGCCGTTTTTGGAAATTAGTGGTATAAACTGAGAAGTGAATGCAATGTAAGCAACAGAAAATAGCGCGCAGAATCGCGGTGATGACGCCGGATAGGCAGAAACATGTCCGTTGGTTAGTGCGTTTTTTCTCTGCTCACATTGTTTTTGGCAGGAGTGATTCCACCAATAGTATGAACTATTTTAGCAGTAACTTGCCTTAGTTCATATTATTTTCCTCATTTTGCAGGATTTTTCAAAGGGATGAATGACATTTTCGTTCTAGGGATTTCCAACTCTATAAACGTCAATTTTGTTTGAATGGCATGTCAAGACTGATGCTTTGACTTTCTCCCACTCTCAATAAAAATGTTTAATCACAGATGCCTGCGCCAAACCCAAAAATTCTTGATGAAAGTGTTCATTTTTCGGTTTGTTCGTAGTCCGGACATTTCATTAACCGATCACCCACTGTTGCTATTGACATAAGTATTCCTTAAATTAAATCACTGAATAAAATCTTCGTAAAAGTAATCACTTTTGAATATATTAGATTTCAAATTTAATTACTTACCCAATTTTGACGAATCGATTGTCTTTGGTGTGTCCACTTTTCAGCAAAAGATGTTTATAATTGAAAGCTTCAATTCGATTTACCAAAATTTGGGAAGAGTGATTAAAAAAGTTTACATTTCGTTATAAGCTGATAACATCAGAAATTTTATGCAAAATAAGTATTATTAAGCAAATTTTGACGTTCACTACGGTAACACAATATAATTCTTTTTTCAAAGCTCATCATATCGCACGTAATAACATAGCAAGTAATTTAATAACATTCCCTAGTTTGTTCCGTCCTAAATTGCGAAGATTCTACTTATCACTATTGAGAATACACATTGTATCACAATTCTCATCGTTCCCTTGTTAACGAATGTTAATTCGCGTTTCTATTAAAACGTCTGAGAGTTAGATTTCAGTAATAACTTCGTACGGTATTTTCCATCACCAGTGGAAATTTGTATTATAGGATTGCTTTTCATTATGGTGAGATATTGAAAATCATTTTTTCAGGCGGTTTTGTCGCGGTTGTGATGTTTCGGATTCTAAGGTTAAAATATTACCTACTTTTAGAGAATTTGCGGTAGCGCATTTTCCGTTACGTTTTGCAGCCATTTTTTGGATTATAACGTAACATAACGTAATTGTTAAAAACACGTTTGTGGAGCGTCGGAAGTAAACGTTATATTTGACACATGTCATGTTGTGAAAGGAAAACAACATGCATTACCAAATGGTTACTACCTGCTTCTTGTCGCACAGCATCGTCGTCATTAACGAAAACATTATACGACTTTTGAAATTCGGGGCCAAATAATGTCACTTTCGTGAAATTTTGTCACGAATTCTGCATCCTTTGTGTTCTATCCTCACGCTGTGCATGTAAAATGTAACGGATAAACGGCAGTCAGCTGTACAGAATTAGTTGTGCGCATGCGTAGTTACAAGAACTAAATTCTGATTGGGTCTGTTATTTCTAGAAATAACGTAATTTAATTCGGTATACCATATAAATTTTACTAACATTTTACGTTATAGATCATAACCGCAATTTTTATAAGGAAAAATGTACTACTGCAAATTCTATGTTCACAAGTAATTATTATCGAATCTTCGCTTATAAGTTAATGGATAATGCATTACAGGTTCCTGAATTACTGCAGTTATTGGACTTTTATTTTCCTAAATTGTGTGTTAGACATCCTCAACTTTTTTATCTTCCTCTCGCTTCTACTGTCCATCATTTTCATTCTCCGTTACTGTCAATCTATGCCAGCGTAAATAAGTATTGTCAGGATATCGATATGTTTACTATTTCTTTAAGTTCATTAAGGGCGCTCTTGCTGGAGACATTTTCAGCGACCTAAGACAATTCTTTTTCCTTTTGTCTATATATCTTTTTTTTTCCTTTTCTTTTCTTTTTACGTATACATTTATTCATAGGGATATACCTTTTTCTCTTTTATTTTTTTTTAATATTGTATAATTAATAATTATTGTTTATCTTTATATATATGCATATGTATACTCGGTAGGTTTAAGTAACAATTGTACATTCAATAAATTGTAGATTATCCTGTAATTAGCAACATCCGCTGCTGTTGGATAATAAACTATTATTATTATTATTATTATTATTATTATTATTATTATTATTATTATTATTATTATTATTATTATTGTTATTATTATTATTATGATATAAATAGTTACAAAAAATATTTAAATTGCGTCTACACACACGGTACACACTAAAAATATGCCATCTATACACAGAAAAAAATCCTTATAAAAATAATATTCCGACTTTTGTGAGATCCGCTGCGGTACTCCACAATGAGTCATATTGAGCCCGATCCTCTTCTCTATTTGCACAGCAGCTTTGCCGAACGTTGTTGACCACCCCAATTATTATATGTATGCTGATGACACTCAGTTGTATATATTTTCTACGCCAGCCTAATTACACGATGCGCAATCTGCCCTTGTGGAAGATCTGAAAAACGTCTCTAACTTCGCGAACGTCCCTTACCTTAAGTAAAAAATAAATCCATCTAAAACACAATTACTGGTGTTTGGTCGAAGACACTCACGAAATGCAATCATAGACTCTTTTACTCTATTCATAGAGAATGAGAAAATTGCAGTATCTGATCAGATCAAAAACTTGGGCATGTTTCTCAATCTTACACTTCGCTTTTGATATAATACAATGTACATGGTAAAAAAAGCGGTCATCGGATTAAAGTCTATTTACGTTCATCGGCACAAATGCGACATGGCTACCAAATCTGTATTATACAACTCGCTCGTGTTATCTCACTTCCATTACTGTGATGTGATACATTCTAGCTGCATAACACGAGAAAACGTTAATAGAATACAGCGAATACAAAATTCGTCCATCAGGTTGCTAATGGACGAATTTTGTATCCGCTGTATGAATGCCATGGATCAATATCCATGGCATTCATGGAAGACGTGATGTTTCTCAAGCGATTCGCTCTTCGGCAATACTCAATATGAATAAACAACGGCTTCTTTATGCTTCATTGTTTTTCACAAATATAATATTAAATGGCTTAGACACCCCTCCTGGGGATTTCGCCGCTTCATATGAAGGTTGCTAGATTCCTCATTAAGGGGAGGATCAGTCTCTGTTCCTTCCTATTCCACTTTTTCGCATATCCTTCTCCGCTTCGTTCCATCTTTAGCTTTTTCTTTTGCCTTATCGATCCCTATCCTCTTCAAGTCTTCCCTCACCTCACTCATCCAGCTGGATCTAGGTCTTCCCTCCTTCTTTTTCCCGATGGCTCCCAATTTGTCATTATATTTAATATCTTGTCGCTACTTCCTCATTTGTTCTTATCCTATATTCCAAATTTTTCATTCTAACTGGTCCAAGTATTGATCTCAGTATTCTTCTCTCCGCGACTCTTAAATTTTCTTCATCCCTTATTGTCATTGTCAGTGTTTCCACTGCGTACATTATCACTGGTCTTATGGTTGTTCTATAAATTTTTATCTTTGTATTCTTTGAAAGATTTTTGCTTCTTAATAGGTGTTTATTTATATGTAGAGCTTTGTTGGCTGCCATTGTTTTCTCCTTTATTTCCATTTCTCTATTACCATCATTTGTAATGGTGACTCCCAAATAGTTGAACTTGTCTACTTGCTCAAAGGTATACTTCCCCACTCTAATTTTTCTGTTGCTCAGCTCTTTTCCTATTCTCATTATTTTTGTCTTGTTCTCATTTATTTTCAATCCCATCCTCTTACCTTCATCTACTATTTCTTTCAGCGTACGCTACTAATTGTCCCCCTCTTGTTCTTATTGTACCCTTATTGACTCTTCTGGTGATGTACTCCAGTACTATATTAAATATGGTTGCCGACATCGCATCCCCTTGCCTAACTCCTTTATTTATAGCAAACTTTTCAGTTTCACCTTTACTTGTTATTACACTAGCTTTTGTTCCATGCATTGTCATTGCTACAAATCTTCTTAATTTTGTTAGTAGCAAAAGACGCTTCTGGTACAAAATAGCGGAAATTCTTAACAAATACATGCTACCTAATGCTGCTTTAAACACGTCCCTCAAGGTTATTCGCATAAAACTCCATAAAACTCCGCTCACCACTGAATTGTAGCATCTTCAGAATCCTTTTTTTGTTTTACCTCTATTCTCTTTCCCACCCCAACACACCACTTTGTTATACGCACGGGATTTACCCTTCGTTACTCATCTTTTCTTCTCTACTTATAAGTTGTAGCATTGTACACATCTTTTTAACTTTTTTTAAGTTAATTTTATACTAGGCTAAAGAAAGAACGTCTTCTGCTTCCGCAGGCCCAGGCGATTTAGTTTTTTGGCAAAAATGTTTCCTGCAATGTAATTTAGTGTTTCTAATTGTATTTTTGTAACATTTGGACAATATTACTATTACTATTACTATTAAATATTATTTTTATTACTGCAATAACATTGTAGGAATGATTTTGTATTACAAATTCACACAATTGGAGGAAACTTTGAGGAGGAGTAATTTTCATTAAAATATCGAGTACTTTCATTGTAGTGCTTTAAAAATAGTGAAAATTCACAAAAGGTAGGTTCCTAATTGTTGAGTGAAAGAATGTGCTTGAATATACAATTAATTATACAGTGCGGTCCTAAAGTATCTCCACCCCCATGCTAATTTTTGAACGATAGAAGTTAGCAGCAGGACTAACTTTTGGCGTTATCAGCAGTTCAATTGTATTTCCGGTGTCACCGGAAGTGACGTCAAGTTTCTTATTTTAAGTAGAACGTCCTGTATATTTTTACGTTTTTGGAAAGATAATTGAAAGGCGAATCCAACGATACCACATATGTTATTCTTTAGTTAAAAAATATGACAACATGCAGCAATAAAAGTTTTGGTAATCTGTTTTTGTTGTTACCCAAGGTTGGCTGGGGAAGAGCCCCAAATTGTTTCTTGTCACGCCAGACTGATCTAAAGAGCTCGTTGCTAAGCAAAGTAATCATAACAATTGCCAAATTGTCAAATCTCAATTACAAAAACGTAAATTATTCTTGTTATTTATTGTTATTATAACCTGCATTTGTCATACTTTCGTTCTTTGTGCTCCTTATTATTTTATGTAATTTTAACTTGTTTTGTTAATTGTTGCTTCTCCTTTACTTTATCGAATTTTATTGTAATTAATTAATTGTGGTAGGTTTGTTTAAATTTGTTAGTTTTTGATAGGTAATGTGCTTAAGCGTCTTCTTATGTTGTTGATTTTACAATGGACCTCCGCATGGACCACGTAAGATAAACATCAAGTATCTAGTTTTAATATTTTGTGAATTTGGCAACAATTTCCACGAGGTGGAATATAATGAACGCTGTCCTTGTACAGCCGGAAATATTTGAAGTTTGCGCTAAGTAAGGATAGGTAGTATAAAATTTACAGGGCGAACTGCTTTAACAGAAGATAATATGATTTAAATTATTGTACAATTTCTTGCGCAACCATGGCAAATAAGGTGATAATTGTTGCCAGATTTACATAATATTAAAATTGACTCAGCAACTTTGTATGGTTCGTGACGAAAGTATCATAAAAGTATCAACACAAAAACAAGCTTACCCTAATGAATTAATTGCAATAAAGTTTGATAAAGTAAAGAAATAATAACAATTAACAAAACAAGTTAAAATGAGAAAAAATAATGACGAGAACAAAGAAGGAACGTATGACAAATGCAGGATATAATAACAGTAAACAACAAGATTAATTTACGGTTTTGGAATTGAGATTTGACAGTTGTTGTGATTACTTTGTTTAGCAACGAGCTCCTTAGATCAGTATGGCGTCACAAGAAACAATTTGGGGCTCTTTCCTAGCCAATTTTGCGTAACAACGAAAACAGATTACCAAAACCTTCATTGTTGCATATCGTCATATTTCTTAAGTTAAAGTATAACATATGTGATATCGTTGAATTCGCCTTTCGATTGCCCCTTTCCGAAAACGTAAAAGTTTATAGGGTGTTCTATTTAAAATAAGAAAGTTGACGTCACTTCCGGTGACATCGGAAATACAATTGAACTGCTGATAACGGCAAAAGTTAGTTCACGAAAAATCGACCTATTTTTTCGAGAAACGCTAGCTTTTGTCGTTCAAAAGTTAGCATGGAGGGGACACGTTAGAACCTTACTGTATACGTATTATACGGATTCAAACAATTCTGTAGAGCTAAACAAGTTAACTGAGTTATTATATCTTCCCTGTATTTCTGCATTACATTTTATAGAAATGTGTGAAACAGAAAGAAAAACTCGAGGATAGAATGATATCGTTTTACCACGTGCCTGTACGGTGGCATATTTATTGAGCAAATCATTACCTCCAAAACTTAGGGTTGTTATAGTATTGCATTACATTACACCGTATCATGGAAGTTGGAGGATCGTGGATTTATTTTCCTAATATCTAAAGGTAACTAGTAGAAAATGTGCGAGATTACAAGTAAATCATCATTTATCACAGACGATTTCATTAGCAAAGCGTACCTAAATGCATAAACTAAATGTTCCCTGCCTTATAGGTCTAGACACCAGCAGATATCGCAACGAAAACTTCATTCTTTTCCAGTGAAAGATCTGTTTATATACTCAACTGATTTTCATAATTAATGACACTGATAGCGGAATGCCTAGTGTGTCCAGCTATCGGCCTCGAAGTTCTGAGTTCGTACCCCGCGCTCGTAACTCTCAGAGTAAGGTCTTACGTAGTTTACCCGTACTCCTCCAGATTTTGGAGATAAACACCTTAACACGATCTACGAGTGCAGGCGTAATATTCTCATGGCCTGTCAAAGCTCCTTGTAAATGACGAAAACTGTTGGAGATGCGAAAACATGAATTAATTATTGTTATTTCGTTTAATAATACTTTCAGCCGTTATTACATATAACCATAAGAAAAACTTCATAAAATGATAGTTGTACTAGTTGTTAGTGTAGAATGTTTTAATTATTCAAATAATTTTTGCATATCTCTTTACAATTATCTTGTGGTTTACGAGCAAGTAGTAAGCCACAAATATTACTATAATTTAGTAACTGCAAAAATTCGTTACATTAACATTTCAATAACTGCGGTACATACACTTTCACAATTGTTTATTGTAGCAAACGCTGCAAATAAGGCAATATATGTAAAAATGGTATAAGTTTTGTTGGAGCATGCGCCACTCTTGTTTCTCACAATACTGTTTCACTAATTAGTAATTACTACAAATTGTCCGCGTCACGGATCCTGTAACTTGTAGTAGCATTTGCTATAATTGTAGAAGTAATTCTAGCATTTTTTCTATGTGGCAAGTTACACTGGACAAAAGCCAAAATGTATATAAAATAAAATCGACTAAACCTTACTATTTTTGGTATGTTAAAACCGAAAATAAACCTATCTTTTTAATATTAGTTCAAGTTTTAGAGATACGTGATGTCATGTGTCCCTATATATTAACACTGTAACCGCAAGTCCGCTTTGTATTGAACAGCCCCTGTATACAAACAAATGACAAACGCCACTATCGCGAATATTATGGAATTGAATAGAAAATTTTCGAACCTCCTCGAATATTCTCTAAATCTAGAAGCCGTATTTGGGTATATGAGCAGCTACAAAGCGCAAAGGTTAGTCAGTCGAAGTTAGCGAATCTAATCGAATAGTTGACATTGTAAGATGTCCCGAAAGTGTGTAAACAATCCAGATCACTTCTGTTATGTTTGTGGTGAGGTGACTTTTGCGTCTCAGAAGCGGTCTATTACTCCATTGATAAAACAGGCATATCGGCTTTATTTCGGTTGCAAAATAGGGGATCAAGACAAACATTGGGAGCCACATATCTGCTGTAATACATGCGCTTCAAGTCTGAGAAACTGGTTAAATCATAAAAAACGATCTATGCGGCTTGCTGTCCCAATGGTCTGGAGAGAGCCTACAAATCATGTTAATGACTGCTATTTCTGCATGATACCTCGTATTAGGCAAGGCACAGGTATATCCAAGAAGAAAAAATCGGTTATCAACTATCCAAATATACCATCTGCCATAAGACCTGTGCCCCATAGTGACGAACTTCTTATTCCAGAACCCCCAGGAACATTCACTTACAAATCAGATACTAGCGATACAGCGATTTGTTATGAAGGAGATATGCCATCAACATCAAGAGATCCTGATTTCACATCAAGCACGTCAAACCGCCAACTACACAAAATAACCCAGTCAGAATTAAACAGTACTATTGCATATTGGAAATATTCTACCGTCTATTCCTGTTGAATATGCCGTTCGCATGAGAGAATCATACGACAATATGAAGTACCTATTGACAAGTATAAAATACGATGAGCACCAATGGCAGATCTGTGGCGACTTAAAGGTTGTTGCACTTTTACTTGGGTTGCAGCTAGGCTATACCAAGTTTTGCGGTTTTTTGTGTGAATGGGACAGTCGGGCAAAGGCACTTTATTACAAAAGACAAGACTCGCCTGTTCGACAATCATTAGAACCAGGTCAAAAGAATCTACAGCATATACCGTTGGTAGACTCCAAAAAGGTTTTGTTGCCACCACTGCACATCAAATTGGGCCTAATGAAAAACTTTATTAAGGCACTGAATGGAGATGGGCCAGCTTTTCAGTACCTGCGTCAGAAATTCTCAAGGCTAAGTGAAGCAAAAATTAAAGAAGGTATTTTTGTTGGGCCGCAGATTCGAAATATTCTGAAAGACGAACATTTTGACAGCACTCTAACAGATATTGAAAAAAATGCTTGGAATGACTTTCGCCTCATGGTCACTTATTTCTTGGGAAATAAAAAAGCTGACAATTACGTTACTCTTATTGAAAATATGCTGTCATCGTATCAAAAAATATGTCTCTAAAGATCCATTTCCTACACTCACACCTGGACTTTTTTCCTGGAAACTGCGGAGCTGTAAGTGATGAGCACGGCGAACGCTTCCATCAGGATATATCAACAATGGAGAAAGGGTACCAGGGAAATTGGAATGCTTCCATGCTTGCCGACTACTGTTGGACTCTTGCTATAGATGCTCCAGAAACAATTCACAAAAGAATAGCAAAAAGACGGCGCATTTAGTGACTCTAAAAGTGTAAAAGTATCTATTTTTTATTATTTTGTTAAAAATAAAATAAAAAAACTTGTTCTTGAAAACTGCAACTAAGTTTTCAATTTCATTGTTATTCTAGTATTCAGGGCCCCAAAATTAACAAAAAATGCACTTTTCAAACAAGATACAACAAATAAACTAAAATTTGTTGTCCAGTGTTATCGGACGTTCTTTCTTTGAGTGGCAATGTTTTCGAATGACAATTTCTTTTATTTATAGCTAGCTTTACTTCTGGCTTGGTTTCTTCCGTCATTGGGATAGGTATACGAAAATATTGCGAAAATTTTATTTCCTTCGTAAAATCCCCTATGCGTATACCACTTGAATCCGTCTATTTACATTTAATAAGGCATCGCGCACTTTCCTGTTTAGGAATTTACTCATATGCGTATTTTTATTTTTTGCGTGACAAAACATATTTTCCGTAGATATACCTTGAAATTTTAATATTTACATGTTGTAGAACGAGAATGGTACAGATGTGAGTTTAATTTTCATTCCAAAGAGCGCTTTATCCACTTTTTATCAATGTGAATTGCGTGTTTGGCTTTGAGATGTTAGTGTATAAATTTGGATCCAGTAGAGAAGCGTGCACTTAGGGTAGAGCAACGCGAAGCTATACACACGTCAAACTTTAACTTTATTTTCTGCGTTTTTGAATTTATATATCACTGCAGAAATTGCTAATAAATAAAGCATGGAACGTTTCTATGCGTCACAAAAACAATTGTTGGTGTTAGTTGTCAAATTCTTACACTAATTTCGCACTACCCTAGGCGAACGCAGCCCTACGCTTTTTATTTCACTAAAAGCAAGTCTAAAGTTGGAGTGTCTTATGTATCCTATCCATCCGTAATATTCCTTAAAACTTTAGCTAGAGAATTACACATGAAAAAATGCCTAGTAACAAAACCAAAAAATCAAAAAATTAAAAATTAACCAAAAAATTTTTTGGTTAGTTGAAGATTTACATTATTCTGAAGCTAGCGATAAACCTGAAGAAGTGTAATTTAATCCTTTTTTTCCATAACTTGTGTCGTTCCAAAATTAATTTTATCCAAATTTAAGGTTTTCTAGCATTTGAAGGGAACATTATTTGAAAAATCCAATTAAATGTTACTGTATTTTAAAGAACGCACGCTACACATTTATTTCTGGCGCCCACCTTCTACTTAAAAGTAATATATCAAGTATAATAAACGATCCAAATATTGCATGTATTTTGAAATTTAAATTTTCGTCAAGAGTTGTTCCTAGATATTTTATTTCTTCTAGTCTTTTCTCTTTATGCATAGATAGAAAGGATTTCTTAAGAAACATAGTTTGTAACTTATATGTCTTTAGTTTGATTAACTCAGTTTTTAAAATAAAGCAGCTTCTTTTAACATAAACATCTAATATAGGATGAAAAATCCTTCTCTTTGTGTAGGTAAATCTGTGATTAAATATTATCATGAAAACGTAGTAGGCGCCATAAATTCCCGGCCTGATATAGAAAAAATAAACTTGGTAAAATATAACAATTTTTATTTTTCAATATAATCTCCCCTAACTTCAATACATTTATTACAACGATCAATTAATAATTCTGTACCCTTCGAAAAATAATCTAAAGTTTTCCCCTCAAAATGTTGTATTACAGCTTTCTGGAACAAGGTTCATCGGGTCGGCGCTATTCCAACGATTCCTGTTTGGATAGAAGATCATAATACAATACCATTGTTTCATCTTCTGTGACAATGGTCTTCAAAATCGGTTTCGAATCGCCTCCACACATGTTGTTTATTGTGATTAGGTGTATGCCCTTCCTTTGCTTAAAATTTATTGACCGTGCGGTACTCAATTTTAGTTGCCTGAGACATTTTCATGCACAAGTCACGTTGTCTGGCTAGCTACTGAAAACTACTACTCTTCGAGCCGTTATGTTTATAATGTAGGCCTCGCACATGTGCAACTATGACGCAACGGAGTTTGAACACGCTCAAACCTGTATAAGCCTGTCAGACCGAGAATTTATGGCGCCTAATTACTGTGTTATATGTATTAATATATTTTTGAACTTTTGAACCGTGCAAAAACAGTAATTTATTGTAAAATGCTTGAGCAATCCATTTTGTAAATCTCGCTCATAATCTGTTTCGAAAACATGAAGTGAAGTGAAGTGAAGCACATTTCACTTGCATTTTGATCGATTTTATCTGCCCTTCAACAGCTTCCAACCGATTCTTCCCTTAATAGTCTTCGAAACCATATTCTTATCTTCGGGAAAACGATGACATCGTTGCTACTGTTAGTTGCGACCGAATTGTTTTTACACTCTGCAACAGCACAATGTCTACCTATCATTTTCATGAATTAACACACTCTTCCACTAGTCACTTATAAACTACCACTTATAAATGCAACAAGCAATAATACAAAAGCTAAATTTAAAGTATTGAAAAGTATTTAAACAAGAAAAAAGGGAAATAAAACGATCAAAACACAACGTAGCACAGGACTCTCGACGCCATGTAGAACGTACTTAACGTCACGCAGTCACGTGACTCTAATTACGAGATAGGGATTGCGCAATCCCTCTAACATTTGCTATTCTTGGTAATACGCCACAGGTACAGCACTGTGTAAAAAGCCATTATGTAAAAACATAGTAGAGCTCACCCAAAATGAGAAGTACATATGTCGTCATCGTTAGCTGCGCGAACAAAATGTGCCAGCGGCGTCGGTAATTTGAACAAATAGAGGTGCACACTTTACATTTTTACATTTTTTCAGTGGGAGTCAAAAACTGCTACGGAAAAACTAATGGTGTGACAGAATTTTTTTTCCAAAAATTTGTGAAAAATCAACTTACGTATCTACCCATTTTTATACAAGAAGCATTTTTTGTTATATGAAACAAAGGCAAAAATGTATAACAAAACGCAATATGAATGTATGTAAGAAACAAAGCGCAGTTTACATGTCTCATTTAATGATAATAATAATAATACTCGAAATAATATTGAAACTGTACTTTATTTTAAAATAAAAAAGTAACAAAACATATAGTATGTACCTTCTGCTTCAATGCACTTACATGCTTCAATAATTTCTTCTTTTTGCCATGTTTCTCCTGACAAATAAGTCAAAAGTGCTTTTATACCGTCTAGCGTTTTCTTTTAATTTTATGGCTATTTTTATTCTGGTCACCGCAGCCATCACAAAAGAGCCTTATGGTGGTGGTCTCCACTGGAAATGATTTGGTTTGTAAAAAGCTAAGAAGACAGAGGATGTTTCAGTGGCTCCTCTTCCTGCCTGATGCTCCATCCAGGTGTAGAGTACAGGATTTTGGCAGTTTATTTTTGCTACACAAAATATGTAAAACGGGAGTTTTTGAGCGTAAAAAGCTTCTTGTATAGGAACTTTAGGAAGCACCTACTGTAAGTGTTATTAGGTTCTTCTTTTATAACTTTATGAAACTGAGTAAAAGAAAAGAGTCTGATCTTGTGAACATTTAGCTCTGTTTTCAACTCTTTTTTAGTAGTAACATCTTCAGCATTGGTAATTTTTGCTTCCGTTCTAATGCAATAACTGCATACATCAGTGGCTGGTCTTCCAAAACCGATGTTCAAATGATTGTTGAATACTCTACTATACTACACCTGAAGGTTTTTATTATTATTCGTAACTGTACATATATTTGGACGAAACTAAGATTGAATCGGAATTTTGTTCAATTTCACGAAAACATTTACAGACACGCTGTTTAACCGGGGTCTTAAATTTCTAATTATGTGGTGTTTTACCTAATCTATCTTTCCTATTATGTGGTGTTTTACCTAATCTATCATTACTTTTCCCACAATCATTTTTAAGTAGGGTATTTGTAGAACAAGTTATTATAATTGTTGCAATACGTTTACTGCTGTGAATATGACATTTACATATATCAGTATCCAAAATGGCTACGTTCGGTGATATAATTTAAAATATATTGTATTAAAACAGAACGTTTATTACATACATTAAAAAACATCTCTTCGTGATCAAAAATAGTTTTGTTAAATATAACGTAAGAATATAAAACTATTTGAACAATAACATCTTCACGTTTTTTGGCAAATGTGTGAGTTGAAATAGCATCTTTTTTAAGACAATGATATTTTAAACTTACACATATAGTTTAACCGGTCCTTGAATCTGTAGCTGTTGAAGAATACATAATATCTTCTTTTATTTACAAAGTGTAACTCACAAAAAGCAGCCAACACCATCTTAGGTTAGGTTACCTCGTTTTCAAAAAAGGTTTTATCGCTTATACCACACAAAAACATTGCAGGTATCGCCAACAAAGTGCGAAAGTATCTCTGCACAGTATTCTTTTAAATAAAACGAATATAATTACCAATATAATTTGGATAAATCAGTTTAAAACGCAGAAATGGTCTCAGTGTGTAAACACGTGCGTATGGTATAAATATAAATACGTCACAGCCTGCTCACGTCAAAGCTGTAGAGCTTTGTATTGGCGGTAGTAACGACTTTACCGCAATCATGTGACGTAGCTTATCATTCTTGCAGCTATAGCGTTTTGGTTTGTGGATGCTCATAACCTTACGTTACACTTTTTATTTTTATGCTTTTTGCAAGCTGCTTGCACATTTTCTGCATTTGGATAGTGACTACCATATCTAGTACAAAAGAAAAAGAGGAAAAATCAGTTAACAGTAGAAACTAGCCAATGATTTCATGAAATACCTATCTGATTCGTTTTTTGCTTTCTCTGGAGGTTATTTTTAACTTCCTCCTTTTGGTACCACGATCCTCGTCTCCAACAACGCGTTCACCATCTAATTTTCCATTGTTTTAAACCCTTCACATTATTAGCACGTTTTATAGTAACAAAACACGATAAATAGTTCAGACAGTTGTTGTTTATATGTCTATAAAGAAATGATTGCTTGCTAAGAACAAACAAACTGTGCTATATGCCGTATATGTGCACTTTGTACAGCTTGTCCGCTGTCAACTCACAGACAGCGTTTTCAATGTCTAAGCAAATTTTATGGTGCTTTGGCAATATGATAAGGGCTGATTTGAACGTCCAATGTTAGCGGAATCTTGATCTAGTGAGTACAACGCCGCCTCCATCAGAAAAAATATAAAACTGTGCAAAGAGCATTTTGCAGGTCTGTTCCTCAATTATAGAGTTGTATAATAACTTAAGCAATATGTTTTCAAACCATTCCTTAAAGGGGGCTCTATTCATCACCTCATGATAGTGAGCGGTCTTTTTACCCTCGAACAGCAACAATCCACCTTCGAGGAAACCTAGATCGGAACCGATATGGAGTACCATAAGCGTTCTTCCTTTGCTCGAGGCAGATTGACAAACTTTCTATAAAAGCTTGTCGCGAAGTGGTGACACTTATATCGTTCCACACTTTCTTCTTAGCGTCCTTCATTCACCTATGTTTTGTCCAAACAAAATATTGGTCTGCCTTCCGTTCTATACTGCTTTATCGCCATCAAATAATCCCGTTCCCCATGTTGTAATCTCAGCTCCTTCTATGAATAAGGATCTTTCGTGCGTTTACAATACCTGAAATTAATGTGAAACTGAGAATACAATTAAGCAAGAGATTTTATTAAAGCTTAATTAAGGTACGACTTACTTTCGGTATATCATCCCACTTAGAATTGAGATCTGACAGTTTAGCAATTGTTATGATTACGTTGCCTAGCAACCAGCTCCTTAGATCAACATAACGACATAGGAGACAATTAGGCTAGTTTTCTTTGCCAATTTTGAACAACAACAAAAACAGGTATTTGTTAAGCTAAAATACAAGATTTGTATCGTTAAATTCGTCTTTCCGGATATTTCCGGATTTTCCGTTTTTATAAAAAAAAAAACAGGTCGATTTCTATTTTTTGTGAACCAATTTTTGGTATTATCGGGATTTCGGATGCATTCATGCTAGCTTCTATCGTTCAAAAGTTAGTAAGAACAATAATACATGTTTAGAAAATTCGGGTAATATACTAGAATTATATGAAAATTTGAGAATTTCTGAAAATTCTCCTAAATTTGATTATTTTTACCACTTATGAATAAGGAAAATTTATTTCGATAAAAGTACCATTTAAGATGTAGCTTCAATTAAATCGTATTGGAATGTAGAATTTTCTTGGCATACAGGTACAAAAATAAGACAAACGCTGGACGTTTTGACAGGAATGTCAGTTCCATTAAGAAATTTTGATAAGTTCGACTAACTGGTGTTGGAGAACTTTATCACTTTATTCACGTTAACCTCTGACTGAAAATACCTCCTAATCCGAGTAAATCGAATGTATGTATAGTTTATTTCAAATTATAAGAATATAACTTTGAACGGCTTAAATGCTGTTATTGCACCACCTGCGGTAATAACTACCTGGATACGCAAACAAACTGCTGAGGACCGTAATGACAAAATTTAAGTGAATTGAATAGAAATGGAATTATGATTTGCGATATGCGTAACTACCTGTTTGTACATTTAAATCTCATTTAATATGTAAATTCTTTAATTACTTGTAACATCGAATTGCTTACTATGTAAATTTATACTGTTTGTAAAATATATATACATAAACATATAATTATCTTATAGGGCCGTAATTTATAGTCAATACGGCCCCTAGATTCAATATGTATTGCCAGGTTATTATCGTCACAGAAGGTGCAATAAAAGTATTAAAGGCCTTGTAAGTCTACAGTTATATTCTTATAATTTGAAATAAACTATATGTACGTATGTATACAGAAACCTTTTTCTAAATGACGCGCGCATCTCGCAACACCAACAGTACACGACAGTATGAAATTTGAATTTAAATAGAATAATAAGAGCCCTTCTTTCGTTAAAGACATGGGCTTGTTAGTCGAGTTAATCTAGTCGTATTATCCAGGATGATGGGTGCTTCACCTTCTTCGTGGCGCTTGCTCTAGTTTATTAAATTAAAGAAAACAACCGCCATCGTCTGCATCTAGTGGAATAAGAAAGTAATGCTCTTTTTTCGGGTAGAAAACGGAATAAATAAGCTGATGCACCTACATTCTGTTAACGAAGTAGTAATTCTATGCATGCATGTATCACGCCCTTTTGCATATCTGCGAGACGATGGAGATGTGAGAGATTATCTAACCCTTGAACCTTTTTCAGGTCTTAATTTTAGCTTTTCTATTTTTGGGAAGCAGTCGACGTAAAACTTTACGCTGCCAAAGGTTTTAACGTTTATTTTAAAACAATGACTGAAAAACTTTTACTAACCCCATCGATTAGTTTTGGTTGTTAACCACATCGAAAGAAAGGGCTTTCTGCATGTATGTCACATATAGCATACTTTTAAAATAGGTATAATATCGTACAGCATTTAAGCGATAAAATTACAGATTCTTGCTTCTTACCCAGGAGACATTAATTTTAAGTTGGGAACGGATCAATTTATTCAATTTTTCACATTTAAGGTGCTATCTATTATTTCATGGAGGATTACAGCATATTCTACTTACACGATCTGATTAATTTATTCTGAACGAATATGTTGGAAATTCGTTAACTTTCTACATCCCTTTCACGTAAATCATCCACGATCTATAGAATGGATTTGATTAATATATCTTATCAGTTTTTAGAAGAACCAGTTAAAAGAACCGTCTCTTGGGAAGGAGGTGAAAAATTCCATTTTTCATTTAGAAATCTTTTAAAACGTATCGTTCTTGTGGTATGGTTTAACTAGCAAAATTATTACGTACATTGTGTGTTTTTAGAATATTGATTACATACATAGTTTATACCATGCAATATCAAAATGATCGTATTACTGGATTTTCCATTAGAAGCGACGCATTTATAAATTGACATTTCTTTCAGGTGGCAGCCACATTGAGTTTGTTGTTTTGACATTTTCACTTATCAGAGTCTACCATTTCATAATAGGGTGATACACGTGCTCACAATGTTTGCAAATGATTCAGATTTTTTTATCAAACTTCACGTTCAGTCGCATATACTTTATGTGCATTTACTCATGCATTTTCGGTCGTTATAATCGTTCAAATCGAAAAACAATTGAGCGCCTTGTGGAAAAATTCGAATCAACACATTCGCCTCGTAACGTTCTCGTGTCAGTGAGACAAAGAAATGCAAGGAGCGAAGAGAGTAAGTCAGAGAGTTCGTGAAGTTCCAAATGGGTCAATTCCTCGGCGATTTCAGGCATTGGACATTTGCCAACACCAGTTTATGGCAAATTTTGCGAAAAGATCTTGGTCCACGTGCTTACAAAATTACTTTAACTTACGAACTTAAATCAAACATTCATTTGTTGCGTCGCAGATTCAGTAACTGGGCTTCAGAGAATCTTGCAAATAATCCTGAACTTCATAAAAAAATAATTTTCTGGCTTAGCGGTTTTGTGGATATGTCAAACTGCCGCATCTGGTTTAAAAATCAGCAAATGCAATACATGAAAATCATTACATTAGCTGGCTGTCTGATGCGCATATCATGCTGGAAGAGTCATTGGTCCTTCCCTTTCTGTTGACGATTCTGGTAACTCCCTTACTGTGAATGGAAATCATTATCGTTTAATGTTGACTAAATTTTCTTGGCCCGAATTGGATGCTCTGGACTTGGACAGCATGCGGTTTCAGCAAGACGGTGTCGCTTGCCACACTGTCCATGAAACAATTCATCTACCGCAACACAAGTTCGAGGAATCGATAATTTTCAAAAGTGGATCAGTCAATTATCCTCCTCGTTCTTAGGATTTAACATCCTTAGACTTCTTCTTGTGAGGTTATGTTAAGTAGTTAGTTTACGCCAACAGGTTAGCAACATTACATGACTTGCAGATCAATATTGAAGTGTCATCTCTAACATTCGGTCCGATTTATGTGAAAAAGTCATGGAAAAAAATGCGTTGCTCTTGTTGAGAAACCCTTACTAAACTAACAATTAATAGACAATACATTGAAGGAGGACGTTTGGTTTCCTGATTGGAGGCCCATCAAACTAATAAAACACCTATGTTCACGAATTATGAATAGTTTTAAATTATTTTCGTTAAAAGATAATTTGAAATACCTAAGTGTATTCTCAGAATATAAGGGATACCTGACAATGCATCGCCGCCAATGATTCAAAATAAATGCTCAATTTTAAAACGAGCTTAAAACAGCTTAAATCATGTAATAATGATTCAAATATAAATATTGATGATATAACTCAGACTTAACTAAATCAGAAGCTCTACACAACGCTAAAATCCCATAACAGTCTGTCAGAATATCCGAGTAGCAACCATCAAGATGTAGCAAATCAAAAGAAAGAAAACAATTTAATATGAATATTAAACTATAGAACTTTACAATTGTAGAAATATCTGGAAATGCCCTCCATAATAGCTCAGATATAACTGCTTCCTTCTAGACTTATTCTGACAGATATTCTGTAGCATTTACATTCTGCTCAATAATGCAAGACCAGCTAAACTAGCATTAACTCTTCGAGGGTATGCAGTCTTCTTCGATAAATTAATGTAACATTTCGATACCTAAATATTAAAAAACTCAGTGGTATTAAATCTGATGATCGTATTGCAAATGGTGGATGTATTTCTTCAGTATAAATTTGGTTACCATAAGGTTATAGACAATTTAAGTTGTTCTATTGCAGTGTATTCACTTAGTGCATGGGCGGAAGATATGTTTCCTTCCCTTGCCAATTTAATAACAAATATTTGGAGATAAGTTCTGCCCAACATAAAATTATGCCAAAATAAAGAGAGTGTTCAGTTTCTGCTATAAGCGCAGTCGTCATGTGTTTGACATTTGTTTAATGTATTTTCTGCGTTAGTTCTGAACACATGCGGTTGTGTGGTGCGCTTATTGTAACTTTCTTTGGTGAATTTAATAGTTTAATGCAAATATGCCAAAAAAAAAGAACAACGTGCCCAAATTCAGCTGTTGACGGAGCTAGGCAAATTGCAAGTGGAAATCTCTAGAATTGTAGTATGTTCTCGCCGCGCTGTGCAGTGTACTATTCAACGGGTTGCTAATATTAGATCATACAACAATAGACATTGATCGGGACGACAACGCTTCACTACGAAGCGTGAAGACCTACAATTAATAAGAGAGTCGCTGAAAAGTAGGAAGAAAAATTCTTTTGAGCTTGCTGCTCACTGGTCAGTGGTAATTAATAAGAGAAGGACAACACGCAGAAGGCTGCATGCAGCTGGTCTGAAAGGTTCCAAAGCCAGAAAGAAGCCTTGGCTTTCTGAGAGAAATAAAAGGGCACGTTACCTGTGGGCTCTAAAATATCAAAGTTTGATCGAAGAAGATTGGTCAGAGATCGTATGGTCTGACGAATCGAACTTTGAAGTAGGTTAAACGATTGTTTTTCCTGTACAAGCAGTAAAATTTGACATCGTAAAAATCACGTTTTTTCACACATTTCTAGGTCTTCGGAACACCTGGTGTATCGTACCAGCGACGCCGGGTAGGTGAAGAATACCATCCGGAGTGTGTAGTGCCAACTGTGAAACATGGTGGAGGCAGTATAATGGTTTGGGGCTGCGTGGCTGGATCCGGCGTTGATGAAATGTTTGTATGTGAAGGCCGAATGGATTCCGAAAAGTACATAAATGTGCTCAAAACTACACTTCTACCATCGCTTGCGAGAATTTTCGGAGATACAAACATGGATGGCGTCAAATTCCAACAAGATAATGCGCCTTGTCATAAATCTGCCCGAACAATGAGGTGGCTTAAAGAAAATAATATGGATCTTCTAACGTGGCTTGCGCAGTCTCCGGATTTGAATTCCATAGAACATCTATAGGATATACTAAAGCGTAGGATCCGGAACCACTCAATTTCTTCGAAAGAAGATTTAAAAAGACATCTCAGACTCACGTGGAGCACGATAAGCGATGATGAATGCAAGAAATTCGTGGCATCTATGCATAAATGAATTGCTATGTTACTATATTAATTTTTATCGTTCAATAAACCTTTAATATCTACTAAAGCTGTTTTTATTCTACCCCAACCTTACGTACCGATGATATTGACTAAAAGCATGGGTGCTCAATACTTTTGGCCAAGGCTGTATAACGAGAATAGGTTTACACTTTCTATTTTTTTTATGGTAGTGTTCTAAAAGCTTCTACGGATGAGCGAATTGAAATGGAAAGGCATCCTAAGAAGATATTTATATTTCTTATTATAATTATTGTTTTTGTCAGATTATTTTAAGATGCAATAGCTATTTGTATCTCATCGACGGCATACTGATGCAAAATTTTCTAAAAAATTGTATGTTATATTTTATGAATAGGCAATATCTCAAGTACCTTTTTTAAAGCAAACGACAATGTAGAATATGCGGAGGAGATATTAATAACTTGAGTCAATGAAGTAAGAAAAGATCGTTCTATCTTTTAAGCCCCTTAAAGAGTTCCTATTTCCGATTAGGAAAAAGCGCAGGTGTTAGTAGAGTACTTCCATTATCCTTAGTTTTCTTTTTTTTATATATATAAAAATAATTATTGGCAATGAGCCGACTCATCTACTCTCGTTTTTCTGCTGATTCGACAAATATTTATTTCGACAGCAATTTGTTGTTCGAGGTTGCATAATCGGCAAACGGCTTAACAGCGGCGGCCAGATGGCGAGTTTCAGGTGGTTGATTCAATTAACATGTCTCGCGACACGATTCATTGACTTCGTTCACTACGGTTGCGTTTCCTCCCATAAGCCGCAGAGGTCGTACGCATCTGTATGCGTACAAGTTCGGCCTTTCAAAGGGAACCTTTCGGCGATCAGATTTATACGTAAGTACAACACAGGTTGCTGTAATCTTGTAGAGCTGATTTACAAGTGCCGATCTAAATACGTCTATGTATCTAAGTGTCATCCGAGTACGTATTCGTCAAATGGTCAGATGAGCAGCGGCTATTAATAGAATTACGTATTTGGTAAGTAAAAAAAAGTAAAAAATTAAGATAATACTTAGGTTTTCATACCGAAAATATTATAATTCTTATATTTGTTCTAAGAAGTAATGAAATGTGGAGTTTGATGTACAGGTTGTTCAAAGTTACCTGGCCACTATTGCCAACTTTATTATTATTGTAGCTACGATGCCGGTTAAATTACCAAAGAGAGAAAACATCGCATTTCAGCGCTAACTTGAACTGTTTATTTTTTTTAATTGAACATCCTCTATATTTTTCAAAATTTTATTAATTATCGAATAGGAAATTAAACTTTGCGTAAAATATATATTATAGTATTATGGCCCTAAAATTAAAAGCAAAAGAGATACGATAAAATTTACGCTGGCCAATTGAAACTGTAATAACTTGCTTATTAGAGCAGCTAGTGACATAGTCCAAACACGCAATTTATTCCATCCAATAAAATGTAATAACTCGCTTTTTTAATGAATCACCATATATGTATTGAAATATCTTTCTCGGGGGTTTTTCTCAAATGTTGTTAAATTTTCTAATTTAATTCGAATAAACGATTCTTGTAGGTTCGGGGGTATCCCTAGATACCCTTACGGCAATTTTTGAATGAATTTCCAACTCAGTAAAATGAAATTAACGAATTTTAAGATTTGAAAAGTAACTAACCTTTAACTTTTGAACGATGCCAATGTATATAAACCCTCTGTTTATATTATATTTAACCCTTTTTACTTCTAATAAAGACTTTAAATACACAAACGAACACTTATATCTAGATTGGATTTAAGACACACTTTGATTCAACTAAGGCCGAATAAAGATTGATGAAAATGTATGGCGTCGTTCATCTTTCTTTTATTTTAAATCGCGAAAGACCGGCGATTGTTTTATTTCACAGCCAATTTTGATAATTTAACCCAAATACAAACTTTTCGATGACTTTCGATCAAATGATATTAGCATACGAGAACGAAGGCAGTGACTTAACCAGGAGGTTGTATGTTGATGATTCTGTGGTCCGAACTGTCACCAACAAGCTTTAAACGAGAAAATCCACTGCCAATTTACAGAAACCTTTCAGATAAAGATTTTTACATTAATTTGGACGAAATAAGTGAATAGAAAAATTAACAAACGAGTAGATTTGTTCATGCTACCCCACACTCGTCATTATCTGGACTAATTAAATTATAATGTCCTCGCTCCAAAGACGGTTGGCTGAGGGGGAATGGTAACGAAGAAATTTCCAATTTTCCCCGCAAGTGGGATATTTAATTACCAACGAGTGGCCAGACTGACATTTAGTCAGTACCGAAGTGACAACTGAGAGAAGTTGTTGTGGTCGTAGATACAACGTTGAACATAACAGTATATTTTTTACAAATCAATAAAGATTGACATTTCAAATAAATTACTCTCAAAACGCTAAGGCCCCAAAATGAAAATGAAAAAAGATATGATAGATTTTAACCTTTTGTGTCCGAGAGTATAAAAAACACTTGTTAATAAGATATTTTTTATTTCCCCACCACTGGTAATGAAAGGGTGGGATGGGACTTGAGCGTCCCGTCAGGACTAAATAAGTGGTGTCAACTGAATTTTATATTTAGGAAAAGGTAAATGGTTAGTAATAAGTAGAACAAAGCTTTATTAATTGAATTAGGTCTTGATTCTATAGCTATTGAGGAGCATTGCTCACATCTTCCTCGTTTTTGGGTAAATATCGGCCAATGGTTGTCCTTACTTTCCAGTCTCACATCATTACTTACACTATAGTTATATTTGCAACGTTTATTGACTGGTGTATTTACAGGACTAGGACTACTACGCGGACTTGACTTCAGAATGTTGGATGATCCTTGAAAAGTAATTTTTTTCGTTGCAGGACAAGAACAATTCATCAGACCTGCACTAGCATTGCGTCTATAGTCTAGCAATGTTATTTTCTCTTCAGAGTTTATTGTTTTATATATTACATATGTACCTATTATAAAAGCCATATTCAGAAATCAAAAAAAATAGTCGGTGCCACTATTTTCTTGACGCTTTAGTCCTGACGGGACTTTTATATCCTAATTATAAAATCAAGTATCGGAAGTGATTTGCGGGAAATTCATAATAACCACATTAATTACACAAATGTTTAACATCTCGCAATCACTTCAGTCACAAGAAACACATCTAGAATAGAGTTGATAAGTAAAATTTATTTAAAAATTTAGTAAGGAATATATAGGAGGGGTTGCAGATTATTTTTATAATGAGACATTAAATAATTATAATACACACAGCTACAATAATTGAGTTGACTAAGCGCTAATGAGTAGAGTTGCTCAATTTGCGCCAACAGCCAGTGGCGGGGGTATAAAAGTTTACACAAAATAAATGGTCAGAAATAAAATATAATACGTGCTCAAACACTTACCGTCTTAAGAGTCTTCCGTGAAATCATAAAGTGAATAATGCCTGTTAAATATCTGCAACATTAGATATGTTTCCATAGTTGTTTCGGCAAACCGAGTGCAGCGTGAGGAAAAAGTGTGTTTATATGCAGAAAACGAACGTTTTACATCTAGTGACGTTATATTTGCGTAATTAAAATAATCTTTGGAACAACTTAACGGTTCTGTTGACGCACCTTCACAAATTTGTCTTAATGTGCTAAAATCAGAATCTTTCTCTAAAACACTTTCAAACCTTTCTAGAACACAAACATTTTTCGCGTCTTCTACCGCGCGTGAACATGTTGCACTATTTGCAGAGATTCCACTAACGACACCGAAGGATTTTGTAATTTTTCTATTGCCTCCACTAGTCCGAAGTAATTGTTCTGAATAGTTTTTAAATCCGTTTTAACCTGACTATCTTGAAATTTCCACTGGCTTTCCTTGATAGCCGCAGCTTCCTTTCGGATCGAATTGTAAAACCACGTTCTTAATATTCTCAAAATATTTATGATAAGCGGTACATGTATGTAGCATGTAGTATGAGCAGTAATAAACTTGACCCATACTACATACATATGTACATATATAAAATATTTTTGCCAAATAATATTTTTCGCAAGTGGCAAATGCATGAATATAGGATTGAAACTGCTGCACGGTTAAGACAGCTAGAATAAAAATTAATGAAATAGAGGAGGAAGTGAAAAATGATTTATTGCTAGGTTGACCATTTACAAAATTACTGAATATTTACGTTATAAAAACAGCTGATCTGTTTCATTTATTAAATCTTTCCCTTCTTCTTTTTCCTCTTAAATTAGGCCTTGGGGCCGTATATTCCAATTGACTCATTGTTCCTATGATGTTGACGTCCATGGTTCTTTCCAGCGTTTTGGGGCCATGCCTGGTGGCCAACGTGTTCGTGGCATCCTGTCTCGTGCAATTCTTACCATTCTCTTTGGCTCCATTCTGTTGATGTGGTCATTCCAGGTTCTTCTCCGTTGTCATCCCCATCTGAATATATCCTGTATTTGACATTCATTTCTTACATCCCTGTTTCTTTGTTTGTCTCTCAATGTATATCCAGATATATTTCTAAGTATTTTCGTTCCTGTTCGTAAAATAGATTTTGTACGCTTATTGTCTGCTCTTGCCTCTATGGCGTATGTTATGACTGGTCGGACGCATGCTTTATAAATCATGGTCCTAGCCTGCTAGCTCATAAAGCTGTTGTTTCATACTACCTCTCGCAGTGTACCAGCTATTCTGCCTCCCTTGTTTGCTTGATTTCTAACTTCTTGTACTCCGTTTTGATTTGCTGAAATTTGTACGCCTAGGTAGTTGAAGGCCACGTCTTGTTATATTGGCTGGTTTTCTATGGTAAGCTTACACCTTATCGGTTCCTTAGCAATGACGAGTGATTTTGTTTTTGAAATAGACACCTGCATGTTGAAAGCCCTAGCCTTTCTTTCTCAAATTAACAAATAATAAGTTTAAATACTTAATACACGTTCAAGAAATCGCAATGTTGCCAAGCAAGGTTCTCAATTATTTTAATTAATGCAAATCCAGAAGCAAATTAGTCCGATCAAAATCATTAAGAAAATACAACGGTAGTAATACCGATTTTGCACGAGGAATCTCTTCAAGGTAGTCTAAGACTAAGGACTACCTGGGGAAAGCTTCACCTCAGAGGATAAAAGCAGTGGTAAATTTTCCATAATTACAAAACGTTTATCATGTACGACGACTACTAGGATTAGGATCGTATTTTAGAAAATTTTGTATTGAAAGCAAAACCTTTGACGATGTGGGACCAGAGTGAAGATGATGTATTTGAATTGTTAAAACGTGAACTGACAAGTAACCTAATACTTATGTTATACGATCCAAACACAATTACATATGAATGCATATAAAATAGGTCTAGACGGTGTATTATTGCAAATGCAGACAAATGGAAAATGGAAACCCGTATCTTACGTGGGTCAACAAACTGTAGATTATGAATCACGTTACCACAGCAAGTCGAAACTTTGGCCGTGGTAGTCTGTGTCCAAAAATTTCGTAACTACGTGTACAGTAAAATGTTACGCCTTTCGCTTATGCTGGATGAAACGTGATTTGTCTTCCAGAGTAGGCGATAGTGGTTAGAACGACACGCGTATGAATTTGACGTAGTTTACAAACCTGGAACACAAATGAAGCCCGTAGATGCTCTAAGTAGGTAGCCTTTTGCAATTAATGTCACTCGAGAGTCCGATTGGATACAATCCGTGTAAGCACAAGATGACGACTGTATACATCTAAAGAAACAGCTGGTTGAAAGAAGAGCAGAAAAATGTTATCAGCTAATAGAAGACAAAGTATGCAGAGCAGTCGACGGTGAAAATGAGATACCGATTTCAAAGGATGTGCGCTGGCGAGTAGTGAGGTTACATCATGACTAAAATGCATATCCAAGGCCCAAGAGACTAGGAAAATATTTTTATTTGTTCCTCATTTGTGAACATCAATTTATCAAATCACTGGTTAGTCAGTAAAATTTTACACCTATGCTCATATATTTTATACTATTATAATTTGAAATGACAGCCAAAATAAGTGACGTGCGTTTCCAAAGCAATACGTCTAAAGCTCATACTTTTTTTTTTCAAATATCGGAATTTCTAGAATTTTTAATAGATTATAATACATAGTTATTTACAAGTGAGGAACAAATAAAATATTCAACAACATACGCAAGGTAACGGGTTTTACTGGTTCCAGAAGGTGGTCACATCCTTCTGTCCGCCAGTAAAAACCCTTTTACCGCGCTGGTAACATTAAATACTATCATTTGTGAACATCAATTTGAACATCAATTTGAAAATGTCTCTTAACTGGCTAGCCTGTAAAAATTTTACTGGCTAGTCAGTAAAATTTTACACCTGTGCTCATATATTTTACACTATTAGAATTTGAAATGACAGCCAAAGTTTTTAACAAATTATTTATTATTAACATTTGAAAATTGTGTCTTATTACTATCGTATACATTAAATATCATACTGCAATTGTTATTTTCACTAATATTGAAGTTTCCAACAATGTTAAGTCACTTGTATTTGCACGTGTATACTCTGTAGAAGTGGATAGCGTGGATTATTTAAGTGGAAATATTTTGTTAACAAATCAATCTTGTTATTAATTGAGTCATCCACGAAGCTCTCTGCAATTGTTGTCGATTTTCATCCCTCTGCACGTTTCAAAGTTAAAATATCACCACCCGCATCCTCAACCATTGTTGCTCCAGCCCGTCTAAATGAGTGACCTGTATACAGTGCAGGCTCTTGTAATCCTAAATATTCAGCAATTTTCTTAGGTACAGTATGTTAACCTACATTTAGGGCGACACATTTTCCATTCCGGTACGTCAAAAACAATGCAGGTCCTTACTTCCGTGAGACCGTAAAGCCGCATATTTTCAATAAATAACACAAGATTTAAAACTACACCCGTTAAACTCATCCGTTATTGTAAACTTCCTAGTTGTTAACTTGTTGGTTTCGCGTAAGGCGACAACAATATATTTGTCCAAATCCCCACGTCATTTAATGTGAGGGATAGAAGTTCATCGCATCGACAACAACCAAATAAACCAAAAATGGTAATGACTTTGGCAAGCAACCACTTCTCGTCAGGAACTTCAAGTATAAATTTTTCCGCTTGCTCCTTCGTCAGAGTTTTATCTTTCATGGGAACATAGCGTTCATTTCGTCTTTTCAAAAACGCAACCACTTTATGAAATCTAGAAATGACAAATAAAAACCTGACTCTAAAAAAATTTAGAAAAAAAAAACAAACCTGCGAACTTCAATATTTTATCTAACTTCCAAACAATTCTTAACCATTGACCACTTCGACCACAAAGAATTCGGGCTGAATTTATTGGACAAATTATTGATGTACGCTAATAAAACGTCTTCCGTGACACCAATCACATTGTTTTCCTTTTGCTACTTTTTGAACTCGTGCTCGTATCTTGCTGAAGATTTTTCGGGCAACAAACTTGCAGCCACACTTGCTGCTTCATCAATAATAGCTTGCGGCACACTCATTTCAATAAATCGAAAACGATAAATCCAAATGACATAACTAAACAACAAGATAAGTGACGTGCGTTTTCAAAGCAATATGTCTAAAGCTCATAGGATTTTTTTTTTTTCAAATATCGGAATTTCTAGAATTTTTAATAGTTTATAATAGTCATTTACAAGCGAGGAACAAATAAAATATTCAACAATGCACGCAAAGTAACGGGACTAGCCAGTAAAATTTTTACAGGCTAGCCAGTTAAGAAACATTTTCAAGGTGAATACAGTGATACACGTGGAAAGAATGCCTAATAACAATAACCAAAAAATAAATGCTAATATAGCTCATGGTATTAGAAGCAGAGAAAATAGCGATAACACATGAACATGTTTCTGCCTACCCGGCGTCATCAGCATGGTTCTGAGTACAATCTTCTACTGCTAATCATTGCGTTTGCCTCTACACTCCGGTTTGTCTTGCTACCCTCTGGGATGGCGTGACTGTGTTTCTTGGCGATAGGTGTCGCCGAAAGACATATTCAGTGCTGTTTTGGAGATTAGCAACACAAACTGAGAGGCAAATTCAATGATTAGCAGCAGAAGATTGTGCTCAGAACCATGCTGATGACGCCGGGTAGGCAGAAACATGTTCATGTGTTAGCGCTATTTTTTCTGCTACATTGTTTTTGCCGGGAATGATTCCACCAATACCATGAGCTATATTATCATTTATTTTTGGTTATTGAATACAGTGACTTGATTAATTGATGTTTACAAATAAGGAACAAATAAAATACTATTTCGTGCGATTAATTATTGTTTTCTAATAGCATTACCAGCACCAATCTCCGAACAATTCAATTCAGTAAATATATCTGCTTAATTGGACTATTAGGGCGCATGATTGTTAGACAATATATTTAATAACAATTATGACTGACGCAAAATAAACCAATATATTAGATTTAACTATTAGCGTGCATGACTGTTTCACATTGTTTCTTAGGTTAAATAATTTCTTGCCTTACACATTAAAAATGGCTCTGCAATGTTAATTCCTTGAAATGTATTTGCTTATACCTTGTTTTTTGCAATTTGTTTGTAATTAAAAGATAATGTTCAGTCGTGCATTCTGGAGTATCACCTAGATAGTCTTTCAGCGGTTAAAACAATAAATTGCAATAATTACTTTTACGTAAGATAAATTGATGGAATAAAAAACTAACGTCAAAATTTGAGGCTGACTATTCTAGCACGTCACGTAACAAACTCCGCGTTTTTTCAAATGATAGAACTTGAATTAATCTTGAAATAAAATATTAACACTTACAACACTTGAAATTACTTTTTAAATAAACCACTTAGCGAAATACGTCTTCTCTCAAAGGCGATTCGAACTAACGAGTGCCGATTGTCTTGGCTCTTATTCTCTTCTATAGCTTTTGTTAAATATGAATCATGGTTACCTACGATACATGTTTCATATAGACAATACTTTTTTTTTTTTTTTTTTTATTATTTGGCATCTCGGGATCATAGCCCATATGCCTCGATGTTGTGACTACTATGTAGAGATCGACTTTAAAAAACTTGAGGGATCAACAGGGATACACATTTCACATCCCGGGGCCTATCGGGATGACTAACAACTTAAACATCACAAGAAAACGGCCAACGGACTATAGGTTTACCCACACAGGTAGTGGAGGGATGGGGAGTCTTACAAAGCCGATCTCAAACGTTTACTCTCATTCTACTAAGTACAGTAACTATAAGGTCGAATATAGTTTTTGAATTAACATACATTAAGGTAACTAAACTTGTTAGTAAATGAACTCCATTGGAAACTAACTGGTATACGAACTCGTCTAGGGTTCTTTTGTGTAGACCACAATTATATAATATGTGATTAAGGTCAGCCACTTCACTACCGCACTGACAAGCTGGCGACTCTTTCATGCCCAATCTATATAGATGTGCTGGGTATTGGCCGTGTCCGAATTTAATACGAGCAATTGTAGTACGATAAAATCTAGAGATGCCATATGAATAATACCACGGCATGCTATCGACTGTTGGATGAATGTAGGCGTACTGAGTCATTTTAGACAATACTTTATATTTTTACAATTTAATTTACAATGCACTAAATTTCTTTTCTTCAACAATACCATATGACGCCTGTAATGTGCGATTAGTGTTCGCGATTTAATGTCTAACGAACTGACATTAGCGCGTATCGGCAAGCCTAAAATATGGACATTTCTTGCCAGACTTGACGACTTATCACAAAGTAATATTTAATTTGCGAAATTATAATAAAGACAAAATAGAACCTATTTTCTACGTATTTGTAGGAAGAAGTTGATACAAACATTTAGGACCTGAAGAAAATAGAGCGAGGATGAGTTATTTAGCCATTTTCTCGGAATTATCGTTGGCTGGAGATATTATACCGGCCTACCATGATAAGGGTAGCTCGGGCTAGATACTTGCTCAAATTCTATCATATAGAAATTCACCTACCTATTAGAAGGAGGTGCTGATGAGGTACGTAAACTCTAAAAAACAAGCAACTCCACTTTACACTCTTTACTTACAAAACAGAAACTACACCAATCAACAAATTAATACAGCTCTATGCCTGTAATAAATTACCTATTACGGGCAAAGAGACTCTCAAAGGGTCCTCTATAATTACAAACTACTTATTTTTATAGACTAGGTAATCCCTTCTACTAACTGTTCTTCCAGTGCTTGATCAGTAATATCAAAGTTCGATGTTCTCGAATTGACCAAGAGATCATACCCTTACAAAGCGATAGTCCAGACGCTTGATCAGCTCAATGACACCGGTCGCCGATCGAAGAATGATTACAATACAAAAAACATGGACGATGAACGCAAAGCTCAGTTAGCGTCTTTTCTAAAAGCTAAAGCAAAGCGCTTATTCGCGACAATATGTTTAGCTAATAAAACTCCGGCGACAGAGGGAGGAGAGTCTCACGGCTATAAAACCCGCTGAAGGATTTAAAATGGCATGAAACTTTATTATTTAATATCAACTATTAGATCATATCTCTCCGGACAGAAGTTTATTATTAATGTGGGTAGCGCATTGTCGTCCAAGCGAGCCCTTGAGACGGCAGTTCCTTAGGGCTCCGATGTTGTGTCCGATATTCCTGAGTCACATGGTGTGAAGATTTCATACCATGATCTACACTACTCACCGAAATGGAAAGCACAGCACATTGAACATCCAGAGAGGTATTGACAAGACGTCTGAGATGGCGACTCGCACTCAACCTGTCAAAAACATTTGCCATCCCTTTCACTAAAACGGTCAAACCACCAGTCGTAAGCCTAAAGTTTGCTGATAGGGAGATCCCGAAGTCGAAAGTAGATACCTTGGGCTAGATTTGGATAGGAGGCTCTTGTGGCATGAGCACGTTTGGAGCATCACGGTTAAAATCCATAAGGCCGTCGGAATGCTCAATCACCCCATTTGCAGCAATATCAAACTAGACTGCCTCGTTCATTTGGAAAAGGAGGTCGAAGCCCTTTGTTTCATGAGTCTAACCCTAATACATTATGGATCTATGAAAAGTGAGTCAGAAAGAGGATCACTCTGATATAGGTTGCCGGACTGCAAACGGCTGAACGTCAATCCTCATAACGCTAGTGATAGCGATTTTACATGTTGTATTTTGAACGCTCCAACATGTATGTTAGCATCTCCTTAATACGAGGGACGTTCAGTAATTAACGAGACAAATTGCATTAGCAGGAAAACTACTGAATATTATTAGATGAAACTTTCTGTGGGTCAAGTTGACAACCTTGGGGACAAATTAAGTCAGCTGCTTGGAACAAATAAAAGCAAACATAACCTCTTTTGTTCATTTCAAAATGTCGGCTCCTTTCGAAACGTGTACGGTGGAAGACCAACGTTCAGTGATAAGATTTTTGTTATTCGAAAGTGTGAAGCCGGCCTAAATGTACTCGAGAATATTGAAACAGTATGGTGAAAAGTGTTTAAGTCGCGGAAACGTGTATAAGTGGACTAAACAGTTTAAATCGGGCAGAACAAGTGTCATAGATATTCAACGCTCCAAACGACCGGTTGAAGTGTCAGCCGACGCACTGCAAAGTCGCATAAATGACCTTATTCTCGCGTATCAAAATCGTAACAATGGCTGATTTGTGTAATGTTAGTGTTGGAACTGTGTATTTAGTCATTTACGACAAGCTGAATTAGCGTGTTCAAGATGGGTTCCAAGACAGTTGACTCGAGTCCATAAAGGCACCCGTGTTCGCGTCCGATTTTCATCGCTCACTCACGAAACGGTCAAATAAGCTATACACAAGTGGCTCGGACACCAAAGTCAAGAATTCTTCAGTACTGCAATTAGAAAACTCACAAAGCAATGGAAGAAGTTCCTAAATGTCGGTGGAGACTACATTGAAATGTAGTGTAAATTTCATTGTCATTGAATAAATTGTTTTTTCCCCCGGCCATTTGTCTCGTTAATTACTGAACGAAAGGCAAAATACTTTCTTTATTAATTCGTAACAAAGAATCTTTTATAAACGTATCTTTCACTCTCTTGTAGAAGTTACTAAAAAACTTGAACATCTGTATATGTTGTTAAATATATAATGAATAATGAGTAATGAGTATATGTATAAGTTTATGAACGTAGGAAAGGACAACTACAATCCAACCGACATAACAATAATTAACTGAAATTTGGCGATTTGGCGTTGTCTATTGTTCAACGTCAAAATGGCATGAACGTCAACGCGATTATGCACGACGCAATGAGTTTTTTGTTCATACTACTGTCAATTCGTCTTGAATATAGAAAGAAAGTCCATAGGATATCTCCTGTTACCATCATTTGAAATATTCTTCCGAACAAATCCTACGTGTTTGCTGTTTCTATCTCTGGACTTACGGATATGTTTCGAAACTGGGCAATCTTGTGTTAAGTGGGGTACACTCTTTTTAAAATGTATTTTCTCTATAAATAGATACATATATCTTTAAATTTTCGAAACTTCATTAAATTTACAATTTTTTGTTTACGTTGTTGTTAGTAATCTCCTGCATGATTGGCAAGCCCATTCATTAAAAACCAAACAAGATTGTTCCGAGCAATCATCTTATTCAATGAACATATGTATGCATACATTATTATTTGACAATTAAGCTGACATTTATCTTTTATATTTTTAATGAACGGGTTTGGCCTTGCTCTGTCGAAGTAATAATGCAGCAATAATACATTAGCGTTCTCAAATACCGTTGTTATATTGCTAGCATTTTTGTCATAATTTAAAATAGAATGATAAACCGACTAAATTGAATGTACTGTATCTCTTAAACTAATGACAATCTAAAATGAAGTATGTATATGTATAATTATTGCTATGTCCCATTTTTGTTCGTGTATTTGTGAATTAATCAGACAAACTTTTTAGATATGAACTAGTAAAAATCAATAAATAAAACCGAATCTTTTAAATTGAAATTGACCTAAAACATATTAGAAAGGGATAGATTCTAAGCAGATTAATCTGTATTTAAAATTTCAAATTTCGCGCTGCTATTTTTTTGAAGAGTCTAGGGCTAAGCCGTAACGATTTGCGAGAGTATTTGTTACCAAAAAGTTAGTGTGTTGTTTATAACAACTGCGTATAATTGTAATATGCACATGGAGCTTCTTTGATCAAAAGTCAGGTTTTAAAGATTGTTTTGGATAAACTGATGCCTTATTTGATACTATTGATTGTTTCATTAAATATTTTTTTCTTTCACTGGTCTCCACATTTGATATTATTGCATATTGGTAACTGTTAACCAATCAAAAAATAAATAATTGTAAATGAATAATTTTAACAACTCACCTTCTGTAGGCACAATGAAACATAAGCCGTTATACAATCCACGCAATAAAGAAGTTGCATGAAATTTTATTTGCTTTATAAGCTGTATGTAATGGCTATTACTGATTTTTAAAACATTTTCATTCAAATTTTAAACACGTGCTTTTAAGAGCACTAGCGATTGGTGTAACGTCATTCGGTCGCCAACAGGTTGCTTTCCTTTCGTAACAAATATTAAATCGTTATATTCCATTTACAAATATGTTTGATACAAATTCAATCGCTTAAATTTAGATGTATCTATCTCCTTCAAAAAACCCGGAATGCAAATACTTTCTGGCTTAAATTTTTACGGGGTTAAGTTGCATACATGCTTCTATCTAAACATGGTATTAGAACGCTTTCCAAATATAGAGGGTATTCAGTAACACTAAACGTTGCCAAATTCAAGCACCAGAAACATAATTCATTTTAAATAGTACCATATACTTTTTCTGTATCCACCGTTTAGGAAATTTATACCTCTAACGTTTTTGTATAATGAATACAATGATGCATATGTCTAACATTGAAAGTGAAAGAGATATTTACAATTAACCGCGTGTTTGCTGTTAATACTGCTTGGTCACCACGACAACAGTAAACAAAAGATACTTGATGTTTTTAAAATATTCATAAAATTTTGAGCCCAAGTAGCTACTTGCAATCAAAGACAAGTCTTCCACCTAAAAATTGCAACGAAATGGTTTCTGGTGTTAATACAGTTTGATTAACTGTTGATTCAAAATTTCGAGCCTAAATAAAAAAATGAGGTAATAGACACAATATATTAGGAAAGAGTGAAAGAAATGGTGTATTTTAGTTAGTAGGATATATAAACTGCGTTATTCTGACTGACGATCCCTATAACTAGAAAAAATTTCAAATTAAAGCTAAGATTTGATGCTATAGAAATATTAATTCTATTGATTTAGAAATGAAAAAAAAAATAATGCCAATACATCTTCTTTGCGAAAAAGAGAAACAATAGTTTAATAAAAGTACATAAACGCTAACAATAAGTAATGTTTACATACTTAACAATTTAAAATTGGAACAAAAAAACCTAAAAAAACAGTGACATGTAACACAATTGAAATACACTATGAACAAACTTAATAGGGGAAACTAGAGAGGTGTGATACACTTAATGTTTGAAGTTATACCGCGTTAGTAAGATTCGTAGTAAAGTGAACCGCTAAAATATATGGACACTGTTGCAACGTTTGCTCGCTATGAAAGTAAAAGGGCATGGAGTCGCGCGACAAAAATGAATTAGAACCAGTAACAGTCCAACCGCTGTCAAAGAACCATCGCGCTAGACTTCTCAATCTTTTCTCCTTGGTTATTTTTGATTTGCTTTGTTTGTGTCTCGAAATTATACTGTGGGATAGTTTTCTTTTTAATTATATTCTTATAAACAAAGAAGTCATGAAATGGTACCACATTAGAGGCAGCACTGCAAATGACTGCATATTTGAACATCTATTATAATAATAGGTTCAACTGAATTTTTAGACATTCAAATACGATTCATTTTGATATAAAATTCCACTAGTTAGATTTAGAAATGTTTTCGTTTTGATGTTTGCATTTAAGAATTTATTACACACTTACTATCATTTAAACATTTAGTATTGGGTATTTGGAAATGAAAAAATTTAATATAGGTTCTATAGAAGTTCTATTTAGTTTTGGAATTCATCATTTTTCCCTTTAAATTAAGGACGTTCTCTTTGTTTCGTATACGACAATATTACATTATTTAAGTATTTATTTGGAAATAATCAACTATTAAAGTCTATCAATAGGATAAAAATCAAATAAGATGTATTATGTACGAGGGTAAGCCAAAAATTACTTACAGTTTTAGTTCTACAACTGTATTAAATAAAGATAGGTGTACGACAGATACATTATTTTTCGATATAGTCTCCACCTTTAGCAATGCACTTGGTCCAGCGAGCCACAGGCTTCCATATGCCTTCCTGGTTGAAGGTTTTCCGTTGGTCGTGAAGCCACTTTTACACCGCATCCCGAACGTGTGTCTGAGGCAAATCGACAACCTCTCAAAGCTTCCTTAAGCGGTCCTAAGAGATGAAAATCTGAGGGAACGAGATCAGGGCTGTAGGGAGAGCATTTCAGGGTCTCAAAGCCCAACCTGTTGATAGTTTCTATGGTGTTATGGGCCGTGCGGACGGGCGTGGTCTTGCAACAACAAAACTTTATTTGAGAGTAGACCACGGCGTCTGTTTCGAATTGCTGGTTTCAGCTTATTTTCCAACAAATTACTGTACCTCGCACTATTTATGGTAGTCCCCCTGTCCAAGTAGTCGTCCAGTATAGGGCCGTTTTCTTCCCAAAACACGGTTAGTATCACCTTCCCAGCCTATGGCGAGGTCTTGAATTTTTTCGTGCTAGGGGATCCTGGGTGTTTCCATTCCATACTCTGGCGTTTCGATTCGGGCTCATAGTGATGAACCCACGTTTCATTAACGGTCACTATGCTGCTTAAAAATGCGTCGCTGTCCGCGTTGAAGCTATTATGTAAGCGTTGGCAGATGTCCAAACGTTTGGTTTTGTTTTCTGCGGTAAGCATTCGTCGTACCTATCGCGCACACACTTTACGAAATTTGAGTTCCTCGTGGATAATTTGATAGGCAGAACCGTGACTGATGTTTAAAGAAGATGTAACCTCACCTATGGTAACTCGCCTATTTGCTGTAATCATCCCCCGAGCTTGCTGAATGTTACTGTCGGTGGTCGAGGTTGACGGCCGTCCAGCTCCCTCTTTTTGTGTTACGCTCGTGCGGCCACTTTGGAACATTTCGATCCACAAAAAAACGCTTTTACGAGATAAAGCACTGTCCCCCTATTGCGACAAAAGTCTCCGGTGAATTTCAGCACGTTCCACACCCTCTGACCACAAAAATCGGATCACTGCTCGTTGTTCCTCTTTGGTGCAAACTAATAGCGGAGCTGACATGCTTATGCTGTTGTAGCTAGTAGACAAATGACGCGATCGTGATTAAATTCCGCACACATGACCACAGAGGCGCCAACTCAACGCATGCGCAAGCGGCCGCCACTACGATAAGCTTCAAAGCTTGTTATGGCGAAAGTGTAGATAATATTTGACTTACCCTCGTATTTCCATAAATCTGTGTTGTGTAGATATCTCGAGTACGTATGCTGGGCGATTGACTTGCAGCTGTGAGGGATTGTCTAGGGACACCGAGAAATGGAGAGGGCGTTCCTAGCATAAGCAGCAACATTATTCGCCATATGTATGGGACTAACGCTTATAAATGAACCCTTACCTAGCCTAGTATATTTAGTCAAATGTTAGCCTCATACATATTATTTTACATGCATTGTAGAAGCATTTGGTTGCCAATTATAAACTGATAGTTGAAAGTGGTCTGTTTGAGGTATAGTTAACCATATTTACTTATTTCTTGTTAACTGTAAAATATATCAATCTTCCTAGAGGAGGATTGATACATCACATGGGAGGTTTGATTCGCCCGCTAAGAAAAAATTCAAAACTCTTGCGTCTGCCGGTAAAGTGATGTTAACAGTCTTCTGGGATTCTCAAGGCCCAATTTTTTGTGACTATTTAGACTGTGAACAGTGAGTACTGTTGTAACTTGCTTCAACATAAAGTGAAACCTGCGATAAGAAGAAAACGACAGGATGCTCAATAAAAAGATGTGATTCTGCTGCACGATAACGTCCGCCGCCATACTGCCCAGAAAACACCAGAGATGATCGGGGTTAGAAGGTGCTGTCACATCCTCCTTACAGTCCCGACCTCGCACCGTTCGATTTTCATCTGTCCGGCCCCCTTAAAGAGTTTTTACGCGGCACCAAGTTCGACGACAAGGAAGTGGTCAAACAAGCTGTACACAAGTGGATTGGACACCAAGGTCAAGAATTCTTCAGCACTGGAATTAGAAAGCTCACAAAGCGATGGGAGAAGTGCTTAAATGTTGATGGAGACTCATTGAAAAGTAGTGTAAATTTTATTGTCATTGAATAAATTGTTTTTTTCCACAACCATTTGTCTCGTTAATTACTGAACGTCCCTCGTAATAAGGAGGTATTAATATAATAAGGCAAATAGGGTATGGTACAATTTCAATGCAAGACCAACAGTGATAAGTAGAGCAACGCAACTGCGCTGAAAGCCAGTGGCGGACGCATAAAAGTTTACACAAAGTAAATTAAATATGATACGTGCTCAAACACTTACCGTTTTAAGAGTCCTCCGTGAAATCACAAAGTGGATAATGTCTATTTAATATTTGTAACATTAGATATGTTTCCAAAGTTGTTTCGGCAAAGTGAGTGCGGCGTGAAGTAAAAGTGTTTTTGTATGCCGAAAACGAACGTTCTACATCTAGTGACGTTATATTTGCGTAAGTAAAATAATCTTTCAAATAACTTAACGGTTCTGTTGACGCACCTTCACAAATTTGTCTTAATGTGCCAAAATCAGAGTCTTTATCTAAAACACTTTCAAACCTTTCTAAAACACAAACATTTCTTGCGTCTTCTATCACGCATAGCTGTACGTGAACATGTTGCACTATTTGCAAAGATTCCAACGACACCGAAGAATTTTGTAGTTTTTCTATCGCATCCGCTAGTCCCACGTAATTGTTCTGAATAATTTCCAAATCTGTTTTAACTTGACTATCCTGAAATTTCAAGCGGCTTACCTTGACAGCCGCAGCTTCCTTTGGGTTGAATTCTAAAATTACGTTCTTTATATTATCAAGATATTTAAGATAATAGAATGCAGCCTCTAACTATGTTCCCCAACGAGTAAGAATAGGTTGTGGTGGTTCAGGAATACGGGGGCATAGTCTATGAAATTCCCGAATACGTTTTGGGGATTTTACAAACACAGCTTTTGTATGTGCTATTAGAGCGTCTATCTCGGGATAACATTTTCTGATACTATCTGCTACGAGACTGAGAGTATGAGTTTTACATGCAATATGCAACAGGTTAGGACAATGTTTTTTAAGAGATCGACCTACAGCAAGCATGTTTGCGGCACCATCACTCATAAACATCAACAGTTGATTTGTTGAAAGTTCAAATTTTTCCAATGTATTTAACACCAACATTGAAATTACTTCGGCAGTGCATTGTTGTATTCGTCTGGAAGCTAGTAAAATTGAGGGTGACGGTCGATATGGTTCCATTGTGCGTACCATTACATTAACCACAGAATGTTTTTTACGATCTGTTGTTTCGTCCACACATAACCACAGTTTTTTATCTTGCAACTCCGATTTAATTCTTTTCTCGACATGCTCACGAGCAGACGGCACAACTCTCTGTAATGTTTTCTCACTTGGTAACTTGAAGTCCGAATATTCATTCCAAAACGAGACGTATGCTTTCTTCCTGAGTAAATGAAATTGCATGCAATAAACACATAAATTGAATTTAAATTTGTCATAATCTCGTGTGGAATTTTTTTTTGAAACATGCCCTGCACTGTTTACGTGCCGTAGACAATCACTTTTCGACCAACACATTAAATCTATTTTACACACTACACATTGAATTTGAGCGCCATCACACTTTAAATCAGGGATTTCTGCAATAAATTCTCTTATTCTGTCCAACTTTGGTCGTTTTCGCGACGTAGGAAACATTTTCAAAACACACGTAGAACTACGATATAGTATACGACAGCGTAGATGCATACACAACAGATCGGCTTTCGAGTTGCAGTTATACTGACGCTTATACCGAATTGTCCCGGCCGTGTTTATTTTGTGTAAACTTTTATGCGTCAGCCACTGGCTTTCAGCGCAGTTTGCGTTGCTCTAGTGATAAGTACGACAATTCTCAGAAACGTTTTCGAGTGATAATTTTTTCATTAACCTTTTGTGACATTCTCTTTGGTGCATTTTGGAGTTTCTCAATATGTCTCCAATGTGGTGAGATTCTTATTGTTAGATAAAATAAGATGTGAAATAACAACAATTCGTCGTCTCGTTCTCTGTCATAAACTCAGAATCAATACGTTTGTCTGTATAATAATAAGGTACGAGTTTAGTTCATTCATTTAGTTCAAGGGGATATTCTCTGGAGTATTCCTAACAGATTACGTATTCATTTTTAACAACTTGCTCCGTACGATGTGGTATTAGTGTGTCACCTCATTGAAAAGGGTATTTTAATCTATTATATTTGATTTTCATTGTGATTCCGAAAATGATGTATGCTGTTAGAAGCAAAACTTGTTCAATTAATAGGTCCGGTTGATTTGATACAGGAATGCTAATTTGAATTAAATTACTTTATACCTAAACATGTGTATATAAATGTTGTAGTTTTCTAAAAATATGGGAACAAATAATTTATACATAACTACACTAATTATAGTTTAATCGAATAGCTCTAGCTAGAAGAATGTCAAGCAATAAAACGAGCGAATTAATATATGAACATTTTGTTTCCGAATCCGAATATTAAATTGTTTTACAGTCTTATTCTTGTTTCTAGCTTGGATGCACATTTCAGTTCTTTTCGGTATAATCAATAATAGTTTGCACAATTTAATTTCTTCACAGCTGCAATTGGTAATACTTAGGAACAAGATCAGAATAACTGTTGTAGACACACACTCAAGTGTGAAAAGTGAGAAGAATTAATAGTTTAAAAATATACGTAGAAAAACCTAATCAATAGTTTATTTTAAACCCAACAAATGACCAAGTGTTTATTCAACTAACAAAGACGACACGCAAAACAAACAAAAAGACAGAGTATTCAGCGCAAAATATAAACAAAAGTAAATATGTAATTGAAACAAATGAACTAAAAACAAAGGCCACCAATTATGATTAGATACATACGAGGACGTATTGAAAACTAATGCCTCCATGGCTATAACTTTATTAGTAATAGATATATTGTTTGCATATAAGTGTGAAACGATAGTATAAACTGTCCTCTACCCACTGATATAATCACTTTTCCACATAATCGCCACTGACAGCAATACATTTACGCTAACGCACTACGAGTTGCGCAAATCCGTCACGGAAACAGTCTTCGCACGGTACCATTTCCGCACCTCCGTTATCACCTCTGCATCCGAAGAAAAACGCTTGCCCTTGAGATGTTTCTTAAGCATCGGAAAAAGAAAAAGTCACAAGGCGCAAGATCTGGGCTACAAGGTGGATGAGGTAAAACGTCATGAAACCCAAGCTTCTCCAGTGCTATACGCGTTCTCCGACTTGTGTGAGGCCGAGCGTTGTCATGATGCAGAATTGGCACTTTGTCTGGTCAGAATTCTATGGGCAAAATCATCACCTTCTGCCTCATATCGAGTCAAGAGTTGTTCGTAAATTTGTTTTCGATTGGCTTTCATTTCTTCAGTAAGCATTCGGAGCACCCAACGTGCGCATATTCTCCTGTACTTCAGCACATTGCAGATAATGTCATGTACTTGTTTTTGTGAAATACCCGCCCTATTGACAATGTCAATTTGTTTACACCGTCGATTCTCACGAACCACTTCATCCACGAAAGCCACCTGCCTTGGAGATCCGTTTTAGCAGGATTTTCGTCTTTCACAGTCCTTACCCACCTCCTAACAGTACTCACAACAACACACGCATCACGGTACACGGTACTCAACCTTCGATGGATGCCAATGGGCGCTACACCCTCCGCAGTAAGTAATTCGATGACAGCTCGATGCTTTAACTGCACGTCCATGCCGGTCGCCATTTTCAGAACTGTCGCGCAAACACGATGTTGCTGAGAATCTCCACTATGGAGACTTATGTGCCAAGAGTTAAGGTAAATGGCAAACCACTTTTGACACTGTCTGTCTCTCATTATAAAAGTTATGGCCAGTTATGGCCATGAAGGCATTAGTTATCAATAACCTGGGCAAATATGCGGTAACAGCCAGAGGCGTGGCGAGCACATAAAAGTTTACACATAAAATAGAAAGTAAGAAATAAATTATAAACCGTGAAGAGTCTTCCGTGAAATCACAAACTGGGCAACATCTGTTAAATATTTGAATCATTAGATATGTTTCCACAGCTGTTTCAGTCAAGTGAGTACGACGTGCGGAATAAATGTTTTTTAATGCCGAAAGCGACCGTTCGACATCTAGCGATGTTATATTTGCATATTTACAATGATCTATGAAACAACTTAATGCACCTTCACACGCTTTTAATGCCGAAAATGACCGTTTGACATCTAGCGATGTTATATTTGCATATTTACAATAATCTTTGAAACAACTTAATGCATCTTCACACGGACCTTCATTAATTTGTCTTAATATAAGAAAATCGGAGTCTTTCTCTAAAACACTTTCAAATTTTCGTATTACACACCAATTTGTTTCGCCTTCTACAGCGCATAACTGCGCGTGAACATTATTCACAATTTGAACAGAATCCACAAGCGACATCGAAACATTTTGTAATTTTTCTATTCCCTCCGCTAGTCCGAAGTAATTGTTGTGAATAGTTTGTAAATCTCTTTTAACCTGACTATCTTGAAATATTTCCTGGCTTTTCTTGATTGCTGCAGCTTCTGTCGGATTGAATTTTAAAACTACCTTCTTTACTTGATCAAAATATTTGTTGTAGTAAAACGCAGCCTGCAACCATGTTCCCCAACGTATAACAATCGGCTGTGATGGTTCAGGTAAGTCAGGACACAGTTTGTGAAATAGTCGGGTACGTTTCGGGGACTTTAGAAACACTGCCTTTGTACTAGCAATCAATGCATTTACTAGTGGAAAACATGTAGGAATCGTTTGTGCCGCAAGATTTAGAGTATGGATTTTCCACGTTACATGTAAGAAGTTACCACTGTGTTCTTTAAGAGATCGGCCCAACGCATGTTTGCGGCACCATCACTCATAAACATTAAAAGTTGCTTAGTTGAAACTTCAAATTTGTTCAATGAGTTCAACACCACCTTTAAAATCTCATCGTCAGTACAATTTATAACTTTTTTGGAAGCAAGTAAAAAGGAGGATGACGGTCGATGTGGTTCCATTGTACGTACCATTACATTAACCACAGAATGTTTTTGACGATCTCTTGTTTCGTCCACACACAACCACAGTTTTTTATCTTTCAATTCCGTTTTCATTCTTTTTTCTATATGTTCACGAGCAAATGGCACTAGATTTCATATCGATGTCCGACTAGGTAATTTACAATCCGCATTTTTATTCCAGAAGGAGACAAATGCTTCTTTGTCTAGTAAACGAAACAATAGATTACATAAAATAAGAGTAACACATAAATCAAATGTAAATTTTTCTTTGTCTCGTATGGCACTTTTTGCAGAAGAATGATGTTTGCTTTCGATGTGATGTTGACAATTGCTTCTGGACCAACACATTAAAGGGATTCTACAAAATATATTGAATTTTAGCGCCATCAAAAATTAAGTCAGGCATGTCCACTATAAAGTTTTTAACTGTGTCTGCCATTGCTCGCTTTCGCGACGTACCTAACTGCGACATTTTTAAAGCAAACATAAGCGTACAATTACGAAATAAGTTACGACAGCCTACATATACACAGAACTACTTGTATACAACATCGATTTAGTACTGACGCTGTGAATGCGTGAAATAAATAATCGCCGACTCCGCACCACATATCTACTACAACGACTGTTACCGCTGTTTGCCCAGACTAGTTACCAATACGCCCTCGTACAATTAATACAGGGTGCGGCAGAAACAGTTACCCATTTTACACATTAAAATTAAGAATGAAGAATTACAATTACAAATTATTATAGTACACTGTTTGAAAGGATACTTCCTACCATTCCTTACATTTTTTTTGAAAATTATGTCCTTCAGGTGTCTACCATTCTTGGCGGTACAATCATCAGCACGAGCACGCACACTCGCCATAACCTTACGAAGAGTGTTGTTTGGTATGGCCTCGATTTCGGTGAGAATGTTGTTTTTCAATTCCTGAATAGTTCTTGGATTATTTGCATACACTTTGGATTTCAGGAATCCCCATACAAAAAAAAATCACAAGCCGATAAATCGGGCGTACGGTGTGGCCAGTTGACATCTCCAAACCGGGAAACACTGTCACCACATTTGAAGAAACTTTCAATTACAAAAGCACGATGTTTGCTTGACCAGCGCTCCATAATGACTGATAATGCTTTAAACTGCACTACGCACTGGTACCAACATGAACTCTCTAGGAAGCCGCGTTCAACAATGGCGCGCGATTTAAAATGGGTCACTGTTTCTGCTGCACCCTGTATATAGCGAAAATATTTATTAAGAAACAATAATGATCGTTGTTGATTTCGCGTATTAAATATTATAAACACATCGGTAGTACGGTTGATAATGAGAATCTATGAATTCTCGAAGTAGCTGTTCCGAATTAATCAAATAATAACTTGTGCGGTGCGGAGTGCACCGATATTTTTGTGTTATTTGCGATAAACAGTGTCACTCGGGAAACTTCTGTGAGTATCGACGACATTCCGTGCTATATTTTAAAGTACGTTAAAACCTCTCTTATCAGACCTCTAGTACATAATAATAATAATAATAATAATAATAATAATAATAATAATAATAATAATAAATGCCTTTACTGTGTAAAAATGTAAATTTACAGAAAAAAAATGCCAACAAAAAAAAATAGTTACAAAACCCCAGGGTTGGGCCCAGTTACATCAAATAGATGTGTACTGCTTTAACCTAACCCTGAGTTAAAGAATAAGAATGAGAAACAAAAATGCCTACATACTAAACTTAAATCTAGAAAAAAAAACAAGTAACAAGGCGTGTGTCAAATGAAATACACCAAGGAAGTAGACATTACAATTAATCAAGAAAAGAGCAGCTATGTAAGTTAATACAGATATTTTTCAAGTACACAGTAAGTAAACAAACTGAATAGCAAAAGAAAGATATACTTATATAATAAACTTGTGAGCGCACACCAATTATCATATGAGCCAATTTAACTGCTGCGCTTATGTTTGAAAGCATGTACAGAGCTTGATTTTAGGTTTTCTGGAATATTATTATATTTTCTGTAAATGCAAAAGGAAAACGATCTTTCAAATAAAGCTGTTTTGTGGCGAGGAGGCGAAATCAAACCCCGAAATCGGGTAGAGAGATTGTGAATGTCGTCCTAAAGCGAATTCTGTTGTAAAGATACGGCGAAGTTTTACTAATTAGTATCTTATGATAAAGAGTTATAGTTTGAACTTCTCTTCTATTGCACATATTGAGCCATTTGGCGTCAGTTAACTTATGTGAAATGTGTTGATATTTCCTAATACCATATATGTAACGACGGCAACTGATTTGCACCCTCTGAATACGGTACGACGTCATATAATCCAAACAAGGATGTGAACTTCACAACAATATGTAAATACGGAGAGTACGTAAGCTTCACAAAGAATTTTTTTAATATTCTGATTCAAAACTGATCAAAACGGATATAATTTTTTTAAATTAGTATATCGCCGTAAGCAATTATCAATAAAGTCTCGATAACGGAAAGAATTATCAATTATTAATCCGAGGCTCTTAGCACTCTTTACAATTGGAATAGAAGAATTGTTAATACTGACGTCGATTAGCGTACCCAGACTGGCGCAAATGTCCTCGTTACCAAAGATTAGCACCTTTGACTTAGCTGGATTAATAGTCAACGAATGCAGAGAGGAAATTGAATAAATGGACGCTAGATCATTGTTGAGATTAGAGATAGCGCTATCCCAATCACAAGGCGCAAAAGAACAGTACAATTCCGTTATACTGTACCGGTAGAGATGACTTGTGGCGTGGCACAAGATGCGATGCTTGACTCCAACCCTTTTTGATATACGTTAACAATCTAAATCTCTCCATGCGTACATGTGTGGTATCTCAGATTACCGATGATACTAGTTGTATGATGTCCGTATCTTCGATGGACTGACTAGCAACAACCACAAATTGTAATAAGTTAAATGGATAACTGGTGCATACACTGTGGTCTTTCAGTAAACGTCAGCAAGACTAGTCTCCCGCATCTTAGAATATCAGCACAATCATGTGATACTACTTGTTCCTATTTTTAAAACTAAATTAAAACATTTAATATAGAAGCATACTTTTTACCATGAAGGCGAATACTTACGCTGCGCATGGCGGAAACAACTTATACTGGTTATGAAATATGTGTAATATGCATTTCAAGAATTCAAAGTAAAAAATGCTTTATTTTAAGAATATGAAACTATTGATTTATGAACAATACTCAAACGCGTTCTGGAATTAAGAAAACTATTTACTATCCTTAAAAAAATATTGTTATGTGTTAGAATGTTAACAAAGTAAAGTTAGCAAATGTCTTAAATAACGAACAGTTAGGGAATTGAGTTGGAATAGCACTTTTTTAAGCCTGGGATTTTTTAAACTTACAGTTATAGTTTCACCAGTATACATCTTTCACGAAAACGGTTACGTGTTTGGTTTTTGCTTTGAAATTTCTTTTTGCCATAATAAAATCGAATTGGATGCGAAGAAGGGCTCAGTTGACGACTGGCATCCTCTTTAAACCTGAAGCCCTTCAAAACTTAACAAACAAATACAAAAAAGCAATTCCTTTACCGCTTAGGCTAATATCGTGAACGGCGATACATCACCAACCCAGCGTGACGTCATCGAAGAGCGCTCAGCCTTGTTATATCGTATGTAACGGCCCGACCCACTTGCACCTCTGTTACCTACTCCTTACAAATACAGTTCCATTTTACAATAAAATATCAGCAACACATTCAAATTTTAAAATACGTCATACTTATTTCCTTTTAGAATTGTAAATATTGGCGTTTCTTCGGAAAAGGTTGACAAATACAAGAAGCCTCTATATACATCTGTCAATGAAAAGTTCTGATTCCACTGCAACAAAATAGTTGAACTGTGAAATGTAGTAAATTCGTATTGCAAGATAGCGGGCGGAAATATTACCCAGGTTCAAGAGGAGTTGCTTGTCACGCACATAATAAAAAATTTACCTCCCCCTCACACGGCCTCGGATGTAGAGATTATGTGGGTGTCTTGATCTGGTATTAGAATTGCGTTTACTTCTGCATGAGTACTTGATGCCGATCAACCGTGTTGAAGGAAAAAGAATACTGATGAATGAATTCTTGATTTTTATATTTTATCATAATGGATTCCCGAAATAATTTAAAACTACACTTTTAACGAATTACCTTCCACATGTATTATGTACAGATTAGGGAATTATCTTATATCTCACGCTTCCCATAGATAATCGGAACCGTTTTAGGTCCTATCTAACATTAAGCAGAAATAAAAATCAATGTTTTAACGTTTAACGTTTTGAAGTTAAAGAAAACGTTATACAGATTCGATAGTTTGGGTTAAATAGGACTATTATCATCTAGAACTATCGAAAACTCGGAGTATACGAAAGGCTACAAAAAAACAGTAGTAATTTATTTCACATGGAAATGTAAAAATAGTAATTTAATTTTATATTCTAATAATAGAAGAATAGTTTAATTGTTTCGATTTGAAAAAGTATCTGGAAGAAAAAATTGCATTGCGATAATTTGTGCCTGGTGCGAACATTTTTTTTTAAAGCCATGCCAAATTGCTCTTGAAGTATGTCAAGAGTCACTCTCCCGATGAAATACAAAGTCTCTCTTGGGTTTTTTAACATTTTTAGTACGGATAATTTTAGAGTTTGTTCCAACATACTAATGTAATAATCGTAATAGAACATAAGAACAAATTCACTAAGATAGCTTGAAACTGTAAGAGCTCACGGAACTCATTAGCAGGTTCAGATAGTATCTTTCACTTATTACGAATGGCCATTTCCTATTCGAAACTTATCTTTCTGCCCAGTCCCGATAGAGACTTTACACTAGTCTTTTCCGAAAACTGTCTAATGGTTGTTTAAACAGTGCACAGAGAACATTTTATTTGACTGTAGGCTTTCTCTTTTGTTTTCCATTTAAGTAGTGTTTTTCCGGTTTTGCTGTGCTTGTTGCAACACATCTGATTTTTTTGCTCGTCATACTATCAGCTTCTCACAAGTTTTCTCAAAACCGGGGCTGTTTTCTACTTCTCGTTATATACCTTGGCACTGTCTCGCTCCGTTTAACCGTATCCGCTCCGGTCGAATGAACCGTATCTGCCACTGTTCGGGTAGTGATTCTTGTGGGTTGTCCTCTGGTTGAACGGAGCGAGACGATGCCAAAGTATATAAGGAGGAATTGCAGACAACATACAGTGGTCGTATTTGTTTTATAGAACTACAGAGATAGGGACAATGAAGGAGCAGGACATAATGTTACGTTGACAAAGTCCCGGTGAAAGAAACGATGGGCTGCATTACCAGCCGATATTATAAAGAACGTAATGGAGCATTAACTGCAAAAACAAGGGCCTAAACAACCAATTACTGACGTAGTCTAAGCAGAAAGGAACAGAAGTTTTGTGACAACCCTCCAAAGGCGAAAAAGCACCAAGAATAATTCGGATTCGGACGGGATTGGCAGGGTGGAACCTATCCAGATTAACTTCAAAAACACAAACGACCCGATCCCGCGCAGTCAATCGCGGTAAACGGTACAAGAATCAGCAAAGATAAATTGGAATCAAATTAATCCCGTCAACATGTCAAAGCAACTATTGCATCAAAATGACGTAGTCCCACCAATTGTCCTTAGAGACGAAGCTATCTAGTCCAAAGTCAGCACAGAGATAAGATGTAGAGAGTATAAATATTTGATGGCGCAAAATATAATAGATGGGATCAGGATATATAGTAGAAAACGACTTCAGGGGAATTTCTAAATTCTTCCTGGACGACGAAGTGCCGTTTCACAGCCCTCAAAGGCGTGCCGTGCGAGAAAAGAGAAGAAAAAGTTAGAAAGGATATAAGAAACCCATGCCACTTATTTTAGTAAAGTTGCCCCGGAACCAGAATAATATATACAACGTGAAGGAGATTTTGAACGGTTTGCTGATCGCGAGATCAGCAAACCGTTCAAAATCTCTCTATGGACGCGATCTTAACTTTTTAACCGATCAAAAAGTTAAGATCGCGTCCATAGAGAGGGTAGTGTTACAGATGCCAGCGTTTCGGCCATGGGCGAACTAGCAACATGCGCCAATTGCCGGGAAAATCACCCCGCAAATTGCAAAGGCTGCTCTATATGTCCGCGTCCTAGACTTCTTATTGAAAATCTGATGCCGGTAGTAGCGCACCGAGCCAACACAATAACGCTAGACCGACTTCGTATGCTCAGGTGACGGCTCAAACCAGTACGGTCTCACAAACATCGAACGGCAGTGAACAAAACAAGAAGCAGGAGCCTATTCGATCTGCAGGCCGGGCTAATGATCTGACAAAAACAAAAACCTTAAACAGCAAAAGCGACAGACCACGGGAAGGACTAACCAGCGAAGCACACATGTTATCATTGGTTAGGTCTCTCCAAGGACTTTCCAAATCAATAAATGCCATACTGAATCAGCTCAATGAGATTCTTTCCCCGCAAATTCGTGAATAACGTCCATGTGAGCAGGAATCAGCGAACAGCAGCAATAACTCCCACAAACCTCCGCATACTCTCATATATCGCATGCGAAGTGAAAAACAAGCGAATGGGTAGATGTCATGCTGCTCGGAGAAACCTGATTAAAACCAGGAGATAAATTTGTTTTTCCTAACTATGACATTTACCGTCAAAATCGAGTAGACGGTTAGAAGGGCGGTGTTGCCCTCATTATCAGAACTGGGATCACAGCCAGATCCAGTTCCCTACTCTGTCCTCTGTTGAGGCGGTCGCCATTGTCCTGGAAACTAGGGACGATGGATTACTAAAGGTTTTCTCGGCGTATGCTCCACCCACACGTGCCTTCGGGAATAGGAGTTCATAGAGATATTTACGGCAGGCAGTTTACCGCTACTTTTGGCAGGAAACATCAATGCGAAGCACGTCACATGGCATTGCAGAAGCAACAACATCATCTGGTAGGAAGATATAACATCGATGTTCACTCACCAGGCTAGCCGACATACTTTCGCCATGGTGTCAGGCCAGACATCTTAGGCACAGCCCTTACCAAAAAAGTGACAGTAGAAAGCACGCTGATCGCCTGCCGGAGGTGCTCGCAGACCCGACGACGCGGATGCCGATTTGATGCGGGAAATCGGGACTACTGTTGGGTTCTTGGCAGACGCGAAGGGTGAACCCCTGCCGAAGGCAACGGTGGAAGAGGTGTCAGCTATCATCAAGGGCACTAAGAACAAAAAAGCATAAGGGGAGGATCGTATAACATATATGATGCTTAAAAATCTCCTAACAACAGCGGTGGAGATAAATGTTTGCATTATCAACAAAGTGCTGATCTGTCGTACTTCCCAGACAGCTGGAAACGCTAACGTGGTGGTTTTTCCTAAACTAGGTCGACTTCCTGAGAATCACACAAAACTACAATTAGAAATTCTGATAGCTCTACACCAGAGAAACTTGTTCCAACCCCCATCGAAGAAATCAAATCAATTATTAACAGAACCAAAGATGGCAATTCAGGCAATCATCACAATTACTGAAATATTTTTTTCAATACTCAGAATTGCATATTAACCAAGGAAATGGAAAAACGCAGATGTGGTCGTGTCTACCAAACCTAATAAGAACCCCGTACTCCAGATCCAATACCCCCGGAATATCTCCGTTTTATAGCCGGACTGTCCACCGAACTACACCTTTTGAGATTTACAGACTACATCCAAGATGCATTGAAGAAAAGGTGTCACAGTGTGGGCAATATTTCTCGATATACGAAAAACCTTTGATTTGATCTGATATATGGGGCTGCTTTTCAAAACTTACAAGACTTAATACAAAGATGGTCCGACTAATACAGAGCTGTCTATACGGAAGAAGCTTCTCCATTAGAATTGGGGTGAATATCGTCTTTTATTAGTCCCTGAACTTTACATAATATACACTCACGGGATTCCTAAGGAACAAGCTGTCGAATTGGGAATATTCGCCGACGACGAAGTCCTATATTCTTCTTCCCGGGACCACCTCTGTCAAATCCTTAGGATTAATTATCGACAAACGACTTACATGGAACGGACATATTGCTGAAGTTAAAATGAAATTTAACGTAGCGCACGGTTTTCTAATGTCTCTCCTTTGAAACAAAAGTGAACTGGATACAAAAAACTAAACCCCTCCTGTATACGTCAATCCTTCGTCCTTCGCCGACGTGTGCAGCCATAGCTTTGTAAACGGCGGCAGAAGGAAAGATCAGTTAGAAGTTGAGCAAGATCTTACGCCAATTAACCCGAGCTCCAAAATGTATTTGAAATCATTGGATTCGGAATGATTTGCAGATCCCAACAATTAAATTCTTTCTGCAAAGTCTATGGAAGAGAATATGGGAAAGGCAATGATATCAAGCCATTCATTAATTCAAGAAATAGTACAACCGCAGAATAGGCCACCACCTAAGGTATCACAAGAGTTCGAGAAAGGAAGTACCCAATGGTGAAGAAGCCCTCGGATGGAGATTAAACAGAAAGAGTCTAAAGGTTAAAAGCCTGGACAAGATTGAGGATGTCGCAACACCGGTCTTTAGAAAAGCGCTAAAGAAAACGACAGCATATTTAGCAAAACATCAAGTATATTAGTGCAAACACAGCGAAACCCTGCTAATTCAAAATGTTATTTTGTATCATATTTTATTTAGCAATTTTTATTTGGAAAACTCCTTACGAATAGTAAAATATGACCGCGCCCGATACCGCTGAGTTTACGTGGTTTTGGCGTTAAACGATTTATTAAAAATAAATAAATAAATAACCGACACACAGTTCCTTAAATGTTGCATTACACTTTTAGGCGGTCGCGGTTTCTTAATTGTCCAACTAGAAATTTTTAAATTTCACGAACAATTAAGGTTAGTAGCTTCGGAATCTTATTCGCAATTTTTTAACGTTATTAATTCACATATTTTTATGTGCGGAGAATTACGAAAATCATTTGCAGTTAGCAAAGAAGCATTTTGGAGAACTCTATTGAGTGCTTAGATGCTATCGATAACGACTACCTAGACAGACTATTGGAAAGAATGTCTCGCAATTATAAGGCTAAAGGTAGTTATTTTGATGAAAAGGAAATATTATTTTAACGTTTTCACATATTTGATTTTTGTGATAAATAGTATTATAAGACAATTCAATATTAACGCTACTGAAAATAAAAAGATATGTTAACCCACTTGTTTTATTTTAGGACTTTCCTACATTTTTATTACATAGATTAAAGTTATGAGCGATAGTGTACATGATTTAAAATTACTTTTCTTCATGCTCAACCAGTGTTAGCCAAACAAATGAGTGAACAGTAATTGTTCTAAATAATGCAACTACAGCTACTCATTTCAAACTACTAAAAAAAGCCAAAACCAAAATTTGCTAGTGAACGGTAGCGATAAAACTTAAGATGCAATGGGAACAAGACGTAGGATTTAGCAAAGGATAATGTCGTTCTCCTCCAGAATATAGCACAGCGTGATATACAAGCATTATTTCAATACAGAAATCAATGAATTAAGACGCAACCTATACGTTGAACGAGATAGCTGTCGTCGGATACGTATTTGAAATTTGCCGAGACTCTGTTGTATAACACTATTTCTATAGCATCGTTGGTCAAGATGTATCGATTACATAGAGAAACAAAATGTCTCGTTAGTAGAATATAAGCAGCTTTTCTCAAAATCTGTAAACATATTGCTTCTGGGTTGTAAATTCGATCGTCACTACAAATGCTGAAATGTCGTAACGTTGGCAGGTTTTCGTAAAATATTGTACTAAATGTATCGGAAAAAGTAACTGTTTAATATTATAAATTGCAAGCATACTGTTGTTTATTTAAACAATATGGTGTTTTATGTTCTGGTAAATTATAAGTAGAGCAACGCAACTGCGCTGAAAGCCAGTGGCGGACGCATAAAGGTTTACACAAAATAAATTAAATGTGATACGTGCTCAAACACTTACCGTTTTTAGAGTCCTCCGTGAAATCACAAAGTGAATAATGTCTATTTAATATTTGTAACATTAGATATGTTTCCAAAGTTGTTTCGGCAAAGTGAGTGCGGCGTGAAGAAAAAGTGTTTTTGTATGCCGAAAACGAACGTTCTACATCTAGTGACGTTATATCTGCGTAAGTAAAATAATCTTTCAAATAATTTAACGGTTCTGTTGACGCACCTTCACAAATTTGTCTTAAAGTGCCAAAATCAGAGTCTTTATCTAAAACACTTTCAAACCTTTCTAAAACACAAACATTTCTTGCGTCTTCTATCGCGCATAGCTGTGCGTGAGCATGTTGCACTATTTGCAAAGATTCCACTAACGACATCGAAGAATTTTGTAGTTTTTCTATTGCATCCACTAGTCCCACGTAATTGTTCTGAATAATTTCCAAATCTGTTTTAACTTGACTATCCTGAAATTTCAAGCGGCTTACCTTGACAGCCGCAGCTTCCTTTGGGTCGAATTCTAAAATCACGTTCTTTATATTCTCAAAATATTTGAGATAATAAAATGCAGCCTCTAACCATGTTTCCCAACGAGTAAGAATAGGTTGCGGTGGTTCAAGAATACCGGAGCGTAGTCTATGAAATTCCCGAATACGTTTTGGGGATTTTACAAACACAGCTTTTGTATGTGCTATTAGAGCGTCTACCTCGGGATAACATTTTCTGATACTATCTGCTACGAGACTGAAAGTATGAATTTTACATGTAATATGCAACAAGTTAGCACAATGTTTTTTAAGAGATCGACCTACAGCAAGCATGTTTGCGGCACCATCACTCATAAACATCAACAGTTGATTTGTTGAAAGTTCAAACTTTTCCAATGTATTTAACACCAACATTGAAATTACTTCGGCAGTGCATTGTTGTATTCGTCTGGAAGCTAGTAAAATTGAGGGTGACGGTCGATGTGGTTCCATTATGCGTACCATTACATTAACCACAGAATGTTTTTTACGATCTGTTGATTCGTCCACACATAACCACAGTTTTTTATCTTGCAACTCCGATTTAATTCTTTTCTCGACATGTTCACGAGCAGACGGCACAACTCTCTGTAATGTTCACTCACTTGGTAACTTAAAGTCAGAATATTCATTCCAAAACCAGACGTATGCTTTCTGTCTTAGTAAATGAAATGGTAAATTACATGCAATAAACACATAAATTAAATTTAAATTTGTCATAATCTCGTGTGGAATTTTTTTTTAAACATGCCCTGCACTATTTACGTGCCGTAGACAATCACTTTTCGACCAACACATTAAATCTATTTTACACACAACACATTGAATTTTAGCGCCATCACACTTTAAATCAGGCATTTCTGTAATAAATTCTCTTATTGTGTCTAACTTTGGTCGTTTTCGCGACGTAGGAAACATTTTCAAAACAAACGTAGAACTACGATATAGTATATGAAAGCGTAGATGCATACACAACAGATCGGCTTTCGAGTCGCAGTTATATTGACGCTTATACCGAATTGTTCTGGCCGTGTTTATTTTGTGTAAACTTATATGCGTCACCCACTGGCTTTCAGCGCAGTTTGCGTTGCTCTAATTATAAGTGTATATGATAATGATAAAGCCAGAAAATTCGTCAATGTAGCTATTACATACTTAGGTAAATTTACCGTTATCTAGCCATTTCAGTTACTTTGCATTTAGTAAGGGCAACTACCGAATAGCAACATGCTAAAGTGTACAATTAAGTGTTAGAGAAGTATAAATAAAACCTTAATCCTTATTAAAAGCCAAATAACTGATGAAAAATTGTTTTTTTAGAATGTTATAAAACAACCAATGTGAATAAAACATAAAATAAACTTCCATGTACTGGATTATTTTCCAAATGTTATAACGAAAATGAAGAATTAGAGAAGAAGATATAAGAAAATATATTTCAAGAACCTTAAAACACAACATAATACACCGTGTCCGGAAAGTTCACCGCCCAGAATTTACTGCGGGGAATTGACCACCCACAATTTACCAATTATAGAATTCAAGAAAAAGAAAAATGCTATAATTCGAGCGAATTTATTGGTATTACCTATTCACAGTGTTGCAACGTTTCGGTGCTAACTTAACATGCACCTCTCTCATGCTAAAAAAATCCGAATATTGCTCAGCATATCCAGATGCAGAGTTATTCGCCAGAAACATGAAACTTATCATCCTGACTGTCTTAAGCGCAAAGTTAAATTTCCATCTTGGATAATGGTCTGGGGTTCAATCTCGGCTAGAGGAGTTGGAAAATTACACTTTATCAACGGCATTGTTAACTCAGACAAATATTTAGACATCCTAGAGGAGTCTTTGTTGCCTACTTTGGAAGAGAGCAGGATTTCTGGAAATGACTTCATTTTCCAGCTGCAGACGGTGCTGCATGTCATACTTCCAAAAGATCCATGAAATGGCTTTCAGACCATGAAATCTGGTTCTAAAATGGGTTTCTAGTAGTCTGACCTTTCGCCCATCGAGGCGTTGTGGCAGATCATGAAAAAGAGGTCGCAAGCCAATCCTGCCAGGACTGTGCAAGAACTCAAGCAAAGGCTCCAGAACATTTGGGATAATTTCACTGCTGAGAAGTGTCATGGTCTAGTAAGTAGTTTGCCGAGAAGAATGGAAGCAATTATTAAAAATAAAGCTGATGTTACTAAATGATAGAATGAGCTATACCTTAGAGTTGAAAACCACAAATTTGAGTTTTTCTTTTTTCAGTCCTAATCAGTTCCAATTGTTGTAATCAGTTCCGTTACTTTTGTGCAATATATTTCCAAATTGTTATTTGCAAAATAAAAATTGAGAATTATACCTCTATTAGTTTAAATGATCTTCAATACATGCTAATAACTGAAATGTTATCGGATGGGCCAACTGAAACTAGACGGGGCTCGTACAAGTAAAACAGGTCTACTACTCACAAAATTCTTTAATATGTCAAACAAAGCGGTTTCGAGCTATACGCTCAGCCTCAGACCTTGCACTGAAACTGGTTCCTAAGTATGTATCAATCAAAATTAACAAAGAAAACATGTCACACACATCTAGAAGAGGACTACGGACGTTAAGAAGACTTCTGATTGAGGATGAAATCAGATTTAGCTATAGCAACATACAAAAAAGAAACTGGCCTAAGGATGAGCGTATAGCACGAAACCATATATATATATATATATTAATACTTTAATACTTTCAGCAGTTTTTTTCTTGAGTCTATCACTACCGGGTTTGCAACTTACTGCTCCAACCTCATGAAATTTAGCCACGCAGCGAACAATTTTTTACTATAGGTCAGGATATGATACTGTTTGTAGCATGTGGAAACTGAAGACGAAGTTTATTCATATATGGTTGCATAGTATAAGACCATTCCCCATTCTGTTGCTTTCGTCCATTACGAAAATAGCTTTCAATGATAAATGTTTGGTAATCTGTAGTGAATATGCTTTATACGAGGGATGATCGTTAAATAAGGTTCCCATATTTTTAAAAAATAGACAGCATTATTTATTTCCTTAACATTACACATCGTTTTAAAGGTAAAAACTTAAGCTTAATCGCCATTTCTATCCAAGCATTTTTGCAGACGGTGCTCCAACTTCTGTATCCCCATGTCGTAAAATTCTGGCGCCAGTCAAAATCTTTTCAGTTGTGGTGTTGGAAGTCTCAGGAATCCGAAGAGCGAGTTGACGAATGGTGACCCTCCGATCTTCAAGCAGTATGCTCTCGACCTTTTCAACGATTTCCTCTGAAACTGATGGTCTTCCGCTCCGCTCTTCATCGTGAATTTCCGTCCGACCTCCAGTGAATTCCCTACACTATTTGCGGACGTGTTGAACAGCTATACACTTTTCTCCATAAACTTCGGTTAATTGACGATGAATGTCTATAGGTGAAACCCCTTTCGCGTTTAAAAAACGTATCACAGCACGAATTTCACACCTGGCGGTAGCGGCGATCGGGAGTTTCATCTCGGACGGCCGCTTAGCCAACACTGAGCGGCGTAGCGGGAGTGGTACGTATATAGAGTAGGAAAGCTGCTGCACACGCCAATGTTGTCGAATTTCGCCTAACACGTTTTATTGCTGCTGTAGGGCTTTGGGAACCTTATTTTACGACCATCCCTCGTAATTTATAAAATACGTCAATAAACATCAAATATAATTTGAATTGTCAAACTTGTCGATAAATGTCAAACATAATTTGAAGTGTCAATCTTGGATTTATATTGCGTTTCCTTACAGAATGGTACATTACGTAATTGGAACATGACTATCTAATAACGAAATAAACCAACAAACTAACCCCAACGCTGCGCCCCATACAATTGCATTGGCGATGAAGCAATACGTCTGCCTATGATGTTGGGGTATCTGTTGCTTAGCTACAAAAATTCTGAAACGCAAGTCTCTTCGCCGTAAATGTACCTTTCTCTAAAGAAACTGGTTGCTATCTTTTTTTCTTAAAATCCCGATATTATGTTGGATTTTTGTTCTTCAATAGGCTTCCAGGAAGCATTTGCGATACTAAGGCCTTAACTATTTTCAAAAATAAAAAACAGGTTTTTAATAAACGGTTATATCTTCAGTATAGCCGAGTCTATAGTTTATTTTTGTTTGTTTGTACTTATCTGTTTTTATGTGCAGTTTCAAATATTAAACTTTACTGTAATGTGTTCTATATCTAGGCTTTGTGACATGTCCTTCCTGTATTTAATATAACGCAAAGGGTGAATAAATTATTATCATTATACAGGTGTCCGACGAGGAAATTCAAGAACTTTTTACAGTGATTCGCTGGTCGAAAATAAAAAAAAAACTTCAATAAACATGGGCCCAATTCTCAACCAATGTTATCAATTCTTAAAATAGAAGTTTCGCAGCTGCTCGACACGTCCACTACGACAGCAACACATACTTCGGCCCTTCTTCTTAGCTCTTCTTGCCAATCAACATTTTTCATCAAAGGCTTGCTAGATTCTAACCAGTAGTTCTTCTCTGGTATCGGGCTTTCGGCGTCCGTACACAATGGTGTTTACGTGGCCCCATAAGTAAAAGTCCATATGGTTAAAATCGGGCTAATGAACCCGTCAGTGCATTGGACCGTTACATTCTATCCATCGATTTGGAGACGTTACATTCAAAAACATCTGTGATAACTCGTCCATGACACGCAAGGGCTCCGTCCTGTTGGTAACACAATTGCTGACGTACATTCAGAGCGTTCAAGCAGTAACAGAAGTTGGTCTCGCAGGAAATCTCTATACATTGCGGTGTTAAGATTTCGATTAGTCCTCCCCAGACATTCACAGAGAAACGGTTCTGAAAATGGTTCTCCAAAATATCACGTGGGTTTTTAGTGTCCCATACATGTTCGCTGTGCAAATTAGTGATTCCCTCTCTGGTGAAAGTCGCTTCGTCACAGAAAACTGTACTCGCAATCAAGTCTTCAACTTCCAAAATCTAAGTACAAAAGCTTTGCTTAAGAGTACAATCCTTGGAGTGCAAGTTCTGGACTGACCAAAGATGGTACTGGTAAAAGCTATTTTCGTGTAGCATAGTGTGTGTGGATGACTTTGACTGTCGTGTCACTGCTGCGATTCTGGGGAGACTTATTCGTTGGTCTACCTCCAGTAGGACAGCTTCAGCATTTTCGCTGCGAGGTGCTCACGTGAAAACAGTTCTGGATAGTTCTGTCCCAAGGAGCTCTTCGAATCGAATAACGCTCTGCGTACACCCTTACAGCTCTAGCAGCACTAGATTCACAGTAACCGTACAGGAAGACCATATCGGCATACTCTTGATTTGTAAATTGAAATAGCATATTAGACAGGTTAAGAAGTTCGATAATTATGACTTATGATAATCTGAGTATTGTCACAGGGAGCTATTCGATTCTGATAACGGATAACATATTTTACCGAAACAGAAAGTTAAATTAAGTTAATTAAATACATACAGAAAGAAAATGAACGTTTATACGTGTTTAACGCCTATGTGATCCGCTACTTTCTTCTCCAGAGCAGAGTATAGAGCGATTCCTAAATTGAAAATTCCTTTCCCTTTTTCAATAGCAAAAAATTACATTCGCGGGTAACTAACATGTGGGAAGCGGTTATAGGTAGTAATGGTATCGGATGAGGTCGTAAAATGATGAGGTTTCGATGCTTTCTTTCTGCGTTATACGATCCTTCTTGCTTTCAGTTCTACATAAACATTTTCTCAGACTATAAAGCGGAGCAAATTTCTTTCTAAATAAAGACCTATACATCGTCGATCATTAAAAGTGTATAAAGTAGACTCACCGAAACACAAAAGGATTTGTCTTGAGATCGACGCAGAAATGCGTGTATATAACTACTATTGGTTTCCTAACGATCGAGGGCAACTAAACTGACATACCGAGTACTATTCTTTGTTTCTAAACACTCGTATTTACTGCGTTATAAAGACGCAGTACTACGACAGTGGAAGAGTGTACTGTTTGCGGTAGCACGCCGGCGATCATCAGAGTAAAACTATTTGCATATGAATAACGAAAATGTGGCAATTACTTGCATATACACCTTATAGGTATTTATATTGAAATGTTTTACCTCGGGGAAAATTGTTAAAAAAATTGGAATTTTGTAAATTAATTAAATTTTTAACTCGTTTGTGGGATTCGGGAGTATTCTTTGATACTCTTTTGGCAATTATTAACGAATTTTGATATAAATAAATGGAAATCAACAAATACTAAAATTGAAAACGTAAACTAACCTTGATTTTTAAGAAGATGACGTATAAACACAATGTTACTCGAACCTTCTCTTCTATTTTGAATTTATTCTCTAATTTCTATATCGGACATTTTAAATTGGGACCTCAGCCAAAATGCTAGTTAACTCGAAGAATGTTTAATCAAGATTCATCAATTTATTGGCGTCCCTACCCTCCTTTATTTTAACCGCGATGGCTGTTGTTTCTTTCCACAGCAAATTTAAATGATATCTACCCAAATATGATCTAACGAGGAATTTTTTATAAATAAAGTTATTTGTAGACGTAGCATGAGAGAATGGATGTGGTGACGCTACTATACGACTCAACTAGACGACTCTATGCTCTAAAATACAACTGACATCATAAATATGACAAATTAACTGGCGATTTACTTAGTAACTTTACGATAGATATTTAATTTACGAAACCCTGCTAGAAATACCTCTGAATTTACTCTGTTGTTTGTTGTAGGAGAATTTTACATTAACTTAGAAGATTTGCGAAATTAGGAGAATAAAAAGAAGAGTGGTTTTGTCTTTGTTCCACGAAGATCGTCGTTATTTGGACTTATATACTTTGTTTAAGGTCCACACTCCAAGGCCAGTCGACCTGGGGGTAAATTGTGGCTTTCGACAAATAGCTTTTATCCGCTAGAGGGACTTTCATTACTATCATACTACCCTAAACGTCTATGACTGACAGCTGGTTTCCGACGTATATATTGAACATAACATATTGGCCAACATTCAACATTCATTCTGCGTATCTTTATTTCTAGGTAAGTCTTGGCTACATTCCTGCGTATTATTTCCCATGAATATTCAATAATACGCGTACAGCTCCTCTCTATTTTATCTTATTATCAATGAACGGCAAAATCGCAACGGGTATGACTCAGAGCCGCGCATCGTAAACATGATACAGAGACGCACTAAGTGTATGTTGCATATTTCAGACAAAGTTTTTATAAATGTATTTAAACGAAATTAATATATTAATTATAAATTGAAGTAGAAGATATGTACGTACATATGTAATGAATTTGTTTCGAGTAGGAAATAAAAGAAGGAATTAGCCATTACCACAAGAGACTTTTCTATATTTTCTGCTTCTTTTTGAAGTTAGTACATCTTCCAGTATCTAAAACGTTCTCTCAACTTTACAATTTGTAAGCGGAGTAAAATTAAACTGTGATATAATTTTCGGGGGAATTTTTTTTTATTAGATTCTTAGACATTATTTGGAATAATTATAGTTATAATTTCTAAATTAAAGGAAAAGTTTTAATAACTATCTTGAATTTGGTTACCAAACGTGATATACATCTATCAATTGTTTCCATAGCTTACTGCATGAACAGTTCGGAAATTAAAAAGATCGGTGTAATTTATTTAATTGTAAAAATAACTATGTCAAGTGTTATATCGTTGGAATCTTTTTTTATGAAGTCATGGTCGACCATGGTTTCCATTAAAAAAAAACACAAATTCTTTGTCATACCTCAAAAATTACAGCTTGAGATGTTCCTTAAGCTTCGGAAAGAGGAAAAAGATCTGGGCTATAAGGTGGATGAGGTAAAATGTCATGAAACCCAAGCTTCTCCAGTGCTATACGCGTTCTCTGACTTGTGCGAGGCCGTGCGCTGTCATGATGCATCACCGGTCACAATTCTGTGGAGAAAAGTATCACCTTCTGCCTCATATCGAGTCAAGAGTTGTTCGCAAATTTGTTTTCGATTGGCTTTCATTTCATCAGTAAGCATTCGGGGCACCCAACGTGCGCATATTTTCCTGTACTTTATCACATTGCAGATAATGTGATGTACTCGTTCTTGTGAAATACCCACCCTATTGGCAATGTCAGTTTGTTTACACCGTTGATTCTCACGAACCAGTTCATCTACTAGAGCCTCCTGCAGACACTGCGTGCCTGATCTTGGAGATGCGTTTTAGCAGGATTTTCGTCTTTCACGGTCCTTACCCACCTCCTAACAGTACTCACATCAACACACGCATCACGGTACGCGGCACTCAACCTTCGATGGATGTCAATGAGCCTTACACCCTCCGCAGTAAGAAATTCGATGACAGCTCGTTGCTTTAACCGCATGTCCATGCCGGTCGCCATTTTTTGAACTGTCATGTGCAAACGCGATGTTGCTAGAAATCTCCACTAGGGAGACTTATGTACAAAGAGTTGAGGTAAATGGCAAACCACTTTTGACACTGTCTGGCCCATCATTATAAAAGTTATGGCCATGGAGGCATTAGTTATCAGTACGCCCTCGTATAAATGAGTAAGCCGTAGAGAGTATTCATCATCAGTTACTCTGTGTACACCTACATTTTGGGTTTCCTGAAAAACGTTGTTATGAAAGGAGCGGTCAGTCTGATATATGTATACACACCGCCAGAATGTAAATTAACCTTTATGTAAATCTGACCTATGTCACTGGTCACTGAAATGATAGCGATTCGTTTTTTTAAACGCGACACTATCTGTCAGAGAACTAAACTAATCTGGTCATCAGTTTCCATTACAAAATCCCTCGCAATAAAATTGTACATTTACAATACATTCTTTTATCTCGAAATAGAATCATTTTTGAATGTCCCTTTTCGGGGTTATATTGTACATATATATTTGATTAATTGATGATTGACTGATTGACGTGAATCTAAATATATGTGTCAGTTTCGAAAGATTGCTTCAATTAATACTTCTCTCCTTTTTAATTTCAGATAAATGAATTGCAACAACGCTTTCGATTATAATACCAAGCTCTCCTTCAAGGCGCAATGGTACGATTACGAGTCGGGATACTTAAGAAACTTCCATCTTACTTATTTTCCCTACGATAATACTCTCGAATTGTTCGACGAAGATTTCAATCGCATGTATTTAAGAAGATCTGCTTCAGAGCAGATCGAGTTGGATGATTTTTTCATTGGTGCCAATTTAAGAGTATACGGACGGCAAATCGAGATTGTTGATTATGCCGACACCTACACTAAAAATTTCATAAGCAAGACGAAAGAACATACGTTTGCTCTTGTAAAAACATCAGCTGTGGAAAAACTCGGAGAAATCATCAACCAAATTCAAGATTTAGGCTTCAGGATTTGCAGAATGCGCATGAGCGTTTTCTCGAGACGCGAAGCTCTAAATTTTTATGAACAAAGAAAAGGAGACGTATTTCTTCCGTTTACTATAGAGCACTTAATATCAGGACTAATCGTTGGATTAGAATTAGTAGGTGAGGACGTTATTAATAAATGGAGAGAAGCTATGGGACCGGCCGATCCTGAAGTAGCTAGAAAAACAGCCCCTCACACTTTAAGAGCCAGATATGGCGAATCGTTAGCGGCTAACGCTTTTCACGGTTCGGATACTTATGAACTAGCAGTTAAAGAGGCTTGTTACTTTTTTCCTCAAGGTACGCGTACGTCTCCACCAAAACCGACAGCTAAATTTGAAAATAGTACTTGCTGCGTTATAAAGCCCCACGCCATCAAAGATGGAAATTTAGGAAACATACTCACCAGCATAAATAGTAACGGTTTATTTAAAATTACCGCCTTGCAAATGATTTATTTAACCGATCCGGATGCGGAAGAGTTTTTGGAAGTGTACAAAGGCGTAGTTGCGGATTTCCACGCTCTACTGTTGAGTTTCCTCAACGGCCCCTGCGTTGTCCTAGAAATATCCGGTAAACAAGAGGGTTTGGATGTGCACGGCGAGTTCAGAAAATTTGCCGGACCTGTCAATTCGTTGGTCGCGAGGCAAATACGACCAAATAGCTTGAGAGCAATGTACGGAAAGAATAAATACGACAACGCTATTCATTGCACCGATCTGCCAGAAGATACGCTGTTAGAATTGGAGTATTTTTTCAAAATTTTACAATAATCGATATGAGATAAAATATTTTATACCTTTCTACTACTAAATAAAATTTTAATAAAAAATTGTCTGTATTTTGATTTGATTGTAATTTGAATGAATTAATATTACGATCAACAATTCTTGTTTTATAAAGCTTCTTGATATAATAATAGTAGTATTTATTAAACGCCCAACAGAAAATCCATAGCGGACAAACATATATTTATAATGTAATAGTACAAGAATGAAAAACTAACAACATAACAGAAATTAAGGCAAATTCAAACTTTCTGCATTAGAATTCCTCGCTGAGTGAACCAATGGTGCTCGCCACAAAACGTTCGTCCTAGCTGCAGGGATGCGAAGTAGTTGTATATTTCTTGCTTCCAAACGTGGCACCAGGATATCAATTCCGGGTAGCAAGTCGGGCGAATCGATTTTATTGCTGATAATATTCTGCATACATTCTCAACGAGTGTAGAGAAGCCATGTCCCTCCAGTAAGTCACTGTAATAAATACCACGAACAGGGTAGTTACCAAGGCTCCTACAGGACAGGTATTTCAAAAAAAAAACACGCTGAATCCTTTCGAGAAGATTAATTTGAAATAATATAAGCAAAAAAGAAGAATTTAGAGATTCTTGCTGTGACTGTTAAATCGGTGCTACAGTCTAATGATATTTCATCCAAAAATCAAAAAAAAGAACAATATCATACATCTCCTTAAAAAAGAAATAGACAGAACAAACACACCTATAAAACCACCAGGTAGTACAGGTGGCTTTAACTACAAAACATTAAATTTAATAAAAGATAAAATAGACAAAAATAATTTGATACTTCCTCTGTCCGAGAATAATTGCTACATTTCAATTTAAGATAAAGATTATTACAAGTATATGAGGAAAATTAATTTGTTCGATGTAGTAGGTAGATTATGTGTGAATCTAAGCGTGCGATGATCAAAACGTCACGTACCAATTGCACTCTTGCTTTGAGATGCAGTTAAACGTCAAATTTTAATGTATTTGTAATTTAACCGCTGTTATTGCAAAATGGCTAAAGGTATTTTACAAAATACACCAGCAGGTGGAAAAAAGTGTAGAGAATTTAATAATAATGAACGTAAACAAATTTTACATTATTTTTTGCAAAACTTCAAAGACGAAAAACTGAATAGGGGTGCGATAAATGCCGCCGCGCGTAAGTTTTGCTGTTCCCGTTCGACAATTTCTAAACTATGGAAACAGGCTCGAGAATGCCAAATTAACAACTTGACCATTAATGTTGATTCTCGTAAAAAGAAGTGTGGTCGTAAGGAAAAAGATTATAGTCAACAAATTGAAAATATTGCTACTATTCCTCTCTGTAAAAGAAGCATATTGAGATCATTGGCTTATGCGGGAAAGGGAATTAAGAGAGTTACTTGTTTTGTTAAACCGTTGTTGACAAAAGAGTTATGCGGCAGCGAGTTGAGTTTTATTTAATTTTTTTATCATCCGGATATTTCGAGGATTTACTCAATTATGTACACATTGTCATTTTCTACATAACGACTCCATCTTTATGGTTACTCAGTCTATGATTATAATTGCTTCATCTATGATCTTCTATAGTTACCACCATTGCCTTGTGCTCCTCGATGATTTCCTCTGTATACATCCTGACTATCTCCTTCGGTTTGCTTAGCAAATTTCGTACAATCCCGTTTACAATAATATTTTGCACCACTTAAGTAGCAGGCACCACGACTAAATAAAGATGCTGTCGGTTTTTCCTCACTGGATTTTTCTACACTAACTTGTGCTCTTCTTCTCTCGATTTCAGCTCGAAATTTAGATTTTGCAATTGGTTTTCAGCCATGCTTTCTAGGTTTGTCACAACTGTTTTAAAATACTTAAATATGGCAAGTAGCAAGGAACATAGTAGATCTTTTCCATTTATACCAATATTTCCAAATTCTGTTTTCTTTAATTTCATCGACTTGAGCTTTTTTATTTATCAATTCCCTTTTAGACTTTTCCGCATACAGTACGCCGTAGCCTTTCTTTTGACGAACTCGATCTGTTTATCATCGAGACACTGTTCTATTGGAGATTTGCAGCCTTCCTTCCTTTTGGCCTCAGCTTTCTTCTTTTCCTCATTATAATTATCTGCATTAAATTCGGTTTTTGTAAAATCTATATCTTATTCTGTTAACATTGTTTCCATCCTAAATTTGCACATCTGATAATCATTTTGATTTAGTAATTCAATGTTAAATGTGTTCTAGCCATGTATTGCTTCCATTCTTTTCATTACTGTTATTCTTAGCGTGCCTTGAAAAACTAACCTTACTTTTCAAACTTTTATGTAGTAAATATAGCCTACTGCTTTAATAATAATACGCACATTTATAGATAACTAGATATTGTATTTTACACATAGGTTTTTTTATACAGGAAGGTCCTAAAGTATCTCCCCCATGCTAACTTTTGAAGGGCAAAAACTAGCGTTTTTAGACAAAATGGGTCAATTTCTATTTTTTGTGAACTAATTTCTGCCGTTATCAGCAGTGCAATTGCATTTCCAGTATCATCGGATGTGGCGTCAACTTTCTTATTTTAAATAGAACCCCTATATATTTTTACCATTTTGGAAATGTAATCGAAAGGCGAATTCAACAACCCCACATATGTTTACATTAACTCAAGAAATATGACGATATGCAGCAGTAAAGGTTTTGGTAATCTGTTTTTGTTCTTACGCAAAGTTGCCTAGGAAAGTGCGCCAAATTGTTTTTTGTAACGTCAGATTGATCCAAAGAGCTCGTTACTATGCAAAGTAATAATGCAACTGTCAAATCTCAATTCCAAAGGCGTAAACTATTCTTGTTGTTTATTGTTGTTATATCCTCCATTTGTCATACATTCGTTCTTTGTTCTCATTATTATTTTCTCAGATTTTAGCATGTTTGGTAATTGTTGTTACTTCTCTACATTATCGAACTTTATTGCAATTAAGTAATTACGGTAGCGTTGCTTAAATTTATTAGTTTTTGTTAGACAATGTGTTCGTTTCTTATGTTTTTTGTGTTAGTTTTGTGATGGTTTTGGTACAAACCACGCAAAATTGCTGGATCAATTTTAATATTATGTAAATCTGGCAACAATTATCAATTGTACAATAATTTAAATTTTAATCTTCTATTAAAGCAGTTCGCTCGGTAGATTTTATCCTATCAATCTTTACTTAGGGCAAAGCTCAAATATTTCCAGCTGTACAAGGGCAGTGCTCATTATGTTCCACTTCGCGTTAATTGTTGCCAAATTCACCGAGTATTAAAATTAGGTACTTGATGGTTATCTTACGTGGTCCATGCGGAGGCCATTGTAAAATCAACAACATAAAAAACTGAAACTTAAGCAGATTGCCTATCAAAAACTAATAAATTTAGACAAACCTGCCATAATTAATTAATTACAGTAAAGTTCGATGAAGTAAAGATGAAACAACAATTGACAAAACAAGTTAAAATGAGAGAAAACAATGACGAGAGTAGAACGAAAGTATGACAAATGCAGGATTGAATTGTTCTGATTACCTTGCTTAGCAACAAGCTCGTTAGATTAATCTAGAAACAATTTGGCGCTTTTTCCAAGCCAACTTGGCGTAACAACAAAAACAAGACACCAAAACCTTTATTGCCGCTATCGTCATATTTCTTAAGTTAGAGTATAACATATGTGATATCGTTGGATTTGCCTTTCAAATACCCTTCCAAAAGCGTAAAAATATACAGGCTGTTCTGTTTAAGATAAGAAAGACGTCACTCCCGATGAGGCAATTGAATTTCCGATAACGGCAAGAAATAGAAATCGACCTATCTTTTCTAAAAACGCTAGCTTCTGTCGTTCAAAAGATAATATGAGGGGGGATACTTTACGACCTCATGATATAATCTATGTCTTGATAACTCTTATGGCTACTGTACACACGTTGAAAACCCATTTCTTATTTTTTAGTACCAACTTAAGTAAATAAATGATTAGTGAAAGTATAAGAAGTCAATCGCTAATTTAGATATTTTAAATAGTGGAATAAAAAATCCTAACGATGATGAGTTGAATATTCTAACGTAATTATTCCTTTCGCTTACAAAATGAGTTCAATTGATCATTTATTTTCATAAGAACACCATACACTTTGAAAAAAAACTAACATGGAACTCCCACATCTCCAACTTACAGAAGAAAGCCATTACGGCGTCACCAGTATGCCGAAGGTTGCTTGGTAAGAACTGGGGCCTTAAGCCTCAAATGACCTTTTGGTCCTATACGGCAATAATCAGACCCATGATCACCTACGCCTCTCTGGTTTGGTGGCCAAAAACAACTCAGAAGACAACAGCAGCTTCAACATATTCAGAGACTTGCATGTCTCAACATCACAGGAGTGATGCGTACTTGTCTCACAGCAGCTCCAGAGGTACTGCTGGGAATAATGCCGCTTCACATCCACATTCAGAAGCAGGCTATATCGAGTGCCCTCATTCTTAGTAGAACGAAGGGATTGCAGCCTGGGGATCTTAGGAGGTACCTCAAAATCTTTGAAGATCCCAACATAAACTATCTGATGCATATGCAATACAAGTTTGATCAGCCTTATAAGGTGATCATTGAAAACCGTACTGAATGGGCATCCGGTGAGACTCAATGCAAAAGAGATACCCTGGAATAGTATACGGACGGCTTGAGGATAGGAGGTGTTGGAACAGGTATAGGCATTAGTGGTCCTAACTATCACCTAAAAATGCCTACAGAATCCCACATTAACATATTTCAAGCAGAGATTTCTGCTTTAAACCTGTGCGCCATAAAGAACCTCGAGAAAAGGATACGAGGTGCAACTATAAATATGGTGGTCCAATTCCAGATAAGTATTTTATCCATATCAGCTAGACGTTTTGACTTCATTAGCCTTTTATTTGTTATTAATCTAACCATTTTCTACTGCTAAATTTGCATGTATCATTTGTTTAACAAACAATTTTTACATATTTGTAACGTTTGTAGTGCCTACTAACTTACTTTAAAAATGTACATTCCGAATTTTCGATTTTGTAACCTATTTACTTTTTTAATAACAGAGAAAGAAGTATTTTTAAAATTTTTTAGATTTGTTTTCGCTAATGTATCTTTGAATATTTTCAATGCATTTCATTAATAAGATTACTGATTTGTTCCTCTTGCACTTTCTAGTACGGCCTGATGTGTGTTCACACAAAACCGGTCGCTATTAATTAAAGAAATTAATAGTAAAAATTATTATGAGAAAGTGGACCAATTTGCTTTATTTACCCTTAAATAATAATTAGTGTTAAGCAGATGTATTAATGCAGCCCTCCTCTCTATGTGTAGGTTATAGGTATATAACACAATTTACATGTAGACAGTCCACTAGGTTTGGTAATTTCGTAGATTTTCGTTTTCCTTCTTTTGTCTACTTCGTATTTCATGTTTAATGGATATTTTTTATTGTTTATTTATCCTGTCAAAGGAAATCGATTTATTTGAAGAATTATATACTATTTTATTTTCCATTCTTTTCTACCTTTGACGATACACCTTGTTTTCTTTATATTTCGTTCAACAAAAGTAATAGATTAAGTTGCTATTGATTTTCCTACATGTTGAATAGTCGTTCTGAAAATACAATAACCATATCGTAAATAATTGAATCGTAGGATCTAAGAAAAATATCGCCAATGGATCTTCGCCTTCCGCATCGGTAATTATATGGGTACATGCGTACATGGGTACATGGGTACATGCGTGTTCATTTTATGCTGAAAATAAAGGTTTCATTCAAAATCTTATTTTAGCGTTGGATAGCAACTTTAAAAGTATTATATAATGCAAAAAAAATCCATTTAATTACCACATTTATGTTAATAAAATAGTATAGGTATTTTATAAATTTAAATGTAATCAATTTAGGGAAACAAGATCCAAATTTACACAAAAGAATTTTTGCTGAAAGATGTAACGTTAGGGTCGTGATTAAAATATTATGATAGTATACCGTACCTTAACCTACAACTGGTACGGCAGTTCTTTCTAGATAGTAAACTATTCCGGTTACTATGTTAGCCACATAGATAATAACACTTCGTATAATTTAAAATAAAGTTATATCTAATAAATATCATATGTAAACTTACGTACTTACATATTTTTTTATATAAAAATTGGCGCAGGATCAAATTTGACCCTGCCATACCTTTAACGCCATTATAACCCACTATACCAGATAAGGACTAATTTTACTCTTTTTACCAGCTGTATATTTCTATATGTAACTCACAAGGGAACACAGCTAAGTGTATCTCACCGATTTATATGAAACTTTGTGGGTTTATAGACCGATGTAGTGTAAAAACAACGGTAACTATCTTAGCTGCCCAATCGCACATTGGCGGAGTATAAAGCACCATAAGCTCAACACTACTCTTCGCTGTTTGATTCAATAACCCAGAAACTAAGAGATATCAACGTAAATATTTTCCCTATAACAAATATTTGCTTAGGAAAACAACCTTCCACCCCCTTATCTTTTGCAAATTTCATAATTTTTATATACTACAAAAATACAGAGACTACGTAGAATTTACATATACACGTCGGTCCAGATACGAACAGGATATTGCCTTTGTGTGTGCCTCACTGATAAATAGAGACGGGATTTTAGGACGTAAAATACAGCTAAAAAGGCCCTTTTTTAGGCCTTAAAAACTATGTATTTAGGACAAGAAACTGTGATTTAGGCATGTTAGGCAAATACTTAAAAAAAACAGTAAACACAAAATCATTTTATTTAAAAAAAACATGAATAAGAAGACAATATTTAATGTAATTTTAGGTACATTTCAGCCATAAAAAGAAATAAAACATACAAATTTTAACTAATAACTAAAATATGTAGATTCATTTGGTTTAAAATAATAAATAAATTAATTAATTGCCGTGTAACATGTCCCCAAATTTCGCGTTTGCGTAGCATACAAGATGTTTTTCCAAGTTGTCGTTAGTAAAATTTGTTCTTCGGTCGGAAAACAGCAGTTTGTACGAAGAAAATGAACGTTCTACGTCACACGAGGTTGTAGGACAAAACTTAAATATGGACCAGTCAGCTGTGGTATGAGCGGTAGCTTCAACTGCTTCGCCACTGAGCAACTCAGCAAACTCTTTAACCGTTTTGAAACCTGGACTTTTCGAAATCACTTGGTTAAACTTTGACAACATTATTTTGCCAACTTTTCCTGGGGCATTCTTGAGAGCTGCTTCGGCATTATTAATTACTGCAACAGAATCTGTAAGAGGAAGGCCGAATGTTTCTAATCTTTTGATGTTATCAATGAGAAATTTATAATGCGACTTGATGTATAAAAGATCGTTTTTGACATTTTGATTGGAAAAGTATTCTTGCGCTTGCTCAATACAGTTAGCTGAATCTTTGTCAAACGATATTACAACCTAAAACATAAAGCGTTAAATAAAAACAATCTAATTTAAAAATTTTGCAAAAAAAGTACATTAGCCGCCAATTTTTCGCTAGTACTGCGAATTCCAACGTGGACGCACCAATCTCAGTGACGATCCCAGGACAGGACCATCAAAGACGCACGCACGCACTCAAAATAATATCGCAGCTGTGCGTCCGATCAAGGAAGATCGACATGTGACATATCGCGAGATTGGGACATCCTTAGGCATTTCAAAGATCTCAATCCAAAAAATTCTGCGTGATGAATTTGGCAAGTTGAGAAAGTAAGTTTCCCATTGGATCCCACATATGATACTAAAACTCGGTATGATCACTTGCATGTTATCTTCTGTCCCTCTTCCTCCGGCTACGTCAGTCAGTGACAACTTTTTGAGCTACACCTTGCGTTTTTAGGTAGTCTTATTGCTTTGTTTATTGTGTTTATTCGATATGAATCATTGAAATATGTTATTTGTGAAGGTATTTTTGTTTATTTGATACTCCATAAACAATGGTTTGCTGTGCTGTTGTGGGTTGTAATGAACTCGTCAAAATATTTAAAGTACAATGGAGATTTACTAAAAATTGAAAAAACTACCTTCGAAATTTAAACAAATTAGGAGATAGAATCAACTTGAGTGATGAAGAAAAAAAAACCTTTTTTAGGTGTAAACGGTTTTTTAAAATAGGAACTCTTAATAGTTTTATCAAAAAAATTCTAAAATGAGAAAGCGGAAAATGTCAAAAAAAGGCAAATAACACCCCATGTTTACACTTTTTTTTAATAGTTGTAAAATTCCAAATATATTAAATTATTTCACAGAATTCGCAATATATTTTTGTATTTTAATTTGTTTCCTAAACCTTGTATTCAGGCTAGTATTTTCTCTCTTAATAAATTTTTAATTTTCATTATATTTGATAATCATGTTGGATTATAAATACGGTGACCATATTTTTATTAAAAAAAAAGGACAACACCCATCTATTTAGATTTTATTTTATATTTTTATGTTAGTGTATTCAAATAAAATAAAAGAGCCTGAAAATTATAAGTTGATTATATATAGGACGATTTATATAAATAAAGGACAACATTGTATTGTTACAGAGTAAATAAATCCAGAGGACAGTATTTCCGAATAAAGGACATCTTTACAATAAAGGACGTATGATTAGCATAATTATAAAGTAGTCCTCTGCAAAATAAAAATTCGTTCCAAGTTTGTGTAGGATGCATCCAATAATATCAAATTAATATATATTATTTTTGTTAAAGGTTTTTTTTTAATTCTGTATATTTTATTACCCAAAAGACTCATAAAAACCAAATAATGGCCCAACGGAAAACGTAAGAACAGTTAAAATGTATGCTGCGCCATATTATTGTTGTTACACTGTGACGTCATGTGCGGATCTGCTTAAAATTCTTAGGTGATCATACCTATACCGAGTTTTAGTATAATAGATCCCATATCTTTTAACTGAAGATTACAAGACGGCTCGCGTTAATTGTGTCGGAAAGGTTTGAGCTGGTTCAACAGCAGAAGCTCAAAAAATGTGTATGGTATCGTGAATGGTGATTGGATGGATTTATTCCCATGTACCTAAAACCGAACGTCAATCCGTTGTGTCGGTGTTTCAAGGTGAAGAGAACCCCACAAAAGTTATCCGTTTCCGAAGTGCGCCGAAGAAAATGGTCGCAACTTTTGTTTCAATTTCGGGTCATGTTGCTACAATTTCTGTAGGAGATCGAAGAACGGTTAATACCGATTGGTATCCAACCGTACGTTTACCAGAGGTGATTGTAGTGCTCTGAAAAAACCAATCCACAACGACGAATCATCCTCCATAACGATAATCCGCGATTTCAAAAGAGAGATTTTAGAGCAGCAAAACACCGAATTACTAGATCATCCTCCGTACAGTCCTGACCTAAGCCCAACAATTTTTTACGTTCTTTAGAACCAAGAACAGTCAAAATTGACATTTTAAGGGCATCGACTGAAGCGTACGAAAATGTCTCAAACATAATAATGAAATACCTAATAACTACTAGACATGTTTAAAAAGTTCTTTATTCAATTTTACATTCCAGTAAACACCTTTATAGTCGATAGATTTACGTATTTACTTTTATATGTATATAATCACAATTTCGTAAAGCATAAATTTGCATTAAATTCATTATTCAGTATGTACACCCATAAAAAGCGTAAACTAACATTATTTTAATTTTACGAAATTTGTACATGTATTTTCAACTCTTACATACAAATCAAAATAAGTGTAATAAATTGGCTTATAATCCTTCTCAACACAAATAATTTTTTTCCTGAGAAATTGTTTGTATTTTTTTCCCATGATTAGCAGAGTAAAAATAAACGTTTATTTTAAGTGTATATTAAATTATTACAATAGATACATTTAAGAAAATTACTTCAATTGGAATTATTAAGGAGAAAATATACAGAAATCTATGAAATCATCATAACTGGAAATAGTTAAGGGAAACTTTAAATACGCAGATTGAATATCTAATTCAGTTTTAACTAATTTACGTTCGCAAGTTCGTTTACTCCACATTTTTATGCATGTACATACGTCACAAGTTAATCACAATAGTTGCCGCGATATTTAATACTAAATTACATAAACAATTACATTTACAATAAATATGCAATAATACGCCGCTCTCTCAATTTTTATTCGCTTTTTGTGCATTCGAAATTTTTCTGATTTGCTTCAGTATACACTGCGTCGCCATAAAGGCGTTGTCTTCGTGCGTTGTTCCTTTAACGCTGGAACAGGTGTCAACTACGCTGTCCGTATCGTACTTGAAGAAGTCGTTCTTCAATTGTTCCCTTATCTTTTCGAAGTTCATATTTCCATTTTGATCTTGCAAGCCGACGTATTTATACACGCAGACAAGAAAAGTTTTCACTGCCGGATCGTTTTTTGGGACGGATAGCTTCCTTGTTAATTTGCCTATACTTTTTGGTGCGATTCCTGTTTGGTTGGCGCATAACTGGACCGCTTCGATCTGCTGCGTTTGACTAAGTAATGCCTAAAACCATGTATATGAAGCGATTAAGATCTGTGCATTATGGTATTAAACTGTTTACTAAAGTGCTTACGACATATGTAAAGTGCTTCGACCGTTCTCGGATACGTAAATTATCTATCAACTGCAGTTCCGAAAACGGTCGAAGAACTATAAAGTGATTGATATTTGTTATGGGCAACACGGACCAAATTCATTCGTTTACTTCGATTATTAAAATATCTCGAACCAATAATAATCGCATGATACTGAAAATTGTAGGCAATAAAAACACTGTGCTAGTTGCAAAATGCAACAAGCTGGGCACCCGTAGGATAAACTTAATTCGAGTACGCTGAATCCAATGATGCCATCCGTTTTTAAAAGTTAGCTCGCGTTTTCGAGCAATTTCTATTTAAACATTTTAGGCCCAAAGAACCTTCTGGAATTTTCTGGAAAATTTGATCAATGGCCGAAGAGCTTTCTGGAACCTTCGAAAACCTTCTAGAAACTTCCATCTCCGCCACTGCCACTTGGTAAAATGGGTATATAAGCGGCGCTGTTAACCGCTGAGAGCTCAGTGTGTTTTCAGAAGTCAAAGTGTCTAAATATGTCTAAATATGTCTAAATATTAAAGCTACATGTGACCGTGAAATACCCGTTTTGCCGGCGACCAATATAACGAACGGAACTGACCTTTACGTGAGGAATTTAGATTGCGACAAAACAACATTATTGAGATTCCACTTGGCCGGATCGAAAAGATTTTGTTACCACCGCTCCACATTGAACTAGGAATTGTTAAAAATTTCATAAAAGCATTGAGCCCAGTAGGGAATGCATTCAATAAATTGCGTCATATTTTTCCACGGTTAAGTAGGACGAAAATAAAAGAAGGTAGATGTCTGAATGTGAATGTTGATCCATTAAAATTTCATTTTGTATTATTAGCTTGTGGCATGGGGTTGTATGAAAGCGGTTATTGACAATGTTCTCAGAATTCCTCGATCCGAAAATTGGCGCATACTAATTGAAGACATGCTCACCGCTTTTCACCGTTTAAATGTCATTAAAAATTAATTTTTTGCATTCCCATGTAGAAAAATTCGCCTCACCAAACGAATCCGATGTGTATGGCAAGCGTTTTCATCAAGTGACGGCCAGGTTCGAACATTGGTACAGCGGCAAAAATCTACATGCTCTTTTGGGTGGCATTTGTTGGAATTTACAAGAAGGAGATGACGATACAAAGGAATCAGGGCAATCAGAGAATGAGAAATGAAAAAAAATCAAGAAAAATGTTTTTTTTTTGCAAAAAAATTATGAAAAATCGACCGAATCGATTCAATTTTTTTCAAATAGTTTCTATTCGATATGTATTCGTCGAAAAGATGTATATTCGATCAATTTCCATCGATTTAAGTTCAATAAATGGTCAAAAAATTATAAAAATTACGTTTTTTTGGAGTCTTTGGGTCTAAAATTTTTAAATTGAGATTGCTCGAAAACGCGATCTAACTATTAAAAACGGTTAGCACCATTGGATTCGACATACTCGAATTAGGTTCACCCCCGGGGTGCCCTGCTTGTTGCAAAGAAAGTCTCCGATTCGAGCACAGTGAAATCACTCATCATTGATAAGAATAATTCATTAGAAAGGAGTATTCGAAAATCATTCATTAGAAAGTAGAAGCATTTAAGAGTCATTCGTTAAAAAATAGTAGTCGATAGATATGTCGAAATGTCTAATGAATGTAGTAGTTGATAAAAAGCATTTGTTCAAAAATAATAGACGATAGAACTATTTAATGAAAGCAGTCTCATTAAAAAAGCAGTAATCGATAAGAATCATTCATTAGAAAATAGTACTCTATAAAAATCATTCGTTAAAACTAGCAATCGAAATACAGAATAAAAGCCGCAAGTGCCAAAAATTGTTCATTAAAAAATAGGACTCGTTAAGAATTATTCGTTAAAAATAGCAGTCGATAAAACTGTCGAATGAATGCAGTGGTCGATAAAAATCATTCGTCAAAAAGTATCAATCATAAGAATCATTCGTTAAAAGGCAGTACTCCTTAAGAATCATTCGTTAAAAGGCAGTACTCTTTAAGAATCATTCGTTAAAAAATAGTAGACGATAGAATTCTAGAATGAAAGTAGTAGTCGATAAAAATCATTCATTAAAAAATAGTAGTCAATAGAACTTTGGAATGAAAATATTAGCATCAATCACTAGAAAATAGCAACCGAAAAGAAACATTCGTTAAAAAGTAGTAACCATAAGAAGTATTTATTGAAAGGTAGTTACTAGAGCAACGCAACTGCGCTGAAAGCCAGTGGCGGACGCATAAAAGTTTACACAAAATAAATTAAATGTGATACGTGCTCAAACACTTACCGTTTTAAGAGTCCTCCGTGAAATCACAAAGTGGATAATGTCTATTTAATATTTGTAACATTAGATATGTTTCCAAAGTTGTTTCGGCAAAGTGAGTGCGGCGTGAAGAAAAAGTGTTTTTGTATGCCGAAAACGAACGTTCTACATCTAGTGACGTTATATTTGCGTAAGTAAAATAATCATTCAAATAACTTAACGGTTCTGTTGACGCACCTTCACAAATTTGTCTTAATGTGCCAAAATCAGAGTCTTTATCTAAAACACTTTCAAACCTTTCTAAAACACACACATTTCTTGCGTCTTCTATCGCGCATAGCTGTGCGTGAACATGTTGCACTATTTGCAAAGATTCCACTAACGACACCGAAGAATTTTGTAGTTTTTCTATCGCATACGCTAGTCCCACATAATTGTTCTGAATAATTTCCAAATCTGTTTTAACTTGACTATCCTGAAATTTCAAGCGGCTTACCTAGACAGCCGCAGCTTCCTTTGGGTCGAATTCTAAAATCGCGTTCTTTATATTCTCAAAATATTTAAGATAATAAAGTGCAGCCTCTAACCATGTTCCCCAACGAGTAAGAATAGGTTGTGGTGGTTCAGGAATACCGGGGCATAGTCTATGAAATTCCCGAATACGTTTTGGGGATTTTACAAACACAGCTTTTGTATGTGCTATTAGAGCGTCTACCTCGGGATAACATTTTCTGATACTAACTGCGACGAGACTGAGAGTATGAATTTTACATGTAATATGCAACAAGTTAGCACAATGTTTTTTAAGAGATCGACCTACAGCAAGCATGTTTGCGGCACCATCACTCATAAACATCAACAGTTGATTTGTTGAAAGTTCAAACTTTTCCAATGTATTTAACACCAACATTGAAATTACTTCGGCAGTGCATTGTTGTATTCGTCTGGAAGCTAGTAAAATTGAGAGTGACGGTCGATGTGGTTCCATTGTGCGTACCATTACATTAACCACAGAATGTTTTTACGATCTGTTGTTTCATCCACACATAACCACAGTTTTTTATCTTGCAACTCCGATTTAATTCTTTTCTCGACATGCTCACGAGCAGACGGCACAACTCTCTGTAATGTTCTCTCACTTGGTAACTTAAAGTCCGAATATTCATTCCAAAACGAGACGTATGCTTTCTTCCTTAGTAAATGAAATGGTAAATTACATGCAATAAACACATAAATTAAATTTAAATTTGTCATAAATTCGTGTGGAATTTTTTTTTGAAACATGCCCTGCATTATTTACGTGCCGTAGACAATCACTTTTCGACCAACATGTTAAATCTATTTTACACACTACACATTGAATTTTAGCTCCATCACACTTTAAATCAGACATTTCTGCAATAAATTCTCTTATTGTGTCCAACTTTGGTCGTTTTCGCGACGTAGGAAACATTTTCAAAACAAACGTAGAACTACGATATAGTATACGACAGCGTAGATGCATACACAACAGATCGACTTTCGAGTCGCAGTTATACTGACGCTTATACCGAATTGTCCCGGCCGTGTTCATTTTGTGTAAACTTTTATGCGTCAGCCACTGGCTTTCAGCGCAGTTTGCGTTGCTCTAGTAGTTACCCCTCAAGAATCATTCGTTAAAAAATGGTAAACGATACAACTATTGAATGAAAGTTGTAGTCGGTTCATTAAGAAAATATTACTCCGTAAGAATCATTCACTGAAAATAGTACTTTATAAGAACTTTTTTAAATGATTCGTTAAAAGGGAGTAATCATAAGAATCATTTGTTAAAAAATGGTAGTTGATCAAACTATAGAATAAAACGAGACGTACCAAAAATTATTAATTAAAAGATAGTACTCGATAAAAATTATGCCTTAAAAAGCATTAATCGTTGAAAACAGTAGACGATGGAATTATTGAATGAAAGTACTAGTCGATAAAAATCATCGCGTAAAAAATAGTAGTCGAATGTATCAATAGAAAAAAACCATCCATTAAAAAAGTAGTACTCGATAAAAATCATTCGTTAACAATAGCAATTAGATAAGAATGATTCGTTAAAAATTAGTAGTTGATAGAACTATTGAATAAAAGTAGTAAGATGAATCATTCATTAAAAAATAGCAGTTGATAGAAGTATTGAATTAACGTAGTAGAGGGTAAAAATCATTCACTAAAGATAGCAGTGAATAAGAACCATTTATTGGAAAAGACTGCTGGAAGATGATCATTCGTTAAATAATATTTGTCGATAGAATTATTAAGCAAAAGCGGTAGCTACTAAAAATCATGCTTTCAAAAATAGTAGGAGTAGTTGATAAGAATTATTCATTAGAAAATAATTAGTAGTTGATAGAGTAATCGAATGAAAATTGTAGGCAATGAAACTGTTCGTTTAAAAGTAATAATCCGAAAAAATGTTGTAAAAAGTATGCAAAGAGTACATATTGTAAAAGTCACTCGTACTTCCACCAATCATTAATTTCAAATGAATAGCTTCATTGGCAGACTTGTATCTACTACTATTTTCATTCAGTAGTTCCACCAACAACTATTCTTTAACGAATGTCTTTATCGACTATTATTTTGTTTACAAATAATTTTTATTGACTGTTTTCATTCGAGTACTATTTTTTAATAAATGAATCTTATCAACCAATATTTTTAACAAATACTTTTTGTCGATTTCTATTTTTGAAAATCTTTCCATATAATTAATGGAGTGAATCATGAAATTGTAGAATTGGTTCGATTAATATATTTCGATTACTAAAATCATTCGATTATTAATTGGCATGTCGTCGTCGAAAAGGCTTTTTGTGTGATTGTACGTATAATATACATATTTTAAAATGTAATTCATATAATTTTTTCGTCTGCGACTGATGAATTTTTGCACGTGACTAATTTTTGCGCGCGATATTTCGTATTGAGTAAAGTTATAAAGAAAAACTTTATCAATTTACTTACATGTGTAATATCAATTAAATCGATTTTCAAATAAAAAAAACCTCTACTTCCGTCATTTTATCTACTTCAAGTTATAATTGTTTGTAGAAATAATTAAAGGTTTGAAATTTGCTTATTGTCGTAATTACTTAAATTGCAGTTGTAACAATTCTTCACATTGATTAGATAGTTCATTTTAATTTTGTTCAAACCTTCCGTTTTTATTAATGTTTTTACATACGAGGTGTACAATTTGCAATAAGTTGAATTGTATTCTTTGTGTTGTAACGAAGAGATATTCTAAGAAACATAATTTTATTTTATAAATAAAAAGTAAATGCATTTAACTATGTTTATTATAAAAAGGATTCTTTTTAAATAATAAATTAGTAAAATATAGATATCTTATAACAGGCCACGGTTATTGCATTTTTTAAACAATACTCAAAATATATCTATTTTATAAAACTTTAAGCAGAAATGCTTGTATAAATCCTATTTGACCATTATGCTAAACTATAGAATTCTAGAATTTTACTTACCTTGGCATAGGTGACAATAACTACAAACAAAAACAATGCAATGTAATACTTCATGTTCTGTAGGATTTCTTGAATCTTCGCACAGCCACTTTCTGTTCACGGATCAAATTGTTGTAAACTAGCCGATAAGGAAGCGCGTTGTAAGATCACAGGGTTATCCGTCCTCTCTAAATTTATACTTATTGTGCGAGTTCTGCGTATCGTTTATTATTCTTCTCTTGTTTTAATTGAATTTTATGACCATTGTAATGTTTTTTATAGTAAATAAGTGTACAATGGCCGCATGATGTACGCCCTAGGACAAAAATTTGGTAAATTCCTGTACAGTTTCGCGGCAATTATATCACCCCGAAGCGGTATAGGTATTTTACTTGTGCCAGTAAAATTTCTTTGAGGTAAAAATACGCCAAGGAAATTATTAATATCATATTAAAAATACTAAATGAAATGAAATTTACCAAGGAAATTTCTTATGAGAAAAAATCCTAGCAAAAATCCTTTAGCATGCAATTTTAATGTGGAGCCTATAATTGGAAAAATTCCCAAATATTAAACTCCTGGACAAAATTAACGCACCACTAACATTTTTTTAACTGTCTTACAAGTAGGCTTTGGACCTCCTCTGAGATTTCAAGCACATGCTGTTATGTTTTAAAATTGCAAATGTCAATTAGTCACGTTTGACCGCAATTGATTTAAAATCCGTTCAACTGCTGATTAAGACCAGTTATGAAGGTATTTTTTGTTATCGGTTCTATCACATACGTGTTTTAAAGTTCATTTAGGATCCCATGAGCTGCTCGATAGGTGGCGGGCATCTGTACTCTGGTGTGTCGCCACGGTGTAGGACGGCATGACTGTGTTTCTTGACGCTAAAGAGCGCCGGGAGATATTTTCAGTGCTGTTGTGGACATTGGGGGCATAAACTGAGAGGTAGAGACAATGCAGACAGCAGAACAGGGAGTGCTCATAACCAAGCTGATCACGCCGGGTAGGCAAAAAAATGTTTGTGTGTTAGTGCTTTCTTTTCTTTGCTCGCATTGTCTTTGCCGAGAATGATTCCACCAATACCATGAGCTATATTAGCATTATTTTGGTAATATTGTTAATATTTGCTACTGGCGGATATTATTCTAAAGCGCATTTATTGAAACAACATTTTTACAATGAAAACACTTATTTTCCGTTTTCACGAACTCTCCAATTTATTTTGTGTGCGGGAAGCAAAACATGCAAGTGCGCATTTAGTTGTCAAAGTTGTGATCATAAGATAACATACTAGAAAGGCGACTCTGACCATGGACGTAATTTACAAATGCCATGAATAATAAACGCACCTATTGCAGCAGTTGTAATACTTGTAATTGTTAAATTTGTTCGTTCAGGCAGCTTTGAAAAGACAGAACTAAACGAATACGAAATGAAGAAATCCATTATAACTCACTGTAAACTACAGGCAAACGTGTAAAAACTTGGTGAATGACAATTTTCAACCACAGTTACTGTGGTTCATCCAAACCTAAAGTGTTTCCATGATTGTACTTCGAAACCCTACTTACAAACCAATTATGAAAGAGACAGTTGGCTGCGGTATGTCTGCGAGACATGGAGACTTGGATTCCAATACTCCCTACACTCTGTGATCATAAAATAACATACTAGAGAGGCAAATCTGATCATGGACGTGAACCCGTACTTTGGCGCCTCTCGTAATCATACCGGAAACTATCAGCAGAATATGCGGTCTACTTTAAATTTTCTTCAATTTTGTCAAATTCGTATTTAACACAAATGTTTAGAGCATAAAACACAAGTTTTTATGTACATATACATTTATTAGCGAAATTCTAAACTATATATGACACAGTACTCATAGGGTGTGTGGATGTCCTTCGACGCAATGCGTTTTTCAGTAGGGAAAATAGATTGTTCACGTTAAAACAAAAATATTGCACTGCGAATTTCTGTAGAAGCCTAAAAAACTTACTGGCCCATTAAATTGGAGCATGTGATGATAGTACTGGAAATAATCATATTTTTAAGTAACATAATTTACAAATACCAGGAATAATAAACGTACTTAATGCTGCAGTTGTAGTACTTGTACTTGTTAAATTTGTCCGTACAGGCAGCTTTGAGAAAACTGATCTTTAAAAGAAAACTTCAAGGTACAGAACTAAACGAGTACGAAGTGAACAAATCCATTATAATTCACTGGAAACTACAGGCAAAACGTGCAAAACTGAACAGGAACGCAGCATTCACTTGGCGAATAACATTTTCAACCACAGATATTATGGTTACAAACATCCAAATATGTTACAAGCTTTGAAACCCTAGTTACAAACCAATTATAAAAGAGATATATATATATAGGTTAGTTGCGGTATGTCTACGAAAGGAAAAAAAATAGTTTTCTCATCGGATTTCAATAATCCCCATTCAATGGTTGCGATCATTATTTTGCAAAAGATAACATGGAATTGCAACATAAACGAGATTTAACACATTTTTACATACTCTACAAGCCACATACCGCGTTAGTAAGTTCCGTAGTAAAGTGAACCGCTAAAATATATGGACAGTTTGCCCGCTATGAAAGTATAAGGTGGGGAGCCGCGCGAAGCAAATCGGGGACGCTCCTAGCACAAGCGACAGCATTATTCGCTATATGCATGGGACTCGCGCCTATAAATGAATTCCTATGTACCCTAGTATATCTCTACGCACAACTACAAAAATACCCTCTCGTTCTCTAAAATTAATTTTAGGGGACAAAGTACATTCTGATATTATTTTCTATTGATTAATGTCACTGGGATCATTCCTGTTTTGCAGGAGCTCTTATTTAGTACACTCTTGTGTATGCACTACCTCGCGCATGAACATCACCTGGAAATGAAAATCGACGTATAAAATTCTACACACTACTCCAAACTAAACCTAACGTTAATTATTCATGGATAATTTTAGCTGTAAATATGTCGACAGTTATTTGACAGTTGTCAAATTTTACAAAATTGACAACATAATATACGCCATCTAGTAATTGAGACTAGTATCTTATATGTATTTTTCTATGGAGGGGGAAACGTTCAGATTGTTCCTATTAAAGTTGAATGGGGCTGCCTCGGACTAATATGGATAAAACTCGTCCTATCCTTTCAAATTACAAAGAAATTTCACCATCTCAGGTTTTATGCGGGAAGCGAAGGGAAGGGGGAGGGGGGATATCGGTGATGTTTTCATTCGGGATATTACAGAAAATAAAACACAAATACGTCAAATTTGACATTTAATTTTTTCCCTTCAGGAATTTAACAATCATGTTCCAAACTGTATGAAATGTGAAGGTGGGCACTTCGAACACTTATTGAGATATTAAACTCTACTTATTCTATTTTGTACTTCCATTACGATTTCCTTTGCTCTAATATACAATCAATCACCGCCTTTTGTGACCCGTTAATTAGAAAGGATTAGATCAAAAATTTAGTATCAAATTTGACGTATAAACTAAATATTGACATATTTGTGTTTTATTTTCTGTAATACTCCCAGAAGCTACTCGCCATGCTAAATACTCCTATGTTCAATTATAAAAAAACGCATCAACGCATGGGAGGTAAATGTCTATGTTCAGTGATAAAAAAAAATGCACGGTATACAAATAATATGTGAATATATCAAATGTAGATTTACGCCAATCGATATAAACCGATGCAAGTTAGAAGCCGACGGTAAAATAGTAGAACAGGTCAAACGATGGAAGACTTGGAAGAGAAGCTCAAACGCAAACTCAAAAAGCTGCACGCATCTCAGTGTGTTTGAATGAACTTATATGGAAAAATAAGTATATCCATACCGATGGCAAAATAAGAATCTACAAAATAGCGGTACGACCAGTAATCACTTATGGGATAGAGACAAGACCAGATACGGTGAAAACCATACAGATGATGCGAACGGTAGAAATGAGAACGATCAGAATGATAAACGACAAAACCTTAAGAGACCATGTACGGAATGAAGAATTACTAGAACAAAATAATATACGAGATATAGGAAAATGGACCAGAAGGAGAAGGAAAGCATGGAAATAACATGTCTCAAGAAGAGTCAACACCAGACTCGCTAAAAAGGCAAAAGATCTCAAACCGATTGAGAGAAGATCAACCGGTAGACCATCTAAGAGATGGCGCGAATGTTGAACAACATCCGAGGAACAATACGCTTAAAAACCAAACAGGCCTCTAGCCTACCGAAAGAAAGAAAAAAAAAGAGAAGAAAAAGAACAGGGAAGCTAGACCTTAGTGTGTTCTATGCGCTACTGTTACTGTTCTCAGCAATTATACGCTGAAACCCGCGAAGTTAGAGCGATATTTGTAAACTGTCCATTCAAAGTTCAACAATCGTCCTCCAGAGTTTTTCAAGGGAAAATTTGAGAATTTAAAAAAAAAGAAACTAGGGCCGAGATACGGAATGTCTGAAAAAGCTGTTGCTGCATCGTTGGAAATTTCAAAACTGATTGCAGTATAAGAAAAACCACACACAATCGGTGAAACGTTAGTGAAGCCATGTGTGCTGAAAGCTGTAGAAGGGGTTTTAGGAGAGAAAGCCAAAAATAAGATTCAGGAGTTATCGTTGTCAAACAACACAGTTTAAGGATGAAACTTGGATCAAACTCTTGAATAAAATTAAAAAATCACATCTTTTTGCTCTACAATGCAATGAGACAGCTGATATGACACTATGTTCCCAGTTACTTGTTTTCATCCGATTTTAGACATTAATATTAGAGAAGAAATGTTACCGTCCCGTGAACTTGAAACCAGTTCGAAAGGAGTCGACATCTTTAAAATAATCGGTGGCTGGTTTTTACACAGACGGCGCTTCAACAATGTCTGAATCACTCTCGAGTTTAGCAACACTCATAAAACAAAAGAACCCCCTCACACTGACCACACATTACATTATCCATTGCCAAGTTCTGGCTTTTAAAACTTTACCGGAAAACTTACCAAATACTATAAAACTGTCGACAAATTCGAATATTCGAATAAATTTCCAAATTATTATTCAAAAAACATAAGTTACAAAATTCTTAGCTCTAGTATTAACCATACAGCGCCGAAATCTGTCAACAAACATATTTCTTTTTTGCGCCGATTTACATGGAGGATTTGTAATAAAAATAGAGCAGGTTCTAAATTATTTTGTATTAATTATTGCACAATTAATTACATCGGATTTATACACTTACCGCACTTTCTGTTCTTGAAATATTTTATAAAATAATATTCAAATTCTTACATCGTTATAAACGGGTCTGTGTATTTCCTAAAAAAAGTTTCTGAGTAACATCCCATTAAATATAAATTTTGGAGAGATTACCGTGCTGTTTTGTGATTGTATGGTAAGTAATAATAAATTATATCAATGCCAGATAAAATAATTTTATTTGTACAAAAATTACTAGAACTACAATAATTGTTTCCATCAGCTCCAAATAGTATGGTACTTATATTTTATTTCGGATGAATTACAACTAACTTTTATGGGTTGAAAAGTGTCTAAACGCGAATTCATTTTAATACTTTCGCATAAATTTATGGATGACAGTTAATAGAATGGATTGAAGTTATTACATTCGTACACTTTTAGCAAAAACTGATACGATTAGATTATTGCTGGGTCTACATTTCTGTTCCGATAAAGGTTTAAGTGTCCAAAAGAGACGCTTCTAACTTTGAACTGTACATACGCAACCGCAAGTCGTTTCGAATAGTTTTGATCACTCGGTAATGAATTAAACATTATATAGAATCTCAGTAAAAAGTTTATGCGAATATCATGTGGATTTTCGAGATGTGATTTTATTTTCCTTTTCCTGTCGTTTTTCTAGTGCCTCCAGATTTCGTATAAGGCATTTGGCAGCATTATAAGCTCTTTCTCCGCCGTTTTTTACCATTCTGAATGACCACACATGGTTCGATTGCTAACTTAACCGCATCCAAGTCGTAAAAGTCCAAAATGAAGTCTTCTATTGTTTGATATGAAATGAGACCGTCTGAGTCCAGATAGCCTTGATTTATATACATGCATTCCAAGTATTTGTAATATTTATTGGTCGGCTTGGGAAACGTATCAAATGAAACTATATTCTTTACAACCGTATCATCCATCCCAGTCTCCTTGAGGCAATTTTTGTTGATTGCGTTTACTTCATCCTCTGTTAACTTCGGTTTCGCCTGGAAAATAATATTTAACATTAAAATTGCACACATGTCACAGTAACATTAGGTGATTGATGACATACAGGATATCGCTTATATAATTATTGCTCTTTAGGCTGTAGTTTTCAGTTCATCACCAAAACCACGTTTTTTATAAAATTTTCTAATTTAAAGGTTAGCACTACACAATAAATCGTTAAGCATTAATCCTCCTCAACTCAACTATGAATTTAATCCGTTTTAGGCCAGCATCCTATTTAAAGGATAACCACAGTTTTTTTTCACCCCTTTAACATTGTTTGGATTTAAAACGGCAAATATAGTGTTTTTATTTTAATTGTAGCAGACTGCACTGTATTTTTTTAACACTGTTTTTGATTATTTTTTGCTTTAATATTAAGTTTTTTTGGGTTTAGGTCGTTAGTAGGAGAAAAATTAAAAGTTTTTTCCCTTCTTATATTTATTTCGTTGCTGCGTTTCGTTGATTTATTGTCATTGCGTCTGTCTACTCGTTTTGTCGGTTGTCGTAGATATCTTATGTTCAACCTGATAAAAATGTCATAAAAATATTCAACATGACTTGATCTTTAGACATAATTTCATTGACATTAAGTTTAAATATAAAATAAAATAAAAACGAAAAAATAAATAAAAACAAAAAGAGGATGATAAGGTAGCTTGAAATCAACGAAACATAGCAATGAAATAAATGCAGGAAAAGGAAAGAAGGTTCTTTTTTCTCCCCTGTTAATGGTCAAGAAAAAGAAAAAGAATTGAAAAATATTTAAAGATGCATATATCTTATTGTTACTTCTAAGTTATTTATGTGTAAGTGTTTGTATTATGATTACGTTGTATGCTGTACATAAAGAAAAATATAAGGGGGTCGATATAGACAATCATTCTTTTAAAAGAGGTCGATGAAAGAAAAAGGTTGGGAATCACCAGATTTGTTAATGAAGCTAAAACTAAGGTTATTGATAGAGTCCGTTTACTTTCGGTAGACACCAGCGCAATGACGCATTTTAGGATTAAAAAGAGGAGTTGGTGCTAACCGAGAGAAATAGCTATGTATTTCTTACCTACAGTAAGACCAACAAACATTTACCTCATTTCGGCGTCAGTTGGTGATGTGTTGTCGTTGAATTCGTTTCGTGCTCTCTACTTTTAATATTGTTATTGGCGTACTATTTATTAAAAAATCAGTTTTTCTCAAAACTATTTTGAATTAGGGGTAATATTCTACTATAAGTATTTTGTTTTAAACAGATTTTAATTAAGTTGTATTAAATAATTAAGTTACAGGTGAGAATGTCCGAATCATCGAATATCGCTAAGAAGAAACAAGTTTTGCATGAGCAATCACGAAACATTGTTTTTAATATCTACAACTATTTAAAAAAAATATAAGACAGAAGGTATGATAATATTTTTTTTAAGTATTTTTAATACTATTTTACATATTCATGTATCAGTGAAGTCATTGTGTTTGTTTACAGGTAACATTTTAGATATTGTTAGTGAAGCTACGGGAATATTTAAAAGTACTGTTGTCAGAATTATTCGAAAGAGTAATTCTGTTGAAGCAGAGCAAAGTGGCAGTTCTTCAAAAGACAATGTTGTAAGACATTCACCAAAATCTACTGTGGATAATGCTGAGGAAGCAGTTTTACGTCAGCTTATTCACAATTTTCACATAACTGACAAACAGAGGCCTACATTAAATGCTGTATATAATAAAATACAGTCAGATGATACCATTGGTTTTGTAGGCAAGCGCAGCTCTTAAGAAAGTTAATATTAAAATTAGGATTTAGGTACGTACTAATATTCAAATTTTATTATTGTTTTAGTAATTAATGTATTTATCAAATAACAGGTGGAAGAAGACTACTGATAACCGAAAGCTTTTGATGGAAAGATCAAATATACGTGAGCTAAGATCCTCATATATCTGAAATGTTACAAATTATCGATTACAAGGTCGACCAATCGTGTATACAGAAGAAGCAAAATAAATTTTTATTGATGTTCAAAAACTAAAGTATTGTATTTTAGACGAAAAATACCTGCATGCCAGTCACACAACTCCATATGAATGGGTTGATAACTCTAACAATGGACTTAAGTACCCTATATCATAAGGGAAACGTTTAATAATTGTACATGCAGGTACATTAGCAAAATTTCTTCTAAAATTTTTAGCATGTACTGTATATTTATTTATTGTTTTAGGTAGTGAACATGGATTTATTGATAATGCCTTGTTGATCTATAAGTCCGGCCAAAAAAGTGGAGATTATCATGACGATATGAACTTCATAAATTATAAAAGGTGGTTAGAAAAAACAGTTGATTCCAAATTTGTCACCTAAATTTGTTGTTGTGATGGATAATGCAAGCTACCACAACGTTCTCTCAGTTAAACATCCAACTACTAATAGCAAAAAATCAGAAGTGATAAAATGGCTAAGTGAACGTGGCATCATATTTAATGAAAATTTGACAAAAGTTGAATTGTATGGATTAGTACATATGCATAAACCAAGTTACAAGAATTACACTATAGATTCTATATTTGCAAAAGACGGACATACAGTGTTGAGATTGCCCCCATATCATCCCGAACTCAACCGTATTGAAAAGATATGGGCAATTTTAAAGGGCAGAGTAGCATCTAAAAATATAACTTTTAAACTAAATGATGTCGAGGAACTCGCTAAAGAAGAATTTGGAAAATCACAAAAGATGAATGGTCACATGTTTGTCGGCATGCAGTGAATATTGAGGAAAATTATATACAAAAAGAACACATAATGGATAAGCTTACCGATGAACTTATTATAAACCTTGATGATGACAGTGACAGCGATTTTGATTTTTCTTCTGATGATGATTAAATTAAAATTATATTTGACATAGTTAATTTAAATATGTATATATTATCTTTAAATGTATAATAAATAAAGGTGTAATTACATTCCGATTACTATTTTTTATTAAGTAAAAATATTAATTATTATAAACAACAGACCAAACATTTCTCACCTATATTTTTTTTTGAGCACTGAATATTCCTACTTTTCTTTTAAAGAAATTATTTAATACATAAAGTGAAATGAAAAATTAAGAAAAAATACATTAATATACACATAAGTAAGATTTATGCTATTACTAAATACTATAAATTATAAAACTGTTAATACTACCAGAATCTAAATTTGTTTTGTATAAAAAATTACAATTATATACAATTTAATACACGTTTAACCTTCTCGTATACTTTTAAAAAGCGCGCATATTTTGGTCAACATATTTAAGACGGTCAATACATATCAGCTGACAATTTTCGCGCAGCTTGGGTCTTCCGAAAGTAAACTGTACGATTTCTACCTTTATTTCTATCTTCTAAAAACATGATAAAATGATAACATCCATTGTTCGTAAGTTGATCTATTTTACAAATCCACCAAATTTCATTGGTATCCGAATTTCCGGATTTCCTTTGTTTTCTTGAATAGAGCATAAGGTTATTGAATCGCCGTTATTACTATTTGCAAAGCGAACATTTTTGCTACAATGCAAGAAGAAGGTTAGTTATTGATAGGAACACATAAGCAGTAGATGTGCTTGAATCTTAAGAAAATACCGATTATAGTAAAAAAAAAATTATAAATAGCCGATTATAACGAGTTTAATAATCCTAAAGATAAGACAAAACAACATAATCGATAACCTCTGAATAATATTATGCTTTGCAATTTTATCCTTTCCAAATGCGTAATTAATGGCAATTAATTTGACATTGTTTATTTAATTAAGAAACAACAAGTCTATGATAATGTTACTGCTCGGAAAACCATTCTCTAGGTACTAATAACCGGATTTAGTATTATATATTATTTTTAAATCCTTTTTTACTACGTAATGTTGAAAATTTTCGTATAATTAAGTCCTACTTGAAATGTTGTGATGTACAGAATGAGTACTTTTAGCGAAGAGAGCTACATTTTTTATAGGCGTAGGTCAGATGCCATAATATGTCCGTCACGGTTGAATGATTTGTTATTTTGATTATAAATGTTATTATGGAACCCTAGTTAATCGTTTGGGAAACCAAACTTGTTTAGTTTTGTTGATTTAGCTGTCCAATTATGATAATCTTCTTAACGGTTTGTAAAAAATTAATGAATGTAAAGATAATATTGTTGTATAAATTCATATAAGCACTCCCATAAGTTAATTCTCAGAGAAGAATTGATGTTTGAATTTACAAGAAAACATTCTCGAGTGCCAAATTTAGGTTTTTCAGTTTTATTGGGCTTCACTTTGAGGTTTTTATATGGTGAGTTTAACTTTATGCAAATTAGAAACAAAATTTATTTCATTTTTAAAGATTTCCAGCTTATGTCCTACACTATTTTATTTTAACTTTCCGATATCTTAATATCTTTATTAACAATAAATAATGGAAATATAATACATACCGCACGAGCGAGCGTACTATGATCACCCGATTTTACACGAACTCAACGCATCTAAACGTGTGCTGTGTTGAATGTCACTGTGGAATTTGTGCACCTTGCTCACGTTATAAACGGCGTATTCGTTCACGTACATGTGCATACCACGACTTCGCTTTTGCATTTCCGAAAACACCTTGCTTTCGTTATAAACGGCATATTCGTTCACGTACACGTGTAAGACACGACTTTGCTCTCGCATTTTCGAGAAATGCCTATTATGCTGGCTAATCATTAGAGTTGCCCACTAGCGCCAACGGGCAGTGGCGGAGGTTCGATACAACCCTCAGTATAACTGCAAGTCTCAACCAGATCTGTTGTGAATACATGTACGCTACCATAAATACTATTTCGTAGTTCTACGTTTGATTTAAAAATGTTGCCTACGTCGTAATATCCCTTTAATGTGTTGGTCCAAAAGGGATTGTCTACGTCACGCAAATAGTAAACAGCATTCTTCAAAAAAAATTGGACACGACACTATGACAAATTTTAATTTAATTTATGTGTTACCTTTATTGCATGTAATCTACCGTTTAATTTACTAGACAAGGAAGCATATGTCTTCTTTTGGAATAAATATTAGAACTGCAAATTACCAAGCCAAGCATCGTTACAAAGAATTATGCCATCTGCTCGTGCACATGTTGAAAACAAAATTCTTGGTTCTCTTTTTTAACCAATCGTATGCAATTTTAACCAAAACACTGAAACCACTACCCTGGCTAGTGTCTTCCAATTTTCATCGTTCTCTGCTTCATTTATTAATCGAAACCTAGCATCACCACATTTTTTTTTATATTTACCTCGTTGTCTGTCATTTCATTTTGATTTTCCATTCTTAACAACTCTAATAATAATGGTAAATCTAATAAACGCTTCACATCTTATTTTAATGTTTAAAAGTAAACAAACAATAAGATAACCAAAGGTTACTAGTCCAAAATATTAAAAAATATTAAATATTCGTTTTCCGAAATTAAACTTTAATTTCCTTATATTGGAGTTAAAAAGGAATAAACGTTAAGTCGAAACCCTGTACATGAGGAGAAGAAGGTATTTTAAGTACGGAGTACAAGGAAAACGCTGCGTTGTTAATTATTGGAAAAGTGGAAGGTATAAGCAGCTATCTTTTGAATCCGCACAGAAAAATCTCTACGACAACTTTCTTGCTGAAGGGGGAGCTTGGAGAAATGTAGAATACAAAGAATAAAATGGCCTGTACTGATTCTCATGCTATTATTCACGATGTAGATGCACGAAAATGGGCGCAGGAAGCGAATGCAGAAATTAAGTAAGAAATCTTCGAGGCTTCAAGGAAAATACTTACTAAATTTTAAAAGAACGCACAGAATTGTCTTGTACAAAATTACCAAATTTATCAGCCGTTCATACAGCCCGTAGCTTGCAGTTGAAAGAAATGTGAACTGATTTTATTAACAAAGTTAAACCGCTAGTTCATCAAAGGTATAGCCTTGAAAACGTCTATAGTGCTTTTGAAAGTAGGTTTGTTGTTTAACCTGTCACATGGGCTGTCAAAATGAAAGATTTGGGAGATGTTTTCCAAAAAGATGTCTACTCTGAGCGTATTTATTTTTATATATTTATAACCAAAGAAAGAACGAATTAATGGACTTGATGCTACTGAATCCAAAATTCGCCTGCCCATCCAAAAAATTAAGTTATATATTTACCGAAAGCTGATTTCTTTTTAGAATCCTTTTTATAGAACATAGATATTGTCTATACAGGTTACATTTTACAATTTCATACATCATATGCATAGAAAATTAGAAAAATATATTATCAGCGTCATCGGGGGCACGGAAACAATAATAGTTTTAAGTTAAAAACTTTATTATCGATAAAAAGAAAGCCAAACAGCCTTGATTAATGATTGGTTCAATTTTGAATTTAAGTTATAGGATAGGTACTTACTATTTCCGGAATCGTTGCTAGGGGGTTGCTTTTTTCCAAATACTTTATGTCGTTGTGTTGGCAACTCTTTCATATCAATTGACTGCAAATGTCAAATCGATCTGTCAAATAGTCTGGTTTTGGCAAGCATTGAAGTCACGTACCTATTTTTGTGTTTTCAATGATGGATAAAAACGAAGTTCGAGCGGTCATTAAATTTTTCTATTTGGAAGGGAAACACGCAACGGAATTCAAGTCAAGATTAGCTGGTGTCCTTGGGGATTCATCATCTTCATTTTCCACCGTGAGTTTTTAGGTTTCTGAACTCAAGCGTGGCCGCACGAATAGAAGTGATGAACCACGTTCAGGACGTCCGAAAACGGCTACCACGCCACAAATTGTGGATAAAATCCATGACATGGTTTTGGCAGATCGCCGAATAAAAGTGCGGGAAATTGAGGAAGCCGTGAGCATCTCTTATGAACGAGTAGTTAATATTTTACATAATGAATTGAGTTTAAAAAGCTTTCTGCAAGATGGATGCCGCGTTTGCTCAATTCGAAGCAAAAACGCATTCGAGCTCAAACCTCAACCGATTGTTTGGAAATGTTTACGAAGAATCCAACGGATTTCAAGAGACGACTCGTGGCCATGGATAAGACCTGGATTCATCACTACACACCAGAAACAAAAATGCAATCAAAACAGTGGATTGAACGCGGTGAATCAGCTGGAAAGGTGATGGCATCGGTATTTTGGGAACTTTGCTAATTGATTATCTTGAAAAAGGAAAAACTCTTACTGCCAATATTACACAACACTTTTGGACAAACTGAAGGCAGCAATTCAGGAAAAACCCCCGGGAATGGTCAAGAAAAAAGTGTTGTTTCACTATGACAATGCGCCCGCTGATTCAAGTGCAATCGCTCAACAAAAATTGACAGAATTGAAGCTCGAAATCCTTCCGCATCCGCCTTATTCGCCTGATTTGGCTCCGTCGGACTTTCTCCTATTCCCGAAACGCAAAACATTTCTGGGTGGAAACAGATTTTGGTCGAATGAAGAACTGATAGAGGCTATAAACGATTATTTTGGGAACCTCGAGGAAAGTCACATTCGGGAGCGAATCGAGAAGCTATAGAAACGTTGGACCAAGTGTGTTGAGCTTCGAGGAGATTATATTGAAAACTAAAATATAACTTGAATGCGATTTATTTTGTTTTCATTGTCATCCGGAAACATTTCAATCTACCCTCGTACAAGACTATATTGAAATAAATAAAAATGTGTTCATTTGTTTTTTTTAACGACCCAACGATATTTTGAATTTTAAATGACAAAATTAAACTTTGAGATATACGGAATGCCTACTCACTCAAAGCGTCACTATTGCTGAGTGCTCCAACCATTTCGATAGTTAAAAAACTATCCTCATCTTGCAATTATTTATATAGACTTGTTTGTATACCGCTTTCCACTGAATCATTTAATAAACAGTTAGCTATTATTAAGCAGATGGCTACCATGAACCATTATGATGCCAATGTTATTGGCAAACTTCTTAATAAAATACAGAGAAGGAAGCTAGAAAGAATTATCTACCTAGATCAGCGATTTTTCTTAAATTCTTTTAAATTTAAATCTTATATACATACATAGATATACAGGGTATTTAAAAAAAACGTTTAATAATTTAAGGAGCATATACTACAATCAAAAATAAGTAAAAAGCCCTAATGAACATGGGTCCGCAAATCAACCGTTTCGTGATAAGTGCATTTGTCTTTTTTGAAAATCAACGAAAGCCACAATTTTCATTATCAGTTTAGTATTTTTTTTTTGTTGCTTTAGTCGTAGAAAACCACGACTTCCTCTAAAGTAAAACAATTGTTTTCATAAATTTTATTATCAGTTCGCAGTACTATGCATACGCTGTTTTCCAAACAAATGCGATTTAATAAAAAAAAAAACAACTTTAAGTAAAACATTTTGTTTTCATATGACATTTGCATTATTAATCAGTTCGTTGTCAATTCATAAGCTGTTTTCTGATAGTGAATTTATTTTCGACGCAAGGGAAATTAGTTTCCGATTTGCAATGCCTTTTTCAAATGCTGAAATGGCCGGCATGGTTTTGATGTATGCTCGTGCAGATGGGAATGCTTTGGAAGCACGTCTCGTTTATTGCGAGACTTTTCCCAATCGTCAACGGCCTTCGCATGTGATGTTTGGAAACGTTTACCAGCGGTTGAGGGATACTGGTTCCTTCAAAAAACGCGCTTACGAAAGCGGACGTCCAAGGTCAGTGTGTATGCCTGAGGTTGAAGAACAAATCTTGGCAATAGTAGATGAAAACTCCGAAACTAATGTGAGAAAAATTTCGGCTGAAGCAAGTAGTCTTCTTGTTTGGAGAACTCTCCACCAACAACTTTTATATCCGTACCATATCCAACTGGTACAAGCCCTTACTCGTCCTGGACTACCGAGCAAAAAAGATATTCTGTCAATGGTTTTTAAGGAATCTGCGGAACACCAGAATTTTTCTTCTAACATCCTTTTCACTGAGGAAACCGGTTTCACTAAAGATGGGATTTTCAACTGCCACAATAATCACATTTGGTCGTACGAAAATCTGCTGTTCTTGAATCCAGACATCAACAGCGTTTCAGTCTGAATATCTGGCTAGGCATTTTAGGAGATCAGTTATTAGGACCGGTTGTTTTACCACAATGTTTAACAGGTCCTGCATACCTTGACTTTCTGGTAAACACCTTGCCCGAACTTTTGGAAAATGTCCCTCTAAATCGGAAATTGAATGTTTGGTTTATGCGAGATGGGACACCGCCGCATTTTACGCTTGTTGTTAGGGAGCATCTGAACGAAACATTTCATAGAAAATGAATAGGTCGAGGGGGTCCCATTCCATGGCCTGTTAGGTCCCCCAACCTAAATCCCTTAGATTTTTGTATTTGGGGTTACTTGAAAAGTTTAGTGTACGAAACACCAGTAAATAATCTTGCCAAGTTGCAACAGCGAATTGAACAATGTTGTCAAACAATTCAAGCTAAACCGGGCTTTTTGGAAAGGGTGCGGAGTTCCTTCTTAAGAAGATGTACCTCCTCTGTTGAAATGGAAAGAGGACATTTAGAACATCTGTGATTTGTCGTGTTCTGTAGCGCTAAACGCTAAAGAATGCAAAAAAAAAACAATTGCACTTACATCGAAAACAGTTGTTTTGCGGGCCCATGTTCATTAGGGCTTTTTTACTTGTTTTTGATCGTAATATATGTCCTTAAATATTTAAACGTTTTTTTTAACACCCTGTATATTAAAAAATTGTTTTAATATATTCACAGCAGGGGAAAGGAAATACTCAAAGGCTTATTCTTTTATGTACTCAATCTATTATAAATTATGGATTACTTTCAGCTTGTCTGAGGGTAAGCTGATATTGGCTCGTAACCGGTTAGCATTGTGTTATGAAAGAGTTATTGTGGGAATTAGACCATTATTACACCTTTTCCTATTTATTTTTTTGCAATTATTCTATCGTTTCAGGTAATTGCCGCCACTGCAGGACACTTTTCATGCACTTAACTGACAAGCGCGTGTTATAATAGCTACATTAAACGTGGACTCTTTTATTATGGATTAGTACGAGGTACATTTAAATATTGTATGTACATCTGGAGAATTTTTTTTTTAACACGTGTAGTATATCTATTAAAACGTCATAGAATGATAGTTATGTTAAGGTTGAATTGATTTATATGCTAATCATAGATATAGGTTTTTTTCTCTAATTTACGCATCATTCTTGACCAAGAAGAACCAATTCAAGGTCTAGTGAGTATGAAAATCCTTGAGAATTGTTTCAAGGTATGTAAGAGAGGTAAACATCTTAATATAGGAAGATATATCGAATCATGGATCGTAAAATAATTTATGTTTAATGTATAGATGTGTTAGGTGGGAAGCATTAAACATAATTATTATGTAAGTTTATTGCAATGGATTAGCATGCGCTCTTGAAACTTGAAGTATGTATATAAAATAACTTAGAGAACCGCTAACGAACTACACGTGGAGAAATAGTTTTTTGCATCTAAAAATTAGATTTCCTTGCAAAAATCAGTCTTTATTCAAGAAAATATTTTATTTCAAGACTATAAAAATGTATAATATAAGAAAATAATTTTTTTGAAATTTTATTTGTATTAAATAAATATTTTCTTGGGGTGAGAAAATCAAAAAATCCAAGACAGAAAAATGTTTCTTCTAAGTAAATCATTTTGCTTTAAATTAAAGAAAATATTCATATTACATTAACCGGTATCTTTTGAAAATGTTTTTGACACGTTGTACGTTAAAGGTTATATTATTGTATGGGTAAATGTAGCATCCGTATTCTGGTTTCTGTGGTTACTTTCTAGGGCGGCATGACTATATCTCTTGGCACTAGGTGGCGCCAGGGAATATTTCGCTGCTGTGGGTAGGAGTAAAAAGCGTTAGTGCATTTCTCTTCTCACATTGTTTCTGCCAGGAGTGATTCCATCAATACCGTGAGCCATATATCAGCATTATCTTGGTTATTGTCTCTAGACACATTTTCGTGTGTACCTCTAGATTAAAGTTCACTTTTGTTTGAACATTATTCTATAGATAAACCTATCGTAGCCTTTTTAAAACCACAAGCAATGAGCATAATTATTGCATTATGTACGGATATGTCACACTGTTTTAAACAAGGTAAGTGCAATTAATAATGTGGATATAATAATATACATTTCAAGAATTCAAGCAAATTTCAAGTAAATAAATGCTTTATTTAAGAAAATGAAATTATAGATTTATGAACAGTACCTAAACGCTTTCTGGAATTAGGAAAACTATTTACTATCCTTAAGAAAATATTGTTTTGTGTTATAACGGCCATTTACTTATGCGAAGAATCGCTTTCTTAAAATGTTCTGCAAGACTTTCTTGAATCAAGTTAACAAATGTCTTAAACAAAGAAATACAATGATTGCATTAGAAGTATATACTTCCCTTAAGCGGAGAAGGAAACGCTAAGAAAATATTTCTTTTGATTTAAGACAGTAATTGTATTGTTATTGTGAATAATTGAAACGGTAATTCTCTTGGATTGAGGCGGACAGTCTTGATACAAGCAAACGTTTCTCTGCGTGTAGTATGAATACTAAGAATGGGATATAATACCGCATATTAAATAAATGATCTTCAGGTGGAATTTGTACAGAATAACATTTGAAGCGGCAGCTATTTCCTTTAATGTCTAAGTAAAAAAGCTTCTACACCGAGCAATTTTTTTATCGATAGTTGTAATATCAATTCGTTGAACGGAGTGTTTCTTCGCTTTTCTCAACATTTGTATTTAGTTCTTGTAACTGTACTGTAACAATTGGTAAACACTTCTTGTATCGAAAAACGAACCTTTCAGAGAATACTAATGTTTTTTTAATCATGCAGTTATTTCTAAATTTTGAATAATACCTATACAATATCTCATTTAACCGCAGCCAGCTTCATAAGTAATAAACGGAATTACTGAATAATTACGAAAGATTCATAAAATCTAGGAGGAAGAAGCAAAACATCTGTGACCGACTACGGTGCTTCGTCAAACTTAGGAAAGTACAAGAGTTTGAAATAGAGAAACTCTGCTCATTTTCAACTCGAGTTGGCATTCGTTAAGAAAGTAAATATCGGTAAGTGAAATCATATGTTTTGCCGTACTTCAGATAAAAAATAGACTAGTTTAAAGGGCCCTTCGCGAATGTTTATAAATATTGTTGACGCTTTCCGCGCGATAGGTGCAAGAAAATTCGATTTAATAAAATATAATGTGTGAACTACTTATAATGAAATAAATGTGTCTCATTCGGCGTCCAGACCTTTTCAAATAGTATGCTTCCCACTATTAATCTCTATAGACCTGGTGTACACTATGGTGTACATTGAAAATTGGCTTCATTAGAGACCCAATAAGTAATATAACTTACAATAAAATATATCTTCCCAAAAACGTACTTTTGTTCACTGCCTAACTCAATCTATAAGTAACATATAAAAAGCATTCTCAATCAAAAGTAATTTATGTACGTAATTTATACAATTTACAAATTGTTTTCTTTAATCAAAAAATATGTTCATGTTTGCGAAAATTAAATTATTATAATAAAAACATTAACCCCAAATTACACGTTTATGTGCCCTCCGTCTGATAATGCGTCAAGTAATAAACTCCGCATTCTTTTGAATAATCAAACTGGAATTAATCTTGCACATGAAGAAAATATTGCGGTGCCCCTTCGCTCCTTTGTTACAGATAACGTTTATCAAAAATCACTGCCAATTACGACAGACCTTTGGAATATTTGATATTCTTACAAATTAAATTTTAATCAACTAAAATTTCTGTTTTTAAAATATCATATTACAGCCTGCAATACGCCATACGAGTTTCGCGATCGAACGTCTTAACATTAGCGAGTAACGCCAACCGTAAAATATGAGAATTTCTTACCGGACTTAACGACGTGATATTCAAGTTACGAAATTATGATAGACACCCAATAGAATTTATTTTCTACACGTTTACAAAAGAAATTACACTAAAAACGGGCATTTGGGACCTGAAGAAAGTAGAGCAACGACGAGTAGCATTACCGTTTCCCCGGAATTATCGTTGGCTGATACATTTACCTAATAAAACGCCAGGATCAAGGAGACACGGCCAGAGGCTATATAAGCCGCTAGAGAAACCAAAAAAAAAGCCAGACTGATTTAACCCTGCCAAAAGTTGCCGCTTTTCTGTCTCGGCTCAATGGCGCTTCACACTGCGCTAATTACAACCACTTTTTCATGATGTATTTTCAATACTTACAGTACATTAGGTCATAAATGAGCGTAAATTTACTACGAAAATTAGATACATTATGTGTAGAAATCGTGTCAACATTTGTCGAAAGCTTTAAGAATATCGGATCTGTAGAGGTTAAATTACTTATTTATTAGACTTACTAAGTTCTTATGGACAATCATATAACGGATTTCGATTATCTGCCAACTCCAAACATACTGAGTTATATGGTAAACGAAAACATCATAATTGAGAGAATTCGAAAATTAATTGCATTTTATTGTATTCATTTCGTTTGTCGTTTTGACTGAATAATAATATATTTCCTTTTTAATAATAATTAAAACGAATTGTACAACATAAATAAAATTCACAAATAAATTAAAGTTTCTGACGAAAGAAATCTCCGTTTTCCTTAATATTTCCACAAAAGGTTTCTATAAAGAATGAATTTTTTTCAAAGTTGTATATGTAAAAAATAAACTTCAACAAAAGTTGTAATCATCGAATCTTGATTATTCCGACATAACTCATTATCAGTATTACACTCAAAAAAATATAATATGAGAAATATATGTAGGCTGTCGTAACTAATTTCGTAATTGTACGCTTATGTTTGCTTTAAAAATGTCGCAGTTAGGTACGTCGCGAAAACGGCCCTTTAATATGTTGGTCCAGAAGCCATTGTCAACGTCACATCGAAAGCAAACAGCATTCTTCTGCAAAAAGTGGCATACGAGACCAAGAAAAATTTACATTTGATTTATGTGTTACTCTTATTTTATCTAATCTATCGTTTCGTTTACTAGACAAAGAAGCATTTGTCTCCTTCTGGAATAAATATGCGGACTGTAAATTACCTAGTCGGACATCGATACGAAATGTAGTACCATTTGCTGATGAACATATAGAAAAAGAATGGAAACGGAATTGAAAGATAAAAAACTGTGGTTGTGTGTGGACGAAACAACAGATCGTCAAAAACATTCTGCAGTTAATGTAATGGTACGTACAATGGAGCCACATCGACCGTCATCCTCCTTACTTGCTTCCAAAGGAGTTATAAATTGTACTGCCGATGAGATTTTAAAGGTGGTGTTGAACTCATTGAACAAATTTGAAGTTTCAACTAAGCAACTTTAATGTTTATGAGTGATGATGCCGCAAACATGCGCTCTTTGGGCCTATCTCTTAGAGAACACAGTGGTAACTTCTTACATGTAACGTGTAAAATCCATACTCTAAATCTTGCGGCACAAACGATTCCTACATGTTTTCCACTAGTAAATGCATTGATTGCTAGTACAAAGGCAGTGTTTCTAAAGTCCCCGAAACGTACCCGACTATTTCACAAACTGTGTCCTGACTTACCTGAACCACCACGGCCGATTGTTACACGTTAGGATCATAGTTGCAGGCTGCGTTTTACTACAACAAATATTTTGATCAAGTAAAGAAGGTAGTTTTAAATTGAATCCCCTCAGAAGCTGCAGCAATCAAGAAGAGACAGGAAATATTTCAAGATAGTCAGGTTTAAAAGAGATTTACAAACTATTCACAACAATTACTTCGGACTAGCGGAGGGAATAGAAAAATTAAAAAATGTTTCGATGTCGCTTGTGGATTCTGTTTAAATTGTGAATGATGTTCACGTACAGTTATGCGCTGTAGAAGTCGAAACAATTGGTGTGTAATACGAAAATTTGAAAGTGTTTTAGAGAAAGACTCCGATTTTCTTATATTAAGACAAATTTGTGAAGGTGCGGGTGAAGATGCATTAAGTTGTTTCAAAGATTATTTTAAATATGCAAATATAACATCGCTAGATGTCGAACGGTCGTTTTCGGCATTAAAAACATTTATTCCGCACCCCGTACTCACTTGACCGAAACAGCTGTGGAAACATATCTAATGATTCAAATATTTAACAGATGTTACCCAGTTTGTGATTTCACGGAAGACTTTTAAAACGGTAAGTGTTTCAGCACGTTTTATAATTTATTTCTTACCTTCTATTTTATGTGTAAACTTTTATGCGCTCGCCTCTGGCTGTTACCGCGTATTTGCCCAGGTTACTTATTAACATAATAATAAAGATTATTAACTCACTTTTATTACATATGTTCTATTATCTGTTTATTAAAAATTATTGAAATCTTTTGTTTGATTACAATAATTCCTAACAATATTCTCAAATTTATATTGTTCTACTATTTTTTTTTAATAATCGAATTCTCTGTAGGTATTTTAAAATTAAGCGGGCAACTAGTTCTGCACAAAAGCGCAACAATATGTTATATTATTTTTAAATTAGAAATACCGAAATTCTTTTTATTAATAGGGCATGCAGTTAAGCGATGTGCTTAAGTTTCAGTTTTTTATGTTGTTGATTTTACAATAGCCTCCGCATGGACCACGTAAGATAACCATCAAGTACCTAATTTTAATATTCCATGAATTTAGCAACAATTACCACGAAATGGAACATAATAAACACTGCTCTTCTACAGCCGGAAATATTTGAACTTTGCGCTAAGTAAGCATAGATAGTATAAAATTTACAGGGCGATCTGCTTTAACAGAAGATAATTAAATTATTATACAATTTGTTGCGCAACAATGGCAAATAAGGCGATAATTGTTGCCAGATTTACATAATATTAAAATTGACCCAGCAATTTTGCCTGATTCGTGCCGAAGCCGTCATAACAATAACACACAAAAGCCTAAAAAACAGACATCTTATCCATCAAAAACTAACATATTTAAACAAACTTACCATAATTAATTAATTGCAATAAAGTTCGATAAAGTAAAGAAATAACAACAATTAACACAAAACAAGTTAAAATGGGTGAAAACAATAACGAGAACGGAGAAGGAACGTATAATAAACGCAGGACCTAATAAAAATAAATAACAAGAATAATTTACGCTTTCGGAATTGGGATTTGACAGTTTGCCAACTGTTATTGATTACTTTGCTTAGCAACGAGCTCTTTAGATCGGTCTGACGTCACAAGAAACAAGTTGGCACTGTTTCCTAGTCAACTTTGCAGCACGACAAAAAAAATTACCAAAACTTGCTGCTTTATCGTCATATTTCTTAAGTTAAAGTATAACATATGTGGTATCGTTGGATTTGCTTTTCGATTGCTTTTCCAAAAACGTATATACAGCGTGTTCTATGTAAGTTAACGTCATTTTCCAGTAAAACCCGGGAAATACAATTGAAATACTGATAACGGCAGAAGTTAGTTCACAAAAAAATATTGTAGTAAATTTGATGAATAACGCCGTTGGTTTTTTTTTTGTTTTTTTCATTTAAATACATAAAGAACATTTACATTGTGTTACATACAACAAGTTTACTTTACTTAACTTCTGTCTTCTTGCCGTCTCTCTCGCGCATGCGCGTCCCTTTTTTGCTGTTACCAACCCATGATAAAATAAATACACACAAATATAAATCGACCTATTTTTTATAAGAACGCTAGCTTCTGTCGTTCAAAAGTTAGAATGGCGGGAGGGACACTTTAGGACCTCACTGTATAAATATGCCGCAAATAGGAAGTATCGAATATTAAAAAGTGACTTAATTGTAATAAAACTTATCAAAATCATTTTATCATTTTATTATTTCTTCGTATTATCTTTTTTTTTGGGAGCTATGAAATAATTTTAGTTTATTTGACTGTCTTTGCAGTTAGCACAAAGTTAATACATGGTTTTTTAATTCCTATTTACTAGAAGTAGAATTGTAAAATAGTAAACCATATTTCCAAAAAAAGGTACAGATAAAGAATTTGTGATTTAGATATCTGGGGTTTTTTGCTAGATGATTTTCTTTAATGATACATTTATATTTCTATGGTACCTTAATGTTTTATTAGATAGAAAATCATCTTACAAAAGAAATGTTATCTTGTAATAATAATAGTGAAAAATTCATTTTTCTTTGAGAAGAATAGAATCACAATTCAAAAAAAGAAAATATGATGGCATCATAGCTATAAAGCAGGGTAAACCAGTGTCTTTTATCAAAATAAAATTAACATGCTATTTTGTTCTGTTTAGTCAAGTCTAAAAATGTAGGAATGAAAAATGGTTTATTCGAATCATCTGCCATTATATTAAAAAGTGCGTGAAGATTACAACTGAAAAGTGTAAAATGTGTGTGTTAAATATATGTATTTATGCAAATCACTATGTTAATAAAACATCAAGTACGTATGATATTTCAATTTTATTCTACATTTACATTTCAGTAATGCATGTCTCTATCAAGTACTGTACATCAATTATTTAAAGTTGAATTTTATATTGATGAAGTTAACAAAATACCCAATTTTTAAATAAACATATTTATTTTTCTCCAATTTTATTACAAGTACAATCCCTGGCCATATTATTTTAAACATGTCATAAATCAACCCTTTTAACTGGAAATTCCCATCCTATTATAGTAATATTATTTTGCTTTGAATCCGATCGTTTATAGGGGGACTAGATTATTGTATCAATAAATAAAAATACAAGAGAAATGATATTTAGGAGAGTCAAGTACGTATATATAAATATTTCAGTTATCAACTTACTCTTAGCGAGTTCACAGTTTAGAGAATGCATCGATATTTTTTAAAATATTTCGTCATAACCGTATAGAAGCTAAGTTGTGGAGTATCGTTAAATGTTTTGTGTTGATATATCGTTATTGCAAAGGTAAAATTGTTATTCTATCTCTCTCTTAATAACTAATTATTTGGAATTTTAAAAAAATTGAAATATTTGGGGTTTTTTGTAGAATATGTCCGGGAAAGATTTAACAAGTGAACAAAAAGCCGCTATACAAGCTCTTCTACAATCAAACAAACATTCACAACGAGAAATTGCAAAATTACAGAAAGTGTCTCCTTCTTCTGTATCGCGTTTAGCTAGAAACTTAAACGAAGGAGCTAGCACATCGACACAAAGACGGGCAAAGTGCGGTCGGAAAAGAAAAACTTCGAAGAGATCTGACCACGAAATTGTTCATCAGGCTTTGAGCAATAGATTTACTACAATTAAAATGATTCAAAAAAATTTACAAGAGAGAGGAATAGAGATTTCGAGCAGATCTTTCAAGCGCCGATTGCGCGAAAATCGCCTAATGGGCCGAAGACCTGTAAAAAAGCCCCGTTTAACAGAAAAAATTAAATCTGCTCATCTCAACTTTGCAAGAGAATATCGACATTTCACAGACGAGAATTGGAAAAAGGTGAATAACTTAACAACATGATTTTTACTGAATTAATGTTTGCATTATTTAATAGGTTTTCTTTAGTAAAGAGTGCTCGCTCTGTGTGTTAGTGCAGCCAGCACAATTTGTTCGTAGACGACCTGGCGAACGTCTCACAGAGTCCACGGTTCTTCGAAATGTAAGACACCCTCCGCAGGTAATGATTTGAGGAGTGATTAGTGGAGACGGCCCCGGCCCTTTGTATTTTGTAGAAGATACAATGCGTCAAGAGCAGTACATAAATGTGTTAAAAAACACGTTATTTCCGTATTTTAAGCCAGGACGTCGCATACCGACAAGGCGCATATTTATGCAAGATAATGCTCCTTGCCATGTGGCAAAAAAGGTTAAGAAACTCTTTGAAGACAATCACATATCTCTTTTACGTTGGCCCGGAAATTCACCGGACCTCAATCCCATCGAAAACGTATGGAATCGACTAAAAAGTAAGGTATATGAAAGAGAAAACCCTACAAAGGAAATATTAATGAAGAATATAAAGGATGTATGGGAGAACGATGAAGATATGAAAGAGACAATCATATCTTGCATTGAAAGTATGCCCCGAAGAATTAAGGGTGTTATTAAAAATCATGGATTATGGACTAAATATTAATTACTTATTTAATATTTACATATGTTACATATTTTTACAATATATTTTATAAATAAAAAATATAATACATGTATAGTTTATATCTTATTATGAAGAAACTACAAAATATTGAGTGTTTCAAGTAATTTGGCCCGGGACTGTAGCTCTAACAATACTATAGAACTTCATGTTAACAGGATTACTTTTCCTAAATACATATGTGGAGCCAATACGAACAGTGTATAGCAAATTTTTAACTTTGCTTAAGTTTTATTTCATTCTTCTTTGGATGACTGCAATATTAGGATTGTAAAAAAGTTCACTTGAATTGAGTAGTTCTTTACTTCCTTTCCTTAAGTTTATCGTTTAGAAAAATGTTAATTTACATTTAAGAAAAGCATTTCACAATTTTAATGAAATTTAAATATCTCTCTGCACCTTCAATAGTTGAGAACTTTACTTCATAAACTCACGTCGAAAACAGAATGGTGGCGAGGGAATTAATGAAGGTGTTAGAAAGTATTGAACTTAACTCTGTGGTCTCCTCTGCAGTTCGTAGTGCTTCTAACTAGAGCCGAATCCGGGTAATTTACTATCCATATCTTGGTGTTCTGCGTATCCGTTATCTCAAATCTCGAAACCGGATCCGAGGTTTCGGGTAACGGATAATTTACTGTCCGATTATCCGGATTTTGGTGTTATCCAGATCCGTTACCCGAAACCTCGGATCCAGATCAGAATTCGAATTCTTTATCCGATCGAATCCATTATCTGAACACACGGATCCGGTCCTGTTCTCCGATAACTTTTTCGAGCAAATAGTAAGTAGCATAAAGTTTCGGAGTAAATTGTGAAAACCTGCAATAGGTCGAGTAATTATAAACAGTATGCAATAATCACCAAATTTATCGAACACCTATGTAATGCAAAAATAGGTAACTTTGAATTGCGCGCATGGAAATTCAATATTATTCTGAATGCGCGGGTTATTGCACTTTTTCTCCATATTACATAAATTCGGCGTTTCCTTTATTAAACACTTTCTATATTGCAGAATAATAACGGATCCGGATTTGAGAACCGGATAGCGAATCCGGATCCGAGAATCGGATAGTGGATCCGGATTCTAAGATCTTAACATTCGGGTAGTTTTGGATCTAGATATCCAGATCTCAATTTTATCGGATACCAACAGCACTACTTCCAACCATCTTATATTGAAAGCATACATTCAGGTAAGAAATAATCTGAAATCGTTACTACGAGAGAGGGTTTAATGTAGTTATCTTAAGGTAAACACGGATGAGATGCTGGTATAGGTTAGATGGTGATAGGCCACGATACATCAATAAACGATGTTGAAATTAGTTTTATGTGTTTTACTTATGAAAAGTGTTTCTGGGTATTCAATTTACTGTAGACATTTTTATACGAAGGGGCGAGTAAATTGGATAGTATTTTCCATAGGGTTGGTTTTCATTAACGTAAGGTATAATTGTCAATATTTTCTGTCCATATCGATAGTGTAAAATCTGACATCAATTTTATCTAATCTGTAATTCTATCCTCAAATCGAAGTAAATTGTGTCACGGTTTCTAAAATACGAATATCACCAGCTGTCCATGCAAAATAGGACAGACGCTGAATTGCAGTAGGAGAGACCTGACGATACACTAAATATGTATCTTTATTCTTTCAGATAAAAAAACCTGCGTCTTATATACGCAAACGAGGTAGTTTGCCTGGCAATGGGACTGAGGTGATTCTACAATATGCGCTTAGGGCATATCAGGGGAAAGCATTAGTCTCTATAAAGCATCTAAGAGATATAAGGTGCCGTGATCAACTCTCAACAAAAACAACTTCGAAAAGAAATATCTTGGGTCTTCTTCCGCCCTTGGAGAAGAAAATGAGAAGAAACTAGTTAAACACATAAAAAAGCTTCAACTTCCCAATTTTGCTCCTACGCGAACTGAAGTTCGAGTTATGGCGTTTAAACTGGCTGAGCAGCTGGATATTGACCACCGATCCAACACTGAAAGTGAAAAAGCAAATCTCGTACAAAACAATTTAGTTAGTAAACCAGGCAACATATACAATGTCGATGAGACAGGGCTCCAATTAAACAACAAGCTTGAGCAACAACTTCTTGAGAAAACCTCGTGCATTTTGGTCAATAGTGATGTTTTTTACCTATAGATGCAGAATCTGTTTTTTCCTAGAACAGCTCAAAGACCTGTATTGATGATTTTAGATGGATATAATTTTCATTGCAAATCTGTTGAGACTCTGGAATTCGCCGAAAAAATTATCTATCTTGTGCTTACCAAGCCATACCACACATCGGCTGCGACCAGGTGACAGAACTTTTTTAAATCTTTGATATCATATTACTATACAGCTCGCAACAATTTTTTGAAATTTAATCCATCTAGAAAGATAAACGGACTTGTTTTTGGTTTTCTTCTAAACGAAGCATGGGGAAAAGCAGTTAACCAAGTAACTGGTACTTATGGCTTTAATGTCACTTGTATATAACCATCTAATCCTAATGTTATACCTGATTATGCTTATCTAAAATTACAGCTAAGCATGTCAAGACAACTTGACTACATTTACCATACAAACTAACTTTTCTTCATATGATAACAACACACCTGAGTACCCTATGCTTTCTCCTCCAACGAATAATAACGCACCTCAACTTGGTTGTTCAAGTTAGCTGGATAGGCCTTCACCTAACAAATAACCCACTCCGGGAAAGATTTTGGGTAAAATTGCATCTATTCTATTTATAGAAAGCATTCAGAAATTACGTAAGGACTCTAGAACATTAGCAATCGTATTAACTTCGACAACGAATATTGAGACCTTCAAAATTAAAAGCCGGGAAAAGAATAATGACAAATGTGAACAAAAAGAACCATTAAAGATGAACATTAATAAAAAAAGAACACCGAAAAGTGTAAAAGAAGAGCGTTGAAAAAAATAAGAAGAGAAAGAAGTCAGAATCGTCAGAAAGCAGTGAAGGTTATGAGCTTAAAATTTCTATCAAATTTCACCGCGGCTCAAAAATTCAGCTTCTTAAATTAGCGTAATCTTTTTTATTTCATTTTGTAGCTTTTCAATCATCTTTCAGGTGAGGTATCGCAAAGCAGTATAATGAGATTGGTTAGATCAAAACGAATCTTCCTTCGATAGCGGGTGTATGAGCTCCTTGGACGGCTGCCCCAGGCACAAATGGTACATTTCATAATATATAATAAAAGACACGATATGGGATTTCCATTCGAGGATATGCAGAGGAGTGACCGACCAGTAAAACTGACCGAAAATTGAGGAACTTGGCGGAAAACAAGGAGGGTGTCAGCCAACAATCACTTGCTGAAAAGCTCGGTGTCTCGGATGTATCCGAAATAATTTGAAGAAGTTAGATTTCCAGTATCGTAAAAGACAATGTGTACCGAAATATAGCGAAAAACAGCTGGAAGATATTCCTACTGGATAATGATAGATTTTACACATCCGATAACATAGAAATTTTTGAAAAGGTGCTGGTCTGGTTGACATTATCCCAAAAAAGGATTTCTCACCCGTTCATTGACTGGACTCAAGGTCCTGCTATCAAGAGTGACACATACACGAAGAAATGTTTGCCGAAATTGATCAATTTCATCAGTCAATATCATGAAAATGATGTATATCTGTTCTTGCCTGATTTGGCTAGCAGTCGCTACGCCAAAACCACCAGTGGTTGCAGGGCCATGGCATCAAATTCGTGCTCAAAGAAGCCAACTCCCCAAATGTTCCCAAAGCAAGACCAATCAGAGGTTTTTGGAGTATTTTGGCTTCCAAGGTCTACGAGTGAATGTGGCAAGTCAAAACCGAAGCGCAGCTCAAAGAACGAATCAAGAAAATGATCAAACAAATCGATATGACTTGTCCAACGCATGCTCAGGGGTGTCAGAACAAAATTACGAAAAATTGAAGATAAGGGACCACTATCGATATTGTAGGAATATTATGTTGTACAAAGGGTATACTGTTATATATGGGTGAAAAATCAGAAATAAATCACTACTGGTACTGGAGTTGTGCTACTTTGAAATTTGTTTGAAAATGTTAAGTCTACCCGGATGAGGATAATAATACTATTGACGACAAAGAATGCTGTGTGGGTTGCTTTGACAAAAAAAACATGCGATTGGATAGCTGCCGGCGTTGGTTACATTAAGAATGTACAAAGTATGCTAATATTTACAACACTTGTGCAAAAGTCACAAAAAAGAAACCAGATTAAGTATCACAATCTCACACATATATTGTTCACCATTTAACTCAAACCTACTTGGGTTAGATGAGGAGTTTATGCGAAATTTCGACATTGTTGTTCATGTTTTTACTAGACTATGTTTTCTTATTTACAATATTAGTCTTAACACATAAAATAATGGTTTCCTTCGTGTATTTTTTTTCTGAATAAGTAATAAAATTTTAAACTGTTTATCTTTTTTCACCGTCTCACCTTGGTTTACCCTACATCATTATATTTCATTAATACTCTAATAACGACCAATATATGCAGCGAATTGAAAAAAAAGTCCGAAAGAAATGAAAAGTTTTCCAGTAATTACTACTGGTATGGTAATAGTAATTTAATTAAATAGTTAGGTTTATATATAATATGAATCAATCAGAACGTGCTAGCGTAATAAAGTCAAAAAACGATTCACAAAAGTAGAGGAAAAATTAAGTGTGTTAAGGTAATCAAAAGCTTCAAAAATGTATTCTATATAAAGTTCGTTGATTGAGCGTAACTCACCTGAACAAAAATAAACACAAAAACAAGAAACAGTAGCACCTTCATCATGGTTTGACAACGACTAGCGTCTTTACTTTTTTGAGCTTCTCTATACTACTCGTCCGTCTAAAATGCCAAGGATGTCATGGATAATGAAGCGCTTTTCAAGAAAAATGTCCTCAACAAAAATTAATTCTAATGTTTCTAATTGATAATAGAATAACCGGACGTTATATAGTCCGAAAAAAATTGTTTTCGCATATTTCAACTCCCAAGAATGTTGGAAATTGTGCTTAGAATATTAGAATATCACTTTTAAATTAATCCGATTTACATAAATTAATTTCTAATTGTTTTAGTATACAGGTGGGTAATCCACACAGATTTAAAAGTTAGATAAGTATGTACAAATAAAATCATTCATGTAATTTTTTTATTAAAATACTGAAAGATTGATTATACGAGGTGGGCGCCATAAACTCTGATATAGAAAAAATAAACTTGGTTAAATATAACCCTAACCTCAATACATTTATTACAATGATCAATTAATAATTCTATACCCTTCTAAAAATAATCTAAAGTTTTTCCCTCAAAATGTATTACAGCTGTTTGGAGCTCACTATTGTCCTTAAAACGCTGTCCCCTAAGGTTTGTTTTTAAATGATAAAATAAATAATAATCACTTGGAGCCATGTCCAGGCTATACGGTGGATGTTTCAATTCTTGAAAGCCGCATTCGCAGATGGCAGCTTGTGAAATGGCGAGGTTTTTCACGAATAATAGGCAGTCTGCGTTAGCCATTTTTTAAATTATAATGTAACATAACCTGATTGTTAAAAACACGTTTGCGGAGCATCGGAAGTAAACGTTATATTTGACACATGTCATGTTGTGAAACGAAAACAACATGCGTTCCCAAATGGTTACTACATACTTCTTGTCTTGACTATTTATTTCACGCGTTCACAGCGTCAGTATTAAATCGATGCTGTATGCGAGTAGTTCTGTGTATATGTAGGCTGTCGTAACTTATTTCGTAATTGTACGCTTATGTTTGCTTTAAAAAAGTCGCAGTTAGGTACGTCGCGAAAACGACCAATGGCAGACACAGTTAAAAACTTTATAGTGGACATGCCGGACTTAATTTTTGTAGTTTGTAAAATCCCTTTAATGTGTTGGTCCAGAAGCCATTGTCAACGTCACATCGAAAGCAAACAGCATTCTTCTGCAAAAAGTGGCATACGAGACCAAGAAAAATTTACATTTGATTTATGTGTTACTCTTATTCTCCTTCTGGAATAAATATGCGGACTGTAAATTACCTAGTCGGACATCGATACGAAATGTAGTGCCATTTGCTCGTGAACATATAGAAAAAAGAATGAAAACAGAATTGAAAGATAAAAAACTGTGGTTGTGTGTGACGAAACAACAGATCGTCAAAAACATTCTGTGGTTAATGTAATGGTACGTACAATGGAACCACATCGACCGTCATCCTCCTTCTTACTTGCTTTCAAAGGAGTTATAAATTGTACTGCTGATGAGATTTTAAAGGTGGTGTTGAACTCATTGAACAAATTTGAAGTTCCAACTAAGCAACTTTTAATGTTTATGAGTGATGGTGCCGCAAACATGCGTTCTTTGGGCCGATCTCTTAAAGAACACAGTGGTAACTTCTTACATGTAACATGTCAAATCCATACTCTAAATCTTGCGGCACAAACGATTCCTAAATGTTTTCCGCTAGTAAATGCATTGATTGCTAGTACAAAGGCAGTGTCAAGTCCCCGAAACGTACCCGACTATTTCACAAACTGTGTCCTGATTTACCTGAACCACCACAGCCGATTGTTACACGTTGGGGAACATTGTTGCAGGCTGCGTTTTACTACGACAAATATTTTGATCAAGTAAAGAAGGTAGTTTTAGAGAAAGACTCCGATTTTCTTATATTAAGACAAATTTGTGAAGGTGCGTGTGAAGATGCATTAAGTTGTTTCGAAGATTATTTTAAATATGCAAATATAACATCGCCAGATGTCGAACGGTCGTTTTCGACATTAAAAAACATTTATTCCGCACGTCGTACTCACTTGACTGAAACAGCTGTGGAAACATATCTAATGATTCAAATATTTAACAGATGTTACCCAGTTTGTGATTTTCCGGAAGACTTTTAAAACGGTAAGTGTTTCAGCACGTTTTATAATTTATTTCTTACCTTCTATTTTTTGTGTAAACTTTTATGCGCTCGCCACGCCTCTGGCTGTTACCGCATATTTGCCCAGGTTAGTCATCATTAACGAAAATATTATAGGGCTAAATTCCGAGCCAAATAATGTTACTTTGCAGGTTTGCAAAAGATTCTGAACGTTTTCTTCATAATTCCCACTTCTGTAATTACCGATGAAACCTGTAACAACATTTCATTCTATTGGTGACACAACTCTTTGCAGATTAACTTTTTTATAGTTTGTGGACCAGTGCCACTTTGAACTTTTGCTATTGATGCACTTGGATGCATACTTTTAATGTATTGAAAAGCTTTCGGTGTCACTTTTAAAGCCTTGACAAATTGTTTAACGAGCCCTAATTTTATGTGAAGCGTTGGTAGTAAAATGTTGTCTCTAGAAACTAAAAGCTGATCACTATTATTAAATCAGTAGGTCCGTTATAGGAAATAGCTCCCCATACCATCACTGAACCAGCATTGGCACTTCCTCTTTACGTAAATAATAGGTAATAATAGGAAAAACCATCTGGGCCATTCAAATTAAACTTCTTCTCGTCACTGAAAATAACAGTTTGCCACTCTTGTCCACCCCATTTTTGCTTGAGCAAACTGAAGACGTGCAGTGCGGCAGGTCGTCGTTAGATTTTTAGACGTTTTAATAGCGGGTAGCTCTTCAGTGGCTTCTGTACAGTTCTCACCGATGCATTCGTTCTCACGTTATTCGCGATTTATCTTGCCTTTAACGCCGAATACGATGCTTCGCGTAATATGGCTCACCGTTCTCTCTCAGTTGTAATGAATTTTGTGCGCCCTTTAAAACGTTTTCCATAATTTTCGGGATCCCTAATGAAACCGCCCACAGAATAGGTATGATCGACCTATCTTCTTTGCAATAGCCCTTGAGGAATAGGCTTCTTGATCGAGCGTTTTAATTTTTCCAATTTCTTCCGCCGTTAAACACTTTTACCGTCCCATCGTTGAGTAATACCCTTAATTAGCGATGTTTTAAAGTTGTTTGTCAGGATACACGTTGTGACATGTCACGCATTGCCAGCTTAATACTAGATACTGGTCGTATCCAAACGGCGCAGTGCTTTTTATACGTATGCAGTACATAACACGTCAGTCAGCCAGTGCATAACGCTAGGCAATATTAGGCAACAATGTGTATTATTTGCCACATCATATCATTACAGATTTTGTTGGCCGTATTCATGTGGCGCGGAGTGTAAATGGCAATTCTTTTCCGTTGTGTAGCAAAACTGTCTTTAAATTTTTAATGGAACATGGAATTGTCTACAAAGAGACGTCATCTTTTTGGGTCATGGCTTAGGCCAATTTCACCAGAACAATAGCTGATCTTATCTTCCACAGAAAAAAATGCTGAAAATTGTACGTGCCTTTTTGGCGTAAGAGATTCCACTGACCCAAACGAGACCCTAGTAATTCAGCTTTCTCTTTTGTTATGCCTAAATTTCTAACCAAATCATTTAGATCGTCTTGTTTTAGCAAATAAGGTTCTATATATAGCCTGTAGGTCTCATTAGTTCCGGAATAGTTTGATTTCCAGTCAATTATTTCTTAAAAGAATTCTTCAGAAGCATCTACATAAGTTGTTCCTGAAGAGTAGGGTGAAATAAGTACAGGACGAATTTTGCAGTGAGAAATTGGGGCGCTAGATTTTAGTTCTGGATATACGATCGAACGACTTTTTATAGGCTGCCAAATTTACAGTACAAAAACAACAATAATTTACACGATCTGCAGGTTCCCTCCATATTCTCGGAACTGCAAGCGACATCTTTCTCTGTAAACATTGGTAGCATGCTTCCAAGGTATATCTGCAGCTACCGCAACTTACATGCGAAGCCCACGATTTATCTTGGTGACGAGTTGGCATGCCAAAGCTTCATAAGCTACTAAACTTCGTTTAGTTTTAATAGAATGCTTAATTTGTTTAGATGCAATATAAAATCCATACACGAAACAAAAGCCGTTATTAAAATGTTTACAATTCCCACGTTAAATATTGCACGTTTTGCCACTATTATTACAGTAGAATTAACAAAAAAAATCACATTGTGGTTTATATATTTTTCAATAAATTTTGAAAGCGTCCTAGAATTTTTTATCTTTTGTTATTGGAGTAACTATTGTAAGAAGTATCACGTTTTCATATGAAGAATATTTTAGGATTGTTAAATGCATCTGCAAAATTGTATATTTTTGTATTTATTATTATGTTTAACGCTGATGATACTGATTGAATATGTGACATAGCAATTGAGATGATTTAACTTGTGAGAATTGTTCAGAAAAACGGTTTTCGTATTAATCCGATATGGTCTAGTGGCTAGGATATCTGGCTTTCACCCAGGAGGCTCGGGTTCGATTCCCGGTATCGGAAGTAACTTTTGCAAGATTAAAGAAAACATTTTTGTAATAAATAATTTATGATTTGTAACCATTAGAAGATATACTAAATGACTTTCGTTTCTATAAAGTGAAAAACCCTTTAAAATAAATTACATAGGTACTAAGATATTTGGTCGTGTGGTTGACAATAGAAATATACAAATTCCCGAAACATCAAATTCCGATTTAATTAAATATTTTGTAGAGTGCCAACTATGACAATACTTTAGTGTTTACTAAAATAAAAATTTGGGCTAATCCATAAAAGTGCTCGAATCCATTATTTTATATGATGGATAAGAAGGTCAATATCTATTTTCGTTGTTTGTGTACTGCTGGCCCTATGCAGAAGATATTAAGATACGTATAGTAAGATATTCTTAGATTATTTAAAAAAATTTTGAAACTGTATTTTTTATCTCATTCGCCGCTGATTTACTGTGATACTTTATGATGTGCTTCTATTATTCGATATTTATTTCCTTCCCTCTTATTCAAATCTAGTTCATTATTAATTTAAAAAAGATACGTTTCCTTTTGCCTGGCTTAATTTAGTATTATTGCATGTAATTTATGCTTATCCTGCCATCTACTGAGTTGTAGCGTCAGCGAAGTTATCTTATTGTTAGCAAGACAACAGCTTTCTTTGGTGGCTATAAATAATAACCTCTAGGAAATATTTTAAAATAAAGATCTAAAGCCGATAAAATCTTTCTTTGGAGTCTAACTATGATGTATGGAATATACAGTGGTAATAAACCCATTATTATTAGTTATAATTAATAATGTTTCATTTGTATATTGGTATATTTATACTCACTCCATAATTTACCCGAATACCTCCATCATAACTTATAGTCTGAGCAAACAGCGGTAACAGTCAGTGTAGTAGATACATATGTGGTGCGGAGTCGGCGATTATTTATTTCACGCGTTCACAGCGTCAGTACTAAATCGATGCTGTATGCGAGTAGTTCTGTGTATATGTAGGTTGTCGTAACTTATTTCGTAATTGTACGCTTATGTTTGCTTTAAATATGTCGCAGTTAGGTACGCGGCGAAAACGACCAATGACAGACACGGTTAACAACTTTATAGTGGACATGCCGGACTTAATTTTTGATGGCGCTAAAATTCAATGTCTAATTTGCAAAATCCCTTTAATATGTTGGCCAGAAGCCATTGTCAACGTTACATCGAAAGAAAACAGCATTCTTCTGCAAAAAGTGATACACGAGACCAAGAAAAATTTACATTTGATTTATGTGTTACTCTTATTTTATGTAATCTATCGTTTAGTTTACTAGACAAAGAAGCATTTGTCTCCTTCTGGAGTAAATATGCGGACTGTAAATTACCTAGTCGGACATCGATACGAAATGTAGTGCCATTTGTTCGTGAACATATAGAAAGAAGAATGAAAACGGAATTGAAAGATAAAAAAAACTGTGGTTGTGTGTGGACGAAACAACAGATCATCAAAAACATTCTGTGGTTAATGTAATGGTACGTACAATGGAACCACATCGACCGTCGTCCTCCTTCTTACTTGCGTCCAAAAGAGTTATAAATTGTATTGGCGATGAGATTTTAAGGGTGGTGTTGAACTCATTGAACAAATTTGAAGTTTCAACTAAGCAACTTTTAATGTTTATGAATGATGGTGCCGCAAACATGCGTTCTTTGGGCCGACCTCTTAAAGAACACAGTGGTAACTTCTTACATGTAACATGTAAAATCTATACTCTAAATCTAGCGGCACAAATGATTCCTACATCTTTTCCACTAGTAAATGAATTGATTGCTAGTACAAAGGCAGTGTTTCTAAAGTCCCCGAAACGTACCCGACTATTTCACAAACTGTGTCCTGATTTACCTGAACCACCACAGCCGATTGGGGAATATGGGTGCAGGCTGCGTTTTACTACAACAAATATTTTGATCAAGTAAAGAAGGTAGTTTCAAAATTCAATCCGACAGAAGCTGCAGCAATCAAGAAAAGCCAGGAAATATTTCAAGATAGTCAAGTTAAAAGAGATTTACAAACTATTCACAACAATTACTTCAGACTAACGGAGGAAAAATTATAAAATGTTTCGATGTCGCTAGTGGATTCTGTTCAAATTGTGAATAATGTTCACGCACAGTTATGCGCTGTGGAAGGCGAAATAAATTGGTGTGTAATACGAAAATTTGAAGGCGTTTTAGAGAAAGACTCCGATTTTCTTATATTAAGACAAATTTGTGAAGGTGCGTGTGAAGATGCATTAAGTTGTTTCAAAGGTTATTTTAAATATGCAAATATAACATCGCTAGATGTCGAACGGTCGTTTTCGGCATTAAAAAACATTTATTCCGCACGTTGTACTGACTTGACTGAAACAGCTGTGGAAACATATCTAATGATTCAAATATTCAACAGATGTTACCCAGTTTGTGATTTCACGGAAGTCTTTTAAAACGGTAAGTGTTTCAGCACGTTTTATAATTTATTTCTTACCTTCTATTTTATGTGTAAACTTTTATGCGCTCGCCGCGCCTCTGGCTGTTACCGCATATTTGCCCAGGTTAATAATAAGTGTGTAATATAGCATATAGATATTTTTGCAACTGCATAATTTCCACAAATTATGGAGCATTAAGTCAAATTTTGTAAATATGTTTTCATCAAATACATTGTGTATATCTTCAATATCAATCGTTTCTTGTGGTACCATTAAATAAAGGAATATAAGAAGAAGGGCAATCTAATGGAAGAATGTGTAATGCTTTTCTATCGCGTGTGTCTCACGGATTTCAATGAAACTTTGTGGGTTTATAGACCGATGTACTATAAAAAGAATGGTAACTTTCTTAGAGCCCCAATCTCACATTAGCGGGGTGTAAAACACCCTAAGCTCAACACTGCACATCTCTGTTTAGCTCAATAACTCAGAAACAAGACAAGATTTAAATTGTTTTACATGCTCTTAACGATGGCGTAAATACTTTTCCCACAACAAATATTTGTTTAAAGAAGTATTCTTATTTGTGTAAAAAAATTCATAAGTGATGTGCTAAACTATCTTTTAGAACATTTATGCATACATTACATTTATCCTCATATAATCCTAATTGCGATAAAAACTTTTCCACTTTTTTAAACGTATTCAGTCTGATATAGCGCTGGATGATCGGTATGAAGCATTATTGAAATGGTTAAGCAAATTTAATAAAGATAAACAGGTGTTTGGAGCGCAAATTTGTAGTTCCTTTATTCTTTACTATGATCAATATTCATGATATTAAAAGGTTTCGTAATAAAACCTTATTCGTGTAGATCACATGTAGATTGCATGATTTCTACATTATTAAAATTTAATCCTGGTTAAGTATTTTATTACTGCACAAGCTCTCAAAAAGAGCCCTTTGGTGGTGTATCAAAAATATTCCGGGGAAGTATTTGCTTTGACGTGTGCACAGAGTTAATCCCTATTCGCCAAAGGCCAATGACCTAGAGAACATTATTCAGCACCATGTGATGCTGTTGCATCATTTTTAGAGAACATTTTCATGTTCATGCAGAATAATGCGAGACCACACATCGCTAGACAAGTTTTGGATTACTTACAAGAGGTCAATATCCTATTCATGGACTGGCCACCACGAAGCCCAGACTTAAATGCGATTAAGCACTTTTGGGATGCTCTAAAGAAAACAGTAAGGCGTCATTTACCATCTTCTGGTAGCCCCCAGGAATTGGAACAAGCCATTCTTTTCTAGTGGGATAATATACCCCAAGAGGTAATCCAAAATTTGATAGTGAGCTCGCCACGGCGAATCCAAGTAGTTGTCAGAGCTAGGGGAAGTGTCACGAGTTATTAACCTTTATTCTCTTATTCCTTTTTTTTTGTTTATTAAGCTTTTAAGATTTCCAATAATATCGTTTTGTTTCTGAAATTGTAATTGAATGGGATTTGTATTTTTTTTCATAAGTTTCCAAAAGAAGTTAATTGATTAACCGAAGTTTAAATATCTCCAGTTATATTGCTTTTGATGATACTGAAAAATAATTCATTACTAAAATTTTACAAGAATTATTTGAGTGGTGCATTAATTTTGAACGTGAGTTTATGGCGAGGATGAGAAGTTAAAGCTTGCAGTTTAGAGTTTATTGACGACAATTACGTTTCACTATTTTGTAGTTGTTGAAGTCATGAGAATCAACATTGCCATTGTTCTGAATTTGTTATATACAACATTCCTTGCTGCAAACGTCGCCGTTACACCTATTACACGTGAAGAACAAGAGTTGCACGGTGCTTTAAGAGATATCATTGTAAGAGCTCAAGGGCAGCCTTCGTTTGCATTTGTAACAAATATGGCACTAGAATTTGAAGACTTGGCTGGTCCGCATGACCCGTATTTTGTTGAACCAAGTAGTGAATATGATGAAGATTACGAACATGAAGATATCGAATATAAAATGCAAGCTGTTGAATTTTGGAGAAGTGAAAATGCGAAGCGACGTTAGTTGGAATCTATACAACAACGGTTTAGAAAGGTAATGTTAAACAATTAATACGTTAAATGAAACATCAATTCAATTATATGTTTTCGTTATTCCTTTTATAAATATATAAGAGAAAAGTTGCTCAAATTTGTATATAAACATATCTTTTACAATATTTTTGTCCATCAATACTAATAATAACATTTGCACCTTTGACGTTCAATTTCTTTACGAGTAAAATCGGTTACGCAGCTTCAGAGATGGGAAATAAGTATTGGCTGGAGCGGTAGTAACAGAGTATGTTCTTGCAAACCTTAGATGGGCGCTGCTAACAAAACAATAAATTGTCTATTCTTCATTTAAAGCAAGTCATTGGTGGGTATAGCATTTCAAATAAGTACATAAAATTGTTTCTCGTAAAATAACAAGGATCCACTCACACCCATGTTGACGAATTACGGTCCACAGATGAGAGATTTGGTAATCAAGTGAAACCTAAAATTAGCAGTGTTAGACACGACAACGTTTATAAGGCGGGTGAGAGTGGCGAATAATAAGAACTTTACATAAACTAGTTTCTAGTGTCTTTTTGGTCATGATCTTACCTGCACAATGTTCCATATATATCTCAGACCCAGCAATGGTCACGCTTATTTACTTGGGGTCGTCCATCTTATTGTATTCCGTTAAATAATCGTTCACAAAAAAAAAGATTTATAAAGAATCAAACAATTGTAGAACACTTTACTACAATTTCTTTGAGAATATGTATCTATATATTCTATATATGACTGGCTACAACTTGCGCAAAACCCTACTATTCAATTGTGGTTAACAGATTGTATTTCTATTAAATACATTACTGTTGTAAAAATTTAGTCAATGATCTGTTACAAAGGTTGCTACAAGAGTGTACAAGTTTTAGTTAAACACGTTGTAAAAAAATGCAACAATATTGTTCTGGAGATCATATTCCACAACACAATATGTATGCAGTGTTCTTCTAATTATAATGGTTGAAAGAAAAAGTAAAACGCAATAACAATAACTATTCTTATGTTGTTGTATCTCCAATAGCTTCCTAATTTACAGGTAGCATTGGTCAGCCACGAGAATGTTAGCAACGCCTGTGCTATTTCATAAGTAGGGGAATGGTGGATACAGTGGAACACTTTTTTTTCTAGCTATTTATTAGTGCAGATTTAATGAAAAAAACTATTGCATTTAGTAGAGGATACGTAGTAGGGACTTAGGTAGGAATCTGACTACTCAAAACATGAGAAAACGCAACTGTATTAAAAAAAAAAAACAAAAACTAAACTGGTGATTTTGTTTCACTGTACCATTTGACCTGGGTACAGTGAAACATGTGAAGGAGTACAATGGAACATAAAATATAATTCTATAAAAATTTAAAAAACTTATTTGAATTATATATTTTAATTCTTTTCACTTTCGTTTAATTCAGTCTCAAGTTATATTTGTCAAAATTAACGGGAAAAGAGAATTCTTCTTTGGTACGTTTAGTACCACCGCAATGATTTGGCATTGGCAATATTTTTACGATATCTTTTTTATCAAATGTATAGTTTTCCTCCGTTTTATAAAGTTAAAATATGGTTTAGGTCTTTTAAAATAATTCACAACAATTTCATTTTATTGCTATTCGTCCTACACTGTATATAGTCAAAGATCGTTTATTTTCGACAAGAAGAACAAATTGATCGAGTTTAACATTATCCTGTGGAGGAAAATCATCTTCATCAAAATCCTCTGGTCCTGTACTATCTTCTGACTCTTCATATTGTATTATTTGGTCTTCATCTTCTGATGAATCACTAGTTTGCATAACCTTTCGTTTCACTTGCGATATATTTTTGGCCTCGCGTCTTTTTTCATAACTCTCTTCTAACCTTCTAACGAATATTGGAGTATCGGCCAGAACTTCACTTACACTACGTCGATTTGTGCGTGTTGCTTTCCTTGCTTCCGCCTTTGATAGAGGTTTCACTTCTAATGGAGGAGTATAATATGTTGATGATTTAGAAGTACAAGGCTTCGGTGATATAGAAGTTCCATTTCCACCAGCTGGCGACGGAGTTCGATCCTGAAAGTCGTGGTGTATTTTTGAAAATGTTGCAATATTTGGATAAATATTTCACTATTTATCCAACCAGATTTTGAGGCACCACCGCCAGTTCCAGGTGGCGCATCATAAAGCATCATAAACTTGAAATTAACACGTGGAAATATCATGAAAGGTGGAATTATGGTACCATCGCCGTTAATGAAGCAGCACGCAGTAACTAAAACTCCTCGTTCTCCAGAAATTACTTGTCCTGGGGGGTTATGCACAGTGGTTAAAGCAGTTTCATCTAGATTATATATCATGCTTCCGTTGAGGTTCTTATTTTCAAGTTTCTTGTACAATGCTGCTACATTATTAAAAAATTCTTCGACGGTGGTTCGATTAAAGCCAGAGCATCTTCCCAAACTCGTAGCTTCAGGTTTTCGCAAGGTTAGTTTCGGCCACCGTTTTCTAAAAGCTTTTAGCCAGTCACCACCAGCTACCTTATTGGTTATCCAAGAAGCTGGCGAATTTTGCTACATAAAATTACGTAATCCTGCAAATCTTTCTCTTGGTCTTTGTTGAATACACGATTTCCACAATAGTTCGGCTCAAATAAAAAATTTTTCATTTCTTCCTCCGTTTTCCCTTGAACTTTACTGCAGTATCGTCATAAAGTTGTCGTTGTAATATCAAATTCTTCACGTACAGCCCTTAATTTTTTACCTTCTTTTAATCTGGCGATTGCTTGCTGCATAAGTTCTGAAGTTACAGTTCCTACCATTCTCTCCGGTCCTTTTCTTGTCTTAGGCATTTTACTGTTCGAAAAACAAGAAATATAAACTTGCAAGTTTGGAAATTTAACACAAACGGGGTACACTGAAATGTTTCACTGTACCCTATACTGATGTGTTTTATTGTACCCTTTTTGTTTACTTTTTCAAAAACTCATATACTAATTTAAAAAAACCTCCAATACCAGGATGATAATTACTTACATTTAATCTCCACGGTTCAAGCTTCCATTTCGATATGAAGAATAAATGAAAATACTTATATAATCACTATAACTAGCACAAACGTATCGTCTGGAAACTCTAGATTCGCGGATAACTTTCGATAGCAAATGAAGAACTGATGAATCTTCAAATATTTACAAAAAGCGGTTTAAGCAGGCGTGAAGTACTGAAGTGTGCTACTGAATCACAGATGGCAGTGCAATCCTGTTCAAAATGTATATTTGACCATCGTTACTTAAAATGTTTTACTGTCCCCTCTGTTCCACTGTCCCCACCGTTCCCCTATGTGATACCATCCCTCCAAACATTCAACAGATTTGGAGTAAAAAGATAGACCACGGAAGACTTTATTCCAAAAGAATTGTGAACCCGTTGAAAATGATTTGACTATATAAAACCAGATGATTTATTAGAAAAAAAATTGTTTTCGTTGCAGCATCTATTGATGAATAACCAATACTATCTGGGTCTAATCCTAAGGATACATTTGGTTCATGCATTTAGGTAGACTTCAATAATAAAATCGTCTGTACAGATAAGTGATGATTTATTTATAAACTCACTCATTTTCTATTATTCATTTTGACAAAATTAGGAAGTTTTATGTCAAAAATTGCCAGAATTTTATCCTACACGTTTCGACACAAACATTTTTAGAAAAAATGACACACTTGTGTGAAAAAATACAGTAGAAACTTGACCATAACCTTGAAGTATTATGTATCTGTGACAACAACATCTAACAACAAAAATCTGCGGTCGGGTTACATAATTGTGTTAATGACAACTATAAAATTTTTCCTATACTATTGTAGCACATTCTATCAAGTGATTTTTTTCCGTGTAGTACACAACAGATAAACAAAATAAAATGGACACCTGACTTTTAAGAATAAGTATATTGAAATTTTAAATATATTTCAATATTCTGTATGATATCTACGAGCTTTTTGTAGGGCATAAATATTTGGTGTGTACTTTCCCAAATTTTGATTAGACATCGTTGCAATTTTCTTCTTTAGACGAGGTAGGAAAGATTTCAATTCATATTGCATGTGGTCCGAAACCGGAAATTTTGACTGCTTATTTTTTACTTCACTGACATTTTCTCATTAACTGAAATAGAACAATTTTATATTCTGTTACGTTTCGGAAGTCCTTTATCGATTATTTTGTGGTTCTTCAACACCCTTAAGGGTGCGCGTTCCAGAACCACAAAGTGCTTAATAAAGGGAAAATACAGAAAATTCTCAAACGTAACAGAATATAAAATTGTTTTATTTCAAAGCTCTAGATGTGTCAAATGCACCGGAAATCATCATACATCCCAATGCTTCAGATTTGTTAAGGATGACTCTGTACAATGTATAAACTGCCTAAAGCATCATCCTGCTAACTATACAGGCTGTAAAATGCAGGGTCTCATTATATTTTGACTGATTTCGCAAGCTTATATTTTCCGAACGGCATAAAGTATTAAGATGCGGTTTTCACCATTGAGTTTTATATGAATCCAAGTTTTTTTATGACTTTTATGAATACGTCATTCCTTCTATAAAAGCCGATATGAAAATGGTATAATGGTATTTTTCTGTGGGGCTATGTTAAGGAAAGAGCTTATGATCCACTTCTGGAAAACATCTCTGATCTAAAGCACAATATTCGGAATGTTATTGAAAATATTCCAATAAAAATGCTAAATAGAACATTTGATAACTTTCTAGTGAGATTAAATACCTGCATACAGGAAAACGACAGGCACATAGAACATTTGTTGTAAAGATGTACTTCTAAATGATTTTTTTTTGTTTTTAGTTAATTGTAGTGTTCATCATTAAGCTGTAAGTAAATATAATTTGAATTGTAGCTGTGTTTATTCTTCTGTTAGTCATGGCACGCTGGATGTTCTGTTGTTTCCATTTTTGATTTGACAGCGGTATCTTCATAAACGTTTATCTCTGTTATTTCTCAACCGATTTTAATTTTGTAAATAACATTTAGAGGCTAAAAGAAGTGCCGTTTCAAATTACTGGGGACAAATAACGCATCGCATTAAAAAAATTCAGTATATTGGGTGTGCAAATTATAGCATTTTCATTTCGGTTTTTATAGAAGAAATAACGTATCCATAAAAGCCATAAAAAACTTGGACTCATATAAAATTCAATGGAGAAAACCCCGTTCGGAAAATATAAGCTTGCAAAATCAGTCAAAGTATAATGAGACACCCTGTACATAAAGAAATGCAGCAAAAGTTATACCCAAAACTAAGTGAAAGGAGGAACCCGATACTTCAGATACAAAAATCAGTAGATCCAAATATTACATCTGCACAAGCAACCGTGCAACTTCATCTACAACATTCAAACGATCAACAACAAAGCGACATAACAGAACTGAAAAACATGATGAAAGACTAAATAACACAAATAGGAACAATGATGAACCTTATTACAGTACTCGTAAATAAACTATCTAAATAAATACACAACTCTTGAAGATAATGGAATGGAACGCCAACGGACTGAATAATCACGTTCAGGAAATCAAAGCTATAATAGCAGATCAAAACATTGATATTTTACTAATAAGTGGAACACACTTCACCAACAAGAATTACATAAATATCCCTAAATACAGCACTTACACAACAAACCATCCTGACAACACAGCACATGGTGGCACAGCTATAATAATACGTAAATGCATATAACACCACCAACTATAGAAATACAACAGGGAAAACATCCAAGCAACCTCTGTTTCGGTTGATAGGAAGATGGAGCCACATAACCGTTTCAGCCGTTTATTGCCCTCCAAAGTGCAATAACAAAAGGAACGACTATAACGATCATATAGAAACACTTAGAAATAGATATATAACTGGAAGAGACTACAATGCTAAAAACTCTAGGGCTCCCGACTAACAAACACGAGAGGTAGAGAACTTGGTTGTAATCACTTCTAACAAATTTAGCATCATTGCCACAGGTGAGTCCACCTATTGGCCCTCGGACTCGGTAAAAACACCTGATGCCATGATTTCTATACCACAAGGGGTATCAACAACAGGTATGTCAAAATTAATACTAATTATTACCTGTCTTTATATCACACTCCTATAATACTAACACCGTTTGCTGAAATAGTAGAAAAGTTCCAACAAATACTACTATGCAGCCGTAATACCGACTGGAATGTTTGAAAAATTAAATGAATGTATTAATCTAAATGTTTCCGCAATGGAGATTGAACTAGCTGTTAAAAACCTTACCCTTGGCATACCAAAGGCAGATTGGTATGCTACACCAACAAATGCCAGGGAAAGGCCAAAAGAGGAAAACCCAATAATAGTTTAGGAAAAGATACTAGAAAAAAGAAAACTGCGTGAGAAATGGCAGCAATGCAGAACAATGGCAACCAAATCAAAATATAATAACGCCACCAAAGTACTAAAAAAATTCTAGAAATAACAGTGTCAAAACCTATCTGGAAGGGTTAACTGCAACAGAGGCTTTGGACTATTCGTTGTGGCGTGCCACTAGGAAACTCCAAAGACCATGCATACCAATATCCCCTGTCAGAGACTCTGGTCAAGGAGCGATTTGGAAAAAGCAAACACATTTGCAAACCATCTAAAAAACGTCTTTAAACCTCATGATGGAGATCCCAATTTCGTGTTGTACGTAATCAAAAGCTTTACCAAAATCGCAGAAGATTGAGAGAGGGAAATGTTTTTTATCAATCTCTTCTATGATAATGTTATAGAACGATATAAAATGCATCTACCATAGGCGCCCTCCTTTTACTCTATTAACTTAAAATTTATTGATTCAAAATCCTTTCCATTTCCTAACATCTAATCACCTCAATTTCAGTTGCGCTGGTTCACATTCTAATCACTTGCAAATCATTTCAGTTTATAATCACTTAGTTATTTTGTAAAAGAAGGACGCCTCATCTAACATTTAGAGACATTGTCAATAAATAAATATTTCCTAACCTGAAATTACTAACTTTGACATTCCGTGTCTGATGAAAGGTCATACTCTTTCCTCTTAAAAAGCATCTAGTTCTAGGAAGAAATAAATCGAACTTGTTAAAAACAATTTATTATACACATAAGTACGTTTGTAAATAATTAGGCACCTTTAGACAACAACATCTGATACATTCATTTTGATGAGTTATTTAGATTTATATATATTTCAAGGAAAGTTACTAACTACTAGATTCTTTTGAATATAGCACCCATTTTCTATATCTATACTATCTATTACTATATCTATACTATCTATTACTTTAAAGCTTGAATTACTTCTAAGGGTTTAGTAAAATAAGTTGTAGGTACACAACCATTCATAAATTTGAACAACGTTCGACTTTTATCCAATACATCCATTATAGATGAGTGTAATATATCTGAAATCTAATTAATACATATCTTATACGATATGTATTAATGGCTGCAATACATGGTAGTTATGTATGTACAACTATTACTGTTTCTCTGTTGTCTCAACTATGCCCTCCTCTTCCAAGGTTTGCAAACGCTCAATAATACATTTTCCAGCGTTATAAGCTTTTTCTCCTAAGCTTATGCCACGCTGTATATTTTCACATGGCGCCATCGCTTTTCTAATTGTGGCTCTAGGATAGAGTGTCAACAAATACTTTTGAATTGTAGGATAAGAAACCAATCCATTATCATCAAAATAATTTTGCTTTTTGTATAAACACTCCAAGAAGTTGAGATAGGCTTCGGACTGCTGAGGTATGACTCCGGTAAGCATTAAATTCTTCAGAACATCGGTATCCATTTTGGTTTCATTAACGCAACTCCTCGAAATATTTTGCACGTTTGGATCAATTATTACTCGAACAGGTGTGCACTAATAAATAAAATAAATGTAAATAAAAGTAAATACTTAAAGTTCATATTATGTATTTGTATATCGAGCGGCCCGCTCAAAATAAAGTAAACAGATTATTTTTGAATGATGAAAATAGAAAAACATGTCAAAGTTGATTTGGGCGAGAGGAATCTTGCATTTCCTTTCTGTACTAGCGTAAAATATACCGACTAAACTGTAGATACATATTTTAATGTAATCTAATTCTCTGTACAGAAATTCCATTTACTCGATTGCAAACTATAAATATGACAGAATGATCCTGCCCAAAAAGAGTTATTAGGATCTTAGTTTGGATGCCTCTTTCAACACCGTATTTGATTTTTTCAGTATTTTTGTCATAATTTACTATTTTATTTTGTATCGGTATTTCTGCATATTACACTATGTGCAACAAATTTCAAAAAAAAGTTCTGTTTATTTGAAATTTTTGATGATTTTGGAATTAAGTTCTTAAAAAAAAAGCCTATCTACGAAGCATAAACTTGATACCTTTTCGATTTTTCATTTTTATAATATAACATACAAAAATGATTTTTTCAACGTATTCATAATTTATTAGAGTCCGTTTACTTTCGGAAGACACCAGCGCAAAGACGCATTTTAGGATTAGAAAGAGAAGTTGGTGCTAACCGAGAGAAATAGCTATGTATTTCTTACCTACAGTAAGACCAACAAACATTTACCTCATTTCGGCGTCCGTTGTTGATGTGTTGTCGTTGAATTTGTTTCGTGCTCTCTACTTTTAATATTGTTATTGGCGTACTATTTATTAAAAAATCAGTTTTTCTCAAAACTATTTTGAATTAGGGGTAATATTCTACTGTAAGTATTTTGTTTTAAACAGATTTTAATTAAGTTGTATTAAATAATTAAGTTACAGGTGAGAATGTCCGAATCATCGAACATCGCTAAGAAGAGACAAGTTTTGCATGAGCAATCACGAAACATTGTTTTTAATGTCTACAACTATTTTAAAATATATAAGACAGAAGGCATGATAATATTTTTTTTAAGTATTTTTAATACTATTTTTACATATTCATATATCAGTGAAGTCATTATGTTTGTTTACAGGTAACATTTTAGATATTGTTAGTGAAGCTACGGGAATATCTAAAAGCACTGTTGTCAGAATTATTCAAAAGAGTAATTCTGTTGAAGCAGAGCAAAGTGGCAGTTCTTCAAAAGACAATGTTGTAAGACATTCACCAAAATCTACTGTGGATAATGCTGGGGAAGCAGTTTTACGTCAGGTTATTCACAATTTGCACATAACTGACAAACAGAGGCCTACATTAAATGCTGTATATAATAAAATACAGTCAGATGATACCATTGGTTTTGTAGGCAAGCGCAGCTCTTTAAGAAAGTTAGTATTAAAATTAGGATTCAGGTACGTACTAATATTCAAATTTATTATTATTATAGTAATTAATATATTTATCAAATAACAGGTGGAAGAAGACTACTGATAACCGAAAGCTTTTGATGGAAAGATCAAATATACGTGAGCCAAGATCCTCATATATCCGAAATGTTACAAATTATGGGTTACAAGGTCGACCGATCGTGTATACAGGTGAAGCAAAATAAATTTTTATTTGATGTTCAAAAACTAAAGTATTGTATTTTAGACGGAACATACCCCCATGCCAGTCACACAACTCCATATGAATGGGTTGATAACTCTAACAATGGACTTAAGTGCCCTATATCAAAAGGGAAACGTTTAATAATTGTACATACAGGTACATTAGTAAAATTTCTTCTAAAATTTTTAGCATGTACTGTATATTTATTGTTTTAGGTAGTGAACATGGATTTATTGATAATGCCTTGTTGATCTATAAGTCCGGCCAAAAAAGTGGAGATTATCATGACGATATGAACTTCATAAATTATAAAAGGTGGTTAGAAAAACAGTTGATTCCAAATTTGTCACCTAAATTTGTTGTTGTGATGGATAATGCAAGCTACCACAACGTTCTCTCAGTTAAACATCCAACTACCAACAGCAAAAAATCAGAAATGATAAAATGGCTAAGTGAACGTGGCATCATATTTAATGAAAATTTGACAAAAGTTGAATTGTATAGATTAGTACATATGCATAAACCAAGTTACAAGAATTACACTATATCATCCGGGACTCAACCCTATTGAAAAGATATAGGCAATTTTAAAGGGCAGTGTAGCATCTAAAAATATAACTTTTAAGCTAAATGATGTCAAGGAACTCGCTAAAGAAGAATTTGGAAAAATCACAAAAGATGAATGGTCACATGTTTGTCGGCATGCAGTGAATATTGGGGAAAATTATATACAAAAAGAACACATAATGGATAAGCTTACCGATGAACTTATTATAAACCTTGATGATGACAGTGACAGCGATTTTGATTTTTCTTCTGATGATGATTAAATTGAAATTATATTTGATATAGTTAATTTAAATATGTATATATTATCTTTAAATGTATAATAAATAAAGGTGTGATTACATTCCGATTACTCTTCTTTATTAAGTTAAAATATGAATTATTATAAACAACAGACCAAACATTTCTCACCTATTTTTTTTGTTTTTGAGCACTGAATATTCCTACTTTTCTTTTAAAGAAATTATTTAAATTAAGAAAAAATACATTAATATACACATCAGTAAGATTTATGCTATTACTAAATACTATAAATTATAAAACTGTTAATACTATCAGAATCTAAATTTGTTTTGTATAAAAAATTACAATTATATACAATTTAATACACGTATTTTGGTCAACATATTTAAGACGGTCAATACATATCAGTTGACAATTTTCGCGCAGCTTGGGTGTCTTCCGAATGTAAACGCAGTCTAGTAACATTAAATTGTTAAAAAATAACTGTTACACAACACACACTAATTTAACATGCACAAACTGTAGGATACTTAAAACGTAATAATCTAACCCAATTCGAAACTTAAAAATTCACACTGACTTCTTTCTCTAATTAAACCCCAAATGTGATCCCCCATCATCTTTTCATCCCTCCTTCCCTAGTACCGTCTTTCCATGTTCTGAATGTCAGTGAAATCTTTCGCCACACTCTTCACTCACATTGCCCAAATTAGATTTAAGACACTCTAGATGAAAGTTTTAACGATATTCAACATCCTATTCTCTTATAGGTTAGCAAAAGATTCTGAACGTTTTTTTCATAATTCCCACTTCTGTGATTAGCAAGAAAACCTCTAACAACATTACGAAAAGCAAACCAGGCATTTTTTTTCTGTTGGCGACATTTTACTTTTTAATTCTTCACACTTTAACATTTTTTTTAAATTTGTGGACCAGTGAAAATGCCAGCTTGAACTTTTGTTATTGATACACTTGGGAGTATACTTCTAATGCATTGAAAAAATCACAATTATTAAGAGTTATCTCTCAGACCGAACATTCGTGGTTAAGTTCGAGGAGCACAAGTCCATGCAGATGGTCTTGGAGCCAGGGTTTCGAAGAGCTCTCTTTTTGCCCCAGAGTTGTTTAACTTGTTTACCCAGAACGTCCCGAAGCCATAAGGCACCAACCTAGGGATATACGCCGATGATACCAGATACCACCGTCTACTCAAGAAGTGGGGGCTTTAGATAAACAGCAACAAATGTGTTGCTATTCGTTTTACCAACAAATTGAAGCGCTACGCTACCATTGTCGTTGTTGACGGTGTTCGGGTCCCTTGGAACACAATGATCAAGTATCTAGGATTGGTCAGGACCTAACACATGGTACATCCACTTAAAGCTCTTATCTAATGATAAGATACTTAGATGGATGCACCATGTCATGGAGACCAAGAAGAAATTTTTACGACTTAATGCCACTGTAGTGTATGCAATATATAGAGATATAAGTTGGTAACACTGTAGAGTTGACTTGATGTATAATAAGACATTCAAATACATTATTGTTTAATAATGTTGTGTTTATTATATTAAGAGGTCAATCAATTACAATTGGCGACGAGTGAAAAATAAATAAAAAGGAAAATAAGTTGGGAATTGGACTTATTAAGGAAAAGGAAAAACATGGAAAATCAAGAGATACAAAAATTTAATTGTTCAGGCTCTACAGCTGAAATTGCAACAAGATGGACAAAATGGGTAAGATCTTTTGAAATATATGTTGAAGCAAAAGGAATTACTGACAAGAAAAGGAAAAAGGCGATGCTGCTTCATTGTGCTGGGTTAGATGTACAAGATATATATTTTTAATTGGAAAAACAACAAAATACCACTTCGACAGATGCAACAATTGATGAATATGGTTTAGCATTGGAGATTCTAACAAAACATTTTACACCCGAGGTAAATACCCTATATGAACGACATGTCTTCAGGAATATGTAACAGAATGATGATGAAACAATAGCTCAATACGTTGTTCGATTAAAATTACAAGCTGGATATTGTAAATATGGTGAAAAGGAAACCGAACACATAAGAGACCAGGTAGTAGAGAAATGTAAATCATCGGAAATAAGGAGAAAATTTTTAGAAAAAGGGAATAAATTGACATTAGACAATATGTTAGAAATAAGCAGAATATTTGAAGCCTCAAATGAACAAGCAAACAAAATGGAAAACTTATATCTCTATATATTGCATACACTACATCTACTCTTTTCTTTTTTTTTTTGCCAAAATATGAATACTAGTTTGTGAGTACAAAGTCTTTAAATTTGGTTGGTGGTTTTCTTTCTCTGCTCGGGCGAGTCTCTGGTACTCCAGGCGCTTCGTCTCTGCGTTCTTCTGACGTCTCTTCTGCTCTTTCTCTTAACGGTTTTACAAATGTTGAATTCCGACGTTTTTCGGTTCCATCTTCAGATTGCACTGTAACCTGGTTTCATTCTTTCCCGTTACTATGTAGTCCTTGTTTTCAAAAGTCGTTGACAATTTGTCTCGTGCCTGTTGTTTTAAAAGTATTTTATCTCCTATCTGTACTGGACTGTCAATTACATATCTTCTATTGTCTGCATATTCCTTGCCCAACATTTTCTTTTCCCAATCCCTCTCTCTAATCTCTTCATCATATTTAACTTTATACTCTATATATTGCATACACTACAGCCACTTATTGGACAGAACAGCGTGCTAGATGTCCAGGGCAGCTGCGTTTAATGTAATAAGAAGAAGGAATATTTTGTGTAGCCCCTCTGTAGCTTGAGCTTTTTCCAGAAGAATTTTTACATTGTTGTAATCTTCTTTTAGACATGCCGAATGGGCAGCAGGGATAGATGGTCATTCACTTCCTTTGTCTAGCAAAACTGCTTTTGAACTTCTAACGAAACTGTCTACGAAGAGGCGCCATTCTTTTGGGTCATGCCTGACCCAATTTCAGTAACTAAGCCACTAACATCAGAACAAAAGCAGATCCTAGCTTCCACAGAAGAAAATATTAAAAGTTGTACGTGTCCTTTTCGGAAAATTGAAAACGCACAAGAAGTTCTACTGACCCAAATGAAATTCTAGTAATTTGGCTTTTTCTTTAGTTAAACCTAAATCTCTAACCAAATCATTTTGATCGTCTTGCGTTAGCAAATGCGGTTCTATATATAGCCTGTAGGTTTCAATACTTCTTGAAAGAATTCTTTAGAAGCCTCTTCACAAATTGTTCTTGATCACGAAGGTGGAATAGGAACAAAATGAATTCCGTAGTGAAGGATATAAAGTACCTAAATAAAGTCTAATCTCTAGATTTAAGTACTTAAATATACAGGTTTATTCAAATGTACCCGAATACCAACACATCTTTTAAACTACATAAAACTAAAAAAAAATTCAAACAAATATTATTTTGTTTTAAGCAATCTATAACCATAACATATCCTTAATGTAGATACGTTCTTCGTATTACTGAGAAAACTGCATTCTACTTCCTTTTTTCAAATGGAACACTTCTATATTTTTATGTTTTTCTATTTTTCAATAAATTTTGAAAAAGTGCTGTAGAATTTTTTTTTGTGTTATTAAGTAGGTAACTGTTGTAACAAGTACCACGTTATATATATACTTTATTTTTAATATCAAGAACACGTTGAAATTGTTAAATGCGTCTACAGAATTGTATATTTTTTATTTATTATGCTGTTTAATGCCGATACTGTTTGAATATGTTTATGATATAGCAATTGAGATGATTTGACTCGTTACAATTGTTCAGAAAAGCGCGTGTTAAATAAATCCGATATGGTCTAGTGGCTAGGATACCTGGCTTTCACCCAGGAGGCTCGGGTTCGATTCCCGGTATCGGAAATTTCATTTTGATTTATAAAAATTGTTTTTATTTAAATTTTACGTTTTACACCAGGAGTCGGCAACCTTTTTAGGACGGCGAGCCACTCTCCTTTATGCCCGCACAAAAAAAAACATTATTTAATGGCAGTTTTATTAAAATTTTATAGTAAGATAATAATAAAAATGAAAATCTAATACAAACGACAATAATTCATTTTATTGCAAAGTAAACATTAAAATTCAATACCACTTTTGCTGTTGCATAATTTTTCAGAATTCATTCAAGTTGGCATCAGTTTGTGATACAGAGATCCTCTGAATGTTTTGTAAATTGCCATCGGTAAACCTTGCCCTATACTTTGACTTAATAACATTCATTCTTGAAAGTGTTTGTTCACATAAAATTGCAAATTGTTCCAAAATTGCAAATCATTGAATATGCAAAGTTTTTTAAATTGGGAAATTGATTTTCTGACAGACTTGAATAAAATAATGTCAAATTATTTTCATCAAAATTATCTTTGTACATATTGTTTGCTGTTCGCGTTTTACAGATCCTAAGTTGATGTACGTAATTCGTTATTGCCGGGCGGGTCACACAAAAACTTATGACGGTTCGCGGGCCGCTGGGTGCCGACTCCTGTTTTACACCAACAAGAAAAACTAATTCATTATAACTTGTATTAAAATTAATCAGTTTACTTTGTATTTTTGTCGTAAGCCAAAGTAGTAGAATTGAAAGTAATTTTACCTGTATGAGATAAACGTATAACAAAATCCAGGCAAAAATTTTCAACACCATTGTCACTCTAAACTTATATTAACTAAAAGTAGAATCAGTCGACTGTGCTGACACATACGGTAAAATATATTTAAAAATTTTGATGAAGAATATAGCGATAATGTTAATCTCGCAATATTAACATCTTATCTGAACTTTTAGCCTTTGCTCTAATTTGTGTCTATGTTGCTTTTAGTACGTTAAAATTACAATAATGAAAAAAAAAACTGAATGAGCGAATGAAAAAGTTTTTTATCGGTTACGGTATAATTAAATTATTTCTTTAATAATGTAACTAAATAGGAATTATTTTTATGTAGTTTAATAATAATTAATGAGTTAATATTCAAGTTTATTTATCCCTTACATTACATTAACCGGTATATTTTGAAAATGTTAATAACCTCTAATTTTAGCCTTTTTAAAATCACAAGCAATGTGAATAATTTTCTGCATTATGTTGTACTGTTTTAAACAAGGTAAGCGCAATTAATAATGTGCATATAAATAATATGCGTTTCAAGAATCCTAAATAATTAAATGCTTTATCTTAAATGAATCTAGTGATTTATGAACAATATCTAAACGCTTTCTGGAATTAATCAAACTGTTTACTATCCTAAAGAAAAAAATGTTTTGTATTATAACGGCGGAAAAAGACGCTAAGAAAATATTTCTTTTGATTTAAAACAATTATTGTATTGTGGATAGTTCAAACAGTAATCGTCCTGAATTGAGACGGATAGCCTTGATACAAGTAAACGTTTCTCTGCGTGTGTATGCAAGTAAGAATTGGGCAATGCAGGAAAAACATAACAGTAGAATAAACGCAATATAAATGCGACACTTAAGCAGGATAGCAGGAAAGACAAAACGGGATAGAGTAAGTAACAAATCAATTAGGAGAATGATTGATCAGGAATCGATAGGGCAGACCAAGGAAAAGATTGATACTGCAAATAGTAAAGGTGGGAAACATGAGCGAAAACACTAGATGAATTGAAAATAATGACAGAAAAGGAAATGTGTTGTATATTTTAACTTTGAAATAATTTATTTAACGTAGTAATATCTTTATAACATTACATGCAAACTATAAATATTAAGTGTGTCTAGACTGGGTTCTAAAGGTGCTCTGTCGCATTATAAACGAAACATTTGACATGATAGGGATTTATTTTGAATGCATGAGAAATTCAACTGTCGCCGTCAGGGTATATGCAGTGCAGTTTCTTGACAGACGACGCCATAGGATCGGGAAACACTATCCCAGATTTTGTGACACACATTTACTTTAATGAATATCTTCAACGAAACAAAAGTTTATAGTATTTCGTCACAGCACCCTACGTTTTTAAACGAAAAGCTTATCTGCATAGCTTCATATTTAACTTATTAAAAAAGAACGCATTTCAGGCATAGGGAAATGTTCACAAAAAATATTTGTGTATATGTATATTTTGTAAAAATATACAGAGTGTTTCATTAAAAAAAATTGAAACATGAATAAAACTTGGCAATGATATCGATGGCCATTTTGTAGAATCTGGTTAATATAAAAAAATCTTCGATGTCTTGCCAAAAACTCCATGAAATACTCAATTAAGTAAAATTTGAGTCACCACCCTAACGTGTAAGGTGTTTAAGATATCGGCGGTTAAAAAACCAGAGATATTTCGCAAAAATCTCAAATTATGCCAATTATCCCAAAAACTAAGATAGGTAGGTGCAGGGAATATCGATGAAGGTTGCCATGAATTAAAGAGAGGTATTTAAAATCGTAGTAATATACAGGATGTTAATGACAACCCGTAGAACAGTTGGGAAAAATGGGGACTCAAACCACATATGACGTTCTGGCTGTACACTACGGTGGTAAGACCCATGATAACTTCTGGCTGCCTGGTTTGGTGGCCTAAGATCACACAGAAGCATGCGATAACTAGTCTCTCGAAAATTCAGAGACTGGCATGTCTATGTATAACAGAAGCTATTAAAAGCACTCCAACAGCTGCTATGGAAACCATGCTAAACCTACCTCCTCTTGAGATTTATATCAAGGGAGAAGCCAGAATGGGGGCATACAGACTGAAAAATACTAGCAACTGGAGATCCCACAGTGCATCTGGACATACCAGAATAGAAGCAGTAGTAACAAACCCTATCTATGATATGGGTAGTGATACGACAATCTCCAGGATCTCCTATGACAAACCTTTCAAAGCTTTCTTGAATTGGGAAGAATGGAGGGATGGAGAGGGGAGAAAACCGAGAACACTAGTCTGGTACACAGATGGGTCCAAAACGGGCACTACATCTGGCGTTGGTGTACATGAGGAAAACCAGGGATACAAAGTATGTGTATCACTTGGGCGATACACCACGGTATTTCAAACAGAAATTTATGCTATACAAACCTGCGCGTGGGAGAGTCTGCGTCGGCGACCGCAGAGTGAGACGATTTGCATTCTCTCTGACAGTTAGGCAGCCTTAAAGGCACTAGCATCTTATCGCATAACCTCCAAACTAGTATGGGAGTGCCTGCAAACCCTAATGGCTCTGTCTAAACACAACAAGGTCACACTGGTGTAGGTGCCAGGGCACAGGGGCATAGCGGGCAATGAACAGTTAGCGAGGGAAGGTTCAAAAATGAATTATATAGACCCTGAACCGGGTCTCGAGTGCAGTGCGTGGTGCAATTAATGAGTGGATTATAATACAACACCAGTTAAATTGGAAACATGCAGCTGGATAAAAGCACAGCAAACGGATGATGGGAAGACCGTCGCAACATCTGACTGCTTGAATTAAGCAAGATACAGCTTAGGGCAGCAACATGTCTATTAACAGGACATGGCTGTTTGAGAGGCCACTTGCATAAGATGGGAATCTACAAAGATGAGCCCTTATGTAGACTTTGCAATGAGGAGGAGGAAACAGCCCCTCATATTATTTTCGAATGTGCAGCGTTAGCTCAACGCAGATTCGCTATGCGAAGCTCAATTGAACTACCAATGGACAAAGATTTACTACATAGGCTCTTAAACCTGATTGCGGGAACTAATCTGTTCAAGTAAAACAAAACCGAAGCAGGAATAATACAATAAGCTACTAAGCTTCAGTGTTAGGGATGTAAAGACCAGCCCTGCTCTGGTAGAAAAATCAATCAATCAATCAATCAATATACAGGATGTTCCATTAGAAAAACGAAACTTGTATCGTGCGCAGCGGAAACTAAACATCCTGTATACTTGAGAATAATTTTATATTATGCAGCGTTTGTCTTCGAATATTTTTCATTTGAAAACTTTTTCTCGAAACTGATTAGGAAAGGAATTATCTTCCGTCCAAGCACTCGGTGGACACGCTGTATACAAAATTTGAGAATAGTAAAGCAGCTGTCACCACTATCACAATGATATACTGGTCGAGTAGTTTAACTCGTTAACTCTAGTTGAATATCCAACTCGCAGCGATTTCTAATTTCCATCAGAGTCAGATACGATTAAATGAGGCCAAGATTGTTAAAATCGGTTAAGCCTAGCAGGAGTAATTAACATTTATTTAAAAAAGCAATTGACGTCTCCCCGCCACTTTACTTTAGAAGATACGACAGAATGTGTTTAACGCAAAAGAAAAGGAATTGGGTTGGGAATAAAGGAGTCGTGACCGTTGCGCCACCAACTGGCCATCTTACAAACTGCAAAATCATTTCCAGTATTTTCTTTTGGCCACGTTTATTGAAAAAGATTTTACCCGAAAGCTCTATGATTACTAGTGTTTGAGATATAACCGGCTGCCACTCTATGCATTTTAGCAAAAAAACTTATTTGCATAGCTTCATATTTAGTTTACTAAAGATTGATTCATTTTAGGTATAGAGAAATGTTTATAAAAAAATTCTATTACAATTTCTTTATCAAATCGCCGAAAAATGTACAAGGTGTTTGATTAAAAAAAATTGAAATAGCATGAATCAAACATGTCAATAACTTAGATGACCATCTCGTAGACTCCAATTGACATAAAAAACTGTTCGATGTATTGCCTGACACTCCAAGAAATACGCAATCGAATAAAATTTGAATCACCACCCTAGCGTGTAAGGCGCTTAAGATATCGGGCGTACAAGAGACAGCGACAGTTCGCAAAAATCTCAAAGTATGTCTTTTTTATTATCTCAAGAATCAAGGTAGATAGGTATAGCGGAATATTGATGAAAGTTGACATGAACTGAAGAGAGGTATCTAAAATCATAATAATATACAGCACGTTCTATTTAAAGATCTAAACATGTATCCTGCGCAGCGGAAACTAAACAACCAGTATACTTGGATATAATTTTATGTTGTGCAGCATTTGACCCTGAATATTTTTTATTTTCTTTTCTCTAAATTGCTTAGGAAGGGAATTACCGTCCGTCCGCGCACTAGGTGGACACGCTGTATAATGTGTTTAACGTTTCTTCATTGAAATGTACTATACTTTTCTTCGAAATTCATAATGTGAAGTGTATACTATTACATTATTGTTATAAGCTAAATTATTGTTATTGTTTATTTTTTCATATAAATGTATACGCGATTACTTTATCAAATGCGATAAACCATATGCGTAATAGCACATTTACATATTCTGCGATAAATACGCTAAAATATCTCATCGAATGTAACCTACGCGTTTAGAGACGCATTCAGCAAGAACAATCGCATTTACAATTCAGTAGGTAACCTGGCGAAGACCGTAATGTAGTTGTAAATCTTTCGTTGACCTCCAGAGTTGAATACGCTGTTAACTTCCTTCTGTGTATGCCTTTTCCACGTTATGTGTACTTACATATGTATGCCAAAGAAACTAGTTTACAATTGTATCCGTACCCAATACCCATACATCGGACATGTCTTTATCTCGCCTTTTTTTTTTATATTGTCCATTCATTAGGCGGCTCATACGCCGAAATATTGAAAGGCGATTGGACTATGATCTAATTGTTTTTGTAATTACAATGCGACGCTCTGTTCCCTAGGTTCCATTTTTTCAACGTTCCCGCGAAGTAAAAGTTGTTCAAAGTGATCTATTTAATATGTACAAGCCATAGAATTATTTGCCTCCAACGTAAACGGCTGATAGTTTGTTAATAGTAGAGTTTTGTTGTGTACACACTATTGAAAGTTAATATTTAACATATAAAGAAAAATGAAGAGTGTACCAGTAATATTTACATTATTGTTTGTAACAATTGAAGTAAGTAGATCTTTTAATGTCTAATAAATAATTACGATTCATCTCTCAACGATAAAAATATATGGTTGTAATTACTAATTGTTAATACAATCAGTAGTTGACAAGCGACCGCTATATAACATTTAAATGAGTCAAGCGTTATTTGAAATTTTTCTATTACAAGAAGTTATAGCCAAGAAAAGATAGCGTATGCGCATATAATTTATTGCATGTAATGTTACTTGCAAACTTGTTTTACTGCATTTTCCGATTACAATTAAACTTGTATGATGTGTGCTTGTTAGGTAAAAATGGCCAATTTAATTATAAACGTTCCATGGTGACTGTGTGAGTTTTTCATAATAAGGGTTGAAACAAAAGATGGTCTTGACTCGCAAAATTCTATATTAAGATTAATCAATGCGACCGATTTCGTACATTACGCATTTCTTTAAATGATTGATCTCCACTGATCACGACCCAAACCAAGTACATAGGTTTGGGTCGTGACCAGTGGAGAAATTTTTAACAAACATTTAATTTATTATATATTAATCTTTATTAAAAAAACTACACACTTGCAACCAGGTAAATATATTACAAATCAGCTATCATTAATTTTGAAAAAACTTTCAGTTCCTCCTATTGGCTAGTCATGACTTACAAGCAAACATAGGCAGCTGTCCCCACCGATTTTGATAAAATTTTGCAGGCATGTACTAGGTACCCCGAGAAATATTAGACACGTATTTTTCGTAGCTGATTTAAGGGGGTTTAAGGGGGTGTAATTGACCCTCAAAGTAACCCACCGAAAACACATTTTTTTGTTATATCTCAGGAACAAGACGGGATATCGAATTCATTTAGAAAAGGTATTGTTCCTTGTTACTAGCACTACATGAGAAAGAATCAGTGGTGCACCTATGGGGACGTTAGGGGATTCAGAAAAATCTATTTTTTATCGCCCCGACCCACAGGTACTGTCACTTTATTTTTTCTCTTCATATCATTAATCTACACAAAAAACAATTAAGCTACCTGTTTTTGGATTTTTTTCTCAATGTCCACTTTAACGGAGATCTATTTTTCTCTGTATTTTTAGAATTAAATTTTATATCATTGTAACTAACCTGGGTAAATATGCGGTAACAGCCAGAGGCGTGGCGAGCACATAAAAGTTTACATATAAAATAGAAGGTAAGAAATAAATTATAAAACGTGCTGAAACACTTACCGTTTTAAAAGTCTTCCGGGAAATCACAAACTGAGTAACATCTGTTAAATATTTGAATCATTAGATATGTTTCCACAGCTGTTTCAGTCAAGTGAGTACGACGTGCGGAATAAATGTTTTTTAATGCCGAAAACGACCGTTCGACATCTAGCGATGTTATATTTGCATATTTAAAATAATCTTTGAAACAACTTAATGCATCTTCACACGCACCTTCACAAATTTGTCTTCATATAAGAAAATCGGAGTCTCTCTCTAAAACACTTTCAAATTTTCGTATTACACACCAATTTGTTTCGCCTTCTACAGCGCATAACTGTGCGTGAACATCATTCACAATTTGAACAGAATCCACTAGCGACATCGAAACATTTTGTAATTTTTCTATTCTCTCCGCTAGTCCGAAGTAATTGTTGTGAATAGTTGGTAAATCTCTTTTAACCTGACTATCTTGAAATATTTCCTGGCTTTTCTTGATTGCTGCAGCTTCTGTCGGATTGAATTTTAAAACTACCTTCTTTACTTGATCAAAATGTTTGTTGAAGTAAAACGCAGCCTGCAACCATGTTCCCCAACGTGTAACAATCGGCTGTGGTGGTTCAGGTAAATCAGGACACAGTTTGTGAAATAGTCGGGTACGTTTCGGGGACTTTAGAAATGCTGTCTTTGTACTAGCAATCAATACATTTACTAGTGGAAAACATGTAGGAATCGTTTGTGCCGCAAGATTTAGAGTATGGATTTTACACGTTACATGTAAGAAGTTACCACTGTGTTCTTTAAGAGATCGGCCCAAAGAACGCATGTTTGCGGCACCATCACTCGTAAACATTAAAGTTGCTTAGTTGAAACTTCAAATTTGTTCATTGAGTTCAACACCACCTTTAAAATCTCATCGGCAGTACAATTTATAACTCTTTTGGAAGCAAGTAAGAAGAAGGATGACGGTCGATGTGGTTCCATTGAACGTACCATTACATTAACCACAAAATGTTTTTTACGATCTGTTGTTCGGTCTACACACAGCCACAGTTTTTTTATCTTTCAATTCCGTTTTCATTCTTTTTTCTACATGTTCACGAGCAAATGGCACTACATTTCGTATCGATGTCCGACTAGGTAATTTACAGTCCGCGTATTTATTCCAGAAGGAGACAAATGCTTCTTTGTCTAGTAGACGAAACGATATTTACATAAAATAAGAGTAACACATAAATCAAATGTAAATTTTTCTTGGTCTCGTATGCCACGTTTTGCAGAAGAATGCTGTTTGCTTTCGATGTGACGTTGACAATGGCTTCTGGACCAACACATTAAAGGGATTTTACAAACTAGACATTGAATTTTAGCGCCATCAAAAATTAAGTTCGGCATACCTAACTGCGACATTCTTAAAGCAAACATAAGCGTACAATTACGGAATAAGTTACGACAGCCTACATATACACAGAACTACTCGCATACAGCATCGATTTAGTACTGACGCTGTGAACGCGTGAAATAAATAATCGCCGACAACGTAACCACATATCTACTGCACTGACTGTTACCTCTGTTTGCCCAGACCGATTATAACCCATTGTATTTTAAGTAAAATTTCTTTGTTATTGCTCTTATGATGTTGGTTATATTGCAATATACCAAAATTTATATGTAATATACGAGGCACGTCCAAAAGTTCTGTTTGGTAATAAAAACAAAACGGGTACAGATACAAAAAAACATTTATTGCAAAAAACAAAACTACAAGCCTTAAACTAGCTTTCTACATAGCTCCCACCATTTTGTAGGCACTTGTCATAGCGTAGCACAAGTTTGACTTGTTCGCAGTGTGGGGTCGGGCTACAGCCCTGACCTCGCCCCTAGCCACTTCCATCTCTTTTTGCACCTGAAAACGTTCCTTGGTGGCCAAAAATTCAACAACGATGAAGATCTCAAAGAACATGTTACCACATAGTTGACATCACAGGCGGCAACGCTTTATGAGGAAATCATACAAAAACTTGTGTCACGCTATGACAAGTGCCTACAAAATGGTGGGAGTTATATAGAAAGATAGTTTAATATGTTAATGAGAACCAGATTTAACTCCAATGGATTTCTTCTTTTGGAATTACTTGAAAAATAAAGCATACGGACCTCGTCCTTTTAGGGATAGAGGACATTTGGAAACTCTGATTCTTAATTATGTGAGGACCATGAAACCGGAGCATATTACAAATACAGTTAACGATGTTGTAAGAAGAATTGAAGTGTGTATGTTGCGCGATGGACATCATACTGAGATGTAAAATAGAGACAAGGTATACTCCTTTATGACTGCCCACCATGTTGAAAATTAATTTGTTTTCAAAGCCAACTTTTAAAGATGATTTTTGGCAGAAACACTTCCATGTTCAATTTTAGGTGTTAACAAAAATTAAAGGAACTTTGCACCAAAAAAGTTCTTAAGTTTGTCACATTAAAGAAAAATGGACTTGAGTTAATATAACATTTGGCCAATTTGTAATATCAACTTTTTAAATGAAACATTATTTACATAATGTCGTTTATTTATCGTGTTAAAGAAATTTTGTTTCTTGAAGATATTTGAAAAAATAAGTAAAAAAAAAAAATCACTTAGGTGGGCTATAAATGTAGGTATAATTTTTAATGCTACACAACTTTTTCAAGTAGTATTTTTCGATATTTCCTTAGATAAGGGTAGTTTACTTAAAAAAAGTTTTCGGACGTATCCCGTATAATATTAGAAATTCCCCATATTCTATTGATACATGTTTAATTTTAGGGGATGCACAAAATTTTATCAAGAATAGCTTTTTTTTCAAAAAACCCATAACAAAGAAGTTTCCCTTGCGTACTTTATGGATGACACTGTATAATGGTTAAGCACCACAATGCTTTCTAGATCCCTTTTATTGGGGTGGATCGGTCCCCATTGACATGCTAGTTAATTCTTCCACATATATTTCCCTACAACGTCCTGTTTCTTTTTTCTAAATTTCTAACTCATCTTCATTGGTCGTCAGAAATTTTGCCATATACAGGGGCACCTGTATCTGGCAAAAAAAAACATACCAAAAAGAATTGAAGATAGATATAGGACATATTCAACAAAAATTAGAGGGTTCTTAGTCCTTTATAAGATACAGGCTGTACCATTTGAAAAAAGTGATTTTTTAAAATTCAATTTTTTGCATGTTTGGACAATTATATTTAACATCCTGTAGCCGACATATCAAATGTTTTATAAAGTGCCTACACAACAGATCCTTGAAAATGCGAGTTTTTACCTTGAATATCTCGAAAACTACAAGGTTTCAACATAACAAATACATAACAAAAAATTTTTAGAATTAGGCGTAGAATTAAAAAATTAATTCATATATAGGATGTCCCGTTTAAAAACAAACAACTTTTGGTTGCAATACTTTTTTATCGCACCCTGTATACTTTTATATATTTTTAAAATGTGCGGACTTACTAACCATATCATGCGATATACAGTACCGTTCATGGAAGTTCGGGCTAGCTGACAAATCATATTAACTGTTTAGGAAAAAATTTTAAAATTATATGATATACATTTCTGCGAGGAATTATTAAAACTAACCTTTTCTGGAAGCCTTTTACCAATTTCCAGGTAATATTTGTCTATTGTAAGTAACGCTGGCCACGAGCGGTACCGCGCATCGGCGTAGAATCAGTTCGGACCGAGAGGAACGGTAGTATTACTTCGTCTGCAGAGCAGTACAGACATTTTCGCTGCCGGTCATTTGCGCAATTGTTTATCTATCCTAGAAAAATTATGATTTCATCAGCAAAACGACCGCGGTCGGACAAACTTCGAAAATTTATTGCAGAAATTCCAGACTTAATATATGAAGGTGCTAAAATTAAATGTGTAATCTGTAAAATCCCGTTAATGTGTTGGTCCAGACAACATTGTCTACGACACGTACATAGTGAAAACCATGTCTCAAAAAGAAATTGCGCACGCGACAATGAAAAATTTATATTTAATTTATGTGTTACGTTTATCGCATGTAATATACCGTTTAATTGACTAGACAACTATTTATTTGCTTTTGGAATAACTATTCGGAGTGCAAATTACCAAGTCGAACATCGTTACGAAGAATTGTGCCATCTGCGCGCGAACATATTGAACAAAAAATAAAATTGGAGTTGAAAGATCAAAAATTGTGGTTGTGTCGACGAAACAACAGATCGGAAGAAACATTCTGTTCTTAATACACATTTGTGAAGGTGCGCCAACAGAATCGTTAAGTTATTTGAAAGATTATTTTACTTACGCAAATATTACGTCACTAGATGTAGAACGTTCGTTCTCTGCATATAAACGCATTTTTTCCTCATGCCGTACTAGTTTTGCCGAAACAACAGTTGAAACATATCTAATGTTGTAGATATTTAACAGACATTATTCACTTTGTGATTTCACGGAGGACTCTTAAAATGGTAAGTGTTTGAGCACGTGTTATTTAACTTTTATTTAAAAGATGAGCGAAATTATTTGCGACAGCAAACATCTCTATTAGCAGAATAACTCTAGTGGAACGCGAGGCCTGGTCGACTCTACGCTACTGCGCAGTACCGCTCGTGGCAGGTTTAATTATAAGACCGTTATCATAAAATATATAATTATGTTGGAAATCCCCAATAATTACAGTGACAATAAAGCTTTATAATAATCCCTAGGAGGGTTAGCTGATTCACTCGTGTTACCTGGAAATATTCGTATACCCTTTATAAAGTATTATAACATTTGTAAACGCAGTAGTTCTGAAGAGATTGTTATTGTGAAAGTATCTATGGTTGTGCAAGTGAAAAATAAAATAATTTCGGTTTGACTGCTTAAAATGGCCCGTGGAAAGCCTCTAGCTGTTTCAAAACGATCTGCTATTATTACCTTGCATCAGGAAGGAAATTAAAAATAAAAAAATCTACAGTACATGATACTATAGTTCGATTTAAGACAACCGGTGACGTGCAAGATCGTAATCGGCCAGGACCGTCAAGAAAAACGACTCCTGCGGAAGATTTACGAATAAAAATAATTAGTAAGCGCAATAAAAGACTAACAGCATCAGAAATTGCTGCAGAATTCAATAATGAGCAAGATTCCAAAGTTTCTGTGAGTACTATGAAACGTCGGCTGAAAGAGGCTGGGTTGTATGGGCGAGTGGCTTGTCGAAACCCGTTACTCCGAAGAGGAAATAGGCTGAAACAACTGAAATCGGCACAAGGTCATAGAGATTGGACAGTGGACGATTTTAAAAACGTTTTGTGGACTGACGAATCCAAGTTTGAGGTTTTTGGAAATAGACGGAGAGTTTTCGTATGCTGATCAAGGGAGAAAGACGGAGAGTTTTCGTACGCTGATCAAGAGGGGAAAAAATGTTACGGAAATGTATAGTTCCTACGATGAAGCATGGAGGCGGATCTGTCCCTTGTTCCTTAATCGGAACAAGGGACTTGCTCAAAATTGAGGGCATGATGAAAAAAGAATATCGGAAAATCCTGGAGGAAAATGCCATGCCGTCAGAAGTCCGATTAATTGGTCGTGGATTTGAATTTATGCAGGACAATGACCCCAAACATAAATCTAAATTGTGCACAGATTACCTGCAGCAAGAAGAGAATGAAAGAACCCTAAAAATTATGGAATGGCCTCCGCAGTCCCCCTATCCGAACCCGATAGAGTATTTATGGGAAGAATTAGACCGATGTGTTAGGAAAAAGTGTCCAAAATTGAAGGAACATTTGTGGACCATTCTCCAGGAGGTATGGACAAGCTTGCCCAATGAAACATTAGGAAAATTAGTGAATCGGATGCCGAGGATAGTGGCAGCAGTCCTAAAGGCAAAAGGTGGATTTTTCGATGAAAATCGAATTTAAATCATTTGTATTACATTAACTTTTTCTTTTTAATAAATTTGTGTATGAAAATATGTAAAATCATGTAAGTAAGTATTAAATACATGGCCATTTAATATTTCTCTTATTTTGTTTGACCTCCGTACATTTTTTTGCTTACCCGAACTTCCATGAACACTAGTGTATATAGTTTTATCACAAATTTTACCGATAAATCATAAACTTACTTTACTCACCATCATTGACTCACCCTGTACAATGTTCCATTTAAAATAAAAAAGTAAGTGCCTGGTTCGTTACTTACCGATCACCCCGGATATACGGAAATATATACAGTGGTGTCTACTACATTATCTGAAAATTCTCATATCCTACCATTTATACAACAGGCACAATTGCATAATTCCAGAAGTCTGTATAACACTAATTTAAAAATTATTTATATGTGTTATAAAAAGATGCGGCTGTTTAACGTACCATTATGTTTGAACTTGAAATTGTGATCCTTTTATAGCGAAATTATGTTCCTTAGGGCTACTCAGCAGAAAATCAAAACATGGCGATTGCGAAATGCATCCAAAAGACAGGCATAAACGAATCCACTGTAGCTCGGATGGGTGCAACATTAGAAATACCAGACACTAGCATTGCAAAAAAATTCCTGATGTGCTTAAACAAGAAAATGGGCTTCCAAGACGATGAAGGACAAATGTTATTCGATAATATGAAAGAGAAATTGGTTGGGTTAAGTGATACCGAAGTCAATTCAACGATAAACACCTGCAAACAAGTTAAAGGATCTAACGGCATAGAAAATTCGTATTTGGCCACAAAATGTATATTTAGGAAAATTAAATCGATTATAAAATTGAAAAAGAGGAAATAAAGGTCTATAAAGAGAAAGAAACTAGTGTTCTCTTCGTACTACACAACATCGTGGTCAAAAGAATCAAAGTCGATTGATTTATAGAAAATTAAGGGGGATTTTCGCCAATGTAGGTCTGTGTGTATTAGAGAGGAAAGACTTTGTGAAAAGGAATTTACAACCATTTAAATAGAATTACATAAAGAGCGCTCTAATTTAAGTATTATATTTATTTTCATAATCTTATACATATGCATAACATAATAAATTAACTTTGACAATTATACTACGTGTACGTTATTGCCCTTGACGGTCTAGTACTGTATTCACAACTATAGTAGTCATCCCTATCATCTTCGAAAATCGCCTCGATTATTTGAACTTTTATCTTTTCCGGCAATTCTTTGTCCTTTTTGGTATCCAACTTTCGTTTGCTCGTGTGAAATGTTGTCTTCGATTTGCCCAAGAATAATTCTTTCGCAGCTAAAGCGTATTCGAAACAGAGGATGTCATGTCTTAGATTGGGTTTCGATAGCAGACAATTTTTTATTTCTTTTAAGCTATGTTTGACAATTTCATCTACAAAAACGAATATATACAGTGAGGATACTAAAGTACACCCTTCTTCCCTCCCCATAATAGTTTTTAAATGACAAAAGTTAGCGTTTTTACAAAAAACTATTTTTTGTGAACTATTCGTGTTATCGCCAGTTCAATGCATGCTACCACTTAAATAGAAGAACCTGCGTATTTTTATACTTTTTTTTAGAAAGGTACTGGAAAGTTGAATCCAATGGTATCATATTATACTTTAACTTCAGAATTATCACCATATGTAGTAAAAAAGGTTTTTGCAGAAGCGGCTAGGAAAAGCGCCAAATTGTCTCTTGTTTTCATCCAAAGATCTCGCTGCTAGGCAACGTAATTACAACAATTGTCAATCTGTCAAAATCTCAATTCTAAAAACGCAAATTATTCTTGTTATTCATTGGTATTACATCCTGCGTTTTTATATTTTCGTTCTTTGTTCTCGTTATTAACGGGCGGAACAAAAGGTTTGGGACGACATTTTTTTATCTGGTATGTATTTGAAAATTAGTTTTGAAGCTATATGAGCTATATATTTACATTATCTTGGTTATTGTTTCTAGGCACTTTTTTCATGTGTACTTCTACATGAAAGTTCACTTCTGTTTGAATATTTTGTATTCTGTAGATAAGCTACCTTAGCCTTTTTTAAAATCCCAAGCAATGAGAATAATTTACTGCATTATGTACGGATATATCGCATTGTTTTATACAATGTAAGCGTAATTAATAATGTGCATATAAATTATATGCATTCAAGTAAACAAATACTTTATTTTAAGGAAATAAAATTATTGATTTATGAACAATACTTAAACGCTTTCTTGAATTAAGAAAACTATTTACTATCCTTAAGAATATATTGTTTTGTGCTATAACGGTCATTTACTTATACTAAAAATCCCTTTCTTTAAATTTTCTGCAAGATTTTCTTGAATCAAGTTAATCAAATGTCTTAAAGAAAGAAATACAATTATTTCAATATAAGTATATACTTCTCTTAAGCGGAGAAAAAAACGCTAAGAAAATATTTCTGTTGGTTTAAAATAGCAATTGTGTTGTGGATAATTGAAACAGTCATTGTCTTGAATTTAGGCGGACAGTCTTGATACAAGTAAACGTTTCTCTGCGTGCAGATTGATAATTGTGCTGATTATGTTACCTAGTAACGGACTCCTTGGATGACTCTGGCGTCACAGGAGATAATTTATAACATTTTCTTAGCCAACTTTGTATGAAAAGAACAGGACATCAAAACCTTGATTTTTGCACATCGTGATAATCGATAATCCTTAAGCTAAAGTATAACATATGGTATCGCTGGATTCGCCTTTCGATTACCTTTCCAAAAACATTAAAACATATATTCAGTTTTATTAAAATATTAGAGTATAAGATAAGAAGGGTAACGTCTGCTAATAACACCAAAAATAGAAGTAGACTTATTTCTTCTAAAAACGCTAGCTTTTCTTGTTCAACAGTATAGGGAGCGGGGGATATTTTTGAACTTCATTATATATGTTTTAATTATAAGGGAAAAAGAATTAAAAATTGTGGCTTTGAACGTTGAAGAAGTTGCTTTAATTGAAATTCTAAGTTAAAAATTGAATTTAATAAGTGTTATTGTTTATGTTTAGCAAAACATTCTATATCCTATAATCATATAATATTTGCAAAGATATAAGAGATAAGATATAGCATTTTTAAATGAAAGAATATATATAAATAAACTAAACATATTTCACTTTGTCGGAAGATTTTTTTTTATTTATTAAGGTTATTAAATAACAACATTTGTAAATTTATAGGAAACGAAATACAAGTTCTACTTACAATTACTTCCCATTTCTTGAACAACTTCTTTCCATAGCATAACTTTCAAATCACGATTGTAATATGCTTCGCTGTTTCTATCCCATAATGCGGGTTTGTTATAAATTGCTCGTAATAACTTGTCGTTATCCATTACTATTCAGAACTTTCTCACATGTTGAATGCAATGTATCTACAGGATTTTACGGTATATAATTCGGAATGGAAATTTTATCTGATATACAAATCTATTACAGATTTTCATAATGCACGCATAAAATCTGTGGTTACATTATTAAAAGTCTGAAAATAATCAATGGGGTTTTAGAATTTAAGATAAATTGAAGGTCAGTTCAATGTTGTACGGAATATCCTACCGAAAACTGATCGATGATTTATCGATATCTAGAACAGTATGAGGAATTCATATTCATGTTAGCGGAGTCAACTCTGCTAAAATATTTTGATGTGCCTTTCGCTACCAGTTAGTTATTTTGAACGGAGCACTCTGTGCGCTATTGGATCTTTGAACTCTGCTTTTTCTCTTATTATGATCGAAGGCGTGGTTTAAAATTATAGCTACCTACACAAAGTTGTTTTTAATGGAACATAGTACTCCCTCCGTCCGAAAATATGGTATACATTTGACATTTTTTTGAAAATTAATGAGACATTAGTAAAGAATTATAATTAAATATACTTAGTTGGAAATACTGATGCTAGGCGAACAACTAATACATAGTTGGCTGTTGTCCGATTTTGTTTGTGTCAAAAACGTCAGTAGAGTTAAAACGTCATTTCATGAAAATTAATTTTACACACGCTCTGTTCACAAAATGGCAGATATTGTTATAAATAATGAAGTAAGCTTGTTGAAAAGGAATTCCATGGTATATTACAAAAATTGTTGCAGTTGAAAGAAGGCCAGAAGCTGAAGCATGGGAGTATAAATAAAGTTGCAGCTAAATTTGGGGTAACCCGTTTGTCCGTGTCTAGAATTTGGAAAGTGGCTCAAAAACAGTACAATGACGGTAAAATTTGTGCTGATGTTACTTCAAAAAAGAAAGGTAAATGTGGACGGAAACGTAAAGATTATTCTGAACAGTTAGCCAAAGTTAAAGACGTTTCTTTCAATCGTCGAGGGTCAATTCGTAGTCTGTCTTTTGCTGTCGATATTCCAAAGTCTACATTGTTCGACATTTACAAACGAGGAAAGAAAATAAAGCGTATATCTTCCACCGTTAAACCTTTGTTAACAGATCAAAACAAGTTAGAGAGATTAAAGTTTTGCTTGTCGAAAGTGAGACCGGATGGACGTTTTGAAGATTTGTACGATTATGTCCACATAGACGATAAATGGTTTTTTTAACGCAAAACAAGCGCTCTTATTACATTATGATAGACGAAGAAGAACCCTACCGAAGTTGCAAGAGCAAACGTTTTATAACCAAAGTGATGTTTAAGGCTGCTGTCGCCCGACCACGTTACGATTCACATCGAAAACAATTTGTTAATGGAACAATTGGTATATGGCCTTTTGGTCATCAAGAACCGGCTAAGCGACACTCGAAAAATATACCTAAAGGAACTTTGGTAAAAAAAAAATGTGGAGTCCGTCAATTCAGCAGAATGTAGAAAAATGGTTCTTGACAACGTCATTCCGGCGATCAAGTTAAAGTTTCCCATAAGTCATAAGCAAAAACCGATATTTATACAACAGGATAATGCAAAACCTCATGCTTGCGACTACGATGAAGAACTTCTGGCTCATGGTTCTACAGATGGCTGGTCTATTCAGGTTAAATCACAACCACCAAACAGTCCCGATTTAAACGTTTTGGATCTTGGCTTTTTCAATTCCATACAATCTTTGCAACATAAAGCTTCGCCAAAAACAGTTGACGAATTGATCGAATCTGTTGAAAAAGCGTTTGACGATTTAGACAGAGAGACCCTTGACAATGTTTTTCTAACATTGCAGACCTGTATGGAATCAATTATGTTGGTTGAAGGAGAAAATTCGTATAAGATTCCCCACATCAATAAGGCCAAACTTCGGCGTGAAGGACGCTTACCATCTAGTTTAATGTGTTCCCAAGAAGCCGTAGACAAAGCTAGATCTCTCATTAATTAAATTTTGTTCATAATTATATTAAATAGTACACCAATTTAATGGGAGTATGTAATTGATTAAAATTGTAAATGTATACCATAAATTCGGACAAAAATAAATTCCAAATGTATACCATATTTTCGGACGGAGGGAGTATATATTATTTATTCCATTTGTGGGATTTGTGGCAAAATGTAATAAGTAACTATTGTCTTAAATCTAAGAGTTTCATAGTTGCTAGGGTTTTTTTTAAGTTGACATTTGCAGAACTTGTTATTTCTCCGGAAGTGCCCAGCAAACATGATTTGTGGTACTTAGCTTAAAGCGACCTGTTAATACGCGTTTATATGGTTCTAAATTGCTAACAAAATACGTGTAATATTGCCTTAACCGTTACATGACTGACTGGGGTCTGTTCGGACCCCACACTAAGATTCTTTTCTATATATTTTTATGTTTTTAATCTTCAGCGTTTATCTGCCTTCTATCTTGAGTTTATTTATTATATTATTATTTTACATATTATGTGCACACATTGCCAATTCTTGTTTTTTGTTTTTATAAACATCATTAGTTTGATGCCCAGTTGTGCCCCAGTTCATTCCTTGTGTCGATAGAAATAATTTTTATTTTGCTGGTAAAGACGTCAGGGAATCACCTGTATTTAACTACATCTGGGTTTCACCGTACTCCTACTGTTGCCGGGGAGTCCTAATTATCTAAAATAGCTGTTTTCTTGCAGTTTTAAGCCCAGTTGCGTATTGTATCGTAAACAGTATACATCATTGTGTAAAATGAGTGCACACCGATTATTGACTGAAGCGGAGCTGTTGTATTACTTGGAAAATGACAATTCAGAATTAGATAACGTAATTACTGAGGAGATAGCAAGTGGTATCGAGGGTGAGGTTATTGTGAAAGAGCAAAAATATGAAAATAACTTGGTGGAGTTTATCAAAAATACAAATAATAATATAGATGTTGAGCCAAAGGATAATCACGACATTCCAAGGTATATAGCAAAAGATGGAACAGAATGGTTTAGGTTTCCAGAAAATACAAAGCGAAAATGCCCAAGGGCCAATATTCAAAGCTTTTTCAGGTTTTTTTTTCAACAATAAGAAATGCATTGATGCTCCATATAATAATTAGAGTTGTTCACAAGCGCCAACAGGCAGTGGCGGAGGTTCGATACAACCCTCAGTATAACTGCGAGTCTCAACCAGATCTGTTGTGTATACATGTACGCTGCCGTAAATACTATTTCGTAGTTCTACGTTTGTTTTAAAAGTGTTGCCTACGTCGCGAAAACGACCAATGTTAGCAAAGTTACAGAATTTATAGCAGAAATGCCTGACCTAAATTATGATGGCATTAAAATTCCATGTGTAGTTTGTAATATCCCTTTAATGTGTTGGTCTAAAAGGGATTGTCTACATCACGTAAATAGTGAACAGCATTCTTAAAAAAAAAATTGCACACGACATTATGACAAATTTAAATTTAATTTATGTGTTACCTTTATTGCATGTAATCTACCGTTTAATTTACTAGACAAGGTAGCATATGTCTTCTTTTGGAATAAATATTCGGACTGCAAATTACCAAGTCGGGCATCGTTACAAAGAATTGTGCCATCTGCTCGTAAACATGTTGAAAAAAGAATTAAATAGGAGTTGAAAGATAAAAAACTGTGGTTATGTGTGGACGAAACAACAGATCGTAAAAAACATTCTGTGGTTAATGTAATGGTACGTACAATGTAACCACATCAATCGTCACCTTCAATTCTATTAGCTTCCAGACGAGTACAACAAAGTTCTGCCGAAGTAATTTCAAGGTTAGTGTTAAATACATTGGAAAAGTTTGAACTTTCAACAAACCAACTGTTGATGTTTATGAGTGATGGTGCCGCAAACATGCTTTCTGTAGGCTGGTCTCTTAAAAAACATTTTGCTAACTTGTTACATATTACGTGTAACATTCATGCTTTCAGTCATGTGGCAGGTAGTGTTAGAAAATGTTATCCTGAGGTAGACGCGAGGTAGACCGCATACAAAAGCAGTGTTTGTCAAATCCCCAAAACGTATTCGCAAATTTCACAGACTGTGCACCCGTATGCCTGAGCCACCAGAACCTATTCTTACACGTTGGGGAACACGGTTACAGGCCGCGTTTTATTATCATAAATATTTTGACAATATTAAGAACGTGGTTTTACAATTCGATCCAAAGGAAACTCCGGCTATCAAGGAAATTTCAAGATAGGTTAAAACGAATTTAAAAACTATTCAGAACAATTACTTCAGACTAGTGGAGGCAATAGAAAAATTACAGAATCCTTCGGTGTCATTAGTGGAATCTCTGCAAATAGTGGAACATGTTCACGCACAGCTATGCACAGTAGAAGACCCAAAAAAATGTTTGTGTTCTAGAAAGGTTTGAAAGTGTTTTAGAGAAAGGATTCTGAGTTTGGCACATTAAGACAAATTTGTGAAGGTGCGTCAACAGAACTGTTAAGTTGTTCCAAAGATTATTTTAATTATGCAAATATAACGTAACTAGATGTAGAACGTTCGTTTTCTGCATATAAACACACTTTTTCTCACGCCGCACTCGGTTTGCCGAAACAACTGTGGAAACATATCTAATGTTGCAGATATTTAACAGACATTATTCACTTTGTGATTTCACGGACGGTAAGTATTTGAGCACGTATTATATTTTATTTCTGACCATTTATTTTGTGTAAACTTTTATGCGCCCGCCACTGGCTGTTGGCGCAAATTGAGCAACTCTAATAATAATAATTTATTTTCTGTCATGACCTATCGTGGGCATTAACGTTGTCTATTAAAATGTGTATATAAAGTGATACATGAATACGTAAATAAATAAAATCTGTGCAGATATAAAAAGTATATAAAAAAGAAAGGACAAAACGCACATGTAAATGTATAACATAGACAGGTAAAGACAAACTCTGTATGTTAGTAAAATAAAATAAGATAATTAATTTATCGTATGGTGTTGAAATACTCGTCGAGTGTGTAAAATTCGCCGTGAAGGAGCAACATTTTCAATTTCAATTTAAATTCTTTTTCATTTAGAGACTTGTACATTTCGGATAGATGATTGTATAACTTCACAGCCAAATAGTTGGTGGAAACTTGCGACGTCTTTAGCCGATGATATGTATTACGTAGTTATTTCTGTGACGTGTATTGTGCTCATGAAGCATACTGTGCGTTACATGGTTTGCTTTGTTGGTGTGTACATACAGTGCACACGACATTATGTAACAACACGCCAGAGTAAGTATACCATTTTTTCTAAACAGTGATCTGCAAGATGTTCTGCAGTCTATGTTGCTTAAGATTCTCACTACTTATTTCTGTTTCAGGAATAGCTTTACGGCCTCAGATGAATGCCCCCATATTAGAACACCATACGTAGCTTTGCTGTGAAATAAAGCAAAATATGCTGCTCTTGCTGCGTCATATGCTGCTACCCCCATGATCCTTCTAATAGCATATGTTGCAGTGGACAACTTTCTTGAGATGATGCCTATAGGCGTCGTGCACTTTGTAATCCAGTTTATTAGAAATGTGTAGGCCAAGGAAGCAGATACATTTCTTATCAGGTAAGGTTTTAGTAGATAGTAATAGAGTTTGAGTTTTGCTTTTGTTTAAACAGAAAACGTTACTCATGAACCATTCATCTGCTTCTATTAGCGCTAATTCGGACTTTGCGTGGGAGATCGTTTGCATATATTAGAAAACGTATTGGGCCCAAAACAGGTTATGAACTGAACGCATGTTGGATTCTGTATTTTGCCATACTACTAGCTGTTTTCTTTCAATCAAGTATGACTCAAGTAATTTGAGTGCAGGCCCTCTTATACCACAGTAATTTAATTTGGCCAATAAAATTGGTACATTGACACAATCGAATGCTTTTGAGAGATCGCAACATAATATCATCCTTCTCGTCAAAAGCAGTTGTTATCGCTTGTATTATTTCATTGGCCGCTGTTATTGTAGATCTACCTGATCGATACCCATGCTGTTCATTGCAGTAGTAAACGTTGTTCTTTGTGAAGAAACTTACTATACGATTTTTAATCGCTGTTTCGAATATTTTAGAGAATATAGGTACCAGCTCGATAGGCCGATAGTTGCATAAATCACTTTTGTCCCCCTTTTTGTATACGGGTACTATTTTTGTCAGTTTTAATTCATTTGGGTAGATCCCTTTTAGCATACACTCGTTGAATGAATGAGCAAGAGCTTCTGCGATATCAGTTTTAAGCAGCTTAATTATATTTGACGATAGTCCGTAAACATCAAGTGACCTACTTTCTTTAAAGCGAGAGATGATATCGCTGATCTCCGGTGTGGTTGTCGGATACAGAAAAATTGAGTTCTGCATACGTTTTGAGTTCTGTTCTAAGAGATGAAGTGGGTTCTGGTTAGGACCTAGTAAATTGGCTAACATGTCATCACCAACCGAAGCGAAGAAGTCATTAAAATCATCCGCCTTAAACCGTGATTCTCTTTGTATTGAGTCCTGGTTTCTAAATTTGTTTCTAGCCTTATTATATCCCAAATAGTTTTATTTTCGTTATTTGAAGATTCTATGATGTTAGTTACTGCTGTTTTTCGCTTTTTGAATTTCTGATCTATACTCCTTTTTTAATTTTATGTATACTTGCTCTACTTCTTGACTTTTAGTTGCTTTGAATATTTTATATATGGCGTCAGGTTTATGTTTCATGTTGATTACAACACTGGTGGGGGGAAAATTATATCTTGGTTTTGCTTTTACGGTAATTTCTTTTTCAGGAAACACAGTATCCAGCAGCCGTACAAAAAAGTTATGAAACTGGGAATAGGTTTTCTCACCTCCAGTGAGTATCAAACCCCATCTGGTCTGATCTAATTTTAACCTTTTACAATTCTTAACATTTAAACATCGTGATTTTATTGTCTCTACATTTGTTTTATTTTTAGACTATGCAGTGCTGATGGAAATAAACTATGTTAGGTGATCAGCAATGTGAAGATTTTGTACTGCAGTGATATCCACACATAGTGGGTCGTTGGTAAATATATTATCTATACAAGTGCTCGACTGTATTAAATACAATTGTAAATGAGACAAATAGAAAAGGTCAAGCAATTTATGATAAATAGTATGACGGACACTCCGACAAAAACAAAAAATTTCTAACCGTTGATTCGACAGAAATCAAAGCATACATCGGTCTTTTAATAACATTTGGGGCTCTTCGCTGTTCTAAAGAATCTGTTGAATCACTTTGGTGTGAAGATGCTTCCTACTGTCGTCCTATAATTCCTGCTGCAATATCAAGAGATCGCTTCAAACAAATAACAGCTTTTTTGCGATTTGACAACTTCGAAACTGCTGTGTATTTATACGGGTTCGATTAATAACATTAGCGTAATCGTAACATAAAGGTTTATTAACGGACATGCACATTACATACATAGCGTAGACATCTTGATCCCGTTTTCCTGGTACCAACATTAAAACATTACATTTCTCTCTCCCTTACTAAGTGTTGTTTACAATAGCCAAGTATAGCTTATAGTAATTGTACAGAATATGTTGTATTTATAAATTTAATCTTTGAGGGGCTTTTATGGATCGAGTGGATCTTCTAGGGTAATTGAATGAAAGCTCTTTAGTAGGGATAGGTACTTTTGGTTTAACTTCAATCGTCTCTTGTGCGCCGGTACTAATTTCAAGTTTTGTCTCACTTCCCCTTCTTTCCTCGGCTACTTCTTTAAGCTCCTTGCTTAAGCCACTTTCAACTGGTTCTACTGTACATTCATTATTCCTTTCTTTGAGTATGCTAGGATATTCTTCCCTCGCTTCCGTCTCTTTGGTCGTTTCTAGTGCATACGGGAATTGTTTACATATTTCCTCATTTGTTGGTCCTTGCAATAAGGATTCTTTCAAATCCGAAGCATGAACAAATCTTATTTTGTTTTCACAAAACACTAGATATGTAGAGTCACTAATGGTTTTAATTACCTTCCCACGTTTCCACTTTTGTCGGGAACGTTGTAGACTAATACATTCTGTCCTTCTGAAAATATCCTTACTTTTCTACCTTTATCCTTTTGGTGTATGTCTATATTCCTTCCTTCCTTTTGACGTTTCTTTAGCAGGGACAGTTTGTTTCTTGGTAGTTGACGAAACATAATTTCGGCTGGTGACTTCTGAGTAGTTGAAGATGGTGTATTGCGATATGCAAATAAGAAATTTTGAATAACATGTTCCAACTTTTCTTTTCCACTTCCACGTTGATTGAGTAACGCTTTCCTTAGAGACAACTTAACCGTTTGTACGGCTCTTTCGGCACTTCCATTAGAAGGTGGGTGGTACGGCGGAGAATTCGCATGTTTAATTCCATTTGATATACAAAAAGTTTTAAATTCTCTGCTATTAAATGGAGGACCATTATCACTTACAATAACTTCTGGCATTTACATACGGAGCGCTAACCTGGTGGGCAGCTTGCAATACACACTTTGAAAGCTTAGAAGCGTTGCAAAGTAAGATTTTGAGGCTTATCACAAACACACCTTGGTACGTTAGAAATCAACAAATACGAACCGATCTCAACATTCCACCTCTTGCCAACTATCTCCGAAATCTTGCGGAGAAACCCTAGCAAAGGTCCAGCGTGCCCAGCAATCCACTCCTGGCCTATGTTGTGGCTGATCCACAAGACCGTCCACCCCCCAAGTTCAAAATCACTAAAATCCACGACAAAATTACAATCTTCATTAATAACTAATTCAAATTCCTTCCCCAACTCCAAAGCGGCAATTATGTAGCCGCCCCGAACGACAAGAGAGCTGAAGGTCACAGGTGGCTAGCTCTAGTTTATGGACCAGATTTACGAATATTTATTTTATTAGTGTGCCATACAGAAACAAGTAAGTCTTGGAACGATTATTGACTTTAGTCTTATTTAATGATGTAAAATTATTCTACTTATTTATTATAACGAAATTAATTTAGCCATTCCAAGTTTTCAGAACGAGATTAGCTATTTTATTATTTGCTAAACGAAAAAAAAAACTTATTTTAAAAGATGCTCAGATGCACGACCATCAGTTCTAAACATTTCTGAATTCGAAGAAGATACTACGTGGATACAATTACTACTACTGTCATATTATTCACATAACTACTCTAATGACTTGTTTCTGTCATTGCAAACACAAAATAAATATATTAAGTTTCAAAAATTGCTATAGCGAGAATATGGTTAATTTTAGACTACCAACGCAAACTCAAAATTAAAATAATATACAGGTGTTCCAAAGAAATAATAGTGGCAATAATTAAATCTACGAGGGTGTATTAAATATAAACGGGACTGGTTTTTAAAAAAATTCTAACTTTTTCTAACTAAGCTTACAAATACATATTATTTTTCTATATACTCGCCCGCTCTAGAAATACATTTTTCCCATCGGATTGGGAGCTTTTTTTATTCCATAATCGTAAAAACTCTTCGGACGTTCGTGTAGCCCTTGGAGCATAAACGCTTCCACCGCTTCGTTGTCGTCGAAACGCTGGCCTCCAAGCGCTTCCTTGAGGGGTCCAAGAAGATGGAAGTCATAAGGTGACAAGTCCGGACTATAAGGTGGATGTTCCAGCGTTACCCATTCCTAATGCATCCACTTTTTGCATCGTGGGGTTAACCACATGAGGCCTGGCGTTGTTATCTAGAAGAATGACACTTCTGGCCGATTGCTCCTTCCTTTTCCTTTGAAATGACAATTTCGCGGTATTCAGTACTTCCAGTTATGCGCCGATTTTCCTATATGAGATTTCGGACCGCCTGGATGTTGGCCTCGATCACATTTGTCCTTGGGCGGCGATCATGGCTCTCGTTCTTGACCTTTTCACGCTCTCCAGAAATTTTTTTGTGCCATGCAAACACACGGGTTCTTGACAGGGTGTTGTCCCCGAACTGTGTCTGCAATGGCCGCAAAATTTTGGTTGCGTTCACGCCCTCCTTGGCCAAAAACTTGATGATAATCCGCTGTTCCACGGAGACATGCACTTCTTTCTCGCTCATGGTTTCTTTTGACACTAAAGGGACCCGAGAGAGTTGCGGTCGGTTCTCCCCTCTCCCTAACGGTACAGGCTATTTGCGCATCAACCCCTTCCAGGTCTAGAAGCCCTCCGGAATTTTTAAGAAAATCAGTTCCATTTATATTTGATACACCCTCATATTCGGTCCTAACTTCAAAGAATTGATTCTTGAATAAATAAATTTTATTTATATTACACTATTTTCATTAAAAATTAACAATAATTTCAATTACGATTTACTTGTTATACATTTAATCCGAGGAAGTAATATAACTACACCAAAACGGTCTTTCCTTCTTTATAAGGAAGGAAAAAACAGTGTTGTCGTAACAACACTGTTTTAATTTAACGAATTACATTTTTTCCTATGAAATAATCTAAGTAGAACATAATATTGGCAGGAGGTCGTTTAAATATTGGTTCAATATAGATTAGATACATTTAAAAAGAAATTCGTACGTAATAAGCGCACAATATTGAATATTGTATTCTTAATATGTGAAATTCTATATTTGTTGAACGTTAAAGTATTGGTTATTATACATACATTAACATTTTCATCAACTTCAAAAGTTTTCTGTCATTGACTTGGAATTGTCTCTTATGTTAATGTAAATGTTAAGATAGTATTCTTAATTCTTTTAGCATGTGAACATTTTTCAAATTCAGCTTTTTCGATTACAATCTGACGTTTGCAGATACATACATCGACAAATCATGTTCATGCTATATTATTAAACTAATTTTTTATACACCGTTTTGACTTTTCCTATATCAATTTAAAACTTCGAGGTTTCAAGTTCCGAAGTAATTCACTAGTCACTCGGATTCTGTCAAATATTCGTGGAAAATAATCGAAATCGTTAGTAAATTTCGAATGATCATTCGATTATTTTAAACGATTATTTCGATTCATTCGATTATTGAAATATATCGATTATGCCCAACACCAATAAAAATAATCCCTATTTGACTACATTATTAAAGAAACAATTTAATTATACTGTGACCTATAAAAAAAAACTTTTTCAATAGTTCATTCACTTGCTCCGAATTTTAATTATTAACTTTTTTTTCATTATTGTAATTTTTCTTTTACTGGATACCCTTGTAACTGGCCTAATGATGTGTTTTTGAATACGAAACCGGTCGCCTAATTTCTCAATAGAACTTTATGAAATCTGAACCATTTCTTCATTCCTACCTTTAAAATGAATATTTTCTTGACTTAAAACTAAATGATTTATGTGGAAGAAACATTTTACTGTTTTTTTCTTGATTTTCTAACTCTAAGAAAATATTTATTTAATCCAAATAAAATTTCAAGAAAATTATTTTCTTATATTATACATTTTTATAGTCTTGAAATAAAAATATTTTCTTGATGCAAGAAACCATTTCTCTGCATGTACACACGGGAATCGAAGCCTTCTATTTGACTTACCTTTAACGTCACCACCAGCCGCCACACCTTACCTTATACATACCGTCTTCTCAAAATGAAAGTTTGGGAAGAATAAGTTTAGATTTTAAGAAGGATTAGTACCAATGACGTCAAAATATGCGTCCTTCACCCCTCCGCCCACAAACTTTCGATCAAGTATTGCAAGATAAGAACTGAGACAACCTTTAGAATACATACATTTTACCAACTTTGAATCGCATGCACTGCGCTAGGAAATTGACGAATATGTCAATTACTTCCGGAACTACCAACTTAAATAGTCCACAAAATAAAATATTTACTGGATTAGCTATTTCGCATTAGATGTCTCTCGAAATTTAAAAACTAACAAAATACCGTAGATAGAACCTTGTCAGACTAAAAACCGCAGATAGAACCCTCTCATTCCAAGACGACGTAATAAAGGATGATTCATTAAGGGTTTCCACATAGTAGCCTCTCATATTTTTGAAACGTCAATGACAATTACATCTATTAAGTGATGTTTACAAACTACAAGGGTAGATTGAGAAGTTTCCGGAATGATAATGAAAACAAAATAAATCGGATTCAAGTTATATATTATTTTTCAATATCATCCCCTCGAAGCTCAACACACTTGGTCCAACGTTTCCGAGGTTCCCAAAATAATCGTTTACAGCCTCTAACACTTCTTCATTCGACCAAAATCTCTTTCCACCTAGAAATGTTTTGAGCTTCAGGAACAGGTAGAAGTCCGATGGAGCCAAATCAGGCGAGTACGGCGGATGCGGAAGGATTTCGAACTTCAATTCTGTCAATTTTTGCTGAGCGATTGCACTTGAATGAGCGGGCGCATTGTCGTGGTGAAACAGGACTTTTTCCTTGACCATTCCCGGGCGTTTTTCCTGAATTGCTGCTTTCAGTTTGTCCAAAAGTGTTGTGTAATATTGGCCAGTGACAGTTTTTCCTTTTTCGAGATAATCAATTAGTTCCTTTTGCGTCCCAAAACACCGATGCCATCACCTTTCCAGCCGAGTGAATAGTCTTTGCCTCCTTCGGAACCGATTCACCTCGTTCAATTCACTGTTTTAATTGCATTTTTGTTTCTGGTGTGTAGTGATGAATCCAGGTCTCATCCATGGTCACGAATCGCCTCTTGAAATCCGTTGGATTCCTCGTAAACACTTCCAAACAATCGGCTGAGGTTCGAGCTCGAATGCGTGTTTGCTCCGAATTGAGCAGATGCGGCACCCATCTTGCAGAAAGCTTTTTTAAACCTAATTCATGATGTAAAATATGAACTACTCGTTCATAATAGATGCCCACAGTTTCCTCAATTTCACGCACTTTTATTCGACAATTTGCCAAAACCATGTTGTGGGTTGTATCCACAATTGCTGGCGTGGTAGCCGTTTTCGGACGTCCTGAACGTGGTTCATCGCCTGTATGCGTGCGGCCACGCTTGAATTCCGAAACCCAAAAACTCACGGTGGAAAATGAAGGTGATGAATCCCCAAGAACGACATCTAACCTTGATTTGATTTCCGTTGCGGTTTTCCCTTCCAAATAGAAAAATTTTATGACCGTTCGAACTTCGTTTTTATCCATAATTGAAAACACAAAAAGGTACTTGACTTCAATGCTTGCTAAAACCAGACTATTTGATAGATCGATTTGACATTTGCAGACAATTGATATGAAAGACTTGCCAACACAACGGCATAAAGTATTTGAAAAAAAAGCAACCTCCTAGCAGCGATTCCGGAAGCTTGTCAATCTACCCTCGTAGAAGCGTGTACAAAAATAGTCATGGAGCGACACACAATCCAACAACGTGCCAAGATGGTTAGGACTTACTATGAAAATGGGTGTTCGCGAAAAAATGCATTTCGTGCATTACGTAAATATTTTGGTGTACACAATCGACCTTCGGAACGCACAAGTTGAAATGTGGTTCAGAAATTTGAACATACTGGGGCTGTAAGCATAGTTAAAGCACATCATCGTGTTCGTCCAAAGCGTTCGGAGGGAAACATGGCTCTCGTTCGTGAAAGTGTTACTGAAGGACCAGGCACATCGATTCGGCGTCGATCCCAACTGGGATTCCTACTCCACTACACAACGAATCTTTGCCAAGGATTTGCATTTGCATCCTTGCAGAATGCAATTGACACAAGATTTGAAGCCGAGAGATAGTCAACAGCGTCATGTTTTTCGCAGAAAGGATGCTTGAACAAGATGATTTTTTAAGGAAAATCATCTTTACTGACGAAGCCCATTTCCACCTTAATGGCTTCGTCAACAAACAAAATTGTCGCATTTGGGGATTAGAAAACCCAAAAGCAATTATTGAAAAAGAAATGCATCCCCAGTACTCTACTCTACTCCTACTCTATTCTAGTCTTCTGAGTGTATGTGAAACGAAGAAGGATCTCTACTCCTACTCCACTCTACCCTACTCTACTCCTACTCTACTCTACTTTATTCTACTCCTACTCTACTCTACCCTACCCTACTCCCACTCTACTCTATTCTACCCTACTCCTACTCTACTCTACCCTACTCCTACTCTACTCTACCCTACCCTACCCGACTCGACCCTACCCTACCCTTACTCTACTCTACCATACCCTACTCTACTTTACCCTACCCCTACTCCACTCTACTCCTACTCTACTCTACCCTGCCCTACCCTACTCTACTCTACTCTACCCTGCCCTACCCTACTCTACCCTACTCTACTCTACTCTACTCTACACCTACCCTACTCTACTGGTGTGGCATTTGTTATGGAGGCACCATTGGCCTGTATTTCTTCGAAAACAATGCTGAAAATGCGATTACAGTTAATGCCGTTCGCTATCAGAGCATGTTAATTGACTTTTTATGGGACCAATTGAAAGATTTGGACGCTGATGACCTCTGGTTTCAACAAGACAGTCACTTTAAGTGACTCGTTTCCCAGGACCCGTATTCTCAAGAAAAGCGGTATCAATTGGCCTTCTCGTTCGTGTCACTCCTGTAGACTTTTTCCTTTGAGGTTATCTGAAGAGTAGAGTCTACAGAAATAAGCCTAGAACGATTGCAGAGCTGAAGGACGAAATACGTCGCGAAATCAACAGCATAGACCCTGACATGTGCCACAGTGTTATTAGAAATTACGACAAAAGCATTAGCCGTGGCGGTCATTTGTAGAATATAATCTTCCATATACAATTGTAATTAATTAAACTACATTATCACATATATGTTTTTTTTAACCTTATATGTGGAAACACTTAATAAATCACCCATTAGTTACAGCTAAAAATATGCTAGATTTAAGGCATTAGCTTGTAGCGTGTTAACAATATCCAAAGAGTAGTTTTCTAAAGTTAATACACGCCCGCCCGATTGACGCTAGCTTGCTTTTAGCCGACAATAAAATCATGTAAAATTTTTCTATCTGAATTTATTTTGAACAGGTGTACAACAATATAAAGTTAAGAAACTTTGCCATTATATAAAGTATTTTTTAAGAGTAGACTTGCATCCTCCATAAACCGCCACATCTAAAAAAATTTCAATGTTAAAACGACTGGTTTTTAATTTATGAAAATTTAGTTAAACTCACTGGCATGATTTCAACCATCTCTGGTCCCACGCGCGAATTGCAGCGCTTCTGATAACCGGCACAGTACCAGCAGAAGCTCCACATCTGACACACTGCTTAACAACTCGAGGTGTTCGTCCTAAGTACAAATGTCTGATGGAATCCACTGTTTGACCGTTGCTGGAGTCAACGTTACTTGATAAACATTCAGGTTCATTTTGAAATTCTAACTGGAATAAAAAAAATAAACCGGCATGCTATTTTTTCAGTTTCATTGATGTGGTAACAAAAAAAAGTAAGAATAAAAAATAAATACCTGTAATGGAAGAATTTGCTGAGATAACTGCGGTGATGCCAAAACAACCCTGCTGTTTTGTTGTTGCAAACACTGTATTTGTACTTGACTTGGTAAAAGGCAGCATTCATCTAAAAATATAAAAAAGGATTATTTCTAAGCCACTTTTACGATTATTATAAGAGATATAGTATACGCAAAGTTGCTATATTTAGTTCTAACAAATAATCAAACAAACTTTGCGCGGTATCGCTCGTGGCCAGCTTTATTCATAACCATCTTAATACAGACTTTCCTGGTAGATGGATAGGAAGAGGAGGACCAATTGCATGGCCAGCTCACTCACCAGGTTTGACAAAAATAGACTCCTTCATGTGGGGTTATATAAAAGACACCAGATGATATGAAGAACGGAATAAGAGAAGCATTTCAAAGTATTCCTATAGACATGTTAAGGAATGTAGGCCGTTCATTTGAGAAACGCTTACAATGCTGTATTGATGTTACGGGTGGACATTTTGAACATTTGTTATAAAATTTGTTTAATTGTAAATGTTATTTTTTACAATTATGTTATACTTAATTTTAATTTATATTATTAATATCGAATTTCACGGATAGAATAGAATAGAATAGAATATTATTTATTTATATTAACATAAAAATGTATATAAATCGTCACAAAAAAAAACAAAATGAAATCAAAATCATGCAAATAAACATAATTTACAATATAGAAATAAACCTAAATACAATAAAAATAAAACTGACAAAAAATAAAAAAATAAAAATTATACGCTACGAATTAAGAAACTCTGGAATTGAGTAAAATACGTATTGCAGGAGGTAGTCTTTTATTTTTTCCTGAAAGCTTTGTAACTTCCAACGTTTTTTAAATCGGCGGGTAATTTGTTGTAAATTCTCATACCCAGATTAAGGGGTTCCATGCTTGTTACCTGAAGAGTGGCCGTAGGGATATGTAGGTGTTCTCTTATTCTAGTGTTGTAGTCGTGAACTTCATGGTTACGTAAATGAGTATGCACGTTAGCAAATATGAAAGAAGCTGCCTCGAGAATATATATGCACGGCAAGGGAAGGATATCTAACTTCTGAAAGAGCGGTTTGCATGAGTCTCTGAAGTATGCACCTACAACACCACGGATAACTGCTTTTTATGCTATAAAAACGTGGTATGCTTCAGGTGATGATCCCCACAGTAAGATTCCGTACTGCAGTCGTGATTGTATCTCAGCGTAGTACAAAGAAATTAGGGTGCAAGTTGATACTTGTGAACGCAAGCAGCGGAATAAGTAAGCCTTGCTAGATATTTTATTTGCTAGGACGCTGCAATGTTCTTTCCATACAAGGGTGGATTGAAGACTTACTCCCAAGAATTTTACTGTGTCTCGCTGCTGTATCATTCTCCCGCCCATTTCTAGATCATCAGAGCTAACATTTCGCTGTCTTGTGTGAAAAGTCATAAACGTTGTTTTCTCTGCACTTAAGACTAATTTGTTTCGCGCAAACCAGTCGTGTAGAGTCTCCAGCAAATGACTTGTTGTAAGATTCGTATTATCTACAAGAACTGAGATATCATCAGCATACATTGTAATGTAGATATTGTTAAGCAGTGAGGCTATATCATTTACATAAAGGCTGAAAATAACAGGGCCAAGCACTGAGCCTTGAACAATTCCTGTATTTGACGGTAGATAGGTGGAATCAAACGGATGGACCATACCGTTCGAAGTCTTAAATCGCACGCGCACAAATTGAACCCTGTTACTCAGGTACGAATGAAACCATTCTGCTACATTTTCTCTAATACCATACGAGCATAATTTCTTTAATAATATGTTGTGCTGTACGCAGTCGAATGTTTTTTTCAAATCATAGAAAATAGCAATTGGAGACTTTCTCTGTTCGATGTACTTCAAAACTTCTGTGTAAAATTGAATCAATGCTGAAGATGTTGAGCGACCTTTTCTGAATCCATGTTGGCATGATGAAATAATTGAATATTGAATATTATTATAAGAAAACTGTTTAAACGATCAAGCATGCAATACTCTATTATCTTGGAAATAACTGAAGTTAACGCTACTGGCCTATAGTTGGATAACTCTTGCCGGCTCCCTTTCTTGTGTAATGGAATAACTACTGCTATTTTCAGTACATCAGGAAAAGTACCTTTTTCGAAGGATAGATTGACTAAATAAGTTAGTATTTCTGCAAGTAATATACTAGAACGATTTATAATTGCGGCTGCAAGTTCATCAAGTCCCGTCAAATACTTGTTTTTCAATTTTGTGATGATAGCAATCATTTCATTTACAGAAAATGAAAGCAAAGGATATTCATAAAAACAGCAAATTTTTCATCTGCGCGAAAAACCTGCTCCCACAACTCATTTGACAAGTAATTTTCAAATTCCTGCTTGTTAGTTTCATTAAACACTCGTTTCTCTAACTTGATGTATTGAAATAATTTCTGCAATAATTTGAAATATCTCCTCGACTGTTGAATTTAGGTAAAGGGAATATTTAATAGAAATGAGAGTACGTAATGTACCCCTTCTACTTTTGATATAACATACATAGGTGTCCATTTCAAAAAAAAATGAGCAAGTCGTAAATTTCCATTTTTCATACAATCCCAGAAAGTTGGGGCATTTTGTATACACTCTTGAATATAAGAATAAAGGGAATGTAACTGTAACTAAATTTTCGTGCTAGTATATCCATCTTTCTCGAAAGCACCCCTTTCTACCCTTATCTGCATACTGTTATATCGTACGGTGTCGCTTAAACTTGTCAATTTAGTTTTGAGACCGCGGAATGGGCATGTTTTCTCCCGTATCTTATCGAACATTTTTATTAAAGCATTATTTATCCTAAAAGCCGGACACAGCCCACAGCGTCATTTCTACCAATTATTTTCCTGATTACGCTTAACTTATATCCACAATGCTTAATTAAGGAATTTATTACGTAAAACAACACCTTGACAACATTATCGGCATTACTAACTATAGATAAGTTTAACTTAACAAAATTTGTACTTTAATTCGTTTTCTACGCACTATAGATTTTCAAAAATCTTCGAGATTGTCATTTGCAGTTTTAACGTAATTTTGTCGTGTTTTCATGATTATATTTCTCATGTAATCATGAAAACGTTGTCAATGTTGTAAATATTCATAAAAATGCAATAAAATGTATAACAAAGCATTACCAATGCTCGCGACGCTCAAATGACGAAATGACATGGTAAAGCAGATTAAAAGAAAAATAATTATAGTAGTTGGTAGTTATGTTACCGATATTTGTTCTTATTTATTAACGAAAACCGTATATAAAATTACATTGCACACTGTTTCTTTAACTCGACGGCGGTCAGGTATCAGCAGGAAACATGATAAGCCTTTCTTCCTGTTGGTCAATTTATTTTAAATTGAGTCAAAGATGTGCGCGTAGTGAACGGTAAACGTCGACCTACTCATTAGTAGTTATACTACAACCCTAAACGAACAATGGGCACTGAAAAAATTAGTGACGAACCAGGTGATCTTCAAAAGAAAAAGACGATATGGCGTAGAATAACGACACCTTGCAGATGCTTAATCAGTAACATCAACTTTCCGTTAGCGTGTTTATTGTTTACCTTGATTTATTGGCTCATATTTATACCGATTTTTTACTATTCGTTGGAGGCGTCCTGTCCCAAATACGAAGGAAAATATTGCACCTGGGATTTTCAATGGACGCGTATGTTTTGGCTACTTACATCGTTAGTGTGGGTTATCATCATTTCGATCGCTATTTGCTACTACAGCTGTAAGTACGGTAAAGAAGACGACGAAGATGGGTTACAGGAAAAAATCAAAACTGGTGAAGAAAACAAGGAAAAAGATAAACTACTTAACACTCAGGTAAAATACAATAACCTGAAGAACGAAAAATCGAATTTATTGATAACGAACGAGAAGCTATCTCATGTAAAGAAAGATACCGGTGAAACAGGCAAGCTCAATAACATAAAAGTGGAAGATGCCGCTGAAAAAACGGTTACGTTACCTATGCGAAGATCTGTTATTATTACTGAAGAAATTAACATCACAGAAACTCAGAATAAGCCTGTTACTGAAGTCAATGAAACGAAACCAATTAATCTAGTTGAAGAGAAGAAAATACATAATAAAGACGAAGATAAAAAAGAACCACCGAAAGAGACAGTTGTTGCGCAGCGGAAAAACGAAGAATCGATTATGGAAGAAATCGATAAAATGTTTCCTAGATGTAGCGTGCGTCGGAGGCCTGATCAAAGAAAACGACCGGATACCCTAATAATACATTCACCTAAATATCCCAGAGAAGAACAAGAACAAAGAAGATTTACTGTTCAAGAGCGGCCAAGAACGGCGTCACCTTTAACACCTCGAGAAATATATTTCCATGATTTGATCGAAGGCGCTAGACGACAAACACTTGAACGTACCGAAAATTTTCTAGAGAACGAACGTAAGCATTCCTCAAATAATTGCTCAAATCCAAAAAAGCCTGAAGTCAAAGACTACGTTTTAAAGCAAAGATCTGGAACTGAAGCGTCAAGTCCTGAGTATTTTATCGCTAATGTACCGAATAGAAACAGTCTTACGACCGAAGCATTCATTTATGTAGACGGCGGGCAACCCCAGGAAGCGTTGACCATTTGCTATATAGATCAAAATGATGATGTTTTTAACAATTAAGTTAACTTATTTCTATATGATACAATACGAAAGTTATTATTAAAAGTTTAACTTTTCCTCTATTCGGTAACAATGTGAAGTGAAGTTTACAATGGAACAAAAGAATAGTTACACGTTTTTAAGTATTAATTTATTGCTATGTGTATATCAAAAGTGTTTTGGAAATAATACTGCGTTGGAAAATAAGTGTTGTTAGTACATCAAACGATAAATTGCATCAGTTCCATGAACTTAAGCGAACATTATGTGGTTGTGAAACTTCTAGAAAAAAATTGTCTGTATACAACGTGTTTATTTCTGGAAACCCTAGATTTAAATAAAAGTAACTTCTTCATTGTTTTTTTTTTTTCTTAAGTAATTTTCTAAATACCCTAAGTACTTTTTGATTAATATTTCGACTTGCAAATGTTAGAAATTATCAAAAACTTAAAAAGAACTTCCAAAATATATAATTGCGATCGTTGTTTGAACATATTCAGTCCATCTAAAATGGGAATGATAGCGGACTATACAGTGTGTTTGGCGAAGGATTTCAGAAACGATCGAAGATTTAAAAAATTTGAGAACTTTGCTGCAAATATTCGTTGGGGGCACATTTTCTGGTAACGGTGTGGTGTATATGAATCGTCAGAGGAGAAAAAAATATAAAAGAAATGGTGAAGAATATGATAAACAATGATCATACTTGCCCTTCTCAATCTTTTCTCCTTGGTTATTTTTGATTTGCTTTATTTGTGTCTCGAAATTATACTGTGCAATAGTCTTCTTTTTAATTATGTTCTTATAAACTAAGAAATCATGAAATTGTACCACATTAGAGGCAGCAAATGACTGCTTATTTAAACATCCACTATAATAATAGGTTCAACTGAATTTTAACACATACAAATACGATTCATTTTGACATAAAATTCCATCAATTAGATTTAGAAAACATGTTTTCGTTTTGGAATTTGCATTTAAAAGTTTATGTATTTGTTATGCACTTACTATGATTTAAACATTTAATATATTGGATATTTGGAAATACAAAAATATAATCTAGTTATTTTATAATGAGAGATTCTATTTATTTTAGGAATTCATAATTTTTCCTTTTAAATTAAGAACGTTTTCTTTGTTTCATGTACGACAATATTACATTTAAGTATTTATTTGGAAATAATCAACGATTAAAGTCCATCAATAGGATAGCCTCTTCGGTCCCCTGAAAAAATTACTATTGGATATTTTGTTTTAATGTGGTACAAAATTATGATTTGGATTAAAAATAAGGGTATTTGTATTTTTCTTTTCATTTCGAAACGGCTGTTACGAAAAAAACAACTGTCCTTTGTACTGGACATGAGGGTTGTGTTAAGGTTTTTATAATATAATTAAAATACGTTATGACCTTAAAATTTATTTCAAAAGGGAATTAATTAATTATGAAATACAAAAAAACATTGTCTCTCCGGTAGAATACATAAGAAAACATCGCAGTGAGAACACTTAAATCTAGTTGTTCCTTTACAGCCCTTGTTTCTGCACCGCATAAGCTTTTGTTTGTCGTCGACTGCGCATGAGGGTAAGTGCTTATTGGAGGTATGTCTGACTTCAACAGGTGGAACACTTTTAAAATGGTTAGTTTTAGTTCCGCTTGTACACGCATTGGCTGGAATGTAGTTTTCATCTTGTACTTTGTTTGCATCTTTAGTATCAGTATCAAGAGACAAACATTCTCCAATATAAATTTTGAATGCAAGTAAATCCATAATAGTCCTTGGCAGTACCTAGTAACTGTCAAGGACTTCCTGTCAAGGCGGTATTCTATCCACGAATTTACTATTGCAAGGTCTATACAATGAAAAATCTAACAAGCCATTTTTTCACCTCCCATAGAATAGTTGTATGCGGTTGCTACATTGGGGCGAGGTATTATTACATATTTATTTAACTTTTTGTCCCATCTTTTCACCTCTGTAATTGGCTGTGATCCTTGTGAGGATGACAGCTTCAAAACGGATCTATTATCCATCCATTTTGTGAGAGCCATACTTTTGTCTTCTCTTACCAGTTCTTGAAATGAGCCTCTGCCGTTTTTTTGAAGAGATTTGTCAGTTTGCAGTTTTTGTTTCAAATTTACTGGTATTCTGCAATTCAGTGTAGTTCCTACGCCATGAATTGATTTCTCATGTAAATATTCGAATAAAGCACAAGATGTAAAGTACTTATCCACAAAAATTATATGTCCAGGTTTCACGTGTTCGATAAGTCTCTTTACCACCCTGGCACCCTGGTAAACAAAAAAATCTAAAACAAGTCCGTCGGGAGTGGCCAATACAAAATTCTTCAAACCAACTGGGTTTGGTTTGTTCTTAACATATTGCCTTAATGAAGTTGTTCCGGTAAACGGTATCATTTGCTCGTCCACACTTAAATGTTTAGTGTGGACGAGCAAATGATACCGTTTAGTGTGAGGCAATATCCAACACTTTTTTAGTAAAGCATCTATTACTGGCTGAACTTTCCATAGCTTATTTTGTTTCTTATCTTCTTCAGAAGCACGTAAATTGTCCACCAAGTGCATATAGTTTCGCAATTCGAAGAACCTGTCACGTGGAAGTTGAGTGGTAAGAGGAATCTGTAGAGTTCTCTTGTAGTACATCCGAACTCTAGGCAATTTCATACATCCCATTATGATAGAACCTACCAGTTTTTTGTATTCAGATGCAGCTGTTCGCATTGGTGGTCTATTGTCTTGTAATGCTTTAATATTACTCTGGTCTACCATCACTACCCAGAAATTATCATCAAAATATTGACAAAAATACTGAAAGGGGGTCCAGTTTTTACGATTATTCACATCCCACTTTTCATCTTCTACTTCCATTATATTGCGTGCTTTTAGTTGATCTGCTAGCACACGAAGCGGAATATTATCGTCATCACTATCATATTCACTTTCAATAGTTTGTGTTGAACATAGAATACTATCATTGAAATCAATCTGGTGCAAAGTTGGGCTTGGGGAATTGTCTTCTTCATCTGACGTCTCATTGTTATTTTCTAATCTAGCAACTTGCTCTGAGAAGTATTCTCCGTCGCTTTCCGAACTTAAGTATGCATCATCACTTTTATCACCATCCCACACCTTAGCTGCTTCCATCTCTAGTTCAGCACTCGTCAGCAGTCTACGGTTATCAAAATCTGAAATAGTAAAATAAAAGTTTTTTTTTCCTTTCATTTCAACCATAACCTGACGTCCAGCCGGCTGGCCAGAACGATTAATTAATATTTCCTAAATAGTTATCTCGATATATTTGATTTACTTTTTTGTAAGTTTAGTCTTCACATGCATTACAACAAGAATGTGCGGTGTTTTGTTTAAAAAATGAAAAAAACTGTACTTACCACTTATTTCTCTGGAGTACATGGTATACAAATTAGCAACACAACATAACTTCCTCAAAACTAAATCGAAATAGGCGCGAACGCTAAACCAAAATTCTTGTAGATAAACAACGTGTTCAGCGAACTGTACGTTGGGATGCAAGCATTAATACGAACGCAGTTAGTCTAGAAACAAATCGAAAAATTTGTCCAGCTAGCTGGACCGGTGGACCGAAGAGGATAGAAATAAAAAAAAGATGTATTACGTAAATCTGTGTCGAGCAGATATTTCGAGCACGTATGCTAGGCGACTGACTTGCGACTGTGTGGAATTGTCTAGGGACAGAGGTGTAAAGAGGGCGTTCCTAGCACAAGCGACGTTATTCGCGACATGTATAGGACCAGCGCTTATAAATGAATCCTTACCTACCCTAGTATGTAGATATTATATTAAATAAAGATAGTGGCAGTATATGTATAGTAAGTAATTCTCGTTTTCGATAAGTTGTAAGGAGATTAATAAAATATACGTTAATGTATATATAAATCTTTGCAAAGTAAATGTCAACAATGTAATAAATATATGAATAAATATTCTTTGGTTATAAATGTTTTAATGTGTTCTCCAGCTCTGCAGCCGCAGTGCACCAGCCGTCCCTGCACAAACAGCGCCAACGCAATTTTCAAGATAACGGAGCTAGAAATGGCGCATGTAAAAAAATCACTATTAAATAAATAGTGATAGTAAACAAATAAGTACACAAATATTTAACTTTCTGTTAACTATTACATTGACAGTCACTCTTAGGTTAGAATAAAAACAAATACTTGCCAATTAGGGTATCATCAGGTTCACTAACATTTTGTACCAGTCGACTTAACAATCTAAACACCAATGGTAGAACATCTAGTGTTGCGTCAGATTTAGTAAAAACTGGCAAACAGGCTGGTCGTAGCAAGCCCCAGATCCTAATGAGGACGAGCATTTCTCTCAATACATTCAGAGCTTTGACATCCCTGAGTAATTCGTACGGTTTGGTTGCTGATGGCCGGCTATCGGGAAGTTTAATAAGTAGATTTAGGGCTAAATCTGCTATCCATTGAATCAACTGTTGAAGGCTTTGTAGTGTTGAAGGTTCCACCGTGAACTCTTTGGCTTCTAGATGCATTAGAACATTGTCAATGTCACACTGACCTTCTGCTATAACACCTGTAGTAAAATACGAGTCTACTTTAATATTTGATTGACAATACATATTAGAACTTCGTAGCGAAAGATTGAAGATCTAACGAAGCTTATTTAGAAATGTGAGTTAACTATATTGGAGGACATCCAAAATTTAAACTAACCAAAATATGCTAAATGTTTCAATTTACGAGGGCGTATTGATAACTAATGCCTCCATGGCCATAACTTTTATAATGATGGGCCAGACAGTGTCAAAAGTGGTTTGCCATTTACCTCAACTCTTGGTACATAAGTTTCCCTAGTGGAGATTCTCAGCAACATCGCGTTTGCGCACGACAGTTCTAAAAATGGCGACCGGCATGGACGTGCGCTTAACGCAACGAGCTGTCATCGAATTACTTACTGCGGAGGGTGTAGCACCCATTGACATCCATCGAACGTTGAGTGCCGTGTACCGTGATGCGTGTGTTGATGTAAGTACTGTTAGGAGGTGGGTAAGGACTGTGAAAGACGAAAATCCTGCTAAAACGGATCTCCAAGATCAGGCACGCAGTGGCCGACCAGTGTCTAGGTGTGGTGAAAAGCAGGTGGCTCTCGTGGATGAACTGGTTCATGAGAATCGACGATGTAAACAAACTGTCATTGCCAATAGGGTGGGTATTTCACAAGAAAGATTCACATTATCTGCAATGTGCTGAAGTACAGGAGAATGGTGGGCACGTTGGGTGCCCCGAATGCTTACCGATGAAATGGAAGCCAATCGAAAACAAATTTGCGAAGAACTCTTGACTCGATATGAGGCAGAAGATGGTGCTTTTCTCCACAGAATTGTGACCGGTGACGAGTCGTGGGCACATCATTACGACCCTGAAATGAAACGTCAGTCCATGGAATACAGACGTAAGGGTTTGCCACAACCGAAAAAATTCAAAGCAGTTCCATCTCCCGGGAAAGTCATGGTTACCGTTTTCTTGGATTGCGATGGCATCGTTCATATTGAATTTTTGGAACGTGGCTGTTCTGTCAACTCCGAAGGATATGTTAACACCCTAACAAATCTGAAGCGACGGCTGCGTAGGGTTCGTCCAGACAAAGTGCCAATTCTGCATCATGACAACGCTCGGCCTCACACAACTTAGAGAATGCGTATAGCACTGGAGAAGCTTGGGTTTCATGACGTTTTACCTCATCCACCTTATAGCCCAGATCTTGCACCTTGTGACTTTTTCCTCTTTCCGAAGCTTAAGGAACATCTCAAGGGCAAGCGTTTCTCTTCGGATGCAGAGGTGGTAATGGAGGCGCGGAAATGGTGCCGTGCGAAGACTTCAGACTTTTTCCGTGACGGATTTGCGTAACTCGTAGTACGTTGGCGTAAATGTATTGCTGTCAATGGCGATTATGTGGAAAAATGATTATATCAGTGGGTAGAGGACAGTTTATACTATCATTTCACACATATGTAAACAATATATCTATTACTAATAAAGTTATAGCTATGGAGGCATTAGTTATCAATACGCCCCCGTATATGTAGTAGCATATAAGCAGTAATCACGTATTTTTATTTGGACTTATAAACAACAAAGTAAATAAGCTAAACAACACATCTTCGAAAGTGTAGAAATCTGCCAGTAGCAGGCGTATAACTCAATTTTTGAAAGGTACCTATATTAGTTTTACAAAATGGTGTGGTGTAAATATTCGTGTAATTTGGCAGAGAGCATAGGTTATTAAGATCAATTCTGATTCTCAAAGCATAAATCTAGCGTTTCTAGAAAACATACAGTTACAAAAGTCTACCTACACTACTGCAAACTTTAATTAAATCACAAACATTAATATTTTCAAAAAAATTTAAACTATATTGTAATTGTCGTATTATAAAACTAATAATATTAAAACTTGAGCAATTTTCTCCGATTAGTTTATGTAAAAGAACAAAAATGTTAAATAATACGTATTCAGAATCTCAGGAAAGTCTACATATAGGTTACTAGATGACGGCTATTACGCTATATGTATTTAAATACGAGAGTCAAGTTATCGATGTAGGATAAGGTTTTAAATTTATTTCAACAATACTTATAATTTTATTAGCTAATAGTTATAGTAATCAGTAAGCGGCGAAAATAGTGGGAACGAATTCACATAGGCGTCGCACTATCGGAGTTCTTCCACTTTGCATATTTTCGGAGCGACGCGATAGATGAATTGGCTCGCGCACTGCCGTTTAGCAGTGGTGGTTTAAAATATGTACCACCTAATGAAGTCTATGTTACTAGCGTATGTAATGTCCCGTTGATGAGTTGGTCCAAAAGGGACTGTCTACGGCACGTAAACAGTGAACGGCATGCTTCAAAAAAAACTTGCACACGAGACTATGACAAATTATATTTAATTTATGTGTTACTTTTATTGTATGTAATATACCATTTAATTTACTAGACAAGGAAGCGTTTGTCTTGTCTTGGAATAACTATTCGGAGTACAAATTACCAAGTCGGACATCGTTACGAAGGATAGTGCCGTCTGCTCGTGAATATGTTGAAAAGGAGAATTAAATCGGAGTTGAAAGAAAAAAAAATGTGGTTATGTGTGGACGAAACAACAGATCATAAAAAACATTCGGTCGTTAATATAATGGCACGTAAAATGGAACCGCATCAATCGTCACCTTCAATTCTATTAGCTTCCAGACGAAAACAACAATGTACTGCCGAAAAAATTGTAAAGTTAGTGTTAAGTACATTGCAAAAGTATGAACTTTCAACAAACCAACTGTTGATGTTTATGAGTAATGGTGCCGCAAACATGGTTTTTGTAGGCCGGTCTCTTAAAGAGCATTCTGTTAACTTGTTACACATTACGTGTAAAATTCATGCTCTCAATCTTGTGGCAGATGGTATCAGAAAATGTTATCCTGAGGTAGACGCTTTAATAGCGCATATAAAAGCAGTGTTTGTCAAATCCCCGAAACGTATTCGCGAATTTCACAGACTGTGCCCCCGTATACCTGAGGCACCAGAACCTATTCTGACACGTTGGGGAACTTGGTTAAATGCTGCGTTTTATTATCATAAATATTATGAAAATATTAAGAACGTGATTTTACAATTCGATCCAAAGAAAAGCCAGTCGAAATTTCAAGATAGTCGAGTTAAAACGGATTTAAAAATTATTCACAACAATTACTTCGGACTAGCGGAGGCAATAGAAAAGTTACAAGATCCTTCGGTGTCGTTAGTGTAATCTGTGCAAAAAGTGCAACACGTACACGCACAGCTATGCGCGATAGAAGACGCAAAAAATGTTTGTGTTCTAGAAAGATTTGAAAGTGTTTTAAAGAAAGATTCTGATTTTGGCACATTAAGACAAATTTGTGAAGGTGCGTCAACAGAGCCGTTAAGTTGTTTCAAAGAATATTTTAATTACGCAAATATAACGTCACTAGATGTGGAACGTTCGTGCTCTGCATATAAACACATTTTTTCCTCGCACCGCACTCGGTCTGTCGAAACAACTGTTGAAACATATCTAATGTTGCAGATATTTAACAGACATTATTCGCTTTGCGATTTCACGGAGGACTCTTAAAATGGTAAGTGTTTGAGCACGCATTATTTTATTTTTATTTAACAACTACACGAAAGTATTTACGACAGCAAACTTCTACACACAATAGCTCTAGTGGAACCCGAGGCCTAATCGAAACAACGCCGCTGCCTATTGGCGCGCGTGGCCAACTCTAGTAATTGTTAATTAACTAAGATTTTATGCCATCTAACTTAACTTAACTTACCTGTTAATGAATCTGCTGGACTTTTGTCATGACTGCTCATTTCACTAGGTCGTAATAGACTCTTAAAAGCTGTGGAAATACTATGCAGCATTAAAAATAGTGTAAGATCGTTAGCTTTATTGTGGCCTTGAGCACTCAATCTAAAAAAGAAATACAACTATAAAAACAAAACTTGTTCATCCAACACTAATCGTTTACCTGTATAGGGAAGTTTTAATGCACAAATAACGTTCGAAAAAGAATTCCTGTACAGCCGTCGACTGCTTATTGAAACTTTCCGAAAGCCTATCACAGAGCGCATCTAACATTCCAGTTCTTAACACTAAAAGAAGATCCAACCAGTCGAGTCCTGTTATGAGGCAATATTCGAGAATCGTCGTAGCGTACGGTACGCTAAGCGGTATAGAATTATCAATCTGAGGTGGTAACTTGAAGAGGTGAAGATAGCTATTAATATCAATCACCAAAAGTACATTTCCAAGCCAGGACATATCGATGTGTAAAATATCCGGTGCAGTTCTCGACGCTTTATGTAAAGGCTCGTCATTAATCGGAGTTATGTGAAGATTTGTGGACGCTAACGTTTTTAACGAATCACGATATAAGCAATGTATCGAATTATCGGCGAATGCAGCGACAATATAATTACTCGATACGTTGTTCAAAATTGTTAATTTGCTAGTGGCCAGCGATACTACTTTGTAACTATGTTGAAAATTCGATTGATATTGCCACAGCTGAAAAATTAAAGGACGCATTACGAAATATAAATTAAATTTAGAATTTTAGTCAACGTACAACTGTTGTCAGGTACTTCTGCTCAGGCCCAGAAAGTAATTCATGAACTGGAATCGCTTTTTCGCGCAATTCCCACACTTGTAAACAGCTGCCATTATTATTATATGCTGCTACGACTAAAGAGTCTGCATCCTCCCGCACTATCCATTTTATGTGTGTAACGTAGCTTCTAACACTTTTAAAATTGAAATGTTCCACTGAAATCAAATTAGTTCTACACTACTCAAAATAATTCTAAGAACACTTGTTTTCATCTCAATAACTTTTTTAGTTGTAATAAAACAGAAATCTTAAGAAAATGGATTCTCTTATAGTAAATTTGAAAAAACAAAACAATTTCTTCATATCATTTTTGAAATAACAATAGCACTTCAAGAAATAAAGTGAATAGCTTGTATAATGGCGATCGCGTGCGCGTTGTGCTCTCGAAGCATGTCTAGGTATGATGAGTAAAGTAAGATAATCGTGTCGTCCCAGCATAGCCGTAACAGTTGGAGCAGCCAACGGAACTCGGCGCGCGCCTGTCTGATGCGATACGTAAACATCTGCCGTGTGGCAAAGCAGTTCAAATTCATACACATTCATCATCACTAGCGCGGCGTGTGCGTGTGAACCAAATCAGGCGAGCGGAATACTAGTTATTCAAGAACATTTTTATTTAAAAATGTCCAGTGTGCGCAAGGCTAAACAACGACCCTTTGGCTGATAAATGAAAAAACTTTATCTGTGAGTTTCCAGATTTGTTGTACGACGGTGCTAAAATAGTTTGAAAAGTGTGCGAAAAAACTTTGATGTGCTGGAAAAAGAACTACTGTAGGAAGCATGTAAATAGTGCAACACAGAAATAGAAAAAACGGCGCGTCAAATAGAAATGACTTTATTTTCGATTTACTTGTCATGATGATAACATGTATTTTGTCACTTAACATACTGGATAAGAAATCGTTTAAGAACTTTTGGAACAAATACAACCAGGAGTTGAAGTTGTCAACTTCGGCAACAGCACGTAAGCATGTTTTATTTGTACGCAAAGAGGTGGAAAATAAAGTCATATTTACATTAAAAAATCAGTTGCTTTGGTTGTGTTGACGAGACAACAGACTGTAAAAAAAATTCTATTATACATGTTATAGTTCGTGTACTGAATCAACATAAACCGACATTTCCACTGTTACTAGCTAGCAAAAGATTACAAGGGTGTACTAGTGCAGCAATTACGACTGTGATACTTACTTACTTACTTACTACTTGAAAGTATTTTAGAGAAAGATTCTGATTTTGGCACATTAAGACAAATTTGTGAAGATGCGTCAACAGAACCGTTAAGTTGTTCCAAAGATTATTTTAATTACGCAAATATAACGTCACTAGATGGAGAACGTTCGTTTTCGGCGTATAAACACACTTTTTCCTCACGCCGCACTCGATTTGCCGAAACAACTATGGAAACATATCTAATGTTGCAGATATTTAACAGACATTATTCACTTTGTGATTTCACGGAAGACTCTTAAGATGGTAAGTGTTTGAGCACGTATTATATTTTATTTCTGACCATTTATTTTGTGTAAACTTTTATGCGCTCGCCACTGGCTGTTGGCGCAAATTAAGCAACTCTGCATATCATATTAGCCCCATCGGGCAAGGCTAATTTGATATATGGTTCGATTTTTTTTAAATAACTGCTACTAGATAGTTTTTTTTTAATCTATAAACTGGTTCAGCATCAAAAAATGTATACCAGTAGTTTTCATAGTAGATTTGGTCCGACACTTTACAAGTTAACGCGAAAAGTTTACATTTTTGCATCATATTAGCCCCGATTGACCACACACTTTTTAAACTTGTATAACTTTCATTCAAACAAACATTTGGGCTTTAAAAAAAGCAAAAAGAAACAGTTATTTTGCATGCATATGAGTTCTCGAGCTAACCAAAACCGTTGATTCAGATATATCCCCCATAATCCAGGTAATGTAGATACTTACAATCTTTGCCTTCATCCAATAAGAAGAAGCTAGGTAACGATTGGCTTGTCATAATACATTTATCATCGGACTTAACTACAGACACTTTGTAACATTGAATTGGCATTGATGTATCACCACTACTTACAGCCAACAAAAAATGACCATCTGTAATATGTACATGTTAATATATCAGGTACTTTGTTTTAAAACCTACATATATGCCTTTACTTTTGCCGTAGCATATATCAGCAGTCTTAATATGAATCCGCGTTGTACCCAAGCTTTCTGTTGTTAAAATCATTGGTGATTGTGAAGTTGGATGTGGTAATAAAATCGATGCTAGCATTCCTGTTGTTGTTAGCAATAGAGCTCCGCAACAAGGTCTTCCACCAAATTGCTTAACAGAGCAAGCAAATTTAATGTGATGAAATTTTTCATTATATGACGAACTATCTTTCTTTTCAGAATTTAAGCAGATCTAAAGATCAAGAGCAATAAATGTTACAATGTAATCATGGGCAATGTACATTACCTTCTTTCCTGAATGAAAAAAAGCAGCAGCTAATATGTGTTCTCCTTGAAACACCGTTTCCAAAGCTAATTGCCAATCGTTTAATAAATGCTCAGTACTCTTATAAATCTTTACATGACCACTTTCGTCAGCAACAAGGAGTAGCTCCCCTGTAAAGTCCCACTGCAGTACTGTTACTAAAGTTGCATTCGATAATATCCTACAAACAAGCTGGTATACCCTACCATTTATATATACTCTACTTATACCTATGTGCTAGCCATGGAGTATTCAAGTCTGCTACGTATACATGGGAGCCATATGTTCTTATTGTATTATCTTCAATGGTTGTTTTTGTCGTAAATGCTATAACGTTAGTGCTTGAAATTGAACATATTAAAAAATTATCTAACCTAAAAGGCAATTTTCATATAACAGTATAACAATATATTTCAATAAATTACGCATAAAAGGCTTCAATTCCCTTTGGAGGTTTTCTCTTAACAGAAAATATATGGTCCATAATGAATTAGGTATTAATCTGTTATTATCGGTTATTACCTAATTTACTTCATTTTGTAAATAAGCAAGAAAAAATTGACGTTTACTTTCTTATAGAATAACCTAATAAAAACTATAAAAAGGCAACTCTGGCCATGGACGTGGACCTGTATTTCGGCGCCTCTCGTAGACATACCGGAAACTATCAGTGGAATACGCACCAGCGGCTGGCTGCAGTTTAGCACCGACCAATCACAATGCTCTTTCAACGTATACAGAGTTATGATTTGTGACGATATAGTGAATTACGATACGTAAAAATATAATCTGGAGAAAGTAACAAATTTATCTGTTATATTTGTGCGAAATTATTTTTATATAGTCGCAGTCTCAACAGATATTTAAAGGAAGCGCATCAAGTATACAGTACTCAAGTTCATAGAACAAGATATTAGAAGTCAATTAAGTATTATATATAAAAAAAGGGTAAAAAGATGACGTTAGGTAGGTAGTTAGATATAGCAGTCATTGTATTAAATACGAATGTAATATCTAGTTAAGTAATGTAATTGTTTTGGTTAAATAAATCTTCAGTGCAAATAAAACAAGCGGTGTTTTTACTTCCTGAAATTATAATCATTTATACAACAACTAGAATCCAACGGTGTAAATGTAAATACTTATATTACCAATTCAAATGATGAAATTATTCCCGTCGTCTTTATGCCCTTTCAGGACGTCAGGGATCGATGAAATTAAGATTGTTAATACATTGACTGCAATGCGACTGTAAGCAGAAAGGAATTTGGCTGTCTGGTTTACTATGAATAATAATAATATTTAATATTTCTGTGTTTTAATCGCTATAAAGTGCTATACTCATCTATTTCATCTTATTTTCGCCCATTTGTTCTTCCTGTTTTCTCAAAACCACGGTTACGTTTTTTACATAGATATAAGATATTGCTTGAAATATACATTATTATTAATAGAACGTAAGGTAATTGTAGACGGTAGTAACCATTATTGTGTTGACATAATCCGTTTGATTATTGTTAATCGTTCACAACTAAATCGAACTGATTGCTGTTATATTTAAATTTCCTTCCCATATAAATAAAGAATTCTCGTTACTGATTGAACTTTTCTTAATGCACTGTGATTGGTCGGTGCTAAACTGTAGCTAATCGCTCGTGGAATACGCTGTCTATGTCAATTTTTGTCAGATTCTGTATTTAATACAAATATTACGGCACAAAACACGTTTTCATTTGCATACACATTTATTAACGAGATTGAGGATTAAATATGACAGAGTACTCATAGGGTGTATCGGTGTTTTTCGATGTAATGCGTTTTTCATTTGCTCCACGTTAGAGCAAAAATATTGCATTGCGAATTTCCGTAGAAGGCTAAAACACTTACTGGCCCAATATATTGGGGTCTTTGATAATACTACAAATAAACATATATTTAAATAACATAATTTATAAATACGATAAATAATAGGTTTGTTTCTGCAGAAATCACAAACTAGTCAGACGCAATTTGATTGGCTAAAAGGAATCTGAAACTATTTTCTGACTGATTTCACGACAATTGATTGGCTCTGACTAGTTTGTGATTTCTGCAGAAACAAAACTAATAAATTTGTCCATACTGGCAGCTTTGAAAAGATGATTTTTAGACGAAAACTTCAAGCAACAGAACCAAACGAGTATAAAATGAACAAATATAATTAATTGAAAACTGCAAACTATAAGACGAACTTGCAAAACTCAACAGAAACGCGGCATTAATTTGACGAAAGACAATTTACTATGGTTACAAACATCCCATAAACATCCAAATTATGTTACAAACTTTGAAAGCCTAGTTACAAACCAATTAGATATAGGTTACTTGCGGTATGTCTACGAGAGGGCCAAAAATAGTCCTTCTCATTGTATTGCAAGACTCCCTCCCCTTAGATTAACCAATGATTATCTACGTGAAGTTGTCGATGTGCAATATATAAACCAAAACTTTAAGACATAAAATAATTTGTAACATTATCAAAAGTATTTATATTATCACTTCAGAAACGATTTAAAATTTATATTTGAATCTTCTCACAACAATAATATTTTAATTTTGCTATTTGAAGTTTTGTAAAAGTGGTATTTGCTGTTATAAAAATATTTTTGTATTGGTAACGCTTAATCACAGCCGTTGAAAATTTCAAAAATGTTTTTACTAAAAAACGTATGAGATGCAGCATTTTTACTGGTTTTTACTTAAAGAGTTCCGAACAAGCAGTGTTGAATTTTAAAAGGAGTGAAGAAAGTGTTAAAAAAGAAGAATAATTTCCTGTGTTATGGAGAATCTAATTGACAAAACGGTATTATCAACTCCTAAACCATGTGCTTCTTCTACAGTGGATAGAAAGGAATTTTTAAGAAAAATTGACAAAAAATATGGAGCTGGGCCTGCAGTAGATTTTGACAGCGTATGTGAAGGCACTGAGAGCAATAGTTCACTGGCTATTATTTATGATATAAATCAGAAAGATTTTCCAGTATTCAAAACTGACGATGAGAACACTAGTACATGTTTGCAAAAACAAAGACAACTAGCCCACAATAATCTAGAGAGATCGAAAATTGGTTTGTCTTCGAGATTTTTAATTGCATCAAATACACCTTGTTCCACAATTAATAGACCTTTCACTAATAATAGTACAGTGAATGAATCGGATCTCTTACAATCGCCAGCAAGACAGCTGAGAGCTAGTGTTACATCTGATAGTTTTGCTCCTGCTGATGTCTCAACTCCAAAGAATTCTAATGCCAGTAACCAACCATCAGAGCAGCCTTCGAATAATTTATCTAAAATGATAAATGAGGCCACTAAGAAAATAAGAAATTCTGATATTTCTTTGAAAGATTTATGCACAGAATTGTCTAGTTTAAGTATGGGAAAGCTTAGTTTACGATCGGGTATGTCAAACATGGATAGCGGAATGTTTGTTCCTGCAGAATTAATGGAAGAAAAACTATTGAAAGATGAGATGTCATGGCGTGAAAAGAAAGATTTACCGATGCAATTAAATAACATATCTAGTATTTTAAATACAACCGACAACAACAATTTTACAGAAAGACATTCAATGGGAGATTTTTTCAAACAAAGAAGTGAGAATATAAATAACGAATTTTTTAAGAAAAGCCCTGAGAAAGGTAATCCAATACCTCTAGTCGATTTAACAAATACAATGTCAACAGAAGATGCAAAGGATGATACTGAAGTTAGTAGTGTTATGAGTGCAACTGAGATTTACAAAGTTTTATCTGAATATGGAACACAAGATGCCCAACAGATTCTTAATTATCTTACAAATACAAAAAAAAGATTAAGTACACAAAGAAAATTTAATGACTCTGTTTCAATTGAAAAGGAATCCATTTTGTCAGAGAGAGATGTCGATGAGTTTATTTTAGCTAGTAAATGTGCCAATGCAAGAGAAAATGCAAATGAAATTAAAGGAAGAACTAATTTACCACATATTCTAAGAACCTCATCTACACTGATAGAGAGGGATGACCAAGAAAAATATCTTAAATATAACAAAGTCTCTCAAAATTTAAGGGTACCATCGAGTTCTCCAACATATCATGCTGCTACGCAGAAGGAAAATTCACCAAGAACCAGTTTATATATGCCAAACTCTCCTTCTGAAATTAAAGAAAATATCTCTGATAGTGATCGTTCATTAACATCAGTTCGTAGTGGAAGCAGTTTGGATACCTTACCTGAAGGCAAATTCCCAATAAAGAGTAATCGTTTAGAGCTAATTTGGGGCTGTCTTAAATCTGGTCGAAGTAGCACACAAGAATTTCAAATCAGAAATCAATTAAACCAAAGAATACGAATGCAGGCATCTATTACAGGGTCAAGCTTCAGACTAATCAAAGACAATTACGATTCTGAACTATTAAATGCCACTACATTTGTATTAAGACCATTAGAAACAAAATCTTTCTCTATTATGTTTTGTCCAACTAACATAGGGGCAGCATCCGAGAAAATAAACTTTTATCCAATATTCGGAGGTGAAATTCAACATTCTAAACGACAGGTGCTTACTTTATTTGGATATGGCGGTCATGTAAACTGCGATATCAGCAACATTACAAAGGATTCAGGTGGAAAGCTCTGGTTATCATTGGGAAAAATCGAATGCCAACCATTTATTGAACAGAAATTTGTTATCAAGAATACCGGCACTTTGTTTGCATTTGCTTGCATTGACATTGTATTGAAGGGACCATTCACATATTCCAATTTGAAGGTGGATTCAAGGGAAGTTGTTGTAAAGCCACAGGATGAAGTGAACATAACAGTCAGGTAATTTATATTACTTCGTTAACATAATCGTGTTTGTTTTTGCTAAATTATAGCTGGCATATTATCCTAGATGTTAATGCTGGTAATAGTATAGTAAAGTTGTTCTCGCAGTGCGCACAGTCATCAATGACATAATTATAATGTATCAATGGCAATAGCATGAATACAAATTAGTATTTACAGTACAAATTTAGTCCTAGTATTAACTTTTCCAAACTTAACTGACTGTAATACATACTATCTTTTTAGTAATATATTAAGGGGTTACCTCCAGTCATGAACCCCGATCAGAGGTCATTTTTGACATTGTTTTTCTCCGAAAGTATTCAATAGATTAAAACAACAATTAGTACGTTCAAATACTTTAGTCTTAAGCTTTATTCATGAATTTTTGTGTATAAATATAATTAAAAATGGCGCAGTTATGGCTCGGTTCCTGGAGCACCTCTCAACGGAAGGGGTGTGCGGTACACATCCTAACTGGGGAACCGCTTATATGAAACAAACGAAACCGATAGGTATTAATAATACATTGAAAAAATTGCCTTTGAACGAAGGAAATTAATTTATGGCGATTGTAAACAAAATTGCGACCATCTGAACAAAAAGGCTATTTTTTGGCTTAAAATTTGGCTCTTCTAACTGCATAAAAAATATTAATTTTGATCAGAAATGAAATTCCTTCATTCAAGGACAAGACAATTCTATGGACTATAATTCCACAAAGTTTAATTGAAATCCCTTGAGAAGTTTGTCCATAATCGTGTTCACCGACTTCAAAAATGTCGTTTCGAGAAAAACGGCTTTAGAGTTTTAGAATGAAATAAAATGTATATAACATTCATAAAAATAGACTTAACATAGAGTCATCTGCTCCGGGTACATATAGCAATCCTTTTGCATTCATAGCAGCCTCTATACAACACGTATTTCACCTTTTAAACGGGCTAGCAGGCTTGCATGAGCTTCACAGAGCTGTGTGAGCACTTGAACCGCATTAAGTCGACGGTTTCTTAATGTCGGCACAATGAAGCGAGCATCTCGATCCGCTGTAGACCGCTTTCTGTCTGTTCCTGGTCGCCGATGGAAGGATTCGGTCTCCTCATAACATTTGCACACCTTTCGAACCGCTGAGCGTGTCATATTCAGGCATCGAGCAACAGCTTCCTGATAAAGCTCATTTTCGATTGAAAGAACTGCTTGGCCGACTTTTTCCGGGGTAGTATGCACTTTACTAGTACCTTTAGCAACTGATAAAACAAGTGGAAAACGAATTATGTGCAAGTTAATACAAAGATAATAACTGCAATCTGTTAAAAGTTTGTTATACTCGTGATAGAAATTAATCGCCAGTTGAGTGAGACATGTGGTGTTGGTGTCATGGATGTGTCTAACGTGCGTTCGTGGGTGCGACAGTTCAAAGAAGGCAGAACGTTGTGTGACAACAAACCAAGACAATCTCGGCCTCGCACAAGCCGGTCTGACGACATGATCGAGCGAGTAGAGAAAGTTGTTTTGGGGGATCGCCGAATGAGTGTAGAACAGATCGCCTCCAAAGTTGGCATTTCCGTGGGATCTGCGCACACAATCCTGCATAACGACCTGAAAATGCGAAAAGTGTCTCCCAGGTGGGTGCCACAAATGCTGACAGACGAAGTGATTTCTCATATTAGCTACTCATCTGACCTGGCTCCTAGCGACTTTTGGCTGTTTCCAACGATGAAAGACTCTCCGTGGCCGCACATTCACCAGCCGTGCCGCTATTGCATCAGCGATTTTCCAGTGGTCAGAAAAGACTCCTAAAGAAGCGTTCGCAGCAGCCATGGAATCATGGCGAAAAGTACCCAAACCGGCACTTTCAGAATTTAATGAAGCTTGAGTTGTTTGCAGTTCTTATAGTAAAATAAATGTATGTAAAATATTGAAATCGGATTTTGAAACCCGGGGGTTTCCGCGTTTCTCCTTAATTATTTGTTATTAGATATTCATAAAAATTATCGATACATATAGGCGTTAAGCATTTTTGAACGGCTATCGAAATACGCTAAATTTGATGTATCTGTTTTTGTGGTAATATATTCACTTTGGCGTACCATTCGAAGCAAACGTATGGATTTATGCTTTAGCACCACCATTGACCTTACCGAATGACTGTAGGTAATATTGGGCTATATTATTTAAACATTAAGTAAGAGAACTGCTAAAATATGAGTCCGAGTTTATTATTTCAACTTCGGTACACTGAAATCGAATATGTATACATTAACCCGTAAAACAATATTTTGATGTACATTTGACATTTTTTATTGCATGTTTCTTACTGAATATTCAAAGGCGTGCACATCCACGTAAATTTATTGATCATGGTAATGATAGTTTATATAAAGATGTTGAAAACATAAAAATTGATTGCATTTAATGAAAGCAGGCCCGCTACAAATAGAACAATGAGGAAAAAACCGTCATTGCAATTACCAAAGGCGATAGTCGACGTGATGGCCGGGTCTATCTTCCAAGTAACTGTTTTTAAACCATGCTTATGCAAAAAGATATCTAGGTACCGATCGCAAAATTTTGTGTACAATAATTGTAATATAAGAGCTGCTTTTATTTGCTTTTCTTTTGCTATACTTGATATTAACTTAATTGATTTTGGTTCTAACAATTACTTATCTATTTCTAGGTATTATCCTTCGAAACCAGATCTTACACATCTTAAGAACACAGACATCGTTGAAATAGGCTGCATAAAGATAATAACGGGCGCGGAAATAATTCGAGGAAGGCTTCGGCGTCTGTATGCTAAATTAAAACAAAAAGACATACCTATTGATCCTCTAATTGAAAGACTGAGTGGCGTTTTCCCTGGAGAAAATATGCCGTCTGACCTTCATTATCTGAAAGAATCCGTCAGTGCTGTGAGAGATCTTTTACGACAGTTAACATTTAGAGAAGTTGCTGTAACTATCGAACAAGATTTAGAAAGCACTTTAGTAAATCCAATAATGGATATGAATGAAACCACTTTGTATCACACTTTGTATCAGGGTGATGAAGATGTAACGGAAATTGGAGACATGACAGCTGTAAAAAGAGAAAAATCAAGACTATTTTCTATTGAGCCAACTAATATTATACTGACTTTCCCTATGAAGCGTGAAGATACCATTCTTTTACATTCTAAGAATTCCAAGAAAATGGCATTCGACGTCAAAGTTGAACCAACTGACCTGTTTAGCGTTTTTCCTATCAATGGAATAGTCGGTCCTTACGAAACAATAGTTATTAAAATATTGTGTCATCCGGAAAGTCGAAAAACGATTAACAACACCGGTCGTGTTTTAGTGTATGTTGAAAACGAGGCAACTGAAATATCTGTGAAAGCTGTTTTTATTAAAACCAAGTAATTTTATTTATACCACTAATTGTACTGTGATTTTGTAATTTTTATATATGCTAACAAATATTATTTACGTTTAAATCTGTAGCTTTACTTTTGTTTATCTTATAGAGTTTGAGGGAATTTAACAACGGTCGACAAAATAGAATGATTAATAGGATTATATTGTGAATACTTGAAACGGCACAAGTACAATTTTGTATCTTCTGAGTATAATCTCCGGTATAATCGTTAATTTCGAACTCCGAATCCGAGTCGTGAAAGTCTTTCGAAGGGGAAGCAGCTTACATTAGATGTTCTGGTGTTAGATCTTCCATCTACTTTTATTCCCTGTTTCTTGCTAGTCTCCTGTAGCTATTTGTAAAAATTGTAGTACTTCCGTGGTACATGTTCCATTAATGACTACAAATTCTTCAACTTTTCTGTTAAAATTTCCATAGAACAATTCAACATACAAATATTTTCTGCAAATAATTTCAGGGTCGAGCCTTGCCTAAAAGAGGAACATTTACACGTGCAAAGAATGTATACCTAAAATCAAATAGACGTCTAAATTTTTGCATTTCAAGAGAGATATCTGTCTGAAATTGAAACTCCTATTTTCGCCTTTTTTTTTCTTGAATTACCTATTACAGCTTTGTAGATTCAAAAAGGGAAACGTTTGGAAGTAGACTTTATTATATTCCATACTAATTTACAAAGAACAAGAGCCACAAATATAAAATACCAGATAAAACTCCAATTTATTATAAAGTGTGTTTACCAAACAGCATGACAGTTTATAATGAGAGGGTACAAATACCTTTATAACCATTACCTCTAGACACTTAAATTTCGCGGACAATTTAAGTTGGTAGTTCCGATAATAAAGGACATATTCGTTAATTTATTGCTGCACTACATGCGAATTTGATCTTTATTGCCGGAACTTCCAACTGAAATTGAGCGCGCATTTTAAAAGATTTCTGCTGGCGAATTTTTATATTTCTATTTACCTATATTTATACCGGACACTGGATGCCTCTGCATAAGAAAATATAACTTGTATTCTCTTTTTTCTGACAAACATGTACAGATCGACAGGTCCAGGAACAGGTGGGAGCAGTTCTAGGAAGTGCCATACGGGCCAAGAAGTAACTGGTAGAAAAGGACGCGTAGTAATTTGTACCTTGTACCAAAGGGTAAGACTAAAGATAAAATGTATCTTTTTTCAGAACGTACGATTAAATTGAAAAACGCATAGATAGTAATAAAAAAACAATACAATTTGCAGTAAAGAAACTAATTGTATATATGGCTATTTACTGAAAATACTACTGTTTACAATGAATGGAAATAAAATCTAATAGAAAGTAAGTGACGTCACGCGCGACTTGAGCAAACAAATCGGTCGCATTGAGCAATCCATATCCTTGCCCATTAATCAAGTAAAATATAATTCATAATAACATAAATATGTAATTTTCGATGTTTTTATAGGGTATTTCAAAAACCGTAACAGACAAGGTTCTGCATCGTTCGTCGCAAATTGTTATTGGCTTATTTTAAATATTCGAAGCCGCCAAAAGATTAGCAGCGCAGTTTAACCACTGTTACCAGTTGTGGCGATTCAACGCCAAATGGGCGACTATAAATAATCTCTTGGCGACCTGCTATTAAAATTGGCAATTGGCGTCAGGTTTGCGCGACTTTGCAAAATCGATTAATTAAAGTCAGATTTTAGAACAAATTAAAAAAAATTAAAATTTATTTACGCTATTTTTCATACAAGTACAACTTCTATCCTTCAATAACAGATGTCAGTGAAAATTTATTTTGCAAGAAAGCAGGTGAGCATAAAGAAAACTAGGTAAATAATGCAGAGCTAGATAATACCGACTGATCAAATTAAGTTATTATAGCGCTCTAATCTTATAAAATAAATAATATGTCCCTGCATTTATGATGAAGTAATAGATGACATTGAAGCTGGCATTTACGGAAAAGTGATTTTCCAAAATACAAATTACTTTTGGACAACAGTACTTGAATACAAGAACGCAGATGGCGCTATAGCGTTTGAGGAATTAGCTTGCTTTGCTCAACGGTGGTTTTGCTTAAAAATATTATCCCTGCCATCTAGTAATGCTACCGTAGAAAAAATTTTTTACTAGTGAATATCTTAAAAATAAAATCCAGAAATAAAATGACAACTGATATGTTAAATTCAATTCCAACAGTTAGAATGCATTTATACTCCCGGAGTAGGTATACATTGCAAAGATTTAAAATAAAAACTATGATACAAAAACTTCAAACGGGTGTAATGCAACCTATTAGAAAAGAAAATACGGAAGAAGATATTAATCTACTAAATATTTTAGAGGAGAATCCCATTGAGGAAGTAGGCTAAACAATATTAGAAAAAGTATCGCATTGTCGGACATTAAGAAGAATTGTATAGGAATTATTCTTAGTGTAGCATGTACAAACCCATAATTTCATTTTAAAAAATTGTCTTTTTTGTCGATTATTGAATTTGTGATAAAATTGCATTTTTTATTTATTTGTTATTGCAATAATTATAAGACCTCTTACGTTATCTATTCAATAAATGTAATTTTATAGTCACATCTCTTTTTGGGTTATTTTAAAATGTAATAAAAAGTATTTTTTTGTTAACCAGTTTTAAACGATTATATTGGCGATTTTGGGCGACTTTCAGTTTAGAAATACTGGCAACACTGAATTCAACCCTGTTGAAGCTTTTGCGTCGTTTAAAAAATATGAGGTTGATGTCAAATTTTGTTTTAGAGCAGTAGTAAATAAGCGGTACTTACGACAGCGCATGCGAGACAGTCGAAAATATCTCGATCCTTTCAGAATGACCTCCCAGATCAAGTAAGAGAGTTAGATAGACTAAAAAGAGAGGGTGGGCAGCGGAATACCTCGCGTTAGTTATAATACTTACTACAGACTCATTTATTTTTTTATGAAGTAGGTTGGTCATTTATATAGTGAAGTACTAAAGTATGCCCCCACCCCCCATACTGACTTTTGAACGACAGAATCTAGCGTTTTTAGCAAAATTAGGTCGATTTCTGTGAGTCAACTTTTGCCGTTATCGACAGTTCAATTGCATTGCCGGTGTCACCGGAAGTGACGTCAACTTTCTTATTTTAAATTTAAATAGAATACTTTGCATATTCTTACGCGTTTGGAAAGATAATCGAAAGACGAATCCAACGATACCACGCATGTTATGCTTCAACTTAGGAAATATGACGATATACAGCAATAAAGGTTTTGGTAATCTGTTTTGAAAAGCACCAAATTATTTCTTGTGACGCCAGACTGATCCAAAGAGCTCGTTGCTAAGCAAAGAGATCATAACAATTGCCAAACTGTCAAATCTCAATTCCAAAAGCGTTATTGCTATTTATTGTTATTATAAGCTGCATTTGTTATACTTTCGTTCTTTGTGCTCGTTATTTTTTTATCTTAACTTGTTTTGATCATTGTTGTTTCTTTTCTACTTTATCGAACTTTATTGTAATTAATTAATTATGGTAAGCTTTGTTCAATTTATTAGTTTTTGATAGGCAATGTGCTCAAGTTTCAGTTTTTTATGTTGTTGATTTTACAATGGCCTCCGCATAGGCCACGTAAAATAAACATTAAGTACCTCAACAAACCTACCATAATTAATTAATTGTAATAAAGTTCGATAAAGTAATAGGAAATTAACAACAATTGACAAAACAAGTTAAAATGACAGAAAATAATAACGAGAACAAACAAGGAAAATATCACAAATGCTGGATATAATAACAATAAATGACGAGAGTAATTTACGCATTTAGAACTGTGATTTGGCAGTTTGCAACTGTGTGATTATTTTGCTTAGCAACGAGCCCTTTAGATCAGTCTGGCGTCACAAGAAACAATTTGGCGCTCTTTTCTAGCCAACTTTGCGTAACAACAAAAACAGATATTTATTAAGTTAAAGTAACACATGTGGTGTCGTTGGATTCCCCTTCTGATTACCTTCAAAAAACCTAAAAATATACCGCGGGTTGTATTTAAAACAAGAAAGTTGTCGTCACTTCCAGTGACAACGGAAATACTATTGAACTGTCGATAACGGCAAAAAATAGAAATCGACCTATTTCTTCTAAAGACACTAGCTTCTGTTATTCAAAAGTTAGCATGGGGGGGGGGGGGGCACTTTAGGATCTCACTGTATATTAAGAATTAGTAATTAGCTTCAAATGTAAGCAAAGTCGCGAGTTACGTTTTCAATGTTATCTTGGTGAAGTTCTGGATAAAAATGTTGTTGTTGTTGTATTATTGGGTGAAGCGTCCAGGTTACGGAATACACCTCGCACGTCTAGACATCGATTACTATATTAGCCGGCCTCACTAAAACTTTGCCGAATCCAGAGATGTTCCAACCTTTGGTAGGGATTTTCAACATAGCAAACATCGTATCAGCATGGGTTCTACGATTTTATTTCCTTATCCGAGAAGAAGGTATACTTTGATTTTTATCCGTAATTAAAAAGCAACCGTCTCAACCGGGAAATGAACCCGCGCCGTTCGGATCGAAAGGCAAGTATGATAAAAATGTATTCGTTAAAATTAGTTCACTAGAGATCAAGAAGATAGGACAAAAAAGCTGTATATTTGTGGTATTAGATTTTATTATTATCTAATAATATAGCACAATAATTACAAATTATTTGTTAAATAACCGCAGATTTTTCATGCATGTCTAAGACGATCTACGGTCTTACATTACAAAAAGAAGATACAAAAAAGAAAAGAAACGCAACATACGGTCAAGGCACATATTACGTAATATGTTGTTTTCCACTTGGTTCATTCTGTGGTGGATTGTGAAATTTGGTAACAAAGTTGTACAATGATCGGTATTATTTATCATGTTACATATGCTGCGGCAACTCCAGTGACCATATCTTAAATATATCTTGCATATATTCTATTATATAGAAATATCCTTACTACCTAACCCATTATATACTACAAGGAATGTTATTTACATATTTATAGACACAACACATAATATGTATAAGTATATAGCACCATGATGCATTGTTATTTTATACGATTATAAGGTACATACATTCGACCAACTGTAATCCTAATGATATAGTGCGTGAATCTAGTGGTTTTACGGATGAGAAATGTTTATAGGCATTTGTAATACGCTGGACACACTATGATATATAACAATTAGAAGGTCTCTACATGTAAAAAGCGATGTTTTTAGTAAAAAATGACGCAAGTTCTAGTTCAAAAAAAAGTATCATAAGTACTCTATTTATCACTTACAATATATGCATTATATTAATTTTAAACCACAAATGCTTTTAGTAAACGGCTTTCAAAATAACGCTATATGATTAGCCAACTAGTTCAGACGGTATGGTGTAAGTGGTGTATGCTCTTTGACATCTTTGAATGAGATTTAAAACAAGGAGTTGTGTGTATAGATCAATCTAATCATTTCTTTATTAAATGCTCTTTCTCTTAAAAATTAAAATGGTTACAAGGGGTTTAAACGTTAAGTAGGAGAACATGATTCGAATTCTTTTTCACTAGGTGTTTCGCGCACGTAATGAAAAAGAAATTAAATCGCGATTGCCAACTTTGAAAAAATAAACAAAACGAAGGAAATCTGTCGAAAGCTGGTCACGCTTTCTTTTTTTTTACAAAATCTATAAGGCACATTATGAAGAAGTAACCGTATACATTGACTCTTGCGTCTCGCGTGATATATTCTGTCCGTCTCATCAACAGTTTAATTGACTTAAAATGCGCGAGAGAACTACAAAATTCGTGTACATAATTGTCGAACTGTACAGCAGATGGCAGCAGTTATGCTATTGTTGTGGATAATAAACTTGACACAAATGCCAAGAAGTTTGTTAAACTGCAAACAGCTATTCTTCACAATCAGTGCCAAGCGTGTTACCCACTCCAAAAATCTAAATGCTGATGGCACGTTTTCGCTTAGATTGCCGAATTTCTCAGCATCACAGTCGATGCGAGCTTCCCGTTTTCTTGCTCTTCTTATTCGTTTTGAACCATCCCGCTGTTTTTTCAGGATCTCTTGGTATTGATATCGATCTAGAAACTTCTTGATTTTCTTCACGGTTTTTTTTTCCTCCTAACGATTCAACTGACATGCTTTTTGAAGACATCTTCTTCTCTTCGCGGCTGGTATATCGATTATTTTCTTTTGGTTGTCGTTCTTTCTTCTTATACAAAGTCGAATTGGATCCTCTGGGCGTTTCATCTTTAGCCCTCTTTAATGTAGAAACATTTTCTTTACTTCTGGATTTTCGATTTAGTGTCGACGTAATATTCTGATTGGACCTCTTAGTTTCTTGTGCTTTCTTTTTCAGCGTCGAAGCGTTTTCTTTGCGACTAGATCCGTTTTTGGTGACTTTCTGTTCGTATTTACCATTTCTGGTAGGCGGCGATGGTTTCGGATATTGCGTGTAGTCTATATCTAAAGTTTCCCTGTAGTGCTTTGGCCGCCAAGGTGCAAGGACCGAGAATGAACGACTTAGCGTCTTCACCTGAGGTTGTATACGACTTGAACTGTTAGAAGCAAGTTCTTCTCTAGATGCTGCTCTTCTGCCGTTTCTTAAATATCCAGGACCTGGTATATCACCAACTGAAACAAGTGAAAAGAATTCAAAACGGGCTTTTTATGTGAAGTGCTGCTTAGTGTAAGTTTTTATAAAATAATTTTTGTTCATTCTGACAGCGAGATGAATCGCATAAATACAAGCAAATGAAAGAAAATTGAATTTCCTGAGCTTTTATTTTCGCTGTTTCTTTACGGTGCTTTTCTAGTAGTGGCGAAAGTTGTAGCTGTATGGGTGTATACATTCATTGATGGTATATAAGACGTTTTTGGAAAGGCAAATCCAACAATATCACATATCAGTTTAAAATATATTACAATATGCAGCAATAAATGTTTTGGTAATCTATTTTTGTTGTTATGCAAAGTTATCCAGGAAAACGTATCAAATTGTCGCATGGGACACCAAGTTGATCCAATACTTTGCACAACAACAAAAATAGATTATCAAAACATTTACTACTGTCGTAGTATTCCTTAAGCTGAAGTAACAGGGCGTCCTATTGAAAACAAGAAAGTTTACGTCATTTCCGGTGACACCGGAAATGTAATTGAACTGCTGATAACGTCAAAAGTAAGTTCGTAAAAAATAGAAATCGACATATTTTTCTAAAGACGCTAGCTTCTAGCTTCTAGGATACTTTAGGACCTCATTGTATATACAGGCTGTCCACGGATGCGGCTACAAAGAGGATTTTTTTTTAATATACGTTTTACAGAAAAACGTTATTCTTTATAAAAAATTCTGCTTTCCTCAAAACGTCCAAAAACATAATTTAGATTTGATTACAGACATACACTTACTTATAAATTCGATATTATTGCAGCTGATACTTTTATTTTTCAATTGAACAACAATCACTCTCTGAAATAAGCAAGTAAATAAGTGCTATTGGCTATTTTACGTTTATGTTTGTAATAACACTTGATTCATAAGTTTTAAACATCGGAACGCAATCAGGTATACAAGTGCGTACTCGGTTTAAGTGTCTAGAGATACTAACAATTTATCTAATTAAAATAGAGTATGTAGTAGACTTTGCTTTGTACTGTCATTAAATTAGATTTAGGCTGTCAAATACGTAAAATTTAAATTCTAAAATGCTCACTAAAGAAGAACGTATTTATCTGGTTAAATGCTATAGTATTGGACAGGTCTCACACAGATGCGCCATTCATTTGTTTAATCAAATGTTTCCCAATACAACTGTATCACACGTAACTTTACGTAAATTTTTAAGTAAGTTTGTTGAAACTGGATCAGTAATGGATTTAGAGAAAAAACGTAAGAAGTATGACTAAAATGACGGTGACATTATTAGCGATGAATTCGGTGGAGGACAATCCGAGGTTGTCTTTGAGGAAACGCTCGCGAGAGTTAAACGTTTCTTAAAGTTTGTTACAAAAAATGTATAAAGATAATAAAATCTTGCCTTTTAAACCTACATTAACGCATATACTTGGAGACGGAGATGATGAAGAACAAAATTTAACTTAACACGTTTATTTGGATTGGATAGAATCGTTTGCGTTACCTAAGTTGCACAACATTAACTCTGACATACGAAGAAACATTTATTGGCAACAAGATGGATGTCTAGCTCTTTCAATTGTATTGATAAAAAAATTGTTAAATCATCAATTTCCTGGGAAATGAATTTGCAGAAATAGGTCAGCTGATATTTCAAAGACTAAGTGTTGTTTAATTGAAAAATAAACATATCAGCTGCAATAATTGACTTTATAAGTAAGTGTATGTATGTCTGTAGTCAATTTTAAATGTTTTTGGACATTTTGAGGAAAGCAGAATTTTTTATAAAGAATAATTTTTTACAGTAAAACGCATATTAAAAAAGTTTCTCCTCTTTGTAACCCCATCCCCCCTATATATACTATATTTACATTTAAATACCGACTACAGAGAATGAGTATACCTTGGAAATATACCACTTAACAGACGTACGACTACTTTTAATTAATTCCACATTAATGAAAATCAGAAGAAGACATGAATAGGAAGCTTAAAAAACGCTTAAAATATGCAAAATAAATTATGCCCAATTTATGCTCCCAAAGTTCGAATTGTAGAGTCATGTTTAAATAGAAATGATTAGATATTGCTAAGTGTCTAATTGCATACAGATGTATTTAGGAATTTTGGTTATCACTGAAAACTGGACTTTTGCAATTAACGAGAAACAACAATTTTATGTACCTGTCGCTGCATGTAGATATACTACGCTTCTTTGCGATTGCTGACTACTATCGCCCTCTGTTGAACTTTCTACCGAACTGACTTCATTCTTTCTACGTCTAAGCCTATCTTCTTTATTTCTGGACACTTCTCTGGGTCTATGATTTGGGGAAGCGGGCGGTTTTAAACTTAAACGCGATCCTTTTATGTCTCTATCCGATTCCGAGATATTAAGCATAGACTTATGGTTGCTAACCCGGCGCATTTCGGGCGTACCTATTTCTTCGGAAATATTGTGTAGATCTCTCGTGGATTGACTCTTCAATTTGTCTCGGACGTTACCGTTGCTGGTATGGTTGTTAGTGTATGGTGATGGTCTGCTAGGTGACTTGAGTGAGGATTTCTTTCGTAAACTGCCGTTGGATTCGATATCGGTGTCGCCGAAAAACCTAAGATTCTTCGTGGGCGTCGATTTGGCGGGCGTTTCGTCTTCGGTACTGTTAGAATCTTTTTCGATCTGCAATGATAAACAAATTGGAGAATTTTTTGATTTAACCTAAGAAATTTGATAACTGAAAGTATGCTATGCGATAACGCAGTGCAAATTTAGTCATGAATAAAAAGATGGCACTCCTGGTAAATATCGATTTTATTGATGCGACTATTTAACCATAAATATGACTAAAGGTAGGAATATACGCAAAGAATTTGAAAATATGCGCATAAATGTGCAAGTTTTCTGACCTAAATACGCACATTTTCATGGAAAATATGCAAATTAAAAAATTCCTGGAAACAAGAAAAAATGCAATGCCAAAGAAATATTCTTTGTGTTTATTATAAGTTTATTTACGTTTTGTCAAAATAATTAACTGTAAAAAGATTCTTGCATCAAGAAAATAGATTTTATTGCAAAAATCAGTCTCTATTCAAGAAAATATTTTTATTTCAAGACTATAAAAGTGTATAATATAAGAAAATAATTTTCTTGAAATGTTATTTGGATTAAATAAACATTTTCTTTCGGTTAGAAAATCAAAAAAATCCAAGACAGAAAACTGTTTCTTCGAAGTAAATCATTTAGCTTTAAGCTAAGAAAGTATCCATATTAAAGGTAGGAATGAAAAAATGGTCCAGATCTCACAAGAAAAATTAGACGACCAGTTTCGTGTTTAAAAAACACGTCATCAGGCCAGCTACAAGGATATCCAATAAAAGAAAAATTACAACAATGGAAAAAACCTAAAGTTAATAATTAAAATTAGGAGCAAGTGAATGAGCTAATGAAAAAGTTTTTTTTTTATATTACAATATAATTCAGTTATTTCTGTAATTAAATAAAAGTATTGAAAAACTTAATAAAGAGGAAAGTAAATACGACAATTAGAATTAAAAATGAAACAGGTGAAATAGCAACAAAGGAAGAGAAAATCATGGAGCGATGGAAGGATTATTTTTGTAATCTATTGAGTGAAGGTCATCGTGTACAGGAAACCGAACAGCAAGCGGAACATATTAACGAACAGCAACAAAATACGATGGACGAGATTGGAGCGCAAGAACTAGAAGACGCAATAAAATTTATGAAAAGAGGAAAAGCTCCTGGTCATGACAAAATAACGACGGAGATGATACAAAACCTAGGGGAAATCAAAAAAGCAACACTTTTAAAAATTTTTAACAAAATTTGGAAAGAAGAAACTATACTAGCAGACTGAGAAATAGGAATTATAGTACCCATTTTAAAGACTGCCAAAACTACAGAGGTATAACACTACTGAGTACTGCATTGAAATTATATGAACAGGTCCTCAATAATCGACTAAAAGAACAAATTGAGCCAACGTTATCAGAGGCACAATGTGGTTTTCGTAAAGGAAGAAGTATACAAGATCATATTTTTGTAATAAAACAGCTAATAGAAAAGAAAAATATGTATCTAGCTGTTATAGATCTAGAGAAAGCTTTTGATAAGGTGTCTAGAAAAAGAATTTGGGAATGTGTATGCAAAAGATCAGTTAACGTAAAATTGACAAGAAATATACAAAGTGTATTTAAGAAAACATAACTACGTAACATACAAAAATATGCAATCTGAAAAACAGTTGATGGCCTCAGAAAAGGAGGAGGTATTAGCCCAATATTGTTTACACTATTTACGGACGAAATTATTGAGAAATGCACTCAGAGAGTTGATAAATAATGACGAAAACGAGAGATAATTTGCAGGAAAACTTGAACATATGGAACGAAGTACTTACAGAATATGGAATCAAAATAAATAAGACTAAAACTAGGGTAATGGCAGTAACGAAAGATACAGAGAACATCGATATACATATAGAGAATATAAAAATTGAATAACTACACGAGTTTCAGTATCTGGGAGTGGTGATAGAAGCGAACGGAAATCAAAATGTTGAAATCAGTAAAAGAATAGAAAATACAATAAAATGTTATTATGCTTTAAGCAACAACTTTCTAAATATCAAAGAAATTTCAAAGAAGACCAAAATAAAGGTATACACGTCAATCTACAGACCAATACTAACTTTCGGCTGTGAGACATGGGTGCTGAATGATCGACAGAAGAGCAAGATTCAAGCAGCTGAAATGAAATACCTACGGAGAATTAAAGGCGTCACGAGAAGAGATAGGATAAGGAATCAGGAAATAAGAGATAAACTTAAAGTAGAATCCGTCCTGAATTTTATAGAGAGAAGTATGGTTAGCTAGAACAAATACAAAACGAAGAAGAGGAAGACCAAGAACGTGGGACAGTGTAATAAGCAAAATGCTAAAAAAGAAGGGCATGTCCTGGAATAAAGCAGTAGTATTGGCTAGGAATAAAAAGAGTTGGACTTAATTTGTGCACAATTAAATTAAATTAAATAGAAAATATCTTATCCTACACCATTATATATATATATACATACATATATATATATATATATATATATATATATATATATATATATATATATATATATATAAATAGGGATTATTTTTACGTAGTTTAGTAATTAATGAGTTCATATTTAAGTATATTTGTCTCTTTTTTTGTTATTATTATTTATTATATATTAAAAAAAAATAGTAATAAAAAAGAAAAAAAGATTACATTAACCTGTATCTCTTGAAAATGTTTATGAAACGTTGTAAGGTTATATTATTGTATGGGTAAGTGGTATCTGTATTCCGGTTTCTACTATCTAGGACGGCATGACTATAACTACTGGAACTAGGTGGCGCCAGGAAATATTTCAGTTGTTGTTTTTGAAGATTACTGGCATAAATTGAGAGATGCAAGAGGGATGTGGCCAAGAGTAAGAAGCTTTAATGCTTTTTTCTTCTCATATTTATTTTTGCCGGTAACGATTCCATCAATACCACGAGCTATTTATTAGCATTAACTTGGCTATTGTTTGTAGGCACTTTTTTCATGTGCACTTTTACATTAATTGTCTTGAATTAAGCCGGACAGTTTTGATACAAGTAAACGTTTCTCTGCGTGTGCTAAAAGTTTTCGATTGAGAAATTCTGGCACTTTTCTGAAAACATGTATTTGTACAGTGAAAAGGTTCTTTCTGCTTGGACTCTTGTTATGCGAGCGTTTTTAAAATGGATAGTGTGACCTATTGCCAACTCACTATTTTCTAGTAAATCACCAAATAAGATTCTGGCAATTTCCTAGTTATAGATGGTCCATAATCACAGATGGTCACAACATTTTTATTTAAGCTGGAACTAGTGTCGGCCAAATACGCCATCATTAACCAGACTATTTTAATTTCTGGCTGATGATAGCATATTGCCGAAACTAGAATATAAATAAAAATTTTGTAAGGAGGAAAAAGGATTTTTTGTATTTTATTTTAATATCCTTTAGCTTTTTGAAACACTCATTCATTTTGATTACATACATAAATTTTCCATATTCGGTGTACAATTTTTAAATTGAAAATATGTACCATCCAAAGTTAATTCTATTGCTTTTTAAATTTTTCGAAATGGAGGATTGCATGTTATGTAAATTCCTATTGCTTTTGGACTGTTTGTTTGGCCAGATCAATTGGTCAATATTTGTGTATGAAAAGAGGTAAGACACTATGTCAAAGGAAACCATTTTCTCGTTAATTCTTACTTTCAAATTATTTATAACCTTCTTGAATTCAAAGGATTTTTTATGTAGTATTTATTTTTAACTACGATGCTTTACAGTGAGTTGGCTAAGAATTTTCAGAGCCCTTTTTGTAAATTATCAAGCATAGGTCTTAATTGGTTATTATTTTTATGTAGTTTACAGAGCGTTGTTTATTTTTAATTGTTTTTCTAGATTAGGTGAAATAAAGTTTTTATTTTTCCCATTCTTTAATAAGGTTATTGCCAATTTCTTGATATCTGCTAGTGAGATCGGCTTTGATTACACTGGGGAACAGCAATTTCGTTGTCTTAAATCTGTGACTTGTTTTCAACTAACTTTTGGCTTCTGGATCCAGACATACCCGCAGTTTTTGTCAATCACATCAACTTTTTAAGCTACAGGATACCCTCAAAAGTCATACAAATTGTGCATATAAAGGAAAATAATGTAAAAACTTACCAAATATACTGTTTATAAAGAATAATTTTATTCATACAAAGGCTATAATAGTTACTGCAAGTTAATTTGTGTTCATACAAATAGTTGTTTTTTATCGAACGGTAATTACATATTAAGGCAAAAATTTGCGCTTATAGCTTTTTCTGGAATGTTTAATCTGTGGACATTTTCGCTTGATGCTCCAACAAGAGTCAGCCATCATATGTTGTACATCCCATTTACCTTGATACCGTGCCTCCATGACCTTCAAATCCTGGTGAAATCGCTCACCCTGCTCATCACTGACTGCACCAAGATTTTCCGGGAAGTTAGCAAGATGGCTATGTAAAAAATACAATTTGGTGCTCATGTTGCAACCTAGCAGTTTGAAGCTCTCCAAGAGTTGCTGGACAATTTTGGCGTAATTCTGTGCTCGTGTATTTCCAAGATAGTCTTTAACAATGTTTTTGAATGCCAACCAAGCATCCTTTTCAATTTTTGACATTGTTCCGATGAAATGTTCATCTTTAACAAGCTGCCGAATCTGTGGACCATCATATATACCAGCCTTTATCTTTTCAAATGCCGAAATGAGATACTTGAAACAGTCTCCCTCAATTGGCAAAGCTTTAACGAATTGCTTCATGTGACCCAATTTTATATGCAGAGGTGGAAATATAATGTTCTGTCTGTCGACAAGTGGCTGATGTACAATATTTGGATCACCAGGTTTCAGGTCAGATCGTTGCAGCCAATTCGACTGCACCCAATGCTTCTCACGAGCTCTGCTGTCCCACATACACAAAAAGCAGGGATACTTGGTATATCCGCGTTGCTGGCCAAGATGGAAGCTAACCATTTTAAGGCCAACACAAATGATCCATTGGTGCATGTGGTATTGCAACAAATCAATGACTCTCTTTATGTCTTCATATTCTTCACTCAAACGAACTGAATGGCCTATCGGGACTGAACCAAATAAATTTCCATTGTGGAGGAGAACACACATCAAGCTCCGCTTTGAGCTATCGATAAACAGTCGCCATTCTGTTGCGTTATACGCTGAAATTCCCAACTCTTCCATTAAACCATGTACGTTATGGCAATACACAAATCCATCATCACTTCGAAAGTATTGTAGAAACGCACTTTCTCTTGGTCGAAAATAGGATACCTTAGTTCCTTTTGCAAGCAAGTTTTTCTCGTGCAGTCTTGATACTAAGAGCTCTGAAGCTTTTTTGGGTAGTCCCAAATCACGTACCAAATCATTCAGCTCATGCTGGTCAAATTCATTACGAACGGAATCATTTTTAATTTCAAAATCTTCATCGTTGGGGTCACTTTGATCTTCACCAGACTCGTATTCCTGTATTTCCAAAGAGGGTAATTCATTGAAAACTGACACTGGGATTTCGGCTGAATGAGGCACTGGGCGTATAGCTGATGGTAAACTGGGATACTCTATTTTACATTTGTTTCTCTTGTTATAACCTGACGTTTTCACTATACAAAAGTAACAATCACTTGGATGATCTCTGGGCTCTCGCCAAATCATAGGTATACCAAATGGAAGTTTATCACGTGTTCCCTTGGTCCACATCCGTAAACCCTCAACACACGGCTTACACGTTTTGTGAGGGGCCCAAGATTTATCTTGATCACCAATTTTCACTTTAAAAGAGGCAAAATAGACTTGCCTGACAAATGTACTGATATTTGTCCTTTGACTGGGAATGGTAAAATTGCCACATATGTAACAAAACGAATCGGGGCTGTTTAAGCACTTACGACGTGAACTAGCATAGGTAGACATAAGGAAAAGTTTCAGTTCATATATAAATAAACACTAAACACTGCTAACCTTGTATATAAACAAGAACTCAGACTCCACGTCGGAATGGGCTGCACCGTTTCAGAGCGACAAACAACGTCTCACTACAGTATCTCAGGCGTAACTGAACAAGTCCAGACAAGTATAAACCTTTCGCTGTTCTCCTATGCGTCATTCACCCGGCGCCCATCGGAGAAGGTTTGTGTCAGCCAATAGGAGAGCGATAGTGCTTCCTATGATCCATGCTCGATTTCGCGGAGAGTGGTCACATTCTCATAAGGTGTAGAGATAAAACTTGACGTGGTAGAAGAAAACTAACTACAGTTTTGAAACCAGCATGCCTAATTAACTATAAAAGAGCTCAAAAACCAAACTCAACAGAAATTGTGTTACAAATCCTTCCCCAGTGTTATCATTTAAGAAATCATTAATTTCTTGTTCATAATCCTTGCTGTTTATAATGACTGTTTTTTTAATAGTCACATCAATAAAATCGGTATTTATGAGGAGTACCACTTTTTTGTTATTAAAATTACAACTAGGAACAAATTTCAAATTCCTTAACTTAGTCATAAAAGTCCATCGTTTGAGGAGTACCGAAATCATAAATAGCTTCTTTGAAGAAATTTAGGGCAGAATCGAATTGAGTTTGCGAAATCTGATATAACTTCAATAAAAATAAACTGCTTTTTTTTTGTTTATTGTAGTATTAACACAATGATTTTAAATCTCTTTGTTCTGATTTGTCTATGTTCGTTTTGTACTTTCTTTTTAATAATGCTAGTGTTCACGATTTAACAAATAGGTAATGTATCACACGCTATTAAATAAAACATCTTCTATTTGTAACACCAACCTTTTTCGTTTTTTTTCGCGATAATCTATCCAATGATTTGAACCAACTACTGTGGGTATTTTCGTTTTTCTCATCTCTGACACGTTCACGCGTTGGGCTTGGACTAGGGGTAGACAATCTTCTTCTTTCGTTATAGTGTGTCTAAAACAAAGGAATGACATAAAATTTAATTTATTTCATCATCACGATACAAAAAACGCCAATCTTAAAATACTACAGAATTAAAAAAGTTAAAGTAGATAAAAATATTTTTCTGATTCTGAAAATGTGCAAATGAGCTTCTAAAGGGAGCTGTATAAGAGGTATTTCGTTTAAAACTCCAAGACCAACTACCTCGTAAATAAAAAAATATGTTTCATAAAACGCAATTGCTCGAAGTCACGAATGGCTTCAACTTGTAATGTAAATTATATTTTCTTTATAAAAACAAAAATGACGTTGTATGAGATAGAATTTTTGTTGATCTTCAGAATCTTCAAGTGTTGTGAATTCAAGATACGTGTGCAGTATTATAAGGTTATAATATTTAATACTTGAAATAATTGATCTTCAAAAAATAATTCAAATTTTGGATTTCAAATATACTCAAGTGAAATTGTATTTTGCACCAGAAGTTCATGAGATTTAGCTGGACAATTCCTTCCGTCCGAGAACTTTGTTTGCCCCAAGCCCGTCAAATCTAACTGAATTAAAGAAAGGAAATTTCATTTATATTGCGCCATTCTCACTATTAAAATAATAATAATGATTTCAATGACAAGTCGCTTTACACTTTGCTCTTTACTCTAACAATGTTGTGAAATATATAAAATAGTCCGTACGTACTCGTGTTTTAGACCGAACGGGCCCAACGTATTTATTGGGCTAAGCGGGCTCATTTTACAAGAGCCTGGCCCTCATTTAGAATACGTGCGTTTTTTTATCCTTCGGATGGAGGCATAGTGACATCAGTTATCCACCAATACGTTCTTAGTTGATAGTTGGATTTGTGATGGATCAATCAAAAGTTATTGTTTTTGTTTGTATTTATGGATTGATGGCCAGTCCATCAAATGCTAAATGTTTCCACTTGCTTTGAAAATCGATGAATGGTAAGTGGGGAAGTAGTCAGATGTCAGTTAGATTATAATTGCTATTATTGTGTAGATCGGCTGGTGACCTCACATCTGATTCAGATGAATTTATTAGCTTTTTTGCTAGAATGAGTGCACCAATCATTTTATCAAGCATTATTTTCCTTCTTAATACAACTGAGATTAATGAAGACACTTAGTATTTATAAATAGGTTACTGAAAATTATTTTATTAAATTGTTCTTTTTACCACTCGTAACTAAGTTCGAAGTAAGTGGCAGTAATACGATACTTATCTGTTGAGCGGGCGATTTTAAAATTTTATTGATGATTTAACTTGGTAGTTCCGGCAATAAAGGATGTATTTGTCTGTATTGCATTAAGAAATTGGCGTATATGTCATTAGTAGAGCCCGGTAACAGGTAGCCGTGCCATAGTCGTACCTGCCTAGTATACAAAAACAATAGTAAGAAAATAGAAAAAAATAACAGAACTAATACATAATTATAATATGTGAAAAGTAGTGAAACACTCACCCTTTTAAGCAGCGTTGGCTACGGAACAGTAAAACTAGAAGCACCACTATCAGTATTAACATCATATGGATAAGAGACGCAAAAGGTCGACACCATTAGGTGTGTTTCCACAGTTGTCTCGGTGAGCGATGTTCGCCGTGGTGAGAAAATGAGTTTATATTATGAAAAAGAGCGTTCAACATCTACCGATGTTACACATGCATGATTAAAATACTCTTTGTACTTAGTCAGTGCCAAGTGCATTGCTAAAGGTGGAGACTATATCGAAAATAATGTATCTGTTGTACACATATCTTTGTTTAATACAGTTGTAGAACTAAAAGTGTAAGTAATTTTTGACTTACCCTCGTACTATAAACTTCATAAATTTATTTGAAGTCAAACGAATATATTATTACATCAGTGCGTTTGAGCTTAACAAAACGGTTTTGATTAATTCAACGTATTTCTTTCTCTACGTGTGGCTAAAACTTGTAGTTCGGTAATGTATTTTGCATTGGCTCAATCATTTCTTTTTCTGTGTATCCTTAGACTGTAACGGTTTGTCATTTTTCTTAAAATAAAAAAAATGCATTCGAACAGACATCGAAAACATAATAAAATTATTATTAAATCTGTTAACAAGAAAGTACATCTTCATTCAAGAATTTAATCTGAGAATGATTAACATAATAGGTAAAAATCTCAAATTACATCTACCTACAATTATTCATCTGAAAGATACTAATCGCTTCGTTAAACCCTAGGCTTAAGATGCATTGTATTAGAACTGTCGCAGTAATTGCGAAGCAGTTTTCACTTAAATGTCAAACAGAATAAGACGAAAACAGAAGGAGAGACAAGGTCGCCTCTTGTACGTTCACACAAACTATGAGACTGCAGAACGTTTTCAAAATTACATAAGCGCGCGGACGGTCCACGGTCACCGTTGAATGGGATTTAATTTCGAACGTTAACCGAAAAAAGGAAGAAGAAGCGGAGCCTTCGCCGCGTCTCGTATTATCAGTTCGGCAATTAACACCCGTCGTCTTACATCGCCGGGTGGAGAGAGAAGCACGAAGGAGCCGTCCTTCTTCGGCATCGAGTGCGCGCATACCATCGCTTTGTTATCGTCGGACAAATGCACGAAACGAAACCAAAAAGAGGACGATGCCTCCTCTATTCTTTATGAATGAAGAGACGTATTCTTCGCAACGACAAGTAGGCGCCAATGAGATCCCAAAAGAAAAGCGGAGATAGCGAAAAGAGATACGCGTATAGTATATGCATTAGTAGCGATTGGTTCGACGACATCTTTCGCTCCTTTTTGTTTTCGTTATGTCAGTGCTGCGCCAGTGAACGAGGTGGTTTATGAAAAACGCTATTAACGATTGTATTCGTAAGAGCAGTCTGACCGTGACGCTAGGAATTTGCTCCGATTATTTCAAACTTACTACTATGTACTACTATTACTACCACTTCGTCTGCACCGCGATGATGGTTCCCACTTTTTCATGTCCGTCTCCTCTGCGGTTTGGATTTAATAACTTGCTTTGTATGGTGATTCAGGGAACTTGTCGAAAGTCGCGTTTTATTTCCACTGGAATATAAAACCCAATCAGCTGATTCCATTTGTAATTGAAATTGCTGTGTAATGATACGGTATAAATGCATTCCGTGAGTTCGGATATTCGTTCAGAGCAACTAGTAGGTACCCTGCTCGTACTCTTTGGAAATGTCGCATACTTACTCCATCCAAGCTATCATGATAGAGCATTGCTAAAGGGAGTTCTCGGTGTTCATTTATAAGTTTCACCTCCTGGCATGAAAATATTTGAAGTTAGAAGTATGGCTTGAGCGATCCACTCTTACACTATTCCTGATCCATTTCACATGTTCTTTACTCTTGATCAACTCCGGTCAAATATCCGAACGCAGACATTGTAGTTACCATTGAACAACGCCTAGCTTGACCATATTTTGCATATTATCGATATTAGATGCTACTTTCTGATTGAATGATCATCGTAATAGAGCCACAACTAGTAATCTCTAATAATATCAGTGGCATAATGTCTGGGGAGCTCTTAACATTTAACAAACACAAATAAATTATAATATATGTCACGCTGTAGGGATAGTGGCCCTTGGTTTCGAGATCTTTTACTCTTCTTTCCCATTTTGTTCTCTCTTTCGCTTCTACTCATCATTTTTTGTGGGGGACACTCCTTAAGTCTTCCTTTACCTCTGTTAACCATTTCTTTCTGAGTCGTCCTCTTCTTCTTTTTCCTTCTTCTCTTTCTATTAATATTCTTTTAACCCATCTGTTATTCTGCATCCTGGGTATATGTCCCAGCCACCTGGCTCTCTGTGCACTTGCTATCTAGACAACACCTGGTTTACTATGACTATTCAAGATTTTTGTTTGTTCTTCTCATGTATTCTCCACCTATTTTAATTGCTCCATATATTCTCCTTAATATTTTTCTTTCCCAGGTTTCAAGACTGCTTTTATCTTTTTTGTTCATTGTCCATGTTTCGCAAACGTAGGTTACCGTTAGCCTTAATATTGTTTGTAGGCTCTTATCTTTATTCTTCTTGCAATCGTTTTTGATTTTAAAATTTTTGTTAACATTCCATCAGCTTTACGCCCTTTTGTCAACAAATACAAATAGTAGTAACTAAAAAAACTTACCTGTTCCAATGAGAACGTTATCAGGAGAAAATGTAAAATTTAAACACAAAGCAATCCACAAAAAGTTACTTTATCAAATTGCATCAACAACAATACATTATCTTTAGCATTATTATACATATCTCGTATATTCTGCCATAATATGTTGTTAAATTGTGAACTAATTTAGTAAAATAGTCAATAAAGCTGCTATAATAATGTTGTGGCAAGTATTAACTTACAACTTTGTCACATAGTTCACTAGCAATTCTCAAAACAAAAGTTTGGCAAGATGAGTTTGAATTTCAGAAAAGAATGTTCAAAACTAACAGCGAACGGGTTTGGCGGACTGAACAGGCCGCCCGTCCCATTTAAAAAAGTCCAGTCCGGCCTGCATCTGAAATATTCCAGTTTGACCCGACCCATTTGCCATTCATAGTTACTTCAAAAAATTTTAAATATGTTAAATTTGAACTTTTAATGTTAACCATTATATTTTAGCCTGAAGAAGGTGGTTAACCCCGAAATCGATGACAAAATATGCTGCAATTGGGAGGTACACTTTAAACTTAAATGTTATAAAGGTTTTATTTTACTTATGTATTAAGCCAAAACCTACGTTAATTCAGAAATATGTTTCGGCCGATTGAGAATCCACAACAAATTAGTTGGAACTGTACTGTTGTTACCAGATGCACATATCTCGAATTTTGAGACACTGCAATCCATAAAAGAACACGTGTCTGTTTGTTTCCATACACGACCCACTTTGGAATCGAAGTTCTTTTCAATTCTTTTTTACAAAGAGTTGAGAAAATCGAATCAGATTAAGTCTTGGAATATTGTTGGCTAATGTGTGGGGCAAATCTGCACCTGTTTAGAATGTAATATTCAGCTTAAAAAGACTGGATCGAAAAGTAGCAAGTACACATTCTTTAAATCTATTTTTTTTTGTTAATTAAAACATACGGTGCTTCACCATATTGAATAATAACATAAATGATAATTTTTTACCCCCATATTTGAAATAATGCATACTTAATTTTTCCTAAAATTAATTAAATTGGTTGCGTCACTGATGACGAAAGAAATAGCTCTCTGTGCATTCTTGGACGTAGAGGGTGCTTTCGACAATACCTCCCTTGGAAGCATTGAGAGAGCAACTTCTGCCCAAGGATTGCACCCGTCGTCTACAAAATGGATTAAGGCCATGTTCCAAAGTCGACGAATAAGTGCTACGCTGGGATCCAAAACGACAACAATTAGAGCTAACAGAGGCTGCCCCCAAGGAGGGGTCTTGTCACCTCTACTCTGGTGTCTTGTTGTAGATGATCTCCTACAGAACTTAACTTCTAACGGATATGAGGTGCAAGGGTACGCTGACGACCTGGTAATCATGATTCGTGGAAAATATGAGAATATCATACCGTAAGTGATGTAAAGAGCTCTTGACGACACCTATAAGTGGTGTTAAAATTACTGCCTGCGTATAAACTCAAAAGAATCGTCCCTTTTACAAGGTGAAGAAAGATCTGCCTTAAATCACTCTCCATCGAAGGGAAAACCATTAGCTTCAGCGACGAAGTTAAATATTTGGGAGTTATGTTTGACAAAAAAATAACATGGAACTCCCACATCTCTAACTTACAGAAAAAAGCCATTACGGCGTCATTAGTATGCCGAAGGCTGCTTGGTAAGAACTGGGGTCTTAAGCTTCAAGTGACCTTCTGGTCCTATGCAGCAATAATCAGACCCATGATCACTTACGCCTCTCTGGTTTGGTGGCCAAAAACAACTCAGAAGACTGTGCAACAGCAGCTTCAACATATTCAGAGACTTGCATGTCTCAACATCACAGGAGTGATGCCCCACAGCAGCTCTGGAATAACGCCGCTTCACATCCATGTTCAGAAACAGGCTATATCGAGTGTCCTCACTCTTTCTAGAACGAAGGGATTACAGTCTGGGGACCTCAATCTGATTTATATTGCAAAGGACACGATCTCTATGCAATACAATTTTGATCAGTCTTATAAGGTGATCGTTGAAAGCTGTATTGAGTGGGCATCTGGTGAGCCTCAATGTAAAAGAGGTGCCCTGGAATGGTACACGGACGACTCGAGAATAGAAGGTGTTGGAACAGGTATAAGCGTTCGTGATCCTAACTACCACCTAAAAATGCTTACAGGATCTCACACCAACATATTTCAAGCAGAGATTTCTGCTTTTAACCTGTGCGCCATAAAGAACCTTGAGAAAGGGATACGAGGAGCAACTATAAATATATTCTTCGACAGTCAGACAGTTCTAAAGGCTATTAAGCCCTACACATATGAATTTGCTCTGATACACGGATGTGTACACAGTCTAAGACAACTGGGACGCAATAACCACGTTACTTTTCAATGGATCCCAAGCCTCCAAGGGATCGAAGGAAATGAAAATGCAGACAAGTTGGCCAAAAAAGCAGCAAACATGCCTTTCATTGGTCCTAACCCCTTCTGTGGTCTCCAAAAGAGCCACATAAAACGAGCAATTAAAACATGGGAGGACAATCAAAAGGCCTCGTACTGGGAAAATGTTTCAGGACAAAAACAAGAGGAAGCACTCATATCAGGCTCGCCAAAGACAGCAAAAATAGCGCTATCGTTCAGCAGAGGGGATCTAAGATTACTGGCAGGATTTCTGACAGGCCATGCAGCACTAAAATATCACTTATTTAAACTAGGAAAAGCTGAAGATTAAATCTGTCGTCTATGCCAACAAGATCTGGAGACGGCAGAACACATCCTATGTAAATGTGTCGCCATTAGTCGCACGCGACACCAACGTTTCACTAGGCCATTTCTGGCATTTACTGAACTGAAGGAAGCAGATCCTAGAGTAGTATTAAGGTTTATTAAAAGCCTCCAACTATTCTAACACACAGGAGGGCATTTTGTTACAATAGATCCATTATGGTCGCAGTGATTAAAGGCATCTGTGCCATGGCCCGACTATAATAGTAATAATAACTAAATCGGTTTCAGTATGTATATTATATCAGTTGTTTCTTCATTATACAATTTTCTTAGTGCTTTGAAAATTAGCTTTAAATCATTTAGTTCCTGTCGTCTATTACTGATTTAATGTTTAAATGTTCTTATTTGGACCTAGACGCATCGAAAAAAAAAGAACGTAGCAAAAATAAATCACCAGTCAATAAGTTCATGAAGGCATCTCTTCAAACTTCAAATCAGATTTCTCACGGATTAGACGTTTCACCCGATGGCGTGCACTTCGCTCTTCCCATGCCATCGGGAAAGTTAACTCTGCCTTCTCTCGTTCGAATGATAAAGAGCTCGTCACAGCGGCGCTATGCGCGCTATTTCTCATTATTTTCGAGTTCCCGCTGTTATGGCAATGATAACTGCGGATTATTATAGACGGTCGCGAACTCAAAACATTATTAATTTCAGTCGTATCTGTTGTCAGAACGGCTGGCATAGATCCATTTTCTATTCCGCGTGCTCTCCCCTGGGCGGACGCTTCTAGGTGCAAGGGTTTAGGCCATTTGCGCGCTGCTGGATAGCACGCATGATGGGTGCATCGAACAAGGAATGCATGGTTTCGAAACGATACGTTTGACACCATAAATGTTGGTATTCGTGTATATGTATATATCGTTACTATTCGTCTGCGTACATAGGTATTTGTAATTATGAGAAATGAAGTTACAGAATTATTTACAGGTTGCGCGTCTTCAGAAGGTGGATTCCAATGCGTATTGAATCAACTAGATATATGTCGTACATTGATTACAAATTACTAACGTTCGAGCAATTCTTTTCAAGAAGTGTCTTGTTTTTCATTGATAAAATCAGCTTAAGATGAAGTTGTAGAAAACAGAAATAAATGTAACAACATAAACAGCCTGAAAAACTGACATATTGTGTACTAAAAAACAATAACTTTGAAAGAACCTGTCAGAACTAATTAATTCGAATAAAGTTCCATAAGGTGAAGAAGTAACAAGGATTAATAAAATGGTTAAAGATAAAGAAAAAGTAACAGCGAGAACAAAGAATGAAGATGTAAATAATACAGGATATAACGGGTGATGCAAAAGTAGTTGGACATCTTTTAACATTATTTATACTTTAATCAAAAACTATTAGAAAATATGCGATAGTTTAATCTTAAAACTAGAACTTCTGTTTACAATTATTATTAGGTTAAAATGGTAAACTCACTAAGTCTGGCCAAAAGAGAATATCATCTCCTTGGTGAAATCTTTCAATAAATCGCGTCAGTTTTGATAGACATTTTGTCCTATACACTTCAGCATTTATTGCTGAATCACGCACACTTCTTATGAGAGGACTTGAAACAGCGGCTTTTGAAATAGCAATCCAAATTAAAATTTTTGGTTCAAATTTTGCTTTGCATGCGAATCTCACTTCGTCAGGGGCAGAGTTTCTATTTTTTGTGTAAAATCCAGCATTTCCAGCGATGTTAGTGTTACCTATGGTAAAATATTTCTCATCATCTAAGATCAACACTTTTTGTGCAACTTTTAGATTGGTCTTCGTCTTCCTATATCGAACCGGAATAATTTCCATTTGTTTATCCGTATATTTTGGTGCTTTTTATATTTTATAATATTTTAAACCTTCTTTTTTCAAATTTCTTGATATACAAGACTGAGACACTTTAAACTTTGCCGCCATTTGTCGTTGCGATATTCCAATCTTGTTTTCCATCAATTCCATCATTTTTGTAACTTTACCCTTACTTTTTTTTTTAAGTTAGTAGTAGGTTTGCCATCGTAAAACGTTTTATGATGTTATATATGGTGCTCCGGCTAAAATTTTCATTTGTAAAGTGTATCACCACTTCCACCGGGGTCCATCTTCCAAGGGCAGAATAAATACGTTCTCGCAAATTTTCAATAGCAGCAGTTTTCATTCTTACAACCAACAAATAAACGATTTTCTGTTTAAGAGAAACGTTCGTACAAGATATTGACGTTTGACTCATTTGTCAAAAAGATTCTACACCCTACTACGCTAATTTTTCAAATGTCCAGCTACTTTTGCATCAGGCGTTAATAACAATAAATAATAATAATTTACGTTTTAAGAATTGAGATTTGACAGTTCGCAAATTGTTATGGTTATGAATATTTCATTGGTTTTACCGATGTTATTAAATTAATTTATGAGAATAAAATGTTCTCATAAGATACCGGTAGGATTCGAACCTACGACTCTAGCTTGCCGGACTGGTGCGCTGACCACTACAAACTGGAGTCGTAGGTTCGAATCCTACCGGTGTCTAATGAGAAAATTTTATTCTCGTTAATTAATTTAATAACATCGGTAAAACCAAGGAAATATCGATTTCTTCAATATTTGCCGATGGAAGCCACCTATATATTAATATTAATGTATACTTGGTGCATAAATAATAAATATATGTCTGTTGAGATGTTACAATACATCTGCAACCATCTAAACATCTAGGTAAAACAAAAGGATTGGAATCAATAGACTCTGTGGTATAGTGGTCAGCGCGCCAGTCCGGCAAGCTGGAGTCATAGGTTCGAATCCTACCGGTGTCTAATGAGAAAATTTTATTCTCGTTAATTAATTTAATAACATCGGTAAAACCAAGAAAATATCGATTTTTCAATATTTGCCGATGGAAGCCACCTATATATTGTTATGATTATGTTGCCCAGTAATGAGCTCATTGGATAGATTACCAAAACCTTTATTGCTTCATATCGTAGCATTTCTTAAGCTGAAGTATAATACACTCCGCACTACATGAATACGACCAACACATTTGCTGCAAGCTTTCGGCAAATTCGAAAAATTCATTAAAATTGTAATGCAGATCTGTAATGATACAATATAGCAAATAATACGCAATATTGCGTAATATTGCCTAGTATCTAGTATTAAGCTGGCAATGCGTAACAAGTCACAACGTGTGTACAGACAAACAAATAACTTTAAAACATCGCTAATAAAGCGCTCCATCAAGAAGGTTATTCCTCAAGAATTAGTGCAAAGATAGGCCAATCACATCAGGTTGTGAACGGTTTCATTAGGGATCCCAAAAATTATGGAAAACGTTTTAAAGGGCGCACAAAACTCGTCACAACTGAAAGAGAACGTCGAGCCGTATTACGCAAAGCATCAAATTCGGTGTTAACGGCAAGATCGCGAATAACGTAGGAACGAATGCATCGGTGACAACTGTACTGAAGCTATTGAAGAGCTGTCCACTGTTAAAACGTCTCAAGATGCAACTTAAAACAGCCTGCTTTAAAGGAATTTCAGCGCGCTGCACTGAGAGTAGCAAACTGTTATTTCCAGTAACGAGGAGAAGTTGAATTTGGATGGTCTGGATGGGTTTTCCTATTATTATCATGATTTACATAAAGAAGAAGTGATTCTGTCACAACGGCGTGCCGATGCTGGTTCAGTCATGATATGGGGAACTATTTCCTATAGCGGACTTGTCGATTTAGTAATAGTGAACGGTAGACAGAATTTAGAAAAGTACATCCGGCTTCTAGAACAGGTGATAGACAAATTCTCCAACGTTATGGCAGGTCAGGCATTCATTTTTCAACAAGATAATGCCAATATCTACACCGCGCGCGTTGTTCAACGCTTGCTACAAGAACAAGACGTGGAGGTTCTCGCTCTACCCCGACCTGAACATTATAGAAATGGAAATTGGGAATGGTTGTCGCGTATTCCAATGCTAACCATTACATTTGCGTTGACGTACTACAGCAAGCGCTTAAACAAAGTTGTGCGGAACTTCCCATTGACTACTTGAGAACCCTATATAATTCCATTCCATCCCGACCATTTGAGGTTACAAAAAACAATGGCAGAAGTATTCATTATTGATGAATAAAGCAATTTGTTACTGCAAACGAATCTTTTATTTTGTAGACTGGTCGAATTCAAGTGGCGCTTTACAATACTGTACCTATTGTTATCAGTAACGTACATTTGGGCTGTGTTTTACAAAGATTACGATGTTGGGTACGTCTTTTTATACCTCCCTCTTATTTTCGAAAATAACAATTCCAGCGCTACTATGTTTATAGTAGCTACAAATGCCACATACATGCTTGGTCCTATTCATGTTGCGCCGAGTGTATGTGTGGTATTATTGGATTCATGCTCCGATTACCTTTCCAAAAATGTAAAAATATATAGGATATTCTATTTAAAATAAAAGAGTTGACGTCACTTCCAGTAATATCGCAAATGAATTTGAACTGCCGATAACACCAAAACTTATTTCACGAAAAATGGAAATCGACCTATTTTTCAAAAAGCGCTAGCTTCTGTAATTTAAAACTTAATATGGGAGGGATACTTTACTACTTCACTGCAAAGAACGGCATGGACATTGTGTAAAGGTGGTGTATTTTCTCCTTCTGGGTGCGTGCAACCTGTACTCCACTCGTGTGGAAAACGGAAATTAAAATAGATCTCCTTATAGTCGATATAGGAGGTATGTATGTGTATGAAAGCACGTATAGGAATAGGAAATTGAAATAATTTTTTTAAAGACTGTAAAATAGCTGCTGTATGTATGCAATTTTGCAGGTGATTGCATAATAACACTTTTAAAAGCAAATGACTCAGGTACAGATGTTGCTCAGATATATTTTGATATTCTTTTTCGTGATTTGAAACTGCAATGCTTCTCAGAGTGTGTAAAAATCACCAACGAATCAAATGATACATACAAGTTTTGCATTTGCACGTCCCATTTGTCTGTGGATGCTTTGTGCAATAAACAGCTTTAGGAAGGGAATAAACAGTAGAGAATTTTATCATGGTTGGCGTAGAACGCTATTATCTCTAGCCTGTTTCTCTATTGGCGTGCACGCCCTTTATTAAGGTATAACGACGGAGGTGGACAACGCGTAAACGTATGAAAGTCTGACGTTCCACTGGCCGCAAATCCGCGCTACCAACCGACCAACTAACAAGCCAAAAAAAATTCATTTTGCTTCAGAGGCGTAGGTAAACGCGTTTGACTACTATTCCCATTACATTTCTATTCCCATTTTATTTTTATAAAATTTTGTTTCCACGTTTTGAAGACGTTGGGTCTTAATTGTCACATTTGTTTCTGAAGTAACTGGCAGCGGCACCTTAACTAAGGCTATCCGAAGGTTTTCAATTTTATATTGCTAGTTGAAATGATGAATTATTTTTTTTTATTGCATCCGAAGTCTATTTTGTATTTGTCCTATATTAATCCTTAAATTGGAAATATTTTCGTGCGCAAGGTAATTGTTAAAAGACGTTTCATATATAATTTTTGTGGTAACTGTTAAACAAATGAAAGAGTACAAAATATTTTGCCAGTAGCGGCTGGGGGTGACGTAAATGGGAGGTCACTTGCAACGCTTCGACTTCCTCGTGTATATCCGTTGCATGGTACAATGTACAGCGTGGTCATTGTATCTTGATAAAATTTGAATGCGAGTAACTCATTTATTTTTCAAGTTATCAAATTGAACCAAATTGCAAGGTTATCTACAAAGTTTTTGTTAGTATCCAGAAAAAAACAAGTGACTATTCATTTCACAAGATATATAGAAAACCCCTATTTTCTTTAATGGAATATCCTGTATATTGTTCATTAGTTGGATAGTATTTTTTTTTTCTGATTTCAATTACACGGCGTGTCCCACTAAGAGTGGGGACCGGCGATATCTTAGAAAATACAATAGCTATAGTGGTGGGAAATCATTTGTCATGGCTGAGTTGCAAAGGGAAACTTAATGAAAACATTTTTAAATTCCATATTTAACCACTAGGGGGCGCGATTGCTAGGGTTAACAGTAAATTTTAAATTAGCAGGTAAAAGTTCCAGGATTAACTATGATTTAAAACGCTTTATTAAAAAGCTTAGTTAATTACGCAATACTTTGGTTAAAGACGTTTTGTCGTATTGTGAATAACAAGTGTAGTAGGCGTTGCCGAATCATGTAAAACTATAGCTTATTATATATAACCATTCAGCGTTGTTTTAGACGTCGTAATTTGTGCCACCCGTTAATGTTCAAGAAACGTACCAGATGGCGCTACTCCCAACTGTACGATTTTTTCTCAATTATCTCTAAAAATTCAAATACAACAATATGCTTTCCTTATGTTGCGTTTGAAGAGTTTTGACAGGCTAAAGTAGTAGCGAAAACCGCGTTGTGATATCTTCTTCCTTTTTTCAGATAATAACGAAAACAGCCCATTGTCAGTAATAATTTCCCTATTAGTAACAAATACCTACTTAATAAAATCGAAACTTATCTTAGTTGGCCACGAAACAAAGGAATGATAAGAACAAGATGTAGCAGTTACAAAATAAACAAATAAACGACAACAATGCAAAACCAAGACAGTACTAATAGTACATAATATAGTGTTACTTGAAATGAAAATAAACAATAACTTAAATTTACTTTAAACGTTTAAACTGTTTGCCGTTATTATTTATGCGCAGATTTAGTGTACGACAAGTGCTAATAATGCCTGCTTCGATTTCTACTTTTGGTGGGCTGGCGATATCACTATGAATCGCTTAAATCAGCTTTCATTGTAGGACGTGTTTGGTTAACCAGATCTTTTATCATTCCCAATATATAAAAGTCAAACACAGTCAGATTTGAGGATCTAGCTGGCCATGGAAAAATAGATCCTCTTCCAATCCACTGATATGGAAACGTATTATGAAGATAGACACGGACGATTCGTAAACAATAAGCTGGACAGCCGTCATGCTGAAACCATGTGCTTTTCGAGTTTCCAACGAAACATCTTCTGAAAGTATTGGTAATTCGTTAAGTAAAATGTTTAAGTATGTTCCGCTGTTTAAGTTGCCTTCAAAAATAAATGGTCCAATAACTTTATCACCTAAAATGCCACACTAAACATTTATACTCCACCTATGTTGATTACCAACCTCTCTCATCCAATGAAGATTTTCTCTGGACCAGTAATGTATATCATGCAAATTTACCGGCCCATCATTAGCAAAAGTAGCTTTATCAGTTCGCAACACGCAGTGTAGGAAGGCAGCATCTTTATGCTAGATATCTTTTAACCAATTACAATTATTGAGTCTATGGTCAAAATCTATATGGGTGTGACGTTTTGTCTATTAGGGTGCGATGAATTGATGACTTTCTTATACCTACAACGGAAGACATTTCTCTAGTACCTATGTGAGGACGAACTTCAACATATGCAAAGACATTTATCACATTAGCCTCAGTTCTAGCTGCACGTGCTCTAGTATGATTTCCACGAGGTTCAGTGGGGTTCTGTTTCACGTAATCGTGTCGCCAAACACACGTTCAACAATACACGCGTTTTGCATTAGAAAACGACATTTTTTATCATTCAACGGCTAAGCAGTAATCTTTAGGAGCCAGTGCGCAGAAAAAATCTATGTACTTGTCACAATTGTTAAATAAATAGTTGTTTCCATAGCATGCTAAATTTATTTTATTTTATTTATTCATATTAAAGTAATATCGATACAATTTTGTGTGTAAAAGAGTAAATGTTATCATTCCTTTGTTTCATGGCCAACTAAGATAGGTTTCGATATTATTAAGTAGGTATTTGTAATTGATAGGGAAATTATTATATATATAATTATTATAACTTTAGTCTGTCAAAACTCTTCAAACACAACATAAGAAAAGCATATTTAAATTTTTAGAGATAATTGCGAAAAACTCGTACAGTTAGGAATAACGCCATCTAGTAGATTTCTTGAACATTAACGGGTGGCACAAATTACGACGTCTAAAACAGCGCTGAATGGTTATATATAATAAGGTATAGTTTTACATGATTCGGCAACCTGCTAATTTAAAATTTACTGTTAACCCTAGCAATCGCGCCCTCTAGTGGTTAAGTATGGAATTTAAAAATATTTGCATTAAGTTTCCCTTTGCAACTTCCCCACTCTTAGTGGGACACTCCGTATAATTGAAATCAGAAAAAAAAATACTATGCAACTAATGAACAATATACAGGATGCCCTTTCAAACAAGTCCACATTTCTTTAATTCGGGTAAAAACTGCAGAAGCTATAGCAGGTTTAGTTTTACATGATTCGGCAACGCCTGCTACACTTATTATTAACAGTATGACAAAACGTCTTTAACCAAAGTGGTGCGTAATTAACTAAGCTTCTTAATAAAGCATTTAAAATCATAGTTAATCCTGGAACTTTTACCGACTAATTTCAAAGTTACTGTTGACCCTAACAACTGCGCCCCCTACCGCTCATGTTTGGAATTTAAAAATATTTTAATTAGACTTCTCTTTACAACTTTAGTTATGAAAATTTTTTCCCCATCACTACACCTAGTGTAGTTTCCAAGATATCGCAGGTCCCCACTCTTAGTGGGATATGCTGTATAATATAGTTTATGTTTTCAGGATGGTGTGCTATGGAAAATGAAAACAAAGGAATATCCTCAATATAAAAAAAAATGTTCTTTACTCTCAATATATTTTAATTTATTAAGAAAAATCGACGTTAATTATATGTAGTGGTCCACGTGCTTACCGTTTTCTTCGATACACTTTTCATGTACAATAGCGTGGTTTACTGATTTTAAAAGAATCTCTGGAGTATCTCTTATTTCTAGAATTGCGTAAATTATTCCATCACTGTTAAGTCTGAAATATGTTGGTGTGGGGTCCTGTAGGCATTTTTAGGTGGAAGTTAGGACCACTAATGCCTATACCTGTTCCGACACCTTCTACTCTCGAGCCGTCCGTGTACCATTCCAGTGTACCTCTTGCAGAGGCTCGCCGGATGCCTATTCAGTACGGCTTTCAATGATCACCTTATAAGGTTGATCAAAATTGTATTGTATAGGGATCGTGTCCTTTGCAATATTCATCAGATAATTTATGTTGGGATCTTCAAGGATTTTGACATGCCCTCTAACATCCCCAAGTTGTAATCTCTTTGTTCTACTAAGAGTGAGGGCATTCGATATAACCTGCTTCTGAATATGGATGTTAAGCGGCGTTATTCCCAGCAGGACTTCCAGGGCTGCTGTGGGACATGTACGCACCATTTCTGTGGTGTTGAGACATGCAAGTCTCTGAATATGTTGAAGCTGCTGTTGTACAGTTTTCTGAGTTGTTTTTGGCCACCAAACCAGAGAAGCGTAGGTGATTATGGGTCCGATTATTGCTGTATAGGACGAGAACGTCATATGAGGCTTAAGACCTCAGTTCTTACCAAGCAACCTTTTTTTTCTGTAAGTTGGAGATGTAGGAGTTCCGTGTTAGCTTTTAGTCAAAAGTAACTCCCAAATATTTAACTTTGTCACTGAAGCTAATGGTTTTCACTTCGATGCAGGGTGATTTAAGACAGACTTTTCTTCTCCTTGTAAATTAAAAGATAATACTCAGTCGTAGATTATTTAGATATCACAGCCTGTAATATGTCTTCAGAAATTCGCGATCTAACATCTAACGAACTGACATTGATGGGTAGTGGCAGCCGTAAAATATGAAAATTTCCTACTGGATTTGACGACTTATTACCAAACAATATTCAATTTGCGAAATAATTGTAAAGACATAAACGAATTTATTCTTTGCATATTTGTAGGAAAAAATTACATTAAAAACGTTTAGGACCTGAAGAAAATGTAGCGAAGAGGAGTGATTTTGCCGTTTCCTCGGAATTATTATTGACTGGAGATAGATTTACCTAATAGAACTCCAGCGATAGGGAGAGGAAAGCCTCAGGGCTATAAACGGCGCTGAAGAATTGAAAATGGGCGGGAAAAAGAATCATTCTAGCATATGTTACCGGATCACGATCGGGTCAACGCTATTTATCGTGGCGCTAATGATGGTTTCACATGTTGGATTTTTAATTCTACAGTATATATAACAGAATAGTAAAATGTTCACCTGCTAAACGCTCCATTTCCAATTACAAATAGAAGGCTGGATGGATGTGGATGGAAAGAGTCTGGTCATACTATGCGATGGAATCTATTACATGAAAGTACCTTTTTAGTACACCCAAAAGTTCATTATTGAACGATGAATTCAAGAGTAGCTAGATAAAAAGATCGTAAAAATGCCCCACAAACTACGGCATTGTTCTTTTACGCGATATCAGTTTTGTGGGAGCACCCGACTACGTCGCAAGCTCGTCGGTACGTGGACGTGTGTTGAATGCGTGTGCATGCGAGTAAACTAACCACAAGGCCCTTGAAGGCCGCCCAGTTAGGCGACCCCTAGCGGCGGTCACATCTGATATCAGAGAATACCACACATACCAACTTCATAAATATCACCCTGTGCGCAGTACATGCGCTCATTATAGCCAAGTGTTTAATGTGCCCGCTCTTACGGTAGCCTTCTTTTCTGCCGTTGCATCGTCGTTCTGCTGCTTCGCTTAAGTCCGTATTCGTTCTGCTTTTATCTGCTTAGTACTGTGGCGGTCCATCACATCGGTGCAATTTGTAGCGAATGATATGCGCAAATTCTAATCCCAAGACATATTTTTGGTTGCTAAAACCCCGTACTTGATTTAGTTATTAAGTTATGCAGATTGTTAAAAATAATGAACGTATTTACACATTTCCGGGTACGGTATTAGTAATAAAACTTAAAGCCATTAAAAATCGCTGGATCGAACAAGCGAAATATATTAACTTCCCCATTTAAGCGATTTCGGAGTCCAGGTTGATGCAGTATTATATCGCAATATTTGGCCCCAAAGTGCATATATTCGAAGCTTCTCTAAACAATCTGTATAGCTTAGGATAACAGATTCCGAAGTTCTTATTTACTGGCGAATGGCGACGATATGTAAATTTCTAACGAGTTGCTAGAAGGCTCCAACAATGAAGCATCAATTAGTTCAGCTAATACTGCTAAGTGAAATGTCTTGTAGACAATAGATCTGGTGTTAATTTACATCGCCATTATATGCGTAAGTAAGAAGACATTAAAGAAACCTTTCTTCCAAATAAACTAATGAAAATGTATTAAATACGTTTGATGTTATTAAGAATGATAATGCTAATGTTGATGTTGATGTTAAGGTGTTGTACGGTAATGGTAACGTTAAGGCAGATTACAATAATGTTAATGTTGACGGTTAGTGGTTCGCATTTTGAAAATTCGCGGTTATAAATGGGAGGAGCGTAAACCAACTTTTCAAAATAGTAAACATAAACAAAGAACATAACCTTTACTGAATTGTGATTCTTTTTTCTTTATTTACGCTGTTTGTGCTTGTAATGTTAACAAGAGAGGAATTAAAATTGAAAATTCTTCTATTATTAAGATTAAAGAAAAAGGTACAAAAGAACAAAATAAAAAGACGATGGGATGTTAGACCAGTTATACGAAACAGAAATAAATGTGGAAGAATTTTCACGAGTTACCTGAGGTACAAGGTAAATCCTATAGTTTTTTGTTATATTATATCCCTCTGTTCAAATTCAAATATGCATCGATCATGAATGGTTTTTCTTATATACAAGAACGACTCCATCACAGTTCGATGAGCTACTTTCACTTGTGGGGCTTGTATTACAAAAAACGGAACCATCGTGAACCATTAAGTCCTTCACAATGATTAGCAATTTATAAATAACGGCAGTGCGCATGCTCCAGAACTTTGCTTTCATCGGTAGATGTTAACCATGATATTAAGAAATCCAAAATAGTTTTAGAACGTTAACATGATGATTTAATATTACCATTACCATTAACATTATTGTGAACATTGCAATGAGTACTACATATTTTGAGTTTCATCAACCAACATAACATTAACATTACCATTAACATTATTTTTTTTATTTATTTATTTTTTATTTTATTTCATTTTTATTTATTTGCCAAACAGATTCAAGATCCAATTACAGGACAAAATAATATACGATTCATACAAAAGTAAACCATATTAATGTATAAAAATTACTAAACTTAGATAAAAATTAAACTTAAATCTAACAAATTATGCAAACATAAAAACAGAAAAAAAAGGTATTATTATTAGAGTAACCAAAACTTGCGGACTCGCATAGGCGTAGGTATTACGGGTTAATATAGGAATACGAAAAATTCATAAATAAACTTACTTGCTAATTATTCAACAAATTAGAGGCATCAGGCTGTGAACTACTGTAAACTTGCATCATTGCATATGTTTCCACAGTTACTTCTTTAAACCTTGTGCGTCGACAAGAAAAAATATTCTTATACATAGAAAACGATCTCTCCACATCTAAGGAAGTTACATTTGCATGTAGAAACTGTTTTTCAAAATCACTTAAAAGTTCACTATTCTTACACTTACTTATTATAAACGGCCTCTAAAGTATTAAAATCGGGATTTTTCCTTAAAACATCTGCCAACTTTTGACTAGCGCATAATCGTGGCGTATCATTTAATGTGTGTAATTTATTTTTTACACTCTCCACTATGTCTAATGATTCCTGCAATGACAATTCAGTACATTGTAGTTTTCTGATGGCATCTAGTAATACTGTATAATTGGTACATATTGTTTTTAAATCTTCTAAAAGTTGAGGAATTTGAAATTCTCTTTGACTTTCTCTAATCGCATTATAACTGATTGAATTTGTTGAAAATGGATCAAATAGTAAGAAGCTGCTGTTAGCCAAGTACCCCATCGCGTTAAAATTGGTTCAGGAGGTTCTGGAATACCTGGACAAAATTTACGAAATTCTTTTAAACGTTTAGGAGATTTACGAAACACTGCTTTAGTACTTCCAATCATCCGATCAACGTTTCCGTAATGTTATCGAACAACTTCACCAACTAAATGTAAAGCATGCAGCACGCAGGTTATATGTATTAAGTTAGGAAATATATGTTTTAAGGATCGCCCAACACTTAACATCGTTGCTGCACTATCTGTCACAATCATCACAACTTGATCTTGGGCAATTTTAAATTTTTTCAAAGCGTTCATTATCACTTTTTGAATATTTTCCGCGGTACATTGTTGAACACGTTTGCAAGCTAACAAATATCGAGATGCTGTGTTCTCGCTAGATAAAACGCGAGCTATTACATTCACAATACTGTTTTTCTTTATATCGGTCGTCTCATCCACGGTAATCCATATTCTTTTGGAACACAAATCACGTTTACACACATTTTCTAGCATCTCTTTCATTCGCGGCAAATGATTCTGTAATTGTGTGTGTGAGGGTAATGGGTACTTTGGAAAGCTGATTTTCTCACCAACGACAACGGAAGATTACAAGAGGTAAACATAATTAATAAATTTATGAGGAATAGTGTATAAGGTATTTCAATTCTTGCATTTCTCATATGCTTAATACCATTGATATGCCTCTGGCAATCAGTTCTGTCCAATGCAGCCAAACGAACATTGCATATTAAGCAAAAAACTGCACTACCGTCATATTTAAATGGGGAAAAAGTGACACATACTTATGTACATTAGTAGCAAATCTATTACGAGGCATTGTTTTCTTAGGTATGTAAATATTAGTTCTATATGAAACAATACACTAATTATGTCTCAGCGCGGTTTAACATGATTTATATTCAAGGTCGACACTACATGCCTGCTTCTCTACCGGTTTAGTTTATTTATGCATTTTTCGTATTCTTATATTAACCCGTAATACCGACGCCTATGCGAGTCCGCAAGTTTAGTTTACTCTAATTATTATTAAATAAAGTTCAACTTATTTAGAAGTGTAGTTAGGGAAGAGAAATTAATATCAGTGGAAGGAACTGATAACAAATTATATGTGTTACATATTCTATGTATTGACGACTTTAGCATTATATTTGTTTTGGGCTTTGGCGTATAAAACGTAAAGCAAGACCGGATGATGAACGGGGTACGATATAGTTAAGATAGCTCAATAACTCAGGGGCATCAATATTGCCATTAACGAGATTACACAAAAATTTGATATCTGCTCTGTTACGTCATAAATCTAAAGAGTCAACATTGTAAGAGGTAAGTAAAGTTGTATGACTACAACCTTGCACTGAATATTCGCCATGTTGTTTGTAGTATAAATATTTTAAGAGTTTACATTGTACTTTTTCGAGGGACGCGCATGATGTTTATAAAAAGGTGACCAGATCACAGAACCATATTCTAATCTCGATTTAACAAAACTGAAATAAAGGAGGAGTATGGGTTCGATGGTACAGAAGGGCATTGTAGTACGAATGATGAATCCCATTGTCCTTAATGTGGAGCTGTGAGAATACATAAAAAAGTTTGGACTTGACAATTACTACAATTTTTAGAATTTTGGTCTAAGAATGTGAGTGAGCTAAGAATTGTTTAGAAAAGAATCTAATACACGTTTCCAATAATTTTTCACAGGTTCTTTTCGTTTTTTTCCGGTTGTAACAACTTTACTGTTCGCTAAACTATGAAGGATTTCATTCTATTGGATTGCTGCTTCCCCGTAGATGGCTATTTGCTTCAAATATTTCGTAGATACACGTATTTTAAGGTAGTTGTCCATCTGATGGGGATGTTTTTCTGGGCTTTCATGGTTCCCCATTTTTCATTTCCGTTTTCTTTATTTTTTGTTTATTTTTATTATTTTCTTTAATTTTTTCCATCCTTTAGCAAACTTAATTTAATGGAATTTATTGATCACTGCCGCTGCCTTTTTAAGATGAAAATTATTTGCCCATTGAATATATATCTTGATAAAACAATTTCTTCCTTTCATTTTTGTTTGCGATGTCTTCTGTACCTCGATTTTTCGACTTTGTCACGCTTAGGATGCTGTATGCTGTCGCCTCATACTTTAATTCATTTATAAAGAACAATGACTACTGTCTTTCTTCTTTTGTGTTGACAAGGCGGAAACGAACGGTTGACAAAACCAGGTGAGGACAAACCAGCCTCATTGTGGAGATATTAAAAAATAGAAAGCCAATCTACAACAGGAAGAAGGTTGTCATAATCTCTCGGATTCCTTTAAACTGCAGCATCGTTGCGATAGCGAAAGGCTCGAGATAGTTTTTATTGTAAGGAATGAGACTTCATTCTACTTTTTTGAAGACTTTAAAAACATTATTGGACTTATCACTCTATTTCAAAGTTTAGTGCGTTCTATTGTGGAATACTGCTCTACAGTGTGGAGCCTATATTCGGGCTTCCACTCGGATAAAATTGAAGGAGTACAGAGGAGGTTTGTTAATTACATATTATTTAAGCTCAACATAGATGACGATTTGTAGACTTATTCTGAACGTTTAAACTTGGCGTCCAACCTTTGTTTGCACGTCGTAAAATTGCCCTATTAAAATTTGGATATATATAAATGTTTACGTAACATAATAGAATGCCCCGATCTACTTTCTCAGTTTTGCTTTCGAATATCTGGAGCGCAAACCCACAATGATTATTTTTCCGCTTTGGCTTTCCACAGAATCATCTATAGGTATGGCCCGTTAAATTTGGCTGCAAAGGAATTGAACCGTCTCCCTAAAACATTAACATTTTTGAACTGTTGTATATACTAAATTTGCAAATATATTTATATGCAATTTTTGTGACCTTTTGGGAGCTTTTTTCCGTTGGTTAGGTATAAGTAAATAAAAATTATCGTATTTCTTTATATTCTTCCTTTATTGTTAATACTTCATCTTTTCTTATAATAACATTGTTATTGAGGATACATTCTTGTTGTATTTCTACAAACCAAGGGAGCTGAATCAAACGTTTTGGTAGCTTTTCTTAAAAAGCACTCCTGGCAGCCAGTTTTAATTTCTGGATTATTTGTATGTTGATAGATTTAATCTATCTCTATCGGAGAATCCTTAATTACACTGCCCTAATCCCCATCCTGATCAGACCGTTTTATTTTCATTAATTAATTCCATTGTTTCATTACAGGTGGTGTGGTAATACTTATTTATAATATCTTCTTCTTTCACGATGTCCTTATGCCCCACAGGAGAGTCGCGCTCTCTCTTATTTATTGTTTCCACTCTCTTCTATTTTGCGCTAATTCCTGCATATCCGTTATTTCCTTCCCTCTTCTTGCGCCTATCTTGCGGATCTGCTCCATCCAAGTTTTCCTCGGCCTTCTTCTTTTTCTGTTTCTTCTTAGAGCCGCGTCGTTTACCTTCTTCAGTATTCTGTCTTGGTCCAGTCTCATTAAGTGTCCATATTAATTCAGCTGTTTGTCTTCTATTTTTTTTTTGTATTGTCCTCACTTCTACACCTGTCAAATTTGGTTACTCCAGCTATTTTCTTAAGTATTTCATTTCTACTGTATTAATCATCGACTCGTGCTTCTTTTGTATCGGCCACGTTTCCGCTTCGTATAGCATTATCGGGTTTGCATTAATATAATGCGATTGCACTGTACACTCTGGTTTTCGTTTCTTGACTAATTTCCCTTTTTGCGAGTATTGTTCTGTTCAGCGCATAGTAGACTTTAGTTGCCTTTTTTATTTTATTGCTTACTTCAAGATCTATTTTTCCGTCCTCTGTTATTATATTCCCGAGGTACTCATATGATGACATCTATTCTTTGGTCTTTTATTGTTATGCCTCTAGTTTCGTCCTCTCTGCTCGGGTGTACTATAAACTTTGTCTTGCTAATGTTAACTTAGATTTTTAGGTTTGCTATTTCCTTCGTCCATACATTCAGTAGCTTCTACATTTTGTCTACCGTTTCAGCCATTAGGACGATGCCATCTGCATATAGAAGTGAGTTTATTTTTATCAGTATTAATTTTTTGTATCCAACTATACACTGGTATTTGTTTGCCTGTTCTTTTGTGTTTTTGATTAAAGTGTCCATTACAATAATAAACAGCAGTGGGCTTAGTCTATCCCCTTGTTTGATACCCTTCTCCCACTTAAACCTTTGTGATAATACACCTTTCACTCTGACCTGCGCATATACCTCCGCATACACAGACTCTATCACTCTTATTAATTTTCCCGGTAGTTTATACTTTCTCAGTGCATTCTAAATTATTTCTCTATTTATTGAATCGAAGGCTGCCTTTAAATCTACAAATGACAGATAGAGCTCTTCATTTTTTCGATACTATCTTTCTATTATGTTTCTCACTATATGTGTGTTATCGTTCGTTTGGCGATTTGTTCTAAATGCTGCCTGTTCGTCTTTCAGCTTTTCTTCAATTTTTCTCCTCAGTCTCTTTTCAATAATTCTTGTGTATATTTTGAAGCTAGTTGATGACAAACATATTGCTCTATAATTGTCACACTCGTATCTTTCTGATTTTTTGTAAATTGGCAGTATAACATTTTTCTTCCAGTCTTCTGGTATTTTTTCGGAGCCCCATGCTTCCTGGCATATTTGGAGCAGCCATTCCTTTCCCGTCTCTCCCATCCACTTCAGCATTTCCGGTTCAATGTGGTCTTCTTCTACTGCTTTCCCGTTCTTGACATTTCTTAGGGCTTCTTCTATTTCCTCCATTATGATTTTTTCCTGCTCTTTTTCTACTCCTCGTTCTTCATTCCACTATTCTTCGCTTTGCGTTTCCTCCTGCCAAAATTTGTTTTCGTAGTATTCTTTCCAAACTTCTACTATCTCCGCTGTCACTATTTTGAACTTTTTATCTTTATCCTCAATTCCGTATTCTTGTTTCTTCTGTTTTCCTCTTAGCCTTTTTGTCCTATTCCCAAATTTTCTGTTGTCTGTTTTATAGTTTTCCTCAAACTTTCTTCCACAGTTCTTCTAGCTCTTCTGTTTTGCTTCTCATACAGCCTTCTTTGCTCTGTCCCGCTTTGTAACATAATCTACTCTGTTTCGCTCATTGTTGTCTTCTTGTGGTTTTTCCAGGCTTTCTTTTTCTCTCTGATTTTCTCCTTAACGTCATCATTCCACCATTCAGTTCCCTTATGGTTTCTATTTATCTTTCTTAATCCGCATACCTTTACTGCTGCACTATACATCGTATTTTTAAGGGTAGCCCATCTTCCTTTCATATTCCATTTTTTTCATTCTTCTCCTTTTTTATTCAGCCCCATTTCTATTTCTTTCCTATACTCCGTTTTCACTTTAACTTCTTTCAACTTTCTTATGTTAATCCTTTTGTATGCTTTGTCTGCTTCATATTTTTCGTTTTCTAGTGTCATTTCTGCTGTAACTAGTCTATGTTGCGTGCTCAATTCTACAAACTTCTCAGTTCGTATATCTTCAATGTTATTCATTTTCATGGGGTAAACCAGGTAGTTTTGGTGTTTTTTTCTTGCGCTTCAAAAGTGAATCTGTCTTCTTTCGCTTGATACCAGAATGTATTTCCAATTTTTAGATCGTTTGCCAAACAAAATTCCGCCACAAAAATAGCGTTTTCTCTGTATTTTCCAATGCAGCCAAGTTCCTTATTGATGTCATCGCCTACTCTTGCGTTCCAATCCTCCATAATTATTACTTTCACAGTAAATCCTCTTAACTCATCAAGTACTCTTTGCAATATTGTATAAAATTCTGTGACTTTCTGCTCTTCGACACCTTCGACAGGCCCATGCACTTGTATGATGCTTATTTCTTCCTGTAGTTGTGGACTGACTGTGAGTATTCTAGAATTTATAGTTTGGACCCTTGTCACCTTATTTCCTATTTCTTTATTTATAATGATCCCCACTCCCTCCTTCGTTCTTTCCCTTGTCTTCACCCCCGAATAGTACATTTTATAATTGTAACCGAGTATAGCACTTCCTTCTCCTGCTTTTTTTTATCTACATATAATATAAAAAATAATATACTTGCCAATATATACGAGGGGCACACTGTATGTTTCTGAATACAGGATAAGAACAAAAAATATATAAATGAACAATATTTATTCTTTTTCAAAGTACTCTCCTTTACATTTAACGCACTTCGACATTCTCTCAAACCATTCTGTAAAACAGGTAGCCCAGGTTTCCCTGCATTAACATGCTCTTCAAATGCATTAACAGCTTCCTGTGGTGTTAAAAAGTGGATTCCACGTAATTTCTTCTTAATAGTTGGAAAGAGGAAGAAATCACATGGAGCTAAATCCGGGCTATAAGGTGGATGTGATATTAATTTTATCCCAGCAGAGCGAAGAAGCTCCGTTGTCAACTTGGCAGAGTGTGCGGGCGCGTTGTCATGGTGTAACACAATTTGTTTTTTCCGAACTTCTGACAACAATGTTGGCAACCAAATGGTGGTATACCATTCTGCATTAACTGTTTTCCTATTCTCTAGAAGAACAGAGCAAATGTAACCAGTGCGGCTGAAGAAAGAGGCAATCATTTGTTTAGCACCACTTCGTGATTGTTTTATTTTTGTGGGTCGCATTTCATTTTGAAACATCCATTGAGTAGATTGCTGCTTTGTTAATGGATCCTAGCAGTAGATCCATATTTTATTACCTATAACGATATTATAAACGGCCTTAGACGTACCTTCATGATAACGTTCAAGGTTTTCTAGGCACCAGTCGACCCTTGCTTTTTTTTGATCAGCTGTTAAACAATGAGGTACCAACAACAACACACTTTTTTGACATTTAAATGTGTGCGAAGAATGGTCTGAATTGCAGTCATTGCAATGCTAAGAGTTGCCTAAATTTCACTGTAGGTCACCTGACGATCTTCTTCAATCATGCGACGAACGGCGTCAATGTGACTTGAAGGTGTTGCTGAAACAGGACGACCTTCACGATTTTCATCCTCAGGAGATGATCTTCCCTGTTGGAATTCTTTGAACAAGTTAAACACGGTCGTTCGACTTGGGGCTTCTCCAGGAAACGCATTTTGCAAACGAGCAAATGATTCATTAAAGGTTAAACCTGAACGAAGATCATACAAAATCATTACACGAAAATGTTCTCGGGTCACTTCCATTTCACACTGACTGTTTAACTCTTCAAATAATTCTGTAAGCGTTTAGAAAAAATATATTGAATTTAAATAAACTGCGCCTTATTCACAAACACTTGCTACATTAAACTAACCTCAAATTTTTTGACAATTACTGTCAGTGTAGCCATATTCACAAATATACAGTGCGCTCCTCGTATGCATGTATAAATTGCATTTCTATTCCAGGACCGAGTGAATCATAAGTGGAATTTAAAACTAACGTATATTTTTAATATAGTTGCACAAAAAGAGTTAGTTGCAAAAGGGCTTTATTTTACTTCAATAAAACTTCCTATTGGGCAAAGATTTCATGTTACTAAACAAGGTGGCACTAATAACCTATTTTTTATATAAAAATGCAGAATGTGAGTTTTGATTCTATACCCCTCACATTAGAATGTAGTATACCTTCATGAGTACGTATTAATAACTGCTTAATTGTGATTACGATGTTTGAAAACTGTCTACTTAATTAATTTTGTAGATGCAGACTAATGACAAGCGAAAACGGATATTTTTAAATGCTTAATTTTTCACATTTAGATATATAAATTAATTATATGTATCAAACAACTTTTAACAAAAACTTGTTTATTGTACAGATAGATACCACATAAAGTGTAATTTATTCGTGAAATTTTATTTGGAATCGTAAACTTTAATCAACCATCTAGGAGAACGTAAAATAATGAATAATGAAGCAGAGGACGATATTTATATTAAGAAATAAAATCTATAAAAAATGAACAGTACGTAATAACAGTTGTTGGTCTAAGGTTAAAGCCCGAAGTTAATTTCTGTCGATTTAACCTATATCCAGTTAACGATTTAATTGCTCCAAAACATATAAATATCACGTAGACATTGAATAGTAAATGTCAGTTTTATTTATGATCTCACGTTCCCCAAAGTGTTTACAAATATGAACTTTAATAGCCTTCTCCAAGATAATAAAGCGTTTAACTTATTACAACTTTACATCCTATTAATAAAATATCATAAAGCACTTAGGGTCTAAAAAAACCATTTAGATTACTAATCTAGGCGTGGTCTTCGGAATGTTATAACTCCGCTTCGCTACATCATGGACACCACACGTAAAATTCGAAAATCATTCACTACAAAAGCAAAAAGGAAGAGCGTACGGACAACGGAACATCATTTTATACATCTCTTACACGCAGTGCGTCGGATTAATTCTCTTTTAGTCCTCCTCCGATAAAAGAACAAATCGAGTTCCCATAATTGAAAACGTTTAATTCAATTAAAAACTCAATAATCATGGATGAAACAAAGTGAGAAGTGGAACCAGTCTCGAAGACGCTGAATCTTATTCTAATATCAAAAGGTCACTTGCCTCGCTAACAGGTGTCCAGCTGTTTTCTGCCGTGTATACGATTCCGTGTTGGTTCGATTTAGCGATGGTAGGAAGTCACGAGGAAGCTAGGAACGAAGGAAACTACGGGATAACCAACAATTACAAAACTTTACACACTTGGGGATGTATGTATGTACATACAATACACTGCCTGTATTAAAATATATCTTTATTGATGTTTATGAATAACCTGGGCAAATATGCGGTAACAGCCAGAGGCGTGACGAGCGCATAAAAGTTTACACATAAAATAGGAGGTAAGAAATAAATTATAAAGCGTGCTGAAACACTTACTGTTTTAAAAGTCTTCCGTGAAATCACAAACTGGGTAACATCTGTTAAATATTTGTATCATTAGATATGTTTCCACAGCTGTTTCAGTCAAGTGAGTACGACGTGGGGAATAAATGTTTTTTAATGCCGAAAACGACCGTTCGACATCTAGTGATGTTATATTTGCATATTTAAAATAATCTTTGAAACAACTTAATGCATCTTCACACACAACTTCACACACACCTTCACAAATTTGTCATATAAGAAAATCGGGGTCACCAAATTGTTTCGCCTTCTACAACGCATAACTGTGCGTGAACATCATTCATAATTTGAACAGAATCCACTAGTGACATCGAAACATTTTGTAATTTTTCTATTCCCTCCGTTAGTCCGAAGTAATTGTTGCGAATAGTTTGTAAATCTCTTTTAACCTGACTATCTTGAAATATTTCCTGGCTTTTCTTGATTGCTGTAGCTTCTGTCGGATTGAATTTTAAAACTACCTTCTTTACTTGATCAAAATATTAGTTGTAGTAAAACGCAGCCTGCAACCATGTTCCCCAACGTGTAACAATCGGCTGTGGTGGTTCTGGTAAATCAGGACACAGTTTGTGAAATAGTCGGGTATGTTTCGGGGACTTTAGAAACACTGCCTTTGTACTAGCAAACAATGCATTTACTAGTGGAAAACATGTAGGAATCGTTTGTGCCGCAAGATTTAGAGCATGGATTTTACACGTTACATGTAAGAAGTTACCACTGTGTTCTTTAAGAGATCGGCCCAAAGAACGCATGTTTGCGGCACCATCACTCATAAACATTAAAAGTTGGTTAGTTGAAACTTCAAATTTGTTCAATGAGTTCAACACCACCTTTAAAATCTCATCGGCAGTACAATTTATAACTGTTTTGGAAGCAAGTAAGAAGGAGGACGACGGTCGATGTGGTTCCATTGTACGTACCATTACATTAACTGCAGAATGTTTTTGACGATCTGTTGTTTCGTCCACACACAACCACAGTTTTTTATCTTTCAATTCCGCTTTCATTCTTTGTTCACGAGCAAATGGCACTACATTTCGTATCGATGTCCAACTAGGTAATTTACAGTCCGCGTATTTATTCCAGAAGGAGACAAATGCTTCTTTGTCTAGTAAACGAAACGATAGATTACATAAAATAAGAGTAACACATAAATCAAATGTAAATTTTTCTTGGTCTCGTATGCAACTTTTTGCAGAAGAATACTGTTTGGTTTCGATGTGACGTTGACAATGGCTTCTGGACCAACACATTAAAGGGATTTTACAAACTAGACATAGAATTTTAGCGCCATCAAAAATTAAGTCTGGCATGTCCACTATAAAGTTTTTAACTGTGTCTGCCATTGGTCGTTTTCGCGAAGTACCTAACTGCGACATTTTTAAAACAAACATGAGCGTACAATTACGAAATAAGTTACGACAGCCTACATATACACAGAACTACTCGTATACAGCATCGATTTAGTACTGACGCTGTGAACGCGTGAAATAAATAATCGCCGTCTCCGCACCACATATCTACTACACTGACTGTTACCGTTTTTTGCCCAGACTATTTATGAATACCTTGGATTGAGAAAGTTTCCCAGCTAAATTAGTTTTGTTCAATTACTTTTAAAACGCCATAATCAACACTGTGTAGGAAATAAATTGTCAGAAAGTACCTGAAACTAAATGCAGGGCGATATCTACGTCTCTAACCGAATAATTAGGAGAAAAATGTTATCATTTTAAATACCTGCACCAGTTGATACAGAAGTAACATAGTAAGAAATACGACGAAGTGAAAGCTGGTGTAAACATTTAAGAGTAACATATTTTACCTTGCATCAGTGTAAGTTATACACATCATTAACTCGAAGCAGTAATTTCACTCAATTTCCTGCTTGTGTCATATTTAATAGTTCAGTTCATCACAAAACTCTATTACACTTCAGCTATATAGACCTCGAAAGTACATGAAGTTACGTGACGCTTGGTCATAAATTATTTTGTATTTCTTGTGCTTAATTTTGTGTAATGTATTCGAGTTCGAACGTGTTTGCACCTTTGTAAGTTACTAGTGGCAAATACAATTTATATTTGGGATGAGCAACTATAACGTATATGTATTACTATAGTCAATAATGATGGCAAGAACTATGGAGTAGTACGGCACACACTAAAGTATCGGCACCATACAAGTTATTTGATTAATTTGGAACAATCGTTTCGAGAAGTCGTAGCTTTCCATTGTCAACCGTACGACCAAATGATGTGAGAAAAAGTATTTAATTCTAACGTGCCTTGTTCTATCCCTGATCTAAAAGATATTTACAAGTATGTACGCGGGGGGGGGGGGGGGTATATATACGTATGTGGATGCAGAGTTCAGTAATGCGGTAGACATTGAGGAGTTCAGTCGTTCGGTTATTTATCTGATTCTCATTGTGTGTTTTCGAAAACACGGGACGTAAGCCTGGTGTGCCTTTTGCATCGCATGTGAAGACATATATTTGGCGTTTCCCTGGTTTGGAATTTACAGGTTCGCACATTCGTTGTAAATTTTGCGGTGTAGGCTTGCTAGGTCGCACGACATTTGAATGTAGAAGTCATACTAAAAGTAAACGTCATGTATTGAATTTAAGAAACAATATTCCGTACTGGCAATTTTTGTATGACTTTGTTTTCCTGTTGAGCACGTGCAACATCCCACAACACCTAGTAGATAATGAAAACTTTCGTCTTTTCTGGGAAAAATATGTTCCATCATGGAAGCTACCAACAAAAAGACAATTGCGGTACAATTTACCACATGTGCAAAGTACAGTAAAAGACTGTATAAAAGACGAGTTGATAAATCAAAAAATCTGGCTCACTGTGGACGAAACTACGGAGAAACACAGCACGGATCCTATAGGACTAGATGTCGCGCAAACATTTCGTGCAGTTTTAAATAAAAATCCGGATTTGAAAAAGGTTCGATCTATATGTGGAATTCAAGACTGCACAGAAGAGATACAGGAGTATTTGAATCTCGCAAATCTTACTTCATTAGATGCTGAACGATCATTTGCAAAGAATACGAGAACGTTTTCATACAGTCGTCGAGACCTGACCGAATTGACAATGGAAGCATTGCTTATGTTGCAGTACTACGCGGCGTACCATGGCAGTCGCACATTACCGCAGTGGTCATCGATACGTCAATAAAAGGTAACAATCTATTATTTTTTTATTAATACTGTGTCTACTTTTGCGCGGTACGCCCTAGACTGTTCCACTAGTTTCTCGAACATTATAAATAGTACACGCACACCGATCAACCGATAATAACCAAACGTCCACTCGATTTCTTGTATGTACATAATAAACACAGCTCCTTTCACGGCGCCTTTGCGGCTGCAACCGTTTGTCACGCTTTACTAATGACAGATCTCGTACAAAGCGGATGACTGACACTATATTTTCTGCAATTTGTTTCCAAATTGCGATTCATAAAATTACAAAGATATTTAAACCAATACCTATAGAAATGCATCTGTATTTACTTTCTCTTAACTTGCTACTGCATTCCTCTGTTTATTTTGAATTACACAACGGTGTTTTGATATCGAATGTAATAGGTTAAAGGTATCGTCTTTAGTAAAAAAGTTTCCCCGGCCTCTCTTTGCCGGCATGCTACTTCAGAAATTATACCAAAATGATTAAAATTTACTAAATCTCCTTTTAAATGGAATTGATAATACCAGGCGTTACATGATTTGAGAAAATCATCAAGTGTTGTCTATACAACACACAGAAATCCTGTTTGATTTGTAAGGACATATATTTTACGGCAATTTGAAATTAGTGATGGAAGACATTTATCTAACCGTTTAGTGGTAATAAATCACGTTCTATTCTACAATTGAAAAAATTATAAGTAAGCATCTATATGCATTGTAATACTGTAAGAATTATTATATACATTAATAATTTGTTATTGCATAACAAGAGATGCCATATACAAGTTGTTCCGTCTTCACAACCGTGTTCATACAAATAACTTTCTCCTAATTGCTTTACTCATAACTATCCATAATACTCATACGCGTTTCTCATTTTATTTCTCATTCTCTTCGTTTTCTTCTTTTTGTTTTTTCGCTTTCTTAATTTACTTCGATGAGAGAAGATGACTTCATTGCAGGTGCGGCTTCAGCCGACTGAGAGAAATTACTAGTAATTTACTTTCTCTTCGTCGGCGGCTCTGTCTTTTGCTAGGCATCATTTTACGTGTACGTATGTTACATATATGGATTATTAAGCTCGTTCCAAACGGAAGAGGTATAAGGTTAGTGAAAACGGTGATTATCTTAATTTTCGAGGCTTTGTCAAGGAATCAAGAACAATGACTAATAATCTCATGAGTTTTTTCAAATTCCTTGTTTTATACATTAGTAAATGTCAAAGAAAGAAAAAAAAATAGAAAAATGAATCGTCTTTGTGTATAGCTAGATGATGAATTGTATTTTAATAACATTAATTGCAACGTGAATGACATTTTGCTTAAAAAGTGAATATCTACGCATTCTGTGGACGTTGTTCTTTAAAATCTAGAAGTGCAAAATTACATCACGTTAAATATTTTGGACAATTAATGTAATGTATGACATCATAATAACAGCAAATACACTAGAAGGGACCAGTTATGTGGTGAATAAATTTTGAATGAAGATGTTAGTAAGCTGTGGTTTGAAATAAAATGGAATTCCGTTACAAATTAATTATTCAAAAACATCGAATACTTGCGTAGTAGATTTGTTGCACCTTATAAATCAATTCAGGTCTTGCTTTGAAAAGTGAAGCACCTGGTTTTAAGTAACTGGTAATGATGTTAATAACTAACGCTGGCCACGAGCGGTACCGCACATCGGCGTAGAATCAGTTCGGACCGAGAGGAACGGTAGTATTACTTCGTCTGCGGAGCAGTACGGACATTTTCGCTGCCGGTCATTTGCGCAATTGCTTATCTGTCCTGGAAAAATTATGATTTCGTCAGCAAAACGACCGCGGTCGGACAAACTTCGAAAATTTATTGCAGAAATTCCAGATTTAATATATGAAGGTGCTAAAATTAAATGTGTAATCTGTAAAATTCCGTTAATGTGTTGGTCCAGACAACATTGTCTACGACACGTAAATAGTGAAAAGCATGTCTCAAAAAGAAATTGCGCACGAGACAAATTTATATTTAATTTATGCGTTACGTTTATCGCATGTAATATACCGTTTAATTTACTAGACAAGGAACCATTTATCTGCTTTTGGAATAACTATTCGGAGTGCAAATTACCAAGTCGAACATCGTTACGAAGAATTGTGCCATCTGCGCGCGAACATATTGAACAAAAAATAAAATCGGAGTTGAAAGATCAAAAATTGTGGTTATGTGTCGACGAAACAACAGATCGGAAGAAACATTCTGTTCTTAACGTAATGGCACGCAAATTGGAACCGCATCAATCGGCACCTTCAATTCTATTAGTCTCCAAACGAATACAACAGTGTACTGCCGAAGTAATTTCAAAGTTAGTGTTAAATACATTGGACAAGTTTGAACTTTCAACAAACCAACTCTTGATGTTAGTGAGTGATGGTGCTGCAAACATGCTTTCTGTAGGCCGGTCTCTTAAAAAGCATCCTGCTAATTTGTTACACATTACGTGTAAAATTCATGCTCTCAATCTTGTGGCGGATAGTATCAGAAAATGTTATCCTGAGGTAGACGCTTTAATAGCGCATACCAAAGCAGTATTTGTCAAATCACCGAAACGTATTCACGAATTTCACAGACTGTGCCCCCGTATACCAGAGTCAACAGAACCTATTCTAACTCGTTGGGGAACATGGTTGCAGGCCGCGTTTTATTATCATAAATATTTTGACAATATTAAGAACGTGGTTTTACAATTCGATTCTATCCAGAAACGCCAGTCGAAATTTCAAGATAGTCAGGTTAAAATGGATTTAAAAATCATTCACGACAATTACTTCGGGCTAGCAGATGCAATAGAAAAATTACAAAATCCTGCGGTGCCGTTAGAAGAATCTCTACAAATAGTGCAACATGTTCACGCACAGCTATGCGCGATTGAAGACGCAAAAAATGTTTCTGTTCTAGAAAAATTTGAAGGTGTTTTTGAGAAAAATTCCGATTTTGGCACATTAAGACACATTTGTGAAGGTGCGTCAACAGAATCGTTAAGTTATTTGAAAGATTATTTTACTTACGCAAATATTACATCACTAGATGTAGAACGTTCGTTCTCTGCATATAAACGCATTTTTTCCTCATGCCGTACTAGTTTTGCCGAAACAACAGTTGAAACATATCTAATGTTGTAGATGTTTAACAGACATTATTCACTTTGTGATTTCACGGAGGACTCTTAAAATGGTAAGTCTTTGAGCACGTGTTATTTAATTTTTATTTAAAAGATGAGCGAAATTATTTGCGGCAGCAAACATCTCTATTAGCAGAATAACTCTAGTGGAACGCGAGGCCTGGTCGACTCTACGCTACTGTGCGGTACCGCTCGTGGCCAGCTTTATTAATAACTATTAATTTTATCATATTGTACATACAAGGTAGGGGCCATAAATTCTCGACTCGACAGGCATACACAGGTTCGGGTTTATTTAACCTCCGTTGCGACATAGTCGCACATGCACGGGGCCTACACTATATATATTACGGCTCGAAGAGTAGTAGTTTTTAGTAGTCAACCAGATAACGTGAAAATGTGCATGAAAATGTCTCAGGTAACGAAAATTGAGTACCGCGCGGTCATTAAACTTTTAACAAAAGAAGGGCATACGCTTAGTCGCATTAAAAAGCGTTTAGACGGCGTTTATTGTGATTTATCTTCTTCATATTCCACTGTTAAAAAGTCGGCAAACTGTTTCAGTTTGGAGCAAGAATCGCTAGAAAATGATAAGCGCTTCGGTTCACCAATTGAGCTGATAACGCCTCAAAACATTTCAATTATTGACAAAATGTTATTAGCTGTCAACAGTATATATTATGCATCTTTGCTGTATAAATTGGAAGGCAATATTCGTGCAAAACGTTGAGGAAAATTGAGACGAGATGTTCGTTTACACAGGCCTGCATTTTTTTGGTCGTGTCACGTTTTTCAACTTTTGATGATTGATTCCCGTGCTGAATCCGAAAATGACCTAACTTTTTTCCATCACGTCAGAATTTTTTGCAAATGACAAAATATAGGAAATATGAGACTTAATGAAATATGAGAATATGAAATATGAGACTTAAAATGGTTTTTTCTTACAAAATGTATTATTTTTTGGCTTCTATGCAATATTATAGCTAAGCAGTTGAAGGGTCTGATGAGGGGGGCAGGGGGTCCATTGACCCCTAAAAATTTAAAGAAAACCGTCACAAAATTAGCCAAAATTTCTATTTTATTGCATATATACTTAATTTTTATGAGGTTCATCATGCCTTGAACCACTCTTAATGATGAAGTATGTAAAAAAAACTGACGATTTTATTCATTGTGTCGACGTCTCTTTGGACCAGTCATGCTTTGTTTCAGGCTATTCCGCGCATGTGCTCTTCTTGGTTCATTTCGGTGCAACATCCGGCAATAGTCCACCATCATTTTAGTATTCCATCTTCCTTGATAACACCTCTCCATTTCTTTGATGTCCTGATGGAATCTCTCACCCATCTCTTCACTAACAGCACCCAGATTCTCAAGAAAGTAGTCCAAATGTGAATTTAGGAGATTAACCTGCTAACTCATGAAACAGCCTAAATTTTGGTACTTCTGCAGCATAATCTCAATGATAGATTTGAAATTCGGATCCTTCTTATTGCCCAGAAAATTGGTTACTACGTCTTTAAAGGCGACCCATGGTTCTTTTTCAGCAACTTCCATTTCTTTCTCAAAATTTCCATCTTTGAAAAGTTTTCTAATGTCTGGACCCGTAAGGACCCTCTTTTACTTTTGCGGTTGATAAGGCTGGAAATTTGTTCCAGATGTATTTGAAACATTTACCTTCTTTTGTTAAGGCTCTCACAAATTGCTTCATCAAGCCTAATTTGATATGTAGAGGTGGAAGGAGAACGTTATTCGAATCTATGAGGGTTTTTTCGAGCACATTTTTTATTCCAGGTTCTAATGAAGCTCGTTTTGGCAAATCTTTCTGTTTCCAATGATTTTCCCTGTCTCTGCTATTCCACTCACATAAAAAACAAGGAAACTTTGTGTACCCGCCTTGCTGTCCTAGGATCATCGATATTATTTTAAGATCATCACACATAATCCACTTATGATCGTCGTACTTAATTTTATCGAGAACAAATTGTAAGTTTTTGTAACGTTCTTTTAAGTGTACAGAATGTCCTGAGAGTATTAACGCATACCTATTTCCGTTGTGAAGAAGGACAACTTTAAGGCTTCTTTTCGACGAATCTATGAATAGTCTCCAATCGGTGCTTTCGTACGGAATGTTAAATGTATTAAAAAGTCCACACACATCATTGCAGAATACTAATTCTCCTTCTTCCGAAAAGTATGGAATAAAATCTTTTTCTCTGTGCCTGAACCAGAAAAGTGCCAACTGCGAGCAAATTCTTCTCTTTAAGCCTTGAACCAAGCAATTCTGAAGCCTCTTTGGTCAGATGTAAGTCGCGAATCAACTCGTTTAGTTCAGACTGTGAAAAAGGTTGTGGTACAGAATTGCCAGGTTTGTACTCCTCTGTGTTATCTTCGGTTTCTTCACTTGAATCACTTTCCGAACCATCTACTTCAGGTAAATTTTGTGGTGGAGTAGGCACTGGTACGTCTGGACCATGAGGGACAGGACGTAAAGCTGGTGGCAAATTTGGATAGACAATTTTCTTTTTATTCTTTAAATTGAAACCATGAACAGCGATTGAACAAAAGTAACAATCATCGCTGTGATTTTGTGACTCACACCATACCATTAGAACTCCAAATCTGAAAGCAGGTTTTCCACCCTTTGACCACCGAAAGTTGTTGTATTTCTTTTTTGCCTTTCCACCATTAACTCACCACAAATGTAACAAAATGAATCTGGGGACTTTTTACAGCCATTTGGAGCCATTTAGAAAACTGTATGTTTGTATATCCGTCGACAAAAACACTTCTGATCGCGGAGGACACGTACGAATAAGCTAACGGTCGCGACAGCACTGACTGTTGAGATTTACAACACGTTTAATGTAAATAGTGCTGCTATCTGCCGGTTTATGATGAAAATGTTGCGTTTTCATAAAAAAACTTGCTGCTAGCAGCACTTTCAATGTTACATGTCGATTCCACTTATGAACTGGGCAATAATGAAAATAAATAAATGGAAAATGTAATAAAATAGAAATTTAGGCTAATTTTATGGCGGTTTTCATTAAATTTTTAGGGGTCAATGGACCCCCTGCCCCCCTCATCAGATCCCTCAACTGCTTAGCTATAATATTGCATAGTATAAGCCAAAAAATTATAAATTTTATAAGAAAAAAGCCATTTTAAGTCTGTCATTAAGTTTCATATTTTCGATATCTTTCGACATATTACTTTATTTTTAAAATTGCCATTTGCAAAAAATTCTAACGTGATGGAAAAAAAAGTAAGGTCATTTTCGGATTCAGTGCAAAAAGTACATAGGAATCCATCATCAAAAGTTGAAAAACATAACCATCGCAGGCCTGTGTTGTATACCAATAGAGGTATCATTAACAAACAAGCATATTTTATTGTGATTTACACTTTCCTTGATGTACATAAGAAAGAAAAATGGACCCAATGCTAATTTTTGCGACACTCCTATATTTACTTTTACAGATTGTAAGACCCTGCTTTATAGACAGTTATTTATTCGCTTCCTGTACGATTCCATTAACTTTTGAGCCTGACTCCTACTTCGTAAAAACGTAACTCGTTGTAGTAACAATTGCTTTCATTAATTCGCAATATCTTAAAACCAAATAATCTTTTACGTTGCTTTCTCACTGATACGAAATAATGCAAACAATTCTTATTTTGATAATAGTTATGTTCATAATTAGGTGTGTCCTTTTGTTAAATTTTTCAAACATGTTATTCGCAAGCTAGCGAGTATTTCAACGAATCTATTGATGTTTTCGAGTCATATGAGGCATAGGAGGCATTAAATGGAGGCGAGGGATGTTGATGACGGAGACTAGGTAGCTCGCCGCGTTTTTGGCTTTGTCGGTTTTGCATTTCGTTTTCCCCAGGGCTCCATATTAGGACCGCCGCTGTTTGTAATTTTTGTTAATGATCTATCATTTAATATACCAGATTTTGTGACCTTTTATGGCAACAAACAGAAACTTCTTGCGAATTGTAGGAATATCCTTGAAAGAGTAATTTGCTGGTCTAATGACAGACGAGTCATTATGTTTACATATGAACAGGTGATGTCAGTTTTGAGTCGTACATCATTGAGTATTGCTTTCGATAATAAACTAAAATCTGACACGTATTTAGAAACCGTCGTTTCAAAATTGAAAAGGGCCCTTTTTGTACTAGTTAAAATGGAAAGGATGTGTGCTGTTAACACTTTAAGATGTATACGCGTTGCTTACATTACCTAAGAGCTTCGTTTTTAGGGTAATGAGAGTAACTCACCAACAGTTTTACTTTTTTAAAAACAGGCTTTACGTATTATCAACAACTTTCATTTTACCCGTTCATGCAGCAAATTATTTTCACGGCAATAAAAGTTTTGACTAACGCTGATGTTCATTCTCATAATACTAGGCATTCCAGTGTTAGAAGAACAAACAGGTTAAATTCCACAGCGTATCATCGCTCTTATCTACGAGGGTAGTCTGAAAAGTTTCCAGCCTAACACAAAAACAAGTATTTTTTTGCCAAATTCAGATTTATTTCTCAACATAGTCTCCTTGTAAGTCAATACACTTCTCGATGCTCCCATCTCTTTAATCCGTCCAAATAGTACATAGTTGGTATCTTGTTTTGCGAAATAAGCGTTTACGAATGTGATGGTCTCTTCATTCGATGAAAATCTCTGTCCTTTGAGCGAAATTTGGAGCATAGGAAACAGAAAAAAGCTGATGGGGGCCACATCAGGTGAAAAGGATTGGTGGTCTACCAATTCGAACTCCAATTCGTGAATTTTTCAATGGTAGCCACTGAAGTGTGAGACTGTGCGATTTGTGCGTTGTCTTGATGGAACAACACTTTCTTTTTCGTCAAATGCGGCCGCTTCTCCGCAAGATCTGCCTTCAGCTTGTCAAGTAATGGCACGCAGCATGCCTCCGTTATTGCTTTTTCTTTTTCAAGACAATCGATTAATTCCATGATTATCCAAAAAAACAAACGCCATTACTTTTCCGGCGGCCGATGGAATAGTCTTCTCCTTTCTCAGAACCGATTCATCTTTCACTATTTTGACTGCGCCTTGACTTCAGGGTGCACTGGTGTATCCAAGTTTCTTCTATAGTTATTAATCGACGCCAAAAGTTCGACTTATTTCGCTTAAACTGCTTCAACAGGGCCTTCAAAATGTTCATCTGAATGAGTTTTTGGTCCTGATTGAGCAAGTGCGACACCCAACACAAGTCCAGCTTTTTCATGCTCAAATCTTCAGTCAATATATGACTAACACATTCTCTCGAGATGTCCACAGTCTCTGCTATTTCTCTAACCTTAATTCGACAGACGTCTTGCACCATTTGGTGAACTTTTCCGATGCTATCGGTAGTGGTTACAGTTTTTGGTCGTCCCGAACGTTTATCGTTAACCAAGCTGGTACTACCACGCTTAAATACAGCAGCCCAAAATGCAAGAACTTAACATCGACGCAATATTCGATTTTTTCCATTTTTACAGAAACACTAGCATCGATTGACACAAATGACTGTTAGATAACAATTGAGCGAAATATTCAAAAGTATCTTTCAAGACATGCATAATTATATTACCAGCATATTTTTGACGAGTGGCGCCATCTTCATGTTGAGACTTGAAACTTGTCTATCCATGTATGTGTCGGTAACTAAATATATAATCATTTGCCTAACAATTTGTAGTTATTGTCATCAGATTGGGACCTAAACAGATTCTTTGACAAAGATACTTTTATAGCATTTATAATTTCTTGCTGGAATATTGCGGTGCACTATAATTTTTGGATAATATTATTTTAATATGTTGTATGTGCGTATATATTTTTTTATTTATTTTGCTATATGTTATTTGTGTTATATTATATTATACGAGGGACACGCTATATATTTTAAGATGCCACAAAAGTAGAGAAGTTAGAGCTGGCAACACTGCATTTCTAAATACCACCATTCTTAAGTAGTAAACTCTGACTGTCAGTTGAGTCGCTGCTGTCATAGAGTAAACGTGGTAGGTACGATTTGTCATCGAAACATGGACTTGTCAAGAGAACATGTACGCGCAATGATTTACTACGATTTTAAGGTCGGTTTAAGTGAACAACAAAGTCTTGAACGATTGCAACTCGCATTTGGTGATGAAAGTCCTTCACGTGCAACTGTGTTTCGCTGGTATAGCGAATTTAAAAGAGGACGGATATCGCTTGGTGATGAGGAACGTACCGGTAGGCACTGTTCTTCAGTTACCGCTGGGAACATTGAGAGTGTGAGACGTATGATCGACGAAGATCCAAGATGCACCTATCAAGTGATTGAGGCAACTCTTGGTGTTGGATCCGCAACAGTAAATTCAATTTTACGTGATCATCTTCGGATGAAAAAAATTGTTACTCGTTGGGTGCCACACACGCTTACCGATTTCCAAAAAGCAGAGCGAGTAAGAATCGCTCGGGAAACATTGGAAATGTTAAATAATGGTGGACATCGCATTCTATCAAAGATAGTAACAGGTGATGAAACTTACATCCCATTTTACGATATTCCTACCCGCCAGGAGAGCCGCGTGTGGATCCACGAAGATGCACCAACACCAACAATGACCAAAAGGCAAAAGGCTGTCATGAAAGTTATGTACGCACTTTTCTCCCGTAGTACCGGATTAGTAAAAGCAATGAAGCTGGAAAATCAACGTACAGTCACAGCAAACTGGTACACCACAAAATGTTTACCTGCAGTTCTTAAGTCAGCCAACATTCGCGGGTTAATGTTGCATCACGAGAATGCATCGTCACACAGTGCACAGCGGACAGTTGAATTTTTACGTGAAAATAAGGTAAAAGTCATTGAACATCCACCCTATTCGCCTGATTTGGCCATGTGTGATTTCTGGTTGTTCTTCAACCTAAAGAAACATTTACGTGGTCGACGTTTCACGACGGAGGATGAGATAGATGAAGCAATTCATCTATTTTTTGAGAGCATTCCAAGAAATGACTGGCTTCACGCTTTTACGTTGTGGAAACTTCGGTTACAAAAGTGCATTGATGCAGGAGGAGATTATTTTGAACATAAATAAAATCATTTTCGTAAAAAGACTTGTAGTTTTCTTGTATCTCAAAATATATATAGTGGCCCTCGTATATATACGACTGGTTTGGAATACATACTACTACAACCATCTTTTGTTGATATTCCCGTATAACACGTGATTACCGTTTAGTAATACATAAAGCCTTAACGATAAATACACTTCTACAAAATTCTCTCATCAATCTAGTTTAATGAATCCAATTAAAATTATTCGATGGCCATCGTTCGACGATGATAATTTCATTCGATTTCATTCGGACTACTTCCAACTTGCAATGTATGTATGTACACTCGCTGACAAGCAAAATGACCGCCAATCCGAGCCCTGTCCGCCAGTCTGCCATTTGGGGATGTGCGGATATTGTCGGCATGGAATCGGAATTTGTATCTCGTGCTAATTCCTCACTTCAATAATTGCAGTATACATACAGTAAACAACGTTAACTTTTCAACGAATTGCAAGGAAAATAAAACTAAATTTTAAATTTATTATATAGTTGTATAATTGAATTATCCTTTAAGATTAACAAAATATTAAGATGCCATATTAACTTCATATAGTCCGGTTCATTTGCCACACAGAAGAATTATGAAATAACAGCATTGCAGCAGAGTGTTTCATTAATTAACATTTACCAATAAAACTGTAATATGCCGGTTTTAATCTAAGAAGTTTTAAATCTCCACGGAGTGTTTTTAAAGATATAAGTTAAACAAAAGAAAATTGAGTCGCTTATAGCATTTTTTTTAAATACATATTTTCTTGTAAAAAAGGTTAATAAGCCAAAATGTTCTTTGTATAATTAAGTATTACTCTTACTTATCTTTGCCTTGCATGTCCCTCAAGTACCAGAGAAAATATACGAAGATAAGTGGCATATTACTGGCTATACCAGGTTAATTCATTTTCGACTCTCACCGTGGGAATTTCGCTTACTATTGGAGATGCAGGTTAGGTTTAAATTTGGCAAATTGCAAAATTTTGTGTTTATTCTGAATTCGAAGAGAAAATGGGCCGGTGGCAAACGATATTTGAGATAAAAAAAAAAAACGAAAAATGCCCGTTTTCTTTTTTTACCTGTAGCACCTTTATTTGGCCTTGTAGAGAAAAAATTAAACACGTTCTTTAGACCACTTTCGATCTTTTATCTGATGGTGTGGTTGAAATTGTTATATGACGTTTCGGTTCTTTTTGGCCATCATCAACTTTCTTATCTCTTATCGGTGGCATATTGGATTTTGACTCCGTGATTTTTTTTCTGATTACAACCACGTATAACATATTGACAAAAGTTTTCGGTATTGCGCTTTAATTGATGAAGAATACATTTTAAGCTTAAACAAGGTATCCATGAAACTTCACACTGTCAAACGAAAAACGTCGTACATCAACGACGAGAAACGAGATATGTTACGTATATTTTATTCATCGAAACGAAATACAATAGTCAGTAGAAGATATTTACAATTGTATCCAGAACGACAGCAGCCACATGGTGTCACTTTTTTTGGTGATAGTGCGCTGATTCACATAATTTAATTCTTAGTTGGCTATGTAATTTATTTTTGTTGTTTTTCTGCTTTTCATTCAGTATTAGTGCTAAATGTTATACATTGTGATGTTCAAGGCGAAGAACAGCAGCTTGCTTGCAAGTGACTGATCTTGAACATTTTGGCTATTCTCAATGTATTGTATAAGTTTATGTATTTCCTTATATATATATTGTAGTGGGATGTTCCACGTGAAAAGCGTATGTTTAAATGTTACTAAATTCATTCTAATCAATATTATATCAAAATTTGGGATGTTCCACGTGAAAAGCGTATGTTTAAATGTTACTAAATTCATTCTAATCAATATTATATCAAAATTCGCTTATATTAGATTTTAATAATGTTTTATGCGGAACTTGAATTATTTTCGACTAATACTCGAGTTCTGACGTTTTGATTATTTATATTATTAATCCCTTATTCTTAAAATTCCAGGTTATTTTAAGTTATTTTCATTTTGAAAACATTATTTGTAAAAATGACACGTGCACACACAAAAAACACACTGTATTTGGAAATAACTGTCAAAATCGCTTACGATACCTGCGACACCGAATTCGATCTTCAAAGCATCAAAATTAAATATCAAGTCGTTAGATTGGCATTGCCAGGGACGACCAAAAAACAGAAGTTAGCAACGTAAACATTCTGACAGAAAAACAAACATCTTTTGACTGATGTATTTAGAAATTGTACTATTAAAATTAAATCTCGCCGAAATTATTAATTCAAATGTATTAAAAAGCTATTAAAGTAAAGTATAAACAATCACGAACAATTATCAAGAGTATTACATCAATTACGGAATTTTAAGAAGTAATCCAAAGAAATTTCATCGAAGAAGATGATCAAAAGGGGTCTAAAACAAGAGGATTTCGGATATCAATATTGCTGAGAAGAGGAAAGAAGGAACCATAAGGATTATATATACACACACATCAAACACCTATCATATCATTAACTGTAAGTAATTTTAACAGATAAATTTCATTTTTGTAAGTGAAAAACTTAAAATAAACGTAGAACTGATTATCTCCCTATTCAAATCTTTTAATCATTATTTGTAACATCACAATATATGTAGGTATATACGTATGTGTATACTATTATATAAACTAGGCCAATAAACCGCTTTAATAGTAATTGTAAATAAGCGAAATCCTCATGGTGAGGGTCGGGATGGAATCAACTTGTGTACTAGTACAATGGGTTGGAGTTCATCTTAAACGTTTAACAAATACCATTACTAGATACAAAAGCAAACTGTTTACTGTATGTATGCTGCGATTATCGAGACGAGGAACTAGCACGAGATACAACTTCCGATTCGGTGCCGACAATGTTCGCATATTCCCGAGCGGTGGTTTGTGATCAGATGCTCGAACGAGTGGTCGTTCTGCTTGTCGACGAGTGTACATATGCATGTATGTATGTGGCTTTCGTCGTCGAGCTAATAAGACAACGCGTCGACGTCGCGGATTATACCCGAACGCTCTACGTTCATATCGTAAATTTAAACGGAAGAACATAAAATATTATAGCGGTAATCGTTTATTATTATAGATATACGCAGAATGCCTCGGATTCCTCGATAATTACGAATTTACCCGGTACATCTGTTGTATACGCGCGCATTTATTACCTCAAGAGATAGGACTATACGTCGCTTGCCCGTTCGCCTTCCTGAAAGCAACTCAAGCAGTAATTTTCTTGTTTATTGAACACGTACTCGCTTGCTGTTGGTGCTGCTGCTGCTGTTGCTGCCGACGCTGCCGTTGCGGCCTGTGATCCGTTATGAAATTGAAATTAATTATTGAAAAATCGTAAAAATATGATTTACGATATCAGCGGTGTAGTTTCTCAAGCGCTTCTTTTTCATAACATATTTGTATAATTTAATGATCGACTAGACAAGGGGTTTATTTAATGAAGTCGCGGGCAGGATTTAATTTACATACACAATCAGAAAGAATGCGTAATTGACTTTTATGCCCGAAGGAATGATTTAATTCGATTCGTCCAACAGTAGACGTACATAAATTCTACAACCTTTGCACTGTATTGATCAGTTGAATACATGTTTAATTAAGCAAAAATCGTTTTATTTATTAAAATTTGTAATTTTGCTGTTTTATTATACAAATAATGCAATTCTATGCGCAAGTATTTTTTAATAGTAGAAATTAGCAGCGGGAGTTTGATAAATGTATGTTCTGTGATTAGCAATTTGTAAAAGAAGTCAGATTATACTTACATACGCATTATAACGTTGATGTAGATGATAATTAGAGCAACACAAACTGCGCTGAAAGCCAGTGGCTGACGCATAAAAGTTTACACAAAATAAACAAGGCCGGGACAATTCGGTATAAGCGTCAGTACAACTGCGACTCGAAAGCCGATCCGTTGTGTATACATCTACGCTGTCGTATATTATATCGTAGTTCTACGTTTGTTTTGAAAATGTTTCCTACGTCGTGAAAACGACCAAAGTTGGACACAATAAGAGAATTTATTGCAGAAATGCCTGATTTAAAGTGTGATGGCGCTAAAATTCAATGTGTAGTGTGTAAAATAGATTTAATGTGTTGGTCGAAAAGTGATTGTCTACGGCACGTAAATAGTGCAGGGCATGGTTCAAAAAAAAATTCCACACGAGATTATGACAAATTTTAATTTAATTTATGTGTTTATTGCATGTAATTTACCATTTCATTTACTAAGGAAGAAAGCATACGTCTCGTTTTGGAATGAATATTCGGACTTTAAGTTACCAAGTGAGAGAACATTACAGAGAGTTGTGCCGTCTGCTCGCGAGCATGTCGAGAAAAGAATTAAATCGGAGTTGCAAGATAAAAAAACTGTGGTTATGTGTGGACGAAACAACAGATCGTAAAAAACATTCTGTGGTTAATGTAATGGTACGCACAATAGAACCACATCGACCGTCACCCTCAATTTTACTAGCTTAGTAATTTAAATGTTGGTGTTAAATACATTTGAAAAGTTTGAACTTTCAACAAATCAATTGTTGATGTTTATGAGTGATGGTGCCGCAAACATGCTTGCTGTAGGTCGATCTCTTAAAAAACATTGTGCTAACTTGTTGCATATTACATGTAAAATTCATACTCTCAGTCTCGTAGCAGATAGTATCAGAAAATGTTATCCCGAGGTAGACGCTCTAATAGCACATACAAAAGCTGTGTTTGTAAAATTCCCAAAACGTATTCGGGAATTTCATAGACTATGCCCCGGTATTCCTCAACCACCACAACCTATTCTTACTCGTTGGGAAATATGGTTAGAGGCTGCATTTTATTATCTTAAATATTTTGAGAATATAAAGAACGTGATTTTAGAATTCGACCCAAAGGAAGCTGCGGCTGTCAAGGTAAGCCGCTCAAAATTTCAGGATAGTCAAGTTAAAACAGATTTGGAAATTATTCAGAACAATTACGTGGGACTAGCGGATGCGATAGAAAAACTACAAAATTCTTCGGTGTCGTTAATGGAATCTTTGCAAATAGTGCAACATGTTCACGCACAGCTATGCGCGATAGAAGACGCAAGAAATGTTTGTGTTTTAGAAAGGTTAGAAAGTGTTTTAGATAAAGACTCTGATTTTGGCACATTAAGACAAATTTGTGAAGGTGCGTCAACAGAACCGTTAAGTTATTTAAAAGATTATTTTACTTACGCAAATATAACGTCACTAGATATAGAGCGTTCGTTTTCGGCATACAAAAACACTTTTTCTTCACGCCGCACTCACTTTGCCGAAACAACTTTGGAAACATATCTAATGTTACAAATATTAAATAGACATTATCCACTTTGTGATTTCACGGAGGACTCTTAAAACGGTGTTTGAGCACGTATCACATTTAATTTATTTTGTGTAAACTTTTATGCGTCCGCCACTGGCTTTCAGCGCAGTTGCGTTGCTTTAATCATCATATATTATGAATCTAATGTGATAGATACCTTTTAAGTGTTACAAAAACAATGAAAGAAAAAAAAAATAGTAAAAAGGGTTTTATTGCTTTTCAAAATATTCGCCATTAAGGTGTGTACACTTTTGGGTGCGTTCGAACCAATTCTCGAAAATTTTTTTCCACCCTGCAAAACATGGTTTTTGAGGGCTTCAACAACTTCTTGAGAAGATACAAATCGCTGTCCATGTCGAGAATCCAAACAATTAGATTTGAAAGTTGAATTTTGTCAGGCACAAAATTACCTCGTTTTATGTGTTTTGGACGGAGCTCTTCACTAGTTTTCCTTTTTCTTATTAGAATTAGAAAAAACGAAATATACTGCGTGCTTTAACATCATTATAGTGTCTAAATAGTTAGCATCGATCACACTCACGCACGCATGTCTCAAGCATAAACGTAGACTAGTATCGTTCACTAAAATAAAGAAATCCCTCGGAATTCATTATAATAAATACGGTTCGGCCTCTCGTCTTCCATTACTCGTTCCTAGAAGTAATCATTAGTCATAGGAGAAACATATTAAAATAATCCCGTGATATTTCACACTGGCTTCATTATATTCACATCTTTTGCCGCCGCTCCGTTCGAAACGAGAAGGAAGAAACATGGCGAACGGATCAGCGAAGTGGAGAAATCGAGAATGGTGATGAAGAGCCATAGGTGAAGATATCGAAGAGGAAGAAAAACGCTTAAAGAAAGACGGAACGAAGATGATGAAGAAGAACACGTCGAAGAAAAGAAACTAGAACTCTTCGGACGTATCTACCACCATACACTCGCACTACTCATAACACAAATAAATATACGAAGTGGCCGACAATGATGTAGTAAATATAGGTGCACGTGTGGGGTCCAGCATACCATCTCAGCTTTGAGAAGAAGCAAACAACTGGTGCAGTGCAAGGCAGAGAGACGATTCTTGAGGGATAACGCTATAATCACCGCTGCTAGCTACAGTTACAGCCAGGTGCGTGAAAATGGTGGCGTCGCGTCGTATGTAAGTGTTTGACATCAAAATTTAGCATAGAACAACTTTCCGTGCTTTATAAAAAAGATAACAATTCCTGTATTGATACTATTTCATTTTATACACAAAATAAGGACCTGAATAATAGTGGTTGATGAGTTTTTGAGAATCGAACAGCAAGATGGAATAGTTTTCCAATATTCGTATTAAGAGATTTTTTGTAACAATGTACCATGAACTAAAGCTACAGTATGAAAAATAGGCTTAAGTAGAATAGAGTATACCGAATGATTCAGCGTACCTGTTCCAATATAATATCTTTGTTGTTAAAAAAGGTATTGATTTCTTTTTTCCTATATTATGAAGTTAGAATTTAAAATTTTTCTGATGTTATCAACGAGGTATCATTTCCGATTTAAATGGAACCCCATATTTTTTATTGCCTATCCGATAGAGATTTTTTTCTTTTCTTAATAATATAATACATGTACATATTTCTTTCGACAAAATTAATTCAAAAGATTAAGAGGTTTTAGAAAATCTTTATCTTAGTAAACTTTGGTTAAGCCGGAAATGATACCTCGCTGAAAATTTTAAATTCTAACTTCCGAAAATGTGAAAAAAAAGAAATCAATACCTTTTTTAACAACAGAGATATTGTACTGGAACAGGTGCAATAAAATAAAACATAATAAAACAGTCTCTGTTACCACTGGACCACCGAGCCGTTCTCCGTTTTTTTTTAAGTTTTTAGTTTTGTAGAAGGAAACATTATTAAGCTAAATGGATATTGATCGGTAGAGTTGCTCAATTTGCGTCAACAGCCAGTGGCGAGCGCATAAAAGTTTATACAAAATAAATGGTCAGAAATAAAATGTAATACTTACCGTCTTAAGAGTCTTCCGTGAAATCACAAAGTGAATAATGTCTGTTAAATATCTGCAACATTAGATATGTTTCCACAGTTATTTCGGCAAACCGAGTGCGGCCAGAAAACGAACGTTCTACATCTAGTGACGTTATGTGGCTTCCCTTGATAGCTGCTGCTTCTTTTGGATCGAATTGTAAAACCACGTTCTTAATATTCTCAAAATATTTATGATAATAAAATGCGGGCTGTAACCATGTTCCCCAACGTGTAAGAATAGGTTCTGGTGGCTCAGGCATACGGGGGCACAGTCTGTGAAATTTGCAAATATGTTTTGGGGATTTGACAAACACTGCTTTTGTATGCGCTATTAAAGCGTCTACCTCAGGATAACATTTCCTAATACTATCTGCCACATGACTGAAAGCATGAATTTTACACGTAATATGTAACAAGTTAGCACAATGTTTTTTAAGAGACCGGCCTACAGAAAGCATGTTTGCGGCACCATCACTCATAAACATCAACAGTTGGTTTATTGAAAGTTCAAACTTTTCCAATGTATTTAACACTAACTTTGAAATTACTTCGGCAGTACATTGTTGTTTTCGTCTGGAAGCTAATAGAATTGAAGGTGACGATTGATGTGGTTCCATTGTACGTATCATTACATTAACCACAGAATGTTTTTTACGATCTGTTGTTTCGTCCACACATAACCACAGTTTTTTATCTTTCAACTCCGATTTAATTCTTTTTTCAACATGTTCACGAGCAGATGGCACAATTCTTTGTAACGATGCCCGACTTGGTAACTTGCAGTCGGAATATTTATTCCAAAAGAAGACATATGCTTCCTTTTCTAGTAAATTAAACGGTAGATTACATGCAATAAAGGTAACACATAAATTAAATTAAATTTGTCATAGTGTCGTGTGCAATTTTTTCTAAGAATGCTGTTTACTATTTACGTGACGTAGACAACCTCTTTTGGACCAACACATTAAAAGGATATTACAAACTACACATTAAATTTTAACGCCATCATAATTTAGGTCAGGCATTTCTGCTATAAATTCTGTAATTTTGTCCAACATTGCTCGTTTTCGCGACGAAGGCAACATTTTTAGAACAAACGTAGAACTACAAAATAGTATTTACGGCAGCGTACATGTAGACACAACAGATCTGGATGAGACTCGTAGTTATTCTGAGGGTTGTATCGAACCTCCGCCACTGCCCGTTGGCGCTAGTGAGCACCTCTATTGATCGGTTTACTAGTACGATATTTTTATTTTCTGATTTCACTTTTGCTGGTTTAATTGCTCTGGCGTCTTATGGTATTTGTTTGTTACTCTTTTAGTATACTACTGTTTATTTCTTTTTGTTTTAAACCCGATTTCTTTGGTTGTATTTTCTAAGTTATTTTTGCATGTTGTTTATTTTATGTAAGTATTATCACTGAATTTAAATTATGTTAATTATTATTTATGTAAGCATGAAATACTTAGATGACGGAATTGAAACTAATAATCAGAGAGGAGCACATTTTAGGTTAACACAATTTCTTTCTAGGTATGGTGATAGCCCAATAAGCTATTAGCTTGTCATAACCACAGCTGCTTTTACTACGTAAGTAGTGTAACCCTGCCATGGTCAAGAACAGATCCTCTTAGCACTGATTCTTGAGTCATAAATCAAAAAAATTTCTGCATAGATTTAAATTACACAAATTAATTAATCAATTAATATAATTTAATTTGTAGATGAAAGAAAAATTTAGAAAGCTGTGTAGGAAATGAAAATTATTCCTAGCTGGTATAGGAATCGTTATGGCCAAAGAAAAGAAGATGAAGATCGGAATTTGATTTAGTACGGTTCTGCCGCGTTTAGTGCTGTAATAATCGCTATACCATAATGCAGGGCGAGCGGTATAGAAGAAGGATTGGGCTTTATTATTTTAATTATCCATACATAATTACGGGTTGCTTTTTCGTGATCATCATCCTATCTATGCGACGTTTAACTTTTATTACCGGTTTCTTGTAATGTAATTACGAATTTAGTTATTCGCTTCTGGTTTGAAAATTGCTGTTTTACGAGTATCTTCTTTGTTATGGTAAATTACCACGAAGGCATTTATTCGGTGAAGAGCTATGCAGGTACTGATAAAAATGCGCATTTTCAACCATTTTGCACCAATTTATTTATTTTTTAAGCTTCGGGTTCAGCTTCCTTTCTGAAGATATCCAACAAACGTGAATACACTGAATCGTTATACTGGAAATGGATATTTGAAATAGAACAAATTCTATATTTTTCTATTTCCTGATGGGTTACGTTAGTTTCCACAAGCTTTGCAGATATACAAATATTATTATAGCGCAACTGATTCAGCTAATAATTTTCACTTATAATGAATTAGCATTCCGGTAGATTATTTCCAAACAAACCGTTAATGAGGATGTTAAATATGAATGTTCCGAGAGTATTTTTACACACTATTTCGGCAATTTTTAAACGAATTTTTGTATCAATAAATGGAAATTAACGAAAGTAGAAATTGAACAAAAAAATGTAAACTAACCTTGATATTACGAGGATGTCATATCGACTCTGTTCCTTATGACATTCACAGGAAACCTGCGTATTTTAACCTCCAACGCTATCTTCTACCTTGAATTTATTCTATGGTTTCAATATTAGATACTTTAAACTGGGAGCGCAGCCAAACTACGAGAATCGATGAAAGCTTGACCAGAAGTGATTAATTTAATTAGCGTCCCTTTTGTCCTTTATTTTAATCGCGATGGCGATTGTTTTTATCCACAGTAAATATTGATGATTTTTATCCAAATATAGTTTTGTGATGAATTTCGATGAATAAAGTTATTTTTAAAAGTAGCATTATCGAATGATTGCAGAGACGCTACTAGATGACTCAAACTAGACGACTCTATGATACAATACCTCAACGACAACACTAAAATACCAAATTTTCCTGACATAAATGACGATACCTTAACGAAACATATTTAATATACGAATTAATGATCAAAATACCTCCGAATTGATGCTGTTGTTTATTTTAGGAGAATTTTACATTAATTTTGAAGAGTTACGAAAATAGGAAGATGAACTAAAGAGGAATAACTTCATTGTTTCTCTACGTCGTTATCCGGACTTATATAATAAATTTGTAGTACCCTCACTCCGTGGCCAGTCGGCCTGTGGAACAGAACTAATAACCGCCAGAGGGAATTTCACATGGAACGATTGGCAATACCGAATACGCCATATGTACCGGATTGACAATTGCGTTTGACGATTTAAATATTTAACAGAACAGTATCTACATTGACATCAGGTGCATCACTGTATGCCAATATCTATGTGGGGTGTTTTACTGTCATTGTTATTATTTTGTTAGGTACTAAAAATTTGCACTGACAATTTTAATAAACTAACTCGAAATCAACAGATATGACAGATGTGCTCCGATTTCAAAGTGATCGTGAACTGACAAATATGTTATTTACGATCTGACAATGGTATACGTCTAAGCTCAGTACATTAAACAGCCCGAAAAAATTCTTTCGCGCGTGTTGTATATAATATAGGGCAAGAAGCACATGTAAAGTTAGGACTAGAGGTGCGCATTTTGAAATTTGATGATAGCCCCGACACGTTTGTCAGCTTGGTCCGCCACTTTTACTAACCCGGGCGGCCCGTCGACTTGACAGCTTCGCCGATTATCAGTCTATTAAGAAATACATATAAAAAATTTAATTTTAACCAAAAACCTTTATATCTGAATAAAACCCTTCAAATTTTCACGATCCCAAAAATTGCTTCAAAACCCTTTATATTGAAGGAAAACCTTCAAATTTGACAACACTGTAGCAAAGTAAAGCACAGAGGTGGGAGCTTACCTAGCAGTACGCGTACGGACGCGCCGAGGCGACGAAGTGAGTCAGCTCAGGGGTTTATTTAAGTTTCGACAAGCACAAGTGTAAGGCGTATTTATTAATCTTGCAAAAGTAGATAAGATACACTTAAATTGCAATAGTTAGTGGTCAAAATAACCGCAACAAATCAAAGCTTTTGTTAACTTCACCGACGAACTAAGAATAGAATGTTGTAGTTTATTTCTTCGACAATGCCTTTGTTTTTTGTTTACTATATCTTAGAAAATGCCACCAAAAAGAAAACACGACGATGAGTATATCAAATTTGGATTTACCTCAATCGAAATAAATCAGGAAACTAGACCTCAGTATGTTCTACTTGCTGCTGTTCTAAGTAATGGTGGGCCGAAACCTGCGAAGTTATAGCGACATTTGAAAACTGTGCATTCAAAGTTCGGCAATCGTCCTCCAAGGGAAAATTAGAAAATTTGAAAAAATTAAGCTAGGGCCGAGTGGTTCAAGATACGAAATGTCTGAAAAAGCTGTTGCTGCATCGTTGGAAATATCAAAACTGAATCGGTGAAACATTAGTGAAGTCATGTTTGCTGAAAGCTGTAGAAGGCGTTTTAGGAGACGAAGCCAAAAATAAGATTCAGGAGATACCATTGTCAAACAACACAGTTGAAGATCGAATTCAGAAAATGTCGCGGGATATTGGAGAACAGCTCTTGAATGAAATTGAAAAATCACATATTTTTGCTCTACAATGCGATCAGACTACTGATGTGGCACAATATACCGAGTTACTTTTCGTCCAATTTTTAGACAAAGACAATAATATTAGAGAAGAAATGTTGCTGTCCCGTGAACTTCGAGAGGAGTCAACGTCTTCAAAATAATCGGTGACTATTTTGGGAAACACATCATGTGGGAAAAACTCTCTGGTTTTTGCACAGACGGCGCTCCAGCACTGTTGGGATCACGTTCGGGCTTAGCAACACTCATAAAACAAAAGAAAGCCCTTATACTGACGACACATTGCATTATCCATCGCCAAGTCCTGGCTTTTAAAACTTTACCGGAAAACTTATCAAATACTATAAAACTGTCCATAAAAATTGTGAACTTTGTCAAAGGTGGTGCCTCAAACACCTGCGTTTTAAAAAAACTATGTGCTGGTTTGGATTCCGATCATGAAATGCTACTTTATCATATGGAAGTTCGTTGGTTCTTGAAGGGAAATATGTTAGAAAGATTGCACGAGCTAAGAGAAAGTTAAATTGCTTTTGGACGAGAAAAAAATGATTAGCGTGTTAAAAGTTTTGCGACCCGGGATTCGAAATGAGTCTAGCTTATGTTGCAGACATTTTTTCAAGACATTTTTTCACATTTGAACAGCTTCAAGGTTCGGGAAATATCAACTGAGAAGGTGTCGCAAATATTTTTGTATTTGAAGATAAACTCGGCGCCTTTATTGATAAAATTGACTTGTGGATTGATAAGATCCGAACAAAAACATATTCAATCTTCCCCACGCTAAAGAAACGTGTTGATCAATTAAGATCAAGGCAGTGTGAATACAACGTTGGCAGTCTATCAAAGTGTTGCCTATCACTTAAAAACGCTTAATGAGAAATTTTCTCGCTACTTTCCTGAATTCAATGCGACCGTATCTGATGTTATCCGGAGAGTTATTAGAAATCCATTCAACGTGAAAGCTAGGGGTTTATCTGTTAATATGCTAGAAGAGGTAATCGAATTGCAGAATGATGGCGCTTGTAAAGACACTTTTAGTTCAGGTATGAACCTTGAGGAGTTTTGATACAGGAAAGCTGTTTCGTATTCAAAGCTGGGTGAAAGTGATTTAAGATATCTGGTGGCGTTTTCCACAACTTTTCTTTATGTACAAGGATTTTCTGTGTTACTTTTAATAAAAAATAAATATAGGAACCGGTTGGATACAGGCGACGATATGCACGTAGCATTAAGCAGCAAGATCAACCCCAGAATTTTTCTGTTAGTGAAGCAAATGCAGACTCAAGCATCTCATTAGAAAACGTTTTTAGAACCTAATGATAGTTTTAGTTATATTTTTAGGAATGTTTGTGTTTTGTTTCGTAATAAAAGTTTTATACGAAATTATGTTTTTATAATTATATAACAAGTGGTCCCTAAAGAATCCAAGTTTTACTTTAGTGGTCCGCCATCTCTCAAAGGTTGGGAACCACTGAACTAGATAGATCTTCTGTGAACATATCGCACTTTGCACATCGGTGGAATGACTTCGACTTCCAATTGGCATATAGGATTTCTGTTTTATATCGGTTTCAATTTTACACACTCACGGCCCAATTAACATTAAATCGCTACAACTACTATCATATACATACCTGGTCTTACTCTTATCTGTGTACATAACTCAGCAGGCCTACACGTACGAAATTCAATACGCCGACTATGGGACATAACTCGGTTACACGATAAGGATCTATGCCATTACACGAACTAGTGTGTTAAACAAAACTTAATAACTAACTAAATCATGTTCGATGCTGGTATAGTACGAAACAGAAAAGCACAGCTGGCGTTTTGTTTATCTATAAGGGTGGGGGGTCGGCCAACAATGAAGCGCATTTCTAAACTTCGATTACTACAATCATTTGTCAACCTTATTACAGTTTTTTCAAATTAGATTAAAAAGTTATCAGAGCAAATGTCCTCGTTCATGCTACGTAAGCGCGAATTAGAAAAATTGAATTATTCAGTTCACCAAGTGAACATATGTTAATATCAATTTGTGCACAGATTTTGTCGTTGTTATAAGTCATTGTGTACACAGGTGATTTTAGTAAAATGTTGGTTCTAGCAAAGGGCAAGTAAAATGTATCGAATTGGCCAGAATTTAATTGTGGAACGGAGAAGTCAAGAAACTGAAGTAAAGCAGGACAGTCGACGTTATTATGTACAAGTATGCAATCCGGAAATTTATTCTTCTAAATTGTAAAGACGTTAAATTAAATCCGGACAATAATAACGAATGATCAAAATTTCTAGGTGGATAAATATGATCTTCTCTAAACCACAACAATTTTGTGGATTTTCTTTGAACTACTTTAGTCCTGGCAAACAACGTATCGGCACATCCCTCGCCACACAAAGTCTTAATTAATTAATCGGATGTATTCGGTCATTCGGTTGATAATAAGGTTGCCCAGGAACCCTCGAAGCGGCTGCTCCGAATTAATTAATTAATATTTTATGTGGTGAAGAATGTGCCGATACTTTGTGTTGTTTGCCATACTACCCCACAGTCCATGATATCATTATTTATTTACACACTTCAGTCCTTCTCCTCTGGTTAAGGTAACAGAGATACCACATAGATGCATATTCCAGAAGAGGGCGGACCAATGCAAAATAAATACTTTTTGAACTACATGCATTATTGAAAGACCTGCAGTTACGGATGATGAAACCTAGTGAACTCATGACTGATTTTGTGATGGCATTCACGCGTTGTACAAAGAATACTAACACCGGAAATCACTTGGATGCAAAATCCAAATGCAGGAGGCACGTTTAACTGTAAACATATCTTTTACTTTTAATATTCGCTATATTTACATTTGGGCGATTGATGACAAAATTATAAATATCTGGAAATCTATTAAAAGTAGACGTATGAAAACCACATTATATTGGTTTATTTCTAGATGAAGGCAACAAAAACGTAATAATACACAAGGCGTTCCATTTAAAATAACAGGGTAGGTGGTTCACTATTTATCGATTATCCTATACAGGGTCATTTACGACGATTGCCCATTAAAGGTATCTCTGGAAATAATTAAACTATATTTTTGAAATTTTGGTAGGCGATGTTATAGATAATGATGTGTCTCTTAAAAATATTTTCAACTTCATGGCACTCTTGATTAAGCCGGAAACGGATATCAATTTACTTATTTTAAATAGTACACCCTACATATTACAGATATATTCGGGATATTACATTTTTTGTGAAAAATATGACAAACGCAGAATTTAACAGAAACATCAGTATCTTTTATTCGGTATTACTCATGTAAACCAGTTTTAGGATTTTCATCAGCAACATAAGATACTCTTTGCTGCTATAAATACATATCAACAATATTATACAGAGTGTTCCAAAGACCTAGTCAAAACACTACATATACAGTACATATTCAACTAAAAAAAATGCAATTTTTTTAAATCGCAACCTTTATTTTTAAGAATGTCTACATGTTTTACTTGAAAAAAATTTACTTTTACTATACTTAGATTCGCTCGTTTCCGAGTTATTAAAAAAAAATCATGAAATCGATTATTTATTACCAGCAAACAACCAGAATTGATAAGGAAGGCTTCGTTTTGCTTAAGCTATTGACAAACAAACAAAAAAATTTTGTGAATAGAATCTAGCCAAAATACAAGAAGATCCAGTCTTTATGTCTAAAGTAATATGGAGCGATGAAACGAAATTTTCGAGAGAAGAGATGTATAATTCCAAAAATAAACATTGGGTTGCCACTAATCCACATTTAACAAGACCACAAAATTTTCAAGAAAAGTTTAAATTTAATGTATTTTGTGTCACCCACCAAAATTTAAAAAAGATAATTTAATTATTTTTATAAATACTTTTAATAAGCCATCGTAGTGAATGACCCTGTATGGACAAAACAATATTTTGAATGATACTTTACGACATCTATTGTGTCACCAAAGAATGTTAGCTTCGTACTATTTACACAATAGGCTCAGTTTTACAATTCTAGAACGTTGTGGCACTCTGTATTGAAATATCTTTCTCGGGGGTTTTTCTCAAATTTTGTTAAATTTTCTAATTTAATTCGAATAAATGATTCTTGTAGGTTCGGGGGTATCCCTAGATACCCTTACGGCAACTTTTGAATTAATTTCCAACTCAGTAAAATGAAATTAACGAATTTTAAGATTTCAAAATTAGCTAACCTTTAAACTATCGAACGATGCCAATGTATATAAACCCTCTGTTTATATACCCACTACAGGAACTGCCTGCTCTTGATATTCAACCCTTTTCTCTTTTCTAATAAAGACCTTAAATACACAAACGAACACTTATCTTTGAATTGGATTTAAGACAAACTTTGATTCAACCAAGGCCGAATAAAGATTGATGAAAATGTAAGGCGTCGTTCATCTTTCTTTTATTTTAAATGATATCAGCATACGAGAACGAATGCAGTGACTTAACCAGGAGGTTGTTTGTTGATGATTCTGTGGTCCGAACTATCACCAACAAGCTTTAAACGAGAAAATCCACTGCTAATTTACAGAAACCTTTCAGATAAAGATTTAATTGATGAAATATTATCTGTTGTGCTTTGCAATTTATGTTGTTGCTTATTCCAGACGATTTTTACATTAATTTGGAAGAAATAAGTGAATGGAAAAACTAATAAACGAGTAGATTTGTCCATGATACCCTACACTCGTCATTATTTGGACTTATAATTAAATTATAATGTCCTCGCTGCAAGGACGGTTGGCTGAGGGGGGATGGTAACGAAGAAATTTCCAATTATCCCCGCAAGAGGGATATTTAGTTACCAACGAGTGGCCAGACTGACATTTAGTCAGTACCGAAGTGACAATTGAGAGAAGTTGTTGTCGTAGATACAACGTTGGACATAACATAACAGTATGTTAGCGTACTACGTTTGTGCATCACCTTCTTTTGTAAATACGGCAATGAAAACGTTTATATGAGGTTTTCTGAAAATGTTTTTTCTTACCTATAGAAATATGACAATTGAAAAATGTTAGACGACGTCTCCGAACGTTTTTGACAAAAACGGGAAAATTATATTGAATTTGCTCATTTCATTATGAACATGTATGTACCACACCTACTCGCAAAACTAGGATAGTGTTTAAACAAACAGAATTCGATTATTTTTCATGAAACACAAAATACCAATAAGCCCTTCATTTCAGGTCTGAAATAGGGAATACAAAAATAGCTGAAAATTCCTAAAAGAAAATTGTAATTAGTACACTATGCAATTTTTGTCTGGTCTCTAGTCCATATGTATCCAACCTTATTGTTTATTGTATCGAATATTTTGTAAACCCCAAACTATTGCCTTCTGCTCCACTTTATCGTAAATCCAAAACAAACTTTACGAAAAACAATCGCAAGTTTTAATCTAAGAATTATGGTGATGACGATCATCAAACAGCATAATATACAGTGCGATAAATAAGTTTCAGGATTGGCCGTGGAGAACATCATTGAAACAAGATATCTGAATATTTTTCGATTTTTTTATTCAAAATATTCTCCTCTAGTTTCAATACACTTGCGATTCAACAGTGATTCAAACGCGTGTTCTAGCTCATTTTATGGAATTGCATCTAGTGCTCGCGTTGTAGCTGTTTTGATGGTCGAAATGTCATTAAAAAAACATCCTTTCAACTTCAATTTCAATTTTAGGAATAGAGAGAAGTCGCATGGGGCCAAATCAGGTGAATACGGTGGATGATTCAACTCACAGACTTGATTTTGAGCCAAAAATTGACGAATAATGAGTGAGGTGTGACTCGATGCATTGTCGTGCAACAGAGACCAGGTCTCTGGATCACGATATTCGGATCGGGTTGCCCAAGTCCTCGTGAAGAATGGTTCGGATCGTTTCTCTGCTGATGTTTAAAGCCTCTTCTATCATTTCCAGTGAAGCATTGCGATCATTTGCAATAAAATCACGTACTATTTTGATCATTTCGGGTGTCCGAGCTGAAATTGGCCTTCCTTCATGTTTATCATCTTCTATCGTCTCTCTGCCTTCCAAAAAACGTCTATGCCACTGAAAAACATTTGCTCTACTCAACCAATCATCGCCGTATACTTGCTGCATCAACCGGAATGTTTCTGATGCATTTTTACAAAGTTTTGCGTGAAATTTGATAATTGCTCTTTGTTCCATGTTAGTATTTCAACATCGACAAAAAAGTTGTTTTGGGAGAACTGTCATAACTTTGCTATTTGTCAACCGATTGAAGTAAAATTGATACTGCTAAAAAGAGGAATATCACAGCCGGTCTGAGCTCATAGATGGCGCTACTAGTTACTCGGATATGGTTCGAGTCTCGGAACTTATTTGTCGGACTGCGTAGTAACTATGTATGTACAACTTTAAGGCAATTCGCACTGTCTGATTATACTTTGACTCTGATCGAATATGTACAACTAGAACAACCTGTCTCAGAGTAACTTAATTTTTATTTTAAATTGAATTATACATGCGTAATAGAAACGTTTCGCAAATTCCAAATCGATGTCGGCACAGTTTCTACGTATATATTCTAATTGCGCATTTACGGTATTTTTAACGAATTCGATACACGTTAACAATGCGTGATTGAAACGCGTATCCTTATAGAGAGAACTATGTTCCGAAGCAGCCGACCATATGGCCGAACCGGGAGACCGGACTGGTGCGGCAACACGTCGAACAACTTCGTGAAACGGCCTTGTCTTCGTTCTTCTTTACACCGTTTAATTCGGACGCGCCACGCTCATCGATCGATCGATTTTCCAGAGCGCAGCGCTGCCGCCCGAGATATTATCTAATAATCTCGTGTAAAGGCCGTGAAGATATGCTAAAAGAAGCGAAGAAACTGGTCTCTTTCGACATTAATAATTTTAATCAAATACGCGATAAGAATCTGTTGCTTTGATTCGTTTCTTTACAGTAAATTAGCATATCTGAACGGCGTTGAAGGACCACCGCGTGATGAGCTACTAAAATACAGGTAATACTCATTCAACATCGGCTCTTTGAGAACGCGGTTTTACTCTAATACGATAAGAAAATTGCCGTAAATTCTGCGGTGAATTCTGAAACACTTCACTTCATAATATGTATCAACACTGGACGGACGTTTCGATAGCTAAGTTATAATCTTCAGCAGTAAAACTGACCTAACAAACTAAGCGAAAATAAACTTACCTATTATGCAAATATGAACGTACTGTTTACCTGTGATGTACAAGCCAGAATAGAGTATCACATTTTACATTTCAGGTGATTGTTTGAGAAATTGAACAAGCTACCAGTACAGATTCCTGATTCGGCTATTAGAAATTCTCATTCAATAAGAAATTTAAGGACATAGAGCTTATTGATAACGAAGTTCAATCTTGTTTAATGTTAGCCAGCTTTTTCCTAGTGTTCCAGTCGATTTAATTTTGCAATATTTAGTAAAACTTTTATTGGATAACCAAATGGATAGAGAAGAAGTTGTTAGTTTAATTTCTTTGGAAAGGCCTCGTACAAAACAAATGGTTTTCCAGATCAACAACAGATATTATCGGCAAACGGAAGCAACGACAATGGGTAACAGCTTGTTTCCTTTGTGTGATTCATTAGTACCGAAACATCAAAGGCAGTATGCATCCTTTAAGAAAAGTATACGAGCCCCGTCCAGCTTCAGTTGGCCCACCCGGTAAAATTTCAGTTATTAGCATGTAGTGAAGATCATTTAAACTAATAGAGGTATAATTCTCAATTTTTAAAATTGATAAAATTGATTAGGACTGAAAAAAGAAAAACTCAAATTTGTGATTTTCAGCTCTAAGGTATAGCTCATTCTACCGCTGATTGTGAGTAACATTGTCTTTATTTTTAACAACTGCTTCCATTCTTCTCGGCAAACTATTTACTAGATCCTGACGTTCCTCTGTAGTTAAATTATCCCAAATGTTCTGGAGTCTATGCTTAAGTTCTTGCACAATCCTGACAGGATTGGCTCGCAACCTCTTTTTCATGATATGCCACAACGTCTCGATAGGCGAAAGATCTGGACTACTAGAAACCCATTTTGGAACCGATATTTCATGGTCTGAAAGCCACTTCATGGATCTTTTGGAAGTATGACATGCAGCACCGTCTTGCTGAAAAATGAAGTCATTTCCAGAAATCCTGCTCTCTTCCAAAGTAGGCAACAAAGACTCCTCTAGGATGTCTAAATATTTGTCTGAGTTAACAGTGCCGTTGATAAAGTGTAATTTTCCAACTCTTCTAGCCGACATTCAACCCCAGACCATTACCGAAGATGGAAATTTAACTTTGCGCTTAAGACAGTTAGGATGATAAGTTTCATGTTTCTGGTGAATAACTCTGCTCTCATCGACATAAACTTCAAGTCGCGACTCGTCACTCCAATATACACTATTCCACCTCTCCATATCCCCATTTCGATGGTCTCCAGCCATCGCTTCTACTTTAGGGTCAATAACGATTTTTCTTTGGCCTTCGCGAAGGGAAAAATGAATTATCTTTTGTCTCTTAGGACTGAGCTCACGAAACTTATCTTGTAAGTACCAAAGCCAAGTTTTCTTGCTTCTGAATGACATGCAGTCCTGCAAACAAGTCCTCCAACCGCCTCACTCCAGAGTACACTCAACGCTGCGGCTTTTGGGCAGCTGAACCGTTTAATTTGTACAATTTTACAATATTTCGAACACTGTATCTGGATATGCTGAGCAATATTCCGATTTCGCCGTTTGATTTTCCGGATTTGCGTAGATTAATTGATCGAATTTTTTCATCAATTGCTTTTCCCCTGCCCATTATTGACAACAATTGCACTATCAATTAACTGTTCTACAATCGAAACATCTGTCACCGTCATTTCCGTCAAAGAAAGGGTTGTTTCCATAGCCACCTTAATCGTGAGACAACGCACTCCAGTGAACCCAGATCTATCCTAAAGTCCTCTACATAGCATATTTTGTCTTGAGCGATAAATACCAACACTGCAAATTTTGAGTATGGACCAACTGAAGCTGGACGAGACTCGTATATGATTATAATTTTACTAAAGGGATGGATCCTAGTTTATGACCGGAGGGAACGTATATCAGTATCGACGGAAAAACACGCAAACAGAATAATTTTTGAGCCAGATTTATTACTACTGAATGTTCGGAGCTTGAACAGTAGCAAATTTAGTAATTTGGAATTGGAATATATTTGCAATAATTTATGGTGCCAGAGACTTCTTTCGGTGGAGGATCTGTTTGTGTCTGGAGTGAAATATGTTTTGCTGGTCGCACTGACTTACAAGGGAACATCCCGAACCCGAAAATTCAAAAAAATTTGAAACTTTGTGAACAAGTAGTCCACACCCAAGGATGTTCGAGAGTATTTTCCTTATCGGCCCAATCTCGTTTTAAGAGGCTGAAACTACCCCTGAAAGTTTAGTAGATTTACGGTTTTCTTAAAATAACTCGGCAATGGCTGGAACAAATACATCATAACTATATGGTATATCAAAATAATCGTCCCATCGAGCTCTACCACATATAGGAAAATAGCACCCTAGTTCAATTTAAAAAATTTATGGTGCCCTCCCCCACTCTTTCAATAAGGAGCATATTCAAATCCCACGTTATGTATGTTACGGAGCTCTTCGAACAGTATAAAAATTATATTTTATTTTATGTGATATAGTTATTAGTAAAAGATGAAGCTTGCCAATACGTCGCCTTAAATAACTGTGAATCCATGTGAAAAATAGACACACCATGTCATACAGATTAAGTAATTATTTGTATATACGCACATACATACGTGTATACATAAGTTATATTTTTGGAAGTATGCCATGTAACATGTATTTTATGCAATCTGTCATATTATCGTATAAAACATAATTTTCCCTATTTCTTTTTTTATGGCTATATTACATAAGATAAAATATAATTTTTATACTGTTCGAAGAGCTCAGTAACATACACAACGTGAGATTTGAATACGCTCCTTATCGAAGGGGTGGGGGAGGACACCATAATTCTATTTAATGGAACTCGGGTGCTGTTTTCATATATATGCGATAAAGCTCGATGAGACGATTATTTTGATATATAATTGTGATGTATTTGTTCCAGCCATTGCCGAGTTATCTTAAGAAGACCGAAAATCTACTAAACTTTCAGGGGTAGTTTCACCCTCTTAAAACGAGATTGGGCCGATAAAGAAAATACTTTCGAACATTCTTGGGTGTGGACTACTTGTTCAAAGTTTCAATTTTTTTTTAATTTTGGGTTTCGGGATGTTCCTTTGTTAGTGGTATTAATAAGTACATCAATGACATCCGTAGGGTACCGCGACATGGTTGTAGAATAAATCATTATACCATTTGCTCGTACAGTTGGTGAAAAATTAGTTTTAATTGATGACAATGCTTGCTAGGATTGTAAATGAACAGATAGAATTCCATAGTATTGAGAGAATGGATTGACCAGCCTGTTCACCAGACATGAATGCATCAAACGCATCTGGGCAGAGATGTTGAGACAAATCAACCTACTCGAACAGGCGCCCCAGAAATTAGAACAACTAGCTGACGCTTTGCGCCGTATTAGGCATAACATACCTCAGTTCTTCATCAATAATTTAATAAGAAGTATGTCAACTAGTGTAAGGGCACTAAGACTAGCCAGAGGCGGTCTAACACGATACTAAAGTTATTTGTCAAGAGCCGACAGAACAGTTATTTGACTATTGGTAGTTTATTACTTCTGTTCTTTTTTGGTAAATTTGACAAATTTGATTGTTTTGGTTACTTTTATCATTGTTTTGTTTGTTATTTAATATCATAGTGTCATAATAAACAAACTATGCAAACTGTACACTTGTTTAAATATTAAAATTTTAGAAATTATTTCATTATCCACTTCAATTGTTGAGCAGTGCATATTGTAAATTGTATATGTGAAAAGATAGTTTATAAAATGAAAGGTAAATTTGAAATGTATGCATCGAAGTAGATTATTTTATCGGAAATTGGAATTGGTTTTTGGAATTCTGATATTCTCAGATTTCAGCACAAATTTATATTCGACTATCGTCTTTTGATGGTCCGCAATTTGTAGTATTCAAAAAAGATCTTGGAAAATTGGTAAGAATAGTGTGGGTATTTTGTATTTTCATGTATTTTAATTAATCAGCATTTAATTCAGTTTCATTTCGTCAGTACCGGAGAACTTTTCAATAATAATGTAAATATCAAGTTACATTCTGAATAAATAGCGAATCTTGTGATATGATATCTGTATGTTCCATTATTATTCACTTGTTTTGTCGAACAGAAGTTACGGACCTATCAAACAGGTATAGATATCGAGTCGAAGTGAAGAAAATATGGAAAAAACAAGTATACACATATAGTCGAAGGAAATAAGAATAAGAAGAGGTGACCGGCGCCAGATCGAGCGTTGGCGGAATGAGTCATACTAACTTACATATACATACCTAAATACATACATGCATATACATATATCTCATCCATCCATACATATACAACATGTTTTCGTACGCAGTCTTACGTAGGAAGAAGCTAAATGTGCGCTCCCCCTCACAGCACGTCGATACCGGACTCGCAATGACCGACTTGCGGACCTGTTCGGCTATATAAGGCACTCTAGACCTAGGCCACACGATGTGTGACGTAATCTGACGCTCTTCGTGATCCGTCCGAGAGTCCAAAGAGAACCACTTTCACTGTTTCGAATCCACCGTGACCATAATTGTGTCTGTACACAGGTTGAAATAGCATACACATTGTAGGTGCATGAGATACGGCAACAACGGCCGATAAATAATAATTGTGAAGGCGCAAAATTGAGTTATTATCGGTGACGAGATTCGAACCGAACAATAGAATCGAGTTTTTGCAATTGTAATTATCGAGATATATGTCCGCGATATTGCGAATTTTGTAGTGTTGAATGTAATAGTTACAGGTGAATTGTATCGGTACCAAAAGGATTCTTTAATCCTTTGCAGATGTAGCCCTAACTTATGCTGTAATTAGAATCAATACCCATAAAGCTAGCTCATCAGATTAAATTGCTATTCAAATTCATTTATAGTTATTATGAATAAAAGTCGACATATTCTATGTAATATATTCTATTCCCACATAATCTTGATAAAAAGTTGATAAAAAGTCCCACTTCATTTGAGCGTATATACCGGCGGAACGGAAGCGACCTGAACCCTACAGTTTGTTACATTTTTTTTTTTGGAGCGCAGTGTATGTGTGTACTTTTATTTCTGAGATCGAAGAATTTGTCGTTATATCTTGGAAGTTTGCCATTTATTTTTCTCTTAACCTACGTGACAAGCTCTTAAATTTGAATCACACAGTCCGTAGTTTAGCTTACCTTAATTTGTTAAGTCTTCTTGTCTATGTTTCCAATTAAAATTTATTGGTTTAACCCTCTTTCGCAGCCCTCGTGGGGTTTTTGACATTTTAGTTTATTGCGATATTGACCTTTACTTCTGTTGTTGGAGATTTTATTTATGGAATTTCCTTTTGGTTATTTATCCTATTATTTATTTTTCTGTTGCTTTAGGTTATCGCTTCCTACATCGGATTTGCTTTTGGCATTGCTGTTAATTTTCTGATAGAATAGAGTTAAAGTTAGTCTTCTATTTTTCCTGAGGGTCTATACTTCCCCTTTTCCATGTCTTAGTAACCCCGTGTGTCTTTGCTCTTATTATTTTCCTCACACAGACAAGGCAATTGCATTCACTATACACCTAGTCCAACGATGTTCCAACTTTTTTAAGCCATCCAAATAATAACATTTGTCGAACTCTGCAAAATAGGCATCTGTTTCGTCAATTACCTCTTCATTTGACGTAAACTGCTTTCCGCCAATGCATTTTTTCAAGTTTGAAAAAAGAAATAAATCACAGCGAGTCAAACCTGGCGAATATGGTGGATGAGGCACTAATTCGTACAGTAACTGGATTAGTTTTGCTGTCGCAATTACCCATGAGTGGGCTGGGGCATCATAATGGTAGAGAAATTCTTTCTTCGCCAGACGGGGCCTTTTTCATTTTAGTTCAGCGTCGAACCGGTTCAATAAAGCAGCATATAGTACTTATCCCGCGATTGTCCTTCCCTCCTCCAAATAATTAAGATTATGCCTTGCGAATCCAAAAAAATCGTCGCCATAACATTTCCGGCTAACGGAACTGTCTTTGCCTTCTTTAGTGCACGTTCGCCACGAAAAAACATTTGTCAACTGACCTTTGCTTTTTGGCGTATAGTGATGTATCCATGTCTGATCTACAATCACATAACGCCGCAGAAACTCACTCATATTGCGCTTAAACATCTTCAAATATTGTTTTGAGGTGATCACGCGATTCCGTTTTTGATCAATCGTCAGCAGACGCGACACCCATCTCGCCGATAGCTTTCTCATACTCAATTTTTCGTGAAAGATGTTCTGCACATGTTCAGTTGAGATGTTTACCATATTAGCAATCTTTCTAATCTTCAACGGGTGGTCTGCTAATACGATATCATGAACTTTATTGGTCATATCGTCCGCAGTTACCTCAATGGGACGACTTGGCCGCTCTTCATCAAAGACAGTTGTTTGGTTGCGCTTAAATTCATTAATATCAGCCAATATCTAATGGTAACCATCGAAGGCGCATGGTCCTTATAAACTGCATCCAACTTCTCTTTGATTTCTGCGCACGTTTCCCCATCAAAAAAATGAAATCGAGTTACTAACCGGTACTGTTCTTTTTCTGCGATTCCACAAATACATAAACTTGCTCACTTTCAATAGGTTTTAAAACAACACTACTCGATGAATCTCTCAGATCAAAGAATAGTACTCGCAGTCGGTACTTCTCATGCCATCCTCGTATTATAACTTATTGTAACTATAGTTATCATTATTGTAGTCTCGATATCACATAACGTAGTTTTGTCATGGATTGCTGATTGGAATACGGATTTAAATGAATAGTTGGTCATTTCTTACCCGCTAACATTGCTATTTAACTTGTGCATTCGGCTATCAAAATTCCCTGAAAACTGGAAAGTCAGCAGAATTATACCAATGTTTGGAAAGGGAGATTGCAAGGATGTTACCATTAGTCTTCTGCCGAACTTCTCGAAGATGTTTGAGCACATATTATATAGCAAAATCTATATTCATGTCAAGCTGCTATTGTCAATCCATCAGCATGGATTTGTGTCCGGATGGTTTACTAGAACAAATTTCGTCAACATCACACAATATATATCCTCCCCTTTATACCAACGCAAACAAGTTGATTAATTTACACCGATTTCGTTAAAGCCTTTGACACAATCGATCACAGCCTTCTCTTGAATAAGTTAGATATTATTGGATTTTACCCAACACTTGTTGGATTGATGTCATCGTATATTACCGATAGGCTTGGCTATGTGTTATACAGTGGTTACGCATCTGATCCATTTAACATGTCCTCTGGTGTACCACAGTGCTCAAATCTAGGTCAACTATTATTTAATATATTCATTAACGATCTCCTAGATAAATTAGGTTGTGAGCTTTTGGGTTATGCTAATGATTTAAAACATTTTAAAGTGATTACTACTTTTACGGATGGCATTAGCTTGCTTAAATGTTGCTAAATGCTCAGTGGTGCTTCATATACCAGATCTTCAAATCCAGTAGTTTCCAAGAATTTCCTTATTCCGTTAAAGCACAACCATTCTCAAAGAAAACTGAAGTGAATGACCTAGGAGTATTGTTTGATGCCCAATTGAGCTTTACCGAACATATTTCCGCCATGTGTCTATCAGCGACAAAGACGTTTGGCTTTGTTGTAAGGTCATGCTGTAATTTTAATAACTTTGCTGTCATTAAAATGTTTATTCGCTTGGTCCAACAAATGAGTAGCGCATTGTTGGTATCTTTCACAAAGCACATTTATGAAAAGTGCAATGCGATTTAAAACTACGTTCACAGTTGGTACTATCCCTTACGGGTTCAGATGTATGCCTTCTACAACAACTGAAGGGGAGCGCTCTCTGAACTGGAGAAATCAAATATAGCGTAAATTTTTGCATAGGGCTACTAACAGCATATTGGACCATCCCAGTGGTTACTGCGCAAGTAGGCTCCAATGCTACCAAAACACTCGGTCATGATTTCATTAAACAATTCCTAAAGCAAGCACGAATGTACATATAGACCCCGATTTATCATGTCGAAGACCAAAACCGCATATTTAAGAAAGAAACGAATAGTCTATATTAACATTTCATATCAAGAATACAACGATTTAGAGATTGTTCTTTTTACTTTCTTAATCAATTTTTAAAAGTTTATTGTTTATATTTCTTTACTATCATTATTATCACTATTATCATTATTATAAAAAATAAAAAGGTAAGAAAAGGCCCAGAAATAGGTAGTGATCACTACCTACTAATGATGATACTTCAACTAACGAAAGAGAAAAAGCTACCAGCTAGAGCTACGATAACCAATAAGAAGATAAGATGCTATAAGTTAAGGAAGCCCGTAGTTAAACAGAAGTTCAAAGTACTCCTAGACGAGAATCTACAAAGAAAGACTCCTTTAGAAGGACACGAACAGATGTGGGAATATTTTAAAACATCAATCTTAAGAACGGCGAAAGCAAGCTGTGGTACAACCAACACAAAAAGAACGCATTGGTGGACAAACAACGTCAAGGAAGCAGTAAAGAACAAGAAACAGAAATGGAGGAAATACCTGGGGAATAAAAATGCAGAAAGCTATGAGGAATACAAACGGGCTAGAATAATAGCAAAAAGAATAATACAGCAAGAAAAGGACAAAGCATGGAAGGATTTCGGAGAAAAAATGACGGAAGCATATAAGGAAAATCACAAGCTGTTCTTCGGGACAATTAGAAATTTAAAAAATAAGACAAAAGAGACACTGAAGAACATCAAAGATAAAAACGGCCAAGTTATAACAGAAGAGAAGGCAATCATGGAAAGGTGGAGGGAGTACTATAAAAGATTTGCTGGAAGGAAATGACATGACAGTTGAAGCAAATATAGGTAATAGAAGCCGGTACATAGTAACTCAGAACGAAGAGGAAGACATTACAAGAAACGAAATTCTGGAAGCAATAAGCAAAATCAAAAAAGGAAAGACTCCTGGTCATGACAGAATATCAAACGACACGCTAAAGGAACTGACAGGCAGAGCAATAGACTATCTCAAGGCAGTCTTCAACTCAACGGTAGCGCATGGGTACACACCAGAAGATTGGCAGATAGGCATACTAACGCCGATTTACAAGAAGGGAAATAGCCAGGAATGCCATAACTACAGGGAGCAACTCTACTGAGCAACGTAGCGAAATTGTATGTGAGAATCCTAGAGAAAAGACTACGAACACAAACAGAACACACCATAGAGGATACGCAGTTTGGATTTAGACCCAATAGAGGCACCCAGGGCGCAATATTTATGATACAACAAATGTCAGAGAAGGGCATAAAAAAAGAAAAAGATATACATCTGTGCTATATAGACCTAGAAAAAGCTTTTGACAAAATTAACAGAGAAGATGTGTGGGAAACGCTACAAAGAAGGGCGGTAAAACCGAACACCATTAGAGGAATACAAAATCTATATTGTAATACGACTAACTACGTACGAACAAGAGACGAAATATCAGATAAATTTCAAACGGTACGAGGAGTAAGGCAAGGCTGCATATTGAGCCCACTTCTGTTTACACTGGTGTTGGATGAGGCAATTAGGGAAGCGACGAAGGAGGCAAGAAACTATGAGATCGAGCACTGGAAAATTGAGAAAGTTGAGCTAACTGAAGTGATACATGCGGACGACATGGTACTGATTGCGAAGGATGAAGAGACCCTAAACAAGAACCTGGAAATTTACAGACAGGCCTTAAGCAAAATTAGCATGAATATTAACCAGGACAAGACAAAAACGATGATAATAAGTACAAAGCAGAAACAACACAGTATAAGTATCAACAGCAAAAACCTAGAACAAGTGAAAAAATTCAAATACTTGGGTTCCATGATAGACCAAAATGGAAGAATTGACGAGGAAATAATAGAAAGAAAGACCGCGGCAGGGAGGTTGTTCAACAGCCTAAAGAGTGCTTTCTTGGGAAAAAAAGAGATTCCGAAAGAAATTAAAGTAGAAGTATTTAAAAAGGTAGTCGCCCCAGTATTAACTTACAGCTCAGAGTCCTGGACAATAACTGATAAGCAAGGAGTAAAATAGAAGCTACTGAAGTGAGGTTCTTGAGAAAAATCGAAAATAAAACAAGAATGGACAGAATAAAAAACACTACGATCAGAGAAATGCTTAAAATACAGTCGATAGCGGACAAGATAGAGGAAAATCAACTGAGATGGTATGGCCACATTAAAAGAATGGACGAAGGGAGGAGCACGAGAAAAACATACGAAGCACGACCCAATCGGAAGAGGGACAGAGGAAGACCCGGAAGAACGAAGAGGTTGGAAGGGCTGTTGAGAGGCGCGGTGAGCGATGGCGAGAGGCACACCTATTGACACAGAATAGAGAAGCATGGAGGAGAATATGGAAAAGAAACCCGGCAGACCACCCAACTCAACCCATAGCCATACCCCCGCAAGGGTAGACCTTGGCTTTTAGGATTAAGTAAGTATCATTATTATCATTATCATTATTTAAACAGAATATACATATGATCATAAACCTCTTTCACGCCACTTTCAACGCTGTTACTCACATAAATGATATAACCGCTATAATCCTGGTTTAAAGTACGTTTCTCAAATGCCTTAGGTCCTCTAAATTTCTTGTTATATCTCCATCCAATGAAGAAAATTTTCGCGCGACTTGAATTAAATAAATAACACATTGTACGTGCGGAGTTATCGTCACTCTAGCGTGGAACGCCTGTATGGATATAAATACATATTACGCATTTTTCTAGCTAACGAAGAAGCGTATACAAGCAGTGCTATAGTTGAAAGAGAGAGATTACTGTCTTTTCAATAGCATGTATACGAGTCTGTTAAAAGGGAAAATCTCGATTCGCATCAGATTTTTGGAATACCGTATCGCGATTTCCCACGAACAGCATGCGCATAGCAGGTCGACTGGCGCGACTGCCGCGAACACAAACAAGGTTAGAAAACATCTTCACAATGGCATTTTTCTAATGATAATTTTATAACCGTTGCCACGACGCGGAATCTCGCCATCGCCATACACGGCCGCCTAAGCGTAGGGAACTTACTCTCTACTTCTCATTACTGCGCAGCTACGTATACAGCGATCTCTGAAAGTATCAGTACACAAATATATCTACCGAGTGGTTAGAAAACGATTCGTATGCTATAGTTGAATGCTATAATGCTCCAAACGTGAGAGAGTCGTTGAAAAGAATCTGTTACTGTATGAGTTTAAATTTTTTAGGTGATAACATAGCTATGACATAACCTACATTACAGTCGGTGACATAATTGTTAGGCACCCCTACAATTTCTTGGTATTGGCATATTAGCAGGACAACGATGTTTACCTGACCCTTCTTGGAAGAGAGAAGATTGTAAATAAATCGCCAGTGAAGGAGATTTTGGTAATAAATACATTAAGTGGGGTCTTACTTGAAAATCTTCCTATTTTAGATTTAGTTGTCGTGTGTGTATTCAGCTGCGTTCATCTGTCTGTTAAAAGTTCTGTGTGTTGTTTTAAATACAAGTATGTAGAAGCGTGAATTCCTTTTGGGAATCAATAAAATGCCGAAATCTAGAGAACTTACGGAGTTTGAACGAGCACAAATCGTTACGTTACATTCACAAGGCGTTTCGCAAGTGATTATTATTAAAAAATATATAATGTTCACGGTGTGCGGTACAAACCACCATAAAACGATATAAAGAGACGAAAAGCACCAAATCAAGGTCTGGAAGAGCTCCCAAGCGGAAGACGACAGAAAGACAAGACCGTTGGTTGCAGCGGCAGTCCCTGAATGATCGACATCGAACAGACAAGGATTTATCAACTGCGTTGTTTCTCGAACATGGCATAGCAATGTCCTCTAAAACAGTTTCCAGACGTCTTACAGAAGTAAGGTTGCCTGCCAGAAAAGCGAGGAAGAAGCCGTGGTTATCTGACGCGGATAAGAAGAAACGATTAGCGTGGGCTTTAAAACATAAATCTTGGACAGAAGAAGATTGGGCTAAAGTGATTTGGTCGGATGAATATAATATCGAGGTAAGTAGGATAATGATATAGTATTACAAATCATATAATTTCCAAATTGAAATGTTTTAATAATTAGGAAAAAAACAAAAAAATAACTAGCACTAATTTTAAACAATACCCCCGTAGGTTTTCGGGTCACTTGGTGGTGTTTATGTCCGTAGAAGACCGGGTGAGGAATATCGCCCTGACTGTGTTGTACCTACCGTCAAACACGGTGGGGGTAGTATCATGATATGGGGTTGTATGATGTCAGCAGGTCTTGGAGAAACATTTATTTGTCTGGGAAGGATGAATTCCAGAACTTATACAACAATGTTGGAGCAGGTTTTGCAAACATCTGTCGAAAAATTATTTTGAATGAATACCGAGGAGATCATCTTTCAACAAGACAACACGCCATATCATACTGACGCTTCAAGTGTTGCTTGGTTTCGCGAAAATGGGATGCCGCTTTTGGAATGGCCACGGCAAAGTCCAGATCACAACCCCATTGAGCATTTATGGGCAATTATAAAGAAAAGAGTGTATCAACACAAAATAAAATCAAAACAAGAGTTAGAAACCGCCATTATCAACATATGGCAAAATATTCCACAGGCAACATGCCAGAAGTTAGTAGCGAGTTTGCCTAAGCGAATTTCTGAAGTTATTAAAGCCCATGGAGGATCCATTAAATATTAAATTGGATATTATAATTAATAAATCTTTACATATATTGCATTTGTTTCATTTCTTCTTCGGTTGATTGTGATAAGATTGAAAATTTCAGGGGTGTCTAATAATTATGTCACCGGCTGTAGTTTGAAACTGAGACAATACTTGAGTTAGATTCAACTAACACTTTCGACCACCGTGGACGCAATTTCAAACATGACCAATTTTTGCGATCAGCTGATTCAGTCTGACCATTAGTCAGTTCGCTGATTTGACGACTATGACTGCTTTACCGCTCGAGTCATCCTTTTCTCGCTTTTAAACCTCAAAATTTACAACGCAATGAACTTATACGCTTTTCAGCACAAAAACGTAAAAACAACATTTACCACCCTTCCAATCTGTCGGGTAAAGATGCCATACTAGTATGGGAATAGATGATTAATGCTAAATAGCCTCTAAATTTGAGTTAGTTGTTAGAATAATTCGAAAAAACCTACATACTTAATGAAAATGTAAGCCACACCCTATCCACAGTACACAGGCGCTTGTTGTTGCAAGTACTTTATTCTTAAGATTGGCATATTTAGAGCGAGAATCATTGAAGCATTTTGAGGAACGCATTACATCTACTCGTCATTCCTTTTTGCGTTAATGTATCTTTTGCCATAACCATCACATTGTCATTGTAATTCTTATTGTATCTTCCACGATTGCTCAATATAAATGCCCTAACTGCATACAAAATTCAAATTTAGCGCCAGAATGCATTATAATATGACCCGATATCTTGCAGTACGATAGTCACAATAAACGTGATGTATGCTTAAAAGGATAAATTTTCCGAAGATGTTCAAATACAACCATACGCTTGGTTTCCGGGCTGGAACCGCGTCGTTGTCGTAGCTTTTGCCGACGTTTCGTCCACACTCTTATGGGAAATCTTCAGGGCTGTTATTCAGGATACCGGTGTAGGAGAACATATAGGAAAGAAATGCAACCGTCCGATTCGACCTCCATGGTGAAGCGTATGGAATCATGTTGGAAATTCAGAAACGATCGGAATTGAAATATTCAAATATAACTCTGTAGTTTATTACCGGAATGGGATTCACATTATAGGGACGCTCATGCTCATGCTCTTATATACTTTACTAATGTATCTGCTTCCAGCGTGAGATCTTAAAGATCTTCATAAGTATCAGTAATATTCTAGCGTCTAAGAAAATCAGTCGTTTTGTCCTATGTACCGCCTATTCCGGACTTATCGTATGTTGCCCGTTTCTATTTATTTGTACTAATGTTCTACGGTATGCGCAAGTGTTATTTTCGTAATTGTTTCCAAATTCAATTCCAAGTTTACTTCATATATGATTCCCCAGTGTTTATGTCAAAGATATCACTAAAGACAGTTTGTTTAATTCTGAAATGCACGTATTTTCTTCATATTATTGACCTTTCAGATACTGTTTTTATTTGGTTTGTGAGCGATTGATATTTTATTTTAATTTTGTCAATTGCACATTTTGAAATTCATCATAACCTTTGTAACTTTTTCAGCTTGAATAATCTAATACTAAGATAATAATAATACCAATCTGAAGTCACTGACTTCATTCTTTAGTGTAAACCATCCAACAAATTTCAATTCTTAACGTCTTAAGAAAAATTCCTAAACTATAATTTACATAGGAATTATTTCTGCTAAGGATAATGTTAAAATATTCTCCAATGAGAACTATTCTTTTTGTTGTTATACATCACCCAGCCCAGACATATCAAAGGCTCTTCGATCTTATACATACGAAAATATTTTTTTAATTTTTAATTTTATTAATTTTACATTTTTTAATCTGTGGTAACGCCCCTACTAGATATGCCACCTTTGGAGCTTGTAATAACCTCAGGAGCCTCTTAGTGCGTAATGGTGTGTAAAGGCGGTGTGTCCATGGCTTTGTAAGTATCATCCCCTCGCCGTCAAGTGGCTCAGGATTTTACTGGACCAATCAAAAAAATCTGCCACTTAACTTTGGTAAGACTCGAACTCTCAATTCTCAACTCTGTCACAGTCAGAAGTAGGCCCTCTCACCACAAAGCTGTATATTCCAAAAAATTGGAGGAATTTTACACCAGCCAAAGGGGTACAATTCATCCAATTTAGGGTGAAATTTCACCTCTTGTGGGGCAAAACTCAAAGTGGGATAAAATTCACTCAAAATGAGATATGTGCGCAGATGCAATTTCTGGAAAGCACAGACTAGTCTTTATGTACGTTCTGCGCATGCGTATAGTGTTATGCACTGTGCATTGTGATCACTTGTGCTAATGTGTTATAATCTGGTATTTTTAGTCATAAACGGATTGTGAGAGCATAAACTTTCTCTCGAAAAGTAGGTTGTGACTCAATAACCAAGTTATGGTACTCATTTGCATGGTAAGCTAGCCTAACCAATGCCATTGAAATTCAATTTTTAATTCACGTCCTTTGTTCACATCTCATGGTGTTGTAGTGAGGATCTATTACGCTAATTTCCTCTATGTATTTAGTTTGTGAAACTTTACAAAGAAAGATGTATGTACTATTCTGATTATAAATTTTCACTCAAAAAGTACACCGATATAAGACGAGTCACCTTATGAGCAGGAAAGCATATACTTAACATTAATTTTGCATAACTAACATTTGTGTTGTAAATTGTTCAATTATTTTATAATTTACATTGCAGACTAGGACCAGTGGACAGGTAAGTCCTAATTTATAAATAACAATTTGGTTTGCTTTTCTCTACATATCCTTTGTTTTGTTTGTAACCTATTAAACAAAATAATAACAATTATAACAATAATAACAAACGCCCAGTAGAGCATCTGCATTTAAAATGTATGCAACTTTACTAAAACAACAATCACCAGTATTATTATTGTTAGGAATACTCTATATGCATGGAATTACAGGTTATAGGTAAATTGTATTTTAATTTTCTAGTATTTCAATTAGTCAAATTCACTTGTAGGATATGAAAACTATGAAATATATCACCCCAGCCACCGTATCTTTCACAAAAGGTAAGAATGTTTAAAGTTCTAACTAACTAATTCCCTTTCTATTGGACAACTCTTTTAGATGGAGCTAAAATGAAGAATTGCAACCATTTTCTTCTATCAAGCCAATTACTGAGTAACCCAGAATACCCAAAGTCGTCCTCAAACACCTTTGTAATGAAACTCTCTTCGAAATCTTGCAGCGATACTTTTGGAAAATATACCTTGAGAAGTCATCAAGAAATCAAAAATCAGTTATGTTAAAAATGAGAATTTTGAGTAGTATTGTACATATACTTATTTAGATGAAAACAAAAACAACTGCTTAACTACCAATGATTTTGTTTCACGTACAGGAATAAAATTACTTCTACCGTAGGAGGTAGACAGGTTTCACTTGGATGGTTTTTTATTTTTACTTTGCATTGTTGGGCACATATTTTTTATCATATTCGCTAGCTTTTAAATTTTGCTTAAATTCCCGATGAAACATTTTTTCGAACAATTATGCCTTGTCCAGTTATCGAATACTTTTGCACTCGACTGTACGTACGTATACACGTAGACACGAGTACGAAGTAGAATTACTATTGTTCTCACCCCGAAGCTTCACCAAGCGCAAATTCCAGTTGTTGCTTCACGTTCTAAAGCGCGCGTCGTGGATTTCTCGAAGGAAGATTCCTCTTCTCGAGGATTGTTTTGATGATCCAGCGGCGGATCGCTTTTGCTTATTTGCTCGCCGATACGTCAGTCGCCGCGTAATTGGCACATCATGAAAAATCAACACTGTGCCTGAACGAACACCTACCACTTACTCACCTGAGCGTTCAATGTTAACCATTTATATGGTATAATTCGCAATTTGAAGGTTCTTTGTTTTATGAATAGCGAGCGTATAACAACGTCCAACCACATACTGTGAGAAAGGGCTTCATACCTACACATATTCAGTAACGGAAATATTGGTTATTATTTTTTGCGAATTCGCTGATTCGTATAGACTTAACAGTTTAAGCGCTGTAGTTGCCAATATCTAATGAGAGTTGAAAATAATTGTGAAGTATTTTGTTGATTGCTGGATATAAAAAAGCGAATGAAAATAGTAAGCCCATCAGGAAGTGGAAGCGAATAATGTTATAAACGATGTAGTGTAGTTGGGCCAGCTTATAATTTTTTAATAAAATCATATATTTACATATTAAGTCTAAAACAGTATTTTAAACATTTTCCTACTTTACTATTACTTTTATATTCAGCACTCAGTCTTAAATTTTCTATTTTTCTGAACCACGACTGAGATAAATGAAACTTACAGCCAATTATATTACTATCATTCCAAGATTCGACGACTGCATTGTGAATCGCAACTTTAAAATCTATAACATTTTTGGGGCGAAAATGTAAGTCCTTCTTAAAACATTCTGTGATTAATATATTGAATAATATTTTATATGTTCTCATGTTTTTGTTTGCTAACATACAAAATACCAGTGACACATAGTGTCTTTTCTTGCAACCGTGAATTGAAAATAACTGTGTAGAAAATTTGGCACTAAAGTCGAAAGTACCGCCCATATACACATTTTCATAAGAACACAGAAAACAAAGATTCTATGAAGATTTTCGTCCTCTGGATGGTTGTGATTCGATTCTGAATCTAATATTGTGATGAAGTCTTCACTTGGGGTATATAGTTTTGACTTTTTGGACAACACACACATCTCGACCGCACTTTTCCATTTTTTAAATGATTCGCGACACAAAACTTGAAATTATTTACAATCAGCAAATTCTTGCCCTTTTCACTTAACATTTGTGTTACATTCATTTTAACGACGTGGTGAACGATACGAATTTCTTTAAAACGGTGTAATTTTACTGAAATTCCAGAATTTATAATCTGTAATAGAAACTCAGTCCCTTCTTTTTATTTCAAATCGTCCAATCATTGTTTTTATTGTTGATTGTAAGGGAATATACTACCCTATCATTGGACGAAATACCTGCTTCAGTACCTCCCCCAAACCTTGCTTGTTAGTGCCTTAGCATCTTAATCTCTTAATTCCTTAATCCTTAATTTGACTGTTCCTGGCCTAACTCCAATGTAAAATTAACATGTAGTAATGAGTCTGGCCCAACTGCAATACGCCCGTTATAAACATTAGCTTGACTAATAATCCCCTTGCTTTTTTAATGAACTCGTACTTGTTGCAGAGTATGTTCCCAGAAGAACAAAGTCGCTAATATAGTCTTAATACTGGATGCCTAATTTTTGATATTTTTATAGTATGTCAGAAATCATGACAAATATTAAAAGGCTACACAAAAAAAATAGTTAATACTAGGTATGAGAAATATAATTCATATAATTTATTTTACTTTTCATTACCTAATAGGGACAGCCAGATTTTTTTAATAAGATGTATGACAATAAATAGGTTGAGTTATCTGCGCGGGTTCGGAAGATTGTGCTTGTGTGAACGTCAATTTTTCAAAATGTTTTTTTTCTTGTTATGAGGTCTGTCTGTGGGCATATTTTAAAATTGTACTAAAAGCTACAGAATGCCTTGTAAGTTCGTAGCTACCCAAAGTTGTTTTCTTTTAAATGAAATAAAAATTTCTGTAAATGTCGATTTTTCAAGAAACCCCTAATAACTCTGAAACCCTTAGTTTCAGTATCTTACTATATTTAGCCCCAAAATCTAGCAAGGATTCCCAAAATAGGAGAATACAAGTTTGGGTAGCTATGAATCTATGAGGCATCCTGTAAAGTTTCAGTATATTTTTAAAACATACCCATAATCAGACCTTATAACAAGAAAAAACCGTTATGAAGATTTACAGAGACACAATCTTTCGAGGCCGCGAACCTTATTGTGTATTGTGCGTGTAGGTTTGCCAACAGCTTAAAATTTTTGCAGGTCAGGGGATTAACAGTATTGGTCTTCATAAGTTACACATATGTACATCGATTCTTTAAACAATTTTCTTTTTTTATTTTGTACGAAGTCCGGAATTCTAAGTAGGTGTAATGATTTTTCACCAACTAAAAGAACTCTAAATTAGATGAAATGAACAATTTGCATACCAGGTATGTAGGTAGTATGCAATATATCCGCACCGCATGAATGTGACCAACAGATAACCAACTGTTAAAACGTTTAAAAATGCAACGACGGTCTGCTTTAAAATTACATATTTCAACGCACTGCACGTCTTCAATTTGCTCAAGCAAAAATGGGGTGGACAAGAGAATGGCAAACTATTTTCAGTGACGAGAAGAAGTTTAATTTGGATGATCGGAATGGGTTTTCCTATTATTATCATGATTTACGTAAAGAAGAAGTGATTCTACCACAACGGCGTGCCGATACTGGTTCAGTCATAGAATGGGAAGCTATGTATTTCCTATAACGAACCTGTTGATTTAGTAATAGCGAAGGGCAGGCAGAATTCAGAAAAGTACATCCAGCTTCTAGAACAGGCGATAGACAAATTCTCCAATGTTATGGCAGTTCAGGCATTCATTTTTCAATAAGATAATGCCAATATCCACACCGCGCGCGTTATTCAACGCTGGTTTTAAGAAGAAGATATAAAGGTTCTGGACTGGCCGTCGCTCTGCCCCGATCGGAACATTATAGAAATGGAAATTGGGAATGGTTCGCGTATTCCGATGCTAAGCAATTCAGTTGCGCTGACGAACTACAGCAAGCGCTTGTACGAAGTTGGGCGGAACTTCCCGTTGACCACCTGAGAACACTGTATAATTCCATTCCATCCCGACTATTTGAGGTTACAAAAAACAATGGCAGAAGTACTCATTATTAGGTGGTTCGAAACTGTCGGGATGACAACCAGGTTTCAAAAAATGTAACTTAAATTTTCACCAATATTTCGCTTTTATTTAAAGCTTTATCAGGGTCAATAAATGAGTTGAGTAGATAGACCGAATTTGCGAACTAATGAAGTTTCAAATAAAAGCGAAATATTGGTGAAAATTTAAAAGAGTTACATTTTTTAAAACCTGGTCGTCATCCCGACAGTTTAGAACCACGTGTTAGTTCCTAACGACCGCCATACTCCTTGGTACTCATTATTGACCAAGAAAGCAATTTGTTACTGCAAACGAATCTTTTATTTTGTAGATTAATCGAATTCAAGTGGCACTTTACAATACTGTACCTACTGTTATCAGTAACGTACATTTGACAAAAATTACCATGTTGGGTAAATTTTTTTATACCTCCCTCTTATTTTCGAAAATTCCAGTGCGCTACTATGCTTATAGTAATTACAAATCCCACATACGTACTTGGTCCTATTCATACTGCGCGGAATGTATAAAAAACGTAATAGAAAGTTTGGAAAATACTGTGTACTGTAATACTGCGTACAGTCTGTAAAGATATATTTTTTAGATAATAAATTCATTAAGAATACAGCGATTAATGTCTACACCAAATTTAACAATAACCTGTTTCAATTCACATCTACGAATCGAAATGAGCAAAAAGTATCGTTGTCTGCTGAAGGTTTAGAATTGTATCTGCGAGTTTTTTGCCAATTAGGCGAAACAAAACACAGACGGTTGCCGAAATTATTTCAAAGGTCAGACTGTTTTGTTTTCATCTTCGTTTCAATTTACGGCGGATATCTGACCAATAATCGCGGAGCTCATTAGGTCGAGTTTTTTTTATATTAGAATGTTGAGACATGCCTCTAACAAGTTGCAAAGTTTTTCAGAATTTGACCTTGCTTTTGAATTTCTAGTTTAAATAAATTATTTGAATTGGTAATGGTTTATAAATGAATTCTATAGTGTATAGTTGAAATTTGTCTATGTTAAATTACTAGGGGCTAATTTTAACAAAATAAATTATCAATTTCTCTGCGACCAGTATAATGGGTACGCGTTAATGTCTGAGATGTTGATTGTAAATTACTCGAACTTTATTACAAAATAATCAATGGTTGTATAAAGTCGGTAATGTTCTTTTAGAACAAATAAGTAATGTAATTATTTATTTTACTTCATGCGGATAGTGCAAATAAACTTCGCAGTTCCTTCTTGTTTAATGATACAATATATAAGTGTATTATCCCCTACAATCGCACCATTTATTATTAGCAGATTGTACTACAGATTTGTATAATCTTAAATATGGTAGTAATAATAAAATGCCATTTACTTAATTAATGTTGTGTTCTAGCACGATTATAGAAGAATCTTGAGTCTTTGTCACTGTTGGTAACGTAATACACCCCATATATAATAGTGCCTGGTGCTCATTATAGTAGTATGTTACTACTGAAAAGTATATCTATTAATTTTCATTTTACTGCTGAGTAATGAAACGGTTTAGAATGTATAAAGCGTATACGTATGACAAGACTGTGATTATGGGCATATACAGCGTGTCATAAACTTCTGGAATTGTGAAATTGCGAATATTGTGTAAATAGTACAAAAATATTTCCGTATATACAAGTTGATCAAAAAGTAGCGAACTAGGCACCAACTTTGTTATTTTAGCGGTGGGTGATGACTAAAGCGTGACAAACGGTTGCACCCGTAGAGACGCCTGTACGGAGGGGTGTATGTACGTATGTGGATGCAGAGTTCAGTAATGCGGTAGACATTGAGGAGTTCGCTAGTTCGGTTATTTGTCAGATTCTCATTGTGTGTTTTCGAAAACATGGGGCCTGGCGTACCTCTTGCATCGCATGTGAAGAAATATATTTGGCGTTTCCCTGGTTTGGAATTTACAGGTTCGCACATTCGTTACAAATTTTGCGGTATAGGGTTGCTAGGTCGCACGAGATTTGAATATAGCAGACATATTAAAAGTAAACGACATGTATTGAATTTAAGAAACAATGTTCTGTACTGGCAATTTTTGTATTACTTTATTTTCATGTTGAGCACGTGCAACATCCCACAACACCTAGTAGATAATGAAAACTTTCGTCTTTTTTGGGATAAACATGTTCTATCATGGAAGCTACCAACAAAAAGACAATTGCGGTACAATTTACCATATGTGCAAAGTACAGTAAAAGACTGTATAAAGGACGAGTTGAGAAATCAAAAAATCTGGCTCACTGTGGACGAAACTACTGATGGTCAGAAACACAGCGTGATTCATAATGTGGCGCGTCCTTTAAAACGTAATGGTCCAGCAGCATCCTTGTTGTGAGCCAGTAAAAGGATTGAAAGAACTGATGCCGAAACCGTTGTAAACATAATAAAAGATACGTTAAGAGAATTTTGTATCGTAGGTGCCCAAATCACCATGTTAGTTTCTGACGGAGCCGCAATAATGCTGAAAGCTGGTAGGACGTTAAAAGTATGCTTTCCGACTCTTCTTCACATAACGTGCCTCATACACGCATGTCATCTCGTAGCAGAAACAATTCGAAGCAAGTATCCTAGGGTGAATGATTTAATATCATCTACCAAAAAAGTGTTTGTGAAATCTTCCAAACATATCCGCGTGTTCAAGCAATTGTATCCGCAAATTCCGCTACCACCTCAGCCTGTATTGACGCAATGGGGAACATAGATCGAGGCAGTATCTTACTATCGCAAATATTATTCATAAGTGAAAGATGTCATTTTCAAACTTAATTCTTCTAATTCTCAAGCGGTTTGCGAGAGTCGGCAACTTTTCTCCGATTCGGACGTTCAAAAAAAAATATTTCGTAGTTACAAAATACTCATTTATCTATACAAGACTCGTTAAATAACATCAACAATTTAGCAGCCGCTCTGGAAAGCTTGACGGATCCTATAGTACTAGATGTCGCGCATTTCCGTTGCAGAGTACACAATGTACACTACATGCAAGGAAAATACTCGATTCGCAATAAACGTAAAACTTACCGAGTTCAATTCATTGGCTTCGATTCGCTTATTCTTTGGTTCAATTTCTTCTCGACTGCCTCTGTATTCGGTATACCTGCTTCTTAAGGTCTCCTCTCGTACCATATTTCGTTCCTTTTCTTTCTTCTTTTTGCCAGTAAACAGCTGCTTCATCTAAAAAGGAAAAAGAAGCATTTTGACTCACGATATCTAAATTATGAACTTTAAATAAAGCATATTATGTATTTTGACTATTGATTAGCGAAATAAAAGTCCTCAGAAAAATTTTAGTAAAGTTTAGAAGGGGTAATTTTTTTTGCATTGTATTATGCATCCACTGTAATTTTATGAAATTGAAAAAAATTGTTTTCTTATGGAAAGATCATTTTTAGTCCGTAGACCTACGAGTATCACCTAGATACTCTTTGGCAGTTTAGAAGAGTAAATTGCGCGCCCTCTCTGTACTAACACGTCGCGTAACAAAACCCCGCGTTCGTTTGAATAACCAAACCTGAAATAACCTTGTACTTGAAATACTTTTTTAACATTACAACATTCGAAATTGCTTGGAAATAAACCATTTCGACAAATACATCTTTTCTCAAAGGCGACTCGAACTAAAAAGGGCAGATCGTCTTGATGTCTCTTCGTTCCTATATTACCGATAGCATTTATCAAGTACAAATCACGGCCAATTACGATACACCTTTCATATAGGCAATAATTTAGAATCTTAAAATAAAATTTTCAATTAATTAAAATATCTTTTCTTTAAAAATACCATATTATAGACTGCAATATGTCATACGAGTTCGCGATCTAACGTCTCCCGACTTGACATTAGCGAGTATCGGTGACCGTAAAATATGGACATTTCTTACCGGACTTAACGACTTATTACAAAGTGATATTTAATTTGCGAAATGCTTGTAAAGACACAGTAGAACCTATTTTTTACGTGTTTCCAGAAAGAAATTACATTGAAAACGAACATTTCATACATGAAAAATATGGAGCAAGGGACGAGTAATATTACTGTTTCCCCGGGATAATCATTGGTTGGAGATACTAATAAAACCTCGGACCCAGAGAAAGGGGATTTTTAGGGTTGTAAAAGTCGCCCAAGAATTGAAAATGGGGAAGAAAGGGAATCACTCTGACGTAGGTTGCCATACGCTATCCATTTTGGTGCTAATGACAGCGATTTGACGTTGTATTTTAATATAACGCTACATAAGTTCTATCCGTGTGGACGTAAAAAATTGCAACTACCTACTGTATCTAATTAAGCGATTGGGGATCAATAGTTTGTATTATTCGAAAATCTGTAGATTCCTTACGCTTAGCCGTTACCTATTTATTCTTCATACGGGTTTTTGAGAAAACAATCTAATCAATACAACAATAAAGAAATCATTTTTGTAGTAATTTAGATTTAGCTTATGGAATTTTAAAAGAAATTTGTTATAATACACAATAAATAATGATTCAATTTTCAACAAAAAATCTAAATTTTGACTGATAACTTTTGTTTCGAAGAAACAATCATTATCTTGACTAGTAATTTAATTAGATAACACATTTTTTACTAAATTGATAACTGGTACGGTTGCTATTCACTGCGTATAGACTTTGCTCCTTATTGTGTCATGTTTATATAAATATTTATGAAGCAATGCAAACAGCACACATGAACGAACCATTTCAAGGTTGGGTATGTATGTGCATACATACATACAAGTTATTTTCTATTTTCATGTTAATACATTTGCAGTGTGGAGATAAATATCTATTGATACCTGATACTTCCTTGCATTTCTGATTTTTTTGCATAGGGATGGCCCAGTTATACTTGATGATCGAAAAAGCACAAAATTTTTCGACAGCTATTTAAATATCACCACCCTACCTTATCTTCTTTCTATTGATAAATGAATCATCAGTATTAATATGGTATCGAACAGTTTATGTCATGTCTAAAAGAGCAAACAACGGTGTATGAGACTGGTGCAACCAATTAAATTATAATTTTCAGTTTTTCTCTTCATGGTAATTTTACCTGTATGATAATGATGAAATTTAAACTCTTGTTTTACTAGTACAAAGATGTATTCTTACGAACGAGAGCAGGGAAGATTAAGAAAATTAATGGGAGATGCTTCAGCAAAAGACGAAATTGTGTTTGATGATGCTGGTGATGAAGATGAACTTACATAGAAAAAAATCCTATGAAAATAATTGCAACAAAATTGTAGGAGCGATTTTGTATTGAAAATTCGCGTAATTGTAGAAAGCTACGCTATTGTTAATGAGTAATTTTCATTAAAATACTGTAGTAAAATATGCTTTAAAGCTTGCGAAAATTCACATAAGGTAGTCTAATTCCTAATGCATGGGTAAAAGAATATGTTGTTTTGATATTTAATAAACATTAAGTAAGCTTATGTGCCTCTACGATCGCATATTGGGCAAATCATAATCTCCAAAACTTAAGGTTTTTATAAAATTGTATCACAGTATTTTGAAAGAAATAATAGAAAATGAGTGCGTTTGTAAGTAAACCATCATACGTCTGTACAGATGATTTCATTATCGAAACCTAACTAAATGATGAGCTAAATGTCTCCAGCCTTACGGCTAGACCCAGTTAGTGGAACCTTCGAGAACATTCCATGACCTGTTCGTGGACCATTCGTGAAACTCCCATCCCCAAAAATCGTCGATTTAGTGCAATATAATGACTAAAAGTGGAAAATTTGTGCCGACTTAAAAGTGGTGGCTTTTTTAAGAGGTATGCAAATGGGTTATACCAAAAATATGTGCTACATGTGCATGTGGAACACCCGTTTTGCCAGCGACCAATATAACGAACGGGACTGGCCCTTACGTGAGGAATTTAGATTGCGACAAAACAACATTATTGAGATTCCACTTGTGCCGATCGAAAAGGTTTTGTTACCACCGCTCCACATCAAACTAGGATTTGTTAAAAATTTCATAAAAGAATTTCATTGAACCCAGAAACAAAAGCATTCAACGAATTGCGCCGTATTTCTCAACGGTTAAGTGGGATGAAAATAAAAGAAGGTAGATGTCTGGATCTAAATGTTGATCTATTGAAATGTCATTTTGTATTATATTTATTTTACAGGAATATTTAATGGATCGGACATTCGTCGTTTGATGAGGTACAAACGATTTGAAAATGCACTCATTGACATGAAGCTTGTGGCAAGTGACTGTGTGAAAGCGGTTATTGACAATGATTCATCGATCCAAAAATTGGCGCATACTAATTGAAGACATGCTCACTGCTTATCACCGTTTAAATGTTCGAATGTCATTAAAAATTCATTTTTTGCATTCCCACGTAGAAAAATTCGCCAAACAATCACCAAACGAATCCGATTAGCATGGCGAGCGTTTTCATCAAGTGACGGCGAGGCTCAAATATTGGCGTAGCGGCAAAAAGCTACATGCTCTTTTGGGTGACATTTGTTGGAATTTACAAGAAGAAGATGACGATACAGAAGAATCAGGGCAATCAGAGAATGAAAAATGAAAAAAAATCAAGAAAACTGTTTTTTTTTTGCAAAAAAATGATGAAAAATCGACTGAATCGATTCAATTTTTTTCTCAAATAGTTTCTATTCGGTACGTGTTCGTCGATACGATATTTATTCAATCGATTTCCATCGATTTAAATTCAATAAATGGTCAAAAATGATAAAAATTACGTTATTTTGGGGTTTTTGGGCATAACATTTTTAAATTGAAATTGCTCGAAAACGCGAGCTAACTTTTAAAAACGGTTAGCACCATTAGGTTCGGCATACTCGCATTAGGTTCACCCCCTGGGTGCCCAGCTTGTTGCAAAAAAGTCTCCAATTCGAGCACAGTGTAATAAATAATTCCTTAGAAATTCCCTAAAGATTGCGTTTCATTTCGAGAAATCTGAGATATAAATTAGTTAAGTAGAACAATGTCTTTGATCTCCACAGCAACTATTGTTAACCCACAAATATTATTCTCTTTTAGTCAGTTAATATTATAGCGGATGTCCCAGTTAGTGTCATCATCACGAGAGTCCAGCAGAAGATAGAAAATAGCGTTTATTAAATAAGATAAAAAGTGCCTGGTATCAGGACGTATTTTTCTAAAAAAGAAAATTTTAAGAAGTTGAATGATACTTGCTAAATCGACTATTAACATATTGTAGACTAGCTTATTTCTGGTAGACGATGTCGAAATACATTATAACATTATAAAGGTATATTTTTACGTAGAATGGTAATGGAATCAATCTAGTTTTTACATTTTTCGAGACAAATTTTCTTATTTTACATACAAATCCTAGGTGGCTTTAACTGAATCTGAGAGAACATAATTTCCTGATTTCAACAATTAGCAGCAATATTAAGTTTGTTGTAAATAAAAAAGTTATAATGATATTTTTTCAATCTTGTAAGTTCTTGTATAAAAAATATGCATCAGATGTATTCATGAATTAGGCTTTAAGCTTTAGGAAGAACACCGATTATTACTGGTAGAGGTGCTCTGGCATTATTCTTGTTTTAATTGTATTGTGAAATGTTTGAAAATTGTATTGAATGGCAATAAATCCCTTTATTATTATTAAATAACCAGTTTCTGCCAAATTTATTTGAAGACAATTTGCATATTCGCGTACTTTTGTATGTATAATTTGATGTGTTTTCTAGTTATCGCTGCATTTGTTATTTCGGTTCGCGTTTTATTCGCATGTTACGCTCTAAAATGATGTGTTTCACAAGCTGCCATTCGCGAATGTGGCTTTCAAGAATTGGAACATCCACCGTAGAGTCTGGACATTTCTCCAAGTGACTATTATGTTCTCATTTAAAGAAAGACCTTGGGGGACGTCGTTTTAAGGATGATAGTGAGTTGCAAGCAGCTGTATATAACATTTTGAGGGAAAAACTTTATTTAGATTATTTTTACAAGGGTATAGAATTATTAATTGATCGTTGTAAATGTATGTGTATGTAAATGTATTGAAGTTATGGGAGATTATATTGAAAAATAAAAATTATTATATTTTACCAAATTTATTTTTTCTATATTAGGCCGAGAATTTATGACGCTTACCTCGTAAGTAGGTCCCACTACCATATTTGAATTTTACGCGAGAACGTAACCTCATAATGTTAAAACACTGTTCCTGCATCTTTTACCTGAAATGAGCGAGGCGACAACATTTAAATTGTGGATTTTTAATTTCAAATTAAATTCAAAACTGTTTTCTAACTAATTTCGCAGCATTATGATTGCGATTTCTGATTGAACAAAACTATAATTGTTTACGAGAACTCAATGACGGGCCCACTAACTGAAGCAGTCACTTTGTCAAACATCATCTACATCCTTACCTTTTCTAATCCACTCTTCTTCTCCGATTTCGGGGGTTTCTTATCTAATCGTTTCAGCGTACTCTTCCCGATGTCTTTATCGATTCTCGGATCATAGTGGGAGCCATCGTCGATGCTTCTTTCCCTGGGAACGTAGTCATACCTCCCTTTCGTCTTGTAACTCGGCTGAAAGTCGACCACGTCGTGACCTCTGTAGTGATCGTCCCTTTCCTTACTTTCTCTCCCATTGTTTTTCGCCTCGTATTCTCTCCGTCTCCGCGTAAAATTGTCTTCGGTATGTTGCCTTTCACTGGCGATCAAAAGCGAACTCGCAAAACCTTCGTCTTCACTTTCGTTGCTGGTCTCGCGTTGCTGATGCTTTTGCTTTTCGGCCGACGATCGCGACATCTTGAAATTATCGCCGGAATCGCGTCGAAAGTCGTTTTCGATGCCGGAATCGCCGAATTTATCTTTGCGCTCGCTATCGGTGTTATCGAAATACCTATCGTTGCGGTATTTATCGGAATTTAAGCGATTTTCACGTTTTTCCCGTTTTAACGAATCGTGGTAGCTCTCCTGATAGCCCAATCGATCGTTGTACTTGTAGGAATCGTAATTTTTCGCGTGGATCTCGGGATTAGATTTGTAGTAATCCTTATTCTTGAACATCTGTTGTTTCGACGTTTTCGAAACGTATTTATCCTGATGATGCGATACTCTATGACTAGATTCGAAATGCCTGTTTTGTTCGGGTGACGATCTATAGTCGCTAATTTGCGAGTCTAGACTTTTCGGCTCGTTTTCAAAGCTATTGTATTCGTCGCCATCACCAAAGTACTTCCTTGACCTAGATTCCGCCGTACGTCTTTCGCCCTTAGAATCGACTCTAGTTTCTGATGTGTATTTTTCTTTATAACCGACAGGACTATTCGAACCGCTTCTGTAATACCTCGAAGAGGTTTCAGTTATATAGATATTAGCCGGTTTTGGGGAATATTCCGGCGACATGCGATAAGACTTCTCACCGAATCTTCGCGTTATTCGAGACTCCAATTGATCTCTTCTCAAACTGACATCGTTTCTGTTATTGGAACTATTAAAATGATCGTATTTAGAGTGATTTAACCCGTTTTCTTGTTCGGTCAGGCTTTCTCTTCGTTTCGAATCCATACCATCGGCTCTACCACGCGAAGACGAATCCACGAAATAATTTTGTTCCGTTTTGAACCCGTAATTTTCTGTAAATTTATCATACCTTCCAAATCCGTTATAGGTAACATTCTTAACGTTTGGCGTTATTGGATATTCCTCCTCCATATCGTTATAAATATCGCTGGTTCTCCTAGAAGGTCGTTCGTAGCGTTCGTCACCAAATTTAGTGACTGTTCGCTTTTCTTCGTATTTCCGATTGAATCCCGTATTCTCTTCTGTGCCCAATCCTTCGTCGGAATCGGAATGAGGCATATTTTTCTTACCGTTTATGTAAGTAGTATGTACTGTCTGCTTGTTGGGATTTCCACCATTATTGCATACGACTTGGGCATAGATTATTGGTTTGGGAGAGTCCGTTTTTTCCGGACTGTGCCCTCTAGTATAGGAAAAAGGTTGATTGTTGTTATGCTGTACAGTAACGTTTGGTGTCACCATCATATTAGTTCGCGGTGGTGGAGGTGAGGACGAGCCATGATTTAAACGTTTCACCATTGTATCAACAGTCCTTCCTTTAGTTAGCGGTAACTTCTCTATGGGCTTTTGACTACTATGGAGCATTTTATCTTTCCTTTCACTAGGAGAATTTAATGTTTTAATGGTTTCTTTAATGTGTGGTGAAGCTGTTGCTTCTTTTTTCGATAAATCCTCTAAAGAATGTCTTCTTGTTATCTCCGGTTTTTTCCTCTTCTTATTAACGTGAACTGAAATACTTCGCTCTACCTTTTTGCCCTTCTCCTTTTTGCCTGCTTTATCTTTTTTATCTTCTTGTTTCTTCGTAAGCGATTTTAATTTTTGACTAAAACTTTTGCTTTTACCCTTTTTATTACTGGATATTTGATCTGCCTTATCGACGTCAATAATTACAACTTCTGGCGGTTTGCTTTCACAACCTGGCGGTGTTACCCTGACACCTGTCTCGTGGAAAAGTGCTGTGTCAACTTCATCAATGTATTCTTTTAATTGTTCGGTAATACTAGGTTTGTGCTCTTTACTATTTTCGCGGTCATTTCCATCATTTGCTTCCTGCTTATTATTTTTGATATCAAAATAATCTTCTCTAGGTGCCGCTTCTATTATCGGCGATAGTTGTTTCTTTTTGTTTTTCCTTAAGCTTGCCTGGTTTTCTTTGGTCTCGTTAGATTCGGATGATCTGGATCTAGGCGGCGGGGCATCGTTTAACTGGGATTTAGATTTCGTATTGGTGGCATCGCTGGCCGTTCGACGGAGACTGGACTTTTTCGGAGTAGGCGCGGTCTCTGTTCTTCGAAAGAGATTGAAGATGGAGGGACGTTGACGAGTGGTTGTTGCAGTCGACGCGAATGTACGGGGCGGTTTCTTGGGAGGTATAACCGAGAGATCGTCGCTATTCCTTCTGCGAGTACGACGTTCTAAGGATGCTTGGGGGTATTCTCCGCGATTTTTCTTGCGAACTGGTAAGGTGTAGTATTTTTCCGGATATGATGCTGAAACAATAAAATAAGTAGTTAATAGAAATAGATTACGTAAAATTCACGTTCATTAAAATATATGGGGTTAACGAAAATATTTTGAAATTTATCGTTGTTCATTGTTTTATTATAACTGATATCTAGTTATCAGACATAATTTAAACGATGTCTTATTAGAAGTAATTAAGTAATTTCTTGTCTTATCTTAGTATCTCAGTATGGAAAAGAATAAACAATTGAAATTAACATTAAATTTAAGAAATAAATGAAGTTTTATTAACACAAAGATAATATAGCCCTATAGGTAATAATGAAGAAAGAGTTACCTCAAAGCAAATTCGAAATGAAGAAAGAAACAGAGTTACCTGAAAGCAAATTCGTATCAAGGTTGGAATGTTAAAGATGTTCATGTTGCCCATCACAACTTATATATAATGTGAAACCGTCTCCCAAGATTTAAACACGAATCCCCCTATAATTACGTATAGAGATTATAAACACTTTAATGAATTAGCATTTCAAAACGACTTGAGATCTCTTGATCTAGAGAGCATTATCTACATATATGCTTGACATTAACGAGAAAATTAATTTCTTCACTAAACAAGTGCTTGCACTTTTCAACTTTAACTGTCCTATTAAAACCACAAAGTTTAAAAAGCGCCATGCCCCTGGGCTACCGACAATGTTAAATTTCTTATGTCGCTACGGGATAAAGCTAGGGCGAAATTTAAACGTACAGGCAGACCAGAACACTGGCAACATTATAGGGAGTTGGGAAACTTTAGCAAAGTGTGTTCGACTAATGAAAAGAAAGCTTATTTTAATTTCATATCAAAGTCTAAAGATTCTAAAACTCTTTGGAAATATATGAATCCTTTAAATTCATACGCCAAAAACAAATTAATTTTCATACGGTCGGACTTGAAAGACGTAAACCAGATTAATAACTGTCTCATTAACGCTGTTCCCATAAGTTCAACTCAAAACGATACCTTAACACTATTTTTTAACTCTAATACAATCGATAACATCGATTCATCCTTTTTATTTCAATTAGTTGACGAAACAACAATCTTTAATCTAATTAAATCTATTACCACCCCGTCTTGTGGATCAGATCACCTAAATATAATTATGTTAAAATTATGCTGTCCGTACATTTTAAAATACGTTGTGCATTTAATTAACTCTTGTATACTTGAGTGCGTTGTACCTGATGCTTGGAAATATGGTTATATATTACAGATTCCCAAAAAGAATAACCCCACTATAACGGATTCAACGCCTATCAGCCTGCTCCTTATTCTTTCTAAAATATTAGAGAAAGTGTTAAATTACCAGCTGAAGGATTACATCGGTAAGTTTAATATCCTACTAACGTATCAATCGGGTTTTAGGGAGGGACATAGTTGCGAAACCACACTATTATGTGTTACTGACGATATATTGTCAGCCACCGACAGTGATCTACTCTCAGTCTTGATTTTGCTTGACTTCAGTAAGGCATTCGATACCGCCAATCACAAGATTTTGTTATCTACTCTCCGCTATACTGGACTAGGTAGTGCAGCTGTGAATTCGCTTGCCAGTTTTTTGAGTAACCGCGCGCAGACGGTGGTGGTAGATGGGGAGGTGTCTACTAAGTTGAATGTATAAAGTGGCGTTCCGCAAGGTTCCTGTATTAGCCCCTCTTATTCTCATTGTACACATCCCAATATTTTCAATGTCGTATGCTGATGACACATAGCTGCTTTTTTCGTTTGGGCCTTCCGGTTTCGCTGAATCAGTGCAGAAAATTCAGACTGACTTAGATGCAATGGTATTCTTGTGTGAAAACTACCATTTACACTTGAATGCTTCTAAGTGTGCCGTAATGCTATTCGGTAAAGTGAAACAAGTTGAATTATACAGAGATGGAATGCGTCTGACTTTGAACGGTACTGTAATACCAACAGTAGCTTCCCATAAAAATCTGGGATTACACCTTGATAATTGATTTCGTTATAGAAAGCAGGTGTCTTTGTATATTCGTAGAGCCTACGCGGCACTGAAGCTAATATGTATATCCTCATCAGTACTATCTAACACGACAGACAAAAGTAATGCTTTGTAATACCTTAATTATGTCTCACTTCATGTACTGTCTGAGTGTATATTGGCGAATGCGGTTGTTCATTTTTAGCCAACACAGCTGTTGCAACGTATGTGAGCTGTAACAGCTATGTTGGCTAACAATGAACAACCGCTATCTTTTACATGCTTCTACCTTGTACCATTCAATTATCACAAATAAGATACCAACATATTTATATGAAAAGAGTCAGTTTAGGACCGATTTGCATAATTTAAATATCCGCAACAAAGGACTCATTACGCCACCTTTTCGTAAGTCGGCATTATTCGAGAAATCTTTTCATTACAACATTAGCAAAATTTACAACGCTATTTCCACATCATTGAAACTGTTCCCAGTTAAGGGTTTTAAATCTAGATGATTCCATGGGCTACTTTCAAAACAACACTAAATGCAGGAGCCACTAAGATGCATGCATTACAACTTATTTACTTCTGCATATACATAATTTTTAGATTTAAGTTTAACTATAGGCATGTCTTAATTTTTTTATTATAGCATTTTTTTTTCAAGGTTTAGTGTAGGTATGGTGAGTGAGTACCCTCATGCACCAAACTACACCTTGTGATTTTTCATTTTCCAATGCTCTGTTGTACTTATATATATTTACTTGTTTAGATTTTTTTTGGTGTTGAGTTGTAGCAAAGGTTCTTGGAAATAAACCGTAGTATTATTATTATCATTATTATTATTATTTTAGACAATATAGGGCACATTGGTAAACGGAAAATAGCCAGCTTAACAAACGATAATTTGAGGTAAATTATCTTGTTGCAGTGGCGGTGATTATTATCTTTAGGGAACCCTTAATGCTAAAACAAAATGTAATAATGGTGCAATAATAATATTAGTGCAATAATAATAATTCATGCATTCGTACTCCGCAACAGCTTTCGTCAATTACAGAGGGTATCGGCTGGCTGTGAATTATTATTACGCCTGAGCCCGTGGAACCTCTAAATACTGGTCAGGTTATTAGATGACGTGCCGTTTTGGGTATGATATTTAAATATGTTTTCTGATACCTTACATAATGTCATCGTGCTAGTAAACTAATTACAACCATGCTTTCTGGTGACACTATGTGCAATACCTAAAAAAATATGTTTAACTATAGTATTAAATGAAAAAATTGTATGTCATAGAATTCTTTTTCTTTTAGTGGCGATGTGTGGGAGGCTGGAGCCCTTGAGCCTTTTGAGAGAAACTGCCACTAACCTGTTGATATTTTAGCTCTCTGCAACTCATATGTCTTCCTCAATGCTCAAAACGAAATTGACTGTGACTAACTTATTGACAGATAAATATTTCAGTTGGGAAGAAGCAGCGCACGCGTGAGTTTGATAAATGTGTGTTCTGCGCCTAGCAATTGTAAAAAAAGTTAAATCATACTTACATTAGAAATTTAACTGTATTTCTCCATTGAAATCTACAGCTGCAGCCAGAGCGCCCGCGTTATGTTCTAGAACATTAATAAACCCCAAAATCTTTCAAATGGATTTCCTTAACGGACATGTAAAGCCACACTCATTTCATAGTTTAAATTCATCTGCTATAACAGCTAAGTAATTTGTATCACTTATCTCTGCTATAATGCCTTCTCTACACATTTCTAACATGCACTGCACGAATTCTGAATATACTTTCAAGTACCTTTAAATGTAGTAGCGAAGAAACTTATAAATGTGATAAATGTTCCCGAAATACGTTATCAAGTTGTGCACTAAAATTTATTAAACCACGAAATACAGCGGGTTTATCAGATTCGCTAGATTCATAATGTCCTCGAAGGGCTAGTTCAAAAACCCCAGAGAACGGAGCTTATAATTCACGATAGCACATATCGATTTCTATCAACTTGTTCATTGCGTTTCTAGATATTAATCCAGTAAGCAGAGTCCAACTGTTTTTGAATATTTTGGTTTCCTAAGCAAGACTTACATACCTCGTTTGATCAATGCTTTTTGTTATTTCATGTGGCTTGATATTTTGACTTAAGTTGCCTATGTCCGTAACACCAATGAGTGCCCAACTCTTATCACCACCAAATAACAGAAAACAAAATAACCTATTTCTCTCATCACAACCGGAAATCCACTTTGTAGTAAGATACATAAACGCTATTATGAAAATGACATTTATAACCTTCATTTTTGCTAGAAGTAGCAACTAGCAACACGGTTTATTTCCGGCGTCGGTCTATTTTCTTTAATTTTAGTTTTATCTTCATAACTTAACGAACTAATTTTATGCTGTTGTAAATAAGATATTGCATTCATGTCGTACGCGCAAAAGCTGACACCTACACCGTTGAACGTTGATGAATAACCGTTTATTGATTGCAGCCGCAAAATCACTATACTTGCAGTAGTTAGTCACATGCAGCGTTGACCAATGAGAAAGCTTTATTCTTAAAATATTGAGCTGTGAACACAATCCGATATGCTTCCGTATATGCACGTGTTGCTTCGTTACTGGGTGGTTCGAATATGTAGATACTGTATTAATATACTATATATTCTTTGGTTAGAAATGTTTTATTGTGTTCTGCAGCTCTGCAGCCACAGTGCACCAACCGCTCCCGGCAAGAAGTATACTTATGTATGTATATAACGGTTAAGAGATAACGAGACTACTTTGTCTAAATAAAAGACGAATAATTTATTATTTTGTCATAGACTGGTGTATGCCACAGGAATGATATAATATAAATAATTTTAAGATCAATGACAATTGTGATAGAGACTATTATATATTCTTTTATAAACAAATAGCATTTTATCTACCTGAAAAATTATCAAAACGTCAGCTTATAATTGTTAAATAGTTCTTGACTCTAATATTCGATAATGCTGTTTCTACCATTTCACTGTTTTTTGATCATCTTTACCAGTAATTCCGTCTTTCAACATCGTCTCCATCTTTGTACAACTAACAATAAGTCGAGATACTACATATCCATCTTATACATCTTTTTGGCCTAATTAGGGGTAATTCTGTATAGGTTCTTAAATTTATAAATTTATAATCTAATTTATTGATCTTGTTGTCTTAAACAGTATTTTCAAATATATCGATAGCTTTTAAGATTGCTTCTGTTTGTACTGAAATATGAGCAGTTGCAGTTAAATGTCGCTACGTGGTGTTGGATACAGCATTTGTGAGTCAGTATGCTAAGCGGAGTCGTAAGCGAAAACGTTCTTTGTTGGTGAAGTGGCCGAACAGCAGTTGATAACGATGAATTTTCCGGAAGACCATCAACCGGTATTACACCAGATCATGTCGTTGCTGTTCGAAATGCAATTATAATGAATGATCATAGGCAGTCCATCCATGACATCTGCAACATTGTGGATTTTATCGCAAAAATTGAACAGGAGGATTGTAGAGAACTGAAAGAACAGCTTCGAACTAAACTAGATTTTCTTTAGATCGTCACAGATAACGAAAATTCAATTTAAGGGTATGATCGTGAAACCAAACAGCAATCATCGCAATGAAAGGATTCACTTCGGCCAAAGAAAGCCCGTCAAGTTAAAAGCAACAACAAGTCCTTACTGATCTGTTTTTTTAACATTGATGGAACTAACGACAGTGTCGTATCTCTAGGTTAGATGATTGATGCAGAGTTCTATCGTGACAACATAAGGCGGCTAATATTGCAACACGTTGCCCCTTCTCTGGACTATCTATATCGGATTTAGGAAACATTCGCAAAATACGAAGAAACGATTTTGTTAATTATTTTCTCAATAAATTTTCTCAGTAATTGAACATCGGATGAAAATAAATTGCTTTCTTTCGTTTCTATAAAATATTCTTAGCGGCCTTAGCCGTATAGAGATGAGTAGTTGCGCTTCTCGCTAACAGATGTCGCTACAAATATTTATTTATTTACTAATTAAAGGTACTTTAGCCACATTGAAATGAATTGCTCGACCTCTACAGAAGTGAGCAATAAGCAATGCCCCATGTTCTTTAATTAGATACTCTCATCACTTGTAGCCACTAACTTCGTATATACGTTATACGACAATTTCAAATACAGTTGCCACCTTCCACAAAGGTACACCGATGAGCCGTAGACGGCGAAACGCGCGTCTGTACATGGTGAATGTTGGTAGTTTGTATCATTATTACTTATCTATTTATATGAATTTAATTTTAAGAAAACGTCTTAAAGTTTGGTATAATTAAATTAATAGTTTCCACGCGGGCGATAATTAATGTTGAAGTTTGTGAATTTAGTGAACAGTGCTTTACGACGGCCTAGAGCACGGTGTCCATCAACTATCTATCTGAGGTACCTTTGGTTTGACCAAAGTCCTTGGAATGAAAACAGGCAACATTTTATATTTTGATTTATTTACATATTTTACAAGAGAAACAAAAGACAAACGACATTGGGATTAAAACAGAATAAAACCAAATGAAATTCTTATCTTAAAATTGCAAATTTAAATAAGTTCACTTAAGACCACGTACAAGAAACGATAAAGTTAAACACATTCGTCGTGGAAGACTAAAATTTGTTTACATAGGAAAATAAGCGGTGTCTCGGGCACGAGTTCTCAAGACGTTAAAATCAACCAATAAAATTATTACTAGTGGATATGGACATAAAATTACCGTCAACTAGTTAACAAAAATCAGTTGATAACAACTTTCGTCAGAGAATTAAGATAACTTAGACAATATATAAATACCGTTGGTGAGTTAAGTACCTTCAGACAATATGAATACCGTCGGTGAAGGGTCGGTCAGAAGAGAACTCCTACAGAATGAAATTATGCACGGCTTTATACACTAAATATTTAGATGTCGTATTGTTTCTTGTATATGACGTATGGAGATAAAAACAACTTAAAAATAAAACGTTACACAAGCTCTAGAGCGATTGATCGGTAAGTTATACACTATGGCTCTAAAAGATATATGCAGCGATGTTGACAAAATAAAAATTTAACAAAAGTGAAAAATAATTTCAAGAATTGATACAAAATTACTCAAATAATAATTTTAATATTTTTCTTTGTCTTAAGAGTCTTTAAATTCATACGGATGGACTAAGATTCATCATAATTTGAGACGGAAACACAATAGAAGAGATTGAAGATGAATCGCGGACGGTGTTGAACACATTCATAACAGAAAAATGGGTTCCTTTCGTGGCGGAGGCGCTGGGATCCGTGTTTGCACTTCCAAGCGAACTACTTTGAAGGTGGCAGAGGTGAATGGTATTCTTCAATTCTATTTATCGCTACATTTCGGGAATCTTTGGGTACCACCTCCCACTTACTAAGAAAATACACATTCGTCATTCTATTTTGTGTCATTACCAAGTACAAAATGGCATTATGTATCGTTCCATAAGTTTTTGGCCAAATTATGAACGACGTACAAAACCGTGAACATTTATTGTAATTTAACAATAAGGTTTTATTTATCATTTGCGTAATTAATTAATTAAGCGTTATCTAGAGGATACTTCAAATTACATGGTAATAAGGTATGCAAATGTTTTATTGCATCATTCAGAGCTACATTTCTGCTAATGTATACTTAGAGAAAAATCAAACGACATGTCCGACATGTTTCACAATCGTTGGACTGTCTATATATTTTAATGTTTGCTTCACTACATGAAAATTAGGTCCCAAATTTATGTGCATAGCTAAGTGCATTTATAGATTTACGTAATGACCAACGATAACAGAATAACTGAGAAAATGAGACATAACATAGATTTAAATTTTCGTTTTCAATTCTATCAGAAATAAACTGTATTATTTTAATTACTATTTGATAATTATTTCATTAATGGTATTATCAGAATTCAGAATGGACTCGATTAGCAAAAAGTTTAACAGAAATTGAATAGATAGTGTTTATCTAGAAGCTTTAATCCTTAGTACCTACTCTGGGCTTCTGGGTATCAAAAAACTTCATGTAAAACCGTATTCTCATATTCATATCAGCAAAGACTAACATCAAAGCTAAAAATGAAGGCATGCAAATCCTTCACCAATTAGCGCAAGATATACCGGGTACACCATTAGTGTATCGACGGAGTTTAACGTGAAATGATACGACACGACAAATCATCATCACTCAGTTCAGTTTAGCATCGGATAGCGGATAGGGCGTGTTGATTTTATTGATATAGACGTAGTTATTATTTAGTGTAGTGCGTTTTGATTTTATTGATGCAGACGTAGTTATTAATTGTAGTTTTTAGTGAACATGTCGAAGGCTAAAAAACGACCCTTTCAAGACATAGTAAATAAGTTTATTTCTGACTTTCCCGATTTGTTTTACAACGGAAGTAAGATAGTTTGTAAAGTGTGCAAAATACATTTGATGTCAAATAAGAAGTGGAACTATACAAGACACGTAAATTCTGCACATCATAGAATACGAAAATTGGGCATGCCACCGAGAGGTGCATTTTCTTAATGTAATTCTTATGTTGATAAACTGTAATTTGCCACTAGGCTTAGTCGATTAACAACCGTTTAAGGACGTTTGGGACAAATACAATCCCGAGTTGCGGTTGCCAACGGAGAAAACGGCACGTAATCATGTTGCATTTGTATGCGATGATGTGGAAAAGAAAATGAAACGCATATTGAAAACACAGTTTCTTTGGTTATGTGTTGACGAGACAACAGACTGCAAAAAAAAAATCAATTGTAAATATTATGGTACGCATACTAGACCCTAATAAACCTACATTACCACTGTTATTAGCTAGCCGAAGACTACAAGAGTGTACTGCTGCATCAATTACGAAGGTTGTACTTAGTACGTTAGAAAAATTTCAAAAGATAAAGTGTTGAGGTTTATGAGCGATGGCGCAGCGATAATGCGTTCGGTAGGCCGTTTTCTCCTTGAACATGCTTGCAAGTGTTTACATGTTACGTGTAAAGTGCATGCTTTACATCTTGTGGCAGAAACCATTCAACAATGCTCTCCCGAAGTAGATGCATTAATAGCAAACACAGAAACAGTATTTTTGAAATCTCCCAAACACCTACGATTATTTCATACAGTGTCGTAGTATTCGTCAACCACCGGAGCCAATTCTTACATGTTGGGGAACATGGCAGCTTTTTATTATGCTGAACATTTCAAAATAGTAAAAGCTGTTGTTGCACAATTCAATCCAACCGAAGCTGCAGCTATTAAGGAGAGCCAGTAAAAATTTCAAGATATTTCCGTTGAAACAGATTTAAAGAATATTCGTAGCTACTATAAAGGATTAGCTGACGCAATAGACCAATTACAAAATAGATCGTTATCATTATTGGAGTCTCTGCAAATTATGGACGGAGTGCATACACAGCTACTGACTATACATGACGCAAAATATAATCGCGTTTTAGAAAAGTTCGAGAGTGTGCCACAGAAAGATCCCGATTTTAGCACACTAAAACAAATTTGTGACGGTGTATCGAATAATCCACTGACTAAGTACAAAGAGTATTTTAATCATGCATGTATAACATCGGTAGATGTTGGACGCTCTTTTTCAAAATATAAACTCATTTCCTCACCATGGCGAACATCGCTCACCGAGACAACTGTGGAAGCACATCTAGTGGTGTCAACTTTTTGCCACTCTTATCCATATGATGTTAATACTGATAATGGTGCTTCTAGTTTTACTATTCCGTAGCCAAGGCTGCTTAAAAGAGTGAGTGTTTCACCACTTTTCACATATTATAATTATGTATTATATAGTTCTGTTATTTTTTTTTTCTATTTTCTTATTATTGTTTTTGTATAGTAGGTAGGTGCGGCTATGGCACGGCTCCCTGTTACCGGGCTCTAGTTATTACATACTGCTTTAATATTGTCAATTATATCGTCTTCGTTAACTAAAAATGAATCTCTCGAAAGAGGAGTTTATAGACAAGATATTTGTTCCTGGCGCTTGCAATAGAAATTCATTCTTAGCATCACGAATGTCAGCGGAATATCCCCTGTGATGTTTTTCTATGGCCTACTATAAAAAACGATACCCCTTACAGTGACAGAAGGCATGCAGCAGGGAATAAGAAACACCTTTCCGTTGTTATAAAGACGGAAAGGCGTTTAGGTACCACGTTTCACTCGGTTTTAAAATTGTGAGATTATAATCTTTCAATTTTAAAACCGAGTGAAACGTGGTGAATAATTATTGCCTTCTGCGTTATGTGGTGATACATATTAGAATTACCTAAGAACGTGGGAATAAATATAACAATGTAATTTCTTTTGTTGTAAGGTAGACGATAAATATGCGCGTAGTATCAAAGGTACCATTTGATATTTGATTTTTGTTTGAGAATCATGGTCATCTAGCTGTTAGATGCGCAGCATACGGTATGCGCAGCATACCGAATATTACAAACGTATTTCTCATACAGTGTAATATTTTTGAACATAGTGGAAATAAGTATTACGTTATTGGTACAATTTTGAAGGTAATTTTACAAAGAAATTGCTAGCGATATCAAAAAATATAGGTTCCATTTAAAAGATTCGAAAAAAGGGTTTGAATTTCGATAAATACTGCACGATACTACGACTTTCAAAATGTCATATCCTTGTCGTTATTAAGTTAAACTACGAATTAACAGCCATAAACTAGATTATTAATCTATCGCGTATAGACATGTGAATAGTCTACCCTCAACAACAGGCTTCCAACAAAAGTATTTGCTTTAGATTTTCTTGTATGCGAAATGTAGCTCTTCGAAAATACACTACATATTTTCTATACCCCCAAATGCCAGTAATAACAACAATAACAATCGACCATTTATGCCGCATTTTTCGCATAATTACATAAGTTTCACGTACACGTTATGCGCTCGGGTTGCGTACAGATCGAATTGATAAACCATTATGTATTGTTGGTTAAATTATAATAGATTGAATGGCAAGAACAAGGAGTGGCACCCGGCCATATTGAAGGAAGGTCACGGCGCGCACCAAACGTAAAAATAGAATGTTTTACGTACGTGTGAATGGCATTGCAACAGGTTGTACGGTTGTATCCATAGCGATTTTTCATGTGAGCCAGTAGTGGAAACGGTAAATTAGCTTCAATATCTGATTTATGGCTAGAACCGGCGTTCATATCTTTTAATGTTTCGATCTTTGATATCTTGATAGGCTATTAATAGTAAAATATTAAGAGATTTCCTCTAGATGATTTCGCCGCCAGGTTCCTAGTTATTCTGTACTTAATCCAGTCTTATATTTTTACATAATGGTCGTAAAAAGTAACATAATTAAATAGACAATCGGCCCTATTCCGTATGACTTAAAAGTGAATGCGTACAGCAAAAAATAGTGGGCATGAGCTGGAATTATTATTTCGCATGTCAGATTTAGTCATTGCAGCACACGCTTCCATCGCTTCGTTGTTGTCGAAACGCTGGCTTCTAAGCTTCTTTGAGGGGTCCAAAAAGATGGAAATCACAAGATGGCAAGTCTAGACTATAGGGTGGATGTTCCAGCGCTTCCCATCCGAATACATCCACTTTTTGCATGGTGGCGTTAGCCATATGAGGCCTGGCAATGTAGTGCAGAAGAATGACACATCTGGCCGATTGTTTCTTCCATTTCCTTCCAAATGACAACTTCGCGCATCCAGTACTTCACAATAATATTGTGCATTAATTGTGCGTCGATCGTGGAGAAAATCAACGTGAAAAGCACCTTGCCGATTAAAGAAAACTGTTGCCATTACCTTTCCGGCTGACAACCGCGTCTTTGCCTTCACCGGTGCCCTCTCGCCGCTCTTTCTCCAGTCCATGCTCGCCTGTTTCGACTCGGGCGTGTAGTGGTGCACCCAAGTTTTGTCACAGGTGACGCACGGGTTCACGACGCACGGTACAAACGCACGGGTTCTTAACAGGGTGTTGTCCCCGAACTGTGTCTGCAATCGCCGCAAAATTTCGGTTGGGTTCATCCTCTTCTTAACCAAAAACTTGATGATAATCCGCTGCTCCACGGAGACATGCACTTCTATCTCGCTCATGGTTTCTTTTGATACTAAAGGGACCCGAGAAAGTTGCGGTCGGTTCTCCCTTCTTCCTAACGGTACATGCTACCTGCACATCAACCCCTTCCAGGTCTAGAAGCCCTCCGGAATTTTTAAGAAAATCAGTCCCGTTTATATTTGATACACCCTCGTAGAATGTTAAATGTAATGTAAGAAAGTTCCCATCACTTCCGGTGACACCGGATATGCAAACGAACTACCGGTAACACCAAAAGTTATTTCACAAAATTGTGTTTTTTTATAAAAACGCTAGCTTTTGTTGTTCAAAAGTTAGTATGGGAATGTAAATAACAGTTTCCCTGTGGGTAGAAAGTCGGCAGTAATTACGATTTTGATTTCCCACATTTCGTTTTGTCATTGACTATACCCACATGCATATTCATGCGTATTTAGAGAATGTTTCAAATGCATGCAACATTTATTTATTATCGGTTTGGGTCCATTTAGTAGCAGAGCCAGGCTAGCGCACACGAGATTTTAGAAATAAAGCTAAGTCTAAGCGTATGTATCGCTGTGACGGATCGGTAAATAAACAACTCCTTATCGCAACGTTATTGCTTCATATAAAAGTAAATTTTCTTGTAAGCAAGTTGGAAAAGTGAATAACACCTACAAGCGCTTACCAATATTTATATTTACGAGATTCTCAGGGATTCTTGCACCTGGTCTTGGGTGACTCATCGAATTTTATTGCTGGATGTTTCACATTTAATGACGACCACTTAATATCGGACAGATGCGTGTTACCTTAACGAAATCAAGAAATAAAGAAATAAGTGGATATTTTCAAGGATGATTTTACTTCCTTATTAGATCAAATGCGGAATTTAAACATACTTTTTGCTCTAATAAATATTTTCTATGCAGGCTTTTCCACGCAGCCTGTTCATTAAAAGTTCTGGCAGTTGGCACCCTAAGGTTCACATAGGGTAGCGTGAAATTATCATTTAGATTAGCGGGAAATTATTTGCAATATTCTGCGGTAATTCTCAAAATAATTTCGCGGTTTACTTTGTCGTATCATAACTATGGTTACTCAATTTGCGCCAACAGCCAGTGGCGGGCGCATAAAGGTTTACACAAAATAAATAGTCAGAAATAAAATATAATACGTGCTCAAACACTTAGCGTCTTAAGAGTCTTCCGTGAAATCACAAAGTGAATAATGTCTGTTAAATATCTGCAACATTAGATATGTTTCCACAGTTGTTTCAACAAACGGAGTACGGTGTGAGGCAAAAGTGTGTTTATATGCAGAAAACCAACGTTCTACATCTAGTGACGTTATATTTGCGTAATTAGAATAATCTTTGGAACAACTTAACGGTTCTGTTGACGCACCTTCACAAATTTGTCTTAATGTGCCAAAATCAGAATCTTTCTCTAAAATACTTTCAAACCTTTCTAGAACACAAACATTTTTTGCGTCTTCTACCGCGTATAGCCGTGCGTGAACATTTTGCACTATTTGCTGAGATTCCACTAACGACACCGAAGGATTTTGTAATTTTTCTATTGACTCCACTAGTCCGAAGTAATTGTTCTGAATAGTTTTTAAATCCGTTTTAACCTGGCTATCTTGAAATTTCGACTAGCTTTCTTTGATAGCGGCAGCTTCCTTTGGATCGAATTGTAAAATCACGTTCTTAATATTCTCAAAATATTTATGATAATAAAGCGCGGCCTGTAACCATGTTCCTCAACGTGTAAGAATAGGTTCTGGTGGCTCAGGCATACGGGGGCACAGTCTGTGAAATTTGCGAATACGTTTTGGGGATTTGACAAACACTGCTTTTGTATGCGCTATTAAAGCGTCTACCTCAGGATAACATATTCTAATACTATCTGCCACATGACTGAAAGCATGAATTTTACACGTAATATGTAACAAGCTAGCACTATGTTTTTTAAGAGACCGGCCTACAGAAGGCATGTTTGCGGCACCATCACTCATAAACATCAACAGTTGGTTTGTTGAAAGTTCAAACTTTTCCAATGTATTAACACTAACTTTGAAATTACTTCAGCAGTACATTGTTGCACTCGTCTGGAAGCAATAGAATTGAAGGTGACGATTGATGTGGTAGGCTGTCTCACCGAGAACTGAATCGATCGATATATGAAAGAGTATACATTGGAAAATTCTGAAAACTTGATAATATACTGCAGCCTACATGTACTATTAAACTAAGACATTTTTAATAATCTGACACGTCCGGTTATACCGGAAATATCTGTCAACTTTGTTATTTTAAATGGAACATCCTGTATATTATTACATTATTGAATAATTCATTCAATTTTAAGGTTTGTTTGATAATACGACTATGTTGCTATTTCTATTTCTAACCATATTTGAAATACTACCTATTTTTATCTGCCTTATCAAATTATTCTTACAAAAATACGAAAACATGAACATATAGTGTGTGGACGAAACAACAGATCGTCAAAAACATTCTGTGATTAATGTAGTGGTGCATACAATGGAACCACATCGACCGTCATCCTCCTTCTTACTTGCTTCCAAAAGAATTATAAATTGTACTGCCGATGAGATTTTAAAGGTGGTGTTGAACTCATTGAACAAATTTGAAGTTTCAACTAAGCAACTTTTAATGTTTATGAGTGATGGTGCCGCAAACATGTGTTCTTTGGGCCGATCTCTTAAAGAACACAGCAGTAACTTCTTACATGTAACGTGTAAAATCCATACTCTAAATCTTGCGGCACAAACGATTCCTACATGGTTTCCACTAGAAAATGCATTGATTGCTAGTACAAAGGCAGTATTTCTAAAGTCCCCGAAACGTACCCGACTATTTCACAAACTGTGTCCTGATTTACCTGAACCTCCACAGCCGATTGTTACAAGATGGGGAACATGGTTGCAGGGTGCGTTTTACTACAAGAAATATTTTGATCAAGTAAAGAAGGTAGTTTTAAAATTCAATCCGACAGAAGCTGCAGCAATCAAGAAAAGCCAGGAAATATTTCAAGATAGTCAGGTTAAACGAGATTTACAAACTATTCACAACAATTACTTCGGACTAGCGGAGGGAATAGAAAAATTACAAAATGTTTCGATGTTGCTAGTGGATTCTGTTCAAATTGTGAATGATGTTCACGCACAGTTATACGCTGTAGAAGGCGAAACAAATTGGTGTGTAATACGAAAATTTGAAAGTGTTTTAGAGAAAGACTCCGATTTTCTTATATTAAGACAAATTTGTGAAGGATATTCAAAATCATAAATCTATTGTTGACGATGCCAACATGGAAACCGGCATTTTGAAATATTTCACAGCATATCCAACAATGTCTTTAAGACAAGCTGCGCTGGAATCAGGGTTATCTAGGTGCTCAATACATAGAATACTTCGCAAACATAAGTTCCGCCCATACCTGTTTTCCATAGTTTAGCAACTAAAAGAAATTTCCCAAGAAGAGCGAGCTTTTGTGAATTTAGTTTTAACATGGTCTTAAGAGAACGAATTATTTTTGGACAACATTATCTGGACGGATGAAAGCCAAATTTACACGAAATGGTCTTTTTAACCAGCACAATTCAAATTACTGGTGCGATTTGAATCCCCGCGTATTTAGAGAGCAAAGCTTCCAGGAGGGCTGGCAATTCAACGTTTTCTGCGCAGTAAGAAATGATGGTGTGGTGGCATTTCATTTTTATGAACCATATTGGACCACCCACCGTACTCGCCCGACCTGGCCCCCTGTGACCTTTTTTTATTTTCTAAGGTAAAATTGGAACTTAAGGGGACAAGATTTGACAGTGTGGAAGCGGTGAAAGCGAAAGGGATAGAGGTTCTCAACAAGTTGACAGAAACTTCCAGCGCTGCTTTCGACAGTGGAAAATTCGTATGGAGCGTTGTAGGGATCGGCAAGGAGAGTACATTGAAGGAGACAAACTTTGTAATGTAATTGGTGATCAAAAAAATGTTTTGTAATACCAGTCCGCTTATTTAATTGCCACACCTCGTATTACGAAGTTTTCCTTTCACATATCGATCGATGCATTTCCCGGTGAGACACTCTGTGTACATAGGTGGTATATAATGCATCTTCGATCGGCGGCCGATGTTAATATTCGCTTCGCACGGTCGGCTCGCTGTTTGTTATTACGTATATAAAAGTACTTACTACGATGCTGGTGTGCCGCCCGAAAGTCCCGAAACTCTATTAATAGACCACATATACCCTCTACAAAAAAGAATTCTACATTCCATTCAATAATATGATAATTTATGTACTATGTTCGCTACTTTGACAATGCGTTTGCTCAATTGGCATGCGAAAGAAAAACATCGATTCCGTAGCTAGCGGACGTACTGTTACAGTCGTCTATATTTTAAAACAACAGTATTGTAACGAAAGACTCGGAAACGAACTGTCCGCGATGTTGCAATCGTGTGTTTTAATACCGTATACACAGCTTCAACACAAACGAATCCTCTCACTTTTTATTAAACGTCGACATCTCTCGCTGCTGGGAAACCGTTTGGACCGCCAACAACAAAAAGATCGCAACGGTCAGATATCGCATGTGCATATTGATAAATGTACGGCTCTTATTTCCACAGTTACAGAAAGAACAGTACTGATCGACAACGGACAGGCGGAGGTTACAAAACGCTTTTCGTCGCGTCTCTTTCACAAACGGTTCCGTTGTATGCCGTTGTGCAACGTTATTTTAAAATAATAACAGGTGAGCATATACAATACATGTAGATAGACAGGTAAACGGGTACAGACGTACTTTGAAAAGTTCTCTGTAACATGGCGTACCGAAAAGTAACTGTAATAGGGCATCTATAGAATTTTGAAGCCTCTAACTTCATCGCTTAGTTAAGCGCTTATACATACATTCGATGGTCCCTTTTTGTGTATTCATTCCTATAAATGGCAGCCGCCGTACGGTGATTTATTTCATTACTCGTTAGTCGTGCGGGAAATAAATTATTAGGTGGAATTTCACGATTGATGTGGACATATTAGAGCGCTTGTAACAAACAGAACTTCACGACGTTCTTTACTGTGCAATTCACAGAATCGTTTTCATATATATTAAATAATAGTCGTTATAAATGTTATATATTTAAGTGAACAATTTGATTCGATTAATATGAATTTAATTTATTTGATAAAATTCTATACCTATCTCATACACCTATTACTGATTGGTTCAGAAACAGTGGTTTGTCGCAGTCTGGAACAAAGTTGGAACAAAATAAAATACATATATAGCTCAGGTATTTGACAGTTCATTTTTTTTCTATTTTTTTTAATTTAATATTATGTAGTTAGTTAATTAACAACAATTGAGGCCAATCAGCACCACAAAAATACTTACGAATTTTTATTTTTAAAATAGAGTAACTTTATATTTTATGACCGTTCGAATTCGGTTGGGCATTGAATTAACAAAGGATCTGCACATTTCAGGAGTAAATCCATTCCAAATTTGCTCTATTTTGGCTCTAAGTTTTGGTAGTGTCCGTTGTGGATTATTCCTCGTTTGTTTCATTTTATGCCACATTGCTTCAATGATATTAAGGTCAGGACTGTTGGAAGGCCAACGTTGTGGTTGCCAAATCACTTTTATGACAGGCTGCCCCATCCTGCTAAAAAATGTAATTTTCGCAAACATTTAACATCGCGATACTTGGTAGCAAACTGTTTTGCAGTATTTGTCGATATTTCGCAGCATTCACGATACCGTCAATAAATTCAAAGCATCCTAATCCTCCAAATCATTACTCCTTTAGGAAAATTTACAGTACGTTTTAGGCAATCCTTATGGAATGTTTAGTGTGAAGCACGCCTTTGCGGTAATCACTAACACATACGTCGAATTTCGATTCGTCGCTAAAAATTACTCTGGATCAATCTTCTACCGACCAAGATAGTTTAGATTTTATCCATGCGATCCTAGCTTTCTTTTGTTTTTCCGTCAACAATGGCTCTTCCTTTGCCTGTAGGAGAATATTTTTTTTAATGCTCTTTTAAATCGTTACTTGTACTTCAACCTTATGAAACTTTATGCCACATTTATAAGTCCACTGGCGATAGCATTCTTTTGATAAATTTAGTTTAGTTTCGTGATTCCATTCAGCTGTAATTTGCCTTAGAGTATTTCTTCGGCCTTTTTTGCATTGTTTTACTAATATTCTTTTATCCCCATCAGAAACTGATTTTGGACGACCCGGACTTTTGCGTTTTTTATCGAGAATATTTGCAGTTTCTCTATAATGCTTAATTATATTCCACGCTGTAGTTTTAGGAATATTAAGTTGATCCGCCACTTCAGGTATTGTTTTATTGTGGCAATAATTTTTAAGCAGTAATTTTTGAATTTGTAGATAGCACGCACCATTTTATTCAATAAACGCTGCGATTCACTCATTACAATAAGAAAGCAACTGCCGATTAATCTGACAGTTACTTGATTCTCTCCCAATATTTAGTTGTCACACATTTTCGTTACTTTTACATGCTATGAGGTTTGTTATTCAGAAACAATAAGTACGTTTTGTGATTAATTGACATTTAAACCGTTGCTTACTCACCATTATTATAATTAATACAAAATAATTCAAAAAAATTAACTGTGAAATACTCGAATTACACATGTACGTATTTTATTTTGTCCCAATATATAGTTGTTAGGGCTCGTACATCCACTCACACTATACAGGCTGAGTTTTCTATCTTGAAACAACGCAATATCTCGAAATCTACACATCGGATTAAGAAGCGTCGTAAATGCAATTTGTTCGTCTCGAAGGTACCTATCCAACGATACCAAACTCGACCCCCCATCCCCAGTGGGTGATGCTGGGGACAACTTTCAAGTCTTAAATAGGAACCCAAATTTATTATTACAAATTTGGATTCCAATTGGTATGCCAATAAAGTAATAATTGCACAAGTTAGAAACAGTTTAATGTACAATTAATTTTTTTATTGATTTAAGCGGGTGGCCACATTTTTGAGCACTTAATGTGAAATGATTATTACAAAGAAGCACTTCGATGGTGGGAGGCACCTACAACAAACACCCCTAGATAGAGAGGCCTATCTTCCACACGCGTACTAGGTGGACACGCTGTATACTTATTAGGGTGGCCCATCTCTATAGGGGATAATTTTTTTTATTGAAACCTTTATATGCCAACCCATAAAAATGTTCCTTTACACCAAAAAATAAATCTACCAAAAATTCACTCCAATTTGAAAATAGGAACAGGTGCCGCCCGCAGCCTAGAGTATCATTCCTGCAATATTATATTTTAATTATTCCTTGTTTTATTACTCATTAAGGATTTCGGGCCATCTCGGATATTTGTGCTTCCTTTTTTTAATACTTTCGAAATTGTTTTTTGAAGAAAAACTGTCTAACGTGATGTTTTACCGCCCTGGTGCATTTCATCACGCACGATGGATGTCTAAATCTATTGCTTAAAAATATTTTTCTTTCAAGACCAGTTCAAACTTACACAAAAAGAAACATCAGCTATTTACGATATCTCTTTGTTTGTTGTAATCCTCTACGTGAAGGTGTGGTTTATTGCACCCTGTCCTAAAAAGGCACCATTTCATGATCTCCAGTTTTGAAAAGGGTTAATAAAATATAAAAATATTGATGTTGCCATATCTCAAGCTGCTAGTAATAAAGTTAAAAATCATTTGTGGTAATCCTGAAAATATCGCCTTATCCTTTTTTTATGAAGATATATTGATTAATACTAAGAGACAAGTGGTTAAAAGGCTTTAAGCAAACAAGGATCAAATGAAGAAGGCATCAAACGGGTAACAATAAGCGAATTAATATGAAGATTGGTCACGTAGTATGAATTCGAAGGTTTTTGCAAAATTGCACAGTATACATATAGGCTTGCAGTTGCATATGTCATCAGAGCTACCAGACTTTAAGACAGGACACCCTCTAACGGTTTTCCGTATTTTTAGTATCTCTAATGATTTTAATATCAAATTCAATAAGTGAGATAATGGTACCACAAATATTGTAGCACAGTCACGAATAATAAAGCTCGGAATTCCGTCGAGACCAGCTAGAAAGCTGTCTTTAGATTTCTTCAGGTGATTTAGTAATAGTTCTTTGGTGAGCGATACGTTGATAGTTGATGAACCTATATTGGAAAAGCTTTGTAAACCAGCAAAATTAATATTTGATTGTAAATACACACTGTTGAAATATATAACTTCGATATTACTGTAAGATATTATTAGGAAATAAAATAATTGACCAAAAATGAGAAATCTGCTTGATAGTAAAAAAGACATTGTACGTAATTCGGGTGTAAAACCTTTTTTATCTCATTTTCATTAAAGCATTTTCTTTGCCCAATAAATGTATGCATAAATAACTATTGCATGATTTTGTTATTGGAAGATAATTATCTTTAAATTATCTAACTTAACAGGTACTAAATGCATATCATTTTGGTGCACATTTCAAGGTAATGTTCAATGGACCGCTTTTCATTTCCTTCTTGCATTGAATTTTGTGCAAATTGCAAACTAAACAAGGCTATCGCATCAGATCGGTATATTTATGTTTCTAAATATACGAGGGTCACGCTATATATTTTGAGATACAAGAAAACTTTTTACGAAAATGATTTCATTTATGTTCAAAATAATCTCCTCCTACATCAATGCACTTTTGTAACCGAAGTTTCCACAACGTAAAAGCGTGAAGCCAGTCATCTCTTGGAATGCTATTAAAAAATAGATGAATTGCTTCATCTATCTCATCCTCCGTCGTGAAACGTCGACCACGTAAATGTTTCTTTAGGTTGAAGAACAACCAGAAATCACACTTGGCCAAATCAGGCGAATAGGGTGGATGTTCAATGACTTTTACCTTATTTTCACGTAAAAATTCAACTGTTTGCTGTGCACTGTGTGACGATGCATTGTCGTGATGCAACATTAACCCGCGAATGTTGGCTGACTCAAGAACTGCAGGTAAACATTTTGTGGTGTACCAGTTTTCTGTGACTGTACGTTCATTCTCCAGCTTCGTTACTTTTACTAATCCGGTACTACGGAAGAAAACTGCGTACATAACTTTCTTGACAGCCCTTTGCCTTTTGGCCATTGTTGGTGTTGGTACATCTTCGTGGATCCACACGCGGCTCTCCTAAAATGGGATGTAAGTTTCATCGCCTGTTACTATTTTTGATAGAATGCGATGTCCACCATTATTTAACATTTCCAATGTTTTCCGACCGATTCTTACTCGCTCTGCTTTTTGGAATTCGGTAAGCGTGTGTGGCACCCAACGAGTAACAATTTTTTTCATCCGAAGATGATCATGTAAAATTGAATTTACTGTTGCGGATCCAACACCAAGAGTTGCCTCAATCACTTGATAGGTGCATCTTGGATCTTCGTCGATCATACGTCTCACACTCTCAATGTTTCCAGCGGTAGCCGAAGAACAGGGCCTACCGGTATGTTCCTCATCACCAAGCAATATCCGTCCTCTTTTAAATTCGCTATACCAGCGAAACACAGTTGCACGTGAAGGACTTTCATCACCAAATGCGAGTTGCAATCGTTCAAGACTTTGTTGTTCACTTAAACCGACCTTAAAACCGTAGTAAATCATTGAGCCTACATGTTCTCTTGACAAGTCCATGTTTCGATGACAAATCGTACCTACCACGTTTACGCTATGACAGCAGCAACTCAACTGACAGTCAGAGTTTACTACTTAAGTGTGGTGGTATTTAGAAATGCAGTGTTGCCAGCACTAACTTCTCCACTTTTGTAGCATCTCAAAATATATATCGTGTCCCTCGTATAATCAGCGACAGACAAACGAAAATTATACATCATGTTATTTGGGTACGCAAAGGAACTAACAAAAGAAATAATCACATGAATAACTCCTTCCACTAAACCTACACATCTCCGAGCGTAATTCGCAATGTGGTAAATTATATCTCTTACACATATATACATATGTTTTACTTCGGATCTGATATCTAGTTACTTAGTGGAAATCCGGTCAAATTTGCTGCTTATTAACGCATCACTCGGTCTTAATTAAATCATATCTTAATGACTATTCTTCGCCCACTCTCGGTAATACCATCTGATTTCGCGGCATTTATCAAAATAACATGATGCCATTAAATAAACGACCATGGTCTACGCTTAAAGTTAATAATCATCTTGCCTATGGCTACAACGGGCATCGAGGGCATATATCATAGTCCATGATGCTGTGGTATTAATCTGTAGCGTAAAGAAGAAGAGTCTCTATTCGCTTTCCTTCGAGAAAGATCATCGTTATTTCGTATCCCCGAAAGCCACAGCAGTAATCGCTACACATAAAGTAGGTTATCTGGATAATGTGAAAAAATCCTAATGTCAGTAATTTTTCAGGTAATAGTAGCGCTAAATTATCCACTATTTATTCATTAAAGATTACTCTTATTTGTTTGAATGGCAGGCCAGTTGTAGATTAAAATGAAATTAGTGAGGGAAACTTGTTTCAAGTAGCTTGGATTCCTACTTGGTAATTATACATACAGAAACGTTTTTTCTTTTTACTTACATTTTTCGTGTAACTCACTAGTAGAATACATTTTTTTTTTACATAAATTTTGCTAGGATGTTTCGACTCTTACTGGGAGTTTAGCAGAAGTTTCAGATCGAAGTGTTTAGAATTGTCACTTAGAATAAACACTTTTTCTATAATTTGAAACGTGAATTAAGTGACCAACAATGCTTCAATTATATGAAATATGTTTAACACGGAGGATATATTTAGGTGTATTAGCTGGTATAGTAAATTTCTTTTTGGTCGTAAATCGGAAACTGGCCCATGTACGTAAATTTCAAAAACAACTGTCACTGACAAAACGCTGCAGTTGTCTGGGGTGTAATAAAGAAGAATCATATGGTTTGCTGCCCGTTCGATTCAGTATGTGGGGATCTATGTGTCTGAAATGTACCACATCAATGGCAACCAGTTTAAAAGTTTGGTTCTGCCTGCTAATTCACAGCAACCTTTATACGAGGGAAAGTCACAAACTGTTGTGGGAAAGCTGAAAATAGCAGAGAGCTATTTTCCGTATCTGTCATTGGGGGGCAGCACTATCCAGCTTAATGATAATCAAGTGACAGTTGACGTGCGCGTACGCAAGCAGTGTTAAAATGGCGACCGTGCTCGAAGAGTGTACTGTGGAAGACCAGCGTGCTGTTGTGCGTTTTTTTCTGGGCAAAAGGACTCCCTGCAAAAGATATCCATAAGGAAATGTTTCCTGTTTTCGGTGAAAAGTGTTTGTCGCGTAAAACCGTGTATAACTAGGCGAGAAATTCTCACAAGGGCGCTCAAAAGTTGTTCACGGTCAGCGAAGTGGCCGCCCCGTTCAGATTGCGACAGATGCAACACTTCGAAGGGTGGAAGAAATGATTCGAACTGACAGGCGGGTAACAATAGACAGCATAGCAACTGCAATAGGGTGTTCTCATGGTTTAGCCTACGAACTGATGCACGATCGTTTGAATTTCCGAAAAGTTTGCTCACGGTGGGTTCCTAGACAACTGACCGAGGAACACAGAAGGATTCGAATGGGCTTGTCCTTGCAACACCTCTCTAGGTACGCAGAGGAATGGGAGGACATGCTTAACAGGATTGTTACTGGTGATAAATCATGGGTGCACCACTACTAACCCGAAACAAAGCGTGCTTCAATGCAATGGAAACGTCCTTCTTCACCGTCAACAAAGAAATTCAAGGTTGTGCCCTCAGCTGGTAAGGTTATGCTCACCGTGTTCTGGGATTCTCAAGGAGTACTCCTAGCCCAGCAGTTTCGCGGAGACCGCAAAATCACTTACGGCCTGAGTGTCATATTATATTTTTTCCACTACCGACCTAAAATTTCATTTTACGAAAATAGTTGATATTTGCTTATATATCTACATAATTACCAAAGCTGTCAATTTCTGCTATATATTGACACTTATTGCTATATCATTACTTTACCTCCCTAGGGACGCAAAATTTCATTACATACCGCTGTCATGGTTATAATCAGTAAATCGCATTTACGTCCCTAAAAACAGGACAATAGCCGGTAGTAGAAAAAATATTTTAATAGAAAACTTGCACGTTTTTCAATTTCACCATGATAAAAAAGTACATTAAAAACGAAGAATTTTCTGCTTCTTTTTCTCCGTATTTCCTATGCCCTTCAGAGCCTCGGATTGAATTGCATATTATTCGCCTCCCTTATCAATGCGTTCTATCCCTTTCGGTCCCTTGCACATATCTTCATCTAACCCAGGGTTTTTCCGTGTCCTGCACCTATTTCTTTCATTCTTTCAATCCATGTCTTTCTTGACCTGCCCCGCTTTCTCCTCCTCATCCTTCCTGCCTCAATCACCCTTCGCACTAGTCTATCTTGATCCATTCTTGTTATGTGGCCAAACCATTTTAATTGTCTATTTTCTAATTTGATTCTAATTCTTATTTGTATATTCCTTATTCTATCGTATTTTGTTTTCCCGGCTATTCCTCTGAGGTATTTAATTTCCATAGTATTTATTTGTTGGTGGTGTCTTTCCAGAGCTACCCAAGTCTCACTGGCAGAGCGATGGTATTGTATACCTTAGTTTTTATGTTTATGTCTATTTCCTTTTTACTGAGTATTATTTTATTCAATGCATGGTATGCATATTTCCAGATCAAGTTTTCAATCATTTGAGATGGCGCTGTCTAAGTAAGACCGTTACAACCTCTAGTTTTTGTTGATTGCATGTTATTGTTCTTTTTTCTTCTGTTAATGTTGCATCGTTTATTATCATTATTTTACTTTTTTCTATATTTACTTCCATATTCAGTTGTTCTAATTCATTTGTCCATATGTCTATTATTGACTGTATTTTTCATTCAATAAGCAAGTCGACAGTTGTGAAAGCGATCAAGCATCGTCAAGTGGTGGGGTAGCAAAGAAACGGAAATATCATAAATATTTTAATTCTGGCTTTACTTCAGTAGAAGTAAACAATGAAGAGAGACTATAGTGTGTGCTCTGTTTAAAAGTTTTAGCGACCGAGTGTACGCTCCCAAGCTCCTAAAGCGACATCTCGAGACCAACCACTCTAACATGGTTGAAAAATATCGCGAAGTCTTTAGTAGCAAGATTTACGAAAGCAAAAACGTGTGTTTACTAAACAAGCCTCGGTACCAAGCAACGCACTGCTAGCATCTTTTAAGGTCGCATACAGAGTGGCGAAGTGCAAAAAACCTCACACCATCACAGAAGAACTTATTCTACCGGCTGCTCTTGACATGGTTAATACTATACTGGGAGAATCGGTAGGAAAATTAATTTCAAAGGTACCTTTGTCTAACAGCACTATTAGTCGAAGGATCCATCATATAGCTCTGGATCTCAATGATCAATTAATAGAGAAAATGGAAGGCACCGAATTTGGTTTGCAACTTGGTGAAGTTACTGACAGTAACAAAGACACCTTATTTGTTACGTATGCTTCCTGGATGATAATATTATCTATTTAAAGGTGGTCGAAAGAAAAGTCCACTGTCTCACAACAACTCGATTTAATGAAAATTGAGCGACCGGTTTCGGGACTACTGTCCCATCCTCAGACTCGAGTTAATATTATATATTATCGTTGAAGACCTTCTGTTCTGCAAAAGCGTAATTGGAAGTGCAAAGGCTCAAGACTTATTTGAGATGCTCGCCAAGTTTATAACCGAAAATGATTTGGATCGGGAAAAGTACATCGGTATGTGTACTGATGGAGCTCGATCCATGTCTGGTCGCTATGGAGGATTGCAGGCGCTTATTCACAGCAAAGCACCGCATGCCATGTGGACCCATTGCATCATCCATAAGAAAGCACTTGCATCAAAGTCGATCAGCTTTTAATTGAATTTCGTATTAGAACGTGTCGTAGTCGTAGTAAACTACATAAAAACTAGTCCACTGAAACCCAAATTTTTTAAAAAGCTGGACATGGGAACACACAGCCCTGCTATACTACTGCAGTTCACGATAGCTTTGTTTTGTCTCTTGCATTTGAGCGACGTCAAGAAATTCACACTTTTCTACAAGAGGAAGGTCATGAAAACTCCAGGTACAAACTCGGCTTTTTGTTGAAACTAGCGTATTTATGCGATATATTTGACAAGCTGAGTGCCTTCAATCTGTCTCTGCAAAGCAATAACATGCACATTTTGAAGTTTTTGGAGAAGGTTGTGGCGTTTAGGAAAAAGCTGCAGTTGTGGATAAGAAAAATCAATGAGGATGGCGGTCAACATTGCTTCCCTGAATTGCACAAATACGTGGCCTGTAATAAAGTCGTTGTTTCACAAGACTTGCTGTCCGTTTTCAAGGAACACCTCTCAAAGCTCACTGACTGGTTTGCAAAATACTTTGAGGAAGACAATGTCGAGAAATTTGCGTGGATCCAAGATCCTTTCCGTGCTCAAGCTCCATCAGAATTCACTTCGCAGGAAGGAGAGGGTCTAATTGAAATCTCTTGCGACAACATCCTGAAAACAAAATTTGCTTCCTCTGATTTAGTGGAGTTTTGGATATCAATCAAAAATTAATATCCAACTCTGAGTTCAAAAGCTGTAAGGATCCTCATTCCCTTTGCGACAACCTATTTATACGAAGCCGAATTTTTAGCTGTAGCTGTAGAAAAAAACAAATATAGCTTAAAAATCGATGTGGAGCGAGAAATGAAAGTGGCAGTGTCAAACCTTACTCCGCGTTGTGAAAAAATGTGTGGCCATCAGCAAACTTACCCGTCACATTAACTTACTTGTCGTTGAAGGTTTTCACCATTTATTTCATATTTTTTGTATTTTAATATTTTAATTTGACGGTTCCTATGATTCAATTTTAACAAATGGGAGCTTCACTTTGTGAGGTTTATCTTAAAAGCTGTTTTCATTTCTGCGCCTGATTTATGTCATTGTACACATATTTTGAAAAAGGCGCCGGAACAAAATACTAAACCCGTAAGTGCGCCGCGGACTAATAAAGTTTGGGAACCCCTGGCCTACATCTTTTTTCTGGCTTACATATTTTTTATAGACGTGAAAGGAAAAGTAAAAACTTACTATCAGAACTTAATACTATAACGTTTTTTTACAAATTAATAACCCGCTGCGCGTGACTAGAATAATAATTCGTTGCCGTTTTTTAAATTAATATTACTAGACCCGTAAAAGCAAATTGATAAGTCCTAAGGGAATAGTAAAGAATCGAAAGGATGAGAGAAGCGAAAGAAAAGTCGATTCGAACCGGAATTATTTCGCTCTTCGGTATTCATACACCGTTAAAGCGATACTAGATTGGAATAAAGATAGACAGTAACTGCTGCAATGTTAATAAACATAAATTATCGATTGTCACGTCCTACAGTCACACAAACGTAGTTTTTTCATCTCCATCTCCAGAGCGATAGCTATTTGAATTTGCTTTGGAATGATAAAATTTTGAGAATTCTCTTTCAATTAAATTAACAAATAATCGGAGACATGCTTAAGATTTTATTCAAATGAATACTAATATTAGGAGCGTAGTTCTTTTTCTGCCTGTTATTTACGTTAACTTAAGTGAGTTTTTTTTCTTTCATGATCGTCGCCGTATCTTTCTAAGGTGTAGATCGGCATTGCGTTATTAAAATACTTTAATTAATTAGCGTCTTGTAACTCTAGCGTTAGATCTGATCGGTTCTTTTAGACTTTTTTTAATACCATTATGTAACAAAATTCCATTCAAATGTAACCGCATCTCGGACGAATGGTCAGCCGGGACAAGAGTGGCATAAATCAATCGGATATTAATTTTCGCAAAGCTTGTTACCGGTTTTCACTAATAGCCGGTATCGAAAAGATTTATTTTAGACGTCATTGGTGGCCCGAGGGTCAATAGACGGATAAATAACGACTTGCAATCAGTTCTTTTTTCTGATTGATGACAATATTAAGAGCTACAGTAATGATGTAATTAATAGAGGATAATGTAGTTAATGGGTTTCAAATGATGTAATAGGTAAATACATGATTAAGAACCGCTTGTTGATGATGAAATCATTTTGTCCCACGGATTTTGAACAAAGTTAGGTACAATGTGGATTACCCGTTTGCTTTTGGTATTTCAAGTTAATGGTGATGTATTGTACCATTTCTATTCTTCAGTCGCTTATATAAAAAAATGACACAAACTTACAGTTTGTGCGTTATAGGATGGCGAACGCTTCAGATGCGCGGTGGAAATACAAGACTTTATTTTATAGTCCTTTTTATTATACACAATTTCAAAAATAAGTCGAGCTACGCTACTGCATGTTGCATTCAAACTTGAATTTTGCCGAACGATGTCCGACAGTACCTTTGGACAGCGCCGGAACTCGCCATCCTACAACGCGAGACCTATATTCTTAATAGGAATCAAATTATTTTTCGTAATTATTTACTTTATTAGAATTAGATCTATCAAAGGCTATAAAAATGTTCAAAGCCGTTCGATCTAGACATCGATTTTGTTTTGTCATAATCGTGAAGTGAAGAAAATGTAGGGAAAGTTAAAACGATATAATTTTGATGTTATTAGAAATTCTATCGTAGCGTAGTATTCAGCCGTTAAATTGGAAAACCCTCCCCAGGAAATTATTCTTATTCTCTCCACAAACACCTGAAGTTCGTACCTACGGACCTGACGAGATTTTTCCTGTTTAGTTACTGCAAGGTAAAGACGTAATGGCACCAGTGCTTTTCGGAATTTATAGAGCCAGTCTGGCGCTGGGTTACATACCATCCGTCTGGAATAGGGCCAAGGTCGTGTTTATTCCAAAACCTGGGCGATGCTCATACGCCGAGGCAAAGGCATACAGGCCAGTAACCCTATTATCCTTTATCTTGAAGACCATGGAGAAACTGCTTGAAAAGTATGTCAGGGAAACTTCTCTAATAGAAAGGCCATTACATCCCAACCAGCATGCGTACCAAGCAGGTAAATCGTGTTAAAGTGCCTTGCATCAGCTCGTGTCGCGGGTGAAGACATCCCTAAACAATCAAGAAATTGCATTAGCTGCGTTTCTTGACATAGAAGGTGCGTTTGATAACACCTCATTTGAATCACTATTACAGGCTGTAAACAGCCATGGAGTAGACAACACTGTCTGTAGATGGGTCGGAGCCATGCTCCATGGCAAACAAGTAGAGGCAGTACTGGCAGGTGAGACGATGCAGGTATCTGTCGCCAGAGGATGCGCACAGGGAGGGGTTTTATCCCCTCTACTGTGGGATCTGGTGACAGACGAACTGCTGATCTTGCTAAACAATGCTGGCTACTATACACAGGGATACGCTGACGACATTGTAATACTCACCAGTGGGAGAAACGCCAGCATAATCTTAGAACTAATGCAGAGGGCATTAAAGATGGTAGAAGTATGGGAAAATTGCACTTGTACCCTTCACCAAGAGAAGGAGATTGGACGGTTTAAGAGAGCCGATTTTTTGCAACGAAGTAGTACAGATCGGTCAGGAGGCTAAGTTCTTAGGTGTAATCTTGGACTTTAAACTGAACTGGAACTCACATTTACAAAAAATGACCGACAAATGTAAGAGGGTGTTAATGACAACCCGTAGAACAGTTGGCAAAACATGGGAACTCAAACCACATATGACGTACTGGCTGTGCACTACGGTGGTAAGACCCATGATAACTTATGGCTGCCCGGTTTGGTGGCCTAAGATCACACAGAAGCATGCGATAACTAGTCTCTCGAACTTCAGAGACTGGCATTTCTATGTATAACAGGAGATATTAAAAGCACTCCAACAGCTGCTATGGAAACCATGTTAAAACTACCTCCTCTTGAGATTTATATCAAGGGAGAAGCCAGAATGGAAGCATACAGACTGAAAAATACTGGCACACCAGAAGAGAAGCAGTAGTAACAAACCCTATCTATGATATGGGCAGTGATGCAACAATCTCCTGGATCTCCTATGACAAACCTTTCAAAGTTTTCTCGAATTGGGAAGAATAGAGAGATGGAGAGGGGAGAAAACCGAAAACCCTAGTCTGGTACACAGATAGGTCCAAAACGGGCATTACTTCTGGTGTTGGTGCATACGAGGAAAACCAGGGATACAAAGTATGTGTACCACTAGGACGATGCACCACGGTATTTCAAACAGAAATATATGCTATACAAACCTGCGCGTGGGAGAGTCTGCGTCGGCGACCGCAGGGTGAGACGATTTGCATTCTCTCTGACAGTCAGGCAGCCTTAAAGGCACTAGCATTTTATCATATAACCTCCAAACTAGTATGGGAGTGCCTGCAAACCCTAATGGTTCTGTCTAAACACAACAAGGTCACACTGGTGTGGGTGCCAGGGCACAGAGGCATAGCGGGCAATGAAATTGCAGACCAGCTAGCGAGGGAAGGCTCAAAAATGAATTATGTATGCCCTGAACCGGGTCTAGGTATTACCAAGAGTGCAGTGCGTGGTGTAATTAATGAGTGGGTCATAACACAACACCAATTAAATTGAAAACATGCAACTGTACAAAAGCACAGCGAACGGATGTTGGGAAGACCGTCGCAACATCTGACTGCTGACCTGCTTGAATTAAGCAAGATACAGCTTAGGGCAGCAACATGTCTATTAACAGGACATGGTTGTTTGAGAGGCCACTTGCATAAGATGGGGATCTACAAAGATGAACCCTTATGTAGACTTTGCACTGAGGAGGAGGAAACTGCCTCCCATATTATTTTGGAATGTGCAGCGCTAGCTAAACGCGGATTCGCTATGCAGAGCGCAATTGAACTACCAATGGAGAAAGATTTACTACATAGGCTCTTAAACCTGATTGCGGGAATTAACCTGTTCAAATTAAATAAAACCGAAGCAGGAATAATAGGCTATTAAGCCTCAATGTTAGAGATGTAAAGACCAGCCCTGCTTTGGTAGGAAAATCAATCAATCAAAATCAATCTGTACCTACGTCGTAGTTTTCAAAAGTTTAACAAGGTATATTTTTTGCAAATAGTAGTAAACAAGGTGTGGTTATAAAATAACGAGACTACACAATGGAAAATCCGCTTGGAGCGGGATTTTCCATTGTTCGAAACAGCGCTGGAGGTCTTCTTCTGTGAGCTCCTTCATCACGCGCGCCGCTTTTCTTTCACGGCTTCAACGGTCTGAACTCTTGTTCTTTTTAATGCAGATTTGACCTTAGGGAACGGATAAGTCACGTGGTGCCAGGTTAGGCGAATAAGGCGGGTGGCCTAACACTGGGATGTTATATTCGGCTAGAAATGTCTTGACAGACAATGCAGTGGAACCAGTACGTTGTTCTGATGTAGAACCCATGACTTTTTCTTCCACAATTCGGATCTTTTTTCAAGGTAGTAATGTTGATTAATAGTTTGACGTTCAGAAACCTAGTGAATGTACACAATCCCATGAATATCGAAAAAAACAATCATCATTGCTTTGAATTTTGATTTGATAAGTGAGAGAGCAGTAATAGAAAAACCCATATAGTGAAGCGGCGACAACATCATTTCGTAACAAACACTATCAAAGGCTTTACTAAAATCTAGAAGCGTCAAGACGGTATCCATGTTCGAATCTCGAGCCTTGATAATGTCGTCAGTTATTTTCAATAATGCTGTAGTGCAACTGTACCCTTTTCTAAAACCAGACTGATTAACAGCCAACAAACCATTACTATCCAAATAGCGTCTCAACTGCTCACTCATAATCTTTTCCAGCAATTTGGAACACACCGGCAATATACTTATAGGACGCAGGTCCTTATACGAGGGCGAATCAAATATAAACCGGAATTATTTTTTTTTAATTTATTGGGACATGATAAAAATACAAAGACTTAAAATATTTTTTCTACATAATCTCCTGATTTCGTGACACATTTTTTCCCAACGGATGGGTAATTTTTTTATCCCGTTATCGTAAAACGAAGATGGTTGCGCCATAATCCAATTGCGCACGAAAACTTCAACTGCAACACCGTCATAAAAACGTTGTCCTCCAAGAGCTTCTTTCAGTGTAGTCCATGACAATTCTTCAAATTTTTGTCTCTTTAGGGCAGCTGTATGGGGCCGGGCATTGTCTTGCAGCAGGACAACGTCTTTTATGGGAGAGCCGCGTCTTTTCCGACGATATACATTTTTTGTCTCGTCTAAAAGTTGGCAGTAGTACGTGGCATTTACAGTTCGACGGTCGTGGAGAAAATCAATATGTAAGACTCCTTTAAAGTCGAAAAATATGGTCGCCAAAACCTTTCCAGCAGAGAGCCGAGTTTTGGCATTGACAGGTGCAGATTCGTTCTTCTTTCGTCATTCCATACTTGCTTGTTTCGATTCCGGGGTGTAATGGTGCACCCAAGTTTCGCCACAAGTCACTATCCGGTGTAAAAAACCTTCCCCTTCAGCCGCATAACGGTCCAAATAATGTTCGGTGAGAAGAAGAAGAACCCACCTTGCGGACACTTTCCGAAACCTAAGGTCGTCAGTAATGATCGCGTGAGCACTGCCAAAGCTGATTCCCACCTCAGAAGCAATTTCGGCTACTGTTAATCGTCGGTCGTCCTCGAGAAGTCGGCCAACAGTATGAATGTTCTCCGCTGTCACGCTGGTTCTTGGTCGACGATGGTGACCTTCATTTTCTACAGCGTCTCGCCCTTCTACAAATTGTTTGTGTCATGAATACACTTGTGTTTTTTTAAGTGTCTCATCCCCGAACTGTACCTCAAGCCTTCTCAAAATTTCTGATGGTTTTACGTCCTCTTTCGTAAGAAATTTAACTATAATCCGTTGCGCAACGGACGACAGTACTTCTCGCTCCGACATCGCGATAGTTACTGACTAGGTGGCAATGTGGCGTTCTCTAGCGGTGGAATGTCCTCGAGACATCCCCATCGATAAACTTCAGAAGCCACGTCTCTCTTTGTTCACCTCCGTATCGGTACGAAAAGCATTCCGGTTTATATTTGATTCACCCTCGTATTGACTAGCCTCTCTTGTCTTAGAGATAGGTATTACAATAGCTTTCTTCCAAGATGCTGGAAAGACATTTTCACACACACAGTTATTAATAATGTGAGTCAAGTATTTCAACGCTAAGATTGTCATAGCCCACAACGTTTGTTTTTATTTCATTTATAAATTTTATTATTGTCGCTACTTCAACAGTCTGAAATTTCAATTCCGGTAACCCTGTATGCAATCTATTGGTACCACAACAATTTAGCAAATCGTCGTTATCCGTATCCACCACAGGTACTTCATTAATAGAGCGGGCCAAATTGCGCCATCCAACAGAATCGGAATCAGGCGCAACGGCTGCTTATTGTAAATAGCGTATATGTGAGTCACAGCAGATATGTGATATTTCGAAATTAATACACAAGAGTAAAAAAATAAAAGCTGACGCAATAATAATGTTTAGTAATTAGAGCGGATATATATATATATATATATATATATATATATATATATATATATATGTACACGCTGAGGTGTTTTTATTTTCATTATGATTTTTTATTTGATTGAAAACGGTATGCGTTGTAAATGGGATGTAATAAGGAAATAACTGAGAAACTGAACGCTTTTTTTATTTTGTTGTACTTAATAATGTAACTGTAAATAAAGATATAATAAATAAATTCTATCCTTCTTAATAATGCGGATAGGCTTGTTTAAAAAGTTGCACCATCAGATAAGTTTCCACATTTGCCTCGGTGAAGGATGTTTCGCCGAGACGAAAAAATGTTCTTATATTTCGAAAACGACTGTTCCACGTCTACCGAAGTAAGACAGGCGTAATTAAAATAATCTTTAGACTTAGTCAAGGAATCTGCAGATGCCCCATCGCACATTTGTCTTAATCTCGTGTAGTCCGGATTCTTTTTTAAACACTATCGAACTTAGCTAAAACTCGTCCACTTGTTGCATCGTTTATACTGTGTAACAATGTACTAACTTCGTCCACGACTTGCACTGATTCTACCAACGACAATCCAGAATTTTGCAAATTTTCTATCGCGTCTACTAACCCTTTGTAATTGTTGCTAATATTCTTTAGATGTGTTTCAACAGAAATATCGAGAAATCCCTTCTGGCTCATCCTAATAGCTCTAGCTTCGGCAGGGACGAATTGCAAAATAACGGATTTGACTTCTTGAAAATGTTCATTATAATAAAAAGCGGCTTTTAACCACGTTCCCCAACGCGTAAGAATGGGCTGTGGTGGTTCTCGAATACCACGGCATAACCTGTGGAATGCCCTAGTCCTCTTAGGACTTTTTAGAAACACTTTTTTTGTGTTTGCTATTAATGCATCCACCTCCGGGTAACACTCTCGAATAGTTTGTGCCACAAGATGTAAAGCATGGACTTTACACGTAACATGTAAAAGTCCTTCACACTTTTCTTTAAGGGAACGGCCTACACTACACATTGTTGCTGCACCATCGCTCATGAACAACAACAGTTGACTGGTTGACACTTGAAATTTTTGTAACGTTTCGAGAACTACGGCCGTAATTGCTTTACTAGTACACTGTTTTAATCTTATGCTGGCTAATAGAATTGCAAAATTTGGTTTAATAGGATCTAATACGCGCACTATTATATTCAAAATAGAATTTTTTTTGCAATCTGTCGTCTCATCAAGACATAGCCACAGCTGTTTATCTTTTAATTCGGCTTTAATTCGATTTTCAATGTCCTCACGTATTCGTGGAATATCTCTCCGTAACGCTGTCCGAGATGGTAGTATCCACTCGGTATTGTATGTACCCCAGAATTTTCGAAATGCTTTTTTTATCAAGTATACGAAGTGGTAGACCACATACCATAAACGTTAAAAGCAATTCTAATTGAAATTGACGTTGTTGTGACACACCATTTCTTTTATTTCTGTGGTGTGCGCTATTTATATGTCTTTCACAATCACGTTTGCTCCAGCACAGTAGTTTCTTTTTACAAACTTTACAGAAAATTGTACTCCCATTGTAGTGTAAATCCACAAATTCACTAAGAAATTTATTAACTTTCGTAGGTAATGGCCGTTTATTTTTAATAGTTACGTTAGACATAATCACTAAAGCGAGCACACCGACGCTTGTTTCTAGTATGCCACGAAGTGGTGCAAACGTAACATCTGCAGACTCGTCATTTGTTGATGAATAGAGCGCGTCATCCGTAATGAATAAGTGCGCTGTTAGTTCGTAGCCGTCGATGAATGAACTTTTTTTTGTAGTGGCCCACTGTGAACAACGCCCTATTTATCAACGAACACCCAAACTGCAGGTGTATATTTGCGCGTCTTCACGACGTAATAGACAGTGGTTTTGGTCCTCGTCCTAATAATTACATATTTAAATTACCTATGTTTACATACATATATGCGCCCGGCAGCCTGATTGCGAACCTGGCGCGTGGCGCTCTTGGCCTGCTCTATTCATTAATAAACAAATCATTAATTTCATCAACCCTTCATAAGTGTTCCGGTATTTCCTTTTTCTTATTAGCTTTAATATTGAGCGAATCCAATTCCTTCCAAAATTCTTTAGAGTTTTTGTTTTTAAAAATGTAGTTACAGTAAGCGCATTTTTCGTTTACATACATAACCAAAATAATTTTAGCTAACTTTTTAGGTCGAATATCCTACGTTGGTTAAAACATTCAGGAAACAACGTAGCGGAGCGATTTTCTAAAGCGATAATAATAATAGCGATCTAAATTTGATCTGATTATCTATTCGCATGGATTGCTTGTAAACGGCCCCCAGTAGATAGCGACTAATGCTCTTTTTTCGCCGTTATTGTTTCCTGACAAATGGTCGCGATCATGGCAGTATTACAACCGTCCGATAAATCACGCGATTAATTGAGTTTCGACTATTGAAAAAAAGCTACAAAGACGCAAACACGTACACAGCGGAACGACGCCATAAATCGTTTAATTACATAACCCGATAAAACTAATTTGCATCCGCGTGTGAGTGTCTTATAGCGTACCGTACCTACACTTACTTATCTTATAACCCGTAATATGGATATGCATGCGGTCTACGACCAAGTGTTCCGATCTCCGCGGCTATTTCATTTACTATTTATGCATCTGAGATTTGAAAATTGATACCCCATTTAAGTGTCCATGTCGGTGTTTAGGAGTTTTTCTAGACCGAATCCGGCGACGTACGTGTACAAATATTATTTAAGCAGGTGTCAGACGATTTATTTTATTAATGATCGACATTTTTCAACAGATCTTTTTCATCGATACGTCAATTTTAATTAGAGACACGAAAATAGATGGGTGTAGCCGTTTCTGCTATCCTACGGACGAGAACCGAATTTGTTTTATGATTCTGCACATGTATAACATGGTAACAGATGATGTTAAGCGTGGATGGGGGATTACCGTTACAGAATCTGTTTCAAATCTACCTACTGGAGGTGGATTTTTATTACTTTTTCGTTAATGTTGCTGGTACATTTAACGGTATCTTTAAATATACACCATCTATGAATATCGATCCTTCCGAGTGTTATTACTAAAGCTGGCCACGAGCGGTACCGCGCAGTAGCGTAGAGTCGACCAGGCCTCGCGTTCCACTAGAGTTATTCTGCTAATAGAGATGTCTGCTGCCGCAAATAATTTCGCTCATCTTTTAAATAAAAATTAAATAACACGTGCTCAAACACTTACCATTTTAAGAGTCCTCCGTGAAATCACAAAGTGAATAATGTCTGTTAAATATCTCCAACATTAGATATGTTTCAACTGTTGTTTCGGCAAAACTAGTACGGCATGAGGAAAAAATGCGTTTATATGCAGAGAACGAACGTTCTACATCTAGTGACGTAATATTTGCGTAAGTAAAATAATCTTTCAAATAACTTAACGATTCTGTTGACGCACCTTCACAAATGTGTCTTAATGTGCCAAAATCAGAATTTTTCTCAAAAACACTTTCAAATTTTTCTAGAACAGAAACATTTTTTGCGTCTTCAATCGCGCATAGCTGTGCGTGAACATGTTGCACTATTTGTAGAGATTCTTCTAACGGCACCGCAGGATTTTGTAATTTTTCTATTGCATCTGCTAGCCCGAAGTAATTGTCGTGAATGATTTTTAAATCCATTTTAACCTGACTATCTTGAAATTTCGACTGGCTTTTCTGGATAGCGGCAGCTTGCTTTGTATCGAATTGTAAAACCACGTTCTTAATATTGTCAAAATATTTATGATAATAAAACGCGGCCTGCAACCATGTTCCCCAACGAGTTAGAATAGGTTCTGGTGGCTCTGGTATACGGGGGCACAGTCTGTGAAATTCGCGAATACGTTTCGGTGATTTGACAAATACTGCTTTGGTATGCGCTATTAAAGCGTCTACCTCAGGATAACATTTTCTGATACTATCCGCCACAAGATTGAGAGCATGAATTTTACACGTAATGTGTAACAAATTAGCAGAATGCTTTTTAAGAGACCGGCCTACAGAAAGCATGTTTGCAGCACCATCACTCACTAACATCAAGAGTTGGTTTGCTGAAAGTTCAAACTTGTCCAATGTATTTAACACTAACTTTGAAATTACTTCGGCAGTACACTGTTGTATTCGTTTGGAGACTAATAGAATTGAAGGTGCCGATTGATGAGGTTCCAATTTGCGTGCCATTACATTAAGAACAGAATGTTTCTTCCGATCTGTTGTTTCGTCGACACATAACCACAATTTTTGATCTTTCAACTCCGATTTTATTTTTTGTTCAATATAACTAAACGGGTACTCTTTTTGTTCAATATGCGCAGATGGCACAATTCTTCGTAACGATGTTCGACTTGGTAATTTTCACTCCGAATAGTTATTCCAAAAGCAGATAAATGGTTCCTTGTCTAGTAAATTAAACGGTATATTACATGCGATAAACGTAACGCATAAATTAAATATACATTTTTCATTGTCTCGTGCGCAATTTCTTTTTGAGACATGCTTTTCACTATTTACGTGTCGTAGACAATGTTGTCTGGACCAACACATTAACGGGATTTTACAGATTACACATTTAATTTAGCACCTTCATATATTAAGTCTGGAATTTCTGCAATAAATTTTCGAAGTTTGTCCGACCGCGGTCGTTTTGCTAACGAAATCATAATTTTTCTTGGACAGATAAACAATTGCGCAAATGACCGGCAGCGAAAATGTCCGTACTGCTCCGCAGACGAAGTAATACTACCATTTCTCTCGGTCCGAACTGATTAGCCAGCGTTAGCTATTATTTAGTACAGATTTTTCTCACATTTTTCATGTAATGACAAATGTCTGCGTTGATAATAACCTTAGAAATGGACAGAATTATAGTGTTTGGTCCGTAGGCTTCCGCGGTCGTCAATAATACTATTCTCTTGGTTTCCGGGTTGGAACCGCGTCGTTATCGTAGCTTTAGCCGACGTTTCGTCCACACTCATGTGTGACTTCTTCAGGGCTGTAACTGCGTGCTGACTGTACCCAGTTAGTGTGCAGTTATTTTAAAAGAACGACTTTAATAGACTTTCTCTGGAAGAAAAAAATCAGATGAAAGAGGTAGGCTGTAACCTCAATTAAAGTTGAAACAAATAACGGATATGTGGATAAGTTTCGAATTTATTATATTGTTTTCCGTCTGTGTTGTTCTACTGCGTCTGAAACATCAGTCTTCAGTTGGGTTAGAACTAGCGTAAAAAATTTACATCATTTAACCACTAAAATAAAGAAATATTAACAATCTCGTGGTCACATTAGTAGGTATACTACAGGGGTACGGGCTCACTTTTGATTGACTTTTTAATTGACTTTTAATTCGCGGATGATTTCGCGGAATTTTAGGCAATTTCGTGGAATTGATGTTTGATTAGCGGCTCACGCTTTTAATTCGCGGATGATTTCGCGGAATTTTAGGCAATTTCGTGGAATTGATGTTTGATTAGCGGCTCACGCTTTTAATTCGCGGATGATTTCGCGGAATTTTATTTAATTAACGCCCAATCTCGCGGAATTTTATTTAATTAACGCCCAATCTCGCGGATTTTTATTTAATTAACGCCCAATCTCGCGCACTTTCAAGAACATCCGCGTCCCATAACTTCATGCATCCGCGGTTCGCGGTTTGATTTCGCGGAATTTTTTTAATTAACGCCTAATCTCGCGGAATTTTTTTAATTAACGCCCAATCTCGCGGATTTTTATTTAATTAACGTCCAATCTCGCGCACTTTCAAGACCATTCGCGTCCCATAACTTCATGCATCCGCGGTTCGCGGTTATTTCAAGGTCACGCCTTTAATCCGCGAGCAATTTCCTGGAATCTAAGTTTGATTAGCAGCCACGCCTTTAATCCGCGGGCAATTTCCTGGAATCGAAGTTTGATTAGCGTCTCGCGCCTTTACTCCGCGGGTAATTTCGAGGAATCGAAGTTTGGTTAGCGGCTCGCGTTTAATCCGCGGCTATTTCAAGGTCGCGATTTATTCCGCGAGTAATTTCACGCTTTATTAGGCAGCCAATTTTAAGTTTGCGCTTTTTAATCCGCGGTAAAGATGGCAGTCGGGGAAAAGATGGCGTCCGCGACTACGCTAATCAGTGGTTTCGTTTCGCGGCTATTTCAAGGTCGCGCTTTTTTTTCCGCGTATGATTTTCGCGGAATCGAAGCAAATGTATATAGATTGATTGGCAGTCGGGGTCGCGGAATCAAAGCAAAGGTATTATGGATTGATTAGCGCTTAATTTCACGGTCATTCGCGGAATCGATGCCAATGACACTTTGCTCGCGGATTTATATTGTGCTTAATGAGTAATTCCAGGAATTTTTAACACGTACCAACCTGAGTCTTTTTCCATTTCGAATAGACGTAAATAGAACACAGGTAGAAAGTACCCTTTAGTGATTCTCGGAATTTTTAACACGTCCTATCATGATAATGCAATATTGTGAAATATTACCATTAAAACTTTATTAGACGTAAATAGAACGCAGGTAGAAAGTACCCTTTAGCGATTCTCGGAATTTTATTGCTGGTGGAGGAATTGGCGCAATCCGGCCACTTGAAAGTCATTCCCAACAAGACATGTAGCTATGGTGCAGACCACGGACGACAGCGACATTAAATTTAAAAATTTTATCGACTCGTTCCGGTTTATGGCGTCTTCGTTAGAGAAGCTGACTTCTAATTTGGAAGGGTACCCCGTGCTCGAGAGCCAGTTTGAGGACGCCACCCTGCTGAAGAGAAAAGGCGTATTCCCCTATAGCTACATGTCTTGTTGGGAAAGGCTCAGCGAGGGACAGCTGCCACCGATACAGGCGTTCCACAACGATCTGTCCAATACTCCCATTAGCATGCGCGATTACGAGCATGCGCAGAGCGTCTGGCGGGAATTAAAATGCTAGACCTTAGGGAGTATTCGGATCTATATATGAAGACGGGACGTTTTACTGCTCGCGGACGTCTTCGAGAACTTCCGGGAAAGCTGCATCAAGAATTATGGGCTTGATACAGCCCATTATTACACCGCACCCGGACTTTCGTGGGGACGCCATGTTGAAGCACACAAGCGTGGAATTAGACACTCTCCAGGACGTGACACCTTGATGTTCTTGGAGAAAGGGTATTCGAGGGGGCATGACGCAATGCTCTCAAGGTATAATGCGTAATATTGTTGTTTTTTAAAATGTCTAATTCATATATTTTGTTTACAGGTACGCCAAAGCCAACAACAAGTACATGCCGGACTACGATCCTGCGTTGCCCAGCACGTACCTGATGTATTACGACATCAATGCCATGTACAGCTGGGCGATGTCGCAGTCTCTGCCGACTGAAGGCCTCGAATGGGTTGAGGACGCGGGAAATTTGAATTTCCACGTTCCCGACGACAAACCCGGAAGGATATATTCTGGAGGTCGATCTAGAATATCCACAGCACATTCACGATCGACAAAGGGACCTTCCGATGGGGCCTACCAAGCAGAGATCGCCGGGGTCTGCGTATGAAAAAGATGCTGGCCACCCTGTACAGTAAGGAGAAATACGTTGTCCACTACCGCAACCTCAAGCAGTATCTAGCGGGGCGGATACGAGTGACCAAGATACATAGAGCCTTAAGATTTAAGCAATCGCCATGGCTCAAACCATATATCGACCTGAACACAGCGCTGCGACAGGGTGCGAGAAATGAGTTTGAAAAGAATCTCTTCAAACTCATGAACAATGTAGTGTTCGGGAAGACTATGGAGAACGTGAGGTTGCGGAGGGACATCAAGATCGTGGACAAGTGGGACGGACGATACGGCGCAGAGGCGTTAATCAGTCGTCCAAATTTTAAGTGTTCCACAATATTTAATGACAATTGAAGATGTATAGTTGCGTTTCATCCGTGATGCTCATTTCTTTAGGTGTAAAGTCAGGAGCATTAAATCCCTGCGTATTGATTACCGGGGATGCCTAGAATCGCTAACGGTATATATTTTTTCTCTGTGTTCAGGCAATAAAACTAAGCTTAGAACCCTTTCCAAATTCTTAATTCTGTTTGCAAATCTTCTTCTATCGGTCGCCATAGGTAGCCACTGTGACCTTCGATCTTCGTTCGGTATTGTATAAATCGTGACTCTCTCATCAAACTTCACCGACATTTCTTTAAAATGATTTTCTTGACAATTCCCGTACTCGATAATATTATCGTGAAGAATGAGGCGATAAGCTACTGTACCGCTCTTTAAATTCCTCCTAACACATCCACTTCCAATTTTATGTCGACGGTTTGAGGATTTGAGCGTTTAAATTTTTGTTAATTTATTTGAATTTAGATCAGGAGAGGATTTACTAAGAAAATCAATATTACTTAAAAGTGTCTATCGGCACACGTATAAACACCTCAAATATATTCGAAATTTCACTATGAAGAAAGAGAATGAAGCCGAAGTAAAATGCATAGGTGCAATTTTGTACATTTACAGCGGTACCTCGGTTTACAATTTGTGAAGCTGAAAGAACTTTTCGATGCTGGAAAGCATACTAGCTTCAAAGAAGCCTTTTTACTGCAGAAATATAAAAAGCCTCTTGTGGTAATGGCTAAACCATTTTTCTTATTTCCCACTTGACACGTACCGTACGAGCGAGCGTACTATGATCACCCAATTTTACCTGTTTAAAATTTAGAGATACAATGTTGAGAGAGTGCAATGTATGTCAGTTCACCGAGGCGATGGAATCTCTTACGCCTGCGCAAGAGCTGGAATTCCGCTCCATTTCACACTGCCACATATGCAGGCGACCCTTTGACGTTCATGACGTCAGAGTTCGCGACCATGATCACCTTACAGGCTAGTATCGCGATACGACACATGAGGATTGTAATATTAATTACCAGGATAGTCACGCGACTCCAGTCGTTTTCATAATTTAAGCGGGTAGGACTCTCATTTTATCATCAAAAATCTCGCTAAAGATTTCGAACGCCGCGTCGATTGCTTCATATAAATAAAGAGCGACACATCTCCTCTACTAGAAATATAGACGATAACCTAATAAAATTCAGATTTATTGATTCTTTAGATTTTTGGCATCCTCTCTAGAAAAACTAACACCATACCTGACCATATTTTCAAATTGAATAAATACGTTACGTATAATTATAATGGTTTTTTATTTTATTTTTGTCTTTCACAGGATTACCAACCTCTACATATTTTGACTAATTTTAATTACTAGCATTGTCACACACAAGAAAATTACGTTTCTTACTTTATTAGATATTATTATCCGATCAAATGTTGCAATACCTAATTCATTCGCATAATTATGACATACATATTTCCACATTTCTTGCTCTTACAAATGGGTGATTTGCATGATAACGTAAAGATTTTGCTACTAGCTTCAAAAGAAGCCTTTTTACTGCAGAAAATATAAAAAGCCTCTTGTGGTAATGGCTAAACCTTTTTTCTTATTTCCCACTTGACACGTACCGTACGAGCGAGCGTACTATGATCACCCAATTTTACCTGTTTAAAATTTAGAGATACAATGTTGAGAGAGTGCAATGTATGTCGTTCACCGAGGCGAGGGAATCTCTTACGCCTGCGCAAGAGCTGGAATTCCGCTCCATTTCACACTGCCACATATGCAGGCGACCCTTTGACGTTCGTGACGTCAGAGTTCGCGACCATGATCACCTTACTGGCTAGTATCGCGATACGACACATGAGGATTGTAATATTAATTACCAGGATAGTCACGCGACTCCAGTCGTTTTCATAATTTAAGTGGGTAGGACTCTCATTTTATCATCAAAAACCTCGCTAACGATTTCGAAAGCCGCATCGTTTTGCTTCATATAAATAAAGAGCGACACATCTCCTCTACTAGAAATATAGACGATAACCTAATAAATTCAGATTTATTGATTCCTTTAGATTTTTGGCATCCTCTCTAGAAAAACTAACACCATACCTGACCATATTTTCAAATTGAATAAAATACTTTTACGTATAATTATAATGGTTTTTATTTATTTTTGTCTTTCACAGGATTACCAACCTCTACAATTTGACTAATTTTAATTACTAGCATTGTCAACACAAGAAAATTACTTTTCTTACTTTATTAGATATTATTATCCGATCAAATGTTGCAATACCTAATTCATTCGCATAATTATGACATACATATTTCCACATTTCTTGCTCTTACAAATGGGTGATTTGCATGATAACGTAAAGATTTTGCTATGTAGCCACTTTAACTCTTTAAATGCTTTTTGTATGTTAGAGGCTATAAATCCTTTCATCAGTTCATTTTATACAAGAGCAACTGCCTTGCAAACCCACCAACGACTCAATATCAGTTGGAATCGTTTAGTCAGCCAGCAGCTTTATGACGACGACCGGCCGTTCAAAGATGTGAGAAGCCGTTGCATAACAACGGATACAGATATATATATATATATATATATATATATATATATATATATACAGGCAGGTATAACAGGTGGAAGAATCGACTTTAATTGCTTCACCAGGCTTGGTGAATAAAATCTTACATATTTTTAAATAATGGTTTTATTTACAACCTAGATTTTGCATAAAAATAAGTGTCACTGTTTCGAACGCCATGTATACACATTGCTGCATTCGGAAAGTGTGCACACGCGTTGCGAATTGCAACAGTGTATGTATCAGTCGGGACCCCTGCCAACCCTACCATCGTCTATCGCTGTATCATATGTATACTAGCCGTACCTGCACTGTTGCCGGAATACACTTTATTGTATAGCTCCTATCTACATTTTCCAAATGCAACATTCTGTGTGGTTAACATTTATGTTCGTCCATAACAGCATTATCAGCAGATCGAGGCTGCAAAATTCTATTACTAGAATAAAAGCAGGTCTCCTAAATAACGCTAAACAAAGAAGTTCCTATAGATAAGTATGCTTGCAGTAAATACCTTTATCAGTTCATTTTATACAAGAGTAACTGCCTTGCCAACCCACCAACGACTCAATATCAGTTGGAATCGTTTAGTCAGCCAGCAGCTTTATGACGACGGCTGGCCGTTCAAAGATGTTGAAGCCGCTGCATAACAACGGATACAGATATATACGGGCAGGTATAACAGGTGGAAGAATCGACTTTAACTGCTTCACCAGGCTTGGTACTATAATGCTTATGAGGGAAACAGATGGAGAATAGTTGTTTTAATACTTATGAGGAGGAGGACAGATGGAGAATAGTTGTTTAATACTTATGAGGAGGACAGATGAAGAATAGTTGTTAAATACTTATATGCATGCTACTTGTCTATGGCAGATATTTAATGTTACATCTAATTTTAATTCAGAGAATATGCCACGGGACCTATGACATCATAAGAAGACGATATTTGAAATTAAATTTGTTTATAGCAAATACGTTTATATTACAATATGAATGACTCAGCGATATCATCTAAGATCCACTGCTACCTTTTCGGGCGTGCAAAAAGGGACACTCGAGAATGTAATAACGCATAGCGCTAGTCAAACGGGTCCGCAGAGGTATGACGCGAGTTCAAATCTCGAAAGAGTTTTCGGACTTGCACATTTCCTTCAGCTCCCTTCGACGATAAGCGGTTTCGCTTACCCCACTTCACCGACATCTTACCCTAGCGCCATTATAAGTTACCTCTATCATTCCAGCTGTTACAGAACTATCGAAGATATTCATTTCGTGTAAGAATAAGTGTCTTGTTAACCAAATAAACGATCAGTTGAAATCGTTTAGAACTGAATAGCTGTTCAAAAGCTGTTTAAGCTGTTCAAAAGCTGTTTAGAAGCTGTTTAAGCTGTTTAGATGCTGTTCAAGGGCTGTTTAGAAGCTGTTTAAGCTGTTCAAGAGCTGTTCAAGGGCTGTTCAGAAGCTGTTTAGGTTGTTCAAGAGCTGTTCAGAAGCTGTTGAAGCTGTTTTAAGCTTTTAAACGATACGTTACAGGTGGATACGTTCCGGGTGTGATACGTTCCGAGTGTGATACGTTCCGGGTGTAATACATCGTATGAAGCTGTTGTTTGTGGAGGTGACTCATGTTTCAAATGTGTTTGGGGGTCGGATAGGTAGTAGTAGGTAGGGGGTCAATTGAGCGTGGGATCTTCATTATCTATTTACGAACCCACGCTTAATTGACCCCCCTACCTACTACTACCTATCCGACCCCCAAACACATTTGAAACATGAGTCACCTCCACAAACAACAGCTTCCATACGATGTATTACACCCGGAACGTATCACACTCGGAACGTATCACACCCGGAACGTATCACACCTGTAACGTATCGTTTAAAAGCTTAAACAGCTTCAACAGCTTCTGAACAGCTCTTGAACAACCTAAACAGCTTCTGAACAGCCTTGAACAGCTCTGAACAGCTTAAACAGCTTCTAAAACAGCCCTTGAACAGCATCTAACAGCTTAAACAGCTTCTAAACAAGCTTTTGAACAGCTTAAACAGCTTTTGAACAGCTATTCAGTTATAAACGATTTCAACTGATCGTTTATTTGGTTAACAAGACACTTATTCTTACACGAAATGAATATCTTCGATAGTTCTGTAACAGCTGGAATGATAGAGGTAACTTTATAATGGCGCTAGGGTAAGATGTCGGTGAAGTGGGGTAAGCGAAACCGCTTATCGTCGAAGGGAGCTGAAGGAAATGTGCAAGTCCGAAAACTCTTTCGAGATTTGAACTCGCGTCATACCCTCTGCGGACCCGTTTGACTAGCGCTATGCGTTATTAACATTCTCGAGTGTCCTTTCTGCACGCCTGAAAAGGTAGCAGTGGATCTTAGATGATATCGCTGAGTCATTCATATTGTAATATAAACGTATTTTCTATAAAACAAATTTAATTTCAAATATCGTCTTCTTATGATGTCATAGGTCCCCTGGCATATTCTCTGAAATTAAAATTAGATGTAACATTAAATATCTGCCATAGACAAGTAGCATGCATATAAGTATTTAACAACTATTCTTCATCTGTCCTCCTCATAAGTATTAAACAACTATTCTCCATCTGTCCTCCTCCTCATAAGTATTAAACAAAATATTCTCCATCTGTTTCCCTCATAAGCATTATAGTACCAAGCCTGGTGAAGCAGTTAAAGTCGATTCTTCCACCTGTTATACCTGCCCGTATATATCTGTATCCGTTGTTATGCAGCGGCTTCAACATCTTTGAACGGCCAGCCGTCGTCATAAAGCTGCTGGCTGACTAAACGATTCCAACTGATATTGAGTCGTTGGTGGGTTGGCAAGGCAGTTACTCTTGTATAAAATGAACTGATAAAGGTATTTACTGCAAGCATACTTATCTATAGGAACTTCTTTTTTTAGCGTTATTTAGGAGACCTGCTTTTATTCTAGTAAAAGAATTTTGCAGCCTCGATCTGCTGATAATGCTGTTATGGCCGAACATAAATGTTAACCACACAGAATGTTGCATTTCGAAAATGTAGATAGGAGCTATACAATAAGTGTATTCCGGCAACAGTGCAGGTACGGCTAGTATACATATGATACAGCGATAGACGATGGTAGGGTTGGCAGGGGTCCCGACTGATACATACACTGTTGCAATTCGCAACGCGTGTGCACACTTTCCGAATGCAGCAATGTGTATACATGGCGTTCGAAACAGTGACACTTATTTTTATGCAAAATCTAGGTTGTAAATAAAACCATTATTTAAAAATATGTAAGATTTTATTCACCAAGCCTGGTGAAGCAATTAAAGTCGATTCTTCCACCTGTTATACCTGCCTGTATATATATATATATATATATATATATATATATATATATATATATATATCTGTATCCGTTGTTATGCAACGGCTTCTCACATCTTTGAACGGCCGGTCGTCGTCATAAAGCTGCTGGCTGACTAAACGATTCCAACTGATATTGAGTCGTTGGTGGGTTGGCAAGGCAGTTGCTCTTGTATAAAATGAACTGATGAAAGGATTTATAGCCTCTAACATACAAAATGCATTTAAAGAGTTAAAGTGGCTACATAGCAAAATCTTTACGTTATCATGCAAATCACCCATTTGTAAGAGCAAGAAATGTGGAAATATGTATGTCATAATTATGCGAATGAATTAGGTATTGCAACATTTGATCGGATAATAATATCTAATAAAGTAAGAAACGTAATTTTCTTGTGTTGACAATGCTAGTAATTAAAATTAGTCAAATATGTAGAGGATGGTAATCCTGTGAAAGACAAAAATAAAATAAAAACCATTATAATTATACGTAACGTATTTTATTTAATTTGAAAATATGGTCAGGTATGGTGTTAGTTTTTCTAGAGAGGATGCCAAAAATCTAAAGGAATCAATAATCTGAATTTTATTAGGTTATCGTCTATATTTCTAGTAGAGGAGATGTGTCGCTCTTTATTTATATGAAGCAAATCGATGCGGCGTTCGAAATCGTTAGCGAGGTTTTTGATGATAAAATGAGAGTCCTACCCACTTAAATTATGAAAACGACTGGAGTCGCGTGACTATCCTGGTAATTAATATTACAATCCTCATGTGTCGTATCGCGATACTAGCCAGTAAGGTGATCATGGTCGCGAACTCTGACGTCACGAACGTCAAAGGGTCGCCTGCATATGTGGCAGTGTGAAATGGAGCGGAATTCCAGCTCTTGCGCAGGCGTAAGAGATTCCATCGCCTCGGTGAACGGACATACATTGCACTCTCTCAACATTGTATCTCTAAATTTTAAACAGGTAAAATTGGGTGATCATAGTACGCTCGCTCGTACGGTACGTGTCAAGTGGGAAATAAGAAAAAAGGTTTAGCCATTACCACAAGAGGCTTTTATATTTTTCTGCAGTAAAACGGCTTCTTTTGAAGCTAGTAGCAAAATCTTTACGTTATCATGCAAATCACCCATTTGTAAGAGCAAGAATGTGGAAATATGTATGTCATAATTATGCGAATGAATTAGGTATTGCAACATTTGATCGGATAATAATATCTAATAAAGTAAGAAACGTAATTTTCTTGTGTTGACAATGCTAGTAATTAAAATTAGTCAAATATGTAGAGGTTGGTAATCCTGTGAAAGACAAAAATAAAATAAAAACCATTATAATTATACGTAACGTATTTTTATTCAATTTGAAAATATGGTCAGGTATGGTGTTAGTTTTTCTAGAGAGGATGCCAAAAATCTAAAGGAATCAATAAATCTGAATTTTATTAGGTTATCGTCTATATTTCTAGTAGAGGAGATGTGTCGCTCTTTATTTATATGAAGCAAATCGACGCGGCGTTCGAAATCTTTAGCGAGATTTTTGATGATAAAATGAGAGTCCTACCCGCTTAAATTATGAAAACGACTGGAGTCGCGTGACTATCCTGGTAATTAATATTACAATCCTCATGTGTCGTATCGCGATACTAGCCTGTAAGGTGATCATGGTCGCGAACTCTGACGTCATGAACGTCAAAGGGTCGCCTGCATATGTGGCAGTGTGAAATGGAGCGGAATTCCAGCTCTTGCGCAGGCGTAAGAGATTCCATCGCCTCGGTGAACTGACATACATTGCACTCTCTCAACATTGTATCTCTAAATTTTAAACAGGTAAAATTGGGTGATCATAGTACGCTCGCTCGTACGGTACGTGTCAAGTGGGAAATAAGAAAAAGGTTTAGCCATTACCACAAGAGGCTTTTTATATTTTCTGCAGTTAAAAACGGCTTCTTTGAAGCTAGTATGCTTTCCAGCATCGAAAAAGTTCTTTCAGCTTCACAAATTGTAAACCGAGGTACCGCTGTAAATGTACAAAATTGCACCTATGCATTTTACTTCGGCTTCATTCTCTTTCTTCATAGTGAAATTTCCGAATATATTTGAGGGATTTATACGTGTGCCGATAGACACTTTTAAGTAATATTGATTTTTCTTAGTAAATCCTCTCCTGATCAAAATTCAAAATAATTAACAAAATTAATCGCTCAAATCCTCAACCGTCGACATAAAATTGGAAGTGGAGTGTTAGGAGGAATTTAAAGAGCGGTACAGTAGCTTATCGCCTCATTCTTCACGATAATATTATCGAGTACGGGAATTGTCAAGAAAATCATTTAAAGAAAATGTCGGTGAAGTTTGATGAGAGAGTCACGATTTATACAATACCGAACGAAGATCGAAGGTCACAGTGGCTACCTATGGCGACCGATAGAAGAAGATTTGCAAACAGAATTAAGAATTTGGAAAGGGTTCTAAGCTTAGTTTTATTGCCTGAACACAGAGAAAAAATATATACCGTTAGCGATTCTAGGCATCCCCGGTAATCAATACGCAGGGATTTAATGCTCCTGACTTTACACCTAAAGAAATGAGCATCACGGATGAAACGCAACTATACATCTTCAATTGTCATTAAAATTTGGACGACTGATTAACGCCTCTGCGCCGTATCGTCCGTCCCACTTGTCCACGATCTTGATGTCCCTCCGCAACCTCACGTTCTCCATAGTCTTCCCGAACACTACATTGTTCATGAGTTTGAAGAGATTCTTTTCAAACTCATTTCTCGCACCCCGTCGCAGCGCTGTGTTCAGGTCGATATATGGTTTGAGCCATGGCGATTGCTTAAATCTTAAGGCTCTATGTATCTTGGTCACTCGTATCCGCCCCGCTAGATACTGCTTGAGGTTGCGGTAGTGGACAACGTATTTCTCCTTACTGTACAGGGTGGCCAGCATCTTTTCATACGCAGACCCCGGCGATCTCTGCTTGGTAGGCCCCATCGGAAGGTCCCTTTGTCGATCGTGAATGTGCTGTGGATATTCTAGATCGACCTCCAGAATATATCCTTCCGGGTTGTCGTCGGGAACGTGGAAATTCAAATTTCCCGCGTCCTCAACCCATTCGAGGCCTCCAGTCGGCAGAGACTGCGACATCGCCCAGCTGTACATGGCATTGATGTCGTAATACATCAGGTACGTGCTGGGCAACGCAGGATCGTAGTCCGGCATGTACTTGTTGTTGGCTTTGGCGTACCTGTAAACAAAATATATGAATTAGACATTTTTAAAAAACAACAATATTACGCATTATACCTTGAAGAGCATTGCGTCATGCCCCCTCGAATACCTTTCTCCAAGAACATCAAGGTGTCCACGTCCTGGAGAGTGTCTAATTCCACGCTTGTGTGCTTCAACATGGCGTCCCACGAAAGTCCGGGTGCGGTGTAATAATGGGCTGTATCAAGCCCATAATTCTTGATGCAGCTTTCCCGGAAGTTCTCGAAGACGTCCGCGAGCAGTAAAACGTCAGTCTTCATATATAGATCCGAATACTCCCCTAAGGTCTAGCATTTGAATTCCCGCCAGACGCTCTGCGCATGCTCGTAATCGCGCATGCTAATGGGAGTATTGGACAGATCGTTGTGGAACGCCTGTATCGGTGGCAGCTGTCCCTCGCTGAGCCTTTCCCAACAAGACATGTAGCTATAGGGAATACGCCTTTTCTCTTCAGCAGGGTGGCGTCCTCAAACTGGCTCTCGAGCACGGGGTACCCTTCCAAATTAGAAGCCAGCTTCTCTAACGAAGACGCCATAAACCGGAACGAGTCGATAAATTTAAATTTAATGTCGCTGTCGTCCGTGGTCTGCACCATAGCTACATGTCTTGTTGGGAATGACTTTCAAGTGGCCGGATTGCGCCAATTCCTCCACCAGCAATAAAATTCCGAGAATCGCTAAAGGGTACTTTCTACCTGCGTTCTATTTACGTCTAATAAAGTTTTAATGGTAATATTTCACAATATTGCATTATCATGATAGGACGTGTTAAAAATTCCGAGAATCACTAAAGGGTACTTTCTACCTGTGTTCTATTTACGTCTATTCGAAATGGAAGAGACTCAGGTTGGTACGTGTTAAAATTCCTGGAATTACTCATTAAGCACAATATAAATCCGCGAGCAAAGTGTCATTGGCATCGATTCCGCGAATGACCGTGAAATTAAGCGCTAATCAATCCATAATACCTTTGCTTTGATTCCGCGACCCCGACTGCCAATCAATCTATATACATTTGCTTCGATTCCGCGAATCATACGCGGAATAAAAGCGCGACCTTGAAATAGCCGCGAACGAAACCACTGATTAGCGTAAGTCGCGGACGCCATCTTTCCGACTGCCATCTTTACCGCGGATTAAAAGCGCAAACTTAAAATTGGCTGCCTAATAAAGCGTGAAATTACTCGCGGAATAAAATCGCGACCTTGAAATAAACCGCGGATTAAACGCGAGCGCTAACCAAACTTCGATTCCTCGAAATTACCGCGGAGTAAAGGCGCGAGACGCTAATCAAAACTTCGATTCCAGGAAATTGCCCGCGATTAAAGGCGGTGCTAATCAAACTTAGATTCCAGGAAATTGCTCGCGGTTAAAGGCGTGACCCTTTAAATAACCGCGAACCGCGGATGCATGAAGTTATGGGAGCGAATGGTCTTGAAAGTGCGCGAGATGGACGTTAATTAAATAAAAATCCGCGAGATTGGGCGTTAATTAAAAAAATTCGCGAGATTAGGCGTTAATTAAAAAAATTCCGCGAAATCAAACCGCGAAACCGCGGATGCATGAAGTTATGGACGCGGATGTTCTGAAAGTGCGCGAGATTGGGCGTTAATAAATAAAATCCGCGAGATTGGCGTTAATTAAATAAAAATCGCGAGATAGGGCGTTAATTAAATAAAATTCCGCGAAAATCATCGCGAATTAAAAGCGTGAGCCGCTAAAAACATCAATTCCACGAAAATTGCTAAAAAATCGCGAATATCCGCGAATAAAAGCGTGAAAGCGATAATCAAACATCAATTCCACGAAATTGCCTAAAATTCCGCGAAATCATCCGCGAATTAAAAGTCAATTAAAAAGTCAATCAAAAGTGAGCCCGTACCCCTGTAGTATACCTACTCACATTAATGCCTGTATGGCATTTGCTTTACCTAGTAAAACAAATATTCTGATAGAGCTCGATAACATTAATAATAATAATAAATGGTCTTTATTGAGAATCATATACATATACACAATGATTTAATGAAACATTGTAGTGGGATGTTTCAACGTGAACAGCGTATGTTAAACTCATTATAATTAATATTACATCAAAATTCGCCGAGATTAGATTTTAATAGAGTTTAATGCGGAACTTGAATTATTTTCGATTAATATTCGAGTTCTGACATTATTGACTATTTATATTATCAATCTTTTCTTAAAAAAAAAAAGACTCGGTTAATGACATTATTTGTAAAAATTACACATACACACACAAAAATCACATTGTATTTGGAAATGACCGTTAAAATCCCTTACGTTACCTACGACACCAAGTTGGAAGTTCAAAACATCAAAATTTAAATATCAAGTCATTAGATTGGCAATGTTAGGGACGACGAGAAAAAACAGAAGTCAGCAACGAAAAACAATTCTGACAGATAACAAGATCTTTCCGATTGACTTTTAGAAGTTTGAGATAAAAAAGTTAAGACATCGTGAAAGTCACCAATGCAAATATATAAAAAACATTTCAAGTGAACTATAATGACAACAATTGTTAACGATATTTAATTAGTCACGAAGTTTTAAAAAACCATTTGAAGAAATTTAACTGACGAAAACCATCAGAGGGCTTCCAAACAAGGGGACTTTGCGAAGCAGAGGGAAAAAGGAATCAAAAATAAGAGGATTTCACGAAGTAGAGGGAAAAAGGAACCAGCAACCAGTGGGATTTTACACACACACACACATATAAAAAACACGCCACAATATAACTGTAAGTAATTTTAATTAGATTAAATTCATTTTTCTATTGTAAGTAAATACTTAAAATAAAAACAAAACAGATTATCTCCTCAATTCAAATCTTTTAATTAAATTTGTCACATAACAATATACAGGGTGCGGCAAAGGAACCTGACGTTTTTATAATGAATAGTACAAAGCCGTTATAGTACGTAGAACAGCGGTTACAGTGGGAATGACATCGGTAGTAGATGCCATTTTAGTAGTCGTGGAGCTGTGGACGAGTGAACATCGCGCATTCGTTCTCGAGGCGTATTTTAAAAATCACGACTCGGTTGTCAGTACACAACGTTTATTTCGTGCGCGCTTCAATATTGGACGTCACGGTTCTGTTCCATGCCGTAACACAATTAAGTTATGGGTTGAAAATTTTCGTCGATCTGCATCAGCAATGAAAGATAAGCCACCAGGAATGCGTCGAACAGTTCGGACTCCAGCAAATATTGAGAGGGTGCGAACAGCGGTTCAGCGAAGTCCACGTCGTTCAGCAAGGCGACAAGCAATAACTCTAGGACTTTCCGAAAGTACAGTACGGCGTATTTTGCATAAGGATTTACATTATCACCCTTACAAATTAGTAATTGTTCAAGAACTGACAGCTAAAGACTTTTTAAACCGTTTGAATTGTTGCAATCAACTTCTGGAACTTTTTGGTGAAAATGATTTAGGTGGCTTAATTATGTCTGATGAGGCGCATTTCGAGTTATCAGGCTACGTAAATAAGCAGAATTTTCGCTACTGGTGTTCAGAAAATCCCAGAGAACTCCATCAACGACCGCTTCATAGTCGCAAGGTTACTGTTTGGTGCGGAGTGGGGCGATTCGGTATAATTGGCCCCTATTTTTTGAGGACGATGCAGGAAATCATGTCACAGTCAATTCGCAACGTTATGTGGAAATGTTAAACACATTTTTAGAACCAGAGCTTCGTCGACGGAACATCGATTTAAATACTGTATGGTTCCAACAAGATGGCGCCACAGCGCATACAGCACGAGCGTCAATGGCTCGACTGCGAGAAATGTTTCCGAGAAAAGTCATTTCGCGGAATGGAGATGTTCCTTGGCCGGCAAGGTCTCCCGACCTCACGGCTTGTGACTATTGGTTATGGGGTTATCTTAAGAGTAAGGTGTATTTAACGAGACCAAGGACCATTGAAGAATTGAAAGAAAACAATCGCAATGAAATTACCGCAATTCCGATGGGTACGCTACAACGCGTAATGGGGAATTTGCGAAACCGTTTGGAACAGTGTGTCCGCAGTGAAGGACGTCATTTGAGCGAAATTATTTTCCATAAATAAAATGGCATGTTATATACTTTCGAATACTTGTATGTGAAAATAAACATATTGGAAAATACATTTGTAGTTACACATTAAAACTCGTCAGGTTCCTTTGACGCACCCTGTATTAGGCGAAGTTCAGACTCCTGTCTGTTTTTCAACTCAACCCTAATAGTTTGCATAAAACAACTACCAAACTAGTAAATAGCATCATAATACATACATACATATATGAGATATTAGCCCCCCCCCCCCCCCCCCCCCCAGTGACCATCATCAACAGAAATACATTAATTCAAATTGAAGCGTTCAGACTAGGTTACTACGGTATCCGAAGCGGTCATCGTGTCTCAGCAGTTGCCGAGTCGCGTAACCGGTGACGAAAACGAACCCCGCGTTTCTGACAGTTACCGCTAAAAATACGTTGCGTTTAATGAAAAATTTCAAACCGAAACACTTGCGGCAACGGTCACTCTACAGTGTGACCAATTGTACTGGCAAATAATAAAAACATAACACATTGAAATCGATCCGTAATTATTGTGAACAATCTTTATAACTATAGACGAAGATATGAATGTAGAAGGTTTTATAACAGAACTAGAGAGATATCTCGTTGTTTGGAATTCGACATGCGCGGATTACTGTAATAAAGTGGCAAAGAGAAACGCGTGGGAGCAGATTATCTTGAAATTTGTGCCTAACTTTAACGAAAAACATTAATTGCTAATGCTGCAGATTAGGGTTCATAATAACCTTAAATACGTTCTGGTTTTATTCTTCTTCGTTTTCGTCTGTCTAGAAAGAGCAATAGTATCAGTTCAACATGTGAATCCATTTTTAATGCTGTCAAGAGATGTTTATAATACTAATAAGTTGATAATATGACAATTGTGATCTAAGTGCGTGTCCCGTAAGTGACCGCTGCAAACATGAGTGACCGCCGCCGTTGACGGTCACTGGTGACCCAACGTAAAAAGGCCCATAGACGACTCGATCGGGTACGTGCAATATTTATATGGGACTATAAATGTTACAAGTTAAGTTTCTGTCATACAAGACTGTATCGAAAGATACAGTTGCGTTTTTCGCGAATAAACTTGAATGAACAGGCCTAAATTAGAATATAAATGATAATGAATTAATTAAGCTAGTAAAACTATTGGGTGTTTTTTTTGATTGTAAATTAGCATGAGGGAATTATAGAAAATTTATATAAACACCTTTCAAGTAGATTCAGGCTATGTTAAAAGGATACCCCTATTTCGCTTTCTTTAATCCAATCATGAGCTACGATAAGACTTTTTAATATATGATTTGAACAGGAGCACGTCTTCAATTTATTGTTAATGCGGAAACGTAGTTTGTTTATAGTAATTTATTGTAGAGGTATGTTTTGCAATATGATTTGGACTTACGGCTATTTTGCACGACGCAATCTAATTTATCGGCACGATCTAAAACTTCCGAAGCTTCCTTCTTTAATTCTTCTTTGGATTTCGAAAGTCTTTCTTTCCGGACAGGTGAAGCAGCGGGTGGGGTCTTTATGTCCCCGCTCAATGCTCCAACGGTACGATAGCCTTCTCTTGGCACTGTAATTAAAGAAATGTCATCGTAAATTTACGTCAATTATTATGGATAATCATTTAATTTGCAATAATGTTATAGAAAGAGCATTTAGTTGTGTTCTAAATTAATGAATTCCATGATGATGTAACTAAAGTGATAAATTAATATTTATTGTCTCCAGTTCATTTTTGGTGTCCCGAAAAATGTTCAAATCCGAATATCGTTATACAAATATTCCGTTGCACACGATGTATTTAATGTTTAATTTTTTGAATGGAACGCTCTATATATTATTGTGCTTTTGAATTCCCTTCTTCAATTTATAGCAATAACAGCATGCTAACCACTACACCACAGGGCCTATGCCAGGAACGAGTCACTTCTTAATACCTAGATCTTGTACGTTATTTCTCCCCTTTTGATCTAGTCTTTACTATAGACTTCACGTACTTATACATTTTTTTACTATTTTATATTTTTTAATAAGTGGATACACATACACGTTGAGTTAGGTCTCACCGTGGTGCGAGATATATTGTACGTAGCGCGATCTGGCATACTTGCATTTATCCCCGCTGGCCAGCCACGCCGCGCGCAACTGTTGTAGCTCTGAGGAGTTCTGACGTACTCTTTGTATATCTATGCGCTCGCAAGGTTCTAACAAGTGATCGTTGATTTCGGATACACTATGTTAGTTTATACAATCGCAGAGAAGGTACAAATCATCATATGGTTTCTTGCCGGAAAATCCTACCAAAGCACGGCCGACTTATGTATATGCCTTAGAGTACGTAGATCGTCATATTTCTTCGCATTCGACGATTGAAAGGATCGTCGAAGCGTTTAGGAAATTTGGCTGCGTGGTCGGGAATTGCCGTAAATGCCAACAAATAGACGAACAGCCTTAAATCCCTCTAATACCTTCCGAGCGAGAGGAGAGAGAAGTGAGGATTTGTTCGTTAGTTGAAATGGGCGAACCTTACTCTAGCCGGCAAATTGCAAACGAAATCGGTGTTAGTAGAAGTACTGTGAAATGTATTTTGAAACGCAACAGATACAAAATGTACAAAGTTCAAAATTGCCAGGAGATTATTCTCCTTAATAAAGTAACATTCTTAGGATTTCAATTTATTTTATATAAGTATCGAATTTATTTTTCGTTAGTTTATTTTTATAAGAAACGTTGAAACAGTTCGCACTTAATTAATTCAGTTTTACTGCTGATGACGATAGCTTGGCTATTGAAACGTGCCTCCAGTACGAATTAAGTATTGTGGTAAGGGTTTTAGTGAACTGTTTCAGTGTTCCAGTGCCACAGATTTAGAGTACCCGATTAATAAGAATCGTTGTTTATTTTCCTACTTAGAATTACTTTTTCGTTCTCCTACATTGCATAGCAGCAACAAAATGAATATAAGAAACTGTGCTTTCTAACATAATCTGAGAATACAGAAAAATTATGCAGTAATTCTCTATTAACACATTTTATTAGAAGGCGTTGAATTATAATATTACGTGATTGAGCGGACATACGTGTTTATAATATGCGTCCGTAACGCTACTCGCTTTATGATATACTACTGTATACTACGATTGGATGGGATCTCTCAGTGAGACTCGAACGCGCTGTTGCCATTCACAAAGCCAATCCCCCGTTCGTATCTGGACCAACGTGTATATTCTTTAAAATGAAAAATATCCATCTTTCACATCATTATACACAATATATTCAATTTCACATTGACTTTTAACACATTTTATAATTTTAATCTATAATATTTTTTCATAATCATTTGTTTCTATTATATTTACGACTTGATATATGTATATACACAACACATCGATAGCTAACTATACTAACACTAAATAAAACTTTGCCTGGTATTGAATTTAATTTATATTCATCTATACAGCAACGCAAACTGCGCTGAAAGCCAGTGGCTGACGCATAAAAGTTTACACAAAATAAACACGACCGGGACAATTCGGTATAAGCGTCAGTATAACTGCGACTCGAAAGCCGATCTGTTGTGTATGCATCTACGCTATCGTATACTATATCGTAGTTCTACGTTTGTTTTGAAAATGTTTCCTACGTCGCGAAAACGACCAAAGTTGGACACGATAAGAGAATTTATTGCAGAAATGCCTGATTTAACGTGTGATGGCGCTAAAATTCAATGTGTAGTGTGTAAAATAGATTTAATGTGTTGGTCGAAAAGTGATTGTCTACGGCACGTATCCACACGAGATTATGACAAATTTAAATTTAATTTATGTGTTTATTGCATGTAATTTATCATTTCATTTACTAAGGAAGAAAGCATACGTCTCGTTTTGGAATGAATATTCGGACTTTAAGTTACCAAGTGAGAGAACATTACAGAGAGTTGTGCCGTCTGCTCTTGAGCATGTCGAGAAAAGAATTAAATCGGAGTTGCAAGATAAAAAACTGTGATTATGCGTGGACGAAACAACAGATCGTAAAAAACATTCTGTGGTTAATATAATGATACGCACAATGGAACCACATCGACCGTCACCCTCAATTTTACTAGCTTCCAGACGAATACAACAATGCACTGCGAAGTAATTTCAATGTTGGTGTTAAATACATTGGAAAAGTTTGAACTTTCAACAAATCAACTGTTGATGTTTATGAGTGATGGTGCCGCAAACATGCTTGCTGTAGGTCGATCTCTTAAAAAACATTGTGCTAACTTGTTGCATATTTCATGTAAAATTCATACTCTCACTCTCGTAGCAGATAGTATCAGGAAATGTTATCCCGAGGTAGACGTTCTAATAGTACATACAAAAGCTGTGTTTGTAAAATCCCCAAAACGTATTCGGGAATTTTATAGACTATACCCCGGTATTCCTGAACCACCACAACCTATTCTTACTCGTTGGGGAACATGGTTAGAGGCTGCATCTTATTATCTTAAATATTTTCAGAATATAAAGAACGTGATTTTAGAATTCGACCCAAGGGAAGCTGCGGCTGTCAAGGTAAGCCGCTTGAAATTTCAGGATAGTCAAGTTAAAACAGATTTGGAAATTATTCAGAACAATTACGTGGGACTAGCGGATGCGATAGAAAAACTACAAAATTCTTCGGTGTCGTTAGTGGAATCTGCAAATAGTGCAACATGTTCACGCACAGCTATGCGTGATAGAAGACGCAAGAAATGTTTGTGTTTTAGAAAGGTTTGAAAGTGTTTTAGATAAAGACTCTGATTTTGGCACATTAAGACAAATTTGTGAAGGTGCGTCAACAGAACCGTTGAGATTCTTAAAGATTATAATGAAGAAGTCTTGCAAAGTGGTTTTCGTTTTTTGATATGTCGTTTTCAAGATATTCGACTTCGAATTTAGGTCGAGAGGAAGATTTGGAGTTCGTATAGGTAAAAATTACGATATCATATTTTTAACAATAGATAGATATGACTGTATATTTGAACTTTGCTTAGAACATTGTTTAGAACTACAAACTAGGTTAAAATATACAGTCGTGTTGTTAAAAATATGATTTTATAATTTTTTCCATACTCTGCCCTATTACAGTAATACATGCACATTGATATTAATACATTTCGAATTAAAGTTGCAATGATAGTGACACGTCTGTCATTGTATCTCAGTCATTAGTTTGAAAATCTAAATGCTAAGTAGAAATGCCGGCAACTTTGAGTTCGGAAAATAAAATAGAAATTATGCTAAGCAGCAGAAATATTTAACAAGAGACATCCAGGCAAAAATATACACAATACAACAGTATCGAAAATATATTAAAAAATCAAAACATATGGAGATGTTAAAAATAAATTCAGTAACAAACGTCGAAAACGCGTTCCCAAATGAGGAGACGATGTTAAATGTAATGATATATTAGTAGAAAATCCTAAATGTTGCTTGCGCGAAAGGGCATCTTTAATGCCACATAAAGTAGGTAACGATACAAATGGAAAAATTATGAAAGAGAATAAATTTCACCCATACAATCCACAATCTATTCATACACTGAAACGTACAGGTTATGATCGACTGTAAATAGGAGGCCAGGAATACAATTTTCTTTTAATCTAAGTTACATTTTATGATCAAATCTTGCTCTAAACAAAACTAGAAATTAGTTAGGTGTAGGATTAATTTTTATTTTTTTTAAATTCTGTATAGTCTAAAACCCATAATGGAATAATCGTACATTAAAATTAATCAGTCATATACGAGGTTTATCATAGAATATGAATTTTGCACAATGACAAAGTACCTTCATTTTTGTCAATTTCAAAAATTGTTTATAAAAAAAGTTGCTCAGAATTAAAATCTAGTTTGGTACGAGGGACACGCTATATATTTTGAGATGCCACAAAAGTAGAGAAGTTAGAGCTGGCAACACTGCATTTATAAATACCGCCATCCCTAAGTAATAAACTCTGACTGTCAGTTGAGTCGCTGCTGTCATAGAGTAAACGTGGTAGGTACGATTTGTCATCGAAACATGGACTTGTCAAGAGAACATGTACGCGCAATGATTTACTACGATTTTAAGGTCGGTTTAAGTGAACAACAAAGTCTTGAACGATTGCAACTCGCATTTGGTGATGAAAGTCCTTCACGTGCAACTGTGTTTCGCTGGTATAGCGAATTTAAAAGAGGACGGATATTGCTTGGTGATGAGGAACATACCGGTAGGCTCTGTTCTTCAGTTACCGCTGGAAACATTGAGAGTGTGAGACGTATGATCGACGAAGATCGAAGATGCACCTATCAAGTGATTGAGGCAACTCTTGGTGTTGGATCCGCAACAGTAAATTCAATTTTACATGATCATCTTCGGATGAAAAAAATTGTTACTCGTTGGGTGCCACACACGCTTACCGATTTCCAAAAAGCAGAGCGAGTAAGAATCGCACGGGAAACATTGGAAATGTTAAATAATGGTGGACATCGCATTCTATCAAAAATAGTAACAGGTGGTGAAACTTACATCCCATTTTACGATATTCCTACCCGCCAAGAGAGTCGCGTGTGGATCCACGAAGATGCACCAACACCAGCAATGGCCAAAAGGCAAAGGGCTGCCAAGAAAGTTATGTACGCAGTTTTCTTCCGTAGTACTGGATTAGCAAAAGCAATGAAGCTGGAAAATCAACGTACAGTCACAGCAAACTGGTACACCACAAAATGTTTACCTGCAGTTCTTGAGTCAGCCAACATTCGCGGGTTAATGTTGCATCACGACAATGCATCGTCACACAGTGCACAGCAGACAGTTGAATTTTTACGTGAAAATAAGGTAAAAGTCATTGAACATCCACCCTATTCGCCTGATTTGGCCAAGTGTGATTTCTGGTTGTTCTTCAACCTAAAGAAACATTTACGTGGTCGACATTTCACGACGGAGGATAAGATAGATGAAGCAATCATCTATTTTTTGAGAGCATTCCAAGAGATGACTGGCTTCACGTTTTTACGTTGTGGAAACTTCGGTTACAAAAGTGGATTGATGCAGGAGGAGATTATTTTGAACATAAATAAAATCATTTTCGTAAAAAGTCTTGTAGTATTCTTGTATCTCAAAATATATAGCGTGACCCCCGTATAAATATGATTTTGTAATTTTTACCTATACGAACTGCGAATCTTTCTCCCGACCTAAATTCGAAGTCGAATATCTCGAAAAGAATTCGACATATCGAAAAACGAATACCACTTCACAGGCCTACTTTATTATGTTCTTTAAGAAACTCCAGTCGAAACTTCAACGTTCGAAAACTTTAGCAACGAACCCATTTTGTACTACCCCATGCTATCTCAAAATTGAATGTGTTAATATTATTTTCTCAGAAAGCAGAACTTTTTAGTCACATTTTCCCTAAAATTAATAATAAAAAAGTTTTGCATATGCAGCCAACTTTAGTAGACGCACTGTATATTGGCTTCCGTCGGTGAAAAGTGATTCGTTCCTGGCATAAGACCCTATGGTGTAGTGGTTAGTACGCCTGGCCGGCGAACGGGAAATACCTGACATCTCGAGTCCTTACCGGGGTTGATATTTTCCAAAAATTTAATTACGTTGGAAAAACTAAGGGAATCACGGGTTTTCACATTTCATCGACGGAAGCCAATACATATTATCCTCTTTTTAATTTTTTTATGATTTTGTATTTACGGAGAAGAACTAAAGCTTTTCATAAAGGTTCAATAGTTTGAATAGTTTGAAAGATTCACAACGTTCACTAACTAATATCTGGTCATGTATTAGAAACCACATTTAGTCGCTTTAAGTAAGAGCTTATAATGACGTACTAACATGAAGGACACGCGTATAATTGAAACTTTGAGTCGCTTTGATTACCAACAATAAAGAATTTCTCACAATACGATCTTCTCTTTCTTCTCCGCTTCTTACGTATCTTAATTTACGATGACAGACGTGTCCATCTCTAAATCTCTAAATTAGACCTTGCATTCCAGCCTAGGTACACATTCTTTGATATAAATATGTACACTGGTGATAAGAAGTGTTGTAATATAAAATCGTTAAGCGGAACGGCATTGGATTCTAGCACTATACTTCTGACGTATAATAAACATGTTTAGTAAAAACGTGCTCCATCTGATAATAGTACGTAGAGACAAGCCGTCTATCGGTGAAGAACAAGCGTTAGAATAAAAGATATAAACGTTACATGTGTTGAAATGAAATTCAAAACATGTATTGCACGATAACCTTTTGGATTTATTCGAAGTCTTGCGTTTAACATTTATTGCTCCAGATTAGAATTTATATGTGTTACTATGTAGTATGGTGAATACATTTCAAAGGTTGTCATTGAACAATTACAATTCAAACAAAATTATTCCTTAGAAAAATGGCCGCTTTTCTCTTTTCTTTTTTTCATCCGGTTGATTATTGTAATGTTGCGTTAATTTTATTTTTTAATGAAAGAAAAACTTAATAACTTTTTACCTATTTTATAATTTCACCCCCTTCCACAATACATAACTCCATCCTTTTTCGGTATTCTTTAACAGTTTTCTAATAAATGCCGTTTTGACAATTAAAGGCTGCCTGATAGTTGTATTTCTTTTACCAATTTGAATTCAGATTAAATGAGACATTTACTACATCTAAGCACCTTACTACAATGATTATTCTTTTCTTACCAGTCATAACTAGAGTTGGCCACGCGCGCCAACGGGCAGCGGCGTTGTTTCGATTAGGCCTCGGGTTCCACTAGAGCTATTGTGTGTAGATGTTTGCTGTCGTAAATACTTTCGCGTAGTTGTTAAATAAAAATAAAATAATGCGTGCTCAAACATTTACCATTTTAAGAGCCCTACGTGAAATCGCAAAGTGAATAATGTCTGTTAAATATCTGCAACGTTAGATATGTTTCAACAGTTGTTTCGACAGACCGAGTGCGGCGCGAGGAAAAAATGTGTTTATATGCAGAGAACGAACGTTCTACATCTAGTGACGTTATATTTGCGTAATTAAAATATTCTTTGAAACAACTTAACGGTTCTGTTGACGCACCTTCACAAATGTGTCTTAATGGGCCAAAATCAGAATCCTTCCCTAAAACACTTTCAAATTTTTTTAGAACACAAACGTATTTTGCGTCTTCTATCGCGCATAGCTGTGCATGAACATGTTGCACTATTTGCACAGATTCCACTAACAACACCGAAGGATCTTATAACTTTTCTATTGCCTCCGCTAGTCCTAAGTAATTTTTGTGAATAATTTTTAAATCCGTTTTAACCCGACTATCTTGAAATTTCGACTGGCTTTTCTTGATTGCCGCAGCTTCCTTTGGATCGAATTGTAAAACCACGTTCTTAATATTCTCATAATATTTATGATTCATAACTATTCAGAACAATTGCTTCAGACTAGTCGAGGCAATAGAAAAATTACAAAATCCTTCGGTGTCGTTAGTGGAATCTGTGCAAATAATGTTTGTGTGCTAAAAAAATTTGAAAGTGTCTTAGAGAAAGATTCTGATTTTGGCACATTAAGACACATTTGTGAAGGTGCGTCAAGAGAACCGTTAAGTTGTTTCAAAGAATATTTTAATTACGCAAATATAACGTCACTAGATGTAGAACGTTCGTTCTCTGCATATAAACACATTTTTTCCTCGTGCCGCACTCGGTCTGTCGAAACAACTGTTGAAACATATCTAATGTTGCAGATATTTAACAGACATTATTCACTTTGCGATTTCACGGAGGACTCTTAAAATTGTAAATGTTTGAGCACGCATTATTTTATTTTTATTTAACAACTACGCGAAAGTATTTACGACAGCAAACATCTACACACAATAGCTCTAGTGGAACCCGAGACCTAATCGAAACAACGCCGCTGCCCGTTGGCGCGCGTGGCCAACTCTACTCATTACTAAGTTTAAAACGAGCTGTAGTGAGACGATACTTGTCCTACCAACAAACTGAGACTGCTATTAACCCTTTGCAGTCGTTGTTAAGATATACATGCCATACTAACGCCGTATAGGTTATGTTTTTGATTAAGTTTATGATTTGTGAAGAGAACTGAGTGTGTCTCTCCTTAGTTAAATATTTTGTGTTTTTCTTTTATTATTTTATTAACTACAGATGGAAGCAAAAAATTTCTTAGTTACATCTCACTTCACCTCTTCTAAGGTAATATTATTTCAATCTTGTAGACTTGTAAAACACTTATCTGGTAAAAAGAATACAGCAACACCTGAAACGCTACTTGAAAAGAATTAATGAAACTAAATATTAAGACAATATTCACAGGACCTTGAAAAATTCCTCTTAAAAAATTACCAAAACGACCTTATCCAGTAAGAAGAAATTTATTAAAAAGTCTAGTGTTCTTTCTGAGTTTTAGAACAAGCAAAAACTTTCATAAAGAATATTTTTTCCATAAATTCATAATAAAAAAAGGCATTTTCTCTTGACACCTACCCGACAATATAGCGTACATATAAGAAAATAGATTTTCTTGAAAAAATCAGTCTCTCTTCAAGAAAATATTTTTATTTCAAGACTATAAAAATATATAATATAAGAAAATAATTTTCTTGAAATTTTATTTGAATTAAATAAATATTTTATTAGGGTTAGAAAATTAAGAAACTCCAAGACAAAAAAAATGTTTCTTCCAAGTAAATCATTTAGTTTTAAATTCAGAAGATATTCATATTACATTTGTCTTGTCATGTAAATATAGCAAACCAATTTATTGAATCTTGAAACACACGTATGGTGCTAAAATATGTAGTTCTCGAGTTCCATAACATTTTTAAGTCGGCATTTGATTTGATTTTGTTAAAATGCTGACCAAATCGCACAGCTAGAGCCTAAACTGAATATTCATATTAAAGGTAGGAATGAAGAAATTGTCTAGACTCACAAAGTTCTATTGAGAAATTAGGTAACCAGTTTCGTATTGAAAAAACACATCATCAGGCCAGCTACAAGGATGTCCAATAAAAGAAAAATTACAATAATCGAAAAAAAAACTAAAGTTAATAACTAAAATTAGAAGCAAGTGAATGAGCTAATAAAAAAGGTTTTTTAATGAGTTAATATTTAAGTCTATTTATCCCTTTTTTTATTATTATTTATTATATATTAAAAAAATAAGGTTAAATTAGTACGCGTCATAAATAGTAATAAAAAGGAAAAAAATATTACATTAACCGGTATCTTTTGAAAATGTTTATGAAACATTGTACGTTAAAGGTTATATCATTGAATGGGTAAGTATGGTATCTGTATTCCAGTTACGTCGCTAGTATTTAAGACGGCATGACTATAACTACTGGCGCTAGGTGGCGCCAGCAAATATTTCAGCTGCTGTTTTTGAAAATTAATGGCATAAACTGAGAGATGTGGTCAGGAGTAAAAAGCTTCAATGCTTTTCTTTTCTCATATTGTTTATGCTGATAATGGTTCTCCATCAATACCAGGAGTTATTTATTAGCATTGTCTTGGTTATTACTTCTAGGCACTTTTTTCATGTGTACTTCTACATTAAATTCACATTATTCCTCTACTTTAGCTTTTAGAGAGTGTGCATATAGATACTATGCATTTCAAGAGTTCCTAGCACAAAATGCTTTATTTTAAGAAAATTGAGCTATTGATTTATAAACAATACCTAAACGCATTCTGGAATTAAGAAAATTATTTACTATCCTTCAGAAAATATTATTTTGTGTTATAATGGCTATTTACTTATACTAAGAATCGCTTTCTTCAAACTTTCTGCAAGATTTTCTTGAATCAAATTAACAAATGTCTTAAACAAAGAAGTACAATTTCATTACAAGTGTATATTTTTCTTCAGCGGAGAAAGAAACGCTAAGAAAATATTTCTGTTGATTTAAAACAATTATTGTATTGCGGATAATTGAAAAAGTAATTGTCTTGAATTGAGGCGGACAGCCTTGATACAAGTAAAAATTTTTTTGCGTGCAAAATGCACTAACAATAATTTTAAGCTTCTTAAAACCTGCATAAACATTTTAAATTTTTTTATAAGCTTTCCATTTTAATTGTTATTTTTGTCGTTTCACTACTTTGCTAATCTACCTCTTTATTATTGTGTTTCATTGTTGACAAGCCAAATCTTTTGCATGTTGTTATATTGTATGGCTAATATACATGGTACAGGCGCAAATATACATAGACTATGTTAATTTTATCCTGCTGTTGGGTCCATTGACCTGTTCGGTAATAAAGATAGACATATTTATGAATTTATTTACTTGGTAAACACATATGTATCTACGCTACGTAGGTTGCAAAAATGTTGCCATTAAATGTTGTACATATGAATAGTTGGCTCGATAGAATTTCGCAACCCCAAACTCGTCCCACAAATTCACAGTCGCTGTTCAACGGTATTACATCCAAGCTTTGTCTATTTCTGATTACGATATGTTCATGTTTACATTGTCAGTTTTATTATTCATTAGTATATGATATTTTTATTAATTATTGCTTAAAGGTTGGGCTATCCAAATAAAACTAGATTTCGAAGTAAGGAAGTACAATTCTGTGAGGTAATAATGACCCCTAAACATCAAGTAGTATGAAATCAATATGCCCCGATACTTAAAATGCAGTAACTCCTTGATTTATGCGAGGGTTAGGTTCCACAAGAATAGCGTGTAAATCGAAACCGTGCAAACCGAAACATTGCTTCAATGGAAATTGATGGAGTAAGTTCTTGGGACTTTATGGCGACAGCATTAAATATTTCTACAAACTGAGCGAGAAGATAGAAATGTACCTTTAGCAAATAAGACTAATTGAGAGGTATAAATTAATTAAACATAAAGCAGGAAGAGAATCGGGGCGAGAATGGAGCCCTGTGGAACATCGCATTCCAAGCGTGTACATGATGAGAAGAAGGATCTACTAACACTGTGCTGTACATGCTAAACACACAGAATGTTTTGGTAACCCCGTATACTATACGCATCTAGCTTATCCAACAGGACTTGATGCTTAAGTTAACTGGTTCACGTTGTGTATTAAAAATAGAAAACAACCTTGAATATCCTCAGAATATCTTGAAGCATTTTAAGTTGTGTGTGATGAATATGTATAAAGCAATGCAAATTAGTAGTAGCGCGATGAGAACCAAGTATTTAGGAATATTTGTTCAGCAGTGTACTTTTCATATGTGTAACCCATGAGATATTCTTTTAATGACGCTGGACTGTATCTAAATCCCGTCGTTTTCTAATCAAGGAATAGCGAACAAGGAGCCGTAGTCGACACGACATTACCGAGAACTGCGCCTAGGTATTATGAAGCGATTATGCGTGATATGACGAACCGGCATTCATTTAAACAATTATCCATAATTCACGCGTAATCACTTCAAATCCAATTATACGTGTGGCACTTGAATAAATTCCAGAATTATACGCTTTAGCGGCTGTCAGCCGTCGAGTTGACTGCTCTTTGGTGATATTATTTTCTGTATCAGTCTTTCTTCACCGTCTACTTCGTTCCATTTGAAACTTTCGGGGCTTCACCGAATTCATGGTTAATTGATTCTGGGAAATAACTTAGCCCGCGCATGCTGCCACTAGAAAGCTACGTAGAAATATATCTATATACATAACGTGTATGTTCGTAGGCATTAATTTTTTTTCACATCATTATTGTTATTATGTAATTTTGGAAAGGCGGTTTTCAATTAACTACGTTTTTTCCTCAATAAATACGAATAGGTTTGACCTTTCTGTTACACCGGAAATTAGACAAATAGCAGATAAATGAGCACGCATCGTTATTGTTGGAACTGGTTACAATAACGACTTTTTCCTTTTATGTTGTCATTTTTATGACATGGGAATTGGCTAGCGGATGGTAATATTTGCAAGAAAGATCTTAATATAAATAGTTGGTGTGAGTTATGTACGCGAGTCTGACAATTTATGTATATAAATTTGCGTGAATATTCTTCGAAAATAGATTTTCATATAGAGATAAACATTTTCATCCTTGAAATAAATCCGCTTGAATTGTTACCTAATTAGGATAGGTATATCGGCGCCACGTAATACAGTGTTACGCACTTTTTTTATTATATGTGGTTGTGAAATTGAATACGATTATGGCGTAATATGTGGGGATATAATATAGCAATAAGACAAGATCGTTCAACCACACTTACAATTAGTTGATGTTATATCATTGGAATTTAACAATGAAATAATTCATTTGTTTTCTGCATACGCTGTGCAATATTCATTTAAATATTCAAATCATGAATCGCCTGCATGAATACCAACTCAAAAATTATTATTGCTCTATTGTGTATGTGTATATTGTATCATAAACAGATTTACAATGTGTGAACATAACATTACAAGTAGGAGTAGTGATTAAATTTGTTTTGAACTTAGGTATAAAGGAATGCATTCCTTGTTTGAAATCTACGCATATTATAAATTTGAAATTACTGTGTTTAACAAATAACTACGCACGTTACAGGTATCTCGCTTTAGTAACATGGACAGTTATTAGACGTAAGAATTGGTACTTTTCATGTTACACCAACATTTTTGTTGAACAAGAAAATTATGTTAAACCAATAAATAATATTACAAGTTTAAACGTAAAAAATTGTCAGCGGTTCTTTTGCATTACGTATCGAATGTAGGTAATTAAAGTAAAAGACAGTACACTGAACGAAAAAAGTACGTAAATACAATAGAAGAGTACGTTAATGGAACAATTTTTTTATCAAAATTGGTCCAACGAACGAATTTATTATTTCAATAAATCGCTGCTTATTATATCGATGAACACATACTTTCGTATTTACATTATATACAATAAACAGATTTATTGATATAAAGAATATACGAGGGTAGTCCCAAAAGTAATGTCTCCAAAGCGTTGGGGACAGAGAGAAACTATTCGCGCCGCTGTTGGCCACACCGTTGTGATTGTTGCTTCCCCCACTCCCAAACAAGCGTGCTCGCGCCTCGCTGGGGCTCGCTCAGTCTTGGCTTGGCAGCCGTTGAGAATGGAGCACCTGTTGATCGCTACCGCCAAGTGCGAAATTCGTGGTTATTCGGTTTTTGAACGCAAAAGGTGTGCAACCGATTGAAATTCATCACCAATTGACAGAAGTGCATGGAGAGTCGTGTACGGATGTCAAAAACATTCGCAAGCGGTTTAGAGAATTTGTAGCCGGTCGTATGAACATTCACGACGAACAAAGGAGCGGGAGACCTTCAGTTTCCGACAAGACAATCGCAAAGGTTGAGCAAACCATGCGTGAAGATCGGCGAATCAATTTGGATTTTGGTTCCTGAGGTTTCCCAAAGCACCATTCACAGGATTTTAACGGAAAAGCTGCAGTATCGGAAGGTGTGCGCAAGATAGGTTCCACGACGGCGACCACAAGCGGCAACGAGTTGATTCATCCCGTGAATTTCTTCGCCGATATGAAAGTGAAAAGGAAAACTTTTTGGACTCGATTGTCACGGGTGACGAAACCTGGGCGTTCCACTTTACACCTGAGACCAAACAACAATCACGCAAGTGGCGGCATTCCTCTTTGCCTAAGCCGCGAAAATTCAAACAAACACAGTCTGCCGGTAAAGTCATGGCAACTGAATCGAAAGGGGGTATTGTTGGTCGACTTTATGCATGCAGGGACGACAATAAACGCTGACAGGTACTGTCAAACACTGGAAAAACTCAGACGGGCAATTCACAACCGGAGAATAGGAATGCTGAGCAAGGGTGCCCACACGTCGTCCCTCAAACCGTCGCTCTCCTGCAACAGTTTAAATGTCCGGACTTGGCACCCAGTGACTACCACCTGTTCCCTAAGTTGAAAGAATATTTGGCCGGAACGCGATTCAGCTCCGACAACGAGGTGAAAGAAGAGGTTCAACGCTTTTTCAAGGACATGGCGGCGAGCTGGTATGACATGGGCATACAAAAACTGTCACAGCGTCTACAAAAATGCATCGACCGAAATGGCGATTATGTAGAACAATAGATAAATGTTCAAACTTTAAAATGATGTATATATTATAGAAAATAAACGAATTTTTGTATTCTAAAAAAAATTGGTGACCTCATTTTTGGGACTACCCTCGTAATTATTAATGCCTAATGAAAAATAACTAAAGTTAGTTTTGCTTCTATATTCTATATTGATAAACAGGTTTCAATTTGATAAACGTAGCTCATTGTTGTAATAAATTTATTAGTTAATATAATAATTTCTATAGTTGCTTTTAACAAAACGAAGTCAACGAACACGATTTATTGAATTCATTTTTTTCAGTATAGAGTTACGATTTTATGCAAAACACATTTCTTTTTAATAAGAATACAAATCCAATATTCGGAATATGTCCGAACCATGCTGATATAACGAGACTAACAGTATGAAAAAATTACATATTTGGCACCGAAATTAAGGTCAAGTACATATGTTTAATTTTCGTGGATAAAGTGTATATTTTCTGCTTTTTTGGACATAAAATCTTATGTTTTTTACTATGCTGTTTTCTCACATGATGCTCGGGGATATGCGTATTCGATAACCGTCGAATTACCCAATTGCTAGGGTTGTAATTCCTGTCGGCGAGACAGGATCGGATCCGTTGCAGTAAGTACGTCATACGTACCTACAAACAGAAAGTCGAATAGGTAAAGAAGGAAGAAGAAGGAAAATACTGTAAATATCATTAAAATATATTTTTTTCCGTATTATATGTACGTTTATTTATTTTCTACTTAATTTCCATTTTTGTTCAAACATTCGTCATACCGCTGATCAAGTTTTTCAATTGCGAGGTTAAAAAAATCGGTCGCATGTAAAGAAACCCAATTCAGTGCAGTTCTCACATCTTCGTCGTCGTTGAACTGTTGACCACCAAGGAACTCCTTTAAATACCGAAACAAGCGAAAATCACTGGGTGCGAGGTCTGGACTGTAAGATGGATAATCCAGTTGTTCCCATCCACACACGTGGCATTGGCACACGTATGACAAATGCAGGATATAATAACAATGAACAACAAGAATAATTTACACTTTCGGAATTGAGATTTGACAGTTTGGCAATTGTTACGATTACTTTGCCTAGCAACGAGCTTTTTAAATCAGTCTGGCGTCACAAGAGACAATTTGGCGCTCTTTCCTAGCCAACTTTGCGTAACAACAAAAACATTACCAAAACTTTATTGCTGCATATCGTCATACCAACTGCTTTAACAGAAGATAATATGATTTAAATTATTGTACCATTTGTTGCGCAACCACGGCAAATAAGGTGATAATTGTTGCTAGATTTACATAATATTGAAATTGACCCAGTAATTTTGCATGGTTCGTGCCGAAACCATCATGAAAGTAATAACACAAAAAACCTAAAAAAACTATTGTCTATCAAAAACTATCAAATTTAAACAAACCTACTATAACTAATTAATTGCAATAAAGTTCAATAAAGCAAAGAAATAACAACAGTTAACAAAACAAGTTAAAATGAGAGAAAATAATAACGAGTACATAGAAGGAAAATATGAAAGCTACAGGATATAATAACAATAAGCAAGAAGAATAATTTACGCTTTTGGAATTGAGATTTGACAGTTCGGCAACTGTTATGATTAGTTTGCCGAAACCTTTATTGCTGCATATCATGATATTTCTTAACTTAAAGTATAACATATGTAGTATCGTTGAATGCGCCTTTCGATTACTCTTCCAAAAACGTAAAAATATATAGCGTGTTCTATTTAAAATAAGAATGTTTATGTCACTTCCTGTGACACCGGAAATATCATTGAAGTACCAATAACGGCAAAAAATAGAAATTGACGTATTTTTTCTAAAAACGGTAGCTTCGTTCAAAAGTTAGCATGGGAGGACACCTTAGGACTTCACTGTATACATGGTACATAGATAGTATCACCTTCCCACGCGCAAAATGCACATAAACTTAAACGTAATTGACTTTTTTAGGTTGTCCGTCGCCAGCAACTAATAACACGCTTGCTTTATGACCTCAAATTATAAAATTGTGATCTACGATTTAAATTATAAACTGTCAAGCATTTACTATTATAAATAAAGGTTTAAACATGCATGCACAACAAATTAAAACAGCTAATTTGCTATGCGTTTTATGCAAGAAAATGTACTGCAGAAGTATGCATGAACAAGGAGGTTGTTACATTATTCTTGCTGTAGTCGTAGTTACGAAAGTTATTAAGCAAAATGTAGCGTTATATATATTGTTGGTCTCTTGGGTTTGCACCTCATTACTCTTTATGTTGAGTAAATTTAATACTTTGATAATTTTACGGTGTTATAGAAGTAAACATTCGGTCTGTTTTATTATCATACATGACAACTATTATAAAATGTAAGGAAGTTATCAATTAAATATACTTCAGCTCCAGTTACGCATGCGTAATAACTATGTGCAATAACCGTAGATATTAAAACAATTAAAGTCTGCTTGCATAATTAAATGCTGTAAAGGTGATAGAAATAGGCGCCATAAAATGCCCCACCCTGTACGCTAAATGGCATTCATTGACCTCGTTTGCTTTGCATCTGTAGGATGCATATCAATCTTGCTACATATTTGGTGGCCGCGCCGGAACTAATACAGAGAGTATACATGTATTTTCAAGTTGTATTATTTAAATTTTTCGTGAACATTTTTGTAACAAAAAAAGGATATCTTTTGCATTAGGATTACGCTGTTCAATATAGATAAAAAATAAATGTGAACAGAAGTATTTTTACTAGTGAACCGATGTTTGTAAAGTAGGAATGATTTCTAGTCATTAATAATATGTACATATATGTATTGCTGCAAGTTTAATTAACAAAGCAATCTGTAGACCTCTTGGCACTAAATTTCTTTTTCTTATGGTTCAAGTTTTTGTGTACAATACAATAATGTTCATATTGTGCTAATTAGCGTTAATAAAACAACCAGTATATGAAATGATTTACTTATACTTTCAGTTTATATTCTGCACAAGGTGTTATAATTAACGTGGGCAAATATGCGGTAACAGCCAGAGGCGTGGCGAGCGCATAAAAGTTTACACATAAAATAGAAGGTAAGAAATAAATTATAAAATGTGCTGAAACACTTACCGTTTTAAAAGTCTTCCGTGAAATCACAAACTGGGTAACATCTATTAAATATTTGAATCATTAGATATGTTTCCACAGCTGTTTCAGTCAAATGAGTACGACGTGCGGAATAGATGTTTTTTAATGCCGAAAACGACTGTTCGACGTCTAGCGATGTTATATTTGCATATTTAAAATAATCCTTAAAACAACTTAATGCATCTTCACACACACGTTCACAAATTTGTCTTAATATAAGAAAATCGGAGTCTTTCTCTAAAACACTTTCGAATTTTCGTATCATACACCAATTTGTTTCACCTTCTACAGCGCATAACTGTGCGTAAACATCATTCACAATTTGAACAGAATCCACTGGCAATCAATGCATTTACTAATGGAAAACATGTATGAATCGTTTGTGCCGTAAGATTTATTGTATGGATTTTACACGTTACATGTAAGAAGTTACCGCTGTGTTCTTTAAGAGATCGGCCCAAAGAACACATGTTTGCGGCACCATCTCTCATAAACATTAAAAGTTGCTTAGTTGAAACTGTCCAAAAATAATTCGTCCTCTTAAGACCATGTTAAAATAAATTCACAAAAGCTCGCTCTTCTTGGGAAATTTCTTTTAGTTGCAAAACTATGGAAAACAGGTATGGGCGGAACTTATGTTTGCGAAGTATTCTATGTATTGAGCACCTAGATAACCCTGATTCCAGCGCAGCTTGTCTTAAAGACATTGTTGGATATGCTGTGAAATATTTCAAAATGCTGGTTTCCATGTTGGCATCGTCAACAATAGATTTATGATTTTGAATATCCTTCACAAATTTGTCTTAATATAAGAAAATCGGAGTCTTTCTCTAAAACACTTTCAAATTTTCGTATTACACACCAATTTGTTTCACCTTCTACAGCGTATAACTGTACGTGAACATCATTCACAATTTGAACAGAATCCATTAGCAACATCGAAACATTTTGTAATTTTTCTATTCCCTCCGCTAGTCCGAAGTAATTGTTGTGAATAGTTTGTAAATCTCGTTTAACCTGACTATCTTGAAATATTTCTTGGCTTTTCTTGATTGCTGCAGCTTCTGTCGGATTGAATTTTAAAACTACCTTCTTTACTTGATCAAAATATTTCTTGTAGTAAAACGCACCCTGCAACCATGTTCCCCATCTTGTAACAATCGGCTGTGGTAGTTCAGGTAAATCAGGACACAGTTTGTGAAATAGTCGGTTAGAAATACTGCCTTTGTACTAGCAATCAATGCATTTTCTAGTGGAAACCATGTAGGAATCGTTTGTGCCGCAAGATTTAGAGTATGGATTTTACACGTTACATGTAAGAAGTTACCGCTGTGTTCTTTAAGAGATGGGCCTAAAGAACGCATGTTTGCGGTATCATCACTCATGAACATTAAATGTTGCTTAGTTGAAACTTCAAATTTGTTCAATGAGTTCAACACCACCTTTAAAATCTCATCGGCAGTACAATTTATAACTCTTTTGGAAGCAAGTAAGAAGGAGGATGACGGTCGATATGGTTCCGACGTACCATTGTACGTACCATTACATTAACTGCAGAATGTTTTTGACGATCTGTTGTTTCGTCCACACACAACCACAGTTTTTTATCTTTCAATTCCGTTTTCATTCTTTTTTCTATATGTTCACGAGCAAATGGCACTACATTTCGTATCGATGTCCGACTAGGTAATTTACAGTCCGCGTATTTATTCCAGAAGGAGACAAATGCTTCTTTGTCTAGTAAACGAAACGATAGATTACATAAAATAAGAGTAACACATAAATCCAATGTAAGCTTTTCTTGGTTTCGTATGCTACTTTTTGCAGAAGAATGCTGTTTGCTTTCGATGTGACGGTGACAATGGCTTCTGGACCAACACATTAAAGGGATTTTACAAACTAGGCATTTAATTTTAGCGCCATCAAAAATTAAGTACGGCAAGTCCACTATAAAGTTTTTAACTGTGTCTGCCATTGGTCATTTTCGCGACGTAGCTAACTGCGACATTTTTAAAACAAGCATAAGCGTACAATTACGAAATAAGTTACGACAGCCTACATATACACAGAACTACTCGCATACAGCATTGATTAAGTACTGACGTTGTGAACGCGTGAAATAAATAATCGCCGACTCCGCACCACATATCTACTACACTGACTGTTACCGCTGTTTGCCCAGACCAGTTATAGTCATCGAATAAACTATAAAAACATATCTTTATGTAGGTTTTGTTTACAGTTACAAAAACTGAACCCACCTAAATAAATAAAAAAATAAAGCGTTGGCAAAACATACAGCGTGTCCCTGGATTAACGCATGGATAGGTAAGTCAGACAGAAAATTATTGAATTGAAATTTAATCTTTTGGGGTCGGCCATGCTTGAATAGTAAGTAATTTATGCCATAATTTTATTGCCGAAAAATCAAGTATATCTTGGAAATTTACAAAAAGTCAATTAGTAAAATGCATTTTCTGTGGGAGATACGATAAAAGCGTTATTAAAAACGATGTTCAGGGTAATAAATTATGCTAGTACTTTGCGTGTAAGCATGACTCAACCCCAAAAAGATGAAAACTCAACTCGATAATTTCCTGTGTGCCTTACCTATTGAAGCATTATTCCAAAGACACACTGTATACTGAAAATAAGCAAAATTTGAACATTGTGCATTAATTTGAAAAATAAACCCATATTTTGTACTTCTCAGAACTTGATAAATTTTGGCGGTTTAGAGTACATTTTTTAAACAAAAATAAATAGCAAAGCACCTGCACTTATGTACACTGACAAATAAATTTTCCCATATAAAGCGGACTTTGACACTGTATAGACAGTATTAATTTCTTAAGATACTAAAATTGGGAAAGTAGATGAAGAACGAAGTTGATCGATAACTAGTTATTAAAAAGATATTTCGTAACTATGTTAATTAACTTATGAACAAGTTCTATTGTTAAACGGAAATTTTTAGCAAAGTTTTCGTCTGTAATATGGATGGGATTCCGATACTCATATAATCTTGAAACTGCTCCGACATCCTTTTTATCTATATCCATTATTAATTTTTTGTAAATGTCATTAATGCAATAGATATTAATATCCATTATTTTAAGTACAATTAAGAGAAAGCAAGTATGTACAATTTGAAAGTATTAGCACCTCAGTCGAACTGAAATATTATTTTTTTTACAAAATTAGATATGCTTTGCGCATGAATCTCCTATATACTCCTACATACCATGTTTCGCTAGCTGAAGACCGTATAATGTAGATTCTCCTGTTTTTGGAGAAAGGAACATTCATACAAATTTAAGAAAATATATTTTGCCATTTTATGAGAGGCCTCACTTTTCTGATGCGGTCACTAGGTACGTTTACTAAACACTCTCTTGTCAGTTGGCCAAGTAGCGTTCAAATGAAACGATCACAACAGACAGCGTGATTTCTTCTGAAGTTATTCCCAACGTTCTCTACGATTTGACGATAGCAAAGTTTACGGAGCAACATCAAATTCTGTTTCCTGTTAGTGGTCGTCAGGTAAGAATTTACGAGTGGTTTTCCCGATTCCAACGTGGCGAAATGTCACTTGAAAACAAACCCCGTTCGGGTTGCCCCGCAACATCAAGAACAGAGGAAAAATGCACAGTGCCATCATGTGTGATCGTCGCAGAACAATTGACGAATTGGAGCAAATCGCTGGAATTTACTGGAGTTCATGTCGCAGCAAAGTTTGCTCCACAATTGTTGTCCAATGACCAGAGGGAGAACCTGCTGAAAGTCTACCAGGAATTGAAAGAACAGACACAAACTAAACCTTATTGTTTGCCAAAAGTCATCACAGGGGATGGATCTTGAAACAAAGCAGCACTTCAGCCAGTGGGAAATACCTTCATCACTCTGACCAGAAAAAGCATTGCGAGTGAAATCAAATGTTAAATCAATGATGGTTTGTTTTTTCCCACATAAAAGGGGTCGTTCACGTTGAGTTTATTCCTCCGGACACCACAATGAACCAACGTTACTATCTGCAAGTGTTGCAGCGATTGTGTGAGGCAGTGAAAAAAAAAGGCTTGAATTGTGGCGAAATGTTTTGAACAGTGGAAAAACCATTGGAATAAGTGCATCATCTAATGGATAGCATTTTGAAGGAGATTGATGTTATGAAGATGTTCGTTTTCTTTATTTCTGTATAATTTTATTGAATTATAATTTAAATTTGAACGCTCCTCATAAGTAGTTGCAAGTAGTAAATAACATCCTGGTTATCTACTTTGCTCATGTGATTTATGTTGCTAATTTCATTAGCAGACATTTCTTTGTCGGCTTCCAACATTTTAGCTTCCTTTGCTGGTTTCGCTGTAGCGTACATTTTTCTTCCTGTTCAAGCCATCGTAAATATTGCACAATTTGCTTTATTCAAAGTATAGTATACGTACTATAAAGTATTTTTTCCCATTGCCATTAGGAAGTCGTAATTGACGTAGGTTATGTATGCCGGAGACCTTTTTATGCGTATACATACATTATTTGCAGAATTCAACGCTCTCACAGGACAAATGTCAATTTATTTAAAATTATCTCCATTAAAATGCGTAATGACTGCGAAAACCTTGAGAAGTTATTATTGACCTCACTTAAATATTGAAATGTTCGTCATATTTATGCGTCTACCACGAGTATATGTATGGTATCGTAAATATAGGTGCTCGCCGTTTTACATCAATGCACGTGTATGCGTTTCCCTTTTGGATCGCTTTAAAAGTGAAAATATTTGAATAAGACGTACCAAATAAAAGAAATAGACACGGTCGGCTGGACAAATATGGAATCGATAAATATTAAATGTTTAAATATTCACGGCGCGAGAGTTGTGTTTGTACATTCAAAATAGCTTCCTTTGAATGAACAATGCGATGGACGTATAGCACAGCGTCTTACTGAATACTTCTAGTTCTCTTTGCAGATCTTCCAAGTGTTAACCAGGTATTGTCTTTGTAAGATAAATGTCAAGTATAAAACATGCTAACTTGTGAACGGCGGTCAAAGAACTAATTAAATTGAAAAAAGGAAGCTTTAACGTTGTAGGTGATGCGTAACGAATATGAAGGCGGTATTAAATAACTTAATCATAGGTTTTCGAAACGAAATATGGAAATATTCATGAAATATTTGACCAACAAGTACTTTCGGAAAGAAATTATTAGGAACTCTAATTTTTTTTTTTTATTAAAACTTGTTGATATGACTAGATTGTTATAAATAAGGCTAGTGAACTTTTGGCCATTCAATCGCATAAGCACGTACTCTAATAGAATAGAATATAACTTTATTGTCCAACAGATTCCTCCAATTGTAGGAAAATGATTAAGTCATATATGTATTGAAATGTTTTTTGTGTATGAAATTATCAAAAAAAAAAATTTTTCAAAACTAATTAATTACTTATACGATCTGAAGGTTCGGGAGTGATCTAAATTTACTCTTTCCCAATTTAAAATTAAACTAGAGATCAATTAATGAAATTTAACGAGTATTAAAACTGAAAAATAAAAAACTAACCTAGAATTATGACGATTTCATATAAGCTCTATGTTTATATGTTATCTACTGGAAACCGCCTATTCTTCAACCAACAAACTTGACTACCTCGTATTTATGGTACAATCTGAAAGTGGAACACTTAGAAAATGAAACACAATCTAATACGTGTTACCTGGATGAACATCTCTTGAATCAAAAGTCAGAAATTAATTAGCGTCCCTCTACTTCAATCCCCCTTACTTCAATCGCGATAGCGATTGTTTCAAACACAGCAAATTTTAATAATTCGTTTCGAAATATAATTTAGTGATGAATTTCCAACGAATATTTTTATTTTAGTAGTAAGTAGCATGACGGATTACATGTAGTGACGCAACTAGAAAACTTAATTTATGCTACTTACCACCAACAACTATTCAGTATGAATATTTGCTAGCACACACGACAGACGATTACTTGATGAATGATGTTTAATATTCGAAATTATGCTAGAAATATCTCCGATTTTATGCTGCAGGGAAATATTCTACTAAATTTGAGGATTTACGAAGTGAAGAAAATGAACAGAAGAGGAGAAATTTATTCGTTTCCCCGTGTTTGTCGTTGGCTGGACTTACACTATGTCCTTAGCATCCCTGCGACAACAATAGAGAACGATAAAAGGAATAAGTGATACCAAAAGAGAGCTAACAAATTTCTGATAAAATTCAGAGAACAGATCTAGATGATTTTTGGATTTTTCAGCACAACAATGCGAAAATGCATATTGGTTAGAGGGTGGTTATGGCGAAAGGAAACTGAAAACTGTTTGGGGAATTATTGCATACAGAATTTATGAAAATCAATGGCGTATGTTAGTGTTTTAGAAGTTGAATATTTAGACTCAATAAAGAATATTAAATTGGAGATTAACTATTATAAACCTATAAAATCAAAAGAAGATTGAAATTTCATTGTAGTCGACATTTTAAGATCATATGCGGTGAGGTGAGCGGATGAACGCGTAATGTGGGCGTGACGTTGTAACGTGACGTGATTGTCACGTTACAATAAAAATGACGGTCACATTAATCTCTCGTTTTTGTTCTGTCAAATTGTACTTTATATTAAAAACATGAATATTAAGGATTATTAAATTATCCGCATAGGACTTTACGAGAATTCTACACTTAAATAGAATGCAAAAAAATGTGTTTATCAGAAATAAACAAATGCAAATCAACATTTATAATTTGTTTATTTCCACTTAACATATAAATAAGCTGCAAACATTTTATTTTAAGTTTTATCGGTGAAGTTAAGAAGGCAACAAAAATGTTGCAATCGTTTGCATGTTTAAAATTATCAAATCGAATATAGACACATTACAAAAATCTACTGTGATCGCGTAACTAAGATGAAGATTGCAAGTCAAAAATCATTTAGAAAATTGATAATGTAAGACTCACGCAAAATTTAAAGAGGATCATTGAGAAATAATGAACAATGATTTATAGTGCAAATTGAGAAAAATTAAAAATTAAAATCGTATGCAAAACGTATAACATATCAGGATCGGAAAAGGAACTCTGATGATAGTTGGCGTAGTTTCCGGATATGAAAATGTGAATATTGAATACAATTCGTGTAGATTTATGATTAACTGCATAATACAGACGAAGGCAAATACCCAATTCTACTACCGGTATTTTTGTTTATGCATTTTAATAATTAATAATTTAATTATTAAAATAATTTTTAAAATAATATTTTTTTATGCATAGAAATTGTATTATTAGTAAATATACAGCGTTGGCCAATAAAACGGAGCATCTGTAGATTTTCGCAAATGTATAAAAAGTACTCGTTGGTCTAATATAAGCGAAAAAATAATGAAATTTTATTGTGCGACTTACGTCGTTCTTACTCTTAAGGACGGAGGTGGCAGCATTATTTTATGGGGGTGCATGTCACCACAGGACGTTGGGGAAATGTTCATATGTCACGGATGCATGAATAGCCAAATGTACATAGAAGTTCTAAATGCGACATTAAGGTCATTGTACGCAAACTTTTTTCAGAAGAGCTTTTAAAAAACATCTTTTTCTAACAAGATAACGCCCTCTGCCACACAGCTCGAGGAACTAAAGCGTGGATACATGAAAATGGATTCCATCTTCTTAAATCTAATCGAGTATTTGTGGCACTCATCCAAAAAGTTACAAACATTCTTCATACAAGTACTTGAAACCAAAAGAAAAGAAGCGTGGGAAAATACTCCACCAGCGTATTGCGAAAAATTGGTGGATACAATGCTCAAACGTATACAGGGAGTCATTAAAGTCCGAGGAGGTCATACACGGTATTAATTTACATGTAGAATTTTATAATTTAGTCACCATTGTAAATATATTTCAATAATGTTTTAAGTTTGCAAAGTTTAGGGTGTTTCGTTTTATTGGCCATATGAATTAGTGGGAATAGGTGAACAATATGCAAATTTACTACACTATACAATCAAATAAAGACAGAAAGGATAATAAAAGGTATTGCGAAATGTGGGAAGTATGAATTTTTAAATCTATGACGTGTGTAATCGTAGGTGCTAACTCAACCGGCTGATGTTAAAAATTCTTGGTACTATTGGAATGATTGCCTTAAAATAGCTTCATCTTACTCGTTAAACGCCTTTCTTAATACAATTAGCACAATCGAAGTTGTTTGTTTCATGTTATTCCGTTTATCGAGGTATAAGATTATGGCATATGTAAAAATAGCATATTTACTTACTTTTTTTAGGAAAACGGAGGAAGGCTTAAATATATTGTGTATTTGTACTTCTCGAGAATGTAGAAGGGTACTTTGTTAACTCAAAGCACAACCACATATTAGAACTAAAATTATTACTCACAAACAGGTGTCAGTTCCATAAATAGCACTCTCTTTAACTATTAAATTATTTACGTTTCCGCGAAGACGATTCTCGATATACTTCTGAACATAGAACCGTTGGAATTAAACTATCCATTTAGTTACTTGCGCACCGAAATCTACCGTAAGTGGATATTGACTTTTTTGCGATCGACACACGCAGATGTCAATTTTCGTACTGACCGGTCCCGATAATCACATCTACGAGAATAGCAACAATAACAACAACAACAACACCTCTCCAGACGAAATGAAACGAAACCGATCCACAAACAACGACAAGAACAAGAGAAAAAAAACCGCCCGTCGAATCGGAATAAATTATAAAACTGGAATGCGAGGATCTTGCAAAATATCGTCGTCGGTAGTTATATAAGTTGGCGGTGCTGGTAGGTACTGGTCTACTTCGTTTCATTAGGTCTGGTAAGTAGATACGCCGCATACACATGCATGCATATGTATGTAAATAATATGCATAGGTAGCGATTGTTGTGGCTAGGGTATTGTTGATGAATCGGTGCTGAAGTGTTTTATTGAATTTTGCAATCCTGAAGGCAGTCACTTTTATTGACTCATTAGCATGCAGGATCCGAATTACTCAATGAAAACCAATTGAATAGAAAAGTGAAACGATTTTATAATTTTTAAAGAGAGACAGAGATTTTTATTAGTTATTTTGGTATAAATTTAAAACAAGATAGATTATATTTCTTTCGAAAAATAATAGATGTTCAAAGACCTATCACAAATCTTAAACGATTAGCTAATTAAAATTAAATTGTTAAAATTAAGGTTAAAACTTTGAAATGTTGATTTTCAATTTTATGTTTTTTTGCCAAATTCGGTATCCTTTTCTTTGGATCATAACCAATCTTCGATAGGTGGACTGGAAGCTTGGTCCTCGGGTCTGGATATTTACAAACTATAATTGCGAAAGGGCTTTTGACAAGTATATTTAAATATTTAAAGAAATTATCGAAGAATTTTGTAAAATATCTGGTTTCTTTGACTATTCTTTGATAATGATTCTTGAATGTCTATTTGAAATTCCACTCGCTTCCTTGGTGACGGTGGTTTAATTCTGTAGGTACAGTAGTGCAATAAAATGTCGTTCCCATGTAAACGATGTTTCTAAATCCATTAACTATATGTGTTTGACAATTTGCCTATCCAAATTAAGTACATTATGAATTATTTGTTTAAAAAGAAATATAATTTAAATTTTAATTAGTAAATTTAATGTATTACTATGCACGTAGTTCGCTGGACTTTTTTTTTAACAAAAATATCACAAGTCTTAATATGTAAGACAAAAATAAAATTACGAAGTAGAGGAATTTCGAGGGAAGAGGGCAACAACACTGCTTCTCCTCGTCTAAACGATGAACTAAAATTACACAAAATTTGACATCTCAAACTACTTTCAACAAGGTAAACGAATATTACAACAATATATTATATGTTAGGAATCTTAATCACAATACTAAAGTCTATTTTAAAGAGATTAAAGTTAAAGATAAAATATAATTTATTTCTGTTTTAAAAATCGCAATTTTTGAATAGATTTTTGCTTATTTAATTGTTAGTTGATCATAGTTTTGCATATAGCCATAACAGCAAACAGCAGATCGACTTAAAGTGCTTTATTGTTTTTCAAAATATTCTTCACGATGACTAATACATTTTTTCATTTTTTCAAACCAATTGTTAAAGCAGTTATGCCAGTTATCAGCAGGAACAGTCAAAATTGCCATTTTGAAAGCATTGAATGCTTCTTTCGGCGACTCAACCGTTGGCCACACAGCTCATTTTTGATTCTAGGGAATGTAAAAAGTCCTTGGGACTTAGTAAGAAGGATGACATAATAACTCGATATTTTGCTGCTCTAAATACTCAATCGTATTTTCAGCACTATATGGATGCGCGAAGTGTACGTTGCACACAGGCGACCGATGTAAAGGGCGGTACCGGTGACAAGTAATCAATAAGGAAAACGAGCCGTTAGGAGGCACGAACTGAGTAAGCAGGAATCAAAACAGTCTGAAGAATATAAATTATTGACTGCTAAGTCTTACGATAAAAAAATGCTTCTAAGGAATTTTAGTACTTTGGGGTGTATATTATTTTATATTCCATTTCTTCGCCCGCTGATCATTATCATTAGAAATAAACGAACTCGAGCTTAGAGAGTAGAGTTATATATCGTGAATAATATCTGGTATGTAGAATGTCGCACTTGAACTGTATCTACGTTTTAAAATAAATAAACTAACCGAAATTCCGTAATGTTGTTTTAAGCATATTTTTGTTGTATGTACTTAGCACATGGCATGTAATATAAGGTGAAAATTTATTTTTCAAATTAAATTCTAAAATGAATCACCAGTTTGTGGTTTTTATAACATAATACCTACGCATATGATAACTATTCCCCAAGTATAAAAAATAAGGTGGGGAGGGGCGGCGGCAAAATATTTTCACACACAGGGGGCCAAGTTGTTTGGAACGGCACTGACTATATGAATTCGTATTATCGTGATTCGTCATTGTGGGCTGGCTTTTTGGAGTACGGCAATCACTTCTGGTAAACAAACGGTTTGATACCAATCGGCATTAACCGTTCTTCGATCTTCTAAAGGAATTGTAGCAACATGACTCGAAAGTGAGACAAAAGTTGCAACAATTTTCTTTGACATACTTCGGAAACGAATAACTTTTGTTGGATTCTCCTCATCTTGAAACATTCACACAGCGGATTCACGTTTGGTTTCAGACTCATAGGAATAAGTCCATAATTCGCCCTTTCTCACGATACAATAAACATTTTTTCAGCTTTCGTTGTTGAACCATTAATACGAGTCTCCTTTTGTTCTTCGGTTAAAAGATGTAGAATCCAACGGGAAACTAACTTTCTTAAAGCCAATTCATCGTGTAGAATTTTTTGAATTGAGGTCTTTGAAATACATGAGGATGTTTCATTCGCATGATACGTCACATGTCGATCTTCCTTGATCAATCGGCGCACAGCAACCATGTTACTTGAGTGACTGTTGTCTTTAGTGATCCTGTTCTAGGATCGCCGTTGAAACTGGTGCGTCCGCGTTGGAATTCACAGTATCAGCGAGAAATTATCGACTGATGTGGTGACCTTTTTTTCGAGTGACTTGTCAGTTTTAAAAATTTGCTGTGGCTAAATCACTGGCCGTATTTTGATGAAACTTTAAATTTAAGTTTAATACATATTAAAATTGGTGGTGCCTTTTTCTCGGCTAGTGCCGTAATTATTTACCATAATTTTCGTCTGAACATGAAATTTTCGGTGAAAAATTTTGTGTTTTACTTTTGCGATGGTCTGAAAATATACTTAATAAAATTGCATATTTCTAACGTAAAAATTTAGTGTAATATTGCATGGTATACACTTAAATTTAAGTTTAAAGACAAAAAATTCCTCTGAGGTTTTACTTACCCACATGATATTTACTGCTCATTATTACTACCACAACGAAAACTTGCTTTAGCTTTATATAGTGGCGAAATTGAGACCTCTAAATTTCACCTGTTTAACTGTCAGTTCGATATTTAGAAGTACGCATTAGTACTGCGCAGTCGGAAGAAATATGATGTTTTAGCTTCATTCTCGTGGGTAACCCTGGTATAACGTTTCCAAAACAAATAAATCGGGAACAAGTTCAGACTCTAGCTGTGCAATTTAGTCGATATTGTAGCACCATGCCATGAAAATTTGTATGTGGATGTTTTACCACTTGCGCATTCTATTTAAAGTACTTTCAGACCCAGTTATTGTCTAAACTTGCTTATTTTAAGCAGAACATCCTATTATATTGAAATGGCTTAATGAGTCTCTCAGGATAAATCGAAACACAATACTAAATAAATGGGATATTTGCAGTAATTGCAAAAGTCAAACATGAAGTATGGAAGTCCTGTATTGATATCCCCGTGGAGACGGATAAACAAATAGACAGAAAAAGTATTTGGCAGCAAAATGGGCCATCAACACTACTTCATCTTGCAACTATGTGCAACAATAACGTAAACAGTTGTGAATTTAAAAGTAACTAAACACTTTCTCAAAAGTAAACCGTTCGTAAAAGCTACAGCAATTTATTAATTCATTTTTAATTCCCCGATTTTAGACTAGATTAGTATTACATACTCTGCGATGGAAGTGAATAATTTAGGAAATATTCACATTTTTTGTTAAAAACAACAATAGGAGATGTTGAACGAAATCATAATTTACTAACAGATCTTGGGGTATACAGTTTTTAAGCTAGATTGAACAAGCAACTGCAAAAGCATATATTTACACTCTCGAGTTAATGAGTAGCTAATTTTTAATCTAGGCAGTTACGAAATTGTGCTAATTTCCATTAAAATTCGTAAAAGTGCAGATTCCTTCCGTATGTTTGTGATCAATTTTTACATTAACTTATGGAAATTAGCGACGCAATTTTATTATTGCTGATGAAATTTGAATCTGCTTGGTCTTTGTCGCAGTAAGGAGATTTAATATTTGTATAATTAGTGATTTCCTTTACCGCTCATAACTAGAGCAACGCAACTGTGCTGAAAGCCAGTGGCGGACGCATAAAAGTTTAGACAAAATAAATTAAATGTGATACGTGTTCAAACACTTATCGTTTTAAGAGTCCTCCGTGAAATCACAAAGTGAATAATGTCTGTTAAATATCAGCAACATTAGATATGTTTCAACTGTTGTTTCGGCAAAACTAGTACGGCATGAGGAAAAAATGCGTTTATATGCAGAGAACGAACGTTCTACATCTCGTGACGTAATATTTGCGTAAGTAAAATAATCTTTCATAAACTTAACGATTCTGTTAACGCACCTTCACAAATATGTCTTAATGTGCCAAAATCAGAATTTTTCTCAAAAACACTTTCAAATTTTTCTAGAACAGAAACATTTTTTGCGACTTCAATCGCGCATAGCTGTGCGTGAACATGTTGCACTATTTGTAGAGATTCTCCTAACGGCACCGCAGGATTTTGTAATTTTTCTATTGCATCTGCTAGCCCGAAGTAATTGTCGTGAATGATTTTTAAATCCATTTTAACCTGACTATCTTGAAATTTCGACTGGCTTTTCTGGATAGCGGCAGCTTGCTTTGTATCGAATTGTAAAACCACGTTCTTAATATTGTCAAAATATTTATGATAATAAAACGCGGCCTGCAACCATGTTCCCCAACGAGTTAGAATAGGTTCTGGTGGCTCTGGTATACGGGAGCACAGTCTGTGAAATTCGCGAATACGTTTCGGTGATTTGACAAATACTGCTTTGGTATGCGCTATTAAAGCGTCTACCTCAGGATAACATTTTCTGATACTATCCGCCACAAGATTGAGAGCATGAATTTTACACGTAATGTGTAACAAATTAGCAGAATGCTTTTTAAGAGACCGGCCTACAGAAAGCATGTTTGCAGCACCATCACTCACTAACATCAAGAGTTGGTTTGTTGAAAGTTCAAGCTTGTCCAATGTATTTAACACTAACTTTGAAATTACTTCGGCAGTACACTGTTGTATTCGTTTGGAGACTAATAGAATTGAAGGTGCCGATTGATGAGGTTCCAATTTGCGTGCCATTACATTAAGAACAGAATGTTTCTTCCGATCTGTTGTCTCGTCGACACATAACCACAATTTTTGATCTTTCAACTCCGATTTTATTTTTTGTTCAATATGTTCGCACGCAGATGGCACAATTCTTCGTAACGATGTTCGACTTGGTAATTTGCACTCCGAATAGTTATTCCAAAAGCAGATAAATGGTTCCTTGTCTAGTAAATTAAACGGTATATTACATGCGATAAACGTAACGCATAAATTAAATATAAATTTTTCATTGTCTCGTGCGCAATTTCTTTTTGAGACATGCTTTTCACTATTTACGTGTCGTAGACAATGTTGTCTGGACCAACACATTAACGGGATTTTACAGATTACACATTTAATTTTAGCACCTTCATATATTAAGTCTGGAATTTCTGCAATAAATTTTCGAAGTTTGTCCGACCGCGGTCGTTTTGCTGACGAAATCATAATTTTTCTAGGACAGATAAACAATTGCGCAAATGACCGGCAGCGAAAATGTCCGTACTGCTCCGCAAACGAAGTAATACTACGCCGATGCGCGGTACCGCTCGTGGCCAGCGTTAGTAATAACTTTAACATACATAAAATATCAATTTAAGGAATCTACTTTAGCCTAAATTTGTATAGGCAATCAAAATAAGTAAAGTTCGGTGCATGAACATTTAGTACGTTTGGCATGTCAACCTTCGGTGATATTGTAATATTATTCTTAACAATGCCCCTTTTCTTAAATATGTATGTTTCGGGCCGTTCTAAATTTGGTCTTTTTTTTTAATTCAGTAGGGGTATAATAATAGCTATTTATTGTAAGTAGCTCTCACAGAATCCCTCTTTATTTTGACAAACAGTGTAGAAATCCTTGTATATTCGAGAAATTTCAAGTCAAAGCTGAGAAAGACCTCAGCAACGTACGTAGGCGTTCTCTCAAGGCGTTGGATATGCGCGCAAAACGACATGACATTTAAGTAACTAATATAAATAAGCTACGAATCGTACAACACCTACCATCCGACCATAACATACACCTGATTTCATTTTTCAAGCGGTTCACTTGTCAAATTTATTGACTTCCTGGTGTATTTGTTGCGCAGCTATCGTCTCTCTCGCGGAATATAAGCGATACTAACAAATAAGCGTGTGGTACGGTAGGATAAGGTCTTTAATTGGTGCGGATTTATTGCCGTTAGCGACGATTAATTGCAAAATTTCCTCCATAAAATTTAACAAAACGTACATACCTAATACGTATGTATGTATACATAAATGCACACATCCATATATAAATTGCGGGGCTGCTGAAGATTATGGTGAGTAATTTCTGGAACGGTACACGATGATTGCGGTTTTAATGTCGGTCATAATAATTGTAAACGCTATTTTCAGATATTATTGCTAAAGAACCGTTGATACGATGCGTAGGGAGTGTTCCAATAAAAATGTTATTTTTTATCGTAACGCTTCTCAGAAATACGACGGTGCAAACGGAGTTTTTGGGTTAAAGAATTTACAGTTTTTGCAAAGTGTATTATCTGACTACTGGATCTGAAGAAAACGTATGAAAGAGTGTAAAAGAAAAGGTTACAGGGAATAATAGAACAATAATGAGACGAAGCGTAATGTGGATTCAGGTCAGACAGGAACATCCAAAACCATATTTTTACGTTGAAGCAAACTATCGAGAAGGTACGAACGCAAAACTCAACAGCGTGTTTCGCTTTTATTGATCTGGAGAAAGCTTTTGATTCAGTGCTTAGAAAAATGATATGGGACAGCCTCAAAAGAAGAGGAATAGATAAAAATCTGCAGGAAGCAATACTAAGTTTGTACAACGTACAGGTAAAACATATGAAATCCTAAGTCTTCGTGACCACAGAAGGCGTTAGACAAGTAAGCGTCCTAAGCCCAATGCACTTCATCATTTTAATAGACGATATTATCAAAGATATGAGGCCAAGTATAAAGAAACTCTATCTAGGTTACAACAACTTGAAGCCCGTTTTCATTGCCGTGCCTTTGCAGATTACCTGATTATATTCGCAAAGACTAAGAGCGATTTACGGGGGTAGATTGAAAAGTTTCTGGAATTGCTGCTAGGGGGTCGCTTTTTTCCAAACACTTTATGTCGTTGTGTTGGCAACTCTTTCATATCAATTGATTGTAAATGTCAAATCGATCTGTCAAATAGTCTGGTTTTGGCAGTCACGCATACAAGTGATGAACCACGTTCAAAATCCATGACATAATTTTTGGCAGATCGCCGAATAAAAGTGCGGGATATTGAGAATGCCGTGGGCATCTCCTATGAACGAGTAGTTCATATTTTACATAATGAATTGGCTTTAAACAAGCTTTCTGCAAGATGGGTGCCTTATTTGCTCAATTCGGAGCAAAAACGTATTCAAACTCGAACCTCAGCCGATTGTTTGGAAGTATTTACGGGGAATCCAGCGGATTTCAAGAGACGATTGGTGACCATGGATGAGACCTGGATTCATCACTATACACCGGAAACAATAATGTAATCAAAACAGTGGATTGAAAGCGGTAAACCGAAGAAGGCAAGGACCATTCACTCAGCTGGAACGGTGATGGCATCGGTTTTTTGGAACGCAAAAGGAGTTTTGCTAATTGATCATCTTGAAAAAGGAAAAACTGTTACTGGCCGATATTACGCAACACTTTTGGACAAACTGAAAGGAGTAATTCAAGAAAAAAACCCGAGAATGGTCAAGAAAAAAGTGTTGTTTCACCACTACAATGCGCCCCCTCATTCAAGTGCAATCGCTCAGCAAAAACTGACAGAATTGAAGTTCGAAATTCTTCCGTCGTATTCGCTTGATTTGGCTCTGTCGGACTTCCACCTGTTCCCGAAAGTCAAAACATTTCTGGGTGGAAAGAGTTTGGTCGAATGAAGAACTGATAGAGGCTGTAAACGATTAGTGTGGGAACCTCGAGAAGCTGGAGAAACGTTGGCACTTCGAGAGGATTATATTGAAAAATAAAGTATAACTTGAATCCGATTTATTTTGTTTTCATTGTCATTACAGAAACTTTTCAATCTACCCTCGTATAACATAACCTGAATATTTGGAACCAAGCTTTAAAGAAAAAACATGGAAATAAAGACCGAGAAAACCAAAATAATGATAATAGGCATGGACAATAAGAGAGTAGATATCGCTATTGGCAGGAACCACCGAACAGGTTGAGCATTTTAAACATACTAGGGTGTGTAGTTACAATGTGATAGTAGCCAAGAAATGGAAATCAACAGTAGAATCCAAACTGCGTCGAACATCTATCAAGGTTTGGCTAAAATTTTCATAGGAAATAACTAAATAACAAGTCAAAAAAATGTACCTTCATTTTTGTTTGAGTTGTTATTTCGATAAGGTTTTCCCTCCTACATTGATATTTGGTTGTAGAAACTGGACCACTAACAACAAAATAAAATCAAGAATCCAAGCTGTAGAGAAGTTCTTGCGAAAAGTTATGGGCATACCTAGACGTAACCGTATAAGAAACGGCGCAGTACGAACAACACTTAGAACAACTTGTATGTGTATATTTGGTTTGTATAGAAAACATTAGACCAGCAAGGACTACTTGGTAAGCGGGGATATCGGTAAAAAGATCGAGGGGGAGACCATTGGAAACTTGGAACGATAATATAGAGGAGGAGTTGACCAAACGAAGGCTAACAAGATCGGAAACGCGCGTGTTAGCAAAAGATAGAAACCAGTGGAAAAGCATTAATGCACACAATATAAGTGTTATCTCTATTCTCTACGCCTTTTGGAGAGACAGCGATTTATGATCTATACAGTGTGTCTACTTAAGTTAGCTGCGTATGGAAAACTTTTATATTATTAATTTTAGGGAAAAAAGTTCTGCTTTCTGAGAAAAATTAAAACATTTAAATTTGAGGTAACACAGCAGTCAAAAATGTGTACGTCACGTCGCGTTGGTACGTTGCCAAACATTTTAGAATTTGAAATTTTGACTTCTTGATTCTTAAAGATCATAATAAAGTAGGCTTGTTAAGTGGTTTTCTTCAAATTTAGGTCGGAAAATTACAAAATCATATTTTTAACAATAGATAGATATGACTGCATATATGAACCTAGTTTGTGATTCTAAACAACTTAGTTCATGAACAATTTTTGAAATTGATAAAAATAAAGGTACTTTGTCATTAGTAATCTTTGTTTCATCAACTTACTTTGTTCTTATGGAAATAATTATGGTAACTGCATTCTTCAATAATAATATTAAAAGTGAGTTTGCTAACTCATAACCATATAATTAGAACAAATACCTCAGCAAAGTTTTCAAAATGTGGCAATTCTGAATGAGTTAAAATATTGCGCTGCGAAATCTTTTGACATTTTGTATTGTCAATGATTCTTTCTCAGGTAATAAGTCAGTTCAAAATGTTAAAATACCATCAACTGAGGTTACTTGAGATAGTAAGGGTAACCTCAGGCAAAATGTCAATTCAATAACTAATTTGAGTTTAGGTGGCATTTGAAAAAGTTCTTCTAGTAGTTGATGGTTTTAGCGACTACTAGAAAGCCTCAGTTACTATTGATAAAATTTGAAACTGAATGTCTCGACTGGAATGTGAACGCTTGCGAACTAAATGTAAGTTTTCAGCGTCATTGGCATACGTATGCTACGCGTGTTTCGTTTTTACTAAATCAATTTATTCCATTGTCAGAGTAAGTTGAACACAGCCTCTAATAAGTTGTAATGGTATTTTTATGTAAATAAAGTTAAATGTGAATCTAATGAATCAAATGAATCTCAGGGCTAACGTTTTTTGTTAATCGTGGGATCTCACTTAATGTTTTTTTTTTGCAAATCAACAAATGATGAGAGAAATGAATCGATTTTATCTTTTTATAAGAGACAGTAAGCTTATTTGCAATTTTTAAATAAATAAATTTGGATAGATTATATTTCTAATAAACAAAGAATTGACAAAAACCTAAATCAATGCCTATTCGACAGCTAGTTTAGTTTTAAATTATTAAATTGAAGTTTAATTTTGAAATTTGGATATTTAAATTAAAAATGATTGAATTTTTCTTTTAAATTTATTTGGAAAAGCATTTAATTTCCAGGACCTGTATACTGTTGCAGAATCTCAGTGAAACAGCTGTTCGGTGTCCTTTTTCGAAATCGTATCGGCCTTCCGTTGAAAAAAACAGGTAGCTTGGTCCTTGGGCTTTGCTCCTTGGATCGTAATTTTCGAATTATATGTACGTCAAAAAGGGTTTGTTGGATGATATACTGCAGTTTTTATTTTAAACATGTCATGTTTATTTGAGATTTAAATAAAAATATCGAAGAATTTTGAAAAATATCTTTGTCGAAAAATTTGCTTATTCTGTCTCTGATCATTTTTTTTTATTCAGAGCCCCAGTTAACTATTTTGAATAAATAACTTGACTTTTCAATGACCATTCAGAATACCATCTGCTTCCTTGGCTACGTAGTTCACTTTTGTAGGTACAGTAGTGCCAGGTACGATGTAATAAAATGTGATTACCATGTGAACGATGTTCTAAAATCCACAAATTGCATACGATTAGCAATTTGCCTATCCATACTCAATACATTAATATAGAGGAATATAGAGGGAAGAAGTCAACAACACTGCTTCGCCTCGTTCAAATATGGAACTAAAACAGTTCAAACTGCGAATTCAAAGCACCTCTCAACAAAATAAATAAATATCACAACAAAATATAATAAAAAATAACACTCAATTATTTTGTATTTTTAATATTATTGCCCTAGAACAAGGGTCAGCAACATTTTTTTCTAAAGAGACGCTTTTTAAATTATATTTTACCAACATGATACTTACGGCGCCGCAAGTCGGCAATTTAAATTATTCAATTTTTGAACCTGAAACCTGTTTTTTTTTGTTGAAATGAGATTATTTTTGCTTTGCTTATATGTTTTGTAATAAAATACACTGCAATTCAATCCTTTATTACCAATTTTACAATTGTCGTAATTATAATTACATAATCTAATTATTAAAGTAAAAAAGTAAACAATTTCTCAAACATTCTTCCATATGAATTAATACTTTTATTTAGTCGAACTGGGATTTCAAATATTTTATAATTTATTTAATTTGTACGAATAATGACATTAAAACCTGTCCTTCATAAAAAGGTCGTGTCAAGTTGGCTTCCACACTATCGATTCTTTAAAATTTGAAAACGCTCACGTTTTGTACCCGTTCTGTGCTGATTTGTGCCGTAAAGAAATATTCTGTGTTCATCCCATTTTCGCCCTTTTTATGACCTTCTTTTTTTGATTTGTGTATAAAACGCTGCCATTATCAAATCTTCAAAAATCGAAAAACTGGTGCGATGGCTATTAAATTACGGTCCCCCGAAGCACTCATTTTCGAATACCACGAAAATGGTACGAGCACAAAACGAAATTTCTACGGAACATATCAGCACAAGACGAGCACAAAATATTGCCATTATGAAAGTTTCAAAAATGGAAAAATTGGTTGGTCAGCTGCAAAATAAGGGTCTGCAGCAGCCCTCATTCCCGTATATCATGTTTCTCGATTATCTCGAAAAGGAGTTGAGCACAAAATAAAATCTTTATGGCACAAATCAGCACGAAATGATAGCGTGGTCAAATCTCGGAAAAGTGAAAGTGCGGGGGCCAACTTGACCCACCCTTAAAAAAAAACTAAGAATAGTATACAGTTTATAATGAAATGTTTGTTGCTGAGTTTCTGGAAATTTCTCAGATTTTTTTCAATAAAGTTCATGTTCGAAAAAGTCTGTTCGCAAAAATATGTCGATCCAAAGATCGATAGAAGTCCACATGCATAAGTTTTTAATTGGATATGAGTACCAAGCATACTAATTCAAGTATCAACAGAAATTTGATCTTATTTTCTATCTCAGACTATTTGTATTGTGCAGCAAAAGTAGATTTCTGCCTCTCTAAATTTTCTAATTAACTTAAAAGATTTATAAATGTTGAACTCCACACGCAGAGAAATGGTTTCTTGCATCAAGAAAGTAGATTTTCTTGCAAAAGTCGGTCTCTATTCAAGAAAATATTTTTATTTCAAGACAATAAAAATTTAAAATACAAGGAAATAATTTTCTTGACATTTTATTTTGATTATTTTCTTTATTTTTTTTATTTCTTTATTTTCTTAGGGTTAGAAAGTCCAAGACAGAAAAATGTTTCTTCCAAGTAAATCATTTAGTTTTAAGCTAAGTAAGCTAAGTAAGGTAGGAATGAAAAAATGGTCCAGATCTCACAAAGTTCTATTGAGAAATTAGGAGACCAATTTCGACATCAGGCCAGCTACAAAGATATCCAATAAAAGAAAAATTATGATAATGGAAAAAAAGTTAATAATTAAAATTAGGAGAAAGTGAATGAGCTAATGAAAACTTTTTTTATAGGTTACAGTATAATGAAATCATGGAATAATTAAATTATTAATTAGGAATTATTCAGTAATCCCTAATTAATGCTTGGGTTACTAGTTTCTGTCATATATCGTTTGAGATTAGGGTATACTTCGACGATTTTTCTGGGTTGGTTCTTCCCACCAACCACAGATGTCTCCTTACTTGTTATTAATATTTAAGAAGAATTATTATATATAATATAAAAAAAATTACAGTGTCACATCTAGTTTTATTATGATAGATCAGCTTTTAATTTGTTGCGTACGTGTCCTTTTTACAATTTCATTTAAACTTTTGTACTTCGATTTAAATGAATTTTACATAGTAAAAATTTTATTCTCTCATGAATAACGCTGGCCACGAGCGATACCGCGCATCGGCGTAGAATCAGTTCGGACCGAGAGGAACGGTAGTATTACTTCGTCTGCGGAGCAGTACGGTCATTTTCGCTGCCGGTCATTTGCGCAATTGTTTATCTGTCCTAGAAAAATTATGATTTCGTCAGCAAAACGACCGCGGTCGGACAAACTTCGAAAATTTATTGCAGAAATTCCAGACTCAATATATGAAGGTGCTAAAATTAAATGTGTAATCTGTAAAATCCCATTAATGTGTTGGTCCAGACAACATTGTCTACGACACGTAAATAGTGAAAAGCATGTCTCAAAAAGAAATTGCGCACGAGACAATGAAAAATTTATATTTAATTTATGCGTTACGTTTATCGCATGTAATATACCGTTTAATTTACTAGACAAGGAACCACTTATCTGCTTTTGGAATAACTATTCGGAGTGCAAATTACCAAGTCGAACATCGTTACGAATAATTGTGCCATCTGCGCGCGAACATATTGAACAAAAAATAAAATCGGAGTTGAAAGATCAAAAATTGCGGTTATGTGTCGACGAAACAACAGATCGGAAGAAACATTCTGTTCTTAATGTAATTGCACGCAAATTGGAACCTCATCAATCGGCACCTGCAATTCTATTAGTCTCCAAACGAATACAACAGTGTACTGCCGAAGTAATTTCAAAGTTAGTGTTAAATACATTGGACAAGTTTGAACTTTCAACAAGCCAACTCTTGATGTTAGTGAGTGATGGCGCTGCAAACATGCTTTCTGTAGGCCGGTCTCTGAAAAAGCATTCTGCTAATTTGTTACACATTACGTGTAAAATTCATGCTCTCAATCTTGTGGCGGATAATATCAGAAAATGTTATCCTGAGGTAGACGCTTTAATAGCGCATACCAAAGCAGTATTTGTCAAATCACCGAAACGTATTCGGGAATTTCACAGACTGTGCCCCCGTATACCAGAGCCACCAGAACCTATTCTAACTCGTTGGGGAACATGGTTGCAAGCCGCGTTTTATTATCATAAATATTTTGACAATATTAAGAACGTGGTTTTACAATTCGATACAAAGGAAGCTGCCGCTATCCAGAAAGTCAGGTTAAAATGGATTTAAAAATCATTCACGACAATTACTTCGGGCTAGCAGATGCAATAGAAAAATTACAAAATCCTGCGGTGCCGTTAGAAGAATCTCTACAAATAGTGCAACATGTTCACGCACAGCTATGCGCGATTGAAGACGCAAAAAATGTTTCTGTTCTAGAAAAATTTGAAAGTGTTTTTGAGAAAAATTCTGATTTTGGCACATTAAGACACATTTGTGAAGGTGCGTCAACAGAATCGTTAAGTTATTTGAAAGATTATTTTACTTACGCAAATATTACGTCACTAGATGTAGAACGTTCGTTCTCTGCATATAAACGCATTTTTACCTCATGCCGTACTAGTTTTGCCGAAACAACAGTTGAAACATATCTAATGTTGCAGATATTTAACAGACATTATTCACTTTGTGATTTCACGAAGGACTCTTAAAATGGTAAGTGTTTGAGCACGTGTTATTTAATTTTTATTTAAAAGATGAGCGAAATTATTTGCGGCAGCAAACATCTCTATTAGCAGAATAACTCTAGTGGAACGCGAGGCCTGGTCGACTCTACGCTACTGCGCGGTACCGCTCGTGGCCAGCTTTACACATGAATATAGTTTACAGAGCTTTAAATTTTAATACAGCCCCTGGCCATATTACTTGAAACATGTCATAAATCAACCCTTTTACCTGGAAATTCCCATCCTATTATAGTGATATTCTTTTGCTTTGAATCCAATCGTTTATAGGGGGACTAGATTATTGTATCAATAAATAGAAATACCAGAGAAATGATATTTAGAAGAGTAAAGTACGTATATATAAATATTTCAGATATCGACTTACATTTAGCGAGTTTACAGTTTAGAGAATGCATCGATATTTTTTAAAATATTTCGTCATAACCGTATACAGGCTAAGTTGTGGAGTATCGCTAAGTGTTTTGTGTTGATATATCGTTATTGCAAAAGTAAAATTGTTATTCTATCTCTCTCTTAATAATTAATTATTTGGAATTTAAAAAAAAATTGAAATATTTGGGGTTTTTTTGTAGAAAATGCCCGGGAAAGATTTAATAAGTGAACAAAAAGCCGCTATACAAGCTCTTCTACAATCAAACAAACATTCACAACGGGAAATTGCAAAATTACAGAAAGTATCTCCTTCTTCTGTATCGCGTTTAGCTAGAAACTTGATGTATGGGAGAACGATGAAGATATAAAAGAGACAATCATATCTTGCATTGAAAGTATGCCCCGAAGAATTAAGGGTGTTATTAAAAATCATGAGTTATGGACTAAATATTAATTACTTATTTAATATTTACATATGTTACATATTTTTACAATATATTTTATAAATAAAAAATATAATACATGTATAGTTTATATTTTATTATGAAGAAACTACAAAATATTGAGTGTTTCAAGTAATTTGGCCAGGGACTGTATTTGACATCACCTCCTACTGCTTATATATAACTGTAAGTAGAATTTGAAGGTAATTTTTCTTCTCCCTTTCAATACCAATGAACACGTGAACTAATTGCACCACATAATTTGCAAAATCTATATAATAAGATTTTTGGTGATGGAAGGGACCGGAGGAGGAAGTCTTTTCATACATTTTGATACATAATAATTTAGTAACTATACTAAAATATAATTACATTCTATAGTGCAGATGCTTTTATATTGCAACTTATACTCATATTTAAAAAAAAAACGAATGTCAATTCTTTGATTTCCTTTCCACTGTTTCATATTGTTTGATAGCTTGTATTATGTTTATTCTATTACGTTTTCTTTTATTTGGATACCCTCTTAGCTGGCCTGAGGATGTGCTTTTTAGGGAAATTGGACCATTATTTGTTATTTCTACCTTAATTAAATTATTTCTTTAATAATGTAATTAAATAGGGATTATTTTTAAGTAGTTTAATAATTAATGAGTTAATATTTAAATTTATTTGTCCCTTTTTTAATTATTATTATTTATTATATATTAAAAAAAAAACTATAGTTAAATTGGTACACGTGATAAATGCATGGGTAAGTATGCCACCTATATTTCGGTTTCTATATTCGCTGCTCTCTAACAAAGAGTATACACATTTATGTAAAATATCTAGGGACGGCATGACTAACTACTGGCACTACGTGGCGTCAGAAAATACTTCAGTTGTTGTTTTTGAAGATTAGTGGCATAAATTGAGAGATGTAGGAGCAATACAGCCAAGCGTAAGGAGCTTTAATGCTATTATTCTTTTAATATTGTTTTTGCCCGTAGTGATTCCATCAATACCAAGAGATATTTATTAGCATTATCTGTCTTTGTTACCGTTTCTTGGCATTTTCTTCCATGTGTACTTCTACATTAAGTTTACTTTTGTTTGAACGTTATTCTATAGATAAACCTCTACTTTTAGCCTTTTTAAAATCACATGCAATGTGAATAATTTGCTTCATTATGTACGTATATGTTGTACTGTTTTAAACAAGGTAAGCGCAATTAATAATGTGTATATAAATATTATGCATTTCAAGAATTCTAAATAAAAAAATGCTTTATTTTAAGAAAACGAAACTATTGATTTATGAACAATACCTAAACGCATTCTGGAATTAATAAAGCTATTTACTATCCTTAAGAAAATATTGTTTTGTGTTATAATGGCTATTTACTTGTACTAAGATTCGCTTTCTTCAAATCTTAAGCGAAGAAATACAATTATTTCATTACAAGTGTATGTATACTTCTCTTAAGCAGAGAAGGAAACGCTAATGTTTGATTTAAAACAATTATTCTATTGTAGATAATTGAAATAGTAATTGTCTTGAATCTGCTGGTGCTAATGAAACGCCTGTTTGACCAATACCGCAAAATAGTGAAAAACTGAAATCGGTCGATAAGACATTAACCCAAATGTTACTACCGTCCTTTTAAAAGGCATTTAATATTTGATAACTTTTTTGCTGATTGTAACCAATGCAGCTAGACGGCGTTAACTTCATTATATAAATACAGTTTATTTACACAGTATATATCGATTGTGACGTGTACTGGCTAGTTTGTTTATCCAAATGGTGCTGCTTTCTTTATTTTTTTTTTTTATTAAAATGGACCTTTATAATTGGAGGTAAGTTTTATTTGCTAAGTAAGTCGTTTTTGATAAATAAGTAAGCATTATTGTTAAATGAGGTTATGCCCATATATTCTGCATGCATATGTAATTCCTATTTTGTTTACGTGTTGTACTTATTGAAAAATTGTCTTGTCCTTTTAAAAGGACAGTAGTAACATACATACGCTATTACACCATTCATTTTCTAGAAGGCCACTTAAATTGCACGAGATTTTAGAAGAACTAGAAACTGACGAGACTCGAACTCCGCCAGATGGCATAGTTATTTTTCCCCCAGATAATGCTAATGATGACGTCACAGATTGCGATTCTGGAGAGGAAGATGAGCTTACGATCAACAATTTGCCTGGTAGTCAATTGAGAAATGACGCGGAAATGATTTTTGATTATGGTAACGAATTGTTAGAAAATGATTCGGACTTCAAAGTACAACAAAAGGATTCCATTAACATACCTCCTTCAGAACATACATGTCAACAAGAAACGTCTAACGTCATAGAAAAGACGAAAAATGTTGACTGGATTGTAGGCGACCTCTGCCCTAATCGTGAATCATTATACTGGAAAAATTACTGCGGACCAATGCCAAATCAATCGCCAATGGAAATTTTCAATTTGTTTTTTGATGACGATGTAATTGATATTATCACAGAATGCAGTAATAATTATGCGAGCCAAAGAAATTTTGTTGCCGACAATATAACGCCTAATGAAATAAGATGTTTTATAGGTGTTCTCATTTTGAGTGGATACGTTGCTTTACCGAAGAGGTACATGTATTGGGAAAACCGCAACGATTCTCATAATGAAATACTGGCGAACTCTTTATCTAGGGATAGATTTACCTATGTAATGAAGATATTACATGTCTGCAATAATAATACTTTAGACAAATCTGATAAATTTGCGAAAATGCGCCCTTTATTCGATATGTTAAATTCGAGGTTCATGGAATTCGCCCTACTAGAACAACATCACAGCGTGGATGAGGCAATGATTCCCTATTTTGGTGGGCACCCTACGAAACAATTTATTCGGGGAAAGCCGATTCGGTGGGGTTATAAAATGTGGATAGGAGCACTTCGCCTGGGCTATATTGTGTGGTTTTCACCTTATCAGGGTAATTCGATGTCATTATTTGGAAAATATAAAACCTGGGACTTGGTGCAATATTCGTCCTTACCTATGCAGATAGATTGAACGCAACGTGGCCACAGACTCGTTTTCACCTATTCTTTGATAATTTTTTTTACTTCACTCTCTTTATTGAATGAGCTTCGAATAAAAGGTTTATTTGGCACAGGAACGATTAGGGAGAACCGCATTATGAAATGCCCTTTGCCCAATTCCGCTATTATGAAGAAATTAGAGAGAGGTAAATTTGAATATCGTCTCGATAGGTGTACAGGAGTAGTAATGTGTCGTTGGAATGACAATAATGTCGTTACAATAGCATCCAACGTGACTTCTGTTTTACCTCAATACTCAGTTAAAAGCTTTTCTCATAAAGAGAAGAAACATATACGAGTTCCACAATCGAATATTATAAAATCAACAATTTTATGGGCGGCGTAGACCGCAGTGATCAAAATATAAGTCTATATAGAATATCGATTAGAGGAAAGAAGTATTTTCCCTTCTTTGCACACTGCATAAATATGGCTGTGCAAAATGCATGGCAATTACATAGAATATATGGTGGAAAATTAGATCAACTAGAATTTAGAAGATCAATCGCAAACAATGTTTTAGAATCTTTTCACAAAGACGTTAAACGAGGGCCATCTAAACGTAACTCAAACACAGGGGTACACTCTCGCTACGATGGGATAAACCACATAATCGCTTATCAAGAAAGACAAGCACGCTGTGGATGCTGTCATAAAAAAGTGCAGTTTTTTTGTGAAAAATGTAAAATTCATTTACATCCAAAATATTGTTTTAAAAACTTTCATGTATCCGGCGGAAATTAGTATCAATAAAGTTTTATAAGATAGGTAATGGATATTGCTACCGTCCTTTTAAAAGTACACTTCATATTGTAGTAGATGTGAACAATTAGTAACGAATTGGTGTCTTTCTAGGTGCAATAAACACTTATTGTTACAAAAAACACAATTTTGTTTAAAATACCAAACTTAAAAGTTTTAGTAATATCTAGGTTAAAAGTGAAAGGGCACTTCTAAACCCTTTAAACCCATCACTAAAATCCGACTTGATATTTACTACTACTAAGTCGTAAAGAAACATTAGCGAAGTTTACGAGTTATCTTTTTCTTTGACTTCAATTTAAAATTTTACTTGGTATTAGTATTCGTATAACAATACGAATACTAATTTAAAGAAAGCCGCATTTATGCACTAAACGAGTTATTTAGATTAAGAACCTAGCAAAAGTATGGTCCTGAAAAATTTGTCAAAGGCAGTTAAGTAAAAATAATTATTGGAAATTTGTCACTTAAATAGAATACAACTACTAATAAACTATAGAAAATTGAAAATTATATAAGTAAATAGTATTTCTATAAAAATGTATAAAAGAAATTTAAAAAAATTTACTGTGTAACTCAAAATCTATGAGAATTTGAAATATGTTTACACAATTTATGATTTAGCACTCACACTTATCTACCTACGAAGTGGAAACGAGAATTCCACGTGCTGTATTTCAGATTCAGTATACATATATGAGTATGTACGATGTGAGTATGTGCTTCGCTGCTTTATAGTCTAAGACTGAAGAAACGCTCTTGCGAATGTTCTTATACGTGTAACAACGTCCGGGGTAACACGTGATGCAGAGGATTCTAGCAAGGTATTAAACTGGAAGAACTACATACGCGACATTCTGGAATGTTCTACTTCAACATATATCATAAGATCTTAAAAATTTTCGTATTATAAATAGTTACTTCAAATTAACCTTTGAAGATTCGATTATATCGTTTTTTAGATACTTTTTGATATGTCTAAAATTGGAATGAGTCTCAATAATTGCGTTAAAATTTATCCTTCGGCCGAATTGTTGTTGGTTGTCAATATTGCGATATTGTGACAGCAGTTGTTTGCCTTCGTTAATTCTGTTGTGGTGATTTCCTTTATTGATAAAAAAATACATTCGGTTGTCATCATTGAGTCAATTACACGCATATATGTACATACATTACCAGCCATAATTATTTGCCCACCGACATTTTTGCTTCGATTTTAGAAAATTATTTATTTATTGTTATTTAGATGGTATAATTATTTACCTACAAGTAAAAGAAAGATGTTACATTAAATAATTCGCCAAAAGACTCCTCCGGTACTTAGTTATCGATTGAATCTACGTAATCCGATAATTAGGGGTCTAGGAAGGACCTTGGTAGGACCTTAAAAAACCCGAAATGTAGTACAACTATTCTTTACTAATAAATATTTAATGTAGTGCAGGTAAAGATGGCAATTCCCTATTTACTCGAACTAGAATTATGAATTTAGATTTAGTGGTTATTGTTCTTTTAAACAATGGGTATCCTTAATAAAATTCTCTAAAATTAGTATTAAAATGCCGAAAACAAGAAAGTTGCCTTTAGAAACTCGCACGATCATTGTTGGTTTACATAATCTTGACCGAAGTAACAGAGATATCGCAAGAAAGTTGCAATTAAGTCGCCAAACTGTTGGCTAAAGTTAAAAAAAATCTAGGGGCTGACACATTATTAAATAAAAAACCAACAGGACGACGGAAAGTGACAACACCAGCGGAAGATCGTCGAATAATTATCACGAGTAAACGGAATAGATGAAAAACTGCACCTGAAGTAACGGCTGAAATAAGTATTGAGCGTGAAAAACGAATTGGTTTGACCACCGTGAAAAGGGGGTTCAGAGAGGGTGGTTTGTTTGGTCGAATAGCGTTGCGTAAACCACTCTTACGCAAGTAAAATGAAATAAAACGGTTGTGGTGGACTAGAAAGCATCAACATTGGACAGTTGATGAGTGGAAAAATGTTTTGTAGACCGATGAATCCAAATTTGAACTCTTCGGTTCCAAGAGAAGAACGTTCGTTCGTAGGTCGAAAGGAGAACGAGCAGCAGAATCATGTGTAGTACCTACTGTCAAGCAAGGCGGCGGATCGGTAATGAGTTTGGAGTTGGTTTAGCGCCGCATCCGTAGGAGACTTGGTTAAAATAGATCGAATTTTAAGAAAAGTGCGCTACCGGGAAATTTTTGAAACAAATGCTATACTATCTGGAATGAGAATAATCAGTTATTGTTTTATATTTAAACATGATAATAATTCGAAACACACTACTAAACTGTGCTGCGAATATTTAGCATCGGTGAAACGCGAAAGCAATATCAAAATAATGAAATTGCCTTCTCAAGGCGCAGATGCTAATCCCATAGATCTTTTGTGGGAAGAACTCGATAGGCAGGTGAAAACGAATCCTCCAACTTCCAATGAATCGTTGTGGAAACAACTATAAGAAGTCTGGCAAATAGAACCAGCTACTCTGACGAAATTAATAGGGAAAATGCCGCAAGTGTGTGCCGCAATTATTAATAGTCGAGGTGGACATTTCAACGTAGCGAAAATTTTTTCTTTGGGTGGACAAATAATTATGGCCAGTAGTGTAGGTTGGGTTCCCTACATAACCGGTCGATTAATGATTTCAAGGTGTTGCCTCTTTGTGAACTATTTTCGACTTCTCATGTCGCTTATTTATTTATTTTTAGTCTGTACAGCAATGAGAAAAAAGTATGTTAAAATTCGCCATGTACATGAAAGGTTACATATCGTTTCGGATTTATCCCAAGAGCTTTTATATTAATTTTTCTAAACGAACATTTTACTTCAATATTATAGCATACACACCAATACAAAGAGCCATTTTTCACACCTCCAACCGTTAAAATGTTCATTATTAGACATAATTGTCTAAAGTAAATAAAGCTAAGCACAAACCCAGTGCTTGCGTAACATTTACTTATGTTTAATAATTTAATCCAAGGATAACATCTGCAAACACATATACTGGGTGTGTCGATTATTCACCGTACATTAGCTATTCACTCAATAGAAAAATATTTCAAGTAAAAGTTATTCAGTGTCAAGTAGTCTATATTGTCCTAATATTTTGATAAATGCAGAGTATTACGAGGATGGTATGACAAATACCTGTTAAGAAATACAACGCAATTGCTTTGCATTCAGTAAATTTATTTCTCAACGTAACTCTGCAAAATGCCCTCTATTTCGGCAATGAACTCTTCATTAGATGTGAACCGCTTTCCATCAAGCCATTTTTTCAAGTTTGGCAAAAGAAAGAAGTCAGAGGGGGCCAAATCTGGCGAATATGGTGGATGGGGCACCAATTCGTAGTATAACTGGTTTTGCTGTCGCAATTGTCGATGAATAGGCCGGAATGTTATCATAATGGCAGAGAAATTTTGTTCTTCATTAGTTAGGTCCTTTTGATCTCAGCGTCGAATCGGTCCAATAAATCAGCATAGTACTGTCCCGTGATTGTCCTTCCCTACTTCAAATAGTCAATTAAATTATGCCTTGCGAATCCCAAAAAACAGTTGGCATAACTTTTCCAGCTGATGGAATTGTCTTTCTTTAATGGACGTCGCATTGCACTAAAATATGTCCAAACGTCGCTTTGAGGTTATCACGCGATTCCGTTTTTTGATCAATCATTAGCAGACGCGGTACCCATCTCGTCGATAACTTCATCATACAAAATTTTTGGTGAAAGATATTTTGCGCAGGTTCAATTGAGATGTGTAGTATATTGGCAATCTCTAGTCTTCACCCGGCAATTTGCTAAGATATCACGAATTTTATTGATCCCCATCAAAGACGGATGTTCGACCACGCTTAAATTCATTACACCATCGGTATCTGATGGTAGTTATCGGAGATGCATGGTCTTTATAAACTGTATCCAACTTCTCTTTGTACACGTTTTCCATTCCAAAAAAAGAAATCGAATCACTGACCGGTATTGTTCTTTTTCCATGATTCCACAAATACATAAACTTGCTCATTTTCAACAGCTCTCAAAACAACACCGCTCGATGAATCTCTCAGAAATTTTAACAGACGTCGACTAAAGAATAGTACTCAAAGTCAGTATTGCGGATTTTGCACAAAGCGCTATCTGTCTCCAAACACGGGTACTTTTCATACCATCGTCGTACTGTAGTATTAAAGCATGTGAAATCATAAGAGCCCCAATAAAATAGTGTTGAGCCGATTAAAATCCGGCAACTTATGTTAGAAACCAAGCCCCGTAGTGACATCCACAAAGAGAATCACGAATAATCAGGCATTAGCTGTACCTATTACTAACGCTGGCCACGAGCGCATCGGCGTAGAATCAGTTCGGACCGAGAGGAACGGTAGTATTACTTCGTCTGCGGAGCAGAACGGACATTTTCGCTGCCGGTCATTTGCGCAATTGTTTATCTGTCCTAGAAAAATTATGATTTCGTCAGCAAAATGACCGCGGTCGGACAAACTTCGAAAATTTATTGCAGAAATTCCAGACTTAATATATGAAAGTGCTAAAATTAAATGTGTAATCTGTAAAATCCCGTTAATGTGTTGGTCCAGACAACATTGCTACGACACGTAAATAGTGAAAAGCATGTCTCAAAAAGAAATTGCGCACGAGACAATGAAAAATTTATATTTAATTTACGCGTTACGTTTATCGCATGTAATATACCGTTTAATTTACTAGACAAGGAACCATTTATCTGCTTTTGGAATAACTATTCGGAGTGCAAATTACCAAGTCGAACATCGTTACGAAGAATTGTGCCATCTGCACGCGAACATATTGAACAAAAAATAAAATCGGAGTTGAAAGATCAAAAATTGTGGTTATGTGTCGACGAAACAACAGATCGGAAGAAACATTCTGTTCTTAATGTAATGGCACGCAAATTGGAACCTCATCAATCGGCACCTTCAATTCTATTAGTCTCCAAACGAATACAACAGTGTACTGCCGAAGTAATTTCAAAGTTAGTGTTAAATACATTGGATAAGTTTGAACTTTCAACAAACCAACTCTTGATGTTAGTGAGTGATGGTGCTGCAAACATGCTTTCTGTAGGTCGGTCTCTTAAAAAGCATTCTGCTAATTTGTTACACATTACGTGTAAAATTCATGCTCTCAATCTTGTGGCGGATAGTATCAGAAAATGTTATCCTGAGGTAGACGCTTTAATAGCGCATACCAAACCAGTATTTGTCAAATCACCGAAACGTATTCGCGAAATTCACAGACTCTGCTCCCGTATACCAGAGACACCAGAACCTATTCTAACTCGTTGGGGAACATGGTTGCAGGCCGCGTTTTATTATCATAAATATTTTGACAATATTAAGAACGTGGTTTTACAATTCAATACAAAGGAAGCTGCCGCTATCCAGAAAAGCCAGTCGAAATTTCAAGATAGTCAGGTTAAAATGGATTTAAAAATCATTCACGACAATTACTTCGAGCTAGCAGATGCAATAGAAAAATTACAAAATCCTGCGGTGCCGTTAGAAGAATCTCTACAAATAGTGCAACATGTTCACGCACAGCTATGCGCGATTGAAGACGCAAAAAATGTTTCTGTTCTAGAAAAATTTGAAAGTGTTTTTGAGAAAAATTCTGATTTTGGCACATTAAGACACATTTGTGAAGGTGCGTCAACAGAATCGTTAAGTTATTTGAAAGATTATTTTACTTACGCAAATATTACGTCACTAGATGTAGAACGTTCGTTCTCTGCATATAAACGCATTTTTTCCTCATGCCGTGCTAGTTTTGCCGAAACAACAGTTGAAACATATCTAATGTTGCAGATATTTAACAGACATTATTCACTTTGTGATTTCACGGAGGACTCTTAAAATGGTAAGTGTTTGAGCACGTGTTATTTAATTTTTATTTAAAAGATGAGCGAAATTATTTGCGGCAGCAAACATCTCTATTAGCAGAATAACTCTAGTGGAACGCGAGGCCTGGTCGACTCTACGCTACTGCGCGGTACCGCTCGTGGCCAGCCTTACCTATTACGTTATATAAATTGCAGGACGGTCGATTTGGTAGAACAGGATTAAGAAAAGGATGATGTTCCTGTTATAAAGATGTGTATTGTAGGGAAGCTCACTAATAATAACTATCGCTGCTAAGGCAAATGGAGTAGCAACCCCTAACGTCATATCCTTTCGCATTGGGACTATAAAATATAGTGAAACTAGGTACGCCATAATTTTTCCTTAATTCTTATGGGTATGAAACAAATTTGTTCAGATACTACAGTATTGTTATTCACCTTTCCTTTGCCTCCTTTTTGCTCAATATTAACGTCTTATATCAAATAACTCATAGCTCAAAAATGTGCTAGCTTCAGTTACAGTGATTACCGTATACGATCGGAAGGATTTCTAAATTTGTATCAACTGACAAAAAAATATGCAAGGTGTTCCATTTGAAGAAAAAAACGAGTTTTGCTCGTTTGAAGATGCTTACGTTCGTTTATATTTAAAAAGCTTTGTATAGTAACGCAATAATAGATAGGGTGTTCTGCTGTAAGTTATATCGGCAAAGCTGAACAGCACTGTATACAGCATAATATTTGATTCTGAATAACTTTTGCCTAAAATATTTTTGAATAGAGTGAATAGGTAAGGTATATACAGTGCACGGGTCTCTGTTATACTAGGGTGGGTAAGGATTCATTTATAAGCGCAAGTCCATACCTATAGCGAACAACGTTGGCGCTTGTGCTAGGAACACCTTCTTCACTCCTGTGACACTAAACAATCCCACACAGTCGCAAGTAACATACGTGCTCGAGATATCTGCTCAACACAGATTTATGGAAATACATAATACATCTTATTTGACCTTTATCCTTTTCATGGACCTTAATCGTTGTTTATTTCCATATAAATACTTAAATGTAATATTGTCGTATATGAAACAAAGAAAACGTTCTTAATTTCAAAGCGAAAATAATGAATTTTAAAACTAAATAGAACCTTTCATTGTAAAATAACTAGATTACATTTTTGCATTTCCAAGTATCCAATATATTAAATGTTTAAATGATGGTAAGTGCATAACAAATATATAAACTTTTAAATGCAAATTCCAAAACGAAAACATGTTTTCTGAATCTAATTAGTGGAATTTTATGTCAAAATGACTCGTATTTTATGTGTAGAAATTCAGTTGAACCTTTTATTATGATAGATGTTCACATAAGCTGTCATTTGCAGTGCTGCCTCTAATATGGTACCATTTCATGATTTCTTAGTTTATAAGAACATAATTGAAAAGAAAACTATTGCACAGTATAATTTCGAGACACACAAAGCGACTCCACAGCTCTCTTACGAAACTTACTAACGCGGTATAACCCACAGTAGTTTACGTCTAATAGAAGGAGAGAATTTAAAATAAGACGATTTTTAATATTGTTTTATGGCTTTAGCAAATTACTTTGATACTATAGTTTAAGAAAAAATCATTCAACACCTTTTAATTTGCAGCGGTCATGTTTTACTGTGTGCAATATCGGTAATGAATTGGAGATATCAACGATACGTCTGAAGAGCAACTCCGGGTGATTCGCAGCTATGTTCGCTTGCTCTCTTAAAAATAGGAAGATAATTACTTGGAATCGATTCAAGGTATACCCAATGAAAGCGATGAGTACAGGATCATAAATTAATGTTTTAGTTTATATTGGTATTTGACACTGAAACTGTTCACTAAAACCCTTACCACAACACTTAATTCGTACTGGACGCACGTTCGATAGGCCCCAAAGCCCCCCGCCAAGCTACATCATCAGCAGCCAAGACTGCACTGTTCAGTCTTGCTGCTGATTGATGATGAGCTTGGCTATCCGAAACGTGCGTCCAGTACGAATTAAGTGTTGTGGTAAGGGTTTTTAGTGAACTGTTTCAGTGTTCAGTGGCCACAGTTTTTTAGAGTATCCGTTTTATTGGTAATTTGAGTTTACATAATAGGGATTTTTCTTCTTCCAAACCATTTTAAAGAGAATTTTTTAGTACTTACAGTTTTTCAACAAACTTTCTTGGAAAAGTTAGTTTTCCAGTAATCGGAAACAATAACGATGATGATGAATCAATTTTCTTGATAATGGAGTGTTTTCCGTAGGAATACTAAATACGTACTGGATATAAAAAATTAAAAGATTTAGGTTGAGTTTATTTTGTTTATCTTTGTCGTTAAAATATGAGAGCAAACCAAGTATCTATAGTTATTAAAAGGTATAAATTAATTATTACCACTAGAAGCTTCACATTAGATTTATCGTATCAATTCCAGAACAATCGAGAGTGGTGTAACATACGTATAACGTATATTGAGAAAAATCCAAGAAAGTAAATAATCATTTAACAAACAATCTAAAATAGATAAAACACAAAAGTAATCTACTATCATTTTCGGGTTTTCAATATTTGTTTTGTACAAAAATTTGATCCAAAGAGCTTCCAAGAGTTGTGGTGTTCTTATTGCTTTGAACAAATCGTCCGTTACTGTATTGCTGTTTCTGATATAAGTCTTTTAATTGAACATTAAAATGAATTGTTTAATGAATTTATATCCTTTGCTGCTTTTCTCGCAATAAACTTTTCGATATAGGTATTTCCCTTTAACACGCCTGCCTCTGTATGTAACCTTCGACTGACAAAAAATTGGTTTTTCTTCTGGGTTCAGTAAGTGATATAGAATATGACACTCAATTAAAAATTTGGTTTCATCGAAAAAAAATAATTTAATATAACAACCGTAAAATATTTCATTGGTTCAGAATTATTTTATAAAGAGTTTTGCAATAAGAGTTACGTGAATTTTGAAAATGAATTGGCACCGTGTTTAAAATGTTCTAATTCCTCACTGGTTGTCATTTGTGTTTAGTTAAACGGGTGTTCGGTACTTGGCGGACAATGGACTCGTAAGCTGATATTGTCCCCCATAATTCTTGAGTGAAAATCGTAATATGAAAAATCTTATCAAAATTCCTCGTTTGTTACACGGCTCAATCAAAGTTCGGAATTTCGAATATTAGAGTAGATACATCTTTCAATTTTGGGATTTTATGATGTCAATTATTGACATTGGGGGCAAGCCATTTGGTAAAGAATGCTAGAACTTACGTTACCTTTTATTACTTAATTAAGATCCGAATTTTTTTTTTAGGGAAAATTATAAAAAAATTGATCTGACAACAATGTAATATGTATTTTATGAAAATTGACTTAACTATTTTTGATTGTTAGTTTCTTTTTGTAAGTGTCAAAGTAGAACCTTACATCCATTGTACTTCACTTTTGCTATAATTAGGTTATGGTTTTTATGTTGCTATTACATGGATTTTACTTTTATAGAATAGCCGACATGTACATGGTATATTGCTTATGTATGGAAACGCTTAGCAGCCGTAGAGGAATATCGAGTGAGATATCCAAATCGTCGTATGCCTTCTTACAATACAATAGAATACTGGATACTCGGTAAGAGAAACAGGCCACATTTGTGGTACCTATGCTGTAATATGAAGGAGCACCAAGGTTCCGACCGAGATCCGACACACAGTGGATGTGAAGAGCGTTTTTGGAAGCTGTCTACAGACCCTCAACTCACGAGAGAATTGGGGAGAACTTTTCATATGTCGATGTTTCCAATGGTGACTCGTTTGGCAAGTTGTTCATATTAGGAAGAAGGGTTTGATAAAAAGGTCTTTTTTACTCGCAAATTCTTTTTTTAATATAACTAAATAACGACCGTTTCTCTCTCTCTCTCTGGTCAAAGCCATCCTCAGGTTAACTAGAAGGATATCATATAGCTCTAACTACATTGTTTGTAAATTGTAATGGTAAAAAGACATAAGAATTGTTAAACTTAAACAAGTTATAATTTTGAATATATAAGGTAATTTGAAAAATAGTCCAAGTTGTACAAAACGTTTTATTAGTGACCAATTCTATTTATCGAGTCGTTTTTTTTTAGTTTCTTTTATTATTTTAAATTATGGGTTAATTTTTTGTTTTTCTTTATTTTTTTTTTTTTTTTATATTTTTTTACAACTTGAGTATTCCATGCAATATAAAATGATAGGATTAAATATAAAATACTTACAATTTTTATTAATAGTTTCAAAGTTCAAAAGTCGTCTCACAATAAAAAAAATATTCCAGATGTAAATCGATGAATGGACATATCAAATTTTGTAATTAATGTAATTATTAAAAGTAGATGTAAATCAGAGTAAAAAGGGCACGAACACGACAATTTAAAATACAATTGTCAAGAATAAAAATATGGTTTGTTTCCTTTAACAAGGAGAAATAAAAACAACGTTAATAAATTATAATTTGTTTAAGTCCTAACAATTTCTTATGTATTTTACTATTCCATTACAATACATGTGCTTCACCTGAGGATGGGCTTTGACCCAAACCGGGGAGTTGTTATTTAGTTTATACTAAGAAAAGAATTTTTCGAGTAAAAGGACCTTTTTAATCAACGCTTCTTCCTAATTTTTAATATGTCCATAGCACTGTTACATTCTGTCTTAGCTGAGATCTTCTGGCGGCCAACCATTCACAAAAGGCAACCGTTTATATCTCGAAAATAACGTGTTATTAGTAAATTCTGCAAAATGATGACTAATAAATAGCACCAATTTTTTACAAAATATTATGGACAGATGAATGTACATTCACAAGAGATGTTGTTTTTAACATTCCACAATACGCATTTTTTGGGCAACGAAAATCCTCATGCAATTCATGAAGTTGGACATCACTTAAATTCTACTATTAAATGTTTGGCTCGGAATTATAAATTTGCAGGGGTTTATTGGTCCAATATTTATTCAAAAATAGATAGATGCTGAGGCTACATAAATGTCAGAAGAACCTGTTAACAATTCACCTTTAGTGCTAAGACCAAACATGTAATATATGCTGCTGGAGCTCCTGCTCATAATCCAAGTGCCGTACGCGCCAATCTGGCTGCAGGAACATTTTTAGGACAGAATTATTGCCAATAATGGCCCCATTGCAGGGGCCTGCGAGATCTCCAAATCTTAATCCCCTCGATTTCTTTGTTTGACAATGATTTCTAAAGGATAAAGTTTAAACGACACCAAGCAATAAATCAACAAGACGTGAGGAACAAAATTAGTGCGCGTCCTACCTAATTACTCCTGAAATGTTACAATCAGTCAAATATGCTATTCCTCGAGACTTCAACGCTGTATCGAAGTTAATGTTTTTTTTTCATTTTGAAATTTGGTCATAATATTCTTTAAATGTTCGTTACATGGTTACCATCTAACGATCTTTGTTTTAATTTACTTTGTTGAATTCCTGAATTACAAAAATTTTATCCTGTGGCCAAACAAAGACGTTTTACGAAATTTCATATTAATATTTTCACTCACAATTATGCGGACAATATCGCTACGATTTCGCATTTTCCGCCAATTATAGTTACACCCTGTATAATGACGATTTTCCTTATGGCTAAATACACGCTTCAGAACGTTTGGTTATTATCCAAAATGTTATGAAAATAGGCTTTATTTTGCATCATATTCCAAGGTGCACTTTGCAAAAATTTGTGGTCGACATAATCACCCTTCTGCGCTTTGCTATTCGTCCCATCGTTGAAAAAAATTGGAGGAATTTAGTGTAAAGAACATTGCTGTCGGTAAGAGATTAGTTGTTGTAAAGGTTTAATCGCTTCCTGGTCGCGACTTAAAAATTGGGCTTAAACACGAGAACTTCGCACATTTTGCAAAGATTTGATTTTACACCCTGCAAGATTGGTGTGAGGCGAAGAACTGGATGTCACTGTACATCGTAATCATCCGTGACTTTGCTGCTTGATCGTTAGAGCAACTTGAACGGATCATAATTGTGGGTCAAAAATTTGATGACCAGATGAAACTCATTAAGAGCCGTCTGTTAGCAAACAATTATCGTTTTTGGCCTGAAAAAACAATCCGCAAGAGATTCGCGAGAACCTTGCATCCCGAAAGGTCACTAGATGGGGTATTTAGGGCATCAACGAACGGTATTTTTTCCAAAAAGAGGTAGGAATACATTTGCCAGTTCGTGAACGTTACCGATTGATGTTGACAAGTATTTTGTGATCAAATTTAGATGAAACTTTGATTTGGAGGCACATGTTTTATGATTTGTGTTCCAAAAAACGACGCAGCTGTCGCATTGCTACATGCACATCGCATATTGCAAGAACAGTTTGGTGAATGGATAATTCAAGAAATGCAGGTGTTGTTTGCCTCCAAGAAGTTGTGACTTGACTTTCTTAGATTACTTTTTGTGGGGTTATTTTAAATCTGCGGTCTATGCAAACAACCTACAACTAGGCTGCATTCGCACATTAGCCTCAAGGTAATTGCACAAAGTCATCGAAAATTGGCTTCATCGACATTCGCTCGTGTACCGAAGTCGAGGTGAACACTTAAATATGTGTTATCCAAAACTGTCTTTAAAAATTCACGGTTGTATCTGAACCAGTTTTTTCCTTATTTCATTTGTACATTGTATCACTCTATTGGAAAACCCTTGAGATAGCAGTGGTAGACATATAATTTGTTATATACTTTTTCTGGCAGCTTGGAAACATTTAATCTATTCCGAACTCAACGGAATATCTTTCTTGCTCAAGCTTGTTTCTGTAACTTCCAATGCATCAATATATCCCCTTTCTAAAGAATTCGGTATAAATCAACTAAGAAATGCCATCCGTTCCGCCGTTGACGGTGAAAAGCGAAACGCTAAGACTTAGCATGTTTCATTAATCGATAATTCTATTGGGTGGTTATTTAAACGCCTATCCTTTAAAACCACTATTACAGAGGTTATATATTGTTGTTTGCCTAGAAAACGACGATTTCTCACTTTCGAAACCGCAATCTATTAGAATTGGTGTGTGCGCCTTCCCGGGCCTTTACACAAGGGAAATCAGTGGATTGTGCCTATTACGGGATACTCTTATTCGTGTAGGAAGACGCGCAGATGCTAAGGCGTTACGAAGTTAAATGATTAGAAGTTTAATTCTAATTGACTGAAATGGTTGATTTATCGGTTGAGCGGGTTTATCACATAACTCAATCTACCGCTACGTTTAATTCGTTAATTATAACTCATATTATTAATCTCCGCAGCGTATCTATCTGCTATATGTGAGTGTTTCAACGTGGTTCCAGACAATGTGGAAACTAACGTTTTCGAAGTTAATAAGACTAGTTTGAAATTAATATGTTGCTGTAAAGGAGAATTCTGCTACACTTCTCGAAGGATTACGTTTCTTATCGTGAGCTTTGTTTCTTGTTCTGTTAAAGAACATTTTTCGGGAAAAGATTTTAGAAAATATCTATCTTTATTACATAAGGTCATTTCGTAGACCATCAAATTATTCTATATATTCTACCAAGAAATTATGTGATCTTGTTAGGCCGTTTTCTTATAGATTTTTGAATTGATCTAATGGACTCTGTATGAGGTATACATATTTAAAGATGGTTGAAAGAAAAGTCCTCTTGTTTCACATAACTCAATTTTAATGAAAATTGAGCGACCGTTTTCGGACTACTGTCTCATCCTCAGGCTTGCGCTGAAAGAATTCCAGAAGAAATTGTTGTCGTAAAAATAAAGTTTAAGTTAAGTTAATTGTTTTTTGAAATAATGTGGTGTTAAGTAATTTTTGTTAAGTTTTAAATTTTAATTTCCGACCATGGTACAGATAGGAAAATTTAAGAAGAAGATCATAATTGAAATTGAAATTGGAATATGATTGGTAATCTGGCATTTTTTAGAGAGGATGACTGTATGAATTCTTCTTATTTTTATATGTATTTGTCCATTTTAATAGAAACATATTGTTACTTACAGTTTAATATAATAGTAGGAAAAATTGTCAAATAAATAAATAAAAAGTACTACACATTCTATATAACTATCACAACTTGTATTTTAGCGGCTTGTTTTCACATTCTAACGGTTTAAAGTCGACAAATATGAAATAAAACCATGTTTTCCACGAATTTTTAATTATCGTTAAATACTTCGGCTCCCGTCGTGATTATGAAAAATCTATAATGTTTTCTTGGAACTTCCCGCCGAATTACTGAAAATTTTTTTCCGTAAACAATTAATTTAATTTACTTTTAGTTTTTAGTTTCCCTTGGCATTTGTTGACTATATGTAGTCTTTCGTTAATATTTACAGAGTTATTAGTGCGCAGCAATCACCCTAGCTCGCCCTGAGATTGCTTGGTATTATGTATTTTCTATTATTTGTTTTTTTTTTTCATAATTTCAATGCAATAAAGACATTATTATTATTACTAGGGATGATCGTAAAATGATGGGGGGGTTCCCATATTTTTTTAAAAATAGACACAGCTTCTTTATTTCCTTAACATACACATCGTTTTTAAAGGTAAAACTTAAGCAATTGTTTTCTACATAATCGCCATTTCTATCCAAGCATTTTTGTAGCGGTGCTCCAACTTGCTGTATCCCATGTCGTAAAATTCTGCCGCCAGTCCTTTCAGATCGAATAACCTCAATTGTGGTGTTGGAAATCTCAGAAATCCGAAGAGGCGAGATGACAATGGTGCCCTCCAATCTTCAGCAGTATGCCTCCCGACCTTTTCAACGATTTCCTCTGAAGCTGAATAGTCTTTCCTCTCCGTCTTCATCGTGAATTTCCGTCTGACCTCCAGTGAATTCCCTACACCATTTGCGGACGTGTTTAACAGCTATACACTTTCTCCAGAACTTCGGTTTCTTTTGACGATGAATGTCTATATGTGAAACCCTTTCCGTTAAAAAACGTATAACAGGGCGAATTTCGCACCTAGCGGTAGCAGCGATCGAGAGTTCCATTTCGGGCGCTGCTATGCCAACAACTGAGCGACGTAGCGAGACGGGAGTGGTACGTATATAGAGTGGGAGAGCTCTGCACACACCATGTTGTCAGATTTCGCCTAACACGTCTTATTGCTTACATAATACATCATCCCTCGTATTATTATTATTATTATTATTACACTTCACTTCCTCATATAGAAAAATATTTATTTAACGGCCTAAAATGAATAATAAGAAAGTTGGAGAAAAAGAGGAAAGAAGGTTTTTAGTTTCCTATGAAAAATCACTCTTGTTTAATATGCATTGAAATATTCTATTTTGTGGGAAATTGCTGAATAAATTGAACTTTCCCAAAATAGTTGGATATGACGAGAGTTTGAAAGTGTTTCTAAAACACGTTTTTCGGCAATTTAGTGAATGATATCAAATTTTTTAATGGAGTTTTTAAAGGAAATTAAAACTAAATTGAAAGTAACCTTGATTTTTACGATGTCATATAAACTCTATGTTTATGTAAACTTTACAGGAGACCGGCCTATTATTACCGAACCTTTACTTCTACCTTGAACTTATAGTAACGATTTGACATACTGAACACTTTGAAGCTTGGAATACACCAGACACGTGCTACCTCGATGACAACATGACTCAAGTGAGAAATTTACATTGGCGTCCCTCTACCGCTTTTATTTTAATCGGGATGGCGATTGTTTCATCCAACAGATTTTTGCTATTCCTTTTCCAATACATTTATGAAATGATGAATTTTCGATGAATAAACCGATTTATGAAAAGCAGCATAATGGAATAGATATAGTGACACGATTAGACGACTGAAATTATACTATATTATATATTATATACCACTGATACTTTTAAATAATAATTGTTACTGACGAATACGACGATACTGACGAAGATATTTAATATTTCGAAGTAATACTAGAAATACCTCCGAATTTATGCTTGTTATTTGTTGTCGGGTAAGTGCCTTTTCCATTCACAGTACGCCAAAGTGTTACTAGAAAAAGTTGTCATACGAAAAGTTATAGCGTCTTGCTCTACTGATCAGCCTACCTTTGATAAAATCCATTGTTTTTTTTCATTTCTTTTCATGCATAGTACTTTCTCCCGTCAAAGTACGCCAATGTAGTTACTAAAAAAAATTGCTTAGGACCAAAATTATGGAGCTATGTAAATTTTCCGGAATGATCGCCCACTTTAATTATCAAGTTGACAATAAGGAGAAAATCTTTATTCTTAATTTTACGACGAATAGCAATTAGCACACAATAATCTCGAGATCAAGAACAGGGTGCTATAAAATTATGAGAACAGTGTAAATTGTTTCAACGGAAGTTCCATTATTAATTATTTTACACAACATATTTTATAACGTAATGCGCTCTAGACCAGGGCGGCCAGTGAGAACACTGTATCATATTGGAAAGTTGGGACATAATACTCTCTCCCCCCTTAGTTGGGGTGGGGGTGGGGGGGGGGGGGGGGGGGGGGGGGGAGTTGTCTCACGTTCCCCTTTGTAGCTATGTATTTGCTAAGAGAGTACCAACTGTAACTTACTGTTATGAATTGAGTTTCTGATGTGACTTAACTCTAACCTCAAAGCATTAATCTTATAATGCGGACATATATAGTTTTCTAGTCTTTATAAGGCTTAAATAAATAGCAATTCAAAAAGTATGATAGTCCCCCCCCCCCAAAATCAGATTTACTTTTTCTTTCATATCCAAATAATTTCGAATAATGGTATTGTATATACGTACACTCAACCACTTCACTCATACACAACTGTCTTTTTGTTTACCAACCAACAGTGAAAAATTTACTTGGTCTTAACTCCCCCTTGATACCAACCCCCCTTCACCCCACCTATACGTTTATCGTTTAAAGTTTCCTACAATTATTCCACTTTGTTGTTACAATAGAAGTTTACATATGCGGTGATACATTTTGCAAGAAAGCATCGTTATTTTTTACTCAATTTATCCTGTAAGTCCTCAGAGCAATTCAATCAATTGTTAACTTTAAGACGGTTGTCGTTTGCTTATTATAGTACAATTTTATTGATTCCCGGAAATTCTAAAAAATCTAATTGAAGATACTGCTATAATCACCGAAAATGTCGACATTAATGTATTTGCGGTGTGGACGCTTACACCGTCGTTAGACGAATGCTGGAATTATTTACTGTCTGAATACTGAAATTTGTCTTAACTAGAGGATTTGTGATGCTACCTTTCAAATAATAATATTAGCTTTTGTTATCACTCTGTAATTACTAACTGTACTTTTTTTTTTTTCACTTTGTACAACGTACTGACTACATAACCAGGAAATTTCAAACTTTGTAACTTTAAACATTTTCACAATATTAACTTTCCATTCCGCTGTCAATAAAAACGTTAAATTCCATTCAAATCCGTTTTTTATCAAAAACGGTCAGAGATAGGTATGAGAAATCTTAACAAAACTTATCTAATACAGGGGGGAAAGGGAATAATCCTAACTTTGAAGTAAATAAAAAAATATATATGTTGGAACCAAAACTCTATTGTGGTATCAGAAGGGTACACTGGAAGTTATTTAACTTAGTTTTACACCAATATATCATTCAAGTGGGATGTCCCTCACTATCAATGCCTGATTGTAACCGTTTTTCTGAAGTTTCTCACAACTCTGCGAAGCATCTGTTGCGAAATTCGGCCAACTTCAAGGCGTATTGCTTTCTTCAAGGCTTCGAGCGTCCTGGTCGACGTTTAAACACCTCACTCTGAGGTGCCTCATAAAAAGGAGTCGCAGCGGAGGTTAATCCGGCGGAGCGCGCGGGGCCATGGCATGCCTGTACTCATTTTGCCAGTCCGCCGCTGTGATAGTTTGTTGCGCATGACCATCTTGTCTGGATGGAGGTGAAGGTCTTGGGTAGGAAAAAAAAAAAAAAAAAAAAAAAAAAAAAAAAAATTAGTGAAGAATTCGACCGCACGGCGGTTAGAAAGCCCCAGGGTGGATGCAAGAGCTTGTCGAGCAGAAACGCTTAGGGACTGCAAAAATCGTCTTCTTACACGTCAAGTTTTCTAGAGTTCGGATGTCCTCTAAGCCCCAACTCTATTTTGCAAACACGACCACTGCCACGGAAGTTCTCCACCATAACAAGATGGATTTTCGTCTGGAGCAGCATTACGAGGGGGAATTCGATAACGAGTAGCAGCGCACGCTGCACTGCAACAATAGACTTGTTTTGGGAAACAACGTCTCGACGGCAAACGCGCGTTGCTCTTTCGACCAACCCATAGTCTACACTAAGAGAAACTTCCAAGCTGCAGCGTCATTAGAGCCTACTCTCACCCTTCCAACCCGTCCCCTCCATTCCATAACGCCATCTCGAAAAGTAGGGATACTTCCCTGCCCCACCCTGTATATACATGGTGTGCAACAGAAAATGAAAAATATACAGGTATTCTATTTTCAAATAAAACCGGTGACTTCGGTGCGGTATAACGGAAGTAATTCAGATTGGCCATACTTTTTATTTGAAAAATCAGTATCAAATTCCTGGAACACCAAATTTTCAGCATTCAACTAGTAATAATTCCCAATATCCGACGATTTAAACGCCACACCATGTGTATATATAGGTATGTTTTCTTATGCAGGCACATGTAGCCATAGTCGTTGCCTAGATTCTTCTTGCAACATTTCATTCAGCATATTAATTTTGTAACTTTAATGTATTTCTTCCTGTATATCGTCTTTGCTTAATGACTTAATCGTATTAAGCTAATTAATCCAAGTACTGATATTAATTCTTCATCGCCCAGACTAAGGAAATGACGCGATAAGATGCCGATTAAAGTATGGGTAGAATGCGATTTAAATCCCATAATTAAAGTTATTTATTGAATCCTTCGTATTAAATAAATTAATTAAATCCAAATCAATACGTCGACGGTATTTGGGCGGGTATTAGGCGAGCAAAATAGATGATATATGTTCTATTATTATCAGTAGAGCAATGGGGGGGCAACCTCGCTGAAAGCCAGTGTCTGAACGCAATAAAAAGTGTTACACACAAATAAACACGGCCGGGACAATTCGGTATGAGGCATCGTCATCTATAACTGCGACTCGAAAGCCGATCTGTTGTGTATGCATCCTACGCTGTCGTATACTATATCGGAGTTCTACGTTGTTTTGAAAATGTTTCCTACGTCCGCGAAACGAACCAAAAATTGGACGACCATAATAGAATTGATTGCAGCAATGCCTGATTTAAAGTGGATGGACGCTAAAATTCAAGTGTAGTGTGTAAAATAGATTCAATGTGTTGATCGAAAAGTGATTATCTACGGCACGTCAAATAGGTGCAGGGCATGTTCAAAAAAAATTCCACACGGATTATGACAAATTTAAATTTAATTTATGTGTTTATTCATGTAATTTGCCATTTCATTTACTATGAAGAAAGCATACTCTCGTTTTTGAGGAATGTTCGACTTTAAGTTACCAAGTGAGAGAACATTACAGAGAGTTGTGGCCGTCTGCTCGTGACATGTTCTAGAAAGGAATTAAATCGGAGTTGCAGATAAAAAACTATGGTTATGTGTGGACGAAACAACAGATCGTAAAAACATTCTGTGGTTAATATAAATGGTACGCCACAATGAACCACATTCGACCGTCACCCGCAATTTTACTAGCTCCAGACGAATACACAATGCCACTGCCGAAGTAATTTCAATGTTGGTGTTAAAATACATTGGAAAAGTTTGAACTTTCAACACAAATCAACTGTTGATGTTATGAGTGATGTACCGCACACATGCTTGCTGTATGTCGATCCTCTTAAAAAACATTGTGCTTGTGCATTGTTGCATATTACATGTAAAATTCATACTCTCAGTCTCGTAGCAGATAGTATCATAAATGTTATCCCGAGGTAGACGCTCTAATAGCACATACAAAAGCTGTGTTTGTAAATCCCCAAAACGTATTCGGGAATTTCATAGACTATGCCCCGGATTTCCTGAACCCACAACCTATTTCTTACTGTTTGGCAACATGGTTAGAGGCTGATTTTATTATCTTAAATATTTTGAAATATAAATGAACGTATTTTAAGAATTCGACCCAAAGGGAACTGCGGCTGTAGGTAAGCCGCTTGAAATTTTCAGGATATTTCAGTTAAAATAATTTGGAAAGTTTATTCATACAATTACGTAGGACTGGCGGATGCGATAGAAAAACTACAAAATTCTTCGGTGTCGTTGTGGGAATCTTTGCAAATAGTGCAACATTTCACGCACAACTATGCGCGATTAGAAGACGCAAGAAATGTTTGTGTTTTAGAAAGGTTTGAAGTGGTCTTAAAACGGTAAGTGTTTGAGCACGTATCACATTTTAATTTATTTTGTGTAAACTTTTTATGCGTCCGCCACTGCTTTTAGCGCAGTTGCGTTGCTCTGATTTATCAGAGTGCGGACGAATCTAGGCAAACGTCATTAATACGGTCGAACATGACGGTCTTCGCATCCATAGCACAACTAATAAAATAGTAGAATGTGATACCGATATCGTTCAATCTTCGTTAGCCTGGCGACGTGTGGTCGTACGCGTATCGTAGCGTTTCAATTAAAACAAGAAAACATTGTTTCTACTTCATTATGAATTTCGTAATTGGTTTTCCTTTAAAGTTTTATATAATTACCATTTATTTTATTTTAGATAGTATGTACTTTATTACGATTTGAATATATTTGCGTTTTTATAACGTTTATAAAAACAACCTTTCTTTTCAAAAAATATTTTATTTCTTAAAACGTCTTTAAAAGTTGATGAAAATTTAAGGCTTACAAGCAATAGCAGGTATATTACAGTGTTTGCGAAAAATTATTTCTGTGGAGCGACGTCACTATGCTAACCAACATGTTTCAAACAAACAAACTCCATTCATCGAATTTAATCCACATAAAGATAGTCACTTTCTATGCCGGATCTTTTAAGAGGCGTTCATTGCAGCTATATTCATTTTTCCAAAATTAAATAACAATAATTTTTCGAACTTTCTGCAAAAATGTACTGGAAACATGTACTCCGATGAATCCACCATTAAAAAAAACTGTCCATCAATAATCACAATAAAGAGTGGATGATGTTAGATCTTGCACAATAATTAGTTGTGGGCTAGCGCTGTGAAACTACTGATCTACTAGGGATTACTTGTAGTTAATGTAGTTGTAGTAAATCCTTCATCCAAATCAACCATATCAGCCGTATCAATTGCAAGTAAATTGTTCCTAGACGCTCGCAGACAACGTTGTCAACTTATAATCGAAAAGTTTAAATAACTTATTTTTTAGGAGATATTCAACACGGGCGAATGTAATATTATTTGTATTAGCAGCAACCTATGTTAAAAACTGGAAGAATATTTAAAACATTATATCCAAATATATCCAATCACGTGTATAACTCATGCGCTACAGCGCATTTGTGAATTTTAATTTCGTACTGATTTCGCAATGTATAGGTGACAAGCAATAGCAAGAAATTTTTTCTTAAGCTCCATCGAGAGTTTAAATGTATAAACCGCATTACCACAGCTTCCTATTCCACCGTCACCTATTAGTACGCATTGGGGAACTGGATTGAAGCAGCGTTATTTTATCATAAAACTTTAAGGATATTTCTCCTGTAATCATAGAGACGGATTTTAGGCAAATGCTCTTTGTTTAGATTCAAGGCAAAATTAAAAATAAGACAAAAGCTATATTTTCTCGACAAATCAAGCGATCTAGCTGTTTTAGTTTTGCCTAGTTCCTATTTGGCTTTTAACAGCCTAATCGTGTTTTTCGCCTATTTTGTCCCGTAAAATCATAATTTTTTTGGTCTAAACGTTTTTTGTTTGTTTTTTTTTTTTTTTTTAATTTTAAATAAATATGCAGCCGCATCTTTTTAATTAAATTTTAGTTTACAGCTTAAAATGCTATAAACTAATACACCGATGGTTTTCCCGTCTATAGTTGAGGGCAAAGTTTGGATTTGCCTGCCGTAAAATTTATATTACTAACCCTTTGAAGATATATCCTCAATGTCGCTTATCGCTCTCGGGTTCATTTACCTGCCCCACGTTTTTATTTTACGGGAAATCCCTATCGGCTTGTTTACGCCCTGTAAATTTAAACCATATAAGCAAATTTCTTCTCCCTGTTTACGTGATTAATAGACTACACGATGGCCCATTCGTAGTTTTATACAATGGACATCTTGATATTGCAGTTTAGATTTTTATATTTATCTCTTAATGTTTCCTCTGGAGCGTATATGTGTGTGTTTTTCCTATAGCGAGGTGACTATTGACGAATCAGTATTAGTGAAAGACGTACTTTGAATTTTCATTTATATCGAGCTTTGCACGAATATTGTTTTCGGTAGTTTTCTGTCGGTTTGTTCTTGTTTATCGTACTCATGTTTGGTGTAATTTCCATCTACAACAATGCCAAAATCCAAGAATCAATAGCGAAGAGAGGTTCCAAAATGCTGAAGGCAATTGAGACGAGAACACTACTGTCTTTCAGCTGAATCCAAACAACAGTGAAGAGTTGTTTTGTAAAGCGTGCGGAAAAATGGTAAAGGACGTTTTTGTTTTTTTTTCTTTCCTAACTGGCGTTCAAAAATATTATTGTATAACTTGCACAAAGAAAAATCATTTAGAGCAACATCCTACTGCTCCTGACATCAGGCAAATCTTAGGAACCGTTTGAGGAACCGAAATGTAATAGACCACCAAAATTCAGAGAATCGACGTTTTTAATCGAGATTTATGCGACGCTTTTTATGTTGCAAATTTCCTCTGGACAATTAAACTATTGAAAACTGCGAATTTTTTCTCACTAAATACTGCAACAAGAATGTGGACAAGCGTGAAAACCTTAAGAACAACATATGTACAAAATGTTACGATGAGGTAATTAATATAATAAATATAATTTAAAAAATGTTTTTCCAGTACTTGATTGTCATTAAAGATTTTGGTTTACACTATAATATTTTTATTAATTTTTTTAAGACTATTAATACTATTCCGAAGAAGTTGGTACCAACGATATTTGGATATCTAAGATGAGACCTGACTCTAAAGTTCTAGTATGGCAAAATATGATTTGTGGGTAAGCTTTGTTCTGAAACACCATGAAAACCGTATTTTACTGGCTACAAAAGCAACTTAAAAGAACATCTAATTGCAATACAATGGCAAGATTTCGTGAACCAAGCTTTAGGTAAGATATATTATGCTACAAAAAACTTACTTTAATATATTTAATTTTCATGCTATATAGTTAGTTACAGGCGAAGTTCGTATTTTAGGTATTTTTGTGGCCAACCGATGAAGTAAGTACGAAAGTCCAAGCTTTTAGTCACGATGGTGCTTCTAATATGCATCAACTGTGGTACAAATTTGAAGATTTTTTTATAAAAAATCTTAATCATTTAACATGGTTGTGCACATGGACTCAATCTTGTGTGTGAATGTCTAAATCTAGCAATATGCTATGTTATGGTTTTAATTTCAAATACCAAGAGAGTCCTTTTTAAAAGCTCCACTGCGCGTGGCAGTGTATAAAGAAATCTGCAGTCTCCCTTTGCCTCCGAACCTTTTTAACACGTTGGGGGAACTTGGTTAGAGGCGGTAGTTTTTTATGCTAATAATTTCGAGCAATAAAATCAGTAAGTACTTTTTTCAGCAAAATTTTTAAATAAGATGTTTTTATTTAACGCTTTTATGTTTAGTGGTTGTAATTCGTTTGACAAAAATTCAGGTCTAACTGTATGAGCAAGCGCAAGAATACTTTTCCATCAATGTCAAAAACGATCTTTTATACGATCAAGTCCGCTATAAATTTCTCATTGAATAACATCAAAGATTAGAAACATTCGGCCTTCCTCTTCAGATCTGTTGCAGTAATTATAATGCCTGAAGCAGCTCTCAAGAATGCCCAGGAAAGAGGTGGCAAAATAATTTTGCAAAGTTTAACCAAGTGCTTTCGAAAAATCCAGTTTCAAAACGGTTAAGAGTTTGCTGAGCTGTCCTCATGGCGACGCAGTTGAAGCTCCCGCTCATACCACAGCTGCTGGTCATATTTAATTTTTTGTCCTACAACCTCGTGTGGTGACGTAAACGTTGCATTTTTCTCGGTACAAACGGCTGTTTTTCCCCGACCAGAAGAACGAAATTTACTAACGACAACTGAAAAAAACATCTTGTTGTGCTACGCAAACGCGAAAATTTGAGACATCTTACACGCGATTAATTAATTGTATTTATTATTTTAAACCAAATGAATCTATATATTTTAGTTATTAAGTTAAAATTTGTATGTTTTATTTCTTTTTATGGCTGAAATGTACCTAAAATTACATTAATATCGTCTTTCTATTCATGTTTTTTTAAAATAAAATTATTTTTGTGTTTACCTTTTTTTAAGTATTTTGCCTAGACATGCCTAATCACAGTTTGTCGTCCTAAATACATAGTTTTTAAGCCTAAAAAAGGGCCATTTTTAGCTATTTTTTACGTCCTAAATCCGTCTCCAGTAATCAATAATTGAATAATGACTCAGACCAGTATTGAGTATGTAAGGACCTGTTATACAAAAGCCGCAATTATCAATGATTGCATTTTATTGCAAATAATTTCAGCAAATGTACCGAATATGTTCAATATTTTGAGGCAAGAAAATATTCCTTGCAAGAGATCTCTAACATTTTTAGATTCAATACCGAAAAGAATTTCGAAATATCCAGGTGAATTTGATGCCGCCTCAAAAAAAATTGATAGTATATTTTCTAGAAATCCAAATTTGAGCACTTCTACGGGAAATATGTTATGCTAGTTTTTCAAATGATTAATCAAAGTAAATATGAACACCTTGCGAATTCTTTTTTTTTTTTCCCCGTAACAAGTTGTGATGTAGACAATCGTTTTGTCTCGTTTAAAAAGATATATTTATGTCAAAACGTTGTCGTTTTACTGACAAAATGTAGGAAAGGTTTTAATAACCGGCGCCAACATACATATACTTCAAGTACTTATGAAGTCTAATGTATTTTACATTGCAATAATATAAACGTAACAAATAACTTAAATATACATACACATATTGCTGTGCAATCTACATAAAGAATGTTTACTTCTATCGACCTACGATTGCTTCGTGACGTTTTACCTAGACCGTCCGTAAAGTACCTGATTATTAGACATAATAGCGCACGCAAGATGTTTGGTGTTCAGAAGGAGGAGAAGACTGCGAGGAACAAACTTGCGAAGGAAGCGAGAAAAATAACATTTGTCAGTTTGTATCTTCGTCAGATCTCGCGTGCCGTAATTGTATCTCTACCTTATATCGCCCATCGGTATGGAGCGATCGCGAAATGATTAATGTCCTTGAGTGGATGTTATTGTTTTCATGACAATTTTATTCACGAGTGAGTTATGCGGCGCAGAATCAACCCACCGACATTCAAAGGTCGTCCATTTGTAGCGCGTCCAGTATTGCCTTTTATTTGTATTTACGTGTGTATACCATTACCAACCTGGCAACATGCTTCTATGTTTTGTACATACAAAAATTGATCAACCTGCACTTTTCGTGGTTATTGCATTCTTTATAAAAAATTTGATGGTTTATGAACTCCCACGCTTAGTTTGAACGAAGAAAATGGTGTTAGAAATTTAAGAACGAAATGTGTAATTTGTACAGGTAAATAGGATATTTCATCTCAAGTATTAAATAGAAGGAAGAACTAAGGACTCCGTGAAATGAACATAAAAATCAGAGATTTGCAGTTTCGAATTACCCACTTCGATAAGCTGGGTACTTTTGTAGCGTGAAAAAGGTGGTAGGTAGTCTGTCGCAATAGCAACGCGTGTGAGGCCCTGCATTATCATGATGAAAAATCATTTCCTTCTTGATTAAATCAGGACACCTTTTATTCACTTCTTGCCTCGATTTGTTCAGAAGATTCGTATAGCATTCACTTGTGGTGGTTTCAATACACTTTGTATTCCAGAAAATTGAAGCCATTAACTTCCCCCGGAGAACCACTATGCAGCTATTGTTGGATTGTTGTTTTATTTCTGGCATATAATACTAGACACAAATTTCACCTTTGGCGATAAATCGTCGCACAAAATCCACTTTATTCTTTTGAAAACTCTACAAATACTTACGAAAAATTTAAAGGTTTCGTTGTTTCGGACATCTTTAGACAATGGTCTTACTGGCGCTACATAGTCAGTCTAAAACTTTGCCCTTTATCTGTCATCCTATATTTTTAGCGTACGTTCGTATGTGAGCGTGAAAGTATTTGTTCTAGACCTGGTTTCGAATCTATGGAAGTCTTAGGTTCTTCCTTTTTTCATTAACACATTTTAAGAGCTAAATAAGCTCTCTTGAAAAAGAAACTTTTGTTCAAATAAAAAACATATTTTTAAGGCTGTAAACTATGTTTAATCAAAAATCTACAAGAATTAATCATGTTATTTACATCCTTTGCATTTGCATATCATCAACGGCAAGTTGAAATAATATTTAATGCTTTATTGAGGAGAATAAGACAACTTAGGATACTTACAATTAGTAAAAGGGTGTTGAAATCGAGACAGACGAACGAGACAGTAAAAGGAATGCATCGGTTTTATAAAATGCCCAGTTTATAAAATGAAATGTTCCCTTCATAATTTACAAATTCTTGTTTCTGAATTGCAGCGGTGTAGATTGCAATAAGCATTAAAGAAATCGAAAAATTTGGTAGTGGGTCTGTGATGGTTTGTGGCGGAATTACTCTTGATGAAAGAACAGAACTCGTGGCAACTCAAGAGAAGCTAATCGTTCAACGATATGTTGATCTTAATCTGGGAGATTATGCTGTAGCCGCTGTGGTATTGGTCCAAATTTTGTGTTAATGCAAGATAACGCTAGACACCGCGGTCATAACCAAACATTTCCTCCAGTACCATAGGATTCAAATCATAGGTTGGCCTTCTCTAAGTTTCGATATGAAGCTACGAGGCTCATCCGGAAACTAGTACCCATTTACCAATTAAATCGTAACGCAAAAAAGATATCTGAACAAACTTTTTATTAGACATATACATGTACTATACATTACTTTTCTACATAATCATATCGTAAATTAAGACACTTGTCGTATCGTGGGATGAGATTTTCTATGCCGACGTCGTAATCCTCTATCGCCAGTGTGGCGAGAAATGTAGTGACCGCTGCTTTGAGGGCGTCATCGCTGTGGAAATGTTTTCCGCCTAGAAATCTTTCAATTTTGTAAAAAGGTGGTAATCCGACGGTGCTAGATCTGGCTGTAGAGTGGGTGATCGAAGACTTCCCTGGACGCTCTTCATCGTGAACGTTGTCTCTCCCCGCATTGAAATTGCGATACCATCGCCGAACCGATGATGCGTCCATCGCATCGTTGCCGCACACTTCTTGAATTTGACGGTGAATGTCACATGGCTTCACATTTCTGGCATTCAGGAATCTTATTACAGACCGCACTTCACAACTGGCGGTATTGTCGAGTGTCTTAAACATTTCAAACTCACACTGAAGCGATATTATAGTAGATAACTCAACCAAATCTCGTACGCTGATAGCTGACAGATCACTGCGTCACAAGAAACCATTCGGCGGCTCGTCGCGCAACTGCTGCTCCACGCGGCGCGAACGGGTACTAGTTTCCGGACGAGCCTCGTAATTGAACAACTTTGGGGTTTGGTAGGCATACGAAATCGGAAGCGCCCAGACTCGCCTCCGACTCTCCAACAGCTAACAAATGTCCTAATCGAAAAATAGGAGAAAACATGCCAAGAAGACATTCGTAGGCTCTTTCGAAGCAATAATTCACCTAATGGAAGACACGTGCGGTATTAGTGACCCACAATTTTTCAAAAAAACCTTACATTTTCAAGCATGATACTCGTTACTCACTTTATTTCTTGTAGTTTCTTTGAATTGTTATTGTTACCGCAAAATTTGTTTAATTTTTTGAAATTTGTCCGAGAAAATGACAAGCTTTACAAAATTTCTATTTTATTGCAACTTAAAAAGTTATTGAGGTGAAAACAAATGTTCCTTTAATTATTTTCAACAGTGTAATACACAAAAGATGTGTTTCGGAAGGTAGAAAAATCCTATTTACGTTAGAAATAGGAAAACCTTAAGAAGGAATGCCGAGGATTATCTTAATACACAATAAACAGTTGGGAGCACGAGTTTTAATACAAAAAGCTTTTGAGGGCTCACGTCTTATTGGAAAATAAGTTTACGTATTGAGGATTTACAATCTACCTTATTATTTCTTTTGCATCTTAAGTTTTATAGCCTTACAAATTTAAATCCGTTACATTCAACAAAAAATATGCCTATGTGCATTTGATTACCGGATAAAGTACGATGACATTTTGAACTATAAAATATCAAGACATGCAACACGCTCATTCTCGGTATACTTGGTCACGGAATGTCAACTGTTATTGCTGAAATTAAGCTACAAATTCAAAGTTGCGTAAGAGAAGAACGTGTTAGGGTTAATAAAAGTCCAAGCAAACTATAACACGGCGTGCGTCTTGGAAAGGTATATTTGGATTCCGATTATTCTAAAGCATTCGCAGCTGTTAAATATTATTACTATATGATAGCTGTGATAAAATCTTCAAATACTAGGAATATTTTACTTTAACCTTTCTATGCCATTAGCGGTGATACTATCTTAAGGAAATTACAGTTAAAATTCCTCCGTTACGTTTTATTCGGTGGCGTTTTTAAAGAAAATGGTAATTAACACTTACGTAAATTGCTTGGAGAAAGAAATAGTTGCATGATGATTTCCAAATGAATATATTAGAGGTACGTAATAGTAAAAAATTAATTTTACCTTCACTGAAATCAATGTATCTCTTACACTTCGAATCCACACTGCTTATGAACTATAATATGTATTTATGTATGCGGCTTGAATGTGGAATCCATACGTATGTATATATGTATACAAACATGCATATATATACTGTCTTGCCGTGACTTTACAATGTTTGTATAGTGATCAAGGACTTATCTCAGGACGAAGCGAGACATTAAAAGCTGTTCGAGGAACACTAATCTAATAATAACAAACGTTGGTTATTCGGAGATGTGAATAACCTCATCATGGTTTCATTGGCAGCGAGCGCTTTGTTGCGTAATTTTGTAAGACACTAGACGCCTATTGATATAAATTGGAAATGTGTAGCGGTACACTATACAACGATTGTGAGAGTAATAATAGTAATTGTTGGTTATAATTATTGTCGTTTGATTTCTTTCGTCGTGCTTCGCAGAGTTTTGATCCTTCACTTTTATTCTTATTTTTTGTCGAATATAAATGTCCTGATGTAATATCTTTAATGCTACCTTTGAATGGGTAACGTGGTTTTGTAGAGGAAAATTTTCCTGTTTGTTAAATAATTACCTAATAATCGCGATCCCTTTCAATGCAATTTTTCCATATTACAAAACACTTGAATTTGAGCTATGTATAATAACCATTACCTCCGATACATAAGTAAAGCTGGCCACGAGCGGTACCGCGCAGTAGCGTAGAGTCGACCAGGCCTCGCGTTCCACTAGAGTTACTCTGCTAATAGAGATGTTTGCTGCCGCAAATAATTTCGCTCATCTTTTAATAAAAATTAAATAACACGTGCTCAAACACTTACCATTTTAAGAGTCCTCCGTGAAATCACAAAGTGAATAATGTCTGTTAAATATCTGCAACATTAGATATGTTTCAACTGTTTTTTCGGCAAAACTAGTACGGCATGAGGAAAAATGCGTTTATATGCAAGAACGAACGTTCTACATCAAGTGACGAAATATTTGCGTAAGTAAAATAATCTTTCAAATAACTTAACGATTCTGTTGACGCACCTTCCAAATATGTCTTAATGTGCCAAATCAGAATTTTTCTCAAAAACACTTTCAAATTTTTCTAGAACAGAAATATTTTTTGGCGTCTTCAATCGCGCATAGCTGTGCGTGAACATGTTGCACTATTTGTAGAGATTCTTCTAACGGCACCGCAGGATTTTGTAATTTTTCTATTGCATCTGCTAGCCCGAAGTAATTGTCGGTGAATGATTTTTAAATCCATTTTAACCTGACTATCTTGAAATGTCGACTGGCTTTTCTAGATAGCGGCAGCTTCCTTTGTATCGAATTGTAAAACCACGTTCTTAATATTGTCAAAATATTTATAATAATGAAACGCGGCCTGCAACCATGTTCCCCAACGAGTTACAATAGGTTCTGGTGTACGGGGGCACAGTCGGTGAAATGCGCGAATACGTTTCGGTGATTTGACAAATACTGCTTTGGTATGCGCTATTAAAGCGTCTACCTCAGGATAACATTTTCTGATGCTATCCGCCACAAGAATGAGAGCATGATTTTACACGTATATGTAACAAATTAGCAGAATGCTTTTTAAGAGACCGGCCAACAGAAAGCATGTTTGCAGCACCATCACTCACTAACATCAAGAGTTGCTTTGTTGAAAGTTCAAACTTGTCCAATGTATTTAACACTAACTTTGAAATTACTTCGGCAGTTCACTGTTGTATTCGTTTGGAGACTAATAGAATTGAAGGTGCCGATCGATGAAGTTCCAATTTGCGTGCAATTACATTAAGAACAGAATGTTTCTTCCGATCTGTTGTTTCGTCGACACATAACCACAATTTTGATCTTTTAACTCCGATTTTATTTTTGTTTCAATATGTTCGCGCGCAGATGGCACAATTCTTCGTAACGATGTTCGACTTGGTAATTTGCACTCCGAATAGTTATTCCGAAAGCAGATAAATGGTTCCTTGTCTAGTAGATTAAACGGTATATTCATGCGATAAACGTTTACGCATAAATTAAATATACATTTTTCATTGTCTCGTGCGCAATTTCTTTTTGAGACATACTCTTCACTATTTACGTGTCGTGAAAATGCTTTTTTGGCCCAAAAATTTAAAGGGGATTTACGATTCCATTTAATTTTAGCACCTCATTATTGTCTGGAATTTTTCCTGCAAAAAATTTTCGAAGTTTGTCCGACCGCGGTCGTTTTGTTACGAAATCAAATTTTTTGGGACAGATAAACAATTGCGCAAATGCCCGGGAGCGAAATGTCCGTACTGCTCCGCAACAAAAGTAATCTCCCGTTCCTCTGGGCCCGAATATTCTACCCCGATGCGCGGTACCACTCAGGGCCAGTTTTACTTTATGAATGTAATACAGTCTGTTAGACATAACAAAACTTTTTTTTTTGGGTTTTTAAAATTTTTTTATTGATAACTATGAGTCGTGGTTTTACAAACAACTTGATTATGCTGTCTATGTTACACTTTTTTGTACGTTTGCCCCCTGTGGGCAACTTGCGAGTCCCTTGTAATTTCTCACGTGCAAATATCCCAATTTAGAATAAAAAAAAAACTAAACGAAAAACTTGACGTAAATAATGACATAAATAATTTAACTAATTTTTTAACATAACTCCCCCCTTTGAATTATTTTTAAAGATTTTTAAATATCAAATTAATAATAATGTATGTACATACGGTATTTTTTACAAATAATCTTGGGTAAGTATTGCACAATTTGTTACAAAAATTTTTCCCGGGTTTAACTTCGACTTCGTTTTCAGGGCCCGGAAGGGGCATATCTTGGTGATTGGACCTTAAGACCCCCTTTGCAGTTTTCACGCTACAACTCTGACGATGTTACAGACCAGGATGAACATCCAAAATTTCCCCTGGACCAAGCACAGGGAGGAAAGTTTTTTTTTCATTTTTAATTAAATGGGTATCCAATTTCAGATTCGGAGATTCTTTTTCCATTTTTTCTTTGTTGCAGCCATGACAATTTCTTTTGCCAACGTCTCCAAAATGTTGATTCAACGTTGCAGTAGCGGGAACCGCGTAAACTATTAATCGGGTACCCTTGAGACTTGGATCTGGTAGAAATCAACGGTTGCCGATTAAGAATGAGAGGTGAAAGGGTTAAATCATTGGATCAGGGATAAGGGATGGAGCGGTCGTGAAATTTTTTTGCTTCTATTTCACAAGAACAGTTAAAAAAATTTTCAAAAGTTAATTTTATTTTTACCACACCTTTTGTAAGTGATATTTTACTCTTTTTACCCCAAATTTCCCAAAACCCCCAAAGTGTGGTGGTTTGGGGGTATAAAATCCATGAGATTTTTCAGGGGCACATATAGTTGTAATATCATCTTTTAAATTTTAAAAATAAAGTTATAAATTTCCCTTATTTTGTTTTTGAGCCCCATGAAATTACCCCCATTGTCAGAGTAAATGTGTGCGGTTTTCCTTTTCTTGAGGCAAACGTCGCAAAGAAAAATAAAGATTCTGTTTAAAAGTCACTAACCAGTTCAAGTGCATACCCTTGCTTGAAAACAGTAAAAAAGCTATATAGCTTTTTTTAAATTTTACAACCACGACCCTTGCGATCTTTAAAATTAAAAGGACCTGCTAACAAGCCAGAAACATAGAATGGATTCAGCTGTAACTTTTGTTTTGGTAGATCTGCCATAATAGAATTTTTTATTTGGGTTTTAATTTAAAAACATTTTACACAATTTTCTAGTAAATTTTTGCGATTCATTCCTGAAGTAGGCCAATAATTTTGGCGTATGGGGGCCAGCAAAAACTGGGGGCCAAAATGAATAATTTTTGTGTTCATGATGGAATCAATTTGGTCAATTTTATTTTTACCATTTGGGAGCAAAGGATTTTTAAAGTATAATTATTCTAAATTTTTTAGTTACCTCCTATTTTAAAAGTCATAGAATAAAAAAAGGGAGTTAGTGCCTTTTTTTTGTGTTTTGATTTAAAACCCTTTGATTTTAACAAAGTTTTCTTCGGCAAAATTTTCAAATTGAGCAATTTTAACAATTTTTTTCATACTATTTTCTATTCGCTAACCGTCAAAGGGCCACATAGTCGTTGGTGTAAATTTTTCGTTTTTGCTATAAATCTAAAGCAGTATGCACTCCCCTTTTGTATTTTTCAAATTAAAAAAATTCTAAAATAAAATAAGTCGTTAATTGTAGTAAAACTTGTTTTTGTCGTTTTAATTTGGTATTTTGCAGACTTCGAAAAAGAAAATTTTGGCCTATTCTTTGAAAGTGATAACCGGAGGACCAGGGCCCACCAAATTTTGGTTTTTATTGGGCACATCAGATATCCCCCACGTGATGCAAATCAGCAGGTTTTTTCTTTTGTGTTTACATAATTCCAATTGCTTATATTTTTTTTTGGGGATTTCAGAGCACGATTCCCAAAAGGTATGTAGTGCGTGTTGTTTTTAAACCCAATAACACTATTTGTAGCACACCAGAAAAAAAAGTACACTTAAAATTTTAGTGCTCTTTGAACCTTATTTAGAGACTGACAAATAAGGCACTGAAAATTCTAGTCTTGGGATTTTACGGTTTTTAGTGGAGCTACTTTTTTTTTTGGCACACAAAAGATTTCCCTTTAAATTTTTTTGGTGTTTTTAAAGGGCTTCGCAAAAAAATGCACACCCCCTACCCGTTCTTGATGGTCGCGAATCCATGATCTAAATTTTAAATGTGGGTAATGGCAAAAGGGCATGTCTTTCTTTTTGTAATTCTTTAACAACACTATTTTTTTTCAGGGAAAATTTTTCCAGTTGCCTTCTATTTATTGGGGATATGTTTCCCCCACTGTAATTTTTAAAAAGCCAAGTTTCTGTAATTTAATTTTTGCTAAAAAAATAAAAGGTCCTAAAAGCCCCAAGGGGTCAAAATTTTTGCAATATTGACGATTGTTCTTTTTGAAATTACAGATTTTTTTAGAAACAAGTTTTTTTTGATTGTAATTTACTATGGATTTGCCCATTGAATCCCTAGCAATTTTGTCTGATCTTTTACCCCTAATTGGAAAATACTCTTGTTTCTGTATATTTGCTGATTACAATTTGATACTTTTGAATTCCTTTTCGAATGGAAAAAAAAGCACCCTTGAAAAAAAATTTAAAATTTTTTGACATGTAGAAAATTTCTTTGGTTTCTTTTCAAAACCCTTTCAGATACAACAAAAAGTCGGATTATAAAAACCGGGAACTGGATGTTTGTTTTAAAACTCAGCTAAATTTTTTAAACACCGGAAGCTAAATATGGTGCGGCTTTTGTACCATACGTTACTGTATTAATTGATAAAAAGATATGTCGCTGTCTGGGCACTCTCTCCAAAAAATTTGAAGATGTCTATCGTCAGGGTTAAACCCGTATCTGCCTTACATTTTTTCTAGTCAGCTGTTACAACAAAAAGGTTTTCTGAATCTTAAAAGAATTTTAAAAAGGGGCTTTTTGATAGCCCGGGCCGAGTGTTGTATATCATTAAAAGCCCCTTAGTTGTTTTTGCGAACCCTCAAAAACTACCCCTAGCTTTGTAGTTAAACTGCTTTTTTCAACTCCAGATGAGGAAGAAAAATGCAATTTTTTTTTTCATCAATTTGAAGATAAGACTGTGTTTTTGGTTAATATTCATTTTCAAAAATTTCATATTATTTTTTATGACGATTTTAAATTTAAATTTTTTCTCTACTGTAAAAAAAGTTTTAAATTTCAGTTGTTTAGATTCTCCAATTCAATTGGAAAATCTTAATGGAAATTTTACGACAAAAACCCCCTTCATCATTTCGCACACTTTTCTAAAAAAAAGTTTTTCACACTGCATATATCTTGAAAGAGCTTTTGTGTCTTTAATTCTTCTATTCCCAAAATTTTCCCTTTAAATCATTTTTTTAGCTTGATGTTTTTGAAAAAAAAAAGCAATATTTTTTTTAAAATTGGTTGTAATTTGTCCCGCAATTACCCCGCCTAATTTCGTGTTTTGCAAAACGGCAAAATTTCTACCTAAAAGAAATTTTCTGATTTTTTTAATAGTGTCCAGAATTTCCTGCACCCGTAGTATTCAATTTTGTTTGTAATTTAAATTCTGGGTCAGCTAGTTGTATATTATCTTTTATTTTAAAGGAAATTTTAATTTTTAAATAGTTGTTGGGAAGTCACTGTTATTTTCGGAATGATAAAAAAGGAAATCATTTAAAAAATTAGTACACTTTTGATGTTACTTTTAAATCCATTTATAATTTTTTGAGATGAAAAATTTTTTAATTCCACAACGAAATATTTTTTGGGAGTTTTGAAATATTCAATTTTTTTAAAAAATCGATAGAAATGAAATTTTTACTGAGAACCACGCTAACAGAACTCTGCAATCGCAAAACTTTTGTAATGTTATAGAACAAGTCGTTTTAAATGATTTTACTGTTACCCTATTTTTTAGATACCATAGAAAATTTAGTCTTTTTCTTCTGACTTGTCCCATTGAATTAGTGAATTTGTTTGCCCTTGCCGTTTTTCCTCCTGAACGACATTCTTCTTTTTGTGGGCTGAACGTAAAATTTTCACACAAACGTAAATTTTTTTATTTTTTTGAATTCTAGATAGAAATGGTAATTTCAAAAAAACGTTGAAGAATGATTAATGTGATTTGCTTTGCAAAAAATTTAATTTGCGATTTTTTTACTGATAATGAAACTTGCCTGATGTTCTTGTATCTTTATTATCTCAGTATTTTTTAAAATTGTGATTAATTTTTAAATTCCAATAAGTCCCCTTTGACCCAAAAAAGCAAAATTCATTAAAAGTAGGGAAATTTATTTTTAGGTTTGTTTTTTTCCCCTTCTTTAGCATGATTTTGTCTAACTTGGGGGTTTGATAAAGATAATTAGGTATCCCATGTTGGTGGGCTGTTTTTAAAGGGACATAACTCGTAAAAGTTTAGAGATTGTGTCTAATAGATTCTCAAGGCCATAGATATCCCTTTGGGTTTTAGTTCATTTGAAATATTGATTTTTAGATTATGTACTAGTAGACGTGAATTATTGTAGCGATTTCATAAGGCTCCCAAGCTGTCAAGTAAATTTCTTCGAAAATTTTATGATTGGATAACCCCATTGGGCACCTTTAAGTGTGCACGTAGGTATGAAATTTTTGTATATAAATTTTCAGAAACCGTTTAAATAATTAAAGATTCAAAAGTATCTTTTTAACTCCACCAAATGTTTTAGTTACCCTTGAATTTCGGCAAAAGAATTTTGGGGAAACTTTAATTTTTTAGGACTTTCCCTTTATTTAAAAATTGAATATTTTTGCTGCTGTGTTTTTTTTCAATATAAATTTTTCCGATGCAATGTTTGAGAAAGGTTCTGTGAAAATTTTCTCTTCTGCTATTGTTCGTTAAGCTTTTCTCATCGCAAAGTTTCGATGTTTATTTGAACACTTCAAACTTTTGGGAATTGTTCATCCTATCTGTCCTTTTTGAAAACTAAAAGGGCTTTTTGATCGATATCCCGGTTTATATGCATCTTTAATGGTTTTCAAGAATGTTTTCTAAATTTGTACTTGTTTTAATTTCGCCCCGTTTGCGGGGGAAATTTGGTTAGCTCGCCATTGTATAGACAGTGTGTGTTTTTTTAAAATTTAAAAGTTGCATTTATATATATAAATAATTTTAACAGTACGTTAATGAGCCCATTAAATTTTCGGGTCGCTGATGACCCGGCCTTAAAAAAGATATAGAAGAGTATACCCTCGCTCCCCCTTTAAATTTTATTTTTATATAGCCACGCACCAAGAGAGGGGTAAAAAAATTCCTAAAATTAAAAAGTTTTGGTAGAAATGTCCCTTTTGGGAAACCCCAAAATAACAACGGTTTATCTGGAACCCGACTGAATTTGTTTAATCTTTTGTACGTTTTTTGGGCCCCGAAAAATTTCCAAACCTCCAAACTTGGTTTCTTTTTTTCTTTTAAGCTACGATCTATCTTATGCAGCGTCCGCAAGTGGAATGGGCAACTGACTTGCGCTGTAAATGTGATTTACTTGCAATGCGTTTATTATTGAATATTTATATGTATCATTGTTGTTATGTGATATAGAAGGGTGAAATAAGGAAAACCAGAAAGAAATACAGGAAAACCAGAAAGAAGCAAGGCCGATGCCTTGCTTCTATACGGAATGAACTAAGATAGTGAATTACTGTTACAGTTTGTTACCTTAAAAAGAGGAAAAACCGGGAGTACTTTAAAAATTTCAATTAGAAATCATTTGAAGAAAGGACATGGGAAATGTATGGGTTGAAACAAAGCCAGATTTGATAGTTGTACTTTATGAAGTCGATTTTTCCCAAATTTCCCGCCGTACATTTTCACATAATGCCTTTGAATAATTTTGCGCCAGCTAATGTGATACAGTACCTATTAACAGACTACCTTGCTGTTTGGAAAATGTCTAATAGCTGTTATTTTTCTTGGCTGCTGTTTTTCCTTGAATTTATCATGTGTTAAACAATTTTGCACAGTGCAAAACGAATTATTAGTCCCTTCAGCACACATTGTTTCCTATCGTTATTTCGTGTCGCACATTTAGTCTCCGTCACTGTTACTCCTCGATTCCGAATAGTCTTGTAATAGTTGTAACATTCTCCCATGTTTTGCTGGATTTTCCTGTTTTTGTTTTCATTGGCCACCCATATTTTTTTTTCTGTTTGTCTAATTGTAAGAGATGATCCCACCAATCTATAATTAATGATTATAGAATATATTGCATTCATCGCTAACCACTTTGATATTCCATTCTTACACAAACAAGTCAATACGAGCAATTGACTAATGTTACATTGTAGTCCATATTTTTTAGGGAAAAGACACAGAAAATAAATATTAAAAAAGTGCATTCATTAAAAAGCTGAAATTTTTTTCACGCCTTTCTCCAGAGGAAGACGTTACATAACCTATACAAAAAGAGCAAGCGACACATTTCATTTTTATCACCTCAATATATGGTATATGTTTGATGTATGGTATGGTATTAAGTTATACGCCATAACAATTTAGCTTAATGTTAAATTTATATCCAGTCCTTCTACATCCGTATTTCGTTTTGTCTTTTCTTGTAATTCCAAGAGTTGTTTCCAAAGATTCTAGTTTACTCTTCATGGTTTTTATTGGTATCCCTGTGGTACTATAAGTTAGTATTGCCCTACAAATAGTATCAAACAGTATCATTTTAGTTGTCGCGGAAATTTTTATTTGCTTATCAACGTTCTATTCCATCGCATGATAAGTTTTCACAGTATTCCCAACTATTTAACGTTACGCTTATCTTTCGGGTATTAACTCTCATTTCATGTGGTACCTTATCATATGTATTAAAATTTTGACTTCCTGGCATAATCATGATATCATCTGAACAGGCACATTCAGACACCTTGACACAAATTGATAAAGGCAAAATATGCTCAGTAAGGTCTTTTGCATTTCCCTAAGTTCAAATGTGTCGTCAAATATTCTAACCCTTTTTAGGGCCGCTCGACTCTCGTCTAACCCTTGGCAATTGGCTCCCTTTCCATGTTAATTTAGATGCTGCAATAACTTTCTGCTGTCACTCTATTATAGCTTGATATTTTCCCATTTTTGTTCACCGCCTTCTTTACTTCCCCTCTTTCATGTTGTTTTTCCTTACTTCCTGACAACCTCCCATACTCTGGTCTATTTTCTTGCAGTGTAGATATTTTTGTTGGCATTTTTTCCCCCTCTGCATTGTTTCATCATGCGTTTGCGCATCATTCGTAATAATTTATCTTATCTACTCTTCGTATACATATTCCGGCTTGTTTACGCTTTCCAGTGTTTTTTGGCCATTTTCTACTATCCTTTCTTTACTTTCGTATCAAATTGCTTCCTTGATTTTTCTAACCATATTTTTCAATTTCGTTTTTTATTCCTTCTATATTTCCTTTCATATTTTGATATTATTCTTTCACTCAAGTATTGCTTCCATCTTATTTTGTTTATTTTTTTTGTTTGTTAACTTCTTTAACTATAATGTTTGTTGTTTTATAGAATTTGTTTTTAGGAACTCACATGTTTCTCTGGCAGCCTTCAGAAGATTCTCTATACTTATATTTTCCTTTTCTAGCATTTCTACGTTGGTCTCCGGTACTTCTATGAATCTATATACCCTTTTCTCCTTCCCCAATCTATATGTTCATCACTTTCACTCGCTCCTTTAGATTCCTCTTTATCTTTACCCTTTTTAATTTTTGCCATGAGCATGTAATGATCGGGAAATGTCTCTGGTCCTCTCTTAATCTTCACGTCACACACTTACCTTTTTTTTTATTAAACTGTGGCTTACTATGCTTCTTCTGTAATTGATGTTTGTCGAGTAATCGTATAGATTTCTTTATGATGGAAATAGGTGTTTATCTCTAGGTTGTTCAGAAGGTAATATTCCATTAATTTTATACAGTTACTATTTATCTTTTCCTCCTTCTGTTGACCAACCATTCATCTGCCTTTTCATTTCTCACCCTACAATTCAAATCACCAGAAACATGAATATTAATTCTTTCAGATATCAAACTCCATCCACTTTCACATTACATACCCATTTAGTACCGTCAATAATAATCTTGTTCTAACACATCGTCACTCGTTTAAAAAAATTATTCATTCCTTCCACATGTAATTCTTTAGTTATCATTTATTTTATTTATTTTCTACCGTTCCCACTTATATTCGATATAGAGAGATGACATGTATAAAACTAAGAGCTTACGGAAAAAAATATGTTGGTGTGTAGGTTATCTAAATTGAAATAACACAAGAATTATGCAAATCTTATAGACCTTGCAGAAAAGGTATAACTTTGATATAACACCAACTATTCAAATATAAATCACTGAGGAAGTTAATTGTTGAAATTTGTACGGTCAAAGAACTGACAAAATAAACAGTTTACAGTATCTGATTCCACTTACCAGGGTAATAGAAATCAATTATTTCGGCCTAACAAGTATTTTAATTTATGATTACAGCGTCTATATGAAACAATCATTTGCTGAATTTACCAGAAAACTGTGTTATAATTTTATTAGGAGGTAAGCTAACGATTAGTTATATTAATACAGATAGTAAAATATCGAGAACAATAACATTCAGGTTAATGATACTTATAGAGTAGAAAGTCCACCGCGATATATAAATCCGCTACCAACATACAGTTATATATCAATGGTATGTTATGGAACCCAACGCAGTTGTTGCCAATTCGGGCTCAACAACGTCATGTTGATCTATTTGTATATACCGTATATAAAATTTGATCAGGGCGCCCCCTACATGGTCCTCCCCGGAACTATTTTGTCTATTTAATTATAGGGATAGTACGCTATGGAGCCCCCCGCGAAATTTGAAGTTTTAGGGTCTACTGACTATTTCCAGCCATTTAAAGCTGAGATACGCCTCGATACGTTGTTGAGCCCGACCCCGGGCTCAACAACGTAATTTTGGGCTCCACAGCGACCGAATTATACATTCAACGGGCTCATCAATGACTGTTTATATGTCTATATATATATATATATATATATATATATATATATATATATATATATATATATATATATATATAGACAGTGTGTGTTTTTTAAATTGAATAGTTGCGATTGATATATATATATATATATATATATATATATATATATATATAAATTGAATGTTTGTGGAAATTGTAGTTAAAAATTGTAGAGTTGAGTTGAATAGAAGAAATTATCATATATGGATATGTATTGTGATTGTTGCAATTCAATTGTTAATTGTACATCGAAAAATTGCAATAATTGTGCAAATAGAATGCAATAGGTTGAGAAAAGGAACTTACTTGAATGGATCGAATCGTAATTTTCGGCTCCGTTTCCGTCTATGCTGTGTTTACCGCAATTGTGACATGTGCTTTGTTTATTCTTTAGTTATTTGCGGCATCCGTATACCAATTCTCTTCTATCCGTTGAATTCTTTTTCGAAGGACCATATGTTACGACATAACGACTGTATTTTTTCTGGTTTTACAATTTTTTATTGATAACTATGAGTACGTGGTTTTACAAACAACATTGAGGTTATGCTGTCTATGTTACACTTGTTGTACTGCTTGCACCCTCGTGGGCAACTTGCGAGTTACCTTGTACATTTCTCACGTGACAAATATAGCCAACTTAGAATAAAAAAAATAACTAAACGAATAACTTGACGTAAATAACTGACATAAATAACTTAACATAATAAATTTAACACAGTCCCTGGCCATATTACTTGAAACATGTCATAAACCAACCCTTATCGTATCAATAAATAAGAATACCAGAGAAATGATATTTAGAAGACTAAAGTACGCATATATAAATATTGCAGTTATCAACTTACATTTTGTGAGTTCACAGTTTAGAGAATGCATCGATATTTTTTAAAATATTTCGTCATAACCGTATAGAAGCTAAGTTGTGGAGTATCGTTAAGTGTTTTGTGTTGATATATCGTTATTGAAAAGGTAAAATTGTTATTCTATCTCTCTCTTAATAATTAATTATTTGGAATTTGAAAGAAATTGAAATATTTGGGGTTTTTTGTAGAAAATGTCCGGGAAAGATTTAACAAGTGAACAAAAAGCCGCTATACAAGCTCTTCTCCAATCAAACAAACATTCACAACGAGAAATTGCAAAATTACAGAAAGTATCGCGTTTAGCTAGAAACTTAAACGAAGGAGCTAGCACATCGACACAAAGACGGGCAAAGTGCGGTCGGAAATTGTTCATCAGGCTTTGAGCAATAGATTTGCTACAATTAAAATGATTCAAAAAAATTTACAAGAGAGAGGAATAGAAATTTCGAGCAGAACTGTCAGGCGCCGATTGCGCGAAAATCGCCTAATGGGCCGAAGACCTGTAAAACAGCCGCGTTTAACAGAAAAAATGAAATCTGCTCGTCTCAACTTTGCAAGAGAATATCGACATTTCACAGACGAGAATTGGAAAAAGGGAATAACTTAACAACATGATTTTTACTGAATTAATGTTTGCATTATTTAATAGGTTTTCTTTAGTGACGAGTGCTCGCTCTGTGTGTTAGCGCAGCGAGCACAATTTGTTCGTAGAAGGTACAATGCGTCAAGAGCAGTACATAAATGTGTTAAAAAACACGTTATTACCGTATTTTAAGCCAGGACGTCGCATACCGACAGGGCGTATATTTATGCAAGATGATGCTCCTTGCCATGTGGCAAAAAAGGTTAAGAAATTCTTTGAAGACAATCACATACCTCTTTTACGTTGGCCCGGAAATTCACCGAACTTCAATCTCATCGAGAACGTATGGAATCGACTAAAAGTAAGGTATATGAATGAGAAAATCCTACAAAGGAAATATTAATGAAGAATATAAAGGATGTATGGGAGAACGATGAAGATATAAAAGGGACAATCATATCTTGCATTGAAAGTATGCCCCGAAGAATTAAGGGTGTTATTAAAAATCATGGGTTATGGACTAAATATTAATTACTTATTTAATATTTACATATGTTACATATTTTTACGATATATTTTATAAATAAAAAATATAATACATGTGTAGTTTATATTTTATTATGAAGAAACTACAAAATATTGAGTGTTTCAAGTAATTTGGCCAGGGACTGTACTTCAATTCGAAATATGTCTTCTGGCTTTATTCGACTATACGCTGCCAGATTTTTAAATTATGTCATAATGTATTGTACTTTACTTCTAGCCGTAGTTCGGCCCCTTTTCATCGTACTCGTAAATGATTTATTTGGACAGTCTTTTAGAGGTCTGGTTAATCACTAATGGAAGAAAAACATGCACATGTTCCAGAAAAGTGATTAATTTCTATAGACATACCACAGAAAGTAATGAATGTTTAATATCACGATGCGGATATTACCATTTTTACCCAATGAACACCTGGACGCACAGTTGCCAATACAAAAATGATTATTATAAATATGTTCAACCGCACAAGACGCTCATCTATCAGTTCGTGATACGTATGTACGGCTCATTAATGATAATGACAAAGTAAAACGTGGCGCGTTAACTGATGTCATTATTTTCGAAGCAGTACGATGGGTAATTTATAATACAGACAACAATATTAACATTTACGTTTACGTACGAAGAACTATGTGATTTACGTTCCGCCAAGAATGGATTCGTATTTAAACGAAGATCCCACATAAACATCATCTAATGCAAAAAATGGGGAGTAAGGAACATGTAACATTTACATAATCAGCATTCGTCTTTTTTCCAGAATATTCAGCGATGTACAGAGTTGTAACGGTCTCGTATAACGTTAAGCATATTGTTTACTGAGAGATTTGGTACGTTATCGATAGAATCATTGTGCAGTATGCAGACAAGATGTCGAATTGAATGGTTATCGTACAACCCAAAGCAATATTCGTGAATGTTAATAGCCATCTCGTTTCAGCTTTTTAATCTCTTGCCGTTGTGTCGAAACGTAAGCGATTTTACGTAAGTTTAAATGTTAAACAATAAAATTTCAAGCAATTACTTATTTTGTACGACCTTCAGGCAGTAGGAAACGAAAGTAAGCAGGTGATTTATTCCATATGCCCTACATGTTATTGTTAATTATAGGTTCAGGGAATAAGTAACATGTTTAACGCGTGCTGCAACAATTATATGTAACTGATTTCGAAATATTCGTATGGCGAGGAATGCTTCCTCTAGATTGCATTCACCGTCCACACTTATTTCAAAGTAAACGAAATTTTTGTATCAAATAATGTAATACTTGACATGTATATGTTTTTAAAATTAATGCAGTTCTTATTGCGATTTATTTTATTGTAGTTTTGAGATGTTGATGTTGATGTTGATGTCGATATAGGGGAAGTACGGGTAGACTTGGAAAATTCAAACAAGACACTTTTTCGGAGCATTTGCCCAAACGCTGATCGAGTTACATACCATACTGACTTTTGTATTTACTGAAACTTTCCGCGCGCTCCTATCAAATTTCGTTGGAGGTTACAACTAAGGTTCGCAAAGTCGGTGCCAAACCACGGCCGTATAGAAAAGGGGCGATATCATTTCGGTTCATCATTAACAGTACTCATTAACTTTATTTATGACGAATATATACACTATAAACGTTGAAGAGGTTAACATTCTTTTGAGGTATTACTAGAGTAACCTAAACTTGCAGACTCGCATAGGCGTCAGTATTACGGGTTAATGTAAGAATACGAAAAATTCATAAATGAACGAAACCGGTAGAGAAGCAGGCATGTAGTGTCGACCTTGAATATAAATCATGTTACACCGCGCTGAGAGAGATTTCGTTTTAGTTCCGGTTGAGCTGTTGCTGAGATTAGTCGAACGGTCAAGGTTATGTACTTACGTGTCGCTTTTGAAAATATAGCTGGTGTTTCTTGTGTGTTATAGTATTATACCAAGTACATAATTAGTGTATCGTTTGATATAGAACTAATATTTACATACCTAAGAAAACAATGCCTCGTAATAGATTTGCTACTAATGTACTTAAGTATGTGTCACTTTTTCCCCATTTAAAATATGACGGTAGTGCAGTTTTTTGCTTAATATGCAATGTTCGTTTGGCTGCATTGGACAGAACTGATTGCCAGAGGCATATCAATGGTATTAAGCATATGAGAAATGCAAGAACTGAAATACCTTATACACTATTCCTCATACATTTATTAATTGTGTTTACCTCTTGTAATCTTCCGTTGTCGTTGGTGAGAAAAGCAGCTTTTAAAACGTTTTGGCGACAATACGTTCCAAAGTACCCATTACCCTCATAAACACAATTACAGAATCATTTGCCGCGAATGAAAGAGATGCTAGAAAATGTGTGTAAACGTGATTTGTGTTCCAAAAAAATATGGATTACCGTGGATGAGACGACCGATATAAAGAAAAACAGTATTGTGAATGTAATAGCTCGCGTTTTATCTAGCGAGAACACAGCATCTCGATATTTGTTAGCTTGCAAACGTGTTCAACAATGTACCGCGGAAAATATTGAAAAAGTAATAATGAACGCTTTGAAAAACTTTAAAATTGCCCAAGATCAAGTTGTGATGATTGTGACAGATAGTGCAGCAACGATGTTAAGTGTTGGGCGATCCTTAAAACATATATTTCCTAACTTAATACATATAACCTGCGTGCTGCATGCTTTGCATTTAGTTGGTGAAGTTGTTCGACAACATTACGGAAACGTTGATCGGATGATTGGAAGTACTAAAGCAGTGTTTCGTAAATCTCCTAAACGTTTAAAAGAATTTCGTAAATTTTGTCTAGGTATTCCAGAACCTCCTGAACCAATTTTAACGCGATGGGGTACTTGGCTAACAGCAGCTTCTTACTATTTGATCCATTTTCAACAAATTCAATCAGTTATAATGCGATTTAATCGGAATGAATCCAAAGCAATTAGAGAAAGTCAAAGAGAATTTCAAATTCCTCAACTTTTAGAAGATTTAACAACAATATGTACCAATTATACAGTATTACTAGATGCCATCAGAAAACTACAATGTATTGAATTGTCATTGCAGGAATCATTAGACATAGTGGAGAGTGTAAAAAATAAATTACACACATTAAATGATACGCCAGGATTATGCGCTAGTCAAAAGTTGGCAAATGTTTTAAGGAAAAATCCCGATTTTAATACTTTAGAGGCCGTTTATAATAAGTGTAAGAATAATTAACTTTTAAGTGATTTTGAAAAACAGTTTCTACATGCAAATGTAACTTCCTTAGATGTGGAGAGATCGTTTTCTATGTATAAGAATATTTTTTCTTGTCGACGCACAAGGTTTAAAGAAGTAACTGTGGAAACATATGCAATGATGCAAGTTTACAGTAGTTCACATCCTGATGCCTCTAATTTGTTGAATAATTAGCAGGTAAGTTTACTTATGAATTTTTCGTATTCTTATATTACCCCGTAATACCGACGCCTATGCGAGTCCGCAAGTTTTGGTTACTCTAGTTATTAGTTGCAACAATATTTAAAAAATCGACCATATATGAACATTCAGAGGATGTATCCACATACACCTATATTTTAAATTTATCTTCTAATAGTTTTATTATTAACAAAACAATGCGATATCCATAAATACTTTTACGCATTACTACATCAGTTACAGGTATCTTGTTCAGCAGTCGATGAAGTTTATTTTGTAACTGTAAATCCTTTTCATTGTAACTATTACTTAACCCAGTACATTTGCAGGATTACACAAGAAAATAAAATAAAATTATGAAAATCGTAAAATATTAATTGCTAACATACATTTTCCTCTAGGCTGATGCCCGATAACGACAATGTCTAATATTTGGTTTACCTAAATTTGTATATGCAAGTACATTCATCTCTTTCGTCATATGCGTTACAACAATAAATATTTCGATATGACCCAGTTCATCCTAATGAATAATGCAATACTTCGCCGAATGTAATGAGCTTAAATATTTCCATCGCCAGAAGTTTGTGGAATAAATGGCCGTCGCATGAATAAATCACGTAATACATATTACATGATTTATTTCCAAACATACTTCTCATAGATCATAAATTTGTTAGAACGGCGCATACGTAAGGAAAATTTGAATAGTTATCGTAAGAAATCAATAACTGGTACGTGAAATATTTTGAAAAAAGACATAATTATTTATAAAGTGCGCTAATGACGGCTGCAACACTTGAATGGTCCTTGAAATTCCATATGTAATGATACAGTAAAAGGGACGTATGGTTCTCTTATTAGTTGGTATATACTTGCATAGTTGATAAAGTTTATTGGTTTACATAATTGATTTTAGAAAGTTGTGCCTAAAGATTTTAATTGCATTACGTACTACATTATAATTAATAACTATAAATACTTTACATTATTTTTGAAAGCTTAAATATAAAATATTAATGAAGGACGCATACTTGTGAAGGTAGGCACATATTTACGTTCTTATTTATAGATAATATGATATAGGAAGGATTAAAATACTGGCTAGGATTATACTGGCATTATCAGAAGTAATATCTGAAATATGATAAGACTTACCTTGAATAGGTTAATACACTATTTATTTGTTGATATTTTAAAATTTAGTATTTACATAAATCAAGTAAGAACGTTCGTGGTAAGGAATAATGGAAAAACAGAACACGTATCGGTTTATTTATCATTTCACTGGGATAGTACTTGATCGCAATGGTACAGTAGGGTGTCCCTTATTTTTCCAAGTAAAACATTTTTGAACGCATACCCTCTAATATTTTTCGTTTTATCACAAAATACTTGGAAATCAAATTTTATAAAGTTTGGAGCATTGCGGTCAAACATCTACGAAGTCGCACGTGCATATGTACAATTGTACATACCAACATATGTTTGTATAAGCGTCAACTATTTGTTAATAGTGCAAAACGTGTTTGTTTTATTCATTCAAGACAGACAGAGAAAAATATACAAAGGGTTATATAAGTATTCCTCCAAGAGCTATGCACCAACAAGAAAGCATTGAAAGATTTATTCTTGGTCATCTAGCTGTTGGATGCCCCGCATATCGAATATTACAAACGTATTCCTCATGAAAATGTAATTTCTTCGAAAATACTGGAAATAAGTTTTGCGTTATTGATACCATTTTGAAGGTAATCTCAAGGAAATTGCCAACAATATCAAAAAATATAGGTTCTCTTTAAAAAATTGAAAATTTGAATTTCGATGCACGACATACTTAACACCCTGTATGTATTTTTACATTATACCGCCTTGAAACATATAAAGTGCTAGCCTCTAAATTGATAGCAAAGTAATATAAAACGTCAGAGTCTGCAACTCTCAACATTTGGACAAAATTTGCAACATAGTTAAAAGTAATTATCGAAAGTACACATAATGATATATCATTGCGAAGGTAATTTAAATGGCCATCAAAATGATTAATAAAAAGTATAGCAATCCATTTATCATAAAAAAGTTCAAAGCGTTTACGAAAATTTGGAACGCCCTGTACATTTGTAAATAATTTTACATTTCTCCATCTTTGGTAGTTTTCGCGCTAAATTCCGTCGACACATTAATGGCATACCCGGTATATTAATTACATAATTCGGTCTCCTTAATTTTGTATATACTTGTGTATATACGTGTGCGCAACATTCATATGTGTAAGACTAGGGCCCTACCGGAGATGTAGCAAAACTCGTCGATTACTACACCAATAATACTATACAACTCACAGCTACCCAGACGTTTTCGTTATTCCATATATTTATTTGATACACTACCTCCAGTAGTAAAAAGACAGAAACACAAATTGTGCGATGTCTACACGTTGTATTACTCATCGGCGAAGGAACTAGGGATGGCAATCGTTGCATTATGCTTTCTCTCTTGGCGGTAATTCTTTATCTAGGGCTCGTCCGCATTTATTCCCAGCACATGCGCTAGCGGTAGCTGCATCGTACAGATATTTAAATTACTATTACGATGGTTTCTTAATTTTTGCGTTGCGGATTGTGAAATATTTACGTATATCATAAGAAATTAAATCTATTTTACATTAAAAGCTTACACGTTAATATTTCAATGAATATAAATATAAGATACAAGTGTATTAATTTATACAAAATAAGACAAATGAAATATTGAATTTATAAGAAAATAAAACAAACGAAATGTTGGATTTACAAATAAGATACATAAAAGGTTGAATTTATATAAAAAAGGCAAAAACAAAACGTTGAATTTACAAAATGAAAATAAGGTATTAAATGCCATCAGCAACAGACGTAAAAGAAAGTTTACGCAACTTTTCAATTAGAACAATCACTAGCATTACCGTCTTAACGGATACTGTAGATGTATGGAATTACAGGTAAATTGTATTTTAATTAGTCAAATTTGTAGGATAAATCTGATCTGAAAACTATGAGATACTTCACCCCAGCGACCGTATTTTTCACAAAAGGTGAGAATGTTTAAAATACTAACCAACTCTCTTTCTGTTGAACAATTCTCTTAGATGAAGCCAAAGGGCATTGCATCTATGTTGCAAATTAAGTATTGCAACCATCTTCTTCTATCAAATCGATTACCGAGTAAATGTTTGCTCTGTTTGCAATCTGGACTCAGAATACTCAAAGTCGTCCTCAAACAGTCTTGTAATGAAACTTTCTTTAAAATATTGTTGCCACACTATTGGAAAATACAGGGTGACATACGGGAGAAGGACGTTTTCTAATAAAATACTCAGAAAATTCACAAATTAATGTATGTTTATTGACATGTAATTAAAGCTCACTAGTTGCCATTTTTATGTAGGGCAGACTTATGTGTGAAAAATAATGTCGTCGAGGTGATGTCCATCATTTCGAGTGCACATCTCAATTCTCTTCTCAAAATCCTGCATCACACGGTTCAACATCTCTGGGGGGATGGCAGCAATTTCTTCAGTGATTGCATTCTTCAATTGGTCCAAATTTCGCAGTTTGTGGGCATAGACACGGGACTTGAGGCACCCCCACAAAACAAATCACATACTGATAAGTCGGGGGATCTGGGGGACCAAGGAACACCGCCAAAACGTGAGATAAGTTGTTCAGGAAACATACGCCGAAGAACTGTTAGTGAAGCGCGCGCGGTGTGCGCTGTTGCGCCATCCTGCTGGAACCAAACATCTCTTAAAGAGATTCTTCGTCTTCTCAGGTCTGGTTCGAAGAATGTTTGGAATATATGAATGTATCGAGTCGAATTAACAGTGACAGCGACACCATTGTCTTCGAAAAAATAGGGTCCAATAATGTCAAAAGAACCAATAGCGCACCAGACTGTCAGTCGTTCAGAGTGTAGAGGACGCTGATGAATAATATGTGGATGCTCAGGGGCCCAGTAACGCAGATTCCGCTTATTTACAGTCCCGTTTACATGAAAGTGTGCTTCATCATTCATAACAATTCTCACATTATCAGTCGATCCCAAAATCACTTGCATTCTGCAAGCAAAGTCTTCGCGTGTAGCGAAATCAGTCGCTTTCAGTTGTTGCACAAAGAGAATTTTGTAGGGATGGAATTTTAATTCTTTATGTAAAATTCGTCTAACAGATTCACGATTGATTGCTAGGTCACTAGCATGACGCCTAGCTGACCGTCCTGGGCTTCTCACTATCGCTTATCTAACCCTTGCCACGTTATGCTACTTATTCATTATTTTCCCAGTTGATCTGAAGTGTTCGACCCATCTGAGTATTGTGTTACGACTCGGAACAGCTCCGTGTCGACCGACATTGAATTATAAACGAAACATTTGCTGCGTAGACTCAGATTCACCACTTTAACGAAACTGTCATAGACGAACAAACGATGCTGCAAGTCTTACTGCTCCATTGTTACTAAAATGGCGTCTTGTGTGGAGAAGAACTGTCTGTCATACGACCTTCCCGCACTACCGCGCTCTCAGTACTGCGCAGTTCAGAAACGTCCGTCTCCCGTGTGTCACCCTCTATAGCTGGAGAAAGGATTGAAAAACCAAAAAACCTAAGTTCAAATTGAAAAGTGAAATTCATTTCTTTAAGTGTTATATACATACAAATGCGGATGAAAATAGAAACTGTTTAACTACCAATACTTTTATTTTACTCACAGAGGTAAAATTACCCGTTTTATAGGAGGTGGGAAAGTTACTTCCTAATTCCGGGTAATTTTTCACCATTTTTTTCGTAGAGTGTATATATTTAAATATAATTTTGTTTTGCTGCAATTTTTTTTCTTTAAACAGTTCAGGGGAGGAATTATCTTCTATAAGATAAATCTCCCATGCAATGCAACTATAAACTAATACAATTAAACGCTAATTATGCATATGTAAGTATGTATGCATGTGCACCTCCACAATAAGTCGCATACTTCGCGCTAATATCAAACACCTCGGCTTGCATCAAGTAAAACAATTATCCGCAGCGCGCGATGCACGCACGCAGTTCTATAAACTCGCACAATATACATTATTATGCATATTATTTTCAACTTTCTGCACGGCAGGCATGCCCGTTATGCGTTTTGTGTGCATTATGCACACGCACCTGAGCGTTTTGTTATTCTTTAGTACCTGCTCCGTTGAGAAAGAATTATTACGCAATACTCGCCGTAAATTACACTGTTTGTGATTAAAGAAATTTATGCGAAACGACGCGGACATCTAGCAAGCATTAATATGTACCGTATGACGGTAAGCAGAGACCTTCTGACAGTAATTGGTTGTTTGCTGTATACGTTTTGAAGGAAATGTGAATGAATACTTCTAATATCTTAATAATCAAGAAACAAAACCTTTGATTAAACATTTTTGCTACTATTAATCAAATCAAGCCATCTTCGATTCTTGAATGAACTAACAAGGATAGATTCCAAGGTATCAATCACCGATCGGATTGAAACTTCTCACATTTATCAAGGTGCGTTCACATAGGGTAGCCTGAAATTATCGTTAGGATTAGCGCGAAATTATTTGCAATATTCTGCCGTAACTCTTAAAATAATTTCGTGACATAATGAAAACTGACATCTCGGTAGTATAATCTTAATTTATCTGTTAATAATTTCTTTTGTAATAGATGGAATGACAAAAAAGGTTATATACTGTGTTTATTAGCAGTTTCTGCAATAATCATGACGAACAAATTTAAAAATAAATGTAAAAGGAAAAGGCGTTGACGGGTACGTCCCATCAATACTCGAAAGAGACAACAGACTATTTGAATTTAATTCTGGAAATCTTAAATCATGGTTCCGATTCCTTTTTCTTATATGTAGGAATGAACGTTGATTTATTTGAGAATTTATTAAAAATAAAAGCAAATCAACGGTCCGTCAAATATTTCAGGAAATATTTGAAGCCCTGTGTACTGTACTACGGCCTGTCTACTCACTAACACACATGCACATATGTACAAATTGTGGTAAAAAATACTAATGGTTTCTTGAATAACTGGCAGTTTAGAACGCATGCACATTCATGTAAAAGAACTTAACAATTCTGACTCTATATTACAATTGTAAGAAAACTTTTAGTACTTTATTTAGTATGTACGATGCATATTATAAATTTGTGTTTGGATGCAGGAGCCTCCGAATATTCAAGTGATGGAGGAATGACAATATGACTTGTTTCATAGCACAGAAAGGAATAGAAATGTTATTCTATCTTCATCGCAGTGTACATGGAAGCTGCAATAGAAACGACTAATGTTTATCAAAAAAGAATAATACTATGTCTGTAATTAGAAAGTCAAATCAAAAAGATGTCAAAGAATTATTACATTTTATTCTTCCTTAAATTATATAGTTAGCAAATGTTTTTATGTACCTATTATATTCCTTATATCTTCATATACTTTGATACAGTTCCTTTGTGAAATGCATAATAAAATGTACGTACCTACATACTAAGGCTGTTATTATGTACAAACATGCTTGGAATAATTTTATATCAGATAACCAAATATACACATTGGGAAAATTTGAAATTAGCTATATCTATATATGTACGACGAGAGAGCGAGCAGGAGATTGAGTGGAATCCGATTGATTCGATGCGACTCGTGCGTTAGTAGCAGCGTTGCCGGAAGCAGTGCTAAAGCACTATTTGTAGTACTTCCTTAGTGCTGCAGTACTAAAGTGCTACTTTTAGAAAACGAGTACTTTTTTCATTCGACCGTTCAGTTCAAACTTTCGGGTGCAGAAGAAGTTTGGATATACAACTTCTTCTGCACCTAAAAGGTTGAATTGAACGGTTATGTTCCTTTCTTCCAAGGTTGGTAAAATATGTGTATTCTAAAGGTTGTCTCAGTTCCTATCTTGCAATACTTGACCGAAAGTTTGTGGGCAGTCGGGTGAAGGACGCATATTTTGACGTCATTGATAGTAATATATAGATATACTTGTTCGTAACAACGTTCAAATTGATGGATCTCATATGTTCTATATTCAACTACCACTGACGTCATTGTGCACGCTATTTTTAAACTGAGATCACCTTTAGAGTAAATGTATTCTACCAACATTGCCTCTTTTACACTACAATGTAAATTTGCCTATTAAAATTTGTGAAAAATGTTTACAATATTTGCGCCTTTTCTAATAATCATCTTAATGTGCATTTATGTAATGAACAACAATTACTTTAATATCGTTTTGAACAGAAAATAAAGAAAAAGTGGTGGGAAAAGATAATTTACATCTTTTTCAACTACTTTTTCTTTATTAAATGTATTATTAATTTGGCATAATAGAATCCGAAAAAAATAGGCGCTTAATTGTTTTTTTTGTAGAGGTCAAATGATGTCGTTTGGATAAATACATGATATAACTGGAATGTGAAAGCAGCAAACAATTTAGGGATTTTCAGTACTTTTTTGTTTTGCTAAAGTACTTTTATGTTGGTGTCGCTGGCAACGCTGGTTAGTAGGCTTGTAACAAGGTTGGGATGTAGACCTACTGTGTGCAAGACGCACGTAATAATTGGAAGTCATAGTCGTTTGGAAATGAGAGTTTCGCATGTTTATTTTGTTGTTGCTACGAAGCTTAGACGAAACTAATAAGAAATTCTAAAGACGAGAATAAAAACAGATTCTGATGAAATAAAAGAAAAGAAAAATAAATACTCTAGAAATTCTTACTAAGATCGTTCGCACACAATGCAGTCTACCTCGTAACTAACTACATCGGTAACCGTCGTGAGCCGTCAACTGCCTCTAACCCCTCCGCTTGTAGTGAATCATCCATTCGCGTTTACTGTTATCGCATGTACGCGTTTTCATGTACATAGCTAGACATTTTCTTTCTTTATTTGTATAACGAATGTATACTGGTGACAACTTTTACCCAATACCCTTACTCCTGTACAAGGTATAAATTAATTGAAAGAGAGAGAGTTATTGCATAGTGATAGTAAACTGAAAGAATCACCCAATAAAGTTTTTAATGTATTTCAAATTTTTATTATGAAGTGGCTTATTGTTTGGAAAAGCAGGGTGGGCACTTTGAAAATGATTTAACCCTTTTGCTCACCGTGTCCTGTACATAGGACACCAACTCCAAGGCTATTCTAATTGACTAACTTTAATAAATCGTGACTGAAAGGGTTAAAGTAAAATTAATTTAAATAATCAGTCATCGTATCTAAGTACTTAAAATTTGGGTTGAGAAGAAGTAATTGTAGGTTTATTAGTTGTATTCGAAATGTTTACTTAAAAAAAATGCCTTGACATTTTTTTTTCAAATAAACGTTGTCTTTGTTTACCATTGGAATTTTTAATCACATATATTATCACTAATTGTAAATTGTCAATGTGACAGATCGAGATCATTATAGCCGACTATAATAGACCGACATATTGTCAAAGTTTTGTAATCATGAACATGTATTACTTAGTTGCATAGTAAAATAATAGCACTGTATACAGTCAGATATAAAAGTATTCGTGCATCTACCTAACGTTAAAGAACATCAAATCTAAATATTCCATTATGATGCAGTGTTTGTATTTTTTTTAATAAAGTCGGAAAACACTAATTACAACATGAAAGCAATTATTATTTAAAACTATGAAAGAATATAATAAATATTATAAAATGGAATGTCACCAAAGTTTTCTTTGTACACTCCCTTTAATGCAGTGACTCCCCGTTGTTGGGAAACAAAAATTTATTAGGACTTCGGTAAATCCCCCTTATAGGTCTGGGTATTCGCGAAAAATAAACGTTGAATTCATTTGCAAAGATGAATCGAAAACAGATGTCCATTGATACGGGTGAACTAACAGGTAAAAAAAGAAATCATTGTTCCAAAGAGCTTAAATTACTGGTAAACCGTACTCTAGAGAGCAGAGTGTAACAGAAAAATTCAAAATATCGGGAATAGTTGCATCGCGAAGTGGACGTACGAAGATTTTAGATAAGCGCGAGGAGAACTGTAACACACACACAAGATAAATCTATGGATAAGTGCACCGGACATAGCTGCACAGGACTTTGCAAACTAGGAAACATGAGAATTTAAGAAAATTCGTATATAACGAATGGGTACCGCGCAAGTACAGCCAAGTGAAAAATGCTACGTTAGTAGGTAGCCTGAAATCGCATCCCTGTTCATTACAATAATGTGAACAAGATTTATATGAAAAAAGTTAGACTGTTAGAAGAAATAATTTGACTGAAAACAACTTGGATAAGGTGATAATTTTTAATATCAACGGTTCGTTAATTAATGATCTATTTATACATATATATATCAAATACAATAATTTGTAGTTTTTCCTTAAACATTAAGAAAAATTGAAACAAAAAATTTACACTAATTGAAACAACTGTAGCATGATCGCTTTGCAAGTGTATACATTTATTTATGAACTGTTTTTTATTGAAGTATGGTTCGCGAAACAAATGAAGTAAAACAAATACACGTAAACACTGTAATCCTGCTTTACAAACGTTTATACACATTTCAAGTGTATACCAAGGACGGAACTTATCAAATTTCATTTCAATTAATCTTTTCCTCCATTTAATGCTATTTTTTTTGGTGGTGGCTGTACGTTTTAGTGTTGTTTCCCACAGTTTTTCACTCAAAGATTTTTTTATATTGGTGCAGGTGTTCGCCTAGAACAAAGAGATATTTATTTGCTTTCCCCTGTCTATACATCACTTGTGTTCGGGTTGTGGCAGAGTAAGGCCTCATTTTAAAATTAACATTGATTTTGTTTGTATATTTATTAACATTAACAAATTCAAATTATTACTAAGACATCGAACGGGACTTTTGTTTATCCGTATCCGAGTTGTAATAAATAAGTGTTAATATCCTTCAAATAGTGGAAAAGAGCAATTGCAATACATTGTTTCGTATATTGTGAACAATTGCTGGATAAATTTCTTATGCTGATAACAGTGATAACTGATAAGAAATAAACAATTCAAGTGCCATATCTGAGGACTTTTCCAAGAGTTAACCGACGTCAACGGATGCTTGAAGGGGCATGGGACCTGGATCGAAGGTTTTATTAGGTAAATTCTGGAGTAGGTAAGTGATTTTTTCTCTTTTTGTGGGTTTGATTTTTTCTATACTGTTTTTTTCCTTATATGATGCTATTCAAAAAAGAGTATTGTTGAAATAAATACGCAAATTAGTCTTTGGAAAACGGGAATTATACACTAACGGACGATATGAATTTGACACAATCCATTGCCTCAAATAAGTATTAATATAACCGTGAGAATTTTATTATTAGGGGTGTATAGCATTGGACTAGATTCATTTTGCAGAAGATTGATTCATTTAGTTACAGATTTGTACTTTAGAAATTGTCAGAGCGGTTTTAAATCGTTTTTTGTCTTAATCAATATGTGATACTTGCAAAAAATGCGGCATAAATATCTTCAATAACTTTTTCATTGGGGGAATTTATAGCAATCTTGAACGTTTACTTTTATTCTTTTACAATACACAACTGGTCTTTTGAAGTTAATCTCCCGTTTCCTTTTCTACCACACGTTTTGCACGGAGGTTATCATTCTAAATTTTATACAATTGCTAATCTTGGTGTTAACAAACAATTGTGATAGATGTTTATGGGACGCCTTTATACGCGCAATAGTTTGAGTTTACGTTAGAGGCTTGTTTGGAGTAATAATATTCCCGATTAAGTAAACACAATTGCTTTTTCACTGCATTGCATATTCTATATTTATTGAGCAAACCTTGAGCGTACATAGTTCTTTTTTTTGCAAAGCCTCAATTAAACTAGAGCTACTTTGTTATAATAACTCTTGCAGTTGTAGTTTACAAGGTGTCAAAGAGCCAACTAGAGAGAAGTGTGATTTCGGAATACCTATAAAGAGAACATTTTATTAATACTATTACTACTTTCCTAGTACCTTAAGTAAAAGTAAAGTACTACTCATAATTTAATCACAAAGAACAAAAAACTGTTCTAAAAATAAGTATGTAGCAGTCGTAAAACTACATACCCATATAGTAACAGAACCTTCTTTATTATATTTCTTCCATTTCTGTTCCTATAACAGGATCTGAATTTATGTTTGTTATTCAATTATTATTATTCGCGTCTCAATTCATGCCCGTAATCTCCAAAAACAGCATTGAAATATTTCCTAGCGCCATCTAGTACCAAGAGAGTACCATGCCGTCCTAGAAAGCAGCGACAGAAACTGGAATACAGATGACGTAACCTTTAACGTACAACATTTCATGAACATTTTCAAAAGATACCGGTTAAAGTAATATAAATATTTTCTAAACTTAAAACTAAATGATTTACTTGAAGGAAACATTTTACTGTCTGGGATCTTTTTGATTTTTTAACCCCAAGAAAATATTTATTTAATACTAATAAAATTTCAGGAAAACTATTTTCTTGTATTAAACATTTTTATTGTCTTGAAATAAATATATTTTCTTGAATAGAGATTTTTGTAAGAAAATCTAATTTCTTAATGCAAGAAACCATTTCTCTGCGTGTAAAATTATATGAAAATGTTAGTTTGTTAAAATTGATTCGGGACAAGAATTCGAAATTTTGTCAAGGAACTGTTACCAAATCGGGCAACAATTTTCTTAAAGTTTGTTTTAAATCGGTACAGAAATTCATATACTTATAACCAAAATTATCAAGTCAAACTGGTAATTTTAAAATATATTCTGGAACTACATTTGTATACTTATGCCCCTGTATCAATTTTAGATTCAATACACTTACTACATTCAACAATAAATATATTTAACCAAGGTTCATCGTTAGCACTGAGTTTACTAAATTGTGGTAGGTTTATTTAAATTTGTTAGTTTTTGATAGACAATGTGCTTAAATTTCAGTTTTTTTGTTGTTAATTTTACAATGGCCTCCGCATGGACCACGTAAGTTAACAATAAAGTACCTAATTTTAATATACCATGAATTTAGCAACAATTACCACGAAGTGGAACATTATGAACACTGTCCTTATACAACTGGAAATATTTTAACTTTGCGCTAAGCAAGGATAGATAGTATAAAATTTACAGGGCGAACTGCTTTAACAGAAGATCATATGATTTAAATTATTGTACAATTTGTTGCGCAACCATGGCAAATAAGATGATAATTGTTGCCAGATTTATATAATATTAAAACTGACCCCGCAATTATGCATTATGTATGGTTCTTGCCGAAGCCATCATAAAAACCTCAAAAACAGACATCTATCAAATACTAACACATTTAAACAAGCTTATCATAATTAATTAATTGCAATATAGTTCGTTAAATTAACGAAATAACAATTAACAAAACAAGTTAAAATGAGAGAAAGTAATAACGAGAACAAAGAAGGAACGTATGACAAATGATATAATAACAATAAACAACAAGAATAATTTACGCCTTTGGAATTGAGATTTGACAGTTTGGCAATTGTTATGATTACTTTACTTAGTAACGAGCTCTTCAGATCAGTCTGGCGTCACAAGAAACAATTTGGCGCTCTTTCTTAGCCAAATTTGCCTAATAGCAAAAACAGATTACCAAAACCTTTATCGCTGCATATCGTCATATTTCTTAAGCTAAAGTATAACATGTGCTATCTTTAGATTCGTCTTTCAATTACCTTTACAGAAATGTACAAATATATAGGGTATTCTATTTAAAATAAGAAAGTTGACGTCACTTCCGGTGACACCGGAAATACAATTGAACTGCCGATATCGGCGAAAGTTAGTTGACCAAAAATAGAAATCAACTTATTTTTTCTAAAAACTTTAAGGACACTTTAGGTCCGCACGCATAATTTTTTGATGTTGAATAGTTTTCTACTGTCTTTGTTGTTGGCTTCTATCCCATTCATGTAGTCTTCGATCCACTGTTGCTTTTTTCTTTTACATAATTGGTTTGCCTCTTTTCTTTTCTGTTTATGTTCAGACGCTGCGGGTTATTCTGTAGCCATTTTAGCTTGGCAAAGTTTTTTTGACCTATATATTCCAAACATTTTTCGTCAAACCATTTTTTCTTTTTTGTATTCTTACTAGGATTTTGGTGGCTGGGTTAAGGAGGCTACTTTTTATATTGTGCCATTCTTCCTCAATGTTGTTACTCTAGGCTCCAAGTTATGTGTTTATTTCTTCTTTAAATGTCTGTGCTACTTCCTCATTCTTCAAATTTTCCACATTCCATCTAATTGTATTTTCCATATTGTTTTTCTTAATTATTTTCATTTTAATTTTAGTTATTATAAGGAAGTCGTTCGTATCGGCGTTGGCTCCTTTGAAGATCTCACATCATGGATGATTCCTTCCCATTTTCTTTTTATCAGTATATGGTCTATTTGGTTTCCAGTTGTTTGTCCCGTTATCATCCAAGTTATTTTATATTGGGGTTTGTGTGGGAGTCTAGTATTGACTATGTATATATTTAGGGTCGTTGCTAAGTTACATAAGTTTTCCATTTTCGTTTGTACTGTCATGTATCGTGTGTGTGCCAGAAATGTTTTGTAGATATTGTTCTTTCCCAATTTTCGCATTAAAGTCCCCTAGTAGTAAGAGTATGTCATTCTTAGGTATTTGCTCGTATGTTTCTTCTAGCTTTTCATAAAAGTGGATTTTGTCTTCTTCATCGGCTTCTTCAGTCGGCGCGTAAACATTTATTAGAGCTAGGTTCGATTGTATGTTTTTTAATCTTATGAGTGATATTCTGCCATTTGTTTTCTGGAACTTTATTATATTTTTCGTCATTTTGTTATTAATTACAAATCCAGTTCCATTTTTTCTTTGTATATCCTCTCCTCCGTAGAATAATATGTGATTGTCCTTGTTTATTCTTCCCTCCTCTAATCTAATCTCTTGTAATGCCAAAATATCAACTTTGTGATTATTCATTTCTTTAGTAACTTCTTCCATTTTCCCCACTGTTAGCAATGTTGCACAACTTGATCAAAGTTGGTCTCCTCCTCTCTGGGTTAACTTTACCCAGTCTTCTTATCTCGGTTGTATCTATTTCTGGGTTAAAATTCTCATCGATTGTCTCCAATGTGGCTTGAATTTTCTCGGCTACTCTTTTTGGAGTTTCATCTTCTTCTTCTACCACTCCTTGGATGACTATATTTTGTCTTCTAATTTCTCTTCCAAGCTATTCGATTCTTTCTTCTTGCTTCTTAACAATTTCTTTCAATCCTTGATTTTCCTTTTTCAGTTCTTTAATCATTTTGGTATTTTCATCTAGTTTTCCTTCTACTGACGGCAAAGTCTCCGTTATTTGTGAGAACATCATTTTGATTTCTTCCATTTTATCTACTTCGAAGTTCATTCCTGAGTACGGGCCTGTGCTCTTTGTGCTATCATTGCCTTGTCTTATCTTAGTTCTTTGTAGTGCGGAAAGTGGTTGACCCCATTCGATGTGTCGGAGATCGCACAGTTATCAGCACTATTAATCTATGGAATGTTTTAATAGTTTGATTAAAGTTAATCCTACCTTGTTTTCTATGTATTATGCAATTTAGAATACACATGCACTCGGACTTTTTAATTGTTTTGCAAAAGTTTTTTTAGTTTTCTAGGTTTTTAATTGTGGCCGATTTTTCAACTGCGAATTATCTATCGTGCAGGACCGGACTTATATACTCTATAATTAATTGTATTACTTAATATCATAGCTTTAAGGTGCGTTCACATAGGGTAGCGTGAAATTATCGGTAGGATGAGCGCGAAATTGTTTGCAATATTCCGCCGTAATTTTTAAAATAATTTCGTGACACAATGATAACTTTGTCGTATCATAACCATAATTTATCTGTTAATGAGTTCTTTTGTAACGAATGAAATGATACAGAAACGTTATATACTCTGTTTATTAACAGTTTCTGCAATAATCATGACAAATAAATATAAAAATAAATGTAAAAAGAGAAAAAACGTTGGCGGGTATATTCCATCAATACCTACTCAAAAGAAACAAGGGGACTATTTAAATTTGATTCAGGTAATCTTAAATCATGATTCTGATTCTTATATGCGGGAATCAATGTTGATTTATTTAAAAAATTATTAAAAATAGTAGAAGTAAATCAACGGTTTGTCAAATATTTCGAGAAAAAGCGCTGTGGACTGAACTACAACCTGTCTACTTGACAACATGAAGCAGTCTCTTAATTATGTAGATGCAATAGGAGGCATGCACATTCATATAAAACGACCTAACAATTCTGATTCTTTATATTACAACTATAAGAAAACTTTTAGTATTTTATTTGCTGCATGAGATGCAAATTATGAATCTGTATGTGTGGATACAGATGAATCTTCAAGTGATGGACGAATGAATGATAAAAAAAAATCAAAGAAAATTAAACCAAGCTACATAAATGATAACGATATAAAGAAAGCATTTTAAATATAATTTTTGTTTTGTAGCAAATTATCGTAGACATTTTATTTTATTCATCGTAAAAGAATAAATAACGCTATGTACGTAATTAGAAAGTCAAATAAAGGAGATATCAAAGAATTATTATATTTTATTCTTTCTTAAATGATATTGTTAGCAAATGTTTCTCTAGACTCACCCCTACAACGTTCCTTATAAATTTAATTCTTACACTTACATCTCCGTATACTTTGATATTGCCTTAGTAAGATGCATAATACAACTTACATACTAAGGCTGTTATATGAATACGCTTGAAATTATTTTATATCAGATAACCGAATACGTATTGCACTTGTTTGGATGCTTGGAAAAAAAGAAAATAATTCTACAAACTATATATTTGAAACAAATCAAAAATTACAAATGTCTTGAAGTAGCAATCTTCCCATCCTTTTCTTTTGGAATGTTAATACTCTCTTAGTAAATTTTAATCGATAGAAAATTCTATATTGTATAAAGAATTTTAACAAATATATGGTGAATTAGAAAGTCAAAGCTCTAACGTATAGATTAATACTATACAAGGCATTAATTGTGTTGTCTGACACCTCTACGTGGTGGATTACAAAGTAACCAAAACTCTAACGTATAATATTAGTCACATAATGCATTAATTATATTAATTAACACTTCAAAATCTTTTTCCAGAGCAAGCGTTATGTCTCGAAAACATATCCCATTCAGGTTGTTTCCAATTTATATGGTTGCTTTTACGAAAAGCACCACAGCAAATTTCTAAGGTTAATATCGTATACTTCTATTTTATGAAACACTACGATTCCATCTTTACTGATGCAAAATAAATTAACCTCACTTCAACTATACACAATATACATTCCTCTTTATATAAATGAATATTTAAAGTTGTCTACGCCATCTGAGTCTTAATGTCCTCATACTTGGTAAATGTAGTACTTTGCTTACATATTCATAAACTTTTGGTATTTACTAAGTGAATTTGAACCCAGGTTTTGCTGATTTCCAATACCATATCACTTGTAGCCGCATTATTGTTATATAAATATATATAATGACATCAAATATTTTTAAATCTTTTTGATGAGCTTCTGTGACCATTCTAGTTTCGGAATCCACTTGCGTCTATGTGCTGTTTGCTTTGTCATAACCTCAAAAGTATGCACGAGTATGCATAATAATTGACAGGAACCGCAACCTGCACTGTGATTGGTCGGTTGCATTAATACAACGCCGTGGTAGCGCTATAATGCCCATAATTTAACGTGTGTATAATTTCGCTGTACACCAATTAATAATTCTGCCTTACACCGCTGTGTGAACGGTCGTATTTAATTGCATTGCGCGAACATTCCTAATTCCTACCTTACCCCCACGATGCCCTATGTGAACGCTACTTTAGTTTTCTTAGTATTAACGAAGAGTTGGTTAACATCTAACCATTCTTCTAATTACTTAATTTAAATTACATCGCTGCACTTAACTCATTGATGTCATCACCATGAATATACAGTAATGTATCATCAGCGGAAAGGTTCACAGAAACTCTATCGGACATGCAACTCACAATATCATTTACACAAAGTAAAAACAAGACAGCTCCAAGTACTGATCCTTGCAGAACACTGGACTTAACACCTTTCTTTATGTTAACTATCTAGCTATGAAAACAACATGCTATCGCGTCAATTTTCTTATGTCATCAAGTTCCTGTGACATTTTATAGTGTCATCTCCAAGTTTGGTCGACGAAAATTTGTTTCCCAATTTAGTGCACTGCTGTCTGTCAGATAGGTAACTGCTAGACGCGAACAATATCACGATCAGGAATCTTGGGACTTCGTTTCACAGTAACGTGTGATTCCATATTATTTGTAAAAACTAAGTCAATTGTTGTACTAGTACCAGTTAGTTATATGAGTAGAATCCTTAACTTTTTGTTGTAATCCCGTCTGCATCAAATTTATTAACTGACGTTTGTATGTAGAGTTCTTACCAACATCGGTATTGCTATGTGATGAAGAATATCATTAATTGCAAATAGTTTGAAAAAATCATTGTAGTATCTAATTTCTGATTTCTAAACTGAATCTACAATCACTTCAGCACGTATTCGTGTGGTCGAGATGAAAAAAATCGCCTGTTTAAGTGCGTTAGACCTTCCCATAGTCGTTAGTTTTTATGCATCCGCGATTTTGAACGCTAATCGATTACAATATGCAACGGAACGTATTCACACAACAGAACAATAACTCGGTAATAAATTTTAACGAACGTTTGCAATCGGCCAGTCTCAAAAGACTTTTACTCCGATTCGCCGAGTGTCCGAGAGTATAAAGCTTTGAATTCGTGACCTTCAAGGTTCCGTAGCGCGGTTACGGAGTAAGTAACAGTACTTGACAGTACATTATACCGATTTATATGTATCGAAGTGTTTCCCATAAAATTTATTCAGATCGATATCGCAACGGGAATCGAGATAAACCGGACAATATAATCATAATAACAGAACGAAGCAGGTTGTGCGGCCTTTACTTCTGTTTGTATCCGTGCCTATCGTTTTAAATTGACTTTATGTGGCGAAAATCGCCTGTAAATTTCCTTAATTGAATTCTAGGCTTTGAAATGCAGTTTCCGCGACAATATGTTTGAGATATGGTTTCTTATTCCAATAAGAGGAAGACATATGGACAATTTTTTATACAAGTTACGATAGTATATTAAACTCATTTTAAATTTAATAAGTAATTCAGATTGCATTTCAACAGAACTAAAAATAAATCAAAAGCATTCATTTGAAATTAAGCATTTGGGTAAATTATGGACGTCTTAAAGATAAAAAAAAAGTATCGTTTTATGTAGTTTATATCATTTTTATAAATAGTATCCAGTAACTTACAAAAGGAATTTTTTGTGCTAAATATCTAGCTATAAAAACAACATGCTATCGCGTCAATTTTCTTATGTCATCAAGTTCGTGTGACATTTTATAGTGTCATCTCCAAGTTTGGTTCCAATCTCTTAATATTTGTCATGTATGTCATTAAATTTCTATCTAAAGAAGGCAGTACCCGGAAGAATATCCATCAGAGAATGGTGGCAGTGTATGGAGAAAATATTTCCAAGTTAAATATTGGTGCAAGCATTTCAAATAGAACAGGGAATCCATTCATAATTACTCAAAATATGGAAGACGTCTGGAAGTACGAGCTGAAGAAGTCCTCAACAAAGTTGAAGATTTGGTGTTGACTGATTGCCGAGCAAAAGTTTCAGTTGTTGCTAGAGAAATAGGTACATCAGAAACGAGTGTTTTTAAAATTCTACACTAAGATATGGGAATGAGCAAAGTGCCGGCACGATGGATTCCCAGGCTGCTCAGTCCCGAACGAAAACTGTATAGACGACAAATTTACGTAAATATAGAGATAGTATTGATAATATATACTTTATATTGCGGCTAATTCATTTTGCGTTTCAGTACTTCATAATGTAACTGTAACACATCATGAAGCAAAGAGTATTATTATTATTTATATATTTATTAGTTTAATTGCAATAAATTCTAGGACCTATTATCTGGTTCATCAGTTAGGGGTTTAGAGTTATTACTTGATATGCATATAGTATTTGTTCTCATATTGGATTTTTAATGATGTGGATGCAATTTATAACATAAGGAGGTGTTTAATACTTTCAAAAATAAAACACAAAGAAGATGCAATGGTGGTACACTAGTGAAAAGCCGCACAAAAGTAATATTATACAGGGTGTGGCGTTTAAACTGTCGGTTAGCCGAATCCCGGCAATTATCACTAGCTGAATGCTGAGTTTGTCCTCGAGGATTTTTATACTGATTTTTCGAATAAAAATATTCGCAACTCTGAAGTACTTCCGGTTATACCGGAAACGAATGTCCCCTTGCTTATTTTAAATAGAATACCCTGTATATTTTTCCATTTTCCGATAGCATACATTATTCTGCATAACTTCTGTTAAGATTTTCCCATACATATCTTTGGCTATTTTTGAGAAAAACGGATTTTAATGAATTTGAGGTTTTATTGACAGCGGAATGAAAAGTCAATAACTGAGCAACTGCTTAAGTTACGAGGTTGAAATTTTCGGGTTATGTAATCAGTCCATTGTACTACTGTCTAAAGTTGGAAAATTGTAAAATTATTAATACAGGGCGATTCAAAAGGTTATTGACTTATATTAAACAATAGGACGCAATAACTTACTTTAAATAGAACACCATGTATATTGTCAGCGCATATGATTTGTCTGATTATTCTCTCTCAGAGTTAATTAACACTCCCTATATCAAACGGATACTCTAAAACTGTGGCACTGGAACACTGAAACAGTTCACTAAAACCCTTACCACAACACTTAATTCGTACTGGACGCACGTTTCGATAGCCAAGCTATCATCATCAGTTTTAGTGAACTGTTTCACTCCCTATATCAATCTTTATTACTTTATGGGCTATTTTAATTTTTTCGCGTTAGGCACAAATTCGGATCGGAAATTAAGCAACAAAAGAAAAGATATCTTAAATTAGGACATAACAAGTGAATATACTGAAAATAAACAAAATTTTATCAAACGTGATTCCAACTTCCATCGTCCGCTTCGTTTGTAAATGCTATTTAAAATACCCATTGTTACGCTCTTCTATTTAACAACGGCAGATCTGAGGCTTCTATTGAGAAATGTCAAATTGTTTCACAGGCTTCTTAAGAAAATCAACAACAAAAAGGAATAATCACGGATTCTAACGTACTGACTACAAGACCGGGAAATTTCAACCACGTAATTTAGGCATTTGCCCAGTTATTGACTTTCCATTCCGCTGTCAATAAAACCTCAAAATTCAGTAAATTCCGTTTTTCTCAAAAACGGTCAAAGATAGGTATAGGGAAACTTGAATAGAACTTAGGCAGAACAATGCGTACTATCAGAAAATGAAAAAAATATACAGGGTGTTGTATTTAAAATAAGCAGGGTGACATTCATTTCCGGTATAACCGGAAATAATTCAAGGTTGCCAATATTTTTATTTAAAAGATTAGTATAAAAAAAACATCCTCGAAAACAAATTTTCAGCATTCAGCTTCAGTAATAATTTCCAGTATTCGGCTAATCGACGGTTTAAACGTCACACCCTGTATCTGTCAATTAAAAATAGACGCGTCTACAGCTCTACAAGTTATTCATACACACTTAAATATTTCGGACAAATCACCATAAATTGAATAGTATCTGCCCGAACATGTGACATCGCCAGAAATGTCCTGCGCTGATCTTTCAACGAAGGCTCATTATATTAATGTAAACTAAATGTTATGCGGATTAATGGATTAACTTCCTCAGAACAATCTAAAAAATGCACATAAAGAACGACTATCTAATGATTAAAATCTGATAGAAATCAGAACATTAAACCAACATCTAATTCTAAAATATTTAAAGATAGTTTCTTATGAGCATTATGTACCGTCAATTTGAAGAACTTTCATATGCAGATCAAAAACATCCATAACTATCTTTGTACGAAGGACAGCGTTCCTCTACGGGGAGCCTCTTTCATCAAATTCAAATATTGGTTTTGGTGGTTATTACTTCTAGGTGAAGTAGAGTGAATGACTTGGCACGTACTAGTCGTACGTGTTTCTTCGGTTTTTTACGCATTTGTTGAAAGTGTTAATTAGGCTGTCATACAAATTTTAGTCGGTATTTACCCTTCAGCGACACACGACTATTTTCTTGATTCTAATCGTACAATCTGGAATAAATACTTAAGAACTTGCTTTTAAAAAACCTAAATTCAGGGTCGTCTTACACTTTAGAATTAATATTTGTAAATACCTTTCTGTTTTTCAATGTCATTGAGATCTATTTCAATCAGCAGAATTCCATTCGTATCACGACACCATTTTAACATAGAAAATGCCACTTTTCTCATATATGTATGTATCGATTTATGTGTACCATATACAACTTTAAGTATGGGGGAATTATATTTTAATTACAGAAGAACATGGTACTCACGAAATATGTTCTTATCGTTGCACTTTCAAATCGAAGCGATTGTAATTAATTTCTCTATTTTTTGCTTTTGCTGCTAGATCATAATTTATTGTGATGCTATATAAATTGAATGGTCGATTAATTTTATAGATTGCCTCATATTTCATAACTGTTTATTTGAAGTAATTGTAATAAGCTTTGTAATAAATTTGATATTGTCTATCATTGTTAGAAAGGGATTTATATATGATAAATTGAACCACGCCAGCTAAATTTAACAGATAAATAATTTTCATTTAAATATAGTGCATCACGTTTAATACAGTGGACCTCGGTTATTGTAATCACTTCACGATTTACAAGCTTCGAGAGGAATTATGGCTGCTGATAGAATTCGAATTTTCGGATTTCGAGTTTTTCAAAATTGTAAATATCGAATTCTCACTGTAGAGGAATTTGAGGTCCAATTTGAATTCGAATTTCAAATTTAACATTCGAATTCGACTTCCGGATCTCAAATTCGAAACTTGCATTTTTAATATTAATAAGTAAATATTAGGAGTATAGTGTAAAATGACAAAATCTTGTTGCATTATCTTTCATTCTGTATGTATGTCTGTACAAATCTGCCATCTCTGAATATAGTCTTCAATTGCTTTGACCCGTCTTTTGTTTTAAACTGAGCAAAGGACTGACCTAGGTGTTATGGTGACATACAAATAAAATAACTAAGTAAAATGAAGAAGCTTTCAATTTTCAAAATTCACAGTACATCATAATATGCTAATATTACATAAGAATGAGATTTTTTTATCAAATTTGACAGATTGTAAAATTGTTTTTTTATATTACGATAACCTCCTTCATCTCTATGTTTACTTTAAAACAAAACGTAATGAACAATTGTTCTTTTTCCTATTTAATATAGCCAGTAATCATGTAAAGAAATTCCTTCAAATTTAATGTACGAGGCGTGTTTTTAAAGTAAGTACTGTTTTGAAATTCTGCTACCAGCTGAGCGCTGCGACGGCTTTCTACGCTTGCGCGTTGTGTACCTACATCTGTTGACAAGCCATAGATGCCATTACAGAAAGATTCGACCGTGTTTACGTTTGTTTGTCACTATTTAAAATGTCTCCGCCGATCGAGAATCCCGCCGACTGTGAAATACGCGCTGTGATTCGTTTTCTTAGTGTTAAAAGTATTAAATCGGCCGACATTCATCGTCAGATCTCCGAAGTGTATCGAGAAAACATTGTGAGTGATGGAATGGTACGGAAATGGGCGAGAGCTTTTAAAGATGGCCGCACGAATGTCCATGAGGAGGAACGAAGTGGGCGACCTTCTGTCATTACCGAAGATTTGGTTCAGAAAGTTGGCGAAAAAGTAAAAGAGAACAGACGATTTACGATTTCATTATTATCCGATCAGTTTCCTCAAGTTCCCAGAAGTGTTCTCTATGAAGTTGTGACCAGTGGTTGTTAAATCAGGCGGCAGACTTCTATGACGATGGGATTGTAAAGCTGATTGTACGATACGATAAATGACTCAATATTGGTGGAAATTATGTAGAAAAGTAGGATAAGGTATAGGCTTTCATGTAAAAATAAAATTGTTAAGAAAAGTTTACTTGTTTTTGTTTTATTTGAAAACGGTACTTACTTTAAAAACACGCCTCGTATAAGTAGGAAGTGCAGTAGTGTTCGGATATAACGAACTGCAAGGGACCAAGAAATTCAGTTCGTTATATTCGGAGTTCGTAATAAACAAAACGGATGAAATACATTGGACACACTAAAAAATTAGACATTACGACGATATTTATTTTCATTTATTTACAGGAGTATAAATCTTGACAAATACTGTATATATATACTTTAATATTACAAGTCTGTAATTTTTGTCTTTTTCAATTTCGCGCTAGCGAAAATTTGTTCAATATTATCTATCCGCAATGTTGGCGAGACTGTAAAAAGTAGCGAAACTTCCTAACACTTAGCAACGCTTCTCGATTAGTAGGGAATGGCACATCTTCGCATGTATTACTTCTCGTCTGCAGATTCATTGAGTACGTTGTTGATTATGTCATCGTCAGTTAAGAATTCGGCGATTGCAACTTGATCATCTACATGAACGAATTAGTCAAAATTGATATTCTGCATAACACTTTTTACGACTTCATTATCAACGGCAGATAAATCAATAGTTGTTAAAGATGATTTTTGCTTCTTTAACCATTGTGAAAGTGATAATTCGTCATCAGAGTCAAACTCATCAAAAGAAGTGCAGAAACCAGCATGTTTGAAACAATTACTGATCGTTTTTTCCGTAACTTTTTACCGTGCTTTATGACTAAAATTTATTGCATCCAGTAAATTTATAGACCTAGTTTTGCCTTCATCAATTGAATTAATTAAGTTTATAACCAAAAAATTTTGATAGTAGCTTTTAAATGCCTGTATTATTCCCTGATCCATATGCTGAAGCTTGGAGCTAGTGTTTAGTGGCATAAACACTAATCTAATATTACGCAAACCTCTCACTGGAGGATGTGCAGGGCAATTGTCAACCAATGGAATAATTTTTCTATTCTTCAGTAATAACTCTTCATCCCACCGTCTCAGTTATTCTATAAACAAATCGCCAGTCATCCATGATTTTTTATTTGATTTTATAATTCACAGGAATTTATTTGTGCTTGAAACATGGATTTTGTGATTTGGTTATCACGAGAAATTTTCTTTTTTCACTTCCCAAGTTCGCGCACAGAAATAAGGTTAATTTATCTTTTGAAAGCTAATGGTGCGTTTGATTTAAAAGGACGGATTTAAATAATCGAACCCTTGTGTATGTATTTCCTCTTCTTGAAAGAACGTTTGTCTTAATGTGCAGACACCAAAAATGTAGAATACAAACATTCGATTCATTACACATATGAATGTGCTCGATGTTCTTATCGGTGTTACTCCAGCTTTCCGAATATTGTGCATTGATGTAGTATCTAAACAAGTTCGCTTTAAACAGAAACTATTTCTGTTAAAGACTCACATCGGTTCGTATTATACGGAAGCCGGTTCTGAATGAAAAGTAATTTTTAATATTTTTATGGCGAATACAACGAGACCCTCGTTTCAGTTTAAGTTGGTTCGTTTTAGCCGATCACTACTGCACTAACTTTCGGTTTACCACTTAACAACAGGAGTAGTTCCCAGCTATCCAAGTACTTAACGCTCTGTGCCCCTTTCACTACGATGGAAGAAAACCGGAAGAGCAAGAGTCTTCTTTTGTTCTTCCCCTCGAATACTGTTATTACCTGAGCTACTCTGCACGTTACACGGAAAAAATCACTTCATAAAATGTGTTACAATATTGTAGGAAAAATATTGTAGCAGCCATTAATACAATTATGTAACCCGACCGCAAATTTCTGTTACTTATTGCATGTTGTTGTCGCAGATAATGCTTCAGAGTTAAGATCAGGTTTCTATTGTATTGCTTCACATAAATGTATAATTTTTTCCAACAATCTTTGTGTCGAGACGTGCAGAACGAGATTGCGGCAATTTTTTACATAAAACTAACTTTTTCAAAATAAATAATAGAAAATGAGTGAGTTTATAAATAAATCATCACTTATCTATATAGATGATTTTATTCTCGAAGTTTACCTAAATGCATGAACCAAATGTTTCCTGCCTTACGATTAAACCAAGATAGTGTTGGTTATTTGTCAATAGATGCCGCAACGAAAACTTTTTTTTCTAAGTCATCTGGTTTTATATAGTCAGATCATTTTCATCGGTTTCACAATTCTTTTGGAATAAAGTCTTCCGTAGTTTATCTTTTTACTCCAAATTTGTCGAATGTTTGCTTTTTTTTTACCACGTGTGTAACTAAAACTTGTACATTATTGTAGCAACCTTTGTAATAGATCATTGACTAAATTTTTGCGACAATAATGTATTTAATAGAAATACAATGCGTTAACCACAATCGAGTAGTAGTGCTACGTTCTAGCGCCTTGGAATTACAAAAGGAATTAAATAAAAAAAGAATACAACATAACAAAAGGATACAACAGCTTTCCCCCGTAAATTTAATAATTTAATAAATAATGAATCCTTCATTCGGGATGCCAGCCTGCCCATCGGCAAGGGAGTGAGTCAACGCACTTACCAAGAAAATTTAACTTTATGTAGGTACCACCTGCTTGAAATAATCCTGTAAGGCGATCGGGGTAAATAGGAACCCGTGAGATAGTGATTAAAATTATTAAGGGGAAAAGGGAAAATTTGGATTAAGACAAAAACCCACAAACTTAATGTTGAAGAAGTAAACCCCTTTAATGTCACACATCAAGTACGATTACAAAAAAAAAATAAGTCAATATTTCATAGAGAAAAGTACATGCGAGTAGGGAAATTGCCGACCGCTGTGGCCAATGGTTTACAAAATGCAAACATTCCTTATAAGAAATTCTGATCTAAGGTAGATAAAAGCTTTCCGGTTTTAAACCGACCAAAGGACAAATCAGATAATAAAAATAAATTAACTCGCTTAAAATAATCCTGGCGCAGATTAAATTTTATATAAATCAAAATTCGGAAATTATACAAATTTGGAATTAAGAAAGGAATGACAATCTAAAAGACTATGAATTGTAAAGTCAAATAAAATACAATTACAACCAAGAGAAAATGATTACTGTTAATAATATTGAATTTAAAAGTAAACAATCTTTGAACATGGTCAAATTTAAAGGCTTAAAACTAGGCAAGGCAATTTAAAAACTTATCTGGTAGCATGGTCGAGGTGATCCAGGGATAGGTTCGAGACGTAACTTCAAAACGTGTTTCCAAACGGTTGAGTCGAAAATGGGGTGCTCGTATCCAAATATCTTCGACAACGGTATATCTAGAAATATGTGTTCCCCAAAAAAACTAAATTAGGTATATCCAAAAACAGCAATCTCCAAAACGAAGTAGAACATATGTATATGTACGTACATATATCACGTAAAAAACTTTAATACGGATAAATCTGCATTGGCAGATGATTTTACTGAAACAGGCCTCAATTTTTGAAATTGCTAATTTAGTCAAGAGTTCAATGCGCAGAGACCTGGACTTGTGGGAAGCGATTTATATGAAAAAAATATAAAAAAATATGTTTTAAATACATATTTGCTACCCCTCAACAATATGCTATTACAATTCATACCCACTGCACATTTTTAGCTTGTTTTCCCTTATGCACAGGCCATTTTACCGTGTGTCCCAGATTCAATGTTACAAGCGGTATCTTCCTTATTTGTAGAGATATAAGATCGAGCAAGGTGTCATCGAAAATGGTTTGCAGAATCCTAAAAGTTATACTTTTTAAAACTACCCCTAGTAAACCACCCTCTAAGAAACCTAATTACATATTAGCCAAATGTCTATCTGAATTGTAAAAATTTGTAATTTTGATTACCTATATCAGTCGTGAAATGAGGTGTTGATTTCATTTCTTTACATTCTTCAACTCATGTTTGGTAATTCGTCATGTTTTTTAAAATAGGCATTTTTTCTATTTTTATTTGCATTGCATCTGTCATTTTAAATACATATTGTTGTCGATGATGTGCACTGTTTCGATCGTATAAGTCCCATATATGTATGTAGGTATGTACCTTGTGTACGTATTTCTATTAATAGACGTGATTTAATATGCAGTAACATATTCACAAACGATCGAGAAAAACATATATAAATAAACCGCGAACGCTTAAAAACACGCTGTCAAAAATAAATGGATAATTCATGTCGCTTTCCAGGGGCCTTTCCAAGATAAGCATCGCATTAGTTGCTAATTTCTGACATGTCTGTATCGTAACAGAGAGAAAAAAGTGGCTTAAAATGTCGCATTATATAAAAACATTGTCGAAACTTTCACTTTTATATATAAATAAGCTACTTCGTGTTTCCGTTTGCTCCCGGGCAAATACCGTTTGTCGTATCTTTGTGTGTTTACTGTCCCTCTGGTTATATGATATTCCGATCGATAAACGCTAATATAGGTGCATAGAAACTGGAGTACGAATTGAAAAACTTACTGATCAAGTTGCCATAAAGAGAATGTGAATGACTCAGCGTGTGTTCATGTACAGAGTGATTCAATTTCGACGCTTAAAGCAATTTATTCTGAACTATTTGAAATTAACAAGTTATAGGTGGATGATGCTTAAGCTACAACTTTCAATGTAAAATATACTATAATTAGGTAATCTCAGAGCCTTAACGTGATTATATATTTTTCTTCCTTTAAGCTTTTTTTTGTTCAGAAATTAATAGATTGAAAGTAAGATAGTTTTGTGGGAATATTTTATAGGCCAAGAAGGAATTGATAACGAGCTCATGTAGAAAGAAAAGTGTTAGTTTTTATCAAATTCTTTGCTATTGTTAAGTTTTTTCGAATAAATTACTTTCATAAAGAAGTGATACAGAAAAGTTAAGTCAGTTAACTTCAACAAGAGGGAAGCTCAGACTCCTTTATAACGCTATATTGTAAAGAAGTTATTCAAAATCAGTTAATCCATTAAAGTAGGTGATGAGTTTTACCGTATGGTTAATATTTTATTTGGAGTAGAGAAAATTATCACCCAATCTTAAACGAAAGCAGAAAGTGTACGGATGTTTTTCTTCGGGTTACACAATTTATACGTTTCAGGATAACACTGCTACTAATATTACAGAGCTGGAAGCTAAGATTGTTGACTACATAACAAGCATTCCACCCGGAGAATTATCACATGCGCAAAGAAAGTTTTATAATCAATTGGGATTTTGCCCGCTTGAATTTGGAGATCGTCAAATTTTACTTTTTTTTTTACAAAGAATTCAATTTTTCAGATTTAGTTTCAGATTTCTTCAATTTCGCAAAGGTTTGAATACTATATCCATCAGAGATTCGTTCTTGTACTATATGAGGGCATTCCAGAAAATAGTACCCGTTTAGTCATACAGATGGCGCTATTGATCCAATTAAAAGCAAAGCGGCGCATTGTAGCTTTGCGGGAAAAAATAGTTGAAGTTCTTCCGGTGCGTGGTGTGAGTTTTATGACAATAAAAATACAATGGCGCATAAGATCCCGCGAAATGCGAAGTGCGATCCGTTTTTTGAATGCCGAAAACGCCCGTCCAAGCGAAATTCATCGCAGGATTACTGAAGTGTATGGTACGGTAGAGCACTGCACGGCTCTATTTTTCACGGCCCAGCCCGCCCGTGACCCGCATGGAGTGGGCCCACCCGTTGCGTTCATTACTTCGGCACAAGGCCCGCCCGGCCCGGCCCGTTAGGAAATTTGGGCCCGTTTGGCCCGTCTAAATTATTTTAGCCTGTTTAAGTAATTATATCTGCACCGTCTATTTCTAATCATTTTTTAATTACTGCATTATTTTACATTTATTTTGTTTGTTCTTGTACACTATATTGTATGAAACCAAAAGAAAACGTAACATAACATTGCATACATTAAAATTGTTAATACAAAACGATAGCGTACAAACTAAACAACATTTACTGCATACGTTATATACATTCGATGTAGTTAATAAAACTTTCTCGGCCTGTCAGGCCAATACAATTTTAGGTCCGGCCCGCAATGAAAAGAGGCGAGGCCCGCCCGAGCGGGCCGGGTTTTTCCTAGCCCGTGCAGTGCTGTATGGTACGGGAACAATGGATGAGGCATCTGTAAGGCACTGGGTTCGAAATTTGAAAGAGGGAAGAGATAATGTGCACGATGAAGAGTGGTCAGGTCGCCCGTCTCTTATCACTAAAGCGTGACAAACGGTTGCACCCGCTGTACATACAAGGAATCGAGTGGACGTTTGGTTATTATCGGTTGATCGGTACACGCACACTGATCAACCGATAATAACCGAACGACCACCCGATTCCTTGTATGTACATAGTAAACACAGCGGGTGCAACCGTTTGTCACGCTTTACTTATCACCGACGATCTGAAGAAACGTGTCGGTGATTTCATCTGCGCAGATCGACGCGTAGAACTGAAAGAAATCAGTAAGCAATTTCCTAAAATTTCCTATTCATTGCTCCATGAAATCATGACGGATCATCTGAATTACAGAAAAATTTGCGCAAGATGGGCGCCCAAAATGCTTACCGGCGAGCACAAGACCGACCGCGTGGGTGCAGCGTTGACGTCGTTTTTGACTCGCTACGAGCAAGCAGACAAAACGCAAGTCCATGGAGTAGCACCATCTACGATCTCCAACAAGGCAAGTTTAAGCAGTCGTTTTCCACGAAAAAGGTTATGGCCTCAGTGTTCTGGGACCGAAAAGGTTTGTTGTTGGTTGATTTCCTGCCCCAAGCGACGACCATCAATGTAGACACATGCCATCCAAACAAAGAGGCGGGGAATGCTGACAATTGGCATTGTTCTTCTGCATGACAATGCTCGTCCCCACACGGCTCGAAAGACCACTGACCTTCTTCGGAAATTCAAGTGGGAGATTTCTGACCACCCTGCGTATAGCCCCGACTTGGCTCCAAGTGACTATCATTTGTTCAGTAAACTCAAGGATTTCTTTTCAGGAGAACGTTTTCAAAGAGATGATGACTTAAAAGCAGATGTAGCATTGGCTGGATACTTTGGCGGTAGAACTTTACGCGGAAGGCATAAACAAACTGGTTTCAAGATACAACAAATGTCTCAACAACGGCGGCGACTACATTGCAAAATGAGTAAATGTATTACTTTCATTTAAATAAAATCATTATTTACTTTCCTTCGTTTTTCTTTTAATTATATGTAAACGAGTACTATTTTCTGGAATGCCCTCGTATGTACCTAATTCTTTAATTTAATCTACTAAGTTTTTGGAATCGTTTACCAATACTCCTGTTTTTTGTCAAAAACCCTACCCCTATGTATTCATTGCTTCATTTTGAAATATTCATCATGTATAAAATAGCAAAACCCTTAGAAGTAAAGCAATAGTCTCCATTCTAGTTGCATAAGCATTTTATCCTGCGTGACGTTTAAACTCTGCTTACTTCATTATTAATGTCTCACTTCTTAGATGCTTTAAGAATATTTGTTTTAGAAATGTATTTCTCTCGATATTTATCATCATAGTCCAGTCCTCTTGTTGCCCTAAGGTGTCGTGGTTTCGCAACAGTGTAGTTCCATTTCTGTCGCGGTATTCCTCTTCTGTTTATTCCTATTGGTCTCGCCCTCCAGATTTTCTTGACCTGCCGCTTTCCCCATCCTCACTACATGCCCAAATCACCCTAATTTTTTCTCTTCCAATATTTGTTCTACTGATTTTATTTCCAGTTCTTTCCTTATATCTTGGAACTTTTCTATGATATTTCATACCTATTCCCTCTAATCTCCGTTTTTATTCCTTTGCTAATATCCAATTTTCCTCTCCATGTAGAAGTAGTAGGTAAATAGATGGTTTTATAGACAGATATGTTTGTTCTTTTTGATATTTGTGTTCAAGAAATTTCCTTCACAGTGGATAGTAAACGGTGTTTACCGCCCGTATTATTTTTTCCACCGATATACAGATTTCTTGTTGTTGGTTACTTATTGCTATACATTTAGTATTTTCTATACCTAATTTAAGATTCAAATTTTCTAACGTTATTTTTTAGATAAAGTAGTGTCCGGAAATAATGAATCGCAAGGGACCGAGAAATTCAGTTCGTTATATGCGGAGTTCGTAATAAACAAAATGGATGAAATACATTTGACAAATTAAAAAATTTGTGATAACTACATCATTCAAACGATATTTACTTACATAAATGTACAAATTTAGAGAAACACTGCATGCATACATTTTAATATTACATGTATTAGTTACTGATTAAAAAAACAATTTTTGACTAGCGCAAATTTGTTCCTTATTATCCTTAATGTTGGCGAATATATCCAAGCATCTTTAGGGGTATTATAACACTGTAAAAAGTAGTGAAGCTTCCTAACATATTGCAGCGCTTCTTGAGTTGTAGGGATTGGCATATCTTTATGTGTTACTTTCATCACTACTGAAACCGTCTACAGATTCATTGAGTACGCTGTTGATTATGTCATCGGTAGTTAAGAATTCGGCGATTGCAACTTGATTATCTACATTAACGAATTCGATAAAGTTGATATTCTGCATAACTCTTTTTACGACTTCATTATCAACGGCAGATAAATCAATAGTTGTTAAAGATGATTTTTGCTTCTCCAATCATTGTGAAAGCGATAATTTGTTACCAGAGTCAAACTCATCGCAAGAAGTACAGAAACCAGCATGTTTGAAACAATTACTGATAGTTTTTTCCGTAACTTTTTACCGTGCTTTATGACTAAAATTTATTGCATCCAGTAAATTTATAGACCTAGTTTTGCCTTCATCAATTGAATTCATTAAGTTTATAAGCAAAAAATTTTGACAGTAGCTTTTAAATGCGTGTATTATTCTCTGGTCCATATGCTGAAGCTTGGAGCTAGTGTTTAGTGGCATAAACACTAATCTAATATTACGCAAACCTCTCACTGGAGGATGTGCAGGGCAATTGTCAACCAATAGAATAATTTTTCTATTCTTCAGTAATAACTCTTCATCCCACAGTCTCAGTTATTCTATAAACAAATCGCCAGTCATCCACGATGTTTTATTTGATCTTATAATTCACAGGAATTTATTTGATGTGCTTGAAGCATCGTGGATTTTGTGGTTTGCTTATCACTAGCAATTTTCTTTTTTCACTTCCCGTTAAATTAGCTCACAGAAATAAGGTTAATCTATCTTTTGAAAACTCCTTGGTGGTGTTGCCCGGGCTTTCCAAATATTGTGTATTGATGTATCTAAACAAGTTCGCTTTAAACAGAAACCATTTCTGTTAAGACTCTAAAATTGGTTCGTATTATACGAAAGTTCGTCTTAAGCGGGTTCGCAATAAAAGGTATTTTTTAATATTATTGTTATGAGAAATATAACGGGGCCCTCGGTTTTGGTTGCCTATCATAGAGTCGTCTAATTGAGTCATCGGGTAGCGTTACCACATTCATTCTCATGCTACGGCTAAAAATAATTTTATTCATTAAAATTCCTAGTTAGATTATATTTGGGTGGATATCAAAATTTGCTGTGGAAAGAAACAATCGCCATCGCGATTAAAATAAATCAGATGGGGGACGCCGATAAATTAATCAATCTTGGTTGAGCTTTAGTCAGGTTAACTAGTATTTTGGCTGCGGTCTCAAGTTAAAATGTTCGATATTGAAATTAAACAGTAAATTCAAAATAGAAGAGAAAGTTCAAGGTTAGAAAGACAGATTTCCTGTAAATGGCATAAGGAACATAGTGTTTATATATTATCTCCTTAAAAATCAAGGTTAGTTTACGTTTTTCAATTTTAATATTTGTTGATTTCCATTTATTAATTTCAAAATTCACAAATAATTGCCAAAAGAATATCAAAGAATACTCCCGAGTCCCACAAAGGAGTTAAAAATCTAATTAAATTGCAAAAATTCAAATTTTTAACAATTTTCCCTGAGATAAAACATTTCAATGGCTATTTCATTAATTTATTACCTTTGATCGGTTTATAAAAATATATAAGGAAACAGAAACGTAGGCTCAATATTTTGCATGTTCACTACGCACAAGTTAATGGTCTTATCCTTGCCGTTTAGAAATTCAAATCAATAAATCATATTAATACTCGTAATTTGACTTCCCCTATCTTTTGAAGAATCTATTAACGATGTCCGAAAAAGAAGCTTGATCGTATATATTTTGAACGGGCCAGAAGTATGTTGCTAACCTTGGAGAACCAGATGCGAATTGACGGTACCATACAGTCGTATATGGCATTATTTATGTCGGTGTTTTTGCAGATTCTTTTGACAAAAGTCAATTAATAACGAGCACAGTTAATAGCTATTGTACCTACCGAGATTACAACCGTTTTGCCAAATTATGCGGTGGTAAACAGGAAATTGATATTGTAAAATGTGTCTTTAATTATCTAGTGGATTTATACAAATTCTGACAAAAAAAAAAACAATCTTTACATAACGCTAGTTTCAGGTATACCTCCGTCTTAAATAAATTTCTCTGTATGGTATTACGTACAGTTAGAGGTACCGCTGAGTATCGTGATGAGTTGAACGATTTATTATCAATACTATGCGCACTCATTGTGATTAAACTACTTAGTTGTTCTAAAATCGTTTCCTTCATCTAATTCGACTAAACTTTCAATCAACTGAAAAGTCGATGGTCTGCGGTGACCTTTAACTTTCATGAAAACTTCTGGGGTAGATCGGTTCTTGTTATTTCTTCCAATAATTTTCAGTATACGGAACAGTCATGTTGAGTAATAATATCATTGACATTAAAAAAAAATGGAAGACATATATTTTCCTATTTTTTAATTCTCCATCAACAGGTAGAACTAGATTCTACTAATACATTATGTTTCAGTCCATTGAAAAGAAAATGTATTTTTAAACGAGACAAGTTTTGACTGGTTTTATAGGAAATAGAGTACTGGCCCTTATTTTGTCGATCAAAAATTAATTATCTAATTAAAAAAAATGTTCTAAATTATGTCAATGGAGCTATGATATAGAGTTACTTTTTTAATAGAACATCCTGTTCACTTCCAATTCATTTTCTTCCACATGAAATTCTCTTTATTATAATCTAATATATCCATAAGTTATAAGTGAGGTAAAAACTCGATTGTAACACTAGTCATATGTTACATTTTTTTAAATCAAGATTGTTACATTAACGACGAGTTTATGATACAATAAACCGATTTATTGATATAATGTGCTATATGTAAGGGAAGATAATGGTGTCGTCCCAGCATAGCCGTAACAGCTGGAGCAGCCAACGGATCTCGGTGCGCGCCTGTCTGATGCGATGCGTAAAAATTCGTACACATTCATCACTAGCGCGGCGTGTGCCTGTGAATTAAATCAGGCGAGCGGAATACTAGTTATTCCAGAAAATTTGTAATTAAAAATGTCCAGTGTGCGCAAGACTAAGCAACGAGCCTTTGCTGATAAAGTAAAAAACTTTATCTGTGAGTTTCCAGATTTGTTGTACAACGGTGCTAAAATAGTTTGTAAAGTGTGCGAGAAAACTTTGATGTGTTAGCAAAAGAATGAAGACTGTAGGAAGCATGTAAATAGTGTAAAACACAGAAATAGAAAAAACGGCGCGTCAAATAGAAATGACTTTATTTTCGATTTACTTGTCATGATGATAACATGTAATTTGTCACTTAACATATTGGATAAGAAATCGTTTAAGAACTTTTGGAACAAATACAACCCGGAGTTGAAGTTGCCAACTACGGCAACAGCACGTAAGCATTTTTTATTTGTACGCAGAGAGGTGGAAAATAAAATCATATCTACATTTAAAAAATCAGTTGCTTTGGCTGTGTGTTGACGAGACAACAGATTGTAAAAAAATTCTATTATACATGTTATAGTTCGTGTACTGGATCAACATAAACCGACATTTCTACTGTTACTAGCTAGCAAAAGATTACAAGGGTGTACTAGTGCAGCAATTGTGAATGTGATACTTACTACGTTAAAAAACTTTCAAGTGTCAAAACACGTCAAGTGTTGATGTTTATGAGCGATGGTGCAGCGGCAATGCGTGCGGTAGGCCGTTCTTTTCTTGAACACGGTTGCGACTGTTTACATGTAACTTGTAAAGTGCATGCTTTACATCTTGTGGCACAAACTATGAGACAATCAGGGTTGCAAGGATTTAAATCAATTGATTTTTATCACGATTTAAATCACGATTTAAATCACTTGATTTTTTTTATTTAAATCATGATTAAAATCAAAAATAAATATTATGAAAGAATTAATTTGGGGTATGAAAAAAAAATCGAAACAAAAATAAATTACGTTAGTATAGTAAACTAATTTATTACAAGAACACATAGATAGAAGTATTATTGCAGAAAATATTCAAAACAAAAAACAAATTTAATTGTAATATTTGTAAAGAAACACTAGTTTGGCAGCTTTTTCAGTACCTAATCGATTGCGAAGTTTAGAGTGCACTAAACCAAATGTTGAGAATATCCTCTCTACTGATGCAGACGAAGCAGCTGCACAGAGCAGTTGTGTAATTATGGGAAGTTCTTTTTCAATAATATCTACGTTTCGTTGTGATTTCCACCAGTCAATAGATTTTACGCTTTTCAAGATATCATCTTGAAACATAATATCATTAAAAGGCTCTGATTTGGCAAGAAACTTGATGATTAGTGGTAATAAACCACTATCTGAATACAGTTCTTTTGCAGTTTCTAATGCAATATTTTTTTCAGTATATGTCAAACTTTGTGTTTTCGTTGGGTCGATAAGAAATGACAGCAAATGATACGGGGTTATACACATATTATATCGATTTTTAAATTTTTGCAGTTGATTTAATGTCAGATTAGTTTCTTCAAAGTAATCTTCTAATATTTTAAATTGCTCTACAACATCTGAAATAGTGGCGTCGGTCTTTTGCAACCTATCTATGGCAATGGAAATTGGCTTAAGAATTTTGAGGTAATCTTCAGCACTTCTCTTTAAATGAATGTTTGAAATTTTTTCCCTGATAATACTGTCAATCTTTTCTTTGTGTTCTTCACTGATTCTAAAAAGTATGGACCATGATTCGGTAAATACTTGCAAGCAGTCTGCAAGCGAGTTCCATCGAACATCACTAGGTATGACTAGTTTTTTGCCTCCTTCATTGGCATATGTTGCAGATGCAAAATGATTGTTCCTAAAGTACTTTACGATTTGGACTACATGCTGTTTTATATCAACGATTTCCAAATCTTTACATAATAAATTTAGTATATGTGTAGCACAGCCATATGTTATTACATTGAATTTATCAGATGCCTTTATTTCATTTCGCATTGCAGACATGTTAGCTGCATTATCTGTCACGAAACTACTCACTGTACAATCATACTCGGTTTTTAGTTTGTTTATAAGGGTTGCTGCAATTTTTGTTAGGTAGTCGGATGTATGTGGATGCCCAGTTGTATCTACAGTGTCGAATAGAAAGGAGGAGCCATTTTCTGCAGTAACTGTTGCACATACTATGGGTTCATTATGCACATTAGACCATCCATCGAGTGAAAGACAAACGTTACTTCTAGACAACCCCTTAAAGCATTTGCTTCTCTCTTCGGTATATATTTCATCAAGCAGTCTGCCTGACACATCGTTTCGACTGGGCGGTACATATCCAGGTCGCAGTAGTGCTATAGCTTTCTTAACTTCGGATTGCTCCAGGCAGATGAAACTGCTATTAGTTGCATAGAGGGCTCTGGCAATCTGCTTATCAATTTCATTTTTGGCGGGCTTACTAGTACGTACAACAAAAGACATCAGAGATCCAGAAGAAGTTGTGTCAGTAATGTCAGTATTACATTCTTTTCTTTTTTTGTTTACTGGGATTGAAGGGGAAACTGAGTGCGACGTACTTGCTTGCTGAAAGTTTTGTTCAGTTTGAATTTGTGACGTATTTACACTTGAAGTACGTTGTACCTGCAATTAAAAAAAAAACAATATGAGGCTTCAATTGTCCAGAGATGCATGTAAAGTATTCTAAGAAAACACATTGGGTCTGGTGCGCTTTATGTGTCACGGAATTTTACAATTTTTCTAGTTTAGTTTGATAGAGCCCGTCAAATGGAATCAATTTAAAGCAAAAAATCGTTGAATGAGCCACTTTTTTGAGAAATAAAAGGTGTTGTGTTATCAGTCATAGTTACATATTAATACTACATACCTTAATAGTTACTTGCATAAAAAAATAAAAAAAATTGTATTTTTTTTCAGAAAATATTGTTCATCCAAGAATTTTTTGTTGCAAATAGTTTTAAAAAAACGTATCAATTCCAAAGCATTTTCAAAAATTGTGAAATTCCGTGACACATAAAGTGCACCAGAACCAACACATTGATCACATTGTTGTAAATAAGTTTTAAAAAATTTCCAAACATGGAAAATTACCATTTTTAAAAATAGTTAAAGCACTGTAGAGAAGCAGAAGCAATAACAGGCCATAAAGCAAAACGCAAAACCACCGTATTCAAACAAAAAAAAATCAAGTATCCACTCTTTTTAATCTACTTATACTTTCTCTTTATTAAAACTTCAATCGCAAACCCAAAAACAGTAAATACGAAAGAAAAAACATAACAAGATGAAACAACGATTAGAACTTTTTTAAGAAGAAATTTTTTTAAGTAAGGTTCCAAAACAATGGACTATGGAGAAAACATGTTTTGTTACAAGTTACAATCCAATATCGTAAAAATTAAAAATTTTTAAAGCTGTTCTGCTGTTCTCTGAATATTGTAGTTACCGAGTTACCATTCGTAGTTGGGACAAATTAACTATGCTTCTCTCTATACGGCGACGGAGAGATAGTAACAAAGCCATGAAACACTTTACACACACAAAAATACACTTAGGCTCCTGAGGTCATGACAAGCTATCAGCTTATGACCCCGTTGGGCCGATCACTACAAAAAAAAAAAAACATTCTCGAATTTTGTTTTTATTTTCTAATATCGATTAACAAACCTGCTGTCCTAATTAACAAATAATAAAAAGGTACTTACGGTTAAAACTGATTGTGATGACGCTGACGAGTCACTATAAGTATCGATAGTATCGATGTCTTCATTATTTACACTTTTACATTTTTCCCAGTGCTTTTTCATCCTCTCCACCAATCCTTGCATTTCCAAATTACATTTTTTACATGTAGCGCGACATCCCGGTTTTCCCTCCGCTTTCCCCGATTTTTCTTTGAAAAACTGCCAGATAAGGTCTTTCTTTCTACCACTTCTTCGAAACGACATATTCAAAAAACTATATTTTATATTTTACACAATATCAAAATTTTCAGTTAGCCGTAAAAACAATGCTCGCGCGCACAGATCTTAACTAGGAAATGACGCCCGTCCGCGTTCCTTCCCTTTATATAGATGAGTAAATCTGCGTGTTCTGACAGGAATTTTCAAGACAGTGCAAGTGCTTTCTCGCGGTAAATATTTAATATAAGAGTTTATAAAAACGAAAAATATTAGGAGATAGGTGAATGTTTCAGAACACGTTACAAACTTCGATTGTGCTATTTACAAAAACAAAAATAAAAAAAATCAAAAAAATCATGATTTTTTTTTTAAAATCGCGATTTTTGATTTTTTTTTTTTAAATCATGATTTTTTCCAACCCTGGAGACAATGTTATCCCGAGGTAGATGCATTAATATCAAGTACAAAAAAAGTGTTTCTCAAATCTCCAAAACGTCTTGGAACATTTCACGCACAGTGTCCCGGTATTCAGGAACCACCACAGCCGATTCTTACACGTTGGGGAACCTGGTTGCAGGCAGCTTTTTATTATGCTGAACATTTCAAAAAAGTAAAAGCTGTTATTCTACAATTCAATCCTGCCGAAGCTGCAGCTATTAAGGAGAGCCAGTCAAAATTTCAAGATACTTCTGTTGAAACAGATTTACAAAGTGCTTCTACTTCTCATGTTCAATAATTCCAATGCAATCTGCCAGCCTACTTGATTACGCTGCTTAGGAGGGTGTGTTTCACAGCCTTACAGATATTATAATTCTGGATTAGTTTTTTTATTATTCGCTTTATTACTTCTTTTTCGGTATTATAAATATTGAAGAAACCGCACGGCTATGGTGTGACGAACGATTATCTTACTCTAGTTTATGTATACACGTCGGTCCAGATACGAACGGGATATTGGCTTTGTGAATGGCAACAGAGCATTCGAGTCTCACTGATAGATCGCATTCAATCGCAGTATATCATAAAGCGGGCAGTGATACGCACGCTTGTCCGCTCAATCACGTAATATTATAATTCAACCCCTTCTGACAAAATATGCTAATACAGAATTACTGTGTCATTTTTCTGTATTCTCAGATTATGTTAGAAATTACCGTTTCTTCTGTTCATTTTGTTGCTGCTATACGATGTACGAAAACGAAAAAATAGTTCTAAGTAGGAAAATAAACAACGATTCTTATAAAATTAAACTAAAGAAAAATAAATTCGATAATTATACAAAATAAATTGTAGCAATATTGAACTTTGTAACTTTTGTATGTGTTGCGTTTCAAAATACGTGTCACAGTACTTCTACTAATACCGATTTCGTCTGAAATTTGCCGTCTAAAGCAAGGTTCGCCCATTTCAACTAACGAACAAACCCTCGATTCTCCCTCCTCCCGCTCGGGATGTGTTAGAGGGATTTGAGGCTGTTCGTCTATTTGTTGGCATTTACGACAATTCGCAAAATACCATCTCTGTGGTTGTATAAATTAACACAATGTATTCAAAATCCAGGATCTCTTGTTAGAACCTTACGAGCGCACAAAAAGACAAAGAGTGCGTCAGATAGGCTACAGCAGTTGCGCGCGGCGAGGCTGACCGGCGGGGATAAATGCAAGTGTGCCAGATCGCGCTACGTACAATATCTCTCGCATCCCGGTCAAATGTGGACCAACGTGTATATGATATATTGTTTAATGGAAATTCTTTAAAGTTTGTTTCGCTTCTCACAAAGTAAGTTAATAAACGAGTATTTATTATATCGATAAACAGGTTTCCATTTAATAAACGTAGCTCTTTGTTGATACAAATTTATTAGTTAATCTAGTAATTTTTGTTGTTGCTTTAACGACGTCAACACACAGGATTTGTTGAATTCATTTTTCAGTGTAGAATATACTGTGCCACAATAAAGAGGATTTGAAAGAACAAATAGTGTGCCTTAAGGTATACAAGACATTCCGTTTGGAAAAGGACAATTTTGTGTCAGCTCCGCTGTTACAGTGTAAAAAAAACAAAAGAGTTGATCACGTCAAGAAACTTTACAGTCAAAACTATGCATTTTATTACTTTAACTTTTTTTCTAACTATTGTAACATCCGATATTTAGCCAAAGCAAAATTTAACTCTAGAGCCTTCTCTTCAACAAAAAAACTGGACAACCTAATCAGGTTTTTGATATCTACAACTGTTTTCAATATAGCCTAGGAGATCTTCGAAAATGAGACACGGTGTGCATATGTATAGTATATAGTCTATGTTAGGCTATTATTAAGTTATTTACCTCTCAAGCTATTTCTTCTTTATTGCGGAGATTAAAGAAAATCCTTTTCAATATCAAGTTGAATCCGGTTTCTAATAGATAAGGTATATTTTTTCTCCGAATATGTCATTCCAAAAGCTATTCTAATCTACCGAAAATATAAATAAAAAAGAGGAGTTGAATCCTCGATGTTTGTTTTCACGGTCGTAAAAAGGATAACAACCCATCATCTACTCTTGTTTTTTCATTTCTCACGTGATAATATGCAAAATACCTAACCACGTGAAGAGTCAGAATTGTGGTACATCCATACCTACAGAAGACGATTGGATTTTTTTTTCAATCGATTGTGTGTATACATGAGGCACACCAATAACAATATAGATTCGAACGTTACATCGTATACGCACGCTGGTATATCAAGCATCTGAAGACGAAATTATAGGCTTCTCTAACAGACAATTTATGCTCCCGCGAAGAACTTTTATTATTAGATTTTTTTCTTCTCTTTTTCGCTTTGATGGTTGCTTATTTTCCTATTCGTAATTTTGAAGAAGGCGGTTTGAGATGGACGATTAAAAATCCGCTGTTACCGAGAGACAAGAAAGCCATCGACGGTTGTTTAGTTGGCTGTCCGCTGAGCGCTGAGCTCGTTGCGCCGATGGAAAATATCGTTAGATATCGGTCATAAATGTCAAGGCGTTCGATGGTCGACCGCGCCGTGGTACCGACTAGTAGAAGGAAAATTTGCATAAGCGATAACGTAATACGCTATTATTACAATATTATGATTATAGGTGTACCTGACGTGCGAAATATAACGTAATGGGTGAATCGGTGTTCGGTCGCGTAAATTGATAATCTCTGACTGGAGTTGGAAGTGATAAAGATGTGAAGGCGAAATCAGCTCATTCAAGATGATACTGATGAAGGCTAAATCGTTTTAGCAACTAACGGAAAAATCGTTCAAATTTTCAAACAAATAAACTTGTTATGCGATTCATTTTGGCAACATATCATTGTATCAGAACCCATATTTCATAAAAGAACAGAATAAAAAAGTAGGGCGGTATAAGTTTGATTGGAGCCTTATTACAGTGCATGTATTATCTTTCATACATTGAAAAAATAGATATTACCGGCTATGTGAGAAATATAAAACCCTTTAATATAATTTATTGTAACGATTATTTTAGGGACATCCAGAGGTATTTAAAAATTAAGCAGGCAACTGGTTCTGCACGAAAGCCTAACAATCTGAAAAGTTTCCAGTCTAATACAAAAACAAGTATTTTATGTCAAATTCAGTTTTATTTTTCAACACCTTATAAGTCTATACTCTTTTCCTAACGATGTTCTTATCTCTTTAATATGTCCAAATAGTAGTTGGCAACTTACTGTGTAAAATAGGCGCTTACGATCGCGATGAAAATATCTGTCCTCCTAGGAACAAAGGAAGTCGCTCTGGTGAATAGAATCCCAATTCGTGAGTTTCTGCCATGGCGACCGCTACACTATGAGGCAATGCGTTATCTTGTTGGAACAAAACTTTCTTTTTTTTTTAAATGCCGCCGTGATTGTCAAGCTTGTCAAGTAATGATGCTTCGTATGCCCCCGTTATTGTTTTTCCTATTTCAAGATAGTCGATTAACACAACTCCATGACTATCGCAAAATACAGTCGCCATCACTTTCCCGGCCGATGGAACAATTTTCGCCCTTTTCGAATTCGATTCAGCCTTCGCAGTGCACTGTTTCGACCGTGCCTTGGCTTCTGGAATATACTGGTGTATGCAAGTTTCATCTACAGTTTTTAATCGGTGCCAAAACTCCGACTTTTTCCTTTAAACTGTCTCAACAGGGCTTTGGAAATGTTTATTCGAATGCGTTTTTGGTTCTGAATGACCAGGCGCGGCATCCAAAGCGCGGTTAGCTTTTTCATGCCCAAATCTTCAGTCAATATATGTTTTTTCGAGGTGCATTCAGTTGCAATAACGAAAAATAAAATATTACAGCTTTCGAGATTCAAAATTAAAATTACTTACTGGACAAATTCTATGCAGATGCAACATAACTTGTGTGGATTGGTTTCAATACGGCTTCAAATCAAATAAAGCAGCTCTATCAAATTTGTGGTATCTTCTGGTTAGCGTTAGACCCGTAGCGTTTACAACCATTTGTATATGTCGGAATCATAGTACACATATTAGCATAAGTGTAGTGTTGGAATTTAATAAACATTTTCTTAATGAAAAATTAGAAAAATTATAAAAGCACTTCTTTTCTCAATAATGAACAATTACGAAATCAATCAGTTAATGGTTTTGTCGGTACAAAAATACATCCATCGCCTCATTGCCTTTTAAGACATCCTGTAGATGTAGACATTTTCTATGAAGAAACCACAAAACTCCTACAATTAGTATTTAAAATACTTGCTACAACTGCAAGTAGTGAAGGCAGTATCAGTTACTCCTAAGCAATAACTACATATGAAATTCTATTACCAATGACCAATTATTGAATTTATGAATATTGACTATCGAGAAAAGGAATTATTGGGTGAAATGTCTAATTCGTTTTTTATTTAAATTAAATGTTATAAATATTTTTTCGAAAGTTATGGACGAATTGATTATTGTCTTCACCAGAAATGGTTCTAAATGAAATATTATAGAAAAAAACATTGCTTCCACTCCGATACACTAAATTTTCTGTAATTCAAGTTGTTCGACAATTTCTTTGGTGCTTTAGTCTTTGTTGTTCCTTTCAGGAGGACGCACGCAGAGAAATGGTTTCTTGCACGAAGAAAATAGATTTTCTTACAAAAATCAGTTTCTATTCAAGGAAATATTTTTATTTCGAAACTATAAAAATATATAATATAACAAAAAAAAATTCTTGAAATTTTACTTGGATTAAATAAATATTTTATTTAGGTTAGAAAATCAAGACAATCCAAGACAGAAAAATGTTTCCTCCAAGTAAATCATTTAGTTTTAAATTAAGAAATATTCATATTAAAGATTGGAATGAAAAAATGATGCAGATCTCACAAAGTTGTATTGAGAAATTAGACGACCGGTTTCGTGTTCAAAAAACACATCATCAGGCCAGCTGCAAGGATATCCAATAAGAGAAAAATTAAAATAATGAAAAAAAAAGCTAAAGTTAATAATTAAAATTAGGAGCAATGTATTATATGTATTATGTGTTAGAGTATAATTAAATTATTTCTTTAACAATGTAATTAAATAGGGATTATTTTTATGTAGTATAAGAATTGATGAGTTAATATTTAAGTTTATTCATCCCTTTTCTTTTTATTATTTATTATGTATTTTAAAAAAAACTTTAGTTAAATTAGTATACGTGGTAAAAAGAAAATAAATATTACATTAACCGGTATCTTTTGAAAATGTTTGTGAAAGGTTGGACGTTAAAGGTTATATTATTGTATGGGTATTATAGCTGTAGAAAGTTGGTGGCGCCAGGAAATATTTCAGTGCTGTTTTTCAAGATTAGCGGCATAAATTGAGAGACGAACAGTAACGTGGACAGCAGCATAAAGCATTAGTGCTTTTTTCTTCTCACATTGTTTTTGCCGTTAGCGATTCCATCAACTCTATGAGCTATTTATTAGCATTATCTAATTGGTTATTGTGTCTAGGCACTTTTTTCATCTGTACTTCTACATTAAGTGCATTTTTGTTTGAACATTATTCTGTAATGTAATGTTCAGTATATAAAACAACATCAGCTGTCAACCTAGAACGATTAGGGTGTTCAGGATAGCCACCCGATTGTGATGAAAGTCCCTTGAGCGGGTAAAAAAAGGTAATTTTTCGTAGTCAAAATTCCCCCCAGTCAGTAAAATTCGTCATATTAATGTAAAAGTATATTTCGTTTCTTAGCCGTTCTTGTTTAATAATTAAAAAAAAAATTTTTTTCTTCATTTTGGCGGCTTAATTGCTAAGTATATTATTGTTTGAATTAATTAAGACAACATTTTACGTTTTGACAAATTTTATTGTCTTCTTCGGAATGTATATGTCCAAACAATAGAACATTGTCAACTAGCACAACATTTTAATTTTTTTTGTTGTTTTATGAAATAAAACATTAAAATTATTCTACGTTAAAATCTTTTGGTTATTTTAACTTATTTTTGAAATAATTATTGTAGCCATTTTTGTTGGCTGACGGAAAGGCGCCTCTCCGTCCAAAAAATAGAACAATGTACTATTTTTTGGACATATGTGTACATTCTGAAGAAGACAATAAAATTTGTCGAAACGTAAAATGTTAAGTTTTAATTAACTCAAACAATAATATTAAGCAATTAAGCTGCTAAAATCAAGAAAAAAGGATTTTTTTTTAAATTCGTCAAATTTATGTTCTCAGTGATTCTTTAGAGCATAGAGTCGTCTAATTTCAGTCATTTGGTAGCATTACCGCATTCATTCTCGAATGCTGTTTCTATAAATAACTTCCTTTCACCGAAATGCATCATAAAATTTATGCTTGGACAAAAATCATCATTTGCTGTGGAATCAAACAATCGCTATCGCGATTAAATAAAGGAATAGAGGGACGCCAGAAAATTCATCAATTCTGGTTAGACTTTCTTTAAGGTAACCTAGTGCTTTGACTACAGTCTCAATTTAAAGTGTTCGATAGTGAAATTAAAGTATAATTTCAAAGAAGAAAAGGTTTGAGGTTAGAGCAGGCAGATTCCTGTAAATGTTATAATAAATAGAGTGTTTATGTGACAGCTTCATTCGAATTCAAGGTTAGTTCACGTTTTAAATTTTAATATTTGTTAAATTTCAATTTATCCATTTCAAAAGTCGCCAAAAGAGTGTTCAGGAATATTCCCGATCCCACAAAGAATTTAGAATTATAATTAAATTGTAAAAGTTCAAATTTTCAACAAACCCATGAGAAAGCACATTTCAGTAGATAACCTCTACCTTAGCCTTTTTAAAATCACAAGCAATGAGAATAATTTACTGCATTGTGTATGGATATGTCGTACTGCGTTAGACAAGGTAAGCGCAATTAATTATGTTAATTATGTATTCTAAGGAAGAAATGCTTTATTTAAAAAAAATGAAACTATTGATTTATGAACAATACCTAAACGCTTCCTGGAATTAGAAAAACTATTTACCATCCTTACGAAAATATTGTATTTTGTTATAACTAGAGCAACGCAAACTGCGCTGAAAGCCAGTGGCTGATGCATAAAAGTTTACACAAAATAAACACGACCGGGACAATTCGGTATAAGCGTCAGTATAACTGCGACTCGAAAGCCGATCTGTTGTGTATGCATCTACGCTGTCGTATACTATATCGTAGTTCTACATTTGTTTTGAAAATGTTTCCTACGTCGCGAAAACGACCAATAAGAGAATTTATTGCAGAAATGCCTGATTTAAAGTGCGATGGCGCTAAAATTCAATGTGTAGTGTGTAAAATAGCTTTAATGTGTTGATCGAAAAGTGATTATCTACGGCACGTAAATAGTGCAGGGCATGTTTCAAAAAAAAATTCCACACTAGATTATGACAAATTTAAATGTAATTTGTGTTACCTTTATTGCATGTAATTTACCATTTCATTTACTAAGGAAGAAAGCATACGTCCCGTTTTGGAATGAATATTCGGACTTTATGTTACCAAGTGAGAGTCCATTACAGAGAGTTGTGCCGTCTGCTTGTGAGCATGTCGAGAAAAGAATTAAATCGGAGTTGCAAGATAAAAAACTGTGGTAATGTGTGGACGAAACAACAGATCGTAAAAAACATTCTGTAGTTAATGTAATGGTACGCACAATAGAACCACATCGACCGTTACCCTCAATTTTACTAGCTTCCAGACGAATACAACAATGCACTGCCGAAGTAATTTCAATGTTGGTGTTAAATACATTGGAAAAGTTTGAACTTTCAACAAATCAACTGTTGATGTTTATGAGTTATGGTGCCGCAAACATGCTTGCTGTAGGTCAATCTCTTAAAAAACATTGTGCTAACTTGTTGCATATTACATGTAAAATTCATACTCTCAGTCTCGTAGCAGATAGTATCAGAAAATGTTATCCCGAGGTAGACGCTCTAATAGCACATACAAAAGCTGTGTTTGTAAAATCCCCAAAATGTATTCGGGAATTTCATAGACTATGCCCCAGTATTCCTGAACCACCACAACCTATTCTTACTCGTTGGGGAACATGGTTAGAGGCTGCATTTTATTATCTTAAATATTTTGAGAATATAAAGAATGTGATTTTAGAATTCGACCCAAAGGAAGCTGCGGCTGTCAAGGTAAACCGCTTGAAATTTCAGGATAGTAAAGTTAAAACAGATTTGGAAATTATTCAGAACAATTACGTGGGACTAGCGGATGCGATAGAAAAACTACAAAATTCTTCGGTGTTGTTAGTGGAATCTTTGCAAATAGTGCAACATGTTCACGCACAGCTATGCGCGATAGAAGACGCAAGAAATGTTTGTGTTTTAGAAAGGTTTGAAAGTGTTTTAGATAAAGACTCTGATTTTGGCACATTAAGACAAATTTGTGAAGGTGCGTCAACAGAACCGTGAAGTTATTTGAAAGATTATTTTACTTACGCAAATATAACGTCACTAGATGTAGAACGTTCGTTTTCGGCATACAAAAACACTTTTTCTACACGCCGCACTCACATTGCCGAAACAACTTTGGAAACATATCTAATGTTACAAATATTAAATAGACATTATCCACTTTGTGATTTCACGGAGGACTCTTAAAACCAGTAAGTGTTTGAGCACGTATCACATTTAATTTATTTTGTGTAAACTTTTATGCGTCCGCCACTGGCTTTCAGCGCAGTTGCGTTGCTCTAGTTATAACAGCTATTTATTTACTTATACTAAGAATCGCTTTCTTCAAATTTTCTGCAAGACTTTCTTGAATCAAGTTAACAAATATCTTAAACAAAGAAATACAATTATTTTATTGCAAGTATATACTTCTCTAAAATATTTCCTTTGATTTAAAACAGTTATTGTACTGTGGGTAATTGAAACAGTAATTGCCTTGAATTGAGGCGGACAATCTTGATACAAGTAAACGTGTCTCTGAGTGGACTCTTATTTCTAATTTTAATGTATGTTTTCTTTCCTAATTGGTATTAACATTCGAACACCATTTCATGTAGTTGTTTAGCAAAGTGGTTAACTAAAAAAGGAAGAAAGCAGAATTTTAAAAGAAGAATTTCGCAGGAAACACTTAAACACAAAAGACACTTACTGTAAGTAATTCAAAATTAGGTTGTAAGTAGAGCATTGCAAATAAAAAACAAAACAGGACTTGCGGTTATACTTGTGATTATTAATTTGATATTTCACTTAGAAAACATCTCAATACACACTAATCACTAGAGCTCGGATTATATGCAAAATGCATATTTGGTATGAAAAGGTATATCAACAAAATTTTGAGGTTTTTGGATTAATTGAATGTTTTCTAATTAAAATAAGCCAATTAAAAAATGCATATAATGCATATTTTTCTAACTTAATGCATTTTTTAGCGAATGCTGCATATTTGTGCATATTTGTCTTAAATTGGAAGTTTAACCGAAAACTAGGTACCTCGAATTCCACTTAACAACTAAACCGAACCCCATTAAGCCGGATGCCGACAAAGCGCCCGGCTTATGTTTATACGATTATTCTGGGAAAACTCTAATTATCAAACGTTTAAAATGGTTTGCCTAAAACACATTTCCTTCATTTGATCTCTTTCATTCGTTGTGTCTGTTACATCCATATACCGTAAAACCTGCAATATGCCGAAAGTTGAAAGTTTAGTGTATTCCTGGATAAAAAGTTACCCAGAGTTAGGGTTCGACCAGAGTTCACAAAATAAAGTATTTTGTACAGCATGTGGAAAAAACGTAAGTACCCTTACCGATATTTGTGTCATTTAATTATTTTTATGATTTTATAATTAACAGTTTCAAAAAATATGTTCATAATTCTATCAGTACCGAATTATATTCAATCATTTCTAACAGTATTTCTAATTAAATATTGTTTTTCTCTTTAAGGTGTCATGTGAGAAGAAATTTTTAATAACGCAGCACGTGGGTACCGCTCTACACCAGGACAAAGTGAAAAAACTTAAATCTGGCAATGGTTCTCAAAGTCGTCTTTTTGAATCATGGAAAAATATTCAGAAAAAGACGGCCCAACAAGAATTTTCCAAGGAGTTGTGCGAGGCATTCGTAAGCGCCAATATTCCACTAGCAAAATTAGGAAACCCGAAGTTAAAAAGTTTTCTTGAAAAATTTTGCCGGAAGCAAGTTCCCGATGAAAGTTCTTTAAGGAAGAATTACGTCGACCAAATTTACACCGAAATACGTGCTGAGATCCGGGCATTGATAGGTAACGAATTAATTTATTTTGAAGTGGATGAGACTACAGATTCTTGTGGTAGATACATTGCAAATTTGTTAATTGGCTGTTTAAGTGCCGAAAAAGCTAGAAAATCATATTTAATAAGTTGTAAACAATTAGAGAAAACAAATAATTCTGCAATAACTCGATTTATTCATGATGGATTAACAAATTTTTTCCTTCCTAATTCAATACCACAAGACAAAATAATTCTAATGTTGTCCGATGCTGCCCCTTATATGTGTAAAGCCTCGGTGAATCTCAAAATATTTTTCCCAAAATTAATTCATGCCACTTGTTTGGCTCATGGTATTAACACAGTTGCAGAAGAAATCAGGAACCAATTCCCCCTTGTGAATGAATTAATTAGTAATGTAAAGAAAATTTTTCTAAAAGCACCATTACGAATTCAGCTTTACAAAGACTCATTCCCCGATTTGCCGTTGCCTCCACAACCAGTTGTCACTAGATGGGGAACATGGTTAAATGCCTCAATCTTTTATTCACAAAATTATCAAAAAATCAAAAATTTTGTTTTAGAATTGTCTGATGATTCAAATGCCATACAAGAAGCAAAAAAATCTTTCCAAAATAATGCAATACCAAATCAGTTAGCATTTATTGCTTGCAATTTTTCCGTAATAGTAGAAACAATTTTTAAATTAGAATCAAGAAAATCGCCTTTGACTGAATCTGTAAATTTAGTAAACAAATGCCATAAAGATTTGTCAGCTGTTAGAGGAACAGGTGAAATTATTTTTAAAAAGCTAAACTCAGTGTTAGAAAAAAATGAAGGATTCAAAATTTTATCCAAAGTTTCTAATATTTTAAACGGGGAATTTGTAGACGATATTGAATTAGACCCAGATATTGTAGCCAACTTAAAAAATGCCCCCATTACCTCCGTCGATGTTGAACGATCTTTTTCGATGTTTAAACACTTACTAGATGACAAACGTCATTCATTTAAGATGGAAAATTTAGAAAAACATCTGATAATCAATTTTTTTAATAATAATGAGTAGGTTATGGATACTTTAATAATTAATTAATTATTATCTGTACATAGTTAGGCTCATAGAATTATATTAAATGTTAACATTTTTGTAGCTAATACCTGGGTGTTGTAAAAAAATTGTAAATATTATGTAATGTAATAGTCTAAGATGTAAAATAAATTTATTCTTCATAGAATCACTACACTTGTTTTTATTTTCGTTCTTAAAAACTGACATTTTGAGGCATATTTGCATATAATGGTGCATATTTGTTAAAAATTTGTGCATATTTTCTTCAAAATATATGCATATATATGTGCATATTTTACCGATTTTTCCATGCATATAATCCGAGCTCTACTAATCACTCACACACGAGCGGTATTTATATTGTAAATGCACTTTTTAATTTACGTCCTAGGACAAAAACTATGTTCTCTTGTGATTTCTGTTGTGAATGAAATCAATATCATCGATATTTCATGTATCAGTATATATCAATAATGTCTTTATTCAAAATTCATTTGTCATCAATCGTGATACTTTTTAAAGAAAATATTGAATTTCTTTAATAGCAGTAGCGTCACAAGTTCGTATTTTTATTGGAGTTGTTATCCTTCCCTCTTGATAAATTTGCATACAAGTTGAAATAGTTCCTTATAAAACCTTTCACGTAACTATACATCTCCTTGTTCGGCAATTTTTCGTTAATAAGTAGGTTTACTTTTGACACTCTTAATAAAATATGCAAAATGAAAAATTTTGTAACAATAGACGATTTGTGAGACATTACTTAATTTACAATATGTCCCATTCTTTATTAAACTGTAGAAGTTGTAGAGTATTGTTGAAGTAACCACCGACGACCTAGGTCAACATAATCAGTACTCTAAATATAATGTTCCCTATTTTGGTACTTTTGGTACCATTGAAAAAAAAATAGGTAGGTTATTATTTGTTAAATTATTTGTTCCATTTGTTTAATCTTGAAAGACATTTCTATTATTAATATATTTTGGCTCCTCGTGGTGTAGTGGTTAACACGCCTACCCGGCAAGCAGGAGATGTGTGGTTCGATTCCTCACCGGGACATTTTTTCAGTAATTAATTGCGTCAGAAGTTCCAAGGAAAATTGCATTCGAGTATATTTTCTTGAATACATTGTTCATTTTACTTTTTAGCTATTCTTCGCTAACGCTTTTTTCGTAAGTTATGTAGAACACCTTTATAACTTTTGTTTATTACCATATAGTCTTCTATTGAATTTTTTTCTACTAACAAAAAAATCTTGGACGCATTCTAAACAAAAACAGGATCTCTCAAGGTCCCTACGTCAACATTAAATTATGTAAATTCTCTGTAGTATTTTTTTTATGATATTGTCAGAGATCTGCGATAGGCCTTTGTTTTGCCAGATGTAGTTTCGTTAAACCACCCATTTATATAAATGTGTTTGTTTACACCTCTTAAATTGACATACTTTCTGTGATTTTATAATCTTTCCCGAACAAATTTGGCCGCGAATTTAAACAGATTATGGATCAATGTAATTAATAGATAAATTTTGCTCTCCTGCTGCGTGATGTTTTTAGAAGAGTACAATTGACATGCGTTGGAGGCTAACCATCTTATACAGCTGGAGGAAAACGTGAAATTATGTTAAAGAACATTTAAAATAACCTCGGCTAAAATCGTTTCGTGGGTCTTTTTACTCATAAAACTTTAAGATCCACGTAGAAACAAACAACCTGATGTATGTGAGTTGATATTAAACTTAATATGACATACATACTCATAGATTAAACTATGCGACTATAACGCATAAATATACATACGCTTATATTCTTTATTTGCAAACGGTTTATAAGCGAACAATATGTTAGTAGGTATTACTTAGTATACTCACGTTTCAACTGAAATCTCGCTGCGTATTCGCCTAAATATTCACACAACCCAATCGTAACGCAACACAAACGCACAAAATACGTATCGTTATAAGCACAGGGATCGTAGGTAAGCTCCTAATCGTAAATGCATCGGTAAAAACATACTACATTCCCTCGGAAAGCGCGCATTTACTTACGACGAGTGTCGCGAAACAGTCCGCTGGACGTATGATACTAACTAAACGCACGCCGCCATTCTAAAAAAACTCGGATTGAATTTTAAATAACAAACGTGATTTTGAAGGTTACATTTCACGTTCATATAAATGGTTTGTGTCTGTGTGTGTAAGATAGGTGCATGCCTTTCATTTTCCGTACGTATGCAGTGGGTATTATATATTACTCCCCATATAGCGTTACAATAAATTTTATCTCGTATTACGCGATGTATCTCAGTAGCTGTGCCAGATTTAACGGGCTGATTTGTCGAACGGGAGGTAGGTCATGGTGAAAATTATATTACAATATGGTATTTCTTGATTCTAATTGATTAAAATCCTTTCTTTAGAAACTTTCAATTATGGAGTTAATTACAACTTCCTTTAACAACATTAGTGGAAGTAGTTCAAGAATTCTTTATATTTTATGTTTTTATTTATTTATTTATCGCCGACATCTATTAATACTGATTTCAAAAATTACATTCATAAAACTCAATACTAAATTTCATAATTTCTGAAGAAACTAACAGAGAAGGCGAACAAACACTAATGAACGGTACGTTAGTGTACTATGCTACAGATGTACGAAATCGTACGCAGATTCGCATTCAAAGTTACACAAACTTTTCTTTGTGTTATAAATAAAGCGTGACAAACGGTTGCACCCGCAGAGATGCCTGTACGGAGGGGGTTTATGTACGTATGTGGATGCAGAGTTCACTAATGCGGTAGACATTGGAGAGTTTCTTCGGTCGTTCGGTTATTTATCGGATTCTCATTGTGTGTTTTCGAAAACATGGAACGTAAACCTGGTGTACCTCTTGCATCGCATGTGAAGAAATATATTTGGCGTTTCCCTGGTTTGGAATTTACAGGTTCGCACATTCGTTGCAAATTTTGCGGTATAGGGTTGCTAGGTCGCACGACATTTGAATGTAGTAGTCATATTAAAAGTAAACGTCATGTATTGAATTTAAGAAACAATATTCCGTACTGGCAATTTTTATATTACTTTATTTTCATGTTGAGCACGTGCAACATCCCACAACACCTAGTAGATAATGAAAACTTTCGTCTTTTTTTGGGATAAATGTCATGGAAGCTACCAACAAAAAGACAATTGCGGTACAATTTACAACATGTACAAGGTACAGTAAAAGACTGTATAAAAGACGAGTTGAGAAATCAAAAAATCTGGATCGCTGTGGACGAAACTACTGATGCTCAGAAACACAGTGTGATTCATATTGTGGCGCGTCCTTTAAAACGTAATGGTTCAGCAGTTGTTAGCTGTTAGCTAACTGTTGTTAGCCAGTAAAAGGATTGAAAGAACTGTTGCCGAAACTGTTGTAAATATAACAAAAGATATGTTAAGAGATTTTTGTATCGTAGGAGCCCAAATCACCATGTTAGTTTCTGACGGAGCCGCAACAATGCTGAAAGTATGCTTTCCCCGATTCTTCTTTACATAACATGCCTCATACATGCATGTCATCTCGTAGCAGAAACAATTCGAAGCAAGTATCCTAGGATGAATAATATAATATCATCTACCAAGAAAGTGTTTGTGAAATCCCCCAAACATATCCGCGTATTCAAGCAATTGTATCCGCAAATTCCGCTACCACCTCAGCCTGTATTGACGCGATGGGGAACATGGATCAAGGCAGTATCTTACTATCGTAAATATTATTCCCGGTTGAAAGACGTCATTTTCAAACTTAATTCTTCTAATTCTCAAGCGGTTCGCGAGAGTCAGCAACTTTTTTCCGATTCGGACGTTCAAAAAGAAATAGATGACATTTCCATAAACTATTCTGTAGTGACACAAACTATTTCGCAGTTAGAAAATACTCACTTATCTATACAAGACTCGTTAAATAACATAAACAATGTAGTAGCCGCTCTAGAAAGCTTGACGGATCCTACAGGATTAGATGTCGCGCAAAAATTTCGCGCAGTTTTAAGTGAAAATCCGGATTTAGAAAAGGTTCGATCTATATGTGGAATTCAAGACTGCACAGAAGAGATACAGGAGTATTTGCATTTCGCAAATCTTACTTCATTAGATGCTGAACGATCATTTGCAAAGTATACGAGAACGTTTTCAGACCGTCGTCGAGGCCTGACCGAATCGACAATGCATTGCTTATATTGCAGTACTACGCGGCGTACCATGGCAGTCGCACATTACCGCAGTGGTCATCGATACGTCAATAAAGGGTAACAATCTATTATTTTTTATTAATACTGTGTCTACTTTTGCGCGGTACGCCCCGGACGGTTCCACTAGTTTCTCGAACATTGTAAATAGTACACGCACACCGATCAACCGATAATAACCAAATGTCCACTCGATTCCTTGTAGGTACATAGTAAACACAGCTCCTTTCACGGCGCCTTCGCGGGTGTAACCGTTTGTCATGCTTTAGTTATAAAGTACATATGTGTACATGCACGCAAACAATATAATGTTAACAAAAAGTTAATGTGCGGGGGTTATATCATCTCCTATTCGATCTTTTTGATATTCGCAGTGTAACGTGAATTTTTTACATTTTTCGTATGTGCTTCTATACTACGTGAATGGATGATAATTCCTTGAACCGTTCAATTCTGTTTGACTACGTTTGGTTTCTGTAGTCTTCTTCAATGCCGTTGGGAAGCGTTTGCCCATTTTTGATTCCGATAGGAGGGTGCGTTTGGTTATATTAATTTCTGTTCGATTCCATTCGGCTACGTTCTGCTGTATTTGAGTTCGTTCCGTTCCGTTTCGCTATATTCGATTTTGTTTGGTTCCGTTCGGCTATATTCGATTTTATTCGGTTCCGCTTGGTTAGATTCAGTTGTGCTCGGTTCCATTCGGTCGTATTCAATTATGCTCACTACAATTACTTCTGTTAACTCTTTTTGGTCTAGTTCGGTTTCTTTCAACTATGTTCGGTTGTGTTCGGCTTCGAATATAAAGTAATTTTTTGTTGGACTTCGACTTCTTTTCTAGATATTTCTCCAATTCTTTCTAATCTGTGTTACTATACTGATGTCTAATGTTATTGCTCTTTTTTCTGCTGCCTCCCTTATTTCATCTCGCTATGTTCCCTTTGGTCTTACTCTTCTCTTCTTTGTCGTCATTGCTTCATACTCTTTTCTTACCAGTCTCGTCTAGTTCAGATATTGTGAAAGATATACCGCGTTAGTAAGTTTCGTAGTAAAGTGAACCGCTAAAATATATGGACAGTGTTGCAACGTTTGCCCTTTATGAAAGTATAAATGGGAAATATATAGTGGGAAATCGCGCTAAACGAATCTATCAGTAAGAATTCAATCGCCGTCAGGACTTTAGCCATGCATTATACCCGTGGTATATTTCTGTAATTGATCATCTTGCCTCTCCCGATCTTTTGTCCTTGTTTATTTTTGATTTGCTTTGTTTGTGTCTCGAAATTATATTGTAGACTAGTTTTCTTTTTAATTATGTTCTTATAAACTAAGAAGTCGTTAAATGGTACCGCGGTAGAGGCAGTACTGCAAATGACTGCTTATTTGAACATTTATTATATTATTATAATAAATATTTGTAGTTGAACGTATTATTACGTTCAACTGAATTTTTCACATACAAATACGATTCATTTTACCATTAATTCCATTAATTAAATTTAGAAAACATGTAAGTATTTGTTATGCGCTTATTATCATTTGAACATATAATATATTGGATATTTGGAAATGAAAAAATGTAATCTAGTTATTTTATAATGAGAAGTTCTATTTGGTTTTGGAATTCGTTATTTTCCTTTTAAATTAAGGACGTTTTCTTTGCTTAATATAAGAAAATAGTATTTATTTTGAAATAGTTAAAGATTAAAGTCCATCAATAGAACAAAAATCAAGGAAGTTGTATTACGTACATATTTCCTAAAATCTGTGCCGAGCCGTTACTTCGACTACGTATGCTAGGCGACTGAGTTGCGAGTGTGTGCGCTTGTCTAGGGGCATCCAGGAGCGAAGGGGACGTTCCTAGCACAAGCGACAACGAATAATAAACTAATGATCTGTTATTTCCTTATTAGTGTTAGCGCGTTATCTAAAGCTAACAGCTGTGCTATTTCAGAGCGTGATGTATTTACAAGCAAATATCTCGAAAACTATCACAAGTAAGCATTTAATGCGTGATATGAATTTGCATTAATTTTTAACGTGCAATACAACCACGCAACAATCCCGTTAGAATAAGGAAGTATTTGAAAAGCCATAATGTTGTGAACACGCTGTACAATTATTAGTATCACCTTTATATACACTATTTGATAGCAAATACAGCCAGCATAACAGTTTTCTGAAATTCAAACAAGTAAGCATAACGTACGTTGTTTCGTCTTTATTGTAACACCTTGTATATGTGTATCCGCACTTGCTAAAAGAGATCATTAAATGATATAAGTCCGCCATTGATACTTTTTTTACTATCTTTAAGCGTTCAAAACCTATTTTGGAAAAACGAAATTTCAGGCGAACTTCAACGGCAAATTTCACTCCTTAAATATGCAGCTCTATAGCAACAGAAGGCACTGTTGAGCAACACTTGATGGGGTCTACAAACTGACAAAGTTTCATTTAAATCGGCGATTAACACTTCGGGTAGTTCCCTTGTCAGTCAAATACCGATTGTTGTATAAGCTTGCCACTGATGAAGTGTCCTGCACGTCTGTAATGAATTTCTGGTCAATTATGTTTTTATGTTCTCCCAGAGTTTGAGTCACATTAAAAGGCTTTAATAATCCTAAATTAATGAGCTAGTTATTGTAAATATTGTCTAGTCCTTATACCTATTTGTATAATTATGTAATTGAACCCCTTTGGTCTATTGAATGAGCTGCAAAATTAAAGAAACAATTATAAATGTGTATAGGCAGCCTATAAGTACCACGTCTAGATAATTTATGGTAACAGTATACTAGAATTAATGACTGTTTAACAACATTATTGCCTTTCACAAGAAATAAGTTTGAATTAATGCGTTAATAATCAATGCTAAACAATTCTATTTGCGCATTTGCTGCGTGGGTTTAACGTTGGAAATAATTTCATCGATGAATCTCTGATGTCGCCATTCACGTAGGTTAATGATTAATTACACTAATGAATTTGTAATTGCGATATTTCACTTTCAATTATCAGTTTATGAGTGATGACGTCGTTTGGGTTATACATTGAATTTCGCAAAAGAGCATCCTGTAGTTTTGCTTTGATTGATCTTTTTTGTACTGCTGGACATATTAAATTGAAATGTATTTGAGATTGGAACTGTATCTGTAAATTAAAAATGTAACAGAATCTTTGGTTTTAGTGTATAGGTGTGGCTGCTAAAAGTAGCCACCATGATGCTGAAATATATATGTCAGAAGTGGAAAATTGGTGGTTGAGGGAACGTAAGTGCGATTTATAGGTTATTTCCTTGGTTGCCCCTGTTAGCAGTATGTAATGGAATTTTACGTCCCTGGTAATGTAAAGTAATATACATATGTAAAATAATAAGATAATATAGCAACAGGTGTCGGTATATAACAGAAATTGACAATTTTGACAATTATCTAAGTATATATATAGGATGTGTAAAAAGTGGTGACAGAATTATGTATACTGATGTTCTTTGTACTGCCCTTAACAAAATACCTTAATATTAAAACATTGTACCATGCAATACTTCATTACAAGAATGATTTGGAAGAAACATACGTTTGGCAACATTTCAATGCGTAAACTCTATGTTGAAATGTATAAAAAAATTGTAACGCGATACGATAACCCTTAGTCAAAGATAACCTTAAAAATGGGGCGACCGGGGCTGGTTGCCACACGGGTTGGTTGTCACAAGTCTCAGTTCTCAGTTGCTGCTGTCACCTAACTATAGATGGCAGGCGTAAGATATCTATAAAATTTCTATTTTTTAATATTGGTATTAATTGGTTGGTGGTAGCTAGCCCAACCCTTTTAAGACGTCTTATGTAATGGGATTAAAAAAAGTAAAGCGCAATTGATAACTGTCCTATTAAGTAGTTAAAATAAAATAAAAATTCTAATTTCTTCACAAATTTCTTTAATGTTGAATAAGCATTCCGCAATAATTTACATTGCTTATGATAGTTATGATGCTTTAAAGAAATTTGTGGAGAGATTTGGATTTTTATTTTATTTTTACCATATGAACGCTGTTTTTTACAATTCACAATTTTAATTTAATGTTATATTATATTGGTATCTATACAGAGTGTCACGGCAAGCTGATAAAAGAAATATTCACAATAGTTCCGTTTAAAAAGTCGCTATAAAAAGAACAGTTTATTTTAGGTTACTAAGATTTTAATGATTTTTTGTCCAGAATTTTGCAAAAAATTCAAAACTAAGATGATATGCTGGATGTTCCATTTAAATAAAATGATTTTCTAAGAAAAATACGTCATATCAACTTACCGTAATATTGCGAGCGTCTGGTTAGCATTTCGGAATCATATACATATACGCCTGTGTATTAGATCCTTCTCAGCCTAATCTAGGAACTAAGCCGGAGAAATAACTGTGTCTGCAAATGCCGACTTTTTGAAAAAAAAGCCTAACTCTGAGACTCTTAATTTTAGGACAGTAGAACCTTATCACTTTTTGCCTCAGAATTTAATGGTGATTCCAAAAATGCAATAATCTATAACATACCTCATTAAAAAAACATACTCAACTTTGGGTAGTCACCAACTTATAAGACAATTTATGTGTTTCAATATAATTTTAAACTAAGCCTCCAATTGGGCCTCATAGCAAGAAGACAACCATTTTGAACAATTTTCAATTATAAGGGCACAATCTTCTGAGTCTACGGAGATGACCCCCTAAATATTAAGTAGGGGAGACCGGGGCTGGTTGTCACACGGGTTGGTTGTCACATGTCTCAGTTCTCAGTTGCTGCTGTCAGCTAGTGGTATTGGCTCGAACCGCTCAATGTTCACAATATTCTGAATGTGTATACGTAAATTCAAGTGCCTGGCTACAATACTGCGGTTTTATTGGTGTTTTTGTGTTTCTGCAGCTGTAAGTATTCATTGAACGATATAATTAACTCTGATTGTTCACTCTCTATTCAATTAAACCAATCTCTCAACTATTTTTTGTTATTCTACAACAGTTGCGTGATATTATTCTGCATCAAAATCGAGGTTAAGTTATATTGTGTTTTTGCGAAATTGTGATTTGTTTTAAATGTCTGCTCGGTGTTTGTTGTCACAAAAACACCGGGGATGGTTGTCACATGTGTGGCTTTTGTGAGAAGATTTTTTGCTTATTTCAGGTAAAGATGATTAGAAATTATCTAAAAAAAGACGAACCGAGGAGAAATTGCTCCAGACGTCATGCTTACAGCAGTGAGGGAAATAAAAAAAGAGAGGTTATCAATTCGTAAAGCTGCAGCGGATTATCAAATCAATTATCGAACTTTAGTAAGATATTGCAAGAAAATGTCTCAAAATGAAACCGAAGATAACACGTGAGTCCAGCCTTCACTCACTATTGGTTATTTTCCAAACCGAAAGGTTCTTTCTGATAACGAAGAGGAGGAATTAAAACAATATATTCTTCAAGCTGCAGATATTTACTGTGGTTTATCGCCAAAGGAACTGAAATTCCTCGCTTACGATCTTTGCGTGGCAAATTCTATTGCACGGCATAAATCTTGGAAGGAAAATGAACGTGCCGGAGATGATTGGTTTGCTGATTTTTTGAAAAGACACCCAACTCCCTCATTACGAAAACCAGAGACGACCAGCTTGGCACGAGCTTCAAGCTTTAACCGCACAAATGTGGGGTCACTTTCCAATAATTTGGCAACAGTTCTTGGAAGACATGGTTTTCAACCACACGAAATTTGGAACATGGACGAAACTGGGGTTACTTCAGTGCAGAGACCAGATAGAGTCGTTGCTCGTAAAGGATTCAAACAAATCGGTGCATTAGTTTCTGCGGAAAGGGATACACTAGTAACTCTGACTAGTGCTATATCTGCAATTGGAAACCATATCTCACCATTCTTCGTGTTAAAGGTCAAATACCATACGCGCTTCATAGCTACTGCACCTGTAGGTGCTATTGGAACTGCGAATAAATCTGGGTGGATGCAAGAAGCCGATTTCGTCTTATTTTTAAAAGACTTCACAAAAAGCACGCCTAAGAATCAATGCCTGCTTCTTCTTGATAATTATGGTTCTCACCTAAGCATAGAAGGGCTCAATATTGCTAGATCTAACGGAACCGTCATGTTATCATTTCCCCCACATTGTTCTCATAAGCTCAGCTGCTTGACCGTACTGTTTATGGGCCATTCAAGAAATTTTTCAATTCAGCTTGTGACGACTGGATGATTAACAACCCAGGGGGAACGATGACAATTTACGACATACCTGAACTCGTGACCCGCGCATATCCACTTGCAATGACCCCAGGTTCTTCAGGATTTAGATGCACAGGAATATATCCATTCAATCGTGACATCTTCACTGATGCAGATTTTGCACCAAGCTATGTGACCGACACACAGCAGCCTGCGAATCAGGTTTTGGAAACGTCTACCTACGACTTAGATGAACCTCAATCTGGGCCCAGCAATATACACAAGTCACCTCTTGAAGTAAGACTTTTACCAAAGGCCGGAACTAGAAAAAATACAACTAGAAATAAGACTCGAAAAGGGGAAACAGACATTTTAACAGACACGCCGGTTAAAAGAAAGCTGGAAGAACAGGTTGAAAAAATCAGTAGAAAAAAATCAAAGAAACGGCCATTCGCAGAAACGGCAGACAATAACAAGAATGCAAAAAGAAAAAGGAACGACAAAGAAGAAGAAACAAATGTCCAGCAGCGAAGAGGAGGATGACTGTTTTTGTTTAGTTTGTTTTAGAACCATTTTCTAACAGTAAAGCTAGGGAAAAATGGATGCAGTATGTATTCCCGGACTAAATAACTTTATATTTGTCAAAACTGTGAAAGTGCGCTCGAAAGTGACTTATGTAGGCTTTTATAAACCCTTATATATTCAGTTACACTATTATTCCAGTCACTGAATTTATCTTTTATTTAAATTACTTGCATATTGTTAATATAAACTTTTGGTTTTGTTCTGTTCTAATTTTTTTTTTAATTAAAAATGTTCTTTCTACCGCATCTAATTAACCCGTGACAACCAACCCCAATAAGTGTGGCAACCAACCCGTGTGTCGGGGTGGGTTGTCACAAAAAAGTACTCTGCGAATTTCTTTCCCTGTAATTACTTTCTTATTGCTATGGTCTCAAAATTGCAGGAAAATGTAGCCAAAGATACACCTTACAGGATATACTAAAGATAGAAAGGTAAATTGTAAACCCTGCTGCTTCAAAAATTAAAAAACAGAAATTGTGACAACCAGCCCCGGTCTCCCCTATACGTTATTATACATTTTAACTTCTTTTAACGAACAGATTCCAAAAAAATTGCATCTAAGCTTACTAAAATTTAGAACTTCCGTGACTTCATGTATGTACGGGATTCATTGTACATTTGCTTATTAAGAAAATCGAATGAGTATCTCATAAAGAACTTCACTACGCGTAGTTCTTTCGCTACTTTATATGCACCGTGTATAAGCAAATGTCATGCATTTTTCTAAAGTGCTGATTTTTTCGAAATTTTGGGGAGGCGGTAGGAGAAATATTGTATGTCACTAGGGCCGTACGTGCTTTTACAGTTTCGGATGCATTGCAGGCCTCGGCTTCGCCTCGATCTGCAAACAACATCCTCGACAGCATTTACCTCCCTTGTGACATACATTTCTTCTACATTTGATAGAAAATTTGCATGCTTTTCAGTGTCATGATAATAACAAACTGCAAAAAAACGAAGGATTTTGATATATAATAATCTGATATTAACTTACTACTGTACCATTATAAAAATGAACAGGCAATTGTCTGATTTCAAGCGTAGCCTTCTTGACCTCATTCGTCCGAAATACTCAACCACTGAATTTAATATTAGCAACAGTATGTTTATATTGTCACTTTTTATATTAAAAACAGACTTAACGAGCTTTTGTGCCTAAAAGATTTACTTGCATTGCGTTAATTTAGCTATAGGAGAACAGAAGATATGAATATTGTTGTGTTTCCATTTACAACAATGCGACTATGTCAACACCATATGAAATTGTTTTACCTTTGCCCCAAGGTTCTAGAAAGCCGGGAAGTTGTAGTGTGATTTAATGAGGAGAGAGATTATTTGGAAATGTCGTTACTGGAATGAATTTTTCCTATACGAAATAGAGAAAATCGAAATGGATCCGTTTCTATAACCAAAAAATAGTCGAAAATTCATTCTATGCATTTTAAATACAATTTATTACATAGAGAAATCAATAAAAACTTATATGATTGAAATTACATACACAAGTAACTTCATTCAGGACTCTTTGGCACATTGAGTAGGGTGGGGAGGAGGAGAAGGGTTACTGTTTGGAAGGGGAGTCCCCTTCCGTGAGGACTTCTGGTCTAAAGCTCTCTTCCCAGCATGTAAACGAGTCGCGCGGAAATTCTGCCGAATCTGTATACGTTGTAACCCGTGTTTCATATTCGGGAGCATCTTTCGGTTTCTTTCGTAACCTGAAGACTACATAACAAGATACAGTCATAAACCGAGGTATCACTGTATAAGCAGATGCTAAATACTTCTAGTCGGCTTGTGCTGACAGATTTGTGTTAAGTATTACACTTTTCTTGTTTAGCAAATATGGATAGGTATATTCAATCAATTCAGTTATAGTTAAATGCAGCGAATTTGAAAGCAAATGTGCCAAACTTCAGTATCTTTGACTTAAGTGATAGTCACATGACAATACAAACGCAGGAATATAGCAACGGGTTATATTCCTTTTACAAATTTTAGATCTATAAAATAAGTGGTTTCAGTTATTGTAATTAAATTGAACCGAAATAATGAAATCAGTATCATTTAATGGCAAAAGAAAGGAGGAAGTAAACATTTATTTTGTATCCAAAATAAATTTATAAAAGGAACAGACCTGTTATATTTGCCACGAAAGCAATCTGTTGGCGATCGAATAACGTCACACCAACCCCTGGCGCTTTTAGAAATACGTCGTTCAAGTTTACATTTTAGAGATTTTCGAAAGCTTTTCCTAAAATAATAAATTCCTAAATAACCATTACGTGCTATTTCTGAAGTAAATACATTTTCTTGCAACTTCTCTATTGTCGTCTAAAAATTGCATTTTACATACTTACTATGACTAGTATCGTCAACAAATCAATAATGAAATTCCAGTTTTTTACGATGTACTAGCGTATTATTGATACAAGTCAATATAATTATGAAGATCTCCAATTCTTGCATCAAATGTTACGAACCGATTGTTGTTTTGCGGCGATTCGTTGGTTTTTTGCTTCTTGGAATCGTATTTTTAGATATAAATTTTTGTTCTCCCAAAATGCCACTTGTTTGATAAAATATATTGCCAAATTGGTTACATTATTGTAGAAGATTTATAGTGATGTTTTTCCAAATCTTTACAATTGATGGTATAATTTATTTTCATATCCAATGGTATTATTTATTTTACATGAGGTTTATAAAAATATAATCATAAAAGCTTTTCGTAATTTATTCAAACACTGTTTTTATAATTCATATGTTACATTTGACATTTAGATATCATAATATTTTTAAAGATAGATGATTTAAGGAGAGCCAAAGAGTTAATTATCATATAATTAATTTGTTAAATCTTCTGCCGAAACTATCCTATTATACAGCGCGTCCACCTAGTTCGTGGACGGAAGATAATTCCTTTCATGACCAATTTAGAAAAAAAGGTTTCAAATAAAAAATATTTGAGAGCAAATACTACACAATGTAAAATTACTACTACAACATAAAATTATGTTCAAGTATACAGAGTTGTTCAGTTTTTGCTGCGCCCGTTATAAGTTTGGCTTTTTAAATGGAATATCCTGCATATTATTACGTTATTGGCCGCATCTCTCTCAACATTGTCAACTTTCTTCAATATTCCCTATACCCATCTATATTAGTTTCTGAGATAATTGACATAATTTGAATTTTTTTGCGAAATGCCGCTGTTTGTTTAACAACCGATATCTTGGACACACCTTACACGCTAGAACAGTGATTCTATTTCTTGGACTTTTCGCAATACAAGATTTTTTATACCAACCAAATTCTATGGGAAGATCATCGATATTGTTGTCATGTTTGATTTATTTTATTTCAGATTTACTTATTGGAATAGCCTTATATTTTAAATCTAATAGAGAAGGTCACGAAAATCTTTTTATTATACATTTCCCCATACCTAAAATGCGGCATTCTTTAGTAAATTAGAAATGAGGGTATGCAGATAAGTTCTTTGTTTAAAAACATAGAATGTTATGACGAAATGCTATAAACTTTTGTTTCGCTCAAGATATTCATTAAAGCAAATGTGTAACCGTTATATTTTTTGGTGCAATTCCATCATATACTCGAAGTAAACCATCATTAGCGAAAATAAGTGGACAAATGTTGATTAGAGTTCAACATAAACGGAATAGATTTCTTTAAAGCATCGCACACTAAGTTTTTCTGAGTAAAAAATATACTAAGAACATTCTGAAAATGGTTTAAAGAAATTTAGCAATTTAGCTAAATAGAACGTATTATGAAAAAATTATTGGATAAATTGCTTAAGGCAATGCATAACTGGACCCCACAAAATAATTGTCTCGAATAGTGTTAGTACGAGGAACGTTCAGTAATTAACGAGACGAACTGTATTAGCGGGAAAACTATTCAATATTATTGGATGAAACTTTCTATGGGTCAAGTTGGCAACCTTGGGGACAAATTAAGTCAGCTGTTTGAAATAAATAAAAGCAAACAACCTCTTTTCTTCATTTTAAAGTCCATAAAGACACCCGTGTTCGCATTTGTTATGAACTCAAACGACGGTTTTTAACGGAAGGCAATGACTTTCTAGACCGTGTTAGAGTAAGCTGCGATGAACCGGTAAAGTCTTGAATGGAAACATCCGGATTCGCCTGCTAAGAAAAAATTCAAAACTCTCGCGTCTGCCGGTAAAGTGATGCTAACGGTCTTCTGGGACTCTCGAGGCGCAATGTTTTGTGACCAATGAAGGACAACGTACTGTGAACAGTGAGTACTATTGTATCTTGCTTCAACATAAAGTGATACCTGCGATAAGAAGAAAACAACAGGATGCTCTCTCAAGAGGTGTGATTCTGCTGCACGATAACGCCCGCCCCCATACTGCCCAGAATACGCGAGAGATGATCGAAAATTTGGGTTGGGAAATGTTACCACATCCTGCTTACAGTCCCGACCTCGCACCGTCTGATTTTCATCGGTTCGGCCTGCTCAGAGCTTTTACGCGGCAGCATGTTCGAAGACAACGAAGCGATGAAACAAGCTGTACACAAATGGCTCGGACACCAAGGTCAAGAATTCTTCAGGACTGGAATTAGAAAGCTCACAAATCGATGGGAGAAGCGCCTAAATGTTGGTGGAGACTCCATTGAAAATTAGTGTAAATTTCATTGTCATTGAATAAATTGTTTTTCTTCCACGGCCATTTGTCTCGTTAATTACTGAACGTCCCTCGTAAATGTTCAATGAAACGCAAGGAATCGCATTACAGTTTGTATGACTTCGAATAAATGTTGAAACTGCATGCATACATTAAATTTTATAGTTTATCTTTAATGATTTTATCTTTAGAAAAGTAAAAGTTTATAGTATCTCATCGCAGCACTCTATATGCATATTTACAAAAAGTTTATCTGCGTAGCTTCATATTAAATCTACCAAAAAACATCACAGCGAAATGTTTATAAAAAACATTCTATAACAGTTTCTCCATCAGATCATGGAAGGACATACAGGGATTCCATTAAAAAAAAAATGGAAAAACCATGAATCAAACATTCGATAGCGATCTTCAAGATTCTAGTTGGTTCAAAAAACTTTTCTATGTATTACCTGAAACTCCAAGGAAAACCCAATCAAATAATAGTTGAATCACCGTCCTAGCGTGTAAGGCGTTTAAGATATCGGCCGTTAAAAAAACAGGGGCATTTCGCAAAAAAACTCAAATTATGGCAATTATCTCAAAAACTAAGATAGCTATTCCCTATACCAATTTTGATGAAAGTTGACGTGAATTAGAGAGAGGCATTTAAAATCGTAATTATATACAAGTGTTCCGTTTAAAAAACCGAACTTATGTCGTGCGCTGTGGAAACTGAACACCCTGTATTCTTAGATATAATTTTATATTGTGCAGCATTTGTCCCCAGATATTTTTTATATGAAAATTTTTTCTCTAAATTGCTCAGGAAAGGAGTTATCTTCCGTCCACGCACTAGGTGGACACGTCATATTAATAACTACAAAGCAAAATTATAAGTTTTGAATTTGAATTGGTAAATTTTTAATTTCAGTGTAACGTTTCTCATGTATTGCTACTTCTAAAGGAAACAGTCATTTCGTTGAATACTATATTCCATAGATGTTCAGCATGATGTCATATTTTCCGGATTAAATTAATTGACTTGCAAAAAAAAGGAAACCCAATCATTCCGATACGCCTCAGTTTATTACAGATTCTAGTATATTCATACCGATAAATTTAATTGGAATTATATAATAGTTCTCTTTTACACTGTACCTACGTAGGTATTTAAGCAAGCATGTACTCTTGTAGGTATGGTGTACATAATTACTTCATTTGACATTATTACCACCACGCACGTTACCATATGCATATTCAAACAAAATTGTACATGTATTAATAATTTTCTTCGAATCCACAGGCAAAAGGAAGGTTGCTTGCTACACGTTTTTTATTTTTAGCATTTTTACATATTTCTGATCAAACATATTTTTTTTTAAATTCTTGGTTGGTAGCACTTTTTTTGTTATTAAAGTTTTGATTGGTTTGTTTCTGCGATGTATAATTTTACATTTGCTTTGCAATAATTCGATATAGTCACTAATGTTTCTATTTTTATGTTAAGTTACTTCTTTTTATGAATTATTCATGATCTCATCAATAAGCACTTATTTAATAACTTGGTGAGATTTAATTACCACGTATGGTTTTGTGAGGACCGTTTTTTTTCATTCTATCCAGAAATTCTTGCATGAATTATTATGGAAGCATTCATATTATCTCTAAGGATATGCACTTGTATTAATACAAATTCCAAATCAAATACTTACTGGAAACGGAATCTAGAACGTTTTGTTGTTATTGTGAATTAATCCTAACACTTTAGGGTTATAACACGGGCCTGCGAAATTTGGGGTTTTGTCAGTTACCGAATTGACATGGGGTGAAGTTTGTATACTTTTTGATGCTGAAAACGAATCCGGCCCCAGAACTGATCTAGCACGTCAGTTTTGGAGTAGCTTTAGGTTAAATGATGAAAAAATGGCCAGTTTGGCCAAATTTATGAATTTATTGTGGGGGAATGGATCTTTTTTTATATTTCAGTTTTAAAGTCCATCTTCAATTGCAGCTGCACGACTTTTGTTAGCTGAAATACGCAAGTTTGAACCCACGCGTATTAGGGATCTAACGAACCATTACCACCAATCGTGTCGATTCACAGGCCCGCAAGAAATAAATTTTTGTTAAGACTCAGTCGCACTCAACTCGATCCTGTTGGAATTTTTGACATAGCACGTCAGGATTTCGAGGTATCCTAACCCCAAAGTGCCAAAGAGACAGTTTTTGGTGATATTTGAGATTATAAGAACACAGAATTTTTTCGCTCATTTCTGCTTATGCTGTCATTTAGTACTACACTTCCCATTCAAAATCCATTTTCGTTTGTTTCAATTTGACTTATTTCTCTAGACTTACTGATTTCAATCTGTAGTACTTCGTGAGCATTATTGTGAGTATTATAAATTCAAACTAGCATATTTCAGGAAAAAAAGATCGTACAGCGGCAATTGGAAATAGATTTTAAAGCTGAAGACTAGTAGTATACGACATCGTTTTTGAAAGTATAAAAACGGATCCATTCCCCTCACAATAAATTCATAAATTTTGCCAAAATGGTAATTTTTTTTAACCATTTAACCTAGTTACTTCAAAACTTAACGTGCTGCACAATTTCTGCGGTCAATTTCGTTTTCAATTTCCAAAAATCTATGTGGTTCACCTCCCGTCATTTCTGTAACTGACCCTTACCGTGTAATTATTTTTTTGCGTAAAGATAACATGGACTACTCTGTTAATTCAATTGTTTTTTCGCTACTTAAAATAACAAGGTTGACATTCGCTTCCAATTTAAGAAAGAAATGTGTATTACTAGTCTACGTTCATATAACAAGCTATGGTTGTTCATCAAAACCAGTACCTATTTAAGAGTATTAAATGGCAAATTGTTTCAGTACTTAGTTAATCTAGAACCGTATTCGTTAAACGAATATTTGAATACTTAAAATTATTTTATGTTGTACGAGGTGCATTCAAGTTATAACACCTCCGTTTTTTTTTCTCAGAACTGGAAACAGATAGAAACATGCGGTTTGTTTTAAAATAAGCGGGCACTCTTTGTCAATGCGTGACATAGACGGCAGCACTGTACGACACAGAGAACCTTTAGCGGCAACGATGAGAATGAGAACTGTTTTTGATACTTCAAATGGCGACGTTTCCATTACAATATCAGCGTGTAATCATTCGTTTTCTCCATTTGCGTGGTGTGACACCGATAGAAATTCATTGCCAGTTGAATGAGACATGTGGTGATGGTGTCATGAATGTGTGGGTGCCACGAATGCTGATAGACGACCCAAGGGTGCGCGCGTGACATGTTGCCAAGCAATGTTGACGCCAGATGACGGCATGAATGGGACTTTCTTTTCATCGATTGTGACAATGCTGAAAAAATGATGGTGGCCACGTTCTGGGACAGCGATGGCGTAATCCTTACTCATTGCGTTACTACGGTGACAAGTGCATCCTACTAAAATGTTTTGCAGAAGAAGCTCCTTCCTGCATTGTGTGAAAAACGGCCAGAAAAGGCTGCGCGTGTGCTCTTTCACCAAGACAACGCACCAGCGCATCGGGTGAACGTGACGCAGCAGTTTCTTCGTGCAAACAACTTTGAAGTGACTTCTCATGCTCCTTGCTCACCTGATCTGGCTCCTAGCGACTTTTGGCTGTTTCCAACGATGAAAGACACTCTCCGTGGCCGCATATTCACCAGCCGTGCCGGAACTGTATCTGCGATTTTCCAGTGATCAAAACAGACTCCCAAAGAAGCGTTCGCAACGGCTATGGAATAATGGCGTCGGCGTTGTGAAAAATGTGTACGGCTGCAGGGAGATCACGTCGAGAAGTGACACAAGTTTCATAGTTTTCGTGTGATTAGTTGGTGAGAAAAGAAATCGAAGGTGTTATAACTTGAATGCATCTCGTACATCTACCGAAATATATATACATATAATCTAAATATCTTTTGTACCCCCCCATGGGTGTAGATATATGTTGCACTAAGAATTGTGCACAAATTTCTGCCACAATTTCCCATCTTGTGCCATTCTCTTTGCCTCATCCCATGTTTTTTCTTTCTTGTCCAGTATTCTTCCTATATTTTTATCCCAGGTTTCTTTTGGCCTTCCTCTTATTCTTGTGCCTTGCGCTCTTGCCTCCCAAATTTGTTTCACCGGTGTTCTATTATCTAATCTTGGTAGACCTAACCAACCTAACTGTCGCCGTTCAATGAAATCCGTCAAGGGTTCGATCTTTAATCCTTCTCTTATATGGCTATTTCGTAATCTGTCCATTCTGGTTACATTTTTAACTCTTCTTAAGTATCTTATCTTTGCGACATTTTGCTCTTTTGTTGTTGGTTAGGTATCCAGGACTCGCAGGCATAAGTACGACTTTAATTTTTGTCTGTTCTGTGACTTCTTTCTTATCTTTATCTCAATTTCCTGGTGTCCTGTACCTTCAATTGTTACCCGTAGGTATTCAAAATCTTTCACTCGATTCTGATTTGGATGTGCATTTCTTGATGGTCTCTTGCAATTTGCATTACTTTGGCTTTTTTCATTGTTCATTTGCATTCCATGCTTATTCAAGATCTTGTTCCAAATTGTCAGGCTCTTTTGTAGTTCCACTTCACTGTCCGTCAGTATTATCACGTCATCCGGAAAAGCACACTCCGTTATGTCGATACTTTGTAGATTTCCATAGCCTATATGTAGTGGTTTCATTTTCACTTTGGTTTCTTCAAATGCTGTTCATTGTGTTTATGGATGAATTAATTAATTAAATCATCCGTGGTTGTGAAACATTCGGACCTCAAGTTTTTTACTGATCATACAGTTCTTTGTTTCTCTGTACAATGATTTAATTACCCTTATTAATTTTTCCTTTACTTTCCTATTTGGATCGTGAAATTCTATGGAAAGCTTTTTCTATGTCCATGAAGGCTGCATAAGCTTTTTTCCCTCTTAATCTGCCGAAATAAATATTATTGGTATTATTATACTAAAAGAAATTAATACAGCTGTTAGGCGAATTTCTTAAGTGTTTTAATTATCGAATTCCAGGACAACTATTGCGTCATCATCAAAACAATGCCCAAATCAGTGTCGTTTTTGTTGCGGTATTATTTCGTTGCATACACTCATGCTAATTAAAACGTATGCTCGACGGTTTTTTGTATAATCTGTAGTCGTTCGTATGAATGCGGGCTTGGTCATCGTGCCTACAACTTTTCCAACACCTACTCGAATTTATCACCGCATTATTTGCGGACTAACGCGTCCAAAGAATATGGTAGGATGATCGCAAAGAGACGCTTTGCTCGACGCGTGTACGTTAGATATACACAAATATGTTTGGACGAATTAGTTTGCGGTTAACTGGGCGTTTGATCATAATTAATTGATTGTATCCAGTTGAAGAGATATAACTTTCTACTTTTTTATGTACCCGTCAACTCATAACGGCAATTCTTTGAAATCGTTTGTCTAACAATTAATAAAACAAGGTGTAGTTGTTATTTAGTAAACTTTTTACTTATTACTATTCAGCTTATGGCCGTATTTCTTAAGGTTAACCAGAGTGAGTCACGTTCCTCGAACGTACGGATTTTGAGATAATTTTTAGTCAGTGAAATTCAGTTGTTTTGTATATTTTAGTGTTTCGATAACCAAGGATGGTATAGTATACATTAGAGCAGTGGTTCTCAAACTTTTTTTTTCAAAGGGCCCCTCTTAAGGCAAGAATTTTGTTCGAGACCCCTTCATAATAAAGCACCGAGTTTAAGAATATACAAATCTTTCTGTTTTTATGTTTTGATATATATTTGAATATATAGTTATATTTGAAAATCAATGTTAAAAAGATCAACCAATGTAAAAAAAGAAAGATTAAACTTTGTGTTTACCAATATTTCTGTCAGCTACCGGCGCCATCTATCACCAAGTAGCACAATTTCTTCTTTGTTCTTTGCGTTTCCACCATATTCGAGAGAGTGCTAGATGGTACCGGAGCTTTCTGGAAGTTTCAGATTGGCTTTATATAAGCAGCAAAGCGCGACGATGCATCATTTCCAACTTGTATGATGTGTTATTAGCTACTGAGTGCAACATCGGTTATTTTGAAATTTATTGGTTTGTTAAATATGGAACAAAACTTGTAAAAAGATCATTACAACCATCTACGTCTGGAAGTGACAAATATAAAAAGAAAAATGCATTGTACAACGATGAATATCTTAAATATGATTTTACCGTTATTTCCAATAAATCACAGTGTGTTGTATGTGGAGAAGTCTTATCAAAAGAAAGTATGAAGCCATCAAAGCTACTTCGACATTTAAATAGCAAAAATCCAGACACACAGACAACCGCTCATAACGAAAAAGCATTACTAGCAAGTTATCGAGTTGCATTTCGCATTGCAAAATCCAGTACGCCACATACAATTGCTGAAGATTTGATCTTACCGGCAGCTGTTGAAATGATGCAAATAGTGGTGGCAGAAGATACTCGAACACAAATTGTTGTAAATATTAAGAAGTGCACGTACTTTTTCCTATAGATGGACGAATCTACAGATATTTCTAACTGCGCCCAATTTGTAGCATTCATAAGATACGATACGAAAAATTGTATTTCAGAAGATATATTATTTTGTACGCCATTAGAGACCAATACGACCGGAAAACGTTTATTTGACACTTTTATGCAAAGTACTGAGAAGTACTGGTAGTGGACTGGTCGAAATGCGTTGCTATATGCATCGACGGCGCCAAGGCTATGACGACATCGATATGGTCTTATTGTCAAATTACAAGAAGTAATGGGTACAATTTTTTATATCGAGAAGTCCTTGCGTCAAAATCTTTACCTACTGAAATGGATTGTGTAATGAAAAGTATTATTAAAGTTGTGATTCCATCAAAGGAAAAGCGTTACAGACTCGTATTTTTAGAAAAATTTGTGAAGACATGGGTTCCTCATATGTAAATCTTCTTTATTACACAGAAGTAAGATGGCTTTCAAGGGGTAACGTTTTGAAAAGAACTTTCCAGTTAAAATCAGAACTGATGTACTTGCACGATGAAACATCGGAATATGAGAACTTATTTTCCAGTCCTCTTTGTCTTCTTAGAGTGGCTTTCCTTGCTGATATTTTCGAACACTTAAATATTTTGAATAATAGCTTGCAAGGCTGCGATGTTAATATAATAACAGCCAATTCAAAACAATTATGATAATTACAGATGGATACTGAATCCGTTTTTAGACAATTTTTTTCAGCACGCAGGTATTGCAACGAACATGAAGGAACATCTTATCGAAATATCAAGTGATGGAATGTTAAAACTACAATTTTTTCGTAGAACCCAGATCAGTTTTGGACCAGAAGAATACAAGAATACCCCCAGCTCGCAAACGAAGCTGTAAAGTGTTTAGTTCCATTTGCAACATCATATTAATGCGAGTTGAGTTTCTCGTCTATGACTGTTATTCAAACAAAACTGAGAAATCATCTCGAACTTGGAAATAATATCATTGTGTGTGTATCAAACACAGAGCCTAGATTTGAGATGCTAGTTTTTCAAAAACAGGCATATACGTCGCATTAAAATTCTTTTACTTTGTAATTTTTTTATGTATAAAAGTGTTAATGTTTTCGTTTATGTTCCACAAGGTGCACGAGTAGTCAAGTTTATGTTCCTGAATATACGATAAAACTTAGCTTAGTTAAGTGTTAAAGCATTATTTTTTTATATGTTTCCATTTACGTTTCGAAAGATGGAATTAAATGTCTTAGTAAGGCGTTTTCTTTTATTTTGGAAATCCTCTCGCGACCCCCTCAGTTCTTTAATGCGACCCCCCGAGGGGTCGCGACCCACACTTGGAGAACCACTGCATTAGAGAACCATTGCGGTTGGTTTGTCTACCCAAAATCAAGCCGTCGTGATCTTAAGTATTAAAATGGAGGGCTTTATGTAGTAACCAAAATATCAATATATTGTAATGATATTTGTGTGTAAATAATGTTAAATGCGAATTATCACGCCTTAATGTGTAAGACAGAGAAAATATACCGTACTAGGGGAATTTAGAGGGAAGAGGGCAATAACACTGCTTCGCATCGTTAAAATATGAAACTAAAATAATTCAAGTTGTCATTTCAACACACTTTCAACCAGGTAAACGAATATCACAACAATATTTAGTAAGCAAGGATGGAAACCAGTAAATACACGTTAGTACAGCACCCACATTAATATACCCAGAAATTATTTTTTTTTATATTACATTTTTTAAACAAGTTTCCAATATTTTTTTGCCAAATTCATTTTTATTTCTCAACATAGTCTCCTTGTAAGTCTATACACTTTCCCGGCAACGGATTACAGGGACGGGAGTCCCTGTAATCCGTCCAAATAGCTGTTGGCATCTTGGTCTGCAAAATAGGCGTTTACGAACGTGATGGTCACCTTATTCGCGGAAAATCTCTGTTTTCCGAGCGAAAAATTGAGCCTAAGAAACACAAAAAGCCGCTGAAGGCCACATCGAAACCCCAATTTGTGAATCTTTGCCGTGGTGACCACTGAAGTGTGAGACGGGTGCGTCGTCTTGGTGCAACAAAGCTTTTTTTATCTTCAAGTTAGGTCGTTTCTCCGCAATGTCTGCCTTCAGTTTGTCAAGTAATGATGGGTAATATGCCTCCGTTATTGTGTCTTTCCTTCACCCTTCGCAATCCACTGTTTCGACTGTGGTTTGGCTTCAGAAGTTTACTTGTGTATCCAAGCCTAATCTACATTTATTAATTCACGCCAAAATTCCGGACTATTTCGCTTAAACTGCTTCAACAGGACCTTGGAAATGTTCATTCCAATGCGTTTTTGGTTCTGAGTGAGCAAACCCAGCATCCAATGCATGGTTAACTTTTTCATGCCCAAATCATCAGTCAATACACATATAACAAACACGTTCCTTCGAGATACCCACAGCCTCTCTTATCTCTCTAACCTCACTTCGACAGTCATCTAGCACCATTTGGTGAACTTTTCCGATGCAATCGGTAGTGGGTGCAGTTTTTGACCGTCCCGAACGTTTATTGTCAACCAAGTGGAAACGATCACGTTTAAATTTAGCTGCCCAAAATTTCACTGTGGTAATTGGTGCAGAGACTCCGAAAACATCGTCCTTCTCGGCTTTAACTTGCGTAGGCGTATTACTTATCAGATGCAAGAATTTAGTGACGGTTCGATATTCGATTTTTTCCATTTTTACAGAAACACTAACATCGACTGACTAACGACTGTTAAACACCAACTGTGCGCCCAACATGGGCGACATTTTGAAAAGTATCTTTCAACGTACGCGCAGTTATATTACCGGAAATGTAGGCAAAAGATATAAAAAACCTAGTGGCAGATTTCCCATTAGAAAACTACGTAAATACTACTATCCGTCGGCACTGTTTGTACCATGATCGAACATATCGAACGCTTGCGATAGATCAAAGCAATCCTACGATATGTTGCTTTGGAGCTAGTCAACAATATATCTCATCTAAAACATGATACATGGCATCCTCAGTTGATTTTCCTGGCAGGAAACCAAACTGCTTAACTGAAATGATTTTGTTTTGTGGTATATAATTTATGAAACAAGAATTAATCAATTTTTCTATAATTTTGGCAAATATGTACAGATGGTATTGTAACTGGCTTACAGCTACACGCAGAAAAATGCTTTCTTGCACCAAGAAAATAGATTTTCTTGCAAAAATCAGTCTCTATTCAAGAAAATATTTTTATTTCAATACTATAAAAATGTATAATATAAGAAAATAGTTTTCTTGAAATTTTATTTGGATTAAATAAATACTTTATTTAGGTTAGAGAATCAAGACAATCCAAGACAGAACAAATGTTTCCTCCAAGTAAATCATTTAGTTTTAAGATAAGAAAATATTCATATTAAAGGTAGGAATAAAAAAATGCTCCAGATCTCACAAAGTTTTATTGGGAAATTAGGCGACCGGTTTTGTGTTCAAAAATCACATCATCGGGATACGCAATAAAAGAACACAACTACAAGGATATCCAATAAAAGAAAAATTACAATATTGGGAAAAAAACCTTAAGTTAATAATTAACGAACTAATGAAAAAGTTTTTTTTTATATGTTACAGTATAATTAAATTATTTCTTTAATAATGCAATTAAATAGGAATTATTTTTATGTAGTTTAATAATTAATGAGTCAATATTTAAGCTCATTTATGCCTTTTCTGTTATTATGTATTATATATTTAAAAAAATGAAAAATTAGTACACGTGGTAAATAGTGATAAAAAGAAAAAAAATTACATTAACCGGTATTTTTTGAAAATGTTCATGAAACGTTGTACGTTAAAGGTTATATCATTGCATGGGTAAGTGTGCCATCTATTTTCCGGTTTCTGTCATTACTATCTAGGACGGCATGACTATATCTCTCGGCAGTAGGTGGCGCCAGGAAATATTACATTGCTGTTCGTGGAGATTAGTGGCATAAACTGAGAGGTGAACACCAATGTGAGCAGGAGCAAAAGGCGTTAGTGCTTTTCTCTTCTCACATTGTATTTGCCGGGAGTGATGACCATGAGCTATGTATTAGCATTATCTTGGTTATTGTTTCTCTAGGCACTTTTTACATGTGTACTTCTGTACTTTGAGTTCACTTTTGTTTGAACATTATTCTGTAGATAATAATAATGTTTCATTGTCTTTCACAATAAGTGTTGACAACGTCAGGCTTAATTAAAATTAAAATAAAGGTAATAAAACGGACAGCACAATATAAAAAACATTTAGAACAGCAAAACAATTAGGAATGCCCAGCGGAATTGTCAGTAAAATATTCCTGGTAAGAGTAATAACTTTTAGAAATCAAGAACTTTTTTACTGCACTTTTAAATGCATTTAGTTCAGGAATATTTTTCAAAATAACGGGCAGTGCAGAATACATTTTTGCAGATGAATATAAGGGCGATCTTTCAAATAGAGATGTTTTGTGTAGTTGAATGTATAAGTCCGCCCTGCGGGTGTTGTATTTATTTGAAGGCACCTTAAACTTTTTAAAATTCCAAGCAATGAGAATAGTTTACTGCATTTATGTACGGATATGTCGTACTGTTTTAAACAAGGTAAGTGGAATTAATAACGCAGATATAAATAATATGCATTTCAAGAATTCTAAGTAAATATATGCTTTATTTTAAGAAAGTGAGACTATTGATTTATGAACAATACTTAAACGCTTTCTGGAATTTTATTAAGAAAACCATTTACTATCCTTAAGAAAATATTGCTTTGTGTTACAACGGCCGTTTATTTATACTAAGAATCGCTGTCTTCAAATTTTCTGCAAGACTTTCTTGAATCAAGTTAACAAATGTCTTAAACAAGGAAATACAATTATTTAATCACAAGCATATATTTCTCTTAAGCGAAGAAAAAAACGCCAAGAAAATATTTCTTTTTGATTTAAAACAGTTATTGTATTGATACAAATAAATGTTTCTCTGCGTGTAGCTACTTTATGAGGATCTCCTTTTTTAAAAACAGGAATAGTTTTATTAGTTTTCAAACGCGTTGAATAAATTCCTTTTACGAAACACAGATTAATAGTACAATCCAATGATCTGACTATGCTATCACATACATCTTTTACTGTGAAACATGGAACATCATTCATTCCAGCAGAGTATTATGCAGCAACTTTTCTTTTTGTCTGCTTAATCTCATTTTCGTCCGTTGGTAAAAGATAAACGTTGCAACTTTCTCAGTAATTCAGATGAGAATGAAATTCTACTGCGGGAAAGTGATATAGCTTCTGGAAAAAATGCATACCATAAAAGTCTAATTGAAATCTTGCTTAGCTTTTGAAAAGTAGTACTCTTAAGATTTCGACTATTTCGAAGTTTTTTTAATAACTAATCATTACTTGGTATATCTGATAGTGACTAAATAAATAGGTTCTTTGACAAGTACAGATTAGTGCCGTAAAGTTTTCCCCATACTATACTGGGAGTACACTCTCACTAAATAAATTAACGTACTAATGGCCGGCAACATTTCTAGTGTGTTCTTTATGTGTATGTTTATTACGTCAATTAAGATTGCTAATAATATAAATAACCTATGAATGTTAGTTCAATTTAACAGTTAGCTACTACTTAGAAATATCAGCAGGGTTCCTTCAGAATTAATGATCTAGTTATATATGTACATACATACATACAAATGCTTATGTACTTAATTGAAAAATAATATTAAAATTTATGTATGTAAATGACGTTGAATATGTTCTATTTACAAGACATTATTGCCAGGATAAAAGGTTAGTTCCGTTATTTTACCAGTACGGTTATTATTTTAAAATCCGAAATAACCAGCAATTAAGTTGGTACGTATGCTTATGTATTTCACATACAGTGTTGATGGACTACTACAGTCCCTGGCCATATTACTTGGAACATGTCATAAATCAACCCTTTTACCTGGAAATTCCCATCCTATTATAGTGATATTCTTTTGCTTTGAATCCGATCGTTTATAGGGGGACTAGATTATTGTATCAATAAATAAAAATACCAGAGAAATGATATTTAGAAGAGTAAAGTACGTATATCTAAATATTTCAGTTATCAACTTACATTTAGCGAGTTCACAGTTTAGAGAATACATCGATATTTTTAAAAATATTTCGTCATAACCGTATAGAAGCTAAGTTGTGGAGTATCGTTAAGTGTTTTGTGTTGATATATCGTTATTGCGAAGGCAAAATTGTTATTCTATCTCTCAATAATTAATTATTTGGAATTTGAAAAAAATTGAAATATTTGGGGTTTTTTGTAGAAAATGCCCGGGAAAGATTTAACAAGTGAACAAAAAGCCGCTATACAAGCTCTTCTACAATCAAACAAACATTCACAACGAGACATTGCAAAATTACAGAAAGTATCTCCTTTTTCTGTATCGCGTTTAGCTAGAAACTTAAACGAAGGAACTAGCACATCGACACAAAGACGGGCAAAGTGCGGTCGGAAAAGAAAAACTTCGAAGAGATCTGACCGTGAAATTGTTCATCAGGCTTTGAGCAATAGATTTGTTAGAATTAAAATGAATCAAAAAAAATTACAAGAGAGAGGAATAGAGATTTCGAGCAGAACTATCAGGCGCCGATTGCGCGAAAATCGCCCAATGGGCCGAAGACCTGTAAAAAGGCCGCATTTAACAGAAAAAATGAAATCTGCTCGTCTCAACTTTGCAAGAGAATATCGACATTTCACAGACGAGAATTGGAAAAAGGTGAATAACTTAACAACATGATTTTTACTGAATTAATGTTTGCATTATTTAATAGGTTTTCTTTAGTGATGAGTAGAGCGGGCCAAATTGCGCCATCCAACAGAATCGGAATCAGGCGCAACGGCCGCTTATTGTAAATAGCGTATATGTGAGTCACAGCAGATATGTGATATTTCGAAATTAATACACAAGAGTAAAAAAATAAAAGCTGACGCAATAATAATGTTTAGTAATTAGAGCATATATATATATATATAAATGTATATATATATATATATATATATATATATATATATATATGTATATATATATATATATATATATATATATATGTACACGCTGAGGTGTTTTTATTTTCATTATGATTTTTTATTTGATTGAAAACGGTATGCGTTTATAAATGGGATGTAATAAGGAAATAACTGAGAAACTGAACGCTTTTTTTATTCTGTTGTACTTAATAATGTAACTGTAAATAAAGACATAATAAATAAATTCTATCCTTCTTAATAATGCGGATAGGCTTGTTTAAAAAGTTGCACCATCAGATAAGTTTCCACATTTGCCTCGGTGAAGGATGTTCGCCGAGACGAAAAAATGTTCTTATATTTCGAAAACGACCGCTCCACGTCTACCGAAGTAAGACAGGCGTAATTAAAATTATCTTTAGACTTAGTCAAGGAATCTGCAGATGCCCCATCGCACATTTGTCTTAATCTCGTGTAGTCCGGATTCTTTTTTAAAACACTATCGAACTTAGCTAAAACTCGTCCACTTGTTGCATCGTTTATACTGTGTAACAATGTACTAAATTCGTCCACGACTTGCACTGATTCTACCAACGACAATCCAGAATTTTGCAAATTTTCTATCGCGTCTACTAACCCTTTGTAATTGTTGCTAATATTCTTTAGATGTGTTTCAACAGAAATATCGAGAAATCCCTTCTGGCTCATCCTAATAGCTCTAGCTTCGGCAGGGACGAATTGCAAAATAACGGATTTGACTTCTTGAAAATGTTCATTATAATATAAAGCGGCTTTTAACCACGTTCCCCAACGCGTAAGAATAGGCTGTGGTGGTTCTCAAATACCAGGGCATAACCTGTGGAGTGCCCTAGTCCTCTTAGGACTTTTGAGAAACACTTTTTTTGTTTGCTATTAATGCATCCACCTCCGGGTAACACTCTCGAATAGTTTGTGCCACAAGATGTAAAGCATAGAGACTTTACACGTAACATGTAAAAGTCCTTCACACTTTTCTTTAAGGGAACGGCCTACACTACACATTGTTGCTGCACCATCGCTCATGAACAACAACAGTTGACTGGTTGACACTTGAAATTTTTGTAACGTTTCGAGAACTACGGCCGTAATTGCTTTACTAGTACACTGTTTTAATCTTCTGCTGGCTAATAGAATTGCAAAATTTGGTTTAATAGGATCTAATACGCGCACTATTATATTCAAAATAGAATTTTTTTTGCAATCTGTCGTCTCATCAAGACATAGCCACAGCTGTTTATCTTTTAATTCGGCTTTAATTCGATTTTCAATGTCCTCACGTATTCGTGGAATATCTCTCCGTAACGCTGTTCGAGATGGTAGTATCCACTCGGTATTGTATGTACCCCAGAATTTTCGAAATGCTTTTTTATCAAGTATACGAAGTGGTAGACCACATACCATAAACGTTAAAAGCAATTCTAATTGAAATTGACGTTGTTGTGACACACCATTTCTTTTATTTCTGTGGTGTGCGCTATTTATATGTCTTTCACAATCACGTTTGCTCCAGCACAGTAGTTTACTTACTACTTTAAATTACATATTTAAATTACCTATGTTTACATACATATATGCGCCCGGCAGCCTGATTGCGAACCTGGCGCGTGGCGCTCTTGGCCCGCTCTAGTGATGAGTGCTCGCTCTGTGTGTTAGTGCAGCGAGCACAGTTTGTTCGTAGTCTCACAGAGTCCACGGTTCTTCGAACTGTAAAACACCTTCCGCAGGTAATGGTTTGGGGAGTGATTAGTGGAGACGGACCCTGCCCTTTGTATTTTGTAGAAGGCACAATGTGTCAAGAGCAGTACATAAATGTGTTAAAAAACACGTTATTACCATATTTTAAGCCAGGACGTCGCATACCGACAGGGCGTATATTTATGCAAGATAATGCTCCTGCCATGTGGCAAAAAAGGTTAAGAAATACTTTGAAGACAATCGCATACCTCTTTTACGTTGGCACGGAAACTCACCGGATCTCAATCCCATCGAGAACGTATGGAATCGACTAAAAAGTAAGGTATATGAAAGAGAAAACCCTGCAAAGGAAATATTAATGAAGAATATAAAGGATGTATGGGAGAACGATGAAGATATAAAAGAGACAGTCATATCTTGCATTGAAAGTATGCCTCGAAGAATTATGGGTGTTGTTGAAAATCATGGGTTATGGTCTAAATATTAATTACTTATTTAATATTTACATATGTTACATATTTTTACAATATACTTTATAAATAAAAAATATAATACTTGTATAGTTTATATTTTATTATGAAGAAACTACAAAGTATTGAGTGTTTCAAGTAATTTGGCCAGGGACTGTAAGTATAGAAATTTCAAATGATCTCATTCAAGCGAGAACATACTTTCATTAAGAGAATTATTTTTAAGATGTTTATACTGTCAAGGTCAATGGATCACCCGGTATTCAGGGGCCTCATAAATCAACGGTGGCTCAAAATTCAGTTCTCAAAATAAGAAAAGACTATGGAAATCTAATTGATGAATTTGCCCAACCTAAAGCGAGAAAAGTTCCGATTTAGCTTGCTTTTAATGCTTCGAAAAACATTGTTATTGATGTCGTATTCCAATATATTTTTAATATTTAATAAATATTGTATTTTTTTTTACTAAAGGACCCTTTTTTTAAATAAACTGTATACCAGTGGTAAAAAAAACAGAAATAACATTGAGAATTAACCAACATAAGATTACAACTGCCTGGTTATATTTAAAGGCTTGCTAATGTTCAGATTGTATTAATAATTATGAAAATTAAAACTTATTAGCGATTATTAAGTTTCAATAGGTAAAACTGTTGAAAACAAAAAAAGTAATCCATGAACACAAAAAAAATATTTTTAAATTGTAATACTAATTTGTATTTCATGAAAGTAGGTACAAATATTCTTAAATAATTTTACTTTTAACAAAAATTAATAGTAATGTTCAAGACAATAACAATTTACAGAAGCAAAAAACTAGATTTTTTTTATTCACATTGTCAATCCTAGAAAACCCAAAAGATGAAATCGAATACTTGGAATGGAATTAATTATAACAAATGTCCTGCATTATTGCCAAACAATAGCGAATTTTTTTTATATCCATGGATTACAGTATTTTCTTTTGTTTTTAACACAGACAGTCGTAATTTTATATTGGTTAATTTTTAATGTTATTTCTGTGTCTCACTTTTTTCGCCTGTGGTCTCTCAAGTAGGGGAAACTGGTGTCAATTGTAACAGGTGTCAAATGTAACAAGGGTAGTTCCAGCATCACCTTTGAAGAAAATATGATCACGTATCCATAGCAACATTTAGAAATGCGTCCTGCTTTACCAATAAGCTGTTCATTTTTGTGTATGTAGGATCTTGCCGGCATTATTCCCCAAAAAGTAAATTTACCAAAACGTTAGTATCCACTACCTTATACTTTTTAGTGTACAATATAATTCATTGCTTTTACTCAAGATCTGATGAAAGTGACCTATAACACGTACATTTCACTATCTATTTCGAGGCTTAACTTTTTGCGGTTATAAACGCAGTAGCGCACAAATCACATTGTGCTAAAAATGTCTCCTTGGTGTCAATTGTAACATGTTACAATTGACACCTGCTGTTATTTTATTCGTGCATTTAACGCTCACTTAACGTTTTAGTAAACTATGGTCAAACCACGACCCAGAAAAACTGAAAGGGAGTTAATCCCTCAAGCAATATACGAAGAAGTTGCAAAGAAAGCTGTTGATGAAAAACAGCCAATTAGAAAATTTGCGAGGGACTATGGCATGTGCCATGTCACTTTGTACCGTCAAGTAAAAGCCTTGACCGAAAGTAAATTCAAAAAGGCGGGATACAATCCACACAATCTGGTATTTAACGAAAAACAGGAAAGACAGTTAGTAGAGTATTACAAAACTTCAACCTATATTTCGGTTTAAGCACGAAAGATTCAAGAAAACTTGCATTCCAATTTGCCTATCTAAATAATTTAAAATATCTACACAAATGGAAAGAAATTGAGCTTGCTAATGCTGACTGGCTTATAGCATTCCCGAGAAGAAATCCAAATCTTGCTTTGCGTACACCTCAGGCTACAAGTCTAAATCGAGCGATTAATTTCAACAGTAATAATGTTGATAAATTTATCAACAATTTAGCTACCGTCTTTCAACGATTTCATCTTGAACCTCAAAATATATACAATGCTGATGAAATAGAAATAAATACAGTGCAAAAGCCAGTCAAAGTTATTGGTTAGAAGGGCACCAAACAAGTAGAGTCCATCACGTCCCAGGAAAAAGGGACACTAGTTACTATGTGTCTCGCTTTGAATGCCCTTGGCAATTCTACACCACCGATGTTTGTTTTTCCGCGGTTAAAATTCCAGTATTTTTTGTAAGAGATGGCCCGGATGGATATATAGGAAGCGACAACAAGTCTAGGTGGACGCAAGAACCTGACTTTCTACTCATCGTCAAGCACTTTACCAAATACGCCAATCCAAACGAAAACAATAAAGTTCTTCTCATTTTGGATAATAATTCCTCCCATATTTCAATACCCGTGATAGAGTTTTGCAAAGATAACCATATTTCCTCCCGTTCTCCTCCTACCTTTTCATTGCCTTTTCCTCGTACCAACCTACACCAGAGTTCCCCAATAGTAGCCATGTGTCGTAATGCGGAAATATTTTACAGTGACATTTTTTTTTATTCAATTCGTAATTTAGTTTGTTTTTTTTTCTCTCTTGTTTTCTTTCATTTCATTTATAGTGTATGTATTTAAATTTAGTTGTCCTGTAATTGGGTATACCGTTGAACAAATGAATGGTATTATTATTATTATAAGATTTTTGACGTTTCCCCCTCATACGCCGCATAAGCTCCAACCCTTAGCGGAGTTTTTGGACCATTCAAGAAATATTTTAATGACTTCGCCGATCGATGGATAAAAATCCCTCCGTGAAAACGTCTCACAATATATGACCTGCCGTCTATAATCAAGCAGGCACTGCCTCTGGCATCTACACTTATCCTGGCTGGATTTCATTGCACTGGTACTTGCAGCGACGCTGAATTCGCATCATCCACTGTCACCGGTAAACTATTGAATGCAAACGAAAGAGAAGACTTGCCTGACGCGTATGGCGTAGCGGAAAATGAACACACGTCAATTACAAACATGGACCAAAGCACTAGCACAGCATATGAAACATTTTAAGCACCATCAACTTCAACTTCGCAAAATTTAACACCATAAGTTATAAGACCACTGCCCAAGGCAGAATTGCAAAGATCTCTGAAAGGACGAAGAACTAGAGGAAAAACATCTATTATGACAGGCAGCTGAGAAATTGGAGATGTTAGCGGCGCAGAATAAAAAGGAGATCGGTTTGAATCTAAAATGGAGAAGCACGACAAAGAAGCAGAGGACGGTGAAGAATAAGAAGGCCGTGTCTACCAGCAGTTCTGAAGAGGAAGAAGAAACTCGTTTAGTATGTCGCGGTCCTTATTCTAGCAGCAAGGAGAACTGGCTTCAATGTAGGGGCTGTCGGCAGTGGGCTCATATTAGTTGCACTGATAGAAGTCCTTTCTTTTTGTGTTGTCTTGTATTTATATCATGTTGACAATAAAGCTGTAGGTATAGTTATTTCATATACTTATGTAACTATTGTCTGTTACAATCGACACCGGCCCCGTTACAATTGACACCAAAAAGGTTTCGGCAGTAACGTGTATCGCGACATTTTTATATGCACGGCACCTCAGAATGATCGCCTTCAAGTAAATTATTAAATTAAATAAGTTGTAGCACATATCATCAGTTCTTGCAGAGAAAGAGAAAACTGAAAACTATGGATGGATTAGTGGGAAAAAATAAAAGTTTAAATTTTGTTACAATTGACACCAGTCTACCTTACTAAATCCGCCACTGTGTATGTTTTAGCCATAGAGTGCCATTTCTGAGGTGAATTGAAGAGTCGGTATTATTCAAAGAATGAAAATTTTGAAAAACCTCATAGAAAAAAAGATTTCTGAAATCGTAATTCGGATGGAAAAATTATACATATGTAATGCCGTCCAGACCATATTAATTTAGAGGTGCATAATCTGCGGTTGTCAATTCTAGTCTAGTAGCTAGTCAAAAGAATAAGCTTTATTAAACATGCAGCCATTTAAAAAGTTACTCAGGTTATTATAAAAAATTAATAAAGTTGATTAAACGAATTGAAAAAAATGGATCGGTATTCTTACATTCACTCCGTAGCTATAAGAAATTTAATGATACGTGTACAGAAGACAACATCGAACGTTAAAGAATTAACCTGTTGTACCTGCTTGTTGTGATACAGTTGCACATTTACTGTATATACATACATGCACTCACATATAATTTACTTATTATCCCGCTTAGATCAGGAAGAACGTTAAAATCTCTCTCAAGGCTTCAGATCGAATCGCGCCTCCTTTACAACTGGCAACTCGAAATAAACAATGGAATTCTTATCGCGAATGTGCAAGGAAAACAAACAAGAATCATTAACTGTTACCCGTTGAGAGCTAATTTTATGAAGAGGACGAAGTGCGCGGCTATGTTTTATACGAGCGCTCTACACGCACATGAACACACTTCTGCAGCGGTGGCTGTTACCGGCTCCTTTAATTGGTTATTTTTCTCTTGTTTCTGGGTTTAAAATTTAATTACCGTATTTATGCTAATGATACGTGTTTACTTTATGTATTTACGTATGTATAATACGCTTAAACTGGTACACTAATAGTAAGCCATTATTCATAACGTTAAATGTAATTGTGAATACGATCCTACAGGTTATGTTGTAGTATCAGATATTGCATGCAAGTATGTATAAAATTCGAAACTCTAAACCTCTTTCAGCTAGCTTCATTAACATTATTAGAAGCAAAAGGATAGTTAGTAGAATATAAATATGTGTAGTAATCTCTCACAGGATCCAATTTAGAATATTGGCGGAAGAAATAATTGCTTTCTTTCTTAGAGAATACTGGAAATAGGAAAAAAAGGGCCGTGCACTGTTTTATTTGTATTTGATTTTTTGGATTTATTAAAAGGGGAAAAAAGGTTCATAAGTGAATAATTTAGATCCAAACATTTACCCTCGGTTTATAGTAAGTTAATTAAATTAAATATGACGGATTAGCAAGTTAATCTCTGATTAACTTAATCTTGTAAGGTCACTAATCACGATTAAATTTATTCACGATTAAAACCAAATGCCGCTTTGACATATGTCAATATTAACGACCGAAAAAGTAAAATACCAAGGAAATAGTTATTTGCACAAATTTAACAAGAATTTATTTAAAAAAGAACAAATAACCATCTCGATATAGTCGTTGATGCACGCTAACATATTTTTGTGGAACCGATTGCCCCAAATGTCATTTTAATTCTAATTAGTTAATCAAAAATTAAACCAGCCCATGCATGCAGGTATTTAGTAATTAATTTAATCACTAATTAAATTTTAATCGGGGATTAAAACAATTTTAGATTAAGATTTTGTAAACCGGGAGTTAGTGATGTAGGTAATATTTTACATACTTATATACATTTTGTGGATGAGTTTTTCCTTCTGATTTACTTATAGCACAGAATAGAGAAAGTTCAAATTACACATAAATTGATGTGATTGCCATATTTTTTTTTGTGATGATGGTCCAACGGGGTATATAAGCCTTTGCCGTTTGGCACAGCCTTTGGGGCCTTTAGTGTGTAAACTGTGTATTTAAAGTGTTCCATGGTTTTGTCGCTATCACTCCCTCGCCGTAAGGGATGAAGCGTAGTTAATTGTTCCCTAACATGCAAATGGTGATGGTATTGGACCCATTAGGAGGATCTGACTAGTGGATCTCAAACGCATAGTGTCTAACTCCGCCGAGTCAGGCGCAGGCACTCATACCACTGGACCACTTAGCCCTATAAAGTTAGTTCACATTTTTTTTTGCTTCTTTTTTTTTTAATAAAAAACAATTGTACTGTGCACTAAGTGTGATTGCGGAAAAATAAGAAATTTCGTCAGAGTTTTGTGTATTAATGATCAAAGCATCAGTAAATTCGAAATTGTCAATTTCAAATTTATATTTGGTGAATATTAACTAAAAGGTATACGTTTCTCCTCACACTTTGGAAAATATAAAATAAAAATAATGTCTAGTAATTAAAGAGAGTGTTTTTCTTCATTGTCCAAGAACTAACACTGTGAGAGAATGTGTTTTAATTTTACACTCCTCAATTATTTTTAGTCTTCATATGATGAACGTCTAGTTTTTAATGATAGATTGTACAAGATCCTACCGGAAGGACGGAATGTACTTGATTCTACCACTTTCACGTTCAATTTTAAAGCACTTCGTCGTCGTGCCAACAGGCTCAATTATACAGAGCAGACTTTTGTCTATTGGCGCAGCTGATAACAACCGAGTGGTTGCATCTCAACTCGCCTGTCGCAAATTTTGCGTCAGAATTCGATCCTCCTGGAACGGATAATTCCTGGAGAGAGTCCTTGTTTGGGGATGATGATTTCAGTGCTAAGTGTAATGCAAGCCTAAAAGCCAAAACAGCCGTAATGCAAAATAAAATGTACCCCATTTTATTCTTTTGCCGTTCAAATTCCAACGGCTCTACTGAAAATGGATGTAATCCGTTTTTCCCATTGTTCTGCTAGAAGTACCGTACCATAAGCAGTCCTACTGCAAGTGTCTTTCGGCGAAGCGTTGTCTATCATCATCATTATAGAAGAACTTCCATAACTCGACCACGAATCAGTTTTTTATGCGTCAGCTACTAAAAAAGAATTAAAACATGTAGCTGCAGTTTGAGTCTACACCAACTTTTCAGATACTTTTCGAATAGATGTCATAGACGTTCTTCCTTTCTTATATATTGCAACACCTCCAGTAGAGAGCACTATTAATATTAATTTTACTTTTGAATATTATATTAATAAAAAACTTGTGTATTTTACAATTGACAATTAGACTGTTTTAACGTGTAGTTTTTACAATCATTTTAACTAATTTTATATATTTTGGTTTTTTATGTTGGTCCGGTGTGGTTCACCTTACATATCTTATTTTTAGAGACATTCTTACTGTATATAAATCAAATTGTAAGTATACACAATATTTAATTTAATCAATTTTCATATATATATAAAAAAAAGGGAAAAGAAATTATAATATCGTTGAGAATTTTTATATCAAATATTTACAAATTAAATTTATACAAATATATCAATTGTAATTTATACATAAATTAATAATGCAGCTTGTATTTACTCTCTGGTATCCTTGTAGCCAGCATAAGGATGAGCGATCGCTCGAAACCGATAGCATTGGAATAGACATTAAAGAATTTTTTGTGAGTAATAGATCGTTTTATTTATTCTTTCATTACTAAAAAAGAACTTCCTATGGAAGTAGTTCAAAGCGCCGATCAACGTCGGTGCGACCAACACCGATTGAAGCACTCCGGATAGTAGCCAAAAACCGTCACTTGAGTTTGACGTAAATTTTTTTCTACTAATTGTAAGTACATTAATCACTTAATATTTACAAATGACAGAAATTTGATACCGAGGTCAAAATGTACTTTGTTTTTTATCCAAATCAAACAAATATTGGTCGAAAAAAAGATACTGCTACTAATTTGGTCCGTAAGTTTCCGCGGTCATCAACAGTACTATACTCTTGGTTTCCGGGTTGGAACCACGTCGTTGTCGTAGCTTCTGCCGACCTTTCGCCCACACTCTTATGGGGACATCTTCAGGGCTGTTACTGCACGCTGACTGGGGATTTATTCATTCCGTAGGTTTCTAGTTTTGGGTCAATGGAGCTGAAATGTTATGCGTCAATGAAGCGGAAATGTTATGCGTCGATGAAGCGTGGTGGTTGCTAGGAGGTTTAATCAGTTAGGATTTCCACGTGTGATGTAAGGGTAGCCATCATCGTGATTTAAATTGTTTGGATGTTTGAGAATCTCTATTGATTCACGGATTTTTCTACTATAATAGTGAGGATTGCGAGATAAGGTGCGAATAGAGTTAAATTGGATTTGGTGGCCAGTTACCAGTCCATGCGCTGCCAGTGCGGACCCAGCTACACGCAACAAACGCGTACAACGCTCGTGCTCAGTAACACGAGTGCTGACTGATCGCTTTGTTTCACCGATGTTCACCGTCGCACGAACATGGAATCTGATAGGCCATACCATTCAACAAAAGTGCAACCGTTATATCTCGAAGATAACGTTGCTGGAGTAAATTACTGCAATAGAATGATATGATGGCATTAATAAATAGGCAACCAGATCTTTTACAAAAAATGTTATGGACAGGTGAATGCACATTTACAAGAGATAGTTGTTTTAACATTCACAATACGCATTTTTGGGCAGACGACAGTCCTCATGCAATTCATGAATTTGGACATCAACGTAAATTCTCTGTTAATGTTTGGCTCGGAATTATAAATTTGCAGGTTATTGGTTCAATATTTATTCAAAATAGATTAAATGCTGAAAGTTACATAAATATCATAGAAGAAATGTTAGACAATTCACCTTTAGTGCTAAGACCAAACATGTATTATATGCATGACGGAGCTCCTGCTCATAATGCACGTGCCGTACGCATCTGGCTGCAGGAACATTTTTGGGACAGAATTATTGCCAATAATGGCCCCATTGCATGGCCTGCGAGATCTCTAGATCTTAATCCCCTCGATTTGTTTGTTTGGGGATTTCTAAAGGATAAAGTTTATGCGACACCAGCAATAAGTCAACAAGACGTGAGGAACAAAATTAACGCAGCCGTCCAGCTAATCACTCCTGAAATGTTACATTCAATCAAAGATGCTATTCCTCGGAGACTTCAACGCTGTATCGAAGTTAATGGTTTTCATTTTGAAAATTTGTCATAATAATTCTTTAAAATGTTCGTTATGGTGGTTACTATTTACTATCTTTGTTTTAAACTACTTTGTTGAATCAATAAATAGTCTTATTTAAAAAAACGTCATGTAACGTTGCTAAAATTCTGAATTACACAAATTTATTCTGCGGGCAAACAAAGACATTTACGAAAATTTCATATTAAGATTTTCAACTCACAATTATGCGGACAATATGGCTACGAGTCCATTTTACGCCAATTAGCTAACACCCTCTATTGTGTTTAATTAGATATTTTTTAATAGTTTACGTGACATGATCTTGAGGACATGACTACTTTGACATTAGAGTTTTCGGTAAAAGAAAAAAAGATGATATTGAGAAAAAAATGATAAGACAAAACTTGATAAAGTTGACAAAATGATCAACGAAACATTGTAATGAAGTAAATATAAGAAAACAGAAGAAAGTTATTTTTCCTCTTCAGACAAAGACCGAAAATCCAAAAAGAAACATGAAGTAATACTCAAATAATTATACCAAGGTCAAAAAAAGGTATGTTGTTAACGAAAAAATCTTCTTATGCTTCTGCATAAAAAATACCGGAATGGTGATGAAGTATTCACCAAAGAAGTTATTTCTTCTTAAAGACACCTAATATCATGAGGAAAAGCACAGATTATAGGAAGTTTCTTTTTTGTCTATTTAACTTCTATAGGTCTACCAAGTAACCTACGTATAAATTGAAATGGCTTTACAGCAAAATATAGCCATTATGTCTTCTCTAGACCGGGCATAATAACTTTAGTTTTGCAGTTAATCGCAATAACCGCAATCTTATACGTATCAAAGAAAATTAATATCTATCAAAACTGTGATGCTTTAGATAAACACAATGTTGTCGCGATAGCCGATAATAATAGCAATCAAGTAAGTTGGTAATTTCATGAACATTATACGGTTTACACATCCGTTATTTTTTTAAAGATTTCCTCTCATCGACGTGAATGGTAAACGTGTTTATTGTTGATGGCGGGTATTAACAGCAGTAGAACTAACTGTCGTCATGTCATATCGATGCAGTGAGTACAACCACAAGTAGCAGCGGCAGCAGTCATGACAGAACCTAAATGGGCGATTCCAACGTCACTGGCGATATATTTTAGTAGGTGTTGACCATGACCAACTCGCCCGTTATGGGAATGGATCGATAAAATTCTCGTTTGTCTTGGCGTGTTGTGTGCACGATCGCCGTTTTGTTATTGCCGACTTCGAGCTTAAGAAACGTAATTGAACGCATTACAAATACTAACCAGGAGGGTCAATCGTGCTAAAATAGGAAGCTTTCGTAAGCTGGAGTTCACGTGCATTCTCCATTACATAGAAATTTCCACTCAGAGCGTTTGAATTAACAGGTCGATTAAACATGTGTCGGAGGTTGTTGTTTCAAATATTTGATGAATATTGAATGGTTATAATTTTTATTTTGTACGTAAACAAATTCAATAGTAAGCGTACAGCCGACAACGAGTATGTATTATTTCTTACTACCCTGATAATAAGGTCGGGCATAGAGAGTTCCGCGCCAGGTTAGAAGTGAGGTTGCCGCGCTCACGACGCGACGTGACGTATGCGTGCAGATGAATCGGCACGGGGTACCTCGGCGAATAAAATTATTGATTTATTACAACAGTTTCTCATCAACCCTACGCAGCGTTAGTCATAATTATGGAGATAAATATATGTACATATGTAAGTATGTCTAACGTACGCAGTGGGACAAAATCCCTAAAAACTGGTCAAAAGTCGCAAATGTTCCAAAGGACAGATTCCACAGTTGGAAGTGGGCGTCGACTTATGACTACCTACATGCGTACATACGTAACGTCTAAAGCGAACAAAAGAAGACAAATAACGGTTACTTTAATCGCGTACCTAATTGTGTATCGTTAATCGATTTGAACGTTTTAAAATGGATTTACATGATAATGGCGAGTAGAATATTTATGTGTGCTGCAAACATAATATAAATAATATGAAATTTAATTATATAAGAAATAATTTTTATGAAAATTGAAACAAATTACTTGATACTATGAAGATTATGTACAATTGGGGATGTCCACCTTACATGCTTGGATAAGATGTTTTGAATGTTGTTTGCATTTGGCATATAAGTTAGAAATAAAGAAGTGGCAAGCGCGTACTCCAGAAAAGAAGAAAGAGATACAAATTGCAAAAAAAATTACAAACAGGATTTCGAGTGAAATTAGGATTTCTTGTAGATAAACCAGAGCCTGGATTTGGTAGCACAAATGATGGCAATGCAACTCGCCGATTTTTTGAAAACGCCGATATTTCTGCTGCCATAACGGGGGTAAACGAAGATTTGATCAAACGATTTCATGTCATATTACAAGTAATTTCATGTGGTCATGACATTCACTTGACGGATTTTCGAGAATACTGCGTACAAATAGCTCGTAATTTCATGGAATTGTATCCCTGGTACTATATGCCACTTTCAGTGCACAAATTACTTATTCACGGCAAAGAAATAATAGCTTCCTCATTATTGCCAATCGCACAAATGTCGGAAGACGCGCAACAATCGTGTAACAAATTAATCAAACAATATCGTGCAGATTTCTCGCGAAGATATAGTAGAGCTACAACAATGGAAGATACATTTTTGCTGTTATTAATCTCATCCGATCCCTTAATTTCGAGCTTACGAAAATTACCGCAGAAGAATTAAAAATTTTTGTCACCAGAAACAATGCAGTTATTAATTCCGCCAACAATTACTGCCAGCAACACCACTTCTGCAGAATCAACGAATTATAATACAGACGATTCAGAAGATAAAGTTTAGTGTATCATTAATGTGCTTTGTATAAAATAAATTTATCATTTTTATTATCAAATTGTACACTAATAAACAATTTTTAACTTCAGATTTGTAATCAGCGACCTCAAAAACCCCTGTCATCTAAATTTCATGAAAATATCATACACTTTATACTTTTTGTCCTCCATATGGGATCCGCCATTTTGTTTTCAGAATTCTTAACTTCAGATTTGTGATCAGCAACCTAAAAAACCTTCATATACAAATTTTCTTGGGAATCGAACAAGGCCTTCATATTTTCGCCAGCTTTTTGGGATGTGGCTCCACTGTGGTACGCAAAGAAAATAAACGACCGTTGGCTAATAAAGTCACTAAATTTATCAGTGAATTTCCGGATTTGAACTATAATGGAACTAAAGTATTACGTAGAGTTTGCAAAATACCTTTAATGTGCTGGAACAAAGGCGACTGTAAAAGACACATAAATGGTGTACAGCATAGAGATTAGAAAAATGGCGCAAACCCAATTTAAGTTGGATTTACTTTCGATGTTTATTGTTTGTGGTCTACCGCTTCGTTTACCCGATAAAGAACCGTTTCGACAGTTTTGGTGTACATATAATCCTGAGTGGAACTTACCATCACGGACAGCGTTACGGAAAGAGCTACCAAGTATACGTAAAGATATCGAAGATAGGATCAAAGCAGAATTAAAAGATAAACAGCTGTGGCTATATCTTGATAAGGCGACATATTGTAAAACAAATCTATTTTGAATATTATAGTACGAGTACTAGATTCTGTTAAATCGAAAGCTAGCAAAAAAGCTAAAAAAGTGTACTGGCGAAGCAATTACGGGCATAGTGCTCGATAGGTTACAGCAATTTCAAGTGTCAGCTAGTCAACCGTTGATGTTTATGAACGATGGAGCAGCGACAATGTAAAGTGTAGACCGCTCTCTTAAAGAAAAGTGTGAGATTCGAGCACTTCACGGGCTTTGTCCTGGTATTCACAAACAACCACAGCCGATTCTTATGCGTTGGGGAACATTGCTGCAGGCGGGTTTTTATTGTTCTGAACATTTCCAAGAGGTAAAATTTGTGATTTTACAATTCAACCCTGATGAAGCTACAGCTATTAGTTAAGAAGAGCCAGAGGGGATTTCTAGATACTTCTGTGGAAACAGATTTAAAGAGTATTAGCAATAATTGTAAACGATTACTATACGCAATAGAAAAATTGCAAAATACAGGGTTGTCGTTAGTAGAATCAGTGCAAATCGTGGGCGAAATTAATACATTGCAACACTTTCACACTCTAACAATTTTATTAATTATGCCTGTGTTACTTCCGTAGATGTTGAACGGTCTTTCTCGAAATACAGTAGTGATCAGCTAAAACGAATCCGCTTAAAGCAACCCACGCATATACCGCGTCTGTAAGTTCCGTAGTAAAGTGAACCGCTAAAATATATGGACAGTTACAACGTTTGCCCGCTATGAAAGTATAAGGTGGGGAGCGAATCAAGGACGCTCCTAGCATAAGCGACAACATTATTCCTTATATGTATGGGACTCGCGACTATAAATGGATCCTTACGTACCCTAGTATACATAACTTGGACTGTTACTATTGCCCTTTCACGACCTAGACATCGATCTATTCGTTGCATAATGAAAATTATTACGGTATCTTCAAAAAATACTAATTTAAAAATTTAAAAATTTTGAATCGGCGTGATTTTAATTTTTAATTTTTTGTAATTTTATAGCAGGATGTTAATAGCAGGAATAAGGATTTTTAAATTTATGTTGGCCCGAGCCAGCTCGGTCCGCCCGTCAGCCCAACAGCTTCGCTAATTGTTGGCCCGACAAACCTGTTCAGTTCTGTTTAAAAGAATTCAGTCTTCAAAAAGAAGTGTAATTTACTTTGCACTATTATATAATATTTATTTAATTCAGATAAATAACATTAATACACTAAAACAGAGATTTCTCTTATTAATATGATAATGCTGCTTTAGTTGAAGGAATTATATTTTTTTGGGTTATCATATTTTTATTTATGATGGTTTTCAAAGTAGTGTTTGTAGAAATATATTGCAAAATTTGTAAACATTGCAATATTATTCCGTAAACTGTACTTGTGTTACTAGTCATAATGATCTTCTGTATTTAACACTGAAGGAAACCCTCGTAGTAAATATTGGCAGGGCGTAGTACTATGCATTTTGTAGTAAGGGTAAATACAGTTAATATCGACTAGACGTTTTTTAAATTTTCTACTAAACGATGCAGCAATATCTCGTAGTGATTTGTCGGATGATTATTGTTTAATAAAATGCTACTTTTTGTAATAGGGATTTTTTCGTTCTATTGCATCGATAGGGCAAAACATCATTGTATTCGTTATTTTTCTTACAGGTAAATAGTTGCAACCACCGATCTTAGTGCTACAATTTGACGAAGAATTTTGCTACAAATTGTATACCTGTCACCAGATGTACTACAAAGTATAGTACAAATTTTTACAATTGTAGCGAGCATTTTCAACATTTTTCTTTCGGTGTGTGCGCTGGTGTGTTCAGTGTTTCGCAGTTCAGAATTGGTAGATCCTTAAGAAATTAGTTGCGGTTGCGAATGTAGGACGAAGTTTGAAAAATTATGTGGGCATTTTTTTTAAACAGAGAAGATAAGGAATCTGTTGTTGTCTTAAATGCCTGGAAATATTTACTCTACAAAATAAGCCCATGAAACATATCTTGCTGTTTCTCCAAAAAATATATTTCGGTGTGAAACTGCATGTACTTAGTAACTGATTTAAGGAGTATTTATACCGATACTCGACGTACGTCTTTTCGTAATGAACGTTAAGGAAGAATAGGGTTGGATTTCATAAGAGAATGTTCGAAATGAAGAGCTTAAATCTTTATAATTTCAATTCATTTTTGAAGGTATAAATATAAAATAAATGTGAAATAAAAAACGAAATGGAAACACTTGCATAAAAAAATAAAAATATAATACAGGATGCATTTTACGCGTTGTCATTGTTTATTTCAGCCCGAATAATTCTAAATAAATATGAAGCAATTATAGTGATGCAATTGAAGATAATACAAACTGTGTAAAATAAAAAGTTTTTCTATAATTTTAATAGTTTCTGACATAATTCCAAAATAAGTAAATGAATTTCGGACGGAACGGGGTTATCTATCATGCCGAACGACCCCAACGGATCCGCCTGACTTGTATAGAAATTCGAAGTTAATAGATACGAAAGACGCCTTTTAAGTTTTTACAAAAACAATGAAAATGAATGCGTGTTTTTCGCTCTGAAGGTGGTATCTTCAAAACATGGTTTTTGAAGGCTTCAACATCTTCTCGCTGTCCACGAATTTTTTAGTTGACATTTGGAAATGAAGAGGTGGTTAAGCGATAAATCATGAATATTCAATTGTTTGACGTGCCGTGATACTGCACGCGCTACTGCATTGTCATGATTAGAGTAACCAAAACTTGCGGATTCGCATAGGCGTCGGTATTACAGGTTAATATAAGAATACGAAAAATTCATAAATAAACTTACTTGCTAATTATTCAACAAATTAGAGGCATCAGGATGTGAACTACTGTAAACTTGCATCATTCCATATGTTTCATATTTTAAATGGGAAAAAAGTGACACATAGTTATGTACATTAGTAGCAAATCTATTACGAGGCATTGTTTTCTTAGGTATGTAAATATTAGTTCTATATGAAACGATACACTAATTATGTACTTAGTATAATACTACAACACACAAAAAACACCAGCTATATTTTCAAAAGCGGCACGTAAGTACATAACCTTGACCGTTCGGCTAATCTCTGCAACAGCTCAACCGGTAGTAAAACGAAATCTCTCTCAGCGCGGTTTAACATGATTTATATTCAAGGTCGACACTACATGCCTGCTTCTCTACCGGTTTAGTTTATTTATGAATTTTTCGTATTCTTATATTAACCCGTAATACCGACGCCTATGCGAGTCCGCAAGTTTAGGTTACTCTAGTCATGATGAAGGATGCTGTAACGTTGTCCATTGTTTGTCCTAACTTCATCGATGACTTCAGGCAAACAAATCGTTGTATACCATTGAGCGTTAACTGTTCATCGATCCTCCAAAGCAATGCTTACATGTCAAGTACAATGAAAGAAACAAGCAATCTTTTTCTTGGCAGTGCTTCATGAACGAACAACTTTTGTTGGTTTCGGTTCATTTGTGAACACCCAAACAGTTGATTGTCGCTTAGTTTCCGGCTCGTAAAAATATATCTAAAAGCGAGTTCTTTTATTTGTCGACGACTCATGCGCTTTAATCAAAAGTTCGTCTACTGGTTCTTAAATTCAGCGCTGAATTTACGCTGGAAATCACTGCCGCCTCCTTATTTTCAATAATGAGTTCAGCGCTGAACCAACGAATCCATCGGCTCTTTGGGCTGATGAATCCGATTGATTTGAAAATTCGGAAGGGAGAATGAAGACATTTGGGTGCAAATTAGGTTATACCTACTTGTTTATATTAATTAACATTAATCGTACATACGTACAAACGTCAAATTAAAGGCAAAAATAGGTAGTGAAGTAATAAATTTGTGCTTGACGTACAATGACGCAGCTTCTTAGGTAGACGTGAACAGAGAAGATGCAATGAGTTAACACAAGCTAATATGCCGATACAGATTATTAAAATGTTGATACTAGGCCTTTTACTTACACTATTTTTTACTGCAATACTGCATCCTTTTATGTTAATTACCAAGGTCTTAAACATTATGAAATATGTAAACATTATGGAATATATTTTGTGTTGCCGGATAGGTGTCATTAGGAAAAACTTTTTTAGTATTAATTTTTGACAAAAATATTCTTCATATAAGTTTTTGCTTACTTTAAAACCCGCAAATAATACCAAACTGTTAAAATAAATTTTAAAATAAGACGTAAAATCAACAATGTTTGCATATTTTAGTCCCAACAGCACGTTATGTCATCTATTGTTACGCAATTTTAAATTGTCAAAATATTGACCCGTGAGCAAAAAGTTTATGCTGTTCTGTTTGTAGTATAAAAAAGTATTTCCTCTTGTGACACCTATCCGGTAATACTGTTTAAAGTACTTTACTTCTACAGATGCTTTTGATATCCAGAAATAAGGTTTGAATTCCTCTAACAATACTCTCTATACCGGTTGTGTCAAAAATATCTGAAAATAGAATGCAATTGAACGTATGCATGTACGGTACATGTTTAGCAGCAGCGCATTGGCGTTGTATTGGTCGCTTGATCACACGATCGTATATCATTCCAGTTTGCTGCCGTTGTATAATAAACCAATGAAATAATAGTTCTCATGTCAAGTAATAATTTTAATTTGAATTGTCAATGTAACGGCAACTGAAATGTAAAGTTTATAAACCTTTATACGCATCAAGGCATCAAAATTATACGCAATGCCTCGCTATGCACCTGTAGAAAAGCTGCAAATTATTAAATGGTACTATGGTAATAATTCTGCAAGCGATTATATGAATTTGTTTGCGTTAGCATTTGCAGACCGCCCAGTACCCTGCCAGCGAATAATTCTTGACAAGCTTTGAAAAATGTTTTTGTTTAAATAACCGAAAAAAAACCAAGTCTAGAATGGTAGACCCACAAAAGGTTGAGGAAAGAGAAAGGCAGGATGTGATTATTTTGCAGAGCACTTGAAGTAGATTACGCGTTCCATCAGAAGTGTCGCAAAAGAATTGGGCGAAAGTAACAAAACTGTCGCAATAATTTGAAAACGTAATCATTTAAAGTGTTTTAAGTATTCGAAAACGCAAAAGATATTTCCCAAAGATAATTTTCGAAGAATGGAGTTTTGCGAAACTGTAATGGAAAAGGTGCATGAAAATGAGAATTTCATCAGAAATATATGCACCGATGAATCATCTTTCACATTACATGGAAAGCGCAATCCTTCTGTTGTGCACTATTGGACGCGGGAAAACTAGCACAGATATTTTACTAACCACACCCAGTATCCTCTGAAACTGAAAGTTTGGACAGGCATCTTAGGTGACCATTTACTAGGACCATTTTTATTTATGGTTCGTTAAATGCCAACAAACATAGATTTGCTGCAAAATTAAATAGTTCCCTGTATTGAAAATACAGGAATGGATCGGAAAATTGTGTGGTTTCAACAGGATGGCCCTCCTGCACATAATGCACTCAGAGTGAAGCAATTCTTATTGAATACTTTTCCCAACTGTCGTATTAGTGAAACAGACAGCGTTCGTTGGCCTCCACGATCTCCCGATCTATCTCCAAATGATTTCTTTTTATGGAAGGATACAATACAGAAGCTGACAGGCCTAAAAATGTATATGTTTTGAGAGCCAGAATAGAGGCTGTTAAATCCGTAACGATCGATATGGTTCGAAATGTGCGAGAAAGTTTTTATAATAGACTCGGACAATGTCTTGTTGTGGAAGTAGGGATCTTTGAATCTCTTGTATAGAATTCTATTTATTTTTTTGAAAGAATAAACTACTTATTTAATTTGTTAGAGTTATTTTTTGGTTTAACTAGAATTAAACTTTTATTTTCGTCTTACGCAGTACACCAGGCTTAATACAGCTCCTACATTCGCTGCTATAGAATTTTGAAAAGACATTTTCATCTCTAAATATTCCCTTTATGGAGCGCGTCATGCATAGAATGATCAACACAAGTCGAACGACTGTACTCGACTGATCGACTCATATCATTTTGACGTTTTCTGAATCTTGTGACAATGACAATATAGCATATACCGTACGAGCGAGCGTACTATGATCACTCAACTTTACACGAACTCAGCGCATCTAAACGTGTGCTGCGTTGAATGTCACCGTCGAATGTCATTTGCTTGACAAAATTGCACTATTGCATTTGTGCACCTTACTCGCGTTATAAACGCCGTCTTCATTCACGTACATGTGCAAGCCACGACTTTGCTCTTGCATTTCCGAAAACACCTTGCTCACGTTATAAACGGCATATTCGTTCACGTGCTATACTTAAAGAATTTAGACTGTATCTTGTAGAAATACATACTTACTTATCTTATAAACCTATCGTTCAAACATGGCTTATTTCCCAAAGTATTGAAAACTGCGGTTGTCATTCCTTTACACAAAAAGGGAATCATTACGGATACAGCTAATTATAGACCGGTAGCGTTAACATTTGCTACAGGGAAAATAATTGAATACTGCATCTTGGACCGATTGAATTCTTTTTTAAATAAATACTAAGTACTCTCAAACAAGCAGCATGGTTTCAGGAAGGGCTACTCGACGACATCTGCTCTACTTCATTTTGATAGTGAAGTTTTGAAATGTATTGAGATGAAAAAAGCACCAATTGCATTTTTTTGCGATTTACGAAAGGCCTTTGACTGCGTCCAGCACAATATTGTAGTATCTAAATTGGAATCATACGGTGTAAGGGGGAAGTTGGCGAACTGGTTTTCATCCTACCTTCAAGGAGAACACAGCTTGTGCAGATTAAGCATACTGATTCTAGTGGCGCGGTCAAAGCTTTCAATTCTGAATATCTTCCTGTAGTTAGCGGCGTAATACAGGGCTCGATGTTGGGACCGGTCCTCTTCAGTTTATACATTAATGATATTGTCATCTATTAATCTGACATATATAAGACACTCTACGCGGATGATATTTCTATCCTTGTTGACGACACCAATCTTAACATTAACAACCGTTTGGCTACTCTCCTGGACTGGTTCAACGAGAATAAGCTATCTCTTAGTTTAGAAAAAACAAAGTTTATGATACTTCACACCAGACAAAAATCAATAGAAGATGTTTCGTTTTCACTTGCAGGACACCAGCTGAGTACGTGCAATCAGTTCAAGTTTCTGGGAATTACAATAGAAGATACTTTATCATGAAATTCTCATTGCGATGAATTAGTGAAGAAAATCTCCACTAAAACCTATTTGTTCCGTTGTCTTCGTCTACAGGTATCCGGACCAACACTTTGGCACTGCATTACGCCGAAATCCAATCAAGACTACAATAGGGTATTCTGCTCTGGGGGGAATCACCGTGTGCGAAGCGCGTCTTTTTAGCTCAAAAAGCTATTGTACGCGCAATTGTTGGTGCTCACTTTCGCGACACATGTAAGCACATTTTTCGCGACCTCGGAGTTCTGCCATTATCCTGCATTTATATTTTAGAAGCGGGATGCTATGCGTATCGCAATAAGTGGAATTATACAGCCAATGCGGACGCACATTCTCACGATACCGGAGCAAAAGAACATCTCCGAGTACCTATATGTACGTTGCATACCACAGTATGGGTGCTGATATTATTAGCGTTAAAATTTTTAACAAAATTCCAGTCCTTGTTAAAAGCTCTCGGTCAATTCAGTCGTTTAGGGTGAAATTGCGCGACTACCTCCACCATCTTTTTTATTCTGTGAAAGAATTTTTTGATCTGGCTTAGTGTTGTTATTGTGTTTCAGTGGTGGCCTGATTCTCTTTCATTTAGTATTGTCTGTTAAAAAAGAATAAAACCTTGTTTTTACTTTTTTTTTCTTCATTCTGTTATATAATTAATTTAGCTATATGTTATTACATAAGTATATTATTCTCAGTTTAACTTTTTGTAATTTTTTTTGTTTTTCACTCTTGTACTTTTTGATTAATAGTACTCTTTCATTTCCTTTGTTGTTATATTAATTTCTGCTTATTTGGCGTTTATATACACTAGTTGTTATATAAATAAATATACTTACTTATTTAAATAAATATACCTATACGTGTAAGACAACTTTGTTCTCGCATTTCCGAAAAATGTCGATTTTGCTGGCTGATCATAGTACGCTCGCTCTTACGGTATATATATAAATGGAGATTATCGCCGTTGTCACAGTTAATTCCTATCCCCAGAAGTTTATGACACAAGCGGTATAATTTGCAATGTGGTGGAGTTTATTTATTTCTTTATTTATTAAAAAGAGTTTCATTTTTTCACAAAATTGCCTTTTCTAACGCTCACTGGAAACAAATTACTCGGTCGATTTCTGTACTGTCGCTGCTTCAACAATAATAAATGTATAATTCTACAAAAACAGTAATGTCAAATCTCAATAGCGCCATCTAGTGATCATTTGTTAAAACTTGAGACGCTACTCGTATCAAGTGACTACGTTGGGTGAAGCATAGACTGTTTCTGCAGTAATGTAGTTTTCATTTTTACAAATGAACATGTTTGCTTCTAGAATACTCACAAAATTTAATTACCTGTTACCTAGTTTTACTTCTTTGGAGCTGGTTTACCACACAAAGAGCTACATTTTAATTAATTTTGGCGTAAACTCGACACTGTGAGAAACCCGGTACATATCTCCGTGTAATAATTTTTATCTGTATATAGATTGGAAACGAATGATGATGCAGAAGATACCTATTCATGTTGATCTGTACGAATACGAATTAGAAAACAAAGTTTTTAGTTAGAACTACGGTACTAGACCACCTCAACCCCTGTAAATAGGGTCAGTAAACAAAAATAGTTAAGCGAGTTGCAGTAGCAGTTAAAGCGTTAAACGGGGAATGCGGGAGGGGGAAGGGCAAAAGATAAAACACAAGACAAAGTAATCCCAAACTCACTTGATTAGAATAGCTAGGTGTTAAAGAATTCAGCTTCGTAAACAATTAGGGTCAGTTGTGTGAGTAAACAAACAACTTGGAAGGTGAAAATTCGTACCGATGCGCTTGACGTGCACGTCCCTGTTGAAGGAAACGCGTGGCCTCAGTGATGCGTCGGACCGTTGGGAGTCCGAGCGGGTAACATCCGGCATCCCAGCTACCGCTCGTTCATCCTGCAACACCGCGGTGGTAAACTACGCTATTTACAATCGAGCAGGTCTCGAATCATGAATGAGGATGAGTTGATTGCGTGTACGCTACAAATGTGTGAATGGATGACCGTTTGGGTGCGATGCAGCAGCAGAGTGACATACATACGTACAATATCCAAATACACATATAGACAAAACACTTATAACATTCAACATATAGTGTAGTGATGGTGATTGCAAAATGATAATGAAGCGATGTAATTAGTATAAAATGATGTGAACTTAATCTTTAATGGCAAATGTTCCCAAAATGGGAACATACTAAAAAATCTAATTTTTATTGAATTAATCATTATTTGCATAACATTTTTGTTTTAATATATGCGCTACCGGTCATAATTATTCGTCCACCCAAAGAAATACGCATAAATAGAGGAAGTGTTAATTGAATTTTGCATTTAATAAAATACTCTTAAAACAAAGAAATTGATAGTCTTTCTTTCTTTATCTTATTGAAATATAAAATAGACACCTATTATTCTCATTCCAGATGGTTGTTTCCAAAATTTCTTGGCAGCACTCTTTTCTTAAAATTCCGTCTCCTACGGATGCGGCGCCAGTACAACCCCAATCCATTTCCGATCCGCTCTCATGCTTGACTGTAGGTACTATACATGATTCTGCTGCTCGTTCTCCCTGCGACCTTCGAAAGAACATTCTTCTCTTGAAACCGAAGAGTTCAAATTTGGACCCATCGGTCTACAAAACATTTTTCCAGTCATCAACTGTCCAATGTTGATGCTCTCTAGCCCACTGCAGACGTTTTATTTTATTTTGCTTGCATAAGACTGGTTTACGCAACGCTACTCGGCCGAATAGACCACTCTTTCTTAATCTCATTTTCACGGTGGTTAGACGTGCGTCCAGTACTTAACTCGTACCGGACACACGTTTCGTTAGCCAAGCTATCGTCATCAGCGGTAAAACTGAATTGATTTTTACTGCTAATGATAATAGGTTGGCTATTGAAATGTGCGTCCTGTACGAGTTAAGTATTGTGGTAAGGGTTTTAGTGGTTTTAGTGAACTGTTTCAGTGTACCAGTGCCACAGATTTAGAGTATCCGATTAGTTTCTTTCCAAGCAAATAATATGATTAATTTAATAAAAATTTGATTTTTTAGTATGCTACCATTTTGGGAATGTTCGCCATTAAAAGCTTAAACAGTAGCTAATCAATGTTTGTTAATTGATGATTGCAAACGCAAAGAAGAAGAGTGCAGAGAAAAAGAAACGAAGCATCTAGTTTGCTGATCATTCTGTAATCTATAATCGCGAGTATGTGTTTCTAAACGTCGTCGCTAATGTTATTTGTAAACGGTTTGGGGTAATAAAAAATTCGAATGCCCACTTTTCTAATTAATTGGAAATATAAAGTAATTCCCTAAACTTTACTTACAGCCAAGGTTTAAAAATATAATTATATTGATATAAATATAAACACGTCGGATATACGAGGCGTGGCGACAAATTAATGAGACTGGCATCACTAGAAGCGATCTGGCAATACGGCGTATTTCCAATTCACATAACTTGCACGTTAGTCCCTCCTAGACGTGCAGTACAAGTTGCAACCTCGAGCAGAGTATGACAAGTGAAGTTGTAGTTTTGTAGTCCATTACGAAAAATGGAACAGTGAAATTTGGAGTAACAGTGCGCCATCAAATTTGGTGTTAACTTAGACGAATCTACGAGTTTTACCTACGAGAAGTTGCAACAACCCTATCGGGAACATTCCTTATCAAGAGCGTAAGTATTTCGGTGACATTAAGCTTTTCTGGAGGGTCGAGAAGTAGTGGAAGACGAATCTTGCTCCGATAGGCCTTCAACATTGAAAAGTAATGAAAATGTGGGTCAAGTGAAGGCTCTTGTGAGGTCAGATCGTCAATTAAACATTGAGAATGATGAGTAGCAAATTACATTTGAATCTTTTTACCCTTCATCAGATTTTGACTCAATATTTGGGCATGAGAATGGTGTGTGCTTAGATGGTGGCAAGAAACCTCACGATTGAACAGAAAGACCATCGGAAGGGCATGTGTCTTGTCCCAGATTTCTTCAGTTGTGTGATCACTGGTGGTGATCTATGGATTTTTGAGTACTATCCGGAAATAAAACGTTAAAGTGCAGACTGGCACACTGACAAGTCTCCTCGAACGAAGAAGGCTGGAATAAACAAATCCAAAATCAAGTCCATGATTATGTTTTTCTGCTAGTGGAAAGATCATTCGCAAGGAATTTGTACCTTCAGAACAATCTGTCAACCAAGTGTTTTATAAAGAGGTACTTGAAAGGTTTAGAAATAGTCAGTGTGGGAAATGCAACATCAATGAGTATTGCACCAAGCAATAACAAACACCTAGTTCATGATACCAAAGCTAGTATTAGGCAATAACCTTTTATTATGTTGTGGGCTTGTGTAATGTTTGTGTAAGCTAGTACAAACCTAATAGTTTTCTTTTAAGGATACCATCAATAATAAAGTGTCCCATTGGTGCCAACTTTTTGCTTCGCTCGGCATGGATCTTTAACGCACTCTCGGGCAAACTGTATTTTCAGGCAATTGGTGTACAATATTTAATGAATATTTATTTTTATTTGGCTACACCATCTACAACAATTTTGAAAAATTGATATTTTTGATCACAGTCACGTGTTACGATGGGTTGCTGTTATAGCTACCAAGTTATAATCAAGTTTTATTGCATTACATATTTGCACTGCTCTTATGCCGACATTATCATTTATTCAGTGTACTTATTACTTTAGCTGGATCTCCAAATGTTTTGTCATTTGTTTCTTCTTTACACCTTTCTATATAATTATTCACTCAACAATTTATTACTTGGTTTTTTATATTTTGCATAGACAATGTTCAATTTTCCGCAGAGCTATATAATTTATTACTTGCGTTCATATTAAAATCCAGCGACTATCATTTCGCCACGTACTCTTGCTTATTTGTTTTATTCCTCTACGTATAATGATAAAGGTTTCGTAAAGATTGCAGAGGTGTAAGTTTGATTTCATGAAGTAAATTAATAGACAAGTCTAGGAAAAGATATTAGGAAGATTATACTGCCTTCATAATTACGGTTTTACCGTAGCCTCGAACATCGTTTAATATGGCTAATAAAAAGCAATCGAAGAGGCAGTATATCAATTATAGCCGTCGGTTTTTTTACCAATTTGCGTTCTAGCACGCTTTGCCTGGCACAAACTACAACTATGTTGAGGAAGATATATATTATGCAAAGCCTACTCACATAGAGATGACAGTGTGTAGATATATGAACAATGAATTTTTTTTTTTACTCAATGAATCCTGAACGTGGATGTGAATGGTAATCAGCTCAGCCTTGAGCGTTCCACACCTGTGTTTAAATGTATATCAATAATAATAATGGATAATTGTATGTCCTTTTTTTCTCTACGATCTATCGTTAGGTTGCTCTCTGCTGGCTCTTCCGTTCGTTTCTTGCCCATTGTGATCGTGACAGATGCCAATCTCGCATGCATTCGTGCATTCATTGTACAGGTGCATTTTTGCGGGGACGTCCTCCAGAGGGCAGGAGCATCTCGGACGTTCCGTTTCAGTCTCGGGATCTTCTATGTAATTATTATAGAAGGCGAGCGGCTCAGACGATAACAAAACGCAAATAGAAGAAGAGGTACGCACAAATATATAGCATAATATAATAAAAAATTCTATATTGTATTGTCGTATTATGTAGTTGTGGGTTCTGTGCGAGGGTATTCTTAAAATAGATCATTGCTTGACAAATCGTTTTATTCTTTAGATGCAAATGTTCAATTCAGACTGTTTGAATTCATTGATTATGTATTCGGTGCGTAGGCTTTTAAAATTCCTGTCTTTAAAAAGTGCGAGTCGCTTTCAAGTGGAAAACGAAACTCTCGCTTCGGGATATGAAGATAACATTGTTACAAGCGTTTATACAATTCAATTGTTTACTTATTGTTTTAAGGTGTTAAATTACATTTTAAGCTTTTAACGCATTTAATACCTATATAATTTCAGAGAATTAAAATATTAAAAAGTGCTTCTTTCAACAATAAATTTGTTTAGTAGCATCATTAAGTAACTCGCAAATCAAAAATATCTACCATGTATTTTCCAAAGTGAATCACAATTCAATATAGTCCAGTTATATAGAACCGCGCCCTACTGGGGAAACTGAAGTTCATCTTTACCCGAGGTTAATGTCAGAGCCCCACATGTACACAGTAGTACTAGTCGTAGTACCTTTTATTTCATAGTACATGCTGGTAACAGATGCACAAAAAACGCGTTAATAATTAAAGCGTGACAAACGGTTTGCACCCGTAGAGACGCGTCTACGGGGGGTATGTACTTATGTGGATAGAGAGTTCAGTAATGCGGTAAACATTGAGGGGTTCGGTCGTTCGGTTATTTATCGGATTCTCATTGCGTGTTTTCGAAAACATGGGACGTAAGCCTGGTGTACCTCTTGCATCACATGTGAAGAAATATATTTGGCGTTTCCCTGGTTTGGAATTTACAGGTTCGCACATTCGTTGCAAATTTTGCGGTATAGGGTTGCTAGGTCGCACGACATTTGAATGTAGAAGTCATATTAAAATGTGCACGTGCAATATCCCACAACACCTAGTAGAGAATGAACACTTTCGTCATTTCTGGGATAAATATGTTCCATCATGGAAGCTATCAACAAAAAGGCAATTGCGGTACAATTTACCACATGTGCAAAGTACAGTAAAGGACTGTATAAAAGACAAGTTGAGAAATCAAAAAAATCTGGCCCACTGTGGACGAAACTACTGATGCTCAGAAACAGCGTGATTTATATTGTGGCGCGTCCTTTAAAACGTAATGGTCCAGCAGCTTCCTTGTTGTGAGTCAGTAAAAGGATTGAAAGAACTGATGCCGAAACCGTTGTAAACATAATAAAAAATATGTTAAGAGAATTTTGTATCGTAGGAGCCCAAATCACCATGTTAGTTTCTGACGGAGCCGCAACAATGCTGAAAGTATGCTTTCCCCGACTCTTCTTCACATAACATGCCTCATACATGCATGTCATCTCGTAGCAGAAACAATTCGAAGCAAGTATCCTAGGATGAATAATATAATATCATCTACCAAGAAAGTGTTTGTGAAATCTCTCAAACATATTCGCGTATTCAAGCAATTGTATCCGCAAATTCCGCTACCACCTAAGCCTGTATTGACGCGATGGACAACATGGATCGAGGCAGTGTCTTACTATCGCAAATATTATTCCCAAGTGAAAGATGTAATTTTTAAATTTAATTCTTCTAATTCTCAAGCGGTTCACGAGAGTCAGCAACTTTTTTCCGATTCGGACGTTCAAAAAGAAATAAATGACATTTCCATAAACATCAACAATTTAGCAGCCGCTCTAGAAAGCTTGACGGATCCTATAGGACTAGATGTCGCGCGAAAATTTCGTGCAGTTTTAAACAAAAATCCGGATTTAGAAAAGGTTCGATATCTGGAAGAGTGCACAGAAGAGATATAGGATTATTTGAATTTCGCAAATCTTACTTCATTAGATACTGAACAATCATTTGCAAAGTATACGAGAACGTTTTCAGATCGTCGTCAAGGCCTGACCGAATCGACAATGGAAGCATTCCTTATGTTGCAATACTACGCGGCGTGCCATGGCAGTCGCACATTACCGCAATGGTCATTGATACGTCAATAAAAGGTAACAATCTATTATTGTTTTATTAATACTTTGTCTACTTTTGCGCGGTACGCCTCGGACGGTTCCACTAGTTTCTCGAACATTATAAATAGTACACGCACACCGATCAACCGGTAATAACCAAACGTCCACTCGATTCCTTGTATGTACATAGTAAACACAGCTCCTTTCACGGCGCCTCTGCGGGTGCAACCGTTTGTCACGCTTTATTAATAATACATAGAAGAGAGAGGGGCACAGAGGACCGGTTAAGGTTTTCAAATTGATAAAACAATAACCAGTAGAAGAAAGAGGCGCAAATTTGCTGACCATATAGCTCAAACGGTTAGCTGAATAGATTTGAGTTTGGTTACGTATGTATCTTTACATGTTTTCTGCTTGTAAATTAAAATCAATGTGTATACAAATGGTCCTCTGTGGCTCGTGTTTGGAGTACAAAGGACCATGTGCGGTTCTGCGTTCCAAGATGAGATTTCAAACAGAAAAATAAAAAAAAACATTGTAAGTTTAAAGTGTTTATTAAAAAAACACGAAAGGTGTTATTTATGCTTAATTATTCACAATAAATGCAAATTATATTATTATCAGTATCTCCTGCTCTGGCGCCGGCATCGTATGTCCAATTCTTACACATGCCACACTGAATCCATCCTTCGTTCGATTTTGATTGAGAAAAACATTCAGTACAATAAATACGTTCACGATTTGAATCTTTTGATCAGAATCGGAACTGGTGTCTTCAATTGGTGACTCAATAACAACTCTCTTATTTCTTGTTTTCTTTTTGTTCTGGTCATTGGTCTGTTTGGTTCCTTTATCTTTATTTTTAATTTAAGAAATATTCTTAAATTTGTTTTTGGAGGATGTGACTGATAATATTCTTTGTTTTTCTTCTTTTTCCGCTTGTTTTAGATGTTTAAATTGTGAACTAGTCAATTCTTCCGGATGCTGGATCTTAGATTTGCGTTTGATCGTCTTTTGAGATCTTTGTGAAATAGGTCCTGTGTGTGATATTTTGCATGTTTTTATTTGAACTGGATCTTGTGATATTTTGGTAGCTTGAGGATGGCTGTGGGTTGTTGTAAATATCACGCGTAGTATTACTGATATCTGGTGGTTCCAAAGCTTTGGTTGAATTACTGGAGCATCAATTTCTACAGCAGGAATATCAGTGAAGTTAGATTCTTGTCTTTCGGTAACTTGAGATGGTAAATAATCATCTTCAGAAGAATGTCAGGATCAAATGGAAGAATTGCTGTCACTTGAAATCCTTTAATTGCTTTTTCTACTGTAGCGCTTCTTATAAAGGCTTTACCGAATACTTTTACAGTGTAATTCTTTGTGAAGGATGGTTTGACATTCAAATGTCATATTCTCGAGCATGCTGGTTTTTCAATAAACTGTAAAGACAGCAATCCAAAGATTGTAAACTAGGTTCTGGCTTTTTCTTTTGATAATTACGTACCATCTAGAAGAAAAACAAATAACTACCTAAATCAGAAAATATAAATAACTGCAATCGGAAAAGCGTTTCAAGCAAACAGGGGCACAAAGGGCCACTCGGACCTGTGTGCCCCTTGCAAACTCAGTCTTCTGTGCAACTAATAAGTACATGGGTGAATTTCTTAACGACAACTTTACAATAATATAAATACACAAAATACTTCTCCATTAAGAAAACGATTGAATACTGATTTCAAATTCGGGATATTAATACAACTGCACTATGTATTACTAACAAATTTAAACAATTTTCTTACAAGATTACCTTAAGAAATAAATGATCCCGTAAAACAAAGCGTCAAGCGACTCTAATAATGGCGATTCCCCAATGTTACCAACTTAGTGTATAAGCATGTGTTAGTACTTTTTCTATAATTGACATTGCCGGACCTCTGTGCCTCGCTGGTCGTCTGTGCCCCTCTCTCCCCTATAAGAACAAAATGTATAGTAGGGAGTCATTACTTAAACAAAGAATTCTTATACCTGTCTAAGTAAGCATTAACTTGGAGGTGACATAACTTTTATTTCTCCTTAAAAATGTACACATTAGGATAATCTTTCATTTAGTTAGGCAAAGCGTTGAACAATTTCGTTTCCGAAAACATAAAGCTTCTCTAAAAAGTCGATCTTTGAAAATGGCAACAAATAGTTTTTTTTTTGTTTCTAATGCCATGAAAGGGCGGCAAACTCACATTAAAACAGTCACGAAATTTAAAAATAAAGCAGTACTTCTAAGATGTACACATCATAAAAAATAAATAAATCAATATTTCTAAAAACTCATTTGTAAGAATTCCTCTGTTTCAAACCAAATAGTGTTGCAATCGCTCTTATTTTTGCAAAATAAAAATACGATCTGCGTCAAAGCAAGAGCCCCAATATATAATTCCGTATCGCATGCTCGAATAAAATTCCGAACAGTATGATTTAACGGTGAAGCCATTACACTGAAGAGGTCACGTTATGCGCTTTTTCATTTGAATAGCTACATGATTAGACCGCTTTAAATTCTCATTTATAACGAGACCAAACAGCCTAGATATGTACTACTTCAAAATCAAAGTCGGCCAAGTTGAATTGGTCTATTTTCTATTTCCTCCCGTTAAGGAACAGCATATAACTAGTTTTGTTGGTATTTGAATTCATTTGTACTCATCCAATTATTGATGTCATCAAAAATAGAACTAGCTATTAGAAGAAGATCAGTGGTGTTTGGTATGGATACAATTATATTGATATAATGTCCCAGCAGCTGCACTCCCCATGCAATTAGGAAGATAACGAAAAGTAAGAATATGGTTGGTTTCGAAACGGATGTGGTGTGTGGGTGGGACGTCTCTTTCCACAACCTCACTATCTGAAATTGGCACGCTAATATATTGTCTTCTCGTCCAAAGGAAAGATTCGAATCACTTTACAAACTCCATTGATCCCATACGTCTGAAGTTTGTAGAGCAAAAGAGAATGGTCCACACAATCGAACGCCGTAGAAAGATTTATCAGCATGCTCAAACAAGGCACTCACTATCACCGATTCACGAAACTATGTAAAAGTGTCAGTAGCATTTAGCAATAGGAAACGATGGAATTAGTTTATTATTCTAATGTTAACCATAGTTTCATACACCTTAGAAAAGACTGATAAAAATGCATAGGCATGGTTCAAGTTTTTCAAAATATGTTGTTAATCCTGAGAAGGTTGCATTAACTGGTACACTATGAGGCCTTTCTTTATTAGAACCATGTTATAACATTTGATCTGCTTTCTTGCTATGTATTCCTTATTTACATTTGTGACACCATCTTTAGGTCTCCAAATTTCTTTTAGAGAGATTTCTTTTAGAGGAATCTGTAATTTGTGAAGAGCCGACTTTGATTTCACTTGTTGAACAGATACCATAGTACAACCTCTCCTAATGGTCACCCCCCTATAGAGCAAGCAATGTATTCTAATCTCTTAAACATGGACATATAGCGACCACGACCATCGAAATTAGATTTTACAAACGGCTTCTGATAGAAAAATTACCTTCATATAACGGTTAGTATGCATATTCCTTAATCACAATATTTCTCGAATCTCGATTATATGTAGAGTTTGTTAAAAAGGTGGTACCGGATGGCAGTAGCGTAGCGGTAGCGGCGTGGGTAAGGGTAATTTTCAACTCGTAGTCGATCTCGACAGTACCGCGAAAGACTTCAAAGCGACAGTACGTTGCACGCTGCACGCCAAATAAGTACGCGGAGATGGGATGCCCTAAGGGTGTAACGTTCCCTTCAAATGTGAATAAATATCTCAGGTATTTCCCTGGATTAGAATATAGAAGTCCGCATATTTATTGCACAATATGCAATAGCGGATTGATGAGTCGCGATAGGTTTGAATGTAGAAAACATTGTAAAAGTAAACGTCATGTACTGAATTTATACTGGCAATTTTTATATGATTTTATTTTTATGTCAAGTGTGTGCAACATCCCACAACATCTAGTATCTAATGAACACTTTCGTCTATGCAATTACGATACAATTTGCCACGCGTGCAGGGTACAGTAAAGGAATGTAAAAAAGACGAGTTGAGAAACGACTGATGCTCAGAGACACAGCGTCATTCATGTTGTAGCGCGTCCTTTAAAACGTGATGGTCCACCAGCTTCATTGTTGTTATTCAATAAAAGGATTCAGAAAACTAATGCAGAAACCATTGTCGAGATAATAAAGGATTCGTTGAGCGAATTTTGTATCACAGGAACCCAAGTCACAGTGTTCGTTACTGATGGAGCCGCAACAATGCTGAGAGTTGGTAGGATGTTGAAAATATGCTTTCCGACGCTTCTTCACATAACATGCCTCATACACGCATGTTACCTCGTAGCAGAAACCATTCGAAAGAAGTATCCGATGGTGGATAAGTTAATAGCATCTACCAAAAAAGTGTTCATCAAATCTCCCAAACGCATCCGTATATTCAAACAATTGTGTCCGAAATTACAACCATCACCTCAGCCTGTAATAACGCGATGGGGAACATGGCTCCAGACAGTATCTTACTATCAGAAACGTACCGCAGCCATGTTCCCCATCGCGTTATTACAGGCTGAACGCGATAAGGAACATGGCTCTAGACAGTATCTTACTATCAGAAATATTTTTCACAAGTGAAAAATGTCATCTTGAAGCTTGATTCAAATGATTCTGCAGCAGTTCGAGATAGTCAGCAACTTTTTTCCAATTCGGACGTTCAACAACAAATAGATGAAATTTCCATGAACTATTCTGAAGATGCACAAGCTATCGAGCAATTAGAAAACAGTCACTTATCTGCACGAGACGCATTAAATTGTATAAATAATTTACAAGCCATTCTAGAAAACTTGACGAACACTATAGGAGTCGATGTTGCTCAAATATTTGGTGCAATTTTAACGAAAAATCCCGATTTACAGAAGGTTCGGTCTATAACTGAAAATCAAGAGTGCCCAGATGAGGAAAAGCAATATCTGACATTTGCAAATCTTACTTCACTGGATGTCGAACCATCATTTTCGAAGTATACGACAACCTATTCACAACACCATCGACGGCTGAATGAATCGACAATCGAAGCATTGCTGATAACAATATTATTTTTCACTAATATTGTATATTACGTACCTACTTTTATGCGGTGCGCCACTGCCGGTGCCACCTTTTTAACAAACTCTAATTATATGTAATCTCAGTACAGCGGTGACGGCTTTCAATTAAAATTAAGAGATTGAGCAAATTACTTTTTATAATTTAGTAATATCGAAGTCGTTACAACTTATAATAAAATGTAAATCGGATAATTACAAAACAAAACTTAAAAATATGAAACAAAGCCAATTGTAGATTATTAAATATATTATATATGGAACATCCTGTATATTACTACGATATTAGATACAAGTCATATCAACTTTCATCAATATTCCCTATACCAATTTATCCTAGTTTTTGAGAAAATTAACATACCATTGAGATGTTTGCGAAATGTCGCTGTATCTTTAAGGCTAATTCAAATTTTATTCGATTGAGTATTTCTTAAAGTTTGAGGCAATACATCGAAAAGTTTTTTATGTCAACTGGGGTCTACAAGATGACCATCTAAATCGTTGCCATGTTGGATTCGTGCTATTTTCAATTTTTTTTGAAATGGAACACTACATATATTTTTCCCCAATCTGCTAGAGAAGCTGTAATAGATTTTTTTTTTATAAACACTCCAATACCTAGAGTGTGTCGTTCTTTAGTCAAATAAATGTGAAGCTAAATTGATAAGTTTTTTGCTAAAATTCATAGAGTGCTATGACGAAATGCTATAAACTTTTGTTTTTCTAAAAGTATTCATTAAAAATTGACTAAAATTTAATTTATGCATACAATTTCACATCCATTCGTAATTCGATTCTTTGTATTTTATTTAATATTTACTAACATTTTGGTTGTATTATTTTATGTGATGTCCTTGTTATGCATTGTCACGAAGTTTTTCTCCTAAATTTCTATATAGCTGAATTGCTGAATTTTTTAAACAACTTTCAGTACATTTGCTTTAATAAATTTCTTTAACGAAACAAAAGTTTATAGTATTTCGTCAAATACCCTGTTTTTGAATGAAAAACTTGTCTGTATAGCTTCAGATTTAATTTACCAAAGAAGGACGCATAGGGAACATAGGTAAATGTTGATAAAAAAGATTCTCGAAGAGCTTCTCTATTATATTTTGCCAAAATGTATAGTGTTCCACTTAAAAAAAATGGAACAACATGAATCAAACTTGGCAACGATATCGATGTCCATTTTATAGAATCTGGTTAATATAAAAAGATCTTCGATGTATTGCCAAAAACTCCAAGGAATACTCAATCAAATAAAATTTGAATCACCACCTCAGCGTGTAAGGTGTTCAAAATATCGGCCGTTAAAGAAACAGCGACATATCGCAACAAAAGTAGGTAGATATGGAGAACATCGATGAAGGCTGCCGTGAATTGAAAAGAGATATCTAAAATCGTAATAATATAGAGTATGTTCCATTAAAAAAAGAACTTGTATCGTGCACAGCGGAAACTGAACACCCTGTATACATGAATAAAATTTTATGCGCAGCATCTGTTTACGAATATCTTTTTCTTGAAAACTCTTTCGCTAAATTGCTCAGGTAAGAAGTGATATTCCATCCACGTACATTACTATAAACCCAAATGTGATATGCCTTTGGTTTAGTTTGTCCTCAATCATAACAGATCGTCCTGTGATGTATTTATGTTTGTTTCCGCATTATTAAATTGGTTTGTAGAGGACATCAGTAGTATCATCGTCTAATATATTGTGTTGGATAATTAAAGTAAATTATCTATCTCAAGGAAAAAGAAATCGTAAGCAAATAAGACTAGTGAAATCTTAGAATTCCACAAAAAATTCACATGGTGAAACATTCTTGACGGCGTAAGGCGAAGTGAACAGAAAGTATTAATAAAAGTGTTAAAATGTGTTCAAGAGAAACAGTCTTTCCGCTATTCACAATCATTTTTTCAAAAAGAGGAATAGAAAACCTTCTCCCTGATCCACAGCATTCTACGTAACCTGCTCCTAAAGTGTATGTTCCAAATTCTTCGTAGTGGATAAAATTTCTAACTTTTATAATTCCTATTTAGTTAATTTTAAGTTGAAACATACTACACTATACTTCTGTATGTATGAAATGTCCATATTTGCCGTTGGTTTTAGAAAATAAATTTCTCGATATAGAAATAAAAAGTATCCTTGATTTGCCTGTATATGTATCTGAAATTCCCAAAACGTATGGGCGTGATGCTACTTAATGAGTTTCATTGTTCTTCATCAATTACCTCTAGTCAACTCGCAGAGAGGCTTCTTTGTCGTAATTTTATGTCAAGGTAACACGGTTGTACGCGATAAAAAACAACAAAATTCGCTTGGTAATTACAAGCCCCTACATATGCAGTTGTACGTACATGATATAAAAAGCGGACAAAAAAACTTGTCCGCAGCTATTGTGGCATTTTAGAAAAAATTAATTGGGTAATTATGTTAAGAGTATTGTTTATGTTAAAAGAGCTAATTTATAATGTATTGTATTTGGTTATCGGGATGAATCTGATTTAGGACTAAATGCCATTGCTTCTTCTTCACTCTAGAGAAAAATATGAATAATGAATAACCTATTGAACAAAAAAAAAAAACTATGTACATACATATATGTTGCCGCCCGTTGATTGATTGGAGTATTATACTCGAAGTTAATGTATGATCGACCAATAATTGGGTAATATTTTTGCTCTATTCTTACAAGGGAACATCCCGAACCCGTAAATTCCAAAAAAATTGAAACTTTGTAGACAAAGTAGTCCTCACCCAAGATGTTCGAAGGCATTTTCCTTATCGGCCCAATTTCGCTTTAAGAGGGTGAAATTTTACTTGATTTTCGGTTTTTTGAAAATAATTCGATAACGGTTGGATCAAATACATCAAAGTTATATATCAAAATAATCGTCTCTTTGAACTCTATTACATATGTGAAAATAGCATAGTATTTCTATTTAAAAATTTGGTAGTACCTTCCCCCACCCCTTCACGAATGAACCTATTCAAATGCCATATTGTGGATGTTATACAGCCCTTCAAGCAGTTTCAAAAACGTACTTCACTTTTTGTAAAATAACTATTAGAAAAGGATAAAACTTGTCTCACGATACGTCGCTTTAAGTAATTGTCAATGCCTGTGCAAAACAAAGATATATATGTTAAAGGTAATCCCCAGATATTGTGTGAATAATGTATTATCTTTGATGTGTACATGTATTTCGAATATCTCTATTATTGACTCACAATCATTGTGATAGAATAATTTATGCAATTAGTTTATGAATTCTTTAAAATTCGATATATGAATTTGTAAATTGGCAATGATATTTATGAAGGCAGATATAGTGCGACGACAGCTGTACATACATATGATAACAATGATAGTATGACTTATACTTATAATAAGTACAATAATCTTTAATGTGAGTAATAGTTAATATGTAATAGTTTAAAATTGTTGATTTGTTTGGACAAAAATAAGTATATAAGAAGAAGTCACTTTTGTAACTTTCTAATACTGCATCTGACTGTGAGAATTAGAGTACTGGATCAACAATGGTAGTAAATCCAGTAAATGTAGTTCGATTACTAATACTGACATTTAATGTCGCAAATGGTAATCGTCCAATAGTTTTCAACAATGAAGAAAGTGAAATGCACGACGTATTGAAGAATATATTAATTAGATCTCGGGACGATACAATCTTTGAAGTAGATAACGACGTAACGCTAGAATTCTTGCAAGAATTTAGGCCACATTCTGTAGAACTTATTGATGATAGATATCCAGCTTCACGGGAAGAAGTCTTAGATGTTATACAATTTGAAGAAGAAGAATGTGCACCAGAAGAAGGAGATATTGTCGATTTAGAATATAAGACAAAAGGTGTTACCTTCTCGAAATCTGGGAGAAAACGACGTTCATTTGAAGCTGTAAAACATAGATTTAAGAGAGTGAAGGAGGTATCGATACAAAAAGGAGGAACATGAAGAGAGAAATTATTACAAATTTCGGAATATGTTTTTAATAAATTTGTTACTAACAGCGAAGTGCATGCTACAATTCACGACCTAGATCTTTGTAAATGAGCTATGGAAGCCAATGAAGAAATCGGATTAACAAATTTCAGAGCATTCCCACATTGGTTATGGAACTTCAAGAAAGAATACAGGATAGTATCTAGAAAAATTATCAAATTTATAACCCGTTCATATGGTACAGACACCGAGTTAAATCAAATTTCGTCGGCTTTCGTACAAGAAGTAAACCCTTATATTGCGAAGGTAGCCTCTACTAATACATTCAACGCTGATGAAAGTGGATTCAATTTGGAATTGCACACTGGTCGCACGTTAGCTCCATAGGGATCGAAAGCAGTTGAAAGTATTGTGCAATCTATATTCGCTACAACACACAGCTATACCATACTTCCTATAGTATCCGCGTCTGCACGCTTGTTGTCGCCCTTATTCATGATTTTGAGAGAACAAAGTGGTACATTTGGACCACGAGTAGTAGAATCGATGTTCCACGCAGAAAATATTTATGTAACTGCTTCATCATCCGGAAAACTAACAACAGCATTATTCACGGAATGGTTCACAAAGGTATACCTTCCAAATACAGAATCTCAAACAGTTTTATTGCTAGATTCGCGGACTGGTCATTGTCCATATAACTTAAAAGACCATATATAGGCCGACAAGAATGTGAACATCCTCATAATACCAAAGAAAACCACTGGTACAACCCCTAGACGTCTACGGATTTCGTATTTGGAAAAATTTTGTTAGGAATCTGATATTATACTCTTATACAACTACGATATTAATTTGCATACGCGTAACAACATTATTAAATTACAGTCTTTAGTGCACAACCAATTATCTTCTTTAAAATACATATCATAATTTATTTGCTTATGCATGGTAGAAAAGTGGTTATATTGCGGACCGGCCAAATCGTTTCGATAATCCTGTCACTTTTGCCTTCACAGAAGATTTTCAAATTCCATCACGATGTTCCATATGTGGAGCGCGTGCTATAATACGGTGTTCCTGGTGCAACAGTGTTTTGTACTTTAAGCATTTTAATGAAGAAATGCATTATCATACAAATTAAGTAATTACTAGCGTATATATTATATATACACATGTATACATAAGCCACAGATTACAAAATATGTCATAATATGTATTTTATATGTTAGTTTGAATAAATTTTTCTACCATGATGAATTGTAATATGGACATCCGAAAGGCACGCAATATTATCACATTAATTCATTTTTATCTATAGTTCTGTTTTCTGAAATATATCTATCTAAAAACATAAAAATTTATGTTACATTCCTTCACAGTCTCTAAAGACGACATATTAAATATCATTTTCCTCGTTTTTTGAATAACTGTTTTACAAAAAGTGAAGTACGTTTTTGAAACTGCTTGAAGGGCTGTATAACATCCACAATATGGCATTTGAATAGGTTCATTCGTGAAGGGGTGGGCGAAGGCACCACGAAATTTTTAAATAGAAATACTATACTATTTTCACATATGTAATAGAGCTCAAAGAGACGATTATTTTGATATATAACTTTGATGTATTTGGTCCAACCGTTATCGAATTATTTTCAAAAAACTGAACCAAGTAAAATTTCAGGGGTGGTTTCACCCTCTTAAAACGAAATTGGGCCGATAAGGAAAATGGTTTCGAACATCTTGGGGTGAGGACTACTTGTCCCCAAAATTTAAATTTTTTTGGAATTTACGGGTTGGGGATGTTCCATACGTATATGTAGTTCAGACAGATAGCGTGTGTAGGTGTTAAATCAAACGAATTTACCTAGTTACTACTTGAGCATACCGCATACGGTTGGTGTTGTTATTCCTTGTAATGAGTCCTGTATGAATATTACTCAGCAGATATATAAATGACTAAAGTATACCAAGAAATGTTGGTTTTCTCTAAATAGGTAACAGACAAAATTAATCAAATATACAAAGAAATTAGATGAGCTTTCTGAGGTACAATTTTTTAGCAAAATATCCGTTAACCTACATAATCCCGTTATTTGTAAAACTCGCTGCTTGTTTTAAAGGTAATTTTTGGGAAACTATAAAATAAATGGACAATAATTACCAACCGAGCATAAAGAACCAGGAGAGTTTCGAAAGAGAACGCTAGCTTGCACATAGCTAGTTTAATAAATAAAATTTGCCAATCAACTAGCTCATTTAATATTTAACACTTTTATATATCAAGGAGTGAATTTATTGCACAACAAGTATATCTTGAGATTACTAAGTTTTATGTACCGTAGAATGGGGTGAAGCCGATCAAATTTTGATGTTTTTGATACTATTCATAGTGTAGAATGCAGTTTCACATGTTTAGATTTTTTTAAATTCTTCTGTTCTTATATGGAACAGTTTGTTTTAATATTTGGTCAAATATTTAATATTTCCAATCAGTTTTATTAATTAGCTTACAAAACTGTTACCTAATCTCAAACAAACCTTTTACTAGTTAAACAATAACTAAACGCAGCTGAGCAATCGGAATATGTGTTCAAGACACTTAGTGGCGTAACGTTTACATCACATCAAAATTAGGTAAATTTTCTACGGTACTTCTCAATATTTTGTTACAAATTACAACAAAGTCTATATATTATTTCATTTCCCAAAGACTTGTATTGCAAGGGGTACAGTTTAGTCGTAGAGACGTTGCTTGGATGCTTTTGTCTTTAGTACATTGTTATTATTCTGCATCGGGATGTCCAGAAGTATTATTCAAAAGAAGCAGTGCTTTCGGAGACTAATTCAAATCTCTCATTTTCCTTTTAACTTTAGGTGCAAAAAATCATGAAACCATTTACAAAAAACAGCCATTGTATCCCATCACTTATTTGGCCAATATACGCAACGGAATGATTTGGACTCCTCTAATTGCCCTAGGTTTGTTCCCCATTTGTATTGGCACACAGAAGTAAAGCTGTCCTTACTCACTTTGCGATCTGGTGCCGTTTTTTTCGCTTTGGTATGCGAGACCTTTGTTTGGAAAGACACTCCATAACGGTCCATTCTCGTCAGCATTGTAGACCTGACGGGGTGTAAACCCATTTATATTATATTCATTACAAATGTTTGCTGGAATGACTTAACAGCAGATTCTTCCGTAGATGATTTTTCCCTAATGAGTGGCAAAATCTGGTAGTCAACTTTAGAAAAGATTTTTTGAAGACCTTTCGTGTAACTTGGATAAAACGGTAATTTAACATATTTTTTATTATTAGTCTGGGCAAACAGCGGTAACAGTCAGTGTAGTAGATATGTGGTGCGGAGTGGGCGATTATTTATTTCACGTGTTCACAGCGTCAGTACTACATCGATGCTCTGTATGCGAGTAGTTCTGTGTATATGTAGGCTGTCGTAACTTATTTCATAATTGTGCGCTTATGTTTGCTTTAAAAATGTCGCAGTTAGGTACGTCGCGAAAACGACCAATGGCAGACACAGTTAAAAACTTTATAGTGGACATGCCGGGCTTAATTTTTGATGGCGCTAAAATTCAATGTTTAGTTTACAAAATCCCTGTAATGTGATGGTCCAGAAGCCATTGTTAACGTCACATCGAAAGCAAACAGCATTCTTCTGCAAAAAGTGGCATACGGGACCAAGAAAAATTTACATTTGATTTATGTGTTACTCTTATTTTATGTAATCTATCGTTTCGTTTACTAAACAAAGAAGCATTTGTCTCCTTCTGGAATAAATATGCGGACTGTAGATTACCTAGTTCGAATATCGATACGAAATGTAGTGCCATTTGCTCGTGAACATATAGAAAAAAGAATGAAAACGGATTTGAAAGATAAAAAACTGGTTGTGTATGGACGAAACAACATATCGTCAAAAACATTCTGTGGTTAATGCAATGGTACGTACAATGGAACCACATCGACCGTCATCCTTCTTCTTACTTGCTTCCAAAAGAGTTATAAATTGTACTGCAGATGAGATTTTAAAGGTGGTGTTGAACTCATTGAACAAATTTGAAGCTTCAGCTAAGCAACTTTTAATGTTTATGAGTGATGCTGCCGCCAACATGCGTTCTTTGGACCGATCTCTTAAAGAACACAGTGGTAACTTCTTACATGTAACGTGTAAAATCCATACTCTAAATATTGCGGCACAAACGATTCCTACATGTTTTCCACTAGTAAATGCATTGATTGCTAGTACACAGGCAGTGTTTCTAAAGTCCCCGAAACGTACCCGACTATTTCACAAATTGTGTCCTGATTTACCTGAACCACCACAGCCGATTGTTACACGTTGGGAAACATGGTTGCAAGCTGCGTTTTACTACAACAAATATTTTGATCAAATAAAGAAGGTAGTTTTAAAATTCAATCCGACAGAAGCTGGAGCAATCAAGAAAAGCCAGGAAAAAGCCAGGTTAAAAGGGATTTACAAACTATTCACAACAATTACTTCGAACTAGCGGAGGGAATAGAAAAATTACAAAATGTTTCGATGTCGCTAATGGATTGTGTTCAAATTGTGAATGATGTTGACGGACAGTTATGCGCTGTAGAAGGCGAAACAAATTGGTGTGTTTTAGAGAAAGACTCCGATTTTCTTATATTAAGACAAATTTGTGAAGGTGCATGCGAAGATGCATTAAATTGTTTCAAAGATTATTTTAAATATACAAATATAATATCGCTAGATGTCGAACGGTCGTTTTCGACGTTAAAAAACGTTTATTTCGCACGTCGTACTCACTTGACTGAAACAGCTGTGGAAACATATCTAATGATTCAAATATTTAACAGTTTGTGATTTCACGGAAGACTTTTAAAACGCTAAGTGTTTCAGCACGTTTTATAATTTATTTCTTACCTTCTATTTTATGTGTAAACTTTTATGCGCTCGCCACGCCTCTGGCTATTACCGTATATTTGCCCAGGTTACTTATTATTACGGCCGTCAATGCGTTCTAGTGTGTTTATATTTCTAATTCTTAATCTATTCTTATGTTTCCTAATAGTATTATAGAAGACATCTTCAGAGAATCCGTTAAAGTTAGCAATATTGATGATTTCTTTTAGTTCATTTTGATATCTATCTTTTGTTAAAGGAAAATTGAGTAACCGGTGCACCAAAATTTAATAGCCGGAAGTTTGTGTTCATATTAGTGATTAGAATCCTGTAAGATAAATCTATTATTACTAGTAGGTTTTCTATAAACGCCTATTTCTAACTTATTTTTATTTCTTGTTACTAGCATGTCGAGGAAAGGAATCCTGTTGTCTTTCTCTTCTTCGTGGGTAAATTTGATAGAGGAAAATTTTGAGTTAAGTTGTTCCATGAAATCCGTTATTGAGCATTTGCTGGTGTCAAAGATGCAAAAAATGTCATCGAAGTATCTGATCCAAAGTATTCTTCAGGTCGGTTTCAAATTTATCCATAAAGAGGTTAGCCATAAACGGAGATAAGCTGTTACCCATTGTCGTTCCTTCCGTTTGTTGATAAAAAGTGTTGTTAATTTGGAAAAAGTTTTGTTTCATGCAAAGTCTTGTCAAAGAAATTAAGTTAGTAACTTCCTCTCTCTATCTATTTCGTTATCTAACAAAAGTGTTTCCAAATATTCCAAAGTTAAATCAACCGGAACACTGGGGAACAGTGAACTTACGTCATACGATACTAAAATTTCTTTGCCAGTAAGCTCAATGACTTTAGTTTTTTCAACGAACGCGTAAGAATTTTTAATAGCCAAATCGGGAAACTGTACAGGTAATTGGTTCAATTTGTCATATAACCACTTGGAAAGTAAGTTGGACTGTTGATGTTCGAAACAATGGGTCTCATACTCTCGGGCTTGTGTATTTTAGGTAAACAATACATCCTAGGTAGTACTGGGTTTGGTACCGTTAGTCTAAATCTTAAATTATCGCTAATGAGAGCCCTTCATTCTAACATGGTCTTTTTGGTTTCTGTAATCATTTTAGACATAGGATTTTTTGATAATTTCAAATAAGAACTTTGTAACAAGGTGGTGTTGACTCGATTAAAATAATCCTCTTTGTCTGAGATGACTACAGTGTTATCTTTGACGGATTTTAAATAAAAACAATTTTTGTTTTACTGCTGATGATGATAGCTTAGCTATCGAAACGTGCGTTCAGTATTGTGGTAAGGGTTTTACTGAACTGTTTCAGTGTTCCAGTGCCACAGATTTAGAGTACCTAATTATTTTAATAAATACGCAAGTAAAAAGAGTACATTAAAATAAACCACCAGTTAATGCAAATCCTAGATTAGCCTGGAATGCATTATTGTATATAATTTTATAATCACCGTGACCTTTATTACTTGCAACATTTTAAACGCTGAAAGCACATCTAATTGCACAACATGCAAAATAAAGTCGATTCTGTTACTGAATACGTTTAAGAAAAATCCGAGGAATTAACATTCCATTCCCTATTTTAAAACGTCGAACCCCAACATTGTTACTAATTTAAGTCGAACGCCTATCTTAACGGATATTCCACGAGAAATAAGAGCTAACAAACAAGTGTTTATGCGATAGTTGCCACCTACCCGTATCCTTTATACAGAGCTTGATCAGCTTGCCTTTTCGCACACCTTCGAATGTTAAGTTGACGTGTGATTATTATGTAGGTGAAAATTGCACACACGTGTATGCAAATTAGCTATATACAGTGAGTTCCCACTCATATCGTATATTATGAACAAATTGAAGCGGTTCATTACAATCGTATAGGCTCATATGTCTGATATGAGTTGTTCTGTCGATATGTCGAACTAAGGAAGAACTGAAGAATAGTTTTCCAGAAAAAGAAACTTAATTCCTTCACTACCGCAGGAATCCATCAAAAATGAGTAAGTTAAAGAGGAGGAAGTAGTAGAAGAAATATGCAAAAGAAAGCTAAAACCGGCAAAAGGATTATAAACAAACAGGCAGTGGCGGAGGTTCGATACAACCCTCAGTATAACTGCGAGTCTCAACAAGATCTGTTGTGTATACATGTACGCTGCCGTAAATACTATTTCGTAGTTCTACGTTTTAAAAATGTTGTCTACATCGCGAAAACGACCAATGTTGGACAAAGTTACAGAATTTATAGCAGAAATCCCTGAGCTAAATTATGATGGCGTTAAAATTCAACGTGTAGTTTGTAATATCCCTTTGATGTGTTGGTCCAAAAGGGATTGTCTTCGTCACGTAAATAGTAAACCGCATTCTTAAAAAAAATTGCGCACGACACTATGACAAATTTAAATTTGATTTATGTGTTACTTTTATTGCAAGTAATCTACCGCTTAATTTACTAGACAAGGAAGCATATGTCTTCTTTTGCAATAAATATTAGGACTGCAAATTACCAAGTCGGGCATCGTTACAAAGAATTGTGCCATCTGCTCATGAACATGTTGAAAAAAGAATTAAATCGGAGTTGAAAGATAAACAACTGTGGTTATGTGTGGACGAAACAACAGATTGTAAAAAACATTCTGTGGTTAATGTAATGGTACGTACAATGGAACCACATCAATCGTCACTTTCAATTCTATTAGCTTCCAGACGAGTACAACAATGTACTGCCGAAGTAATTTCAAAGTAAGTGTTAAATACATTGGAAAAGTTTGAAATTTCAACAAACCAACTGTTGATGTTTAAGAGTGATGGTGCCGCAAACATGCTTTCTGTAGGCCGGTCTCTTAAAAAACATTGTGCTAACTTGTTACATATTACGTGTAAAATTCATGCTTTCAGTCATGTGGCAGGTGGTATTAGAAAATGTTATCCTGAGGTAGACGTTTTAATAGCGCATACAAAAGCAGTGTTTGTCAAATCCCCAAAACGTATTCGCAAATTTCACAGACTGTGCCCCCGTATGCCTGAGCCACCAGAACCTATTCTTACGCGTTGGGGTACATGGTTACAGGCCGCGTTTTATTATCATAAATATTTTGAGAATATTAAGAACCTGGTTTTACAATTCGACCCAAAGGAAGATAGGTTAAACCGGATTTAAAAACTATTCAGAACATTTACTTCGGACTAGTGGAGACAATAAAAAAATTACAAAATCCTTGGGTGTCGTCAGCGGAATCTCTGCAAATAGTGCAACATGTTCACGCACAGCTACGTGCGGTAGAAGACACAAAAATGATGGTGTCCTAGAAAGGTTTGAAAGTGTTTTAGAGAAAGATTCTGATTTTGGCACACTAAGACAGATTTGTGAAGGTGCGTCAACAGAACCGTTAAGTTGTTCCAAAAATTATTTTAATTACGCAAATATAACGTCACTAGATGTAGAACGTTAGTTTTCTGCATATAAACACACTTTTTCCTGACGCCGCACTCGGTTTGCCGAAACAATTGTGGAAACATATCTAATGTTGCAAATATTTAACAGACATTATTCACTTTGTGATTTCACGGAAGACTCTTAAGACGGTAAGTGTTTGAGCAGGTATTATATTTTATTTCTGACCATTTATTTTGTGTAAATTTTTATGCGCCCGCCACTGGCTGTTGGCGCAAATTGAGCAACTCTAATCATAACTTCCGAAGTGAACTGTGCTTTGAAAGATTCACTGCGAAGTCTTTAACTTACACTACTGGATTTAAGATAGCATAAGTATGTCATCTGGCTGAAATGCGTTAAACTAAACCAAATTTTCCTATGCGCTAGTTACAACTTGCTAACCATGTAATTTTTGTCGCGTTCGCAGTATTAAAAATTAAAAAAGTAGAGAATGATGAAGTAATATATTCGTTTCTTATAGCCTCTAACAGTGACAATCCTTTTTTGCTTATACTTGCATTTTATGGGATTTGTAAGTTAATTTCCTGCTTCCGTACTACATACGTCTTACGTTAGAAAAGCATTACTTCTGTTTGTAGGAAATCTTGGGTTTCAATCTTCAATTGCATAAAGGTGCTAGTAAGTGTTACACCGCGTTAGTAAGTTCCGTAGTAAAGTGAATCGATAAAACATATGGACAGTGTTGCAACGTTTGCCCGCTATGAAACTATAAGATGGGAAGTTGCGCGAAACGAATCTATCAGTAAGAATCCAATCGCCGTCAGAAGAGGATCCTGCTTGACTCTAGCCATGTATTATACCCGCAGTTTGATTTGTTTTGTGTCTCGAAATTATACCGTGGAATAGTTTTCTTTTTAATTATGTTCTTATAAACTAAGAAATCGTTAAATGGTACTATGGTAGAGGCAGTACTGCGGATGACTGTTTATTTGAACATTTATTATAATAATACGTTCAACTGAACTTTTACACATACAAATACGATTCATTTTACCATAAAATTCCATTAATTAAATTTAGAAAACATGTAAGTATTTATTGTGCGCTTATTATCATTTGAACATTTAATATGTTGGATATTTGAAAATGAAAAAATGAAATTTAGTTATTTTATAATGAGAGGTTCTATTTAGTTTTGGAATTCATCACTTTCCTTTTAAATTAAAGAGGTTTTCTTTGCTTGATGTACGACAATAGTATTTATTTTGAAATAATCAACAATTAAAGTCCATCAATAACAAAAATCAAATATGATGTATTACGTACTTCCTAATATCTGTGCTGAGATGTTACGAGTTGCGAGTGTGTGCGCTTGTCTAGGGGCATCCAGGAACGAAGAGGACGTTTCTAGCACAAGCGACAACATTCTTCGCTATACGAATGGGAGTCGCGCCGGTAAATGAATCCTTACCTACCCTACTATATTCATTTCATAGTAAATAGTATAACCAGATGTAATATTACATTAGTAGTACCTCATCCTAATGTTTCTTCGTATTTGTTTTTTACATACAAGAAGTTTTAGAGGAAAGTTTCTTGTTTTACCTAATAAGTCTATATAAAGTCTTTTTCAGTTTATCGAAAGACATATGGATCATTTCGCGGTGACTAGTGTGACATTTGCACGTGCAACTAATTGTTAGATAGCTACTTGGTGATCTTAGTCCTGAATTTGCAGATCTATACCTAAAATTCGGTAAATAAGTTTATTATTTATTGAACCAGTGACGGGTGTGACAGGCACACTTATAAATAATGTGCTTTTTATACGTATATATACAGTTTCAGTTCAGTGATTGCGTTTTCTTTATTGATTGTTGAATGATCATTAAAGCTGGCCACGAGCGGTACGGCGCAGTAGCGTAGAGTCGACCAGGCCTCGCGTTTCACTAGAGTTATTCTGCTAATAGAGATGTTTGCTGCCGCAAATAATTTCGCTCATCTTTTAAATAAAAATTAAATAACACGTGCTCAAACAGTTACCATTTTAAGAGTCCTCCGTGAAATCACAAAGTGAATAATGTCTGTTAAATATCTGCAACATTAGATATGTTTCAACTGTTGCTTCGGCAAAACTAGTACGGCATGAGGAAAAATGCGTTTATATGCAGAGAACGAACGTTCTACATCTAGTGACGTAATATTTGCGTAAGTAAAATAATCTTTCAAATAACTTAACGATTCTGTTGACGCACCTTCACAAATGTGTCTTAATGTGCCAAAATCAGAATTTTTCTCAAAAACACTTTTTCTAGAACAGAAACATTTTTTGCGTCTTCAATCGCGCATAGCTGTGCGTGAACATGTTGCACTATTTGTAGAGATTCTTCTAACGGCACCGCAGGATTTTGTAATTTTTCTATTGCATCTGCTAGCCCGAAGTAATTGTCGTGAATGATTTTTAAATCCATTTTAACCTGACTATCTTGAAATGTCGACTGGCTTTTCTGGATAGCGGCAGCTTCCTTTGTATCGAATTGTAAAACCACGTTCTTAATATTGTCAAAATATTTATGATAATAAAACGCGGCCTGCAACCATGTTCCCCAACGAGTTAGAATAGGTTCTGGTGGCTCTGGTATACGGGGGCACAGTCTGTGAAATTCGCGAATACGTTTCGGTGATTTGACAAATACTGCTTTGGTATGCGTTATTAAAGCGTCTACCTCAGGATAACATTTTCTGATACTATCCGCCACAAGATTGAGAGCATGAATTTTACACGTAATGTGTAACAAATTAGCAGAATGCTTTTTAAGAGACCGGCCTACAGAAAGCATGTTTGCAGCACCATCACTCACTAACATCAAGAGTTGGTTTGTTGAAAGTTCAAACGTGTCCAATGTATTTAACACTAACTTTGAAATTACTTCGGCAGCACACTGTTGTATTCGTTTGGAGACTAATAGAATTGAAAGTGCCGATTGATGAGGTTCCAATTTGCGTGCCATTACATTAAGAACAGAATGTTTCTTCCGATCTGTTGTTTCGTCGACACATAACCACAATTTTGATCTTTCAACTCCGATTTTATTTTTTGTTCAATATGTTCGCGCGCAGATGGCACAATTCTTCGTAACGATGTTCGACTTGGTAATTTGCACTCCGAATAGTTATTCCAAAAGCAGATAAATGGTTCCTTGTTTAGTAAATTAAACGGTATATTACATGCGATAAACGTATCGCATAAATTAAATATAAATTTTTCATTGTCTCGTGCGCAATTTCTTTTTGAGGCATGCTTTTCACTATTTACGTGTCGTAGACAATGTTGTCTGGACCAACACATTAACGGGATTTTACAGATTACACATTTAATTTTAGCACCTTCATATATTAAGTCTGGAATTTCTACTACCGTTTCTCTCGGTCCGAACTGATTCTACGCCTATGCGCGGTACCGCTCGTGGCCAGCGTTAATGATCATACACTGTGCGACAAAATTATGTAATTCATTCATTACATTTAGAACAACTTGTTCTTCGAAGAAATGCTCAGACAGGTCATTTTTATATTGAAAAATTAAACATCTTTGCATCAATTTTAAATTGCCCCCATTTCTGGTTTTCAAGTAATAACGTCATGGACAATTTTTTTAAATGACTTCTTTTTTTTATTATTTTGATAAGTCATTTAATTGTTTAAATGGTTCTACCAACATTTTAATACCTCACATAACAACATTTTCGAATAAAAGTTATTGGAAGAGTGAAAAACATAAATGTTATAACAAAAAAGTATAAAGCAAACTTGCAAAAATGTTTACTTTTAAAAAATAAAGTTGACCTGTTCGAGCATTTCTTCCAAAAGCAAATTGTTTGGAATTTAAGGAATTTATTCTATAATTTAGCGGCGCACAGTATACTTTCAAGTTAGGAATTAAATAAAAAGTAGAAAATTGTGGATATTTCTACAAATAAATTTGTTAAAATTTGATGGGCGTGACGTGTTACCGTGACTGGTATGACTGGTTTATTTCTCTAGAAAATGTAATTTTGGAGTAGGCAATAAATTTAATTGGAACTAAAGGTAAAAATAGAGGACTTATTTGACGTCTGAAAAGATTCAAGAGATGAGTAGGCTATTACGGGGTAATATATTTTTTTATTTGAGTTCCAGTATTTAAAAAAAATGGTTCTTTTGAATGGGTGCAACTTGCAGAACTTTTTCTTATAAAATTGGCAAGTTATATTCACACCGGCTAACAGTGAAAATTTTGCAGGTTTAACTGTGACAAAATAAATGAAAAAATATTTTACATTGTAATTTTCTGTTTGCATGAATCAAATTGATTTGTTAACTATCTAGAAAGTCAATGCATATACTTTTAAAATTCCTTTTTTGAAAAGTTTAAATTTTGCGTTCCTTTCCTAATTGTGTTGTTCTTAATGTTCCTAATTAATACCCTGGAGTATGGCCCTTATCGTATAACATGTATCTAACTGTTGCGGAAGACTTTGTACTGAAGCCCTTTGTGAATATTAGGCATTTTTATTCTACCTATGGAAGGGAATAACAAATTGGAGTGAATAGAAAAATCTTATCTGTTAAGAACCAAAATATACTTCTTTATCTAAATGAATATCTACTAAACGTGTACTCTAAAACTGTGGCACTGGAACACTGAAACAGTTCACTAAAACCCTTACCACAACACTTTTTTTTTTTTTTTTTTTCATACCCAAATCTGGAAATTGTACAGGTAACTGGTTCAATTTGTCAGATAACCACCTGGAAAGTAAGTAAGTTGGACTGTTGATATTCGAAACAATGGGTCTCATGCTTTTTCCGGGCTTGTGTATTTTAGGTAAACAATACATCCTAGGTAGTACTGGGTTTGATACCGTTAGTCTAAATCTTAAATTGTCGTTAATGACAGCCTTACATTCTAACATGGTCTTTTTGGTTTCTGTAATCATTTTAGACAAAGGATTTTTTGATAATTTTGAATAAGAACTTTGTGACAAAGTGATGTTGACTCGACTAAAATAATCTTCTTTGTCTAAGATGACTACAGTGTTACCCTTGTCGGATTTTAAATAAAAACAATTTTTGTTTTTTAGTCTTCTAGCAATGATTTGATCTTTTCGTGCAATGTCAGGTGCATTCCTTTGCATATTTTCCAAAATTTGACTTTTACAGGCGGTACGAATAAAATTTTTTGTGTTATCATCAAAATTACTGATCGCGTTTTCTATGCCAACTATTTCTTCAACCGGAGGCTTATTAAAAATCGGGTTGTATTTCAAACCTTTGTTTAATAAGTCGATCTCTTCTTTGCTAAAAGACTCATGTGACTCGTTTTTAACTAATGCAGTTGGGTTAATTATCTCGTGTTGTGGTAAGGGTTTTAGTGAACTGTTTCAGCAAATATCTACTACTTCAATAAAAGTAAAGAAAAAAGAATTCCCATTTATAGAAATTTAAATTGTGCATAGATACATTTCAATGGTAAATTGTGTCTCTTAAACCTCTCAAAGGAAAAATCCAAATATACAGAAAACAAAGGGGTGATGCAAAAGTAGTTGGACATCTTTTAACATTTTTTATACATTAATCAAAAACTATTAGAAAATATGCGATGGTTTAATCTAAAAACTAGAATTTTTGATTACAATTGTTGTTAGGTTAAAATGGCAAAAGGTCCACTTTCTTCAATTTTTCTCAGTTTAGATGGAACCTTTTGAATCATGGCTTGGATGTAATCTGGAATAATTTGCTTGAGCTTGTTGCTAATTCTACGTGCTAACTGATTCTCGTTTTCTGCGGTCCAACCCTTCTCATAAACCAGTCGACTAAGTTCTGCCCAAAAATCTTCGATAGGACGTATCTTTGGAATATTTGGAGGATTCATTTCTTTAGGGGGCGAAAGCGATGTTATTTTCTGTTAACCATGTGGCAACAGTTTTCGCATAATGCGAACTCGCTAAGTCTGGCCAAAAGAGAATATCTCCTTGGTGAAATTTGTCAATAAATAGAGTTTTGGTAGACATTTTGTCCCATACACTTCAGAATTATTGCTGAATCACGCACACTTCTTATGAGAGGACTTGGAACACCGGCTTTTGAAATAGCAATCCAAACTAAAATTTTTGGCTCAAATTTTGCTTTACCTGCGAATCTCATTTCGTCAGGAGCAGAGTTTCTATTTTTTGTGTAAAATCCAGCTTTTCCAGCGATATTAGTGTTACCAAGGGTAAAATATTTCTCATCATCTAAGATCAACACTTTTTGTGCAACCTTTAGATTGGTCCTCATCTTCCTACATTAAACCAGAATAATTTCCATTTGTTTATCCGTATATTTTGGTGCTTTTTGTCTTTTATAATATTTGAAACCTTCTGTTTTCAAATTTCTTTATATACAAGAAGTGGTATTCCAATCTTGTTTTCCATCAATTCCACCATTTCTGTAACTTTACCCTTGCTTAGCGTTTTATGATGCTATATATGGTGCTCCGGCTAAAATTTTCATTTGTAAAGTGTCTCACCATTTCCGCCGGGGTCCATCTTCCAAGGGCAGAATAAATACGTTCTCGCAAATTTTCAATAACAGCAGTTTTCATTCTTACAACTAACAAATAAGCGATTTTTCTGTTTAAGAGAAACGTTCGAAACAGACATTCACGTTTGATTCATTTGTCAAAAAAAATTCTACATCTTACTACGCTAATTTTTCAAATGTCCAGCTACTTTTGCATCAGGCCTTAAATAAATGAGATCTTGGAGAAAAGTTTGCAATTACTATTAAAATTACAGCCATTAAAATCAACAGTTTGGTGCCAAGTGGATTATTAAATTTATTGTACCAAGAAATATACCGGCCGGCCGGAAACGACCCGAACGCTACAGTTGAATGTTGGACTGCGAGACTGCAACACACAGCATTTTTCTTATCTAAATGTGAGTTATTAAAAAAAAAAAGGATTATTCAAACTAATGGTTGATTAAATTAGAGTTTCTCTTGAATTCTAAAAGGCATTGCTAATTTTTGTATTTATAAAGTTATTTATTTTGTATGAATAGAGTTGCTTGTTCATTGCAACTGGGAATCGTAGTTTATTAGTGCTAACCCAGATTTTTTTTGTTCTTTCGAGTGCGACGGATTAACTACAAAGCAAATGCCCATACATACCCGATCGAATCGTCGATTTCCACACGGTATATCGTATTATATTATGCGGCTTTTACAAATTTTTGCCAATCGTCTGAAATAAACCCTATAAATAGTTAAAATTTTAATTTACTATTTTAAATAATTTTAAAAATTTTAATAAATAACCAAACCAATTATATTTTCTACTCAAGTCTCTTCAACATAAGTATAGACAAAGAAATCCTCGTCGACCCTCTTATCCTTCGTAATCTGATCTAATTGATTTGATATATTAGATAATAATTTTCTAAATTTTGATGTATAAAATCAATTGAGTCTTCTGTTGTAACATACAATTATCTACTTGTTTGAAATTTTCAGTTTTCAAAATACATGGTCGTATTTCAGTAAAAAATTCTCTAATTTTGCAAGTTTTTAATTAAAACCCGCTTCTCAGTTAGATACGGTGTAATATGCCTACTTCGTACTCTGAAAAGCTTATCCACACCGACACAAGTTTATTCCGAAGTATTTTATGGTATCCTTTTTAATTTTGAGTTCCAAATAATGCATGTAAATATGTAGAAATACTATCACTACAGAATTACTAAATGCACATAATTACTTGTTAGGAAGCAATACAATTAAGTTAGACGATAGTAACAATGGCAAACAACAATAAGTCTCGGCACACTCCGCACCACACAAATTATTAATTAACTCGGAAAGGCCGTTTCGAAGACAATTGGGTCATCCTCAGCCGCGTACCGATATAATCGGTACGCGCGGCTTGTGTGGTACGGAGCGTGCCGAGAATATTTTGTTTGCCATACTACCCCACAGTCCTTGCTATCATTATTGATAGTGACAATATAAAAATAAATTAGATATTTTTTACTACAACTGGTAGGATCTAAGATCGATACACAGTATAGGTTTATTTAAGAGTAATATTAGAAATTAGGTATTTAATATCTAAGGCGTACTACAGTATAGAAAACTAATTGCTAGAGTTTGTTAAAAAGGTGGTACCGGATGGCAGTAGCGTAGCGGCGTGGGTAGGAATAATTTTCAACTCGTGGTCGATCTCGACAGTACTGCGAGGGAGTTCAAAGCGACAGTACGTTGCATGCTGCACGCCAAATAAGTACGCGGAGATGGGACGCCCAAAGGGTGTAACGTTCCCTTCGAATGTGAATAAATATCTCGGGCATTTCCCTGGATTAGAATATAGAAGTCCGCATATTTATTGCACAATATGCAATAGCGGATTGCTAAGTCGCGATAGGTTTAAATGTAGAGTACTCCATACTGGCAATTTTTATATGATTTTATTTATACGTTAAGTGTATGCAACAATCCACAACATCTAGTATCTAATGAACACTTTCATATTTTTTGGACTAAGTACGTTCCCTCATGGAAGCTGCCAACATCTATGCAATTACGATACAATTTGCCACGTGTGCAAGGTACAGTAAAATAATGTATAAAAGGTGAGTTGAGAAGTAAGAAAATCTGCCTATGTGTGAATGAAACAACTGATGCTCAGAAACACAGCGTCGTCCATGTTGCAGCGCGTCCTTTAAAACATGATGGTACACCAGCTTCATTGTTGTTATCCAGTAAAAGGATTCAGAAAACTAATGCAGAGCCTGTTGTCAACATAATAAAACATTCATTGAGAGAATTTTGTATCACAGGTACCCAAGTCACAATGTTCGTTACTGACTGCTGAGAGTTGGTAGGATGTTGAAATATGCTTTCCGACTCTTCTTCACATAACATGCCTCATACACGCATATCATCTCGTAGCAGAAACCATTCGAAAGAAGTATCTGTTGGTAGATAAGTTAATAGCATCTACCAAAAAAGTGTTCATCAAATCTCCCAAACACATCCGTGTGTTCAAACAATTGTGTCCGAAATTACCACCACCGCCTCAGCCTGTAATAACGTGATGGGGAGCATGGCTCTAGGTAGTATCTTACTATCAGAAATAGTTTTCACAAGTTAAAAATGTCATCTTGAAACTTGATTCAAATGATTCTGCAGCAGTTCGAGATAGTCAGCTACTTTTTTCCAATTCGGACGTTCAACAACAAATAGATGAAATTTCCATGAACTATTCTGAAGTTGCACAAGCTATTGAGCAATTAGAAAACAGTCACTTATCTGCATGAGACGCATTAAATTGCATAAACAATTTACAAGCCGCTCTAGAAAACTTGACGAACACTATAGGAGTCGATGTTGCTCAAAAATTTGGTGCAATTTTAACGAAAAATCCCGATTTGCAAAAGGTTCGGTCTATAACTGAAAATCAAGAGTGCCCAGATGAGGAAAAGGAATATCTGGCATTTGCAAATCCTACTTCACTGGATGTCGAACCATCATTTTCGAACTGTACGACAACGTATTCACAACACCGTCGACGGCCGAATGAATCAATAATAAACAATATTATTTTTCACTAATATTGTATGTTACGTACCTACTTTTATGCGGTGCGCCACTGTCGGTACCACCTATTTAACAAACTCTGCTAATTATACTGACTAGTCTCACGCTTTTTATATGTGCATTGTTTTGACAAGGCACACATTTGCAGTTGTAAATCCTTATGCCAATAAAATTATCTATCCAACTATTTTATATATTGTTCACATTACTTTGAATATGAATCACAATAACTTTTTGTAATTTGCTCAGCGAATGGTTTTGCTACGAAGCAATCTACTGAGCTTTATTTTTATTTTTTCGCACAATGCAATATATGCATATTTACCTTAAACGTCATCCCGTATGAAGTGATTAATGCATATGAATGTATGCATACCTTCAATGAAATCCGCTTAGCTATATAAATAAATAAATAAATTAGCGTAACGTCCGCGATTTGATTCGCGATCCTGATTCAGCTAATTACTGAAAACCGATTAAACTGCGCCGGAAACGCGCGAACATAGAAAAACAAACCACTGGAATTTAAGAGTTCTAAAAATAGAAGCGCATGAAACAAACTCGCGAGATTTTATTTTGTGGCCGTGTATCTACAATGTAAAGTGCATTAAAAATAAGGTCATTTAACACCTGATCCGACCTTCATGGTCAGATATTGCAACTTAGCGCTGGAAAAGAAACCTAGCAGATTTTTTTCTACCAGGCATTTATTTGTATCCTACCTCTTTACAACAGATATTGATTGCCTGAAATAATTGTCTGATGTCGGCTTTTTACGTTAAACGCGATTAATTGTGTTGTTGTAGAAACCAGAAACAATGTGTTTAAATTGCAATATCTCCTCTTTTTCGTGGCAAATTAGTTTAACGAATGAATGTCTTGCGGATGGGAATTGATTGAGCTGAACGATCGCGAAAAAATGAAAATGATTTTGAATTCGTATTCTTGTTGTATTTTACGAGGGGAGTTTATTATCTACCTAATTATGGAAACAATACGCTATCGCGCATTTTCTTATGTCAAGTTTCTGTGATGTTTTATAGTATCATCTCCAAGTTTGGTTTTAATCGCTTAACATTATTTGTCATTTAGATATCTGTTTAACCCTAGGATGCATGGGTGTTCCGATATACAGATTAACATTTCTCGGTTCTCTCGGGCCCGGTTGTTTTCTTTACTCTGTTAAAAATATATAAGAACATGAAATATATTTAAATCATTTATTTGTGCGTGTAAAAATCTTTAATAATTAAACAACACCTCTAACTGAAGATTACAGTTCTTATAAATGTAAATACATTCTGCTTAACATTTTCACTTACAGACATGTTATTGTGCATGGTGCTGACCAAAATGACTGACTTGTTCTTCTTCGGAATGTAGCCAACCATAGCCCTGTTGTCATAAAAGCCAAATGTAGAAGAGTAGACCGGTTTGTTCTTTGCATCTCTTATTTCATTTGGTATTTCTCTCTTATTTTTTCTTAGTGCTCCAACCACTATTAGGTACTTTTCTAATAAACATTTAGCCAATGGAATGCTTGTACAGAAGTTATCCATTGTAACATTTAGTCCAGAGAAGTGGATGCTGCGTACTCAGGTTTGCACTACTTCAGAAGTAGGATTTGTGTGGATAGGTTGATTGGGTCGTCGTCCGGTATATACCATTCCATCAATTGCAAATCCTGATTCTGACTCACACATCCAGAAAATCTTGGTACCGTATTTTGACGGTTTATTTGGCATATACTGAATTAATGAACATCTCCCTTTATATGAGAGTAACTGCTCGTCAATGGTAACACTTTCGTTTGGCACCAAAGATGACCTGCATTGTTGTAAAAATAAGTTCCATATATACGATATCGGAGCTAATCTATCGGTCTGTAGGCGAAAATCACGAGTTCTTTTGTCATCAAAACGCAGATACCATCTAATATCTTCAAATCGATTAACTCCCATAGTAGCTTGATAAATAGGATTACATTTATCAGAAGGAAACAGTTCTCTTATCGGTACGTTCCAGTTTCTTTCCACACCAACTTGTATCAGCAAACCTAAGAAAGCATTCAGCTCCATCACATCAATATCTACCCATCCTTTGTCTTTTACTGTAGTTACTCTCCGAGTTTCAAGGTTTGTGCATTTGACGACTTCTTCTAAGATCGTCCTTGTAATAAAACACTTGAAAGCATTTTCAAGTGTATCACATGACACTGCTTTAGTTTTTACACCTAGTGCTAAACGCAGTACGTTACGTTTTGCAGTTTTCGTAGAGCTTGGCAGAACTTTATTCCACTGGATGTAGAAGCCAAACAGGGATTGTCACTATCCACCTCCGCTGTAGCTACATCTTCTTCAGGCTCAGAATTTGAAGAGTCTGAATTGGCTTCTAATGAATCTTGACCAGGTTCTTCAATTTCAGACGTTTCACTCTCTTCCGATAAAACTTCATCATATTCCTCATATTTCCTCGTAATTGGGATCTCCATACCTCACTGTTGTACGTTGCCCGGTCGATTTTCTTGAACTTGAAGCCGCCATAACGAACATTCACAAACAAACACCTCAAGCAAATTTTAGCGACTGAAGTCTTTTTTATGCGTTCGCATATTTATATGATATGCATTTCTGCGTGTTGAAACCTGGATACGCCGTTGAAGCTTGCAAACCCCGTTGAGCGCAGAAGCAGGCCTGCTCCTACATGTTACAACATGTTGCAGCCGATTGTTAACACATTGCATTCCAAATAATATTGCAATATGCAGTACATTGACGCCAGAAGCAACAAGTTATTTAAACAAAGACAGTTTTGGATGCAAATATAAACGATTATCAATCAAAAATAAACCGGGCCTACGAGGCCCGAGAACTGTAAATACGCGGTACAATTCAAATATCTAAAATAGGTTTTCTTATAAATTATATAGATCAAACGCCAATTAGAAATAGCAACAGGAAAATCCAGTTGAGGCATAGACAAGGCCCAGAAGAAAAAAATTAAAGATAAAGAAGTTATGAAGCTTAGAATACCACGCTGGGCTTCGGAGGCCCGTGTTATGCTTCCTAGGGTTAAAGAAGCGAAAATGAGTGATGTGAATCTCGAACACAAAAGCATCATGAAATTTCGAAAGAAGACAGCCGCCCCAAGAATATTTATGAGAGAATCCATTCATGGGGCAGGGAATCCATTCATGATAACTCAAAGTGTGGAAGAGTTCTGGATGCATCGATACCAATGGATCAACCAAAATGTCATCCACATATCTCACCTAGGATTTAGGAAAGTTAGGAGAAATTTGCTTTCTATGGTTCTTAAAATGGCTGTTACTTACAATATGTAGATACATCGTATATTCACATTCAAGTTGAATATCAGATTTTGTTTTTCTAGAGAAAATTTTAGAAATCGGTAAACTGCAATTCTTCAGTATCAACCTTAAAAGAAGACGAGACTAAGGCAATACAGAAAATGACGTCACAATCAAATTAAAGTTAAATAGGTTTCTAGCCATAATATGTGTGGTGTACAATAGAATATTGGCACAAAAGAAACTAATAGTGGCTCCTATTTTAGTTATGGTTGTAATCTGGTGTTCTTAGCTTTTAATTTTCACCATCTATAGGTGTACACAATGGTTTAAGTAGGAGCTATGCTCGCAACGATTTGAACCCCATTCGACTAATAAGATAAATATCAAAAACTAAAACCATAATCGCATTTGCGGCTTCCTTTTGTTAACACATCTAGGTTAAACATTAACGGCAATAACAACAACGCCTAATGCGTCAAAAATGAGCAAGATTAATCATCTAGGCTTAGCGAGATAGCCTAGCCTAGCTAGCGACGTCGAATTTAAGTTCATTTTTTCTCTTACCGATGATTCGTTGTCTCCTATCTCCGAAAATAATTAAAGATCTCAGCGAAACCCGCTATAATCCGAACATACTGGTTCTCCACAGCGACCGCAAGAAGGCGATTAGGTCGTGATCATGTGGGTAGCAGCAATCATCAAAACAAATTACGATCGGACGATACAAGGTTAGAAAAAGTGTCGGCAGATCGAGCTCCGTTATAAAATATTTTGCGAATTTATACCGGAACATAAAATAGGAGGCGGAAAGAAGAACAGAGGTCAGGTCAATACTCGTCATCGCTGCAAATCCCTTTCCAAACGTACACACGTTAGCTGGATAAGGAATGTTAGCGAGAACCAAAATAGTTGATGACCTCCTCTCGTATTTGTTATAGCTTTTACCTATATGATGAACATCATACCTATCTATAAATTCCCCCACTTTTAGATGTTCCATGGACTATTGTCGTATGACATTAACGCCTAAGACATTATTTGTCATCGAAATGAATTGGTTTTCTCAATAATATTGTCGTCCGAGCAATGATTAATATGAATACGGACTGAAACATCCTTTGTACTTGAAACTATTATATATCGACTGTCACTTAAAGAAGATTATTGTAAATTGATTTCGTGAGATATTAGCCGTATCGAGCGTTCTTTTTTTGATGACTTTGTAATTTGAACAGGCACAATCATGAATCATATATGGATTTACATTCATTCATTTGGCCGCCACTGACCCGATTAAACTAAAAATCGGTTTTCTTAGTTTATTAGTACTTTTACTGCTAATAGCGGAATTTTTCTTCTAATTAGAAGACCTGACGTTTAGAATAAATGGAAGTAAAGCAAATATGTGCAGCGTGTCCGCCTAGTGCGCGGATGGAAAATAATTCCTTCATTCAGTAATTTAGAGAAAAAGTATTAATAGCAAATATTTGGTCGTTAAAGACACAACGGCACACACTGTTTCCTTTAATAAATGCAACAGGAACGAAAACCTAATCTCATTTTTATTTTATTGTGTTTATGGGTAAATAGTAACGATTTATAAATTGCCCTGACAACTAAGGTAAGACTGAAAATAACTACATTTATTGTTGATAAAAATGAAGGAACAAGGAAAAATACTTCAGAAACCATGTAGTCATATATGAAATATTTATGAAAGGTAGAGATGAAAAAGTAGTCCAAATCTCACAAAATTCTCTATTTAAAAAATAAGGCGACCGGTTTCGTGTCTAAGAATACACCCTTAGGCCAGAATCAAATATAACAATGGCAGATTGTATCAAAGTAAAAATTAATATACAGGCTGTTTATTAAACATACGGCAAAAAATCAAGGGGTTATTCCATGAACTATTTTAAGAATATTTTGGGCGAGAAAAATTTTCGACAAAATCAATTTTGATATTTTTTAAATTATTAGTGTAGCCGAAATAAAAATATGGCGTACAACACTGGACTTACCGAGTGTAAAAAAAATTGTAAAAACGCGTTGTTATCTTTTAACAACGTTCCGATTACAAAGAACGGCTGTTTTACCCACTCACAATAGGCAAGTGCAGACATAGAAAAGTAAATCAGTTAAAACGTGAATTTCATTTGAATACGTTTCGTGATTGCTCATTTTATATGTGTCAAATTTGTTGAGACTGATTGACGTGTATTTTCTGTCTTTTAATACTTAAACTTTTATTAGTGAGGTCCTCCTGACACGCATTTCATTTATGGACTTGCTGATGGCAAGTCATTAGAAGCTAGACGGTTGTACATTGAACGATTTCCTGACCGTAATGTTCCTGATAGAAAAACCTTCCAAAGTATTAATCAACGTCTTCATGAAAAGGCACATTGAAACGAGGTGGAGGACCAGGAAGGGCAATGACAGTAAGAACGGTAGAATTAGAAGATAATGTGCTGGACATGATAGAGGAAGATCCAGGTACTTCTAATCGAAAAATTGCAAATACTTTGAATGTAAGTAATGGGACTGTTTGGAAAATTCTTAGGGAGTATTTGTTGTACCTATATCACATACAACGCGTTCAGGCACTTCTTCCTGCTGATTTTGCTCCACGGATTGCATTCTGTCAGTTGCTTTTGCACACATTGGTTCAAATCCCTCAACTACTGACACTGATTCTTTTTACCGATGAAGCGAATTTCTTAAGAAATGCAATAAGGAATTTTCACAATAACCATGTGTGGACTGAAGAAAATCCACATAAGGTACTTGAAGATCGTTTTCAACATCAGTTCTCGTTAAACGTTTGGTTAGGAATTGTGGGTGACTGACTAATTGGACCGGTATTTCTACCAGGAAAACTTACCGGCGAGGTGTATCGGAACTTTTTGGAACAAACTCTACCTCTGTTTCTGGAGCATATACCATTGGCAACAAGAAATGCAATGTGGTTTATGCACGATGGTGCACCAGCGCATTTTAGTGTGGTTGCTCATTGGATTGGTCGAAGTGGACCTCACTTATGGCCTGCTCGATGCCCGGACTTAAACCCCCTGGATTATTTCCTATGGGGCCATCTAAAGTAATTAGTTTATTCTGCTCCAGTGGAAAATGTTGAAGATTTAAGAAATCGGATAATTGCTGGGTGCAACTCATTAAGAAACGACCCTGGTGTTTTTGAAAGAGTTCGGCAGTCAATGAGGAGAAGATTGGATTATTGCATCTTAGCTGGAGGTAGTCATTTTCAACAGCTCTTGTAGATTAAGAAACTTTAAATGTAATTTTTGGTAATAAAATGTTGCTTTTATCGAAAATTTTTCTCGCCCTGTATCTTCGAAACAAAGGGGCTTTTCAAAAATCTTCAAAGGACAAAATATTCTTAGAATAGGAATGGAGTAACCCCTCGAATTTTTGCCGTATGTTTAATAAACACCCTATATAATTAGCACATTTATTTCTGTAATATTCCATACAATGCACATACATAGTATATAACACCAAGAAACAGGTCAACCAAAAAAACACAACATACAAACTAGTTAACATAGTCTTCTAAATTGTAACAATTACGCTATAGTAAGTATTCTTTAGTACGTTTTTTTAAACAAATAAAATGAATTAATGGATCTTATACTTGTACGCAGTTTATTTTAAAGAAGGCAACCTCTGTTTTCGAGATTTCTCTGAAAGATTGCTGTTAAATGCAAAAAAATAATGTAATAATGTAATTTTTATTTTGGAATGGCCACATGCCTTGCTGCCTGTTTCTTGGTGGCAAAGGCCCTTTCCACCTTTTTCTTCTTATTTTAGTTTGGTTTTAGCCTTAAGCGGTAAAAGTAGGTATTATTATATTTTTCTTGAAGAATAGGGATAGAGTGGGTTCGTTAGATTTAATGTATGTTCTCTCACATCAATCGGAAGATGTGTTTTCGAAACGGGTGTTCCAAGTTAATTAATAATTTGTGTGGTACGGAGTGTGCCGAGACTATTGTTGTTTGCTAAATTTTCTATTGTATTTCTTTCTCTTTTCGGTGCTGAATTTTCTCTTTCTAGAAAGAGAAGAAGTAAGCTGTACAAGACAGTTCTGGTTATTTTGAATGGAATACATTGAAGCCTTAAGTTTTAATGTACTGACTTCCTTAAATTCTATTGAATATGTTTTAAAATAGCGTGTTGTAACATTATATTCTTGGTTTCTGGGTTGGAATCGCGTCGTTGTCGTAACTTCTGCCGACGTTTGGTGTACACTCTTATGCGACATCTTCATGGCCGTTACTGCATATTGACTGAGGACCATTTATTTTGGGGGGCTTGCTTCTGGTCAGCGGAGCGGAAAGGTTATGGATCAATGAAGCGTGGCGATTGCTAGAAGGTTTAATTAGTTGGGATTTCCACATGCGGTGTAGCGGCAAATCTTGGCGATTTAAATTGTTGGCATGTTTGAAGATCTCTATTGAATCACGGATTTTTCTATTATAATAGTGCCAACGGGAACCCGGCTACATGCAACAACCGCGTACAACGCTCGTGCTCAGTAACACGTATGCTGACTGATCGCTTTGTTTCGCCGATGCACACACTACCGCACGAACAAGGAATCTGGTAGACACCAGGGGTTTCCAGATGTTTGAGGTCTTTGAGAGTTTGAAATTGGGTTTGAAGATGGTTTTTGTGTTGTTCCCGAAGAGAATCTTGCTGATGCGATCGGTGACAGCTTGAATGTAGGGTAGATACGCTTGCTTACGGAAATTAGGGTTAAATGAGGGGAGTTGCTGTGGAGAGAGGTTGGCGTAGCGGTTAATGGTAGTTTGAATATCTCTTCTACAATAATTATTGCGCATCAGAGTTTTAGTGATGTGGTTCAGTTCTTGAGGAAGCAAATTGGGTCCAGATATTGAAATGGCTCTTTGGATAAGAGAATTGATGACACCGCGTTTTTGGGTTGGGTAATGGTGTGAGAGGCCATTGAGATATCTATTTGTGTGCATGGGTTTTCGGTAAATGCAATATCCCAGCGCACCGCCAGGACGCTGAAATACGAGAACGTCTAGGAGAGAGGTACATGGTGGGGCAGGGAAGTATCCCTACTTTCGAGATGGCGTACTCGTTATCGAATTCTCCCTCGTAATGCTGTTCCAGACCAAAAATTCGTTTTGTTATGGGTGGAGAATTTCCGTGCTCAGAGGACCATCCGAACTCCAGAAAACATTGACTGTGTAAGAAGATCGATTTTGCAGTCCCCTAAGCGTTCTGCTCGCAAGCATGGACATCACTTGAATGATATGTTGCTTAAAACTAAGTAAAATTAACTTCCAGTTGTACCCTTCTGATGCCACAATAGACTTTTGTTCTAACATTTTTTTTTAATTTTATTTACCTTTAAAGTTAGGGATACTTCCCTGCCACACCCTGTACAACCGTCCGATTAGATTTCCATGGTGAAGCATATGGAATCATGTTTGGAATTCAGAAACGATAGAAAATTGTCTAAAGATTCGTGTCCATAAGGCCAGATGACAAAGGTGTCATCGACGTATCCGTACCAACACTTTGGCTTGAGGTTGTAAGATAATAGAGCTTGTTGTTCGAACGCTTCCATAAAAATGTTGGCGACGACAGGAGACCATGAAACTAGAAATAGGTAGATCTTCTCTGTCCTCTGTCGTCGCCGATATCTTTATGGAAGCGAAGGTAACATCCTGTTGAGTTTATCAAAAAATACTGAGAATGGGGTGTACATGCAACATAAAAAGTTTACAAAATATTTGATTTAACGTAAAAGTGTTATACCCCGATGGTGTTAGGGCTAATAAAGTGGTGATAGCTTAATTTGTTTTCCAGTTAACGCAATTTTAAAAATCTTTAGGCGGACAGTTACAGTAAATACTACGCAGAAATACAGTCAGGACAGTGACACTATCGTGTCTGTGCCACTGCCTGTAATAGTGTCCTGTGTAAGCGGCACGGCGGATTAATTATTTTATTTATTTTTCTTGTAAAGCAATTGTGGTAGCAGTTGATACAATGCAATATTAAGAAGTATACCAGATTGCAATTTTTACATCAATGTTTTGTTGTGTTAACTACAACTGTATTACTTTAGTAGATCTGGTTTGTCGGGGAAATATATTCTGCTAGTTTAAAGAGGTAAAAGCTAGTATATGCCTTTATTAAATTATTATTTTCGGTTGAAATTTACGTATTAAGTGTGTTAAATATTTTATACAACTAGTGTTGTAAGTATTCAAATAATCAATAATTTACAACATCTGTATTATAATTTTGACAAGAATATTTTCCTCGCTGCATGTAAAATCATGCTATATATGTACTTCTATAGAGTTGCATGTTTTCATCATAAGCTTTATTTATCGGTTACACGTTGCATAAACGCAACACCGGTGGAAGAGCGACGTTCCATTTCTTCTATTCAAACCGCAACACCATCAATCCTCCGCCGAAAAGCAATTAAAAACCGTACTAACGCCATCGATTGCACAAAAGGCACCTGTGTAGGTAGAAAATGGTTGATTAGAATGCTGCAGGTAAATGGTCGCCTACTCTATCATTAGCCTTCTAGTCCAGATCTCTAACGTCTAACGCCTGTCTTTCTTTCTCTCGCAAACGCAGCCTTCTCTTCGATCGGCGTTCAACACCAGAACAACTGAACCGTATAGAGAGAAAACATGCATGACGTAACTCAGGTTTATGAATCTCCGGACCTGCAATACAAATGAATTGGCAGAATTGTAAACAATATAGCCACCTACGTGTGCACGTTCGGCCGCGTTCTTTGCCCGGAGAGAAATAATACAATACAACACGATTCCAACCATGTCAGTTTAATAAAGAGGCAATTAGGAAAAAATATTTTCGATAGATAAAATTGAGGCTGACGCTCTTAGTTCGCAATTTCGTTCGAAGATGCATATCTTGGAAACAAAGAAATATTTCCGATAGAAAAATGTGTGAAATAATAGTAGCGGACCGTTTTCAGTTGATTCAGAAATTAACTTCCCAGTTAGAGTTCGAAGCCGAATTCTGCAAATAATCTTCATTTCGACTTAAGATCATTAAGAATCGCAAATCCTAATAGCTTTTCAAATTTTCCTTCGGTACTTACATACAGTACCGTTCATGGAAGTTCGGGCAAGCTAACAAATTATATTAACTGTTTAGGAAAAAAATTTAAAATTATATAATATACGTTCCTGTGAGGAATTATTAAAACTAACCTTTTCTGGAAGCCTTTTACCAATTTCCAGGTAGTATTTGTCTATTATTATTATAAGACCGTTATCATAAAATATATAATTATGTTGGAAATCCCCAATAATTACAGTGACAATAAAGCTTTATAATAATCCCTAGGAGGGTTAGCTGATTCACTCGTGTTACCTGGAAATATTCGTATACCCTTTATAAAGTATTATAACATTTGTAAACGCAGTAGTTCTGAAGTGATTGTTATTGTGAAAGTATCTGTGGTTGTGCAAGTGAAAAATGAAATAATTTCGGTTTGACTGCTTAAAATGCCCAGTGGAAAGCCTCTAGCTGCTTCAAAACGATCTGCTATTATTATCTTGCATCAGGAAGGGTACGCAGAAAGACGGATTGCGGATAAATTAAAAATAAAAAAATCTACAGTATATGATACTATAGTTCGATTTAAGACAACCGGTGACGTGCAAGATCGTAATCGGCCAGGACCGTCAAGAAAAACGACTCCTGCGGAAGATTTACGAATAAAAATAATCAGCGCAATAGAAGACTAACAGCATCAGAAATTGCTGCAGAATTCAATAATGAGCGAGATTCCATCGTTTCTGCGAGTACTGTGAAACGTCGGCTGAAAGAGGCTGGGTTGCATGGGCGAGTGGCTTGTCGAAACCCGTTACTCCGAAGAGGAAATAGGCTGAAACGACTGAAATGGGTACAAGCTCATAGAGATTGGGCAGTGGATGATTTTAAAAACGTTTTGTGGACTGACGAATCCAAGTTTGAGGTTTTTGGAAATAGACGGAGAGTTTTCGTAGGCAGATCAAGAGGGGAAAGAATGTTACGGGAGTGTATAGTTCCTACGGTGAAGCATGGAGGCGTATCTGTAATGGTTTGGGGTTGTTTTTCCTGAATCGGAACAGGGGACTTGCTCAAAATCGAGGGCATAATGAAAAAAGAAGAATATCGGAAAACCCTAGAGGAAAATGCCATACCGTCAGGAGTCCAATTAATTGGTCGTGAATTTGAATTTATGCAGGACAATTACCCCAAACATAAATCTAAATTGTGCACAGATTACCTGCAGCAAGAAGAAAATGAAAGAACCCTAAAAATTATGGAATGGCCGCCAGAGTCCCCCGATCTGAACCCGATAGAGTTGTTATGGGAATAATTAGACCGATGTGTTAGGAAAAAGTGTCCAAAATCGGAACATTTGTGGACCATTCTCCAGGAGGTATGGACAAGCTTGCCCAATGAAACATTAGCAAAAGTAGTGAATCGGATGCCGAGAATAGTGGCAACAGTCCTAAAGGCAAAAGGTGGATTTTTCGATGAAAATCGGATTTAAATTATTTGTATTACATTAACTTTTTCTTTTTAATCAATTTGTGTTTGAAAATATGTAAAATCATGTAAGTAAGTATTTAATACATGGCCATTTAATATTTCTCTTATTTTTTCGACTTCCGTACATTTTTTTGCTTGCCCGAACTTCCATAAACGGTAGTGTATTTATAATAGCGATAGGTAATATTTAACGATTTCATTTGATTATTCTAATTATATGATGACTTTACATTATGTAAATCGGACGCAAAGGGTGTAAAATACTGGAAGTGTATGTAGATAGTGCAGTTAAAACGAACAAACCTTAAATTTTGGTATCGACTTATTGCGGGTATTTACGGTTATTTGTTTTGACATCATTGATTGGATTTGACCATATATTTTTGGAAAATGTGGAATTATAATTGCAAATTTATTATCAGGTTGCCATGATACTTTCGCAGTTCATTTTAATACTGTAAACCCTCGTTACAGCGAACACCGATACTGCGAAATTGTCTATTTTACGAACAAGAATCACTGCACGAAAACTTCTAATGTATTTGTAAAGCTGAAAGCTGTAAAGTGAGTCATTATATTATAGACAAAATACACCAAAATGGTCAAGAATTATATAGAATTAGAGATCTCGCAATTTAGTGATTTGCCTAGTTTGTCGGAATTTTATAAGTTACATTATTTAGATACAATACCTTTAATACACCCAGCGACGAAGAAATTACAGAAAGTAAAAGCATAAAAGCAAAATACCGTTTTGAAAGACAGGATACTGACGATTTACCATTTAAAAAGGCGATATTTTAACCATATTATCGAAGGATGAGAAACAATAGTGGAAGGCAGAAAATTACCAAGGCCAAAAAGGCTAAAAATTCCTATTCCGCACGTTGAGAAAATTGACGATTCACAAAGCGTTTGCGAATTTCCTAGACCATCATCTGGTAGTACAATTCCAGGGATACCATCGGATGTTGGTTTGAAACGCATTCAAATGCAGAAAAAACTACCTTCTATGGCTATAATTAGACAAGGACGGGCACCAAATGCTTATGATAAGATTAGCTTGAGATGGGGGATGTGATCGAAGTAATGAAAATAGCAATATTAATGGAAAAAGCAATACTGATGGACAGTGGGAAGGTGAATAGAAGGGAAAAGCTGGTCATTTTCCATTCACTGTTGTTATTATCGTTTTCTCTTTACAATTTTAATTCACATATTTATTTTTTTTTAATAATAAAAAATCTGCATAACAATGGCAACGACAATGTAAAAGACAAGTAAACAAGGTTGATGTGTACAATGTATATAGAAGAGGATCAAAAATAGAACGCTGAGAGACACCGGAAGTAACATTCCTGAATTCCGAGATATTTTGACCCAATTTAACAGCCTGAGATCGACCGAAAATGTAACTGCGAAAACGTTCAACAGCAGTGAAACAAAAGTTGTTTGCGGGCTCAGTGGCTAAGAAAAAAAGTATGATTTGTGATCTTAATTAAGTACGGCGCACATTAACGAATTCTACCGAATGGTATGCTCCTGTGTCCAGAGGTTCATCAAGGAAAAAAGAAAGTAACATTAGCCGAATTATTTACACGATATAAATCAAAACCAAAATTCTTTAAAATAACAAAATAACGTATGTCCCTCGGGTTCTTTCAATAACAAAGAAAATATTGCCAATGGCTCTGGTCGGGGAATGCAAAATACAGAATATACTTCTGGCGTTTACATTAAAAGTATTACAATTGGACATAAACTATTAAATATTTACACGGACTTAGATTATTTATTTTCTTATGTTATAATCAAACAACGATCTACGGGCGTTGTGCAAATTTTAAATAGATTTCTATTTTCGGTAAATTTCGGAGAAGAAAACGCGTCGCGCTTTACGAACTTGTGTGATTTTAAGACTCCGGCAAACGGATACACGGAATTGTACGTAAACAGCAAAACTTGCAAAGGCTAGTTAAATCCGTACGATTGCGGGATATCGACGTTATCGCCCGAACTTAGCAAAAGCCAGATAATACCGACGATTGCGTAGCGCGGTCGGGGAGTCCTTCTACTCAGGTAAAAGGCCGGGCAGTATTAGGCAAAGCTATGACATTTTGGACGGTTTATGTAACAGAATTCGGGTGTGACGCGCTACTTTTTGTCACTGACGTATTTCGATCTGGTACGCGAAATAGTTTACGAGCACGCTGTAGCAATTATTGAACAAGTTGGTTCTGGTTCTTTGGAAAATTAATTAATAAAATGAAATAAAAGTCTACAAATTGTTAAAGACTGGTTATAAAAGGTGAAAATATAATATAATTTTTTTATATCTTTTCCAGATTTAACAGTCTTTAAATCCGACGAACTTTGATGGTTCGTCACAATATTTAATTTGCGGTACTATGAAGACAAAATATAATTATTTTGTACGTGTATATTCAAAGAAGTTCCTTTAAGTACAAGAATTAATGACCGAAAGAAATCAAAACGAAGAGGAGTTTTATTGTTCTTTCCTTGGGATCATCGTTGGTTGGAAATATATTTACCGAACAAAACCCCAGGAACAGAGGCAGGGTGATACAAGATGGGGTATCGACTATATAAACTAAAGTCGGAAAAACGTCAGCCTGACTGATGTTGCCAAGGCGCTCGTGGCTGAACGATATTCATCGTAGCGCTAATGACAGCGATTTATTTACAAATATTACAAGGAAGACTGTATACACATACAATCAAACTATTGTTAAAAAAATAGAGAACGGTCGCGCATATTCAGTCGAGTTAAAGTGAAAACGTGCTAAGCGAGTATCATGAAAAGCGAGGAAAACCTGTGTCGATTTATGGTAGCAAATAATATTCAATATTTTCGAAACACCCCGTAATATTAATGCATTCGGGTTTCTAACACTTGAAGCAAACGAATTCTTTTTCGCATTATCTACTGTACATATATCCTAAACTGCCAATTTATGTAAATTACCGTAATGGTATAAGAACACGGTTAAACATGTACATTACGCCGCCCATTGTTTTTGGGCGTTCTCAAGCTGTTTCGAATAATTCGATAATTAACAATGAGTGCACGTTCTTAATGTGGCAAAACAGGCGCATGATAATTAATAAAAACCTTGTAGATGTTACAAGAGGCGCATTAGCACCTATTAAGTTTACAATACGCTTCCGGACGATGATTTATGATTCAAATAAGCAAACACGTTAAGTATTCAGATGTGGAAATTACGACACCTCTTTGAAGTATTCTTCCTACTACAAGGCATAATTGTTTTGAGTGTAGATTTTATACAATAAATTAATGAACGAAGGATAGTAACATAGGGATCTGCCGCATTTATTTAATTACTATGTTTAATTTAATAAACGCTTATTAAGTGCATATTATAAATTAGTTAGTCAATTAATCATCACGCTGCTATTCTCTGATCCAATCTCAAAAATCTAATGGCAAACCTTAGTACGGTTATATGGAAGTAGGCTCTTATCAATTTTGTTATATGTTTTTTCTTTAGCTTTCTAATTTCGATGATTGAACATTTAATAGCAGTACTACTATCAGTGATCACTTCAATATAACCTAATGACATTTAGATTCCTGGACAAGTGCAATATAACCTTCAAAATGCATATGTACACGTATTTCCTTCTGACTCATTCTATTTTTAAAACTATCATATAACTTCGTATTCCTGAGACAATGACCACCATTACCATTGATTATCGGAACAGATAAATTAGTATTGAATGGAAATTTAAAATAAATATTCACACGGCAATCGATCTGGATTTCGAAGAAATATTCAAGGTAACTTGTTCTATTAATTAAATGGTATTTATAGTTTTATAAAAACATATAATACTGTCAAAAAAGCAACTCATATTCTCATATATTTCTTATACAGTTACAAAGTTGCACAATTACAATAGCGAACGTTCTGATTCACGTGGAAGTATTTCTTAGAAAAGTCAGCTGGCGCTACCAGTAAATAAGCCATATTTCCAAGAATTTTCAAATATTGATATTAGTTATATCTCAAATATTATTTTGAAGCAGTTTTAACCAATAATCTTCACTTCTACTAGAAGATATGATATTCAGCACATGGAATTTCACAAATAAATGCAACACCAAAAAGTCTTTGATTCAGGCTTTCCAAATACATTCCTTTTGATGAAGGTAGAATTTTCACAACGTTTTTCGGAGTATTATACTCAAGAGAATGTAAAATTAATGTGTTTCTAGAAAATTTTCGCTGATCATTGGAGGATTGAGTGGATACAGGAAACAAGTAATAAATAATTGGGCAGAAGTACTGGCTGGTAGGACAATGCTTAGAAAATGGAAACACAATACTGGAGATTGCAGTCGATCGAAATAAAAGATTACCTTCTATGAAATTCTAAGCTTCCGCACACTTTAAATATGCTTCATCAGATAAAAGATAATAATATCCAACAAACGAGAGAACATGAGAATAACATCGTCAATATCTAACATGTACTTTCTTTCATCAAAATATATAATATCCATCTAATATGGTACAATATGTATAAAAACAAGTTTCAGACTTACTAGTGAGCACTAAAATAAGAAATATTATACGTTGATGTCAGACCATGTATTTCCTACATCTTTCATTAAATACTTTAGCTGTTCTTTGTTTTATTAGTTCTTCCACGCTAAGTTCTACTTGTAACATCCGCAACTTTGTTTGTTCTGCCCTTAATTCCTTTGATAACTGTATATCACTGAGATTGCTTTCTCTTTGTTCCCTGGGTTTTTTAACTCTATCTGCTGATACTGTAATACAATTCTTAATAACTACTTCTCGTTTGTTATTTCCACATTCTATCTGTTCGTGTAAGTCTTTAGAGGATTTCTTAGCATCTGGATGAAAAGAATCCGTCGGAATAACCAAATTTATTGTATTTACTATTATATCATCCACTCGTCGCATTTCCTTCAAAGCACCTTGGAAATCTCTAAAATCTCCACACTCCATTATAGCACCCGGCATATTATTTAATACAATAAGGTTATTTGAAGATTTTAGGATTACTTTTGGGGATGTATGCTACAACATATTAAAATTTACTAAAACTTAATTTAATTAAAATAAAAAATAACATAACCTTGTCTTCACCTCATGGTTTGTGTTGTTCTGCAACCTTTCTATTTGAATTTCTAGGAAAAATTTTTTTTTGTTTATTTGAATGCATATTTAGTGGACATTTTGCAAATCATATATTACTTTAATATTTACTTATTTTAATAGTAACTTGACGAATGAAAATTGTTACAAGTAATTATTGGAATATCTTAATAATATTGCTTCACACATTCTGCTTGTGTTATAATCTTCTGGGGATAGGAATTCACTGTGGCAACGGCATCGTTCCCCACTTCAATGTATACTAACTTTGTCATTGTCACAGTATTCAAAAAACTTCAAAATAACATGAGTTGTGCGGTCAATCAGTCGCGTACACTTTTTCGACTTCTGTTGCTTAATCAATGCATGACGAGCTCCATAAAGGGACTATTTACAAGACGAAAATGTCGTTTCAAAATACCGGAGTAGCGAATGTAGGAGCTGTATTAAGTCTAGTTCTAATGAAACCAAAAAATAAACTCTAACAAATTAAATAAATAGTTTATTTTTTCAAAAAAATAAATAGAATTCTATACAAGAGGCTCAAAAATCCCTCCTTCCACAACAAGACATTGTCCGAGTCTGTTATAAAAACTCTTGCACATTTCGAAGCTTGTGCCACGGATCTCAAAAACCAGCTCAAAACATTTACATTTTCAAACCTTCCAATCATATCTGGCATATCTTGCGAGATATGATCAGGTTTATAAAAGAATGAATTTCTGTTTATATTCTTTTGGATACTTATTCCAAGGTGCAAGTATGCAAGTGCTTGTGTGAACGTTTCATGTAAAATATTATGGAACGCACTATTTGTAGGTCCTGTTTCTCTAAAATTACTTTCTTCTATTACAATTTTCGTGTATGGAATCTTTGGTGAATAAATATACCACATAACGCACGCAACCAAGCTTTTTTGCACTTAATTGACAATTCAAATTAAAATTATTACGTGACATGTAAACTATTATTTTATTGGTTTATTATTCAAAAGCAACGAACTTGAATGATCTACGTGTGTGATCGTGTGATCAAGCCAACGCGCTGCTGCCAGATATGTGCCGCACATGTATATGTTCAACTATATTCTATACCCAGATATTTTTGCCACAACCGATATAAATATTGGTGCAAACATCATGTGTTGAGCATATTACTAAGATAATGTTTTCCTCTGAGAAGACACTTATGCCTACGAATAAATTAAATCAATTCTTTCGATGCAGTTACAACATGCATTTTTCATGTTAAAACTTATCGTCGTATCGGTTCCTATCATATACTCACTTATACATGTACATACGGTAGTGCTCACGTTTCTACGTAAATGATGAAAAGAATAAAAAGAATATAAGCGCAGTGTACGTCACTCATGCTCCCAGCCGTATTCTCCGTTTCATATATTTAATAATAATAATAATAGTAAGCTTATTGCCCAACAGAAAAATTCCAATTACTGGACAAGTAATTAATTAAACAAATTACAAAACGAGTACAAAAACAAGTAAGAGTAACAGGTTACAAAAAATTATTGAAGTAAAGAGCAGTGACTATCCTTATTGTATGTAAAGTATCGTGAAAAATATCACATTGTGAAAATATGAGACTAAAATTTGTATGTCATATAAATAGGAGATTTTGAAGGAGTATTTGTTCGAGGAAACGGTAGATAAAACGATAAGATTATAAATTGCAATCTTTGAAGTAGTGCCGAGCAGTCAATGCGGCCATTACACAATTTCCAGAGAAACACCAAACCGGACGATATGCGTCGAAAGTTAAAAGAAGGTAAATTAAATCGGGACAACAGTAACATATGATCAACGCCTTTCGGTGGGTACACTCCGTTTTGCCGGAACCAGAGGAGCAAATCTGCGTTGGACCAATTCCAATTGGCGTTTATGCGATAAATAGTAAGGGCACCGTATAATGGACGCGTATTCCAGACGGGATCTAACAAGAGCGTAGTATAAAGACTTCAAGGCTACCTCACTGGTAAACTGTTTGCATTTTCGCACAATAAAGTCAAGTGATCTTCTAGCCGCATGGTGATAATGTGTTGCGCAAAAGTGAGTTTGCTATCAAACAAAAGTCTATTGAACAAATATGATTGAAATAAGTGCACAAACGAATCGCTAAACCCAAAAGACATAAGTTTAAATGGAATTAAAGAATGGCCAAGGCGGTCAAATGCTTTGGCAAAATCGGTATATAAGACATCAACTTGCACGCGAGAATGTACAGCATGAGATAAAAACTGGGTAAACTGACATAGATTAGTTACAGTAGATCTTTTCTCAGTAAAGCCGTGTTGGCAAGAAGAAATGCTGTTTTTAACGCAAGGATAAATAGCACTGTATAAACATTGTTCAAACACTTTGGCAAAATTCGATAAGATAGCTATTGGGCGATAGTTGGATATGTCAGCCGCGTCTCCGGATTTAAATATGGGTACAATGCGTGCAACCTTCCATAAATCAAGAAAAAGTGAAGTTTTCAAGACTTAATTAAAGATTTTGAAGAGAAGATGTACCAATAGGTGTTTACAATCTTTAATAAAAAACGAGGGAATTTGATCATGTCCAGAACTGTGACTATTCTTTAGCTTATTTATGGAAAGCAAAATACAATTCTTAGAAAATTCAGTAATGTTTATGCAAAATGAACCATTAAACCCAACTTCAGGAATGTTGGCAGATGACGGATCAGTGAAAACACCACTGAAGTATGTCCTAAACGCGTCGACGATTTCCTCGGGATTATTGAGATATGTATTGTCTAGAACCATACTACCACCTTTTTCTAAGGAAAAATGTGGGAACACAGATATCAAGCAAAGAATAAAGGGTTGTGTAAAACATGTCGCATGCAGTATTCACATCGGAGCAGCTGTCTAAAGAGGACCAATCCACATCGCACATCGCTTGATATAAACATAGAAAATTCGCTTTTCTAAAGTTATACATCCATGAAGTATTCTTAGGGAAGTTCGACGCTAAGGTAAAGCCAGTAGATACATCTATTAAAAGAGCAGGATGGTAAGTATCCTCGGACACTAGAGGCGAAAAATCCCTTACAACGTCGCAGGGGACATTAGTAATAACAAGATCAAGTAGCCGATTTAAATTATTATGCACAGAGTTGTGTTGAACTAAGTCACAGAAGTTAAGTAAATTATTAATTACATTGGACTTGAAATCATTAATCTCGTTGGTGCAGAAATAGGCACAGTTGAAATCCCCAACGAGGAAAATGTTGGAGAAGTTGGGAAGAAACTGCTCAAATTCATCGAAAAACGTCTTGATAACCTAAGTCTTGATAACCTAAATCAGGAGGTATATATAACACGACTACACACAATACATCACATTTAAAGGTAAATTTACAACCAATAATGTTTATTGATGGAAAATTACTTAAAATATTCGTAAGATATTTAGTATTTTCTGTTTCATATATTTCGTATTCTCTGTGTCATATATTCATATTTGTATATTAGTTTTACCAAACGCAGTAGACCGTAGTCCCTACCAACGGACCTGTTCGTATTTTCCACCTATCTACGCGTACACTCGGAACAGCAAACTTTCATAGATGAGCGATGTATCACAAATATCGTAAGAACGAGTAACAAAGTGTCTAAGGACTTCGAAGCAAAGGAAAAACCGAAACAAGGATGCCTGCTCAGTTCATTGTTATTCTCAGTCGTCGTGGATGAAGCAGTAAAGAGAGCGAGAGAAGAAATGGGACCGCTGGTAGGATAGTGGAAGATGGAGAAAGTGGAGTTGATTGAACTGATGTTTGCGGATAATCTGGTAATTATGGCAGACACGGAAAGAAACCTCCAAGTAAATCTCGATAATTTGAATAGGGAACTTAAAAAAATAAACATGGAGATAAACGGGAGCAAAGCTAAGAGCATGATCATATCAGCAAAAGATAAGACACAATATAAATATAGAAGGACAGAATATTGAAAAAGTTTCAGCATTAAATACCTAGGTTCGGTTATTGAAGGAAACGGCAATATGATAAAGAGACTACGTAAGTATTAATCCTTTTCTCAATTTCTTCCAAACAAAAACGAAGAGCGGAATCAACTTTCTCGACGAATGGTAGCGAACTACTGCAAATTATTTTCACCTCATTCGTGGCTTGTACTTTCTTTTGATCTTTCTATTTTTACCGACAGCTAGCCGGTGGAAAAAGTTCGTTCGCACTGCTAGCCATTCGAACCGCAATTAATTCATTGCAAACGAACGCATCTACACTTGACGAACTTGTATAAATAAACCGCGAACGAATGGCAACGTTTGCCAGATGTATGCCCGGCTTTATATACTAGATGCAATTTCAAAGAAGTGTTTTTAAATAGAGGAAATTTAGGATTATGTATTAATATGAACCAATTAAAACACTATGTCTTGTTTTTAAATCCAAGATTTTATAAATTGATGTGCCTACACGCTACATATCTGCTTATATGTTATCCACTTCATTTTATATGCAAACAAGACAATAATGTATTGATGTATATTGCGTACATGTATAAAAGCTATCGAGGTATCAAGAACATTTCTCCACTGCTATTAACCGCTCTAACGCCGTTCCTATGAAGCATCGCTATTTTTCTCTATGCCAGCGTAATTATGGGGTTGGCTCTTGTTCCTTGCTTAGAAATATATTACCACTGATCCTAATCATGCGGAAAAATGCCTCGATCTTCGTAAATTATTGTTAATAATTATTGGTTTCCTTTTGTAATTAATTTAGTGGTTGAGAATGCTTTGTTTTATGTTCGAAACTGAATGAAGCGCAAAAGGAAGAACTGTGGCTGTATAACGTGAAAATATATTTATAATTTGCGTTGCTAAAGCAATAACAAAAAATTAGAAGCCATAGTGCTTCAACAATTTCAAAATATTACATTGTGTCCATGTTTATTGATATGCCCTTGTAGATTTCAAAATGTGGAATTACTCTATAAGTAAGTCTTTGCAAACGACCAGTAGATCTCTCTTGAGAGACTCTTGACATTTGGCATTAATATTTTCGTAAAATTTGATATTTGTTCTTGTTGAAACAGTGCCAGCACAGAAATCAACCTAATACTAGCTTGCTTCTAGTTAGTGCTTAAGAAAAAATCGATGGAAATTTCACGTGAAAGTTTTCGTTAGATATTTTTTACGATTTTAGTAAAGGTCTAATACAACCATAATGCCTCGAATCGCCTCATGCAACTTTTAGTAACGACATACCATCTGAAAAGACTGGTTTGCAGAATTTCGTCGTGCTTTCCACCAGTCCTATCATTATTATTATTATATCAAGTAAATGTGGATTCCGAAACTAGAATGGTCACAGAAGCTCAGCAAGAAGATTTAAACATATTTGATGTAATTATATACGAGGGTAAGTCAAATATTATCTACACTTTCGCCATAACAAGACAGTCCAGCCAAATTGTGTCAGCAGTTACTGGGTTTGACGAGACGTGGAGCCGAACGTTGTCGTGTGTTTAAATTTCTTTGGCTTCGCCGAAATTGAGTGGCGCCATTCGCATGATTGTCGCTTGTTTTCGGGAGTGAAATGAAACACCCACGTTTCGTCGCCCGTTACAATGGAGTCCAAAAATTCCTCCTTGTTGTCTTGACATTGTTGAAGAAACGCCTGGGCACACTTGCAGCATTTCTGCTTATGGTCTTCCGTGAGCATTCGCGGTACCCACCGGGCGCACACCTTGCGGTAGCCCAGTTTTTCGGTCAAAATCTTTTCAATTGGGATGTTGGAAATCTCAGGAATCCGAAGAGCGAGTTGACGAATGGTGACCCTCCGATCTTCAAGCAGTATGCTCTCGACCTTTTCGACAAGTTCCTCTGAAACTGATGGTATTCCGCTCCGCTCTTCATCGTGAATTTACGTCCGACCTCCAGTGTATTCCCTACACCATTTGCGGACGTGTTGAACAGCTATACACTTTTCTCTCGCTAAACTTCGGTTAATTGACGATGAATGTCTATAGGTGAAACCCCTTTCGCGTTTAAAAAACGTATCACAGCGCGAATTTCACACCTGGCGGTAGCGGCGATCGGGAGTTCCATCTCGGACGGCTGCTTAGCCAACACTGAGCGGTGTAGGGGGAGACGGGAGTGCTACGTATATAAAGTGGGAGAGCTGCTGCACACGCCAATATTGTTTGCCTAACACGTCTTATTGCTGCTGTAGGGCTTTGGTTACCTTATTTTACGATCATTCCCCGTATTATAGATTTTACAAAGACAGCGTGTCAAAGTATACGGAGATGTAAGGGTAACAATTGAATTTAAAAGCAATGTAATATGTGTGAGTCTATAGATACATTTACTAAATATATCATTTAAGAAAAAAAGAAAATGTTATAATTCTTTGATATCTTCTTCGTTTGACTTTCTAATTACATACATAGTATTATTCTTTTTTGATAAATATTAGTCGTTTTTATTGCTTCCGTTTGTATTTTACGGTGAAGATAAATAGAATAAAACTCAAATAAATCGTGTATTGTGTTAACATGTTCATTTCTATATCGTTTTATGATAATTTGCTATAAAACAAAAAAAAAAAACATATTTAAAATACTTTCTTTACAACTATGTCATTTATGTAGCTTGGTTTAATTTTCTTTGATTTTTTTTTTGCTCTTATTCATTCCTCCATCGTTAGAAGATTCATAGGCTCCTGAATTTGCACATAAAAATGTATAATTTGCATTGCATATGTACATCAAATAAAATACCAGAAGTTTTCTTATATTTGTAATATGAAGAGCCATAATTGTTAGGTTGTTTTATATGAATGTGCATCCTTTATATTGCACCTATAGTACTTATACAATTAAGAGGACTGCCTCATGTTGGTACGTAGTAGGCAACCTGTAGTGCGATCTACAGCCCTTCAAATGTTTCTCAAAATATTTGACAAACCGTTAATTTGCTTTTACTATTTTCAATAAATTTTCAAAAAAATCGACATTCATTCCTATACATAAGAAAAAGGTATCAGGATCATGATTTAAGATTTCCCGAATTAAAATTCTTGTTTCTTTTGAACGTTGATGGGACGTGCCTGCCAGTCTACTCTTTTTTTTTGATTTATTTTTCAATTTGTTCGTCGAATATTAACAGGTACGTTAAGATTATGATACGACGAAGTAAACCGAGATCTCAGTTGTCAATGTGTCACGAAATAATTCTAAGAATTACGGCGGAATATTGCAAATAATTTCGTGCTAATCCTAACAATAATTTCGCGCTACCCTATGTGAGCGCGCCTTGAGTGTATAGAGTTGCAAGGTGATTATTTCCAGAAATAAATGTAAGTGCAGAAAAATTACGTTGTTACCATCTTCGTACGTAGAGAATATGAACATACTTCCATCTTTTAGCACACAAGTTATATAACCGGATTTCCCTTTGTTTTTTCTCTAGATGTAGGCGGTTATCCTCTTGCAGCTTGATGGTTTTTTTAATATATTTTTAATATCGTTAATTACGTTTTGCTATACTCGTGCTATTTTTTAAAAATAGCAACAGCACTATTTTTTTATCCGATATCGGCATTAATGAACCAATTGGTTCATTAACGTAGAACCAATTTGCCGGTAAAATTTTATTTCGCTGCAAATTGTAGCCTTGCCAAGTAGTTCGCAAGTAAATCAGATCGTCGAAACAACAAAAATGCCTTTTCGAAATTGACGCGTGTGGTTCTTTTCTCATACACACGAGATGCTGATATGCAGCATACCTACACTATCCGTACATACGTACACTCCCATCAAGGAAAATAGCCACGAGTGTGAGAATGGGTTTCAGCGGATGGCGTAGACGTCGCAAGAGCACACCACACTGCAAAATAATTATGTTAATCTAGTTAATAAATCACATAAATAATAACCCAAGGTCCCTGCAGTGTAAGTATAACATATATTTACTTTAGCGTGTGCTTTTAATTTGCTTCCATTAGTCTTCATTGTTCGGAGCAGATTCTTAACAGTATTAATAACTCGCTTTGGCGGCCACTCGCTGTTGTGTTAACTTTTTGCTCTTCTTTTCAGGGCTGAAATCCTTGCGAGCACATACACACATTTTATGTCAGGGTTCTATATCTCTCTTTTCTGCTCTTTTTGCTTTCGCTATTTCGTTATTATTATTATAATACAAGGCTTCTTTTCTTTTCTTTCCTCCTTGTCTTTTTTTTCTCATCGATTTTCATTGCTGCTACACCGTATCACGTCTTGATTGCTACACTGCGAGTATAAATGGATATAATAATGTAAAGCTACCTACTGCCTACCTTTATTTGGAATTTATTAATGACATTAACATTGCTCTCGCATAGATCGTGTACTTTGAGACCTTATTTCTCGTGCCACTTTTTTTTCTTTTCGACGCGTTCCTTGTATCTTTTCTGCATACTATTTCTTTCTAACTAGCCGGTGTGGTCGCTTTGTATCATTGATTTCTCGGTACAACAAATATGTTACAATGTATCTTCCAGGAAAAAATAAAATAGACTGAATAGCTTTTATGTTGTACAAACGTTGCAAGCTTTTTCCTTCCTGAATAATAGTAAATTACCTTATTACATGGAATTGTGAGAGACGTATTTCTTTATAATCGCGTTTTGTTAAATGACATTTTTTCTTTTTATGAGGAAAACAAATTCCCATAATTTGGATTACATCATGGTTATAAAAATGTTTTTTTAATGTGTAGAATGGATGGATATTGCTGCCTAAACCATCAAATTTCAAACTTCTCTATAATAGTACAAACATATGTACTATCGCTTTCATAAAAATCTGGGACACGCGATACTAGTATGACATTATCCATTTTAAACATGTCTTGTAAAATATGACAATTTAATTAAAATAATTTAATGTCAAATCGTCTGTAGGTGTCAATCGTAAATCGAGTGTTGTGCAGCACTTACTTAATGAAGTATAATAATTAATAATAGTGCCTTATCAATGTAATATGGTATTCAATAAAAATGTTTATATTTAAATAGTATATTATACAACGATCATTTAATGATAACCATTAAGACACGAGTATGAGAATTACGACACGAGCCTTGGCGAGTGTTGTAATGAATACGAGTGTCTTAATGGCCATAAATGAGGGTTGTATACACTATTTTTTCTACGACCAATTACAATAATGAAAGACCTTTATTTTAAAAATTTATTATTCATATGTTATAACTAGAAATGCCAAAACGAAATAAACGAACTGAAATATCAAAATATTTGAAGTTTAACAGTAACAAAGAAATGTTATTCTTTTTGGTAAGTAATGACATTCTGGATTGTACTATTATTAAAGTGCAATTGCATGGGCAATTTTGTAATATTATGAGTGGATGTTGTTGACGTTGAATATTTGATTTCCCACGTTTACTTTATTTTGAACTGATTCATCAATGTATGTTTCAGCGACCGATGTGGATTTCTATCCGCCGTGACGTTTTAATGAAGTTATATCACCACCAGCGTCAATTAGTATTGTGGCAGAACTGTGACGAAAGCAGTGTCCAGTATATAAATTGGGATTTGGAAGATTTAAGAAAGTGGCAATCTCTTTTCCCGTGTTTCCAAATTTATTTATTCCTACGTTTTGTATGGTGCATTTACCGTTGACATAGTTGATAAAAAAGGAAGGGGTTACACAATTTTCTAGGCGAAGACTTTACCTTGTACCTATTTCGTAATACTTTCCTGTAACGGAAAATTTCCGTGTTGTTTTGGTTTTAGTATCTTTAATTGTGACTAAAAGGGTTGATCCAAAATCATTTATATCTTTATATTCCAACTTGTGCAGCTCATTTCTTCTGCAAGCTCCCATAATACCGAAAATACACGTGACCTTGGATAATAAATATTTATTGTCAGGAGCTTCTGCAATAAATTGCTTTATCTCATTTGTTGAGAACGTTTTAGCCTTTTTGGCTACGTACACATCAGATCTTCTTTTTAATAGGGCGTGTAATTTTGGATATTTCGTCAAGTCCACTTTATGTTTAATTGATAACGTAGATTTTAACATTGAATAATGAGTCCATAAGCTTGTTGACTTTAATTTTTTGGATAATTCATCGAAATACACAATTAAAACATTTTCTGAATAGTTGCTAACCTTGTTGCTAACCTTTCTCCAATCCATAAATTGGGAATAAAACTTTTCATACGTCTTCCGGGATTTTGACGGCAATAAGTCGTTTGTCGTCCTGTTGGCGTGTTCGGTAATTTTAGGTGGTGTTAAATTTCCACCATCGCTTTGATCAAGAGACATTTTCACTGATTTTAATTATTTTAATAGAACAAATTAGGAGGAATGTTGCGAAAATGTTATCGAAACTGTCAGATTGACAAATTTTTTGTTTCTGGGATGTGCATGGCAACTTTTATGGGCGTAAGCTGTTTCTATTGGTTATGAACTTGTATTTTAATGAGAACTTGTATTTTAATGAACCTTCTTGAAATACAGGTAGTGCACATGTAATACGTCAATTAAAGTACGGGAGTAGAAAAAATAATCTTTGATATATTATTTGCTAAACGCAGACAGTTCTTAAAATAAACCAATATAACGTTTAACTTTTAGGTTAAATACAGAATATTGTCATTTTTAAAGTCATTGTCACAACACCCAAAAACCGTTAAAGTGTGCATAAGAGTTGTCCCAGATTTTTATGAAGGCAGTGGTACATACGCCAAACACCAATAAGATATTTTAATTCCGTAAATTTTGCTGTTATTAAAGATACTTTATATTGAAGTTGAGTAGAATTAAATTCTTCGTCGGTGTTGTTTCCTTGTTTCGTCGTAAAGTAATCGAAGTGTTGGTTCTTGTTCTGACGAAAATTTTTTTGGACGTGGTGTCACGACTGGTTTCGGCAGAGGCCCATTATCCGGAATATTATCCCAAATATATTTTCAGAAACTCGAAGACGAACTAATCTCCGAATTTCAACAAACATGCAAAGTGATTAACTTGTTCAGATACGTAGATGACGAAATTTGCACAGCAGAACACGATAAACCCGAAGAAATATTACAATACATCAATAGCAAACACAAGAATATAAAATTCACATTGGAGAAAGAAACCAACGGAGCAATCAACTACTTGGACACAACAATAGTCAAACATAATAAATTAGAATTTCAAATATACAGGAAACCAACTAAAACAAATAACGTCATTACGCCACATCAAATCACCCAAAACAACATAAACACGCAGCACTCAGGAGCTTGCTACACCGCCTAGAAAGCATACCAATGAACAACAAAAACTACACTCCAGAACTGCAAACAAACAGCACAAGCGGACGCAAGAGATTCAACATGGACAGCATTCACATACACGGCACCATACATACACAAGATAACTAAAATAATCAAGTAACATGGACTCGAGATCGCATAGAAAACAGACAACAACATAAAACATAGAATCACTTCAAAAATAGATACATCCTAAGTGGTGTATATGTTACCGCTACTTTGATAAATGTGTTAGTATGCACAATAACCGGGTATTATACATAATAACCAATAAAGGTGGTTAATGTAATAATATGTATGCAATTTATTATTTTTACCGGTTATTTTACATACAACCCAACCCCTCTTGGCTAAAGTGATAAATTACAATATTTAGGAAGTACGGAATTTCCATCAGTGCTTGTGAAATAAAGTAACACGGGTGCTGACTGATCGCTTTGTTTCACAGATGGTCACACTACCGCATGAACATGGAATCTGGTAGATACCAGGGGCTTTCAGATGATAGCGGTCTTTGATGGGAAAGTAGTCTGAGAGTTTGAAGTTGGGCTTGAAGATGGTTTTTATGTCGTTCCTGAAGAGAATCTTACTGATGCGATGGGTGACACCATGAATGTAGGGTAGATATGCTTGCTTACGGAAATTAGGGTTAGATGAGGGAAGTTACTGTGGAAGAGGGTTGGTGTAGCGGTTAATGGTAGCTTGAACATCTTTCCTGGAATAGTTATTGCGGATCAAAGCTTCAGTGATGTGGTTCAGTTTTTGAGGAAGCGAATTGGGTTCAGATATGAAAATTGCCGTTTGGATAAGAGAATTGATAACACCGCGTTTTTGGGCTGGATGATGGTGAGAAAAGCCATCCGTGTGCGTGAGTTTTCGGTAAACGGAATGTCCCAATGCACCGTCAGGATACCGGTGTACGAGAACATCTAGGAAAGGAAGGCAACCGTCCGATTCGATCTCCATGATGAAACATGGAATCATGTTGAGAACTCAAAAACGATAGGGTATTTTTTAAAAGATGGCCTCTCCCCCACATCCAGCCCAAAAACGTGGTGTTATCAATTCTCTTATCCAAAGGACCATTTCCATATCTGAACTCAATCCGCTTCGTCATGAAACTGAACCACATCACTGAAACATGATCTGCAATAACTATTCCAGGAAGGATACTCAAACGACCATTAACCGCTACACTAACCCTCCTCCACAGCAACTCCCCTCATCTAATCCTAATTTCCATAAGTACGCGTATTTACCCTACATTCATGGTGTCACCGATCGCATCAGCAAGATCCTCTTCAGGACCAACATAAAAACCATCTTCAAACCCAATTTCAAACTCTCAGATTACTTTCCCAACAAAACCCTCAATAATCTGGAAGCTCCTAGTGTCTATCAGATTCCATGTTCGGTGGTAGTGTGTACATCGCTGAAACAAAGCGATCAGTCAGCACTCGTGTTACTGAGTACGAGCGTTGTACGCGGTTGTTACGTGTAGTCGGGTCCGCACTGGCTGATCATACACTGGAAACTGGCCACCAAATCCAGTTTCTCTCTACCGCATCTTATCTCGCAATCCTCACTCTTATAGTAGAAAAATCTGCGGATCAATAGAGATTTTCAAACATCTCAACAATTTAAATTGCGAAGATGGCGGCTAACCCTTACATCACACATGGAAATCCCAACTGGTTAAACCTCCTAGCAACCGCCAGGCTTCATCGATGCATAACAAATCCGTTTCTTTGATGCACAAAGTTTCCGCGTCGTCGACGCATAACATTTCCACTTCATCGACGCATAACATTTCCGCTTCATTAACGCATAACTTTCCCTATCATCGACGCATAACATTTCGCTTCATTGACTCAAAACAACCCCTATATAAACCCCTCCGGAATGAATAAGTCTCCAGTCAGTGTGCAGTTACAGCCCTGAAGGTTTGTAACATATGAGTGTGGACGAAACGTCGACTAAAGCTATGACAACGACGCGGTTCCAACACGGAAACCAAGAGAATAGTACTAATCGTTTCATCTTAATTCTGAAGAGAGAATTTTCAATATAAACTAACTCTATTCAGTACTTTTGGGACGATATATATTATAATATATTGTCTGCGCTACAAAAAAAACTAATATCTGTCCCTATTGACAACCTGACATCAATATCTTTTTTTACGAAACGTTCGATAATTAATTGAAACAGAGATTCTTATTATTAGAGGTCAGGTTAGTACCTACAGTAAGAACTAAGACGTCTCTTATGATAGTATTTACATACCCATCTTCTACAACTGCTTCGTACCTTCTGTGACCTATTACACATGGCGCGGCGCATAACATCCATCACAACATGCATTAACACAATAAACTCAATAATCGAATCTGTCTTAATGTTCAACGCGGTCTACAGTGGCCTATTGTTAAACGACCACTAAGGCGGAAGAAAACCAACTTCCAGGTTAAATACGAAACTTCTATTTATAATGTGTAAATACATTGTAGTGATTTTAAACAAAGGAAGTGGCAATGCAATGTACTTTTAATGTACGCCACTTCATATTTAAACGTTAAGGTAATTTACTGCTAGCTCCCAATAATTGATTTTTAGTAGCAGCTATAAAGATACGAAATAATAGGTTCTGTATTGTTCGTTATGGACAATCAAACAACCGTTGTCTTCACGGTATTTAACGTGTTACAAGAAAATTTGTCCCATTACAACGGAAGACCGATAAAAGTAAGGTAATAGCTTGGCTGTAGGTTCTATTAGTACGTTTTAGCAGTTGCAATACACAACATCGTTATATTGTGCGACAGAAAGATATGCTCTTAAATTTAGGCAAACCTAGTATTATTTTGCATTTTGAAACCTTATACGGTGTTGACTTAAAAATAAAAGGCAAGAGGTACTTGACGATGTTATTTTCAAAGAATTTCTGGGTGATTTCGAACTATTACACCTCGAAATTCGCACGTGTTTTACACTTCCCAAATGCATGTTACCCACTGGGCTGAACAAGAAGTCTTACGAGCCTGGGGTGATTGTACTGGTCTAGCTCATGCGAGGGTATTTTTTGTTGTCCAGCAGAGACACTGCTAGGAAGCTTTTAGAACTTGACTGATAGTCTGTTGGCGCTCTTACCGCAATCCTCACCGGCCATTATGGATTAGGTGAGCACTACACGGAGTGAGACTCGTTTAAAGGGGAGGAATGCTGCCTGTGCTTGGAAGAGGAGGAAACATTTGAGCACATGTTTTGACACTGTCCCGCCGTTGGCAGAATCATTCTTTTTTGTTTGGTCGGATTTTTGTAACACCTGCGACTGTGAGAATGACCTCGCAAGAATTCGGATGAGTGCACCCGGCGAATTTTAAGCATTATATTACCAATGTGGATCAATGCACTCACCTGGTAGTATTAATATAATTGTTTCCACCTAACTTTAGTTAATGAATGTACCAATCTCTAAATCAATCTAGGCTTTCCAGACCAGTCAAATACCATTTGTAATATGATCGTTGCCTGATGCTGAGGGATTTTTTTTTCTTGATACTTCTCATAAGGTCTAATTTCATTTGTTTCGAGTTGGCTTCAACGCAATTGCTGCGCACATTTCTCATCGTTTTTATTTCATTGCCCTCTAAAATATAAATGCAGCGATACCCATTTGGGGTTCTAGTTTATGGGTCGTAGGTGCTAGATGTTACAAAAATCTGTGTAATTAACCTTTACTGGTTTTTTGTTTAAAGAAAAGGATATTTTGATACTACCAAATAGTTAAAATTGAAGTCGATATTTAATATGATCAATTCCACATCTGAGTATGGTGTAAAAATACGATGTGATATCATATTAATTCCTGCAGATGCAGCTTGAATTATAATCGAATTTGTACATTGTGCTAGTCGCTGTGGGCTGAGAATATCTATTGTTTCGCAAAATTAGAATAAGTTTTTGTTGAAATTCAAATAATTAGAAGTTCGCCAAACGGATTTTTTACGCCATGCTGATCGGTGCTTGTTGTATTACACTACTTACTTTCTCTAATCGTCAAAAATCGTGATAGTGAATCAGACTCTACTAACTTCGAGAAATTTAATCGTTTCTTACAAACTTTATCAGGTAAAATTTGCTTCAAAGAGTAGGGATTTATACTCAATATTAGCTAGTACTAATGCGTTTCAAGACACGGAGATATTAAAACTAAAGAAATGGTTTCGAACAGAGGGTTACGTATTTAATCAATCTGTTTAACTGTTTACCAATTACCCCCGAAGGCAGATTTACCATATTTTCAATTATAGTTTCTTACTGCTTCTTTCACATATCAAAATATTGCGCCCGGGAAATTTTCGTAACAAATCGAAAGCAATCACCCAAACTATTCACAATTACGACAATCAATGTTGGCTGATTATTAGAATTTTGCTGCTGTCCCTTATCTATTACTATACAATGATCATTTTTTTGTTCTCTTCTCGTAATAGAATTTTTGAAAGTCGGATAGAAGGTTTAAAGCTATCGTGAAAGGAAAGGCAAGAAACATGCTTTTTGAAATGACTAATCATTTTGTGAGAATACGAAATCGGACAGTTAGTGTCCTCCATAAGTACCGTACTTGCGTACAGCGGAGATTAAATCGGCAAAAAACACCAAACGTCATAAAGCGATCGGATTTTTCTTTTTTCCTCGTTTTCCCACTGACTTATAGGTTCCACGCACAGCCATGTTCATAATCTTTAGACCCCCTGCAGTAAATCCAGTATTTAATGAATGGTGGCCTTAGGGAAAAAATTAAACCACATATTGTTTGTTACAAATGTGTATTATTTATTTGTCAATAGTGGCTTCGCCGTTGGCCCAATAACTGCAGAAAGCTTTGTTGTACCACTCTTAATGCAAAGTTCTTTTAAGGGGTTTCCTTCGGTGTTACGAGTGACGATATGTCATTATTTTCAAAATACTCCGCGGGACGTTCAATGAGATTGAGGTCCGGGTAATATTTTGTTGAAATTTCACTGACAAGGGAACACCGGCAACCCGGACCCCCCCAAAAAAATTTTGTGGATTATGGAGGGATCCAAGGTAAAAAACATCCCACTTTTTTTTATCGGCGGAATCCTCCGTAGGTGGGGTGGGGGGGGGCTCTTAAGCAAAAACTACCCGTTTTATTTTTGGGGCAATTTTCTCGAAAACTATTGGAGATATTGAAAAAAGGTTAAGGCAAGTGTTAATGTTTAAAGGGAGGACTATATAAAAGCATAACCCTTGTTTAAAAAAAGTTTTAAATTTTTAATAGAAAAATTACCCCCCCCCCAAATCTTTTGAAAACTTTAAAATTTTAAATATCGGAAAGAAGGGCTGTTCCATACTTAATTCAACCGTATACATTGTTATCTTTGAGTTTTACCTTTCAACCCAAAGAAAAAAGTATTTTGTCTATGAAAGTTTTTACCAATGGACTACTATACTATACTATAATTGAATAAATACATATGTAATAGCACTTTTGAAATAAAAAGTTTTTTCATAATAATTTATCTAAACCTCTAGACGTTGATAATAAACTTGATTGATCTGCTAGTATGAGTAGTATTTTTTGCTGAATTATACAATAACAACAACAAAGAGATTTTATCGCGAAAGTTTTTATATGAAAAGTATTTGTTATTTTCGTATGCGTAATTTAATAAATATTAGAAGGGAAATTGTCAAACACAAGTAACCGTATTATTTACATACTTACTGTTTAGTTTTAAAAATATTTTATTAAAACATCAAATAACATCTGTATATATAGAATTGTTTTGAAGTGATATATTTAGAAGAAAATTTGAAAAATTCTGCACGTAGTTGCTGATAAGTTAATATATATATATATATATATATATATATATATATATTATATATATATTGCATGGGGGGACCATACTTAAATGTTTATAAATTAATATTAAAGTAATCACTTCGAGAACTCCAAATCAGAGAAAGCCGCGACGAAATGAATGGCACGAGTTAACATTGCCAATATTCTGTAATGTTAACAAATCCCTTTTTAAAATTTGAAGTATTGCAAGAACTCCTACGACACCAGACGATTGTTAAAGCTTCTGAAGAGGTAGTTTTAGTTTCCAAAATGAAATGAGTTTGGAATTGAATCGCCTTTAGAACAACATGAACCACAGTTTGTTGAATCACTATCTCAAGAAGAAGCTAATGAAAATTGGGAAGAATGTGTACCTGAAGAAGGAGGTAGCGTTGTAGATGTTTAACTATAAAATTAAAAGCTGTAGAATTTTGGAGAAGTGGGAAGAAAGTAAGACGAACACTTGAAAGTGTTAAACAGAAGTTTAAAAAAGGTAAAATCACTTCAGCAGTTGGATAGATGGGAAAATAGCGTTAATGAGGGCGGAAACCAAAACAGTGAAAAAGCAAGATATATCGGGGAAAAGAAGATTTACACAATTTCAAGACGCGCTAACACGAGGAAATATAGTGCATGATATGAATATTTAAGTTGGATATACAAGTTTTAAAGCTGGACATTGGTGGATCTGGCTTTTTAAAACCCAGGTGCATGGTATGTATCCCTTTTAAAATAACTAAATTGTTACACATTCTGCTGAAATCTGATACAACGGGAAATTACGCGACGTACGATAGATTTATAAATCAAGTAAAACCTTATATTGTTCTCTTGGAAGAGACTATATCTTTAATGCAGATGAGAGTGGTTTTAATATGGAAATACACTCTGGTCGTACATTGTTTCCACGAGGTAAAAAAGCATGTTGAAGTCACTGTACAGTCTCTGCTTTTCTATTACTCATAGTTATACCATAATGCCTACTATTTCCGCAAATGGAAGATTATTGTCCCCATTTTTCCTAGTTTTGAAAGAGGTAAGCGGTACTTTAGGTCCTCGCGTACAGGAAACACTCTTTCGCCAATAAATGTATACATATCTGCATCACATCTGGAAAATTAACATTCGCGCATTTCAAAAAAAATGGTATACAGATGTTTTCTTGCCAAATGCTGGGGCCCCCAAAAATTTACTACTACTAGATTTTATGGAGTGGACACTGTCCAGCGGAACTATCTACACTGAAAACCAAAAGACAAAAATGTGAATATTTTGACCATTCCAAAGAAGACGACAGCATTAATTCAACCCTTAGATGTTTTTGGTTTTAGATTATGGGGAAAAAATTTTGTAAGAACTTTTTCTGACCAAGTTATTTTGATGGGCCACGATATAAACTTGCATCATAGAAATACAATTATTAAGTTACAGTCTTTAACCCATTATCGTTTTCGTCTCCCAGATTTTTTTAGTGTTTTTAAATATTCTTGGTACAAAAGTGGATACGTTGCGGAGCGACCAAGTGCCTTTGAAAATCCAGTAAAATTTCTGCTTTGCGAAACTGCACAATCCACACCACTGTGCACTGTTTATGGGAAAGCCGGCTCTTTTACGTTGTTCTTGGTGTAAGCAATATCTGTGTTTTAAACGTTTCTTTTTAGATTACCATTATTGTAACCACTATATTGAATAACATTTATATAAGTTGTTATGCATGTAATGTACTATATAAGTACGTATGATAAAATTGGCGATACCTGTATATATAAAATAGTATTTTATATAATATATATGTTATATTTTTTAACAAATGTACTAATTCTTTTGTATACCCCTGTACAATTTAAAAGTAAGGCATTTTTATCTTGTAAGGTTCACACATTTTTAATTTAGTTAACGCTGCAACTTTGAAAGAAAATAAAATATGAATGTATTATGTATGTATGTGTGAAAATTTATATGTTTGCAAAAAACAAATTGCAATGTAAACTTTATCATTCTGCAAAACAAAATAGTTACTCTGTTATAATTAGTTCCGGCTACATTTCATTTCGGAGGTATTTATAATAATATTCAATTTATAGATGATATTTTTCTCTCCTCTAACCCAAATTTCCCAACTCCCAAATCGGTATGGGTTTTTTTTATATCATAAAAAAGTTTGTAATATTGTTGTATTAAAGTAAACACAACCGGATAAAGTTAGTATGGTTAGATAAACTAACTCTGAAACATCCTACTGCCAAAACGTTACTACATATTCAATTATAATAAAGTACGTCCTCTGGTACACATTTCACATGGGGCAAAATATTTTTTTCTGGAATGAAAGGTAAAACTCAATGATAACAATGTATAGGGTTGAATTCAGGATGAAACAGCCCCTCTTTTCCGATATTTAAAAATTTTGGACTTTCAAAAGGGTTGGGGTGGGGGTAATTTTTCTATTAAAATTAAATACTATTGAAAATAAGGGTTATGCTATTATTTAGTCCTCCTCAATCAATTAAAAACTTGTCTAACTTTTTTTAATGTCTCCAATAGTTTTCCTGATATTTTCACAAATATAAAGGGGTAGTTTTTCTTAAGAGCGCCCTCCACCCCACCAACGGAGGATTCCGCCGATAAAAAATAAGTGGGATGTTCTTACCTTGGACCCCTCTACAAATCCACAAAATTTCATTCAATTTTTTGGAGGGTCCAGGGGGGGTGTTTCGGTGTTTCCCTTGTGAAGTGCAGTTGCTGTAGAACTTTTATGTAGTTAGATTGTTCATCCGACCATCACAAAAATAAATTTCTCCTGTGCCTGTAGCTGTCATAGTCCAGATCATAATACTCCCGCTACCGTGTTTTTCGTATCCACAAAAACACTAGAATTTATATTTTTCACACCTATGTTAAACCAGGAAGACCCACAAAGGAAAACAAAACAGGAAAAAAGACTAGTTATCTTTAATAAAGTTTTAAACGTGTTGATACAGAATGTCACCTCATTCGTATGCTTTTTTCTGTCTGAAGATCAAATAAAACTTATTTCAGAATAAATTCATCTTTATTTAACGCATTAGTTAAAAAAAAGAGAAAAATGAGCAAAAAAAAAAGTCATTAAAGAACTTTTAAGTGTGTAAAAATTTTGTAGAAGTTTTGTAAAAAATCTGTATTTCGAGACCAATTATAGTTCTTTAGCTATCATTCAAATAAAGAAATGCGTAATAATAATTTATTTTCCAAAATACAGGGTAAGTCGAGAAGAAACGCATCAAACTCTGGTATGTTTTTCCCGCACGTAACAATAATTTAAAAAAAAAAAAACGAATCCGATTTTTTGAAGTTATGACGTTATAACAAAATTTCGTTCACACATTATTTTAATTGTAACTTTGAAAAAGTAGTTTGTTAATGCCACTGTACTGAAAACAGTAATTTAACTTTTATTTTCGTTACAATTTTGTTAGCTATTCTATTCTATTGTTGCATAATATCGTCAAACGGTTTCCGCATTAGAGAGCTCCGTTAAAAAAATTTCTATTTCTTACTGTTGCGAGACCGTAATGCTAACGTAACATCTTGAACGTGCAAATTGACAAGTTTCGATGGAGTAGAAAAACATTCTAAGTCTAGTAGAACATACTCCAATAATTAGATCAATATGTGAAGGGAATTTTGTTATGACGTCATAACTGCAAAGTAAATAAAAATCCAATAACAATGTTTGAGCGTTTTGAATAATTTTCAAGTGTAGAATACACTTCTGGATTTGGAGCATTCCTCCCGACTCGCATCATCAAATCGAAAACACACCAAAACACAGCAACTGTTATTGTTAAAGCCATTATTCAAAAATTTGTAGGGCTCCAAGCTTGTGCTTCTCGTCATATACATAGGTAGTCGAAAGATCTAGCACAGGATAAAAAGGTGTAGGTTGTTAATGTATTACAATCGTAACTAATGTAATTAAGGTCTGTGAGCGACTGCAATATGCGAAGTTATCATGACTTATGTATGTATGTCAAAAATGACATAAAAATATTAAATTTACATAAGAAAATACAAATAACTTTTTTGTCAGAAAAAAACGATTTTCTAAGGAAAACAATCCGTTTTTCAAAGATATAACAAATATATGTATTACATGATTGCTCTTAAAATAAGGTTATGTAACCTTTAATACGCCACCAGTAGGAGTGGGTGATGAACGTAAACGGGAGGGCGCGGGCAACGATTCGATTTCCTCGTGTATTTCCGTTGCATAGTACATTGTACACAATATACAAGCAAAATACGCAAGGGAATCGAAACTCGGTCCGCGCCCTCCTGTTTACGTCATCACCCACCGCTACTGTACGCCTCATAAGAGGTTTCACTTCAATAAGTAGTATAATAACTAAAACGTAACTTCTTAACAGCGTGTCTCTGTAAAGGATGTAATGAAAAAAAATTCTTATTTCCAGAAAGATCGTTCATTACATACGGAAGTAACATAGGCACAATTAAAATAATTTGGAATTCAATGTTTATATGTCTGTTTTTTACAGTCGCTTTTGTTCCAGCCCATTAAAGGTTTTCGCAAAACTTTACATAATACCTTAGCTCCATCATAATTCAAATGCGGAAATTCATGAATTTAGTGACTTTATCAGCCAGCGGTCGTTTATTTCCTTCCATACGTTAGACATACTATGTACTTATATACATATATTATCTTTATAATTACGTGTAACGCTACGAAAGGTTAAGGAGAAACTGTTACAATAAAGCAATAATTTCATTCGCTGAGGTAGCTCGTGCCGATTCGTCTGCATACATGCGTCGCGTCATACACCGGGCAACCTTATATCTGACCTGGCGCAAAAAATAAAAGCTAAAGTGGTGAGAAAGGTGGTTGAACCTACTTTGACTTATGCAAGCGAAAATCGTGGACCTTAAATCAAAGACAGAAAAGCAAAATCGACAGCGCGGAGATGAGGTTCTTAATAAGGATGCAGAACAAGGACAATGAAAAGATTGAATAAAGAAATAGAAACTTTCTAGGGGCAACCAAATATAGTTCCTGTCACAGAGTCAGTTAAACAGTGTTATCTCAGATGGTTGGGGGCACATAATGAGGATAAACGGGGAAAGGCTAACAAAAAAAAAAATGTATGAAGTAAAGGGGACTGGAGGAAGAAGAAACGAGGAGGAACTAGAAGGACCTGAGGAGTTGTGGAGAGAGAGATCAGATCGATGGATGTGAAAAAGATCGCCCAAGATATAGAAATCAATGGAAAAAATATGGAGGAAAAATCCAACTCAAACCCTACAAGTCCCTGTACGTAAGGCTGCAATAGGTTGAGAAAAAAACAAATCAATAATTTCATTCGCTGAGGTAGCTCGTTCTGATTCGTTTGCATACATACGTCGCGTCGTGGGCTGGGCAACCTCTATTTCTAACTTGCGCGAAGCACTCTGTGCCAGGCTTACTTATAATGCAGTATCATGCTCAGCAGGACGTTTCCTTACGATCTCTGAATAGCTTCTGAGTCAATTCTTGATCGTTCGGACGCTAGTTACTCCTTTTCAGTAAGTTATCGTTTTACTGGTGTGGGTCCCTTGTTGTACTGCACACCGCAAATATTAAGCTTTTTTGCTACTTCCATCTGAGACTCCAGTCCATACAAATATTGGACCTTTAAAAATTACGAAAGCTCGGTTTGGGTATTACTTGACAATGCCAACAATAATTTGGTGATATATCATTAAGAATAATGCTAGGAGAACTAAACCGATATTACAAAATTGGTTGTGTCAAAATTTTGATACAAACCAAATGCATAAATTTATATAATCGTCTGAAAGTGTTACAAAGCTATAAGTAAACAACGTATTTTTTCGAGGAATTTGGTTAGGAAAAACGTAAAAAGGTTGGGCCTGATAATTATGAAACATGGACTGTACATTACATTTATACTATACACTATATGTATTCAGTCTCATTAGCATTGTTGCATTAGGCATTGGCGCAATTGCCGCGCCGAAGGAAACATTGTGCTGTTGTTCAAGGTGAAAGGTTACACCCTCTACTCACATATGCCTGAAATATCATTTCACCGGATCTATATGCTGAACCATCATCTGGAGTCCGTGCACGTTTCTTTCCCTTTGGTTTCGTAGTAAAACACTTGATGTCTATGCTGCCGTCGCATCCTAACTGTAATCCTGGCATTCGTAAGCGAAATACTGGATGGATTTTCGTTTAGATAAACTGTAAGCTCTACTCATCGAAGTGATAGGTAAACATATGTATATACATGTATACAAAAAATGTGGACGTAAACATGATGAAACCGTTAATTATTTTTTACATGTACCAGCTTTATGTTGGCATTTCGCATGTGCGTAACTGTACGATATTTTGTTGGAAGGTCGCCTATTAAACCGTTAACTCTTTTGTTCTCTTAAGAATTACGTAAGCTAATAATTTAAAAGAGGAAAAAGCTTATTCTGTGTTACGTGCATAATTGGATTTTAAATAAGAAAAGTTTATTAATTTTAGATGAAAGTGACACTAAAAAAAAATTTGCCTGTATTAGGGCAAGGGTTATGAGGAAAACTCCCAAGGGCTCCTAATAACTCGATTCTTCAAAAGTACTTTTATAAAGCTATTCGTACCAATAATTACTTAATTACCGTCCTAATTTTGTAGTTTCACACCTCTTGCAATTGAATTGCATTATAAAACTACAAACAGTGGGCAAGTAAACATTTCACACAGTCACATTGTGTATTCAGACATTTCAGAATTTCCGGTAACAAAAGAATGCGATGTTGTGGTATAATTGATATGTATTGATTATGTCACAATTACTGTATGTAATAATAAACAATAGCATTCGTTATTTCCCTAGACCTTGGATGAAATTGCTTTATAAACATGTAATCAAAAGAAACGTCTAAATTCCAGGCTTTTTCATATACAGGACTATCTAGTAAAGTAATATGCCAGCACTGGAAAATCTATGATAAGTACATCTACCCAAACACAACTGATTCAGAGAAGTTTACGAAAAATTATTGTTGTAGTACTTTATCGAAAAAACCCTTTGGATTTTGTTTAGTCTATAGAGCTAGCAATATTTCCATTTACTAAAAAAAAGGAAACTTTTGACTTAGATAATACTCTGTATATCAATGATTTTGTATTTCGTTGTGACATTTTTCCTCGTTATTTTAACTGACATATCCCGTATATATTTTTTTAATTCTTTGGAATTGGTGACGATTTTACTGCTCAGTCTTGAAAAGGATTCCTAATACGAGGAAACACGCTATATATTTTGAGGATGCCACAAAAGTAGAGAAGTTAAAGCTGGCAACACTGCATTTCTAAATACTACCATCCTTAAGTAGTAAACTCTGGACTGTCAGTTGAGACGCTGCTGTCATAGAGTAAACGTGGTAGGTACGATTTGTCATCGAAAACATGGACTTGTCAAGAGAAAACATGTACGCGCAATGATTTACTACGATTTTAAGGTCGGTTTAAGTGAACAACAAAGTCTTGAACGATTGCAACTCGCATTTGGTGATGAAAGTCCTTCACGTGCAACTGTGTTTCGTGTATAGCGAATTTAGAGGACGGATATCGCTTGGTGATGAGGTACGTACCGGTAGGCCCTGTTCTTCAGTTACCGCTGGAAACATTGAGAGTGTGAGACGTATGATCGACGAAGATCCAAGATGCAGCACCTATCAAGGATTGAGGCAACTCTTGGTGTTGGATCCGCAACAGTAAATTCAATTTTACGTGATCATCTTCGGATGAAAAAAATTGTTACTCGTTGGGTGCCACGCACGCTTACCGATTCCAAAAAGCAGAGCGAGTAAGAATCGCTCGGGAAACATTGGAAATGTTAAATAATGGTGGACATCGCATTCTATCAAAGATAGTAACATAGAAACTTACATCCCATTTTACGATATTCCTATCCGCCAGGAGAGCCGCGTGTGGATCCACGAAGATGCACCAACACCAAACAATGACCAAAAGGCAAAAGGCTGTCAAGAAAGTTATGAAAGCAGTTTTCTTCCGTAGTACCGATTTAGTAAAAGCAATGCAGCTGGAAAATCAATCAGTCATCAGCAAACTAGTTACACCACAAAAATGTTTACCTGCAGTTCTTGAGTCAGCCAACACTCGCGGGTTAATGTTGCATCACGACAATGCATCGTGACACAGTGCACAGCAGACAGTTGAATTTTTACGTGAAAATAAGGTAAAAGTCATTGAAACATCCACACCTATTGGCCTGATTTGGCCATGTGTGATTTCTGGTTGTTCTTCAACCTAAAGAAACATGTACGTGGTCGACGTTTCACGACGGAGGATGAGATGAAGCAATTCGTCTATTTTTTGAGAGCATTCCAAGAGATGACTGGCTTCACGCTTTTACGTTGTTGGAAACTTCGATTACAAAAGTGCATTGATGCAAGAGGAGATTATTTTGAACATAAATAAAATCATTTTCGTAAAAAAACTTGTAGTTTTCTTGTATCTCAAGATACATAGCGGACCCTCGTATAGTCCTTTCAGCGAGGAACGAGACAGTAACTCAGGAACGAATGAAAATTTTAAAACTTTGAGAGGAGGCAACACTACATAACTTAATCTTTGTTAAATCGAACGCCCCTCTTTATTCGATTTTTAAAATCTGCTACGCATTAGTGATAACTTTCCTTCGAAAATAATGAGGACAGGTTAGTTGTGTTTATATCAAATCAATGATGCAAACGTGTTTGTAAAGATGTGGATGCAAAGATTTAATTTATCAAAATGTTTATTACATAAATCCTAAAAAGACAAATGAAAACATATCTCAGTATGAATTTGGATGCATCAAGTGCTCAAAGCTTAGACGCCTATGGAAACTAAATACCTCAAAGTGTGGTAAGATGATTAAGATATCCACTTATCTATGATACAGTGTAGCCATCCAGACAACGTGACTAGTGCATGAAAATTTGTCAAATGATGAAAATTGAGTACCGCGCGGTCATTCTTAACAAAAGAAGCACCTACGTATAATCACATTAACAATGTTTAGACGACGTTTATGGTGATTTATCTCCATATTCCACCGTAAAAGTATGCAAAATGTCTCTGTTTGGGGCAAGAATTCCTGGAAGATGATGAGCGCCCTCGGTCGGCCAATTGAACCGATAACGCCTTAAAAACATTTCAATTATTGAAGAAATGGTATTAGCGGTTCACCGTTCGAAAGTGAAGGAATTAGCAGTGATGTCTAACATTTCTGAAACAAAGTATTCGCCGAATTCTCCATAACCATTTGGGTATGAATAAGATTAATGCAAGATGGGTACCGCATCTTCTCTCTGCTCTTCAATGTGAACGTTGGGTGGAGTGTGCGCGCTCTGTTTTAAACATGTGTGAAGACGAGCCGAAACCGATTTTGAAGTCCATTGTAACAGGAGAGGAAACAATGGTCCTGTATTACGATCCTCTTTAGAAAAAGGAATCGTTTTCAGGACAATAGTGAGTTGCAAGCAGCTGTAATACATCGTGAGGGAAAAACTTTAGATTATTTTTACAAGGGTATAGAATTATTAATTGATCATTGTAATAAATGTATTGAAGTTAGGAGAGATTATATTGAGAAATAAAAATTTATTATTTACCAAGTTTATTTTTTTCTATGTTAGCCTGAGAATTTATGGCACCACCTCATACCTCACTTGTGATTGCATAGCTCCTGAAACCTAACGAAATATAACCACTGCAGCCTTAATCAAGTGTTATCAAAAACCTGTAGAGTATGGAATTTTAAGCACTTTCATTATAATTTACTTTTTTTTTTCAAAGGAGGATTAAGGAGGTTGAAAAATTGGTTTAAATAGTTAGGTAACGCCACCTGGCAGTGATGCATTTTACATAGTTTTTAAAAAGGGTGGTAGGATATACTTCAAATGGAGATGTCATTAGACTTACGTTAATTACAATGATCAGTATAAGAATATACATAGAAATTTGAAGAAAAACTCCCGAGCTTTTAAGCACCGTTAGATAAATCTCATAAGAGACCATATGTGTTCGAGAATGAAACTAGAAACAATATAAGGTTGTTAATGTGCAAGCTACTACAACATTATTTCAAGTTTGGGACATGTAACAACATTTTGCTAACTGATTCTACAATAATGATAGAAGGGACTGTGGGGTAGTATGGAAAATTATAAAAAATGGCCGAAATGAACATTATTGTTCAATATCCTTAATTTATTGAACATTTCGTGTGATACGGATGTGTGTCAAGTGTGTGAGAAAGAAAACATAGAATTTTGAGTAGTGCCCAATTTTATAGGACTTACGTTTATTGAATCGTCAGATCTTGTTTGGAAATCACAAGAGTTGTTTTACAATCCTGTTGATTGTCAGTTAATGGAATTGTACCTCAGTTGCATTTTACTGGTTATAAAAGGATGCCAAAGAAAATAAATAATCAAAATAGCAAAAATTGTAGCATTAATTACTTTGGGAGGAGAGCGTGCTTTCGAAATTAATAACTCGAGAATCGACCAACATGTAATTGCGTTTTCATAACAGAAAGTAACTGTAAACTTTTAGTAGTACGATTTTACATCAACTTAGTGAGGCTATTTATTATTCTCGGAAATTGCCAATTTTTTTCGTCTATCTCCTGTAATCTATTCCTTACGGTACAGAACGAACTTATTATATAACCTAGACGCGTGGTGGGGAAATAAGAAACACGCGAATAAACGTAGAGACGAAAAACGAAGATAATTGAGTAGGAAGGAAGATTATTAAGGTACAACAACCGCCGCAAACATGAACTTATGAAATAGTTTATCTGCCACAAGTAATGACGCAAATTCTCATACCGTATCCTGGAGCTGTCACGCATTAGCGCAGGAGTTTTACTTTATTAAAATTATGCTTACCTTCTTCTGGCTTTTCTCTCTATGCGCATATAACAAACGCTAGATATCTAATACATGTGTGCCTGAACTTGTTTGTCTTTCTTTCGAGGATCTGCACCATCATTATTCCTATTCGCAGGCAAACACGCGGCAAATTTCGCGATGTACATGGATACACTACTGTTCAGTTAAATTCGGACCTTTACTAAAAATTGTTAAAATTATAAAAATTCGAACTAGATTGAAGTAAAAAATTAGATTTATCGCTGTACTATTATGCCATAGGGTGTTTATAAAACATCAAAACACGGAAATTAAGGAAATTCTAAAAACGTAAAACAATAAATACATTAAAGATTCTTTTCATCAAAGAAACTTACTCCATTGTTGTCGCAACATATTCCACCAAATGCTGGGTTGACATAGGAAACACATCCCACACTCTTCACAACATCTCTACAAGCTAAGTGTAATATATAAAGCTCCTTTCCCTTAATGCAATTATTTTTGTGTTGTGAAGCACAAATTCAGTCTGGTAGTTTCAAAATTTTACCTTTTACTGGTTTCTCTATTATATATATATAGGGAAAGAAAATGTCTAGCTACACGAAAAAGCGTACATGCGTTAACGGCAAACGCGAATGGGTGATTCACCGCAAGCGTAGAGGTTAGCGGCTCACGACGGTTACCGATGTGGTTAGCTACGAGGTAGACTGCATTATGTGTGGGACGATCTCAGTAAGAAATATAATTTCTTATTAGTTTCGTATAAGCTTCGTAGCAAACAACAAAATAAATATGCGAAATTCTCATTTCCAGGCGACCATGACTTCAAAATTATTACGTGCGTTCTTGCACACAGTAAGTCTACCGAATCGATGGGATTCCACTCAATCCCCTCCTCACTCTCTCACCGTACATACAGATTGAGAAAGTGTGATATTAACTGTATCTATATATGTACGGCGAGAGAGCGAGGAGGGGATTAAGTGGAATCTGATCGATTCGATGTAGGTCGCGTGTTAGGTGTTAGCACGCTTCTAACAACGTGGCATGTAGACCTACGGTGTGTAAGAACGCACGTAATAATTTGATGTCATGGTTGCTGGAAATGAGAGGTTTCGCATTTTTTATTTTTTGTTGCTAGAAAGCTTAGACGAAAGTAATAAGAAATTCTAAAAGACGAAAATGGAAGCAGATTCTGAAGAAATAAAAAAAAAAAGAAAAATAAATACTTTAGAAATTCTTACTAAGATCGTCCGCACATAATGCAAATACCTCGTAGCTAAAACCACATCGGTAACCGTCGTGAGCCGTCGATTGCCGCTAGCCCTTCCGGTTGTGGTGAATCAAACCCCTTTGCGTTTACAGTTGTCGCCATATACGCTTCCTTGTATCGTTAGACATTTTCTTTCCTTATGTATACACAGATATAGCTAATTTCACATTTTTCCAATGTATATATTCTTTTGTTTGCGTATTCATATTTGAAATAATTTAGTTAAACTCAATTAGTTTTAAAATTTACCTTTTTTATTACTAGTTGTCCACTTTAATTAATCAACGGATTCTTTTGTATGCGTATTAGTACACGAGATAACTTAGTTTAAAAACTGGGGCCCTTTTCATTTATTATTTAGATTATTGCAGACATTTAAAACGACTATTTTTTTTGTGTTGTACATATACTTTTATTGCTTGTTGTGAACTGAAAGCGTTGGTCATAGTGTTCGGTAATATCTTAGTTATTTTTCTTTTGGTTGAATGGCGCGATTGGTTGAAATTTGTAACTTCTGCTTTCTTACATCCAGAAAAAAATTGTTACCTTTTTAGATTCTTGATTCGTATTTGATTTTCTTGTTACCTTTGTAACGCTTTTCATGTCTTTAACTTATGTATAAGTGTGAAATTAAAAGCTATTTACTCTTTACAAAAAATTAAATTTGTGGACTTTTATTTAATTTCTGCTACGCTCCTTTTCCCCCTTTTTTTAAATTTTTTTTTTCATCATCAGGGAATACTGTTTTCCCGTGTTCTTGACGGGGTTATTTTTAAATAATTATGAGCTGCAAAACAATCTGGATGTTTTATTCCAAGCTAATGTGTTACATTACAAAACCTTAATGTATTAATATTATTGATGTTGAGATAGATTAGTGTACTTCAAAATATATTTTGTGAATTTTTTTTCAGGTGCGAACTTCACTGAACGGTAGTGTACATACCAAAATTCCCATTTGTGCATTGCATGGAAAAAAAGTGAGTCGCCCCAACTAACTAACAAACCAGGACGTTTTTATGCTTGGGGTGCGGAAATTGTTCTCGTCCAAATTGATGTTTTAAAAAACCAAACACCGACGGGGAGAAGAACACCATGAGCAAAATACGAAACGAATTGGCAAAAATTTAATTTTTTTCTAGGGCGCAATTATACTTTCGAGTTTTCATCGATTAAAAGGGCAAATTTTCCAAATTTACAACAGTGCCAGAATCAAAACTGTACGGGGGAAAACGTTTAAACTGAAAACGTTCAACGAAATCGGAAGATTCAGGGAATGGGTTCTATTTTTGTCAGATCGAAAAGTATAGAGTTTTTTAAACGGAATAAAAAAACTGGAGGAACCCCTTGCGGGCTAAAAAATTTGCTTAAATTGTTGAAATTTTAAATAAATTGAAAATTGCTTTAACATTTTGGAGAATAAAAGTTAAATTCCAAATCAATCAAAATATCCATGAAAGGAAATTAAGGCAAAATTGAATTAAAATGAGCAGGACTTTGCTGCGGTAGTTACGATAAAAACCAAAAAAATTTTTCCCAACAAAGCCGTTTTTGAGGGAAAATTAATTAGTTTCCCTTGAAAAAAATTTTTAAGAACTTTAATCAAAATGGGGGGTTTGGGACGCAGAGAAATGGTTTCTTGCTCAAAAAATTTGATTTTTTTTCCCAAAAAATCAATCTTTTAATTCAAAAAAATTTATTTTTATTTTAAGACTATAAAAATTACTGGGTTTGGTTGAAAAGTTCGGGGAGCGACCCTTATACCCCACTAGTAGAAATAATTTTTTAAACGGGTTTTAAACGTATTCATTCTTCGATAAAACCCACAGAAAATTTTCAAGTCGATATGCTTTTCCAGTCTTTGTTTACAAGCTATTAAAAAGTAGACGGGGTCATGTTTTTTTTTTTATGGAAAAAATTTGAACATGGGTGCTGTAAAAAAAAATTTTTGTAAAAAAAGGGTTTTAAGACAATAAAAAATTTTCATAACAAAAAGGGGTTAAATTTTGTTGCCCCGGAAACTTTCCAAAAAGGGCTAACAAAAAATTAATTTTTTGAAGGAAAGGGGATTAAATTTTGTACTTTGAAATGGGGTTTTGGGGATTTTTTTTGGGGGGCAAAATTGCCCCCCAAACCCCGTTGAAAAAATTTCCCTTGAGATTTTGGGGCATCTCAACTGAACGGTTTTTTATATATTTTGAAAAATGAATTAGGTCTGAGAAAGCTGTTGCCCGAGGGGTGCCGCTTTCCTTATTTTGGGATTAAAAAGCATTCGAATAAGACTTTTAAAATTTTCCCCTTTTTTAAAAAGAAAAAAAAACAGATTTTGTCGTCAAAATTTCGTAACTATTGATGATATTTGGGGTTTTAAACCACTATGATCCTGAACTGCGACAAAAAACCCGGGCCCAGAGTGAACGGGGGGGCCCGGGTTACCCCACTCCAAGCAAGTGGGGGAATCGATGGCTTTCAGTTTTTTAAAATGCAAAAGGATTTTTTGTTAATTGATTACCTTAAAAACCCGGAAAAACAATAACAGGGGGGAATATTAAAAAAACCTTTTTGGGGCCCCGCGGGGGGGAATAAAAAAAACCGTAAAAAAGACCTGGTTTGAAAGAAAAAAAAAAAATCTCTATCCCCCAGACAATGCACCCTGCTTATAGCACCCGGGTTGTAAAGGCGAAATTGATCAAATTAAGGTCCAAAATATTTGGGAACTCCCCCCTATTCCCCAGATCTGGCTCCCGCTTCCATCTGTTCCCGAACCTAAAAAAAAATTTCTACGTGGAAAGCCCTTCCATCAAATAAAGAAGTTATTCCCAACCTAGATGGGTTTTTTAAAAGGTTTTCCCGGAAAATCCCCTTCGGGGAATGGGATACGTAAATTGAATGAATCATTGGAAAAAGTGTATTAAATTTAAAGGGGGAGAATTATTAAGAAAAAAGTCTTTTTTAAACCCAAAAACTTGTTTTTTTTTTTTTTTTTCTTTTCCCGCTGGGCGAACTTTTCAACTACCCCTATTAAGAAATAAAAAAATTTTTTTTTCCCCAAAAAAATTTCTTTTAAATGAAATAAATATTTTTTTTAGGGGGAAATCAAGCAAACCCCAAGACAGAAAAATGTTTCTTCCAAGAAAAATCGTTTATTTTTTTAAGTTAAGAAAATATTCGTTTTAAAGGGGGAAAGAATAAAAAAATGGTCCAGATCTCAAAAAGGTTCTATTGAAAAAATTGGGCGACCACTTCGTGAAAAAAAAAAAAAAACATCGGCCAGCTAAAAAGGGAAAATCCAATAAAAAAAAAAATTACAATCAAAAAAAAAAAAAACCCTAAAATCAATAAAAAAAAAGGAGGAGCAAGTGAATGAATTTAATAAAAAATTTTTTTTTAAATATTTGCATATAATTAAATTATTTTTTTAAAAAATTCACTCTAAAAATTACTGCTCCCCCCACATTTTTTGGGGTTCCAGTATACCCAAAGTGGGCATAAAAACGGTGTACGTTTACAATAAAATCCCCGATAAATATCCCGGTGATATTTAGGCATTTGAAAAAAATGTTACAAAATATTGCTTTAATTCCTAAGTAATCTCCCCTTTCTTCCTCCCAGAAAACAGCTTTCGAAAGCTGGCTGGGAAAAAATTTATAAAAAATTTTTTGGCCGGGGAGCGCAGTTGTAGAAATTGACGGGCTGAGAATTTTTGCCGCCCCCCATTTGCCTTGTTCAAACCCTTAGAAAAGGGGTCCCCGGTTGTTTTTAAAAATTTTGTTTTGATCCCCAAGTGCTACGAAATGCCGAGAAATTGTAAAAAAATCCAAGTTCTTTCCCTGCTACATCTGCGGCGGAATTTGACTTTTAAAACCCAGAAACGTTCTTTTTAAAACCTTTAGTTAGAAAATGTTATGATTTTTATTTGGTTGTAAAAATAGACGTCCAGGATGAAATAGGGCCCCCCCCATTTTGCTGTGGGCCATGGTTCGGCTTCCACAGCATGGGGAAAAGGTTCACGGGAATGCCCCTTTTTCAGTTCCTTTTGGGTGGGAGAGAACCTAAAAACCAAGTTTGGAAAATGCAATTCTGCCCGACAAATATAACGGGTATTAATCAAAATCAAAAAAAACCCCTGTTAATCCTAATCTACCATCTGCACTGACACCAGTACTTCATAACGAGTGTTACCTGTACTAGCACCTGCAGAAAACATGACTTTGGGGGATGATGAGTCTATGATGAGAAAACACACAAGTAAATAAAAAAAAAATGTGAAATTTTGGGTCCCACCCCTTTAATCAGGATGTTTTTTCAAAGAAAACCCCGGTTTTCTGACTCAAGGAGGGCTTAGTGACCTCGTTCGCGATTTAAACCCGTCTAAGAAAACAAGCCGAAATTTTTTTGGGGTTCCGATTGAAGTGCTGGAAACTACTTCAGAGTGACACAAAAATTTCGTTTTAAAACGTAGTGTCATGCCCAAAATTTAAGATTACTTTTTCCCCTTTAAGATTTACCCGGTGTTTTTGCCCAAAGATATTTTCTCGGTTATGAGGCACTTGGCCATGAAATCACATGATGAATTGGGGTTTGGGTTTATGATTCATCCAAAGCTAGCTTAAAAGCCGTTTTACTTCACAAAGGGAAAAAAATTGCCCCCAAATTCCCCTTTGGGTACCAGGCAACATGATTCTTTTTGAAAAATCAAAAACGATGAATTTTAAAGGGGGAAAAACTGCGGGGATCTGAAGTTTTTAGCGCTATTACTCCGGATTGCCAAATCGGCTACAGGAAGTGCTGTTGTTTCCTGTGTGAGTGGACAAATCGAGGGAAAAAAAAAACCCTTTTGTAAAAAAAGTGTGGGGCCCACACGAACATCATTGGGCTCCAGGAGTTAAGAATGGGCATCAACCCTCCTCTTGTCGATCTCCAGAAAATTTTTTCGGGCCCCCCTTTACATATAAAAATAGGACTTGGGAAAAGAAAAATTTCGTTTTTAAAACAAAAGGGCAAAAAAGGTCGCGGTTTCCCCAGGGAAAAAATGATGCTAAAAAAAAGGGGGGTTTTATTTGTAGGACCCCAAAATCAGGGATTTGTTTTGAGACGAAAACCCTTTGTATGAGTGAACAAAAAAGAAAAAACCCCTGGTTTTTCATTTAAGAAATTTTTGAGATCTTTTTAGGCAATCATAAAACCCGAAAAATAAAAAAACATTGTAAAAAACCTTTTGAATTGTATGAAACATTGGGGGGCAATATGAGTCCCAAAAAAATTCATTTTTTTTGACTGCATTTAGATTTCTTCCCCGGGCCCAAATTTTAAACCGTCATGACGAACCCTGAGGAAAGATTTCACCAAGATATTTAGGACATCGAAAAACGACGAAGGCAAGTGGAAACCCCCTAATTGGGGCCCGGGAGACTTTGCTTTGGCCCCTAAAAATAGCAAAAATCGTACATTTTGTACATTTTAAAACATTTTCAGTTTTTTTAAAAATAAAACTTTTTAAAAGTTGTTCTACTATTTATTGCGGGTTTTCACTTAGAAACTCTGCCCGATAGAATAATTTTTTTGAAAAAAGATTTTAATTTAGCATAAAAAATGCCAAAACGGTTCACGTATTCCCAATTTTCGGGACAAGAAAAGGGTTTGTTAAAAGTGTGATTAAAAGATTTAAAAAATTTAAGTTTTTTTATCCCTTTTTTATTATTATTATTTATTTATATATTTAAAAAAGCTAAGGTTTAAATTTTGACGGCCTGGTAAACCGGGAAAAAAGAGAGAAAAAAAAAATATTATATTAACCGGGAAAAAACGCTAAGAAAAAAATTTTTTTTAATTTAAAAACAAATTTTGTATTTTGGGTAATTTAAAAGTAAACGTTTTTTCTGCCTGGGAACACTAATGTTTGTTCAGCAGCAATATGTATTTAATTAACCAAAAAAGTCCCCCATTGCCCCTATTGCCGTTTTCGTAAAAACTCTAAAAAATTGGGAAATATAAAAAAAAAAACTTTTTATTGTAGTAAGATCTACGTATTTTATGTTTGTTCAAAAAATGTATATTGTATGGGCCCTTTCATTTCTCTCAATTTTAGTAACCCAACCGCACTAAAGCTAAAGATTTGTGGGGTAACTATATTTTAAAGCGATTTTTTAAACTGAAAAAAAACATTTAAAATGTATTACGTAAACCCAAACCTTACACTCTTAGTTAAAACTTGTTTTTGATACATGGAAAAAAAAAGGCGGTTTTTTAACAATTGGAAATGTTAAATTTTTTTTGCAACGAAAAACTTACAAGTAAAAACAATTTTTTTACCTTTTTTCCCAAATTGATAATTGAAAGTTACCCGAAAAAAAAAGTTAAAAATGAAAAAAAAATACCCAACTCAGTATTGTTTAAGGGAAAAAAAAAAGAAATAACAAAATAATAAAAAAAAGGGCGGAAAGGAAAAAAGAACGCAAACTTAACTCCTCTGTAAAGAGACCGCGATTACTAAAAAATACGGGTTTGCCACCCACACTAGGCCCGGGAAACCAGGAAAATTTTCTTAAGTACATACGCTTCGTTTGAATTTTTTTAAACTATCGTTATTTGAAATAGAAGAAATCGAGGGTGGAATCCCCATCATTATTATTTTTAAAAGTGCGGCGGAGTTTATAAAATTTTACAAGAAAAATAGCCCGCCCTTTTTTCTCTTTTTTGGATTTTTCGAAACTCGTCGTACGGGGTTTGGTATATTGTCGGTTTAAAACGCTCCGCAAAAATAAAATGTGGTAAAAAAACGTAAAAAATGGGTGAGGTAGTGGGTATTTGGTCCCTAACTGTTTCGTTATTTTTTCATCAAATACAGCTTCCCTTGTTTTAAAATTTAGATTGGTTAACCGATTTTTTTTTATTAGAGGTTTTTTTAACTTCAAAAATTAACTTAGATTTGAAATTTCTTGTACATGGAAAAAGATGATGAGGGTATGATAACATAAATTTAAAAAATGGGCAAAAAATTTTAAAAAAAGGAAGGGAAAAAAATTTTTTCCGAAGAGTGAAGTCATAGATCTGGGCCCTAGTTCATTGTATTCTACATTCCCTTTTAATATTTTTCCCCTTTAGAGTGGTTCTTACAAAAAAGCATAGGAACTGTCCCCCTCGGGTTTTGAAAAATTTTTTCAGGGATTTTTAGTACGAGGTAGAAACCAAAATTTTCGGCCCGAAGGGTTGTATAGGTTTTGAACATGTTTAAAAATCCCTTTTCCCTCATAGTTGCCACTTGTGTGGTGACCACCCTATAAAATTTTTACGGCTCGAAGAGTTAGTTTTTTAGTACCAGCCAAAACAAGGGGAATTTTGTGCATGAAAATGGGCTTAGGTAAAAGAAAATAGGTACCGCGCGGGGCAAAAGGTAATTTATTTCCCTTCAAAATTCCATGTTTTAAAAAAAAAAATTTTTAATTACTTGGGAAAAAAAAGGGACTAGCAGATCGGCCCTTTTAAAGTGAAGGAATTAGTAGTGTAATTTTTCTTATATTCCCGAAAAAAAGATTCGGGGCCCCGCCCCTCTAACGTGAACGGGGATCAGAAAGGGGCGCGCCCCCCTTTTTAAAAAGGGTAGAAAACAACCCGAAATCGATTTTGGAGTCCATTGTCACAAAAGTGAAACAATGGTTTTTTTTTGGTTTCGTTTTTTTTTCTCCCAGGGGACTGTATGTGCGAACTTTTATTTTTCCGATCGTACAAGTTTGCGTCTTATTTTGGAAATTTTACATTTTAGTTTTCTTTTAACCTATGTGACAAGCTCGTAAATTTCAGTCACACTCTATAGGTTCGCTTACCTTAATTGGTTAAATCTTTTGTCTCTGTTTCCCTTTAAAATGTATCGGTTTAACCTTCTTTCGCAGCCCTCGCGAGGTTTTTGACATTTTAGTTTATTACGATACTCATGTATTGCTCCAATAAATCTCCAACAACAGATTTTATTTACTTGTGGCATTTCCTTTTAGTTATTTACCCTTGTGTTATTCTTTCTGCTACTTCGGGTATCGTATACATCATGGATTGCTTTTCGTCTTAATGTTAATTCTCTTATCGCTAGAATTGAGTTTAAATTAGTCTTTTATTTTTCCTGAGGGTTTATACTTCCCCTTTTCCTTGTTTTAGTAACCCTTTGTATCTTTTCTCTTATTATTTTCCTTTTTAATTTGAAGTATTTCTGTTTACATCTAGTTAAGGGGTTATGTGTCGATCAGCTGATTGCGGAGATGACAGATCTAGGTGCATTCTGAAAGTTCTTCGTGTAGGAAGTCTGTTCTTATCGCGGATATACAGGTTCTGTTGTTTTTAATCATTTTACTGCTACCGGCTGCTTTGTTTATGTTTGGTTTTTTTTATCTGATCATTTATATTCATTTAACCTTATCCACATGTTACTCCATTTTAAATCTTCGGTCTAGCATCTTCCGTTATCATAACTTGAAATGTTTGGTCCACGTAGTATTATGACGTATTTCCGAGTAGGGGGAATTGTATTGTTCCACGGTATTTCCGACCTTTTGTCGTGGAACAAGATCACTTGTGGCTCGATTGTTGAGAAGTTAGTGTCACGGTAGTGTTTTCTATTTGGGGGACATTTGGAATTCATCACGTTGTGCGGATATTTTAGAAACCTGCCTGTATTTTCCGTTGCCGTCATTTGGTTTAAATTGTTGGATTGGAAATATTTTGAGAGGATGGCTTCAGGATGCTGTTTAAGCCGAATTTAAACTACAGGGTCTCTAATCTCCATTTTGAATTGGCCATGTGGGGTCAAGATTTTTATTCGTCCCCCTTTTATTAATCATTTACACCGTTTTAACGGGAACTTTTGGGTTTTTTTTGTATTTCATATGGTAATTTCGGGGTTTCGTTTATTTCTTTCTAGGGGCTCTATTCTTGGGTACATTGTTACTGGTACCTTGTCTCGGCAATTGTCATTTTTGGATTTAGCTGATCTTGGATTTACGGGTGGCCATATTTTTCCTCGGATTCGCCTTCGCGAAATTAATAACTCCTTGGGGTTGGAGAGAGTTTCGGAACAGGCACCGCTACCCCTGTACAGTCAGCACTCTTTCGGGACCAGCTAAGTGTTTGTTGCTAATTTACTTTGCAAATCGCAATTATTAGACATTTTTATGTACACCTCAAGAACTTAACAAACAAGTTATGTCATTTACTACCTTTCATTGGAGTTAGGTCGAGCTTATTTAATTAACGAGTTTTTTTTTTATTTCAATTTTGAAATCATTATTTAATTTACGAGTTTCAAATTTTGGAAACATTGCATTCATATTTTGATATTTTAAAAAATTTCTTTGCTGGTGTAAATATATTTTAGAATAATTTTACTAACTCGAGCTCATTTAATTCATTCTTGCCATTATTAATTTTGCTAACTCGAGCTCATTTAACTCACTCTTGTCTCTATAATACTAGTGAGGTATCATATCAATACAATGTTTGTATAAAAGTTAATTAATGTTATTCCTTTTTTGACGGCGTATTATTCAAGGTACTTTGGAATAGTACCACGCCATTAGCTCTTTGTTAATTTGATTTATTGCGATCGTTTAGTAATATTTACTAGTTATCCTTTGCATTTCTTGATATTTTATAAATCGAAGCTTTGGCCATAGCTGTCGGTAATACCTCACGAGTATAATTCTATTTTTTTTTATTGTTGGCCATTGTCGGTTCATATTTATACACATTTCATTTCCTGATATAACCACGTTGTGACCTAGTTTACATAATATTGATCATTTTAATATATATATATATATATATATATATATATATATATATATATATATATATATATATATATTGAGTAGCATTAAATGAGTTTTCTGATATGATAATATGTGACTTTTTTTCTTTTTTTTCAAATGGTCCCGCAACGCCTTCTTTTCCCGTAGTAGATTATTTATTTTGTACCAACTTTGCGAGTTCCTGTTTACCCAATTACCGGACAGGGTTATTTTAAGCAGGTAACGCCTTGAGAATTATCGTTTTTGGTGAGTAGTACCGAACCACTCCCACGCCGACGAACAGGCTGGCATCCTGAACGAAGATGTCATTTTATAAAGAATATCAGGGGATAGTTGTTTGTGCAGGACATGACTATTTTGGAGTTGTTTTTTTTTTGTTTTTGGTTTTTTTTTTCAAGGCGGTAAAACGGTAGCGGTATTTTGATCCTCTATCCAAAAAGGAATCGTTTTAAGAACGATAGTGAGTTGCAAACAGCTGTAATACAACATTTTGAGGGAAAAACTTTAGATTATTTTTACAAGGGAATAGAATTATTAATTGACCGTTGTAATAAATGTATGGAAGTTACGGGAGATTATATTGAAAAATAAAAATTGTTATGTTTTACCAAGTTTATTTTTTGTATATCAGGCCGAGAATTTATGGCGCCTACCTCGTATAGTTTGTTAAAAATTTTCTCGAATTGAGCAATAAGCATCCTTCTTCGCGAGGAATTCTGCCATAATTTTCTTTACGTATTCAACGATCTCATCGTTATTACAACCATTGCCACGATCATAATTATTATTTAATCTATAATAGATATCGAACCGGAACCACACCCGTATAAAATCAAACCTGTTAGGTATTCACCGAGGTTAGCCGGCACGCAAGAGATCAACGAAGCACGTAGAAAGCTGCTATCGGCGGCAGACGGTGGATAGGTGCACAAGAGCTGAGCGTTGAATAGGCGAACCGCACTTGTACTTTCGAAAGATGCTCATTTTTTCCGAATTATGCAATGATTTGTAAATCCTTCTTCTCCGCGGTTCGCGTTCGTGCCGCTTAGCATTTTCTCTCGCCGGTTGTGTTCGCTTTGCGCTTGGAAACAAACAAAACACACCGAGTAGAAAGACAATGGCCACGGTGTAGAACTCTTCGCGGTAGTGTTTCGCTCCGTTTGAGACGATGTACAATTCATTTTTGCAAATGATCGCTCACAACAGCAACGGCAACAACCGTTTCAGCACCTCGTCCGGGGGGGCTTTTCTTCTCGTTTTGCTGCGGTAGGAAACACCTGTTTGACAACGCTCTCCCGACGTGTTCCTTGCAACGGATCTTTTAGATTGGTCTTAAAGGAATTTCAAAGGTTATTTTGATTTACGTTACTATACATTGCATCTGGATGTAAATTCACCCTCTAGTGTCGAAGGTGTAGGTACAGTACTTTTCAAAATAAAACCACCCGACTTATTTTGATACATCTCGGTCACTGTAAATCACTTAATACTAGAACCGCCGCACCGGTCACTTTCACCGTCTTTCAATTTTAAAGTTTTTTTTTCAGCGGAATTAATTTTGATATGATCTTGAAATTATGTGACTTTTCCTAAATTTAGTTTGGCAAAGCTCTCACAAAATTTTGAATATTTTGTAGAACTCTAAGCGGTGTTCTGGGAAATGTTACCTTAAACGGCCGCCCCGGTCAAATTGGCCGGTACGTTAAAAAAATGTTTTGACAAACTTTATTTGTCAATTCTTTTTCATGGTTGCAACATTTGAAAGAACTAAACATTTAAGCATGTACCGCATGTAAATATATACATAGTTTCAAATATTTATTACATGTAAAACAAGGCATATAACTGCATCAACCGGTCAGAGCTTGTTCCTATTTGTTAGTACTTGTTTCGACATGCTCAGCCTTGCCCTCGACAAAGAACCTGTTTCTACTCGTGCTCTTTTTAGTGTAGCACATGCGTACACTTAATTTGGCGCATGCGTACAAAATATTTTGCAAGTTTCAACCTGCACTATTGTGAACATATAAAAAGATCGGTATACTCTGAAAGTGCATTCGTCCTGTTTAGTTAGACTGAACAGTATGTGGTCCAGTAAAGGCCTCTCGGCTGCACAAGCGTTAGCGTATTTAGACGAACTGCAAAATCTTTCACCAGGAGATTCCGAGAATGATTCTAAACCAGTTAGTACGGACAATGAAAACGAAATTCGTTCTCGAGTTGTTGCGAGTAAGGAACAAAATAGTGATGAATCTGACAATGACACGGTTTGTGATGTAACGGTTGCAGTGACTAGTCCTAATTCCAGTGATAAGCAGGAAGTAAAAACGTCTGTTCGTTCTAATCACCAGCAAAAGAAACCAACAGAAAAAGGATTTTCCTTCAATCTTGGTGCAGTTTGCAAGTAATTTCTGAGAGTCAACCTACTGCAGGCAGAAAAACCCAACCCAATATATTCAGGGACAATCCAGGGTCAACAGGCTATGCAAAACAAAAGTAACTGCAGAAAATGTGAGTAGTTTCTGGAGATTATTTATCGATGACTCGATACTGAGACACATAAAACAATGCACCAAGGCTGAAGCTAGAAGACAACTAGACATTGAGGACTGGCAATTATCTTTAGGAAATCTAGAATCCTTTACTGCTATTCTATACGCACGTGGTGCTCAGGGTTCCAGTCACTTAGAATTAGGTTCCTTGTGGTCTAAAAAGTGGGGAATATCGTTTTTTAATCAAACGATGTCTAGAAACAAGTTTGGAGAAATCATGGGATATCTCAGATTCGACCTCAAGTCTACAAGGAAAGAAAGATTGGAACATGACAAGTTTGCTTTAGTTTCTGAAATATGGCAAAAATTTGCTTATAATTGCAAAATTTGTTATGTGCCCGGAGAAAACATAACGATAGACGAACAACTTTTTCCTACAAAAACAAGATGTCGATATACGCAATATATGTCCAATAGACCGGATAAGTTTTGCATTAAATTTTGGCTTGCTGTTGACACTGAAGCTAAATATGTGTTGAGTGCCTTCCCATATTTAGGAAAAGTTGATTCGAGACCAATAGGACAACCACTTGGCGAATACGTCGTTCTAAAATTATTAGAGCCTTACACCAAGGAAGGAAGAAATGTGACAACGGACAATTTTTTTACCAGTTTGGAACTTGCAAAGAAATTAGCAAAACTAAACACCACAATTGTTGGAACTGTGAACAGGTCGAGAAAAGAAATTCCCGAAGTAATCAAAAAAAGCAAAGGTTCTTTATATGAAACTGTTTAATTCACAAGTAAAGAAAATGTTTGCACTTTGACAGTGTATCAAGCCAAAATAAACAAAAATGTTGTCCTTCTAAGTACGCAACATCCAACAGTTTCGAATGATGCTGGTACAAAGCCAGAAACAGTTTTATACTATAATAGCACAAAATATGGCGTTGCCGTAGATCAAATGGCCCGAAAAAAAGAGAGAGAGAAGGCACCCTCAAGAAGATTGCCAGTTCATGTCTTTTATAATGTATTGAATTTATGCCCTGTGCGCCTTGTAATTTTCCAATAGACGTTGTTGAAACTGGTTGAGGGATCTCTCTTTTCTTAGCGCGAGAAGTAAACGGCAGAAGCATCGTTAATGGGTACATCCAATAACAAGTCAAAGGTTGTTAAAAGGACAATTGTAGAAGCTATTTGAAGATTTATTTACACCTGAAGATAAACTTATGTTTGTCGGTTGACTGTAATTCGAAACAAAGCCCATTGCCAACCATTCCGAGTGGACTCGAATTGTAAATCGAGTTGGGCATTGGATATCGCGCCAACCGATTCCAGCCGGACTCGAGTAGCGGAGTTGCCGATATCGCGCCAACCGATCCGAGTTGATGTTAGATACATGCAATTCAAGTTCTTGATTCAACGAAATATTCGACTCGTAATATCACTAATAAATCCACAAAATCCTAGTAAAGGATGGTTGTTCGGAAAACGGGGTTGGTCTCATCAAAAAGAAAGATGATACCTACACCGAAACCAAGAAGGAAAGTTTGCAGGAACTCATAAAGGCCCTCCTTTCTATTGAAGTCACTGGGGCGACTGGTGAACAGGAATGTTAGAGATGAAACGCTGACAAAGCAACCGCTCAGCGCATGTCAATACGCATACCAACCAGGAAGGTCAACAGACTCATCGCTAGATGACCTAAATAGGCTAATCTCTAAGTCAATAGAGGATAAAGAGATGGCAATGACTGCCTTTCTGGATATTGAAGGGGCGTTTGACAGCGCCACCACGAATTCCTTAGTAGAGGCAATCAAGAAAAAGGGCCCTGTCAATGGCCAAGGGTCGCTCTAGTGGAACGCATAATAATAGCGTTTCTGGGGGAGGCTAATATCAAAGTAAGAGCAGGGGCGATACCCTGAAGCAAGTGTACTGTAACCCCTGTTATGGGCGTCTCGCGTCGACGACCTAATAACAAAGCTGTCCAAAGAAGGCCTCTATTGCTTAGGAAATACCGACGACCTAGCAATAGTAGTACGAGGCAAATTTGCTGGGGTAATATCAGAAAGAATGCAAAATGCCTTAAATACAGTAGATAACTGATGTAAACAGGAAAGGCTTTCAGTTAATGGCCAAAAGACACAAATCATCGTATTCACAAAGAAACGCATAATTCGAGGCTTAAGGCCAATTATGCTAGGGGGAGTGGAGATCCCATTGGTCGAAGAAACGAAATACCTTGGTATATGGTTCGATCAAAGACTTATACGGAATCCTCACATAAACAAATTCGTCAACAAATCTACTTTTGCCTTAGGCAGATGTAGAAGTTTGTGTGGAAAAACGTGGGGTTTAAGCCCAAAAATGGTGCTGTGGTCATACATGAGAGTTATCAGACCAATGATAACATACGGCTCGGTGGTATGGTGGTCAAAGACATTGCAGGTGGAGTCAACAAGGCGGCATACAAAAACTATCATGTCTGTATGCCTCGGGGGCCATGAGAACCACGCCGACAGCTGCTCTGGAGGTCATTCTTAACCTAGAACCACTACATATACATATTCAAAGAGAGGCCAGGCTAACAAGATACAGGCTAATGAATAGTCAACCTTTCATTATTAGATCGCATGGTGCAGATCATCAGAAACTGTTAAAGGAACTTAAGGCAGGGCTAATAATAAGTGAGCCCAGTGACGCCAAATACAGCTTCGACAAGAACTATAAAGTGGTAATACCAGATAGCTCAAAGATGGAAACTGGAGTCGGAGCCGCAATTTTCGGGATTAGACCAAAATTATCTAAATCGCTAAGTCTAATTCAAAGCGCCACAGTATGTGAAGCCGAAATAGCAGCAGTGCTGGGGTGTATCGAAGAACTAGATAAGCAAGAAAGTAACTATCCATCTATTGCTATCTACTCAGCCAGTCAAGCAGTGATAAAATCACTGGACTCCACACAGGTAAAATCGAAATTAGTGTGGGAATGCATGAATGCCCTCAATAGGCTGAGAAGGCGATTTGAGGTGACCCCGGTCTGGGTACCAGGACACGAAGGTCATAGAGGGAATGTTAAGGCAGACGAATTAGCCCGAGCAGGCTCGTCAAATGCTGACAGAAACCTAAAACATTCGGTGGGTATAGCATATATGGTAGCTAAAGCAATAACTAAATAATGGAGAAATGAGAAATATCATGACTGGTGGAAGAGTATCCCCGGTCAGTGACAGGCCAAGCAATTTCTGATTGGAGACAGGCCTAAATTTACAGCAGACCTACACTAAGCAGGGATAGAAAGTCTGTCAGAGCAATAGTAGACCTGCTAACAAGACACTGTACGCTCAAGAAGTATATATGAGCAACTTAGGCCTGACAGAGGAAACAGCGTGTAGATTCTGCCAGGCGGAAGAAGACTGCCGTCCACGTGCTGTGCGATTGTACAGCACTAGTAGGAGTACGGCTCTTAGAAGTGGTATTGAAATATCCAAAAGCCGAAACCTATGCAGAGGAATCACTCACAAGGCTACTAGGCCTGGTGAAAGAGGCAAAGCTAGCGTAATTGATCTAATGATAGAGGAACCACAATAGATCTGAAAAAGTCGCAGTGGAATAGGTCAAAAACCACCTCGATATTAAATCTAATCTAATCTAATCTAATATCACTAATAGGAAGGTTCATTTCAGTAATGTTATGTTCAATATTTACTTCGAAAATATCAGCTATCGCTCTAAGACGTATAGGGTATTCAGGGTAACCACCTGATAGTAATGAAAGTTCCTCTGGCGGGTAAAAGCTATTTTTTGAGAACCACAATTTCCCCCCAGGCCGGTCGGCCTTGGAGTGTGGACGTAAAATAAATAATTTAAGTCCGGATAACGACGATTTTAGTGGAACAAAGACAAAACCACTCCTCTTTCATTAATCCTAATTTCGCAACTTTTCAAAATTAATGTAAAATTCTCCTAAAACAAATAACAGGGTAAATTCAGAGGTGTTTATAGCAGGGTATCGTAAATTAAATATCTATCGTAAAGTTATTAAGTAAATCGTCAGTTAATTTGTCATATTTATGTTGTCAGTTGTATTTTTGAGCATAGAGTCGTCTAGTTAAAGTCATCCAGTAGCGTCACCACATTCACTCTCTCATGCTAGGTCTATAAATAACTTTGTTTGCCAAACTCCTGGCGAGTTTATATTTCGTTAAAAATCATCAACATTTTCTATGGAAAGAAACAATCGCCATCGCGATTAAAATAACGGAGAATAGGGACGCCAATAAATTAATCAATCCTGGTTAAACTTTTTTCGAGTTAACTAGTATTTTGGCTCCGGTCCCAATTTAAACAGTTCGATATAGAAATTAGAAAATAAATTCAAGGTAGAAGAAAGATTGGAGGTTTGAATAGACAGGTTTTAGTAAATGTCATAAGAAACATGGTGTTTATATGACATTTTAAAAATCAAGGTTAGTTTTCATTTTTCAATTTTTGCATTCCTTAATTTCAATTTATTGATTTCACAAATTAATAATAATTGCCGAAAGAGTATCTAAGAATACTCTCGAATCCCACAAACGAGATAAAAAAAAAAATTAATTCGCGAAATTCCATTTTTTTAGGAAAATCCCGGAGATAAAACATTTCGGTAAATATTCAAAATGTCCCTTTCAACTGGCATTCTATCCTCGGTTTTAGTGAAAACACTGAAAGCGAATTATCTTGGTTATATGATTTGATTTCATGTCTACTATTTCCTTTATAATAAATAATAAGTTATGGGTATCTTTTATTCTTCCGTAATACAGACAATGAAGAAATTCGAGCTACTCTGTATTGCACTAATTGACAAACGAACAAACCTATAGTAAATATGTATTGGTGACATTGTATTCTTTCAGTTTTCTACTGCATATAGCAGCGCTATGTCTTACGTTGCAACTGTTTTCGAACCTGACCATTATTACTGTTAATCACAAACGATCTTTAAGGATGTGTTTATTAAGTATGTAAACGACTGAATTTATATGTCTCACATTTATGGTGTCCAAGTATTTAACAAGCATTTTAACGAACTGGTCTGAAAAATCTAAGACAGTCAATTTAATTATCACCATTTTAATTGCCAGCTGGTGAACAATTGTTCTCAATTAAAATTGCAAGTTGCGATTATAACAGCCTACGTAAACGATTTCCTACGAATAAATTAGGAATAATGCGCAGTTAACGCTTCCTTTTTCTAAGATATTACCGTCGGACATTGTTGAACGTTCCGTAAATTTAATTTATTTCATGCAATTATTTGATAAATGTCGTTACCTATACGTGGAAGTTGTTTTAGACCAGCAGTATATAATAGGGGACAATAATATGCAATTAATACAATGTTTACAAGTGCGGATTTATAAATACTTTCTTGCAACTGCGCGTGGGCACGGTGTATACGACATATGCACGTAGCGTAGGTTGTCGCGGTGTACAAACATGTGTTTGGGGGTTCTTCGTTTCATCATTCTATACTCGCGGTATTAAATCACAATATGCTAAATAGTACGTTTTAGAATTATCTAAAAACAATAAATTCCGCTTAATTTGATGGGCCAACATTACTCGCCAATCAAATAAGGAAATTAAATGATAACAATAATGGGCTATATATTTTAGTGACTAGCTACTATTAGAAAATTAATTTCATACAAAATACAATTGCGTAAGTCGGTGATAGTAGGATAATGACATTTAAATGTACTTTACGAACAAGCGCCGTAGAGGCATATGTAGAAGAGGAATTCGACTATGCATTAACAAACGCTTATGATAAAGTAACGCATAAAAGTCAAAACAAGGGTTTATGACTGTAATAAGGACAAATTAAGAAATACGTGAGATAGTAAACTGGAAAAGCTTTGTTTCAAAATAATTGTGACAGTCATTTCGATTGTCATGACAACGCAGCGATCTTATGTCAGTTTTTTTAATAGAGCCGTTTGCATTTGTTTACGTCACTAAAATCTGTGTTTATTAATGAGTACGACGACGTTGCAAAAAAATGAACAACTACACAGGCCAACAAAAAAAATATTTGTAAAAACTTTTTAAACAAATACATCCAAATCTTATGTAATGTATTTTTGGTTGTTGAAATCGTATCTGGTATCAGTTTTTTTGTATCACCCACAGTTCTCTCACAATATGACATCGATTATATTTTAACATGGGGAAAATTTGATATATAAAAAATAGAAACATTTAATTTAAACTACTTTTATTTAATTAGGCTACAATTTTTATCTACCACAACATATACCACTTCAATAATAACAAATATTTTTGGTGCTTATTTTTTTTGTATTTCCTCTCCCTTTTCTCTGTAAAGCTTCTTATATAGCTTTTCCTACGATGCGATGCATTTTGTTGTTCTCGATGAAGTGACCAACAGTAATCACCTATCATCCCTGCTACAGTTTCTCCATATCACCTATCATCCCTGCTACAGTTTCTCCATCACCTTTATGTCCTGATGGAACTGTTCCCCCTGTTCTTCACTCACATCGCCCAAATATTCAGGAAGAAAGTCAAGATGGTTGTGCAAGAAAGAACTTTAAGGCTCATCAGACATCCCAGAATTTTTAATTTGTCAATCATATTAGCTACGATAAGCTCATAGTTTGGGTCTTTCACATTGCCCAAAGACTTAATCACAACTTGCTTAAATGATATCCAAACCTCATTTTCCTTTGTAGTCATCCTTGCTTCAAAGTTGGAATCGAACATAATTTTACGAATATCAGGTCCAACGAAAACATCTTCTTTCAGTTTGGCTTCTGATAAATTTGGAAATCTTTCACACAAATATTTAAAACATTCACCATCTTTAGACAAGGCTTTCACAAATTGTTTCCTTAAGCCGCCAAACTTTATGTGTAGAGGTGGCAGAAGCATCTTTTTTCGATCTACTAAGGGTTTATGCAATATGTTTTTCTCGCCAGGTGCTAACGTTTTTCTTACGGGCCATCGTTTTGTGGACCAATGTCGATCCCTTGCTCTGCTGTCCCACTCACATATAAAAGATGGAAACTTTGTAAATCCCTCTTGTTGACCAAGGATCATGTAAACAATTTTCAAATCCCCACATAGCATCCAATCGTAAGCCGGATAATAAATTTTTTGTAAAATCATGTCAATATTTTTTTTTTTAACTACAAATTCACCACACATATAACAAATAATTTTTGCAACCGCGGCTAGCCATACTTAGAGCACAGATTAATAAATAAGTACTAAAACTTAGAGCACATGAGTCAAACACTGAAAGGTGAGGTTATAGTGATTGGAAGAAAACAAACAACTATCCCATTTACCAGAACTGCCAGCTTAATAACATATTACACAACGTATTACTTTGTACGTTACATTTGAATAATAAAAAATTATCTTTTCGCGTTTTGAATATCAAAATGTGAAAAATTGGTGGGTGATTCAACTTTTTTATTATTATTTTCGGACTCGGCACATCCAAAAGCATAAGAATTAGGTAAAATTAATAAAAAAAGTTTTTTTATCGTTGGCATGTAGGCTTATTAGAGAAGATTAATAGTTATTCATTTTAATAATCTTTGCGAATGCTTCTGATAAAACGCTTTAAAGACATAAAAGACCATTGCTTTATTAAAGTTAAATTAAAATTTTTAGTGTTGAAGTTGTTGGCCATACACAAGTTGACAATGTCCGAGCCACGAATAAACACTTTCAATGGTGCGTTGAATAACATAGGAGGAATTAATCTTATTTCGGCTCGTATCATTGTTTTCAAATTGCCTATTGTATTATACGAGGGTAAATCAAATATTATCTACACTTTCGCCATAATAAGTTTTGAAGGTTATCGTAGTGGCGGCCGCTTGCGCATGCGTTGAGTTGGCGCCTCTGTGGTCATGTGTGCGGAATTTAATCACGATCGCGTCATCTGTCTGCTAGCTACAACCGCATAAGCATGTCAGCTCCGCTATTAGTTTGCACCAAAGAGGAACAACGAGCAGTGATCCGATTTTTGTGGTCAGAGGTTGTGAAAGATGCTGAAATTCACCGGAGACTTTTGTCACAGTACGGGGACAATGCTTTATTTCGTAAAAGCGTTTTTTTGTGGATCGAAATGTTTCAAAGTGGCTGCACGAGCATAACACAAAAAGAGGGAGCTGGACGGCCGTCAACCTCGATCACCGACGACAACATTCAGCAAGCTCGAGAAATGGTTACAGCAAATAGGCGAGTTACCATAGGTTCCTTAAACATCAGTCACGGTTCTGCCTATCAAATTATCCACGATGAACTCAAATTTCGTAAAGTGTATGCGCGATGGGTACTACGAATGCCTACCGCAGAAAACAAAACTAAACGTTTTGACATCTGCCAACGCTTACTGGATCGCTTCAACGCGGAAGGCGACGCATTTTTAAGCAGAATAGTGACCGTTGATGAAACGTGGGTTCATCACTACGAGCCCGAATCGAAACGCCAGAGTATGGAATGGAAACACCCAGGATCCCCTAGGACGAAAAAATTCAAGATCTCGCCGTCGGCTGGGAGGGTGATGCTAACCGTGTTTTGGGGCGAAAAAGGCCATGTACTGGACGACTACTTACACAGGGGGACTACCATAAATAGTGCGAAGTACGGCGATTTGTTGGCGAATAAACTGAAACCAGCAATTCGAAACAAACGCCGTGGTCTACTCTCAAAGAAAGTTTTGTTGTTGCAAGACAACGCCCATCCGCACACGGCCCATAACACCATAGAAACTATCAACAGGTTGGGCTTTGAGACCCTGGAACATCCTCACTACAGCCCTGCTCTCGCTCCCTCAGACTTTCATCTCTTTGGACCGCTCAAGGAAGCTTTGAGAGGTCGTCGATTTGTCTCAGACACAGACGTTTGAGATGCGGTGCAAAAGTGGCTTCACGACCAACCGAAAACCTTCTACCAGGAAGGCATACGGAAGCTTGTGGCTCGCTGGACCAAGTGCATTGCTAAAGGTGGAGACCATATCGAAAAATAATGTGTTGTACACCTATCTCTGTTTAATACAGTTGTAGAACTAAAAATGTAAGTAATTTTTGACGTACCCTCGTAGATCGGTTGATGTATAACTTACTTTTTAAGTGGCTCCACAAGAATGCCCACAAAGAAATGATTGATTCTATTGAGAAATTTGGCGACCAGTTTCGTGTTCAAAACACACATCATTAGAGACGGGATTTTAGGACGTAAAAAACAGCTAAAAAGGCCCTTTTTTAGGCCTTAAAAACTGTATTTAGGACGAAAAACTGTGATTTAGGCATGTTAGGCAAATATTAAAAAAAAACGGTAAACACAAAAATCATTTTATTTTAAAAAAACATGAATAAGAAGACGATATTTAATGTAATTTTAGGTACATTTCAGCCATAAAAAGAAATAAAACATACAAATTTTAACTAATAACTAAAATATGTAGATTCATTTGGTTTAAAATAATAAATAAATTAATTAATCGCCGTGTAACATGTCCTCAAATTTCGTGTTTGCGTAGCACACAAGATGTTTTTCCAAGTTGTCGTTAGTAAAATTTGTTCTTTGGTCGGAAATCAGCAGTTTGTAACGGAGAAAATGTAAGTTCTACGTCACACAAGGTTGTAGGACAAAACTTAAATATGGACCAGTCAGCTGTGGTATGAGCGCTAGCTTCAACTGCTTCGCCACTGAGCAGCTCAGCAAGCTCTTTAACCGTTTTTAAACCTGGATTTTTCGAAATCACTTGGTTAAACTTTGACAAAATTATTTTGCCAACTTTTCCTGGGGCATTCTTAAGAGCTGCTTCGGCATTATTAATTACTGCAACCTGTAAGAGGAAGGCCGAATGTTTCTAATCTTATGATGTTATCAATGAGAAATTTATAATGCGGCTTAATGTATAAAAGATCGTTTTTGACATTTTGATGGAAAAGTATTCTTGCGCTTGCTCAATACAGTTAGCTGAATCTTTGTCAAACGATATTACAACCTAAAACATAAAGCGTTAAATAAAAACAATCTTATTTAAAAATTTTGCTAAAAAAGTACTACTGATTTTATTGCTTCGAAATTATTAGCATAAAAAACTACCGTCTCTAACCAAGTTCTCCAACGTGTTAAGACAGGTTTGGGAGGCAAAGCGAGATCTGGCAGATTTTCTTTATACACTGCCACACGCAGTGGAGCTTTTAAAAAGACTCTCTTGGTATTTGAAATTAAACCATTAACATTAGCATATTGATTTCTTAGACATTCACACACCAAATTGAGTCCATGTGCAAAATATGTTAAATGATTAAGATTTTTTATAAAAAATCTTCAAATTTTGTACCAACATTTGAGCATATAAGAAGCACCATCCGTGACCAAAAGCTTGACTTTTTCGTACTTAATTCCATCTGTTGGCCACAAAATACCTAAAATACGAGAGTTGCCTTTAACTTAAATATCTAACATTAAATTTACAATATTATTAATGTAAGTTTTTTGCATAATATATCTTACCTAAAGCTTGGTTCACGAATCTTGCCATTGTATTGCAATTTGTTCTTTCAAGTTGCTTTGTAGCCAGTAAATACGGTTTTCCTGTGGTTTCAGAACAAAGCTTACCCACAATCATATTTGCCATAAACGACCTTTAGAGTCAGTCGTCTCATCTATAGATATCCAAATATCGTTGTTACCAACTTCTTCGCGAATAGTATTAATAGTCTTAAAAAATTAATGAAAATATTATAGATGTAAACAAAATCTTAATGACATTCAAGTATGAAAATACATTTCTAAATTATTATTTACTATATTAATTACCTCATTGTAACATTTTGTTACATATGTTGTTCTTAAGGTTTTCAGGCTTGCCACATTCTTCTTGCAGTATTTAGTGAGAAAATTTCGCAGTTTTGAATAGTTTAATCTGTCCAGAGGAATATTTGCAGACATAAAAGCGTCGCATAAATCTCGATTAAAAACGTCGATTTCTCTTGAATTTTGGTGTCTATTAACATTTGGTTCCTCAACGGTTTTCTAAGATTTGCCTGATGTCCAGGAGCAGTAGCATGTTGCTCTAAATGATTTTTCTTTTGCAAGTTAACTACATATATTTTTGAAGCAAGTTAGGAAAGGAAAACAAAAACGTCCTTTACCATTTTTCCGCATGCTTTACAAAACAACTCTTCACTGTTGCTTGGATTCAGCTGAAAGACAGTAGTGCCTCCAATTGCCTTCAGCCATTCTTGAACTTTCTCGCTATGTGATTCCTTGGATTTTGGCATTATTGTAGATGGAAATACACAATACACTGAGTAGATAAACAAGCACAAACCGACAGAAAACTACCGAAAAATATTCGTTGCACCATATAACTGAAAATTCAAAGTACGTCTTTCACTATATACTGATTCGTCAATAGTCCACCTCGCTATAGGAACACACACATATACGCTCCAGAGAAACATTAAGAGAATAAATATAAAATCTAAACCGCAATATCAAGATGTCCATTGTATAAACTATGAATGGGCATCGTGTATTCATTAATCACGTTAACAGGGAGAAGAAATTTGCTTATATGGTTTAAACTACAGGGCGTAAACAAGCCGATAGGGATTCCCGTAAAATAAAAACGTGGGTGCAGGTAAATGAACCCGAGAGCCATAAGCCGATAATTGAGGATATATCTTCAATAGGGTAGTAATATCAATTTTACGGCAGGCAAATCCAAACTTTGCCCCTCACACAATAGACGGGAAAACCCATCGTTGTATTAGTATATAGCATTTTAGCTGTAAAACTAAAATTTACATTTAAGAAAGATGCAGCTGTGTAAAACCATATTTATTTAAAATTAAAAAAAAAAAAACGTTTAGACCAAATAAATATGATTTTAGGACAAAATAGGCGAAAAACCACGATTTAGGCTGTTAAAAGTCCAAATAGGCAACTAGGCAAAATAAAACATAGCTAGATCGCTTTGATTTGTCGAGAAACATATAGATTTTGTATTACTTTTAATTTGCCTTGAATCCAAACAAAGAGGCATTTTGCCTAAAATCCCGTCTCTAGAGATGGCCCAACTTTTTACAATTACGAGAATATTCAATGGAAAGTCGTTCCTGCAACGTTGTTGTAATTAGCTTCATAGGATCTTTTTCTGTGTATAAATCACAAACAAAACTGCTCCTAAACTTCAGCCTTACGGTACACCCACTACATTTCTCAAAAACATAATATTAACCGGTGCAATTGAATTCTCAATATTAAAATTCAAGCAAATATATTGCTGTTCTTGTAGCTTATCGAGTAACTTAAATATTCTTTGAAGAATTGCCATGCATATTGGCACTTCCAAATGCATTCATGTTAATTTTTAGACCTACACAACAACTTTGCAAATGTACTAGAAACAAAAAAAGATTTTACATATTTTATTCAAATGCGATAGCTATCTTATATAGTTGTCATCAGAGAATAGTGCCTAACATTATGAGCTGAACGTGTTAGAACTGCATTAACTTCATACAATAGAGAAAGTTTCATATTTGAATAAGCAGAAATAATAAGACATAAAGCATTCACCAAGTTCTGCGTCGAGTGACTTCTTCAAAATAGAAATATCAACGCTCTAATAATAGGTACCTCCAATGTTTACTTGCTTGTGCACCTAGAACGCGAACGTATACACACCGGCAGCGGCAGCATTACGGTGGTGTGACAATTCTATTGTCGGGAGCGTTTTCCCGTCTCCTGCATGCGCCGCGGTAAAAAAGACGGCTTATTGTTCTCTGTATAAGGTTAAAATGAGTTTCACCGGCGTGTCAGTAACGGGCAACAACGGTAATAAACACGTAAGCCCGCTAAACAAGTGAGGAGAGATCCTAACACCTCTTTCACGATCGTTAAGTCAAGATAGCCCCTGGTACCGACTTCGCTTTTAGTTTTCTTCATCAAGAGTAATGTACTCTTTTATTTATACATCGACGGCTTCACTGACTACAACGTCTGACACGGCGATGAAGAAAAAAGAAGAGGAGGAGGAAACAACGACAGTAGTACGTTTCAGCAGGGATTAAAAGAAACGATCAAGTTAGAAATATTCACTCTTTATGATTTAGTTATTTGTACACTCCGCGCAACATGAATGGGACCAAGCACGTATGTAGCATTTCTAGTTACTATAAACTTAGTAGCGCGCTGGAATTGTTATTTTCAAGAATAAGAGGTATAAAAAGATGTACCCAACATGGTAATTTTTGTGAAACTCAGTGCAAATGTACGTTACTGATAACAATACGTACAGCATTGTAAGGCGCCACTTGAATACGACCAATCTAGAAAATAAAAGATTCGTTTGAAGTTACAAATTGCTTTATTCATCAATAAAGCAATCAAGAAATGAGCACCTTTGCCATTGTTTTTTGTAACGTCAAATGGTTGGGATGGAATGGAATTACACAGGGTTCAAGTGGTCAGCGTGAAGTTCCCCCAACTTCGTTTAAACGCATGCTGTAGTCCGTCAGCGCAACTGAATTACTTAGCATTGGAATACAGTTTACACGACAATCATTCCCAAACACTTTCCATAATGATCAGGTCGGGGGAGAGCGACGGCCAATCGAGAACCTCCATGTCTTGTTCTTAAAACCGGCGTCCAAAAACCCACGCGGTGTGAATACCGGCATTATCTTGTTGAAAAATACCTGGCCTGGCGTAATGTTAGAGAATTTGTCTTTCAGCTGTTCTAGAGGCTGGTTGTACTTTTCTCAATCCTGTCTGCACTTCGTTTTTACTAAATCAACAGGTCCATTGCGGGAAATAGATCTCCATACCGTGACAGCACCAGCATCGGCACGCCGTCATGACAGAATCAGTTCTTCTTTGCGTAAATCATGAAAATAATAGGAATACCCATTCGGACCATCCAAATTAAACTTCTCTTCACTGAAAATAACCATCCCCTTGACCATTTTTGCTTGAGTCAATTGATGACGTGCAGTGCGCTAAAATTTCTTTAAAACAGGCCGTCGTTGCATTTTTGGAGATTTTAACAGTGGCCAGCTCTGTAACTTCTGTACAGTTCTCACCGATACATTCGTTACCACGTTATTCGCTATTTCGACGTTCTTTCTCAGTTGTAACGAATTTGTGCGCCTTTTAAAACGTAGCAAAGTATTCCAAGTGAAAAAAAAATTGTTAATATAGACCAACAATGCTGGTTATATGGTTAAGGCTGTAGATAATCTAAACATTTTTTATACAAACTTAATTCATGTGACTTGCTTAGCTCACAGTCTAAATTTAGTAGCGGAAGAAATCGTAAAACGGTTTCCACTTATTAATGATTTAATCAGTAATATACAAAAATATTTGTTAAAGCACACGGGTTTTTAACAAGTATTTAGATTTGACAACAGACATACACTTATAAATTCAATGTTATTGCAGTTGATACTTTTATTTTTCAATTAAAGAAAAAGTGTACGCTCGTGGAGTAGAAGATAATTGAGATCAATTAAAACAAGCAATAAAGGATGCGGTGGATGATATTAATGTGCCTACTACGATACACAAAGTTTACAATGAATTTATTCAAAGAGTTGAAAAATGTATACAAGTTGGAGGCAGCTATATTAAATAGTGATTGTTAGATCTGTTTTAAGTTAAGAATTAGTACTTAGTTATTTGTTTGTATCAAAGAGTGATTGTTGTTTAAATGAAAAATAAAAGTATCAGCTGCAATAATTGAATTTATAAGTAAGTGTATGTCTGTAATCAAATCTAAACATGTTTTTAGACATTTTGAGAAAACCAGAACATTTTATAAAGAATAACTTTCTTCAGTAAAACGCATTTTACAAAAGTTTTTCCTCCACATTTACAAGAGAGATACCTTTTGAAATGTTTTATTTCGGGGAAAATTGTAAAAGAATTGGAATTTTGTCAATTAATTAAATTTAAACTCCTTTGTGGGATTCGGGAGTATTCTTTGATACTCTTTTGCAATTATTTATGAATTTTGAAATTAATAAATGGAAATCAACAAATATTAAAATTGAAAACGTAACCTAACCTTGATTTTTAAGAAGATGACATATAAACAGTATGTCCCTTATCCCATTTACAGGAAATCTGCTCTTCTACCTTGAACCTTCTTTTCTATTTAGATTTTACTTTCTAATTTCTGTATCGAACACTTTAAATTCAGACCGCAGCCAAAATACTAGTTAACTCGATAAAAATTTAACCAGGATTGATTAATTTATTGGCGTCCCTCCTCTCTTTTATTTTAATCGCGATGGCGATTGTTTCTTTTCACAGCAAATTATGTGCCCAAATATAATCTCACAAGCAATTTTTGATAAACAAAATTTATTTTTTGGACGTAGCATGAAAGAATGAATGTGGTAACGCTACTAGACGACTCAACTAGACAACTCTATGCTCTAAAATATAACTGACAACATTTAAATACGAAATTTTTCTACCCAAAACGAAGATACCTTAACGAAACATATTTAATGTACGAAGTAATGTTTGAAATACCTTTGAATATACCCTGATTGTTGTTGTAAGACAATTTTACATTAGTTTTGAAGAGCTACGAAAATAAGAAGATGAACTAAAGAGGAATAACTTCAACGTTTCTCCACGTTTGTGGTTAGCTGGACTTAAATTGATTTTGCAGTACCTCCGCTGCCCTAACCGTCTAAGACTGACAGTTGATTTCCAATGTAAATATTGAACATTGAGGAAAGCAGAACTTCTTATAAAGAATAACTTTCTTCGGTAAAACGCATCTTAAAAAAAATTTTCCTCCACGTTTACAAGAGAGATACCTCTGTAGTTATGACACCCATTTATACCCCTTTTTTATGTAGTGGGGATATCATAGCTTATGTCCATTCTCTGGCCATTTGTTGTTTTTTTCATATTTCCTCTATTAATTTCTGTATATGTTTTGTTAACTTTTTCCCGTCGTATTTGAATAGTTCCGAATCTGGACCTTCATTTACTAGGCTCTTATTATTTTTTAACGGTTATAGTACCTGTTCTTCATTCGTGGTAGTATTGTTTCTCATCGTTGATTATTACTTGTTGTTCCCCATTTCTTCCTTACTATCTGCGTCAGTCTCCTTGTTCAGTATCTCATCAAGGTACTCTCGCCATCTATTTAAACTTTCGTCTTCGTCAGCAATAATTTCCCCGTTTTTACCTTTATAGAAAACTGAAATTTTCTTCTTTCATTTTTTGTTCCCTTATACAGAGGAATTCTTATCTAAAAACATCTGCAACACTTATTATAATTGTTACGTCAACAATGTAACGGTACATGCATTTTCTGCATTTAATTTTATTTATTTAATTCAGCGGTTTAGGTCACTATTTGGTGTCACTCGGTATTTGTATGAGTATTATGAGAAGCCGCGATAGAGGTATTATTTTTTTCAGCTAGAATATTTTTTTGCTTTTTTCATTAAGATATTTGGCGAAAGGCTATTTGCTTAAATCTGCTTAGGTTCAGTTACGAACATAAGCATAAGTTATATTTCCCCTATTTCTTTATATTTAGAGTGTAAGAACATATTTATTTCAATTTTGTAAATCGATAACTAAAAGAAGTGGGCGTTGTTCGACGAGGACACATGCTCTTTGTCTGTGCTCGGTTAAAAAGAGGGGTTTTCCAGCGGACGGGAGAGAGATCGGACAAGTGCAGCTGTGAGAGGAATTTGCTAAGTTGTAAAAAGATAAAAAAGTGCCGAGGTTCCTGCGGGAGAATGAAGGAGGACGTAAGAGGATACGGTGTGCAACTATCGGAGAAATGAGACGTATAAGAAAATACGAGATTGGGTTTGCCGAAGTATCGCGGATGCCGTCATACAAATTATACGATAGAAAAAGGGATCGCACGCGCTTGGCCGACGCGTAAGATCGTCCGCCCTGTACCAAGTGAAAGTGGGTGGAGAATCATAGCGAAAGGTGCAGTGCCGATGTAAGCGGCATCTAGAAGATCCTAGTGAAAATGGGCGGAAGGGCTGCATCGTCTGGGGCCGATCAGGGGACCACGAGTCAGCTGCCGTCTTCATGTAATGGGAAAAGGATCAACGATGCTTCAATAAGTGTAAATAGGTACCAGTAGACGTACATGTATACACATAGTCGTAGTAGTTGTTATCTTATGCAACAGAGCTCTAACAACGCCGGCGATTGTTCCCAGATTGCGTTGGTGTCTTTTCGAGTGTAAATGTTATTTAGCTGGGTTGTTCGTAATTAAGAGGCGCCAAAACTATTATATTTGTTGGCCACATAAAATGTATTAAGACACGTGCACGGTCCCCGTTAAAAATAGAGAATTAAAAGTAATATTTTGCCGGCTAGAATTAGATACGGTCATTGTAGAATTTGTAATATGTTTTATCTGTGTCTTCTTTTGTATATTGTATCATTCTACGTCTTCACTACTAGAATAAACGATGTTTTTGTTTAGCTTGTTTACATTTATGTTCTTATCTCACCAAGGCTGCAAACTAAAAGTACCTTCTTAGGATCTAGGACGATTCGCATTTGGAAACTTCATATGAAACTTTCTGTATTTGTAGTCCATATTAATAGAACGCGGTATTGTATTGTACATACATATCAATAGAGCGGGCCAAGAGCGTCACGCGCCAGGTTCGCAATCAGGCTGCCGGGCGCATATATGTATGTAAACATAGGTAATTTAAATATGTAATTATTAGGACGAGGACCAAAACCACTGTCTATTACGTCGTGAAGACGCGCAAATATACACCTGCAGTTTGGGTGTTCGTTGATAAATAGGGCGTTGTTCACAGTGGGCCACTACAAAAAAAAAAGTTCATTCATCGACGGCTACGAACTAACAGCGCGCTTATTCATTTACGGATGACGCGCTCTATTTCATCAACAAGTGACGAGTCTGCAGATGTTACGTTTGCACCACTTCGTGGCATACTAGAAACAAGCGTCGGTGTGCTCGCTTTAGTGATTATGTCCAACGTAACTATTAAAAATAAACGGCCATTACCTACGAAAGTTAATAAATTTCTTAGTGAATTTGTGGATTTACACTACAATGGGAGTACAATTTTCTGTAAAGTTTGTAAAAAGAAACTACTGTGCTGGAGCAAACGTGATTGTGAAAGACATATAAATAGCGCACACCACAGAAATAAAAGAAATGGTGTGTCACAACACGTCAATTTCAATTAGAATTGCTTTTAAACGTTTATGGTATGTGGTCTACCACTTCGTATACTTCATAAAAAAGCATTTCGAAAATTCTGGGGTACATACAATACCGAGTGGATACTGCCATCTCGGACAGCGTTACGGAGAGATATTTTACGAATACGTGAGGACATTGAAAATCGAATTAAAGCCGAATTAAAAGATAAACAGCTGTGGCTATGTCTTGATGAGACGACAGATTGCAAAAAAAATTCTATTTTGAATATAATAGTGCGCGTATTAGATCCTATTAAACCAAATTTTGCAATTCTATTAGCCAGCAGAAGATTAAAACAGTGTACTAGTAAATCAATTACGGCCGCAGTTCTCGAAACGTTACAAAAATTTCAAGTGTCAACCAGTCAACTGTTGTTGTTCATGAGCGATGGTGCAGCAACAATGTGTAGTGTAGGCCGTTCCCTTAAAGAAAAGTGTGAAGGACTTTTACATGTTACGTGTAAAGTCCATGCTTTACATCTTGTGGCACAAACTATTCGAGAGTGTTACTCGGAGGTGGATGCATTAATAGCAAACACAAAAAAAGTGTTTCTCAAAAGTCCTAAGAGGACTAGGGCATTCCACAGGTTATGCCCTGGTATTCGAGAACCACCACAGCCCATTCTTACGCGTTGGGAACGTGGTTAAAAGCCGCTTTTTATTATAATGAACATTTTCAAGAAGTCAAATCCGTTATTTTGCAATTCGTCCCTGCCGAAGCTAGAGCTATTAGGATGAGCCAGAAGGGATTTCTCGATATTTCTGTTGAAACACATCTAAAGAATATTAGCAACAATTACAAAGGGTTAGTAGACGCGATAGAAAATTTGCAAAATTCTGGATTGTCGTTGGTAGAATCAGTGCAAGTCGTGGACGAAGTTAGTACATTGTTACACAGTATAAACGATGCAACAAGTGGACGAGTTTTAGCTAAGTTCGATAGTGTTTTAAAAAAGAATCCGGACTACACGAGATTAAGACAAATGTGCGATGGGGCATCTGCAGATTCCTTGACTAAGTCTAAAAGATTATTTAATTACGCCTGTCTTACTTCGGTAGACGTGGAACGGTCGTTTTCGAAATATAAGAACATTTTTTTCGTCTCGGCGAACATCCTTCACCGAGGCAAATGTGGAAACTTATCTGATGGTGCAACTTTTTAAACAAGCCTATCCGCATTATTAAGAAGGATAGAATTTATTTATTATATCTTTATTTACAGTTACATTATTAAGTACAACAGAATAAAAAAAGCGTTCAGTTTCTCAGTTATTTCCTTATTACATCCCATTTACAACGCATACCGTTTTCAATCAAATAAAAAATCATAATGAAAATAAAAACACCTCAGCGTGTACATATATATATATATATATATATATCCGCTCTAATTACTAAACATTATTATTGCGTCAGCTTTTATTTTTTTACTCTTGTGTATTAATTCCGAAATATCACATATCTGCTGTGACTCACATATACGCTATTTACATTAAGCGGCCGTTGCGCCTGATTCTGATTCTGTTGGATGGCGCAATTTGGCCCGCTCTACATATCAATCTACAATCTGAATCGTCCTGAGTAAGGAAAAGAATAGTCTCATGCAAAGTAAAATAAGTATTGTTATGAACGTAAGTAGTATTTTTTTATATATTTGCTTTATTGTTTTTATCATCCATGTGCTTCATTATCCGATGCTCATACAGTATTTAATGTAGCACGCCCGGGCTCGTTTCTTTTACTGATATACGGGGATGTACCAGGGCATTTCGCTTCGCTCTCCCCTGTATGAACTTTTGAGTATACAGTTACAACAACTGCGACATTGCTGGATGATAAATCTATCAATTCTAAGGTGATTACGACAGCTGTTCCACACAGCAAACCGTAATCGGTTTGGGCAACTTGTCAGAGTATGTGCGGTCTCTTCTTCGCCGCCTTTGTCTATCCGTGATTAACAACGGCGCGGCGGCTGAGATAATAACGGCGAAAATCCAGAGCTTTGGTTTACTGAAGTACACTGGCACGCCTACTACATAAAACACCACCAACATCGTCTGCTCGCTCTCATTACCGGCGTGGCTGTAAATTATACTATTTTTTGTATTCATTCGATCCGCGTTGACTGTTTGTATTTTACCTAGATGGTGAAAATAATATGACACGTCCGTTAGTTGTGGAAAAAAATGTATTATTGCATCTTAACGATGGTTAGTTGACAAAAATTACTGAATAATTATGCGTCTACGCTAACGGCTTGACCGCCGCGGCAATCAAGCTTTCTATCACGGTGGCCTAATCTACCTAATTTTGATATTTATGGGATCATGCGAGTTGCAACCTTTACGACCACGTACTAAATACATATGGCTAGTATAAGGAATATTACTTATTGCGCTAGTTCTTGTTTTCCAACTTAAGAAAGTAATCCATAAAGAACTCATTAAAAAGACCACCTACAACGATGTAAGTTTATACAGGCTGATTCATTTTCGACTATCACCATGGGGGAACCTCGCTTTTTATTGGAGATACAGGGTGGGTTCCAATTTAGCAAAGTTGCTACATTTTGTGTTTGTTATAATAATAACTTATTATTATTATTATTATTATTATTATTATTATATACTCAAACTGAATAGATGCTGTGAATTATGTGATTGGGGAATAGGAATTTACGATGCTCCAATAATGGTTCTCAAATAATACCTACCGGAGTTTGAAAAGTTCGCTTCATCACTCCATAGAATGTACTTATAATTACTGTTATTTATAAAATTTTCTACAAAGGTCTCACAAAAGGTCACACACCGTTCCAAATCCGTTGGTAAGAGCTTTTATACTGGTCTGTATTTAAAAGGTAAAATTTGATGTTTTTTCGGAATTGCTGGAATAGTCCCTTTACTTTTTATTCTGTCCCTACATCATTTCACGTATTGAGCTGGTAGGATTAGCTTCAAAGTAAGCTAGAACCTTCACCTCCGTTCTCTCATTTATGATTACGCTTTTATTAGATTGCGTAGCTTTGAAGGTGTTCTCGTTCTCGCGAAATTTTTAGAGGAGACGCAGAAGGTATGTTCTAGTAGCCAGCACTCTGTCCGGAAATGTTTCACTGTAAACACTGCAGGATTCTCTCGCAGTTTCTACTGTATGCAAAATATGTCACAAGCGGGTCACACTTAGTAACAATAATAACACCTATAAAACACATAATCAACACAAAAGTAAAAAAAAAGTAAAAAACCGGAGGCAGAAAGCAATTATTCTCACTAATAAATTTTTTGATTGATCGCGATGCTAAACAAGATTTGCAAAGGATCAAAGACGGCAATGCTTACTTGCTTTGATATATATATTAAATCTTTCATCTTAAAATTCATCAAATCTCTTTTGTCTTTCATTTTGGAGCCCTATCGTTGTAAGACTAATTTAAGTGAAATCTCGTTCTCTATCGATTTGTAAAAAAATATACAGGTGTTTAATAAAAAAGCGAGTTATTTCACCATTCTTCATGTTTCGACTATCTTAATAGCTGTCCAATATAAATGTCATTGCATCTCTTTTGTTTTTTATTTTAGGGCTATTGCACCATACGGATATTTTACGCACAGTTCCATTTCCTATCGAGTAATTGAAAAATATACAGGGTATTATATTTAAAAAATATAAATAATTCAAGTTAACAACGTGCAATTGTTTTTTTTTCAACACCAGTGTAATCAGCGGAAAAATCGCTACATGTTTGCTAATTTAACCAACATCGTAGCTACAACAACAACAAAGTTAGCAATAGTGGCCCAATAACTTTGAACTATTAACTAAACAACACTGTATTCAGTGAGAAAGAAATCGCCAAAAAAGTAAAACTAACCATCTGTAACACAATACTAACACCAACAGTATTATGTGGGGGAGGAACATGGACACAGCAAAAGTGTAAGCGGAAATTAATAGCTGCAGAGATGAGATATCTAAGAGGAATTGAAGAAAAGACAAAACTAAACCACATAAGGAACGAAGTAATTAGAGAAATCAAATAAAACCGATAACACAAAAAATTGCAAACAGACAATGGGAGTGGTACGGTCATATACAAAAATACAAAAAAATAGACTACCAAAAAAGATTATGAAGGCAAAGGCAGAAGGAAAACGAAAAAGAGCCAGACCAAGGCACACACGGGAGGAAGGAATAGCCGAAATAGGAAGAGACAGTGGAAAAAATATTACAGAAATGACATGATTGTAAACAAACCTAAGATATTTAAACATATTTATGTGGCTTAGAAGTAAAAAATGTTATCTCCATTATTTATAGTTTAGAGAAAACGAGGTTTAAAGTTTTAAAAAGAAGGAATTTTGTTTCTTATAAATACGAAATAAAAAAGCAATTAAATTTTGATTTACTTAATTAACTGGCATCTTTTGTTTTACAACTGTCAATACATGCTGTAACGGATGAAAATTAAGGCACCTGCGTGGAATCTTAATCCCACTTGAAGTTTGACCACTATCAGCTGTCCTTCGCTTCTTGTCGGTTCCTTCTGGAGTGGAGCTTTCGGATCTAGGCCTTTTCTGCCCTTTTTCCTCCTCCTTCATCGTCTGCAGGGCTTTCTGTCGGGCTTCTTCAGATTTGAGCCCTTGTTTTATCAGCCACTTCATTCTTTTCCTTGCTGCACCACTAAGCCGCTTCTTATCTTCTGCTAGCTGGAGTTTCGTGATAGACTCCTCTAACTGTACGCAGATAGATGTGGATGTGTCGCTATCGCAAAAAGTGGAGGCAATTAAAATGTCCTGTGCACTTGTTGCAGGACTTGGCAAAAGACGAAATTCTCCCTCTGTCAGCATTTTGATTTCTTACCCTCGCTAAAGATGCGCTACAGTTTTCACCTGAATTGTTTAGCGTATGCAAACTTCTGAAAAAGTCTTCGGCATTTCGCCACTTATCGGTGCTAGTTGCACAAATGGAATATCTTCTGTTCTGAGGCTTTTGATTTGTAATTGTTGTGTCTCCGTGAAATGAAAAAGATCTGGTGGCGGTTCTATTTAAACTTTCAACATTTTCGTAAGCATGCTCCGTAGTTGTATTTGTAGAATTACGAGGGAGTTCATGTTTGCCCCTGTTTTTTCCTGCTTTAGGTGTTAAATCTAATTCTGAATTACATCATACCATGGTTGAATGATTTCAACCATGTGTAACATGTTGACAAAAGTTTTTGATATTATGCTTTAACAATAAATACATTTTAAAATTAAACAAACAAGGTAACCATCGAATTCCAAACTGTGAAATATCTCAATTGTCGTTCATTAGTGATAGAATAGCATCGTACACCAACGAAACGAAGCGAGATATGATAAGTATTTTTATTGATCAAATCGAAATACAATATAGCGAATACAAACCGTTTTGAAAATCTCCATTCGTAAAGACACATTTTTTTAAACCGCAGGAGTAATTAATTCCGTATACGTAGTTATAGTGACATTTGTTAGTAAATAAACTTCTGTGTTCCGCCAAATTAATTGAAAGGTTTGATCTATTTTAGACAGCCTATCATTGAAAAAGTCTACACGTTGGTTCGGGTACGAACGGGAGATTGCCCCCGTAAATGGCAACATAGCATTCGAGTCTCACTGAGAGAACCTATCCAGTCGTAGTATCACAAAGCGAGCAGTGGTACGCACGCATATTGTAAATACGCATGTCCGTTCAATCACCTAATATTATAATTCAACGCCTTCCGACAGAATGTGTTAATATAGAATTACGGCGTAATTTTTCTGTATTCTCAGATTATGTTAGAAATTACAGCTTCTTACATTCATTTAGTTGGTGCTATGCGATGTAGGAGAACAAAAAAGTAATTCTAAGTTGGAAAATGAACAACGATTTTTATAAAAATAAACTAAAGAAAAATAACTTCAATAATTATACAAAATAAATTGAAATTCTTACAATGTTACTTTATTAAGAGGAAAAATCTCCTAGCAATTTTGAACTTTGTAACTTTTGTATTTGTTGCGTTTCAAAATACGTTTCACAGTACTTCTATTAACACCGATTTCGTTTGCAATTTGCCGGCTAGAGTAAGGTTCGCCCATTTCAACTAACGAACAAACCCCCAGTTCTCTCTCCTCCACGATCACTTGTTAGAACCTTGCGAGCACATAGATAGACAAAGAGTGCGTCAGATAGGGAGCTCAGAGCTGCATTAGTTGCGCGCGGCGAGCCTGGCCGGCGGGGATAAATGTAAGTATACCAGATCGTCCTACGTACAATATATCTTTCACCCCAGTGAGACCTGGACCAACGTGTATACGAAACGAACTATCGTGTATCGGATAAGTTTCGAAATGCTTCTTACCCATTAACGCTCAACGATCTTATATGAGGCCGGTAACTAATTATTTTTTTTCTTAGTACGTGATGTGAGAAATATACCAAATACGTGTATAAGGGTTGTATCTATACAAAAACGCATTGGATACTACGCATTTCATTATCGTCCTCTTAAATAAATAATCTATAACACCTATTTCTCGCAGATTATGCACTAGACTAAACAAAGTATTGTAAAAATATATCTAACGATTCTCAAATACCCACTTACATCTGGTTCGAAATACGGGCAACGTATCTACGGTGTCAGATCACTATTTAGGTATTTTTAAATGTTTACTACCCTTAGATAAAAGAGGTAAATGGTGCGGTCTCATATGAGGTCGCTGGGCGTTTGGAGTATGTAGATATACATTACACGGTATAAGTATTTCAGCAGTTTAGTCGTATATATTTGTGTTCACTTTAAAAATTTTCGTGTAATCGAATTAGTTTTATCTTTGATATAGTGACATTAGTGAAGTTGTTAAATTACGATGTCAATTAATAAACCAAGGAAGCTCTTACGTTGGATAAAATGTGCAATATTATAGATGATGAAGAGTTTTGGGAAGATTTAGACAATAAAAGAGATACTATAGACGTTGTTACTTTGCCACCAGACCCAGATCATCTTACCGACGAAGATGAAGCTCCAGAAGAAGACATCGGAGTTGTACAAGTAGAAGACACGCTGGGTATGTTGGAAGTGTAAATTTCCGAAAAAGAGAGCGTTTAACATAAGGATAAACGCCGAAAGGTGCTCAGCACAAGTTGGAATAAATCTGAACCAACATACAGCAAGTGAACCGATTCTTCCAATAAATGGGAAGAATGCCTACTAGCACTAAAGAATAAACTAGTAGGACTTACTTCTGTTGAAGTTTTTGGAATGGTTTTTACCGAAGAAATTTATAAACATGTGACAGCAGAAACTCTTCGGTATTCCAAAGAATTTAAAAATGATGTCAACTTTCAGTAGAAGCTAACTGATTTAAAGGCTATTACTGCCTTTCTGTTACTGACAGGATATAATAACTTACTGTCGGAAAGACATTGTTAGTCTGAGGAAGAAGATCTAGGGGAAAATTTTGTTCGTGCAGCAATATCACGTCCACTTACATCATTATTTCAAAAGTCATTTCAACAGTTTGGTGTTTTCGAAAATAACAGCAGTTGATGAAATAATCGTTAAGTACTACGGTCACAACAATCTGAAGCAATTTATAAAAGGAAAGCCTATAAAATTCGGTTACAAACTGTGGGCTCTCTATAGAGCAAGTGACCTCTGTTATAATTTTGATTTATACTGCGGCAAGGATGACACAACAGACTTACCACTTGGTACGAAAGTTGTCTTGGAAATGTTGGAAGCTGTTGAAGAACCTAACAGTTACATGATTTATTTTGACAACTTTTTTACCAGTATCAATTTGCTATAAGAATTGGCTCATAGGAAATTTAGGGCAGCCGGAACACTCAGAGAAAATCGATTGGGGTTGTGTCCTATTAGTTCGAAGAAAGAAACGCAAAAGTGGAATCGAGGTGAGTACGAGTATTTCGATACTTACAACGAATTACTAGTCACCAAATTGAATGACAATAATTGTGTGACAATTGGCACAAATTTCGATCACATAATTCCTCTTGGATATGTTTGCCGCTGGAATAAACAAAAGAAGCAGAAAGTGTCGGTTAGCCAACCAAACGTAATACGAAATTGTATATGCCTGGAGTAGATTACCACGACTGATTGGCTAGTAAATATTGTACAAAAATAAGAGGCAAAGGGTTGTACTGGCCGTTATTTACACGTCTAATTGATATGGCAATTGTAAATTCATGGATCGGTTACAAAACCGTTAATGGAAAAACTAGCATGAATTTGCTAGAATTTGGAAGATACGTGTCGCTTTTCTATCTGAAAAATTCCAGGAAATCGAAACTTGGTCGCCCACATCAAACGATGTAGATCTGTATATTATGATGTACAGTACCGTTCATGGAAGTTCGGGCAAGCTGACAAATTATATTAACTGTTTAGGAAAAAATTTTAAAATTATATAATATACATTTCTGTGAGGAATTATTAAAACTAACCTTTTCTGGAAGCCTTTTGCCAATTTCCAGGTAGTATTTGTCTATTATAAGACCGCTATCATAAAATATATAATTATGTTGGAAATCCCCAATAATTACAGTAACAATAAAGCTTTATAATAATCCCTAGGAGGGTTAGCTGATTCACTCGTGTTACCTGGAAATATTCGTATACCCTTTATAAAGTATCATAACATTTGTAAACGCAGTAGTTCTGAAGAGATTGTTATTGTGAAAGTATCTGTGGTTGTGCAAGTGAAAAATAAAATAATTTCGGTTTGACTGCTTAAAATGCCTTGTGGAAAGAGCCTCTAGCGGTTTCAGAACGATCTGCTATTATTACCTTGCATCAGGAAGGGTACGCAGGAAGACGGATTGCGGGTAAATTAAAAATTAAAAAGATTACAGTACATGATACTATAGTTCGATTTAAGACAACCGGTGACGTGCAAGATCGTAATCGGCCAGGACCGTCAAGAAAAACGACTCCTGCGGAAGATTTACGAATAAAAATAATTAGTAACCGCAATAGAAGACTAACAGCATCAGAAATTGCTGCAGAATTCAATAATGAGCGAGATTCCAACGTTTCTGTGAGTACTGTGAAACGTCGGCTGAAAGAGACTGGGTTGCATGGGCGAGTGGCTTGTCGAAAACTGTTACTCCGACGAGGAAATAGGCTGAAACGACTGAAATGGGCACAAGCTCATAGAGGTTGAACAGTGGACGACTTTAAAAACGTATTGTGGACTCACGAATCCAAGTTTGAGGTTTTTGGAAATAGACGGAGAGTTTTCGTACGTAGATCAAGAGGGGAAAGAATGTTACGGAAGAGTGTGTAGTTCCTACGGCGAAGCATGGAGGCGGATCTGTAATGGTTTGGGGTTGTTTTTCCTTAATCGGAACAGGGGACTTGCTCAAAATTGAGGACATAATGAAAAAAGAAAGATATCAGAAAATCCTGGAGGAAAATGCTATACCGTCAGGAGTCCGATTAATTGGTCGTGGATTTGAATTTATGCAGGACAATGTGTTAGGAAAAAGTGTCCAAAATCGAAGGAACATTTGTGGATCATTCTCCAGGAGGTATGGACAAGCTTGCCCAATGAAACATTAGCAAAATTAGTGAATCGGATGCCGAGAATAGTGGCAGCAGTCCTAAAGGCAAAAGGTGGATTTTTCGATGAAAATCGGATTTAAAATATTTGTAATACATTAACTTTTTCTTTTTAATAAATTTGTATTTGAAAATATATAAAATCACGTAAGTAAGTATTAAATACATGGCCATTTAGTATTTCTCTTATTTTCCTTGACTTCCGTACATTTTTTGCTTGCCCGAACTTCCATGAACGATACGGTGTACGTACCGACAAAGCACACCATTTCATAGTACTACGACGGTGCCAAATGAAGAATTGCAAAAGTCGTCCAAGAACGTATTGCAAAAAATGTAATGTGACATTATGTGTGCCGTGTTTTAAACTTTCCCATCTCTAGAATTAAGTCAATTCTTAATTTTGTAAACGCGTATGCTTACTAAATTTTGTTTGTCAATGCCGAATTTTTTAAAGAATAAAAAAAATTAAACCGCTGTGTTTCATTTAGTTGTGTGTATGTGTATATAATACTGCATCCCCACAGCGATCTCATATGAGATCAGCCCCTAGCGTAAATCAGGCTGCCGGAAAAAAGTGTTTCTGTATGTAGCTTGTACCATTAAGATGAGATGGCTAATATTTGAGAGAAAGAAAGAAAAAATCTGCAAAAAAATAAGTTGGGCGTTAATGGGTTATATTGCATAATTTCTTAGGTGAATAATGCATAATTGGTCGCGAGTTTGTTGGAAGCAATGCATGTACTTAAATCGATATAAAATACGACGTCTACATATATACATACATACATATGGTTTTAGTCCTCGTAGTTCTGCGTAATGCGTAAAAATTTATATGCTCGGCTTGGTCCCGCTGTTCGAACTGTCACATAAATATCTCCTCCATCACGTTCCATAAATATGCCTTAGAAAAATCGGGCTCGATATTAATTTATCCATGGACTTGGAGCACCAAACGTATGCACGTAATGTACATACGTGCTGGTTCAATTTTGCGTTCTCGTTTACCATTTGGCTAGATATACCAACGATGTATCACATATTTTAAAGAAATGTAACCAGCACGCAGATCCTGTCATATCAATAAATTCCATTTCGTACGTTTTAAACGAGGAAACAATTATTTTCGCTGATCTTTTATAGATTCCTGTAGAAATAGTTAACAACTTTGAAACAGGTATATATTGAGTCTCCTTTAAAAGGTAGCACCTGAAATAACTTCCAATAAAGATTCGATGGAACAATGGTGAGGTTGCTCAAATTTTGTTTGGGCGATTTTTGTCATAGAATTAGGGATGTCAATTTTTGCTGCGACAACCCTTTCAAATATTTTAAATGAGGCATGAGATATACATCAGTAGAAAGCTCTTTTCTCAAATCTAACGTCCCTAATTTCTTTTTAGTTTCACGCATTCATATTCGAGATATTGTAACAATCAATGTTTTAACAGGAGGAGTGAAGCAAGTTGTGAAGCAAATCAAAGAACAACCTGGGTACGTAGGCTCCCACGATCGCTAGTAATACTATACTCTTGGTTTCCGGGTTGGAACCGCGTCGTTGTCGTAACTACTGCCGACGTTTCGTCCGCAATGTTGTGGGACACCTTCAGGGCTATTACTGCACACTGACTGGCAGTCCGTAGTAACACCAGCAGTAACACCCATTTTTCTTCTTACTAATCAACAAAGGAAGTGTTTTATGATTTAAAATAAGGTCATCCTTCGCTGATTTCTTTCTTAGATGATTGTATAAACTCAATTTGTAAGTTTTCATTATAATTTGGTTTAATTTTATTTTCGTTACTACTATTATTTAAGTTTAATTTTGACCAGAAGTGTACTTTGCAATTTACATAAAGGTAAATAAAACAGTTTATGAAAGCGCATCTTTGTATTAGATATAACATATTTCTAAATAAATAGATAGATAATGGTTTGTTACGTATGTATGGTTGAAGTATAGTAATACTAAATAAAAAGATATATTAAGGGTGCCTTACGATCGGAGTACTGCAGTAAGGTTTCTAGGTTTCGGTACTGAGGAAGTGTACAATAGCTCAAAAGTAAACCTGGACGATACACAACATGATACTAAAACTCGGTAAGAGTTATGAGGTAATTTTTGAAATGTATTCCCTTTTTAAACCACAATGATGAAAATACCTTAAGAAAAAAAATTACCTCCCCGGCGGGGAATCGAACCCCGGTCTCCCGCGTGACAGGCGGGGATACTAACCACTATACTACCGAGGACTGTGAACGTTCGTTCTTGTGTTTCTGATTTTCACAATGGTATATATATATATTACTTAATACACAAATCTTATGTACCCACAGAAACGAATACAATGGAACCCGCTTAGTGTGATCACGGTTAATGTCATCACTCTATCTATATTGTCTTTAGAATCAAGTATGGGCCGACAATAAAAGATATACCACGAAATCCAAATACTTTCATTTATTGTTATTACGGGTTGGATTTTTGTTTATTATGTTTTGATATGGTTTTCAATTGATGGTGATAAATGATTAATTTTGTGTTATTGCATATAAACATATTTTGTTTAAAATATTCTTACAAAAAGGAATATGTTACTTCATTATAATTATTATTTTTGTTGTTCTTGTCAAAACCAGTTGGTAACTTCAAAAACGTATACGCAGCGTTCACGATGAAAAGAATAAACTCGATAATAATCTAGCAACCTTTTTTTTGACAAAAATGTTGGAACATGCCGATTTATATTTTTGATTTGTGTTGTTTTTTAATTAAACCGCAATTTAATATCACTTCCGGTTTGAGCGGGAGTAATAGTAACTTTGTTATTTAAAGCACACCCTTGTACGTTTTTATGGATTTAGATAGACTATTAAATAAGCTTTTCGGTACAGTTTTGTTGTAAGTAGTTTGTGAAATATGTGCAAAAAATAAATTAACACAAGTAGTAACTTGATTAAAGCGGCAACTAAACAATTTTAAAAATCATTTAATTTCTCTAGCAATGGAAAATGTCCAGGAAGCAAATATTTATCGGTTTCAGAAATGTTATAAAGTAGCATTTGCTTTAAGTATTTCAGTTTATTTTCCAACTTACAATTAGACAAATTGTTATTTATTAATTTAAAAAAACTTTTTTTTTCTTGATTTTAGCGGCTTAATTGCTAAATATATTATTGTTTGAGTCAATTAAAACTTAACATTTACGTTTCGACAAATTTTATTGTCTTCTTCAGAATGTATATGTCCATAACTGTAATAAGTCAAATAATTCGTTTTCAGTAATACGGTTCTTGGTTTGCTTTTTTGTTTTTGAACTTACAATAGAACATTGTCAAGTAACACAACACTTAAAAATTTTTCTTTCTTTTTTTTTTGGTTTTGTTTTATCAAATAAAACCTTAAAAACTATTCTACGTTACAATCTTTTGGTTATGGATAATAAATCTTAGATAGTCCTTTGATTTCAGTTTTGTCGTTAACTGAATTTTCGTGTTTCTTGATTTGTATCATTTCCAGTATGCATCTTGCTTTATAGTTAACTTCTTTATTACGGATAGAGACATTGACGAAATTGAAAGTGTGTCCAGCATTTGTGTTTTTTAAGGCAGTGATCTTGTTTTGATACTTGTGACCTCTTAACCTATCATTCAAATGTTGTTGTGTTTGTCCAATACAGACTCCATTACAGTTGTTACATGGGATTTTGTACACTACATGGGTTTGTTTATTTTTATGTATCTTATCTTTCATTTTGAAAATGCAAACTCTAAACTATAGTAATTTTGATGTGCTACTTTAATGTTATATGACATTAATTTTGTTAATTCTTTCAGATAATAGTGGGACCTATGGTATACTGATATATTTTGTTGTTGGTCTATTGTTATTGTTTTTGATCATCTGCTTGGAATTGTAAAATGCGTGGATTTTATTTTTTATTATTTTTTATGTTAAAGCTGGGGGGTAGTTATTATTTTTCAAGTCAGTTTTAATTTTATTTCAAATTTCATTACTTAAATTTTGGACTTGTTTACACGAAGAAAGATTGCTTTAGAAAATACAATGAAACGGAATTTTCCGAGCGGTTTCCTCTTACAAAAGACATCACAACCGCTTTATTAAATACAGTACATCATTTAACTTCACATCCTATAAATCGATAAATTTTCGGTAAAAATATTGTGTTACTATTGAAATATTTTAATACAATATAATAATAATATTGTGCCACGCAATAACGTAAAAATTGCTAATAGTGCTGAAAAATTGTACAATACGACGAGATTCACCTGGGTTATTGGTGCAGCTACCTGGAGGCAACGATACAGAAATCTTCAGGTCTAGAAAAGGTTTTTTGCATTAAATGTACGAACAGTATCGGATCCAGATTTAAGATTAGAAACATAGTTGTCCAATGACCTGGTTCCTGCCACGATCGAACCATATTCAATAACTCTAGCGTAAAACGTGGTTTTATAAATCGAAATTGTGGTCGTTATTTGTTATTGGCAATATGGATTGTGGAAAGATTTTCAATTTTAAGCAGTAATTGTAGCAACAGCAATATTACATAATATTGATATTAAAATGAGCGAAAACATCCCCGAAAATTAATAGACAATGTCCAGGCTTGCAGAAATAATGATAATGCTGAAGGTCAAGGGGGCTTATAGTAATACCAGGTTATTCAGGAATTTATAAGATATTCGTTGTTGTTTTTTTTTTAATTACTATTTTACACCTTTCCAACATATGTTTGAATATACTATTTCGTAAATAGTAATTTATTTTGCAGTGCTATAATAGTACAATTATTGTCAATTCCATGTTCGCCTATTACCAAATGTAATAAATTGTTGTAAGTTTACAATTTTGTTGATTGGTTCTTCGCTCTATTGCCAATTTTTTCCCATGTCAATTGTTAACATTTTACTTACAGCTCTACATTCTACACTGTGTTGCTCCTCCACTAACATTAACTCGTCTTTCTTCGAAAAGATAGTAACTCTTGTCTTGCATTTGTCATTTATGTTTCACTCATCTTTCCAAAAAAATTACGCACGTTTCGAATATTGCACGTCTGATGCTAAAAAGCGTTCGTGAAGCGGTTATTTATGCCAACATAATATGGAAATACAATGAAAACCACTGCGCTACAATGTAACCAATGCAAAAATATTGCAATAAAGTCGGCTTTGGCTAAAGGTAAATGCGATTGCCTTTATGAAACATATTTACTTTAAGACAGCCTTAAAGTCCGCCTTAACTTAAACGATCCTTTAGGGTGCCGATTATATACCGTATGTTGTGCACCTTTTTGACAGTTCAGGGACTTCAACTATTTGGCTTCGCATAGAGGTACAACACCTTGCAGTAAATTTCGGATTATGTATCTTAGAATAGAAGCGTAAAACCCTCTAACTTTTTTGTTATTCATTTCAGAGCAATAGTCTAGAAAACTTTTATATCCGGTATTGAAGTATCTTTCAAAATTTTGAAATATATACAAGCTGTTCCTTTTAAAGAAAATTGTTACATTTATGACTTATTTTAAGTTGGTAGTATTTTATTATTAGACGCATGCGCGTACTTGGCTGTAGCGAGCAGCAGTAGAGCTGCGACTGCGAACAAATGTTGTTGTGTTTTTGAGTTCATTAAAGTAATATAGAAGATACCTGCGTTTTATTAGTTAAGGAACATTACAAAAATAGTAAATTGTGTTTTTATATATAAACGCGGTATTAAAATGTTTTTCTATAGGCTGCATATTAACCAGTAGCAAAACCGCTACTGGTTTTCCAATTTAATCAACTTCGTAGGACCAAGAATAACAGAGATGGCAACAGTAGCCCGTTAATTTGGATCATCCTGTATAGTATATATTTATTAAATACACTTGAAAAGATATAACTACATTACTATTGAGTATAAAAGGAAATAGCTGCAAAAGCTTTAAGTAAATGTTTCCACCAATTCGTTTTGAACAAAAACACTGGAACATGCTTTTTGTGCATTTTTAGTGGATATTTGTTTGAAAAATAGTGTTATTTATGGTTAGAAATGAGCTAAATTGAGCTAAACGTATTTTAGTTCTCACTAAATGCATTTTATTGAGAGGGAAGTATCAATTTTTCATTTTCACGGTTTTTTAGTTTTTATGATTTTCAGGTGATCCCCGGTTTCAACACGCAAACATGCTATTACATCTTTTTCGTTTAGTTTAGTTTAAAGCAAGACTCTATTGAATTATGTGGATGCCGCTGTTCAACCATGGATGCATGTATTTATTTTTCTTTTCCTATTTTTTTTATCACTTTGAGCATCGGTACATTTTAACGCATTAGTTCTCCTATGTGCTTGTTGAACATGTCGATGTAATGTTTATAAATGTCATCATGATGTCATTCTGTTATAAAATATTTACATAATTTACGAGGCAAATCGGTTCCCACTTAATTCTAGCTTATTGTGTATGCAGAGGCAGACCGACATGAACGATGAAAAAATCGATACGTTTCACTTGAAAGGTGATGATTTTAATTTTAAATATTCCGTTCGGATAGGTATGCATAACATACGTATATATATACCTCTTTATTTATTATATTTCCCAAACGTTAATAGTGATTAAAAATTCGGAAACCAGTTTCGTAAATTGATATTGACGGCGAGAATATTTATTTTGGGAACACATTACCAAGAAAAAGAACGTACTGGCTCAGAGTAATTACCATATTCGGTAAATAAAATGTGAATACATTAGAAATCCTAAATTCTATTTGAAGAGATCTATGAGTGTATTCACCTATTAGAAGAGTTGAACAAAATTTGATGAGATTTATTTCCATTCTCAAATTCAATAACAAATTGTCCTCGAAATCTTTGGCATTGTGTATGAGATATATCGAGTAAAAAATGTAAGTTCTTTTTGAAACCTCCATGGTAAACCATTCAAAGAAGGTACTTGTAAGAAAATCTCTAAAGTTTCACGTTAATAACATTTAAATGAATTTTTACGCACGAATTGCTCAAGAGACATTAATAATTTCATTCAAGTCTCCTTACTACCGCTGAATCAGATCTGCTTACCCATAGCCAGTTCATAACGAGTACATTGACAGAGCAGGTTTTGAAAAATTTATGGCGATATTCTCTTGGTAAAAATAAAATTGTAGTTCTGGGACGTATTTTAAGGCTACGTAGAAGTATCAAAAAGTAAGGTAAAAACAAAAGTTTGAAAAAGGCCTAATGCTGTTATTTTCTTTATTTGAAACACCAAAATTTTTCGAGTGATTTTTTACTTTTCATCAGGGTGACGCTATTGAAAAACAATTACAGTGAAAACATGAATCCAAAATACAAAAATTAACTTATATATTTGAAAATTTTTAAATACTCATTGTAATGACAATGAGATGAATAGACTGGACAATCAGCGGTAACAGTCAGTGTAGTAGATATGTGGTGCGGAGTCGGCGATTATTTATTTCACGCGTTCACAGCGTCCGTACTAAATCGATGCTGTATGCGAGTAGGTCTGTGTGTATGTAGGCTGTCGTAACTTATTCCGTAATTGTACGCCTATGTTTGTTTTAAAAATGTTGCAGTTAGGTACGTCGCGAAAACGACCAATGGCAGACACAGTTAAAAACTTTATAGTGGACATGCCCGACTTAATTTTTGATGGCGCTAAAATTCAATGTCTTGTTTATAAAATCCCTTTAATGTGTTGGTCCAGAAGCCATTGTCAACGTCACATCGAAAGCAAACAGCATTCTTCTGCAAAAAGTGGCATACGAGACCAAGAAAAATTTACATTTGATTTGTGTTACTCTTATTTTATGTAATCTACCGCTTCGTTTACTAGACAAAGAAGCATTTGTCTCCCTCTGGAATAAATATGCGGACTGCTAATTACCTAGCCGGACATCGATACGAAATGTAGCGCCATTTGCTCGTGAAGATACAGAAAAAAAGAATGAAAACGGAATTGAAAGATAAGAAATTGTACTTGCTTCCAAAGGAGTTATAAATTGTACGGCTGATGAAATTTTAACGGTGGTGTTGAACTTATTGAACAAATTTCAAGTTTCAACTAAGCAATTTTTAATATTTATGAGTGACTGTGCCGCAAACATGCGTTCTTTGGGCCGATCTCTTAAAGAACACAGTGGTAACTTCTTACCTGTAACGTATAAAATCCATACTCTAAATCTTGTGGCACAAACGATTCCTACATGTTTTCCACTAGTAAATGCATTGATTGCTAGTACAAAGGCAGTGTTTTTAAAGTCCCCGAAACGTACCCGACTTTCACAAACTGTGTCCTGATTTACCTGAACCACTACAGCCGATTGTTACACGTTGGGGAACATGGTTGCAGGCTGCGTTTTACTACAACAAATATTTTGATCAAGTAAAGAAGGTAGTTTTAAAATTCAATCCGACAGAAGCTGCAGCAATCAAGAAAAGCCAGGAAATATTTCAAGATAGTCAGGTTAAAAGAGATTTACAAACTATTCACAACAATTACTTCGGACTAGCGGAGGGAATAGAAAAATTACAAAATGTTTCGATGTCGCTAGTGGATTCTGTTCAAATTGTGAATGATGTTCACGCACAGTTATGCGCTGTAGAAGGCGGAACAAATTGATGTGTAATACGAAAATTTGAAAGTGTTTTAGAAAAAGATTCCGATTTTCTTATGTTAAGACAAATTTGTGAAGGTGCGTTTGAAGATGCATCAAGTTGTTTCAAAGATTATTTTAGATATGCAAATATAACATCGCTATAGATGTCGAGCGGTCGTTTTCGGCATTAAAAAACGTTTATTCCGCACGTCGTACTCACTTGATTGAAACAGGTGTGGAAACATATCTAATGATTCAAATATTTGACAGATATTACTCAGTTTGTGATTTCACGGAAGACTTTTAAAACGATAAGTGTTTCAGCACGTTTTATAGTTAATTTCTTACCTTCTACTTTATGTATAAACTCTTACGCGCTCGCCACGCCTCTGGCTGTTATCGCATATTTGCCTAGGTTAGTGATGAAACACACAGAACATAATAATTGTGAATGGTAGCACATGAGTAGCTACAGAAAATACTCGAACGACTAACGTTAAAATTTACAAATAACAAATACACTTTAAAACGCTATCTATTAGGAAAAAGCATATTGAAAATGAAGTAGAAAAGGAAAATATATACAGTTCAAGATTCTCAAAGGAATGTTATACTTGATATACAGGGTTACCTCACAGCAAAACAAAATACTGTGATTAAATTTAATGAAGTCAATCTGCATCAATACAATTTATATATTCGATGTCCTTCCTATAATTGATGGAATCCAGACGCTTATTAATATAACACATTTCTAATAAGCAACGTTTGAAATAATTTTGTTCAAAGTCAAGTATTTTAATTTCGTCAAAATCAAAGGAGTGACCATATTGCAAAAAGTGAGTGCTTAAGACAGTGGAAAAAACTTGTCTCATAAGAAGTAACTACTTTTCTATTTAATTCAACTTATTCTTACTTCAACAATGAGTTTTTTTTTTGTTTCAAAAGGTCGGTTGCCCTGTGGGTGGTCCCATCAGTTTTTCTATTGCTGAAATTGTTATGAATACTTTACTGTAATACATTAAGGCTTGGGTTGATTTTGATTTTCCTTTTATATTTCGATATGTGAACGACCTCTTTGTTACTTTACCCCATGACGAAATCTAAACCACTTTAGAAGTGTTTTACAGCTTTAACAACAAGCTGAAGCTAGTAGATTACAAAGCTGGTAGATTACTGCAAACGAACCACTTGTCATCCTTTTAAATACAAAATCAGCCTGATCCTTGCCTTAAAACATCGTATTTTAAGTATTTTACACCCTAGCTACCATGAAAGGAACCTCATCCTACTTCACTTATTGGTAGTAAGTTACCACATTCCTCGTCCAATATATCTCCCTTCAATATATACCTAATCTGAACAGCAGGAGTTCCACCTTGTTTAAGGGATACAATAAATTAAAAATGGCAATATATCCATTTAAAAAACTTTGACAATTTGAATCATTTAGAGAAATCCAATGTTGTTTATTAGATTAATTGCAAAGGTTGTTCGGGTTGCTAGATTGGTCAAACGTTTCCAAATATTAAAAAAAAAACCGTATTTCGGAAAACAAAAGCGTTGTCCGTAATAGCTTACTCTCCACTGCCTTAAGCACTCACTCCTTGCATTATGATCACTAAAGCTGGCCACGAGCGGTACCGCGCAGTAGCGTAGAGTCGACCAGGCCTCGCGTCCCACTAGAGTTATTCTGCTAATAGAGATGTTTGCTGCCGCAAATAATTTCGCTCATCTTTTAAATAAAAATTAAATAACACGTGCTCAAACACTTACCATTTTAAGAGTCCTCCGTGAAATCACAAAGTGAATAATGTCTGTTAAATATCTGCAACATTAGATATGTTTCAACTGTTGTTTCGGCAAAACTAGTACGGCATGAGGAAAAAAATGCGTTTATATGCAGAGAACAAACGTTCTACATCTAGTGACGTAATATTTGCGTAAGTAAAATAATCTTTCAAATAACTTAACGATTCTGTTGACGCACCTTCACAAATGTGTCTTAATGTGGCAAAATCAGAATTTTTCTCAAAAACACTTTTAAATTTTTCTAGAACAGAAACATTTTTTGCGTCTTCAATCGCGCATAGCTGCGCGTGAACATGTTGCACTATTTGTAGAGATTCTTCTAACGGCACCGCAGGATTTTGTAATTTTTCTATTGCATCTGCTAGCCCGAAGTAATTGTCGTGAATGATTTTTAAATCCATTTTAACCGGACTATCTTGAAATTTCGACTGGCTTTTCTGGATAGCGGCAGCTTCCTTTGTATCGAATTGTAAAACCACGTTCTTAATGTTGTCAAAATATTTATGATAATAAAACGCGGCCTGCAACCATGTTCCCCAACGAGTTAGAATAGGTTCCGGTGGCTCTGGTATACGGGGGCACAGTCTGTGAAATTCGCGAATACGTTTCGGTGATTTGACAAATACTGCTATGGTATGCGCTATTAAAGTGTCTACCTCAGGATAACATTTTCTGATACTATCCGCCACAAGATTGAGAGCATGAATTTTACACGTAATGTGTAACAAATTCGCAGAATGCTTTTTAAGAGACCGGCCTACAGAAAGCATGTTTGCAGCACCATCACTCACTAACATCAAGAGTTGGTTTGTTGAAAGTTCAAACTTGTCCAATGTATTTAACACTAACTTTGAAATTACTTCGGCAGTACACTGTTGTATTTGTTTGGAGACTAAGAGAATTGAAGGTGCCGATTGATGAGGTTCCAATTTGCGTGCCATTACATTAAGAACAGAATGTTTCTTCCGATCTGTTGTTTCGTCGAAACATAACCACAATTTTTAATCTTTCAACTCCCATTTTATTTTTTGTTCAATATGTTCGCGCGCAGATGGCACAATTCTTCGTAACGATGTTCGACTTGGTAATTTGCACTCCGAATAGTTATTCCAAAAGCAGATAAATGGTTTCTTGTCTAGTAAATTAAACGGTATATTACATGCGATAAACGTAACGCATAAATTAAATATAAATTTTTCATTGTCTCGTGCGCAATTTCTTTTTGAGACATGCTTTTCACTATTTACGTGTCGTAGACAATGTTGTCTGGACCAACACATTAACGGGATTTTACAGATTACACATTTAATTTTAGCACCTTCATACATTAAGTCTGGAATTTCTGCAATAAATTTTCGAAGTTTGTCCGATCGCGGTCGTTTTGCTGACGAAATGATAATTTTTCTAGGACAGATAAACAATTGCGCAAATTACCGGCAGCGAAAATGTCCGTACTGCTCCGCAGACGAAGTAATACTACCGTTCCTCTCGGTCCGAACTGATTCTACGTCGATGCGCGGTACCGCTCGTGGCCAGCGTTAATGATCACTCCTTTGATTTTGACGAAATTAAAATACTTGACGTTGAACAAAATTATTTCAAACGTTGCTTCTTAGAAATATGAAGCGTCCTGATTCCATCAGTTATAGGGAAAACACCGAAAATTGAAGATGTATTTTCTGCAGATTTACTTCATTTACTTTAACTATAGTATTTCGTTTTGCTTTGAGATATATAATATTTCTTTAGGAATCTGGAACTCCATATATCTTTCTTTTTACTTAATTTTCAATGTTTTTTCCTAACAGATAACGCTTTAAAATATACCCATTTATTTATCAAATCGTTCCAGTATTTTCTGTTGCTACACATGTACTACTATTCACAATTATGTTTTCTGTGGTTTATCACATTGTCAGGAAATGAATGCTTGTATTTTGAATTCACGTTTTGGCTGTAATTGTTTTTCAATAGTGTCACCGCGATATAAAGTGAGCACTCGATACGTTTTGGTGCTCTAAATTGTAACAACTTTATTGTTAGGTAGTCTGTTTATTTTGAACGGTGCTGTATGCGCACGAATATTTATTTGGATTTCTTACGTAGTTGAATTTTTCTTTTAAGTTTTTTTGCGTACGATTTTTACGCGTATTCTCGACCGAATGAAATTTTCCTTTGCCCCTTCGCTCACGATCTCTGATCGACTTCAGACGTGAGCTGCAGTTCGTTTGGCTTTTCTATAAAAGTAAGGTACTGAATTACCTTAAATGGGTGAGTACGTTCAAGTTGCCTTCTCTTTGCTTATTACAATAACAATATTTCTGATAATATTTTATTGCAGCATTAAATTTTCTTTAATCTATCTTACCGCTTCTGTTGAAATCTATCGCTACCTTATCGCATGTTTTTTTTATCGAGCTTCCTGCACGTGGTGCAATGGCTACCCATCTTGTTAATTTTTAAAATTAAAGAGGTAGAAATTTATCGGAAGTATTAACATTACTTCAATTGCATTTTGTGTCAGCGAACTGCCTCGGTTTCTTTTGATGTGATCTAGAAATTTTGCGAATCACTAGCTTACTTGCGTTAGATGCTAAATTACTAGCCCAATAGTCAATTTTTTTTCTATTGTTGATCATTCCTTTTTTTTCTTTTCGATGTTTATTGAACACGTGAAATATTTTTTTTATTCAATTAGATTTTATCGCTTTAGCTTCCCCTTTGCCGTTTTTTTTTATACCTCTAGCTAATTTAGAAGAAGAAACAAAGAGAGTCAAAATAAAGGCTTGATTCCAAATTAACCTAGTCTTCTCGAGGAACCTCAAGGATCAATGAACAGGACACCCCTGAGGACCCACCCCGATAAGGACACAGGTTTTCCCAAAAGAAAAAGAATACTAGTATCTTCACATCTTTTCTTTGTTTGTATTTTTAAGTAACATAACAAAATTAAAGATTTTGCTTTTGAAATGTCATCTATTAGATTCATGCAAACTATTCACCAAAAAAAAAAAATCGTCAAAATTTTAAAAAGTTACGTGTTATAAATGTAAGTATATATATTTCCACATATCTAGGGGAGGTACAACGTTTTTGGTGCCTTTCTTTAAAAAGCTGGCGCCCTCATACAAAAGATTTCACCGAAATTGAGACTTTGATGGACCTCGAACCCTGTCCTAGCTGGAGGCACACCTCTTTGAAGAGTTATAAAATAAAGAAAGCAATTGCATCAGGCCTTTTCATTTTTTTTGCCTTTCTAAATTTGTAGTAAGTTGAGAAGGCGTTACTTTTTAACATATACCTAATACTCTGTTACCTCTGGAGAAAAAGCTACGTAGAAGTTCTATACATAAATAAGTACTTGACAATTTGGGTTACATGTTTAAGAATGAAAATTTTTTAATTGATAAATATATGAAGAACATCTTATTATTCAAATTTATGTTTAATATTATCCAATAAATTGTACATAGTTAACGTAGCTTTTAAAGATTGTACCAATGTGTTGAGATTAGCTCAGAATAGGATAATCTGGAAAAAAATATGGAGAAAGCCAATGGGACCCAAATCCCACAAGCCAACACCGAATGGTACCAAGGATTAAATAAGTACCAATGTGTTGAATCACAAATCCTGCTATCATTTAAGGCTAGGTTGTAGTAATGCCTTTGGAGCTTTTTATCTAAATTCTTAGGACGGCGGTGTTCTTATCTCCGCCAAGACTGCGTTTATTAGCTATGATGGGCGATCGTGTTATTAGCCGAGGGTTTTATCCCGGGTCTAGTCCCTGTTGTGGGCCGCAACAGCGTCCCTTATCCGTGTGACGGGGTTTCTCAGCTCAAAGGGGAGGTTTACGTTCCCAGATGTGAAGGCTCTCGCCCAGGTTACTCCCGCAACCGAGAAAGATATGCTCCCGGACACTCGACAGGCCCAAATCCCTCCCCACGGTTTCATTCCTGACGTAACCCAGCACCTCGGCGATCATTCTAAGGATTTTATTTTGCTGTCGCTCTAGTTTGTTAAAATGAGAAAGCGCCGTGGAATACCAGACAGCAGCCTCGTAGGTAATCTTTGGGCGATCTATTGTTCCTGCAGACAAGGTGATATAGCATACCTATAGTTTGCTGCACCTTGACCTGATGTGCTGCGAATTTGTTCACGCCACAAGAGCTGCCGATCCAGCTCCAGACCCAAGTATCTAGTCTGGTCGAACCACGGGATTTCCTCACCCGCTAGTTTCAGACATTCGACCCGTGGAAGGATCTTCTTCGTAAAATGAACGACGAAAATTTTTGGCGTCGACACGCACACCACTCGACAACTCTGTCAATACTCCTCTGGATATTTAGAAAACCACATCTTTCATTCCAATGAGTGACGTAGATCATTGTGTCATATATATATATAAGTGGCTATCTAGACACCGGGACACTCTAGAATATCTGTAATGTTAAACAGATTCGGAGCCAATAGTAAGTCCCGAGGGACGCCCGCCTCCAATGATCGTTCAGACGATATGTCGCCACCCACTTTAATGACGAATTTCCGGTCCGAAAAGTACGATTTTATCACGGATACTAATAATTTAGGTCTTATGCTCGAGTGTGCGAGCCTATTCACCAACCCGTCATGCCACACCAGGTTGAATGCTCTTTTGCTGACGCCGTTTTCGATTCAACGGCGACCCCCAGGAAAACGACTACATAACTCAATTTCATTCTACATTCTTAGTTATTTTTATTACGTTATTCATTTAAACTACCGACGAATGTTTAGTTGATACTTCCGAATCTAGGTCAGGATAGATATTTATAAAATAAATACAAAAATTCTAAATACTAGGGTTGGTAGGGAATAATTTATGAGCGTTAGTCCCATACATATAGCGAATAACGTTGCCGCCTGTGGTAGGGACGCGCTCTCAACTCCCCGGTGTCCCTAGACAACTGCACATACTCACAAGTTAGTCGCCTAGCATACGTAGTCAAGGTATCAGCTCGACACAGATTTGATTTTTATCCTTTTGATGGACTTTAACCGTTGATTATTTCCAAATAAATACTATTGTATATCAAGCAAAGAAAATGTCCTTAATTTAAAAGGAAAAATTAAGAATAAATAGAACCTCTCATTATAAAATAACTAGATTATAACCGTCTCGGTGGTCGAATGGTTAGCATACTTGCCTGTCGATCCGAACGGCGCGGGTTCATATCCTGGTCGAGACGGTTGTTTTTTAATTACGGATAAAAATCAAAGTATGCCTTCTTCTCGGATAAGGAAGTAAAACCGTAGGCCCCGTGTCAATACGATGTTTGGCACGTTAAAAACCCCTACCATAGATTGGAACACCTAGATTCGGCAAAATTCCAGTGGGGTCGGCTAGTGATCATAGTGATCGATGTATAGAAGTGCGAGATGTATTCCCTAACCCGACGTTTCGCCCAATACAACAACAACAACTAGATTATATTTTTTCATTTCCAAATATCCAATATATTAAATGTTCAAAGGATAATAAGTGCATAATGAATACAAAATATACTTTTAGATGCAAATTCCAAAACAAAAACATGTTTTCTAAGTCTAATTATTGGAATTTCAAAATGAATCGTATTTGTGTGTGTAAAAATTCAATTGAGCCTATTACTATAATAGACGTTCAAATAAGCAATGATTTGCACTATTGCCTCAACCGTAGCACCATTTCACGACTCCTTAGTTTATAAGAACATAATTAAAAAGAAAACCATTCTACATTATAACTTCAAGACACAATCAAAGCAAATTACAAATAACCAAGGAGAAAAGATCGAGAGAGGCTAGAATGGTCAATTAAAGAAATAAAGTAGGAGTATAATGCATGGCTACAGCCTAGCGCGATGTTCTGCTGACAGCGGTTGGATTCTTACTGATTCTGATGCATTCCCGTCGCGCGAATTCCCGCCCTTACACTTTCATAGCGAGCAAATGTTGTAACAATGCCTCGTATATTTTAGCGGTTCACCTTACTACGGAGCTTCTTAGTGCGGTATACTACATACATAATTCAGCCTGATTTCTAAGAGCTTTAGAGTGCGTTGAATTTGTTATATAAGTAATTGCAAAACTCGCAATATTTTGTCATGACGACCTCTATACATTAACAAGGAAATTGCTTCGCGTTCTAAGGACAAAAGGTCTGTATACTTTAATTTATTAATCTTATAGCACTTTATTAAATGCTCATAATTTGCAAGCAAAAAGCGTAGATATAATACCTACGATTAGGATACTTTCCAGTATCTTTGATAAATACCCAATTCGTACTCGATATTTTGATGAGTACGGTCCTGTGATGAACACAAACAAAAATAAGCCACCGACGTCGGCAACCGAGAACAACCGCGCCGCGTCGCTGCGCCATTCTGCGCAGTTTTCCGCACGATCGAGCACAGAACACCAAGCGTTCCTCGTTCTTTTTATCCGTTTATCTTCATTCCACCTGACAACCGCGGTATTACATTACAACTAGAATTAAACTTATTTTAAATCCGCGCTCAAAAGTTACCGTCAGACCATAAATCTGTTCTCACCGCTGCGCCAACTTCAGTGCCGCCGCTATACTTACACTGTATCGCGGTACGCGTTTCATTGAATAAAATGAACTCGCGGGTATTCAGCGCATAAACCTACCGCAATCAATGAACTGCAATTCCAATTCGTCGAACAATAGTTTTGGTCAGCTGCTAACCAAAATGTAAATACGGTAATGATAGTACGCATAAATTTCCTCAAAGGGGAAGAGGTGCTGTGACTGGTTCCTGTGGACTTTAATCAGCACCGCATTGTTAATACCAAGGCCTTCGTGAAGTTCAAAACCGCAATAATAATTTTTAAATTATATCTATTAATCGAAATAATTGCGATGGTAAGCAAAAATGAGTAATGCAGCCTATCTAATGTATGTACATAATTATTAATCGGAGCAAACAGCGGTAATAGTCATTGTAGTAGATATGTGTTGCAGACTCGGCGATTATTTATTTTCACGCGTTCACAGCGTTAGTACTAAATCGATGCTGTAGGCGAGTAGTTCTGGGTATATGTAGGCTGTCGTAACTTATTTCGTAATTGTACGCTTATGTTTGCTTTAAAAACGTCGTAGTTAGGTACGCCGCGAAAACGACCAATGGCAGACACAGTTAAAAACTTTATAGTGGACATGCCGGACATAATTTTTGATGGCGCTAAAATTCAATATCTGTTTGTAAAATTCCTTTAATGTGTTGGTCCAGAAGCCATTGTCAACGTCACATCGAAAGCAATCAGCATTCTTCTGCAAAAACTGGTGTACGAGACCAGGAAAAATTTTCAGAGATGAGGTTTTAAAGGTGGTGTTGAACTCATTGAACAAATTTGAAGTTTCAACTAAACAACTTTTAATGTTTATGAGTGATGGTGCCGCAAACATAAAATCCATACTCTAAATCTTGCGACACAAACGATTCTGAACGATGTTTTCCACTAGTAAATGAAACGTACTTGACTATTTTACAAACTGTGTCCTGATTTACCTGAACCACCACAGCCAATTGTTACACGTTGGGGAACATGGTTGCAGGCTGCGTTTTACTACAACAAATATTTTGATCAAGTAAAGAAGGTAGTTTTAAAATTCAATCCGACAGAAGCTGCAGCAATCAAGAAAAGCCAGGAAATATTTCAAGATAGTCAGGCTAAAAGAGATTTACAAACTATCCACAACAATTACTTTGGACTAGCGGAGGGAATAGAAAAATTACAAAATGTTTCGATGTCGCTAGTGGATTCTGTTCAAATGGTGAATGATGTTCACGTGCAGTTATGCGCTATAGAAGGCGAAACGAATTGATGTGTAATACGAAAATTTGAAAGTGTTTTAGAGAAAGACCCCGATTTTCTTATATTAAGACAAATTTGTGAAGGTGCGTGTGAAGATGCATTAAGATTATTTTAAATATGCAAATATAACATCGCTAGATATCGAACGGTCGTTTTCGGCATTAAAAAACATTTATTCCGCACGTCGTACTCACTTGACTGACACGGCTGTGGAAACATATCTAATGATTCAAATATTTAACAGATGTTACCCAGTTTGTGATTTCGCGGAAGACATTTAAAGCGGTAAGTGTTTCAGCACGTTTTATCATTTATTTCTTACATTCTACTTTATGTGTAAACTTTTATGCGCTCGCCACGCCTCTGGCTGTTACCGCATATTTGCCCAGGTTAGTTATAAGGATATTTTACGCAGCGTTTCATTTTCTTATCGAATGATTGAAAGATATACAGAGTGTTCAATTTAGGAAATATAAGCAATTCAGGTTAGCGCTGATATGCGATGTACAATTGTTTTTTTTTTCACCATTGTGATCATTAACCTGGGCAAATATGCGGTAACAGCCAGAGGCGTGGCGAGCGCATAAAAGTCTACACATAAAATAGAAGGTAAGAAATAAATTATAAAACGTGCTGAAACACTTACCGTTTTAAAAGTCTTCCGGGAAATCACAAACTGGGTAACATCTGTTAAATATTTGAATCATTAGATATGTTTCCACAGCCGTTTCAGTCAAGTGAGTACGACGTGCGGAATAAATGTTTTTTAATGCCGAAAACGACCGTTCGACATCTAGCGATGCTATATTTGCATATTTAAAATAATCTTTGAAACAACTTAATGCATCTTCACACGCACCTTCACAAATTTGTTTTAATATAAGAAAATCGGAGTCTTTCTCTAAAACACTTTTAAATTTTCGTATTACACATCAGTTTGTTTCGCTTTCTACAGCGCATAACTGTGCGTGAACATCATTCACAATTTGAACAGAATCCACTAGCGACATCGAAACATTTTGTAATTTTTCTATTCCCTCCGCTAGTCCGAAGTAATTGTTGTGGATAATTTGTAAATCTCTTTTAACCTGACTATCTTGAAATATTTCTTGGCTTTTCTTGACTGCTGCAGCTTCTGTCGGATTGAATTTTAAAACTACCTTCTTTACTTGATCAAAATATTTGTTGTAGTAAGACACAGCCTGCAAGCATGTTCCCCAACGCGTAACAATCGGCTGTGGTGGTTCAGGTAAACCAGGACACAGTTTGTGAAATAGTCGGGTACGTTTCCGGAACTTTAGAAACACTGCCTTTGTACTAGCAATTAATGCATTTACTAGTGGAAAACATGTAGGAATCGTTTGTGCCGCAAGATTTAGAGCACGGATTTCATGTTTGCGGCACCATCACTCATAAACATTAAAAGTTGCATAATTGAAACTTCAAATTTGTTCAATGAGTTAAACACCACCTTTAAAATCTCATCGGCAGTACAATTTATAACTCTTTTGGAAGCAAGTAAGAAGGAGGATGACGGTCGATGTGGTTCCATTGTACGTACCATTACATTACCCACAGAATGTTTTTGACGATCTGTTGTCTTGTCCACACACAACCACAGTTTTTTATCTTTCAATTCCGTTTTCAATCTTTCTTCTATATGTTCACGAGCAAATGGCATTACATTTCGTATCGATGTCCGACTAGGTAATTTACAGTCCACATATTTATTCCAGAAGGAGACAAATGCTTCTTTGTCTAGTAAAAGGAACGATAGATTACATAAAATAAGAGTAACACATAAATCAAATGTACATTTTTCGTGGTTTCGTATGCCACTTTTTGCAGAAGAATGCTGTTTGCTTTCGATGTGACGTTGACAATGGTTTCTGGACCAACACATTAAAGGGATTTTACAAACTAGATATTGGATTTTAGCGCCATCAAAAATTAAGTCCGGCATGTCCACTATAAAGTTTTTAACTGTGTCTGCCATTGGTCGTTTTCGCGACCTACCTAACTGCGACATTTTTAAAGCAAACATAAGCGTACAATTAGGAAATAAGTTACGACAGCCTATATATACACAGAACTACTCGCATACAGCATCGATTTAGTACTGACGCCGTGAACGCGTGAAATAAATAATCGCCGATTCCGCACCACATATCTACTACATTGACTGTTACCGCTGTTTGCCCAGACTAGTGATCATTGTGGAAAAATAATCGTCTTTGGCAATTAACTAACATCGTAGCTATAGTAATAACAAAGTTAACAATAGTGCCCGATAATTTTGAACACCTGTATAGTACATACAGTCGTCAACAAAACTATTCGTACTCCTTACAGTAAAATGTACATAGCTTTACTAATATGTGAGTATTAGTAATAACTTATCGATTTATTTTTGTACGTACACCTATTTCTATAGTGTATAACTGGTGAAAATTCTAATTGAATAAAATAAACGGTGTTCGAGATATAAAATTTTTACTTACTTTACAAGTTCATGTAAATTATACACCACAAAACTATTCGTACCATATGACATAACGCACGTTGTGTGATTCCCCTAACATTCTAACTGTAAAGAAATGTCACTAAGGGGAACCCCGATCGTCGAACATGCAGATGTTCATAGTTTCGGCACAAACAGTCAATATTATTGTAGTGTTAAAAATGGGTCGTAAAGGTAAAGAGGCAACTGTACGAGAACGAGAAGTTACAGACCCTGGCCAAATTACTTGAAACACTCAATATTTTGTAGTTTCTTCGTAATAAATTATAAAGTATACATGCATTATATTTTTTATTTATAAAATATATTGTAAAAATATGTAACATATGTAAATATTAAATAGGTAATTAATATTTAGTCCATAACCCATGATTTCTAATAACAACCTTAATTCTTCGGGACATACTTTCAATGCAAGGTATGATTGTCTCTTTTATATCTTCATCGTTCTCCCATACATCCTTTATATTCTTCATTAGTATTTCCTTTGTAGGGTTTTCTCTTTCATATACCTTCCTTTTTAGTCGACTCCATATATTCTCGATGGGATTGAGGTTCGGTGATTTTCCGTGCCATGGTAAAAGAGGTATGTGATTGTCCCCAAAGAATTTCTTAACCTTTTTTGCCACATGGCAAGAAGCATTATCTTGCATAAATATACGCCCTGTCGGTATGCGACGTCCTGGCTTAAAATACGGTAATAACGTGTTTTTTAACACATTTATGTACTGCTCTTGACGCATTGTACCTTCTACACAATACAAAGGGCCGGTTCCGTCTCCACTAATCACACCCCAAATCATTACCTGCGGAGGGTTGTCTACGAACAAATTGTGTTCGCTGCACTAACACACAGAGCGAGCACTTGTCGCTAAAGTAAACCTATTAAATAATGCTAACATTAATTCAGTCAAAATCGTGTTAAGTTGTTCACCTTTTCCAATTCTCGTCTGAGAAATGTCGATATTCTCTTGCAAAGTTGAGACGAGCAGATTTCATTTTTTCTGTTAAACGCGGCTTTTTTACAGGTCTTCGGCCTATTAGGCGATTTTCGCGCAATCGGCGCCTGCCAGTTCTGCTCGAAATCTCTATTCCCCTCTCTTGTAAATTTTTTTGAATCATTTTAATTGTAGCAAATCTATTGCTCAAAACCTGATGAACAATTTCACGATCAGATCTCTTTGAAATTTTTCTTTTCCGACCGCACTTTGCCCGTCTTTGTGTCGATGTGCTAGCTCCTTCGTTTAAGTTTCTAGCTAAACGCGACACAGGAGAAGGAGATACTTTCTATAATTCTGCAATTTCTCGTTGTGAATGTTTGTTTGATTGTATAGCGGCTTTTTGTTCACTTGTTAAATCTTTCCCGGACATTTTCTATAAAAAGAACCCCAAATATTTCAATTTTTTTCAAATTCTAAATAATTAGTTATTAAGAGAGAGATGGAATAACAATTTTACCTTTGCAATAACGGTATATCAACACAAAACACTTAACGATACTCCACAACTTAGCTTCTATACGGTTATGACGAAATATTTTAAAAAATATCCATGCATTCTCTAAACTGTGAACTCGTTAAATGTAAGTTGATAACTGAAATATTTACATATACGTACTTTGCTCTTCTAAATATCATTTCTCTGGTATTTTTATTTATTTATACAACAATCTAGTCCCCCTATAAACGATCGGATTCAAAGCAAAAGAATATCACTATAATAGCATGGGAATTTCCAGGTAAAAAGGTTGATTTATGACATGTTTCAAGTAATATGGCCAGGGACTGTATCTTTAATTTACATACTAAAGGCAAGTCGTATGCTGCAATTGGAGCAATAATTGGTAGAAGTAAATCTACGGTACAATATATTATAAAAAAATTAAAACAGATGGAGTTTTCCATAATAATCGTCACCTCACGGGCCGTAGAAAATTATTATCCGAAGTAGATGAAAATCGTCTAATAAGAGAAATAATGAAAAACCCTCACATTAGTGTTACAAAACTAACAACAGTGTTTAACGAATATTTTAATAAAACTGTATCAAGTGAAACATGCCGCCGAAGTTTAAAACGACATGGGTATAAGGCTCGAATAGCACGAAGAAAACCATTCATAAATAAAATAAATCGCGCTAAGCGTTTAAACTTTGCAAAAGAATATTTGGATAAAGACATTTCGTTCTGGAACAGAATTATATTATCTGACGAAAGTAAATTCAACTTGTACAGTTAAACATGGGGGTGGGAACGTTATGGTGTGGGGCTGTATGGCTAGTGGTGGAGTTGAAAATCTTGTTTTTATCGACGGTATAATGGACAAGATGAAATATCTCGCTATTTTGCGTGTAAATTTACGGGATAGTGCAGTCAAATTGGGGTTGTAAGACAACTACTACTTTCAGCAAGATAACGACCCCAAGCATACAGCCTACATCGTAAAAACCTGGTTGCTTTTTAATACTCCACATTCCGGAAACTTGGAACAACATACAACCTGAAGTAACGACAAATTTAGTTAATAGCATGCAAACTAGATTAAGAGCAGTTATTGCATCAAAAGGTGGACCAACAAAGTATTGAACTGCTAACTCTTTCCAATAGTGCATACAAATACAGTAAAGTACGAATAGTTTTGTGGTGTATAATTTCTATTTACTTGAAGTCAAAATTTTATATCTCGAACAATGTTTATTTTATTCAATTGGAATTTTTATGAGTTATCCATTATAAGTGTAGGTGTGCACACAAAAATAAATCTTTAAATTATTATTCACACTAACGTATTTTTTAAGCTATATACATTTTATTGTGAGGGGTTGGAATAGTTTTGTTGACGACTGTACATACCTCGTATGTTTATGTTTAGTTCCTGTAAATTATTTTCTAGAAACACAAAAACCTCTTTCCATTAATTCTTTTCAACTTTATATTCATTAGAGAAATCTTATATATGTATAAGCAAGATCTATAGTTTCACCAAACTCAAAGTGTGTTATAGTGCCAGAAGTAAATTTAGTACTCCTTTTTGTACCCTGCTCATACACTACCAGATACGATATCGATGTGAATGCGCGTGTGTAGTTTTAATTGTCTACTGCAACAAGCGATAAATTGCTCAAGTCTGCAGAACAACACAGTACAATAAAGAAAACCCATGTTTTTACTCTATCCAACACTGAGTGAAGCATTTCTACTTAAAGCTATATATTTTTAATTCACAATCGATATCTATAACGACACCGATATGGTCGGTGTATGTGAAGCCGCTCTTTTGAAGATCACAGCCAGTACTTTTTGGGTTTTGAATACCGCATTCTTCTATCTGTAGCAGTTTAGTTCCTAAAGTACTTCAAAGTTTGAAAATTTAAATCTCGGGTGTATTTAGAGTAATCGAAGCAAATTTGTCTATAGTACTGTTCTACACCCATTATTTCGTAAAGTTTCTAAATACACAACTCGTCGTAAAAGTAGGGCATAAAATGTATTTTTCTTTTCATGTTTGTCTGTCGAGAGAAATGAAAAATCAACTCCGCGAACATAATTTGAAACCTTTTGTTAACCTGCAACGATATTATTTGTATTCATTAATCGCGACAATGTGACGGAATAAATTGCAGAGAAAACGGTTTGTTGCATTTAAATCGTTCGTGAAGTGAACGCTGCAACACCTAGCCTAGTCGTCCACTTCGCCCATTGACAGAGTGAAATCATGCAAGGCACCGTACAAGAGAACTGTTTCATGCACGAGCGGTATGATGGAACGTCCACGATTCTCTAGCGGACGTGATCGCACCAAAGTAAACAAAGACAAACGACAGTCGAGAAGACATGGGTGTACAGGTGCGCGACACCCCGATGTGTTAACAGCGCCTTTATTTTGTACGTTGCCGCCACAGACGGTTCGGAAATTAAACGACCCGAGCAGAGCAGAGCACCTGTTTTATCGACGCGGTTAAAAGGCAACCGCCATGCCATTAATATTACAAAACGAGGTCGCTAAATTTAATCTTGAGTGTATAAACTGCAACATATTTTGAGATTAAGAAAAATAATTTTATTTTTACCGTATCTTCTTAGAACACAATGATAATGTTTTGAACCAAGAATTTATACACGTGTAAGGAAGATAATCATGTGTAGGTTAGAAAAAATACAGATTGTATTTTAATACTAGGAAAATTTATATTTAGAGGCTAATCTCCAGGATATTCAAGAGATAACCGTATTGTTTGGTATTTCTACTTAAATTAAGATACATAAAGTTGGTGTGAATATCGATTATACGAGGGCGAATCAAATATTAACCGGACTTTTCTTTTTAACGCTCCCTGGGTGAAGTGAGTAACGTGACGTGTTGATATTTGTTGGAAGGGGATGTAAAGTGGAGGGGAGTAAATCGGTTCGGCTCGCCAGAGCAAATAGGTTGTTAGTAGCATCATGTCTGAGGAAGAGGTCCACACCTCTGTTGAGCAACGCATAATTATTAAATTTTTGTCGCGGGAGGGCGTAAAACCTGCCGATATTTTGCGTCAACTAACTGCACAGTTCGCTGAAAAAACGCTTTCAAGGACCCAAGTCTACGACTGGCACAAACAATTTTCGGATGACCGAGAGTCAGTGCAAGATGAGACCCATGCACGCCGACCGCGGACAAGCACCAGTGAGACGAATATTCTTGCGATCCGTGAGATGCTGCGTACTATTGTCAACTGGTTGATGAAGTGAAACTGGCCTATCGACGAAGAAGGCGAGACATGCCTATTCGAAGTGCAATTCTGCTCCAAGACAACGCTCGGCCACACACAGCTACATTAACCCAAGAAAAATAGGACAAAATTCACTGGGAGACACAGGAACATCCGCCCTACAGTCCCGATCTGTCACCGTGTGACTACCACATGTTTGGGTCACTCAAAGAAGACCTGGGAGGTCATCACTTTGACGACGACGAAGGTGTAGAAACGTTCGTGTGCAATTGGTTACAGACGCGACCACATTCATTCTTTGATGACGGAATTAAAAAACTTCCGATTCGGTGGGAAACATGTGTGAATAAAAGAGGAGATTATATAAAAAAATAAGGTGAATTCAAAATTTTATTTACTGTACCAATAAATGTTCTAAAATAAAAGTCCGGTTAATATTTGATTCGCCCTCGTATCATGTTGTGAATAAGTTAAAAATAAGTGAAGGATTATAATGAAATTTTAGGTTTAAAATAATGAATTATACTAAGATCTCGTGACCTTCTTACCATTTAATTTTTAATGTGTGTAAACATATAACCCCTACAGTGAAAATATCATTTTACGCAATACATTCAATTTTACATCAACATTTAACACATTTTATTATTTTAAGCCATGACATTTCATCATAATCGTTTATAGACGGTTAGAGCAGTCCCAATTGGAGAAGAACAAATTACGTCATCAACATCTGCGCGAACAAAATCTGTCACTACCGTAGACATTTTGAATAGAATGAGTTGCTCAAAAATCCAAAAAAAGACGATAAATTGTGTAAAGTTTTTACCTGCACGAAAATGAAAGGTTCTCAAATGTCTTGAAAAAGACAGTAACACAACGAAAAGAAATACAGAAAAATAAAACGCCAAACAATTTCTCTAAACATCTCTAACCTCGGAAACAGTAACACCAAGCTACTGAAGTACGGTCACCCCTTGACGAATGATAATTAGAGTTTGAAAAAGGCGGTACCGGATGGCAGTAGCGTAGCGGTAGCGGCGTGGGTGGGGATAATTTCCAACTCATAGTCGATCTCGACAGTACCGCGAGAGAGTTCAAAGGCGACAGTACGTTGCACGCTGCACGCCAAATAAGTACGCGGAGATGGGGCGCCCAAAGGATGTAACGTTCCCTTCGAATATGAATAAATATCTCAGGCATTTCCCTGGATTAGAATATAGAAGTTCGCATATTTATTGCACAATATGCATTGAATATGGAAAACATTATAAAAGTAAACGTCATGTAGTGAATTTAAGAAACAGTATTCCATACTGGCAATTTTTATATGATTTTATTTTTATGTTAAGTGTGTGCAACATCTAGTATCTAATGAACACTTTCGTCTTTTTGGGCTAAGTACGTTCCCTCATGGAAGCTGCCAACATCTATGCAATTACAATAGAATTTGCCACGTGTGCCAGGTACAGTAAAGGAATGTATAAAAGACGAGTTGAGAAATAAGAAAATCTGCCTATGTGTGGATGAAACAACTGATGCTCAGAAACACAGCGTCATTCATGTTATAGCGCGTTCTTTAAAACGTGATGGTCCACCAGCTTCATTGTTGTTATCCAGTAAAAAGATTCAGAAAACTAATGCAGAAACCATTGTCAAGATAATAAAAGATTCCTTGAGAGAATTTTGTATCACAGGAACCCGTCACAATGTTCCTTACTGACGGAGCCGCAACAATGCTGAGAGTTGGCAGGATGTTGAAAATATGCTTTCCGACTCTTCTTCCCATAACATGCCTCATACACGCATGTCACCACGTAGCAGAAACTATTCGAAAGAAGTATCCGATGGTGGATAAGTTAATAGCATCTACTAAAAAAGTGTTCATCAAATCTCCCAAACACATCCGTGTATTCAAACAATTGTGTCCGAAATTACCACCACTACCTCAGCTTGTTATAACGCGATGAGGAACATGGCTCCAGGCAGTATCTTACTATCAGAAATATTTTTCACAAGTGAAAAATGTCATCTTGAAACTTGATTCAAATGATTCTGCAGCAGTTCGAGATAGTCGGCAACTTTTTTCCAATTCGGACGATCAACAACAAATAGATGAAATGTCCATGAACTATTCTGAAGTTGCACAAGCTATTGAGCAATTAGAAAATAGTCACTTATCTGCACGAGACGCATTAAATTGCATAAACAATTTACAATCCGCTCTAGAAAACTTGACGAACACTATAGGAGTCGATGTTGCTCAAAAATTTGGTGCAATTTTAACGAAAAATCCCGATTTACGAAAGGTTCGGTCTATAACTGAAAATCAAGAGTGCCCAGATGAGGAAAAGGAATATCTGACATTTGCAAATCTTACTTCACTGGATGTCGAACGATCATTTAAGAAGTATACGACAACGTATTCACAATACCGTCGACGGCTGAATGAATCGACAATGGAAGCGTTGCTGATGTTGCAATTATACGCAGCTTACCAGGGCGGTTGCCAATTGCCACAGTGGACATCAAGACGACAGGAAAAGGTAACAATATTATTTTTCACTAATATTGTATATTACGTACTTACTTTTATGCGGTGCGCCGCTGCCGGTACCATCTTTTTAATAAACTCTAATGATAATCGACTCGCTCAACTAAAAAGAAAAGTTTTCTGGGCATATGACGTAATATGTACTTCTTTAATTGGGGCTGCCCTACCTGCCTAACGTCTACGCGATGGTCATCGAAATCATAGCCATGCTTAGTTCATGCTATTTTAATTTTGTTAAATGTAATGGAACTCTGTACAGATTTCCCTATACCTAAAATGCGTCGTTCTTTAGTAAATTAAATTTGAAGCTAACCGGATAAGTTCGTTTATTAACAGAGCGCGTAAATGTTTGTTTCGCTAAAGATATTCAATAAAACTATTGTGTAAACATTATCTTATTTGGTGCAATTCCGGCATCTCTTCGAAATAACCATCATTCTACTCTACACATTTTCTAGCAAATTAATAAGCATGTGTAAATAATAAGCAGATTGATTAGAGTTCAGCACAAAACGAATGGATTTATTTAAAACATCGCACACTAAGTTTTTTCAGTAGTAAGAAGTATGATGGGATTCCGGCCCTGGCTAAGATTAAGCGTACACGCGTGAAATCGGATCTGGTTGAAACATCATTGAAAACTACGAAACGCTGTAAAAAATTTAGAGAAAAGTGAATAAACGTGCAGTGTAAGGTGTGTGTGCAATATAGAAAACGAAATACACAGCAATGAACTGAGGTAGGATCTAATAGATAATGATTATTATTGGGTCAATCGGGAAGAACAGTGCACTGATAGGTGGGTGACCTCCGACGCGTTGAGCGGAGCTATTTGCTTTCCGCGGTGCATGCAAGCGATAAAACGAAATAAAAACATAAAACTACGATAACCAAAACAAACAAAATGGTGCTTATTTCGAATAGATGTTGACATTTTATGCATGAACTAAATTTTACTGATTATTTTTAATGAATATCTTTAATAAATATCTTTAGAAAAACACAAATTTATAGTATTTCGTCGCAGCATTCTATGAATTTTAACAGAAAATTCTGCTCTAGTAAATTAACTACAAACCACACGTAGTTAATTTACTAGAACAGAGGTTCCCAAACCCCTACCAACCTGCTGTTTACTCTATGGGCCCGGACTGCCGCGGCGCACACTTAGGGAACCCTAGTACTAGAGAATTCCGCATTTTAAGTATAGGGAAATGTTAATAAAAGAAGTTCTAGAACAATTTCTTGATCAAAATCTGGAAAACCATACGGGATATTACATGTATAGGAATTGAAATAGCATGAATCAAGCATGGGGACGATTTTGACAGTCATCTTATAGACGCCAGCTGAGAAAGTTTTTCGATGTATTGCCGATAACTTTGAACAACAACAACATTGAAGGAAGTTCACATGAAATGACGATAGATATTCCATTTAAAAAACCAAACTTGTATCGTTTGAAGCAGAAACCGAGCATCCTGTATACTTGGCTATAATTTAATGTTGTGCAAAACTTGTCTCCGAATATTTTTTTATTTGAGAACTTGAGACGATTATCTCTTGAATATCTTGCCTGAACACTTTTTAGTCGAAATCGATAGCCAGCTTTTAAATAAATTTTCGTGATATTGAAATACAATCTGCATTTTTTCTAACCTACATGCTATGAATGCCAACATGAGTAGATGCATCAATTTTGTTTAATATGAACGTAATTTCATGTTAAAAAAATAAATTTCTTATAGTAATGATATTACCATAAGAGAAACTAGTTTGGAGCCAATATCCATCAATTCTAACTGTAGAATTACGACAAAACAATACGGTACTCACCCATGAAATGTGGCAGTACCCTCTATTTGTGGTTCACCCAGCAACATGAGCGTAGTATTCCCTTGCCAGGTTCCATTTCGCAAGCGAAAGCAATAGACTTGGAAGAAAAATTACCTGTTCGAGGAGCGAGTGTCGTGTTGTTAACGCGTTGGAAAAAGCATCATAATGCTCGACAATTGAAAATTAGTGACGAAAAATTGTCAACAAATTCGGCAGCAGCTAAAGAATTTATGATACGTTTTAAAAGAATTATGGAGGAAGAGGGCCTTCAAACCTTGTCAAATCTAATGTCAATGCAGACGAAACAGGTATTAATTTTAAAATGTTACCTACAACAACATCAGCATTCAAAACAGAATTTGTCACTCCAGGATATAAACGAAGCAAAGAACGAATGACCATTTGGAAATTCAGTAATTCTTCTAAGAAACACAAACTGCCTCTGATGTGTATAGGCAAATTGTTCGAACCAAGAGCTGTCAAACATATCAACAACAGAGGTAAAGAATTCTTGCCTCTGTTTTACAAAAACTAGAATGCCTGGATTGATGCTTTAGATATTGGTTTTAACACGGATTTGTACCAAAAGTTGAAAAAAGCCCAAGGGATGATGAACTTCCAAAAAAAGCTTTGTTGATAGTGGTTAACGCAACGCTAACGGGTTATCGCTTGAAAGTGATGATATATAAATGATGTTTTTCCCACCCAATGTCACATTCCTACTTCAACCTATGGATCAGGGTGCATTGAAATGTTTTAAAAGAAATTAGCGTAAGCTTTGACTAGAACACACTTTAGAACAAATAACTAATGATGATAGTAATTTGATGACACGCATAAAAGGAATACATCCTTAAAATGTTGTCTATTGGAGAGCTACAGCATGGGATACAATTAAAAACTGTACATTGCAAAAGTTTTGGTCTGCAGTTGGGTGGTTAGAAATGTACAGGAAGAAGTGACAGAAGAAGATTTAATTCAAATCTTCTATGAACAAGAAATCCCGCCTGGAGTTGACCCTTCCAATACATTACACGCGGATGGATCGAAAGCGCTGAAAGAAAACAACGTCAGCATATGTCGAACAAGGAGATGCAACCTTGACTAATATTTTATTCTTCAAACGCTGGAAAGATATTGTTGCCAAAAACCCAAACACGTAATGAACAATAAATGGAAACAGCAGAGTATTACATTGTTTTTTACATAGTTTTGTAATAAAAAAAACACTTTTTATTTAAAGCTAATAGCATTAGCTTTAAATAACATAAAACAACTGTTATTCGTCTCTTTCGACTATCCGACACTTTAAGTGGGATAATTGGGAGTCTACTGTAATACCAATGACAAGCAAGGGGGAAAATCCATTCATACATGTAATACCGTGCGGTTACAGAAATAGTTTTTATTTCAGAATTATTAAAAAAAAAATGCTTGTTAACGAGCAATGAATTTCTGAATTTATTTCTGAGTGAATCATCTGAGTGCATCTGAAGGGTAATTACTACTAGAGCAACGCAAATTGCGTTGAAAGCCAGTGGCTGACGCATAAGTTTACACAAAATAAACACGGTCGGGACAATTCGGTATAAGCGTCAGTATAACTGCGACTCGACAGCCGATCTGTTGTGTTTGCATCTACGCTGTCGTATACTATATCGTAGTTCTACGTTTGTTTTGAAAACGTTTCCTACGTCGCGAAAACGACCAAAGTTGGACACAATAAGAGAATTTATTGCAGAAATGCCTGATTTAAAGTGTGATGGCACTAAAATTCAATGTGTAGTGTGTAAAATAGATTTAATGTGTTGGTCGAAAAGTGATTGTCTACGGCACGTAAATAGTGCAGGGCATGTTTAAAAAAAAATCCACACGAGATTATGACAAATTTAAATTTAATTTATGTGTTTATTGCATATAATTTACCATTTCATTAACTAAGGAAGAAAGCATACGTCTCGTTTTGGAATGAATATTCGGACTTTAAGTTACCAAGTGAGAGAACATTGCAGAGAGTTGTGCCGTCTGCTCGCGAGCATGTTGAGAAAAGAATTAAATCGGAGTTGCAAGATAAAAAACTGTGGTTATGTGTGGATGAAACAACTGATCGTAAAAAATATTCTGTGGTTAACGTAATGGTACGCACAATGGAACCACATCGACCGTCACCCTCAATTTTACTAGCTTCCAGACGAATACAACAATGCACTGCCGAAGTAATTTCAATGTTGGTGTTAAATACATTGAAAAAGTTTGAACTTTCAACAAATCAACTGTTGATGTTTATGAGTGATGGTGCCGCAAACATGCTTGCTGTAGGTCGATCTCTTAAAAAACATGCTAACTTGTTGCATATTACATGTAAAGTTCATACTCTCAGTCTCGTAGCACATAGTATCAGAAAATGTTATCCCGAGGTAGACGCTCTAATAACACATACAAAAGTTGTGTTTGTAAAATCCCCAAAACGTATTCGGGAATTTCATAGACTATGCCCCGGTATTCCTGAACCACCACAACCTATTCTTACTCGTTGGGGAACATGGCCAGAAGCTGGATTTTATTATCTTAAATATTTTGAGAATATAAAGAACGTGATTTTAGAATTCGACCCAAAGGAAGCTGCGGCTGTCAAGGTAAGCCGCTTGAAATTTCAGGATAGTCAAGTTAAAACAGATTTGGAAATTATTCAGAACAATTACGTGGGACTAGCGGATGCGATAGAAAAACTACAAAATTCTTCGGTGGCGTTAGTGGAATCTTTGCAAATAGTGCAACATGTTCACGCACAGCTATGCGCGATAGAAGACGCAAGAAATGTTTGTGTTTTAGAAAGGTTTGAAAGTGTTTTAGAGAAAGACTCTGATTTTGGCACATTAACGCAAATTTGTGAAGGTGCGTCAACAGAACCGTCAAGTTATTTGAAAGATTATTTTACTTACGCAAATATAACGTCACTAGATGCAGAACGTTCGTTTTCGGCATACAAAAACACTTTTTCTTCACGCCGTACTCACTTTGCCGAAACAACTTTGGAAACATATCTAATGTTACAAATATTAAATAGACATTATCCATTTTGTGATTTCACGGAGGACTCTTAAAACGGTAAGTGTTTGAGCACGTATCACATTTAATTAATTTTGTGTAAACTTTTATGCGTCCGCCACTGGCTTTCAGCGCAGTTGCGTTGCTCTAATTATTACACAGAGCGAGAGTTCGAGATGAATCGATATCATGATTTTTTGAAAAATTAAAATTCTGCGTAAGTTGCAAGGTACTATGTATACTATACTGAATGGCAAACATTGGGGTCCTCCATTCTATTTGCATTGTAATTTATCACTGCCTGTTCCTTTTCTATCTAAAAATCACTAAACGGCGAAAGTGTAAATATCATCAATATCCGCATATGTAAGAGGTATTTGTTTACCGTTCGTTAACATCAACACATAACTTTGCCGTAGCAGAGGCAGCACCCAGTTATATGTTAAACGGAGAGAAAACTCACCTCTTACAGATATATACATATGACGCGACAATGAGTAATATCGCACTTTCCCAAAATGAAAACAAAAAAAGGAATTAAACGGAACGTCAGCAACGCTTACAATGCCTGCTTAATATTTAATGGGTCATTGTTTTGCAAAAGTGTGCGCCTTGGCTACTTAGCGTTTCTCTGCCAACGTGGTGAAACAATCACAGGTGTTTAATTTCGAACACAACGTTAGCATAACGACAGCCATTCATCACGCATCAATTAGAGACGAACGATGCAATAAATCACTTTAATATTCTTCAAAGGGTTTAAAGTTCTTCTTCTACGAATGTGTGTGTAATACATACATATGTTTAAATATATACGAAGTGAATGCAATCAGCTGCTTTAAACAACCCGAGAATCAACGTACATCAGTTACAGCTTATTAATTCGGTTAAACATTCGGCCTTTCTCGCAACATATCTGTTTAAAATTTGAAATTAAAAAGATATGCGGAAGGTTAATGGATGTTTCAATTTGTCAGTTTAAATGAAAATAGTTTATTTAAAGTTCTTGTACAATACAAATATTTATTCATATTTTAGACATAACCAATATAACAATATTGAAAAAAATGTAATGAAAGTTTTAACACGGCTAAGAAAGATCTACGGTAATATTGTTTTGCCATGTGGGTGACTGTTTTGCAACTACTGGAAATAATATTTCTAAATTATTAGATTCAGATGTATGATTTATTTCGAAAACTTTTGTGTTCAATTTGGGTAATAAACGCTAAAAAAGTAGCAGCAGCAGGTTAGAAAAACTTGGAAATAAACACCAAAAAGTGAGTTAACACCTTGCGCCAAGGGCTTCAATTATGAATGTCGCTTTTAATATACCAAAGATAATGGTAAATGTATGTGCGCAGGGAAGGTTAACATTCCAAAGTTTCCAAAAACTTCGCAACAATCGAACTATAAGGGAAATTACAGTTTATCACAATTACATAAAAAAATACACTTCTCGGTGGCATGCCCAATTTTCGTTTTCTATGCTGTGCGGAATTTACGTGTCTTGTACAGTTCCACTTCTTATTTGACATCAAATGTATTTTGCACACTTTACAAACTATCTTACTCCCGTTGTAAAACAAATCGGGAAAGTCAGAAATAAACTTATTTACTATGTCCTGAAAAGGTCGTTTTTTAGCCTTCGACGTGTTCACTAAAAACCACAATTAATAACTACGTCTATATCAATAAAATCGACACGCCCTATCCGCTATCCAATGCTAAACTGAACTGAGTGATGATGATTTGTCGTGTCATATAATCGACCAGCTCTCCCCGCCCAGTCACACACAATCACACTGCCGCTGCAATTACTCTCCAGTTACCGGGCTCTAGTTATAATGGCTATTTACTTATAGTAAGAATCGCTTTCTTCAAACTTTCTGCAAGATTTTCTTGAATCACGTGAATAAATATCTTAATCAAAGAAATACGATTATTTAGCTGCAAGTATATACTTTTCTTAAGGGGAGAATAAAACGCTAAGGAAACAATAGCCGGAAGTATCAGAAACAACCAATAGATAACTAAGAAAAATTTACTTCCTAGGCAAACTTAGAATTTCTAAGGAATGATTTATGTCAACAAATTAAATCAAATGCTCAAAAATGACCCCGTTTTTTTGTTGACCGTATTCTAGTCGATAGTAAAATTCCTGTCGTACAATTGAAAGCATGTCAATGGCGTTTGCGGCAGCGATAATTTTTTGACAAAGTTCGTCTAAATTACGAGTGCGTTAAAATCGAACCGCACCGCAACGTGATTTGAAGATGACTAAACTGAATCATAATATGTATCTGTGCTAATAGATCTCCCTCTACCGCCTGCGGTGGAGTCATGCATAATTCACACAGATATAGGTAACATCGCTTGGGAACATATGTATATGGCAATTAGATAACCACCGAAATCTTGGATTTTCTTTCACGGTATACGAATACATGTACCTTCCGGAAACTTATTATACAACTAAAGTGCAAATTTGCTCTTCATTCACGTCAGTAACCGATAAAATTCAGGATACGTCTTCCGCATTTAAGTAAATACCCGCTTTTTCATTCAGACGAGGTAAGAACACGAGCGTTGACTTTCTCTACGACATTATCGCCGGCATTTTCTGCGCACAGTACAAGGTTCGCAATAAAATCAAATGTCTATCGTTACGCGCGAGGAATTGCAATCGGTAGGAAACACCGTGTTTTTATCATCTTTTCTCTCAAGTTCACTTATTCTTAAAAGGTGGATATAGGCACGCATCTAAAACGAGTTCATGCGGTTGGTGAAGTGAAAGCAGTACGAGTATTATTTAATAGCAGTCCTACGAGGATCAGTCACTGAAATGACAGAAGGGGATTCTTATAGATTTTTTAACGTTGAAAACGAATTCGGTCGTAGAAATTGAGTAACACGTCATGTTTTGGAGTAACCTTAGGTTAAATGATCAAAAAATGGCCATTTTTACCAAATTTATGAAATAAACAATAATAAAAGGGATAAATAAACTTAAATATTAAATCATTAATTATTAGACTACATAAAAATAATGCCTGTTTAATTACATTATTAAAGAAATAATTGAATTATACTGTAACCTATAAAAATTTTCATTATTAACTCAATTTTCTTTCCATTACTGTAATTTTTCTTTTATCGGATATCCTTGTAGCTGGCCTGATGATGTGCTTTTTGAACATGAAATCGGTCGCCTAATTATTTCTCAATAGAACAATTTCTTCATTTCTACCTTTAATATGAGTATTTTCTTAACTTAAAACTAAATGATTTACTTGGAAGAAACATTTTTCTGTCTTGGGTTTTCTTGATTTTCTAACCCTAAGGAAATATTTATTTAACCCAAACAAAATTTAAAGAAAATTATTTTCTTATATTATACATTTTTATTGCCTTAAAATGAACATATTTTCTTGAATAGTGACTGATTTTTGCAAGAAAATCTATTTTCTTAATGAAAGAAACCATTTCTCTGTGTGCGAGTCACAATACTGTCGGTGATGTCCAGCAACGTGGTTTCACAACTATGCCCAGTGCAAAATTCCGATTGATAACTGGGCAAGATGTCATACTTTTTGGAAAGACAGGGTAAAAAACGAATAGATCTTAAATCAAAAGCAGTGTGATCAGGCTTTTTCGTTAGGGATAAATAAGGGAAGGTCGGCCAAGAGTGTGGAGTATCCAAAAGTCCGCAAGGCTGTTTATTTCTAATTTACAATGGTTTTGTGCATGTAGGTTAACAAATAGTAAACTTGTGGGTAAGTTAACGTTACGGTATCTATTGATGTAAAATTTAGAAATGTATGTTTATTTTTTATAAAGTAGATGTCTTAGAGAAAATGTTGCTGCAAGAGTCATAAGATTTCAAAGTTACATAAGATTACTAATTTTACATAAACCATGCTGTTACCCGTTTTTATGAGTTACGATCATTATAACATAACCTTGCATTTTGTCCAAAAGTGCGCACTTGAAAACGGTCAAGAATACGCATGCGTACTCTTGAACGACAGCAGTGAGTCGTTTTTTACAGATATAACACTCTTGTTATTTACCTCTTTCAGTTTTCCTAATCAAATGGGGCTCTGGTATAAGCGTAAAACAGAGAGAAAATTGCAATTTACTGCGGCAATTCTCGATGAAATAAAAGAACGTATTCGAAATGGAGAATCGAAACGAAGTATTGCCAAAAGTTTAGGTCTTCCCGAGTCATCTGTAAGAAAAAGAATAATGTGTGATACTGTCCCTGAACCTCGTGGGCGCTTCAAAAGAGTAGTACTGATATGGAAAATAAATTAGCAGAACACATAAGAAAATTAGATTCTCCCTTTTATGATGTCTCATTTAAATCTTTGCAAAGTATTGTGTTCCAGTATGTTGAAAGAAATTATTTACAGCATCCATTTAACAAAGAAAAATTATTGGCGGGAGAAGAATGGGTAATTTTCTTTTGCAAACGACATAATTCAACAACGAAACAGTCAGAGAGGACAAGCCTCGCGAGAGGAACAGGTTTTAACAGAAATCTAGTTGCAAGATTTTTCTCAAATTTAAAAACATGTTATAATGAACATCACATTGATGCTACAACTATTTACAATATGGATGAGACATCTATCCTTAGAGTTCCTAACAAAATTCCTAGGGTTATTAGCCCTAAGGAGAAGAAAAGTGTTGGAAAAGTAGTTTCTGCGGAGAGAGGTCAATTAATTACAGGAGTATGCTGTTTTAATCCTGCAGGTGTTTACATATCTCCCGCTTTAATATTTCCACGAAAGAGACAAAAAACTGAGCTACTAGATGGCGCCCCTCTAGGATCTACCCTTATGGTTTCAGATTCAGAATTTATTAATACAATTTGCGTCCGTTAGCAAGGCTCGAAAATCTTTTGCCTCAACAGGTATTTGGCCACTTGACGGAGATATTATTGATGACGAAGAATTTCTGCTCATACTTGTAAATTACAATGTACCTATAGTAACAATAGATAATGCTCAAATTGAAACGCTTGATACTGAAGTTAACGAAGAGGAGAATGAAAAGTCATGTAACAATGAGGGAGAAACTCCAGAAAAGGCAATTGAACAGGGAACTGAAAACGAAGTTTATAAAGAAAACATATCTGACGCTGAGATATAGCCTACAGCGTACCCCTTTGAGTGTATAATCGAAGTTGAGCCAGCACTTAAAGAAGATATGTTTAGCTGGACCAAGTGGATCCTCCAAACCAAGAGTTTTGGCAGCAGTTCCTATTACTTCAGATGCCATTTTTCCGAAAAAGAGTAGCTAAGAAGTCTGAAATTTTAACGGGACCCCCTTTTAAACAAAACTTAGTCGAAAAACTTAAGGGAAATTCGCATGTAAAGAAAGTAAAAATGAATATTTAAAAAAATGAAAAACTGACAAACAGCAAGAAAAATCAACCTCTAAAAAAAAGAAAATCAGAAGGGTGCAAGAACGGAGTTGATGGCGTATGCCTTGGCTACGAAGAGACCTGTACAAACCCTCCAGAATTAGATCTTATTCAGTGTTTTACATGCAAGGTTTGGTGGCACGAAGTATGTACGCAATATCTAGGAAATGATCAATTCATTTGCGATTTATGCGAGATGTAATAATAATTTTTATAAGTTTCTTAATTTGTTCGGAAGAATTTGAGTTATTTAGTTTCAATAAAAATTTCTACTTTTAAGATGTTACCGTTTAAGTGTGTACATAGCTTATTCGCATCTCGTTTTTAATGTCCCAGTAGTGTAGAAAACAAATCTATGTAAGCCTATTTCAAAATATGTGCGAAAAGCCGTTCGATAATACAAGATTGTTTGTTGTGTTTTAAAATACATGGCCAGTACATCTTTAGCATTATTATATTTATCTGGTGTGTACCATAATAATAATAATCATGAAGATTCGTCTTCATCTTAATAAACCTCAACCCGTACACATTGTAATTAGATCATAGTATGTTGTAGAAGAAGAGAAGAGTTTATGGAGAGGCATTTTAAAATTAAACTGCCTTGTCATTCTTTCCTTTTACACCTCGATTTACTGGTGTTCAATAATTCATTTTTTTAGACAGAAACAGAAAATGTACGATATAAAATTGGCGTGTATTTGCATCATTTTAATAATGCTAAACAACATACTAGGAAACTATCTGAGTGAGTATTGTTAGATCGCGGAATGAATATTAAACAACGCCAAAAGCATTGGATCCGTTGGAGCAATGAATGGTACAAAAATATAAAGAAAAGAACCTAGAAAAATGCATATACGATATTTTTATCTGTTAGTTCATCTAGTATACCGGTGCGAATAATCGCAACAAAGGAATGTCAAATTAAATTAATCAATTAATCAAATGTAGACCATCTAATCAAGTATAATGGTGTGAACGCAATTTCCCATTTCATCTTTAATGGGCGCTGTTGTAGCGCATAGTCCTCGGTTAAATCGAAGATGAAGAAATAAAAGAAAAAAAAATCATCATCTTGACTATTAGCAATAACTCGCAATTACATCACCGAAAAAAAGAATGTAATAAGAGAAGAACGAGAAGAAAAAAATTAGTAGTGCGTGGAGTTGTACAAAGGGAAAAAAATGAGAAGGAAGGAGAAGAGGGAAGCGAAATTGACTAAGAATGTTCTAGTAAGTGACATACAATTAATAACTGACGATTGAAACATACTAGAACATTAGAAACATTAAATCATTTAATTCTAAATAATAGTCGAGGCATGACCACGAAACTGGTTTACAATTGGCCACAATAAATTATTTATAGATCGTTAGAGCTGACGGTTGCTCTGACCTTACAAAAACGCATAATCCATAATAACGCAGGAGTGTTTGATGTGTATACAGATCTACTCTATATATCGCATAGAAATGAAGAAGAAAAAAAAGCAGAACTGAGAAATCATCGGCAAAATATATCTTCGAGATCATCTTCCGAATAATAGACGTCTTCATTCACTTGAGTTATGGGTGCCCATGTTTGATGGATGGGAAACATATCAGGTAGAAAAATCGTTATGTAATCAAATTATAGAGTGCGCTAATAGCTAATTACCTTAAATTAGCATAATTTAATAATTTAAATAAATATAATGGTCATAAATTGCTACTTAGGAGTCCTTTGATTGTCAGGAGCATTGAATTTTGGCTCTACCAAGTCAAGTTGCCGTTCTTTTATCTTCTAATCTCGATACAGACCGAAAAACAAATTAATCCTAATAAAGCAAACATGTGTGTAAGCATGTATATGGACAGAGGTTATTACGGTGTTCACTTCATCGTACAGGACATAGGTTCGGAGAATATTTTTTACTGTATGTGGAAAGCAGTATTGTGTGAATTATAGCGGATCAGATCTAATAAGCTACAAATTATAAATAGGGTAATAGGCTGTATGATTTCATTAACATGCAACTATTATAAATAACTTCCAAGCATTGGTAAGGCGAGTAGGGGCAATGTAATAATCGAATAATAGGGAAGTTGCACGAAATTCTTTTTACTGTAAGAAGGTTTATGTAATGACTGTTCAGGAATAAAGATTTTTAGTTTCACTATTATAAGTGGAGCAACGCAAACTGCGCTGAAAGCCAGTGGCTGACGCATAAAAGTTTACACAAAATAAACACGGCCGGGACAATTCAGTATAAGCGTCAGTATAACTGCGACTCGAAAGCCGATCTGTTGTGTATGCATCTACGCTGTCGTATACTATATCGTAGTTCTACGTTTGTTTTGAAAATGTTTCCTACGTCGCGAAAACGACCAAAATTGGACACAATAAGAGAATTTATTGCAGAAATGCCTGATTTAAAGTGTGATGGCGCTAAAATTCAATGTGTAGTGTGTAAAATAGATTTAATGTGTTGGTCGAAAAGTGATTGTCGACGGCACGCAAAATAAAAATATCTACTGAAGAACTACAACAAGTGCAAACATTTAAATACCTAGGCTCCGTGATATCAGAAGACGGAAAAAATGAAGAAGAGGTAAAAGAAAGAAAAACAGCAGGAGGCAGGTTATATAATAGTATTAAACATTCATTCCTAGGAAAGAAGGAGATACCTAAAGACATAAGAGTGCAGGTTTTCGAGAAGGTTGTCACACCAATACTTATACATGGAGCGGAGACATGGACATTAACAGAAAGACAAAGGAGAAAACTGACCGCCACAGAAATAAGATTTATACGAAGAATAGAGGATAAAACTAAAATGGACAAAATTAAAAATACGACATTCAGACAGAATCTGGGAATAAAATCAATACAGGAAAAAATAGAAGAAGGTCAATTACGGTGGTCCGGACGCGTAAAAAGAATAGAAAATGAGAAAATAGTCAAACAAGTGTTCGAAGCAAGAACATCTAGAAAAAGAAGAGGACGTCCGAGAAAAACATGGTTAGAAAACGTAAGAAGTGTCGTTGAAAAAAGAGGAGTGGCTTGGGACGATGCACAACAAGCCACACAGGAAAGAAAGAAATGGAAGAAAATATGGAAAACTACACCTAGGGAAAACTCAACTCCCACGACTGCCTTACACCTATAAGAGTAGACAAGGTTTTAAGGATTAAGAAGAAGAAGAAATATTTTGTTTTTACTATATTCATTGTTTTTGATCTGCTAAGGTCGTAAGGTGAAATAATGAGCAAGGTTAGAGACAATACCGATGAGAGGATCCATCCACAGATTGGCAAGTGCAACAACACGACGCCGACATGTCGGTAAGTGAGAAAGGATTCCCGTTATTTATATGAAATTTGATGTCCACCGGCATCGTGCTGCTTATTCTGTCAGTAAATGTGAAAACGTCCTAACGCTACTTGCACGTAATCGGCGCAACCACTGCACTAATATTTGGCCACATATGTTCAGTCAAATTTAAATTACCCGCTAGTAAATAAATGTGTAAAGGTACAATACAAAACTGATTTACTGATAGTGTGTGTATAGAAGATGACGGCAGTATACCCACGCCAATTTAATATATGTGTAACATGTAACGTATTGTAATTATACTTTAAGCTTAAACAAACGAAGCATATACATACATACATATTGTAACACTATTTGTATACTAGCTATCATAGCATTCATTGATCAGCGTTATCATGAAATCTAATGATCCGTCCTGTATATCTAAATTCTGGTCAACCCTCTAATAGCTTTTCTCTTACCTACTTGTACAGGATTGTCCATCATCAAGCATTATCGGCAACTAAGGTCACCTAATCTAGAAAATCGCTACCGTGGTCTCTCTACATCGCCGTTCATTTAAAAATATTCTTGAGCTAGTTGAAAGCGCAAGCTGGCCATTGCGTCTTATCGAATGTAGGTGCTTGTCAAAGCTTCTAATTTAACTAAGCTATTATTTCCGACATTCTCAATTTCGCCGTTCGACTTCTCGTGCCGCAGCGTGACACCATTAAAGAACACAACACAAAAGATCTTATCTCTTCCTCTCAACATATCGTGGTCATGTCGATTAGAATCGTGGAAGATTACGTCGTGTTCCTCAAGTTCTGCGTCGGACTATCGTGTGTGCGCTTATAGGTACGTATGTTGTATGTAAGTATATACATCATGCGCAAGGGCAAGTGGTCGCCGTTGCGCTGTTGTTTTCGTAGAGTTGCTTTTGTCACTGAAAGGACGCGTTAACGAGATCTGTGTTCCCTCCCTGCTTCCGTGTACGTAGGAAGATCGCAGCCTCCTGAAATTCTAAAAATATTTGAGAAGAATTCCGTTTCGAAATTGAGTTAGGATTTGGTGTAGTTTGTTTCTTTGAAAAATGTATTAAGGTATCTATTACAAACTTTTTTCAAAAGTCGAATATATGGCTTCCATGAGCGAATACTGAAAATTAAATATTTGTTTGATTTTACCGATGCAACTAAATTTTATTAGTAGGTAAGGGGTCACCTGAGTCTGGGAAAAAAACCGGAAGTAGGCAGCGAATTTCAGGAAGCGGCTCGTTTGGATAGTAGGTAGGCTATGCGGGTACGGGGAAACGTGTGATCTTCATTATCTATTTAAGATCCCACTCAGGTGACCCCTTTACCTACTACCTATCTGACCCCCAAGCACATTTGAAACATGAGTCACCTCCACAAACAATAGTTTCCATACGGCATATCACACCCGAAACGTATCACACTCGGAACGTATTAGTGAACTGAGCAGTACATGTGATAGATTTGACAGCATTTTGAATTCGCTTGGCCTAACTTAGGTTGTTGATTCACCCACTAAAATTGGAATAAATTCTCTCTCTCTTCTAGATGTTATCATAACCAGCACTAGTGTTACGCGATGGAGTGTAGTAGATCTGGGTTGTGTATCTGATCACTTTCTGGTTCATGCAGATTGTGATGTTGATTTTGCAGCAATGCCAATGCCTGACACATTAACTTACCGCAGTTTTAGTTCTGTTAGTGTAGTTTCTTCAATGGTCATTTGTTGGCATTATTTGACTTTTATAATAATAATAATAATGTTTATTATTTCATATTGATTTAAGAACATGACATAACTATATACAAAAAACGATTATGTTTCGTATATCATGGCGCCAACTCTCCGGTGAAAATATCACTAAATATCTTCTCAGCGTTCCTGTTCATGTGATAGATTGGCGACCGCAAACGAAGATTGGTCCTCGGTGTCGGCATAGTAAAGGTTGGGGCATAACGAGATGCTATTCGAGGTACGTTGGATCCTATGTGGGAGACCAGCTGCATACAGTCGATCCTATCATTTAATAATTTGTGTAAAAATCGGACGCTATGGTAATCACGACGGAATGACAATGAACGAAATTGATGCGATTCGAGAAGGGTGTTGGAAGAAGACAAGAATTTAAGGAATCGACGCTGAACACGTTCAATTGGAGCTTGATGGGACATATAGAAAAGATACGGAACAATAGAGGCATACTCTAATTTCGAGAGTATAAATGCAAAATAAAGGGATTTTAGCACTAGTGCGTCATTGAAGTATTTGGACGTTCTCATAAGAAAACCCATCATTTTAGAGGCAGATGAACAAATTCGTTCAATATGTATGTTAAACGATAAAGTTGGATCAAAAGTGACACCTAGATCTTTAAGATTGGTAATCCTGTCGATGGAAATATCGTTGATTTGATAAGTGGAGATATATGGATTTGTTTTTCTCGTGAAGCACAAAAAATTACATTTACTAGAATTTAATGTTAGTGTATTGGATTTTGACCACTCGGTCAGTCTGTTAATGTTCGTCTGAAGACTTTCGATATCTTGTTGGCAGTTAATATTACAAAACAGTTTAACGTTGTCGGCATAAGCGAGGACATGGCAAGACAAGGATGTTAAGAGGTCGTTTATGTATAGAATAAACTTCAATGGACCAAGATTCGATCCTTGTGAGATACCGCTGCTAGATACAAACGAATTAAATCCATTATAAAATACATAGTTAGTTCTTTTTACCAAGTAAGATTTAATTAACAAGGAGAAGTTGGGAGCTAAACCAAACGAGTCCAGTTTATATAGAAGTAATTCTATGCTCCTTTAATATCTTTATAACTTAAAAAAATATATTGTCAATGGTTAACACCCAATTTACGTCTGATGGTGAACCTAAGGGATAATGCTTTACGTCGCGTCAAACGTACTGGTCCCAGAACCGCGCTTGATTATTACAAGCAACTGCGTAACCTTACTAATAAGGCAGTCTAACGCGAAAAAAGAGCTTATTTAGATTTCAGATTCCAAAACAATAACCTAGATGTAGTCTGGAATGATTTAAAAAAAATTAGTATTTTTAAGAAAGTTACACATACTATCCCTACTTCCCTACGTAACCCTGATGCGATTAATCAGTTTTATGTTAACTCTATTAAAGGTACATCTGCAGATACTGACCTGCTTGATTTCTACACACACAACAAATTTTCCATGTCTGTTGATCCTTTTTATTTCCGACCCATTTCAGAGGAAAAAGTTATGCTGTTGCTCTCGTCAATAAAGTCTAACAGTTATGGTGCGGATGGCATTAATATCTCCATGTTACGTGTTTGTTGTCCTTTTCTGTTTCCATATATTACATTCATTGTAAATTTCTGTTTACTTGAAGGAGTATTTCCGTATATCTAGAAGGAAGCTATCGTAGTTCCAATTCCGAAGTCTGCCAATTAAATAGAATATAAAGATCTTAGGTCCATCAGCATCCTTCCGGCTTTATCCAAGATTGTTGAGAAGGTAGTAGATCTCAAAATAAGGGAGTTCTTAGAATTCCATTATATTTTGCCGCCCCAACAATCTGGATTCCGACCCGGTTTCAGCTGTGCGACTGCTTTGGTGTCTATTGTAGATGATATTCTTTCTAAAATTGACGACGGTAGGGTCACTGTATTGGTATGCCTCGACTATTCCAAGGCTTTTGACACAGTAGACCATGAATTGCCTTTAAGCACTTTGAAATACATTTGCTTTGGTAATGAAGTTGTTGCATTTTTTAGAAACTATTTGACTAGCAGAACACAAAAGTTAAAGTTCACGGCGCTGCGGTCTCAAATAACATTCCTTTGACTAGAGGTGTTGCACAGAGCAGCGTAGTTGGGCCATCTACACCTCGTTCCTTTTCAGTATTTTAAAATACTGCAAACACCATATGTATGCCGACGACGTGCAAATTTATTAGTCCTTTGCAGTATCTGACGTTTATTGGCGGTACAAAGAATTAATGAGGATCTGAAACTTGTTTCCGAAACCTCCTTAAAGCACGGATTAAATTTAAACCCTAAAAAGACAGCAGTGGTACTAGGGCGTCCAGCAGCTCGGTTAGGCGTATCGAACAAGGTAAAACTTATATTAGACAGTTGCTCACTTCCGTTAATGCAGTCAGTGGAAACTTAGGGTGTTGAACTGGATGGTGATCTGAGATTTAAGAAACATGTTACTTCGTTGCTCGGGCTGGCTTATGCAAAACTTAAGGTACTCTACGGTAGCAGGGAGTAACTGAGCCCTAGGCTGAAGAGAATGCTGTGCGACGCATTGGTACTTCCTCAGTTTAATTATTGTGACACTGTGTATGGGCAATGTTTAGATTCTATTGATACAAGCCGAATACAGAAAGCGCAAAATGCTTGTACGTGATACGTACAAGCAAAACTCTCGTTACCATACATCATCTCACATTTCCAATCGACTCTAATGAAAAATGTACACAGGTTTTTCAGAAGTAATATACAGGGCTTTCTCAAAAATGAATTTACAAGATAAAAATTAAAATTACCAATTAGAAATTAATTTAGTCACGCTAGAATTGAATAAAATAGTGCAATAATAATAAAGGACTCTACAGAAAAGTTAGTTGTAGTAATTTTAACGCTCTCTTTCTTAACCAAGAGGCCTTTAAATTAATGCGGACGGTTAACGGTTCGGCACAATATTTATCTTGCATTACGAATTAATAATAGTTAAATTGTTTGTTATAGAATTAGAAACTATAGTGATTGGTGATGTGTCACTTTTTATGTTATCAGTGATGTTACATGTATGCAGTTGTATTGTATCTTCACGAGCTAGAAAAATTCGATAAGAGAGTAGCTACAACTAAACCGAGAACCTAAAGCAATTAGTTTCCGCGGGGAAAAACTACCGGAAGTATCTAATAAGAGGTCGTTTAATTCTCGGAGCAGTAGACCCCCCACCCCTCCCCCTCGCACAGACTTGTCCTTGTCGAACACATACACAAGCTAGAAACCCTAGTGCACACATTCTGTCCTAATACTCTATTCAACAGTGAAGAATGCAGAGAAATTGTGCGTTTTTCAATGTCATAATAATAATAAAATACATAAATAAATTAAGGTTTTTGATGTGTGATAAATTGATATTAACTTTCTCGTCCATCACAAAGATCGAAAAATAAATCTGCCATTTCAAACGTAGTTGAAATGCACACGTTTTTAATCAGCCATTTTGTGACGTTACTAGGCCAAAATAATCAACCACTTCATTTGATGTCGGTAGTTTTATTGTAATTTTTTACATTAAAAAAATAATTTGACGTGAAATACAATACGAGGTGTGGCAATTAAATAACTGGACTGGTGCTACTAGCGGCAAACAGCGAGCACGCCACGGCAAGTTTGAACATGTCTGTGCTTGCAGATGCTTCCCCCACCCTGAGCTCGATGGGCGCGGTTGTACGTCGCTCAGTCTCGCTGTAACAATCGTTTGTTCAAGTCCTTGCGCTAGCGTCGCGTCGGAAAAATGCTGTGTTCATATCGAGCAATGAGCTCACCTTAAGTTTCTTGTGAAACTGGGAAACACTGGGGTTCTAACTATCCTTCGTGAACGAGTGAGAAGGCGAAGACCCGATTTGTGGAAGAGCAAATCCTGGATGCTCCACCAAGACAATGCGCCACCCCACTCCGCGTTGTCTGTGAAGGCGTTCTATGCGAAATCCGGCATCACCGTGTTGGACCACCCACTGTACTCGCCCGATCTGGCCCCCTGAGACTTTTTTTTATTTCCTAAGGTAAAATCGGAGCATTAATTATTAAACTACAGAAAAATAATCCCTATTTAATTATTAAAGAAATAATTTAATTATATAATTATATACCTATAAAAAAAAAACTTTTTCATTAGCTCATTCACTCGCTCCTAATTTTATTTATTTTAGGTTTTTCTTTCCATTATTATAATTTTTCTTTTATTGGGTATCCTTGTGGTTGGCCTGATGATGTATTTTTTGAACACGAAACCGGTCGCCTAATTTCTCAATAGAACTTTGTAAGATCTAGACCATTTTTCATTCCTACCTTTAATATGAATATTTTCTTAACTTAAAACTAAATGATTTACTTGAAAGAAACATTTTTTTGTATTGGATTTTCTTGATTCTCTAACCCTGAGAAAATATTTATTTAATACAAATAAAATTTCAAGGAAATTATTTTCTTATATTATACATTTTTATAGTCCTGAAATAAAAATATTTTCTTGAAGAGAGACTGATTTTTGCAAGGAAATCTATTTTCTTGATGCAAGAAACCATTTCTTTGCGTGCACTTCGTTCGTTATCGTGCACTTGTTCACGTCCTTGATTCAACTGTCAAACCCATCTCCTTACTATTGAATCACTCATCGCATTTTCTTCGTTAACCTCAGAAATTTGTCGTATTGAGAAAACCAATTACAGATCTAATACCACAAGCGGCGGGATTTTCAATCAACTTCGCCATTCTAACCAAGCACTATAAACTGTAAGCAATAAACAGTAATCTTGAAATGCTGTCATCTTCTCCTTAACTCAGAGCAACTACGGCACATGCGCCGAATTGCGTTTGCAGCGTCGCCGCAGCAATACATGCAAGCGGAATTTATTTCCTGGACGTGCCTTGTATCATTGTCTTAAATACCCAAATTGGAATGGCTTCACGTACTAAACTAAACGACTTTTCCCTATCCCGTAGTTTTGATGTTTTTGCTTTGGAAACCATGGAGTTATTTACAAAAAACCAAGATATATTTCTAATGCGTGTTTCTGCAACATCTCGCTTTCGAGAATAAGATAAAGCCCGTACAAAAATCTATACCGTCGCCCATGCACGGAACTATTATACGTATATACATCTAGTATTCTAAATTATCTGCTCTGTCACGCAAATTAGCATTTTACATAGCTTATAAGTAAAATGTTGCGTCCCACTTGAATAACTAGGAGCCTATTCTCTCAACGCCAGACTCCTACTCTTTCTCTTGACATATTGGAGTGCAACATTTATAAACTAATTTGAATTCAAAAGATCACTGAGCATACTTTCATCGGCGATAGTTCCTCTCATACCTAATACACCTGGAAATCCGTTACCGTACTGTAATCTTGCTTAATTATTAGGGGTATTGTAAAAGGCACAGTAGATGTGAAGAAATAAAACGCGCCTCCCATAACAAATGTTTTTTTCTCGAATAAATAACATAAATAGCCTCGAGTACCTACGTACTAACCCTGAACTATAGATTTAAAAAGTTATTTCTCGGTGTAAGTTATATAATTACAGGTTACAGTAATTGACGGTATACATTGCAAGCGGGTATTAATTAAAAGGTGTCCATAAACAGGAGGAAGATACGTATATTTGTTACAGTAAAAACATTTTGAAGCTGGAGAATATATAATTTAAAAGGATTCTTGAACGTCTTAATAAACGCTATTATTTTAAAAACTATACGCAGAGAAAACGTTAGAATGTATCATGTTTTACCTTTACTGTAAGAAAGAGTTTCCTTATTCAAGTTCATTAATGTTCATATTTTTTCGCTGCATACGGTTGCAAGTTTCCGAGGTGAAGCAGCGCTGGTGGCTCTTCCCTCGAAATTTCCGTAGTTTTTAGTGCATTCTCGTTTTAGGACGCATCCACACTATGCCGCTGTATGCCGATTGCCAAGGCCATTTGTGCAAAGCCGAAGACGATGTAGACGTAGCTACTGGCACGTGTTAATTGGCAAATTCGTGCCAAGCGACATGCCAACACGAATCGCTCGAGTGTTGAGCTACTTCAAAGAAAACCGATCGGAAGGAAAGGTGGGAACGTGCCAATGCGGCCTCAGTTGTGATTCAGCCTAGATATTTTTAGTTACTCCTGGCTTAATGTAATCTTGTAAAATACTGATTAAGGCATCACAAACCTCCGGAATGATTTTTGAAATTATTTGCTTCGAAATCTTGAAGATGTAACTTAACGAATGGTATAAATCTGCCGTCGCAACGCTAGAACCCGCAAAGTTACTACTACAGGTTCACCAACAAAATAGCTTCTCTAAATGGCATATTTTCCTTCTCGATTTTGAGTGCAAACAAATACAGTCCGAAAGTTGTTACTTTCAACAATATGCAAATTAATTGGTTAGAATATTAATTCTTCTGATTTAAAAGGATTCTAGCCAATTTTAAAAAGTGAAATATTAACGAATTTATATGACTGTAGGAATGAATTTGATTAATTGCAAGTGCACCAATACATTTCAAATACAGCACTTTTAAAAGAATTATTCAAATTGAAGAACATTTGCAACTGATTCGATCAACAAGAAACACAATACCGTAGCCAACAATAACCATAACATTTACTGAGGGTTGTAAATGCAAGAATTGTCATTAGGTATTGCGCAGGGTACCATAAATCGTTTCAGTAACCGATGACTGCGTATTTTGAAATTGTTACACTTAATTCTCACTTTGTAATTAACATTGAACTTAAGCACTGAACACTTGTAAAGGTACACTTAGCCAAACACAACGATGAAACAACGGTAGTTTAAACTAAACTGAGAAATTCTAAGCGTCCCTTGACTGCTTTGTTCGCGATAGCTATTGTTTGTTCACGACCAATTAAATTTCAATTCAATTTTCTTTTTCTAAAAATAGCATAATGCATGCTATGCAAGGACGCAACTGAAAGACCTGACTCTGTGCTACTCTATGACTTTTAACATTACAAGCAACTATACGATATTAACTTTTCCTAACGCACACAACAACTTATATGCGAAGGATGTTTAATTTACAATTTTTTACATAGAAAATACTCTCGGAAGAGTAGATAAAACCTTTTTGTACCTGGATGAACATGTGTTCATGTAGATTTTTGTTGCATGGCTTTTTGTTGAGACAATCCGCTCTTGGTTATCTACGAGCTTTACGCGAAGCGTGCCTAGCGAACAATTTGCTTCGGCCTTCGTCGAATGAATATGCGTGAGGTAGGGTGAGCCAGTTTATCGCGAGGCAACGTGGTCCAAACTACGAGGCAAACACCCAAAGACACCTTTGATGTGCAACCAAAAACTAACTGGCGTTGGCTCACCCGAGGCAATCTCACCAGCGAAGCAGAAGCCGTCGCAAGGCAAGTTCACACTTTACTAGTTACGCCCTGCAAGATGGCTTCGCGAAGTGTGATCTCAACTTAAGAGATTGCTTTGCATGTAATAATTTATTTAATGATTGTGCTGAAGTTTGCACATGATATTTTGCAACTCAGGCGACTGTTGATCGGTTACAATTTTACTCTGGGTGTTTTCACTCCAGTATTCATTGAAAAACGGATTCGAACTCTGTGGACTAGAGATGATCGGACTAAGACTAATAACTTGGAAAGACTTGTATTAAAAGAAATTAGACGTTTTAGGGCTAAGTAAAACTTCCTTTAAGTTGAAATTTATTATTGGATTGTCTAAAAGGCTCGAACCAGAGTTAACCTGACCTCACGGAGAAACTTGACTATCTTTATGAAAACAGATTAAATAGCGGTAAGTTTTCTTAATTTCAGGTAATTCATATCGGTTTTATATATGGAATTCGCTGCAACGTTGCTAGAGCATACTAAACTCCACTATCCTTCCATCTCCGCACAAGGATCAGACATTGAAGAAGCAATGGAAAGACATAAATATTCAGGGAAATCCCATCCAAAAATGTGGACATTGAAGGAAAGTTGTCTCTGTAGAACAGCATTACACTAACCTCACTCACCTTAAAAGGAGAAAGGACGTGTGGAATAATGTTAGTGAAATAAGCAATGAATTTTAAAAGTGAGTTATTTTGCATTTGATAGTGTATAGATTTTTATTTTTATTATTGATGCAAAATTCAATAGGCAAATCCAAAAGAATGCCAAACAAAATGACGTCATCTTTTAGGAAGTTAAAATACCGTAAAGGATCATTCCAAAGCAACTGGACGAGGCACCATGCGATTTCAATTCTCTGTTGAAATGAATGAGATGTTAAGTGACAAACCCATGAATAAGTCAACATATGTAATAGATACTAGTGATGAAAATATATTCCCTTCAATGGAATTTGCACCACCGACACATGGAAGACAACGCAGATGAAAATGTAGCTAGGGTAGTTAGTAATGTTAAGAAAGAAAAGAGAAAAATAATATGGAAGAAAACCCAAGAAAACGAATTATATAAGGAACGCGTGGAATATATGAAAGAAAAGCGAGTACTGTGTCAGGAAGAAAGGGCACGCTGGGAAGAAAAACAACATTAGAAAAAGAAAATTAGAGTTGTGGTATGAGAGGACGAAGTAACTAAAATTGTATGTAGATGAAAAATATTCTTCGAATGTATGTGGAGATTAAACACCATTTATAGACATTTCTGCTGGTTACCTGTTTGTTATTTTGGATGAATCTCCTTTTTGTTTGGTTATTTTTAGTATGTAATATTTTCAACAATTAAATAAGCATTAAGTGAAATGTTAATATTTCACATTATTTATACAATTACGTATTGTACATTTCATTGAATAATGAAAGTCTTCCGTCTAGTACATTAGGCTAATAGAGATGTTTGCTGCCACAAATAATTTCGCTCATCTTTTAAATAAAAATTAACGTGCTCAAACACTTACCATTTTAAGAGTCCTCCGTGAAATCACAAAGTGAATAATGTCTGTTAAATATCTGCAACATTAGATATGTTTCAACTGTTGTTTCGGCAAAACTAGTACGGCATGAGGAAAAAATGCGTTTATATGCAGAGAACGAACGTTCTACATCTAGTGACGAAATATTTGCGTAAGTAAAATAATCTTTCAAATAACTTAACGATTCTGTTGACGCACCTTCACAAATGTGTCTTAATGTGGCAAAATCAGAATTTTTCTCAAAAACACTTTCAAATTTTTCTAGAACAGAAACATTCAATCGCGCATAGCTGTGCGTGAACATGTTGCACTATTTGTAGAGATTCTTCTAACGGCACCGCAGGATTTTGTAATTTTTCTATTACATCTGCTAGCCAGAAGTAATTGTCGTGAATGATTTTTAAATCCATTTTAACCTGACTATCTTGAAATTTCGACTGGCTTTTCTGGATAGCGGCAGCTTCCTTTGTATCGAATTGTAAAACCACGTTCTTAATATTGTCAAAATATTTATGATAATAAAACGCGGCCTGTAACCATGTTCCCCAACGAGTTAGAATAGGTTCCGGTGGCTCTGGTACAGTCTGTGAAATTCGCGAATACGTTTCGGTGATTTGACAAATACTGCTTTGGTATGCGCTATTAAAGCGTCGACCTCAGGATAACATTTTCTGATACTATCTGCCACAAGATTGAGAGCATGAATTTTACACGTAATGTGTAACAAATTAGCAGAATGCTTTTTAAGAGACCGGCCTACAGAAAGCATGTTTGCAGCACCATCACTCACTAACATCAAGAGTTGGTTTGTTGAAAGTTCAAACTTGTCCAATGTATTTAACACTAACTTTGAAATTACTTCGGCAGTACACTGTTGTATTCGTTTGGAGACTAATAGAATTGAAGGTGACGATTGATGAGGTTCCAATTTGCGTGCCATTACATTAAGAACAGAATGTTTCTTCCGATCTGTTGTTTCGTCGACACATAACCACAATTTTTGATCTTTCAACTCCGATTTTATTTTTTGTTCAATATGTTCGCGCGCAGATGGCACAATTCTTCGTAACGATGTTCGACTTGGTAATTTGCACTCCGAATAGTTATTCCAAAAGCAGATAAATGGTTCCTTGTGTAGTAAATTAAACGGTATATTGCATGCGATAAACGTAACGCATAAATTAAATATAAATTTTTCATTGTCTCGTGCGCAATTTCTTTTTGAGACATGCTTTTCACTATTTACGTGTCGTAGACAATGTTGTCTGGACCAACACATTAACGGGATTTTACAGATTACACCTTTAATTTTAGCACCTTCATATATTAAGTCTGGAATTTCTGCAATAAATTTTCGAAGTTTGTCCGACCGCGGTCGTTTTGCTGACGAAATCATAATTTTTCTAGGACAGATAAACAATTGCGCAAATGACCGGCAGCGAAAATATCCGTACTGCTTCGCAGACGAAGTAATACTACCGTTCCTCTCGAACTGATTCTACGCCGATGCGCGGTACCGCTCGTGGCCAGCGTTACTGATGATTGAGAAAAACCCTGTCTTAATCCTATCTTCTATGTATCGCTCGCCTAAGGTCTTAAAACTAATTAAAATTGAAGTGCAGGTACGAAATTGGGGTGCTTACAATGACATTGGGAATTTCCTATATTGTGGTTTTTCAAGAATGTTTCTCAGAATAATTTAACATTTGGTTTAGAAGTTAAAACACTATTTTTAAACCTATCCTTAAATTGTGTTATGTACAAACATGTAGGATATAAAACTAAAGTCTTAACAGCATTCTTCATGCTGTTTAGGTCTTTTTATTGCAACATGACGATCTATTGCTGCCAAAACTCCAGAATCATCAAACTGGAAAAATCCATCCCAAAAGACATTAGTAATTACTAATGGGATCTTAGCTAATTAAAGAAGATTGTACACGGGCCGATCAAATATTTTAACAATTTTTTAAAGACTTACCTCTACAATTTCCTCCCACATTATTTAAATCATCCATTTTTGAAAATTTTGGAAAATATTTTCATGTGATGTTTTACTGCAAAGTGTCAATAAAATTCAAAAATAGTGCAGATTCAATAACAACTACTAAAGAAAGAAAGGAATATGTGTTCGTACTACACCTAATCAGTTCAATTTCAGTTGAGTTGGTTCACTTGCTATTCACTTGCATATCAATTCGGTTTATCTATCTATCACTTAATTACCTTTGTAAAAGGAGGACGCCTCTAGTTTGTCCTCAATTGATTTCGTGAAATATCAAAATTCTTGCCTAATATCAGCTGCATCGCCGCTATCAACTCTGTTTCTATTTCTCGGCATCTTACGACTTACCTTGCTTGTTGCTTACTTATTTAAAGATTTCCAAAAATCTCAACTGCCTAAACGTTGGGCGCCCGAAATTTATAATGTTACATACAGGAGAAAATTTGATTTATTCTAAATATAATTAACTATTTTAGAATAAATATAATTTTCTCCCGTATACCAGGGTACGTAAGAATTCATTTATAGGCGCGAGTCCCATACATATAGCGAATAATGTTGGCGCTTGTGCTAGGTGCGTCCCTGATTCGCTTCGAGCACCTCCCCATCTTATACTTTCATAGCGGGCAAACGTTGTAACACTGTCCATATATTTTAGCGGTTCACTTTACTACGGAACTTAGTAACGCGGTATAATATTACAATACATACGAAAACATATTACGTGACTTCTATTCAAGTATTACATATTGCTCAATAGGTCAATTTCTTCTCATTGTATTGCAAGTTGATAGTAAAGGGCAAAAGATATAACCCAAAAATAATTGTTACTTTCGTAACATTGTATGTCATACCTGTGTTTTGAGTCCGCATTATATGATTACATAGTACTGTCTTAATAATTCGTCGCGGTCTAATACAGTTGCCGACCTTGATGTTCTGCTAAACATCAAAAATGCCCGCGCCATTCTTTTATTCGCGTCACTGGAAGCACTTAACAACATACGTATACACCACAATTATTAGGTATTTCGAGTCATCAACTAAAAATAGAGACGTGTATTTTTAACAGGAAAATTGTTTTGTGGCGATCGCGGTGATACAGTTTTCTTTTTGCGCCTTTTCCGTCTTATTTCTTTTGTCCAGTTTATGCCTTTTTCGTTCCGTCTGGGCCCGCAACGACTGTTATTTATCAACTGGTTTTCTTTGTTACGATAGTTTGTTTGTACAACAACCTGACCAACAGCTGAACCTATTGTTTTAACAAAAGGTATACTTAGCAGGTAATGTTCTTTTGGAATCAAGTCATCATTAAAGGAGCGCAAGCATTATCCTTAGCGAAAATAAGAAATTAGATGAGCTCGACCATATTCGCTGATGAATAACAAAACTTTAGTAGAGAATATGTACGTCATACAATCTTGATTTTATATTTAATGTTGTACTTGTACGAAACATAATTTCTTGAAGAATGCCCGGATTATTTTATTAATGTAGAATAATCTTCTGGGTGTTGCCGCATCGTTGAGTTAATCCTTGACATTTCTTCAGACATTTCTTCAGACTTCTGAAAACATTGACAGTACTACCAGCGAAACGTCAAGAATTAACTCGACCACAACGGCTACACCTGGAAGCTTTTTCTATAGTAGACAACGGTCGTAAAAGCTTACCCTCAACGATTTTCATTGATATGTACTTACAGGTCTGAATATTTGACAATCTAGCTCGGGTTGAATGATTTCGTGACGCCCTACTGAGGCAACCATAATGACCGATTTCGATAATAAAATTGTTATAATTTCCCCGTTTGTAGTAAAAAAACGTTTGCCGAAGAAGGCTTATTCCTCTTTTCGTCGATTGCTACATTAACAGCAGTTTTTAAGGATGTATAATTTTTAGGTCGTTTTTTTCTTCCATTGCAGAATGCATTTATGACTAACCTTTCGTTAACTGGATGTAAAGAGTTTAAGGAATTATCGTCATCGCCAGCCTGAACTAACTCACTCAACCGTAGCTCAATATCGCGACCGAATTCACTTATTGATTTTTCAAATTGGCTCGCGTAATGTAATTGATTAGAAAGATTTGCAGCTGACTTTTTTGTAATAAGGTTCTCCCGAATGTGGCTTATTAATACGTCAATTGAATCTTATTTCCGAATCATTAGTTAAACGGGATTTTTAGTACAAAATTGGTTAAATGTTCGATATCATCTAGTTTTATCGAGTCTGCATACAATTTAATCGAATTAATCATTTTCTCGGTGTATTCTTGCTTTCATCCATACATCGTAATAAATTAACAGCCGTCTTTAAATCAAGATCGCCATTTCTGGTACACTTTTCCAAGCTTTTCTGGAGAATACAACGAACTTCGCTTAAACTAGTTTCAATTGCTGTAGTATATAATTCTATTTGGCTAACCACATCTACAGTGTGTCCCTGGATTAACGCTTGGATAGGTAAGACAGACAGGAAATTATTGAGTTGAATTTTTGTTGAGATTGAGCCGTACTTACACACTAAGTACTAGCATAATTTATTATTCTGAACATTGTTATTCAATAACCCTTTTTAACGTATCTCCTACAGAGAACCCATTTTACTAATTGAAGAAACTCCTTATTTGTAAATTTTCAAGATATACTTTGATTTTCCGGCAATAATATTATGGCATAAGTTACTTACTATTTAAGCATGGCTGAACCCCAAAAAATGAAATTTCTACTCAATAATTTTCAGTCTGCCTTACCTATTCATGTGTTAATCCGGGGACACGCTGTATCAGAGTACAGCGTGTCCCCGGATTAAAATATTGATCAATATCAATATATTTTATCAGGCCAGTTTCACTTCATCAAGCAGTTGACAGTAGTACGCAGCATTAACTGTACGCCGTTCATGGAGGAAATCAACGAGCAATATGCCTCTGCAATCCCAAAAAATCGTTGCAAGAACTTTCCCAGCAGAAAGACGGGTCTTGGCTTTCCGCGGTGCTGTTTCTCCAGGTTTTCGCCACTCTATGCTTGCCTGCTTAGACTACGGGGTGTAATGATGCACCCACGCCTTATCACAGGTGATAATGTGCCTCAAGAAATCATCCCCCTCTGTTCGATATCGTGCCAAAAGTCTTTCAAACACGGCAAGACGGTTGCTTTCTGATCTTCCGTCAAGAGACGAGGAACCCACCTTGCCGACACTTTTCTGTAACCCAAATCATCTGAAATGATTGATTGGGCACTCCCATACGATATTCCGACGTGTGCAGCAATTTCCCATATTGTAAGGCGGCGGTCTCCTTCAATCATCCCACGGATCGCAAGAATATTCGTCTCACTGGTGCTTGTCCGCGGTCGGCCTCCATGGGTCTCATTTTGCACTGACTCTTGGCCATTCGAAAATTTTTTGTGCCAGTCGTAAACTTGGGTCCTTGAAAGCGTTTTTTCAGCGAACTGTGCAGCTAGTCGACACGCAAAATTTCGGCAGGTTTTACGCCCCCCCCGCGACAAAAATTTAATAATAATGCGTTGCTCAACAGACGTGTGCACCTCTTGCTCAGACATAATGCTACTAACAACCAATCTGCTCTGGCGAGCCGAACCGATTTACTCCCCTCCATTTTACATCCCCATCCAAAATATATCAATACGTCACGTTACTCACTTCACCTAGGGAGCGTTAAAAAGGAAAGTGCGGTTAATATTTGATTCGCCCTCGTAATTAGGTGCTGACTAATTAACAAAAATCCTTTCAAAGGTACTTTTGTCACATTCAAACATTTTTGACTGAAACAGTGATCGCACAGTACGTGGTTGAAGTGTATAATATTTAACCATAAAGTTTTCTTTTTATGAACTTTCCCATAAGATGTGATATTTTTACTTTACACTTACATTCATAATTGCTTGCAATGCCTTACATAATCACTAATCGTATATACCCCAGCGAAAGGCAACCTTAACTTTCCACAAAATCCCTAGAACGTGAATCCAATCCGTAGTTTATGTACGCGGAGCAGCAGAATGTCATCGACCTTGCTCTTTCCGCCAACGTGCTACGGCCCCGTGTGTCGTATTTTTCCGTCGTTTCAATTAAAACTCGTATCTGCGGGCGCAAATGCAATTTCTCCGATTCTCGCACGTCAACGTTTTCATTGCTCTGTTTGATGTGGATGGAATTTATTGGATGAAATTAATAATTTTATTGAAAACGTTATCTACCTACTCTCAATTAAGTATTGCGATAATTTGCACGCTGTGCGTGTAGGTTCGTATGTTTTGCACGATGAGATCAGTCTAAACGGGAGAAACATTAACGAAGTCGGACTGCCTATACAGGAAACATGGAAACTGCACGATGTGGTCGACTTTAAATACTATTAGAAGGAAATTGTAAATAATGAAAAATGTGCGTATGTCAGGCAAAAACTACGAGATTTATACGATGAGGAAGTTGACGACATCTAGCATGTAACACAGGAAACGCAGATACTTGAACGTAAATTTTGATAATGTGTCTGAATTAAATGCCAGCAAATGGAGCGGTTTTATGATTTAATTTTCATTCAATTTTTTTGTTTAGTATTGACATGGAAAGAATGCAAATTATCTGTAAAACGAATGGCTAATGGTGAAAAACCGAGGCCAATAGTAATAATAATAATCTGTAAAACGTGACAGAATGGTATTTTCACTTACGCAGGGAACGCCTGTTACTCTTTTGATACGTACCTGCAACAAAAGGGAACCAATTAGTATACAAAAATGTAAGAAATAACATCAAAAATAAGAGGGTTATTTTTTGGAAAATAGCTTTCCGACAGACCTTTAGACTTCGATAAAAGGAGCACCTCATTCCACCTAAAATACGTTTAAGGTGGAATGAGGTGCAACCTTCGTTACTTGTTCTCGTTATTATTTTATCTCATTTTAACTTGATTTGTTAATTGTTGTTTCCCCTTTACTTTATGGAACTTTATTGTAATTAATTAATTATGGAAGGTTTGTTTAAGTTTGTTAGTTTTTGATAGGCAATGTGCTTAAATTTCAGTTTTTTTAGATTGTTGATTTTACAATGGCCTCCGCATGGACCGCGCAATAAACTACAAGTACTTAATTTTAATATTCGGTGAATTTGGCAACAATTACCACGAAGTGGAACATGATGAACACTGCTCTTGTACAGCCGGAAATATTTGAACTTTGCACTAACAATAATAATAATAATAATAGTAACTCTTTATTTCACAGACACATACATATATATACGCATAAACAAATACAATACATACATACATGAATAGAAACGCGTCACAAAAGGAAAGAGAAAGAATGTACTGAGATCATGTATAAAAATCATCTATTGTATAACAATTCTGAGAAAATAATAGTTCTTTTAGGGCATATTTAAACATATGGTGTTTATTTATTTGTTTTATTGCGACAGGAAGACTGTTATAAAGTTTGCATCCAATATAAAAAATGCTCGTTTGGAAGAGACTTTGTTTATGAGACGGAGGTATTAAATAATTACTAGGGATTCTGATATAATGTTCATGCTCTATTTTATTGTCACTAAAGAAGTTGAAATGTTTGTGGACAAAACTCAAGGTTTCTAAAATATAGACATCGTAGAAAGTTAGTATTTTTTGTGACCTAAAGGTATTTTTACAAGATTCATTATATTTTAAGTCAAAAATAAGACGTAAAACACGCTTTTGTAAAATAAAAATCCTCTGGACTACAGAAGATGATCCCTAGAAAATAATTCCGTACTTCATTCTAGAATAGAAGTTGGCATAATACATAGTTTCCTTACTACAGGAGCGTTTTAAATTTCGCAAGGCAAAATATGCACTGCTTCGTTGACTACATAGATGTTCGATATGATCATACCACTTAAGATTTTCATCAAATATGATACCTAAGATTTTTATAGTTTTAACAGAGTCAACACTTGCGTTATTAAAAATTACAAGGGGGATATTGGGCTGCACTCGGTTGTAGAAGGAGATAATTCCTGTTTTTTCTTGATTAATACAAAGAAGATTAGCGTTAGTCCAATTATTGATGGATTGAAATATGGATTTAACTCTACTTATAAGTAAGGATAGTATAAAATTTACAGAGCGAATTGCTTTAACAGGGGATAATATGATTTAAATTATTGCACAATTTGTTGCGCAACCACGGCAAGATAATTGTTGCCAGATTACATAATATTAAAATTGACCCAGCAATTTTACATGGTTCGTGCCGAAGCCATAATAAAAGTAACAACACTGAAAATCTAAAAAAAACAGACATATTGTTCATCACAAACTATCAAATTTAAACAAACCTACCATAATTAATTAATTGCAATAACGTTCGATAAAGTAAAGAAGAAAAGACAATTAACAAAACAAGTTAAAATGAGAGAAAATAATAAGGAGAACAAAGAACGAAGGTATGACAAATGCTGGATATAATAACAATAAATAATAAGAATAATTTAGGCTTTTGGAATTGAAATTTGACAGTTTGCTTAGCAACGATCTCTTTAGATTAGTCTGGCTAACACTCGTCGTAGACTAAACATTAAACATTTAAAATAAATTTAAGTTATTGTTTCTTTTCATTTCAAGTAACACATATTATATACTATTGGTACTATCTTGGTTTTGCATTGTTGTTATTTATTTGTTTATTTTTAACTGCTACATTTTGTTATTGTTATCATTCCTTCGTTTCATGGCCAACTAAGTTTTTATATTATTAAGTAGGTATTTGTAACAAAAAAAGGAAATTATTGCTGATAATGGGCTGTTTTCGTTATTATCTGGAAAAAGGAAAAAAGATATCACTACGCGGTTTTCGCCACCACTTTAATCTGTCAGAACTCTTCAAACACAACATAAGGAAAGAATACTGTTGCATTTGTATTTTTAGAGATAATTGAGAAAAATTCGTACAGTTGGGAATAACGCCATCTACGTTTCTTGAACATTATCGGGTGGCATAAATTACGACACCTAAAACAACGCTGAATGCCCCTTCAAACAAGCCCACACTTCCTTAATTCGGGTAAAAACTGCAGAAGTTATAGCAGGTTTAGTTTTACATGATTCTGCAACGTCTGCTACACTTGTTATTCACAATATGACGAAACGTCTTTAACCAAAGTGTTGCATAATTAACTAAGCTTTTTGATAAAGCGTTTAAAACCATAGTTAATCCTGGAACTTTTACCAGTTAATTTAAAATTCACTGTTGACCCTAACAACTGCACCCCCTAGTGCTCAGATTTGGAATTTAAAAATATTTTCATTAAATTTCCCTTTGCCATTTTAGTTATCAAATTTTTTTTCCCATCACTATAACTACTGTAGTTTACAAGATATCGCGGATCTCTACTTTTAGTGGGACACGCTGTATGTAAGGCCGAATAAAGATTGATGAAAATGTAGGGCGTCGTTCATCTTTCTTTTATTTTAAATCGCGAAAGACCGGCGATTGTTTTCTTTCACAGCCAATTTTGATAATTTAGCCAAATAGAAACTAACTTTTCGATGACTTTCAATCAAATGATATTAGCATACGAGAACGAATGCAGTGACTTAACCAGGAGGTTGTATGTTGATGATTCTGTGATCCGAACTGTCACCAACAAGCTTTAAACGAGAAAATCCGCTGCTAATTTACAAAAACCTTTCAGATAGAGATTTAATTGATGAAATATTATTTGTTGTACATTGCAATTTATGCTGTTGCTTATTCCAGACGATTTTTACATTAAGTTGGAAGAAATAAATGAATAGAAAAATTATTAAACGAGTAGATTTGTGCATGATACTCCACACTCGTCATTATCTGGACTTATAATTAAATTATAATGTCCTCGCTACAAGGACGGTTGGCTGAGGGGGGATGGTAACGAAGAAATTTCCAATTATCCCCGCAAGAGGGATATTTAGTTACCAACGAGTGGCCAGCCTGACATTTAGTCAGTACCGAAGTGACAACTGAGAGAAGTTGTTGTTGTCGTAGATACAACGTTGAACATAACATAACAATACATATACCTATATATTTATTTATTTATTTCTTAGCCCAGTCTTGGTGGAGCAATATAATGCAAGTCGTATTAATGCATCAAACGCGAGATGCTCTAATGCATCGTGTATCCCCTTATCAAGATTGTAAGGCTACTCCAACAACTAACAGTCAAAATGATATATTAAACTTTCTGCTCGTTCAACTGCGTATTGCACACATGATTACCCATACAACCATCCTTAATTCTGCAAATGCAGCTGTGTCTATGCGAGTCCAAACGATTGATAATTAAGTAACTTGTAGATATCAATTAATGTTCGAACTCTGAACATTTTTTGCGATACTCGCACGAGAAATAATTGCATTCCTTTTGCGTCTTAATTAATCATAAATTGCAGGAGGAAATCGTACGACTCCTTCCTCGAGTTTCGACGAGTACGCCTGAGAAATAGAATAGTCCTCCGTATAACGTATGAAGTCCATACCTCACATCGTACGGCAGGCATTTATGTATGTAACGTCCGTACGGATAGTTATTAGTTCCTTCATTTTAACACGTGTTCGTCGATATTTCCCTATTAAGCGATCCGACATTCAATAATTCAGATTCACTTGCATACATGCGTCCAGCGAGTCGTTCGCAGCCGGTTACTCGATAATGCATAATTCTCTTACTCTTAATAGGAAACCGTTTGGTCTTCCTGAACACGTCCATCACAGGCCGATGTGAATTAATTACGGTTATTACGATGGCATCATTCGGATCGGTAAGTCCTCGCTGCGTGTCGGGAAACCAACGGTCACGACATTCGGCGGAGTCATCTGCCACGTCTTCTTCGGGTTGCGCCCGCCTGCCGATACCGTTGCTAAATGTTATCCAACTCGCCGGAGATACATTGTTGTTTCGCTGTTCCTATACCTGTATACCGTTTACTACTACGACGATTACTACTACTTTTCGCCAAATGCACGTACTTGAAACGATTAGAACGGGTAAAAAAGTGAAAGTGAAGGTGTAAATGGATCAGTATCTAGAGTGTACGGTAATTTGTCAGCGAAGTAGTTTTTTTTTTAATAAAATACATTTTGTGTACGTATGCGAAAAGTTTTAATTTATTTTTTTCGAATTTTAAGGTTTATAGGCCGATAAATACTGGATATCAAAAGAAGAACAATCTATGAATTGTTCAGTAATAAATAATAATAACAAATGCATTTATTAACGATAAATATGCATTAGGGTGCCCCTTATTTTTTTAAAAAGAGTGTTGAATACATACATACGTTCCTACTTAATTTATTTGATCATAAATAGTAATAATAATTTATTAAAGTAATAATAATTTATTAATCCAGTTGATCAGAAGAAGATATAAATTAGGTACAAATAACCTATTAACTAAATATAGTATAATATTTATACAAAGGAAGATCCATTCACTACCAAGTAATAATAATAATAATAATAATAATAATAATAATAATAATAAGCCCTTATAATATTGGAAAAAACATTATTACATAAAATGAAAGTAGAATAAAAGTAATTGCCACGCTTAACGCCTATCTCGGTAATATCGCGCGAAAAAGAAGGATGATAAACCTTTCCAGAAAATGAAGATGGTGGGCACTTTTATATATTCAAAACGATGTTGAATATTGGGTACGGTTCCCTTTGCCCCAACCCAGCCGAAAATGGTGTGGGGGTTGATATGCGCTACCTTATTTAAGTAATGTGAGGGGACCACCATGTAACTTAGCGACGTATAAAATAATAAAAAAATACATAAACATGTGACATATATTCAGAACAAACGTGCAAGCGTGTGCGAAATATATTTAAGCAAATAACTATACAAGTCGTAACGACTGTAGTTGCGAAACAAAAAGGTATAGGCAAGTAAGTATATTATAAATATACGGAAAATAATGTCCAGTAAATAAGCAAAACACAGGGATGATGTAATAGCGTCTTTCCTAGAAATACGCGGAATTAACGAGCATGCAAAATTAAACGTTATACAATACAAGATTGAACCTTACATACTACGTCCCTAAGGATCCGTTTTGTAGCGGTATGACCAAATAAAATATCCTCGAAGCTTAGTTTTCGTCACTTGCTGTATTGTTTGGGAATGCACTGAGAAAAACGTTCTTGATAAAATTACAATATAGGTGTTGGTCTACATGTCACATCAATTGGTGTGGTAACTACTACAACATGATTGTAACTCCCCCTTATTAAACAGTTTAAATTACATAAAAAATGGTACCACTTAATTGTGGTAATTTTTACAACACCGGCACCGGTTACTATACACTAAAGATTACGTGGTTTATCATTAGCATTTACTATAATGGAGGATGTACATTAATAATAAAAAAAGGGACGAATAAACTTAAATATTAACTCATTCATTATTAAACTACATAAAAATAATCCCTATTTAATTACATTATTAAAGAAATAATTTAATTATACTGCAATATACAGCGTGTCCCCGGATTAACACATGAATAGGTAAGGCAGACAGAAAATTAATGAGTTGAGATTTCTTCTTTTGGGGATCAGCCATGCTTGAATAGTAAGTAATTTATGCCATAATTTGATTGCCGAAAAATCAAGCATATCTTGGAAATCTACAAAAAAGGAATTTTCTCAATTGGTAAAATGTATTCTTCATAGGAGATACGATAATAAGGTCATTAACCGTAGGATACATGGGTAGATATGGGATACAAACGTATTTTTTTTATTTATGCTTTTCATAAAATATAATTCCTGGTTCTTATACAGAAACTGTTACTTCAAAGTTTAAGGCATTGCTAGAGTTATTGTAAATAAAACAAAAATTTAGAAACACGGCTACAGTTTTTTGAAGAGGCCGGGCTTTAGAGGCCCGTGATATGCATCCTAAGGTTAAAAAACATTGTTCGGAATAATAAATTGTGCTAGTGTGTAATGTGTAAGCATGGCTGAACCCGAAAACGATGAAAATTCAACTCAATAATTTCCTGTCTGCCTTGCCTATCCACGCGTCAATCCAGGGACACACTGTATACCGCGTTCGTAAGTTCCGTAGTAAAGTGAACCGCAGAAATACGTTTGCCCGCCATGAAAGTATAAAGTGGGGAGCGCCCGAAACGAATCAAGGACACTCCAGCACAAGCGCCAACATTATTCCATATATACATGGGACGCGCGACTATAAATGAATCCTTACGTATCCTAGTATAAAAAAAACTTTGTCATTAGTTCATTCACTTGCTCCTAATTTTAATTATTAACTAGGTTTTTTTTTCCATTATTGTAATTTTCTTTTATTGGATATCCTTGTAGCTGGCCTGATATTGTGTTTTTTGAACACAAAACCATTCGCCTAATTTCTCAATAGAACTTCGTGTGATCTGGACAATTTTTTCATTCCTACCTTTAATATGAATATTTTCTTGACTTAAAACTAAATGATTTACTTGAAAGAAACATTTTTCTGTCTTGGATTTTCTTGATATTCTAACCCTAAAAAGTATTTATTTAATCCAAATAAAATTTCAAGAAAATTATTTTCTTATATTATACATTTGTATTGTCTTGAAATAAAAATATTTTCTTGAATAGAGATTGATTTTTACAAGAAAATCTATTCTCTGGATGCAAGAAAATATTTCTCTGCGTGTAATTCTATGTCATAAAACACCTAAACGTTCTACAGGCGATTGTATAAAGTTTGAATTAGAAATTGTTACCGGGAAACAATAAAAAAACCGCTTTCCATAAAAGTCCATACATAACAATCGATGCAATGTAAGTATTCCAATCTTTTACGAGTCCGTACGTGTCGCTTAATAGTCCACATCCACGCGGGTTACCTTCTCGCTTCTATATTTGATTTCGCTTTCGAATATTGAATGATTGCAACAAAGAATCGGCCTCGGGGCTGGTCCGCTTTTGCACTTGGTTGGTAAAAGTAAAAGCGAAATGTCTTTGTCGAAGAAAAATACCGGTTGTATACAGTGTACGCCGGTAAATATGAGATTTTATAGAATTTTGTCGGGGCATATGGCACACCGACATAAACTGTACTTTGCCGGTAAATTATTATGTAATGCTTCGTGTCTGGCTTTCGACACGTGCGAGCCTTTTATAGTTAATTTTATGAAAATGTTCATTCTCTGGAAATAGAAAATAATGTGTTTCACCGGATAACATTGACAAGCATATAAATTTAATATCATAGTTACTCGTAAACAAGTTTGATAAGGAACTAACAAATGCGGTATATTTTATATGTGTACTATATGCATAACGTATACCTCGTAAACCATATTTGTTAAAGCGGAAGTAAGTATGTTTTAAATAAAAAATAATTGCTTTCAAAAGATGGAATGAGTTTAATAATATTTGTGTTATTTGGAGGATGTTTTTAAGATGACTTGAGTGCCATATTGGGGTAACAAAATATTCTTCTATTACCCAATACAGCTGTCAACATTTTGAAAATATATGAATATTATCAAGAAAAGAAGCTCGAAAAAATCATCAAAACCTTTAACGGACATCATGTTTTATAATATGACCATCTTTCGTACAAAGTCTGAAATTACTATGGCATAAGATATGCCATCTTTTGCTGATATGGCATCTTCTATACCAGATATTTACCATTTCAATAGGCATGATGCAAATTATTTCAGCTGATTGCGATTCTCTCAAAATTATCATATAGGAGCTAATACAATACGTCTTGTTATAGCACGGCAATATGCTTACTTTACATACACTACTGGCCACAATCATTTACCTAGATACATTTTGCTTGGATTTTAGAATTTTTTTTTATTTATTGTTATTTGGAGGGTATAATTATTTACCTACAAATAAAAGAAAGATATCACATTAAATAATTCCGCAAAAAACTTCTCTAATACTTAGCTATCGATTGAATCTCGTTAATCCGATAATTAGGCATGCAGGCAGGGTCATGAAAAGACCCGACATGTAATACAATTATCCCTCACTAATAAATATTTATAATATACAGTATAAGTAAAACAGGCCCACTACTCACAAAATTCTTTAATATACAGGGTGTTTATTAAACATACGACAAAAATTCAAGGGGTTATTCCATGAACTATTCTAAGAATATTTTGTCCTTTGGTGATTTTTGAAAAGCCCCTTCGTTTCGAAGATACAGGGCGAGAAAAATTGTCGACAAAACCAACATTTTATTACCAAAAATTACATTTAAAGTTTCTTAATCTACAAGAACTGTTGAAAATGACTACCTCCAGCTAGGATGCAACAATCTAATCTTCTCCCCATTGACTGCCGAACTCTTTCAAAAACACCAGGGTCGTTCTTATTGAGTTACACCCAGCAATTATCCGATTTCGTAAATCTTCCACATTTTCCACTGGTGTAGAATAAACTAATGACTTTAGATGGCCGCATAGGAAATAATCCAGGGGGTTTAAGTCTGGGGATTGAGCAGGCCATAAGTGAGGTCCACCTCGACCAATCCAACGATCTCCTTATGTTGCTGTTAAAAACTCGAGCAACCACACTAAAATGCGCTGGTACACCATCGTGCATAAACCACATTGCATTTCTTATTTCCAATGGTACATCCTCCAGAAACAAAGGTAGCGTTTGTTCCAAAAAGTTTCGATACACCTCGCCGGTAAGTCTTCCTGGTAGAAATACCGGTCCAATTAACCAATCACCCACAATTCCTAACCAAACGTTCAACGAGAACTGATGTTGAAAACGATCTTTAAGTACCTCATGTGGATTTTCTTCAGCCCACACATGGTTATTGTGAAAATTCCTTATCGCATTTCTTGAGAAATTCGCTTCATCGATAAAAAGAATCAGTGTCGGTAGTTGAGGGATTTGAACCAATGTGCGCAAAAGCCACTGACAATGCAATCCGTGGAGGAAAATCAGCAAAAAGAAGTGCCTAAACGCGTTGTATGTGGTATGGGTACAACAAATACTCCCTAAGAATTTTCCAAACAGTCCCATTAATTACATTCAAAGTATTTGCAATTTTTCGAGTAGAAGTACCTGGATTTTCCTCTATCATGTCCAGCACATTCTCTTCTAATTCTACCATTCTTACTGTCATTGGCCTTCCTCATCCTCCACTTCGTTTCAATGTGCCTGTTTCATGAACACGTTGATGAATACTTTGGAAGGTTTTTCTATCAAGAACATTACGGTCAGGAAATCGTTCAATGTACAACCGTCTAGCTTCTAATGAATTGCCATCAGCAAGTCCATAAATGAAATGCATGTCAGTAATCTCGGCGTTCGTATAGCGATTCATGATAGAGGACTTCACTAACAAAAGTTTAAGTATTAAAAGACAGAAAATACATGTCAATCAGTCTCAACAAATTTGACACATACGAAATAATCAATCACGTATTCAAATGAAATCCACGTTTTAACTGATTTATTTTTCTATATCTGCACTTGCCTATTGTTAGTGGGTAAAACAGCCGTTCTTTGTAATCGGAATGTTGTCAAAAGATAACAACGCGTTTTCACAATTTTTTTATACTCGGTAAGTCCAGTGTTGTACGCCATATTTTTATTTCGGCTACATTAATGATTTTAAAAATATCAAAATTGGTTTTGTCGAAAATTTTTCTCGCCCTGTATCTTCGAAACAAAGGGGCTTTTCAAAAATCATCAAAGGACAAAATATAGCGGTACCCGGAAATTTTGGAAACAAGTGCTATACCGCCGTGAATATTTGGAATAGATGGAACGTGGAAACAATATTAAAATAATGAAATGGCCTCCTCAAAGCCCAGATGCTAATCCCATAAAGCTTTTGTGGAAGGAACTCGATAGGCAGGTGAAAATAAAACCTCAAACTTCCAAGGGATCGTTGTGAAAACAACTACAAGAAGCCTGGCTTCAAATATAACCCGCTACTCTGACGAAATTGATTAAGAGAATGCCGCGAGTGTGCCAGCAATTATTAACAGTCGATGTGGACATTTCGACGAAACGAAGCTTTATCATATAAATTTTATCATTGAATAAAGACTATCAACTACATTGTTTGAAGAATATTTTATTAAATGCAAAACGACATACGATTTCTTTTCAGTTAGCACTTCCTTTGTTTATGCGTATTTCTTTGGGTGAGCAAATAATTTTAGCCGATAGTGTATGTTTGCTTACTGTCACACCATTTTCCAAAAGTTTTCTTCTTTTAAAATTCGTTCCCTTTCGTTGGTGATGCAGTCTTAAAAGGGACATCCGGTTGAAGAAATTTAATTGCTAATATAAAGGTTTTATAGATTGTTGTACTGAAATGAAAAAGAAAATTAACAGTGGTCTGTAGTTTTCTAGTAAAGATGCATAGTGTTTAGAGCAGGCTGTTCTTATTCGATGCGAAATTAAATAGTTTACCTCATTAAAGTCGCAAAAAAGTAAATTTCTTCTGCATTTAGTTGCTAAATCCAACTTTTCGACGCATGGACATGAACTATTTGATTTCGCATGAAGTTGCAACAATTAGGCTACCAACGTGTTCTTTAATAGGCACCAAAGACCACTGTAACTTTAATAATCTAAAAACTTTCTCTATCAGAAATGGAATTAGCTTTAAATGTTGAAAAATATGCAGCCTGCTCCATTTTAACAAACAGTAAGTTTATTTTTTAATAATTTTCTATTAGCTGCATATTAACCAGAAAAAACACTACTAGCTTGCCAATTTAACCAGTTCCATAGGACCAGTAATAACGGAGGTAACAATAGTGGCCCATTAATTTGGATCACTCTGTATGCTACACCTAACTCATTCATACACGTATGATCGCAATTGTATGGATATGCATATAATTGACAGAATGAGTATTTTGATTTGTTTTCGGACAATACCATAAATGGTTACTAGTGCCTGAAATAATAAACAAAGGTTTTAACAAACACCGTTATCTCTTTGCAAATTTTCTGACATTACTAATGTACAATTTATGCGCACTTCTTAGTGATAATTTATTCTTGTTTTCTTTCTTCAACGCAAACATGAACTTGTAGTAAACCTTATAACTGGCACTGATTCTTACCAGAACCGGCTCTTAAACGAGACAAACACACGCAGAGAAACGTTTACTTGTATCAAAACTGCCCGCCTTAATTCAAGACAATTATCCGCAATACAATAACTATTTTAAATCAAAAAAAATATTTTCCCAGCGATTCTTTCTCTACTTATACGCTTGTAATGAAATAATTGTATTTCTTTGTTTAAGACATTTGTTAACTTCATTCAAGAAAATCTTGCAGAAAATTTTAAGAAAGTGATTCTTAGTATAAGTAAATGGCCGTTATAACACAAAACAATATTTTCTTAAGGATAGTAAGTAGTTTTGCTAATTCTAGAATGCGTTTAGGTATTGTTCCGAAATCAATAGTTTCATTTTCTTAAAATAAAGCATTTTTACTTAGCATTCTTGAAATGCATATTATTTATATGCACATTATTAATTGCGCTTACCTTGTTTAAAATAGTACGACATATACCTACATAATGCAGTAAGTTATTCATATTGCTTGTAGTTTTAAGAAGGCTAAGAGAAGAGTAGAGGTTATCTACAGAATAACGTTCAAACAAAAGCGAAGTTAATGTAGAAGTACACACGGAAAAAATGCCTCGAAACAATAACCAAGACAGATAATGCTAATAAATCGCTCCTAGTATTAATGGACTCACTACCGGCAAAAACAATATTAGAAGAATAAAAGCATTACTGCTTCTTGCTCTTGGCCATATTGCTTTTACATCTCTCAATTTGTGCCATTAATCTTCAAAAACAACAACTGAAATATTTTCTGGCGCCGCGTAGTGCCAGTAGTTAGAGTCACGCCGTCTTAAAGACAGTACATATACATTTATGTATGTTCTTTGCTAGAGAGTAGCGAATATAGAAACCGAAATATAGAAGACATATTTACCCATGCAATGACATAATCTTCAACGTACGACGTTTCATAAACATTTTCAAAAGATACCGGTTAATGTAATACTTCTTTCTTTTTATTAATATATAATAAATAATAATAAAAGGATAAACAAATTTAAATATTAACTCATTAATTACTAAACTACATAAAAATAATCCCTATTTAATTACATTATTAAAGAAATAATTTAATTAAGGTAGGAATAAGAAACAATGGTCCAATTTCTCAAAAAATTCCATTAAAGAAGACAACACATCCTCAGGCCAACTAAGAGAGTATCCAAGCAAAAGAAAACGTAATAGAATAAACATAATAGAAGCTATCAAACCATATGAAACAGTGAAAAGGAAATCTAAGAATTTGATATTCTATTCTTTTTTTTAATATGAGTATAAGTTGCAATATAAAAACATCTACGTTATAGACTGTAATTAGATTTTAGTCTAGTAACTAAGTTATTAGGTATCAAAATGTATAAAAAGACTTCCTCCTCATGTCCCTTCCATCACCAAAAATCTTACCATGTTGATTTTGCAAATTATTTCGTGCAATCAGTGCACGTGGTCATTGGTAATGAAAGGTAGAAGAAAAATTATCTTCAAATTCTTCTTACAGTTATATATAAGCAGTAGGAGTTGATGCCAAATATTAAAATTAACATTTAAAATTGTGTAAATTACATTCATGAGGCAATAAAATTTTGACTGTGTAAAATTCATTTAAATCGAAGTACAAAAATGTTAATAAAATTATAAAAAGGACACGTGCACAACAAGTTAAAAACTGATCTATTATAATAACACTAGATGTGACAAATTGTAATTTTTTTATATGATATATAATAATCCTTCTTAAGCGTTAATAACAAATAAATGAGACATCTGTGTGTGGGTAGAACTAACACAGAAAAATCGTCGAAATATAGTCTAGGCTCAAACCACATACAACAGAAACCAATAACCCAAGCATTAATTAGGAATTACTGAATAATCAATAATTAATGATTTAATTTTTCAATAATTTAATTATACTGTAACCTATCAAAAAAATTTTACATTAGCTCATTCACTTGCTCCTAATTTTAATTAATAACTTTAGGTTTTTTTTCCATTATTGTAATTTTTCTTTTATTGGAAATCCTTGTAGCTGGTCTCTGATGATGTGTTTTTTTGGACACGAAACTGGCCGCCTAATTTCTCAATAGAACTTTGTGAGATCTGGTCAATTTTTTCATTCCTACCTTTAATATGAATATTTCCTCAACTTAAAACCACTACTTGGAAGAAACATTATTCTGTCTTGAATTTTGTAACCCTAAGAAAATATTGATTTAATCCAAATAACATTAGAAGAAAATTGTTTTCTTGTATTATAAATTTTTGTCTTGAAATAAAAATGTTTCCTTGAATAGAAACCGATTTTTGGAAGAAAATCTATTTTCTTGAAGAGACCATTTCTTTGCGTGTACTTTTTCTGAAAAAAAAAAAATGGCAAATATTTATTTTCAAAAGGATTATCCAATTTGCTGTTCTTGTCTCAAATTTGTTTTACCTCATTTCACAGACGCTCCATGGCTTTCAGTCTAGACTGCATAAGGGCCAGTGTAGAATTGTAATCTTATTACGAACAAGCCAGTCTTTTACTGCTCGAGTTGTGCGTATTCCAAGTAGTGCTTCGTTCACGTCGAGACGAGACGAGACTAGAGATGATCTGGGCCTCGGCATCGATCATATTATTTTACCGAGATACCGAGACTAGCCTTGTCGAGAATGAAGCAGTTTCTAGCAGTTTCTCTAATCCAAATTAATCATCCCGTTTAATTTTTTTGTATCACTTGTATGAAGAATGTGATACTTCCGATGTAATTTCGAAGTCTATCTTAAGCTCCGCTCACTAATTACAACATAGAATGGTCTTTTTCTGTATTTAAAGATATGCTTACATCCAAACGAACAAATTTTACACTAGAAAATTTAGAAAGGAATCTTATAAACAACAGTTAATCTTGCTCTTTAACACTAGTCTTAGCCATATTACATCTACTATAGTAATAATTACTGTTGTCTCCATTTTATTTATACTTACTAATACTTACTTTTATAAAAATACATTTTCTAATACGTAGAACATCAGAACTTTTGTATTAAAGAGATGACATTTAGCGCCCGGTATCAGCCTCGTTGCGGCCCTTATCTGCCAATATTCGAGTAAAACACTATACGACGATGACGGGAGACGATACTAGATACTAGTCTCGTCGAGACCGTGGCACTATTCCAGGTCGTTGTGATAAAATTTACAAATGACTGGAAAGTTCAGCTCTGGGTAAGGTAGCATAATAGTTTCCAAACTATTAATATACATATGTACATGCTTTGGTCCGAAATTGCTCAATTAGGCCAACTCCATGCCGAAGAAAACAGCCTTATACCCCGATGGAGTTACTTTCATACAACAATATCATTTCGGTATGTTTGGAATCAAATTGTTTAACTAGCGGTCGACGAACATACTATCTATCCTAAGAATAGTATGAAAGATAATCAGCAATATATAAAGTAGCGAAGTTTCAAATGTATAGAAATAGCATTCGATTTCGGAACGATGGTCTATACTATCACTGTGATACTGACCGTGCTAGCAATGACGTGCTACCGTACGGTTTGATTATAAATTATAACTTACGTAATAGGCGCCCTAAATTCTCGGCCTGATAAAAAAAAAAAAACTTGGTCAAATATAACAGCATAATCTCCCCTAACTTCAATACAATTATTACAACGAACAATTAATAATTCTATACCCTTGTAAAAATAATGTAAAGTTTTTCCCTCGAAATGTTGTATTACAGCTGCTTGCAACTTACTATCGTCCTTAAAACGACGTCCCCTAAGCTCTTTCTTTAAATGAGAAAATAAACAATAATCATTTGCAGCCATGTCCGGACTACATATACGGTGAATGTTCCGATTTTTGAAAGCCACATTCGCGGTTGGCAGCTTATGAAGTGGCGGCAGTATGGACGGATGTATTGTCGTGCAATAATCAAGCACCTTTCGTCAATTTTCCTCTACGTTTTGCACGGGTATTGTCCCTCAATTTATGCAGCAAAGACGCAAAATATGTGCTGTTGATAGCCAATACCATTTCTTCAATAATTGAAATGTTTTGAGGCATTATCAGTCAATTGGCCGACCGGAGCGCTTATCATCTTCAAGGGATTCTTGCCCCAAACGGAAACATTCTGCCCACTTTTTTACAGTGGAATATGAAGGAGATAAATCACCATAAAGTCATAGTCACGTTATCTAGCTGGCTACTAAAAACTACTATTCTTCAAGCCGTAATATATATTGTGTAGGTCTTTCACATGCGCAGCTATGACGCTACGGAATTTGAACACGCTGGTGTCTGCCTCGTATATGTACTTGCTTACCGACAGCCCGACGCCGCTAATGTTGCAGAACTCTCATTGGCAGCTTCAGTGATTTATTGGGAATTGCATTCAAATCTTTCGGTTCTATTTATTTATCTTATGTTTACTTATGCGAAACTCTTCTGTGTATTGGTGCGTCATATTAGGCGGCGTCTAATAGTTCTAACGGACATGCTAGAGCTAGAATCTCACAAAATTTCTCGCTTTATTGCATTAGATCATCCTTTTTGCATATTCTTATTTGCTAAGTATACAATCCTTGCATGTCACTTATCTTTTAAATACTTATTTACTAATCACAATTATCGCAGCTACAATGATGAATCCTCAATGTGATTTATATACATTCTGGAGTATCGTGAGAAGTATAATGATTTTATTTTGTTTCTTAAGTTACCAACAACTTAATATAGTGAAATAGACATATGTATACAAATAAATTACATCTAATTTTTCGTTAGTTGACAATGGTTTTCGTTGCTGTGCAGCAGGTACTTGGATATGTGACTCAAATTCACAAATTAAGCTAATTTTGAATAAACACACTTCGAAATTGGTGTTCTTTCCTTCTACCACAGCTAGAGCTGAAAAGCCTTGATTATCTTAAGATCCTTCGCTCATCTGTTACCACTAGCATTTGTTAATTTTCGGCCAAGGATAACTGGGATACGCTTTTCTATTTTTAAAATATCTTTTATTCTCAATAAAACTACATATAGTTTAATTTTTATAAATGATTTCAAATTACAGATTACAGATTTTTACGGATTCTGCTAGTTTTTCCTGTCTAGCGTCTAGCGAAATGCCATCTCTCAGTAGATGCAGCTAGCTGTATTTAATTTGAGAAATTATTCTGGAGACCAATTAGAATTATTTTCTATTTGTTTAGTGAAAAAAGTCAGTTTAAACGTGAGAATTTATGAATCGAAATAATATAGAGCGCAAATAAGTTATGTTTCCCTGCAATTATAGTTGGCTGGAGGTATAATTAGTGATTAAAAGCCCGGCGATTGAGAGGAGGGACCAACAACGTGGGACTCCGCTGGGTCGTTCCTTAAATGCACGTGGCTAAAGGACGCTAACCATAGCGATTTTAATAACGGTATTTTTTTCCCTGCATACATATTAGGGTAGGTGAGGATTCATTTACAAGTGCTGGTCCCATACATATATCGAATAACGTTGTCACTTGTGCTAGGAACGCCCTCTCAACTACTCAGTGTCCCTAGACAATCCCACACAATCGCAAGTCAGTCGTCTAGCATACGTGCTCAAGATATCTGATCGGCACAGATTTATGATAATACGTAATACATCTTATTTGATTTTTATCCTATTGGTGGACCTTACTCGTTGATTATTTCAAAATAAATGCTTAAATGTAATATTGTCGTATGTGAAATAAAGAAAACGTTCTTAATTTAAAAGGAAAAATGATGAATTCCAAAAATAGATAGAATTCCTCATTATAAAATAAGTAGATTACATTTTTTCATTTCCAATTATCCAATGTATTAAATGTAAGTGCATAACAAATACATAAACTTTTAAATACAGATTCCAAAACAAAAACATGTTTTTTAAATCTAGTTTTGTGTCAAAATTAATAGTATTTTTATGTGTAAAAATTCAGTTGAACCTATTATTATAATAGATGTTCAAATAAGCGGTCATTTGCAGTGCTGCCTCTAATGTGGTACCATTTCATGACTTCTTAGTTTATAACAATACAATTAAAATGAAAACTATATAATTTCGAGAGAAAAACAAAGCAAATCAAAAATAACCAAGGAGAGAAGATCGAGAAAGGCAAGGATGATCAATTAAAGAAATAAACTAGGGGTATAATGTATGACTAGAGTCTAGCGCGATGGTCCTCTGATAGCGGTTGGATTGTTACTGATTCTGATGCATTCCCGTCGCGCGACTCCGTGCCCTTTTACTTTTATAGCGAGCAAACGTTGCAACAGTGTTTATATATTTTAGCGGTTTGCTTTACTACGAAACTTACTAACGCGGTATATAATATAGAAGAGAACACTTCTTAGCTATCATATTACATGGTAGGCAGTACCACGTAACATCCCCACCACAATATCTGGTTCTCTGGTAGATATTATTATATTATATTAAAAAATCGCTGTCATCAGCGCCATGTGGAGCGATGTACAGCCGAGTACAGCAGGCCGGCAATACCTATCAGGGTTAAGCCGTTCTGACTTCCTTTCCTATTTCTCTAGCGACTTATCTAGCTTCTATTCCCCTCTTCTTGTCCCCGGCGTTTTATTGGCCAGCGATAATCTCCCGGAAAACGACAACATTACTCGTCTTCACTATAAATTCTTTGAGAGCCTAAATGTTCGTCTGTAATTTAGCTTCCTCCTATCGCAAAATAGATATCACTTGGTAATAAGTTCGGTAGGAAATGTCCCCATTTTATCGTTGCCGATACTTGCTAAAGTTAAGTCGTTTGTCGTTAGACGTTAAATCGCAAACTCCTATGGCGTATTACAGTGTGTAATGTGGTGCTTTTAGAGAAAGGAAATATTGGTTGATTGGAATTTAAATTGTAAGAACGTAAAATTTTGTCTGAATGGAACGTGTATCGTAATTGGCCGTGATTTCTAATTGACAAATCCTATCGGTAACAGTGAAGCGAAGAGAAACCACGACAATCTGTCCTCTTTAGTTCTAGTCGTCTTTAAGAGTAGTGTTAAAATAGTTTTTCAAGTATAAGATTAATTCAAGTTTGATTATTCAAACGAACCTGGGGTTTTGCTGCGCGACGCGTTGTCATAGAAAGCGCGCGTAAATGTGAAATGTTAAGGTTTTCTTTGTTTCAACAAATTTATTTTTGTAAATGATTTTGTGTTGTAATTTACCCTTTTAAACTGCCTAAAGAGTATATAATGTGACAATCCCGGATCTAGGGACTGGAAATGATCTTTTCATAAGGAAACAATTTTTTCAATTTTATAAAATTACAATACATAGCTATTAAATCAGTTTTCGTTGGCAACCGGTATGTACATTTTGCTGGGAAATGGAAAAGTGTCAATCTGTTAAACAAATGCTTTGTAAATATAATCTATGGTAATGTGATTAAATTAGGAAGTAAAACTAATTACAATAAAACTGCGCCACCAATGATTGTATCTAAATCCCTACACTACCTAAAGACGGTTCTGATTATCAAATAAAACATTAAACCACGCTAATTACAACGTCCGTTAGGCCAGAAAACGGCGACTCCTGAAGTGTTTGAACGAGCTGTCGTTATTGACGCGAAAGAGCGCTGTTTGTGCAACTTCTTTAAATAATTAAAAAAATTAATAACGGCTAATATAACCGTCGTTGCTATGCCGTTGTACCAACGTCGGAGAATCGAACCAGTTAAATATACGATTTTGCAAACATTACATCATTCTCAAACTGGTTGTAGATTTGTTTAAGCAAAAGCGATATGAATTTGAATAATCCAAGTTTCCTTAAAGATGTCAATGTAAAAAGAGTAATTTTATTAAGAATTTTCATCTGTGCGTGCTACATAACAATGTTTTTTAATATTAACTAAATGCAAAAGCTTTGATTTAGAAACCTTTCCTTTATGTAAGTACATTAGATAGTCTCTATCAGGGTAGCTCACATTCCTCAATTTCTTTAAATATTTATCTGCTACCCCATAATTGTGCTCCAACTTGTATGTAACTAATTTAGCTATCAAATACAAATGAATAAAAAGTGTACCAAGCAGTTGGACGAAATTTCTTTTCTAACCTAGAGAAAAATATCACATTACACTACATTTATATAAACATAATCTATATTTTTAAAAGTTGAAAATAATATATTGTAATGACAAAAGTAACGATATTGTAACGGATGTGATTAGCTTGTGGTTGGCATTGTTCAACCACATGAAGTACGCAGCAGCTTATACTAGGGTAGGTAAGGATTCATTTATAAGCGTTGGTCCCATGCATATAGTGAATAACATCTCCGCCTGTGCCAGGAACGCCCTCTCCACTCCTCTATCCCTAGAAAATCCCACACGGTCGCATGTCAGTCGCCTAGCATACGTGGTCGAGATTTATGGTAATACGTAATACATCTTATTTGATTTTTATCCTATTGATGGACTTAATAGTTGATTATTTCCAGATAAATACTTAAATATAATATTGTCATATATGAAACAAAGAAAATATAATTTAAAAGGAAAAACGATGAATTCCAAAACTAAATAGAACCTCTCATTTTAAAATAACTAGATTACATACTATTCTCTTGGTTTCCAGGTTGAAACCGCGTGGTTGTCGTAGCTTTAGCCTAAAGCTACGACAACGACGTGGTTCCAACCCGGAAACCAAACTAGATTACATTTTTGCATTTCCAAATATTCAATATATTAAATGTCTAAATGATAGTAAGTGCATAACAAATACATAAACTCTTAAATACAAATTCCAAAATGAAAACTTGTTTTCTAACTCTAATTAATGGAATTTTATTTATATGTGTAACATTCAGTTCAAAGTATTATTATAATAGATGTTCAAATAAACAGTCATTTGCAGTGCTGCCTCTAATGTGGTACCATTTCATGAGTTCTTAGTTTATAAGAACATAATTAAAGAGAAAACTATTGCACAGTATAATTTCGAGACACAAACAAAGCAAATCAAAAATAACCAAGGAGAAAAGATACAGAAAGGCAAGGATGATCAATTAAAGAAATAAGGTAGGGGCATAATGCATCACTAGAGTCTAGCGCGATGGTCCTCTGACAGCGGTTGGATTGTTACTGATTCTGAATCATTTCCGTTGCGCGACTCCGCGGCCCTTTTACCGTCATAGTGAGCAAACGTTGCAACAGTGTCCATATATTTTAGAGTCCTTTATCTCTATCCCGGCGGTTTTATTCGGCAAGTATATTTCCAGCCAATGATAATCCTGGGAAAACAAGAACATAATTCGTCTTCATAGTATACCCTAATATCTAAATTTTATTCACAAAACATGTACAGAATAACTCTATTATTTTCCCTTAAAATTATATCGACTTAACCTATCTTTCGCAGCCCTTAGGATTTCGGACATTTTAGTTTATTACGATACTCATACATGCTCCATTAAAATCTCTAACAACGGATTTTACTTGTTTATGGCATTTCCTTTTAGTTATTTACCCTTTTGTTATACTTTCTGCTACTTTGGGTATCGTATACATCATTGGATTTGCTTTTCGCCTTAATGTTAATTTCCTTATCGCTAGAATTGAGTTAAAATTAGTTTCTTACTTTTCTTGAGAGATTATACTTCCTTTTTCCTTGTCTTGGCAACCCTTTGTGCTTCTTTACTCATTATTTTCCTTTTTAATTGGAAGCGTTTCTGTTTACCTATGTTCACATCTAGGAGGTTATGTGTCGATCAGCTGTTCGGGAAAGCGACAGATCTCGGTACGTTCTGTAAGTTCTTCGGTTGGGAGGTCCGTTCCAACTTGCGAGCATGTAACTTTCTGTTGTTTTCGATCGCTTAACTGCTACCAGCTCCTTATAATGGATGGTTCTTTCTTTAATTGTTGTTTTATATTCATTCAATCTTACTTATGTAATATGCCATTTTAATAATTCAGTTGGCGTCCTTCAACTTACTAATTTTGGAACAGCCTATACCGTCTGTGGTGACGTATTTTCCGGGTGATATGAATAACATCTGGCATTGAATTTCCGCCTTCGTGGTGTGCAGTTTGATCACTTGTGGCTTGACGGTCTAGAGTAACGTCCGTGAAGTAGAGTTTCAAATTTTTTACTTTGGGAATTTTATCGCATTGTGTCGAATATTTATGGAAACCTACTTATAGCTGTTGCCGTTGGTTGGTTTTAGATTTTGGTTGGATATTTTAGAGAGAACGGCTCCGGATTACTGTTATACAGGATTTGATTACGGCGTCCCTAGCTACCATTTTACTTTGCCACGTGTGGTGTCAAGATCTTAATTCATCACCGTCGCGTTAATCGTTTTCCCCGTTTTAACGGTAAGCTTTCAATTTGTTTATATTTCACATTGTAATTTTGAGGTTTCGTGTATTTCTTTTAGGGGACTTAGGGCTTAGCGTGCCTACTGGATCGTACCTCTGTCGGATATTCCTGTTCTTTCTTTTCGGCTCAAAATTTTTGAATCACAACCTTTTCTTTTGGAAATCAGCCTAGACAAAGAAAATTTAAACTGTATTATTAAGGGATTAATTGTATTTTGTAATAATTCCAGGTATAGGTCGCCGATAAGATTTAAAGGGGTAAGTTTAGTATCATGATATACTAATCAGAATAGTTCCCCCTCGAAACAAAAATTGACCTGTCTTTGTATTTTTTAATAATTTTATTACTTTCGGATGTAGACCGCCTAGAAAGTTTTCAAATGAACACGCTGTATTTAAGTTCAATACATATTGAAATGAATTTTGACAGGTGACGTTTCATTGGTGGCGCCTCTTACGCGGCTGTATGCAAAGCTAAAAATACAACCTTCTTCCCGGGTAACATCTGCGGTTGGTTGTCCCTCCTTTGTCTTCTATGTGGGTTTTGTTTTTTTCCGTTGGTCTGCCTTATATATGTACGGTTACTCATATAAGTATTCATACTCCACGTATTATTGCATGTTAAATGGTATCTACCCCTTTTACACTTGAAGAATTCTCTTTAATATTATATATAGTGTTTTTCTTTGCTATAAAAAGATTTTTTACAGCAAAGTTAAGAAAATACAGATATTTTACATACTAAAAAAATGATTTTTTAAATATTAACTCAAATTGTGACTCCACAAAAGTATTCATACGTCATCTATATTTTACTTTATGCGAGTTAACTCGGGGAAAACCCCAGCTCAAACTATGATTTTTGTTGTTTGTGAGGAAATTTCAGTACCGTGGTAGCTTTATACGTGATAAGTCCGACACATCAGTACTTATTGGCGAAATGAGGTGAAAAAATAAGGAAACAAGTGTTCATTTCGTAAAATTGCAAAGTGAAGGAAAATCTTACATGGAAATAGCTAAGTTAATTGATCGATCTAAGGCTACTGTACAATCAATTATTAAAAAATACAGAACTCAAAATATTGTTATTAATAAACCTCGGACTGGTCGACCGAAAATTTTAACACATAGAGAAGAAAACGCGTTAGTTCGTGAAATTAACAACAACCCACATCTTAGTGCCCCAAAATTGAGACAAATCATTAGTAGTAACTATGGTAAACACTTTAGTGCAGGAACATGTAGAAGAACGTTAAGAAATCACGAGTTCCGTGGTCGACTAGCTAAAAATATTCTCGGATGAGAGTAAATTCTATGTTTTTCGGTCCGATTGTAGAGGTAATGTGTGACGACAAAGAAATACAGAGCTTCATTTAAGAAACTTGAGAGCGACAGTAAAGCATGGAGGCGGCTCAATAATGGTGTGGGGCTGCATATCGGCTGGTGGTGTGGGTAATTTAGTTTTTATAGACTGAATAATGGATAAATTTAAGTATTTGAATATTTTAAAAGAAAATCTGCTTGAAAGCGCAACCAAATTAGGTCTTCAAGACAACTTTTATTTCCAACAAGACAATGATCCGAAACATTCGGCATATATTGTTAAGCAGTGGACTCCCCATTATTTAGCAACACACCCCAAAGTCCAGACACTAACTCCATAGAACACCTGTGGGCTGAAATTAAACGACAGCTGCAAATTATGTTCGATATACAAAATAAAGAAATTCTCAAGAGTAAAATACAGGAGATATGGGATAATCTTGACTCTAATGTTACTAAACCATTGGTGCAAAGCATGCCACGGCGTCTTAAAGCAATTTTGTCTAACGGAGGACCAACCAAATATTAAGTGCCCGATATTTACTTATTAAATAATTAAAATACAATAGGTATGAATACTTTTGAGTGATAGAATTTTAGTTTATGTTTAAAAATGTTATATTTTTGTAAATAATGCTTTTCTTTTTTTTTCTTGATTTTTACTGTAAACGTTGTTTTCATTATAAGAAAAGCAATTAATAAATACAAAGAGAATTCTTCAACAGAAAAATAGGAAAATAACATCTACCATGCAATAATACTTGGGGTATGAATACTTATGTGAGCAACTGTATATGTGTCACGTGAAGTTTTTTGTCTCTAACAATTTCTAGAGTTTTAAATAGCTAATCTAGTAACGGAATTAAACGAAACAGTTTTGGGGGACTAATGGGGTCTCTCCCGAAATGCCGAAAAGAGGAAACTACGAAGGGACATCGCATAAGGTTTAATGTGATGCAATTCCCTCACATAAACGCTTACAAGTGTTTCGACCATATAAAGCTTGTTAGCCGTGGGCGCTTCTCTCTAATGAATTTTGCAAGGAATTTAATTCAACTACTCACCACCAATATGATTTCATTTATATTCTGATAAATTTGAAAGTACCAATACGATTTAAACTTTCTTTGTATAAGGCGATGTTTCAATATTAAAAAGTACAATTATAAAAAAATGGGTTATGAAATTGCAATTATCTTAATTTATCGTCATTCTACTTTGTATATGGAAAGGAGCGGAATAATGAAAGAAAACCAAAAGCGCGGCTCGAACATGCTAAGCGCTTTATATCCATTTTGGTTTTCTTCCATTTTCATTCGGCGATCATAAATTGCCAGCCGTAATTGATAAAACTATTATAATTTTATGCACGTAGATATATGATCTAGCGAGATGGTTGCGCGTATAAACTGGAAGATAGAACTCGGATAGCGCATCATATCCGCACGTCAAAGATGCAGATCGAGCGCACGGTTGTATCAATAATGCTCAATATTTCATTATGATTTACTGTGGCTATCTCAAAAATAAATGCCTCAATAATAAAACAATCAATAACGTAATGTAGAAAACGTCACCGGTAAACGTTATTGACAACATAAATTTCTTGCAATTATCCGCTGCGTCGCTTAAAAATGACGCAGTGAATGTTTCGCCTTCAGCCATTTCCTGAATTGGCCGACATTGCTTTAATACATATTGTAGCCGTCGTTGCTGCCGTTGCCACAACGACTACTCGGTCAGTCCCCAGCGTTGATTCTATTTCCACCCAGTCTCTCTTTTTTCAATTGTGCCGATATTTATGCGAATTGCTTTATTAGAAAATGCATTTTGCCGCCTATTGAATTGAAAATGGTAGAGTTGATCGCATATTTTAAAAAAAGGTCAAAGGTTCATTTATAAATAATTTATAAATATAATATCCATAAAAGTAACTCTATGTTATTGCTCAATGGTGATCCAATTATAAGTCAAGTTTGAATTTATATTTATTTGTACGCATTTATGAAATACAGAAAAATATGTACGATGGGGCAAAAGTAAACTTGGACGACTGGCAAGCGACAAAGTAGTATCGGGAGTATAAACAAGGCTCACTTTCGTACAGGGTTTACCATGTATCGTCCAGGTTTACTTTTGTGCCATTGTACATTCACAGAACCTTTCCATTCACATATTTTTACAGAACTGGATATACGAACAAAAAAAGGGGAAAGTTATTAGCGGGGAACTGGGGAACAAAAAGACTTTCTTTTGTGGCATTAGGTTTATTGGTTCTTATAATAAAGCCACTTCAAAAAATGCACAAAATCTCTTTAGGACTACTTTACTCAATTTGTTAATAATTCACAATCACAAAGAGAAAACATTAATGACTTTGTTAAACAAGCGGATTAAGTGTTTTTTGCATTCAATTAGAACGTTGGGTACCACATGAAATTTGTAAAACGTGTGGAATAACTTCGATACTGGACCCATAGGGGACGAAAAGGGCACAACTTTGGAGTGCCGATGATTTGAAGTGAATCGAAAATTCACGTTGATGATTGCTACTTTTGTGTCATAAATGTGAAAGGTATGAATCGGTTCAAAAAGTGTAGTCGTATGTACCCTAACATAGAGTATGACGATGAAAACGTACCCGTAACGGTGTTTACAACTTTTCCAAGCATTTTTTGCTATGATGATGACGTTGAAATGGTACAAATTGAAAGCGCAAGTAGTAACAGCAGCGAAGCTGAATTTCAAGAAAGCGTCCAATCAAAATTCCAATCAACATCCCGATGCGTCTCTCAAAGTGTGCATAATGATTTGATCTATAAAAAAAAATCAGATAAACTGTTTGCATCAAGACTTAAAGACAAAAATTGCCTTCAGCCAGAGATCACCATAACATAACGTATCCAACTAGAGAGCAAAATATTCTTCCTTACTTCGGTGAAGAAAATGATCCTGTGTAGTTTAACAATGTATCTGGACTTTTACGGCACATGGGCTTATCAGAATATCGTGCAGAAGATAGGCATCTTTTTATAGATCGTTCGTAAAGAAGCTTAAAGTGTGTATTCCACATTCAATCGTCGGTTTGTGTAGGCTTGAGGATGATGAACTCTTTACTGGGCCAGCAAGGTGGTTACGCTAAATATCCCTGTTTTGTGTATTTATGGGATAATTGTGCAACAGAGGAACACTGAAGCAGAATTGTTTGGCTATTAAGAGAAAGTATGGCTGTAGGAAAAGACAACATCATTAACGAACCATTAATAAACAGAAACAAAATTATTCTTCTACCACTTCACATTAAGCTTGAACTTATGAAGCAATTCGTCAAGCCCTTAGATACGAACGGGGGATCCTTTAAATATATTTGTGAAACTTCTACAGCACTGAGTGCAGAAAATCGAATGGCTGGAATTTTCGAGGGTCCCCAAATTCGTACCCTTTCAAATGATACCAATTTTACAAGCCACCTCGCAGAAATAGAAATTTGTGCGTGAAGTTTTGTACCGAAGGTGAAACATTTGTTATGAAAACATAAAGCCCAAAGCTACCGAGAAATAATCACCAACATGTTAACTTTGAAAAGTTAAGAGCTAATATGAGCATTAAAGTAGATTGCATATTCATTTGGACAAATTCCCTGGCAACCTGGGCGACTACAGAGGAACGTAGAAAATCTTACAGAAAACGTTTTTCATACTATGCTTCACAACCTTTCTAAATCTTATCTTATGTTACTTAAAAATAAAACGTAATCAATCACATAACGCGTGATTAAAAAAGTAAAAATCTCGTATTGTGTCGTATTATTTGCGTTCTTCTGGTCATCATTGGTAAGTTGGCGTTATCTCAGAAATTACAACTAATTTAGCAAAGCTGATATGATTTTTGCATTCAGCAGCCTGAACTTGCCCTAAACAAACTCTGAAAGCCCGTGCCTCAGGAGTATTCCCTAGTATTATTATGTATTATTTATTGAAATCTGAAATGTTTACTTCTGATTTAAAATAAATTAAACACTAATTAGTTCGAGTTCCCGGGATGTCTCTAGGCTGATTCTTTTGTTGCATTTTAGCAATTTTTTAAATCTTTACAGCATTTTTTTATAGAAAACCGTTCACAACCGAAGACATTTTTAGAAGGGAAAAAATAAGTTGAGTGTTGATAGTCCTCTCGCCGTTCCATGAAAAGTAGAGATACAAAAGGAAAGAATAAAAAAAAGTTGGAAAGTATTCCTTGAACTAAGTCCTTTTAGGAAGTGGCATCTTCATTTATTGGCCATGATTTACTTGAAAATTGAGCACTGAGAGCAACTTCTGCCAAAGGTTTTCACCTGTCGTCTACAAAATGGATCAAAGCCATGTTCCAAAGTCGACGAACAAGCGCTACGTTGGGATCCGAAGCGACAATAATTAGAGCTAACAGAGGCTGCCCCCAAGGAGGAGCCCTGCAATCTCTACTCTGGTGTATTGTTGTAGATGATCTCTTACAGAACTTAACTTCTAACGGATATGAGGTGCAAGGATACGCTGACGACCTAGTAATCATGATCCGCGGAAAATATGAGAATATCATACCGCAAGTTATGCAATGACACCTATAAGTGGTGCCAAAATTATTGCCTGCGCATAGACCCGCAAAAGATTACAATCGTCCCTTTTACAAGGAGAAGAAAAGTCTGTCTTAAATCACCCTCCATCGAAGGGAAAACCATTAGCGTCAGCGACGAAGTTAAATATTTGGGATTTACGTTTGACAAAAAACTAACATGGAACTCGCACATCTCCAACTTCCAGAAAAAAGCCATTACGGGATAACTAGTATGCCGAAGGTTGCTTGGTAAGAACTGGGGTGTTAAGCCCCATATGACCTGGTCCCATACAGCAATAATCAGACGCATGATCACCTACGCCTCTTTGATTTGGTGGCCAAAAACTATCTGATGTATATTGCAAAGGACATGATACCTATGCAATGCAATTTTGATCAGCCTTATAAGGTGACTAAGTAAGTGGGCATCCGGTGAACCTCAATGCAAAAGAGGTACCCTGGAATGGTACACGGGCGGCTCGAGAGTAGAAGGTGTTGGAACAGGTATAGGCATTAGTGGTCCTAACTTTCACTTAAAAATGCATACAGGACCCCACACTAACATATTTCAAGCATAGATTTCTGCTTTAAACCCGTGCGCCATAAAGAACCTCGAGAAAGGGATACGAAGCGCCTTCCTATTAATGTATTTGGCTACAGTCGGGCAGTTCTAAATGCTATTAAGGCCTACACATACGAGTCTGCTCTGATACACGAATATGTACACAATCTACGGGAATTGGGACGTAATAACCACGTTACCTTGCGGTGGGTCCCAAGCCACCTAGGGATCGAAGGAAATAAAACGACAGATAAGCTGGCCAAAGAAGCAGCATTTCGTTGGTCCTAATCCCTTCTGTGGTCTCCAAAAGAGCTACATAAAACAAGCAATTGAGGTATGGGACAATCAAAAGGCCTTGTACTGGGAAAATGTTCCAGGACAAAAACAGGCGAAAACACTCATATCAGGCTCGCCAAAGACAGCAAAAATGGCGCTGTCGTTCAGCAAGGGGGATCTTAGATTACTGGCAGGATTTCTGACAGGCCATGTAGCCCTAAAATATCACTTATTTAAACTAGGAAAAGCTGAAGATCAAATCTGCCGTCTATGCCAAGAACATTTGGAGACGGCAGAACACATCCTATGTGAATGTGTTGCCATTAGTCGCACACGACACCAACATTTCAATAGGCCATTTCTTGCATTTACTGAACTGAAGGAAACAGATCCTAAAGAAGTACCAATTTTTATTAAAAGCTTCCAACTATTCTAACACACATAAGGGCATTCTGTTACAATAGATCTATTAAGGTCGCAGTGATTAAAGGCATTGGTGCCATGGCCCGACTAAATAATAATAATAATAACAATACTTGAAAATTTGCTCTTGCCATCAAGGATATAAGCTTAGATAT